>OY783229.1:66222189-71222189 GCA_963678685.1 Patella ulyssiponensis
GAAGACAAACGTGGGGACAAAGCACCTCCCAAATAAGTATGTGAATAGAATTGTAGTGTGATAAGCAGCACACTGTTAACCCTCTCTGATGCTTCCAAAGTTTTCATGGTACAGCCTTCACTTTAAGTAAAATCAAACATATAACCAGCAAGCCCCTCCCCCACCCCCACCCAGAAAATGGAAGAAAAACAACCGAACCAAACATAGTTTAATTAAAGGTAGCATTTCCTGATCGATGTATTATTCTTTTGTATGCAAAAAGGTTCATTTCAATTTCTATGCTATCTAAAATGGTGTGTACTTTAAGATGTATCGATTACATTTGATGGTTTGAGGCGAATTGAAAGGTCGAATGGTTAGCATGTACTTGCTGTATCATAAGGTCTGTGATTGAGTCAACTGGCAAGGGTTTCGATTCCTTGGTTCTACACGACAGAGTAGTAGGGTTGTCTGTCCAACCTCAAGGGTTTTCTCTGGGTCCTCCGGTTTCCTCCGGCCCACTGCTAAAGACCTCTATGCCCAGGCGAATTATTGAAATAAATTGAACCATGTGTTAATCCCGAAATGACCTAGTTCGTTAAACCACATTTCTCTCTCTCTCTCTAGATGGTTTTGACAATTTTTGAATTTCTCAGCTAATCTATGGTGGTGCAACCTTAAACTCAATTTCATTTTACAGGTTATCTTATAAAGTCTCATTTTCTTCAAGATTTAAGTAAACTGAATAAATCACATTTCATCATGAAATTTACATGTGTTATTTCTTTTATTTTTCAGAACTAATTCCGAGGGTCCTTCAGGGCGGGGTTTTAAATTTATTATAACTGCTTTTAGTGAAGGTAAGTTTTGTATCGTTTTATTTCATATCATTTAATCTATGACTGCCACCCCACCACTCCAATAGATATTGTTTTTTATTGGACTGGACAGGATCTTGTTCCTTATACAAAATCATGGGTCACTGTGCCCCTGCCTGGAAATATATGACATATACTGACCACTCTAAATCTTATTTGTTTAAAATCTCTGATTTTTTTGATAAGAGTCTAAATGTGTTTAGAATAAACCCAGGAGGGTTGCTATGGTAATTATCATGTACCATTTCTTTTAAAGTTTACAATTGTAAAAGAGTAAAAAAACATCTTGGATATATTCATTTTGCTCCAGGATATGGATTAACATTGCTAAAAAATTTATGGAACAATTTCCGATCAGAAAGATAATGATAGGTCGTTCTATTCGTAGCATTAACAGATTTTTTTTTGTAATAAAATTAATAATGGTATCTCAGGTAATGATGGAATTAATAATGCCTGGCTTAATATTTGTATGCTTCACATTTAAGAATGGAAAATAATGACAATCCTTAATATAAAAGCTTTTATGGATACTCAGTATCTGGATGTACTAATGTGTTTACAAGAGCCATCTATACATTCTAATCATCATTCAAGTGGTAAGAGATGAAGATGGAGAAAGTGGAAGAGAAATGGGGGTTTTAACAATCACAAAGCATTCTCAAACTTAAGTGAAGAATTTACTCAAAATTGTTTGCCTTATTTGAACTAAAATATAGTCCTTAATCGAGGAGGGGAGAGAGACTAGGTCATTTTGTAAGTAACATATGGTTAAATTTTATGTCAGTAATTCGTTTGTGCATAGGGGTTTAGCAGTGGGAGGAAACCCACGAGGTCGGACAGACGACCCTACTCCTTGTCACCTACAGAGATTGAAAGTTTAGTAAATTCTGAACTTAAGTCTGAGAATGCTTTGTGATCTTGGGGCCTGGCCATATGCGACGTAAATGTACCTTTATTTCAATAATTTGCTTGGGTGTAGGGGCTTTAGCCCTGGATAAAGCCAAGGAGGTAGTGCAGGTGATCCCACTCCTTGTCACATACAAGCCTAGGACCGAAACATCAAAATACTTGACAGATGTTATGATCCATACTCCGCGCAGCGTTTCGTTTGATTATAGGTAATCTCACTACACACTGCTATTATGAGTGGATATTGTTGTGTTAAATTTTGATTGGTCAGTAGTCCGACTACCAACCAATCACTACCTACCATACAAACGCTTTACATTCAAAACGAGTGCCAGTATTGGACCAAATATGTTTACATAACGTTACGTCATGGCTCACGCTTTTATTATGCCTAATTAACTCGTGCATAGGAGAATACTGCAGTAAAACTAATTGTGTGACAAACGAGGCTATCAAGTCGAATGAAATGTCAACAATACTGTTTGGAAACGAACATACTTTCACCGTTTTAATGCCTTAAATCACTGTCCAAAGTTTTAGGGAAGACTCAGATTAAACGAAGGACTGTCATGTTGCTGTACTTAAGTGATAGCTTTCATTGAACGGGGAGAATAGACACACACCAGCAAAAGTTCAAGAATCAGAAGTCAATCCAGCAATGGCCAGAGAGAGATTTCTCAGGCCATTGCTTCAGGAATATGGTTATGATCTGAAGTGCGGATTTCAGATCACTCAAACTCACAGGGTTGAATTTAAAAAAAAAAAATAACTGCTTAACAATCATTTGGGGAATTATGTGATCCAAATACACTGCAAAGATTAAGGAACGTTATTGTGCTAAAAGTTTCACATGAAAATAAAGTTCTCTTTGTTATTTTACAGGTAATTTTAAGTTTGAAGCATGTATGTACATGTAAGGTAATGTTTGTTACTTGTGACCCAGTAGTTGAATTGATTAGTTGAGCTTGTAAATATAATTGATGTTATTGTGACAAGGGAACACAGAATGCTTTTAACTTATCCACTAAAGGCTGGAAGCAACACTTTACATGTATCTAAACAAAAACACTCATCATTTAATTTAAACCCTGAAATCCGTTTTAGATCTCACTGCAGTTTCATTGACAGATTACATTTGTGCCATGCTTGTTTGGCAACAAAATAATGGGAAGAAACATATTTTTGATCATGTTTTAGTGAAGTGAAATGCAGTTGAATGTTATCACTATTTGTTATATGCAGGGATGGAAATAAAATGAAATGAAATGGGGTTTAACATCTTACTGTTTTGCTCTGACTGGGATAATGAAGAAGGGGATATGCCATGCAGTGTGCTAGGAGGGAAATTTTGCCCAGACGGCGGTGCTACAGCCTAGTCTTACATTGAAGTTCAACTGTCAAGGATTCTTTTATGTGCACACCAATATGTACACCAAACCTTGATTTTTTTGTCCCATCCAAACGACTATATGTTGTCCCTTGCCAGACTCTGTCCTACGTCAATGACAAGGGGGTACCATGCGGGAAAGTCCAGATGTACTTTCTGAGCCAATGCAAGAATTGTTGGCCGAGAAAGGATGGAGGGATGGAGCAATTGACTGTTTCAATATTGTTTATATGGAGGGATGCAGCAATAAACTGTGATCATCATTGGGCATATATATGCAGGAATAAAGATATTGATGACAATGTATGACTATTGGCTGTGTGAAAGGATGGAGCATTTTACCGTTGTCACCATTGGCTGTATGATGGGGTGTATCCTTTTACTGTTATCCCCATTCATTGGCTGTATGATGGGCTGGAGCATTTTACTGTTATTACCCATTGGCTATATGATGGGATGGAGCATTTTATTGTTATTTGCATTCATTGGCGATATGAAAGGATGAAGCATTTTACTTTTATTACCCACTGCATAATATACAGTTGCATGAAATGTATAAAGAAATTTAATCAAATCTACTTACTCTAGCTGGATGTTTTAAAGATCTAATTTGTTTTGATAGAAAACATGTCATAAGTTGTATGTGTGTTGTAGAAACAAGTTTTATAATTCATCTGTCAAATTCCGTTTCAGATATTATATATCTTACCTAATGACCTTCTCAAAGCCTGCGTTGCTAACATTACACTCATTCTTAAGTAATTGTCAAAAAATTTTGAATATTTTTAACTTAATGCAAAAGAAGCCTTAACAGTTAGAATTTATTGAAGAGCAGGCAGAAACACTTTTGCCCTGTCAAAATTTCTTGCATAGCATATGGCCGTTTTCAGTAGCCCAGTTGCTGCAGAACAGTAGGATGTTAAACCCGATTTCATTTATTGAATTGTAATAAATGCATTTCCTACAGAGAATAACGTTCGAACTAGAATGAATACAGACAAGTGCATTGACGAAAACAAGAAATTGAAGAGTTAATCATGTTTTCTGACAGAGTTTATTAAGTTGATCTGTTGAAATCATTAAAGCTATAATATATCTAGTCGACTGGGTAAGATGGGTTATTAAATGGTTAATGGTTACTTCATACGTGTTTCCCGTCCATTACTAAAACAAACATTTACACATGTTGCCGTTTATCAATAGCTTGTTAAAAACACATGTAAAAGGTAGAAAAAGTTAGTGTGCTGTTAGATAAACTAATTTACATACATGATACATCTGTTCTATCTATTCAACCTATTCCAACGTGAACTTGTTAATGTTAGAATCTCTATTAACAAATAGTCTACACCTGTAACACACTCGTAAAGAAAGTTTACAAGGGAAATTGCAAAATCAGAAGCAATTATCGATTGTTTTCATGCACGTCGAAAACATTCATGGGATTTTTTTTAATGCCGAGTTGAATTTTCAGTATGAAGATAAGTTCAAATTGTCACAGAGCTTAATCTAACAAATATTGTTAGCTTATGTCTTCATTTCTTTTAGGTTAAATTGAGCTGAAACTACTTGATATTCTTTTTGGTTTCTGTAATGGATTTACCTAAAAAGTTTAGGAATGAAATTCAAAATCTATGCTCTGCAATGTAGATGAAATCATTTGAATTTTGGATATAAAGTGTACAACATGCATATCTATAACATATCTTTCCTTGTCAGTTACTATTTTTTTTTTAAAAAAAATGCTCTTATTGGTGATTTGTAGGACAATAATAATTAGATTTGAAATAATGTAGTTATCTTTGCACCTGCCTTGATGTAAGAATTCTATTTTTTCTGTATTATCTCAACATCAAACCATCTGCTTTCATTGACTGTTTTATGTGATACATTAGTTGATTTAACATATAGACTTTATCTGGTAGTCGATATAGTAAAACTCGTTATCAGAAACAGAGGCAGACCACCTTTAGATTTTACCATCTTGATACCAACAAATTGTAGTTTGTCTGTTTGTGGCAGTTCTCCCTCTCTCCATTTTCTCCCCTATTGCATGGCCATTTTTGTTCATTTTTTGGTCAAGAGCATAAGAAGATCGAGGGTTTCAATTTCATTTTTATACGCCCACATTGAAATGTGATCGTATATTGTCGTCGCCCCCATCGGTCCGGCGTCCACAATTGCTTATGGACGCTCTAGAGGCTAAAGTTAATATCCGATTGACTTTAAATTTATACACAGTGTTTAAGGTCATGAGACGAAGAAGCCTATTGTTTTTCAGCGATTTCCGATAATAGCTAACAGAGTTATGGCCCTTGATCACTTCAAAAAATCTTGTGGACGCTCTAGAGGCCAAAGTTAATATCCGATTGGCTTTTAATGCACAGTGTTTAAGGTCATAAGACGAAGAAACCTTTTGATTTTCAGCAATTTCCGATAATTAGTGCCAGAGTTATGGCCCTTGATCACTTCAAAAAATCTTGTGGACGCTCTAAAAGCCAAAGTTAATATCCGATTGACTTTAAATTTATACACAGTGTTTAAGGTCATAAGACGAAGAAGCCTATTGATTTTCAGCGATTTCCGATAATTAGTGCTAGAGTTATGGCCCTTGATCACTTCAAAAAATCTTGTGGACGCTCTAAAAGCCAAAGTTAATATCCGATTGACTTTAAATGAGACGAAGAAGCCCATTGATTTTCAGCGATTTCTGATTAGTGCCAGAGTTGTGGCCCTTGATCTCTTCAAAAAATCTTGTGGATGCTCTAGAGGCCAAAGTTGATATCCGATTGACTTTAAATTTATACACAGTGTTTAAGGTCATGAGACGAAGAAGCCTATTGATTTTCAGCAATCTCTGATAATTATTGCCAGATTTATGGCCCTTGATCACATCAAAAAATCCTGTGGACGCTCTAGAGGCCAACGTTAATATCCGATTGACTTTAAATTTACACACACTGTTTAAGGTCATGAGACGAAGAAGCCTACTGATTTTCAGCGATTTCAAATAATTACTTCCAGAGTTATCTCCCTTGATCACTTCAAAAAACCTTGTGATGCTATAGATGCCAAACTTATCATGCGGTTGACTTCAGATTGATACACAGAGTTTAAGGTGTTGAAACGAACAAGTATTTTAATTTTCAGTGAATTTTGATAACTGAACAGCTAAATCCATGATGTTAAATGTTTCCTATACTAATTGTTAGCGTGGGGCAAAACTTTATAAAAAGCAAACAAATTCTAATGATTTTCAGATAATTACATAATGAGTTGTTACTCTTAATCAGATTTTAGTGTATTACAAATGTTTCATTACCAAAAAAAGTAAAAATATGCGACAACCCTTGTTGACTGCCCGGACGATTTAGCTGCTGTGGGCGTATGTTTCGTTGCCTGGCAACCTATCTTTCTGCTAGGTGATTAATTGATAGTAAAGCTTTGTAAAGTATTAAAGAACACTATGAATAGGAAGTCTCTGGTATAAACATAACCTTGTCAGTGACGAAGGGCCTGGCAAGGACAACTGTCTAGTCGTTGGGATGGTACAAAAAACCGAGGTCCTGTGTACAAATTGGTGTGCACATAAAAGATCCCTAAACAATTGGAATTCAATTTAAGCCATGGTGCCTCTGTCTGGGCAAATTTCCCTCATAGCATACTGTATGGCGTATGCCAGTCTTCATTAGCCCAGATCGGAGCAGAACAGTGGGACGTTAAACTCCATTTCATTTCATTTCATAAACGTAACCTCATAATAAAATTAACAATAGTACACTAAACGTATACATTTATTGTTTAAATAAAGCATAGTATAAAATTTATTTTCTGGCTTTTTGGATAGAAAAGGAAACTTTCAGTATCTATCTGACCAGATGCATCTCAAGATTCAAATTGAAAACTGTTCTGATAATTATTTTCATCTTTACCAGTGCAATAAAGTACAAAATTATGGCAAAAAAATCATTCATTTGAGACGAAACATAAAAATTGTGTAGAGTCATTGATAAAGAAGTATTTTCTGCCATTTGTTTTATCGAATTTCTCATCATTTAGTCAGTTTTGATTAGGCATTAAAAATCCACAAAACATGCATTATACCTAAAAACGTATGTTAATTGTAGGTGTAAAAAGGTTAATTTGAAAATGGCATGGCAAAAAAACAGAATCTACCGCACTTATTTTTTTATATCGTGTATATTCTTGTATATTGTACTCGAAGTAGGAACTTGATGTCAGAGAGAGAAAGAGAGGTGTTCCAAGTTAATTCATAGATAATTTGGTTAAAACCTCCTCAAATTTTTACCTGTCAAATTTTTAGCATTCTCCTTCAGAAGGAACATAGACCACCAGTGAGAAAGATATTTGAAAAATCTCAAACTGAAACAGTTCAGAATTTGTAATCCTAACGTGTGGCTTTTATCAAATTAAGAGAAATGGGATTTTTGTAGTAGTCGCTGTAATGGCAGTAAAATGGGTAAGATCCTTATGGTAAGGAACCACTGTGGCTAAATGGCGGCTAAGTGGGTAAGATCCTTATGGTAAGGAGACACTGTGGCTAAATGATAGCTAAGTGGGTAAGATGCTGGCTCACTAGCCTGGGGTTCGTGTGTTCGATCCCTTCATTGGCCAAGAAAGTTCATCAAGATTTTCTGACATGATTTCCCCTTGTCAGTGGTGCAGGACAGAGGGCCCGACAAGGACAGCTGTCTAATCATTCGGATGGGTAAAAAAAAAAACGAGGTCCTATGTACACATTGGCGTACATGTAAAAGATCCCTTGACAGTTGGAATACGATATAAGAGTAGGCCGTAGTGCCGTTGTCTGGGAAAATTTCCCTCACAGCACCCTGTATGGCGTATGCCCGTCTTCATTAGCCCAGTTCGGAACAGAACAGTAGGACGTTGAACCCCATTTCATTTCATTGCCTTTGGCAGTTGGAAATCAAAATAAGGGTAAGCTGTAACACTGCACACTGTTTTCATTAGCATGGCTAGTGAAAAAAAGTAAGATGTTAAGCTGATTTTATTTATTTATTCATTCTTTTCATTTTATCATTTTGTGTTTTCTGAGTTACAAAATGTCGTGCAGATTTCAAATGGTATACTTGCAATATCGTTCAATTAGTTGCCAACGGCACACATATATGTTAGAGACACGTTAGAAATCTGGACACCAGTACCATAGTTGATGCATCATAACTGATTTCAGTGTGACGTGAGTTATAGAGAATAATATGAAATGAAACATCCTACTTTTGACTTAAACTTTATCAAGTCCATGAACAAGTTGGATTATAGAAAAACATTTCTGTAAGTGGGCCTTTGAAAGAATATTTTTATTATTGATACATGTACCACTACATTGGTTGGAAGGGGGTAGCTGTTTGTCGATATTAATCATTTATTTGACATGTGCCAAGATGTGTAAGAGGGTTGCAACAGGGTGCATCCATTAATGTGTTTGTTTTCATGTCAGGAGATGACAGCATCAACAATTTTCATTCCAATTTCTTCACAAATATTACCACAATTCACTCCAGTTTTATCACTATATAAACACATATCTCATCAACAATTTCACCACAGACTCAATTCTTCAGTAAATATTTTCACCAAGTTGCCTAATTCTGACATGTTTCTTAAATAAACAGAACACACACAAAAAAACCCCCACATTCTGGAATTGTTCTGGTCAATATTATTTTACAGATTTTTAATAGAAAATTAGTTGAGGCAACAATTTCATAGTTTAACAACACAAATAATAAAACTGATCTAAACTTGTTACCAGAGACATTGATTTGCATGGGGTTTTAAACCTCTGCCATCCAATGGTCAAGAGAGTTTATTATTAACTGTAGTATATACTGAAAAATACAGAAAAAAAGACCTGAAAGCTGCCGAAAAAACAAATTTTGACTCTAATTACTGAAAAAATCTGAAAAACCCTAAATGCTGAAAAATCCTTAAATACCAAAAAAACCCACTAATTACTGTGGAAAAAAGGATTGGATTCATGGGACCCAATGAGGTCCCAAAGTTTTCAGAATTTATGTTTTTTTCGGTAATTAGTGTTATTTTGCCTATATTAAGCAATTTTTCGGTTTTAAGTGATTTTTCAGATTTTTACACTTAATTAGTATGAAAAATATCAAATTTCGGTCTTTTTTCGGTACTTTTCAGATTTTTTTTGAGGGGGGGGGGGAGTATTTTTCTGAATTTAGAATTGCTATTGATTATGGCCTAACCATGTTAGTAAATGTCTAAATGATAATTTATATAACATTTGAAGCTAAAAGAAAGATATGCAGATTTATCTCTTGCATGATGCATCTTTAACAACAACATCATACATCAATTTCTAATAAATACTCATCAAATATGCAACACAAAGCTTCAATAACAAAAACCTACAATAAAATTATTCAAACAAAAATGAAATCTATAAAAAATATTACAGGTAACTGATTCCCTTGATGGTTTGAGATACTAATGTATTTTAAGATAATTCGATATCTAATGTGAATAAGATATGGCTACATGAAAACGATTTCTGAATTATTGTATCGGATTAATCATTGTCATTTGTAAAAAAAATTCAGATATTTTTGAAGTGTTCTGTAGCATAAATTTCAACAATGAAATGTATGTGTATTGAATGACAAACAGATGGTTCTCATGATGATTGAAAAGAAAGGAAAGTGGGGAGTGAAATGGGGTTTAATGTCCACTCGACACAAACTAGGGTATTACGGGTACATATCTTTCTGCTGGGGTTTTGAAAACTGGGGTCCAGGCAGGCGGGGGAGCACCTGGAAAAAGTCTACAAGACTGAGCAGCGAGGCCACCCTACACTATGTCAGATACACGTGTGGGATCAAAAGGACAATGCTTGAATCATAAATTTTCTCTTCCTATGTTACAACATTTGAGGTACGGGACAATTCATCCCTGGACGTGACCTGACAACTCATTCCTGAAATATTTGTCCCCTAGGTCTATTCGTTCCCTAATTCTGATCAACAGCTAATTCTAAAGAATTTGAAAAAGTTGGAACTGGCTGATTGTCCTAGAGCCCACCATTTGTCTACCCAATCTGTGGGAATCAAAAACCTGGGGTTTAATGTCAGGTCAACACAAGACTATTTGCTATGGTTACCTGAGTAATGCTAGGGAAAACAAGTTTGCTGGACAAAAGCATTTATACAAATGTTTTTCCAAGCACCATCAAATCTGAAACAGAATATATCTGTAGGCCTTACCATTGACTAGTGGTCTTGAAAATATATTTTCTACTGGATCATTCTAGTTGTTAGTCGGACAGTCTGTGATGAATGAAGGAAAACATCTTGCATGAGAACCAATTTAGACTTTGGAGATTAGAGTGTATCATCTCTTGTCTGGATAACTGACAATCATCACTTTCCACTTGCTGAAAATAATCCTGTTATTATTTTATTAGAAAGCTGTGTGTGATGCATTTTTCCGTTCTTGACAAAACATTTTGTCAATGTTTTTCATTGCGTAACTGTAACTCTTCTACAGTCTTATTTTCAGCGATATCCTTTCCACATGTGTTTGATATAAATTTGGTAAAAATCTTGTCAGACATAGTTTTGTTGTAACCTTTAAGCCTTCAAGAAAGCAATAACAAAATGAAATTTCAAATCTAGATAAATATTCTCTATCCGTTTATTGATAGATGTTGGTCGAAAAAATTCCTCAAGATTTTCCACTGTGGGATACTCCTTGTCAGTGGTACAAGGTTTGATAATGAACTGTGTCTAGTTGTCTGGATGGAATGTAAAACTGATGTCCAGTAAGGAACCTTGATTTTCTGTCAGCCCAGTAGGTACCACCCCTAACAAATAGGAGAATGTATAGTTGTTTGGATGGGACAAAAAAAAACAAGGTCCTGTGGACACTATGGCATGAATGTAAAAGAACCCTCTGCAGTAGGAATCAAGAATAGGTTGCCTTGGCAGAATTTCCATTATCATAGCACACTGTATGGGGCATACCTATCTTCATTAGCCTAGTAGGATATTATACTCTATTCATTTTATTTCAAGATTCTTATAATCTAGTTCCCTATCCACGTGACTACCATGGCACCATGCGATTCTTCTTGGCCCAAGGCAATATATTAATACCTAGGTCATTCAACTCCAGAGTCAAGTTAAAATCGTTAAATGACATTTAGAATTAGAGGTATAATATTGATAATATCACAACTTTATGGATTTATTACTTCATGGTTTATTGCAGCAATGTTTCAATACTCTTTTACTACTTCTTGGTTTATTGCAGTAATGTTTCGATACTCTTGCTAGATAAAGATACCTGTAAGAGTATTGAAATGCTGCATGTAATAAACCAAAAAGTAGTAAATCCATAATATGTATTATTGAGAAGAGTCATGTTCCCTTTCCACTCAACTACCATGACACCCCAGGGATGTCAACATGATTAACACATCTGTTATAGAGAAAACTATAAATACTTGTAACAAAAGGTTGAGGTATTTAAATCTATAAATAAATACACAATTCACTATCATTTCAACTATAGCTAAAGATAAATGTAAAGTGTCATCACGAAAAAAGGACAGATTCATTTTTTACTACAATCAGACAGAAATGTACCCAGTTAAACTGGAAAATAGTTCTACTGTAAGATAAGGTTTTTATCTCCTTCTAACCATATGCTTGTTAGTTTGGGTTACGCTATCTATTTTTTTAATGGTCTGTATTGACGCCAATCTTCTCCCTAAAAAAAACGAATCCCATTAATGATGAAAAATTCTAATGGGGATTAACAGTTAACAATCTTTAATTTCTATAATAGAGGATTGTAACAACATTGCTCATCAAGCTCTCCAGCTAATGATTCAGGATTGTGTCTGGTGGAACAAAGAATTATAGATTAATACATAAAAATGCCAAATTTGTAATTGCTGTATGTCCGTGTTAAGGAGGTGCTTAAATTTTTCTTCATGCTTGTATTTCATTTCAGTTCGATCCATTGCGGAAAATTACTGTCCCTTTTGTTGAAACAAAACATTAATATTATAGTTTAAAACATAAAAATGTCAGATTTGTTATTGCAGTTTTTAGGTGCTTAGTTGGTGGTTGAATTTTTCTTTGTGCGTGTATTTCATTTTCGATTCGATCCCCTGCTGAAATTTTGAAATTTACTCTCCCTTTTGTCTAATCAAAGTTGAAAAAAAAAATATATATTATTGTTTAAATCATATGGTCTGTCATTGAATCAAGTGACATGGTTTCGAACAGAGTTTGCCTGCCTAGTCTCATGGGTTTTATGCAGTTTCTCTGGTTTCCTCTCACTGCTAAAGACCTTGCCCCAATGAATTATTGAAGATCTAGTTTTTGTTGAGTGAAACCGTCTCTCTCTCTTTTTTTTTTCTCTGACACCCTCTGTATAAAAATCCTGCACAGTCATTGTATTCTTAGATTGTACTGTTGACTATCCATTAACATATCTTTCTTTCTCTCTCTTGTGGGCTCTAGGAGTAGTAGGTTTGCTCACTAACCTGGAGGTCCCATGTTTGATTTGGATATACCAAAGTGGTTCCCTCTTGTCAGTAGTGTAGGACATAAGGCCTGGCACTGTACAATGTATAGTTGTTCAGATGGTATGATAACCAGAGATCCCATGTGTACAGTGGCGTGCAGGTAAAAAAACCATTGCCAGCACCCAGATATAAGAGTTGGTTGTAGTGCCTACTCTCCAGGAAACATTTCCCATATAGCACAATGTATGGTGTATGCCAATCTTCATTAGCCCAGTCCTGCATTAAAGTAGGATGTGAAACCCCATTTCATCATATCTCTCTCTCTCTCTCTCTCTCTCTCTCTCTCTCTCTCTCGTTTATAAAATGATAAACTATGTAGTTATGTATGTAGTATTATTTATATCCAGGGAATTATTTATTATCAAACTGATTTGTTTAATCTGCAAACCTTCACCTTTTATCTTCACTTAAAGATAAGAGAAAGGGAAAGTTATAAATGAAGTTGTAGGTGATAATTAATTACCTTGGATAGAAGTCTTCAAGTTCAACCTGCTGATAAACTCGGGGTCTCGTTTTATCAATTATACATGATATAAATCACACTCTTAACACAGTTATCTTCTCTTGAATTACTTCTTCCAGATATGTCATAGATATTTACCACAACGGTTTTCACAGAATTGGGGCTGCTGGTTGGCTTTATGCTCAAATGCACACTCTTTAGATCACAAGGTCTATTATTGAGTCAAGTGGCAGGGTTTTAATTCCCAATTTGTATGTTACAAGGAATAGAGTCTCCGGTTCAACATCATGGGTTTTTCCTAGCTCTGCTAAAGACCTCTATTCGCAAGCAAATTATTGAAATAAAATTGAATCATATGTTAGTGCTAAAATGGCCTAGTTTGTGTCAAGTGGACGTTAAATCCCACTTCTCTCATTTTCACTGAATTATTTGACTGGACTATGGGCTTAATTTTGAGACGAAAAATAAAAATCTATCATGATTGTGTATTTCTTTATTCAAACTCTGCTGTAATTCTGATTTTTCCGTCAAATGGTATCTGTTGCTCTTAGATGAGCTGCCTAAACCAAATGGTTAGAACAGGGGCCTTGTTCACAAAACCTTAATCTAGTATAATATATTTGAAGAATGAAGCACAGTTTACCCAAATTTACACAGTTTGTCCAAAAACTGCAATATCAAAACTCTTTTATCTCACTGATTTTAAAGAGCTGTCTACAATTAAATGTTCTGGCTCCCAAAAATTTGTCTTAAAACCCAATCTTCCTGCTTTAAATAAATAATTTTCTGTTAATTATATCAGCATTTATAATGTTAAATAATGAATATAATTGTATGGGAGTCAAACAACAGATTTTCCATAATGGCCTGTCAAACTATCGGGACTTTGCTTTGCTGTCCTAGTACTCGGAACTGATATGACAAATCTGGAACCAGGAATGTTCAAATAAAGACAATTTCTGAAAATCAATGAGATTAAGTTGTAATATCGATGGATTTGGGTAGATTTAGTTAAATCAGGCTTCATGACTAGAATACCAAAGATTATAATTTTGGTTTTCACTTGTCAAATGTATTTCTTGAAAGATTTTTCCAGAGTGTGCTGGGCCACTTGGTGGAATATATAGTTTTGAATTTTAGAATAAAAAATAGAAGCAAGTTTCTCTTTCCATGCAATTGCACATGTAATTTTTTTGTATACTTTTATTTTCAGATTATTTAAAATATGAAACTTGTGGTTCACAGTTTCAGTGTGATAATAAATGGTGTGTGGACCTTGACCTTGTCTGCGATAATATAGATCATTGTGGAGACTATTCAGATGAAACAGGTGATGGCCGTGCAAAATGTCGACAGCAAGGTAGGTGAAAATTCAAACTGATGCACTTATCACTCTCAGTCTAATTACACAGTACTAGAATTGAGGTCTGGTGGGGACAAGTTTCGTCAAGTTATGTCGTTTCAATCACTTATACCTGTTTACACACACAGCAATTATTTTTTTGGCATTTACTTTTGAAGGACACTTATAGAAATGTTTTATACAATGCACTGGAAGAGTTATTATCACTCCAAATTAGGTGAGATGTACAGTTAGACCAGCATTTCAAAAAGAGGTTAAAGGTCTCTTGGAATAGATTGAGTCAGTTTATAGTAGGCATCACATGTCCCCCATACTACGTAGATTACTTTGAGTTAAATTATATACATGTAGTGAGTAGTTTGTAGTAGGCATAGCGTACCCCATAATACACAGATAATTGTCAGTTAAATAATATAGTATAGTAGGTGTACATAAGTACTTTGATTGCTTTGAGTTAATTAATAGTCAGTGTAGAGTATCCCATAGTACTTAGATAATTTTGACTTAATTGATTGACAGTGTGGAGTACACTTTAATACCTTGATTACTTTGAGTTAATTAACAGTCAGTTTAGAGTACCCCAAAACAACTCGATTGCTTCGAGTTAAATAATAGTAGTTAAATAATAGTAGGTATAGGGTACCTGATAACACCTGTTTGCTTTGAGTTAATTTATAGTCAGCATAGAGTACCCCATAGCACATAGATTATTCACAGACAGTGTAGAGTAACCCTTAGTACTTACATGTAGATTGCTTTGGGTCTTTTCATAGACAGTGTAGAGTACGCTTAATACCTTGATTGCTTTGTGGATTGTATTTTATGGATGAGTATTAACCAGAACTAGGACCTTTTCCTGAAAAAATCTCTGATAACTGCCAGTAAATATCTTGTGTTTGCTTGTAATTGCACTTTGTTGCTTTCCTCCATCATTCGGACCAATATATCTAATATGTCAATTGAATTGAAAATTCAGTGACTAAAGCTCTTAGATTTAATGTAACCCAAAAGTGCACTTGCATGTCCATCAGACTTAAATTTGAACTTTGTACACTTACAAAACAATACAATTTATATGACTTTAATTCAACCTGGTTGTCAAAACGTAAAGCCACAATTTAAACATAAACCAATTAAGAAAATCGATAGTAATCATTCTCATCCCCAACGTTTAGTGGATAACACTTCATCAGGTTTCCATTTTATAAACAGGACATTTTGTCTCCAATATGGAATATTCATGAAGTAATTATTAAATATTCATGGAATAAATAATTTCTTATCTCGTCAGAACATAAGTCTGGTCTTGACTCCATAAGTTGGTAGTTCAAGACTATGAATTTGGTTTATAAGATTATTGTTATATAGACTATGTTGTTCCTGATCTAGATCTGGCATTTTGGGCCCATAGATACCAAGTTGTTCAGACATACAGTCTTATATCTCTCATACAACTGAGTGCATTATGTGTGAAATTACTTTATGTAATGTCCACTTTCATGGACCCAATATCGCAGACAATTAAATTATTAGGTGATATTTATTTACACATTTGATTAAAAGATAAATATACAAAACAAGAATGGACAAGTATAAAAAACAGTGCATTTTTTTCTCTAAATGTATACACCAAGTCAGTCCTATACCCAAATCAGGCTTTGACAAAATTCATCCAGACAAGGAAAGTAAAGTGTTTTAACAAATTGTTAATGGCTATCAAATTATCATTAATAATTACTAGAAAAATAATTTAACTGAGATGCAATATTTGATGAAATGAAATGGAGTTTAACGTCCTACTGTTCTGCTCCGATCAGAGCTAATGAAGATGGGTATATAGCCTACTTTTTATATCGAATTCCAACTGGATCCACCATCGGAAAATCTGTTTATTATTTCTTTTATTGCTGTGGTGTTTATAATATCTATTTATGAGCATTTCTAGCTTAATTACTGAATTAAGTTACTGAATATAATACAAAAATTTGTCTAGAGAAAATCACGGCAAGATCCAGTTACAGGGCCTGACAAAAGGGAAAAAGGTTGACTGTATTGTAGTGTGTAAGGGCTTCCAATATCACTCATATCATGCTCAGGGAATTAAAAATCTCAACAGGAATTGATCTCTTAAATACAGTAATCATTACTGCCAACAATGTTCAGCTAAATTTGCATCAAGTAAAACTTCAAAGAAAGATTGAGATATTTCATAAAAATTTATAATAAGTTTTTCTGTTTCCTGGCAACAGGTTCCAGTTTCACAATTTTAATGTTTCTACTTTGAAACAGAGATGGATGCTATGAATATTTTTATGTTAATATTTTAAATTGCACACGCAGTCTAATGTCATTGCTTTAAAAAAAAAGTTGCGCCTTACTTCCCCAGACGACAGTGATCTTCTTTTGATAGGGTAGGATTAGTAATGAATTCATCAAAATCCGGTGACTAATCTCGAGAAAATTATGAGAAGATAATTCACCAAGTTCATATTTCCCGGAAATTGGAGAATACACATGTACCATTTTCTTTTAGTCCAAAAATTAAAGGATAATTTATTAAAGTGACAAAAAAAGCTAAACATTCACGATTGGGTCTTTCAATTCCAAGCAGCAGACGACTTAACTCAATTCCGCCAATCAGGAATTTCTAAATTAGATTTAAGGTGACTCAGAAAGGATAGTGTAAGTCGACTAAACAGGTTTTTAACTCGATTTGTTTAAGGCAAGACATTTAACAAGACATGTACTTCTTGTTTCTTTAGCTGCCATTTTGTTACAGACTGGTTGTTAGAGTCTTGCATCCTATTAATGTATTGTCGTCAAGACAGTTGTGATGAACTTTTCAATTAACAAAAAGAAGGAAATGTTGTTTGTTTTTCCATTGGTCATCAGTCTGGATGTAAATTCTATTAATAAAAATAATTAACAATGCCATGGAGAAACTGCTACCACATCTTCAACATTACAGTCAAGTGAAGACTTAGCGCTTGCAGTTTAAAAATGCTAATTGTTGGATTAAACAATATTTATTTCATGAAATAGAATATGCATGATACTGAATCAATGCTTAGAATATTGACAAGGCTGAAACAATCAGGGGTTGCCAGTGGTTAACGCATGCATGTTGAATAAGAAGACATTGAGAATCAAATAGTGTGGTTTAGATTCCCCGCTTGTACATGACATGGAGTAGGGCTGTCTCTCCAACTTCATGGGTTTTCCCTGGGTACTCTGCTTTCCTCCCACTGCTCAAGACCCCTATGCCCAAGCAGGTTAATGAAGATGAACATATGCCATGCAGTGTGCTAGGAATGAAATTTTGCCTTGATAGTGGGGCTACATAAAGGTTTATTTTACCAAAGTGTACTACTACACAGATCCTCTGGGGTTTTTTCCCATCTGAATGACTAGTAGACACTATCTTTGCTAGGAGCTCCCTCCTGCACCACTGACAGCGGGAAGCCACACCAGAAAATCATGAGCATCATTCTAAATGCTTGTAGGTTATTGGTACATCAATAATAGACATTGCAAGACTGTATTGGCATAGACAAAAGCAACAGTACATAAACATGGCAAAATAGAAAGTGCCAATTGTAAAAAGATAATATCTACAGCATGTTTTGTCCCCCTGTGACCCCCACCAGCCCGTGTCCTGAATTCTTAGTAACCTACCAGCTTGCCTAAACACCATTACAACCAATAAAATGCATAAATTGTCCACTAGCCACTCCTCATGTGGGGTTTTCGTGATTTTTGTATAATTAAATAGCCTAACATTATTAGACTTACTGTCACTCAAACTTTTGGACACTCTCAATAAAAAATTTGTTCCACATCCCTGTATTCTCTCTCTCTCTCTCTCTCTCTCTCTCTCTCTCTCTCTCTCTCTCTCTCCTCCCTGCTCTCTGAGCAAAAATCATCCTATTTGTTAACTGCAGATTTTTTTCCGCCTCACATTGAAGTCATTTTTATTGCTTTTAGATTCTTGTTCTGCTGTAAAGACAATTTTCAACGTGTTAAATGGCATGCACATTCATTACACACTAATCTGAAATTTCATCTGATAGCTTTGCTTCGATCTCTGCTTAACTGGTTTACAAGGACATTTCTGGGAAATTGTGTCTGCTTACACAATTATTTTTTTCTGTGGTCAATTTCTCTGCATCTGTTGCATTAATACGTTTATGTCTGCATGTAGAATTCATTATGAGACGGGGGTCGGGGGAAATGAGGTGTTTCTTCAATGACTGTCGAATGTTGGTGATTTAATTGTCATTTCATGAACAAATGTTGAGTCATCGCCCCTAACATTGTCATCTGCCATGAAAACCATTTGTTGATATCATAGTGAAGAGCCACAATTGAAACAGACTCAGGGAATTTGAATGGGTTCGATACCAATGAGATCTGTTGTGTTCAAAATGGTTTATAATGAGTTTTTTTTCCTTCAGTACCTAAACGGGAATTAATTTGTCCTCCGATAGTTAACACCGTTTTTGTTTCCACATGAAGGGAAAAGGCGACAAAACGTCAATGATACCATAATAACCACTCGATGTTGATAACCTAAAACCTTTCAATATAAAGATGGTTGGATATCGACTTAGAGTGCCAGAAGGATTTGACTCATGCCGGTTATCAATTCTTATATCAGCAGCAAGAATTGAACATGTAAGTCCCACCCTAGAACCAGATGAAAATCAAAAGTCTTTTCTCTTTACATATATGTGGTACTTGATAAAGATATATAATAATTCCTTCTCTTAAATGTGAGAGGGAGATAGAGAGAGAAACGGCTTAATGTCCACTTGACACAAACTAGGTCATTTCGGGACTAACACATGGTTCAATTTTATTTAAATAATTTTATTTGGGGTCTTAAGCAGTGGGAGAAACTCAAGGACCCAAAGAAAACCCATGAAGTTGGACAGACGGTATGATACAGCTAGCTCTCTTAAATGTATTCTATGTTGTACTTAAGATAATTTTTTTTAAAGATAATAATTCAAAGTTCCTAAAACATGATGAAGTATTTTGTTCAATCAATTTAATTAGTCATGTGTTTATTCTATGATATGTCTTATATATCAGCTGCTTATGTTCATATTAATTATTGTGTAATTTGCCTTGTCATATCTTCTGTTTGCTACGTGTAGTACATGCACCACTGCCATAAGATTTTGACTCCTGCGAATTAAGAAATAAAAATCCAAGCCTATGGGTTAAAAAGTCTCTTTACAGTGCAGGCAAGATCAGATCAGATTAACAAATTGTATATCGGTGACAAAAATTTTTATTCCATTCAGTTTGGTATGTGTAGTACATGCACCACTGCCAGAAGGTTTTGACTTATGTGGATTAACAACAAGTCTTATATCAGTGACACATAATCTTCTATCAGCCAGGGACGGAAATCAAAAACATTTTCTGTTTACTATATGTGGTACATGTACCAGCGCGCTTATTGATTTACACATTTTATCCCTTTTCTTCTCCAATCTTTTTTTTTTCATATCCACTTTCTCTAACTATACATGCTTGCAATCTCAATTTGGGAATGGTAATCTTAATTCATCTGAAATCACATCAAACAAATGACACCTGCTAAAGGGGATTAGAAAGTGTCGCGAATCTTCACTGAAGGAATCTAGATGTAATTCCACAAGAAGATGGAGAGGAAACGTGACTCACACTCACCAAGTAATCCAAACTAGGGCCTAAAGGAATTCCTTTCCTCAATGATCAATACGCATGCTTCTATCATGAATTAATTTGAGGGCACACTGCGGTAGATTTGGCTAATGATAGCGTGAATTTTATCGTTCGTTTAATGATTTGAAACAGGATATTGACAATCGGGCGGTCATATTATAATTATCAGATAATATCACAAGAAGATTGTTCTATCATTAAACCATGTTTCATTTTCTTCATTATTTAGTTACAAAATCAATATCCAAAACCTCTTTAACCAGACGTAAACCGTCATTAGATATCGGTCTTAAGATTTCATTCTCTCATGATGTTTGTCTTCAAACCCCGATATTTATTGTTCAAAGCAAAACAAAAATAGCCTACACAGACGAAATGAGAAAAAAGCCCTGTGTGCAATAATGTTTTACTATGTTATGGACGGACTGATTACATGCTGCCTGTATCAGGTTAGAACGAATGTATGTCACCAGTTAATCACAATTCAAACAATATTTGTTTAAACAATGTTTACAATTGTATAAGGAAATCAAACATTAATATGCTTTTAAATATTGCTTCTTGAATAAAAAGTAATAATGATGTTATAAAATGGTGTTTTATTGAAGAATTCTTTATGTCAAATTTTGCTTAAGAAGCATCATTAAAATTGGAATGTTTCTCAGATATTAAAGGAATAAAATGCTGATAAAAACAGCACTAATTTATAATTAATATTAGAAGGTTGAATACTGTTAAGAAATTTAATTTTATTTTGGCCCAATTTTCATAATTTAGGTTTTACTTCGAATTTAAATAAGCTTGTGTATGAACATCTAGTACATGTCCGGGGGGGTGGGGGGTGGGGGGGTGGGGGTGTCAAATGGTTCGCGAGTGTGCGTTGTATGCCCATAAGGTCTGTCATTGAGTCAAATGGCATGGTTTGATTCCCCGGTTGTATATGACGAGGAGTAGGGTCGCCTGTTCAACCTCATGGGTTTTCTCCCACTGATAAAGATCCCTATGCGCAAGCGAATTACTGAAATAAAATTAAACCATATGTTGGTCCCAAAATAATCTAGTTTGTGTCGAATGGATGTTCAACCCCATGTCTCTCTCTCTCTCTCTCTCTCTCTCTCTCTCTCTCTTTAGTAAATGTTATTATTAGTCTCATTGGTTTTGAACATTCGCCCAAGAGTAGGTGAAAAGGCCCCTGTCCCTCAAAGCACACTGCATGTTGTATGTCCATCATTAGCAGGGTTGGTGCAAAAAATCAGTAGGTGAAACTCCATTTCATTTGTTTTGTGGATCCTGCTTTTAGATTTGGTTGCTGATAGCAACTGGTGTTTACTGATTGACAGAAATGAATGAGTCCGAAGAGCTATGGGCGAATATTTGAGAAAATAACTGACACCGTTTGTGCTTGCTGTTTATTTTGGATTTGTTTTTGAGTAGATTTACATGATGTTGTATATCTACATGTTTACTCTGTAAGATATATTTCCTTTCTATCTGTTTCCTTCACTCACCTTCTGCCTATGGCATAGGTCTTGAAATATATTTGTGCACTGATGAGGGCAATAGATACAGTCATTGTTAAATTTTAGAATAATTAAACATTTTTAGTGAATCGGAAAAATAACCCCAAGTTGCTAAAAATACACTGATTGTTAAATTTAAGAATAGTTAAAGGATTTATTGAATTTGGGTTTTTAAAAAAAAAAGAAAAATTGCGAGTAGTCAGATCCAGTAATATTCCTTAGGTTATTCTATGAGAAGAAAGGCTTTTCATTATTGAGAAGTTATTCAAAACTAGTTCCATTTTTTAAAAAATGTAAATACTTTCGAACCAGAACAGTATGGAAGAAAAACATGTACCAGTACATTTTTAAGGCTCGGAATTTGAAATATGTGTACCTTTAGTTACAACACTTGTGTGGTAATTAATAGAGTGCTGCAGTGAAGAACAAAATTCTAGATACATGTACCTACAGTTAGGTGTACCTATTGTCAAGGCACACAAATCTTAATTATAATTTTCAAGGTTCGAATCCTGATAAAGGTTCAGCTATAGTTGTACTTGTGGGACGATGACAAATAAGAGTTTCCTCTAGCAATTCAGATGGTACAATTAAAAAAATACTCAGGTCTGCTGATGTGCACATTGATGTTAATGTAAAAAAATCCTTGAAATTCAAAGAAGAGTAGCCAGAATAGACGCTGTACATGCAAATTATATGTTTATTCATTTCAAAATGGCTGAAGTATTGTCATGATGAGACAAAATGTCAGGCTCTACTGAACCTGTACCTGACATTTTAAATTTATGCAAGACCTAAATAGGCCTATTGCAAGTGTTTTCTAAATTATTAATTAGACATTTATTAACTTATCCAGACCATAATCAACTCTCGATGTCATTGCTAACCTGCGATATTTAGCGGATTGGAATACACTTTTTGAAAAATAATAAAACGTTATTTCCAAGCTTGGTTAAACTCAAACCCTTCTTTTATCATGTTCATGGCTGCTGCCAGCTAATCATTTGCATTTCTTCTGTTGGAGAAAAAACAGAAACATTAGTAAGTTGGCATCTTTGCAGACGCCTTACCCCACAAAGAAAAAAAACAATTATTGTAAAAACACAATACAGTTGATGGCCAAATCCCAAATGATTGATTTTAATGAAAAAAAGTCATTGTATACATCAGCATACAAGGTAAATTGCTACAAATTGAAATCCGAGGAATTCATCATGAAGAGTAGTTGATATTGGATGATTCCACAAAAAAAAAAAATAAACTAATGAAAATAAAGATGACTGTTTGACTTGATAATTGGATGACATTCATATGGAAATAAACTTTGGTTAATATTATCATGACAATGTTTTGTTCATCGATGGAGGTAAATATTGTCTAGCACTCATGGCGAATAAATATGTTGACCGGCATGAATAAATAATGGTATTACCTAGCCAATTACTTGACTGTCCAATGGTGAAATGTTCATGGACAGACCCCTGGGTCCCAGAATTAATGATTTATTTTTACCATTTTGTACATTCAGAGTTAATTGGAGAAAATTGTTAGGGGGTAGGAGTCCCTAAGATTAGTGAATGCATGTTGTTTCATAAGGTCTGTCATTGAGTCAACTGGCGTGGTTTAGATTCCCCAGTTGTACATGACAAGGAGTAGAGTCACCCATTGTGGGTTCTCCCTGGGCCATGTTAGTCCTAAAATAACCTGGTTTGTGTTTAGTGGACATTAAACCCCATATCTCTCACCCCTACCCTATCCCCACCCCTAACCTACCCCAGCCTTTTCAATCAAATGTCACATACACCTATGGTTGTACAGAGTTATATATCTAGAGGATAAACAGGTATACATTTATTTAGTCTTAATGCATCAATTGAGACATCAACAATGTAACATTACTCCTCGTTTAAACCATGAAGCAGATGTTGGAGAAAAACGATCTCTTCCTGAATGGTTTACATCGTAGAAACAAAAAAAAATCATGATGCCATCGAAAGAAAACAAAGAAAAGTTAGATGTAGAAGATGGGATTGAAATGAAGCAGGAAGAGTTGTTTAGAAAACTATAAACTACCCCCCAATAAGCCAGATATTAACGTTAACACATGTTAGCCATTTCTCTCATTAACCATAACACCTTTTACTCTAAACAGTCCCACTAACCATCTAACAGATGTACTTGATTTACCATGCTACATCTCCACCAACTATCATCGTTTGATCTCTACCTTGTATGTGTATATGTGTATATTATAGGCTTTGTACTAGATGTGAAGCTAATCAACAGTGTGTTTGATATGTCTGTCTATAAGGTGATCACCTGGTCGAACTATTACAGATGTTTTCTCATGTAGCTATGACCAAGGTTATAATGATACACATAGGAAAATATGAAACCTTGTAATAGGCCTATTAATCTGCAATCTTATAAGAGTAGTTTTGGCAAAAAACACTTACAACTAGTTTAAAATGCCAGGGTTTTTAAAACAGGATAGGATAGCGTTCACACTGAATATAAGCCAAACGTGTTTTAACTGGGTATATATCGTTATTTTTACAACAAGACTGTCCACGCCCAAAACCAACGGGAGGCAGTGTTTTTATACTTCGATTTTTTTTGTGGACTCCCTACAGATCACAATTTTTATGGGATTTTAACGAAACATGACAATTCATGGATTATGGACACTGATTGCACGCAAAATCACTTAAAAACCTATGAACTTGTATTGAGCTGGCCAATTATATTTTAACCCTAAAAACTTATATGTCTTAATCTAGACCCTGACTTTAAATCAAACTGAATAGTTGACCAACCTTACCCTTGTGGCTGATATAGCCTCATCCCCTCTCCTTCTCAAACTCATTTACTAATTCATGTATGATCACCCACATAGCGTGGGTAAGGATTAACATAGGGTGGGTATTTGTAAGAATTAACATAAGCTGGATACTTGTAAGGATTAACATAAGGTGGATACTTGTAAGGATTAATATAGGGTGGGTACTTGTAAGGATTAACATAAGGTGAATACCTGTAAGGATTAACATAAGGTGGATACGTGTAAGGATTAACATAGGGTGTATACCTGTAAGGATTAACATAAGATGGATACTTGTAAGGTTTAACATAGGATGGGTACTTGTAAGGATTAACATAAGGTGGATACTTGTAAGGATTAACATAGGGTGGGTACTTGTAAGGATTAACATAAGGTGGATACTTGTAAGGATTAACATAAGGTGGATACTTGTAAGGATTAACATAAGGTGGGTACTTGTAAAGATTAACATAAGGTGAATACCTGTAAGGATTAACATAAGGTCGATATAATACTTGCAAGGATTAACATAGGTGGATTAAAACCACTTAAAAATATGTGTAGGCATTTAAAAACGTCATAATGAATGTATTGTAATAAATTTAAGACCTAAACCCTTCTTGTGGTTAATAAACATAAAGATTTGTATAAGAAGGTAGCGATCTTAAAGATGTTACCAGTTGAATCATATGACTTGACTGTAATGTCATAGGATTAGCTGCTGAGAGGGTGATTTGAGAATTCCTTATCTACTTGTGTGCACATGAAGACTTCAAGTGATACTTCTGCAAGAGGAACATGTTGCGTTTTGGCTCCCTTTAGGGCCTAAAGCAAATCAATATGATTGCCTTAGAATGATCAAACATTATATTAGATGATGATTCAACATGGCTTACAGGCCTAATTCAATGTATCTTATAATTCTTGATAATAGTAAAGATGTTGTCGAGATGCTATCTGTGGTATGCTGTAAGCACTATGATCTGATCAAATATTGAACTTTAGATACAAACATTCAGGATGTAATCTTTTTTTATTACATGAAAGAACATAGGGTTTCCTACAGGTTTTGAAAGTCACTACAGGACTGGGATTACAAAGCACAGTGGATGCTTAGGAGAACTTGCCCCCGAGATCTCTTATCTTTACTTTTACTTTATCAAGTTTATAGTTATTCATAAACGCTTGTGTATTTCATTTTGTCATGTGTACATGGGTTTTAAGTCATGTGTCTTAATATGCACTAAAAAATCCAATATTTAGTCTTTTCGTATATAAATGTACCCGAGGTTTACCATACACCTGCTAGGTGAGTCCCTAATTACTATCTGTCAGGTCTGACATTTAATTAGCTATGTTACTGTCATTGACAATGACAGGTTATATTCTTCACTGACGTGACGTATATTAAATATAAACATGTCTTGTACATTGTTACATGACAATTCCTATTATATGAGACATTTAAAAACACGAGCAGGCGTCATGCAGTGTGCCATAAGGGGTGTTTTGCCAGGACAGCGACGCTGCGGAATTTCAAATTCCAACCGTCAATGCTTCTTTTACATGCACGCCAATGTGTACACAGAACCTCGTTTTTGTGTATCGTCCAAATGACTAGACAGCTTTCATTATCAGGTCCTCCATCATGATGCTCTAACAAGAGAAAACAACCTGCCAGAAAATACTGAGGAACTTTCTCTGGAAACACTGGAAGCAAGAACGTGAGACTAGCCAGCCAGCTTGTTACTCACTGAGCCACCACAGCTCCCTGGACCACTGATAAGATCGTTCTCTGGGCACAAGTAGGTTAAAGTAATGATGAATGCCGAGGACATTTGTTCAATGGAAACACAACGACAGGACAATCCAATTGTCTCATTAATCAAACCTTTCTTTACCTACATGGTGAACCTACTCAAGTGATTACATGCACTGTTCAATTCTCTCTATCAAGATTTATACAGGTGTTAAGATTCTGTGTGACTTGTACATGTTGTTAATAGTATGGTGTATTGTTCTTATAATAGACAGACATATTGAAGTGTTTGATTATCTCTACTCATACTCACATCGTGTCACAACTCAAGCACCCCTGTCATTACACACCTCATTAACAAGTATGTATACTTCATCTTAACACATTCTTATCAACTAACATTTTACTATATACACACACTATATTCTACCATATCAATCAGTATGAAGGGAGAGTGAGAGAAATGGGGACCAACACATGGTTCAATTTTATTTCAATAAATCGCTTGCGCGATAGGGTATTTCGCAGAGGACCCAGAGTAAACCCATGTTCTAATTCTGAATGAATGTCATGGAATTTACATATCGGCCAGTTTACTATTTTCATGGTGTATGAGTACCGCATTTTACGGTAAAATTCAGTCAGCTTACAATTTCCAAACCATAGGATTAGGTATTTCCAAAACTCAAACCTTAAAGACGGGAAGATTTCTTCAAAAATATTAAAAAGCCAAATGATGACATTACATATCAGGGATTGTAAATCAATATCTCAATTGATCTTTTACAGAAAATACTGCTGAAGATATATGACATGGGTGATGGACTCCAGGAATTAATTAGTATTGAAAAACAGAAGTTTATTAATCATTTTCTAAAATACAATATATTGCAATTGTATTTTGGAAAATAAGTCTTCAAGAATTCATTTACGGTTCTATCCTTTAAAACTATCAGAAAATGCAAATTAAAAGATCAGAAAATGTTTTAAGATAAAGAAGAAAAGTTTCAAGAAATAATCAGAACGGTTGAGTTTAATTTTCCTGAATAATAAATCCCATGTTTTTTTTCCTGCTAACATGAATCAGTTTGTCATGAAATGTCATCTAAGAGATGGAAGGTTAGGAAATGTTTTTGACAAGATGAGATGAAGCCATGAGAAAGTGTACATGTAGTAGGCTGGATGATGGGGTATTAGATGATAAAAATGGATCCGGGCCTGGACGCATGAGTCAATAATGAAGTCCTATATCATTTCCTGCACTGATTGGAAGCGAAACCTAGAATTTGTAGGAAACCTTCAATTTGTTCGTCAAGTAACGAAGCCATGTTTATTAAAATGGTGTGATTTTCCCTCTCAGATTTGATGCATGTGAGTTTTTAGAGCTTACATTGTTTTGTACTTTTCAAGCTGAGTTTCGTTCGACTTTTTTAATGATTTCATTTGCACATCGAGTTGTTTGACATGAATGATAGTCTTTGATACATGCAAGTTGTGAACTGTTATTAGCTAAAAGGACATGATTGTGATTTTTTGTTTTCTAACACAATTTTGTTCAATAAATATTAACATAATATCAAGATATACCACATATAATTATGGGATGTGAAAACAAGCCGTAGCTTCTATAAATTTATTACCCATAAGCAATTATTTAAAAAAATATATACACACATTGTTTAAAGTTATAATCATGAATTATGTAAAATGAGAAGAATTCCAACTACCAAGGATTCTTTTACATATATGGTATAGAAATGGGCCTCAAATTTTTATCCCATCTGAACCACTAGGTTGTTTTGTAACTCACTAAGACATTTTCGTGAAGATTTTTATTATAGTGAAATGAATCTGAAAGGCAGACATTGGATTTTTAATCCCATCTGAACAACTAGGTTATTTTGCGACTAAATAAGTAGCTTTTGAGAAAGGTTCTTTGGGAGTGGAGTGAATCCAGAAGGCAGATCACCGCTAAGTCTGCAAAGATGGTGGCGGTCAATTAGAAGTAAATTAAAGTAGTAATTAATATAGATATTTTGTATAGGAGGTGATGTATGTACTTATTAAGATAGACTCGCGTTCTATTGAAGAATGTCGTCAAATACAAAAATCAATAGTGAGACGAGGATAGGTTTCGATTGTCGAATAGTTACTTGCTAGTTAGAATCAGTTACTGTAGTTAGTACATGCTAAATTAGTACCCTCAAGCCAACTAACAGATGCTATCATTCAACCAATCACAATTATTGTCTTATACTTCTTTTGGTGAGAGTAGAAGCAAGTTGATTGTGAAAAGTTTCAATCGTGATTGATAAGAGTTCGAGATGGTGTTGATTTTTCTCCTTTTAAAAGCCTTTCAGTGGATGGTGTCATCGAAATTCCTGACCAGTCATCGGAAAGCTTTCTAAGTTTTCATGGTTCCATTACCCATCACCTAATTTATCTTACTCAATAAAATCACTTAACTTATCCTAGAGTATAATGCCCGTTTTTTCTGCTGGACTTATCAGGATGTATAAGCTTATTAATAATAAAAAACACCGGAAAATCTTCCCCCAGATTTTAGTCAACAGCTCTTTTTCCACAAAAACAAGGCGGTCGTGGAACTAATTTAAAAGTAAATGTCAAAAATAGCAACAATATACTCGGAACAGACAAAAGAAATGATCTAACATGATTGCTCATTACGTTCTCTAGACCTGCTTATTTTGCTATTCATCAAAATGTCACTGCCGTTACTTCCTGCAAGTTTCTCTCATCCTGCTAAAACTTATCGCTTAAAGTAGAAGCCCTATTTCATTTCTTTTGTATAGGAACAATGCTAAGGAATTTCTTTTTCCGTAATGAATAATAAACAGAGTATAAACGTGATTACCATTATGGATCTGGCGCCGTTTTTTTTTATCTTGCTGGCCACCGATGTTATATAAATCGTATGAGCTCCAGTAGACAGTGCTGGGAATACCAGAAATATTTGAAATAGTTTCTATATGTTCTGAATGAACAGTGAAAAAATTCAGAAAAATAGAAATTATGCTATTGATGTAGGAAACGCGTTGTGGGTGAGAGGTTAGAATTACAAGTTTGTATCTGGCATCTTTACGAAATTCTGGCGTTTTGTTTTGCCTCTTTTTATCATTAGTTCATATGTGTCACTTGTGTTAGTCATTTGTTTTTATGAATAGTTGGTTTCATTTGTCTCATTTCCGTATTCTTCAAGCCTTCGTTAAAGGACAATAGTGGTGCCAGTCATTATCACATGGTATTTTGAGGAATGATTAGTGAGCAGAAATTCGCCTATGTATCTGTTATCACTCATCACTTAAATCAGTTATATAGAAGGATAACTCATGTTTTCCTTTCATTTTTCTTTTTCTTGAAATCTTCATTACGCATCTATCGTAGCATTGATCTCTGTGTTGAAATTATGTTTGGACTATTTTTAAACTACTTCTATCACATAGGTGATAATGACTGACACCAATACTGTCCTTGAAGGATGAACAATAGCGAAGATGTCTGTTAAAACTATATTTGGAATGTGTTTAAACAGTCCTGTCACATATGTAAATAGGTGGACATGTGATAAAAGAGAAATTTCAAACCCTAGGAAACTATATGGGTGACACCCACTGTTGCCCGCCTTCTCTCACCTTCTGGTCTATGTATAGCTGAAGTCTACATGTTAAATGAATCCTTAGTTGTTGTTCAAAAAATCAAATATTGTGTTTTTTAAATCTGTTGATATTGTTTTCTTCTTTCATCTAGAGAGAGGGAGGTTGGATGGCTGATTGGTTAGCGTGTGTGCGCTGTCATTCAGTCAACTGGCGTGATTTGGATTCCCTGGTTATACTTGTACGTAACAAGGAGTGGTGTCACCTGTGGGGTTTCTCAAGGACCTCCATTTTCCTCCCACTGCTAAGGACACCTACGCACAAGCAAATTATTAAAATAAAATTGAAGCATTTGTTTGTCCCAAAATGACCTAGTTTGTGTCTAGTGGAGGTTAAATCCCATTTCTCTCTCTCTCTCTCTTCCTTCATCTAGAGAGTCACACAAATTCCAAAATCAATATGTGGACAATGTCCATATTCATGACCCTTCTGCCACAACCCTAGTGATATATATATATAAAGCTGAAGTCAACAGTGGATGTTGCCCTGTGCTAAATGTGTCCCTGATACTAGTGATAGTTGTTATTCGAAAATTCAAATATGGTGTTTGTCATTTCTGTTGATATTGCTTTAGAGAGTCACAGTAATCCCAAAATCAATATAAGTCTATAATAGAGGTAACCTGATACTGTATCAATAGTTTCAAAATAGAAAGAAAAGGAATTAAAATGTATTTTGGGAATCATAAAATACCATAAAAATGTAAAATACAATATATACACTTCTTGAAACACAAAAAAACTAGTTCTTTTGAATCCCCACACTGTAAGAGAAGATCCTCTAGGATTCTGAACTTTAAGGTGGCTCTGCTTTGACAGGGGTAATGAAGACAAAAAAAAACTAGTTCTTTTGAATCCCCACACAATAAGGGAAGACCCTCTAGGATTCTGAACCTAAAATTGGTGTCTGCAATAGAAATGAAATGAAATGGGGTTTAACGTCCTACTGTTCTGCTTTGATTTGAGTAATGAGAGCTATTTTGCCCGGACAACAGTGCTACAGCGATTCCAACTGTTCTGTTCGTAATAGGAAAAGAGAAAACTATATAATATATTCGATTGTTACAGGATGTTTAAACTTATAAACACAGCAGTTAGATTTATTGAATGTAGAACTCATTTAAATCACCACAATAAAAACTGTTGTAATAGGCGTGATAAAATATGTTTTATTGTCAATTTGGGATGAGATATAGTTTAATATTACCCTCTGTAAATTAGATCTAATGGCATTACACAAACTGATTGATTAGGTTATATAGTCAAATCGGTGTATATTGAATTCCAATTCTATTTTATTGTTACACGCTTGGTTTATTTGAAACAATTGACAGCGTATTTGAATTATCAGCTTTTAGCTTATGTAAGCCATGATCTATATTCCACCAACCAAATTGTTAATCGTTAAAAGGGACGATAAAATCGTTTCCGCAGTAAGCTTTAGAACAATAATTGTAAATATTTTTCTATTCATTCAATATTGCATACGGTTTTCTTCTCCTCACCTCACCTCATTACATCATAAGGTCTGCCATTGAGTCAACTGGCGTGGTTTTGATTCCCAGGTTGTATGTGACAAGAAGTGGCCGTCTGCCCAAACCTGTGGGGTTTCTCCTTTTTTCTTCCTTCTGCTAAAGACCACTACCCAAACGAATTATTGAAATAGAAAAGAAGCATATGTTAGTCCCACAATGACCTAGTTTGTGTCAAATGGACGTTAAACCCAATTCCTCTCTTCTATTTTTTTTCATTTAGACAGATTTCTCTCATTACATTGTATGTCATATGCCCATCTTTATTATCTTACTCAGAACAAAACAGTAGGATGTTAAACCCAAATGAAAGTTCCATGGGAACTTGGAATTCACAATACGAGTGGTAATCAATGTTCCTTCACAGCTCACTGCATATGTATGACTGATATTCTTATCCTAGTTGGGACAGAAAATCTCCATTTTTCTGAGAAAGACAAAATTTCAAATTCCTGCACAAGCATGCGAAATGACTTGTTAAACATGAGAGTATAAATCATATGATTAAACAAGAATCCAGTAGTCACTTCGGCTTTCATATAAATTGATTTCACAAGTTAGCCAACAAGAAGCATATTTGAAATTGGCAAATTACTTGCCACAAGTGACATTTAATAGCGTTGATATTATGAGCACTGTATTTTTATGGGATTGTGTGGACAAATAGTAACTTTTCTCTCATTCCGGGTTTACAATTATCAAGAGCTTTGTGAATTGTAGTTTTGAAAAATGATATAAAATTGCTTTGTTAAACTTTATTCAGAATGATACGTTTCTAATTTATCAAATTTATTGTACATTAAATTTTTGTATATGGTGATTTTAGTCATTCATTTATCGAATATACCACATAGTTCTAAACCACATGTCTATTTATAGTACCATTTATGGAATATTTGTATAATCTATATCCTCTTGAATGATTGTGAATAACTGTAAACCCACAAGTAGATGATAGTACAGTTTACAAATGAATAATTTTAAACCCACTAGTAACTTATAGTACAGTTTTCGAATAATTCTAAACCCACTAGTAGATTATAGCACAGTTTACGAATGAATAATTCTAAACCCACTAGTAGATTATAGGACAGTTTACAAAAGAATAATTCTAAACCCACTAGTAGATTATAGAACAGTTAATGGATGAGTAATTCTAAACCCACTAGTATATTATGATTTATAGTACAGTTTCAGGAATATATTTTGATAATCCTCATTCTATACTCATGAATCATTGATCCTTGAAAGGATGTATTTTACATAGGAAGACTATTGTTTAGACAAGGACAGTAGGACGTTAAACAGCATTTTATTTCATACTTCAAATTGCGCAATAGAAAACAAAATGACCCTTATGTTTGTCTTGAGCATTATGTTGACGAGACATTGAACCCCTATTCAATTCCATGCCATTAGTGGAGCATCTTCCTTCACTTCAAATGAAATTTTCGAGACAACGTATCAGATTTGACTTTCTACTTTTTACAAGCTGATTCTAGACCTGCAACTATCAGTGGAATAACAATAAAATCATTTTACAAGTCTTTGTCCATAAAATGACAAAACAATTTTACTTTGTGTCATATCTGTTGACAAATAAAAAAGATATTTTTACTTTGACTAGCATAATACAGATTGTTTCATCCTCCATAGGGGAGATGTAAAACAAATTAATGACACGTCAGTGAGTCCGGGCTTTTAACACTACAGACACAACAATTAATTTCATTTAGATAACATGTATCTCTGTATCTTTACACAGATCACTGTGGGGTGTCCCGAGGTCACTGTAAGGTTCACCCCCACCCACTCAACCTAGTTTACTTTGTTCTGAGAATTTAGGGAGGGGAGGGGAGGGGGTATGTTTTTATGCGTTCATTCTTCTTTCATTTGGTTTATGTTGTGGCTCAGTGAGTAAGTTTATCTGTATTTTCCGGTGCGATTCCCCCGTTGTCAGTGGTGCAGGACAGAGGGCGTGGCATGAGATGTGGAAAGATATCACTGAAAGTTAAACCATAGAAGAGTTACAGTTACGCAATGAAAAACATTGACAAAATGTTTTGTCAAGAATGGAAAAATGCATCAGACAGAGCTTTCTAATAAAATAATAACAGGATTATTTTCAGCATGTGGAAAGTGATGATTGTCAGTTATCCAGACAAGAGATGATACACTCTAATCTCCAAAGTCTAAATTGGTTCTCATGCAAGATGTTTTCCTTCATTCATCATGGACTCTTAGACACACAACTAGACTGCTCCAGGTTTATCAGTGGGGAGCCATGTCGCAGGTTCGCGCTCGTTGTTGGCACTGAAAGTTCATCCAGATTATCTGGCGTGATTTCCCTTGTCAGTGGTGCAGGACAAAAGGCCTGGCCACAAACAACGTATTTTCATTCAAATGGGACAATGTGCTACGTATCATAAAGTCTGTCATTTAGTCAACTGGCGTGGTTTTGATTTTGTGATGGTACGAGACAAGGAGTAGTGTCGCCTATCCAACCTCATGGATTTTCTCCGGGTTCTCAGGTTTCTTCTCACTGCTAAAGACCCCTATGATGCGCAAGTGAAGTATTGAAATAAGAATTTAACCAAAATGACCTAGTGGATGTTAAAACCCATTTCTCTCTTTTTTCTTGGATTGAATATTCAAGTTAAAAAAAACAGACGTCATGCTAGTGAGGAAACTAAGGAAACCTGATTTGTTGATGTCGTTTATTTACTGGCAGAACGATTATATCACATGATTTATTTAATGATTAAGTCATTGAATATTATTCAGTTTGACAGATTTTCATTTTCTATTCAAATTTTTCAGCCTTTGTCATGATTACATCCTGAGCATGGCATGCATACATCGTGCAGGCATTGTAGAGAATTGTCAGAATTTTGTTAGTTTTTATGCATTTAAGAGGGTATTTGTCAATTTCAAGAGAAATTGTGTTAAAAATCTGACATCTGGGGTTAATTTAAATGGAAGTCGGTTTGTTATCAAATATCTGAAGAAGTCTTGTAATATTCAGACTTGCAAATCAACTTCTGCCAGAATTTTTTGTTGAATATTCAAGAGCTTTAAATGCTTTGTTAATCTTCGCTTCTTATCTGATTATTTGTCATTTACAAGATTTTATTTTTCGCAAAATTTTGAAACATTTTCTTTGCACATGTCATTAAAAATCTAGGGTTTTATGCGATCAAATTTTATTGCAGACACTATTGTCAATGTCAATTATAGTCACAGACTGAAAATTGTGTTAAAGTCATAAAAACTGCCATGTTTTGCCGATCATAAAGAAATGTATTTTGAAGATAAATTTCTGTTAATTCTCGCTGACGTGACAGACAGACAGTGTTTCCAGGAATTATGAAATAAATCATGGTCCCGAAAAGGTGCTTGAAGAGAAAATCGTCAATTGCTCTTATATTTTATCCTCCCTTGTGCACTGCGCACGACTACTATAACCAAACATGATATCAACTCGGGGAGTATCACTGTAAGCTCTAGGGGAGAGTTGTGTCCCCTTGTTGAGTGGTGGATAAATTTATGAATATGAATAATTGAGTTATTTCATGATTTAAGCTGTGTTAAGATGAATGATATCATGAAGGGAATTTGTCGTCATCTTTTCACTGTTGCTTTCTGCCTTATTCTGCCATCAGCAGTGGATGTTTTTGCAGTCAGTGTGATAAATGTACACTTTTAAGTGTTTCTCACTGCAGGAGTGTGTAGTTTTCTGATAATAGAGTCTGACGTTTCAGCATTATGTATCCATCCCAACGGATTTGTTTGACACGGTCAGTGTTTCCCTGTACGATAGTCTAAAAACAGGGCTTTCGCTTTTAGAGCTATATTTAAAATCATTATTGAAAGTCATATGATAATTATTTTTAGTTATATATTTGAAATTGTTAAAATACGACTAAAATCAAATTAATTAACCTATTAAATATCATTAAGAATATTCGGTTTGAAAATGTGAAGATAAAGTATGGTTTAAAAAGCCATTTCCTCGAATATTTTTCTGTAAGATAAGTAAAGAGAAACACAGGCATATATGTAATATTCATAACCCTCTATTCAAGAAATAGTCATTTAAGTCTAGAAAATGCCATCAAAATTATTTTTCCATCCTACATTAAATGAACAGGTAGTTTCTCATATTATGTTAAAAACCAAAAGTTTGAGCACATGAAACGATCATAAATCACAGATCTTAGTCTCAAGATATCTTTAGTTTAGTGTTAACGAGATTTTAAATGTTATACATTTCACTTTAGTTCTGTCGATGTTGTTATGACTAACTGAATCCCTGGTGATAATTAAAGAGAGTTACCCCCATTCTAGAATTCGTGAAAAGAAAAACAATCAGCAGTAGGAGAACTGCCTAATAAACTGATGTTTAGTAAGTCGAGCTGTTACTAATGTTTGATGAAATAGCACTTTCTATTTTCTTTATGAACAAAAGACTTTACCAATCTCTTAGTTCATTTATATTTCATTTAATTTAACGAGAGTTCAGTTTTCTAGTTGGGGGAACATCAGGGATATCTTGTTGACGAAAATGATGCTTTTACACGAAGTTGGCTGTGATTGTTTTGTCTCATTAGAAATAGAATCAACACGACGTTAGTGCAGTCGACAAATTTTGAATGCATTGTCATGTTCCAGCTTAATTCCATCACAGTTAACCAGTCATTTTGACGCTCGGTTTGATCCCGGCATCTAATCATTGCTTTAGTTGTACTCAAGTAAGGATGCAAATTTGTGGCCAAAAAAAAAATCTGAAAAAATTCTGCTGCTGAGATTAAGATTGGAGAATTTTATCTGATGAGATGAAACGAGTAAATAATTTACAGTCATAGAATTTCTCGAGAATTTATAACATTTTAAGAAAAAAAACTTTCGAGATGAGTTGAATAAAACTGAATTTAATTTCCTCGGTTCTTTGATTCGTTTTTTTATTCAAATCTGTATTAATCATCATTATCTGATTTTAAACGTTTTTATGGAGTTTGGTCAAATTAATTTTTTTGAATTGATTTGATTTTATGAGTTTTTCATCCTGACTCCCTGGTTTCTTCTATCCTCTGGTTAAGGTTTCTAAATGCAATTTAAAAAAAAGTTTAAATAGATGTTTACTGTTTTGTGTGTCCAAAAGGATTGTTGGAATTAAGACTGGGATTTAACTGGTTTAATGAAGACGGGCATGTGATGGTGAATTTTACAGGGACACTAGCATTTCTGCTTCATCTTCATTGACTTGTCACGGGTACTTTTACATGCATACTAACAAGTAATCTAGTGAACCTTTGTTGTTTGTCCTAACAAAACGAATAGAAGCTTTTCCATCCCAGTTCCTCAGACAAGGAAATCACAAGATCAACACTGTGAGTGAACCTTGTACATGTGTCGTCTGGTGCAATACCCTGTAAAGTCATTCGGATGGTATGAAAAACCGAGGTCCTGTATACACGTTGGTTTGAACGTAAAAGATCCCTTGGCATTTGGAATTTGATAAAAGAGTAGACCTTAGTGCCGCTGCCCAGGCAAAATTTCTTTCATAGCACCAGGCATGGCGTATGCCTGGCGTCATTAGCTCAGTCGGTGTAGAACAGTAGGACGTAAGACCCCATTTCATTTGGTGCCAGACCCACTGAGCCACCGGAGCTAGCATGATTGATCAAGGTGATTGCCTAAGGATCCCATGATTTAACGATTGAGAACAAAGTATAGAGACAATTGATTGATTGGTGTATAAGAAAGATCCTTGTTCCTCATATTACGGACATGACCCCCAGGTTAGTGAACCAACGCCTTACTCACTGAGACACCGTGGCTTGCATTATTGATGAAGGGGAACATCTTGGATTCCTATGGCTTAAGAAATGTGAAAATGATAGAGACAATCATTTTGCCAGAAAGATCATTCTTCCACATGTACATGAACCTGAGACCTCCTGCTTAGAGAGTCAGCATCTTACTTACTTAGCCGCTGTGACTCCCTATTACAGACATATGGCGTTTGGATTGCGGAAGTAAGATTGACCATAGGTTAGTCCCAAAATGGCCATGTTTGTGTTGAGTGGCATGGACATTAAACCCTCCCTCTTTCTTTCTCTCTTTCTCTCTCTCTCAGACATGGCCATTGTAATACATGTGAGTTAGATGTTAACTCATCAAAACATGTGAATCAGATGTTACCTCATATAAAACAATCAAATAACAACCTATCAAAATAGATCATTTACTTGTCAGTGACATTTGTTAATTTCTATTTCACTTTGATTTTTAGGGACAAGGTTATTAGTTTGCAACTGAAAATGACTTTTATTTCTTTGATGATAAATGATGGATGAATGTTGCCATGTTTCTGACAAATAGTTTCTCATTGACCTGATATCATACAGTTGTTTGATTTTCTTATCTCTCTGTATTTGTCCTTCAGAGAATACGATAAAAAAAATAAAGTTCGCATTGTGGTCAGCAGGTTGGGAACCCCTACTCTTTTAATATAATAGTTGGCTCATCTATCTAATGGTATTTGCCATCAAATATTCTAATTTCATAATGCCATTAAACAGATAACATAAATAGATATAGAATTTTTTCTATTGAAACTTGGTTTATGAAACATAATATTTTTAAGTCTTAAAACTTGATTGAGCAATATATTGCAATAGTGTTGCAATACATTTAACTGTCAATAAGTTGCAATACAATTTTTGAAGGTCCGAAATATATATTAGTCAATTTGCATTTTGTTATTGCAAAGAAAAACAAAGTGTTATCTTTCCATAAATCTGTTGTTTGCGTATCACGTTCAGAAAAAAAACATCTTCACTTATAGAAGTAGTAATTGTATAACGTTGACCTTTATTCAGATTGTTAGATATTCTCGATATACCAGATTTTGTTTGAAGACGTGAATACAAAGCCTATTCTTATCAAAATAATACCCTATTTTTGTCTGTCTTATATATTTGGTCACATGTATGACAATCTAGTTTTAAAAGAAATCACGAATGACTTGAAATGTTTGTAAATATCTTGAGGCACAATTAACCTTCTAATATTTACCGTGTTACGACATCGCAAAACAACGAGATCATAGGCGAAAAAAGTAATTATTAAACATTGAAGACGATAAAAGAGGGGGCACTGTCGGACAAAGTATCACAAAGATGTAACAAAGCCTGGAGAAGTCGGCAAGGTTATATTGACGATTTCGATTTAGCGGATTAATTTACAGACTAGTATGTTTATCGATAGAGCAGATTTCTCCCTCCTTATTCTCCCCTCACATCCAACTCAATTTCACATAAAGCGACAGATTCTTTGATGTTCGCTATCCAATATTTCAACTGAAATATTTTTTGCCTAACTTTGAGCGTTTGATCTGACTAGTTGGACCCGTACCACACGTAAAATTAATACAATGCTGGCCAACATAAGAAGTTTTTCCACAAGGAGAGAACATATTGATTTTCATGTCAGGAAAAATCGTACTCTTGATTTAGCAGTGGGTTATTTTTTTTGCTAATAAAATCCATTTTTTGCCAATAAAATCTGTTTCAACATTTCTTTATCAATAAAATGGTTTTAAAAGTGGAAGGCAATCGTAATCATATTATTGCACCTTCAGTTAGTTCATAGAGTACAAAAATACAATAATGTATTTTGTTCATACAGTCGTTAAGTATATTACTAATACTTCGTTTCATATTATTTTTATTTCTTTTGCAATCTGATTGGAAAAGAGATCTTTATTTCAATGACCTCGACTACATGAAGATCTGACCGGTAGTAGTGGGAGTCATATGAATGGTTTTTTACCCTATGATGTCAGACATTTCAATCAGCATTGATGTTTCTAGTTGGTATTGGGAAATAAAAAACTCTTGCGAATGTATACCCACAATTGCGTGCACCGCACGTGAATATCAGACTAATTCTTCACATAACCACTACACAAGGTATATAAGAAGTCTTCCAGATTCTAGTGTAGTGGAGACAAATAAAACGAAATTTTGAACTATAAAAAACAAAAGAAAATGGGATCTTTTGTTAAGTTTGGTACATTTGTAACTCTTGGTCAGTGGTGGGATTTACTGACGCGGGCTGGATTACTCTGTTGGTTTAGTTTCTTGCTAAGGAAAATGGTCTTTGAATTGAATTGGTTATTAGTGAAAAATCAGAATGAAGCTATAACTGATGTTATATCAAATATTAATATACTGCTGAAAATATTTCATGCGTATGTGTTAGCCCACTTTGAGAGAAAACACAGAACATACTTAATGCTCATAACATGCTTAATGCTCAGATATCACAGAACATTCTTAATCATAAAAGAATAACATGCTTAATGCTCAGATATTTTATAACACAGGACATTTTTAATCATAAAACATCCTATAACATAGAACATGCTTAATGCTAAAACCTCTTATAACACAGAACATGCTTGATGTTCAGATATCTTATGACACTGAACATGCTTAATATTCAGATGCTTTGTAAGACAGAACATGCTTCATGCTCAGGCCACAGAACATTGTTAATGTGCAAATCTCTTATAAAACAGAACATGCTTAATGGTGAGACTTTTGATGATGATATTAAATAAAAAGAATAATTTAGTGAACAAAATGAATGACTAAGCTGTTGCTGGATGTAGATTTCATTGTTAATGCGTTAATCCTGAGCGGTAGGGCATTGGCCTCTTGATTAGAATGTCCTCAATTTCAATTCCTGCATGAATTTCATGTCTGGTTCTGGTTTGTCAGAGTTTATGCCTAAGGAGCTGAGAAAAATGGGACTAGTAATTCAGATGGTGCAAAAAACAAGGTCCACTCATTTCAATATTTGCATGCCTATAGCAGGAATTTGAAGAATATACAGAAACGGTGATAGCTAGGCAAAATTCCATCCTACCTACACATTGCACATATAATATACCATAGAAATAAAAATTACCATATGTTAGTCTCAAAATTTCTTTATGCAATTAATGTCCAGTTTATATTTTCAGATAATGGTTTGTTAAGTCGATTCCTGTCTCTTGGCGTGACAGCTTCCATTGCAATCACCGTTGGTAGTATTGTAATAGTAATAGCGTGTATTGTAGCTTTGGTCTGTTGCTGTCGTAAGACCTTGTGTAAGAAAAGACCAGATTCAGGTGTGACAACGACCGCTACAACTGTTGTAGCTAATGGCAGTGCCCCAGCCCCTAACAATGTACAAGGTATGGGCTTACATTTACTTAAATTTATTTATTTATTTATTGAAATACAAGGACAGCTTTCCGATAGAATCTCCCACAAAAGCATGGGGCATTGGCCAATCGTTTCTTTGCACGAAACAGGAATTGAACTCCTCAAGATGGCTTCCATTTGCCTCGCTGTTGCCAGTCCTGTGCTCTGCCCTTGGACTATCACACAACCATAAAAACTTTGATTGAGAACTCAGCAATATGGTGCTTTCTGACAGCTACGGTTTGCAATATGAGATTGGATCATTGGTTTCGAATCCCTGGTTGTACGTGACAAGGAGTAGGGTCGCCTGTTCAACCTCTTGGGTTTTCTCAGAGTCTTCCAGTTTCCTCATACTGCTAAAGACCCCTAAGTGCAAGCGAATTATTGAAATAAAATTAAACCATATGTTGGTCTCGAAATGACCTAGTTTGTGTCGAGTGGACATTAAACCCCATTTCACTCTCTCAGATTGGATCTAAATGACCAATAAAATCATCTGATATCTTGAGTGTGTCAAAAGAATTGTTATAATATAAAAATATTCATGTTATTTTTTAGAAATTGACATTTCACAATTTTCATCAATATTCTATTATCTTGGATCTTTTTAGCAGGATTTTAAATGTCTTTAAAGAGAAATCAAGCCATTGCAGATTCTCTAAATTTTACTGACTATAACTAGAATTGAAGTACCTGTAGTTTCATCCGTGCTCTACCCATATTACAAATCATTCTGTCCTAAAGTAGCAAATTATCATGGTGGCTGTGATGTTACGAGAGCAACTGTCATCCTCTGTAAATAAACAAAAGCTGTAAAAAAAAAACCCCAAAGAAGTCATAGGTTATAACAATCTTCAAACCAATAGCTACATTTACGTGTGGCCATGATAATAGTTCTGTTCTCAGAATGGATACCGTTTACACTACAAAAATTTAACCATATCAGGTCCATGTTTCAGATTAGAACTGTTTTTATAGCAGATTTTGTATGTTTGACTAGTTTCATTCTGGGAATCTTCTTCATTTACCCAGTCCGTCTTAGTATCCCAAATGGAGCAAAAAGTCAGACGTTTTATTTTTTAGTTATTACTATTTTTTACTTTTGTGATTTCCAACGATGTCCCTCCGCACAATATGTGAGATAAGTCTGATTGAAGGACAAATAAATTCTGAGCTTAGAAAAGCAAAATGATTGCTTCATCCCCACTTATGGACTTTTTTTTATAATCTTTCTGTTCCTTTTGTTTTGTGGTTGAGAAACACATCTTTTATTACCCGTATATCAATTATTGACTGTCTGCAATTTCTGACTCTCCCAAAATATATTTCAGGACCAAGAACAGGTGGACCTTTTAGTAATCATGGTTATACACATCAAGGATATTATCCAATGCAGCCAGTTTACCCGACGCCACATGGATCAGTTTATTCAGCGTACGCCAAGGAACAATACGTGCCACAAGGAAGTACATACTCTTCCCATCAGTCTCATCAATCCCACCAACGATCGTACACGCCCACCAGTAGTAAATCGGGAAAGTCTAATCGTTCAAATAATAGCACCAGCGTGACATACAGCCAAGGCACAGAAAAAGTTTCACTTCCTGTTAACCTCTAGCAGACGGTTATGGCAGCCATGTTGGAATGGGCTGTTTGTTGTTATTATTGAGTAAAATGAATAGAAAAACTGCTGTAAATAGAAAATAAATAATTGAAGCTGCTAGACGAATATATGTTAATGGAGATATATTTTTGTTTCTTGTGAAAAAGACATTTGGGAAGTGTAAAATGTAATTTTTCCCTCCCAGACTTGTGTGAATTTATTAGTGAGAGTAATAGAAGCTTTGTGCACCCATTCTGTGAATTCTGTGGATGTACATACAGATATATATGTGCTACCTTTAAATAATATAGAATCATGTAGATATGATATAGAGGATTTAGAAACAACCAACAGAAACTGCCATATTTGCAAGCCTGGAAATAAACTGTTTAGACTTGTTTTTGCCAGAGAAAAAGTCGATCTCATGTCAATGTTATGCGACAGTTTCTATCTAACGGAACAAACACATGCGCGGAAACATGTACACGTAAAATGGGCCTAAGTCGTTGATCCTTCCTGATGAAACTTTGATCTTACATTCTAATATTTTTGCGGACATGCATTAAAGTATTCTTGAACCCAGCCCGAGGGTTCTTGTTTTTATTCATTATTACTAGTCTTGACTCAGATGCTGGTGAAACTGATCCAACTGGAGAACTTTCCTGCCAGTCACCTGAAAAATTTTCAAATTCATTCAACATTTATATCTTGCTGATCCGAGGTAAACCAAAAAACATCAAAAATTGACTGGTCGACAAATTTTTTAAGTGAAAGACTGTGATTAGGGCTTGTTTTCCGTGTACGTATTTGCATACGTTTTCATGGTTGAAAATATAATGAGACTGTTTTGATTAAATCATTGAAAGTGTGCATGAAAACATGTACATGGCAGAAACAGGCTATAAGGCCATAAATTTGTGCTAGACAAAATGATCAACAGTTAATTTCCAGGCTTGTAATAATTGTGAAATAGAAAATGGTGGTGGATAAAAACTGTTATTATATATTTTTAAACCACAGATTTGTGTTGAAGTGCTATTTGCGTTAAGTATACCTAATATCGAGGAAGTATACCTTTACGTCCAGACATATATTGTATAGATATTGATTTTAATAAGGCATCATTATGTTGTGCATGTACATGAGGCCTGTGCTTTACAATTAGTACAATTTTGCATATGTTTCCTTGTTTTAAATTACAGGTTGTTAAGTCTCTATAGAATGTATACATTCGTTTATTTTTCGAGATATGATTTAATATTCATTGAATTTTGAGGTGACCTGTCTTAAGACACTGTGAGCCATATGGTTTTAAAGGACCACCGTTGAAAAGGTACTGAAAAAATATGTTCAAAAAAAATCACTGATAGTTTGAATTTAATGAAGATTGTATTTGAGAAATCCCCCTGTCCGGGCAAATTTCTACTCCCCCCACATTGACCACATGATTAAAGAGAACATATATAGATGTTAGTTTCAAATTGACGAGTGTTGTGTAGACGAGTAATTACACCACATTTCTCCCACATTTAATACAAGTTTAAACGTATCCTGGAGCAACAAGAATGAATTATCCTCCAGGGCACACTGACTTGAACTCCAACAAAATGTAATTATTTGATCCATACGCCTTCATTATATTTCAACTGAGCATATTTCAGTATTTGTGTTAATGCCCTACATGTCAAATTTGTAGGTCGTTGATATATAGATCCTATTTCTTCAGCTGTTGGTTCAATACCTAGATCTGTATTGACTTTCAATAATACTTTCCATACTTAGCGTATCAAGAGGTTTAAATTTTTAATCCTCAGACTATCTATTCAATTATTTGAGAGTAAAACATTCTTTACCAAGCTTAGACGTAAAGCTGTTAATAGTGTACTTTAAATAAAGTATGGCGCTTCGTATTTCAACCCTTAAATGATGACAAACACAGCCTACGCGTGCACCTCGGATAAAAATACTCGCCTTTGAGGCAATGTCTTTGTAATTCTATCTGCTGTGGTCGTTGTTTCTCACCTTTTTCAATTCCGATTTCCATTTATCCATCTAGTTAGACGAGCAGGAAACCTTTGATCACTCGCTTTGTTCTCTTTAAAATCTTAAGTCTGATGCTGGTTTGAAGATTTAAAAACGACCTTTAAAGACAAATGTTCTTCCTTTGAGTTCTTGGGTATTTTTTGTTCCTGATTATCGGATAGACCTTGGCTTTGACATAATGAAATATTTGACACTTCAAAGATTTTATTTGGTGAAGTCAATTTAAAGATGTGATTTAGATTTGGTCAAAATAAAAAGAGAAATAGTCCTGAAATTTGTACATAATATAAAATAAAATTCGCCATTTTTCATTAAACCTTGAGAAGATTAATAGAATTTTATTAAAGCAGTTAGCATGGGAACATGTGGAAAAAGTCTAAATTTTTTTTTTACTATAATATACTGGTTTTATCGTTATGATCGACTATAATACAATATCGATTTATTGTTCTTCACACTTTTGGAAAATCAAGTTCGAAATAATGGGAAAAGGTCAAATATTTTTTCAGTAGATATTACTGATGACCATATAGAGTTATTCCCCTTCACACTTTCGGAAGAGGAAGATAGGAATTTGGGAGCGATTACCTTATTCTAATCGTTATTCCCATTCACAATTTTGAAAGACCAAGTTCAAATATCACACTACTACCTGGTGATTTAACATCTGCTTCCACAGAAGCGATATCGCAGATAGTTTATCTTTCCTTAACACCAAATTTATGAAGGGTAAATTATGGCTGATATTACGCCCTTTCCAACAACAAGGGGCCTTGAAAATATGAACATTTTGTAACTTATCAACATGGGTTTGGATTTTTATCTTTTAATCTCTTGTTTGATGATATTGGTCGTTATTGGATTTTTCAATCTCTTGGATTAGATTGTGACACTGGTGAAGCTCTCTAAATAAGACTTGACCCATGTGTAATGCAATGTTAGTCGTCCAATGATTGTTATTATATGAATACAGAGCATAATATGATTTAAGTATTACATTTGTAGATATATCATTGAGTATATTATTACATTTATAAATATGGTTCATGGTTCTATTATTACATGGTATTAACATGTATATTGCATTTATAATTATTATATAATGGTACCTTTAAAAAAAAAAATAATCATCACCAAATTTTTAATTGTTAGTGTTGTTATTGAGAGGTTTTGGTTTTAAATGATTAATTATTAACCTAGGGCTTCTCTAGAATGCTGCAAGATGGGTTTCAATATAAAACGGTGACCACCATGGTTGCAGGCTATAAGATGGGTTTCAATGGTTGTATATCTAGATATAACAATTTTAATGGTACCGACAAAATGTCAGGCATTGCTGAACTTTTTGACTTTGCGCTAGACTTGTTTTACAAATATCAAAAAAGTAATGAATCAGCACAGGACGAAATGACAGGTACCAGAAGGAGTGTGACTGACAAACCTGTATTAGTTTCTGACAATCTATGTGACCGGTGCCTTATTTCAAGGCCTACTTGTGGTTGCTATGTATGTCTCTATAAGGCTAATGTAGTAAATGGACCCTTAGAGCCGTGAGTAGTATAGTGAAGCCCTGTATTACATTTATATTTAAGTTAGGTATATTAGAACAAAATCTTTTATTGAAACCCAGTTATTTTCTTTGTAAATTTTTCTACAAGTTCTAAAGGTTTCTTGTTTATATTTCATTATCCACCAAGTTTTAATGGAAGCATTTAAAATATATTCCATAATTAGTATTTTATGCAAAAAAATAGGCAAAACAAGTAGTTAGAAATTCATTTTAGAAGAATATAAGAATTATGCTGAACTTAAAATCTGTTGTCTACCATTTCTTTTTCTTGCCAATGTAATTTTGATATCTTTATTTTAAATTTTAACAGATTTTGTTAGTGATGTTATTCTCTTTTTACTCTTGAGGAAAAAATTAATTGATCTTTATACTTAAAAAGAAAAATAAGTAGACATCTTAGAAATTGCCATCCTGCACCAATTATTTCTTCTTAATATCTTTTATATTGTATTTGTTGGATACTGGTTTACGCTTTCTTTTAGTTCAACTAAATGTTTATTTATTTATTACAGAAATCCACAATTTTTTAAAGCTTTAATAATGAATTCTCAGGATTTCTATCTTAGAATCTTTAATTAATCCCTCTTTATTTTTTATTTTATTTTATCCAGGGGAAGGGGGATAAAATAGATCTATATACCCCCATGGTTAATATATATATATCTTAACAAGTATTTTTATTGACTTTTATATGTGGAATCTAAAACATTTGTTATTTTTATCATTTACAAATTATATAAACACATTTTTAATTCACGTTCCTTTATTTTATGTGTGAATTTAGTTTTACAAGATGTACGCAATATTTTTAGATTACCACAAACTGTATGTGTTTCTCATCCTTAAATGTATTTTATTCCTATCAATTACTCTTTAATATTATTTCAAATATCAATATTTTATTTAAATAGAAATCGGCCTGGCTCCTAGAAATATCAAAACAAACAAAAAATTCCAGCTAAAAATTAATTTTAGTGATGAAATTGATTTCTGGGTGACGGACCAGTCTCTGTTTAAAACCAATCACTAGTATATAATATAACTATGATATATTTTAGGATAAAAAAAGGAAACTTGGAATATTTTGTATTTTATTTGCATATTCAGGGATAATATCAAGCATCAAAATATTTTAAGACCTTTTTACATATGCGCATAAATTAACATGTTAATTAGTTGTATATTGTATACACTACTGTTGGCGTTTTTTTCTATTTTAATGAATTTATCATAGCTTAAAATCAAAGGTGAAAATTTGTTTGTTGTTGTTATTTGCATAAAATCAAAAAATATGAATTTTATTAATAATATCAGTTAGATATATTCAAATTACTTTTAAGTCTCTGATATCATCATGTAAATCACTAGCAAACTATAATATTGTGAACGTTGAATCGTTAAAAAATGGTTCATGTCCGTTTAGTATTTAATGATAAATTGAATCAGTTGCAACATTCAGCATCCTGTGTGCGAACAATATAAAGTTAGCACCATCTATGTGTTTTGGGTAAAATCTTTAGTAGACATTTTTTTAATCCAGGTGGGGGTGGGGGGATTAGCTGAATGGTTAGTGCATGCACGTTGTTTCATGAGGTCTGTCATTGAGTCAACATATAACATACATATTTACTTTCTATCTAGTTTAATAATAGGTCTAAATCCTCAGTTATAAATAGGTTTAAATCCTCAATCTTCTGGCATCAGTTTAATAATAGGTCTAAAGTCTGATACCACTGGCATCTTAAGCCTGATCCCACTGGCATCTAGTTTAATAAAAGTTTTAAATCCTGATTCCTTTGGCATCAATTGAATAAAAGGTGTAAAGCCTGAACACATCAATAGATTGACTGATTGAAACACAACAGTAATTGTTTGAACTATAATTTTGTTTGGATTGATTGATTTTTGAATGATAATTTTTTTAGCGGTGTAAGAATTTTCTTACAGTATGGCCTATTAGTTTCTGTTTTACATACAGTGTATATAGTGGAATATTTTAACTTTAATAGAAAAATTCTGTTGAAAACTTCTATAAACTTTTATTTTTAACATCCTGTTTACAGTCATACAATGATTCAAAAATATTGTCATTTATAAATTGGCAAGAATTTTAATTTTTATTTTGTTGTTTAATTTTTTTTTTACCAATTTCACTGTTAGGATTTGTCGTCTGTCCGAAGGCTGTTATTTTGTAATAATAACAATGTGGGGTTATTCTTAATTTTTTTCTTTACCATTAGGACTCAGCAACAGAGACTATGAATTGTACATAAATAGAAAGTGTATTTTTGTCTGTCTTGATGATCAAGATATGTATATTATTTATTGTTTTGGTTGTATATTGTACACAGATCACATCCCCTTCATTGTAAATGTTAAAATAAACTTTAAAAATATATTTTGTTTTATTTTTTTTGAAGTTACAATGTCATGTGGTTGAACATCCTACTTTACTGCTTCAACTGGGCATATATATACAGTGTGCTGTGACAGAAATTTTGACGGCTTTTAATTCAAATCCTAAGCGATCTTTAATGTGGACCATGGTTTTTTTTCTCATCAAAATGACTTGCCCTCCATCCTGCACCCTTGCCTTCCATCCTGCACCTCTGCCCTCCAGGGAATGCCCACTAGTTCGTGGGTGCACTAGTCCGTGGGTTCATTAGTCCACCAATATCTATTATTAGGTTGGGTTAAGAGTTAGATTTATTGATACCCATATTTATAGTATTTCTTATAGCGGCGGACTAGTGAACCCGCTCACTAGTGAATCCCGCTCCTGCACCCTTGCTCTTGCCCTCCATCCTGCACCTGGGTAAGAAATACAAAGACATCCTGCTGTATGATTCAGGAAATATATTTGTACCCATGATAACTGAATGGTTAAGCATTTTGTGTGCTTTAACTTGTATGCTTTAGGTCATATAGTCTGCATTAAATAAAGTGATGTGGTTTCAATCCGAAGGGTATAGTCGTCTGCCCAATCTCCTATACCACTTGTGCAAGCAAATTACCATATTTTTGCCCAAAAATGACCTAGTTTGCATGACTGGAGGTTAAACTCACTCATGTATATTTGATTACTTCCGACTCGAGCGTGGATGAAATGTATATTAATAACTGATGAGCCGGTAATTAAATACTATAAATGTGGAGATATATAATAGTTACGCCGCGTTGCCCGCTGTGTACAATTCTTATAGAAATTCTTGCCTGTCAGAGGCCAACGTTATTACATGTACCAGTTTTTATTGCATTTTACCCCCACCCCCACTCCCGTTTTTCTAAAGCCCGTCGATGCAATACAACAGGACATTAAAGCCCGTGACTTTCCGTCTGTCCCCAACTGCTTCCAGACGCTCTGGTGTTAAGTTATCACTTGAGTGCCGATTAACTTATAATGAATGAACTCAACTTATAATGTATGAACTCGGGTTGCTGGTATAACCTTCGTGGGTTGTTTCATTTATTTTAATTAAGTTCCACATCCAGGGAACCTCACAGAAATTAGGGTTGCGCGGTCTAATACGCAACCTTTGTGCATTAAAACACCATTTCATTACTCCAACGATAAAATTAGAAAAAGAAATTTCTACATGGAAACATCAACACAACGGGAAAATAATCCCATAACATCTGAAAACAACCAACATATTCTAAATATAATAACAGAATATATAACATAACAGATACAAAAATACGAAATTATGTAAATCAGTTCAAATTCTGATCTGTATAATACTACATTCTACATTGCGCTTATAAAAGTATGAAATATTGTAGACCATTCCGCCTTCTGATCTGAGGCATTCACGCGGGAAACCAGGCTTTAATTGATAAATTCAGATTGTTAAATATACACCCTAAAGCCCAAACTGATCCCGCAGTGAATATTCGCTTGGCCGCTACAATCACTGATAAGCATGACATTGACGAGGCTTAATGAGTACGACATATTAACTTTTTTACTCCGACAAATTAAATTCTCAAACATTTTTTTGAGGTAAAAGAAAAATAAATAAAGAACGTTTAAAGTATTTGTAGTTAAAAAAATATTTCCTATTTAGTGTAAATGGGTATTAAAATGAGTAAAATGCATCATTTTGCCCGAAGCAGTTAGGTGTTATGTAAACATTGCACGAGCCGTTGAGCCAATGACTGACGCCGCGTGCAGTCAACGCACTTGTTGTGAAGAGTCATCTGTTACAGAGTTAATTCGTAAGTAATTCTCTCTGTGAAACAGATTGCCTAAAGCCAGTTTTCCATGCACACATTTACGCGGTGCTTCCACCGGTTGCATGGAAATAGTGCCATTACATGTCCATAAGACCAACTCTTACATCGAATTCTTGTACATGCACGCTGATACCAATGTGTACATGGGACCTGTTTTTTGTTTTGTTTTACTTACCCTGCACCACTGACAAAGGGGATTCACGCCGGGAAACAAGATGAATTACACCCAGCGTGGCTAAGTGGGTAAGACGCTGGCTCGCAAGCCTGAAGGTGGGTAAGACGCTGGCTCGCTAGCCTGGAGGTCGGGTGTTTGATCCCTGCATTGACCATCCAGATTTTCCGGCGTCGTTTCTAGACGTTCGGATAGAACGAAAACCGGGGTCCCATTTAGACATTGGCGTGCACGTACAAGATCCCTCCGCAGTTGGAATTCGATATAAGAGTAGGCTGTGGCGCCGCTGCCCGAGCAAAATTTTCCTCATAGCACACTGTATTGCCCGTCTTCATTAGCCCTGTTTAGGAGCAGAACAGTAGGACGCTAAACCCTATTTCATTTCATTTTCCAGTGACTGATTTGTCTCAAAGTTTGCATGCGCCATAATTTTATATCCAGCCTGATTTAACAGTATCGTTTCATCGAATACTAATTTCAGACCAAAGGCCTTCGACGCAGACACGCCTTACCTGGGTGGGATATTTAACAAAGTTTCGTATGGCCTGTATCTTCAGCGGTATTTGACATAGGTTCCTGGGAACTCCACAGAAATTAGGGTTGTGACTATCCTTCACAACCGTTTATATCCGATTTTAGACGATACAGAGGAGAATTCTGTATATTTAGACACCGCCATTGCCGTAATTTAACTGGTAAATAATCCACAGAAATGTAAAAATGACCAGCATATTCTAAATATACTAACAGAATAAATAACATAACAGATACAAAAATATGAAATTGTGTAACATATTCCACATTATGACCAATGATCGGATTTGCTTTGACTCGGGTAATCCAATCTAATTAAAATATAGATCTATATTTCGTTTCGTTTTTTATACTTTCGATGGCCTACACTCATGTAGATCTAACTAGTTATAGTGAACGCTCACGTTCTATGACGTCAGGTATCAAGCACGGGACATTTGACCCGATAACGTCAGTCATTCGATTAACCAATTAGCGATCGCCATGCTTTTCAAAATCCACTTGTGTTTTGTTATGATTTCTATCCGCTGGTGTTAGTATAGACGTCGTTGGCTGGTAATATCTACCCACAGTTCCACGCATGAAAAGGTCAAAGGGTCGATTCGACAGACCATTTGATTGGCTGACCCCTCATTTCAGGTAGAACACCAGTTAAATAACAAGTCCTCCAGATCCAAGAGTAGTGAAGACAAGTAAAAACGAAATTTTGAACTATAAAAAACGAAACGAAATTGGATCTGTGTTTTAATCAGATTGCGGGTAATCTGAATGCATTCACAATTGACACACTGCTGTCGGACATATTTCTGCGCCATAGTTTCGTAATTGATCTGTGATTGTGAATATGAGCTGTTTATTAGGAAATTGGGAATATCATGACATCAGAATAGATTTCTGAAAATGCCTATGAAAGCTTGCTTTTCAGAGGAAACCCAGACAAGAAAACTTTCGTAGTTTTGAGGTTTCATTTATAATAATGCCACTACGAGCACCCCCACACGTAAGACCTATCTTTCATAACATTATTTGGCTCCATTACAGAACCCACAGAAATTGGGTTTGTATAGCAATCGTAAGATTTACCACAAACATCACACTTAAACCAGCGAGATACAAATTAATATATGTTGTCAAGATAAACAAATTCAAACGAGTGATTTTCAAATTTTCGGAGTGAGTAATGGATAGCACATAAATATAAATATTAAATATTTTCAATAACGACTAACACTTACTTAATTCAAATAAACTATTTAAAATTATGACCATCATCAGTTCTTATTTATCAAAATCTGAACAAATAAATGATCATAAGATGGGTTGAGATCACCCGCCGAAAAGATGTCGTCATATTGGACAAGGTGTACGTCTACCATACCAAAAACGTGAAATCACGTGTGTGTGTGTGTGTGTGTGTAAGGTGGCCAGAATAAAACTGAAGGGATAAATATGGAAGCCAATCGAGGGAGCGAAACGTCGAGTACCGGAGAAGCGGGACGTCGAATAACATTAATCCTGTGTTCTTGGCGAAAAATTATCGACTTCTCGCCTGGATTTCTCACATTCTCTGCCTCTATTCCTCGATTTTTCGCTGTGGCCACTTCTAGCTAGGTTAATTAAACGGTCTGTCCCTGGGCCTGACTGAAATCGCGGGGCCAATAACGCAAGGAAAAGATTATTTCATATCATGCATAACACACAATTAAACGGTCTGTAAGACAATCTGGAAACTGCTATAGCAAGGGAAATCACCGGATTGAGTGGAACTTCACAGAGTAGTTTGGGGGACAGCCCAGTTTCCGCCCTCGCGCCACTAGACCGAATATCGTGAAACTTTCGTCTGGAATTTGACTTTTCTCTCTTTTTGCCATGAACTGCCTGGGGCCATGTCTAAGCTGGGCTTTGGGCTATTTGTAACAGCGTTTCCATACATAACCATGGATACATAACAGCACTGAGCATCGAGCCCTTTAAAAACTAACAGCAGCATACGAAGTCGTGTTCTTTAAAGATCCACATATAGTTTCTAGAACTCAAATATCTGTCAGAGTATTAAATCTTCATTTTCCGGTTGGTGCAGTTCAACAAGACGTTAAAGGGGCATTAGGTAAGATAAGGTAAAAAAAAAAAGCTGACAGTTCTCGCCATCATTGTTCAATAAAAGATAATGAAAACAGAATATGCTGAAAATTTCAGTCAAATTGCTTTACTCTGAACCAGGTATTACCGATTCAATTTTAGACTAGACTCGATCGGCATTACTGTTGGTACGATAATAAACAAAGTCTCAAGTGTCCAATTTTACGTTAAATCATCCATCACAAACCATATTCATAAATCATATCCACTAAAAATCGTAGGCTACCGATGGCACAGAGAGTTGATTATGGTCCTGATAATATTAATTAACATTTAGATAGCATCTTAGGACTAAAGAAAGAAACTACAATAAGCAGATTTAGCTCTTGGATTAATGCATGTGAAATCATCATATCATTTCATTGCACTGGAGTATGTACAAATAAGAACAAGAGACCTATAACTACAAACTGAAGACTGGATGTAACTCTAGTAGTATTAGTCTTGGGTGGTTGATGTTTCCCATCTGTATCACAAGAAATAAAAAAAAGTTTAAAGAAGGCAAAGGTTGAAAAATGATTGACATTTGTTAGAGTCGAAGTCGTCTTGTAGACGTAAACTTATTCTAACATTTCCAAATCAACAGTGACATTTAACAACCGACTTCTTTCCCAATATGGTTGCAATAATATTCTACATCTAACACCATATCGTATTGGGTGGTTTTCGAAGGGATAATTATAATAAAAGTGCATAGTTATAATATGCAAATTTCCATCTATTGGTTAAATGATTCCAGTAAAGGGGCAGTTTTTTTAAACTTGAAAATAAAAGATTTTTAATTTTGAAATATTCATTTATAGACCTATTTTATAACGTTTATGAATACGAATGATAAGCGATATGTTAGGCCTGTGACGACTTTATCTCAACCATTCTTGAAGCCTGAGAAATTGCATCCCAACAGCTGTCAACAGAGAACAAAAACTGACGGTGAGAGGTAAGAGATCAGAGGTAATCCTTGCTATAAATTAATAAAATATCAAAAGAGTTTATTTTTGTTTTAAAACAGGAAACTTAGAGGAAAGTTGGAACAGTGGGTGGTAGATCTCAACTTACAATAATAGTTATTTAAAATCAGATATTATTATATAAAGAGTGTAATAGATATTTGTAGGGACACCGCCAGAGAGAGGGAGAGATGGGGGTGGGGGTAACGTCCACTCGGGGCAAGCACATGGTTCAATTTATATTTCAATAATTCGAGGGGGTAACACAAACACAAGCGAGAGAGAGAGAGAGAGAGAGAGAGAGAGAGAGAGCACGCCATTTGACTCAACGACAGACTTTATGCAACGAAGGTGATATATACCATTAATAAATTATATATTGAGTATCCGTGTTTGTTAAATAAACAAAAACTCTCTGATAATGAATTCGATCTTACAGATTTTTTTTAACCATTTGACATGTGTTATAATACTGTATATATATTTTATATATCAAAAATAAGTATGTTCATAAGTTATGATAGAGAAGTAGGTGATTACATGTATATTAAAATACAACCCACGTGTTTATATGTGTACAAGTGTTGGGATATATTATTTCTAATTACACGAATATGAACACGGTTATCACAAAACCGATATATAATAAATACTGTAATTGTTATTGTTGTTATATTATATTTATCTCGTGCACAGCATGTAATGCATGTGCATAGCAGGTGCGTGTAGAAACTCACACACGTGGAAAATGACATCTGAACATTTTTACAGTTAAAAATACAAATTCCGCAAATTGGGGGATGTTGGGTTGAATGCGGTGTTAATTCAAAACGGTAAAAATCAGCAGGAGATTAAATTCAATGCAGACCTCCTCGGAAATTTGAGAGATTTTAATTTTTAAACTTTAAAGTTATTTCCGTTAATGTGATGACTTCAAACAAAATATTTTTAAAAGAAAAAAAAGTAACGTCCATTTAACACTATCTGGGTATTTTTTAAACTTTTTGTGCGGAATACGCGTTTTGATTGGTGGGGTGAGGGTGTTGATGTCTCGATATCGATGTATATGAAACAAACTGCATACCAAAAATAGTATAGTCATTTTTCAATATTCTCTCTCGCCGAAGTTGCCGATCCGCATAAAGTAACAAGGCGGTCTTTTTTGTCAAAGATACGAAAAAATTCAAATTAACGACAGAGTGAGAATTGCCGTAGACTTTACGATAAAAGTTACGAGAGAAATGTGGTTTAACGTCCACTCAACACAAACTAGGTCATTTCGGGACTAACACATGATTCATTTTTATTTCTATAATTCGCTTGGGCGTAGGGGTCTTTAGAAGTGGGAGGAAACCGGAGGACCCGGAAAAAACTTACGAGGTTGGACAGGCGTCCTTACTCCTTGTCAAGTATACAACCGGGGAATTGAAACCACGCCAGTTGACGCAATGACAGACCTCAAAATGCATCGCGCGCACGCTAACCATTCGGCCACCCAACCCCCTTAAAGATACCGTATGGGAGATAAGATAAAGAGATGACAGGTCTCACTATAATAGTAAAAACCTTGATAGTGTAAAGGTAATTTGTGAAATTTTCGCATAGCCTCGGTCATCATTACTAAAATCATTATTATAAACAGCATAGTCTCGATTATCCACTTTTGATTTAATTATCAATGGCCGTTAAGCGGCATATAGGAATCTAATCCAGCCAGCATCGAAGACTAGCCTTGACATTGAGAGTTTATTATGGTCTGGATAAGTTAATTAATGTCTAATTGATAATTTAGATAACATTTCAGGCCTAAAGAAAGACTTGTAATAAGCAGATTTTGCTCTTGCATAATGCATGTTTAAGTTTACGTTACAGTAAACTTACGCAAATTTTTCACCGTAAGTTGCTTTGTGAAACTGCCCCCTGTTCTCAAAGTATATAATAATAATAATCGTTTTCTATAGTTCTCTGTGTACAGAATGAAACGCGTCTATGCAGGACCGGTTGTTGGCACATTTGACCAGTTTCCCCAAATTGGACCCCATACTAGAAAGAGGCCCATGCAGCTCACCAACAAAATGATTTTGCGGGCAATGGATGTGGCTATTTTCAATTATTAATCAATCACTACTTATGAAGTATTTTAAAGCATAGTTGGCCTTAAATATGAATGAATATAGACCTAGTTAAAGTTATTCATATCCTTAGGCCTCACAGACTGGGGCCCACATTTTCTACAAACGGCCCTGCGTCTATATGATCTTCCGCTAGGATACCCATCCATAATCTTAGAACAAACTGAACTTTAAAAATAGATGATGGATTTTGATGTATTGTAATAATATATCTTTGACTTTTTATGTCTTAAGTTAAAACTGCAAACAAACCTTCCTTAAAACTTACAAAAATATACTGACTTTCCAAGTTGAATGAATGAATGAAATGGGATATAACGACTAACTTGCATTAACTCCAAACTTAAAGGGATACTTTAGCGGTTTGGAGAACCTCTGTGATATCATCACAACTCTCCGTGAATCTATTGAAATGGGACTAACATATGGTTCAGTTTCTTTCCAATAGTTAATATTCACTCAGTTCGGGACCAACATATTATATGGTGCAATTTTATTTCAATAAAGCGCTTGGGCGTAGGGGTCTTAACCAGTAAATAGGAAGCAGAGGACCCCGAAGAACACTCGAGGTTCGACAGGCTACCTTTGTCATGCACATACACCAATCATGACTCAAAGTATGCAACACCGAGTGATTGTATTTTCTCTTGAGCTCCGCAGAACTCACACATAAATTAGGGTGGTGTTCCTAAGCACCACCAAGTCTTCTAATTTTCCTCTGAAATCTTTCGACTACGCCGACTTTAAAAAAAATATAGAGACACGTCACCGTTAATTTAACTGACAAATTATCGAGAGAAATGACAAGATATCCAACATATTGTAAATACAGTACCTAAACATAAAACACAACAGATACAAAAACATGATATCGTGTAACGTAGTTCACATTCTGATCAGTAATACGATTCGTACGAACTCGGATATTCCCAACAAATGTAGAGAAAAACAACACGCAAATATTAACCGGGGGGGGGGCGCTAACCAAACTGATCAGCAGTAAATATTCGCTTGGCCGCCAATAAAAGAATTTTTTCGCATTAACGAAGGTTAGATCTAAATATTGAGGCGACAGAGATGTAAACAGACCTGGCGCTAACCCTAACTATAGACCCAGTCCTAACCCTTAGCCACAATAATCACTTGTCCTAACCTTGTTTACATCTCGTAACATTGACGTAATCTTCAGGTGAACCTAATATTTAGATCTGACCCTGTGACGAAACAGTTTGTGGGACGTCATATAGCCTACCTATTTCAGCAAGTGGCTTAGTAGGTAAGACGTTGGCGCGCTAACCTGATTAGCCGGCGTGTTTTTCCCTTGTCAGTGACGCAGGACGGGTGACCTGACAAGGGCAGCTGTCCAGTCGTTCGGATGGGACGGAAAAACCGAAGTCCCGTGTACAAATTGGCGTGCACATAAAATACCCCTTGGCATTTGGAATTCGATATATATGAAGGCCGTAGCACCGGTTCCCGGGCAAAATTTATCTCATAGCACACTGTATGCCCGTGTTCATTAGCCCAGGGGGGGTTGGGATGGCCTAGTGGTCCAGAGTGCCACGCTTCGACCTCTAGCTGGCTTGCGGCTGTGGTTTCGATCCCTGGTGTGAGCGTATGTGGCATGGAGATAGGGGCGCCTTCTCAACCTCATGGGTTTCCTCCTGGCACTCCGGTTTCCTCCCCCACGCGCAAGCAAATTATTGAAATAAAATTGAAACCATATGTTAGTCCCAAAATGACCTAGTTTGTTTCGAGTGGACGTTAAACCCCATTTCTCTCTCATTAGCCCAGGTCAGGATCAAAACAGTAGGTGGTTAAACCTCATTTCGTTTCTTTTAATTCAGCAACGCTGATCTCTACCAATGGTATGGGCGTGGACTGAACTGTATGGGCGAGTCGTCAAGCGTTGTGTGTGGAGGGCTGGTGTGGGACATCGTCTGCTCAGACAGTTCCAAAAGGAACTAGAGAAGAGCAAGACCCCCGTTCAGTTGTCAAAAATTATGAAAGAAGATGAGAAAACTTTCGAACCGGAGAAAATGTCCTACCATATTTATTGTAATGATATAGGCCTACAATAATTAGGCTATGAGAAAAAACCCAGATTGGGCAGGCGACCTTACTCATAGTCACGCATAAACTTAGTATCGAAATCGAAACCACGACATTTGATTCAATGACAGACCTTCTCGTCTAAAGCGCACGCTTTTATGAGATAAGTTGCGATCAAAATATAACATCCTTCATCGCAATGTACTTTACTACTATCTAGTCGAAAAGCTAGGGTGTTGGCGTGCAGGCACAAGTCCTCGACAGTTTGAATTCAGTTGCTGTTTGGGCAAAAAATAACCCCCATAGCAAGCTGTTTAGAGTATGTGCGTCTTGATTCAGAATTGCAGTAGCACGGTAACTTACGCAAATCCACCAGTATTTCAACTCATAAATAATTTATATCGATATCTGATAATAGGCTATACCGTTCTTTAGAATCCAAGCCAACGACTTCGTGTTCCTTGGTTACAACTTTGAGCAAACTTATTTGGGGGGCATTTTGATTCATTCGTAGTAATGTACCTTTAAGATAAACAAGAAGAGGAACTCCCCATTGATATACAGGATATGTTTAAGTCTTTTCTCTAGACGATGTTTGTTATTACTGGTTCGACCCCCCACAAAACCTGGTATAAAACGTTTCCCTATACACGTGTATATTTATCGAACACAAGACAAAGCACTAACATATCTCTATTAGACTAGACACAGCCTATTTTAACGAACATTTTATAAACGGAGTGGCGAATTTCAGAGTGCACCTTCGCCATGAAAATATTATTTCTAGACATTTAACCAAGTTTTACATTAAAAGAAAGAGAGAAGAATTGTACAATTGTCTGGATGTATCCCTACCACATGTATGAAATTATAAAACGAGTCTTCTTTTTTTTCCAAGACATCAATAAAGGCTCAAGTCATGCTTCTGGGTTTTGTCGTATGTTATAGCTAGTTTGAAAAACATAACAATACTTTTTTTGTATACTTATTGGGTGATTTTTCATTTTAGTTTTAAATTTTTGTATGATTTGAAACGGACCCAATCACCGTCTGAAACCAGTAATCAAAATTAATCCTTCAAGAAAGGAGTATAAGGGAGGTAACTCTATTTTTAGAACGCGACACCTTTTGTCGGGTTGGAGTTACAATTGCAAAGACGTACCCGATAGCATTAGTAGGCTATTTACATATTCATTATAAAGTACTATACCAGAATATCATTGTGTTTCTTATTTGTGTGAAAATGTAAACATTTAATGAGGATTTTAGCATCGTGAATCCATCCTTATACCAGTATTTAATACCAGTAACCATGTTAATGTTTAATTTCTTCAGCATTTTATGATTGGTCAGATATATTCCCCCTGTAATACTGTCCTGCAATAATCAGTGCCCAGGAAATTTTAGTTTTTAAAAAAAAACACAATAATTCATTCTGATTTGTATCCGAATAGTAATTGGGGAACAGGTATAGATTAATTCCCCTCCCTGTCCGATACAGATATTGTCTATTGTCTATATCCCCCCCCCCCCTCCATGTCAGATATAGATGCAGGAAGGCCTATTGATTAATAAAGCAAACAGTAACCATGTTAGTGACATTATCATTTGGTTTAATGACAATTCCGTACAGTAGTTTATATTTATATTATGAGTATAAAATTACAGAATAAAGTATATTATATATTGAGAGAGCTAGAAATAATTAGGAATTGTAAAAGCTTTATATATAAAAAACACACTCCCAAAGATAGCAAAAGAGTATAAATGAAAAAAGAAATATGAATGAGTATGACAAATGTATTTTAAATGTTAATAAAGCCATATAATATATGCTTGCATATAAAATGAAGAACTGTAAAAAAAAAATCATAAAAAAGTGCCTTGTAAAGACAAATGGAATTTTCGTGATCCTTCATCAAAGTAAGTATGAATTATCCTATATTAATGCCTTTTTTCATAGAAGTCACAAAACATAGCCTCTCCCTTCATGCTTTTGACATAAACCAAACTCCTTGTGAAGAAAGAAAGCGAAAAATAAGTCTTTGAACGAAACCAAGGAAGAATGAGTTACACTTATGCCAAATTTGAGAGTTTTTTTTTGAAACTTATTTATGAATAAGCATTAAGTAATCATTCTGCTCTACATGTATGTAATTTAGAGGGAGTAAAGTTGCTCTGATTTACTCATTGAAATATGTAAAATCAATGAAAAATGTGTCAAAAGAGATAATTCCCTTTCATTATTCTAATAAATTCGGACAAATAAAATATTCTCATTTATAATGCTCTGAGAGATAAAAACCTGATAAATTTAAGATGAAAAAATGAAATGATATTTAAATAAATGAAAAGAAAGTATATCTTTAAAAAAAGTAGCAAAATATTCTAGGCAAGTTATTTATTATGCCTTTTAAATAAATATACAACAAGCTTATAAGTTTTCTATATTTATTTAATATATATGACAATTTTAAGTCTAATTTATTATGACAATGAAATAAAGAAAATGTAAAAAAAAAATGTATGGAAGTCTTCCCATGAAATAAAATATTTGATATTATTTTTACCATTTTTTCTGTTCAAATTACAAATTAATAACTTAAATCAGTACAAAAATAAATGTATATAAAAAAAGATAAATGGATAAGGATGTATCCACTGAAGTTTAAATGAAATAAAATAATCTGAGACAATCTAGAATATTACTTTCAATTCTCGTGGTTAAATTTCAAAATAAATTCATACAAAAATAACTCATGAATTGATATACCATATTTAACATTATAACCAGTTTTTGGGGATGTTGGGATCAAGCAATAAGAGCACTGAACATTGGACAAGAATATTCCAGATTTGAATCTGGACATGTTTTTTTGAATCCGGACATCTTTTGCCTGGTGGTCACTGTGGGGCCATGAAAAAGTTCAGCCTTGTACACACACAAACAGAGAAAGACAAGGGGTTTAACGTCCACTCGACACAAACTAGGTAGGTCATTTCGGGACTAACATATGGTTCAATTTAGAAATAGGAGAAAACTAGATGACCAGGAGAAAAAACAGTGTTGGACAGACGAACTTACTCCTTGTCATATACAAGCGGGGAAACATAACCACGCCACATGACATGATGACTGACTTTATGATTTTAATGCGCCCCCACCCCCACAATGTAGTAAAAGAACCATTGACAGTTGGGATTTGGATTTGATGAAGTGTACTGGTAGATGGAAAGGCCACTACCCACGTAAAGTTCTGCTCCCTGGCACTGCATATGACATGTGACCATAATGTAGCACTGCACATGTGACCATACCTGGCACTCCACATATGACACATACCAAGCACTGCATACGTGACCATACATAGCACTGCACATATGACCATTGTATTAAAAAAGCAGTATGTTAGTCTCAAAATAATCAAAGTATTGGCTTGTAGAAACGTTAAACTATTCGACTACTGACTACTCTTTCTTGACTTCTTATTTGCTTACATATTATTTTCATGTACAATAAACCTAAATTAAACCTTACAATGGTCATAAAAGCAACCCAACAAGGTTCATCGAAATAAACACCCTCTTCTGGTAAAAAGTTTTTGTAATGCCTATCACAACCTGGCGGTTATAAAGTAGAATAGAGTAGATATATTTTTATTTTATATATATCTTAAATATTGATACATGTGTCCTCAAGATGTTCCCATCCGATAAACGAAACGATATATAATAATGAGAGTATATATTTGAGACATAAATGAGAATAATAACTATATCTTAAGAGATACAAAAAGTAGTTGCCAATGGATATTTTCACAAATTTTGTATAAGAATCAACTAATTTTGTATAAATCACATTTACTGATAAATTTTATTATTTTTGTACCCTTTACAAGTCCTTATTACATGGCCCCATATCATCAATTACATGACAGATATGGAATATATGCCTTCAACCTACCTAATGGTCATTATGTACATGATGAAACCAGCGATATCATGCCTAGGGTGTAATTTATATAAGTAAATAGATATAAACAATAGTATGGTTATTAATATTGATAAATATATATAAATATTATTTATAATTGTCATATTCTCTTGACGAATGTATTGATTGAATAGCTGCTTTAGGTTGTAATATATTGTTAAGAAGTGAAATGAAACAGGGTTTAACGTCCTACTTTTCTGCTCTGAACTGGGCTTATGGATATATTGTTAAGAGAAGCCTGAACTTTAACTAGGGAGGGAAGTCATTGTTTTTCTTCTACTTTGAGCACTAACAAAGGGATATTAAAAATCATAAGTGACTTTTTCTCAACATGAAATAAGAGACCATTCATTATAATAAGTAAACTCTCCTGAATCTGTTTGCTTGTCTTCAGGTAAACATCCTTATTGGTATCAAGCACTGGGAAGATGATATAAATATAACACAATTTAATAATAAATCTTATCAAATCTTTGTTCACATTACAACCTAACCTAAATCAGTGATTCCCAACCTTTTCCACAGCTTCAGATCGACATTTTAAAAACCTCTGAGCCCCCCTCCCCCACATCTGCATTTAATGTGTTCAGTCAGATTTCCCATTTTATGGGTCTTCAAACATCAACCCTATTAGCCATTCCTATTAATAACAGGTATTGAAATTCATTGTACGAATATCAACAATTTTACAGAGCGTTCAGGTTGAGAGAGAGAAAGAGAAATGGGGTTAATGTCCACTCGACTAACATGGTTTCAGTTTTATTTCAATAATTTGTAAGGGTCTTTAGCAGACGGAGGAAACCTGAGGACCCGGAGAAAACCCATGAGGCTGGACAGGACACCCTACTCCTTGTTACAGTTAATAGAATGACAGACCTTAATATGCAGCACGCACATGCTAACCATTCAGCCATCCAACCCCCGCCCCCGATCAGGTTGAGAATCAATAACCTAAATGAAAGTTTAAATAATGTCTGATAATTTATACAATTCATCAATATAGCACACAAAATAATCCACCATAGCACTGTACCATTGTTTAATCTCTATCTCCTCAATAATATCACAATTATCTTCTCTTGAGTCTTGTCCATTATTTTGGTTTATTTCGTGGAGTAAGAGCTCGTCTAGCTGATATAGGTGTTTTGTTGTTTGATGTTGTTTTATTATTTAACGGTGTTTTATTGTTCGATGGTGTTTTATTTATAAGAGATGGTGAGTTATAGGGAGAATGTGGTAATGGTGATCTTGATGGTGTACTCACGGTATTCTGGAAATAAAATATCACATATATACCAATCAGTATTGGTCGAAATTCAATCTGATTAAAACACAAATCCTATTTTGTTTCGTTTTTTATAGCTAAAAATTTCATTTTACTTGTCTTTGCTACACTAGGATCTGTTATGGATGATCTGAGGGATATGCCAATGAATTGGTCTTGGCCTTTTGACGCACCAAACTGTGGGTGAACCACTAGACGCCATAGGGTCAAAAGATGCTCCTTTGACCCCTAATGTGAACTCCTACTATAACTTGTAGTGTATTTAGTGTAGGCCATCAAAAGTATAAAAAAACGAAATGAACTATAGATCTGTATTTCAATCAGATTGGTCGAACTTTAAAATTTGCAAACACTGATCCAAGTAGATTTTGGCCCAGGCAGTGGCAGTATGGCCTACTTTTTTGATTTGCAACATTCAGGGGATTTTCTCATTAGCCCAGTCTGTGCAGAACAGTAGGACATTAAACCTCAATTTTATTTAACAAAGGAAAACCAGCTCAGAAATACTCTGTAGCTTTCTCAGCCAACAATCTGATCATTCTACAGCTTCCCCAATTGTGGGTCTTTAGCAATGGGAGGAAACTGGAGAACCTGGAGAAAACCTACAAGGTTGGACAGGCGATCTTACTCCATGTCACGTAAAAACAGGGAATCGAAAGCACACTTCACTCAATGACAGACCTTGTGATTTTACGGGAATACGTTGAACCGCTAAAACACCCAACCTCCCAATTTTAGCCCCACCCCCACCTTCCTTAAAGATCTAAGAAACAAGCAATTAACTGCTCAGGTTATTTTCAATGATTGCTAAAAATTCCTTCATCTTTTTCAAATTTATAACAAGACTCGATCAAGAATTATTTCGTAAAATTTTATTGCACAAGATTTTTTTGAAATAACATCCATAAAATTTACTGTTTTTAAATTTGAACAAAAAAGACAAAGAAATTTAGCAATCATCAACAATTAAAAAGTTCAGCATTTTTAAAAATAGTGTCAACAATTTTATCTACAATAAAAGAATTTATATTTCATGTCGCCTTCTGGTCTTTTCACTTGCATGTATTATAAGGATCTTTACCAGTGGGGGGTAAGCTGAGGCCTCAGAGAAAAACCATGAGGATAGGGGGCAATTTGGGGAAAAAAATAAAACTTAATTCAATTTGTTTCTGCGTTTTTTCACCTCATTAATGTCTCCTGTTTCAAGTTGTCGAGTAGCTGATCCAAGTTGTACTGTTCTAACTCTCTGGGCGAAATTTAACGCACAGATAGTCTCACTAACATTCTGAACGGCAGGTGAGGCTTGAACGATCATCAATGTTTTACTATCACCTCCTGAAATATAAATATAGTAAATTAAACAAACCCAAAATATCATAAAGCACTTGTTAACGTTAATGAGAGAGAGACGGATGACTAGGTCATCTCGGGACTAACATCTGGTTTAATTTTATTTCAATAATTCGCTTGCGCGTAGGGGTCTTTAGCAGTGGGAGGAAACCGGAGGTCCCACAGTCCACAAGGTTTGACAGGCGACCCTAGTCCTTGTCACGTACTACCGGGGATTCAAAACCACGCCAGTTGACTCAATGAAAGGCTTTATGATACAACGCGCACATGCTAACCATTCGGCCATCCGACCCCCCTAACATTAATGAGCGTTTCCACATCGACGATTACAACTTAAGATTAATCCTAACCATGCAGTTGGCATTAAGAGCGCCAGTCAGCAGGATGTAAAACCCCATTAATGAACAGCAGTCTTAAGTTAACACACCCAATTAAAACCATAGTAAAGAAACAGTCAACCATATTGAAACAAACCTAGTAATTTGAGTGTATTTTCAGAATAAAAGCTACAGATTTTCATGATAAGATTACAAATAAGTCCAAAAATAGCCCCAATTTATCTTGCTAAGTGAATCTCGTAATAAATACGTTAATTTGAACTTACCGAGTGAATCTTGTAATAAGTAAGTTAATTTGGAGTTTCTGTAAGGTACATGGTTCTGTTTACTTCGTAATGAATGAATGACGTCACCCAGACACGATAAGGATTTATTGATATTTTGAGCCTCTTTTAATCTGGGACCGTCTGCTCCTGACCTACTGACTCGCTCTGATCCTGCTAAATCTACCAAATTTAATTTTCCTAAAAAATTAAAAGATGGCAATAAGAGGCGACATAAAATCTAATGAAACATTTATGAGGGTTTATATATTCAAACACGAAATAAAACAATAATTAATACTGAATTTACAAACCTTTTGTTCTAGTATTGGTAGTTCTATTAAGACCAGTAACTTCAATACATAATAAAGCATGTGACCGGGACGAATGTTCATTTAAGTTAGTTGTAGCCGTAGCTCGATTCTTCTGTCCTGTCATAAAAACCTGATAAAAAAAAGAAGATTTAATGAAAATCTACTTAAAACATGCATTATGCAAGAGCTAAATCTGCCTATTGCAGGTCTTTCTTTAGTATTTATTAGACATTAATTAAATGATCCAGGCCTTAATCAACTCTTGATGGCATCAGATTTCTTCGATATTAAACAGATTAGGACGGTTCAGAGATATTTTGATTTAATCAAATATGGAGAACCAAGACTTATTTTTGATCATCCAGTAGGGTGGTTGAAATTATTGCACACGTCTGTCAAAACTTCAAAGGGTAATATCTTCGCTTGCAATAGAGTAATTTGAATGAAATTTTCAAATTATTCATTTTACATTATCTACTTTCGAACTATTATAGCAAGAAAGGTTAGTTCTTTATCTAAATCTTACATAATGTATCTTTAATTGTTCGAATTAGATAGTATGCAAAATTAATAACTTCATTTATACAAATGTTTAGCGGTTTTCATTGACTTTTAATGAACAATCATGACAAAAAATAAACAGGTCAGTGTTTGGTTTATCTATATTTAATCACATTTCTTTTCTTAATAAAATTGATATAGCCTCTTTAATGTTAGGATATAGTATTGGTACAATGTACACTGTCATATTTTCTTGTCTATTTATTGTTGCACAGTTTTCCTGTACTTTCTATTAGTTTCAACTCATTCGTATTTATAATAAGGATGAATTTATTGCAAGGAAACTGGTTTGCAATGAGATTAAGTTTAAACTCATAATTTTCCGTACAGATTCGGCTAATGATGGGCATATATATACCACGCAGTGTGCAGTCAGGGAATCTTTGCTTAGGCAGCAGGATTTTCCTGCCTTGGCGTTCGCCATTCAATTGTCATGGGTTCTTTCATGTGTACTCGTTTTATGTCCCATCCAAATTACTAGATTCAATACCTTGCCAGATCCTACGATTAAGTGACTACCTACAGTTTTCTTGCAATAAATTTCTCTGTGATAACATATGTGATTAACTTGACTAAGGGAGGTAACTTAATGTCCCTTTGATAACATACCTGATTAACTTGATTAAGGGAGGTAACTTGTATTGTTGATAAACCTGGTACATATAATCCACCACCGTCTGATTTCATTTTAATCTCTAATTTACTTCCATCATCATTACGATTTAATAAATCTCTAAAATAATCAAATACACAGTTAATAAAATGAAATGGGGTTTAACATCCTATTGTTCTGGTCCTGGGCTAATGTCGATAGGCATACACCATACAGTGTGCTATGACAGAAATTTTGCACAGACAGCGGCACTAAGGCCCCGTCTTACATCGAATTCCATCTGTCAAGGGACCTTTTACGTGCATGCCAATGTGTACACAGATTTATCATCCCATCCGAGTGACTAGACAGCTGTCCTGCATCACTGACAAGGGGGAACAACGCTGGAAAATCTGGATAAACTTTCTCTGCCAATGCAGGGATTGTTCACATGGCCTCCAGACTAGCAAGCCAGCATCTTACCCACTTAGCCACCGTGACCCCACTACACTGTTAATAAATAATCAAATGAATTTTCAGCACAACTACATTGGTGATAATCCAAATTCCGTTGGAAAAAACAAATAAAAAGGTAAAGAGAAGCAAAAGCGGATTGAACATTCCGAAAGAGGTGTCAGCTAATTCAGCACAGCTATTTTGGGCAACAAAGCACTGTCTCGACTGCTCACCACAGCAGAAAAGTTTGATTATGATTCCACTCCCACCACATCAGTGTTGAACCTAAATAAAGCCATTAGGAAAGCAATCCTACTTCTTATCATAGAATCTTTGTAATCAAACCCACAACAGTATATATAGAGAGACAAATGGAGTTTAATGCCCACTCGACACAAACTAGGTCATATCGTGACTAACCAACTAACATATGGTTCAGTTTTATTTCAATAATTTGCTTGCACATAGGGGTCTTTAGCAATGGGAAGTAACTGGAGGATCCGGAGAAAATCCACAAGGTTGGACAAGTGACCCTACATTTTGTCACGTACAACTGGGGAATCGTAACCACACCAGTTTACTCAATGACAGATCTTATATTACCGTGCGTAACCATTCAGTCATCAAACCTGCTGACAATAATTAGTATGACAAACCTGCTTTTCCTATAGCCATACAATTAAAAAATCATATGCAAAATGTAATTCAAAAGAGTCACCTAGCCGTGGAAGAATGTCAACTGACCTGATATTTTCGTTATAAATCTCGAGAACACTAACACTGATAGTATATTCCCAATCTGTACCTCGTTCACGGGTCTCATTAAATAATTCTATTAAAGCTCTCTGATTTATACCTGGATCACTTACAGGGCCCTGGAAAAATAAACATGTATACCTTTTTTATGTATGTTGTTATTGCTTGTCTATATATAATTGCCTTACATATGTATTACTGTATTTGCTTGAAGACGTTGAGAGAATAATCTTTGAAACATCCCCAAATAAATCGATTCAATCTCACAGTTCTGAAAGGTGTTAAGTCTCAAAAAATATCTGATTTAGTTTTTGTGATAAGAGAGAAAACCCTATTCCAAACCAAAATAACACAATTAGGATATTAACATTTTTAAAAGAAATTTTTTGAGGGAGAAGTTACAAACTTACACTTACACATGGAGAAGCCCCTCAATGTGATTAGCAATCAGTTCGTGACACTGTTCAAGTCTCTGGGAAGAATTATGCTTGCAATAATGGGTGATGGATTTTTACCAAAAAGTGCAGGAAAAAGAAATGTGTAAGAGAGAGAGAAAGGCATTTATTTCAATACTTTGTTTGCCTGCTGGGGGTCTGCAGCAGGGATTTGAAACCTTTTCAACCAGAGAACCCCACAAAGCAATCATACTCCTTGTCACATACAAGCCTGGGATGGGAGCTGGGCCATGGATTAAATGATCTTTACATACCTCCATGGTATATGTTTTACCAGACCCTGTCTGACCATATGCAAATATACAAACATTATAACCATCAACACACGATGTTACTATCGATCGAACTTCTTCAAATACCTGAAATATAATTTACTATTATCAAGAGAGAGAAAGAAATGGGGTTTAACGTCCACTCGACACAAACTAGGTCATTTTGGGACTAACATATGGTTTCAATTTTATTTCAATTATTCGCTTGCGCGTAGGGGTCTTTAGCAGTGGGAGGAAACCGGAGTGCCCGGAGGAAACCCACGAGGTTGAGAAGGCGCCCCTATCTCCATGCCACATACGCTCACACCAGGGATCGAAACCACAGCCCCAAACCAGAGGTGACCGGCCAGCTAAAGGTCGAAGCGCGGCACTCTAGACCACTAGGCCACCCCCCCCCCCTTATTATCAAGAGAGAAAGACAGAGAGAGATTAGGTTTAACATCCATTAAACACAAATTAGGTCATTTCTGCACTAACACATGGTTCAATTTTATTTCAATAACTTGCATAGGGGTCATTTAGCTGTGGAAGGAAACCGGAGGACCACAAGAACCCATGAGGTTAGACAAGTGACTCTACTCTAAGTCACATTTAAGCCAGGGAATCAAAATCCTTCCACCTGACTCAATAAAAATTTTTTGTGATTTCATGCATATGCGTTAAACCACTAGACTACTCAAAACGCCACTATTGATTGAACCTCCTCAAATATCTGACGATATAACTATTATTTAAAATGAACAAACAATGCTACTGGTTTACAAACTTCCATACCGCACCTTGGTTGGAGTGATAACGTCTCTTCCAGTAATACAAGCAAATCTTTAAAATAAGACTGTCATTTATGACAGTATTTACCTCTGTTTGTGAAGAGTTTTCATTAAAAACTTTATCCATTTCAAAAACTTGACTGCGGCTTTTGTTAGCGATGAACAACAGTCCATCGTCATAGGGGTCAAAGGTTACCACGATCTGTGAAGAAGATGAAATACCATCTTCTTTTATAGTAGGTCGGACTCGACAGAATACTCGGATATTACCTAGAAATACACAAATCAAAGTACATGTATATTTAAACAAAACAAGCCTTAGAAATACGTACTTTCAGAGATAAATCCAATCTTATAATAACTTACATCTATGTGTCTAATAACTTAAAAGCTTTTCCAGGAAAAATAAAATATTAATCGATGTACAAACATGATCAGATCTGATTAAAACACAGATCCTATTTCCTTTTGTTTTTACAGTTGCGTCAGGGATCATACAAGCAGCTTTTGACCTATCAAGACAGACACTTGATTAACCAATCAGCGTTGATGTTTCTACTGGAAAACCCACTCAAGAATTCACCGCAACAGACCGTTTCCATGGCTAATTCCTCACATCAACCAGAACGTGGGTTATATAACAACTCTTCAATATCCTAGTGTAGTAAAACGAAATTGTGAACTATAAAAAATGAAACAAAATAGGATCTGTGTTTTAATCAGTTGACCTAATACATGTGATATAGTATATAGGCCACTTACCTCGTAACTCTACCAGTTCATTATGATATTTTTTACGTAGTTTCATTTCACGATGATATTTATCAACTAATTCCTGATTTCTTTTGTTGATATCTTCAATAGCTCCTATAGCCTGAAGTTAAAACACAATAACATATTCAAATTCAGTAAGAAAAACTCTTCCAAGTGCAGACTGATATAATTCTCTCTGAATCTATCAACAAAATTGTAGAAAAAGTTATCTCCCTTTATATTTATACTGTTTTGCTCTGACTGGACTAATGAAGACAGGCATACTCCATACAGTGTGCTATGAGGGAAATTTTGCCCAGACAGCGGCGTTACAGCATACTCTAATGTCAAATTCCAGCTGTCAAGGGATCTTTTACCTAACAACCCAACCACGATTCTTGCATTCATGACAGACCTTGTGATACAAAGCGTGCGCATTACGACTACTTGGCTGCCTAACACTCACCACACGAACCAAATAACATTAATCTTACCTCTTTCTTCACAGTATCTATGGTAACCGATAAAACATGGGGGAACTGGGAAACTTGTTTTCTCAACAAGCGATGTGACTCAACAAGTTGCTCAAACAACAAATTAATGGCGGAGATCTTGGAGTGCATCATTGAATTCTTTAACCGCAAATTCTTCATCTCTTTTTCAACTTCATCTTTAACTTCCTGGATACGTTTTTCTCGCTGTTCCTTCAACTCCTCGACTAATTGTTCATGTTTCTCTTCCATTTCAATTACTTCCGTTACATTCTTTTGTAACTATAATAAAAATAATTTGAATTCTTTTGTATCTATAACAAAAATAATATATTTTGTAACTATAATAGAAAAAATCATTTGAATTCTTTTGTAACTATAATTAATTTTATAGCTTCATTAGACTAAATTCAAATCATTTTGTAACTATAATTCTTTTGTAACTATGATAGAAATTATTTGAATTTTTTTGTAACTACATGCATTTGTAACTATAATTCATTTTGTAGCTATAATATAAATAATTTGAGATTTTTTGCAACTATACTTGATATTGTAACTAAAATACAAATAATTTGTATTCATTTTGTAACTATAATGTTATATATAATATGAGTTCTTTTGTAACTCCATATTATAAATAAAATAAAAATATTTTGGATTCATTTCATAACCATAATCAAATATGCGGATTTATTTTGTTTAACTATAATATAAATAATTTCGATTCATTCTGTAACTACATGTATAAAAGAAATAATTTGGATTTGAATCATTAATAGCCATAATAGAAATATTTTGAAAAATATAACCACATAAAGCATTAAAGAAGGGGGGTCCTGAGATGTCGAACTGTATCGATATTTAGCATTCCACAACCTTCCATATTGTAGTTCCCCACCCATACTGAAAACCTTGCGAGACTACAGTTAGTAACAGATTTTTTTATTATCAAATTTGGTTTAAAGCATTTCGGTGATGAGAGGACAAACCCTATCAATATTCAGCATTTTGCGGTCTTCCATTACAGGGTTACAATGACTACAAATGAATACAGGTTGTCTGTAAGACAAATACCTAAATCCAATACATTCCTCTCACTCTCACCTGTTTTAGATATTGTTTATTTTCTTCTTGTAATTCAGAGATTTCATTGGCTGCTTCTGTATATTTTTCTTTCCAGTCTTGTACATCTGCTTCTAATGTGGATTTTTCTTTTTGACTTTCTGATAATTTTTGATTTAGTTTCTGAGATTCTACTTCAACCTCTACTCTTTCGATTTTTGTCATTACCTTGAAAAAAGAGTTTTTAGAATAAACAGATATAGAAATGGGGGAGAGACAGAAATGGGATTTGATGTTCACTCAACACAAACTACGTCATTTCGGGACTAACATGTGCTTCAGCTTTATTTCAAAAATATGCTTTGGCATAGGGATCTTTTAGCAGTGGAAGGAAACCTGAGAACGTGGAGAAAACTCATGAGGTTGGACTGACGAAGATACAGATACGAGTAATAACAAATTTATGAAATTTGTTTACATGCATATAAATAAACAACAAAACTAGGTCATTAATATCCCACACACTTGTTGACTAAAAACCAAGTAGAAATCTAAGAAATTTTTTATAACATATTAGAAAACCATACCACTACGATAAAAGGTTGATGTGTGAGCAAAGCTTAAAAAATATATCTTGATGGTTTATGAGATATTTGTCAGAGACAAAATCTGGAAGCACAAAATGGACAGACCTCATTTTAATAGCAGTCCTTTAACTTCAGTTGAACATGGTATAATTACTCAAAATAAAATTTGTTACCTCTGGTTCCCGAGCTTGTAAACACGTGACGTCTGCTTTTGTGTCCCGCAGCAAACGTGAGATCTTTTGATTTTCTTTGGATAAATTAAGTACTTCTTCACGATATTTAGTTTCCGTTTCAGAAAGAGTTGATTCTGCTTTTGATAATTTACTTTGAAAACCTGATAGCAATTCTTCAAGTCTCTCATTTTCTTCTTGTAAAATCTGAATATAAAATAATTTAAACTAGAGAGAGAGAGAGAGAAATGGGGTTTAACGTCCACTCGACACAAACTAGGTAATTTTGGGCCCAACATATGGTTTTAATTTTATTTCAATAATTCGCTTGCGCGTAGGGGTCTTTAGCAGTGGGAGGAAACCGGAGTGCCCGTGGGGAAACCCAAGAGGTTGAGAAGGCGCCCCTATCTCCATGCCACATACGCTCACACCAGGGATCGAAACCACAACCGCAAGCCAGAGGTGACCGGCCAGCTTGAGGTCGAAGCGCGGCACTCTAGACCACTAGGCCATCCCAACCCCCTCATTTAAACTAAGTAATATATTTCGATTAATATAGGCTGTATAAATGAAATATAGAAGAAGTTCTGCCTTGCTTCCATTGGTATAGTAATCCAAGGAAATAAGGCACCCGTCACAGACATTGTCTGGCATAAATTCAGACTGTGTAAGGTACACTCCCTCTAGTGCTCATCAGTTTGTCTTTCTTCTTTATTTTAGTCATTTGATAACTATATTACATATCTGACACAAACTAGGTCATTTCGGGACTAACGAATAATATTTCATTAATTCATTTGTGCATAGGGGTGTTTAGCAGTGGGTGGAAACTGGAGACCACAGAGAGGACCCACAAGGTTAAACAGGCATCCATAGTCCTTGTCATGTACAAGCGTACAATCAAAACCATCGCTCTTGACACAATGACATCTCTAACGGCATGCACTAACCATTCACCCCTTGTACTGAGATATACGATCGTCACTTTGATTTCATTTGTGAGCATTCAAACAATTAAAATTATACCTCCATTGAGTGAAAACTTCAACCAAATTTCTAATTCTAGCATAAGTAATGAAAAACATACCTGAATTTGTTCATTTTCGGAACTAAAGCCAATGGAGGATGCTCGAACATGATATTTACCAATTTCTTTTTTAAATCGATCTGTTTGAATTTTATTCAGGTGATTTTTACCATTAATAGATTCAATTCCAATATCAATAATCTGAAACAAATGAGAATCAAAATTTAATATCAAAATGACTTTGTATACAATCCATTAGTCTAAAATAAAACATATCTTTGATATAGTACACTAAAGGTGTGACATTAAACAAGGCTTAAAAAAACTATAAACACATACTTATGGAAGAACAATTACAGATTTATTTAGGCAAAGTTTCGAAGAGTATTATTATTAGTCATCCTTACAGATTTTAAACAATTAATTTTTCTATACTGGTATACATTCTTTCAAATATTTTGCAATAGCTTTTAACTTAGCTGGAGAGATTAAGAACACAAGTCTATGGAATACATTTGCTGTTTATTACTGCTTGATGAGGACCACAGAAGCCTTGTCCAGATGTCACTCAAGAATAAACAAAAACTGTATTCCACAGAAGAGTGTCCTGTGTAATATGATAGTAATATTCCATTTCATGGTGGGAAAAACTGGCCAGTCCTTTTATTCGAGAAACAGTTTGATCTGAGGCAAGCCAAGTTTATCCAGTGCCATTTTATAAACAGATACAGAACAGTTTCACAGAGGCTAGGTTTATCCAGTCTTTATACAGACAGGTTTTTTTGATTTTTAAAGCATTAAAACCATTTTACATAAAACAACATCTATTAATACTTACATTATCTTTATTCTTTAATTTGACCAAATCATCTTGTATGCGAGAGTTATCTGTTTCTATTTTACTCAGGTTTTCTTGTAATGATGTTATTGTTTCTACGTGGTCACGTTCACATATCTCAACTTGTAGTTTTACCGTTGCTAATTCCGAGAAAAGTTCAGACTTCTCTTGTTGAAGTTGTCGAATTTGTTCAATAAGTTTACTTGATCCTGTTTTTGTTTCAGGCGTTTGTTTCGTATCTTCTCGGTTCGAAATGTTTCCTACAAGACAAAGTCAACAATTGGTTACAAAGTGAAGCTATATCAAAAAAATATTTCTTTTAGCATAACATAAGTTTTGAGAGAATGGGGATAAATGAAAGGAATTTTCAGAGAATATGCATTTTCTTGAGTGTGAAATTTTTTTTTTTAATGCCAACAAGACCTTCATATAGATGGTGTGACTCTAACTGGTCTTTCTTATTTGACTTTGATTAACAAATAACATACATGTAGCATGATTATCAGTTAACATGATTATCAAATAACATGACTATCAAATAACATGATTATCAAAAAACATAACATCACAAACCAATATGATCATCTAGAGAGATATACACAGGTTTAACATTTTACTGTTCTGCACCACTGACAGCAGAAATTAGGCTGGAAAATCTCAAGGAACTTTCTGGGCCAACCAACACTTAGAACGACTCCAACTCCGTTTTATGACCGATCCAAACAACTATACACTGTTCCTTTTCAGGCCATGTCCTGCACCACAGACAAGTGTAAACCATGTATGAAAATTCAGTGGAAATTTATCGGCCAACACTGAGATTAAATCCTGGACCTTCTGTTTAGTAAGCCAGCACAAATACCACTGAGCCACTTGTTAAACCATGAATAGTCATAATGTATTGTAGAAAAATGTCCATGATAAACAACACATCATTGATATTATAGGAGCTACGGTGGCTAAGTGTGTAAGATACTGGATTGCTACTGCTAGCCTGCAGGTCGTATATTCAATCCCTGCATTGGCTGAGAAAGTTCATCCAGATTTTTTGGCGTGGTTTCTCCTCGTCAGTGGTGCAGGACGGAGAGGCCTGATAAGGACAGTGGTCTAGCCGTTCAGAAGGGACAGAAAATCCAGATCCCATGTATACATTGGTGTGCATGTTAAAGATCCCTTGCCAGTTGGAATTTGATACAAGAGTAGGCCATATTGCTCCTGCCTGGGCAAAATTTCCCTCATAGTACACTGTATGGTGCATGCCTGTCTTAATTAGCTCAGTCGAAGAAGAACAGTAGGATGTTAAACCCCATTTCATTTGTCTTTGACAGGTGCCTTATTTCCAGACTTGACAAAGAGAACAAGATGATGTAAAGTATTATGGCAACAGCAGAATGTTAAACCCCATTTCATTTGATATTATATTCATATCATCCTATTCTGGAAACAGTTTTATTTAAGAATTACGTTCCTTGTTACTGTAAACCAGTTTATTCCCTTATAATTACCATGTATTTGTTCTTCCAGTGATAATATCTTTGTTTCATGTTCTGCTATTATTTCCTGTAAGTTTGTGAGTAGCGTTTCTCTTTCTGCCAGCTGAGTTTCGTGTGATTTCTGTAAGATTTTTTGAAGTTGTTTCTGGGAAAGGTCATCTTTTTCTAGTTGTGTTTTATAAACTTTGTTTTTATCTGTTAAATTCTGAAAACAGGTAATTAAAAATAAAATTCATAGCAATATTCTACGATCAATTGGACAATTTTTCGATATCCCTGTCACGACAACATGTTACATCATTGTTGGCATAAAAATCAATTGTTCAATTTCAGCAGACACTTGCCATATTGGACAGTTCTGAGCTACTGATCTTCACATAAATGATTTTGAATGCCTTGAAACTGCATAGTCAATACTTTCAATTCCATTCAGTATTTTACTATTTACAAAGATATTATGAATTAAAATTTTTGCAACATTTGACATCCATTACAGACAAGATAGAAACCAGCAAGTGAAAAGGGAATATGCTGAAAATTTCAGTTAAATTGCTTTACTCTAAGTCAAGAAAAACCTTATTTTAAAATCAATAATCACTGTAGAAACGATTGACATAGTTACCGATTTCATGATAATTAAAGATATTTTATGGGAGATAAGATAACGAGTTGGCAGTTCTCACTACAATAGTTAAAAACTAGCTAATGTAAAGGCAATTTGCTGAAAATTTCAGTCAAATTGATTCACTATTAACTTAGAACTAAGCGAATGAAATAACATTTCAGGCCTAAAGAAATACATGTACCTGCAATAGACAGATTTACATCTGGCATAATATATATTTCTGAGAGAGATTCTAATCAATTAAGGCTTTATTATTTTGCTTTATTTATCATGCATACATTTAGGGTTCTCTTTCACCCAAACGACAATATTTATACCTTTATTTTCAGTAAGAGGTCATCACGCTGTGTGTTTCGTTCTTTTAAAGCTTGTTGGAGGGATGCATATTCAGCTGGACTTCTTTCCTCTGAAAAAATAATTTAATAATACAATTTATTCATTTAACAGATACTAGGCTAATGAAGGGAAGCATAACGCTATGCAGTATGAGGAAAATTTTGCTCTTACTACTCTTATTTCAAATTTCAACTGTCAAGGGTCATTCCACAACCATGCCAATGTGTACCTGTGGCCTGCAGTATGCAAATGGTGAGGACCAAAAAAAACTAATCAGTTGAAAATACATAGGAGACATGAAAGCATCTAAAACTTGTATTTAACCTTCCGTAATGAGTCTTAGACAGTTTTTACCCTGTCTTGAGTGACACGAGTCAGCTAATAGTTGTAAAGTTGCAGGAATAGATGTTTTCTGGGTGATATAAATTCAGATAAATAATTCAAATATATTCTTGAAAATCACTTGTTGCATTTCCATTCCTGGTTTGTGTTCCAATTTTGACTGATCAAGTGAGCATCTTGTGCCTTCAGTCAGCAATACTGGTTGGTTGTGCCAATGACAATGAGTCTCATTGCAGACAGTTATTATTGTTTTCAGATAGTTTTGTTGTCGTTCGGCAATGCAAAGAAACCTTGCTTTTAAAAGAAATTTTGGTTGCATATATTGTAGTCATCTCATACTGTATGGTCAAAACAGGACAAATTTTAAAATAGTCACACATAAGTTCAAGAAATGACTGGTGACATTTAAAAACGATGTAATATCAAGATAAAGAGCTGATCGTTCTTGATACAATAGTTCAAACATAGATAATACATAATGAACATACATTAAAATTACTTTATTCCCAGCAAAGTTATTACTGTTGGAAGTTTTGAGAGGATGTGACATAGATTGTTTATTACCGTAGCAATGGTACTTGACAAATGCTACTAAGCCTCTTTTCACCATTTTTAAATTAAATGAAATTAAAGTGTTTCAATTTCAATCCATTTAAATCTCAGCCATCTGATAGTCTAGAGATTTGATTATGGGCTTTTCATCTGAATAAATGTCTGAATGATTACGGGCTTATATGAATAAATGTCTAAAAAATAAGTCACATAACATTTGAAGCCAGAAAAAAAAGAATAACAAAGATTTAGTTATTCAAGGAATTTGCGTCAAAACTGAGGTGTGTGTAATAAGAGTTTATGTAAATTAACATTGTAGAATATATATAATCTATTACTGGTGTAATATCAACACAAAGGTTGTCATGGTTCACTTCAATTTCACAAAAACACAAATAAACAGGTTTTACTTTAATATTATAAGATAAACAATACCCATCCTTAAATTTTACATACATGTAGATCTGTAGATATTTGAGAGGCCATTCATTATCTCATAAGTGAAGAAATATATTTTACTTTAATGGCTATAATTATAATAATAATGTATATTTGTAAAGCCCCAATTCATCCACAAATGCAGGTTCTGGGCGCGTACTATGTACTCTATGTTCACTATTTACACACATATCCTGATCTACTATAGCTAAAATGCACTGGTAAATAGATAAGTTTTGTTTTAAAAGATTCAAGTGATGGAGCTGTTTTAAGGTGATGGGGTAAAGAATTCTACTATATAGGTGCATCTGATCCTTGAAAGTACCTAGAGTAGTACGATTCATTAACAAAATATTCAATCAGTGGGGTAGCCACAGTGGCTTGCCAACCTGGAGGCCTCATGTTCGATCTCTTCATTATCAATTTATATTTTCTCCGAAACGATACACTCTCCCTACAAACTGATACACGCTCTCCATTGTTCCTACAATGTACGAGGGTGTTTTGTTGAAAAGGATTAAGTATACATCCCTTTATAATATATTTACCAACACCTATAAGAAGATATAGAAGAGATGAGTTATTCAACAAGATTTACTATTATAGTATTATAGCTAGCCTGAGGTGTTACAATAAACCATGGGTACCGATGGTGAATAATAAAAGATGATCGTTGTTATGATAAGAGCTTTAACTACTATAACTATCCACTGCTGTACACACATGATAACTTGACCATTTAAAACTGGAAATCTTATCTTCAAGGACAGTCTATATAAATATGTAGCAATGAGTACAATTCTTATGACCAAAATGCTCATTACAATAGATCTGATAGATTGAAAAACCTTTAAAGTTTCAATCACTATATACTGCAACACATGATGGAAACATACCTTTTGAAACTGGAAATACATTTATCTGATAGTAATACCAGACTAAGAACACAACTTGAACCCTTAAAATGTGCTTGGACAACTACAAGACTATTGAATGATACACAGAATTCATAGTTTTTGTTCTTTTGTGCCTCTCAGTTTTGATAATTGTACATGTTAGTCAGGATTAAGGACAGTAAAAAATGAAACCTGGAATCTAAAGAACAGAAAAGCTTTGCAGTTTTTATTACATGAATAGTGCTTTGAACAGTTTTTAAGGCAATAAGAACTGATTTCTATGACTTTTCAAATTAGTTATTCAATGTCAATTAAAACAAAACAAAAAAAAAAACCAAAACAGTGTCCTACATGAGACAATTCACAAATAAATAAACAGAAACATGTAAAGGAAATATATCAATTGGAAAGATTCGTTATTTCCAAAAATATGAAAATACAGTAAAAGGGATAAAACAACAAATACATCATATGCACTGAATTGAATATATTTCAAAATCATTTGAAAAGTAATATTAGCTTTCATAGTGACCACTACTTTTAACCTTCTGTGAAAATTACCATAAAACTACAATAAGTATCAAATGTTAATATTCAGGAGGTGATTTTATATTCAAATATTGGCTCGTAAATTTTTCTAACCTAGATTTATTTGTAACAGAGGCTAAACTACTTCATACACATGATCTTTTAATGAAAACCAAAACACTTAACAGTTAAGCCCCTTTTTATTTTCTAAACCCTAGCAACACAGATATTTTGTCCGTTCATATTTGTGATACTGTAGACCTTTAAAATACTGTATCTATATCATTGTTCAAATACAATTCAACCAGAACATTTCAATGATGTAAATTACAATACAGGGGTCAAGAGGGGTTGCGTCAAGCTGTGAACATCTGTAAAAACATTACAACTCTATCAATATTCCTTTTGTTTTTTTCTGATAAAAAATTATTCTGGACTTAGTCAAATATAAACAGCAATAAAATGTCATATTTTAATTAATGAAACACATTTATAAAGTTAGTTTAATGAATGTTTAAATTTTTTCTTTTATTACATTAAGATTATCATTCACAATAACACATATACATGTATACATGTACTTTAATATAGTCAGATTACTTAAGAATTTACCACGCAAATTGTCCCAAAAATTTGTTCAAGAAAAACATCTGACATGAGATAAAATTTTATGAGGGAAGATTGTGAACATTTTTGTAGCATTTTGTTATAAAACTAATCAAAATGTCAAGCACTGTGAAACATTAATATGTTTTCTTTTCAGAAACGTAACATTAAATACACATGTTCATTTGCATAATAAATATGTTGGGATGTAGGTGAACACATTTATGATGACATGAAGAATATATTTATTTTTTTACGAAATGCACATGTTTACTTTTGTTTTATTCTTTTTTAAAAAACAAAATAAAAAAAAATACTTTTAAACATATTGTAAAAACGTTATAAAGGATTGCACAAAACAGGACCTGAGTTATAATGTTGCAAGTCCGATCTTTTTTACACACGAGTCCTCGGTATCTGATGTTTTTGCTGTGGAGTTGACACGTTCAAAGAGAGAGAGAAAGCTGCCAGGACATCAACTGAACTCCAACTGTCAAGGGTTCTTTTACATGCACGCCAATGTGTACATGGGGTCTTGATTTCCATTCCATTCAAAGAACTAGACAATGTTCCTTGCCAGACCCTCTTTTATCCTGTACCACTGACATTTTCAATTTGGAGGTAAAATGGAACTGAAATAGGCTCTTTTATTACATGTATATAATGTCCTTCTTTTCTTCACAGACTGTAATATGAAGTCAATGAGGATGCTAGTGCAATAAGGTGAACAAGTGCCATTTCACACAATCAGCCCAAAATAGTATTATTGCATACTTTTAGACCAGAACATTAAAATTGACATTTAGGGTGATAAAAATGATAAAAGAAACAAGATGTTAAGGAAATCTCTTTAAATGGATTTATTTGAAAAGAAAAAAAATCAAAGTAAAACAGTACAGCATCGTCAATAACTGTGACAGAGTAGAGATATGTTCCATCTTAAATATACATTATGTAAGAGCTAAATCTGCCTATTGCAGGTCGGAAATATTATCTAGATTATGTATTAGACATCATTAACTTATCCAGACCATAATCAACTCTCGATGCCATTGCTTGTCTGTGATATTTACTGGATTAAAACCTGGTTTGCTGCAGCTGATCAAATCAGAAAATGGATAATCGAGACTATGTTATTATCGTACCGACTTTAGTAATGAGGCTAGGCCCAAAATTCAATCGCTAAATTCTCGGTTCAGAGTGGATGAATTTGACTGAAATTTTAAGAACCCCAAATATCTTCCTGCCAGACATCACCTGTCAATAATTAAATTTTAATCAAAACTGATTACTTGACTTGAATTTTTCATGTAAGAGTTTGATTGTCAGGGTAGGTAAGCTGTTGGTAATCAAGTTAAATCCATTGATTGATGAGATGTAATTTGTTTAACATTCATCTCGTCATGTAGTTAGTTTCAATGTCAATCAATTTGTCAGGGTCCTCTTAAACTTTGTTATTATTATAAAATGTACCGGATCATTGAAAAACACTAAAAACAATTCTTTGTAAGTTCAACAGAGACATCTAAAGGACATTCCCTGTGGTGTTCTTTCATAACAGTTTATGACATATGTTCTGTTTTAATATCACTCCCTTATTTGAAGTGGGATAATAACCTTATCTTGAATAGAATGAATGCATATCACAAATATTACTTTTAGAAAATCACTTGCAGTTAAAACGGGCAACATAGAATAAAATGTGAATTAAATTATAAGATGTTTCATCATATCCAACTCCAAAACAGTAATAGAAAAGTGAGTCCTATTTATCTAATAGAATATTGCTTTAATATAGATCAATGACCTGAAGGAAAATCAGTCAAAGCCAGAAATAAATATATATTGCACTGGATTTACTAACATTTCAGCTACATGATTTTAAACAATCAATAATCAATTGAAGCCTCATTGATGACAATTGTCTACAAAGAGGATCAGAAGAACCCAAACAAAATAACAGTAAAAATTCAGACTTGTTTCACTTTGATGTTTGGAAAGAGAATAGATCTGCTACATGTATATATTCTGAATCTGAGCATACTTTATTACTTTGAAATTATCCACATAAAAATTAGATCATAAAAGGTATTCAATTCAAATCTGTTAAAAATTCTCCAAGAACGAGAGGAATATTCATGAATTTCTCCATTGACTGTCCTGAATAATGCATAAACTATTATAGATGCTAAGCTTGCTATGTGCTGGTGTCTATCGGACAAATTGTGGTGGTGGACAATCAATCAATCAACAGGTCCAATCCTCGTCAGAGTTAAGGTTAGAATGGAATAGGGCTTTATGTCTCATCAACTTGATACTTTGGTCATTTTGAGACAGGTAAATTTTTAACCGTTATGTGTACAAAGTGATGGGAGAATTTTGCCCAGACAACAGCATTTCTGCCTACTCTTATTTCCATTCATGCTCCTGATGGGTGGAAATCTTTTTTCTGTCAAATCCAAATGACAAAGCGCACTTCCCTTGTCAGCCTCAAAGGTACCACTCTTGACATGAGAAAACCTGGCTCAACCGCTTTGCAATATAGAACTGGATGCTTCAATCATGTTCTGCTCCGACTGGGCTTATGAAGACAGGCATATGCCATACAGTGTGCTATGAGGGAAATTTTGCCCAGGCAGCAGCATTATGGCCTACTCATGTATCAAATTCCAACTGTCAAGGGATCTTTTAAGCGCATGCCAATATGTGCACCAGTGTCGGAAAATCCTGATGAACTTCATGGCCAATGCAGGGAGATGCTTGGGTCAAGCTACATGTGTGTTCTCCTAATACTATTTCATCAAAAAATTTTCTGCCACATTTCCCACAGCACAGAAAATCTGCCCACAGCAAAATGTTTAAAACCGGCACTAATTGATTATGTAAATACTCTAGGTTCATGACCTCGACTAATACTGAGTAATTCTTTTATCAACATGTACCATTCAATTTCAGGGATTAACAAATGATCAAAGATGATTAATCTGACCAACAATCTCTTGAAGTGTGATCTATACTAGATTAATAACAACTTATCACTTTTCAAACAAAGGTTTGTGTTAATCCTATGATTGTATCAGAAGTATTTCTACTAATACTGTAGATTACTGACTAGAGTCCAACACAGGATTATATGGTAGTACCATATGGTAGTACCTTTTCACAATCTAGGTGAAAATGGTTGTTTAGTTCCGCATCCTTTGAACGAAACACTCTCTCCATTGTCCCCTTTTGAATACTAATATAAGCGACCATGCACATAGATTCCACACTTGGCCAAGTGTTTTTGTGGAGGCCAAAGAAAAGGAAAATCTAAGAAATGAGATGGGGGTTGAGGAGTTTAGTTCTTGGATAGGGGGAGAGGTGACGAGGGAAAAAAAAATGCCTGTCAGTTGCACTTTGTTTTGTAGTCTTTACAGTGTTTGTGCACTATACCTCCAATAGTGATATATATACACGGCTAATGGAAGACGGGCATACACCATACAGTGTGCTATGAGGGAAATTTTGCCCGGACAGCGGCGCTACTGCCTACTCTTATATCGAATTCCAACTGCCAAGGGGTCTTTTACGTGCGTGCTAATGTTTACACGGGACCTCAGTTTTTCGTCCCATCCGAACGACTAGGCAGCTGTCCTTGTCAGGCCCTCCTTCTGCATCACTGACAAGGGGAAACCATTTAGTAATAGAATTGGAAATACATGCATACAGGACCCATGGAATTGTGTCCATCTATATTGATATGAGAAAGAGAGAGATGGCGTATAACGTCCACTCGACACAAATCAGGTCATTTCGTGACAAACAGATGGTTAAATTTCATTTCAATAATTCGTTTGTGCATAGTGGTCTTTAACAGTCCCGGACAAAACCCACAAGGTTGAACAAGCGACCCTACTCCTTGTCAAATATATCCAAGGAATCACTTATGGTACAAAGCACACACTTTAGATCGAAATAACATTCTTGTTTCTGTTATTTGCTTTCAAATTTTAAATCGACACATGGAAAAAAGACTCTAAATTTGATAACAAAACATTTAAATAGAATACAAATAGAAAGCTTAGTAGATCACTAGATGTATCCCTCACATAATACAAACACTTAATATATCCCTCACCCAATCTTTTAAGACATAATAACAAAACATTTGGCTATTTCCATTTTTTTTGACATAATAATAACAGTAATAAATGGTTATACCACATACCTTAAATTATATATTTTTTTTATTATCCATTATTACTGATAAATAATATGTCATACCAGACGACACTCGCCAATAATTATAATGTCAATCATTACACGATACAGGAGGTGGCTTTTTCTTTCATAATTAATAGACCGTTAATACTTCTATAGAAAGAAAAAAATGTTGATACATTTTATGGAAGGATGAACTACCACTAATGAAAAGATTTTGTTTTACGCAGTAGAAGTCCTAGATACAGAGATCTAAAATATGACAAATTAATGCTACAAACAGTGGGGCTTATGCACAAATGTATCAGAAATTCGTTATTTGAATAATCACACATTTTTGTGACAGTATTTTTGGGTTATTACAACAATATGTTGAAGTTACAGAGAGAAATTTACAAAATTATATTTGACCAAATTACGAAATGTGAATTTATCCTAATGATTAACCGATGCGGGACAGATGTCCAGTTATTAGGTACCGGTCGCATTCATTATGAGGGAAGCCTGTATCATTATACTAGGCCTGAGACTGCACAGTGGGCGCTTGTGGCAGACCTCTTGATCCAATCACTTGATTTTATATTTGTTATTTATTGCATCCCTTTATTTTCGGTAAAAATGTCCGACAAGAAAAATTTTGAAATCCCATCACTGGTCTGTTTAATTTGTCTTATCCACAGAATTGTCTTATCGTTTTTGTCCCACACTTTCTAATACAGTACATGTGCGTAGGATGCTTATTCAGTCGAATGTGTTATATATATCTAGACCTGCTCAGTGAATTAATATCAGTAGGAGTTGATGATTGTATGGGTAAATCAATGAAATATTACTTGAGGCAATATCATCCAATATTTATAAACCTATACTTATAAATAAATCTGTGTTAGGTTGCTTAGAAATATTAGAGAGACAAAAAAAGAGAGAGATGGGCTTTAAGGTCCACTCAACATAAACTAGGTCATTTTGCGACGAAGAGGTATTCAGATAATGAATGAAATGAAAAGGGAGTTTAATATCCTACTGTTCTGCTCTGAACTAGGCTAATGAAGACGGCCCTACGCCATGCTATGACTATGAGAGAAATTTTGCTCGGACAGCGGTGCTCTGGACTACTCTTATATTAATTCCAACTACCAAGGAACATCTTACATACACGCCAATGTGTACACTGGACCTCAATTTTTTTATTCAATATGAACGACTGGACAGATGTCCTTGTCAGACCCTCCATCCTGCTTGACTGATAAGGGGAAACCACGCCAGAATATCGCAATGAACTTTCTTAGCCAACACTGGGAACAAACCTGCAACCTCCAGACGAGCAAATCAGCGTCTTAATAACTTAGCCACACTGTCTCCCTGAATAATGATCATATTGCTATGGGTTGATGTATACGTACATGTACTTACCCCCATGGAAATGTGGGGTGTGTGTAAAAACACAGATCTTATTGAGAGAGAGACTTTAACGTCCACTCGACACAAACTAGGCCATTTAGGAACTAACATACGGTTTAATTTTATTTCAAAAAAATTTGTTTGTGCGTAGGGGTCTATATCAGTGGTGGGAAATCGGAAGACCCAGAGAAAATCCAGGAGGTTGGAAAGGCTACTCCTTGTCATGTACATCCAGGGAATTGAAACCACGCCAGTTGGCTCATTGACTGACCTTATGATACAGAGCGCACAGGCTAACCATTTGGCCATCCAACCCCCCCAGTCTTACGGAAAATAATTCTATTCTATTAATACTACCATAAAACTGAATATTTCTAGTCTGTACAATTATATGTTTTCTCAGTGGAGTTGTGAACATCACCATTATTGTTTAACTGGAGTCTTTTTACACAAACTTGTAATGAATTCTCTTTCATATGAGAAGAACATTATATTTATAATTCAAACACTTTGTTTAGTTGATTGAATTAATCCTTTCCCATAGGTACATGTATTTATAATTGAACCGTTACACCACCCTGCCAACCCCCCTCTCTCCAGCTGTGTCCTTGTAGTGGCCTCAAAACGAGTGAGCCGTTTTCCTTCAGTGACCTTCAGTTGTTTGCGTCCAGACGTGTGTGCAACCAGCCAGGTGGAATATTGGTGAAAAACCCAAAAATCAACACAAGTGGTCGGTTCTCTTTACAGGGGAAAGGTGTCCATGAATTAAAGATACATTTAGCAAAATAAAATTCAGGCAATGAATTAATTAGAGAAGCTGATATGATGAGTGATGAGTCATATTCATAGGCACGGTCATCATCTAGCTATTGCTTGATTCACAATGTTTTTGGTCAAAATGGCTGTTAAGATGGTGCATGTTAGAGTTTATAAGAAATAATATGGTGAATCTGACTAAACACAGTAAATACAGATGATAGCTGTCCTCAGAGATTTATAAAATGTCTTTATGGAGTCAGTGGTAGAAAAAGCTTGGGAACCACAGCTCTTGTAAATTTTGGACTACATAAAAGAAAGACAGGCCTGGAAATAACGGTTTTAGATGTATCTGACAAAATGTCAGGCACTTATGAAATAGTACCTGGCATTTTCAACTTGGTGTCGGACATGTATTAATAATATCATTAAGAGAGAGCGAGAGAGAGAAATGGGGTTTAACGTCCACTCGACACAACTAGGTCATTTCGGGACCAACATATGGTTTTTAATTTTATTTCAATAATTCGCTTGCGCATAGGGGTCTTTAGCAGTGGGAGGAAACTGGAGTGCCCGTAGGAAACCCACGAGGTTGAGAAGGCGCCCCTATCTCTATGCCACATACGCTCACACCAGGGCTCGAAACCACAGCCACAAGCCAGAGGTGACCGGCCAGCTAGAGGTCGAAGCGCGGCACTCTAGACCACTAGGCCATCCCAACCCCCCATAATATCATTAAAAAAAGACAAGACAGACACCAGAGGTTTTGTGCCAGACAGAGCCTGAATCTGTCAGTGACAGGTGCCTTATTTCCAGGCTTGAAGAAAGAGGTCACCTATATTCTATTCTACTATGAATGAAATGGGGTTTAACTTCCTACTTTTCTGCACTGAACTGGCTAATGAAGACCTTCTACAGATCTATATTCTACAGAATGAGTTGAATAATGTTTGTTATGAGGACCCAACAAAACACCAGACCTATTCTACCGGAATGAGTTAAATAATCTACTAGTTATAATGACTGAACATAGATCTATTCTAATGTAATGAGTTAAATAATCTACTAGTTATAATGACTGAACATAGATTTATTCTATAGGAATGAGTTAAATAATCTACTAGTTATAATGACAGAACATAGATCTATTCTATAGGAATGAGTTAATCTACTAAGTACTAGTTGCAATGACCCAACTAATCGAAATCTATTCTAGGGAAATGAGAAAAACTATCTACTTGCCTAGCATAGATGTATTTCATAGGAATGAGTTGAATAATCTACTAGTTACGATGACTGAACATAGATCTATTCTATAGGAATGAGTTAAATAATCTACTAGTTATGATGACCTGACAGAAATCTATTCTATAGGAATGAGTTAAACAATCTTATAGTTATGGTGACCCAACAAAACAACTACCTAGAATCAATAACATAATGTAACTCTGTTATTAACCTTCTGTCGAGTTCTGTATAACATCCACCCTCTAGCTAGCATTGTTGTAACCAGAGATAAATTGTCAGATTAATATGCTACAAGAATTGGCGCATCCTAGTACTGGTACCCAAACTCCTTAATAATCCTTTACATTATCTTTGAAGTCATGCCTGGAATAAGGCACCTTTCACATACCAGTACATTTTCAGGCACAAATTTTACGAGAAAAAATAACTGGGGTATCCTAGGAATTAGAATGAAGGGAGTACTGCAAGCTCCTTCATAATCCTTTACATCATCTTGTTCTCCTTTGAAGTCAAGTCTGAAAATTAGGCATCATTCAAAGACATTGTCTGGTACAAATTCAGGCTCCATCAGGCAAATCAGAAAGATTTTACCATATTTTTTTTGTATTACATGTAGTTTTAGGGTTCTTTTTTTAAGGGAAATGAAAAGGAGCTAGTTATTTTAGTGTCCAATAGTCAAGTTTTTGCCAAAAAAATACCCACCAGATCCTCAAACTAAAATCAAAGGAGCCCTGTTACTTTAAGAGTCCAATGAGCTAATATAAAAAATAAAAATAAAAAAAAAGATCATCAGATGTGTGCAATACCAATACAAGTGTACCACCATTTATTTGTATACGTCATTAACCCACAACAATAGACAGGGTTGCACGCAGATATAAAAGATAGTTTGAATAAACCCTGTTCCTCATTCAAGATCCTTTCAATTATGTGATGAATAAAAAGATCACATGAAAGCATCCACGTGTAGGATGTAATTCAATAAAACTACACCCAAATCTAGCGTCTTAATAACAAAAGGCTTGGTTCCCGTTTTCTCAACATCAACAGTGATACGATAATATAGGTACACGAGTGGATAATGGTGAAATGTTTGCGTACACTTTTCAGACATATTTGACATTCCGTTACCGAATTACTTTCAATGTGTATAATAGATGCATAGTCATATCATATACATGTACCATTACTATACCGTGAATCTTTAAGTCATTTCAGGGGGTTTTGTAATTCCATCATTTGGGGAATATTTATTTAAGTGAATCTTTAAATCATTTGAAGTATTTTGTGAATCTTAAAATCATTTGGGGGATATGAATTTTAAGTGAATCGTAAAGTTTTTTGGGAAATTTTATAGTTTAACTGAATCATAAAGTTATTTGGGAAATGTCATAGCTTAACTGAATGATTAAATTATTTGGGAAATTACATAGTTTAAACATGCATTATGCAAGAACTAAATCTGCCTATTGCAAGTCTTTCTTTAGACCTGAAATGTTTTCTAATTAGACATTAATTAACTCATCCAGGCCATAATCAACTCTCGATGGCATCAGATTTCTTCGATTTTAAATAGATTGGAACCATTCAGCCGTACTTTGATTTAAGCTAAAAATTGAAGGGCGAGACATAGCTTCGAACAACCAGTCCCATGATCGAAATTATTGCACACGCCTTGTCAAACCTTCAAAGGCTAATATCTTGGCTCACAGAACAGAAATTTAAATGAAATTTTCAAATTATTCATTTTACAGTATCTATTTTTGAACTATTATAGCAAGAATGGCTAGTTCTTTATCTAAATCTTACATAATGTATCTTTAAGTTAATCGTAAAATTATGTGAGGGATTCTGAATCCCTTTCAAACTCAAAGCTCACTGATGATTTAATCATGAAATGGATAATCAAGACTATGTCTTTTATCGAACTGACTTTAGTAATGATGATCAAGGCTACACCTAAGATTCAAAGGTTAACATCTCGGTCAGAGTGGTGCAATTATGCAGTTTTTAGCTATTATAGTGAGAACTGCCAGCATTTTATCTAATCTTTCATAATGTCACTTTAAACAAAAATATAAAATTACTATCAACTATAAAATCTGTGTCTCAAAAATTAAAATTTAATCTATTTAGAATGGTTGCCACATTCACCTTTACATTACTTACTATTCAATATGCATGTGTTTAAAATCTAAAGTGATAGCTTTGGTTTAGAACTTGCATTTAATTTTGTTTTCTGCTGTTTCCAATTGCATTAAGTAAATAAATTAGAAGGCGTCTAATGTTGACTTAGTACCTACCTGTAACTACAGGTGGCACAGGTAACAATATCTTAATAGATACTACAGGTACTTCTTAATTACTACCTGTGTTAAAGTCAATAACAACCTCCCTTACTTTTTTTACTAAACAGAATTAAAATTCAGATCACGGCCAAAGACTGGTGCAGAAACACATATTTGATGAATTTTCTGTTATGTAACATTTGCGGTGAGAAAACAGAGAGAGAAATAGGGTTTAGCGTTCGCTCTACACAAATACATCACATTATTATCATTAAGTTAAGTCACATAATATATTTATGATTCTTATAATTCTTGTATACCATTTTCTATTGAAGATCCCTTATTCAAGAACTAAATCTGCCTAATGCTGATCTTTCGTTTGAGCTCAAATGTTCACTAATTTGATATTTGTTTACATGTCAGGACCATAATCAACCCACTAGAACTACAGATGTTTTTAATTTTCATCAGATTTAAATACTTAATAATAGTTTAATTTAAAATTTAATTTAAAAAAAGGATAATCAATACTTTATTACAGATACAAGTACAACGATAGCAATGACAATCAAGACTTCACTGTTTTACAAATGCTCAGAATGAAATATTTTGACTGAAATTTTCAACGTATTCCCTTTTCATTATCTATGTTTTAACAATTATAGCAAGAACTGTCAGCTCTTTATCTAAATCTTACTACATAAGGCATCTTGAATAATGTCAGTTATAAAAAATTCAATTATAACCATATTAAATATATTATTTTAAAAAAGTTTTTAAATTTTTTGACAAGATTGTGATCTGATGGATGACGTATTTCAAGTAAGTATCGCCCACTAAGTAGATGAATCATATTTATAGTTCAGGTGGCATGTAGTATTAATCCTTGTCTTTTCTTAACATTTATGGTATTCATATGTAAATAATAATATGCATAACCTAAAATAACATTTGTAGGTATGACAATCCTCTAATTCAATGATTCAACCCACTAAACTGAATGTTTACATTGAATTACTGCTACATACTAAATTGAATGTTCGAATTGAATAACTGTTACAGTATTAAATTAGTTTTATTTGAACAAATCCACCTTACCGCAAATTTAGTTAATGTTTTTCTTAAGAGACAAAATTAATGGCATTTTTATCACATTTCGTAACTTCTGCTCCACCGATAAAGACCACACCTTAACACTAAAAAATTAATAACCTGCACATATATTAGGAATCCGAATTACAATAAATGTAAATAAAATATGTGATAATGCACGTGCATCGATCTGTTAAAAATAAAACATCAACAAAAATTAACAAACAAGTTATATTTTAAAAGTAAGTAGAGAGAGAGAAAAATGGGTTTAATGTCCACTCGACACAAACTAAGTCATTTTGGGACTAACATGTGGTTTAATTTTATTTCAATAATTCACTTGCAGGTACGGGTCTTTAGCAGTGGGAGGAAGCTGGAGTACCTGGAGAAAACCCATGAGATTGGACAGACGACCGTACTCCTTGCCACATACAACCAGGGATTTGAAACCAAACCAAGCAGGCCGTATGATACAGTGCGCACACTAACCATCCAACCCCCCAAAGGTTAATAGAGTAAGAAGACTACAACACAGAAAACAACAAAAAAACACTTGACACCAAAATGAAAATTGTCAACCCACCTACATGAATGTAAAAACACCAAGGTGGGTAAAAGATTGACTTTTTTTGCAAGTCAAAATTGGATGACTATGATACATAGCAACCATTACTGACTTCGGTCTCTAGTATGTAACATGTACCAGGAGTTATCGGAGGCTCCATGATACAGGTAACTGTCATTAGCAGTAAATATCAGAAAACATAAATAAAATAAAAATATAAGCTTCCATTGTTTGACAAAGTACCAGCTTCATTTTCTTCATTTTTAATTTTAATTTGTGTATTCCACAACCAATATACAAGATTACCTTTGCGTGCTTGATAACGACTAGTGAATTCTTGTCGAAACGTCGTTTGTGTATAAAATAGTGATTGTAATTCATAGAACTGTGTTGTGTTATATTAAGTTCAAATGCTAAATGCCATTCAGAGATTATAAGATTACCTATAATTGTTGGTATAAATTATAATTGGTTATTTCCAGTTGCTTGTATAAACTAGGGGGTTGGATAGTTGAATGGTTAGCATGTGCACTGTATCATAAGGTCTATCATTGAGTCAACCAACGTGGTTTTGATTCCCCAGTTGTACGTGACAAGGAGTAGGGTCACCTGTCCAACCTCGTTGGTTTTCTCTGGGTACTCCGGTTTCCTCCCACTGCTAAAGACCCCTACGCACAAATGAATTGTTGAAATAAAATTGAACAATGTGTTAGTCCCTAAATGACCTAGTTTGTGTCCAGTGGACCTTAAATTTCATTTCTCTCTCTCTCTCTGTGTCTCTCTCTCTTGGAGAACAGTAACTGTAAGTACTGAATCAGCTCGCTCGGACATAGTGACAGTGTGATATCACAGACAAGGAGGTACTTGAAGGAAGTTTATGTATTTGTATCTCTGATTTGTTAGATGTTAATATAACACCACACCCTGGATTATAAATGGTTTTTTTTATCGTTACATTACACGATTACAAAGGCCTTTTCCTGGTCACAATAAAATCAAAGAAACTGACCAATTATACTACATGTACCACTGTCCGTGAGTATATAGAGGTCATAGAATAGTAGATGTCGGAAAAAAGTTTGAATGATTTTCTTTTTAAGTTATCTGCTTTTTTGGCTAAACTATCGAATAACTTAATCCAATCTAATATGTACTGAGATTGATTTAATAAAGAAAACAAAAGCAAAATACCTGGCTTGGAATCAATCAGATTTAAAACAGGTCTATCAATTCTGTTCACCCACAACAAAATGGTAGCAGTCTATTTCCACAGTGAGCAGATGTAGATCAATGAAATTTCAATTCAATATATCTTTGTGAATACTGAATGGAATGGAACCATTTTTGGACAAATATTCCCATTAGAGATTCATCTGTCACAATATTGTTGTTTGCAAGGAATTCCTATTGCGTTAAATTGAGGAATTTGAGTTAATTTTGTTAAAAAAAAAACAGCCTATTTTACTCCATTAAAAGAGTCATAATTTCGGAAACATTTGGGGACGATGAATTATGTTTCTTCATAGCAAGGACCTTTATTTTATCCTCTAGGACAGAAAATGAATAGATTCACTGCATCAAAACTTTGTGGAGATTATTTGAATCTCCTACTTGAATGTTAATAAATAATTAAAAGTAAAACAAGACAAATTCCACGTCTTCAAGTTACTATTGATTTCACCCACTTCATTAATTAATTTATCTAATAAAATATACATCACACAGAAACTTGCAACACTGTTAAATATTGGACTTAATACTGTAGCTACAGGAGAGCGCAGTACATGTAAGTGTAGGTGGGGGAGACATTAGGAAGAAGGAGAAAGAGGTGGGGTGTGGGTACTAACTCTTGTTGTAATAAAACTGATGTTCATGTCCACTGATTCATGAACAGTTTATCAAATTGTTTCAATAACTAGTGGAGAGTCTAGTACCCTGAACACTTGAATACCATGAACCGACTGGACCCTTGTAATAAATGGTGTCACAGTACATATAAACAGAATGAGAGAATTGGCAATGTTTTGTTTAATCAGATTAAGAGATTAGACGAGAGATATGGGGATTAACTGTATTTTCTAAGTGGTATTTATTAATGTTAGAGCAACGTAACTTTAATCATAGGTAATGAAGTGTCAAAATATCAATGTGATTATTTTTAACTATATAATATATAATGTGATACTACATCAATATATAATCCAAATCTTTAAACTCAACAAATATATATATATATGATCAGTGATCGATGGTCAAAACATTGCCCAGTTTCATACAAATCTCTGCTATCAATGTGATATTGAGGGACTGCAATTTATTTGAAGCCAGTGGTCAACACCTTGCCCAGTTTCATAAAAATCTTTGCTATCACTGTGTTAGATATTACGAGTTTGTTTGAAGTTTTTAGTATATCAAATGAAATACCAATATATTCACAACTATTAGGGCAATCACTAAATACTGCTGTTTTACACTTAATAATCCCTTTGGGGCTATTCAATTATTGAGCTCTGAAAAGCCTGTTCACATTAATATGATGCTTGGGTGGCATTTGATAACTGTGCCAACAACTTGCAGTGTCGACGTGAAGATATATTATTACGGTCCAAGCATACATGTACAAATCCAGAATTAACATTAATAAACGACAATTAGAAAATGTAGGGGGGGGGGAGGGGTAGATCGGGTTGGAGGAGGGGGGATGTAAGGGGCAAGGAGACACTGGGACCAGAGGTCGAGAAAGGTGTCACTGGTCTCTGAGAACTACTGATTTAGATTTTACTGAAGCAAAATTAACAAAAAAGAGAGCAAAAATGGGCTTGACAGCCGCTCAAAACAAACTAGGTCATTTCGGGACTAACATATGGTTCAATTTCATTTCAATAATTTGCTTGAACGTAGGGGTCTTTAGCTCTGTGAGGAAACTGGAGAACCTGGAGAAAGCCCATGAGACTGGACAGGCGACCCTATTGCTCATCAGGTACAAGTGTTGAATCAAATTCACGGTACTTGACTCAATGACAGACCTTATGACATAACACGAGAACATTAAACCATGCGTCCACCTAGTTTGTAGCCTGCTAAAAAATTGTTAAAACATTGAAGAAGGCTACAACTTACATATTTTTATATTACTTGTTCAAAAAAACCTAATAAATTGACAATTAAATCTTTTATTCATCTATGATCATAGACATACGTCATCGGTATCAATAAATACCTCAAAACTTCTAAGTATATACACATCAATCAAAAAATTAAATATTGCTGCTTAAACTCAATTATATGTGATCAATTCATAGTAAAAAATCCTGCAAATTCTCAATTAAAATATAAAAAGTCAAAAATTGAGCCGTTAAAATTACATAAAACTTAAGTAAAATTATTTGTAAAGTTAGAAATTTAATTCAAATACAAACAATCATATTATTGCCGCTAAAACTTCGATTTAATATGAATATTAAGTAGATACATGTACATGTAACCTACCTCCTCCGACTGAACTGATGTATAATTTTCTTCTTTGCTGATTGGATGAAAAACCGCAGGTACATCCGTACGAATATCGACATGAAATCATCGTAAATACCATGCTGACAAAGGTTATTAATCCAATCAAATTAAGAAAATCTCCATTCTTAGGGCAGAGTTTTTAAGCAACGCTAACCCTGCCTTCCCTCCATCACACACTTACACTTTCTACTCCAGTCAATAATACATGCTGGCTTAGGCTCAGTTGGATGAGTCTATTAATCAATGCAGGGTGTTAAGGTAGCCAAGAATTAATAATAATAATATATACAAATCAAACCAAACTGACCCCAAAAAATCAACGCTAATAAAAATAAACACAGAAGTTCAGTTTTTGGAAATTTTGTGAATGTGAGTGAACTTTACAAAATATATATAAGCCACCCGACCCTGTTTACCTTTCAGTGTTCTGGTCCACTGATCATATTTAAGATTGTCACCTAATATCTAAGGTATAAAATGAGCAGGAATAGGGACTAAATAAGACCTCTAACTCTATAGGAAGAGAACATTAAACTATGAATAATGACATTTACCCCATTTTCATAGATTTTTATCATGAATTTGTCGTTTACCTGTGTCATCTATCATGTATATTCAGGTGGGTGAGACAGACAGGTGTGTTAGATCATCTTATTGACATAAAGCAAATTTTACTTAAGTTGTTGATGTTATTTTTTCTTCACAAAACTTCATTTATTTGTAAATTGTTATTTCTTCTTTACAAAACTTTATTCATTTGTAAATTGGTAAAGAAATAAATGAAATGGTGCTTACTAACATCTTATTTTTCTGAACCCAGTCGGCTAATGAATGGGGTTCAACATCCCTAGACTAATGAAATGAAATGGGGTTTAGCGTCCTACTGTTCTGCTCCAAACTGGGCTAATGAAGACGGGCATATGCCATAGAAAGTGCTACGAGTGAAATTTTGCCCGGCCAGCGGCACAATATCAAATTCCAACTGTCAAGGGATCTTTCACGTGCACGCCAATGTGTACACAGGACCTTGTTTTTTTCTGCCGTCCGAACGACTAGACAGCTGTCCTTGTCAGCCCTCCATCCTGCATCACTGACAAGGGGGAACCACACAAGAAAATCTTGATGAACTTTCTCGGCCAATGCAGGGATCGAACACGGGACCTGCAGACTAGCAAGCCAGCGTTTTACCCACTTAGCCACAGTAACCCCTCCCTCCTTTACAAATGAAGATAGAGGTAAAACAAACAATATCACAGGCAAACAGAGGGTTGGCGGGTGTGAGGGGGGAGGGGGGGAGTAAGTACTAGCAGCAACTTTTCATTTAATTATTTCTTTGTTGAGCATCAAAGCATGCATTATGTAAGATTTTGATAAAGAGCTGGCAGTTCGTACTATTATAGTCTAATTAAAAAATAGAAAATGAAAATAATAAACATTTCAGTCAATTACTTTATTCTTATGTCTCTTAAACATTAAAAGATTGAGATGCTTATTTAGCCCTTGCACTTCCTTATTCATTATATTATTATATTAACAAAGACATATATATATATATAATCGTGATAAAATGCAGTATTATATAAAAATACTACTTTAAGAGAACAATAGAAAATAGTCATATCCTCTAATGTTAGTGTATGTCTATCTATATCATTCATACTGTCTTTCATGCACTTTTATATCCAAGCCTTTTAATATAAAAACAATTATTTTGGTAAAAGATATGCAAGTTTTTTGTTAACTTTACTGAAGTAAATCACAATAATTTTTCATTCATAGTATAGTACTTCAAATTTCCTTATGTATGTTTTGAAACTAAAAGACTAGCAATTTTCAATTGGCCTTTAAGATGCATTATGTAAGATTTAGATAAAGAGCTGACCCTTCTTGCTGTAATAATTAAAAAATCATTTGAAAATTTCCTTACATAACATTTCTGTCCATGCAATCTCTTTGCTACTGGCATAGTAAATAATTATCAAAATGAACGTTAAGATAGTTGTTCCTGGAGTTTTACCTCCAATTCCTTGAGGGCTGATATTGAAGACAAGTGTTTTCAAAGAAACTTGGCAGAGGAAGCCATAAAATAGGGCAAACACAATGTCTTTGTAGGCAAGTACCCAATGTGAATTTCATCCAAAGGAGAAGCTCCGTGTGAACATTAAGATGGATACAAACGATATATATAACAATCATGAGTCAGGTTAATGTGGATTTTCATAACTATCTTCTTTCATCACCCTACTCTAGTCAAAATATTGCATTTATAGATGTAGTGACGACATGCCAACAATACTCAAGTATATTATGAAATGATATGTAAAATGTCAGAAATGGCTTTCTTGAAAATATCCTGTTATACAAACAATAATATGAAATATTTTTCAGAATAAGCCCTGAATCTGAAGTGGTCATCATACCCGAGAACGCAGGCCCACTACTCCTAACAACGCAGCGCTTACTAGTCCTGAGAATGAAACATCCCACATCAGTTCGGAATCCAAATCCAGAACCAGTCCCACTAGTACCAGAGCCACCAAGTCATTGAGACATTTAATCCCCATTAATGATAGAAAATAACACAATTATACAAAGTCTGGACAACAAATTAAGACATATTTAACAGGCGGAATATGAAAGTACTGAAAAATCTAAAAAGGTTTTGGAAAACCAGACATATATTAGGCGGAATAGTGTTGCAAGATATGGTTGAAGAACCTGCAACAACAACTGCTACTACAGAATCCACAGACTTCAGTGATATTCCAGTACCTCACAAAATCAAAGATCAAGAAATGACTAAACTTGAGCTTTATCCAAAACAGTTGCACATTTTTCATGTACTATTGTTAAACGTTTATTTCCTGAACTTTTTGGCCCAGTCAATCATAGATGTACCCACTCTACAATGGGAGCGGTCCAAGAAGAATAAAAGCCAAGATAAACAGGGTAAAAAAGAAACACTTGCAGAGATATATAATACATAGATACCCCTAGATGGCAGACCCCACCCTCTACACAACCATAGTAGTGTCTTTAATAAAAGAATGCTTACATAGACCCGGAAGGAAAAAGAAATAAAATAAGCATTTGAAAGTTTGACAAGATGTGGCATCGACTGTTTATTATCGTAGCAACAGTAGTTGACAAGTCTTGAAGATCTTGTTTCAACATTAACTAGTCAGAGCAGAAGAGTAGGACCTTTGTCTACTCAAGGCAAGTTTTATTATCAACATTAGTCATAAGGAATGCTTAGTTTGAAATTTTCAGTTGCAACTACTAACTGCAAGCCAAGGAATAATGCACTTGTCACAGACATTTTCATAAACAAATTTAGACTTTGACAGGTACAATCTCTCAGATGCTTGTTATTTGGCTGTGATTTGTCTTTTTTATCAGTATATCTTTTATTATTAATACCAGTCCAGCACAAAGTTCATTATATAAGGTGCTAGTTAAATATAGTCTTGATTCTACCTGGTACAATTAAGATAGGTTGCCAAGGAACGAAACATACACCTATTGTTCACCAAAGCTAAATCATCGTAGCGGTCAACAAGGGTTGTCCCATATTTATTCTTTTGTAGGTAATTGGGGGTATTTAAAAGAAAATTCCATACAGACAGAATAATAACTTTTGTCATTCGAGCATTCACAAGGTTCAACAAATTGAAGCAAGAGCCATAACTCGAGAAGTTATAATCGGAAATTGCCATACAGATAGAATAATAACTTTTGTAATTCGAGCATTCACAAGGTTCAACAAAGTGAAGCAAGAGCCATAACTCCAGAAGCTATTATTGGAAATTACTGAACATAAATAGACTTCTTCATTTCACTAATTCAAATTATGCATGGTATACAGTTTGGATGATAACTTTCGTCTAAAACAGTGTTTACAAGGTGCAATAAAGTGAAACAAAGGTCATAACCCAGAAGAAAACAGGCTTATTCGTTTCACTAAGATGCATAAAAATTTCATAAAGATTGGATGATAAATTTTGCCGTAAGAGTGTCTCAAGGTGCAACAAAGTGAAACAAGGGCCATAATTTCAGGAGAAATTAAATAGGCTTGTTTATCTTACTAATGTCAACATCATATATCAATTTCAAAACAATCAGATGATAAATCTAGTTTGTGCAGCGTTCACAAGAAATCGTTGACAATGGACGTACTGGAGCAACAGCAATATTTCCATGTGGGCGCATGAAATTGATTATTTTCAGGCCCTGCTCCCTGAGGTATGCTACAGTCCAGTACTCATTCAGTCCATTTAGACAATTAAATACATACCTGTACCTTTAATATCGTCAACTGAATTAGCTGAATACTCTTCATCTGAACAAGTTACTTCAGTTTCCTTAACATCAGCATCAGATTCTGTAAAAAGAAAATTCTACATAACTGACAGGAGATTTTTTCTCGCTAATAAAATTGGAAATTTATTAAGTGGGGTCTAGAGTCTGAATCTACTAAACATAACATAGATAGGAGTTTTTTAAATTTCCACCAATAACTCTGTCCTTATTCACAAATATTCCCATCATATCTTTGTCCTTCATAGTGTCCAAGAATACGCCACATTTAAAATAAGCCTATTTTTTAAATATATTTCCTATATCACGATATTAATCGTATTGTACAGTGTACACTATGAATCGTGATGTCCATCTTGAGAAATCAAGATACTGTACTAATAATAAGCAATCAAGATACTAATAATAAGCAAAGATCACGAAAGTGCTAAAGTCTCTTTAAATACATATATATACTGTACCTGTAAATCTGAGTTCTAGTTTACAATGTTCAGTTCTTAAAGGAGAAGATACAGCTCTACTAGCACTACCAATAACTCGAGGACTATAGGTTAGAGGGGTTCTAAATACAGGCTCAAGTTTCTGAAATAAAATTCAATCATTCAGGTAAAATAGTATTAATAGTTGAAATGTTATTATATTGAAATTAGAAATTATAGCAAGTAGCCGTTTCGATTTCTCATGAAGTTACAAGTTTTGTTCTATTGTGAACTCGCCAGGCATAAAAGAGAGAGAGAGAGAGAGATGGGGTTTAAAGTTCACTCGACACAAACTAGGTCATTTTGGGACTAACATATGGTTTCAATTTTATTTCAATAATTCGCTTGCGCGTAGTGGTCTTTAGCAGTGGGAGGAAACCGGAGTGCCTGGAGGAAACCCACAAGGTTCAGAAGACGCCCCTATCTCCATGCCACATACGCTCACACCAGGGATCGAAACCACAGCCGCAAGCCAGAGGTGACCGGCCAGCTAGAGGTCGAAGCGCGGCACTCTAGACCACTAGGCCATCCCAACCGCCGGCATAAAAGAGAGATTGTGGGGCCGTTTCCTTTATAGTCATCGGGGAGCAAGGTACATGTGAAATCTCAGATGGACCGGAGTAATTCTGTTATTATAATCAGTCACTAAAAATGAATAAAATAGTAAGCTAATGTTCATGAAAAAAGGCTGGTTAAGAGCTTGACGATATACAAACCCTCCCTTTTTTTTCTGCCAATTGACTTGTTCTTATGGAAGCCACACCCCTTTTTCCATGTTGAAACCCCACCCCCTTTTTTTTGGCATGCAGTTTGCCCATCCATTCAAAAAATTTCTTGCTATACTTTGTTATCATTTTAATACTAATCTTTATCAATGGAAAATATTCATCATACAGCCACCAAATCATTTTCATTTTGGATTTGCAGAAAAGTAAAGCAATACAATTTTGTAAAATATACATTGAAATATTCAGATTTAAATTCTTTTGAACAAAGAAACCTGTCTTATTCTTTAATTTTAGTTGTGTCAGATACATGAAAATTTGCCAAACCTGATGGATACTTAAACAGAGTTATGTCCCTTGCATCATGCAACACAGAACCTTTTTGTTTAGTTCACAATATTTTGAATTTAAAAAGTGCAAAACAGGTGGAAGACATACCTTTATTTTTGAAGGTGAATCATAACTAGAAGGTGTTAACTCTGCAGCCGATCTTTTCACAGCAGACATTTTACAATAAACATGTATGTGTCTCTGTTCAAGTTATAGATATCTTCACCAGTGTAGTGAACTTGCTTTCTTTTTTACGTCTTTTTCATCTGAAGTTAAAAAATACTTTATGTACCTGGGGTCCTATTCACAAAATCTACAGATTTCTGGATTTCCAATGCCTGACAGTTAAAATCCCAGTAAAGATTTTAGTTCTAGCCAATGAATGAAAAGGCCACATTCTAAGGGTATTCTTAGGTATTTATGAACAAGGCCCCAGGTGATTTGATAAATTGGGTAAAAACTTGTAAGATGGGCACCATATGTTTGGCGCAATATAACCCGGTTGGTACTGACATGCCATAAAACCACATTTCATTTCATTGTAAGATGGGAGTTGCATCCTTTTGATTCCCTATTACTCTCAATGTGAATGTTCACAAAATCCTAACAATAATTCTTATCATCCGGTATGAAATAATCTTAACTATATTTATGATGACAACTTCTAAACTAGTAACTATACTTGTTACCTTAAACTGTGTTTAAGGTAACAATTGGTACAGTCTACGACCCCTTACGCAAGTTCAAATAGGTTCAAACGCACAATTGTCAACACATATCATTACAGTTTGTATTGGAATAAGTAATTCTATCACAAATTGCCTTCAATTGATATTCTTGTCGCCCTAACTCAAACGATCGTAATGGTGGCGCTTTGTTTTGAGTGCAACACGTGATTGCCAAAATATGCGTCAAATTTAAACCAACCTCGCTTCAGTGTGTTGGATTCGTCCAACATGTGACAAAAGCATTGTTGTTTTCCATTCTGCCGAAATTACAAGTAAATATTCAAACTTTTCAAGAGAGAACTGTTTTTATTCGTTGGGATATTTAGTTGTGCAATTGATTTTATTTAACGGGAGTTGATTTCAAACACACAGGTAAGTTTATAATAATCAAAGTTAACTATAGTTTGTTCACAATCGAAAAAATCTGTTTAGTTCATTATGTAATGTATGCAATTAAAAGCTCAAAATGGGGATAACTGATAGATGTATTGAACCACAGCTCATTATATAATGCAATTAAAAGCTCAAACTGGGGATATCTGAGATGTATTGAAACCATAGTACACATTATAATACCATATTATATTTGCAAGCAAGCATTATTTTGAAATGCTAGCTCACACTACACAGTTGCAACACAGTGACAGTCACAGAAAATATTTGTCCGATTATAATGTTTTACATGTCGACTGATTAGTGAACTGAATCTGAACACTGCCGAAAACGAAATGAAATGGGGTTTAACGTCCTACTCTTATGCACCTAACCTGGGCTAATGGAAGACGGGCATACGCCATACAGTGTGCTATGAGGGTAATTTTGCCCGGGCAGCGGCGCTACGGCCTACTCTTATATCGAATTCTAACTGCCAAGGGATCTTTTACGTGCACTCTAATGTGTACACGGGACCTCGGTTTTTCGTCCCATCCGAACGACTAGGCAGCTGTCCTTGTCAGGCCCTCCTTCTGTATCACTGACAAGGGGAAATCACGCCGGAAAATCGAGATGAACTTTCTCGGCCAATGCAGGGATCGAACACCCGACCTCCAGACTAGCGAACCAGTGCCTTATCCACTTAGCCACCGTGATTCCCGAAAACATAAATCCTCCAAAAATCGATAAACATTTACATAGTAAGAATTAGTATGCATGTTATATTATTTATCAAATCTGTATCATTCCTTACCAACTCAAAACAACGGCTTTCAATAAATCAGTTAGCCAGTGTTTTTTCAACAATTCAAACTTCCCGTACTTTTTCTACTTCCTTTCTTCTGGGATATATCTGACGTCATCATTAGGTTCATCATTTCTATATTTAGTAACATTTCAAAAACACGTGATCAGAGGACCTCCCGTTTAAGAAATCATTCGCATTCGTTTCTGTATGCTACTTGTATTTTTTAAACTTAATTAATGCACCACGAACGTAACTAACGTTCGAAAACCCTGCAGTGGTCTGCTGTTCAGATATACTTGGGTATCATCAACTCTTCGTTGACTAGCAATTTTACATAGTTCGGTGCAAAATATTCTACAAATCCACATGATATCGATATTTGCAGGGGATATATTTTTTCGACTTTGACGGAATAAAAAATGAAATGAAATGGAGTTTAACGTCCTACTGTTCTGCTCCGAACTGGGCTAATGAAGGCGGAACAGAATGCAAGCACACAAAAAAGACAAAGCGTCAAGATATTGATTGAAATTTAAATCTTTTAGAGATCGAATAGAATTAGAGTTATAGACTATATTGTACAGTAATCAGTGAATAATACTTTATGCTCATGGTGAATAACCTGTAAATATTTTTATACAATGATATTTTACGCACATATAAAACTAAAACGGTAAAACTCAAATTACGGATAAATGTTCATATTTAGTGTTTTATATTTGTAAGTGAGAATTAGGCTTACACAGTTTAGATCCAAAATATTCATTGTTGCGAGTATCAACTTCATTGGCATTTGTCGTTGAAATATCAAATTTCTCTCGGCTTAATCCACGCTAATATGTATTAGATGAACAGATCGTTGGTCAATTAATAACCAACGCCCGATAAAGCAGACCTGTCACTCAATTTGAATTGACAGTAAAATTGTGACGGGCTTATTACATATAGTGGGCAGCATAGATCGATAAGCTGAGATTTGCACTAGCAAACTTTAAATGTTCAACTGTTCTTCTCGAGGTAGAACAAGGTCGAAGGGACAAAACCCCCCGGATAGAACGTATATGCAAATTGTGTAACACTAATCAAGTGGGCGATGAAATCCATTTCATGATATACTGTCCAATCTTGCGAGATCTTAGACATAATTTTTTACCATCATGGTTTATTAGATTACCAACTGTAAGCAAGTTAGTTTCACTATTTAACTCGACTGATCCCATTGTATTAAGGAATTTAGCCTTGTTTATATCAAAAGGTATAGAAGTAAGACAAATAATGCTCAGCTATTAACCCGAACTTAATTGTGAATATTTTAACTAAAACAACAAGATTTAAATTGTAAATTTAGTCTTGTAAATATTTAAAATCTCGTAAGCTTCACTTTTGTTGAGTATGTCTTACTTTAGTTAAACATATTATGTATCGTCAATTTGGAACATAGCTTGTATTAAATTTAATATTACTTATAACATTATCTATCAGATTTATTGTATGTGTACTGTAGGCTGTTGCCTTATAGTTATAAATAAACTGTTTGTTTGTTTGTTTGTTTGTTTGTTTGTTATAGATCGATAATATTTCCATTCCACATATCTTTGTAAAATACTGAACGGAATTCAATCATTTTTGGACTCATATTCCTTTTAGAGATTCATCTGTCACAATATTGCAGTTGACAGGAGGTACCTAGCGCTAAATGACGCGTCGAGACTTTGACGACTGAGGGATTAGCGCTTCGATTTGGGTGATGCTAATTTATTATAGGTTGGCTATATGGAGGTTCGGGAATTTCCGACGGTAAATTGGACCAAAGTTGAGCCCACAATGGCCGCTATATATATAGGAATATATATTTTAGGGAATGCTAACCCTAACCCTAATCCCGTTAAGAGGGGTAAAAAGTAAATTGGATCCAATTTCAGTCTTAAAGGGTCAGGGTTAGGGTTGACATTCTCCCAAAATACTCATGTAATATTGAAAAAACAACATCATAACAAGACAAAATATCTGTTACCGAAAATACATGAAGTGCGATCTTTGGTAATATTGAATGAATTTGGACATCCAAAATTATTTTAAAAGCAGATTTCTGCTGACATTGGGTGTAAATCTAAAAAATGTGTCATCACAGGTTTCTCATATTGGCGAAAAGCAAGACAGGCCTAATGTAGTTGGCAGGACTAGTTTTTGGCAGGACTAGTTTTAGTTTTACCCAATTGATAATTTTACATCTGGACTTGTGCATGCGTATTCCATTGAATATGTTTATTGAAAAGTCGATACAATGTCGAATGATGTAGGCCTATTATTGATTAATATAGCTAGATCAGTTGTTTTCTTTTAATAGATCTGGTTTTAGTTCAATAATCACAGAGGTTACACTCAGTAATATTCTGACAGAAGAATAAACTGCTGTGTTATTGGCAAAACAAATCGCGGAGGGATTCCAGAGGAAGAGACATGCATGTTAATGATAGATATATTGAAATATTGAATAGATATGGCTCTAATATAGATCCCAGTGAAATGTCAACCAAGTGCGACCCCCTGTTTATGGTTAAATCTATTTGTTAAGGCCAGATCAATTTTCGTCAAGGTCGCTGAGATGTAAATAAGGCTAGGGCACGTGATTGTTGGCGAGATTGTAGGTTCGGTTAGGCTAAGCATAGGTTCGGTGTTAGGTTTAGGGTTATGATTAGCGCTAGCTCTATTTACATCAAAATAGAGCTTAAAGTCACCGGTCTTACCAATTAGATCTAACCTGTTTACGTTGTGGATGGCCTCCAAGGGTATAAATATAGCACACATAAATGAAACATAGAAATGGCCTCGACAAAAGTTAGTAATTCACATTCTTTGACTTTCTTTCATACCAGGGAAATAATGCGATATGAAGGTATTCGATATTTTATTTACTAACAACGGGACGTGTGTATGTAACTCTTATTTTACTATAGCTCTAGAAATAGTCTCCACACAAGAAGTGTCGAACGAAAATAATCTAATGCGTTACAAAACCTTAAATAAGGATTCACTCATCTTGAATCGTCTATAGATCTACCGTGGTGGGTGGGGGATTCGCAATGGCATGTGGGGACATTAAAAGAGCTAAATCGCTAATATTTGGGACCTAGAATTTGACACTAATGGGTCACAATGCATATAATAATGTAATATGAATTTATATAAACTAATTTACATTCAATCATTTTCGTCTTTACTCTTAATTTCAAATCAGCTATGTTCGGCGAAATAGGGCCTACGCTTGAGGTCTCAATCGAATGTCTAGCGTCTAGTTATTCCAGTCTACATAGTATTTATTGCGTATGCACTCCAACTGTCACCGTCTAGCCTCGTTCTTCAAGTCCCTTATTAAAACTGGGCCTAAAACGCATTATGGTACACGAATGGTATATTTTTTATGTTATCTTAAATATTGGATATCAGAAGCCCATCTTTTTCCGCTAAGATCACAACATTAATGTTGATTTAAATTCCCAAATAAGTCGTGTTTTCGTTGCTAAAGATTTTGGATGAGATTGAGTTAGAGACTTAACTACTTTAAGCTAACAACACACACCCGTTCCTGTAGTCCTGACTAAGTCAACAGCAGTAGCCCAGAGAATAATCAAGGAAGTTCGTTCAAATCTAAACTCACTCGAGTGTTTAGATATATTTAAAGCTGAAAGTTCTCATTATAGTAGCTAAACACTACATGCTGTAAACCAATTTTGTCGAAAATTTCAGTCAAATTGATCGACTCTGATCCGAGATTTTAGCGATTGAAATTCCGGCCTATGGCCTCGACCACCATAACTAACATGATAAAAAACATAGTTTCGATAACATAATCTTATCTTAATCCAGTACCGGGGGGGGGGGGATTGGGGGCCTGGGCAGTAAGGGATATTAGTTTAATGTTTTATGTCACCCAAAATAATTTCACTAAAAGAAAGTAAATGAAAACATCATAATATTAAGAGAAATTTGTTTAAAATACTCAAATTGTCAACGAATTCTAAACGTCAATGAAATCGCTGCCTAAATTGTCTCAGATGCACTGAAATTAATCCTAGTTTTTAAAACAAAATTCCTGGAGGAAAACACCCCAGGCACTCAAGGGGGCGGAATACATACTAGTACGATCCGCGGTCAGTACGAACAATTTGAACAAACAACAATGGGGCCCCCGCACAGTTGGTATGTACCAGACCCCCACAAGGTTAATCCGACACTGTCTTAATCCAATAAATATCGCGGCTAGCGTTGACACCGAGGGTTGATTATGTTCTGGATAAGTTAATTAGTGTCTAATTAATAATTTAGAAAAAAGGCCTGCAATAAAGTGGATGATATTAAACGATTGATCATTTGTGTATAGTTAAAATTTAAAAACTTCAATTTTGATTTGTCATGAGTCGAATTTTCAATTGTTGATTTGTTGTACGTCAATATGCATTATTTTATTTTATCTTAAACCCCATTTCATTTTGCAAATACTCGAGACTATGATTTTATCGTGACAGTAATGATGATCGAGGCGAGGACGGAATTTCAATCGCTGAAATCTCGGTTCAGAGTGGTTCAATTTGACTGAAATTTTCAGCAAAATCAATCCTTTTACAGTAGATAGTTTTAAACTACAATAGTGAAAACTGTAATATTTGACATTGTTGGATTGTAATGTTTCGCTTGTAACAAATGTATACCTCGTGGGTTTTCTCCGGGTCTTCCGCATTCCCCCTCTGCTAAAGAACCCTACGCTAAACTAACAAGCCAAAAATGAGGCTGATGTCCCCCGCCGAAATCCCAAGATAAATAGATGACACATATTAATTAATCGCACATTTATTTTTTTCAAACGTATCGAGCAATCAAACTGTATACGAAGTGTCACCCAAAAGTGTTTTATAAAGAAAAATGCTAAAACCGACGAGAAAAATGAAAATGTACCCTAGTTAGGGGACCCTAAAGGCAGACAAAAGGCCCCCCACACTTGACAAAAGGGCCATTGGCTAGAGTCAATCGTTTCTATACACTGTTACTGTCGAATCCATTACTGAATGAGAATGCAGTCATTGTATTGGCATAAAAATCATCAATCAAGATGAACCTAAGTTATCTTGTCCCAAAGTATCAACTTATCTCTGCCTACCCTAAGAAGAAAATGCTCATCTTCGAACTCCATCAAGGCATTGACCTAATAAGCATACACACCAATTTTGAACATTTTAACTCAATTCGAAGGAGAGTTATTGTGTTCCAAAGTCTCGGCAAATCAAATTGCTTATCGCTCTGCTTACCCTGAGCAGAAAATGCTCATTATCGATCTTAGTAAAGGTATTACTGTAATGAAACTATACACCAAGTTTCATCACTCTCACTTAATTAGAACTAAAGTTATCGTGTCCCAAAGCTTCAACCAATCAAATTGCTTATCTCTGCTTACCCTAAGCGGAAATGCTCATCTTCGAACTCCATCAAGGCATTGACCTAATAAGCATATACACCAAGTTTGAACATTTTAATAGGGTAGGGTAAATACAACACTTTTTTACAAAACACTGAAACTACAAGTGTTTCTTAAGGCGAAATTCGACACTGAATCCAAATCTGAAGAGATTTTTGACCTAAAATGTGTGCCTAGGTCAGTACAATCGCATTTTGTCAAAATGGTGGTCAAAATATGACTTTTTTGCTGTTATACTCTAAAATGATGCGAAGTATGGTGTGTAATATATATTTTCTATGTTTTGCTGTGTCGCTGAGTATGATGCCGTGTTAAAAAATATGATTGTATGGATCAGTAATGATTTTAGTCCACCTTTACGCCCAAAATTGGTTTGTTTTGTGCTATTTCATCATATCTACGGTGATGGAAGTGTTCGATGAATGCTATTTTTGAGTATAGGAGATGATTTGTGATTGTTCTCTTCCAGGTTGTAATTTTTTATGTGCTGTAGCTTATCAGAGATTTAAGTTTTTTGTTATTTGTGTAAGCTTACTTCCAGAGATAATATGATATGATGGCATCAACTACCAAAGCGAAAACAACTCGTAGCGATGCTATAGTTCATGAACTTAAATGTGTTAGCTACAATGAAGAGGAAGAATTCCGTTCCAAATGTAAGCTCCAAGTCATATAATTGGATGTATGTTATTATAAAAATAATAATAGTAATGTATTTATATAACGCCTATTATCCAGTAGACTGCTCAATGGCGTGGAGTTGTCTGTCAAAAGAAATGTTATATTGAAATAAAGAGATGAGTCTTTAGTTTCTTTTTGAATTTTGCAATAGTTCCTTCTTCTTTCACATGTTGGGGTAACTTGTTCCACGGGACTGGTGCTGCTCAAGAGAAGGCCTTTTCACCACACGATACGAGATTTGTTCTTGGAATATCAAGTTGTTGTATATTTGACGACCTGGTTGTTATCTGATGGGATTTTATTTGAATTAGGTCCTGGAGATAGTTTGGGGCTGTGGCATGAAGACACTTGCATGTCAACAGTAAAATCTTAAACTCTACACGTTTCCTCACAGGTAGCCAATGAAGTTCCCTAAGGATTGGTGAAATATGATCATGAAGTTTGGTTTTAGTTAGGTTTGGCTGTGTTTTGAATCTTCTGTAGACGATTTAATGAAGTTATTAGGAGACCGTAAAGTAGGAAGTTACAATAGTCCAGGCGAGAAGTTATTGAGGCATTGACAAGAGTTTTGGTCGAATCCACATCAAGATATTTTCGAATTTTACTTATTTGGTGCAGCTGAAGGAAACAGGATTTGATTACAGAGGAAATCTGTTTATTAAAGTTCATGGATGAATTGAAGATAACACCAAGATTTCTGGCTGATTCGACCACAGGAATTACACATTCTCCAATAGATATTTGACTGTTGTTGGAATCTGCTGTGGAGGTTTGTATGCTCGGTCTATAGATCGAAAGAAATTCTGTTTTATATGAACAAGTTTCAAGTAATTTTCATGCATCCACACACTGATTTTTTCAATGCAGTTTTCCAGTTGGTGTTTTTTCTCTGGGACGTTGCAAGGTGGACCTCTGAGATACAACTGGGTATCATCAGCAAAGAGGTGAAAATTTGCATCACATTCCCTGATAACATCGCCAAGGGGCAGCGTGTAAATTGTGAAAAGAATTTGGCCGAGGACTGATCCTTGGGGAACCACGTACTGTAGTACTGTTGGTTGCGATTTTGTACCCCCAACACACACTAATTGCGATCTGCATGTTGAATAGGATAAGCCCCAATGACGAATCAGATAGCCTTATTCTTTGCTTTAAGCGCTGCAGGAGATGTGGGCGATCTATGATGTCGAATGCGGCTGATAAGTCCAATAATACCAATTGCAAAACATGTTTTTTGTCCATCGCTCGGAGAATATCATTGTGAACCCTTGTTAAGTCCGTCTCTGTACTATGCAGATTTCTGTAAGCGGACTGGTATGTTTGTAGTAGATTATGTTGATTCATGCGGTCTTTTAGTTGATCCGCAATGATTTTTCAATAACTTTAAAAATGAAAGATAGATTTGAAACTGGTCTGTAATTTTTCAGTATATCTTGGTCAAGGTTCGGTTTTTTCAGTGGTTTCACATAAGCTGTCTTAAATAGTTCGGGAAATTCTGAGCTGTTTATTGTTCCATTGATAAGGCCAAGAAGATATGTTGTATTCGCACAGGAAATTTTCTTAAAAAGCCATGTAGGTAATACATCAAATTCACATGATTTTGTTGGAGATTTTTGGATTAACTTCGTGAGGTAGTCTGCGGATATCTCTTTTACCACAAGCGGTGGAATGTAATCATCCTTCTGGTCACTATGGTCAGTAAAAAATCGTTTTCAATTTGAAAGCTCTGTCTTATTTTCTCAATCTTCTTTGTAAAGTATCTGGCAAAGATAGCGGGGAGTTGGTTTGCTTTATAGCATGAGGGCATAGCGTCTGAAAACGAATTCTTCGTGAGACTTTTGCTGATATTGAATAATACTTTACTACCGGCAGCATTGTTAATCTTCTCTTTTAAAAATTGGGTTTTGGCATAGGCGATAGCATTATTATACTGGTTTTGTTTTTCCTTAAAGATTTGGTGATGAACTTCTAGCCCAGATTTTCGCCAAGACTTCTCCGCTTCTTTTGTGCTTCAGTGGCCGTAAATGCAAGACAAATATCAGATTTTTACACCGATACTTGATTATATTTCCACTATGACGCTTTTAATTGTATTTTTGAACATGACATCGTACTCAGCAACCCAGAAAATCATAGAAAAGACATACGATAGGCCATATCTCACATAATTTTAGGAGTTTAACGGCCAAAAAGTCATATTTTGGTCGCCATTTTCAAACATGGCGGCTGTACTGACCTAAAGACTTAAATTGGGTCGAAAATTTTAACGGATTCGGATTCAGCGTCGAATTTCGCCTCTAGAAACACTTGTAGCGAAGAAAAAAGTGTATTTACCCTACCCTAATTTTAACTCAATTAGAAGGAGAGTTATTGTGTTCCAAAGTCTCGACCAATCAAATTGCGTATCGCTCTGCTTACCCTGAGCAGAAAATGCTCATTATCGAACTTAGTCAAGGTATTACTGTAATGAAACTATACACCAAGTTTCATCACTCTCACTTAATTAGAACTAAAGTTATCGTGTCCCAAAGCATCAACCAATCAAATAGCTTATCTCTGCTTACCCCAGGCAGAAAATGCTCATCTTCGAACTACATCAAGGCATTGACCTACTAAGCATATACACCATGTTTGAACATTTTATCTCAATTTGAAGGAGAGTTATTGTGTTCCAAAGTCTCGACCAATCAAATTGCGTATCGCTCTGCTTACCCTGAGCAGAAAATGCTCATTATCGAACTTAGTCAAGGTATTACTGTAATGAAACTATACACCAAGTTTCATCAATCTCACTTAATTAGAACTAAAGTTATCGTGTCCCAAAGCATCAACCAATCAAATTACTTATCTCTGCTTACCCTAAGCGGAAAATGCTCATCTTCGAACTCCATCAAGGCATTGACCTAATAAACACATACACCAAGTTTGAACATTCTAGCTCAATTAGGAAGAGAGTTATTGTGTCCCAAAAAGTGTGACGGACAGACGGACAGACAGACGGACAGACAGAAGGACAGACAGACAGACAGACAGACGGACGAACCCATTTTAATAGTCCCCCAACTTTCCTCGAAAGGCGGGGGACAATTACTTTAATTAAATTCGAGCCATATGCATGTTAGTCCCGAAATGAGCTTGTTTGTGTCGAGTGGACGTTAAACCCCATTCCTCCCTCCCGTTCCCCCTCCCTCTCTCTCTCTCCTCTCCTTTCCTCTCCTCTGTCTCTTAGTTGGTGAATAGGCCACATTTTCCTACGCGCCCTGTGGTTTTAGCAGCACCACCACAAGGACAGAACATAGAATTCAAATTCCTCTCGTTTAGTTATAGGCTTATACATGTAATTATTCGTAAAGCAGATTCCCGCCAGGTCTGAGTTGGTTGATTGACGCAGTGTATACCGATCGATAATCGATTCAGAAATCAATGATGGGGAAAAGTGAATTGACCCGTGAGGTGATATAATAAACCGATGGAATGATGTCAATTATCTTTAGAAGCCATCCATGATTTGCTGGTCGGGTATATATCGACTGAATATATGAATCTGTGATTAACCTTTTCTTTCTGGGATGGGAGGCTGGATCAGGTCATATATCACGAACGAGTTTATTATATTCACGTAGCCAGTTAGGTGCAGTTAATCACAGGAATCTGACCTTCTATCTGTATATATATGCATACACCATACCGAACTAGACAATATATAATAAAAAAGAACAGGAATGCAATGCCTGTTAAAGCCTCGATTTTACCTGCTTTCGCTTCGGCACGTTTTTGTTCCACAATTCGTAATGTCAGGCAATCTAACCTCTGCCAATTCACTCACATATGATTTTTCCCTAATCTAGCCGTTTTGATTTGCACAAATACTCCCCACAAAACGATATCGTAGCCATTTGAATCCAATATTTACATTATTTTCCTTCGTTGACGTTTGTCCTCAACTCCATGCGCTGACGTCATACAAAAACCTAACCAGTCTTGTATACTTCCGCCTCAAAATCACGAATATTCACCAAAACCTGGCAGAAAGTGTATATTCAAACCCTCTTCTTCGATTCTACACCCAAGAGTTAACAAAATTTACCATGCAAAAGGAGGAAAATGGAATGGCAGAGAAAATCTTAAAATATCTTTGGCACTTGATTCAGTGATCTAGTCACTGCGGATTGATTTTGTATGACGTCAGCGCATGGAGTTGAGGACAAACGTCAACGAAGAAAAATAATGTAAATATTGGAATCAAATGGCTATGATATCGTTTTGTGGGGAGTATTTGTGCAAATCAAAACGGCTAGATTGAAGAAAAATCATATCTGGGTGAATTGGCAGAGGTTAGATTGCCTGACATTACGAATTGTGGAACAAAAACGTGCCGAAGCGAGAGCAGGTAAAATCGAGGCTTTAACAGGCATTGCATTCCTGTTCTTTTTTATTATATATTGTCTAGTTCGGTATTTTGTATGCATATATATACAGATAGAAGGTCAGATTCCTGTGAGTTAATAGACCAAATTTATGTCAATTAAACATTATTCATTTGACAATTACCCCTGTACGTAATAAATGGTCGAACACTAAATGATAGCTTCCTGTCATTTCTCTGCAGGTAGGGCCGGTTTATTGTTCTGATGCCCCCCCCCCCTCTGCACACACACACACACACACAAATATACTCACAGTTTTTATCGATGATATCGGTATAAAATTGAAAACAAGGCGAAAAAGTCTTATCGGTTATAAACTGAGGACAGTTATTTGAACATGACCCATCCATGTCATGTCACCTGCACATGGAACCACTGCAGCACTCTACTAACAGAAATATATATAGGTAACTGAAATTGCAATCTGATTAAAACACAGATCCAATTTCGTTTCGTTTTTTATAGTTCAAAATTTCATTTTTACTTGTCTTATCGAAAGTATAAAAAACGAAACGAAATATAGATCTATATTTTAATTAGATTGCTGAAATTGGTTATGGTGACGTTGTTATAAACGCATACAAACACTCTCCTTGATTATATGGAAAGAACTTGCAGTCAGTTCTGTATGGAAACACTAATTGGGGAATGTCTAAACGTATGTTACCTTTTAACATAAAATTCGAAAATAGTTGAGTGTCCAACTATAGTTAACAATACCTAGCAATCTGTAAAACGCCACCGCAAAGAGCTCTCTTTCCTTTAACCACAACAATACATTCTTTTGTTTCTAAATTGCATTAATATATTATGATTTATACAATGGGTAATAAACAAATAGAGAACACGTATATGTACAATATTATATAATAATCGTGATTTTTTGATAGACACGGAGATCTGGATCAATCATGTATGTGTTTCTGAATACAAGATATAGAGTAAGATAAATACATGTAATGTGAACGCAACTTTTAGATAGATAATGTGAATCTAACTGCGTACTCGTATCGACACATTTTATTTTAAAGCTACATGTAAAATGTCATTCTCTCACTCTGTGTGAAGTATTTATACATTGTACTAGTAATTCCAGATCTACGAAGTAATGCGGAAGTTTGCAATACGTCAAAACATCATAGCTTTCCTCGTGAACTAACAATATATTTTCACAAGAACTGTGATGTATCTGCTGTAAATGTGTGGCTTAGGGTTGAATAGAGATAATAATAATGGACATTTACAGAGCGCCAACATCCAGCTAGATTAGCTGCTTCGAGTATACGTGGATAATCAAGACTTTGTTTATTATCTAAACAACGGTAACAGTGGCACTTGAGACAGCACTGTCCTTTTCACGCAAATAACTCGGTTCACAGTGAAGTAATTTGACTGAAATTTTCTACATATTCCCTTTTCATTATTTATTTTAAACCTATTATAGCGAGAACCGTCAGCTCTCTATCTAATCTTACATACTGCCACTTTAATCAATCATGCATTATGAAATGATTTTGTGATAGCTGAATACAAAAATAAAAAAGCGTCATGTTTTTAAACAATCTGCATGTTTGTTGTTGAAATTTGCACGCAAAGACCCTACAGATGCATTTAAATCTAAACCCATCGATCTCCGGCGTTAAATAAAGTATCATGTATGCGCTTTAAGCACGTTTTGTTTATTTGATGCTTTATTAACGTATATATCATGATGAATTAAAGGATTTCTGTCGAGTATTTCTTCCATTACTTTTTTTTTGATCTAAATCGTATACTATTGTGCGTGTAGCCTTTACTTTAACACCCCCTACATTTTAAAAGTTGTAAATTGTTATTTCCGTTATAAAAGTGATCCTTGTTTTAACAGAGAAATATAATACATCGTTTCACTTCCTCGTATGTCAATGGTTGCGATATTTCGGAATTTAACACTTATAAGCTGAAAACACCCGTCTATTAATGGTATATTTTTTGGTGTTATTTCAAGTGTTACTTGAAATATAAATATAAAAAATGAAATTCATACATCCTTATTGTAAGATAGCAATGGTGGGTTATTTAGTGCTTGACTGAAAACTTTGCTCACAAACGGGACGAAAATCAATAAAATGAAAATGGGGTTTAATAAAGTTTCACTTTTATGCACTGTTTTGCTAATGACGACGGCCAGACGCCATGTGCTGGGCAATGGGGGTCATTTTAACTGGACAGTGGCGTTACCGTCTTAGTCTATAGTCTTCATCGAATTCCAACGGACCAAGGTTCCGTGTACACGTGCATGCCAACGTGTAGGCGGAACCTCGGTTTATCGTCTTAACCGAGTGTCTAGACACTGTTCTGTGCAAGATCCTCCTGACCACAGATATGGGGAAATGACGCTGGTTAGTATGGATAAACCGGTTCATTTATCACTGAGCCACCGTCTGATTGGGCCATGTGAGAGATATGATGTATTGAGGCCCAGGTGTGAAAGAACTTTTGTCTTGAAACCCATATGCGAAAAGAGAGGGTTGTGGTATTTGGCCCGTATGTGAGAGCAGGGGCGGATTGGGCCATCGGGCCATCGCCCGAAGGGCCGGTCGGACGAAAAAAGAAAAAAATAATGTTGTCCAATTCGTCTGAAATAAAAACTTTTTCTGCTGAACATTATATGGGGGAGGGGGTATTGGACCGGCCATGGAGCGTTGATTATCATGTTATGTGGCCGTTGGCTTCATCGTGCCGCCACGCCATCACTGGAGTCTAGAATGGGCTGGTATAGTAGACTTTCTGGGCCGGGTGTGCGCCAGAATTCGGAATCCTGCAATGGGGATTCCGAATTTCATCGGATTCACCCGACACTGTCGTCCGCAAATTTACTTATTATTAAGTCACCTGCTCCCTGTTTGTGGGGATACGCCAGAATCCAAAATTCAAAAAGCAGCTTTTATGAATTTCACTTTCGTCACACTGTACCAATGTGTCTCGTGACCTTCTATCACAGGAGGAATCAATTAGCGCTCCCGGGAACAAAAATGGGACATTTTCAATGAAAATATTCCCACTTAATCAATATTCCTAACTGGTTAATCAAATGGTCAAAATTTGGGTTCATTTTTCAAAAATTTCCCCGGACACCCCCCTACCCTGCGGGCTCGGCGGTCAATTCCCGGCCCCGATCAGCCCCTATGTGAGAGGGATGTTGACTTGAAACCCATATGTGACTATGACAGGGATGTAATCCTGAATTAGGAACGTCCTCGTGGTGCAACTTTATGATTCTTCATAATAATGAAGAGCGAGAAAGAGGCGGAAAGTTCGAAAAAGAGAAAAAACAACACAGAGCATCAAATGTTTTGAAAAAAAAAAGGGTTGAGGGTGTTTATGTCCGATGGAATTTTAAAGTGTGTATATCACAGCGCTGGATTGACAGATTTGTCTCAAATTTGTTATTTACTGATTGGCAAAACCCTGTATAGGTCTAATGCAGAGAGAGAGAGAGAGAGTGAGAAAGAGAGAGAGAGAGAGGTTAACGTCCACTCGAAACAAACTAGGTCATTTCGGGAATAAAACATGGTTTAATTTCATTTAAACAATTCGCTTGTGCGTAGGAGTCTTTAGCAGTAGGAGGAAACCGGAGAAAACCCACGAGGTTGGGCAGGCGACCCTACAACCGGGAATCGAAACTACTTAATGATAGACCTTACGATACAGCGCGCAACACCCGCCCCTTTCTTTAAAAAGAAACAAGAACTTAGTTCAGAAGAACTAGTTTAAAGTTATCATATTATACAGAACCGCCAACAGTAGGCCCAATTCACAAATAAAATGTCATTAGTTCTAAGGACTTCAACTCTTTGTGACAAACATTGTTGAGAATTTTTACAAGTGCTTTCCTGGGATTCGTGTTTAGATGGTGAGTTATAAAAACAGCCATTCAGCTTCCATCAGGAGCACGGTGACAATTTCCAATTTCCAATATTTAATAGTAACAAAGAGTCCCAACGAGTTTGAATGCCCGCCATCTTGTTATCTTAAGGAGCCAATCTAATGGTTTTCAATATTATAAAACATGGTTATATAACTCATTCTGGGTCTTCAATCAATATTTCTGTCTTCAACTTATATAAGTGAATGTTGAAACTGAGCTATACACAGATTGCCATAACGATTTTCAATTTTTCGTCAGGTTAAAACTATAAAGACAACATCCGTTTCTATTCAATCGGAGTATGTGTGGGGGAAAATGTCAATATATGCGTCCGTATGCGTCACTCTCTTTTATTTCTGAATATTTAAAGGAGCTAAATCGCTAATAATATTTGGCACCAAGAAATTGACACAAATGGGACGAAACGAATGAAATGGGGTTTAACGTCCTACCCTTCTGTTCCTAAACTGGGCTAATGAAGGCGAGTGTGCTATGCGGGAAATTTTGCCCGGGCAGCGGCGCTACGACTTACTCTTCTATCGAATTCCAACTGCCAAGTGATCTTTTACGTGCACGCCAATGTGTACACGGGATCTAGATTTTTCGTCCCATCCGAACGACTAGACAGCTGCCCTTGTCAGGCCATTCGACCTGCATGACTGACAAGGGAAATGGGTCGCGACGAATATAATAATGTAATATGAATGTATATAAACTGATTCTATCGTTTTCGTTTTTACTCTAATTTCAAATCAGTTATGTTCGGCAAAATACGCGAGAAGTCTCAGTCGAATGGCAATCTCTAGCGTCTGGTTATTCCAGTCTTGGTTGCGCATACTCCCCTAGATAAGAATATGCCGTCACCCAAGCCGTCACCGTTTGGTATGACGCGAGAAACAATTTCTAGCTTCGTTCTTCGAGTCCCTTGTTACAAATGGCGTTGAAACGCATTATGGTACACGATTCGTGTATCTATGGTAAAATGTTTCTTTTGTCTTAAATATTGGATATTGAGTTAAAGAGATCCACAAGGAGCCACAACTATTTTCGGGGCCCTGGTGGCCCAGTGAATAAGACGTTGGCTCGCTTACCTGGAAGTCCCGTGTTCGATTCCCGTGTTGGCCGGGGGAAAGTTCATTTGATTTTCCGGCGAAGTTTCCCCTTGCCGATGTTGGGACAATGTATAGTTGTTCGGATAGTACGAAAACCCCGTGTCCCGTGTACACATTGGCGTGCACGTAAAATAATCCTTGAAAGTTCAAATTGGAAATACATGTAAGAGTAGGTTATACGTGCCGCTGTCCGTCTTCATTATCCCAGTCGGTGCAGAACAGTAGGACGTTAAACCCCATTTCAACATTTCATATAGGCCCACGTTGTGTTGTGCTCCGTTATGAATATTTAACTTAGGTCACTTTTAAAAGATTTGATAAGTGCTTCTCGACACATTTTTGTCTATATTTCCTTCCAAAGAATGTCGCAATACATCCCTTAAATTTTGCACCTATCTGACATATTATCAATAAATCTAAAAACAGCAAACAATACAATATAAAGTATTCTACGAGTCTTCATTGATTTATGGTTTTCGACGAAATCAAATTCTGGTTTACAGTTTTATAACGATCAAAAACACATGGTCTAAGTAGGGTTTCGCAACGGCGTAGTTCATGTGAAATATCAATGGTTTTGTTAATATTAATATTTGTTTTCCACTTCTGCTTATTTCACAGAAAATACAGATTTTGAAATTTCTGGCGTTTATGGAAAAGTGTGTATGGCGTAGTGAAATAGTCTGAATCATGTGAACTCTTGGAAAAGTGTGTAGAGAAATAGTTTGTGCCTTGTCTGAATCATGTGAACTCTTGGTAGTTGGTGTAACTTGCTGTTTGCTCTTTCAGTCTAAAATTGAGAGAGATGCACATTTTGAAAGAAAAACTACATAGTGATAAAAGTTTACAGTGCCCATCTACTGTAATATAACCGCAGAAAAAAGCGCAAATCTTATAGCATATTTACTTATAAAAGGGCACTGGTCCATCTTCATTAGGTCAGTCGGAGCGGAAAAGTCCGAAGTGGAATTCTTATCCAACCACCCCGTAACCCCTTTAAATGATGAAAATATAAATGTTACGGACATTTATGAACATCTGGTAAACGGTTCGTTGGTTTGTGAAGTGACAGTGGTTGAAGAGTGATTGTCACCGGTGAAACCCTTCATAGCTGCATTGCAGGTCTTCTTGTCAGAAAATGTTTGGTTAGACGACTTTGTTCAGCACGTTGAATGTCATTTGAAAAATGGAATGTAGAAGGTAAGAAGTAAACAATTCTTACAACATTATTTCTGGCGCGGCTCCGCCAGTAGTGTAAGAGCCAGTGTAGAGTCATTCGGATGGGATGAAAACCCGAGGTCTTGTGTACACATTGGCGTATAAGTAACAGAATCCTTGATTGTTGGAATTAGAAATAAGCCGTGGCGCCGCTGTCCAGGCCAACGTTCACTCATAGATAGCACAATGGCATTATGCACGTGCTCACATATTGGACGTAAACCCTCATTTATTTCATTCCTCTTCATTTGACAAAATCATAAGTGACAGCCGATATTTCAATTATTAGGCCTTACGGGTCTTATTTCAATCGAGGCCGCGTTACGACAGGGTGGAATCTCTCACCCGTATTCCAGCACCTGGATTCGAGTTGAAGTTACCAAACATATTCCTAACACAATGCCTGCCGAAAACTTCGCATGAAACCACTGCTTATGCATTGATGCAACATTGTTACGTTTAGATTAATGAAACGACATATTGCGAGGAGTATACTTAAAGTTACATTATGGGAGATAAGATAAAGAGATGGCAGTTCTCACTATAATAGTTAAAAACTAGATAGTGTAAAGGTAATTTGCTGAAAATTTCAGTAAAATTGATCCACTATTAGCCGAGAAAAAGGCGTTTGAAATATTCACATAGCCTCGGTCATCATTACTCAAATCATTAATATAAACAGTATAGTCTCGATTATCCACTTGATTGATTTAATTATCAACGGCCGTTAAGCGGCATATAGGATTTTAATCCGCCAACATCGAAGGCTAGCCTTGACATCAAGAGTTTATTATGGTCTGGATATGTTAATTAATGTCTAATTGATTATTTAGATAACATTTCAGGCCTAAAGAAAGACCTGTAATAAGCAGATTTTGCTCTTGCATAATGCTATTTTAAGTTAAAGATACAGTATGTAAGATTTAGATAAGTACACCTTGCAATAATTGTTCAAAAATAGATGATGCTAAATGAATATATTAAAAATTTCATTCCAATTACTTTAGTCTGAGCCAAGTTATCATGTACAGTTGGTAGTTTTGACATCATGTGGGCATTGATTGTTTATTATAACCACGGTAATTAATATAACAATTAAGACCTCTGACATGAATAATGTCTCTTTAAAATGAGAGAGAGAGAGAAATGGATTTCAACGTCCACTCGACACAAACCAGGTCATTTTGGGACCAACATACGGTTTCAATTTTATTTCAATAATTCGCATGCGCGAAGAGGTCTTTAGCAATGGGAGGAAACCGGAGTGCCCGGAGTAAACCCACGAGGTTGAGAAGGCGCCCCTATCTCCATGCCACATACGCTCACACCAGGGCTCGAAACCACAGCCGCAAGCCAGAGGTGACCGGCCAGCTAGAGGTCGAAGCACGGCACTCTAGACCACTGGGCCATCCCAACCCCCCTCTTTAAAATGAAATGAAATGAAATGGGGTTGAACGTGCTACTGCTTCGAACTGGGCAAATGAAAACGGGCATACACCATACAACTTTAATGGAAATTTTTCCCGGACATCGGCGCTACGGCCTACTTTTATATTGAATCCCAACTGTCAAGGGATTACCAAACACTCTAGACCACTGGGCCATCCCAACCCCCCTCTTTAAAATGAAATGAAATGAAATGGGGTTGAACGTGCTACTGCTTCGAACTGGGCAAATGAAAACGGGCATACACCATACAACTTTAATGGAAATTTTTCCCGGACATCGGCGCTACGGCCTACTTTTATATTGAATCCCAACTGTCAAGGGATATTATCCGTGCACACCAACGTGTACGCGGTACCCCGGTTTTTTGTCCCATCCAAACGAATGGACAGCAGTCCATGCCAATCCCTCCGTCCTGCATCACTGACAAGTGTGAACCACACCGGAAAATTTGGATGAAAGTTGTCGGCCAATGCAGGGATCGAACACCCGAACTCCAGACTAAGCGAGTCAGTGTCCAACCCACTCAGCCACCTGGAACCCTAATGTCTCTTTAAGCACTGGAACTATTCTTTTCGAGATAACTCTTTTAATACACACAAAATCAATATAGGTTATCATTTGTCTTATAAAGACCATGAACACAATTTTTTTTGATTATCTATTTAAGAAAATCGTGCTCGGATCTGTGAGATTTCATCTTTATGGCCGTAAAAGATACACGAATCTGAACCCCAGCATTGTTTTTGTCACGGCAGCATCATAACGGTTACCGAATAAAAGTCAAAGCAACATCATATCGGTTATAATAATCAGCGAACATCAAAGTGTAAATACTGAAATTCCGTGTAAGCAACAAAGGTGGTGCTGACCTATTATATTCCAATAATTACAAGAAGAATTGCTGAAGACTGGGAATTCTGTAGGGGAGAGAGTAATTCGACCAGGGATTACAGGTTTAATTACCGGAATTCGTGACGATGTGCTATATATTATTGTAGGACTGACAACCACCTTATTGATATCAATGTCACAAGTTTACCCACGAGCATGTGATTGAATGTCATTACTCTACTAAACTCTTGTCGGCCATTGGCGTAGCAAGGTTTGTCAAAACGCCGAGACAGAGACGCTTTTGGGACGACCATACCGACAGTAGTGGGGTCACACTCATTTGGCGACAGTGGCAAAATTCCAGGACCCCCAGACCTCCAAAGGGCCTCCATCGAACTTACAAAAAACAAACCCGAACATTAATGCTGTAGTCGGTACAATAACAAAGTACATACCCGAAACCAATCAATCGTGTAATTTACGAAACGTTTAGGACTCCGTGTTGCAGAACTCTTCACTACACCAAACGTCTTACTCAGGCGCGGATCCAGAGGGTGGGTCCAGGGGGTCCGGACCCCCCCCCCCCTGCTCAGGCTTGAAAATATGAAACTTAAATCTATGCGATTTTATTGGCGATTTTTAGACCTGTAATTTTGGAATTTACCTTCCGGAAATACGTCAGTAATGCACCAAATTGAATATAATTTACCAAATTTTTCTGGGGGAGGGCCAGGGCCCCCAAACCCCCCGTTAATTGGTTGAGCGCAATTAGTTAAGAAATTATCAAACCTAGACCCCCCCCCTTGCAAAAAATCCTGGATCCGCGCCTGCTTACTTCCCAAAACTCTTCGGGATTGGAAATTATTAGGAAACCCCATTTAACGATCAGCCAATGTCCTATATTTCCAATTTCAACATATATATATAGTCCTGTGGCTGAAGGGGTGGGGGCACACCATCTGTGATCAGGCGTTTGAGACGGCTTTTTCGAGGTATGGAAGTCCCAATGTTTATAGTATACATTTGGGGGGAAAACGTGACTATAGTATGTTGACAGAAAAATGATGATCATGTTATACATTAATAAAACATAAATTTCTAGGATTGTCCATCTGCAAATAAGTGTTGATTTTTGGTGAGGTGGAATGGGTAGTTGTAGATGTGGGGTGGGAATGAAAACAATAACAAAATCAATATATCAATCATAATATGACATGAATTTTATGTCAACTTGAATATCACTCCTTTTCGACGAGATAACAATCGACGAATAAGTATACGCTATACGATCTATTAAATGAAATGAAATGAAATGGGGTTTAACGTCCTACTCTTTTGCACCTAATCTGGGCTAATGGAAGACGGGCATACGCCATACAGTGTGCTATGAGGGAAATTTTGCCCGGGCAGCGGCGCTACGACCTACTCTTATATCGAATTCCAACTGCAAAGGGATCTTTTACGTGCACTCCAATGTGTACACGGGACCTCGGTTTCTCGTCCCATCCGACCGTCAGACCCTCCTTCTGCATCATTGACAAGGGGAAATCACGCCGGAAAATCGAGATGAACTTTCTCGGCCAATGCAGGGATCGAACACCCGACCACCAGGCTAGCGAACCAGCGCCTTATCCACTTAGCCACCGTGACCCCGATCTATTAAATGTTCTACTGGGGCGCACAGACAGTGTTATAGCCAGTATTTTGTTGACATTCACTGTGGGGTGGGATTGTGGGTAACGCCCTATATTTGGACCTCCCCCCCCCCCCCCACAGCTTTTAGCTCCACCATTGATGTAGTAGGGCCCTTATCACGTGACATCTATGATCAGTTCCTCGTAATAGGATGTCATTAATGGTGTAAATTTGTTTTATGAATTCGTATCTGGTGTCAGACAACCAAATGCCTCCATTTAGTTAAATTATTCTGTTGACAACCTCCCCCCCCCCGCCCCCTTTAACATGACGATTATTGTTGACGTTTAGACATAGGGATGTGAAAAGTGTTTGAATTTACATTTTATGCGAGGTTTTGATTAATATTCATGGTTTGATGACGGAGTTGAGAGGTTGTCAAGGCGGATGGTTACATTTTTACTTTGGTATGCTGCTTCCAGTGAATGTATCTTACCATGCCATCTCGAGACAAACATCATATGATATATTTATTTCAATAATAATTCCCCTATACTTACGACGTACATGTATAAGCAAGCGACACGTCTACAATAATTCAGAATTCTAAGACGGGAGAAAGACATTACTTTTGATACCTCCATATTTCAACTGTTAAAGATTGTGGGTATACCCATACTCCGCGCAGCGTTTCGTTTGATTACAGGTAATCTCACTACACACTGCTATTATCAGATAATATTGTTGTTTTAAATTTTGATTGGTCAGTAGTCCGACTACCAACCAATCACTACCTACCATACAAAAGCTTTACATTTAAAACGAGTGCCAGTATTGGACCAAATATGTTTACATAACGTTACGCCACAGCTCACACTTTTATTATGCCTAATTAACCCGTGCATAGGAGAATACTGCAGTAAAACTAATTGTGTGACAAACGAGGCTATCAAGTCGAATGAAATGTAAACAATACTCTTTGGAAACGAACATACTTTGACCGTTTTTAATACCTTAAATCACTGTCCAAAGTTTTAGGGAAGACTCAGATTAAACGAAGGACTGTCATGTTGCTGTACTTAAGTGATAGCTTTCATTGAACGGGGAGAATAGACACACTCCCGCAAAAGTTCAAGAAACAGACGCTATTCCAGCAATGGTCAGAGAGAGATTTCTCGGGCCATTGCTTCAGGAATATGGGGTATACCATAAAGCATACAGTTTTCAATTCACAGTAATAAAACTTATTTCGATTACAGGGATCACGTGGCTGAGTGGGTAAGACCAGGCTCGCTAGCCTCGAGGTTGGGTGTTCAATTTCTGCATCGGCCGAGAAAGTTCATCCAGATTTTTTTCGGCGTGGTTTACCCTTGTCAGTGTCTAGTAGTTCGGATGGTACGAAAATCCGAGGACCCATGTAACGTTGGCGTGCAAGTAAAAGATCCCCTGGCAGTGGGAATTCGATATAAGACTAAGACGTAGCGCCGCTGCCCGGGCAAAATTCACCTCATAGCACACTGTATGGCGTATGCCCGTCTTCATTAGCCCAAGTTAGGAGTAGAACAGTAGGATGTTAAACCCCTTTTCATTTCATTTCATCTATTTCGATTGCAACTCGTGCAGTTATGCTCCCCCACCCAATAAGACTGTTTATATACTTACTCTACGGAATGTGTTTACAATAATGTTGGGAGGAGCATGTACGACCTTTCTTACTTAATATTTCAAAGCCTTCAATTGCGTAAAATATACTATTCAAAAAAAGTAGGGGATATTTGTTATTAAAGTCACCTAATGAAACTGACGAAGAAACAAATGACAAAATGAAATGAAGTTCACATTCATCGATTTATTCCAAATGATCGTTAGACTAAGTAAGGCACAGACTGACCATTATAAGGGTAAAATGATACCCGGGGTCAAACAGCAAAGTTACCACAGCATCACAACAAAGTCAGTAACGGGTAAATCCTCCTCTGTTTGCCAAACAAGCATTGATCCGACGTGGCATACTCCTAATGAGACGTCTAAGGTCATTTTGGTCCAGATTGTCCCATTCCTGTTGCAACGCAGCAGCAAGTTCTTGGACATTGGCAGGACGCTGTTGATGTTGACGTAACCTCTGTCCAAGCATGTCCCAGACATGCTCGATGGGGGAGAGGTCGGGACTCAGTGCTGGCCAAGGTAATGTGGTGATGTTCTGTTGTTGGAGGTAACCTGTAACGATCCTGGCCCTGTGACATCTTGCGTTGTCATCCTGGAAGATGAAACGGCGGCCATGACGTCGTGCGAACGGCACAAAATGGACTGCCAAGATGTTGTCCCGGTAGTACTGGCCTGTAACACGCCCTGCAACAACATGTAAAGCCGTTCTTCCAGCAACAGTGATGCCTCCCCACACCATAACAGAACCACCCCCAAATCGATCATGTCTGATGACGTTAACGTCTTGGAAGCGCTCGTTTCGACGACGCACACCCTCCTACGTCTGTCCAAAAAATCAACAGTGAACCTTGACTCATCTGAAAACATCACATTGCTCCAGCGTCGATTATCCCAGTGTTGACGATCCCTACACCAACGACGTCTTGCCTGAATGTGATGATCTCTCAAACAAGGGATCACGCGAGGACGTCGGGCGCGAAGGTGACCCCTATGCAGTCGATTCCGAATCGTCTGGCCACTCACTCTCACACCAGTGTCTGTTTGAAGACGAGCGCTGATCTGATTTGCTGTGATGACACGATTTCTCAAGGCCAAGGTACGGATAAATCGATCCTGGGCTTGAGTTGTCGCCCTTGGTCGACCTGAGCGTGGACTGTCCTGTACAGATTGTGTATCACGGTATCTGGACCATAGCCTGCTTATGACAGACTGAGAAACATTCATCGTCCGCGCCACAACCGCCTGTGTTGTGCCGATCTGTAGCATGCCAAGGGCACGTAACCTTTCATTTTGGGTAAGCCGACGCATATCAAAATTTGTTTTCTGGTCACTAAAACAATTAAACTGATGTTTCCACCCTGGAATTCAATGCCACAATGACTGTAACATTCACAGTCAGAGTCGTGCAAATCTTGGGTTGGACCCCCATGATGATCCCAAGCATCACCTGCATTCCATGCGGTAGCTATTGGTGCGTTTGGGCGTCACATGTAACTGGAAATGTTTCTTCTGTTAGGTTCTATAGTGACTTTTTTCGTAGTCATTTGCATATTTTAGTATTATGCCCCCAAAATCAAATATCCCCTACTTGTTTTGAATAGTATAATACCAAAATACTCAATACATGTACTCTACAATTCATATAATTGCCATCGCATGAAATACATCTCATTATACCCCCCCTCCCCCCAAAAGAAATCCGAAATAAATGTTCGGAGCCGCCGAACTCTTAGTTACTATATTTGTAACCTTAAACTGGAGTAAGACGGAAGACATCAGTAGTGGAACCGTCCTCTCTGCTTACTCTATGGCTCATATTGGATAACTTCACCATAACACATGCGCACGTCTGTCGTTTCCTAGGATATTAACAGGTGTATAATAAATCTACACGCTAATTCTTAAACTTACATCGATCAGTAAAAGGTAAATATAACAACACAGCTGATAATATAACCAGTTAACCGATTTCGTGATGTTTGTCACGAACTTCTTCCATCGTGGAAACAAAAACAACACTTACAGTTTAATCTCTAGCAAATTCCAAATGATACAAATGATAAAGAATGTATTATTTCTTTACTGAGAAATATCCAATCAAAAGAAAACAAAACCCAGCCCAGTGTCGTAACTAGTTGGGGAGGGGCGGGGTGCACTTTAGGGGTGGTGGTACTTTAGCACTGAATAGAAAAGGTGTTCTTCATCTATATTCGAGTAGGACGTTAAACCTCATTTCGTTTCATCTATATTCAGTTTTTGCGTTCTACCATTACAGAGTTATGTCCCCTTTTTTTTAAAACCTTGTAAACTGGATTTTTTACTATGACGCACGAGAGAACGAAATTACTATCGCTGTTCAAAGTAACGCGATCTTCCCCTCGGGAATTAAGGACGAGAATTAAATGGGGTTTAACGTCCTACTATTCTGCACCGACCGGGATAATGAAGACGGGCACATGCCTCACAGTATGCTATGAAGCCAATTTTGTCCTGACAACGGCGCCCGGTCGAATTTCAAGTGTCAATGGTTCTTATATGTGGTTTCCTGGGTGTTTCATACCGTCGAAACGACTATACGGTAGCATCTGAATCACTAAACCAGCGCGATTCCCGTCTTTTGTTGACAGCAGATGGCTTGCGAAGAAAAATCAAAATACCATCGATCTTCGATATGTTAAAATCCAAGAGGTAAACCACGCCACCTGACACCAAATAATCCAATGAAGACCTTAATATTTCCACAATTTAAAAGTAAGCGGTGATGTAATCAAAGTTAATCTCTTTAAATACTTTGATCGAGTGCCTTTTAAGTAGTTGTGCATGATCTGCAATGAATAAACAATTGAAATTTGTAACAACATGAACCAAGCATTAAATTAAATTAAGGCAAAGAGAGCTGTTATTCACATAGCTACGAGAAAGTAGAGCTAAAATTGTTGAAATATAATATTTAGTTTCACCAGACATTTTTATTATTTCTTCATTTAATGCATTTAACATATTAAAACAACTTAATTTTATACATAGTCGTTCGGATTGGACGAAAAACCGAGGTCCCGTGTACACATCGATCTAAGCGTATTGCGGGTACAAATTATAGCAGTCCAGTGGCAGCGACAGCCTCCGGTGGTTGGAGGGACAAAGCTAGGGCAAAGTCCATGGGGTAATGGGGCAAAGGCTCTAGCTTCAACTAGGCTTAAAGGGAGTCTGCCCTAGAAATTTTTGATATGCAGCCTGGCAGTATTTCAGGCACTGATCGTCGAGATAAAAAGATCTGACCAGATACTATCTGTCGCCTGACCACTAGTTTATCTGATCAGAGTGAAACGTGTCAAACAAACATGTAAACCTCGAAGCCCTTTAGGAGCGCAAAAGTAGCGAGCCCTTACGGAGGGAATACTGGGGAATATCCCACAGCAAATTTTGAAAAATAAACAGTTCAATAGTATTCAGGTACTGATTGTCGAGATAAATAGAGTTGACCAGATACCGCCTGATAAACGAAAGGACTCGCGAAGTTCAACGAAGTCCCTGAAACTTTGAAAAACATATTGCCGGAACTACACACTGGCAGTATTTCAGATACTGTCTTCCGCCAAATGATTAGCTAATCGCAACAGAGAGTGGGGTGGGGTGGGGTTCAAACGAGTTGAGTGAGTGAATCAAAGTATAGAAGTTAATTAAAGATACATTATGGGAGATTTTGACAAGGAGTTAGCCATTCTTGCTATAAAAGTTCAAAAATAGATGTTGAAACAAGAATATATTAAAAATTTCAGTCAAATAACTTTATCCTGAACAAAGTTGTTACCACTATAATTTTTTACTAGAAATGGTAGTTAAAATTCATCGACACGCTTTTCCCACTGTGGCCGATTGTTGATTGACAGGCGTTAACTCCACCTACATAGTCTCGATCATCAAGTAATGTTTAAACGGTATCTAGAGAAGCTTGTGTATAGCCTCGGTCATCACTGTCTTTTATGAATAATTTCCGGAAGTATGATGACGTCAACGTCACGGAGAAACCCCACCCACGACGCCATTGTGATTAAATCAGTCGACGAAATCCTGTTTTAATCCGAGCCCAATCCAAGCCATCCGTGGGTCTACAGTGTTCATTTTGGGCTTGTTGTTTAAATAAAGATCTAATTTATAATTTCTATGACATCTGAGGCTCAAAGGAAGACCGACAAAAGTCAGTTTTTGCTCTTCCATAATGTATGTTTAATATTCTTGCTGCCTTCAACTCATACACAAAAACTGTAAGAATCGCAAAAGCACATCTTTTATTGTCAGGCATTTCGTCGTGCACCAATGACGAGGGCAGCCAGACAGAGAGGCCAGGGAGGCCCTCTTCCCAAAACAAAAGAAACTTGAAATATTTGATAACGCTCGACATGGGCGTCACACATGGGGGGGTCCGGGGGGGTCGGACCCCCCCCCCCCCCCCAATTGTTTTCCTGGGGAGGTCTGAATATACTTGGACCCCCCCCCCCCCAAAAAAAAAAAATTTGGCAAAATAAAGTGCCCGAAATCTAATAAAACACTAATTTTAGGACTGGAATAGCAGTAAAACGCGTTTGCGGCCATCAAATATTCCAAAATTTTCTTGGGGGGTCCATACAAGGTCAGCTCCGCTTCTTCGCCCTGCGAAGAAAACAAACTGGCCGCAGCCCGTAAACCTGCTTCGGGCATTTCTAGTTTTGCTTCCCTAACTTCCTAATAAAACACTAATTTCACTTTTCTTTTAATTGAATACCGCGAATTTATACTGAGTTGACTATTGATTAAAACATTTTGTCTGGGGTCACTCTACTTTGTGCGACATTTTTCGGGAATCGATTATTACTTGTGAATGCAACAGTGTGATTGGATGGTTGGAATTCAGAGTGGGATTTCGGTTACAAAACCATTGGATACTTTTGGAGTTGCTCACACAGGCTAGAATAGCAGAAAACGCATTTGCGGTTGTTAAATTTTCAAAATTTTCTCCGGGAGGGTGAGGCTCCACGACGATTGATTGGTTGTTTGGTATTCTGGGCAGCCAGGTAGGCTATATTGAACCAAATTGAAGTTGCTGTATTCACAGGTTACAGACTGGAATAGCAGGAAAACGCGTTTGTGGCAGTTAAATTCTCAAAATTTTCTCCAAACGGTCCCGTCTTCATGGGTGTAATCGATTGATTGGAATTTGAGTCAGAATTGCTTTGTTCATGGGCTGAAATAGCAGGAAAAGGTGTTTGCAGCCGTCAAATATTCCAAAATTTTCTTAGGTAGGGGTAAGCCACGCTTCTTCGTCTCTCAGGGAAGACCAGTGCCGCTGTCTGTAGTAAACATGATAAACGTTGTATTGGTGTGATGTTTTAGTTTAACCCCGTAAAATATGCCAAAACAATGTTTACAGAAGACTGAGACTTTAAACAAAATTTATAGAGGTACCCCCTCCCCCACCGTTGCGGACCCCCCCCAATATATATTTCACGGCTACGCCCCTGACGCTCGAATCCCATGAGATTTCTAACCACGGCATGGGGGCGAGGTGGATGTGGTTAAGTGCCCTCCCTTTTGAAAAATACCTCCTTCCTCAAAAAGTTAGCTTCTGTTTAGTTATCAATTCAGTTAGCGCGTGGAGTAGAGTGAACATAACTGCAGCAATGCTTCGCGCGTTTGTTTGTTCGGCGTTCTTCCGATGAACGCAGGAGAAAAAATATGACCCCCCCCTCTCCAAACACCGGACCAATTATTTAACGTATAGTCGGTCATTTCGGGACTAACAAATGGTTCGATTTTATTTCAATAATTCGCATGCGAGTGGAAGGAGGGTTGGCAAAGGATAATTGAAGTAGGCCTAGGTTATATGCCTAGTCGTTCGGATGATACAAAAAACCGAGGTCAATGTAGGCTACAGACGCGTACGTAAAAGAACGCTCAAGGCAGTTGGAATTCGTAGTGCCGTCCTTCTGGCATAATTATAATTTCCCTCAAGACATCAGTAGTGGAACCATTACTACGGGTTTGACCACAAGAAAGTTACTGGACTCACAGGCGTACGAGCCAGGGGGGGGGGGGGCAGGGGGCAGCTGCCCCCCCCACCCCACTAACTTTCGGGCAAGCTGACTGACTTTTCGGGCAGACGGGCAAAGTGAAAAAAAAATTATTTCATTTATTTGGCAAAATAAAGTGCCCGAAATCTAATAAAACACTGATTTTATAGGCTGGAATAGCAGGAAAACGCGTTTGCGGTCGTCAGATATTCCAAAATTTTCTTGAGGGTCCATACACGGTCAGTTCCGCTTCTTCGCCTCTCGGACGTTTCTAGTTTTGCTTCCCTCACCGTCACCGAGCCCTAATATAACACTTATTTTACTTTCCTTTAAATTGAATACCACGAATTTGTACTCCACCCCACCCTCCACACACGCTACCCCCACCCCACCTCCCCACAAATCAAAACAGTTGTCCAGGGGCATCATAAAAACTTATTTATAGATGGGCAGTCCTAGAAATTTGTTCTATTAATATATTTTGTAAACATAATGAAATTCCCCACCCCACCCGCCCACATACACAGCCATTGTAGGCTTTGGACCCCCTATATCTCGAAAAAGCCATCTCAAACGCCTGATCACCACCCAAATTCGGAATCTACACAAAAAATTGATGTAGAAAAACTTGGTCTCATAAATTCACAGCTCGGGTGTCGATTCCCCCTCCTCAACCACCGGACTAGTATAAATTCTTCAATTATTTGTGTAGCGGTGGTCAAACCAGGTAGCCTACCAGTAGGCCCACCACTACAAATATTGCAGAGTAGTTCCATTTCATCAACTAAACTTGGTTCATTGGTGCTTCGAGCATGAAGTGACAAACACTGTTTAATTGAATCAATTAGCATTAGGCTATAGTATTTCATTTGAACAAATGAATTAAAATGCCTTCTCTGGGGTTATATAAAATGTCGTAAATTAATTAAAATCATAACGCTGATAACTGTAAAAAAAATAATGACGAAGGTGGAGTCATAGCAACGTAATTCCACAGAGTAAGGAATGGGAAAATGAAAGACATTTTTAAAATAACTCAAGCGGTACGAGAAAATGCGCGCCGACTCGCTAGAGGAAAATAGCAGTAGTGCTTCCGGTTAGGTCATGGGAGATTAGAAAGTGTGTTTTTTGGGCAAGTTAGCTACACTGTGTAGTAGTGGTTTTACATTGCTACATACGATAGGCGAATTCTTGTTAACTTGTGCAGTAAATATACTTATTAGCGACGCTGTAGATATTGGAAAATAACGTAGTCAATATGTAAAATTGGATCGATTTTAGAAGAAGATTGGTTTTTTTTGTAGCCTGGCATTGTGGAAACTGAATCGAACAGTTCTACTCTTGTGTTGAATCTACGCGGCTACCACAATTCAGCTTTCATTTGGTCACTTGGTGTCTACTACCTTCGCAAATTCTTTACGCAACTGTATTTATTTGACATGGTCAATCCTTTAGTGGTAAGTTATTTACTTCTTATTTATATCTACAGTTTACGATTCGTTCTTCGATGTTTGATCGAAGATGAATTCCATCGACGAAGCTTGTCAAAATATTGACAGTAGTGAGAACGAACAGTCTTTGTGTGGCTATCAAATAATGCCCTAGATTAGCACGGTTGAGTAACCATTTGTCAATGTCAGCATATAAATGATAATAAACTTCTGTGGTGAGATAGTGTGACCATGGATCTTATAATATTTATAATATAAGGCCTGATATAGCCCTGATGTGACACTAACCAGGCCTCAATAGCCCACACTTTTTTGGGACGGACTAGTCTGCTGAACTAGCTGATTGTGCATTCTGTCCATACCCATAATATAGAATTGTGCATTCTGTCCATACCCATAATATTAAATTTCAATGTTAAAACAATTTTAAGAATTTAATGTTAGCCTATGTATAAGCAACAGTGATAATAATGGAACATACATTAACATTCCTACATAATATTAATAATATACGATTAAACATCCATACATCCATTATAGTCCTGTTGGCTGTGTTTATTTTAACAGGGATACAAATTAATGTAATGCATTATGATTATTATAACTCAATACTGGTTTGTCCAAATAGAGTTAGGTCATCATCTTTATGTACACATGTTCATATTGTAATTGTATGCTGCCCTCAATGGATGTTTTGATACAATAAAATCTTATCTTATCTGTCATAGGTCATGTAAAATTGTTGCCATTATTGCTCACTGCTGTTGTTCTTATTAAAGAGGCATTCCCATCATTTCCCTTTTATTAAGCTAACCACAATTAGGACAGGCAAAAGATATCCATTTTGCCGTAATCATCAGTAAAGTTGTTTTGAAGATCAGTAATTGATACAAATTTAAATTATCGATAATCTCGTAATTATAGGCAGTCATTTGTGAGAAGAAAGTGACTGTAATGAAACAGAAAAGTTATTCAATGCACTCATTTTGTTTTTCATGCCACAGAGTGCAAATGCCAGCGCTAAGAACTGTCAGGCCACTTATGATGAGAGCAAATAGATGTAGTTCTTCATTCCGTAACATATGGTGAAATATTGAAATCATATTACTGGTAGATTACATGTACGTGTCATGATCAAAAGTCAAAAACATAAATTGAGCCACAATGCGTTCTTTGTGCATTAGAAAACACTACGATAAATAAAATGGACGTTGAATCTGTTTGAAAGGGAAATACCGGTAACTACATTTGACTCATTACAGATATTTTGTGGAGTGACGACTCAACAGCATTTCTGTTCCTAATAAAGTTGATAGAGTTTTGACACCATGGTATTGGTTTGAAGTGCTGTTTTTTTATTGTCAAATCAATGAAATAAATTCTAGTACATGTACATGCAGGATCAACTTGCATATTAATTCGTTATTCACATAAAGAAATTATGAATTTTCAAAATCAAATTCCTAAGTAAATACAAAAAGTTTTAATTTGCCGATATTATTGATTATTGATGAGCGGAGGGTAGGTGATTATTTCATTGAAGAAAACAGTATATAAATTGCCCACCCTAGCCACAATAAGAACCTAGTTAAACTATAGAAATGTCAACTGTCTTCGCACACAAATTATAGATTGCTAATTTACTAAATGTTGTATGGGGGCCCCCGACTGAAAATGTCCCCAAAAGGAGGTATATTCTGGTCATTATCCATCACAATTTACACAAATTCATTGTGATACATACATGTATGTCAGTATGCGTAGATAGATTCATTGGCACAAACATAAAATTGTAAATTTAAATTATTTTTAAAACTGTAATACTGTGGCTGCAGCCCTGTAATCTTCCCCCTTAATCTCTGTCCCTGTCAATTTCACAATAGAATGATCCCTACTAGAAAACGTTAATAATCTCCTTTTAAAGTTTTGCACGTCATGGATGAAAGAAAGCTGTAGCCTGTATATCCATTAGGAGAGACAATTAGACATTTTTTTTTCTCAAGGTGGACTACATATACACATACGTACATGTACATGTATGGTTGTATGCTAAATTATCAGTCTGTAGTAAGGACTCGTATGATATATATACATGTACATGTAGCATGGTTTAGGTTAGTTCCTTTAAAGAACAAATAGAAACGGTCAGAGGGCATCGACTTATCAGAGACAGTTCCCAAGGTAATGAGGTTTATGTCTTTCAATGAATATACCCGTATACAGTATGGTATGTAGACTTTAACTCAACGGAAAAAGACAACTTATGAAAGACATTGCAGGGATTGCACTCTCTTATTTGGCGATTGACAGCTGACTGGGTCCCTTTTATATTTTAGCATGCACTGAATATTGTTCCATTTTGAATTACTTGCAGATAATTCTCCAAACAGCCAACTTGTTCAACCATAGGCCAACATGTCACATACATGTATGGTGCCAGTATTTGCATTAATTTAATTGGAATTTCTAAAGTGGATTAATTGGGAGATAGTCTGTTTCTGTTATCAATAATAAGCCTGATCAGTAAATATACACAAAAGGTTTTATTCTAATCATAGAATCTGTAGCATTAGACCTGTACATGTACATGTAGTTACAGTAATGATGAGTTTCGCTGGTGCCCTTTAAACTATGACTGTGGCTTAGGGAGGAAGACAATGGCTCGCTCCTGGTGTTGGCCGAGAAAGTTCATCATGATTTTCCGTTGTGGCTTCTCTTTGTCAGTGGTGCAGGACGGAGGGTCTGACAAGAATAGCTGTCTAGTCATTCAGTGGTACTGAACGAAAACTTAATGTATACAATGGAATGTGCGTGAAGGATCCCTTGGCGGTTAGATTTTGAAGTAAGAGTAGACCATAATGCAGCAGCCCAGGCAAAATTTCCCTCATACATGTACATGTACCACACTATGGGGGATGTCCTTCTTCATTAATAGCCCTGTCAGAGCAGAACAGTAGGATGTTAAACTTCATTTCATTTCATTTCCCTTCTGCTGACCTGCTTAATTCAAATTAAGTTCCTTGACCAAGCAATTACGTGTACATGTACATGTATGTAATGCAGACTGATCTAGACTTTGGTTAAAAGGTTCTGCCGACTTTTACAATTTTACATTTGTACATTTATCGAATATCTGGATTGATAGATTTTTACATGTATAGATCTATCAAATATACATAGCTGTAGACTTGCGTAAAATACCCAGCTAGTTTTTACATGTACATGAACAATTACTGTACATGTGACTAAAGTACATCTAGTTAGTCATGATTTACTCATCGGTAATGTGTGAAGAAAAAAGGGAAGAAATTAAACGGTACAGATGAATCTGATTGGTAAATGTTCTACTCCTTCACACTTGACTTGTATTGATTATCAATGTTTTTTTAAAATGTTGTAGTTGTAACGGCTTAGTGGCTTACTGTTGTACAAAATATAAAGACTGTATTCCATTCAAGATCGTCAAAATCCTTTACATTGGAGTCTTCGACTGATGCATTTAGTCAATTGATTTTCTATAAATCGTCTTGAATGTACGAATTGATCGTGAAGATAGTAATAGTTATATCATCTTAGATCAGGTCATCATCAACATTTATCTTTTATGAGTGTGTGCATCTTTGATTTTCTGTCTTTTTATTGCTGCACGATTATTTTGTCTCTTTGAAACCAAATTGATGCACACAAATTCTCTGAAAGTCCAAGTTTGGGAATATGGCATCTGTCACACATTTATTTTATTTCCAATCAGCTGATCAAGTCTTTAGTATTTTGAGTGATTCCCCCTTGTCAGTGATGCAGGACTGAGGGTCTGACAAGGACAGTTGTCTAGGTGTTCGGATGTGATGAAAACCGACGTCCCTTGTATTCATTGGCGTGCACGTAAAAGACCCCTTGGCAGTTGGAATTCGATAGAAGAGTAGGCTGTAGTGCTGCTGTCCGAGCAAAATTTCCCTTTTAGTACACTGTATGGCGTATGCCTGTCTTCAATAGCCCAGTTTGGAGCAGAACAGTAGGACGTTAAACCCCATTTCATTTATTATTTTGATATCTGTATTGTTCATTTAAATATCAAAACCATAGACATGAACATTATAGACATGAGTTTTATATGAACTATTACATGGTCTGGTTGGTTTTAATGTACATGTATGAGATTACACTAGTCTAGTTGATTCAATAATTGCCTAGTTACTCTAAGTAACGTTTACTTAGAGAAACTAATAATTGCCCAGCCATGTGTCCAACAACCACCAACACCTTTTTTTTAAACTTTAGTGTGTTGAGAGATCTTATTTGAAAATGAAAAATGTGTAAAGTGGGTTGGATAGTTTACAAATTATGTTTATCAACAAAAGAATCTTTTGTAGACCGTTTTCTACATTAAATTCTGGCTAAATGTGCTTAAAGCAGCATTCTGTACATGTAGGATTAGATGAAAAAAATGGGTCAGTTTATTTCAACACTTGAAAGAATTGATCACTCGTGGCAAAAAATAAATAAACCAGTTGATTTTAAAGGACAATGTTGGTGCCAATCATTATTACATATAATTTTAACACGGAGATCATTGCACAGAGACATGGAAAATAACCGAAACAAATCTGGTATTCCTAGCCTTCAATTTATTAATTTTTATTCGTATAAATTATTTACACTGTATTTATTTATTTATTTTTTGGCGTTTTTAATTTGTTGTTGACAGATCTTATGTTTTATTTTCCACTGCAACTAGTTCGATTGTTATTGTATTATTAATAAATTCAAGAATATTTTCCACATGCATTATTCAGCTTCCATTTCATGCTGCACAATATATTTATTAATCTATGAAACTAACAATAAAATGTAAAATTATTATTTTATCAGGCTTCTCGATCTTTTCATAGTTGGCTAAATGTATAGTATTATAAAACATTAAATAATTTTCGTTACATGGCATATATTTCAAAACCTAATTAAAGGGTCAATCCCGATAACTTTTTGGGGTATAAAACTGCTTAATTTTGTTTTTAAATCCTTTAAAATCCATAACTTAAGGCCCATCTACTAACCCGATATTTGTGATACGCTTGTAAATAGCTTGAACCTGACAGTCTTCATCTGGAAATGGAGACCGTTGCATTATACAGTATCTGGATAAAACCAGACTTTTTTCTATAAAAATAATATGTAGGTGAAATTTACCTTTTGTTATCAAGTACAGTGCATGGGTCATTCACTGTATAGACCTCTCAAGAAACGTTAATCGATTATCAGGTCACCCAATGAAGCAGTGTTGACGTACACGTCCAAACGACTCAATATTTTGAGCTGAAATTTTGACACAAGGTAAATACACCATGCCACTATATTTTGGTCCATAAATTTCATAAATACTCGGACTTTAATTTTTGAGACTCTGTTCTTATCGGGATTGTCCCTTTAAGCTCTGTGCATGAGTTCATGTATATATGTTAAGTTCAATCGACCCATAGAGTGTATTCTGTAGTTAGTAAATAAACAATAATTCCGAGGTTAACTCGTTTTGTCACTAAGAGTCTGCGGTGATCAGGGACGCCAGTCAGTTTTTGAGCCATTTGAATCCGATCTGCGGTTTAAAGGCTGTTGATAATTTGACTGAAATTTTTATTATATTTCCTTTACATTATCAATCTTTTAACTGTTTAGCTCTTTGTCTAGTCTTAATTAATGCCAATCTAATGGTTACAAATTATTCTAACTTGCAATAGAGTTGTTGCCCCTTTGAAATAAAATACTTTGATTATACAGAAAAATAATGTATTACATGTATCCTTCATTGTCAGTATAAATATAGAGAAGACTTCCATTAAACCAATATTTACTTTTAACTGAGGAGACCTGTTCCTTGTTTTTAAAATCAATATGTATTTTGATTTTGAGAACACTTGCTCTGTTCTAATAATAGTAATATCATTTTAATTATTCATTCAATCTGCTGACCTGTGTAGGATATATAATATACATTTGTAAAACTTTTACTAAAGAATTTATTGACAAATCTACATGCACCGGTAAATTGACATTGACAAATTCCAGTACATGTAGTTTATTCATGACACCTGGTGTGAAAAAATGTTATTTCTATTTTAATCGATCAATTCTGGGGTTTGATTTTTTTTCAGTTCAAACGACTGGTTTCTGCTTGGTATTTTATGAAACTACTCTTGTGCTCTGCTCTCTGATAAGTTCCAATAATTTTTTCGTGATACTGTGCCTGGCCCCCCATGGGATGCCAGAATTTCTTATCGTTTTAATCGATATATATTCTCAGGTTTTATTTTACAGTTCAAACTACTGTATTCATCTTGTTTTTTTATTTAATGGCACTCAAACAAGTTACATGATAAAATGCAAAGAAAATTATTGATATTTCGTACACGGAGGGAACTGTTTATTCAACAAGTAGCAAGCGAGTCCTCGAAAATCTAATTGGTGCGTGCAATTTGAATTATCCCATTTTAACTATATGTACAAATTTCTTCTTCATCTGCTGAAAGAGTAAACAGGAAAAAAATGTTGACATTTCTCTACTAGTTTATAAAATGGTAAAATATTTGAATACGGGTTTGGCAAACATCGATAATTTGATTAGGAAATGGCATGGCTGGTAAAGGAGAAAGGAAATAAACGGATTGACACTGGATGATGGAAAGACTTTAAAAGCTAACGGAACTTAAAGGATTGACTTAAAGTAACAAGAGAACACTGGAAAGGTCGTGAGATGTAGGGAATGTTTATAACCCGAAAAATCCTGGTTCGTCCCTTGAAATAACCTTGTATAAGATAATGGTTATTCTGTTAATTGAACTGTGTACCTGCATGTATACGGAGCTGCTGCTGTTTCTTATAACCGTCTGCCTAAATTGAAAGCCTAAAAGATAAAGTTCTGGTACATGTACATAATAAACAATGGTGACAGAGTGCTAACTACATGTATAATAAAACCACTGTTACATTTTGTATACATGTACATGTATAACACACATTTGTCAACAAATAACAAGAAACTTATGTTCACAACACATATGTCCTATGTATCATTTGCAAGGGGTGCCAAATGTTGACAGGTTTTCAATTGATCATGTCTTTGTCCATACTGAGCAAAAATAAACCATTTTTGGGCTGATAGTACTTTTAGAGATTCTACTTGAAAGTTTTAAATGACGATAAAAGAAATTAATTTAGACATTTTACTGAAGTGAAAATTATGTCTTTTTACTAACTTAGTGAGACGCTGGCTCACTAGCCTGGAGTCCGTGGGGGGGTTGGGATGGCCTAGTGGTCTAGAGTGCCACGCTTCGACCTCTAGCTGACCGGTCATCTCTGGCTTGCGGCTGTTATTTGGAGCCCTGGTGTGAGCTTATGTGGCATGAAGATAGGGGTGCCTTCTCAACCTCGTGGGTTTCCTCCGGGCACTCCGGTTTCCTCCCACTGCTTAAGACCCCTATGCGCAAGTGAATTATTGAAATAAAATTAAACCATATGTTAGTCCCAAAATGAATTAGTTTGTGTCGAGTGGACGTTAAACCCCATTTCTCTCTCTCTGTCTGGAGTCCGGGTGTTGTATCCCTGCATTGGCTGAGAAACTTCATCCATATTTTCTGGCGTGGTTCTCTCGTGTCAGTGGTGCAGGGCGGAGGGCCTGCAAGGACATTTGTCTAGTCGTTCAGATGGGACGGAAAACTGAGGTCCCGTGTACACATTGGGGTGTATTTAGAAGATCCCTTGGCAGTTTGAATTTGATATAAGAGTACGCCCTGGTGCCACTGCCCGAACAAAATTTCCCTCATAATAAATACACTGTATTGCGTATGCTTGTCTTCATTAGCCCAATCCGAGCAGAATAGTAGGACTTTAAACCACATTTCGTTTAATTTTTAATAATTTTCAAGTTCAAGTTGTTCCACTGGCACACAGATATTGGTAAAAGCTAAAGATTTCCACCTGTTTTGAAATATTTAAAAAATCATATCTACATGTTCAACTTTGCTACCTATTTCATTTAAAAATTCAGTTTATATTGTAACATTAACATTTCTGTTTATCAAATCTTCTTTTCTGTTTTGGCTACGTGCTTGTTTTTCGTGTGGTTCGAGCAGAAAGTAGGACGTTAAACCCTCTTTCATTCTTCATCCATTACATGCATGTTTGTGTGCAACACAACTAGTAGGGTCGCCTGTCAGACCTTATGTGTTTTCTCCGGGTCCTCCAGCTAAAGACCTCTACACGCAAGTGAATTATTGGAATAAAATTGAACCACACGATTGGCCCAAAATGACCTAGTTTGTGTCGAGTGAATGTTAAACCTATTTCATACTTCATTCATTACGTGCATGTTTGTGTGCAACAGACTGACATACATGTAATATATAGCCCTGTTGAAAGATCGTGTGATATTAAACAACATTTCCCTTTCCTTGACATTTCATGAAAGACTATAAATGTATAGAGGGTTAGTTTATGATAAATTATGACAGATAATGTGGTCAAAGTGCTGGTTTTGAATTGTAATTTATGACCAGACAAAAAGTTACTGTGCATTACATGTACACGTAAATATGTACATATGTTCTGATATATCATATTAAGATCTCAGACTGCTGCACATGTACAATACATCAGTGTGTCCTTTCAGCAGAACTTTTGTGGGTCCAACCCAGCACCATTGCCACTAATAATGGGTCATGGTTTATTTACACGTAATGTATGGTTGAGAGATTTTTTGTTGAAAATATCTCCGATATTTGCATGTTTTCGAACATGTATGTACTGGTGCTGGATATTGCCTCTGCAGTCACGATACGATATTGCGATTTAGGTGCCAAGATATGATTTGTATCACGATTCATAACCAGGTTTATATTTATCAAGAAAACAACAGGATAAATATGAATAATTGATATTTTTAATCCTGCTGATGTCTAAGAAATAAAACTGTTTTATATCACAATATTCATGTGGATCAAAATAAGAATATTTGTGTCATGTCCCACTCAGCACTATTGACATTTGCGAACCAAACTCAATTTTTGACACCATTTGTGTACTTGTTAGCCTGCTGTTGTATTCCCAATATAATGCAATAATAAATTAAAAGTGTCATATTTATCTGTCAAACAAAATGTAAAAAATAAATACAATGTCCAACTGGTACACTGTAACTGATAATCTGAAGTAGTCGATATTTGGTTTAACCCGCTACAGTACACAACATTCATCAGTCTGTTTCTACTAAAATTAAAGATACATTATGGGAGATTAGATAATGAGTTGGTAGTTCTCACTATAATACTATAAATAGTTAAAAACTAGCTAATGTAAAGTCAATTTGCTGAAAAATTCAGTCAAATTGATCCACTATGAACCAAGAACTAAGCGAATGAAAGTTCCACTTAGCCTCGATCATCATTACTAAAGTCGGTAAGACAAAACTAGTAGTCTTGATTATCCATTTAATCGTTAATCACAAAGGAAAATTTTGCAGCAAATTGAACTACAATACAACAAATATCGCAGGCTAGCCTTGACGCTGAGAGTTGATTATGTTCTGAATAAGTTAATTAATGTCAAATTAATAAATTAGATAACAATTAACATTTCAGGCCGAAAGAAAGATTTGTAATAGGCAGATTTAGCTCTTGCATATGCATGTTTAAGTAAACAGATTCTCAGTCTGTGTACATGTATCATTATTTAGTTGATTAGTTTTTGTCGGTCTTCAACGTGACAAGTATTATGTAAGAACTTAAAAAGAAAACCTAAATAAAACAAAACATATTGGCATGCATGTAAAAGAACCCTTGATAGTTGGAATTCTCAGGACTACATGTAAGTTAAGAATTTACTCTCAATTGTTCGCCTTCTAAAACTTTTGTTGTTTTTAATGTATCAAATACATCAATAAGAAACTATGTGCAAAGTTTTGGGTTTCTTGATCAAAGATATTTGTCATAAGTGATTTATTAAATTAAGATTAAGAATGCTTTGTGAACTCAGGGGCCTGATTGTAGGGGCATTGTGAATCATTGTGATGACTGATACAGTAATAATCCTAAACTTGCAGAAAAAGAATGTCCATCTTTTAAAACTCTCTTTTTACTATTTGCACGGACATGCGAAACCAGTAACCACTTACACTTTGAAAAAAAAAAATGAGTTGAAGATTAACTGGATGCTTGACCTGTAAACTTTAAATCTTGTCAAAGGTCATGGGGTTAAAGGAGACTGGGTATTTGGGTACGGTTGCTATATGTATTTAGCAGGTTTGTTAAATAAGAAAAAAAAACCCAAACAAATATTATACAGCTCTTGAATTTCAGGTCATCCATTGTACAGTTCATGGCAAATAATCTGTCAGGGGGGACCTTGGTGGTTGTATAGTTAATGCAGAGAGAGAAACAATGGCTCTGTGCATTTTATTTCATGGGGTATTGACGTATTGGTTCAAAAGTTATTTGAAATTATCCTGGTTGTACAAATTTTTCATAACTTTGGATGAAAAGTTTGTTTATAACTTGGGTTTACACACTGTTTATTTCATAGATATTGTGCAATTTAAAGGCTTAAAGAATAGGATAAAAACCAAGTACATGTACGCTTATATTGATTTGCTTCCTTGTGGGTAGGGTATTTTCAATTTCACAGACAAAGCATAAATAGAGTATTTTAGTTACATGTAAGTTACCACTCTGTTTCACAGAGAATTACTTACGAATAATCTCTGTCACAGATGGCTGTCTTCAATACGTGCACTGACATCACGTGGCGACAATCATTGGCGCAAAGGCTTGTGCGTTGTTTACATAAGACGTAACTGCTCCGGGCAAATTGATGCCTTTTACTCATTTTAATACCCATTTACACTAAATAGGAAATACTTTTTAACTAAATATACTTCAAATGTCTTTACTTATTTTTCTAATACATACAAAAAATGTTTAAGAATTTAATTTGTCGAAAGAAAAAAGTTAATATGGGGGACTAATTAAGTCGCGTCGATGTCATCCTTATCAGTGATTGTGGCGGCCTAGCGGATATTCACTGCTGATCAGTGTGGTAAGTTACAAATAAGTAAGTTAATACAAATAGAAAATAAATCTACTTGAGTCTTAATGTAACAATCAATCAAAGTGTTCGCATACACTTACCTTTGCAAATCAGAAGAATCTTGTGTTTTTAAGGCGGATTGCTGACATGGAAAGTCTAGTTGATAGGATGGGACAAAAAATAGGTTCAAATTATAAACACAAGGTACAATTTTATGGATACACAATTACTGAGTTTGATACTAAGCGACGTTTCGACGAGGATACTCTCGTCTTTATCAAGCAAATGTATAAATTGGTAGTTCACAATGAACATACACAGTAAGAGATCTCTTGCCATTTTGAATCTGAAAAAAAATAGGGCAGTATTCTCCTTGTCACATTTCACATATATTGTACTTTAGCCATAAAAATACAGGTTATATGTTAGTCTCAACAAAAGTATTGTGTACACATGTAAATGACATGTTTAATACTATATAATCTGTTAGTATATACTTAGTATGACAAGTTATGAAAGTTATGTCCGAGATTCAGCGACGGACAAATTTACCGGTGCAAGTGAAGTATTGGTGTTTGCTTTCAATGCATTCAAGCGTAATATTAATTGATGTCAGCACAAAAAAACCTGAGATTTTACAAAAATGGATAAATATTATCGAATGCATCACAATTATAAATAGTAGTATTGAAGGTTGGGACAAAATGACAAGTTTACGGAAGTTATGTCCGAGATTCAGCGACGGCCAAATTTACCGATGCAAGTACACCCAAGCGCAATACTAATTGATATCAGCACAAAAAAACACGAAATTTTATTAAGAGGCCACTCCCGTTAAGCGGCCAATTGTAAAAATTCCCATGGGTGGCTGCTTAATGCAGATTCTACTGTATATACATTCATTCTTGTTATTTAATAAACTACATGTATATATATTTTGGCATTGAATGAATACACAGAATTAGCCAGCAGTAAAATTTTATTTATAGACATGTTATATATATATTTGACTTGTGGTCATGTAATGTATTTTATGATAGTTGTACATGTATCAACTGAGCTATACTTTCCATCTTTTTTTTCCTGAGATGTAACGTGTTCATTCATCATTCCTTCCATCCTGGTACTGAGCTATACTTTCCATCTTTTTTGTTATGATACCATATATAAAATGTGTTAATTCATCATTCCTTCCATCCTGGTTCTGTTTACAGATCATATCTCATAAACTATTCAAGGTATCTTTATGAAACTTGGGGGGGGGGGGGATGGCCGGAATGGTTGGATGGCCAGAATGGTAAGCATGTAAAGTCTGTCATTGAGTCAACTGGCGTGGTTTTTATTTCCCAGTTTTGTACGTGACAAGGAGTAGGGTAGTCTGTCCAACCTCATGGGTTTTTCTGCAGGTCCTGTGAGTACCTTCCACTGCTAAAGACCCCTATGCCCAAGCAAATTATTGAAATAGAAATTCAACCACGTGTTAGTCCTGAAATGACCTAGTTTGTGTCGAGTGGATGCTAAACCACATTTCTCTGTCTCTCTTATCAAACTTTGTACTCACTTCAACCTACATGTAATTTTGTAGTAACAGTTATTTTTAATCCCAAGTAGATGAGGATAAAACCTCACACAAGATGGGAAAAGAGGGGCGGAAGAGTCCCCATAACAGTGCAGGCAAGTTTGGATCTCAGTGATGCATCCAAGGAAAAACAGGAACCAATCCTTGTAGATAAATCACTGGATAAATCTCTTTTATATCCACACAGTCTTGTTTAGTTTGTTACCAGGGATTTTTTACGATGCGAACAGTTATTTGTGTTATTAAGAATTTCTATGATTTTGACTTATTAGTTTTTTTGGTATACCAGGCTTCAGTTGAGGGGAGAGGCTAATTGTAGAGTCCACAATGGCCGCTTTATATAAATGACTATTTTGTCATTAAAGTAATGATTCATCGTTGCCATTTGTCGATAAAATATCAAATTTGTCACAACTTAATCCATGTAATTTTTTCTCAGATTGTTTATTTAATATTTAATTAAGAAAGCAACATCAAAATATTGACGCTAGATGAAGTCTGAGCTTGCATTTGATCAGATTTAAAACAGACAATTTCTCTTCACATAGTAACAGAAGGTGAATACACACTATAAAGTCGGTTTTTGTAGTGCTGTTGTGTGGGATTTTTGAATATATTATCTATGAATAATTATTTTTGTAGTATGGTGTAGGCTGGGTGTAATTTGATATAATATTATAATAGATATTTATGGTGTTATGTAAGGGTGTCTGGTCCAACATCTGTTTCTCAGACATCCAGACCATTCAGTTTTCACAGTTAATATAATTATTTGATAATGGGTATCTCAAATCGAAAGTTATTATACAGGGGTGTTGCCATCCCTCTTCTCGTATCCAGTTTATATAATAATTTACATATCACTGAAATACAATTTTGATTTGAATCTATGTTATGGACTTTATTGTTTGTTGCTTATAATAAAATAAAAATTTAACCATACATGTACATTGTATGTTATTGCCAAAATGATCTAATAAACAATCAGTTTTCCATTTTAATCCCAAGCTTGTTATGTGACTGTTTAGTAGGATGGTCTGTCAAATGTTGTGTTTTTTGCGGGGGTGGGGAGGGAAGGGGGGCATCATTTTCCTCCCACTCCTAAAGAACCCTATGCTCCTCTTTTGATCTTATTGTTACCCTGTATGGTTTTTATGAATTGTTGTTATAGTTTTTCTGTATACATTGACCTAATAATTTTTGTATTACGGTAGTTTAATACCGTTAAGAGAATACTCAACAAAATGTCATCCTAATAAATAAGTATCCGATTTTCCATAAGTATGTATCTTTGTGTATCTATCCAGTTACTAAATGCTTCTAAAAGATTACTTAAAGATACATTATGGGAGTTGGCATTTCTCACTACAATAGTTAAAAACTATCTAATGAAAAGGCAATTTGCTGAAAATTTCAGTCAAATTGATCCACTATTAACTTAGAACTAAACGAATGAAAGTTCTGCTTAGCCTCGGTCATCATTGCTAAAGTCGGTAAGACAAAACCAGTAGTCTCAGTTATCCATTTTTATTAGTAAATCACAAAGGAAAATATTTCAGCGAATCGAACTACAATCCAACAAAAATCTCATGCTAGCCTCAACATCTAGAGTTGATTATAGTCTGAACATGTTAATTAATGACTAATTAATAGTTTTTATAACATTTCAGGTCTAAAGAAAGACCTACAATAGGCAGATTTTGCTGTTGCATAATGCATGTTTAAGTGAATTGTTGACATGAAATTGCACTGTATGTTAGTCCCAAAATGACATAGTTTGTGTTGAGTGGAGGTTAATCCTCTACCTCTAATGAACTGACTAAAGAGAATTTATATAGTCTGTTGATGTGATATTATGTAGGGTTGTAACTGCTGTTGGCATATTTCATGGCCTGGCAACTTGTAAGTTTTGTTATTTTGAATTGATTTTGTTACATAAATGTAATAACTGATTTTTATTTATCATAACAGGTGTTATTCCACAGCTCAGATGTTGATTATTGATTTTTGAATATTTTTTGCCTCAACAGCAAAGAGATTATTACATGTTCAATAATGTAATTTATTAAATAATTGTCTAAGAGACCGTAAATGTCGTAAAAAAATAGATAAACAGGGCATCATTTCTGTAAAACATGCAGGTGTCACAAAAGCTCTTGTAATTAAGTTTCCGGGAGCACGTAAAAACGCACCCGCAAATTTGCTCGCAAGAGCTTTTTTTTTACCATCTATTCAAATGGTGTAAAAAAAAACCAGTTAAAAAACCAATTTATTTATTTATTTAATAGTACTTTACTTATTAGTTATTAAAGTGACAACTAAAAGTTAAATACTCTGGCTTTGAGTATTGAAAGGAACAAATTCTAGCAGATGAATACGCTCATTGAACATGCCATTGGTTGTCAAGTACTCGATTTACCGGTCTTATGCTTACAACAGAAATCATGTACGTAACTAACGTACGAAAATTAAATGGTAGGTAGCGTGTCTCAGATGTTCAGATTGCAGAAAACACCACCGTGGACGTTTGAGTAAATCTCTGGCTCAATGCCAAAGTCGGGAAAGGAATGTATATATATGGTGATTATCCAAACGCTTTTCTAGGACCACGACAGAAATTCATAACGTTATATGTATTCAAATTTCACAATCAAAAACTCTTACAAAACTAATGCTGAACACGGAAAGTATTTAATATAAAAAGATCAATCGTTTATTACTAGTGTAATAATATCACTAATAAAAGATAATCTATTGTGAATGCAAACGTCATGGAGAGACTTGACAACGGTGTTAATAATTTCCAACCCAAATGTCTCGATACCATAACAAAACTACTCTTCACGATTTTCGGATGCAATGATATTTTATTTAACTTTTCAAGCTCGACTTTCTTGATAAAACTGTCGAAATTGTCTGAATTTTTAGCAGGAGCTATAACCTGCGCTTGTCTTTTCAAGATTACAGGCGCAGGCCTGGATAAATACGGTACATAAATCAGAACAAATTAACTAAAATTAGTAAAATATCAATTAATTGTTGGTCTAAAGACACCAGAGACCGGTCTGAGATATAATCACAGTCTGGGATATCTGGCGCCACATTTGCTTATAAAGGAGGAACCCCATATTCCTGAAGCAATGGACAGAGAAATCCCTCTCTGCCCATTGCTGGATTGACTTCTGATTCTTGAACTTTTGAGGGAGTGTTTCTATTCTTTATCTTTTGTAAAGCAGCTAGTCATTGGTTGTTAGTTGGACTACTGACCAATCAAAATTTAAAACAACAATATCCACTCATTACAGCAGTGAGTAGTAGGATTACCTCTTATCGACATTTCGACAAGAATTCACTGGTCGTTATCAAGCATACAAATTACAAATGAGGAAAAATGTGACAGTGTTATATATAGGTACATTAAACAATAATAAGAGAAACCATAAGTAACAATGATGAAACGACCAGTGAATTCTTGTCGAAACGTCGTGTGTGCATAATATAGTGATTGTTATCCATAGAACTGTGTTTTGTGTTATATTATGTTCAATTGCTAAATGCCATTCAAAGATTATATGCCTTTACATAATATATAAGTACAGTTTGGATTTAATAAGATCAGATTTTATTTTGGGTGACTTTAGTCTATTTGAACATCGTCGTACTACACTATATAATGTAATAATATTCATTATACACACGTAAAATCTTGTCAAAGAATTGCCAATTTTCTATAGATTTATGTATTGCGTGTACAATAGACCTATTGTTATTTTCAGGTACCGTAAAGGTATCAGAATCTGAATCCCTGATAGAATAATATATACATCAATTATATTTGTAAGAGATGCTAACAATTATGTGTCGTTCACCTTTAGACCATTTTGGCAATAGTATTACTCATCGGCGCGATCCGGATTATCAGCCAGTTGATTAATTTGTTAGTGTTTAGCCACGTGATTGACACTCAATAATGGTTAATATACAGGATAAATACGATTAGAATTTTAAGATTTTTTTCCGCCATTTCTCAAAAAGAATCTCCAGTACTGCAAAATTGTTATCGCCAGAATTATCGCCAAAATCAGATTTTAATCACCATTTTCACATTTTTATCGCAAATTGCAACTTTGGCGACCGAGAGTGTGAGCCCTGAGGGGTAGGGTCATCTGTCCAACGACCTGGGTTTTCTCCAAGCAAATTATTGAAATAAAATTGAACCATATATTAGTCCTGAAATGACCTAGTTTATGTCCATTTTTCTCTCTCTCTTTTTCATCTCTAGAACAGTTGGTGTCTACATTTTCTTCTCTTAAACAGAAAAAGAATTCATGGTCATCCTGACACATCAAGGTTAATACTGATTCATTTAGGCATTTGAAGAAATTTTCATCAAAGAACTAGGGAATCCTGCTGACCAGACACAAACTTAGTTTGTCACAGAATGAATGGATCAACAACCCACTGTGACTGCTAGTATCAAAGACAATTTCTGAATCACTGAAATGATTATATTCATTCTGTTGCATATGTATGGACACTGTTTTTCAGCCATGCAAAATTTAAAAAAAAAAATTCAGAGGTTCAAGATTATTGTTTTGACAATATTTCTAGTCAAGTTATTTAATCATAGCTATACAAGGATGGAAAGAATGCTTCGTAAACAGGTTTTGAGGGATTTTTTTTTACTCTAAATGTAAATTTACGGAAGACTTGTTGTTAAATTGACACAAGTTTAACAACTTACTATTTTACATGTAGCACTTGCTTGTGAATTTGTGTTGGCAGCCTTTACCTGAATCAAACTACATGTGAGGATATTTGATGGTGTGTTGCAGGTCGTATAAACTTTGATATTTAGAAGAACTTAAAAACATTTGCGGACTGATTAACCCTTTTGTTGTTGGTGGAATTTGGATAAATATTTTAGGCTGAAGTGGTGAACCTTCCCATAACGGTCTTTTTTTATATGCGCTCTCTCTTTCTCCCTCTCTCTCTCTCGCTCTCTCTCTCTCTCGCACTCTCTCTCTCGCACTCCCTCTATCAAACATCTGTCTTTCAATATTTTGCTGATTTTGTTCATCTCTTGATAGTGGGGGTGGGATGTCTCAAGTGCCGTGTTTCGACCTTTAGCTTGCGGCTGTGGTTTCGATCCCTGGTGTGAGCGTATGTGGCATGGAGATAGGGGCACCTTCTCAACCTCGTGGGTTCCCTCCGGTTTCCTCCCGCTGCTAAAGAATTAATGAAATAAAATTAAACCATATGTTAGTCCAGAAATGACCTAGTTTGTGTCAAGTGGGCGTTAAACCCCATTTCTATCTCTCCCTCTCTCATCTCTTGATTAACTGATTATTTTCTGTGTCAAAGATTGAGATAATATTTAATAATGTACAACATGTATTATATCCCAAATTACACATCAGCTATCATTCTTACTATATATTTATTATGTTTTTAGGTTAAATTATTTCAAATATAACATTTTGATGGAGTGAATTGACTGACAAGCATTTTAATGAGCACATTTATCCAGTCAGTCAGGATTACAGTTTCATTTCAACATAATGAGAATCTATGAACCTAAAATTTGTATAAAAGAATAACACTCAAATAGAAATGTTATGATTCCTATTTATTGAACTTTTCAAGAAAGATCCCGATAGTGACAAAAATATGTTATCTTGAAAGTATTTGAGTCAAAATGGATTCACACTTTTGAGAACTTTTAGAATGAATGGCTTAACAATACAATTTAGTCCCAAAGGCTGCCATCTGCCATCTGCAATCTGCACTCTCTTTTTCTTTTTGTTTACATTAAAAGAAATAGAAATATTCAGAAAACAACATGTGGAATAAAGGTATGATGAGAATCTAAACAAATCCAAATCCAAATCAGAACATGCCTTTATTTTTGGTCATTGTAGAATGTGCAGTCTTATGTTTTTGTCTTTATAAAAGAGCGTTGTTGTTGCTTGATAAAACCTGTTCCATTCAATTATAAACTACACTATATGTTTCTGGAGGTGCAGGATTTGTCTTTTAAAAGATTATGTGGTCTATTATATTGTAGGCCTACATGAGCTGCAAGTGGTCTATTATTATATTGTAGTACATGTAATATATTTTAGATGAGGCCGACAAGTCAACCTTGTTATTTGTTACAATGATCTGACATTTAAAGAAGATATTTATGTCAGGTTATACATGTAAGATCAGGTTGTAAATAGAGATACTACTATACTGTCATGTCAGTATACCTTGATCTTGGTAACGACAGGTTTAACCCATCTGATCCAGTTATTATACCCTCGCGGGGGCGGGGGCGGGACATCTACATAACTAAAGGGGAGCCACAATGGCTAAAAGTGAGTAAGATATTGTAGGCTCGCTAACCTGGAGGTCGCAGATTCGATCCTGGTGTTCACCAATAAAGTTCATCTGGATTTTCCGGCGTGGTTTCCCCTTATCAGTGGTGCAGGACGGGAAGGGCCTTACAAGGACAGCAGACTAGTCATTTGGATTCAACAAAAAATCAAGGTGCTATGTACACATTGACATGCACATAAAAGATCCCCTGGCAGTAGGAATTCGATACAAGAGTAGGCCATAGCACTGCTGTCCAGGCAAAATTTCCCTCATACCTGTTACATGTAGCATACTGTATGGCGTATGTGCGTCTTCATGAGTCAATTTCACTTCATTTTCTCTTACTGTATGTAGTAGCCATGGTTAGTAAGACTCTGGCTCGCGGTGGTATCAGGTTCTGTCCATTACATGGTTGACAACGTCCCCCAAGGTTTTCCCGGGTTGACCTGATTCAATGAATTAACGTACATGCACAATATATTACTGTCTGTTTACATTGTATGCCCGATAGAAAAGGATTGTTTTGTTAACCAGACGATAAAAAACCTTAGACCTGAAATACGTCTTAGATTTAGACTTCACTTCTTTAAATACAGACTTGTCAAGTTCGTTGCTGTGTGGAATATGAATTACCTATGCATAGATATTCAATTTAGGTACAGAGTTTAAGTGGTTGGGTTAAATTCAAGCTCATGGATTTACTAAGAGCTATCATGTCTGTGGTATATGATATATCACACAATAAAATACATAGTTCATGGGTCATTAGATAAATGGTGTTTTAATGTTCAGGTCAAGTTGTAAAGACCACTTACAAATGTTAAAAGGTATTTTCTAAATTTAGAACACATTTATGTACATTATGTAGGTAAAATATTTCATGTAATATTTACCCAGACGCTTCAAAAACACTTGTTGATTACATAACAGATCAGATATTAACCAATTGTACTAAGCAATCCATTATTACTTTACAAATTTTGTATATTAATTCTTTCATCAGAAGAAAGACTAGGTTTTATTCATTTAGTTTTTACCTTAAAGTTAATTTGATTGATAGTACGGTAGAATTTTTGGGGAAGACACCAGGGGCGTGGTGAGGGCAATTATTGAGAAGAAATTATGAGTAACAAAAAAGATTTTGGCACAAAAACCCTTTTACTGAAAATTAGAAGCCCAGAAACGCAATCTCCAGCAATCCGAGACAAGAAATACGGTAATAAAATATGATTAAATTTTCCAACTTGACTCTTTCAAAATTTTTTTAATTGGGTCAGATGAAACAATTTTTCCACTTACAAATGTTTTTCATTTTTTGAGTAATTTGATTGTGATTTTGGCGCAAAAACTTTTTGGCGCATGAGTATGGCTACTCATGAACTCATTCTCACCACGCCCCTGGAAGACACATGACATTTAATGTCCTCTCAACATGAATTGGGTATATTTCAATAAACAGCATCTGCAAATATATAAGCTTATTTCACAATATAAGGTGCCAGTATGTCACATTGAACACCAGGAGTTATTGCGTTGGCTTGCTAACTCAGAGGTCACATGTTTGATCTCTGTGTTGGCTGCGAAAGTTCATCAGGATTTTAATGCGTGGTGCACCCTTGTCAGGGAAGAGCAGAGAGCCTGGCAAGTGACAACATATAGTCATTTAGATGGTGCCATGTACACATTGGCGGGCATGTAAAAGAACCCTATGCAGTTTAAAATTGAATACATGTATAAGAGTAGGCAAAATTTCCTCATTCATGTAGCACACTGTATGGTGTATGCCAGTCTTCATTAGCCCAAATCAGACAACATTAAACTCCATTTCATTTTCATTCAACACAAGAAATTTGTGTCTGACATTTTCTGTACGTCAGGTGGATTATTATCATCAGGTCCACTTAATGTTTGTAAAGTGAATATTTCAATATATACCTAGTAAGTGAGAGGGGATAACACAGTACTCAGTACCATGTAGGACATATTCAACATATTTATTATTTTTTTGTTTATGGTGTATAGTTTTCATTAGCCCAGTAGGGGCAGAACCTATTGCATTTGATTTTAGAGTGTATAGATAAATCATAGGATTAATAAATCACAATATCTACTCAATGAGTTTTATTCAACGGCTGTTCTATTCATAAGTTGATAATTTATTCTTTTAATAAACAATACAGTCTATGTTGTATGTACAGTAGAAATTTGGTTGCTAGCCGACCAAAACAAATTTGTTTATTTATTATTCTGATGTTAATAAAATATAGTAGACAAGGAGGTGATAGAAATTCTGGTGGGAATTATTGTCGTCCTACGTATAAGTATGTGATGAGCAAATGATTTTTGTGGTATTTCAAGGATATTAGTTTTAGGAGTATGTACATGTATACGTGTGCACAGTTTTATCATTAGCTTTATTGAACCGACTATATGGAGAGTCCAACAGATTATGGCTATAAGAGGTAACTTATGTCCTCTCTCTCTTATTATTGATTGCTCACGTATTAAATGCACGTAAAATCATTAAAATCGTCATTTGTTTTATTATACGCCCACATTTTCATGTGGACTTATTATGACGCCGCCCCTGTCCGAGGGGACGTTCGTCCGTCAATCCACAATGGTTTGTGTTGTGGACTCTCTACAGGTCACAATTCTTATCCGATTTTGGCGAAACTTGAAATATAGGTTTATCCCCTTAAGATCTCAGCTGCTTTCGATATTGGTACATGTATGTATCGGATCAAAAATTCATGGATTATGGCCCCTTATTGTAGGCTTGTGGAGCCTATAGAGGTCACAATTTTAAACCAATTTTGATGAAACTTGAAATGCATGTTTATAACCCAAAGATCTTGATTCCTTTCGATATTTGCGCCCATCGGATCGTAACTTCCTGAATAATGGCCCCTGATTTCCGAAAAATCGCTTTTTTTTTTTGCTTGGGGTCCCTCTGGAGGTCACAATTATTATCCAATTTATAAAACCGTTAGAAGATATCACCGTTTTCAGATTTATGTTTTGATATAACTGATTTACTTTTCAAAACATGCATGGACAGAGCAAATATTTTTAGCTTGTCTTTTTATTTTAATATCAAATAAAATGTTCAACACAAATACATTAGTTTACCACTGTCAACTTTCCAAATACAGGTTCAAATCATTGGGAGTAAGTGATGATATATTTGTATCCATATTGTATATCAGAGCCTCCTGCCTCTTGTAAAGAAATATCATTTAAAACTCTGTTCTGGTTCACAATTGCGTGAACAAAAGTATTTGGCCAAACTTGCCCACGTAGGACACTGTCTGGTGCATGAATGACTTCATTAGTTCACATTGTACAGAACTCAAGGACGTTAAACCCCATTTCATTTATAGAGTTATGATGTCTAAACATTTTTCCTTGAATGACTTACATATATAGCTGCTGTGAGCAATGTTTTGTTTCCTGGCAACCACTCTATATATATTTGAATTTGGATAATAAAGATTAGATTCTACTGTCCAACCTCGTGGGTTTTCTCCAGGTCCTCCTGTTTCCTCCTGCTGCTAAAGTCCCCTATGCGCATGTGAATTATTGCAATAAAATTGAACCAGTCTCAAAATGACCTGGTTTGTGTCGAGTGGACTCAAACACCATTTCTCCCTCTCTATCCCTCTGCCATTCTAAAGTAGTGACTAAAACTTAGGTTTGATGAAGTGAACCATTTAATGTCATAATGACATAACGCACTTAAAGATCTGTATTCTTTGTATTCACACCGGACAAAAGTAATACACTCTTGAACGACAGGTATTACAAATATTAAATCTTTATTTAACTTGTATATTACAGGTTATGTAAAGAAGAATACTAAAGATTAAGGGTATGTATTATAGAAATCATTACTTTAATAGATCTCTTTTATATCACCAATATAACCAACACTTTCTTTATATATGTAGGGTATGTTCACAATATACCTGCGTATATGCCTAGACTCTCTTTTTTCTTTTATATATACGACTATTGTGTCCGACTAGTCTACTCTTGTTGTGGGAAGTACTGACAAGGGTTATTTCCCATAACCTTTTCTTTCAAAGAAACATTATGTAAATAAGTCTGGTTACTGTAGGTCTTTTTTCTGGTCTCAAATGTTATTAAAAATTATTGTTTTGATATTTATTCACACATACATGTAACAAGCCCATAATTAACTCTTTAAACTGTCTTATGGCTTAGATATGGAGTGGATTAGACAATATCAACCCACTGCATTAAACCATACATGTAATATGTTGGCACTGACTCAACCTTTGTTTATAATCATGGTACATGTAGCTTGACAATTGAGAATATGAACTGTCGCTTGAAGTCTTTTGAAATAAGTTACGCTATTTCTTATCAAAACTTCAAATATTCATAACTTCTCTCAGAATGAAGTTAATTGACTGAAATTTTCATTATATTCATTCTCTGCCAGCTATTTTTGAACTATTATATAGCAAGAAGAGCCAACTCTTTATCTAAATATTACATAATGCGTTGTAAAAGGATGTGGTTTTTACTTGATATGTCTATTACACATATATCCAATAGTAAGTGTACCATGCATAAACAACCAACCAAGCCCCCCCCCCTCCCCCTGACTTATTTTGTGTCAAGTGAATATTGAAACCCATTCACTCTTACATAACTGTAAACTATTCTATATGAATATATTTTAGTATGGATTAAGCTGTGGAAAATTCAATATTTTCAGATAATACTCTACCAGGAGCAAGATTGTCGACTTAAATTACTGTTTATATACATGTATATTGAATCTGGCTTGTGATTAATAAAACTTGATTAATTTTACCTGGGGGAATTTTATTGATATTCACCATACCTAATCTCTCTCTCTCTCTCTCTCTCTCTCTCTCTCTCTCTCTCACATAAATATTAATAACTTATACATATTAGCAGAATAATAAATGTTTAAAAGAACTGAATGTAATAAATTTCCTGTTGAATAAACAACTTTATTTTTAATGTTATTTTCAAGAACTATTGAATTGGATGATAAAATCAGTAAATGATACTCTAAACAGCTGGGTTATTGTGTTCACAGTATTAATAATAATTATTATGGATCATATCATAAATAAAATGTATTGAATATATGTTGATAATCATCATAAAGAGATATCAATTGAACATATCTAACAATGTACAAAGCAGCGTTCATGGAATGTAGCTCGTAAATGTGTGTTCTCTATGTATCATAAATAAATACAGAATATTGGAATGGATCTTCAACTCTTTATTTCAGGAGCAAAAAAAAAAAAGCAGCAGCATCAATTAAACAACTTGCAATTTCCTATAAATCAGAACTTCAACTAGTATATTATATATACATTGTTAGGGCCTAAATGTAGGTTCCCTAAGCTGGTCTCTCCAACTAATGAATCATCTTACATACTGTATATTTGTCCTATTTATTTAAATTAGTTACTAAGAAAGTGTTGACATAAATATATAATTATTGACGGATTAAGACATTTAAAACAATAGTTAGAAGAAAATTAACAGGTCAACCACTTTAGTTGCCAGTCTTTCATAATTTGACTGACAGATTAATTGCTGTCTGCCTCTAATGACTAACCAAGCATTTGATTTATGAATATTTTTCTATTTGAAATTTATAACAGAATTAAAAAATAATGAAGTAACATAAGACCTAGACATCAGTCATAAAACTGGGCCTTAGATCATAAGGTCTGTAATTGAATTAAGTGGCATGGTTTCAATCCCCAGATTGTACATGGATAGGAGTAGGGTTGCTTGTCCATCCTGTTGATTGTTTTCTTTCCACAAATTATTGAGTGTCGAGTGGAGTTAATTACTGTTCTTCTTAAATTTGCTGATGGACATTTTGGGGAATTTGAATCCTCTTAGGAGTAGAGTTGCCTGTCCATCCTCTTGTGTTTTTTCCTAGTCCTCTGTTTTCCCCTCCCAAATGATATGTTTATGTTCTTCTCAAAGCTGCTGATAAACATTTTGGGTGATTTGAATCCCTGGCAAACTCTAATAGTGTCAAAGTTGTTGAATCTCTCAATCTGATTAAAACACAGATCCAATTTCGTTTCGTTTTTTATAGTTCAAAATTTTGTTTTTACTTATCTTCACTACTCTTGGATCTGGAGGACTTGTTATTTAACTGGTGTTCTGCCTGAAATGAGGGGTTAGCCAATCAAATGGTCTGTCGAATCGACCGTTTGACCTTTTCATGCGTGGAACTGTGGGTAGATATTACCAGCCAATGACGTCTATACTAACACCAGCGGATAGAAATCAAAACAAAACAAAAGTAGATTTTAAAAAGCATGGCGGTCGCTAATTGGTTAATCGAATGACTGACGTTATCTGGTCAAATGTCCCGTGCTTTATACCTGACGTCATAGAACGTGAGCTCCCACTATATAACTTGTTAGATCTACATGAGTGTAGGCCGTCGAAAGTATAAAAAACGAAACGAAATATAGATCTATATTTTAATTAGATTGTGAATCTCTAAAATTGCGATCAATACAAAAATGATTCAATTTCAATTAAAGGCAGCATCATCTCTTTATGTAGTTCTTTTTAAGTTGATGAAATCCAAGCCGGGAGGTTGTCTACTATTGATATTTTGGTTCTGATTTCTTATTTTAATGTGGGGATCATGGTGGCTAAATGGGTAAGATGCTGGCTCGCTACCCCGGAGGTCGGGTGTTTGATCCCTGCATTGGCCGGGAAAGTTCATCCAGATTTTCCGGCATGGTTCCCCTTGTCAGTGATGCAGGATGGAGGACCTGTCAAAGACAGCTGTCTAATCGTTTGGATGGGATGAAAAACAGGTCCCGTGTACACATTGGCAGGCATGTAAAAGATCCTTTGGCAATTGGAATTAATTAGATTTAAGAGTAGGCCATAGTGCCGCTGCCCTGGCAAAACTTTCCCCTCATACAGTAGCACACTGTATGACTTATGCCCGTCTTCATTAGCCCAGGTGAGGAGCAGAACAGTAGGACATTAACCCCCATTCGTTTCATTTCTTATTTGAATATTCAAAACTAAATTTGATTATATACATGTAGTCATGCCTTGAAATGAGCGGCCAGAAATTGTCAGAAAAATTCATATTTATACTTTATGATTTTATTTTTCACAAGGTTATCAATTGCTCATTATCACACAACACAATTATAAATTGCATCCAGTATTAAGTTTAACAGTTATTATTCTTCCATTGATCATGACTGAATACAAAACTAGTCTACAATCTATTAAAGCCCTATTGTGATCAATCAATGTAGATCTATAAGAAAAATTGAATGAGTTGGCCTTTGACAAAATGTTGTTGATAATAATATGCATATATTCGTAGCTTTGTATATTAAAGAATATAAATGAGAGGCTTTGGGGGAAATAAAAATGAATGGAAAATTGTCAAAAGCGGTGGATACACATTAACCGAATTGTTCGACCGAATCCATCTCTGGAATTCGTCTAGTCTGGCCGGTGTCATTTTGCTGAATTTCTATTCAACCGAATCAAACATGATTGATATATTCAGTCAAATTTGCATTCGCAGTGTTTCTATTTGACTAGTGTGTCCATTTTACCAAAGCTTTCCACCCGATTGTAGAATTCACAAGTCGATCACTACTGATGTCAAGAAAGTCACATGATATTTTGAAGACAAAATGTTGACTACATGTATCTCTGATACGTGGAATTGTGAGAAAGAACAGTTCTGGTGAATAATTCCGCTAGGGTGTCTCCCGCTTTATATTATCGGATCCCCAGTGGTTTGATGAGTATGCTACTGGTATACTGGACAGGAGCTCCCCAGTTCAATCTCATTTAGAGAGAGAGAAATGGGGTTTATTGTCCACTCGACACAAACTAGGTCATTTTGGGACTAACATGGTTTCAATTTTTATACGCCCACATAGAAATGTGGACGTATATTGCCGTCGCCCCCGTCCGTCCGTCCGTCCATCGTCCACAATTTCTTGTGAATGCACTAGAGGCTAAAGTTAATATCCGATTAACTTTAAATTTATACACATTGTTTAAGGTCATGAGACGAAGAAGCCTATTGATTTTCAGCAATATCTGATAATTATTGCCAGAGTTATGACACTTGATCACTTTGAAAAATCTTGTGAACGCTCTAGAGGCTAAAGTTAATATCTGATTGACTTCATATTTATACACAGTGTTTAAAGATGAAGAGGCCTATTGATTTTCAGCGATTTCCGATTATTACTGCCATAGTTATGACCCTTGATCACTTTGAAAAATCTTCTGAACGCTGTAGAGCCTAAAGTTAATATCCGATTGACTTTAAATTTATACACAGTATTTAAAGTCATGAGACGAAGAAGCCTATTGATTTTCAGCGATTTGCGATAATTACTGTCAGAGTTATGGCCCTTGATCACTTTGAAAAATCTTGTGGATGGTCTAGAGGTCAAAGTTGATATCCGATTGACTTTAAATTTATACACAGTGTTTAAGGTCATGAGACATAGAATCCAATTGATTTTCAGAGATTTCCGATAATTACTCTGAGAGTTATGGCCCTTGATCACTTTGAAAAACCTTGTGGATGCTCTAGAGGTCAGAGTTAATATCCGATTGACTTTAAATTTATACACAGCGTTTAAGATCATGAAGAGAAGAATCCTATTGATTTTCAGAGATTTCTGATAATTACTGCCAGAGTTATGGCCATTGATCACTTCAAAAAATCTTGTGGACGCGCTAGAGGTCAAAGTTAATATCCGATTGACTTTAGATTGATACACAGTATTTAAGGTCATGAGACGAAGAAGCCTAATTGATTTTCAGTGATTTCCCATCATAACTGCCAAAGTTATCTCCCTTGATCACTTTGAAAAATCTTGTGACGCTCTTGAGTCCAAACTTTTTATCTGATTAATTTTCATTGAATTTTGATAACTGAACAGCTAAATCCATGATATTGGACGTTTTGTATACTGTACTGAATGTTAGCATGGGCCAGAACTTTATAAAAAACCAAACAAATTCTAATGATTTTCTGATAATTACTTTATGAGTTGTTACTCTTAATCAGATTTTAGTGTAATATAAATGTTTCATTATCGAAAAAAAGTAAAAATATGCAACAACTCTTGTTGACTGCCCGGACGATTTAGCTGCTGTGGGCGTATGTTTCGTTGCCTGGCAACCTATCTTATAACAATAATTCGCTTGGGCGTAGGAGTGGGAGTGGGAAGAAACCAGAGTGCCTGGAGGAAACCCACGAGGTTGAGAAGGCGCCCCTATCTCCATGCCACATACGCTCACACCAGGGATCGAAACCACAGCCGCAAGCCAGAGGTGACCGGCCAGCCAGAGGTCGAAGCGCGGCACTCTAGACGACTAGTCCATCCCAACCCCCCATCTCATTTAGAGCTTCAGAAGTACTGACAAAGGCAGTATCCGCACCAAAGCGTGCAGTCTGTTGAGCAATTTCTGATTTTTTTTTTAGTTTATAATGTTAAATTTTATTCTAAGGAATATTGTTAGTTTATAAAATTGAAAGTCTTTCTTTAATGGTGGTGTTTCTGATTTTTTTTTTAGTTTATAATGTTAAATTTTATTCTAAGGAATATTGTTAGTTTATGAAATTGAAAGTCTTTCTTTAATAGAGCTGTCATATATGGAGAAAGGGAGCCATTTCTATTTTATTTTAGAGGGAATTGGCTGCCATTTCTATTATATTTTAGAGGGAATTGGCAGCCATTTCTATTTTATTTTAGAGGGAAATTGCAGCCATTTCTATTTTATTTTAGAGGGAATTGGCAGCCATTTCTATATTATTTTAGAGGGAATTGGCAGCCATTTCTATTTTATTTTTTAAGCTGATATTGCAGATATGGCCTTTTTTTTATCAAATAAAAACATTCTAATATTCTGCTTTTGGTCGAATAACATGATTATTTCCGAATGTGTTACAAAAAATCTTCTGATTTTCTAATTGTTACAAAAAAGAGCTTGACATAAGGATTAATCATTAAACCCATTGGAACTTCCTGACTCCATGGCTAAGAGATTATATGGTAATGCGTAAAATTTGAATTAAGATTGAAGTCCCTTAAATGTAGCATACATGTACAAATATTAATGCTAACAGTTTATTAACTCTACTAAGCAGTTTCTATTTGTACAAATATTAACGCTAAACGATTTCTATTTGCACACCCCGTCTTCATTAGCCCAGTAGGACGTTAAACCCCATTTCATTTCATTTCTGTTTGAACAGATAATTTCTTATACTGGTTCAAAAGAGAACGTAGAAGCCACTGGTATTATTTTGTCGTATTGGGAAGATGCTATAACTTTCTTTATGCACCCTACATATAAATATTTACATGCATTTAATGAACTTTAGTTGGTATATTAACTGACGATTCTGATTTACATTTTCTTTATTTAGGCAAGGATACGTCGTCTTGTAACTGAACATAACCTAATTCAAGTCATGCCATGTAATTTGTTATACATTAACTGTTAAACATACATTATGCAAGAGCTGAATCTGCCTATTGTAGGTCTTCCTTTAGGCCTGAAATGTTATATAAACTACTAAGACATTTATTAACATATGAAAAGACCTGAATCAACTCTCGATGCCATCTTATGTGTCAGATTTTCACTGGATTTGAATCTGATTTGCTGTTCAATGCACATTGATGATTTTATCCAAACATGGATAATCATAACTATGTTTTTTTATCATGCTGAATTTAGTAATGATGATCGAGGCTAGACCTAAAATTCAAACGGTAACATCTTGGTTCAGATTGAAGCAATTTGACTGAAATTTTCAGCATATTCCATTTACATTATTTAGTTTGTAACTATAACAGTGAGAACTGCCAGCTCTGTATTAAACCTTCCATTATTCCCCTTTAAAACCTGTCTTCATTAGTCCAGTTCGGAGCAGAACAGTAGGACGTTAAAGCCCATTTCATTTCATTTTATTTTTCCCTGTTCAAATCTATTAAGAATTATAGAAAACCATTGGGTTTCTACTGCCACGAGTCTGTCTAGATTAGATAATGAGTGTTGAATTTATAACTTTCGCCTAATCTTGACAAACCCTTTAAACTACGTGGCAGTAGAAACCCAATGGTTTTCTAAGTTTCTCAATGGATTTGAACAGTTTTCCAACAATGGCTTGAAACTAAACATTAAATACAGAAATTCCAACTAAGTGATGTCCGAGTTGCATTGAAATGAAAAGTCCTATATGCACTTAATATTGATATATTGGTGGTGTTTTCAGGGACAGCTGTAAGTGTTTTTCTGTGAATAAGATAAAATTGATCTTGTCTTTTGGCTCTTTGATAATATATCAGTCTTATCCATTATCTTATCGCAGTGAAAAGAGGCCAAACTGACTTTTCAAATTGTATTGAAACTTTTATTACGTGGAATGACATAAAGAAACTCAAACAGATGTATATTTTGTTTTATTAATAGGATTAGTGTGTGAAAATTGTTCAGGACATTGATACCCATGATGAGTCATGGTTTATCTCTCCTCACAACTAGTTCATTTGGATTAAACTTTAATTTTAAATGGGGTGTGTATTTGTGACTTATAAACGATGATATGATATAATTAATATTCTGTTTCTAAAAGAAGGAAACCAACAATAAGGAAGTTGAAAATAAGGGGGAGGGAGGTGGGTATATGTGGGTAATGATATATTTTGAGAAAAAGACAAACGGTATGGATTGTTCAAAGGTGCTTTTTACTATAAAATTTTGTAGGTCATCTATAATACAGAATAGAAAGCTAATTGTATATTGCAATTTAATTAAAAAATCCCCATTTTTGTATGTCTTTATCTATACTTTGTCATTTAGATAATTATTTGATAAATGACTTTTTCCAGCTGTAAAGATGGCATTGTATTTTTTAGTTGTGATTGGGAGCACAAATATATTTTGTTGCAATATTTCAATCTTTTTGTGAGCTGATTGGGGTAAAAGTAGACTAACTAATCTAAAGTAGACTGTAATAGAACTAATCTAGTGGTTGAATGAAAGTGGTAAAAGTAGACTGTATTTAAAGAGAACATTAGAAGTAAACTGGTGGTTGGATGAAAGTGGTATTATACAAGGTTAGGTGTTCAGTGGCTCATTATTCATGCCACATGTTCAAATTATACTTAATCTGGTGTGTGGTAGAGAACTAGAGTCATTGTTTTTATGCTACAATAATATTGACAGTGTCTCAACCTTCCTTTAATGACTAACATATGTTTCAAAATTTATCCTGGATTGGTCTCTGTAGTGTTAGTCTTGAGGTAAATTCACATAGTTAACCGGTTTTAAAATCACGTTCACATTTTGATTTTTTGTTGGTATTGTGTGCATTTGTGGTGTTTTTATGTTGTGTGTTGTTGTCGAGTTTACCACCATTTGTCCACTTGAACTGCTTTCATTACAGGCTTATTCCCTGGAAAAATTTTTGTTTTGAGTTTAATTCTTGACAAATGTACAACAATAGTTTTTATCAAAGATTTTTTTATTCGTCAGACAATTAATTGCAATTTAATATGTTGACTTATAGAAGGGAGACAGAGTGGCTCGGTTTACATGTATATCATTGGCTACTCGTTACAAATTTCAGAAAGTGAAATAATAATTCTCCAGGCACCAATACCTCCCTGCACATTACACAGCATGCGTTAAAGCCCATTTGATTTCAATTTCATTTGTTAATATACATATCTCAAATCCTTTAAGATATTTTTACAAAGTTCAGTTTTAGAATAACTTACCGGTACCAGTATTTTGGGCTGATGATACATGTATGTGCTATGTAAGGGTAAGAATTGACTCAGATATCAGCATTTCTGCATACTTCTATTCAAATTCTGTCATGAGCACTTTATGCAAACAGAAAAAACTAGCTCAACCATGAGTTACACGGGCCAATGAGAAGAATTATGCTCTTTTTTTGCTGAGGTTGATGCATGTAGCAGCAAAGTGAAAGAAAATGCCATTTTGCACAGAGACAAACATGAAGCCTAGATACCAGCATTATATGATTTGTGCCCCTTTCTTCCCACCACAATCTCCAAACCAGCATTCATACTACTGTATCTAAAATCTGTCATGAGCAATTTCATGCCACAATGGGCTGACCTGGTCAATGAGAAGAATTTAAAACACTTTTCTGATAATGGTTGATACATCTCGCAGGACAATATGTATGAACAACATAAATGTGTCATGTATACCTTTTTATTACCTCATCCTAAACCAGATATTCCCCAATTTGCACGTGACATGGAGTTACGTCGTCTGCCCAACCTTGTGGGTTTTCTCAGGTTTCCACCCACTGCTCAAGAACCTTACATGCAAGCGAAGTACATGCATTGAATAAAATTGAACCATATGCTAGTCCCGAAATGACCCAGTTTGTGTCAACTTGAAGTTAAACCCTCTCTCCCTCTCTCATATAAACCAGAGTCCTGGATCCATGCCTGTTTGTATTATTATATGTACCCTATATAAAATAAATGGTCTGGTAATGGATGGAATGATCTCCCAGGACGACCATAATGTACGTACAACCAGTATGTCAAGTGTGCCTTTTTATAACCACCCCACACCACTCTCATAAACCACATTTCTGGATCGAACGTGGTTTGTGTTGTTATATAAAATATACCTCAGTCTTTGTTTAGCTCAAACTAGATGTCAGAAAGCTCCAGGCTCAGGTGTTTCATTAGTTGCCTTTGTCTTTAAAGGAATTAAGCATTTATTCATTGAGCAACTATCCACTGTGTGTACATGACTTGGTATTGATTCTCAAGCTGAAGCAAAGTGCAATTACATGTCAGTGTTACATACAAGGATGATTAGGTAGACGAGATAGAAGTTAATAATCTAATGTGAATGATGGAACTCGCTCGTTCAAACGAATTTCATTACGTAATGATTAACGAAAGCATCTACCTGCTTTAGCTTATAAATATGAGAGATTTTCCTGGTAATTTGTTGACTGGAACAAGTCTTTCAATCACAATCGTTGGCTACTAGTTGATGTCAGACAGGCAATTGATCGGCCTGTAGGTCAAGTACCGCTGGTATTAAAGTCATGTATAGATCAGTGGTGATTCACACATTCTATACACGTCTGCTAGAGTTAAGGAAATTCTATTTATGTTAGTATTAAATAGCATTAGAATAATGTTAATCATTATTGGATACACTAGTGCCGGATGTCCAGAAATAATGTTTGGAATGAGAATGACCGGAGGTGGTCAAATGTATGATGATGTAGAACAGATGACCAGCAACATGTTGGAAGACTCCAGATTTTGACTTCTATATTATCATAACCTTTCACAACCCCAGTTTCTCCTGACTTCTACTTTCAATTTTATTATTCATGTAATCTGTTGAAAAAATAAATAAAAGATATTACTTGTACTTGGATTAGAAAATATTGGTATGAAATTCAACTGAGCAGAATACATGTGTTGCATGTATTATATTTATGAGTAAATCAATGATATTGAATTAAACTTCACACAAGGGACAACTTATATACCATGTTTTTATGATATATTTTACTAAGTCAATAATAGCATTGTTCTCACTCAATATATTTGAATTCTCGCACAACACAAAATCTGGCAAAAAAAATAGCAAAACAAAAAACTTCTGTCTAAGCGGAATATTGACCTGGTTGACTGCTGTGTTGGCAGTAAAACTTTATTGCTGTCTTTGCGCTACTAAAAGTGTATTGATTAGATACATATTTCATATGTTTAAATTAGCCAAGTCTGTAACTCAATATTTTTCTCAATATTCGAAATTAAAAACACGAAGTAGAATTCAATATTGTTCTATTTCAAACAATGTTGATGTTACTACACTGTATCTTGCTGTGAAACTATAGGATCCTAATATTTAAGACACAATTAACATTATGATCCGTACACAAGTTGTGTACACTATGGTCACTCGGCAAACCTCGACAGATTTCTGAACCTACATCTAGTCTCGGCTGTATGACGGTAAGTGATATGTACCTACGCCCATACATTTGCGATGCGGCTACCAGTTTACTTTAGCAGGAAAACTTGACGCTATTACACAAATTGGGAACCTATTCGGCAAGCGACCTATTCGACCGATCGAGCTGCAATCTGTTCGTTGGAAACCTATTTAGAATAAAGACAACAGTCGCCTTAACTTATCTATTTATCAACCAATAAAATCCAACTTTATGTCTATCAAATGAAAGTAGAATATATTATTTTTTATCCATTCCTTTAGCTCAGAATAGAAGTGTAATTTCGTCATTATCTTACAGCTGGATCGGTCGAATAGGTCGCTAGCAAAATAGGTTACCAATTTGTGTTCGGAATGGGCGCAGCCATGTTTCATCCGGGACCTTTAAAGTAGTTCCAATATGGCGGAATTCGTCATATAGCCGAGGTTAGATGTAGGTTACGGAATCTGCCGAGGTTTGCCGAGTGCACTATGGTTTCGGGTGCCATTTAGTAATAAACATATTAAAACATTCGACAAAACAATGTGGAAGTAATTAGTAAAAGCTGTTTCACAAATGACAAAATAATAATTTAAAAAACATTTAGAATGCAATAAGCAGATGTAAGCGACTGCAGTTTAATTTGAATTGTTCACCAAACATAATTGATTAGAAATTACATTATTTTTTTCAAAAATTAAATATAAATCACTTCACTTACATTCATATTAGGTTAATATGTGCATTAAGAATCATTTTTGTCTATATCAAGGTTAAAAGAATAGAGCCATATGTTCTTTAAGGTGGTTGATACCATTTAGATTTTTTCTGATAATATCTTATTGTTCACGGTTTAACCAATGCTAAAATGTACTCAAATGGTTAGCATGTGCGTGTTGTATCATAAAGCCTGTCATTGAGTCAACTGGCGTGGTTTCGAATACCTGGTTGTACGTGACAAGGAGTAGGGTCGCCTGACCAACCTCATTGGTTTTCTCCAGGTCCTCCAGTTTCTTCCCACTGTTAAAGACCCCTACGCGCAAGCAAATTATTGAAATGAAATTAAACCATATGTTAATGCCAAAATGACCTAAATTGTGTCGAGTGGACATTAAACTCCATTTCTCACTCTCACTTTAATTAAAAAAACAAAGCCAAAATATCAAGAGTAGATAATCTGATGGTGTCAATGGCATCAGACTTAATCTCCTGGCTGAGCAAAAGATTTTATCCAACATTTACTGATGAGACGGCGCTGGCTTGTTAATGTATGCAGAGGATATCTAAAGTTGACAAATTTCCATGTCTTTGTTGATACTAATACTAATACATGTAGCTATTGAATCTTATTTGAAGTTATATTCCTTATAGAGATCAGGGGGTTGTATGACTGAATGGTTAGTGAGTAACCGCTGCATGATATGGTGGTATCTCATTGATCCAACTAACGGGCATGGTTTTGATTTCTGGATTGTATATGATAAGGTTAGGGTCACTTGTCCAACTTCGTGGATTTTCTCTGTATCCTCTGGTTTCCTCCCATTCTAAAGACTCCACATGTTAGTTTACTCGCTCTCTCTCTCTCTCTCTCTTTCTCTTAGAGATTTAACATGAACAATATTGTAGTTTGCAAGGATTAGAAATTTCTGAAATGATGATCAGCAACTTTAATATTGGTGCATTAGAAAAGTTTGTGTATGAAATAAAAGAATGCACAATGAAATTTGTGACAGACCATTAAAGTTTATGTCTCTCTTAATTCTGTGATAAGCCTTTAGTTTCCCTGGCCAAAACAGCAAACTTTCCAGTTTCTAGATCCCCACAAGTGTCTTTTAAAGGTTAATGTTAGGTTAATCCCCGTTTTCATTGATCCTGAAGGATATAAATATTAATCTTACAGGGGTAATAAAGACAGATGACCTGACCTTTCATGACTTTTGACATATATCCACATGTACAGAAACGACATGAAATGTAGTTTAGAACGACATGAAATGTAGTTTAAAGTCCTACTTTTCTGCACATGACAGGCTAATGAAGACTGTCAAGTGTACAGATCTAGAAATACCTGTATGATTTATGGGATTGTGATGTTTCTAATCGGCATGATGATGTGCCCTTTAATCTTATTTTGTTCTCACTTATTTCTATTAGGTCTAACTTGCAAATCATTTATTGTTTTGTTTTTAATTTTGAGTGAAGCCTGTATCACTCAATCCATTAACTTGATTTGATATTTGTTGTTTATTTCTATCAATGTCGGATGTGGGTGGATGGCAGTGGGTATGGGTGGATGGTTGGATGGCTGAAAGGTTAGCGTGGTGACAAGAAGTGGGGGCGCCTGGCCAACCTTGTGGGTTTTCTCTGAGTCTTCCGGTTTCCTCCCTCAAGCGAATTAATGAAATGAAATTCAACCATATGTTAGTCCCGAAATGACCTGGATGTTAAACCCCATTTCTCTCTCTATCAATGTCTGTATATGTCCACAGGTTTGTCTTGTCACTTTTGTTTTGTTTTCCGTGCAGTTATCCTTTTTTGTACTATAAATGGTTCATTGATCTTCTTGGGTTGCTGTTTGATCTTTTATTGTAATGCCTTTATGGTTCATTGATCTTGTGACAGCTGTCAAAAACAGCCCAAGTATTTAGTATCAATTTATTGATGTAACATGCGTTAAGGGAGGATTTAATAGCCATGATTTATATTTAATATAACCACAAATGTGTGTTAAGTGTGTAGTAATTTAATTGATATTATTACCATCAGGAAATTGATGGTAATATAAATTTATGGTAATATATGAATGTACACAGGTATGTTTTGGGTGAATGAAAGAATTTAAACATACATTATGCAAGAGCTAAGTCTGCCTATTGTTGGTCTTGCATTAGGCCTAAAATGTTATTTTGATTATTAATTAGACATTAACTTCCTTATCCAGAACTTAATCAACTCTTAATGTCATCGCAAGCCTGCAATATTAGAATCCAATTTGTTGTCCAACTTTCATTCAGGGCATTATCTAGTATTTGTATTTTGGTTTAATTTTCTTAAATAATGTTGAATAATTAATCTGACTACAAATTACTTTTATTATTAGCATGGATTAAGCCTTGAGAAATGTGATATTTTGGTGAAAAAAGCTTAAATATGACATAGTTACTCTAAGGCAGTGATTCTCAACCAGTGTGCCATGGCACACATTTGTGCCACGAGATCTTCCTAAATACGCCGCAAAATTTTGAATGGCACACTTAATTAATGCAAGAAACCACTTGATCCCAATTGCGTCTTGTCTATTGATAAATTAATAGCTGTATTTTTCGTTATTTAGTTTGAGTCATTCTATGCGTCCATGACTAGTCTATTATTGCATACCGTATATGACTTTTGATGATTTTATTTTGCTAAATTCAAATAGTTTTCATATGTTTGGCCAGGTGTGCCGCTAGTTTTTCATGTGTTCAAGGAAAACACGTGGATGCATGTTTGACCAGTATTTATAATATGAAAGTTGTATTTTCAAAGTTTCTCTCCATGAGTGAAATCTTCCAGATCTTTCCATCTGCCGACCAGTTTATCATTCTTCAAAGTTTTCAGCATGTGGCGGCCATAATGATGGACATTCTTGGAATATTTTTGAGAGCAAATCCGAAAATTTGAAGTTGAAGCCAGTATGCATATAATATCTAAAGCAGTGGCTTATTTTTGTTCTTGCATGCATTATTGTCCATTGTAACTAGCATTTGGTATGTTTTGTTGGAATTTATATTTTGTTTTTGTATGAGATTCACCATTCAATTTGTCCAAATATTGTTCTCTTCATGTGTATAACAGTACCGATAATATTTCAGTGAGTGGGTATAACATGTCTTTGATTGAGTTTATGCCTTTTATATAAGAATGTGTTAAAAGGATATAGAAGTGCAGTCGTTAACAGGATTTGCATACTTTTTAGAACCATGGTTTGGGGTCCTAGACTCTTGAATGGAAAGTTCAAGAAATATGGGTCAAGAAGATTAGGTACATGCGAAAGAGCCATTGACAGTTGAAATTTGAAGATTAGGTATTAGGTGCATACGAAAGAGCCCTTGACAGTTGGAATTTTAAAAAGATTAGGTGGAAATACTCTTTACAATTACAATATTTTGATTTGTTTTGTTTAAAGTTGCATCTTTAAATGTATAAAACAGTTAGTAATTTAGGAGATTGGGATCCTGATTAACACCTATCAGCGTACCATGGAGCAGGAACTGAGAATGATATAATTGTTACCTTGTAATTGTGATGTCATGTCAAAAATGGAAACCAGTTCGTGTTATGAATCTATGCAAAATTGTTCAAGTTTGATTGTACTTGAATTAGCGGAGTGGCCGGCTTTTGTTTGATGATTGTGGCCCCCCCAGATGAGTAGTGGAGCCCAGATCCTGATCCAATGAAACATAACTTGACATTTAGACGAGCGTAATAAAGATATGTTCCCGCAAGCTTAATCAGGTTATCTAGATTCATTTTATCTGATATTTTTAATAGCAAGGCAAGATCAAATTATGGACTGAAATTGCCTAATAAGCTTACAATAAATCAAAGAAGTTAATTATTGTAGACAACCAACGAGTTCCATTATACAGAAGTATAAAACTGGCAGCGTGAAAACTGGCCATAATATTAGCTTGATGAGTTCACGTAATTGTTTTTCATTGAGTTGTTTTTATTGTCCCCCGCCTTTCGAAGAAAGTTGGGGGACTATTAAAATGGATTCGTCCGTCTGTCTGTCCTTCTGTCTGTCCGTCTGTCTGTCCGTCTGTCTGTCCGTCACACTTTTTGGGACACAATAGCTCTCTTCCTAATTGAGCTAGAGTGTTCAAACTTGGTGTATGTGTTTATTAGGTCAATGCCTTGATGGAGTTCGAAGATGAGCATTTTCCGCTTAGGGTAAGCAGAGATAAGCAATTTGATTGGTTGATGCTTTGGGACACGATAACTTTAGTTCTAATTAAGTGAGATTGATGAAACTTGGTGTATAGTTTCATTACAGTAATACCTTGACTAAGTTCGATAATGAGCATTTTCTGCTCAGGGTAAGCAGAGCGATACGCAATTTGATTGGTCGAGACTTTGGAACACAATAACTCTCCTTATAATTGAGTTAAAATGTTCAAACTTGGTGTATATGCTTATTAGGTCAATGCCTTGATGGAATTCGAAGATGAGCATTTTCCGCTTAGGGTAAGCAGAGATAAGCAATTTGATTGGTTGATGCTTTGGGACACGATAACTTTAGTTCTAATTAAGTGAGAGTGATGAAACTTGGTGTATAGTTTCATTACAGTAATACCTTGACTAAGTTCGATAATGAGCATTTTCTGCTCACAGTAAGCAGGGTGATATGCAATTTGATTGGTCGAGACTTTGGAACACAATAACTCTCCTTCTAATTGAGTTAAAATGTTCAAACTTGGTGTATATGCTTATTAGGTCAATGCCTTGATGGAGTTCGAAGATGAGCATTTTCCGCTTAGGGTAAGCAGAGATAAGCAATTTGATTAGTTGATGCTTTGCTACACGATAACTTTAGTTCTAATTAAGTGAGAGTGATGAAACTTGGTGTATAGTTTCATTACAGTAATACCTTGACTAAGATCGATAATGAGCATTTTCTGCTCAGGGTAAGCAGAGCGATAAGCAATTTGATTTGCCGAGACTTTGGAACACAATAACTCTCCTTCGAATTGAGTTAAAATGTTCAAAATTGGTGTGTATGCTTATTAGGTCAATGCCTTGATGGAGTTCGAAGATGAGCATTTTCTTCTTAGGGTAGGCAGAGATAAGCAATTTGATTGGTTGATACTTTGGGACAAGATAACTTAGGTTCATCTTGATTGATGATTTTTATGCCAATACAATGACTGCATTCTCATTCAGTAATGGATTCGACAGTAACAGTGTATAGAAACGATTGACTCGGACACGAGTACTAGGGTACATTTTCTTTTTTCTCGTCGGTTTTAGCATTTTTCTTTATAAAACACTTTTGGATGACACTTCGTGTACAGTTTGATTGCTCGATACGTTTGAAAAAAATAAATGTGTGATTAATTAATATGTGTCATCTATTTATTTTGGGACTTCGGCGGGGGACATCAGCCTCACTGTTGGCTTGTTTTATTGTGTATGGCCTCTTGAGGCATTTGCTTGAAAACAAGTTCAACTACATGTACGTTGAGAACAAGCCCGTGTTTATCAAGATGTGGACTTGAAACAAATGATTCTAGTCACAAACGAACTGTCTGCAATATGAAAGGAAAGGGAAAAGAATGCACATGGCAGTTTGACCCTGCATGATGCATGATGCTAGCACCCCATGGTGATAAGTGTTTCCTGTGAATGGAATAGGTGTTGCCAAGACACAGAACAAATGGACAACAAGAGTATGAAAGTGGATTATTGAGAAAAAGTTTTTCATATTATTTGTAGATTTGGTGATAAAAAGATATCCAACCCTAACAATTTAGATGTATACCATCTGCTGATTACACTTAATGAGTTTCTGACAGTCCCATGAAAATGGTGGCTTGGAATCGCATACAAATTTAACTTGAAACTAATAGTTCCTGGTTAAAATATATGCATGATTTATTATTATTATAAGCTTCATAAAGTCTCAAAGTTTCTGATGTCATTTAGATACCAACAAAAACCTAGTAGCATTATTATAATCTTCATTAAATTTCAAAGTTTCTGATGGCCAAAAATATACAAGAAAGTACTAGTAGCATTTTATTATTTCTAAAAAATTCAATTGTTATTGGTAAATACAGAATAACAGAAATGAAATGGCTGATTAACAACAAAAATAAAGATTTGAAGATGCACCTTTAAACAAAACTAATCAAAATATTTTGAATTTTAACGGACAGCAGCATTTCCACTTAAGCTTCTTCAAACTTCAACTGTCAAGGGCTCCTTTGCGTGCACCTAACAGAAATATTTATATGTAACTCGATAAGATTTTATTATTCATGTTAAAAACAGATCTAAAAGATAAAAACAAGGAAATAGTAAATTTTATTGCCATTTATGTTAAAAAAGAATTGCAGTAATAAAACTAAAGCATTAAATATTTTATGCTCTATGATCAGTCAAGTATAATCACCAGTAAATAAAGTTCCATATTAACTTCTAAATGTGTAGCATTATTATTCATTAAATATTTTATGCTCTATGATCAGTCAAGTAGCATTATTATTCATTTTAAAAAAACCCAGACTAAACAGAAATAAACGAACATGCAATGTTACGAAATTACAGTATGTGCCTTAAAATCATAATCAATACTGATTCAAATAATAGCTGAGTTTTATGTTAAACTTAAATTTACCCCTGCCCCCTCTTCCCCCCAAGACATTATAAAAGTTTATGCTCTATCTGTCAAGCATAATGGCCAGTTAATAAAGTTCCATATTAACTTCTAAATGTGGAGCATTATTATTCATTAAAAGAAAACATGGGACTAAACAGAAATAAACAATCATGCTATGTTACTAAATTATGTGCCGTAAATCATAATCAATACTGATTCAAATAATAGCTGAGTTTTATATTAAATTGAAATTTACCCCCCCTCCCCCTCCCAGACATTATAAAGTTTTTGCTCTATCTGTCAAGCATAATGGCCAGTTAATAAAAGTTCCTGATTAACTTCTAAATGTGTAGCATTATTATAAAAATTATTGGTCGATTCAATTAATAACAGTAAAACCGTAAAACTGTCATTTATACATGGGCAATTATAATCATAGGCTTATTAATGGTTATAATCCTAGATTAGATCTAATCTACTTGCCTACTGTGTAAGAGGTTTATAAGAAGGGTGGAAGCCAGTGAACTCACTGGAGGGTATTATCCTTGAACATCATCTTCTATTTCTCCATCTACACTTTATATTCAATGTGATAATGTTGCATAATCAATCGTGGCAAAGATTTCCAAAATCAAACAATAAATCAATTATGGTAACTGTGCTTAAGGTATAGTGTCAATCTTATTTATTCGACCTAGAATAAAAGAAGTGTTTCATCCTTGTTGAGATTGGCTGTAGGCTGTTTAGGGTTTATTTGCCTGTAGGCTGTGTAATAAGATGTATTGGATGGTTGTCCTGTCCCATATGGTGTGTGTGTGTACTGCGTTCTTAGTTATAACTGATCATTGTGTGGCAGCAGTTCAGGGACATACCATATATTCAAGGAATATTGGATTGAATTATAAAGCTTGGTAAGATTTTTGTGCAATTCTTAATGGGTAATGAAGATTGTTTGAACTTTGACTGATATTTAATGGGTGGTTGTAACATGTTGTTTATGTGTCTGATGTTTTATACAAGATCTAGTACTTTAAACCGGAGGTAATGTTATACATGTACTTTATACATTATATGACTTGAGTTGCCTGAGATAATATCTCTGTTTTTTATAGAATGTCAATGAGAAATCAGTGATAATAGCTCAATGGCGATTCATTTATTATTGTGTAGCTTTGCAATATTTATGAATATATGTATTACTGATTTTAAAGCTTGAGAATAATGTGGTATTTTTATATATCAAACCAGGATATATAGTACCTGTAAGATTTATAGTACCTGTAAGACACCTGTCACGGGCATTATCAAACACACAAATCCGTCTTTGTCAGGCACCGTCCCTCTCTTGTTTATGTCATGTCATTTCAACATGGTTGTTATTTACACTGCTATAGATTTTTTCTATTTAATCAGAGATTTTAATTAAATCATGATTGATATTGGGCACAAAGTTCAAAATGCCAGGTACAAGTTGATAAGTGCCTAAAATTATTTCAGTCTATGAAAGTATCAATGGAATTAAAAGTTGAAATAAAACCAGGATGTTAGGGGAGGAGTAGGAAATAAGACCTACACTCTTCTACATCCTTGTACCACTTGGCATTTATTTAGATAATTTTAAATAAGTTACATTTTGTTGTTTTGTTTATTTGTTGTATTTTAATTTAGTTTTTAACCATTGTTGTAATATTCATTTTCTTTTGCCCCCCAAAACTAATATCCCAGCAAAGTCTTGATTGTCCAAAATTTAAGAAATACGTTATTGTAAGAGATTCCAGTTATAAAAGATTTATAAATGTATTCACAAAAAGGCAATTAAAGATAGGGATAGAATTAATGTTAGCTTCAAATGGTTAAAAAGATAGAAGTGATTGATTTAAATGATTTTTGGATCAATATGTTTTTTTCTTATAATCATTGTGCTTGTTATTAAGTATGGACTTGGGAGTCATGTTTTCTTTGAAACTAGAATGCCACTGATTGAACCTTAGCCTTAGCTAATGACCAAGAAAATGAAAAATTTTACATGAATTTATTCCTTTGAAATTGTCGTGAAATCCTGTAAAATCGACCAGTTGCCTCAGGGTATGGGAAAATGATGACATGACAACTGTGTTTCCTTAGGGTAACGACCATGTTGATTTATTACTCTTAAATTATAAAAAATTTTGCCAAATCAAAGAACTACTACCCTCTGGTTATTGGTTGGATAAAAGACATTACAGAGTAATTAAATTACTTTTAGTTAAATAAAACCGAACGTCTTACTGTGTGTATTTATTATTTATGGTTAATGTTATAACTACATGTAAGACATAAAAGGCAATTATCATTTGGGCAAACTTTGGGAGACAACTTCACCAGCGAATTTTGCTGGTTTTGTTCGGACAACACCATTTACATGCACCAATATCAAACATGTTTGATATTTATTGGCAGAATATTTATCGATACCTATATATTTTGTGGTCAAAATTGTACCAGAGCATACATGAGTTAAGTTTTGGCTACATGCATTTGTCTTGTGTGTCCACTGCTTTGCCCAAGAAAATTAGGCGCCGGACAACTTCGACAAACTAAAGTCATACTTTGGGGAGATATTGAGTTGTGTTGTTTTTAGTGCTCTTGGAGTTCCGGTGACTCGGTGATTTAGGTTCCGATGCACTAATTAAACCAGATAATGATATTGATATACATTTATATATACATCACATCATTAATTTAAATTAAAAGATTTTGTCTTGGATAATGGATTAGAAATAACAAGAATACAGACAGCTTTGTTTAAAAAAAACACAGGTTCAGACAACTGAGATTAAAATAACGCGGAGTCAGACAACTGAGATTAAAATAACGCGGAGTCAGACAACTGAGTTTAAAAATAACATGGAAACCGACCACTGAATGTTAATGGATCAATTAAAGATAATGATCGATATATATATATACTTTCCAACAAACCATTTTACATGGATATCAAAAATAAAAACACACATCACACAGCATGACTGATAACTATTATTCAATTTGTGAAGTTTCGGACACTAATAGGTGAAACGGAGGAGCTAAGTGTGGACAGACCGTGAATGTTTAATAATATGGTTAAATGGAGAAAGGAACTCATTATATATTAATATACATATTATTAATATCATTGTATTGAACCACCAGTTATAAATATTATAATACATGTATGAGCAGCTCATTCTTTTATTAAAGTATGGTAATAAGTTTCTGTTGTTTTTGTAAAAATTGATTTGATGAATAATATGAAATAAGTTTTATTAAGCAATCTGTGTACCAATAGGTTTTGTTAAAATTGTTTTTATGATTGATAAAATAAGGTTTATTTAAGCAGTTAGTGTAGATTATGTACTGAATTGAATAATATATGATGAAATATATTGAAATAATAAAATAAAATTTATTTACATCACTTGAACTAGCGGTCAACATCAAATAAAAGGATCTATTAGATTATTTGCATCAGTACTGACCGTTCCTAATGACAACTTACAATTAAATACATTAATTATATACCATGCATCATTGTACATAGTCCTATTCACAAGTTGGACAAGGGACTGCTTTTAGCATCATAAAGATCTCTTCTGCTTCTGCTGTTGAAATAATTAGGGTTTTTTTTTTTAATGATCAAATGATTCTTGTGTTTATTAGATGTAAAAATTTTGAGTATGAAATCATGCAAGGTATTTTTAATCATTTTTTTCCTTAATTGTTGGTCATAAAATGGATATCCTGTCAAAATTTTAAAACGGATGTCCTCAGGATTTGTTCCATTTTTTTTATGTGATTGACTTTTAAATACCAAATGGGTGCCTTCTTGAAAATTAATATCAATGTCGATTTATCTCCAATCTGATTAAAACACAAATCCTATTTCGTTTCGTTTTTATAGTTCAAAACTTTGTTTTACTTGTCTTTACTACATTAGGATCTGAAAGACTTGTTATTTAACTCGCGTTCTGCTTGAAATGAGGGGTCAGCCAATCAAATTGTCTGTCGAATTGAGGGTTTGACCTTTTTTTGCGAGGAATTGTGGTTAGGCATTATCAGCGATATAAATCAAAACAAAGCAACAACGATTCTGTCTCTCTTTTGTACTTTAAAATGGAATATTGTTATTAATTTATGAACACCAGGCATATCCAGGCACATTAATGAATATTTAAATTAAAACATTATATTACTATGATTATGGCTGTCTACAAATTTGTGGAATCTTACAAATGTCCATATATCTTGGAAGATTTTAATTGCTAAATTGGATGGCTACCAAAATAGTGTTTGTGTACATTAAGTGATGTTATAGAGAGATTAACAACATGTATTTATAAGCATTATTCACATATATTGCAAGAACCAGGTCTTAATTATAAACTGCTAGAATTTATAATTTAATATTAAACAAATTAGATTGATTAGAGGCCGTTTAAAGGGGCATTGAGTAAAATTACATGAAGATAAAGAGCTGACATTTCTCGCCATAATAGTTGTAAAATATATAGTAGAAACAGAATATGCAGACAATTTCAGTCAAATTGCTTCACCGTTAACCAAGATATTAGCTATTCAAATTTTACAAGCCTCAAACGTCATTAATTATAATTGTGGTGCGATGATAACTAAGAAAGAATCATTAGTCATTTTTACATCAAATTATCCATCATAAAAGGTATTCAAATCCACTAAATATTGCAGGCTAACTATGGCATCAAGTGTTAATTATGACCTTTATAATATAATGGATGTCTAATCAATAATTTAGATAACATTTCAGGTGTAAAGAAAGATCTGCAATAGGCTGATATAGCTTTTGTATAATGCATGTTAAATGAAAACAAATCATTCCGACTTGCATAGATTTATTGCTAGTTTAAAATATGGACCAGGAACCAAGCATTACATCATTACTGCCATCTTGGAATTGTAACATTGTATCAAAAATCAAAGCTCCACAATCGATTCACAATTCTCTAAGGAACTAGCAAGCCAAGTTGCATGTTGATTGCCGACTGTATAAGAATGGACAAAACCTTGGGCTCGATTTGAAAAATGAAGCCCCCAACCAGCAGAGTAGCACTTGCCGCCCACTATCAGGTCCCAATATAGTGATTTAAACTTTGTGCAAACAAAAATCTACGACTAAGTTTTGAGTCTCTATTATTTCTTTGTATTTTTCAGTTGCTAGTAGAAGATCGGAATGAATAGCAGAAATACAAAGATTATTTGATACATTTTAAGGTAAGATAGAATAATATTTTTTCTGTTTTTAAACAAATATTATGTGACGGCTGAATCTTGTGGATTTTCTCTCGGTGCGCATGTCTCCTTTCACTTCTAAAAACAATGCACACATGATTTTTTTTTAAAATAAAGATATACGGTATCTTGTATTAGTTTTGAATTGACCAGGTTTCAGTGTGGAATGCATGTTATCTTTTTAAACCTGACAAACCTGTATCAAATGCTGTGGCATATTAATTGTCCATTTGACACAAACTAGGTCATTTCGGGACTAACACACGTAGGGGTCTTTAGCAGTGGGAGGAAACCGGAAGACGTGGAAAAAACCCACAAGGTTGGACAGGCGACCCTACTCCATGGCAGTTCACTCAATGACAGACCGTATAATACAGCGCGCATGTGCTAACCATTCGGCCATCCAAGCGCCCCATATACATGTATGTAGATGTGGCGAGTCACTATAGAATCAGAAACTGTATAAATATCAAAATATTACAAATAGTATGGTGTAGATGTAAATATTGACAGTTATATGGGAAGACATAACATCCACAACCCTTTAAGGTCACTATAGGATCTGGGAGCACATAGAGATTTGGTAATAAAATGTATTAGTTTGAATATCAAGTGAACATGAAAAGATGAAAATATTACAATGAGATTGATGTAAATATTTGCCTAGTATGGCGACAGTCAGAATGATGGATAGGAAGACAAAAAAACTAAAAACTAAAATCCCTTTCAATGATCAGTCAGTTTTAGGTTATTTTGGTAGATGTGGCAAGTCTCTATGTGATCCAATCGCGAAGAGATGTGGTGATAGAATACACTTTAAATAGATAAAATTATTAGAATGCATTATTTGGGAAGTTAAAAGCCGACAGTTACAAGTTATTGGAAGATACAGAAAAAAATATTGACATTGTACATCAACCATTTCACAATAACTAGTGTCTCCCAATTTGGAGCTGGGATGGCTCAGTGAGTAAGATGTTGACTCACTAACTTTGAGGTCCAGTGTTCAATCACAGTGTTGGCAGAGAAAGATCTTCAGGATTTTCGGGTGTGGTTCCCCCTTGTCAGTGGTGCAGGACTGAGGGCCTGGCAAGAGACAACGTATACTGGTAGTCATTTGGATGGAATGAAAAATAACAACCCCTTGTGCACATTCGGGTACGTGAAAGCTCCTGTATTGATAGTAGCGCTGTCTGGGCAAAACTTCCTTCATAGCACCCTGTATGGCATATATGCCTGTCTTATCAGTCAAGTCGTTGCAGAACAGTAGGATGTTAAACTCTATTTCATTTTACATTTGTTTCCTGGTTTATGTTGGTGTTTGTTCAGTTTTAATTATGGAGAGTAGAGGAGAGACATTAAACCCCAAGCCAGAATTCACTTGTCACATGATTCATTCATGGTAATTTATCGCTTTTGGCATTCTTTGACATTTGGTTAGGAAAAATATTACCATTTGATTTAATTTACACAGGCACAGTTGCTGGCTTATGTAATGTTCTCACAAGACTTCAAATTATAGTGTTGGGATATGACTGTGAGAGTGACTGGATATTGAGGTATTATATAAGGATCTTGGAGGATTAGTGACTGGATGACAAGATATTATGACACTATTTTTAGTTTGAAAATGAAAACTGAGTCTGATATTGAATTATCTGTCAATGATTTAACACTGGGAGGAAAGTAATAGTAGAGCTTGGCAGGATTTAAAAATTAGACACTTGATTATTTGAAGGAAAATGATTTGCGTTTATAATGTTACATTACGCACAAGCGTATTATTGGAATAAAATTAAACCATATGTTAGTCCCAAATGACCTAGTTGGTGTTCAGTTAATGTTAATGAATCTGATCTGCTGTTCAACATCTGTTGATGATTAAACACAAAAATGGATAATTGGCCATTTATTACTGTAACTTAACAAAGTTTGCTGGAAACCATTGTGTTGTTCTGAAAATAGAAATTAGCTAAATAATTTGGCTTATGTACTGTGCGTCAAAGAGTTAGTAAAGTGTCTCGATTGTCCAGACACTAATGGTAAGCTTAAAAAAGATGTGATAGAAGTAAGAATAGAAGAAATATAAAAACCTGGAACCATTGACTGTTGTACCCTGTTTCTATTTGGTAATATTTGTTATATTCTTTCCCAAACATATTGTCAATATTTGTCATCAAACACAGCTGTAACATCTGGCAATATCCCTTTACTTTAAAGGACACTGTTGGTGTCCATCACTTTTCGTTTTACATATGGATAATTCTGGTCATCCACATTTAAAATGAAATTTGAATATAAGAGATCATTGCTACTGTTGATCCGTAATAACAATTTGAAGAGTATGATAAGTAAGGCAAATAAGAGAAAGCAGTTCTTGTTAGCAACTGAACTACAGATCAATAACCAATGCAACCAAGACTTTTTCTGAATAATGATATATACGTTCTGTTAGTATTAAAGTTACCACTTTTTGATGTTCATATTGTCAGTAACTGTTGCCAAACATACCTGTGAACTTTCCAATTAAACAAATTCTGAAAATGGTTGAAGTTTCAACTTGAAACTGTTGTTAAAGGAGAAATGTCTTTTACCTAATCTTATACAACTATCTAAATCTCTAGGATATCGTTATCAAAGAAATACAAATTTTCAGTTTCCACATTAAACACTGTTTAAGTAAGTGCCTGGATGACTTTATCTGTGTGTATATACCTTATAAATAACATTGAATTCAAGTACAAAATCTGTAGATATATATTACCCTATTATGGTAGGCAAATCTGAAAATCTAATCCGAATTGCTCAATATTGTGATTTGAAATTTTAGACATGGTGGTCACATTTCTCTTAGTTGTCCCCCGCCTTTCGAAGAAAGTTGGGGGACTATTAAAATGGGTTCGTCCGTCCGTCTGTCTGTCTGTCTGTCTGTCTGTCCTTCTGTCTGTCTGTCTGTCTGTCCGTCTGTCCGTCACACTTTTTGGGACACAATAACTCTCTTCCTAATTGAGCTAGAATGTTCAAACTTGGTGTATGTGTTTATTAGGTCAATGCCTTGATGGAGTTCGAAGATGAGCATTTTCCGCTTAGGGTAAGCAGAGATAAGCAATTTGATTGGTTGATGCTTTGGGACACAATAACTTTAGTTCTAATTAAGTGAGATTGATGAAACTTGGTGAATAGTTTCATTACAGTAATATCTTGACCAAGTTCGATAATGAGCATTTTCTGCTCAGGGTAAGCAGAGCGATACGCAATTTGATTGGTCGAGACTTTGGAACACAATAACTCTCCTTCTAATTGAGTTAAAATGTTCGAACTTGGCGTATATGCTTATTAGGTCAATGCCTTGATGGAGTTCGAAGATGAGCATTTTCCGCTTAGGGTAAGCAGAGATAAGCAATTTGATTGGTTGATGCTTTGGGACACGATAACTTTAGTTCTAATTAAGTGAGAGTGATGAAACTTGGTGTATAGTTTCATTACAGTAATACCTTAACTAAGTTCGATAATGAGCATTTTCTGCTCAGGGTAAGCAGAGCGATATACGCAATTTGATTGGTCGAGACTTTGGAACACAATAACTCTCCTTCTAATTGAGTTAAAATGTTCAAACTTGGTGTATATGCTTATTAGGTCAATGCCTTGATGGAGTTCGAAGATGAGTATTTTCCGCTTAGGGTAAGCAGAGATAAGCAGTTTGATTGGTTGATGCTTTGGGACACGATAACTTTAGTTCTAATTAAGTGAGAGTGATGAAACTTGGTGTATAGTTTCATTACAGTAATACCTTGACTAAGTTCGATAATGAGCATTTTCTGCTCAGGGTAAGCAGAGCGATACGCAATTTGATTGGTCGAGACTTTGGAACACAATAACTCTCCTTCTAATTGAGTTAAAATGTTCAAACTTGGTGTATATGCTTATTAGGTCAATGCCTTGATGGAGTTCGAAGATGAGTATTTTTTCCGCTTAGGGTAAGCAGAGATAAACAATTTGATTGGTTGATGCTTTGGGACACGATAACTTTAGTTCTAATTAAGTGAGAGTGATGAAACTTGGTGTATAGTTTCATTACAGTAATACCTTGACTAAGATCGATAATGAGCATTTTCTGCTCAGGGTAAGCAGAGCGATAAGCAATTTGATTTGCCGAGACTTTGGAACACAATAACTCTCCTTCGAATTGAGTTAAAATGTTCAAAATTGGTGTGTATGCTTATTAGGTCAATGCCTTGATGGAGTTCGAAGATGAGCATTTTCTTCTTAGGGTAGGCAAAGATAAGCAATTTGATTGGTTGATACTTTGGGACAAGATAACTTAGGTTCATCTTGATTGATGATTTTTATGCCAATACAATGACTGCATTCTCATTCAGTAATGGATTCGACAGTAACAGTGCATAGAAACAGAGGGGCCCTTTTGTCAAGCGTGGGGGCCCCTTTGTCTGCCTTTAGGTTGCCCCTAACTAGGGTACATTTTCATTTTTCTCGTCGGTTTTAGCATTTTTCTTTATAAAACACTTTTGGATGACACTTCGTGTACAGTTTGATTGCTCGATACGTTTGAAAAAAATAAATGTGCGATTAATTAATATGTGTCATCTATTTATTTTTGGGATTTCGGCGGGGGACATCAGCCTCACTGTTGGCTTGTTACACCTACTTTTATTATGGTGTCTTTTGATGTGCCATCAACAAATCATCCATACATCCCTAGAGGCTAAATATTGAATAATCTTGGATGCACTGCTTTCCATATAAATGTTATTTAGAATGTCAGTTTAGTTGGAGAGATTCACTATGTCCAGAGAACATTCTACTTCTATAAAGTAATTTAGTTCATGGATGAAAACACTTATATATGTATAGACCCATTTACACTTATCAGACATCGTACAATGGACAGCTAAAATTTACACTATGTTAATGGTTTCAAGTGAGACATAAGACGGACAGACTTAAGTGGTCTTTATTCAGACTAAGTTCAATGTATAAAAGACACTTAAAAATAAATAGTGTGAATAGAGTACAAAGTTTTATGGTAGATATTTGAATAAGGAGATAATGACATAAATTATTTGTCAAATTCTATTTTCAACCTGGAAATGTGAGACTGTGCGATGGGTGTTTATAGCTGGCCCCTGGACCCATTTGATATATATTAATCCAGGATCTGACTATGGTTCTGTAGGAAAGTTATATTTTTGTCCCCCGCCTTTCGAAGAAAGTTGGGGGACTATTAAAATGGGTTCGTCCGTCCGTCTGTCTGTCTGTCTGTCTGTCTGTCCGTCTGTCCGTCCGTCACACTTTTTGGGACACAATAACTCTCTTCCTAATTGAGCTAGAATCTTCAAACTTGGTGTATGTGTTTATTAGGTCAATGCCTTGATGGAGTTCGAAGATGAGCATTTTCCGCTTAGCGTAAGCAGAGATAAGCAATTTGATTGGTTGATGCTTTGGGACACGATAACTTTACTTCTAATTAAGTGAGAGTGATGAAACTTGGTGTATAGTTTCATTACATTAATACCTCGACTAAGTTCGATAATGAGCATTTTCTGCTCAGGGTAAGCAGAGCGATACGCAATTTGATTGGTCGAGACTTTGGAACACAATAACTCTCCTTCTAATTGAGTTAAAATGTTCAAACTTGGTGTATATGCTTATTAGGTCAATGCCTTGATGGAGTTCTAAGATGAGCATTTTCCGCTTAGGGTAAGCAGAGATAAGCAATGTGATTGGTTGATGCTTTGGGACACGATAACTTTAGTTCTAATTAAGTGAGAGTGGTGAAACTTTGTGTATAGTTTCATTACAGTAATACCTTGAATAAGTTCAATAATGAGCATTTTCTGCTTAGGGTAAGCAGAGCGATACACAATTTCATTGGTCGAGACTTTGGAACACAATAACTCGCCTTCTAATTGAGTAAAAATGTTCAAACTTGGTGTATATGCTTATTAGGTCAATGCCTTGATGGAGTTCGAAGATGAGCATTTTCCGCTTAGGGTAAGCAGAGATAAGCAATTTCATTGGTTGATGCTTTGGGACACGATAACGTTAGTTCTAAATAGTTTCATTACAGTAATACCTTGAATAAGTTCGATAATGAGCATTTTCTGCTCAGGGTAAGCAGAGCGATACGCAATTTGATTGGTCGAGACTTTGGAACACAATAACTCTCCTTCTAATTGAGTTAAAATGTTCAAACTTGGTGTATATGTTTATTACGTCAATGCCTTGATGGAGTTCGAAGATGAGCATTTTCCGCTTAGGGTAAGCAGAGATAAGCAATTTGATTGGTTGATGCTTTGGGACACGATAGGTTTAGTTCTAATTACCTTGACAAAGCTCAATAATGAGCATTTTCTGCTCCGGGTAAGCATAGCGATAAGCAATTTGATTGGTTGAGACTTTGGAACACACTAACTCTCCTTCTAATGTAATTGAGTTAAAATGTTCAAACTTGGTGTATATGCTTATTCATTACAGTAATACCTCGACTAAGTTCGATAATGAGCATTTTCTGCTCAGGGTAAGCAGAGCGATACGCAATTTGAGTGGTCGAGACTTTGGAACACAATAACTCTCCTTCTAATTGAGTTAAAATGTTCAAACTTGGTGTATATGCTTATTAGGTCAATGCCTTGATGGAGTTCGAAGATGAGCATTTTCCGCTTTGGGTAAGCAGAGATAAGCAATTTGATTGGTTGATGCTTTGAGACACGATAACTCGATACGTTTGAAAAAAATAAATGTGCGATTAATTAATATGTGTCGTCTATTTATTTTGGGATTTCGGCGGGGGACATCAGCCTCACTGTTGGCTTGTTTATATCTAAGTGAACCTTCCATATAAAAATTTATCTGCATAATAATATGAATTTAAAAACATTTCAATATTAGCTACCACCTGTAGAACCTTCACCGCAAACTAACAATAAATTGGTTATCGGAATTTTCTATTAAACGGAAACGTTCTTGTTGCTGTAAAATACTGTATCAATATACCAAGTGTTAATTTATATGATAATTTAAAGCATGCACAATTTAACACCATATCTTTCTGCATGAAATGACAATAAATGGCTTTTTGTATGAAAAGGAAACACATCTTTCCTTCGTTATTGTAGCTGTAAAATAATGCTTTATAGAGCGTACTGATATTGAAAGTAATAAAGTACTGCAGAATTTTGCAACATGTTTTAACATCCTATCTTTCCCTTCCCAGTAGTAGTTTCAGGGCTCCCAAGACATATTATACGTCGTATCTAACGGAAGTAAAAACATAATGATGATTAATTAATTCTTACGTTTGGGATTTCATTTCTGCCGTCATGGATTCTTGATTGGTTTTTTGGGGGGTCGGGCAAAATGACGATTTGGCCTAATTTAAAATCCGCCATTTTGACTGCCATTTTGAATTGCTGCTGTATTGGATTTTCATAATTTATCTTTAAATTCAGAGACATCAAAAACCTTATAGCTAAAAGTCATCTAACGAAATAGCTGTCATGAAAATACATTTTTTTATGGGGTTATTTTGGTCCAATTCGCTATTCAGCATATTTCGCCTCTAATCACCATTTGTGTTTGAAGAATTTTTAAAAAAAGGGTTTGACATACGTATCATTGAACCAAACTTTATTGGTTTCTTTTGCAATTCGTTTGGTATAAAGCGCTTTCCCTCCAATCCTACGCATACAGGACACAAATATAGGGGTTTCTCTAACTGGCAACCCGACGATTAGGGATGTCTGCTTGGCTGACAGCATAGGTTGCATGCGTTGGTACTGCGTCAGCTGAGTCACGTGACACAAACTGATAAACATGACTCCTTTATTGCGCGGGGTATTTCCTTGCGAATACACTGTGTTGAGAAGGATTTGAAGTAAAATTTAGTTTGAATATGCTTTAACTCCAAATATATGATCAGACCACCCAGTTTGTACTGTGGAAGGTATCTTTAATGTGTCTTAAAATGTTATTTTCTAATATAAAGGTAACAATTAGATAGGTTTTTATTGGTGCTAGGAATATGTTTGCTAACTTTCTAATCCGGGTGCTGGAATATGGGTGAGAGATGCAGTTCGGTTGTTAAGATCATATTTTTTATACTAACTACCTACATGTACGTACATATTGTCTTGATAATGTAATCATTCATTTAGAACCATGTCAATTTGGCTTTGAAATATCCAAAAATGGTCTGGCTCCGCAATTCAATGTAGAAAAGTATCCCGATGACTTTATTGGTGCTTGTGTCTGTGTAGGCTAATATATTATGCAAAGTCGTTCTGTATTTGCAGAGCCAATTAGTTATCATGCTGTTCATTTTGTAAATGTATGATTGTTAAAGACTCTGCTGGAACTTGTAAAAACCCCTTTTAAATGCCGTCAACGAATTTCTTATTGTTATACCATTGTAATTAATTTTGAAGAGTTATTTTTTTTACATTTTAAAAATTGGGTATTGAGTTTTTGTGAAAAAATAATAAAAGTTTAATGAATATATTTTTCACTTCAATTCAGACAGACAGCTTCATTCTGACTTTTATTTCATAGATATTGAAAGGAAACTAGAGCAGGTAGGCTAAAATTGAAATAACGTCCATGGCTATCTTTGATGGTGTCATAGGGGAATAACCTACCACATGGTGAGTGTCCACCCAAGTCCAAAATAATAACTAAGCTACCTACTAAACATCTCATCACAGAAATTTTCCCTACTCAAACTTCCCTACAGAACCATAGTCAGATCCAGGAGTATAAATGATAAGGAGGTAATGACATAAAGTATTTTGTCAAATTCTATTTTCAACCAGGAAATTACTTTGTGTTTGTTGGATAATTCTGATTCATAATGAATGATTTGGCATTAGTTATCTGACAATATATATAAACATGATATTTATACATTAAAATATGAAAATAACATATTTTTGTGAAAGTAATCAACATTGAAAAATATCGCTATGAGAATGTACGTCCGTTACCTAATATTCACATTTTTTTCTCTCTCATTCATATTTATGAATTGAATTTTTTGAAATTTCGTATCTAAAGGTAAAATAACCCATTCTTATTATAATGACCCAAAAAAGAAAAGATTGGCAAAAATTCTCAGAATAACTTGGGTTTTCGTACATGTACGTCCGTTACTTTTTATGGTATTTTCATTTTATCAAATATTTATATTTTATCTCTCTCATTCATATTTATTGATGGAAAGGTTCAAAAACTCATATATAAAGGTAACATCACCCATTCTTGATATTATGACTGTAGAAGGAAAACATTTTACCAAATTCTCTGAATCATTTGGGGTTTCATAGATGTATGCACGTCCGTTACTAAAATTTTAGGGTAAAAATGTACGTCCGTTACCAAAATTTTTAAGTCGCAATATTTTATGTAAGGAGTAATGTTTTTAGGAAATTAACTGCTCCATTAATTCAAATGAGTTAATAATTAGTATTATCTATCAGTCCTATTACTTGAAAGTTTACATATCTCCTTTAATGGGTTAACAATTTGCACTCGCACGTCCATTACCAGTAAATATGTACGTCCGTTACCACAATAATTTCTAATTTACTGGATTACAAGAATCCAAATGTGAGAAGTGATCATACAGTACACATCTAGTATTAGTGCCCTTTCTTACAGGGATAAAAACTGTTGAATTCCACAGGACAATTCACAGAGTTTTGCAACCATGTTCATGTAGGTAAATCATGGTGTTCATTTCTGTACGTCCATTACCTATACTTTGAGGAGCCAATATTTATTTCCTGTGTTCAGGAATAAATAAAATCATATGTCAATTAATACTTAAAATATATGTCTTTAATACTATATAAAACCCAAACAGTTAATTATTCATGGTTAGATAATATTGGAAGTATTCAAAATATAACGAGTGCAAAATGTACGTCCGTTACCGAGGAATTGCCCATAAACGTTCGGTATTTATTGTATGAAATGTCTGTGTATACTGTGTTTTGTCCATGACCGTCTTCATTAGACCAGAGAAAGAAAAATGGGGTTTAACGTCCACTCGACACAAACTAGGTCATTTTGGGACTAACATGGTTTCAATTTTATTTCAAAACTTTGCTAGTGTGTAGAGGTCTTTAGCAGTGGGAGGAAACCGGAGTGCCCGGAGGAAACCCACGAGGTTGAGAAGGCGCCCCTATCTCCATGCCACATACGCTCACACCAGGAATCGAAACCACAGCTGCAAGCCAGAGGTGACCGGCCAGCTAGAGGTCGAAGCGCGGCACTCTAGACCACTAGGCCATCCCAATCGCCTTCATTATACCAGTCAGAGCAATACAGTAGGACATTCAACCCAATTTCATTGTTTATGTGTGGTGTGGTTCTCCTGCACTAACTATTAAACCAAAACATTTTAAGAATGGAGACATGTCATTGGTTGAGAGTTTAAATCCTGTTGCCAATCAAAAGACGACATTCTTAAAATATTGTAGATTATGATTTTGTGAATGAGAGACCCATTGGTTATTTAGAAGTTTTGAATTTAAAAAAAAAAAACAAATTATGTATATATTTTTTTACATTAATTCAATGGAACAAGTTTTCAGAAAGCTGAAAATCTACAAATTGATAGCTATAATTTTCTACCTGTATAAATTATATGTAAATAGTTAATAAAACTGAAAAGTGAGATACGCATTTCAGCTTACATTTCCTGAATAATACTTCCTTGTATATATATGATGAGGCTGTTTACTTTGTAGACTGGATTTGATTGGAAATTATATGCTGAATATGAGATGACATGAAATAGGGGTTTAATGTTAGCCTAGATTGTACAAAATAAAAAAATAAACATTAAACGAAATGTAGCATGTGAACTTCTCAAATAATTAGTTGTTTATGAATACCCTGCCCCATGCATGGCACCCACCACTAGTTGAAAAAGAGGTGGTATCAGGTGTACTAGACAAAGTAAGAATACCCTGCTCCATGCAAGACACCCATCACTGACTGATAAGTATTGGTGTCAAGTATTCTAGAAATAGATATCCAGGTAACTAAGAGTTTATTCAGGTCTGTTGAATAAAACAGAAAAGATAAATATAACTCTCAGAAGAGGAGAAAATGAAATGGAATGGGGTTTATTTAATGTCCTACTACATGTACTCTACTCCAACTGCACTTATGACGACGGGCATACGCCATACAATGTGCTATAAGAGAAATTGTGCCTGGTCAGTGGCACTATGCCGTAGGGATCTTTTGCGTGCACGCCTATGTATACACAGCACAAGGGAAAACCACATCAGAAGATCATAATGAATTTTCTCGGCCAATGGAAGGATGGACCACGCAGCCTCTACAATAGAGAGTCTGCGTCTTACCCACATAGCCGATGGGGCTCCAAAAAGGGAAAAAATGACATGCTTGAAATTCACAGCTGACCTGTGAATGATTGCCAAAAACTCATTTGTATCAAGGTGACAAATTTTCTTACAAACTTCAAGGACCTTTAGAAAAACCCTTAAAGTCACAAACCCGCCTCATAAATAAATACAGAAAAAATGTCATGTATTGACCTCGCTTGCTTTTATATTTACTTCATTTCACCGTTTACTTTCTTCTGTCAACAATTTCTCATAGCTTTGATCCATTTTAATTGAAAGTTTTTTTTTTGTTTATTTAAAGTTGATGAAGGCACATGATGTGGTCAAGTGATAGCTGATGTGCTCTGTGATTTTTTTACTAGGGGAAAAATGTAACTTGTATTCTGTTGAATGATGAGGATGCAATTTTATATTTTTCTCTGTAAGGAACTTGATGTTTTTGTTTTACAGCATGATACTGTTCTCATTCTCCAGTTTGATGTGGTTTAGTTCATTCTGGGTACACTTCCTCATTAGCTCTGTCAGTTCACAAAAGTAGGACATTACGCAATATCTCATTTTGTTCTGGCTCCACAGAGAAAGTTTCCAATTTGAAGGATAGCAGAGCAGCCAAGTGACATTCAGATATTGTCCTAATGACAGTGGGATAATTAGACAAGTTTCAGACAGACGTGACATCTGGAGATAGATCATTCAGTAGGTATACAATATGTCTCTCTAACTAGGTACATCTTATCGAGGCCTTCATGTAATACCATGCATATTTCAGCACTAATTTTGATTGGGTATTCACACAGCTTGGGAGTCTATCAGATTCACTGATCATCCCGAATACTCAGTCTCGATCTTTGGAGCTAGAATGTCTACCTGTGACAATCAAGTTGCAAAGTTTATGGTTCCTTCTATGTTAAGGTTTTCGTGAATTAGAAAGTCAATGTTTTGGGTTAAGCAATATGCTGTCGATGGCATCATCACGCCATTAAAGCGTCTTGGTTCATACTCATGTAAATATTGAATCTGGCATGTGATTAATTAAAATTGAATGAAATCACCTGGGGGAATTTTATTGATATTCACCATACCTACATGAATATATTATGATTCCTTTCATTAAAGATGAGGATATGAATATGTTAAATTATACATACTGGTATATTAACACCATTTGACACCATTACCAGTCTTTTTTCACATTAGGAAGAATGCGGGAAATAGTTTAATACAGGTGCCATTTGTTGAAAGAAAATAGACAGCTTTAAATTAAAGAACTTCAGCTAATATATTGTGTGTCCACCCATTCAAACGAAAAAAATGCTGCGAAACAATTTGCCTAATGTATCCACTGCTTTAGTTGTGATTTATCAAAATGTCTTTGGCAATTTATTGTCCACAGAGAAAAAAACTTTTCCAAAAATGTATGTGAATACTGCCTTGGTTGCATAACCTACAGCTATGACATTTAATGGTTGTGATTTCCGGAAATTTATTAGGCAATGTGATGAACGAACACAGTTTATTGTCTATAGAAAAAAGATGTATGAGAAAGTGAATGGGGACTCTGTGTAAGATGTTGTAAAGTATGTATATCTTGTGAACAAATATTAACTAGAAGATAAATATAGCCAGGGGTAATGTAATTATATGTATATAAGTAGTATATTTTTGTTTATAACTTTGTTTAAACGGGATATAAATAATATGATATATACTGTTCAGTCATAGTGTTTGTGTAATCTGGTTATGTACTTGTCTTCACTGAGTTACTAAACTTGCCATAAAATAGTGATGTAGTACTTATTATGCCTTGATATCAGTAATGTAAAATGTTTTTTGAGTAAGTTACTTAAGTCAGAATATTATACACATGTAGATATATTGGTAGTACTTATGCCCTGATATCAGTGTGAGTAAGATATGAAAGTCAAATTACATGTATGAATATGCTGTGTAAGTGTTATTAATGAATATTGAAGTAAGTAGTGTGATAACAGTCGGTACAGAGTTATATAGATAGATATATGCATTATGCTGACAGTGTTATTATTATAGGATTAGACTTGAGTTGATGGGAGGTTCAGAAACTGGGTAAGTAGTAACAAGCTTCATTGATAAATTTATTCTGTATGTAGTTCAGGAGGTTCTGAGGACGAACCTCGTGTTGGCTGAGAAAGTTCTCACAATTATTTTCCAGTTTGGAAAAGGAACATCATCTAGTTAAAATATCATGGTTCTGTGTACATCTCAGTGTGCACGTTAAAGACACTTTGGCAGTTGCAATGCAACAAAGCGTATGTAGAAACGCAGTTGTCCAGGCAAAATTACTTTCATTTTCATATCACATACCATGGTGTATGCCTAACTTTATTAGCCTAGTCGTTATAGGAAAGTAGGACATTATATAAGTGATAACACTTCCTTTATACTGGTAAATAAAGTGTTAAATCTACAATACTTAAAGATGTAAATGTTGATATGTTCATTATTAAAGATTTAATGTCCTACTTGTCTGCACTGACTGGGTTAACGAAGACGGGTTACAGAAATAAAGAACATACTGAATAAGGTTGATTCAATACATACATTATTATGGCCACTGACTAACTTGGACCATTTTATGATGATTTCAACTATTATTACATTAATACATCTAATCTACTCCTGTTGTTGCCACACATGATTGATTGAATCGCGTGGACCAATGAAACTATTGGTACTAAAACTCTCTCTGTATATAGTCCTTAGTTCTGTTGGAAAAGTCACGACTGGATGAAACTCTGGCATTTGATTGAAGTATATGTAGCTTGTGAAATTTGGAGCCAAGGTCCGTCAGTTAAGGTATGATAGAACATTTTAAAACATGCATTAGAAACAGTAATTTATTTATGCTTTGCTTTTAGGACAATACCCAAACGTCAGTTAATTTTTTTAATGTTGAATATTTATAATTTTTTTAATGTTGAATATTTATAGATTTGATCAAATAGAATGTTTTATTAACTGTGAAATTAAGAGAGAGAGAGAAAGAAATGAGGTTTAACGTCCACTCGACACAAACCAGGTCATTTTGGAACTAACATATGGTTTCAATAAATCGCTTGCGCGTAGAGGTCTTTAGCAGTGGGAGGAAACCGGAGTGCCCGGAGGAAACCCACGAGGTTGAGAAGGCGCCCCCATCTCCATGCCACATACGCTCACACCAGGGATCGAAACCACAGCCGCAAGCCAGAGGTGACCGGCCAGCTAGAGGCCGAAGCATGGCACCCTAGACCACTAGGCCATCCCATCCTCCCCCCCCCTCCCCCCTGTGAAATTAAACTAGTACATGTACATGTAGGTATTCACAAACATCTGTACTTTCAAATAGCTTGTTGATTAACTGATATTGTGCTATGTAAGTACTTGTAGTGTGACAGTAATAATCCACTGGGTCCAACTATTTCTCAGATTACATGTTCAGTGCATGGTGAGTGGTTAACATTTTATACCTATTCTCTGAAGATTAAGGTGTCAACTTGAGGTGTAAAGTACACCAAGAATTCTTGCACAACTTTTGACTTTCAATTTTTTATGGTGTAGAATTGCTTCTGTCCTTTACAAGTGCCCCTGTACTAACAAAAAAAAAGTTTTATTGACTGACAGGCATTGAAAGAGACAATCTGGAGAATTTACCTGTCGGCCAATTTGAATTTACAAAAATTATGATAATGCTAAAATTCAATGACTTATTGAATGATGTCGCACTACAAGTTGATATAATTTTAAATTGCTTTGACAGGCTGTTAAATGCTTGTATTAGGTAACCAATATGACTGACAATATGAGCGTTACTCTTGAAGTTAAAAAAAAATCGTGTAGAATTAGTAAGTCAGTTATCTCATTTAATAGTTAAACATATTTTAACATTTACTCAAAGACATGATCATAAGTTTTCCCACGTCGTCTTGCTATATACCTATTTCTAATCGCCTTGGGGTACTGTTTGGCGATTTGTTCGTAATTGCTTAGAACTTAAGATTGGACAAACATCCACCCCATTTCCAGAATTGAATTTAGTAGTCGTTAAATATTTCATTTCTAAACTGATTATCCTAGTCATTGGTTGTCACCTCGCTGCACCTAAAGTAGGCCCCCACACAAAAATGGTTTAAAGGAGATGAATTAAAGTTGTAAATATATATTTTGTGGGCGTATTATAACATTATGAACAATGATTATAATGCCCAGGGTGTGCCTCAGATAGTTAAAGATGCCTTCCCTCTGGGTAAATTTCATGATATATCTGGTCTAAAATCATTATCAAACTAATTTATCTATCAAATGTTAGCTTTAAATCCCCCTCTCAGAACATTTTAATTCCTAGGAACCTTCTGCAGGTTGTAAAATTCAGTCATAAACAGCCTTGTTTGCAAGTGTCTTGATTGAAGGAGGGTCCATTCAACTTAAAAGTATTTACCATAAATGTCTAAGCCTAAGTAAATTCTCAGATTATATTCTGCCAACTTCTTTTAAATGGCAAAGTATGCTGTATGGTTATTTCTCTCACTGTTCTTACTATCACTAGCCCTTCGATCAACGTACAAATTTCTCATTTCATTTGTTTATGAGGGGAAATATTGATTAAAATTTCCATGATTTCCAGTATGGTAACTCAATAGGGTAAAGTGATGCTTTGACTATCATCTGTATTGTTTATGTATCAAATTTTAATCTTGTCTGATAATTACGTAATGTTGCTCTTGATCATTGTTCCATGTCTCGTAAATGTTCCAATTATATGCAAAAAATTAACAACGTGGTGGTCTTTATGGACTGCTCTAATGACATAGATGCTATTGGCATATGCTTCTTTCCCTGGCAACCTTTCTTTTTGCAGTTAAATTAAAAAAAGGAAAATGTTGATTGCCCTTGTGTCTCAGTCCATATTTAAGTATACTGTTTCCCATTTCCCATTCATAAGCTTCTGTCATAAGTCTGTGATATTCTGCATATGCATGAGATGTCATGTCATAATTCACTGCTTTCACAATCACATTCATGATAATCAGGAAAAACTGGATTAAAAAACACAAAAATTGAATAGTTTTCTTGAAGAGAGAAATAACCCCAAGATAAACATACAAACATTAATCATACTCATAAATAATGTGACATTTTGTGAAATGATGTGAGAGTTTTCTAGCTTATATAATAACACATATGATTACTGAAAGGAAATCTGGTTGTTTTTAAATGACCTACTCCTAATAATCTTAAAATACCACATATACACACAAACTTTCATAGTTTTTATGAAATGATGACATTTATTAAGTAACATAACATTTAAAAAATATTGTTCACATATATACTTTTGATAAATAGGAGTGGTTGTTAAAAATTTTTACTAGATAAAAGTTGATTTCTGACAAGGTAAGAATAGAAAGTTTTGATTCTTATTTATAGAATTGTTTGTATCAGATATTTTTATGGGGCTCTAAAATAAGTTTACTCTGTCAGTGTGTCCTGTTTTTAGCGGATGTGTTTAGTAAATATAGAAAAAATTATACAAGTCAAGGTTAGATTGAGGAAACAAGGCCATGTGGGTATTGTTAAATTTTTGTATAATTTTTTGTTTAGTATATTGTTATACATGTAGTGGGTACACGTTTACTGTTGTTTTCTGCTGTTTATGCAATGCCAACATACCTTGACTGCAGTGAGTGGGATGAAAATTATTTTGATGGAAAATGATAGATATGAAAACATAAGATGATTGATATCTGCCTTTGTTATTATCATTTTGTTTTCAGTGAATCTTGATAAAGTTATGTATGGTTCAGATAATTCTTGTTAAGTGTTGTTGTGCATGGAGTAGGGTATGCTTATGTATCCCTCAACGATGAATATAATTTGGCATTAGTCTGGCCTAGGAATATTGATAATTTGATAGTGTTGTGTATATCACAGAGTGACATTTCTAGCAGTTCCTGAGTCAACCTGTGTTGAAGGCTATATCATACTGCTTCAGAGAGAGAGAGAGAGAGAGAGAGAGAGAGAGAGAGAGAGAGAGAGAAATTGGGATTTTAAGTCCACTCGACATAAACTAAGTCCTTTCGGGATTAACATATGATTTAGTTTTTTATTTCTATAATTTATAATTCGCTTGAGAGTTAGGGCCTTTCGTATTGAGAGGAAACCAGAGGTCTTGGGAAGACCCACAATTTTTGACAGACGACCCTACTCCTTGTCACGTACTAGTGGGGAATCTGAACCACGCCACTTGGCTCAAAGACAGACCTTAACCACCAGAACACCCTACCCGCCCTAGTTTGCAAGGCATTAAGAATCCTTTAAATGATCAGAATTGATACTTATAGGTTTCAATGTCATATAGACATTATTTCTAAAATATTTTAATTAAGTATAGATTTGTAATTAACATTAACAAGGATTAATGCTTGTATATTATATGTCGAGTCGTCTGTCTTCGTGCTTTGCGTCTGTAAACAAGTGTATAATTAGATACATGGGCAGACAGCCATACCTGTTGCTTTAATATTTAAAATACATTAATACTCTTAATGGCCTCGTCTCAAGAAGCTTTTAATTATTCATTATTGTGATGCATTACAATAGTTGAACAAAGTTCAATCAGTAATTGAAATAATCTTCTCGGTTCAAACAATATTTACTGAAGGAATGCCACCTTAAAGGGCAATTACTGCAGTTATTCAGAAATATTTTTAAATACAAATGAATGTAATTTTTAAGTCTTGTATTATCGATAAAGGAGCAGATGTATATCATGACATCATTGTATAACGGGCCAAATTTAAAACAATTAAGTGAAATGAAATGGGGTTTAAATTCCTACTTATGGACATTCCTTCTGAAATTGTCGGGGGTTTTAAAGTGTAATTACTGCCATGATTTAGAAATGTTTTCATATATATACAATTGTCTGTGATCAATGTCTAATATATTGATGCGGTAAAAAGATGGTACTTAAAGATACATTATGGGAGATTAGATAAAGAGCTGACAGTTCCCGTTATAATACATGTAGTTAAAAATTAGATCTTGTAATGGGAATTTGCTGAAAATTTCAGTCAAATTGATCCACTATGAACCAAGATTTTAGCGATTGAATATTGGGGCTAGCCTCGATCATTATTACTAAAGTCGGTAGGATAAAAAAACAGCAAAGAGTTGATCATGGTTTGGAGAAGTTAATTAATGTCTAATTAATAATTTCAGGCCTAATCAAAGACCTGCAATAGGCAGATTTAGCTCTTGTCTGTTTAAATACGGCAAGATATTTTGATCATAGGATTAATATACACAGTTATTCAGAATTGTTTCATTTACAAATGTATGTGATTAATGTCACATAGTATAGAAGAGTATTGTGGATGTATTTCGAGACTGGTAAAAATGCTGAAAACGTCAGCGATGCACTGACATTATATAGATAGAAATCTGGTTATATAACTACATGTTGAGAATAACTGCTTATTTTTTTTTTTATCTCTTTGATGTTTCAGGTTGAGTGAAGGTGAAAATGGCATACTATTTTACAGTGTTCGTGTTTCTGATTAGTGGATTCATTGGATCACTTTCTCAGCAGCAAATGAAAAGTAAGCTTTCAACATACAAATACTGTTAAATAGAGCTCATACAGATAAGATCATTAAAAAAGAAATATATCAAGGTTACACCAAATTGATTTACTGTTCACTCATGGTGTATATGCACGTCTTCATTAACCCAGTACAGAACATGTTAGGACATTAAACCCTATTTCATTTCACAACAATCGAGCAAGGATCATCTCATTGGCGTGTTAGATTGACCAAAGAGTCTATTTCAGAATCCGGTGCGAACCTTGATAGCTTACTCATGCCCCATGGCGTCTTTTACATGATTACCAAGAGACATTTGAATGCTATTTCGGTTGTTAGTGTGTCTGTTGAAATAGATAATAGATAATAGTATCTATAATTATGTTTGGGGTTGGATGGCCAAATGTTAAGGGCATGTATGTTGTATTATAAGGTCTGTCATTGCATCAACTGGCGTAGTTTTGAATCCCCAGTTGTATGTGATAATGAGTAGGGTCACCTGTCCAACCTTGGGGGATTTCTCCGAGTCCTCTATAACTATGTTTAATTTCACCTGTTATCAAATCTGTGTTTATTTCCAAGTTGGACGTTAGCCAATCCTTAGTTATAATATTTGTATTGGCTGATAATTGTGTTGTCGTCGCATATTGTTTTTAACCAATAATTGACCAGTTTTATCTGATGTGTTGACTAATATTCATTTGTAACAAAATTATAAGGATTAATACAGTAAGTAAGTATGTATATAGTAGGAAAGGCAAGTCATGGAATTTAACAAACTTTTTTCAACTCAATTATATTGTTATTAGTAAATTTCTAATTTATTTTTTTTTTTCTTCAGTTCCGTCAAATGATAATTCAGAGGCAATTGTGAAACAAAATTTTCAACGAGAAAACTCTTATAATATTCCTCATGTGGCCAAATTTCAGCCTGCGGTTCAAAATGAAAATGCTGGTGGTGGTTATGTGAGGCGTGGAGATACTGATTCTTTTAATAGTATAAACAATGCTAAACCTAGATTTCATAAACTTAAAGCTTTAGATGAGGATTTTCAGAAAGGAATTATAAAAAATGTTGATTCTCAACAAGGAGCTAAAGTTGTGAATCAAGTGGGGAGTTCAGATACAAACAATGGTAATAATAACAATAACAACAATGAAAATAATAACAACAATGCTAACTTAAACTTTAATAGCAACAACAATGAAAACAATAATAACAACAACAATGAAAACAATAATAACAACAACAATGAAAACAATAATAACAACAATAATTTCAACAACTTTAATAATAACAACAACAACTTTCAACAACAACAAAATGATATACCACGGGTACAGCAGCGTGACCTGGGGGGTATGAAACTGAATTGGGACTGGAGTGATTTTGCCATTTCTTTCAATGACTATGGAGCAGCTGAAATGAAAGTGCGAAGGGCACCTCATGCCTCAACGGGAGAGCCATGGCCACTCCCACAATATTATGTGAAAAAAGAAAAGAGAGTTTATAATATTCCTCGAGAGGATTTTAATTTTAAAATAGTGGGTAAAACTTGTGATATATTGGAGGAAGGGGCTGAAAGATATTTGGATCGTGTGTTGAATTATGTTGTGGAGGACATGTACGATAATCTGCAGAATGCAGAGGGCACAATGGTGGATGATCCGAAAACTAAATACATGAGCCCTCTTTACTCTGGGGCACCTGTCATCAGTGTCATGGAACTTAAAGTGAGAAAACCATGTACCAAATATCCAAGTATAAATTCAGATGAATCTTGTAAGTATTACTAAAATATTTAATTTAAGTTACGAATGATATTAATTAACAAGTTATGAATGTTGTAACAAGTTACCAATGTTATTGTAACAAATTACTAATGTTTTAACAATTACCAATGTTGTGTTAACAAGTTACCGATGTTATTGAAAAAGGTTACCAATGTTAAGGTAACAAGTTACCAATGTTATTGGAACAAAATACCAATGATATTGTAACAAATTACCAATGTAATTGTAACAAATTACCAACATTATTGTAACAAGTTACCAATCTTACTGTACAAATTACCAGTGTCTAATTATTTTCCCAACCAACACTAATAATAGATGACACTGACTTGTTTTCATTTTCTGCACGGAATACTAAATGTTCAATTCATCATGTCTTATCATGTTCTCTGAACAAATGACTGCAAGTTTTACAACATCTGGACATTGCTAGATTACTTTACAATGTTACAATGCCTGAAGTTATAGCTACATTATCTCTAGACACGTGAACAGTAGCGTCCAATCAAAGTTTGTGACTTCCATAGAAACCTTGACATTGAACTATGCAACTCCATTATCACAGGCAGATGTTATAGCTTGAAAGTGTGGGACATGGTATTTTCGCGATGTATGAATGTCCAATCCAAATTGGTGCCGAAATATGGAAGGGTATTACGTGAAGGCCTTGATAAGATGTACATATGTATATAGTTACAGCGAGATCAAACCTTCTTTGAAGATGCATGTCTATACTCATTTCTCCTCAACTTCAATTATTCCTCCCCCTACTTAGACCCCCCATAAAAACTTGAACTTAAGAAATTTGTTACCATTTCATGGCATTAAGCTCTTGATTCACTCTGCCATTTTTGCTTGTGAATAATTGACAATGCTTGATGGATACAATATTTTTTTCTTATTCCTGTAAGAAGAAAAAGGTTTCTAGAAGATTAAAAGAATCAATTCTTTGAAATGAGATAGTTGCAGAGAATGTATAATATAAATTGCCTACACAGAACACATGATTCTATACATTTCAATGGGCAATTTTTTCTTTGTCACAACAACGTCCAGTACATTAAAGAGATTTTATTGCTGGATTTCTGATTATCTAATCTGCATCATTTTATCAACACCCACGCCTTTCATTTCCAAACTTTGTCAGGCGGTACTTCCTACTGAACGCGGATTATCAGAATATTTTTTACAAAAGAATATGGTATTATTTAGCATTTCTTCATATATCTAATTATTCCAGGCTGATTGTTATTATAAAATGTACCCCGATTGATTATTTATCATTGAATTAAAGATACATTATGGGAGATTAGATAAAGAGCTGGCAGTTATCACTATAACAGTTAAAAACTAGATGATGTAAAGGGAATATGCTAATAATTTCAGTCAAATTGCTTCACCCTAAGCCGAGAAAACCTTATTTTAAAATCACTGCACACTTGGTTGTCATTGTAAGCACTGTCACGATAATTAAAGTCTTGATTATCCATATTTGCGGTTAATCATCAATTGTTGTTAAATAGCAGTTCGGATTTAAATCCAATGAAAATTGTACACATAAGGATGGCATCAAGAGTTGATTAGGGCCTTTTCATGGTAATAAATGTCTAATTAATAATTTAGGTACATGTAACATTTCAGGCCTAAAGAAAGACCTGCAATAGCCATATTTACAGTAGCTCTTGCATAATGTATGTTTATGGAAACGAATACAAATATCAAGGGTGTATGTTCATCATGATTTCATGAACTGTATCAGATTCGGACAACCAAAAAGTAGATCAAAGAAAGTGTACTGTATATCTCTATGAATCTGCATAAAAAGTGACGAAAAGCAGCATTACTCAATTGAAGGAACATTTTTTTTTAACATAGGTAGGCTTATTTGCCAATCCTATTCAGATATCCGGAACAAAATATCGTTTATAAAAAACAATTCAATATATATAACAGCTACCTAAACCTAGAGTAAAAAATGTATGTATGTATATGAAAATAGACATGTTCAACAAAGCTGTTTATAATGCGTTATGGTTGTTCAGTTGTGAAAAACGTTTATTTTGTGTAACTTCTGTCTAAATGAAAAATAATTTTTTTTGTACACTGAATAAATAAATATGTTGTGCACGTGGGTAAAGCAATATCAAACGAAGGCCATGTTTGAATTGCGTAACAAATCAAAGCTGGTGTAATGGTTAGTGATTTTTCAGTTGTTAATCTGTTTTTTGTTCTGTCCATAACTTCTTTTGAACTTGTTCAGTATACTGCTTTTTTTTTTTCTTTTTAACAAGCTTGAGTTGAAGTGTGCTCCATTAACGATTTGCAAAATATTGGTCTCAGTGATTATATTAGCTTTATGAAATAGATCATCATTTGAAAATAGCAATTTAATCACTTAAAATATTGTAGAAGTTGAATCTCTTACAGCAATATCAATTCAAAATTCAATCCATATCATTCTGTAGTACAAAGAAAATTACATAAAAATTTATTGTAATCCGGAATGATGTTAACAAGCATCTTTTATAATTTGATTGAATTCGAGTCGAAAGTTTAAGTATACAGTAGTGGAAAGTAATTTCTTGAGAAACCATTTAAGCTTTAATTTATTTATTATTAGCTGTAGGATTGTTATAAACAAGCCGAAACAGTGAAGAAATTTTAGATTTTTTTAAAACCCAAAATTCAATTGTTATATTCGTCTAATTGTAACACAGTGTGCTTTTAAATATAGGGGTATTTTTTTCAGATGTTGAATCAGCTTTCAAAAGCAAACAAACCTAAGACTATTTGCAATTGAAGATTGTTGAAAATTGTTGAACTTGAATTCTAGATACAATTAACTTTGCAAGTGTCTCTTACTCTTAACAGTTTCAGAATCTGAATATTAATCCCTAATTGAATAGAGAACTTTACTTATGACAGTGTTAGTGATTCATGATTTGTTTCTGTGCTAGGGCCTCCACTTTAAAACAATCAGTCATTTTTGATAATGCTGCAAATCTTTACTACTGGTATCAATGGATACACACCCGAAATACTGGCTGTTAAAAACTCTTTTTCTGAAAATTGATCTTGGGCCTATTCTTCAAGCAAGTACAGTAGTTACAGTTTCAGAATCTAACTGTTTCTGTACTTGTATGAACAGAACTATCAGTAGAAATGGTTTGCTAAAATCTCTTTACTGGTACTGAAAACAGATCCAAGAATTAAACTTCAAGCAAGAAGATCCAAATAGTTTCACTATGTGGCTTTCTTAATTAAAAATCTTGTCGAAGATCATGGATGATATTGATTTAGAGAAGTATGCCTCTAAACCACTTTCAACAATTTCTGTAATTTTCTTCCAGAGTTATGGCCTTTGTTTCAGTTTGTAGAACCTTGTGAATGCTTAAATGACAAAAATTATTATCTGATTTGTATGAAATTGTCTTGTAAAAATGCCCACATGTATACAAAAGAATAAATATATGACCACCCTTCTTGTTGACCGCTCAGACGATTTAGCTGCCGTGGGGGTGGGGGGTGCAGTATGTTTCATTGCCTGGTAGCTTGACTTTAGTCCTAATTAGAGAACTTGAGAAATGTGTACTACTGAAAATTATTTTAATGATACCTAATTTATTTCTGCATTCGTATAAACAGGACAATCGATTGGAACACAACTAAAATACCGCCGTTAAAACCTTTTCACTAAAAATAGATCTCGGGTCTATTCTTCAAGCGACATTAAACTTTAATGACGTGACTTCGGCTAACCGCCTATTCATAATCGACATCCAAGGGAGCAATTTTCCCCAGCTTGATAAAATTTCATTTTCTGCTTCAAGATTAGTTTTGATTTGACTCGTAAAGTATTGGATTTTTTCTCTCCATTTGATCAGATTTTGACGTTTCTTAATGAGTAACATGTTTGATGTCTAGTTATAATGGTGTTGAAACCATTATTTCTTTTTTAAAACAATTTTAATTACTCTCTTTGCAGCTTTGTGGTTTCCTTTCTCATTACTCAAACTTCAATTACACACTAGGAAGCCAAAGCATACATGCAAAATAAAATTTAATGACCTATAATTATCTCTGTCACATTACTGTTTATAATATAAGGGAGAATTTTATTATCAGAGTGAAATCTAGGTTAAGTCAGTCAGACCTTAAATCAATCGTAAAAAATATTTGCCTTGATTTATATATATATATAGCTTAAAGATACATCATGCGAGATTAGATAACAAATCGGCAGTTATCAATATGATAGCTAAAAAACTACATAATGTAATGGGAATTTGCTGACAATTTCAGTCAAATTGATCCACTATGAACAGAAAATTAAGCAAGTGAAATGTCCGTCTAGCCTCGATCATCATAAGTAAAAGCATAGTCTTGATTATCCATTTAATAATTAATAATTGATTAAATAGAGTAGGAAAGTTATGCAGTTAATTGGATTATAATCCACCAAAGACCGCAGACTAGCGATGCAATAGAGAGTTGATTATGGTCTGGATATGTTAATTAATGTCTAATTAATAGTTTAGATAACATTTCAGGCCTAAAGAAAGACTTGTAATAGACAGATTTAGCTCTTGCATAATGTAGATTTAAGTGAATCATTACTTTATTTTATGGAGACTTTTTATAACAGGAAATGAGTTGAATTTATATTTACTCTCCATCAAATTTGTTTCAGGAGAATTATTTATTTAGTTTCCATTCGAGATAATTTCGCTATTGACAGATCTTTAGCAAAGAAATTGTCTCTTTTTTTCAACTTTTTTCTTGTATAGATATTGAAAAAGCTTAATGTGTGGGAGTTGAGTGGTGGCTTATTCTGTGAAGGTTACAGAACCTGTGACAGTTGGAATAGGATTGAAATACCACTGTCCAAGGAAAACTCTCTCATAGTACACTTCATCATGTTCATTATCAGTAATTATCACAGTTGCTGTAGTAAAATAAAACATTTAAACCTCATTACGTTTCATTTTGGCATTTATGACCTCGACTCCCTTCTACACTTGTTTCATGATAAATTGATTTTGTGTTTTTTCTTGCATACGTGTACCAATAGACTACATTAGCTTCTAATACACATGTTATAACATTACAACTGTTTTCACTAGAAATTCAATATTCATGTCTTGTTCATGATAATTGAGTAGTTACCACTTGCCTTAGTGATTATCTTGCAACAGTAGTTGGTGTAAAGCACTGTGATAATGAAGATGAATTGGTTCTCCTGTGTACCATGTATTCCATGAAGGGTTAATTTGACTAGGTCATTTCCAGTTATCTCCCAGGCTGATGTTAGTGAGCTCTATTACAAAGAAAGGCCCTTTTCACTTAGAAAATAATTAATTTCCGCATCACTGTTCTTTGGTTATCTTCATTAGCACCATTTAGGATGTTAGCACCATTTTATTTCTGTTTTCTAATGGATATGGGAAGGTTGAATGGCCGAATGGTTAACATGTACACGCTGTATCATAAGGTCTGTCATTGAGTCAACTGGCAAGGTTTTGATTCCCCGCTTGTACGGTGCAAGGAGTAGGGTTGCCTGCCAACCTCATGGGTTTCTTTCCACTGCTAAAGACCCCTACACGCAAACGAATTATTGAATTAAGATTAAACAAATTGTTAGTCCCGAAATGACCTAGTTTGTGTCGAGTGGATGTTAAACCCCCATTTCTCTCACTCTCTAATGGATATCTAGTCAACATTATTAAATGCATTCAAACAAAAAATGTGTCTTGACTTAAAGTTAGTTTAAACAGCATTCACAATCAAAACTATATGACCATTTGATTTTTACATTGGTTTCTATTAACTGCTTTATTTGTTATAGACAAATTAAACAGGCATTATGCAAGAGCTAAATCTTGATGACATCAGTGGATAGGTCTGATTTTAAGTGGGGTAGATTAGAATGGTTCAGCCATTAACAAACAGTACAATCAGTGCACACATCTTGTCAAACATTGAAAGGCTAATATCTTCACTCAGAATAAAGTAATTTGAATGAAATTTTTAATATCTAAAGCTCTTTATCTAAATCTTATTTATCTTTAAATAATTATACACCTGTTTACCTTGTACAAGCAAGCCCAATCATCATGAATATATTTTTTCATGCTTTGATTTTATTAATAAAGATATAGCAAACGAGTGTGTTGTTCACACATAGTATCTCAAAAATCTAAAATGCATTATGCAAGAGCTAAATCGACCTATTGCAGGTCCTTCTTTAGGCCTGAAATGTATATAAACTATTAATTAGACATTAATTAACTTATCCAGACCATAATCAGCTCTTTATGTCATCGGTAGCCTGGGATATTTATTGGATTAAGATGTGGTTTGCCCGCTTAACTTTCATTAATGGTTTAATCATGAAATGGTTAATTAATATTAAGTTACTTATTGTACCGACTTCAGTAATGATGATCGAGGCAAGACCGAAAATTCAATCACTAAATACTCAGTTCAGAGAGGATTAATTTGACTGAAATTTTCAGCAAATTCCTGTTACATTATCTTGTTAACTATTATAGTGAGAACTACCAGCTCTTTATCTATCTCCCATAATGTATCTTTAAGCAGTGAATGATATGAGAATATGCCATGTTGTGCCTCTTTTATCTTACATTATATATTCATGATATATTATTCAACCATTGTTTGTGTATGATGTCATTACTCTTTCCATTTCATCGTTTCTGTTTTTTGTCAGGAGTGTGTCTGTGTCTTAAGAATAATGAATTGAGTAAATATTTACTTAGAGGTTACCATATAATTCTATTAAACCTTGCGTATATTTACTGTCAGAAATTTGCTTTCAACATTTACAATTAAATTGAACTGTGTGTACTCTGTGTGTGTGTGTAGTATATCACGGTACGATAACATTAAAACAGACTATTTTCAGTTGTTGTAACACGTTTCAAAATAGAAAGTCTTTTAATCATGATAGTGTGATATTAATCAGTCTCTTTTATACAGAAATAGATGAGAGGCTTTAATTAGCGTGTTAATAGGCTATGTAATATACATGTAGTACACCGTTGTGCCTTGTTGTAAGATTATCATTAACACCTCTCCCTTTACATGCAACTTGATGTAACCTAATATCATCACGCAGTCAGACCTGTTGCTGATATGTTTGAGGCATCCGAACTTGAATAGAATAACAATAATGAGCGCACAACAATATGTATAAAACTTTGTTTTTGTCAGGGGGCACACACCTTTGTATGGCACTAATTTGAAATGGAATGGGGTTTAACATCCTACTGTTCTATTCCCACTGGGCTAATCAAGAAGATCACTCTATCGGAGAGACAAAGGTGGAGGGCACCACAAACAATAAACTCGCACTTGAATACAACTCTTCATAATGATGTTGAAAGATTCAGAGAGAGAAATGGGGTTTACCGTTTAATCCACGTGACAATAACTAGGTCATATTGGGGCCAACACATGTCTCAATTTTATTTTAACCAATGTCTTGCATGTAAGGGTCTTTAGCAGCGGGAGGAAAACGGAGGACTCAGATATAACCCACATGGTTGGACAGGCGACCCGTCTCTATGTCACATAAAAACGTGGAATCGAAACCACACCACTTGACTCAATGACAGACCTTGTGATGAAAAGCGCTTGTGTTAACCATTTGGCCACCCATCTCCCCAGTAGTGTATAGACGTTTGATAATGCCAGGTACCAACTTAAGTATAGGCCCCAGTAATAGCAATCAGAAATGTGAAAAAAGAGAGACTTTTTAAATGGATTATTTACGTTTGATGTTTCGATTTTATTTTTCAAATCAAATGGTAAAAAACAATTTGTGTTTATTTTAGCTGTGGAAATTAGATTTTCTTCCCCCCGACAAATGCAAATGCTGCTCAGAGACTTTGAAACTTGACTTGTTCAATTAATTGTTGTTTCATTTTCTTAATGAATCGGATGACATCATTAGAATAGATCTTGTAACTAATCCATAAAATTTGTCTGCTTCTAATTAGTTTGTCTGCCAGAAAGTGTTTGATCAAAATAGTGGATGGCAAAAGGAGAGCAAGTCAATTTAAAGCATATTCCTGAAGCAATGGCCCTGGAAATCTCTCTCTGACCATTGCTGGAATAGCGTCTGTTTCTTGAACTTTTGCGGGAGTGTGTCTATTCTCCCCGTTCAATAAAAGCTATCACTTAAGTACAGCAACATGACAGTCCTTCGTTTAATCTGAGTCTTCCCTAAAACTTTGGACAGTGATTTAAGAGATTAAAAACGGTGAAAGAATGTTCATTTCCAAAGAGTATTGTTTACATTTCATTCGACTTGATAGCCTCGTTTGTCACACAATTAGTTTTACTGCAGTATTCTCCTATGTACGGGTTAATTAGGCATAATAAAAGCGTGAGCCATGACGTAACGTTATGTAAACATATTTGGTCCAATACTGGCACTCGTTTTAAATGTAAAGCGTTTGTATGGTAGGTAGTGATTGGTTGGTAGTCGGACTACTGACCAATCAAAATTTAACACAACAATATCCACTCATAATAGTGTGTAGTGAGATTACCTGTAATCAAACGAAACGCTGCGCGGAGTATGATTTAAAGGGGCTTCTTCTCATTCAATTCATTGATTCTTGTGGATTGAGGAGGGGGGTGAGGGTGGCCAAGAGGAGGACGAGTGAGTGGAGGGTCTAAAAGGAGAAGAGTTTAAAGGTGTTTCTACCCATTTCATTCTGTAACCATTTGGGGGGGGGGGGGGTTGGATGGACATATGGTTAGCATGTGCCACTGTATCATAAAGCCTGTCATTGATTCAACTGGCGTGGTTTCGAATCCCTGGTTGTACGTGACAAGGAGTAGGGTCGCCTGTCCAATCTCGTGGGTTTTTCTCTGGGTCCTCCGGTTTCCTCCCACTGCTAAAGACCCCTACGCGCAAGTGAATCATTGAAATAAAATTAAACCATATGTGAAAGGAAATCCTCAGGCCACTGCTTCGGAGGGATATGTAACAAAATGTGTTTCAATCAGATTGTGTTATAAGGATTGTTCTGTTGTAATAATTTCGATAAATTTAGGTAGAAAATAACGTATATGATCCAATTATGAAATTGAGTTTCAAATTCAGCTCTAAGATTACCTTGTATTAAAATTCCCTTGATCCTGCCGAGTCTATCACATGTCCCTCCTAGAATTAAACTTAGTGATATTATTAGGTTGTATAAAGATTAAGCTCGTTTGAATGTTAAACTAGTTGTCAGTAACACGGAGGTTCGTGTAATTCAGCATAATAATTTGATCGAAGGAATTTAATTAAAACCTTTGGGAAATAATGTAACTCAAGAATGGATTTATTTGCTTCAATTTCTGTAATGAAATTGAAATTACCATAAATTTAAGTTATTCAAGAAACTGTCCATATTATGATGACAATTTGAAATCTGTTTTGACTAAGTAGATATTTCAATAGAAAGAGAGACTGGTTAACGTTATGTGGTAACGGTCCCCACTTTGTTACCTAATCTATGAAAGCAGCATAGTGAAGGAGGGTACCAGTCAAGCCTGGACATAAGGCGCTTGTCACAGACTATGTCAAGTGCAAATCATCACACAATGCATATCATTATATAAGGCAACTGTCAAAGACTTTTTCAGGCACAATTTATCTATGTGGTATATATTGTGTGTGTGATAATTTGTGTCTGAAAAAGTCAGTGACAGTTGCTTTATGGCCATACTTGAATGACCTTGACCTGGAACACCCCCATCACCTTCCATTCCCTTAATCCTCAACAAGAACTTATCCTAAAACTGCCAGGCTCCATGAGTAATTTGCTTGAATTGAAATTATTGTAAATGCATCTTTTGGATTAAAATGGACAAAAAATAAGAAATATATTAATGACTTTTATTTTATTTTATTTCAGACGATTTATTTGTAAAGAAGAATCGTGTGTTAATCTGGGCCAATGAAGTATGGGGTTTGCTGAGAGGTCTAGAAACATTCAGTCAAATTGTATGGAAAGGGCTGGATAATAGGGTACGTTTATTATGACATAATAACTCTTTCTTTTAAAAGGCTGGATAATAGGAAAAATCCATGCCAGTATAATTTTTTCTGTTAAATGAAATACAGTTTAAAGTACTACTGTTCTGCTCCGAACTGGGCTAATGAAGACGGGCATACTCCATAGAGTGTGCTATGAGGGAAATTTTGCCCGGACAGCGGCACTACGTCATGGATTATTTTACTTGCACACCTATGTGTACACTGGACTTTGGTTTTTCATTCCATCTAAATGACTAGACAGTTGCCCTTTTCAGACCCTCCGTTTTGCATCTCTGACAAGGGGGACATGCCGGAAAATCTGGATGAACTTTCTCGACCAATGGATGGATCGAACATCCAACCTCCAGGCTACTGAGCCGTCTTACCAACTAAGCCACCGTGATCCGAGAAATAGATACATATAAATCCATGGAAATGAAATGAAAAGCGGTTTAAATATTTAGAAAAGGTTTTGAAGCTTTGAAGCAAAACCCACTCATTAATTTAGTAAATATATGTGTTTTTTAATCATGTAGAAGACTTAATTGAAATTATTGTACATGATATATAAAGACAGCTGAATGTCAATTAGCTAACTAATTCAAGCATGGTTTATGTATAGTATATGTTCACAGATGGTGTACGAAGACAGATTTATGATTATTCATGAATTCTTATTGTTCATTCATGAAAATAAGTAGGTAGGGGTAATTGAGCTGTTTGATATGGAGACTAATCAAGTGTAAAAAAGGGAGATCATTATGGAATTAATGGTCAATTACAACTGTATGATAATATGGTATGTCGATGTCCTTAAAGGGATGTGTCACTGAGACCAGGAGTTTGGGGGGGAGGAGCTACCTCAGGATTATTGCTAAACAAGCGATTTTAGCTTTGTCTCAATTAGTATGATATTCTAATCATGTAGCAAAAAGGTTTACCAAAATCTGACTTAAAATAAGGTCAAAGGTCACAGTTAAATCCAGACTGAAAAATACGAAAGAAAAATCATTCCATTATGTTAAAATATGTTGGATAGAATACATTATGTTCTGTTTTTTTCAGTTATATGTAAAAGAGACAGTAATTAGTGATTACCCAAGATTCCCTCATCGTGGTATTCTAGTCGACACTTCTCGTCATTTCCTATTTAAAGAAATTATTTTTGATATTATTGTAAGTTGAGCAACAGTTTCTAAACATTTTTATACGCCCACATTGAAATTTCCGATAATAACTGCCAAAGTTATGGCTCTTGATCACTTCAAAAAATCTTGTGGATGCTCTAGAGGCCAAAGTTAATATCCGATTGACCTTAAATTTACACATAGTGTTTAAGGTCATGATTTGAAGAAGCCTTGTGATTTTCAGCGATTTCCGATATTAACTGCCAAAGTTATGGCCCTTGATCACTTCAAAAATTCTTGTGGACGCTCTAGAGTCCAAAGTTATTATCCGATTGACTTTGAATTTATACACAGTGTTTAAGGCCATGAGACGAAGAAGCCTATTGATTTTTGGCGATTTCCGATATTTACTGCCGTTTTGGGGAACGGCGGTTGTTTGGCACCTGTAGTATATTTTAGTCAGATAATACCACAAATATGTCCGACATTTCAGTAATAGTAATATTAACCCCAATTTACATGTGATAATTGACTATAAACTTTCTAACCATACAACACCTAGTCATTCATAAAGATTGAATGCACCGTAGTACTGTAGTAGTATAGAAAGTAACAGGATCGGAATGAATAGCGTTCAGATATTTAGCGTGTACGACCCTTGAAAATGTGGAGGCTGATCATTTTTATATGCCCACATTGAAATGTGGTCGTATATTGTCGTCGCCCCCGTCCGTCCGTCGGTCTGTCGGTCCATCGTCCACAATTGCTTGTGGACGCTCTAGAGGCTAAAGTTAATATCCGATTGACTTTAAATTTATACACAGTGTTTAAGGTCAGACGAAGAAGCCTATTGTTTTTCAGCGATTTCCGATAATAACTACCAGAGTTATGGCCCTTGATCACTTCAAAACATCTTGTGGACGCTCTAAGAGGCCAAAGTTAATATCCGATTGGCTGTAGATTTATACACAGTGTTTAAGGTCATGAGACAAAGAAGCCTATTGTTTTTCAGTGATTTCCGATAATAACTACCAGAGTTATGGCCCTTGATCACTTCAAAAAAATCTTATAAACGCTCTAGAGGCCAAAGTTAATATCCGATTGACTTTAAATTCCTACACAGTGTTTAAGGTCATAAGACGAAGAAGCCTATTGATTTTCAGCGATTTCCGATAATTAGTGCCAGAGTTATGGCCCTTGATCACATCAAAAAATCTTGTGGATGCTCTAGAGGCCAAAGTTGATATCCGATTGACTTCAAATTTATACACAGTGTTTAAGGTCATGAGACAAAAAAGCCTATTGATTTTCAGCGATTTCTGATAATTAGTGCCAGAGTTGTGGCCCTTGATCACTTCAAAAAATCTTGTGGACGCTCTAGAGGCCAAAGTTAATATCTGATTGACTTTAAATTTATACACAGTGTTTAAGGTCATGAGACGAAGAAGCCTATTGATTTTCAGCGATCTCTGATAATTATTGCCAGAGTTATGGCCCTTGATCACATCAAAAAATCCTGTGGACGCTCTAGATGCCAAAGTTAATATCCGATTGACTTTAAATTTACACACACTGTTTAAGGTCATGAGACGAAGAAGCCTACTGATTTTCAGCGATTTCAAATAATTACTTCCAGAGTTATCTCCCTTGATCACTTCAAAAACCCTTGTGACGCTATAGATGCCAAACTTATCATCCGATTGACTTCAGATTGATACACAGAGTTTAAGGTGTTGAAACGAACAAGTATTTTGATTTTCAATGAATTTTGATAACTGAACAGCTAAATCCATGATGTTAAATGTTTCCTATACTAATTGTTAGCGTGGGGCAAAACTTTATAAAAAGCAAACAAATTCTAATGATTTTCAGATAATTACATAATGATTTGTTACTCTTAATCAGATTTTAGTGTATTACAAATGTTTCATTACCAAAAAAAGTAAAAATATGCGACAACCCTTGTTGACTGCCCCGACGAATTAGCTGCTGTGGGCGTGTTTCGTTGCCTGGCAACCTATCTTTGTTAGTGGGATATTCTGACACAGCATCCACAAATTTTAAATTTATTTTTTTTCAGGGAAATTAGAAGTAATAATTTTCTTTCTACTTATTGATATTCTTGGAAAAAAAATCACTTTAGAAACAAAATCACAAAAAAGAAAAATTGATTGCTCTCAAGAGCCCCTATCTCATGAGGTTAATTGGTGTGAAACATTGATGACGTTTAGGCATTTTTATTACTGGGTTATTAAGTTCTTCGGGATACTTGTATTAATATTTTACTTCCTACTCATTGAAATTTAAAAGTTTTTATGTTTGGAAAACATTTTTACAAAATGAAATAAAAATTGTTCACCTGGGGGCTATTAACCATTTCCTTTAGTAGAATGAAAATTCCTTTTGATTTACCCGGGAAGCGGAAATGTAACAATAAAATGTATCATTGTATTTTCAGGATGGTATGGAAGCTAATAAAATGAATGTATTCCACTGGCATATAGTTGACGATCAATCATTTCCTTATCAGAGTAAAGTTTATCCGGATCTTAGTAAAAAGGTAAGACAAAAATATAAATCAATGTTTTATGATACCTAGACTTTTCAGAGAAATAATAACCATGATTGGACGACTTTCTCAGTGAGATCTTATTGTCTCACATGACATTATGACACCTTGTCATAATCACACGATATATATGCTATTATCACATGACATAATGACATTGTATCATCACATGACATACATCTTAAATTATCGCACGACATGTTATCATCACACAACATAACGACATATCGCCATCACACGACTTCCACGCGACAAAGTGGCATCTTATCATCATCACATGACATATTATCATCATCACACAACATAAAGACATCATATCATCATCACATGACATGTTATCATTACACAACATAATGACATCATATTAACATCACATGACATGTTATCATCATCACACAACATAATATCATCATCACATGACATGTTATCATCACACAATATAATGACATAATTTCATCATCACATGACATGTTATAATCACACAACATAATGACATCATATTATCATCACATGACATGTTATCATCATCACACAACATGACATCATGTTATCATCACATGACATGTTATCATTACATGACATATTATCATCACACAACATAATGACATATCATTTTCACATGACATGTTATCATCACATAACATATAAGCATCATCACACAACATAATGACATCATATCATCACATGACATATTATCATCATCACGCAACATAATGACATAATATTATCATCACATGACATATTATCGTTACATGACATAATGACATCTTATGGGCACTTCCAGAGAAGGAAGAAGGAAGGTATCGCGACACAATACAACTGTGTTATTAACAGTGAATAATCTTCTGGAATTAAATTTATGATTACTGATCATATAAACCTTGAAAAGCACCTTAAATTAAACAGTAAGTCTATAGGTAATTAAATGATAATTGTAAATTAATATTATAATAGCGTTATGGTGACCATATACGTCACTGATTTTTACGAAGGAAAATGATAACAGATTAAAGTATTGTGTGATCGCTATTGACATCGGTACAATCTAATTATTCAGTAAATATGAAGTAAACATGAAAACTTTTTGGACAACTTTTGAGAAAATGAAATGCGCAGTAAGGAGAGGGATTACAAAGGACTGAAGAGAGCAATAGAATATGTGAAGGCGTGAACAATAATAATAACAAATTAATTGTTGATTATTTTTTTAAACGTAATAAGTTGATTGTATACCGTTAGTCAAGCGAGTATACTGTAGGGCTGTCGGTGCACTGGTATTGTTATATCATGTGTATCCCTATTTTGCACTCAAGATCAATATTTATTTCAGTTGTTTTTTTAGTCACTTCTACAATCGCTAAGTTTACACTATCAATATTTTATGGTAAATTTCTTATTGTCGGCCTTTATTCTATCGTTCCAAGTTTGTGGGTTTCCTTGGGTCCACCTGTTTGTTTCTTCCCACTGCTAAAAGACCCCTACGTGCAAGTAAATTATTGAAATTAAATTGAACCATGATATGGTTATGTTAGTCCCAAAATGACCTAGTTTGTATCGAGTGGACCTTAATTCCCATTTCCCTATTATATTGCTATGTATTTTGTATTTAGTGACCAAATGACATAGTTAATGTCAAGTGAGCTTCAAGTTCAAACCACATTTCTCTTACGAAAACATTATTGTACAACTGTTTGGTCACATGACAAGCAAATATGTCAATTTATAACAAGTCTTAACAAATACAGTTCAACACATATAAATTTAAAATATACTTGTAATACACATTTGGTTTTTGTCATCTGAACAGTACACAAAAGAACCTCACTATATAGCATATTTCTGTAGTATAAGACGGGCGTCACCATTACTCCTCCTACTGTGTTATTATGAAGTCCTATTGTACAAACTCACTGTGATTAGATCATGTAGACAAATGACCTCAAGTTCAGTTTTATAATGAAAAGATATGCTCTTTATTATGATAAAACATTGTTTAAGGGAAAAATATTACATGATAAACACTGTAATGACCTTTATTCAACATAGCAGACAAAGTCCTATATATAATTGGACTAATTTGACCTTTTAGCACTTGGTACATGTAAATATCAACTACACCCAGTTAGAGAAAAGGGATTAATAGTTCATACCTGTATTCCCCATGGACAGTTTGAAACCACCCAAATTGTTGCATAGACTGACGAACCAGTCTGAGATATGTTGATTAATGGCTACTTGAACCAGCCCTAGATAAGTTTTTAACTCCCTGTATGGTAGAACCATATACATTACAGTAGAAACCCAATAGTTTTGTAAGATTCTCAATGAATTTGAACAGTTTTCCAGCAATGGTTGAAACTAAACATTAAATTTAAAGGTCACTGAAAAAACTTCAAATTTTTTAAAAATAATGCTTGTATATATGTCAACATATGCTTTCCATAAGTAAAACATGATCTTGACTGTCAGTATAATTTGCAACAGGTAAATTTCAACATTAGCAATTTCTGCCATTCTCCGTGGTGAGTAGTGTATTGATAAAAATCTGTTACGTCATTTTAGTCCTTCTGCTCATATTCTAGTCTATAGTTCTATGAGCAGATGTTCTATGAGCAGAAGGATTAAAATGACGCTACAGCTTGTTATGGAAAGGATATGTTCACACAATTACTTGCATTACTTGTGTTTGTTTCTTGACAATTTGTCATTTGATTTTCTTTATCAGCAGTGAAATCTGGAACTGATCGTTCTCATTGCGCTTTGGGCATGCTTTTGATTTGGTCCTCCACAATTCTACATCTGTCATCATCATTGAACAGCATAATCTATTTATACAAACATTCTTGAAAGAAATCCAACAAATTAACAGATTCTTATCTTAGGCTCAAAATGAGTATTGGGCTTAACATCCACTTCAACTGAAAGTGATATCGTATTGTTGATGAATTGTTAAACTTGTATATTTTCAGGGGGCGTTTCATCCAGAGTTTGTGTATACATTAGAAGATATAGCAGAGATAATACATTATGGTCGTATGAGAGGGGTGAGAATTATGCCCGAGTTTGATTCACCAGGTAACATCCTAGCTTTTACAGGAAATTTTGCGTCTGATTGGTTTGTGGATTGTTTTATCTTGGGATAATGAGTCCTCAAGGCAATAATTGGCGTGGTTTTGAATCCCTTGTTGTACGTGACAAGGAGTAGGGTCGTCTGTCCAACCTCATGGGTTTTCTCGGGGTACTCTGGTTTCCTCCCACTGCTAAAGTCCCCTACGCGCAAGCAAATTATTGAAATAAAATTAACCATACTTTAGTCCCGAAATGACCTAGTTATGTCGGGTGGACATTAAACCCCATTTCTCTCTCTCTCAAGGCAATAATTGAGATATTCTTTGGTTGGTATTTAGTAATTGGGATATATTTCCTCTATTCCAGGTCATACGTATGCTTGGGGTTTAAGTCGACCTGACTTACTGACCCAGTGTTACCAAGGCAGCAGTCCTGTAAAAGGATATTTTGGACCAATTGATCCAACCAAAAATTCCACTTATACGTTCCTTAAAAATTTATTTGATGAAATCTTAGAAGTTTTTCAAGATTCCTATCTCCATCTTGGAGGTGATGAGGTACCATTACAATGTTGGTAAGTAAATATCTCCTGTGAACATTGATCAAATTAAGGGTCGCATCCAATTCTGGTAAAGGTAAATGAAAAGATATCGGACTAATGATAATAAAGACTAATGATAATACACCTTACAGTGTGCTATGAAGGATTTTTTGTCCAGACAGTGGGGCTACAGCCTACTCTAATATCGAAATTCCAACTGCTAGATATTGATAGAATAAATATGTTAGTTCCAGCCTCTGTACAGTGGGTTTGATTGGCTCTGACAACCAGTGGCAGTTTACTGATTTAGGCCATTGTTAGCTATCTCTGACAGTTGCAAACCATGGTTATGTCAAGAAAATAAAATGAGTCAACTTCGGTTTATATAAATAAACTGTAAATTTTGCTTCCCTATTTTTTTCAGGAAAATTTTTTTTTCAAAACAAAACACTTTTGGCTGTTTGTGTGAATTGCTTTTAGTTCCATGTTTTGAAATTTTCAATACAAAATAAGTGGCCATTTATTATTAAACAAAACCCTGAAGAATCAAAATTTAAATTGATTAGACCTACACATAATATAAACTAATAATTCTAATTTTAACATATTTATAGACTAGCAAGACTAAAAAAACCTGAGGAATAGTCGGTTAAGGCCCAACTCCTCCCAACAACATTCCAATCAAATCTTGTTCAAATTCAATGCAATGAATTCAAATAACTTGTATGTATTTCAGGTCATCTAATCCAGAAGTAACAAAGTTTGGATTAGAATTAGCCAAGAAGGAAGGCAGACAAAGTAACAACAATAATTACAACAATAACAACAATAATTTCAATGATAATCAACAGAGTTTTTATAGTCCAGGATCATTTGATGTTAGAAAAGTTTATGAATATTATGAAACAAGGTGAGATATTAATTAAGATCATTATTTCTGAGCTATGAAACATTGAAATAAAAAATACATGTATGCCACATGCTAGTGAAGTAGATCGTGTCTAATGGATGTTAAATCGTATTTCTGAAATGGGTTTTAACATGCTATTTCTTCCACATCAATCAGGCTAATCATCTTGCCGTCTGCTATGAGGGAAATTTTACCCAGTTATTGGCCCTTCTGTGTACTCTTTATCAAATTCTAACTATCAAGACTAGGGGTGTTCTAGTTGTTAAACACGTGCACTTGAAATCACAAGGTCTGTCATTGAGTCAAGTGGTGTTGTTTGATTCCCCAGTTAAATGTGACCAGGAATAGGGTCGCCTGTTCAACCTTGTGGGTTCTCTCCGGGTCTTCCAGCTTTCCTCCTACTACTAAAAACCTGTATGTGCAAGAAAATTGTTGAAAATGAAATTAAACAATGTGTTAGTCTCTAAATTAACTAGTTTGTATCAGGTGGAGGTTTAACCCCATTTCTGTTTCTCTAACTGTCAAGGCTTCACTGGTTTGAACTAGGTTTTTCATAACAACCACAAGCGCAACTCAAAGGGGGGATATGAGATGTTACTTGGTCAATAAGGTAACTTGGAAATAAGGGAACTTCTGTTTTGTGTGCCAACACATGCTCACCCTGACATACCATGGCATCATCAGTCTTGTGCAACTGACTGTCAATTTAATCTAATTCTAATTCCACTGAATATTTTTCAGGTTGATGAAAGATTTGCGAGATATTGGTAAAAGGAGGAAAAATGGTGTGAAATTTATCATGTGGCAGGAAGTAATGAATAATAATCTACAGGTAAAATTCTTCTATCTGTATTTGGGTGGTTTTTGGGTGGGGGGTGTCTAACATTTGGCCTATTCTTATATCAAATTCCAACTGTCAAGGGTTCTGTTACTTACACACCAATGTGTGCAGGGGTACTCAGTTTTCAGTCCCATCCAAGCGATTAGATGATGTCCTTACACCGCAGATGTTTAGTTCTGTCATGGTTACAATCTGACAATTATATGTGAGAAGGAGCAGGGTCTCCAGCACATCTGGTTTCCTCTACATGGTTAAATATCTCTACTTGCAAGTGAATTATTGACATAAAAATGTACCTTCCATAGAAACATTACTTTATTCATGCCATTTCCTTCCTCCATGGAAATATTACTTAATCAATACCATTCCTTTCCTTCCATACAAATATTATTTCCTTTCAGAGAAATATTACTTTATCTATTTAACCCTCTAAATTAGAGAAAGATGAGAATATTGATTTTCAGCTACCAAATGAAGAGTACAGGGGAAGAACGATCTAAGTCACATTTTTGTCTTTTCGCTTAAAAGGCAAAACAAACTTTTGGACGAGAATGATTGACGAATGGGTTTAATTACAACTACAAATCTATGTTTAATATGAATCATTATACCAGTACAACTGACTTCCAACTTTTCAGCCAAATTAAGGTCAAATAAAGGGTACGATGGACGTATTTGTCCGGGTGGGGGGGGGCATTTCAGAAGGGCCTTGATTTGATGTGACTGATCGTTTTTACCTGAAATTGATTGTTCCACCGAAAGCTTATACAATTTGCCTATAGATGGCGCCATTAACAGGGATTCGTTGAAAAAGTGACTTAGATCGTTATTCCCCTTTACTCTTCAAATGATATCACTGTAATTCGGGTATCACTTAATCTTAAACTAAGATTTGATATTGAAGGAATGTGAAGGAGAAATTAGTGTTAAATACACAAGATTAAATGATACCCGGGCTGCATTGTATCTTGATGATACTCTATCTGTATAGAAGATTCTGTTGTTATTGTTGTTGATTCTATTATTGTTGTTTATTTTCAGTTACCTAATGATACATTAATACAGATCTGGATGGGTGATTCTGTTGATATAAACCGAGCTATAAATCTAGGTTATAATGTTCTCTATTCCACATGCTGGTATTTAGATCACGTTGAATATGGTACCAAATGGCCGAAATATTACCAGTGTGACCCAGCTGATAATTCTTACGGTAAGTTCTTTTATTTTTAACTCTTCAAGGAGGGGGGCTAGAGCAGTCAGTCTTTCAGCTATAATATCATTAGTTTTATCCAACAGTTATATGTGACAATCACTTCTGCAATCCATCAGATAATTCTTACAATAAATGTTTTTCTTCAAAGTCATTGAGGACGGGGTCGGGTGAGGATGGGCACTTGATCTGTCAACTATGATATCAGCTATGATAGTTTTATTCGACTGTTATATATGCCCAGACCATGAATGAAATGGAAACAACAAGACTCATTCATCAATATTCCTGACCCTTGTATACCAAAATTCCAGTTGATGTGTGTACAAAGTTTTATATAGCAATCTTTATGCTATGTAATACGAAACAAGGATGGATAGATGCACTTGTTCAGTATGAGTTGATAATGATTAAAAGTTCAGCATAATTCACCCCGAAATGATGCAATTCTTAAAATGTCATTTATTGTTCATTAAGGGATGTTAAAGTGTTAATTTCTTCAAATAGAATTAATTTCTTCAAATAGAATTGTTATTAACTAGGGAACTAAAAATACGGCTAAAAACTAAGGGGAATGTCTGTATATAAACCTGATAATCAACATCATGGTCAAAATTAATGGTATTATTCCATTTCACAGAATGAAAAATCTAAAAGATATCTGATAATATTAAAGGTCTCTACAACCATAAGAATTGGTTAGTATGGCCTCAGTTGTAAATTGAGTAATGAATAATGAATGCACTATTATTTGTTATTATTGATCGAGCTGTAAAAAAACCCCTGTCAAATATCAAATAGTTTTGTTGTTTTGTTGAACTAAATAAAAACAAACAGCATCCTGTCAAGTGACGCCATGAAGAGAATTTCATTAGAAATAAAAGGTTTATTGAACTCTATATGTCTTTTACAACAGAAATAATGGATTCTTAAGTTATATTGATTATCATTATCAATATTCTTATCTCTTGAAATTGGAATTTATTTATTTTGATGGTAGACTGGAATGCTTTTATTGTAGGGTTCATTCGGATATGCTTTTATTGTACGGTGCACTTAACCTATTTTGGATCTATATTATTAGTCCTCGTACTATGCAAATTGAGGGAACTATAGGTTTTCTTTCTGCATGTCAATTGCGGGTGGGAGGGAATGGGATGGGGGAATCATTCAGCTATGCTTCTATTGCACGGTGCTAGTATGGTATTTGTAGTAAAAGGGGAAACATCATGAATTTATTTTGAAAACATATTATTAGTCCCCCAAACACAAAGCTTGGGGGAACTATAGGTTTTGTTTCTGCCTGTCATTTGTGGATGAGGGTGAAGGCTAGGGGGTGGGGATCATTCAGGTATGCTTTTATTGTACAGTGCTAGTATGTTATTTGAGGGAAACATGCACATGAACTTATTTTGAAAACATATTATTAAATCATAGTCCCCCAACCATGCATCTTCTTGAGGTAATTATAGGTTTTGTTTCTGCCTGTCATTTGTGGAGGGGGGTGGGAGGGGGATCATACAGGTATGCTTTTCTTGTACAGTGATAGTATGGTACTATGTATGTGTAGTAGAGAGGGATACAACACTCATATGTACTTATGTTGAAATCTTTTTATTAGTCCCCTAGGCACGAGCCTTGGAAGGAACAATAGGTTTTGTATGTCTCTGCATGTTTTTGTTGTACAATGTTAAAATGGTGTGTGTAGTAGAGAGGAAACACACATGTGGACTTATTTTGTAATATTATTAGTCCCCTACCAATGAAACTCGAGGGAACTGGGTTTTTTCCCTGGCTGTTGATTTTAGTGTTCTTTTATAATTCAAGTTTTGAGCGCCATGCGCAAAAAATTGCAGGCTTTGTTATTGACTGAAGTGGCTAGTTTCGATTCTTTGCTTGGACGTGACAATAATTCCTAAACTATAAAATTCATGACAGTGTAACTCATACAAATTTCTAAAATATATCACAGCTGAAGCTTTTAATAAGTTGCTAACAAAATTTTATAACACAGGTGAATAATTCTGAGAGTTAATGAAAATTGTTGAATGAAGGTCAATAAGGTTCTTCTTTTCAATAACATAGTGTTTTGAAATTACCATGGTAACAAGCAGCAAGTTATACACTTAAATCTTGAAAGATGTATAATTGAGTAAGATATGGAATTCCTTTTGGTGTATATCTAAATAAACATTCAGTCAGTTAAGATTCAAAAATTAAATGTACAAATTCTAAAGAGCGTACTTAACGATTCTTATTATGTGCTCTAGTTCAGTCTGGTGTGATGTTCTGAATCTTATAAGGAGATCGACATTGTCTCATATTGTCTTATAATGTCCTATGTCTGAAGAACTTTGATATTTAAAATGCCATTTAAGACCAATCACCTCTCTCGAATCTAGTTATTATTCACTGTCTGTATTTATTGATTACATTTAATCGGAGAGAAATAACCTCCGTATAAAACAGTGAAATTGATCAGCCACAGTGATTTTATTATTTGCTTCATACAAAGGATTTTTGTCATTTAAATATCATCTAAACAGGAAGTTTAATGACTTTTGAATCATATTTTGACGGTATTTTCTTTGTTCTCTCTCTGTATTTTGGTTCATAGAAAACTGTTTAAACCAGAGCAGCCAATCGAATAATTTAAGATTCACCCTTATGGTATTCTTTTTGTGCTCGCTGTGTTTTGATGTATAGTTTTGTTTTGTTAACAACACAGACAAGGAAATTTCTGTTCAAAAGATTTAAGTCTCGATGAGATTAATATTTCTTATGTATATAAGTTAAGTAATTCCCTTTGATGTCTTTAAATAAACAAAGTCTATACTTTTAATAACTCCCCCTTCCTTCATCTTTGTTAGGAAGATGGTGTCTTGATTGAATCTTCAAGAGGGACACTCACTTGGTAAATGTTATCATTATTGTCTGTATTGGCCCATCCAACTCAAATTCACATTTGGTGCAGAACGGAGAGCCTCTAGGACAGCTGTCTAGTCGTTCGGATTATGAAGCAATGATAAAATATGAAATCTAACAAGACAATATATACATGTAAACAACAATACTTGCTTAATGCTGACCCATTTAATTACATTGAAGGAAACCTAACTTAATTATAAGTAATATAATTATTGAATCCAATATAACAGAGACCTGTATATTCCAGCTAAATTACTAAATACCACTGAAACAGTTGATGAGAGATAATCATTTTAATAATAGTTGATTATATCATGCAGATGGTCTAATCCATTCAATATCTAAGCCAACTTTTGATCTAGAGAGTTCAATTTGGGCCTGTTATGTGAAGAAATGTCAGAATAATAATTTATATAACATTTGAAGCCAGAAGAATACCAGCAACAGACAGATCAGACCAGGGTTCTTACTTCATTTTGAAATGAACCGGCCACGGGTCGCCCTAACAGATAGTCGTCTTTATGCATATTCTATTCACGACCATAATTGCATATCGTATTAAGAATAATATTACCTTAAACCCTGAATATAAACCCTTAATAAACAAAACCTTTGTTTTAATAGCATACTTGTATTCATAAGTCGATATATTCACACTTTTACAGTCAAATTTCAGTACTTTGCAAAATGCATATTCCTAGCCCTACTTTTGCTTTCATTGTTTCGTCCAACCAAACGGAAGTTATAATTTAATAATAAAAGAAAATACGAGTAAATACAAATATGTTTTTTAAAACTATTTTTAGTCTTAATCACTGGTAAATATATAAAAACAACAAAATATATAAGCACATATCAATAGTATAACAAGTTAACAACGTAGCACAAATTTATTTCCGTGTATAGTCGGAAAGATGCCGATCACGTGACCAATTGTCTCGATTCAGATTAATTTATTTTTAGTGTCACCTGCATACAGTCGCCGGGATCTAATGCCTTTCCACTTTAGTAAACAATTATGTGGATCGAAGGAAGATAGAGGGGGGCCTTCTAAACTTATCCGCATCAAGTTATCTAAAGTTTCTACGTTTAGACGGCACCTAAGCTTAGTTTTGATAACGTTCTGCTTAGAAAACCCCTCTCACACTCGACACTACTAACTGGTAGCGTCCTCCCTATTTCCATCAGTTTTATTACATTTGGAAATTATTCTTTCATGGAATTGTTATGACAGCTCACCAGTGATTCGGAATTAATAACTTACTAGACAAATCATCAGACCCTTGCATTATACATTTTTGAAAATAATGATGTATCTAAGTGGAAGATCGAGAAGCATATCATTTGAGGCCAATGTTTGTGTTTTCCTTGGTAGTCTTCACAGAAAGGGATCCTGCATTATAACTATGTTGTTTTGAATGCTGCATGTCGAAGCGATGTAAACGCTTTGGGCAGCATTATATTTTGGACAGTAATGTATTTAAGTCTTCTACTGTTGCCATTACTTACCCTGAAGTGGTTGTGGGTAGGGAATTAGCCTCTTGTTGAGGGGTAGGGAACTGGCCTCCCAGCATGGGCCGAGATGAACCTTGAGGGATTTTCAGGGTCCATTTGTGCTCAAATTGGCATGCACATGAAAGAACCCTTGGCAGTTGGAATTACAATAAGAGTAGACAGAATGTCGAGCCCATTTCATTTAAGTCCAGTAAAAATATAATTAAAAAGTTCATGAAATATTTTTTTATTACAGGGATGACTGTAGATGAAAAGAAAGTTTTAGGAGGAGAAGCTTGTTTATGGTCAGAATATGTAGACAATGAAAATTATATGACAACTTTATGGCCCCGAGCCTCAGCTACAGCAGAAAGACTGTGGAGTCACAAAGATGTTCGAGATTTAGATTCGGCATCTGTCCGTCTACAAGAACACCGCTGTCGTATGTTAAAGTAAGGACTTATTCAAAAATATTTTCAGGCTTCTTATTTTCATTATGGTCATGAACCAAAGTATTGCAACCTCAACTTTAGTTGACGAAAATCTTTCGAATTTTTCAAGCCCAACCTTGATTTGTCAGGGTTGACTGCAGCATCTGTCTAGTTGTTTGGATGGAATAAAAATAACACAAGTTCCACCAGTGTACACATTGGAGTGCCCTTAAAAGAAAATGAGGCCATGTAGGCAGAAAACCATTGCCATTCAAAATTCTCTCTCAACTTACACACTTAGCCACCTTGACTTTCGGGCCCGAACAGCAATACCACAGCCTAATTTATTTCTCTTTCCAACTGTCTCAAAAAAAGGCCAAAATAGATCACAGAAATTATTAATTCGGATTGTTTATTACTGATAATTAAACAATATTTTTATATGTTTTTTCTCCCTTTTATAGGCGTGGATTAAGTGTGGGTCAGATCAGTGGACCGGATTATTGTTTACATCGTGGTCCATCACGGAGAAATAAATCAAACAATACTAACTGTGAGGGTGGACGATGTTTCCACAGTGGTAAAAACATACTTCAGTTTGAGGATATACAACTTCGTCTAACACAACGAGGTCCTGCTTTATCTGAGTGTAATAGCGTAAGTATTACTATTCTACACAAGGTGTTTACCTGATAGTAAAGTCCTGCAAGGCTTCCATTCTGATTAAAACACACGTCCTATTTCGTTTTTTATAGTTCGAAGTTCTGTTTTACTTGTCTTTACTACACTAGGAGCGGGAAGAGTTGTTATATAACCCTCGTTCTGGTTGATGTGAGGGATTAGCCAATACAAAGCAAAGTTGTATTTCCAAGTACGTACTTGATACATCAATGCTGATTGGTTAATTGATTAACTAACATCATTTTGGGTCAACAGCCGGTCGTATGACCCCCTGATGCAATCTCCCACTGCAGCCGGTCAGATCTTCTGCAGCCGGTCAGATCTTCATGGATTGGAGGTCATCGAAAGTATAAAAAACTAAAACAAGACATAGATATGTATTGTAATCAAAATTGTGATGTTTTTCTGACATTTGTTTCTTGAAAACAGGAAGTAGTATAGTTTTGAAACTGGAAGTGGTAGTGCAACACCACCAAGCCATTCCGCACATAGACATCTATCTAATCTACTTCGTGAATAGATCTCTGCCCTATGATTGTGATATCCAACAATTAATATACTGTTTTGTAATGCGGTCCTACTCTGATTAACGTCTGTTATAAACAAAAATAATAATTAAACTGTTTCAATTCTACTAAAATTATCTAAATAAACTTAGTTTTTTCGACTAAAATCATTGATTAGGGACTTAAATTGTAGGTCAACCATCTTAGTGTCTGTTCTTAAGCTAATTATTTAATTAAAATTGAACCATATGTTAGTCCCAAAATGACATCTCTCTCTCATTATCAGATACCGAATATTATCAGTACAACTTATAACTTTAAAAGATTATATTAAGACAAAATGTAAACAAAAAGTATCACTGTTTATCCTTTTAATTCAATTTCATCCTTTTTATCCTTATCCTTTTTTCCTATTTATTTAGAAATTATTTACAGATATGTTTAAGGTAATTCAAGTATTGAAATGAAATTGAATAGGTTTAAGGTCTTTTGCTATTTCTTTCCTGTCTCATTCTGACTTATTCAGGGTCTTTTATTTTCTCTTTGTCTTCATTGCCTTGTCTTTTTTTGCCATTTTAATGTTTGTTGCTGCATTTTTGGTATGGGTTATTAAATAGGGATTGTAATAATAATAATAATTTATTCATTTATACGACTCAGCAAAATTAATGAATGCAATATTTTTTAATAAGCTCTCTGAACTTCATTGGGTGATTTTGAATCTCTTGCAAAACTACTATTTTCTGAAAGTTAATTTGAATGTAATTCGAAGGTTGTAGACCCTCAAGAGGTCACAATTTTTGTCTGATTGTATTAAAACCTAAAATATATGTTTATATCCCAAATATCTCAGTTCCTTTTGATATTCGCACTCTTCATACGATAGCTTACTGGATTATGGTCCCTGATTGTACAAAAAATTGAGAGTAGCTTGTTCTCTATACATCTCTTGCTAAATAAGGGTGTATCGTGCATGGCAACTGCTGGTTTGACTTTGTTTTCGTGATTAAATGTTAAATAACCAATTCAAGTACAATTTAGTGTGGATTTAAGCCATGAAAAATTAGATTTTAATTTTAACTGAAAAATACAATTCATGATCAGTAACCATAATTACACGATCACACACAAGAAATTTACTGATATGACAGTCATATAATTTATTTGATTGTTTTTATGTTTCTAAAACATTTTACTATAATAATATACATAATATGCTATTACATTTTAGCAAATAATCGTAAAATGACCGACTTAACTGTTAAACGCAATTTTTTAGTCCTTTATACCCTTTACTTTATTTACGTGACAAGGAGTAGGGTCGTCTGTTCAACCTCATGGCTTTTCTCTGGGTTCTCAGGTTTCCTCCCACTTTGCTAAAGATCCCTACACGCAAACGAACTATTGAATAAAGTTGAACCATATGTTAGTCCCAAAATGACCTGGTTTATGTTGAGTGGATGTTAAAGCCCATTTCCTTTCGATCTCTATCCCCTTTACCCTATTTAGTTGGTGTAGCCTAGTTTGCAGACAGAAAAATAATTATTTTTTAGTGGATTACCCCCCCCCCCCACACACACACACACACAAATTGTTGATTGAGGAGAACCTCCCATCGCCCCCATCCAGCCATTTGAATATTAATCATATGTGTTATCTTTTCTTTGTAGTTTCTGGCTAAAGGAAGTAGTATGTTTATCATAGCAACGGCAGCCATAATCATATTAGCCATTGGTTTCGGCATTCGACGTCCACATGGCAAATTCAGCAATTCAAAACTGTGTAAAAATAAGACAATATTAATCTTATTTTTGAGTGTTTTAGTGATTTATTTTATGTGTTATACGACTATTTGGATGCAGGCCTTTGAATTTAGTGGATCATTTCATAAAAGGTTACAAAAAAATAATCTGGATAAGCGATGATGGAAGAGAAGAAAGGATGGACTTGTGTAGATAGAGACATTGAGGAATTTATTCATTTGTTGAGTTGTTGATGATTTCATTTATGCGTAACCATGGTGCTGTGAAAATGTCTGAACTATAGAATTGAAAGTAGAAGAGTAACCATGGTGAAATGAAAACATCTGAACTGTATAATCTCGAATGAAAGAGTAGCCATGGTGCTGTGAAAACATCTGAACGGTAGAATTGAACGTAGAAGAGTTACCATGATGCAATGAAAACATCTGAACTATATGTTCTCTAACGTAAAGGAGTTATCATGGTGCTGTGAAAATGTCTTAACTATGAACTTGAATATTAGAGGAGTAATGATATGCACGGTGCTGTGAAAAGTCTGAATTATATACTGTAACGTAGAATTCAACTGATCTGATGTAGTTCATTTATGTGTGAATGCAATTTGTTGCACTGTGTACAAGGATTATTGATGTAATTGTATGTGTAAAAAAGGAGACCGTTAAAAAACTAAATTAATAGATAAAGTTATTTTTGAATCTGGTGATGGGGAGGGGGCTGTGTTTACATGCCACTTGACTACTACAATGATTATATGTTAATCATTATTTCAGTGTGATATGAATTTATCAAATTTCTCCTGATATTATTAACAAAAAATAGATTTAATCAAATGAAAGTTATATTTTTTGTAAACTTACTTTCAATTAGTTTAGAATTTATTTTAAGTTAAAATATCTTCATTTCTGATTAAAATTGAACAATGTACATTAAAATTTATTAATTATTTTTTAATTGAGTAAAAGGTTGGTATGCAGGATAACTATGCTTGTCAATAGCATGAATATTATCTAATTAAATCTTTTTCACAGAGATTTTCATCCATCTTCAACATGTGGATATTACAATTCACCAGTTTGGTTTAATAATTCAAGACCAGTATTGAGTAAAGCAAATATCCAATCACTTCTGATGACCAATTCCAGATTTACCAGAGATGTGAGATTTAGTGGTAGGAGTTGAAAGGAAGAGCATCTAAGGTCTGCTTGCAGACAGTGATATGACAGACAAAAAAACATGTAATGAGATAAAACATGGACTTAATATGTGAGGTATGAGATTTTAACTGTGGGAGATGAAAGGAAGAGCATGAAATATTTAATGAGATAAAACATGAACTTAAAAATATTTGAGGTATGAGATTTAACCGTAGAAGTTGAAAGGAAGAGCATAAATTATTTATGTTCATATAATAATGAGATAAAAAAAAAAAAAAATGGTACGTGGGTTTGTATGTATTTTATCAGATGAATACTGTATCTGGTAGATAAAGATAATCACTTCTATCATCAATGAATCTCTTTTTTGTGAAAAGCTCTGTTTGTATTAACATTGAGATATCCTTAATAAAGAATAGCATGATACCAAGTGGAATATAATATCCTGATTCTTAATGACATGGGACATTCTATACAAGAATATTATTTAGAATTCAGTATATCTTTGACATTATTAAAAGCTATGTAGAATTTTGATATACATCAGTAAAAATTACAGATATGTTAGATTAATAACAGTTTGATATTTCAACAGGGCCAAACAAGGAATAAAAATGGTGTCAGTTTGATCATACCAAATCTGATTGATTTAAAGGGGTATTGTAATAGCTGAAGCTATTTATATTTCTCTAAATATACTGCTAAAAAGGTTCCTTGTAAAAAAACCTAAATTGTGATTAAGTGTTCAGAATGTAATAATATGTGATGTAATAAAACAATGCATAATAATCAGAATATCTGGTTAAATGGGGTAAATAAGTTGTGATCTTTAATGTTTTCTGTTTATAGAAACGAGCATGCAAATTAAAAACCTTCAGGCCTGGGGATCATAAAACTCTTTTCTTTCCTGTGTTTTATTTTTTCAAACTTAACTTCTCTTCAAAATTACTCAAATCTGAATTGATATGTATCTCGAATTGGTGTTCATCTTTACTTTGAATTGATATATATCTGGAATTGATATTTGTCTGTACCTTGAATTGATATTTTTATCTTGCCTAGATATGTATCTCTATCTTGAATTAATATTTATCTATATCTTGAATTGATATTTATCTGGAATTAATATGTATCTTGAATTGATATTTATCTCTATCTTGAATTGATATTTATTTCTATCATGGAATTGATATTTAATATTTAATACATTGAATTAATATGTATCTTGATTTGATATTTATCTCTATCTTGAATTGATATTCATCTCTATTTTGAATTGATATTTATTTCTATCATGGAATTGATATTTATTTTTATACGCCCACATTGAAATGTGGTCGTATATTGTCGTCGCCCCTGTCCGTCCGTCCGTCCGTCCGTCCGTCCGTCCGTCCGTCCGTCCGTCCGTCCGTCGGTCCGGCGGTCCGGCGTCCACAATTGCTTGTGGACGCTCTAGAGGCTAAAGTTAATATCCGATTGACTTTAAATTTATACACAGTGTTTGAGGTCATGAGATGAAGAAGCCTATTGTTTTTCATCGATTTCCGATAATAACTACCAGAGTTATGGCCCTTGATCACTTCAAAAAATCTTGTGGACGCTCTAGAGGCCAAAGTTAATATTCGATTGGCTTTAAATTTATACACAGTGTTAACGGTCATAAGTCGAAGAAGCCTATCGATTTTCAGCGATTTCCGATAATTAGTGCCAGAGTTATGGCCCTTGATCACTTCAAAAAATCTTGTGGACGCTCTAAAAGCCAAAGTTAATATCCGATTGACCTTAAATTTATACACAGTGTTTAAGGTCATAAGATGAAGAAGCTTATTGATTTTCAGCAATTTCCGATAATTAGTGCCAGAGTTATGGCCCTTGATCACTTCAAAAAATCTTGTGGACGCTCTAAAAGCCAAAGTTAATATCCGATTGACCTTAAATTTATACACAGTGTTTAAGGTCATAAGAAGAAGAAGCCTATTGATTTTCAGCGATTTCCGATAATTAGTGCCAGAGTTATGGCCCTTGATCACTTCAAAAAATCTTGTGGACGCTCTAAAAGCCAAAGTTAATATCCGATTGACTTTAAATTTATACACAGTGTTTAAGGTCATAGGACGAAGAAGCCTATTGATTTTCAGCAATTTCCGATAATTAGTGCCAGAGTTATGGCCCTTGATCACTTCAAAAAATCTTGTGGACGCTCTAAAAGCCAAAGTTAATATCCGATTGACTTTAAATTTATACACAGTGTTTAAGGTCATAAGACGAAGAAGCGTATTGATTTTCAGCGATCTCTGATAATTAGTGCCAGAGTTATGGCCCTTGATCATTTCAAAAAATCTTGTGGACACTCTAAAAGCCAAAGTTAATATCCGATTGACTTTAAATTTATACACAGTGTTTAAGGTCATAAGACGAAGAAGCGTATTGATTTTCAGCGATCTCTGATAATTATTGCCAGAGTTATGGCCCTTGATCACTTCAAAAAATCTTGTGGATGCTCTAGAGGCCAAAGTTGATATCCGATTGACTTTAAATTTATACACAGTGTTTAAGGTTATGAGACGAAGAAGCCTATTGATTTTCAGCGATCTCTGATAATTATTGCTAGAGTTATGGCCCTTGATCACATCAAAAAATCCTGTGGACGCTCTAGAGGCCAAAGTTAATATCTGATTGACTTTAAATTTACACACACTGTTTAAGGTCATGAGACTAAGAAGCCTACTGATTTTCATTGATTTCAAATAATTACTTCAAGAGTTATCTCCCTTGATCACTTCAAAAAACCTTGTGACGCTATATATAGATGCCAAACTTATCATCCGATTGACTTCAGATTGATACACAGAGTTTAAGGTGTTGAAACGAACAAGTATTTTGATTTTCAATGAATTTTGATAACAGAACAGCTAAATCCATGATGTTAAATGTTTCCTATACTAATTGATAGCGTGGGGCAAAACTTTATAAAAAGCAAACAAATTCTAATGATTTTCCGATAATTACGTAATGAGTTGTTTCATTACCAAAAAAAGTAAAAATATGCGACAACCCTTGTTGACTGCCCGGACGATTTAGCTGCTGTGGGCGTATGTTTCGTTGCCTGGCAACCTATCTTTTTACCTTGAATCGATATTTAATGAAATTTGACCTTTATCTAGAGTTTTATGATGCTTGGGAATGGGCCCATAGAATCAATCTCCTTCAACATGCAATATTACTATGTCAAAATATTTTGTGTTCATTTCTAAATGATGTTCTTTGTATGATAAAATTTTACATCAGTGTTTGAAACAGGATAGCATATAGGAATCTGACAATATTTGATATATTTATTCATTTGTTAATTTTGTCGTTTAATTGATCAAGTTTTGTTAAAATTTAATTGATATTTTTACGTGTTTTAATTACCAGATTATTCATATTGAATAGTTTAGTAAATTTGAAATTTTCCGCATAAACCAAAAACGAAACATGGGGTTAGTTAGTTTCTGAGAAAATATTGGTTTGGGGAGAGATGGTGGTTGATAACAAGTTTTTTTAAACCTCTCTAAGAAGGGCAGGTATTTTTGTCCTTCTTTATGCTAATAGTTGAAGAGGCTAATATATTTTTACAAGTCATCAGAAATCAACAGCCATTACTCCTTGTGTGTAAATCTTACAACTAAAATGAACTAGCTAAAGATGTTGTTGAAACAGAATCAATTAAGAAAATCCAACATTTTTTCAGAAACTAACTTTTACTTTAATTCAGTAAAAAACTAAACATTCCAATACATGTATTCTGTGTTTGTTTGAGGATCAGTAAAAGCTCAATAATTAACACTTATTGTTAGCCCTTTTGTTACGTGTCACTAATGGTTACCAATTGCTGGTCGCCATGGTTACCAGCTTACTGGTAACGAACAAACTGTTCATAAAGTTTATGTAGTGTCTGATGACCCGGGAACCAGGACCAAAATCCCATGTAATACCAATTTCCTTTGGTCACTGTGGTCTCATGGTTACTTTGATTGTTCATAATCTTGGTGTATTGTAAACCTGATGACAGGGTTCCAGAGACAGTTTGGGCAGTTTCCAATGAGCCGGTGACCAGACCCCAATGTAATGAAATGGTTAAACAGAGCTTAATCTGCCTACTGCAGGTCTTTCTTTATGCCTTAAATGTTATCTAAATTATCAATTAGACATTAATTACCTAGCATGACTATAAAAATTAATAATCAAGACTTTGTTTATTATTGTAGCAATGGCAATCGAGGCTACACTGTTGTATCGGCAATGCACATTGAAGTAATTTGACTGAAATTTTCAACATTTTCCCTTTTTATTATCTATTACAGCGAGAACTGTCAGCTCTTTATCTAATATTCCATAATGCCTGTATAAGATTAAGAGGCTTTTCTTTTTACCACTTTTGAGCAATCTGCTTAGATCATATTCATTAAAACCTACAATGATTAACTTCAGTAGAAACTGCTCACTTACTTTATCTGGGTCCAATCCTTCAACAACATCTGAACGGAAGTAGGATTGATTTTTGCACTGGGAACTTGGCCTCAAGAACTTCTCGATCTGGTTTGGTTCTTCTCAGGAAGTGACATGCTTCGAAAAAAGTCTTAACACTCCACCGATTCAAGCGCGATAGACATGAAATTTGGCGTGCTTGTTCCTTGGAAAATTTCACATTGATTTTTGATATGTCAGCATAATTCCAAGATGGTGGCAATGACATCATGCTACTGCTAGGTTCCTGATTCATTTACTACTTGTTAAGAAATTGGACCCTAGTGCATAAAAATATAAGTAAGTGTCTGTTTAATGTATACAATTAATCCTAGCCATTAAAATTGCTTGTTAATGACTAGAGAAGCCTTAGAACATCGCTCAGTTATCTATTGTATTCCATAGAAACAGCAGGACGTTAAACCTATTTCATTTATTTCATGGAATTGTGACCTGTATACTCCAGTTCAATTACTAAATGCCATTGAAACCATTCATTAAAGTCCTGTGAAGAACCCATTAGGTATAACTGAAAACTTCACACAAACCATATCTCTTAATGATCTTTTGTAGACATTTACATTGGTGAATAGAGAAACTATAACACATTCTCTACTAAAATAACAATATTATATATTTGGCGATGTTTTAAAGAGTTTTCTTTCGACTAGTATTAACTTGATAATGTTGAGAGACTAAACTTGTTAATGTTGAGGGACTAAGCTTGATAACTTTGAGAGAATAAGCTGGATAACATTGAGAGATTAATATAAACTTGACAATGTTGAGAGACTAAGCTTGATAATGTTGAGAGACTAATCTTGATAAAATTGAGGGAATACGCTTGGATAATTCGTACAAATATATTAGTAGCTGTTAGTAGTATGTATTATAATTTATTCATATATGTTAATTATATTAAGATACTTTCTGATTAGACCCACACCCCTTTCTATAATTGCTCATTTGTAAACATTATTAAAAAATGATGATGTTTATGTGTGTATATGTTATACTTGGCTGGCCTTGCATGTTGTGAAAATGCACAGTAGTTGTGCATGATTGTGTAAATGCATGTGCATGCTTTTTGCTTGAATTTGTGTAAAACACAGCTCAAGCAAACTTTGGTATATATTTCCATAATTTATTTTTGAACCAAATAAATGTTTTCTTTTGTATATAAAATAAATAAAAGAGTATTGTCTATATATTAACTAGTTAAATGATAAGGCCACACAAATAAATACCTGTCTTGACAGTTACCCAATCTTTTTGTTTTTTTAGCAAAAAAACACCCACCCTGTGCTCTTTTATTTACTCATATTGACTGCACATAAAGAATCGGTTGGCACCTGGAATCTTAGTGCCACTATTCGGTCAATATTTCCCTCATAGCGCACTGTATGGCGTTTCAATATCATGCCCCTTTTCATTAGCCTAGTCGAAGCAGAACAGTAGGATGTTAAACCCCATTTCATTTTTATACGCCCACATTGAAATGTGGTCGTATATTGTCGTCGCCCCCGTCCGTCCGTCGGTCCGTCCGTCGGTCCGTCCGTCCGTCCGTCCGTCCGTCGGTCCGGCGTCCACAATTGCTTGTGGACGCTCTAGAGGCTAAAGTTGATATCCGATTGACTTTAAATTTATACACAGTGTTTAAGGTCATGAGACGAAGAAGCCTATTGTTTTTCAGCGATTTTCGATAATAACTACCAGAGTTATGGCCCTTGACGACTTCAAAAAATCTTGTGGACGCTCTAGAGGCCAAAGTTAATATCCGATTGGCTTTAAATTTATACACAGTGTTTAAGGTCATAAGACGAAGAAGCCTATTGATTTTCAGCGATTTCCGATAATTAGTGCCAGAGTTATGGCCCTTGATCACTTCAAAAAATCTTGTGGACGCTCTAAAAGCCAAAGTTAATATCCGATTGACTTTAGATTTATACACAGTGTTTAAGGTCATAAGACGAAGAAGCCTATTGATTTTCAGCAATTTCCGATAATTAGTGCCAGAGTTATGGCCCTTGATCACTTCAAAAAATCTTGTGAACGCCCTAAAAGCCAAAGTTAATATCCGATTGACTTTAAATTTATACACAGTGTTTAAGGTCATAAGACGAAGAAGCCTATTGATTTTCAGCGATTTCCGATAATTAGTGCCAAAGTTATCTCCCTTGATCACTTCAAAAAATCTTGTGGACGCTCTAAAAGCCAAAGTTAATATCCGATTGACTTTAAATTTATACACATTGTTTAAGGTCATAAGACGAAGAAGCCTATTGATTTGCATCAATTTCCGATAATTAGTGCCAGAGTTATGGCCCTTGATCAGATCAAAAAATCCTGTGGATGCTCTAGAGGCCAAAGTTAATATCCGATTGACTTTAAATTTACACACACTGTTTAAGGTCCTGAGACGAAAAAGCCTACTGATTTTCATCGATTTCAAATAATTACTTCTAGAGTTATCTCCCTTGATGACTTCGAAAAACCTTGTGGCGCTGTAGATGCCAAACTTATAAATCATCCGATTGACTTCAGATTGATACACAGAGTTTAAGGTGTTGAAACGAACAAGTATTTTGATTTTCAATGAATTTTGATAACTGAACAGCTAAATCCATGATGTTAAATGTTTCCTATACTAATTGTTAGCTTGGGGCAAAACTTTATAAAAAGCAAACAAATTCTAATGATTCTCAGATAATTACATAATGAGTTGTTACTCAGATTTTAGTGTATTACAAATGTTTTATTACCCAAAAAAAAGTAAAAATATGCGACAACCCTTGTTGACTGCCCGGACGATTTAGCTGCTGTGGGCGTATGTTTCCTTGCCTGGCAACCTATCTTTATTTTTATTTCCCCATTACCCAAATGATAAGATTTTCCAGCCAGATAAGGTAACTGTAAAACAGGTATTATATTTTGGAAGCCAAAGATTATATATAAATATACTATATTGTCCATATTGTATATATTACACTTATATAGGATACTGCATCTTTATCATTTTGATGGGTGGTGAATTGTGGTTGCATCTTTATTATTTTGATGGGTGAGGAATAGTTGTTTCTATTAGATACTGAGCTTCATAGTTTCAGCTGTAATGTTTATCAGTACAAATTCATGATCTCTCGAACTTAGATACTAACATAAAGCTGTCGTTGATCATTATTTAGGGGTTCTGAATTCCATGTAAACTACAGTATTGTGAACGTTGAATCTCGGTCCAAAATGGTTTAATTGGTCTAAAATTTTCCTACCCTGAAGATGATGTAAACAAGTCAACAACACCCCTAAGTGTCAGATAAAATATTTTAATAGGCTTCTTTTATCTTTTCTATTCGAATTGGATAGGGAAAGCCCTTTGTATCATAAGGTCTGTCATTGAGTCAACTGGCGTATTTCGATTTCCTGGTTGTACATGACAAGAAGTAATGTCACCTGTCCAACCTAGGTGATTTTCTCTGTGTCTTCCTGTTCCCTTCCACTGCTAAAGACCCCTACTTGTGAGCGAATTATTAAAATAAAACTGAACCATATCTTAGACCCGAAATGACCTAGTTTGTGTTGAGTGGACTCTCTCAGTTCTCAATTAAATTGAAGCCAGAAAAGTATCTATGGGTAGATATTTTGGTTTTGTTTTTATTGAATTAAATATTAAATAATCAATTTGAGTACATACCATGAAGCCCTAAAAAAACTAATGATTGACCCTATCGAGTCCACGATCTGCTACGTACAGATATGTTCGGATACTTTTCGATACGGTCATAACATGATAGGATCACCAAGATTTTACTCATAGCACAAGTTGTGATAGTGAGAACCTGGCATAATTAATGCAAATTACAATCAGAAGATTTAAATCTTCTGTAACAGCACAGCAAATATAGAATTCTCGGTGTCTCTAATATGAATAATTATTTCAACCTACAATATTTATTGAATTATTGTACAAAAAACAAAAACAAACCCAAAGGCAATCTGATTGAAACACAGATTCTATTTTGCTTTGTTTTTATTTTACTTGTCTTTACCAGTATATAAAAACCAGAATGAAACATAGATGTGTATTTTCATCAGATTGACCCAAAGGGTGAGGACTGTGGGAAAATACAAGGCATATTAGATTTTCATCCATGACATTTTACCTATGAAATATATAGATATTTATTTATCAATTGTTATATAATATTCTTCAACTGTCTACTATATAAACTAAATGAGTCTTTATTTACTTTTCATTTACTTTGCATTTATTTTCTTTTTTGTTCTCTTTTAATTTTACATTTTTCTTCAATGGATTAAAGTAAATTGAACATCTGATATCACTTCTATCATTTATATGAGTAGTTTATATAGAGAGCAGACGGACCTGGAAATAATGATTCTAGTTGTACCGGACAAAATGTCAGGCAATAATGAACTAGTAGCATCTTTTGATTTGAATTTTATGCTGGATATATATTGATAGAATCAATAAGAACACAGAAAAAACTGTGTCAAACAATATGATCGGCTCCAGGAGAATTGTGCCCGTATTTGTGCCTAACATTGTCTGTGACAGGTGATTTATTTCCAGGATCTGTTCAATAACAAATCTGCTTGTACTTTTGTATTTAGGTGAAATTTGTTGTCAGGATTTTATTGAACTGGTCTCTAACTGCTACTCATCTTGTTCTTATTCTTCTTGGAGTGACACTCTTTAAGAAAGCCTAAATGATTGTAGATGTGGTAGAATAGACATCTTGGTGCAGGAAAAATAAAACATTAAACCCATTTTATTTCCTTTTTTATCATTAAAAAAAAGAATCATCTCAGATTTCATAGGCGTAGGTGTGGTAGAATAGCTCAGTTTGCACAGAAATTTTTGTTATCGAATTTCTATCATTACAAAAAAAAGTATGACAACTAAGCGTAGGTGTGTTAGAATAGTCTGGGTTAATCTTACTGTGATTTATTAAGTATAAGTTTTCATGCTTCTTATAATATTGATGTTATTATGTTAATAACATTTAATTTCTTCAAATAAAGCCTGATTGAATTGAGCTTTGGTTGTTATTATTGAGTTAAATTCAACTGTTCTTCATGTCTGTTATATGTTATTTTATGAATTTATGGTGAATATTATTTTTCTTTTTTCTCCATGTTTCTTTAATCTAAAATAGATAAAATTGTATATAATAAACATTTTGTAACTTAAATATTATAGTCTGAAGCATTTTTATTTTCGTCATTCCTTCTCTCCACCCAACCCCACTTCCCCACAAAAAATCCAAACACCAAGCACACTGTGTAGGCTACTAGTGTAGCTACAGATATCATTTGCCTTAAAATTACAACAGTTTGCAACTGATTGGGATCATAGTTGAATGCCAGGCCCTGAGTTCACAAAGCATTCTCAGACTTCATTTAAGAATTTACACAAAATTGTTTGTCTTATTTTAACTAAAATATAGTCTTTTATAAAACTTATGTTATTTTAATATACAAACCTGGCTAAACTGTACCCTATTTTCTTCGTAGAATTCCAATTGGTTAGACATGAATCATCGCATTCACTTTAGACAAAAAAACAAGCAAGGAGAACCAATATCTGTCAAAAATACTCCCTTAATCCCTGTCTGAAAATGGGTGAACCAATACTCTCTCTTATTAAAAACCCCTATTGAGCCAAGCCGACAACCCAACTGTTGTGGGATCTTCTTTAGTAGAAGCATTGTTGAGCGGAACTAGCGGTAACTATATTGGTGCAGTACTGGCAAAGTAAAACTTAACTACTAAGTAAAACTTTGTGGGAAAATATTGTTCTGTAATCCAGCAAATGAAGGCAATGAGATCCTTTGTGTTTTTGCGAAATAATGTGGATAAGGGGAGTTCTCTCACCCTGTCTGTTGCTGTACAATAATTGAAATAGTAAACGCTTAAAATTGACCCAGGTGGTGCAGAAAAGTGGGGGACCTTAACCCCCACCGTCATTGATTTAAAATGATTCTAAAATGTGTTATTGATGGGGAGCAACTCCATTTAGAGACATTTACTTCTGCCGTGTAATTCTGAAAGTTGATTAGTTTTGTCGGTGAAAAACATCACTGTACACAGTGTAATGGTCTGCCTTTCAGTGACAAAATTAATAAACCGGCCTATCGCATGTAGCTGAAATACATTAAGCTGTCAATGTCAATAAAAAGTCATTCAACCATGCAAAAGGGTCCAACGTGAACCAATGTCACCAAGCTAGTCACAATCTGCGCAAATTTTGTAGTAAGTTATCAACAGGTTTGAGGAAAAAGTCTAAGTAAAAGGGTCAAATTTGCCCCCTCATTCACTGCAACCAATTAAGCATCCCAGAAGACGCAATGCTTGTCAAACCTGGCTGATGTCAATAAAACTAAAAAAGCGGTTCAGCACAGAAGAACACTGATCAGCAGTAAATATTCGCCAAGCCGTTAATATTACAATTAGAATACAACAGATTGGCGCCGAAGCATGAAACATTTTGAGTTTAATTTTAAGGTGTTGACGTCCTTCTGGTAGAAGAACAGAATTCGCAACAATCTAACCGCTATTCTACCAAATGGCAAATTCTGACGATGGGCGGACTTTGTGGTTGTTCTTCCTGTGGCTTTGAACAACCTTACATGAATCCAGTGGCGAACTTGGTCCGAAAATATTGGTTGCCAGGAGACGAAGCAGGCCCACTCACTGCAATGCAATTCTATCATTTAATTTTTAAAATGAATAAATTAAATTTTCGACAAATATGTAAGTGAAAACAATAGAAATTTTTTAATATTTTCAAGCTAATAATATTTTTCTAATATTTATATATTTTTTGATAATTTATATTTTACATATATTGTCTGATGTCTAAGGGGGCCCACTTACCATTGGGCAAACTGACATACTGACCATCCGCCACTGCATAAGTTTTACATGAACTATGAGTATTCGTATTTCATGGGTTGCGAGTAAACAGCTTTAGTGATCTGTGGCTATCTCTATCGGTTCGGTAATAGTTTTAATATTCAATGAATGGAGTCACTAGGATACACCAGTAAGTAAAAATAACACCCATAACAGCCCGAGTGGTTAAATATCAATGGTCAAACGTTCCAATTAGTAATCAATCAGGAACATCAACCAGTGAATGAACCACATGAAAAAACCACATTGAATTGGTTGAATATGCATTGACAATGTAAAACCGTTCCTATACAATCAAACTTAACAAATGAACAATTATCAGTGACAAGGAACACACAAATTCATATACCACTAGGTCACATGCTAATATATAAATCGTCTATTATAATGGAGTGTCAATAAGGCATTGTCGATTGTTACTATAGATCTACTATAAATCTCTTTATAATATCCAACAGTTAAACAGGCCCGGACTTACCTAAACATACATAGATTAATAATATATATGTTATAAAATAGTTTAGTTTCTTTTGTAATCTGTGATTTTTAGTTTATTTTTTAGGCTTGGGATATTTATATCTAAAATAAGTTTAATTTGGAATCCTTCTCAATTAAGACCATTATGTACATCTTTGAATATTTATGACCAAGACGTGACTTTAAGAAGGGACTCTCAAGTCTTGTCGAGGCAAGAATTAATGTCCCGGACAATATGTGGAGTGATCTCATGATCTGTAAATAATGCACCCTACAAATGTGTTTATATATTGTGGACTGATTGACAACGGACAATAACAGAAAGACATAAAGATCAACTAGAAGTATTAAACAGTTCAACTCTACAATTTAACCGATCCTCTACTTTGGATTCATGTAAGATTTTTGTAAACTATCGATCAGCAACCACGGAGTTCGCCTACCGACAGAATTTGGTAAAAAAAATAGGCCTATGCTGTTCTCAGATCAAATAAGGGTCATCGACTGCAGAAGTACGCCAAACAGCTTCTTCTGGACCGCTTTATTAATTTCAACCAAAGTTAATGAGCAAGCTCTAATTAATGGGATAGCTGGATACTAATAGCCGAATCAATGTATAAAACATACAAGAATATAATGTCGACCCGGTTCCATTGTTCCCTGTGTTCTAACGTGTACGTAGCTCCGAAATTGCTGCCTTGCTTTCACACGTTCTGCGAAGGCTGCCTATACGATTTTATTGGAAAGAACACTAAAAATGAATACTTCGGTTGTCCATCGTGTAAAAAGCAGATTTTTGTGCCAAAGAATATATCGAAAGATTTCATGACTAATTACTATGTCATGGCAGACGTGGAGCAGCATTTGGATCAAGCCGATGATGTATGTTTGGGGATTTGTGACATTTGTAATGATAAAAACGATGCTGCGTATACGTGTAAGGACTGCGAACAAAAGATGTGCGTAAGTTGCTACTCAGTCCATTCATCCATGCGAGCAACGAAGAACCATGATGTATTGAAGCTGAAGTTATCTCCACACAAGCTGGTTGTCCAAAGGAACTGTGAAGAGCACAACGAAGAATTGCACTTCTACTGCAGAAGTTGCTGTAAGGGCATGTGTGTTCATTGCAAAGTAGCTCAACACGACGGTCACGCAACCGAACATGTTGAAGATGTAACAATTGACGGACGTTCCAACTTAAAAAGCATGTCCGAGACATTAAACGGGCATGTACGTGATCTGCGATGCGAATTAGAAGCTTTAGCTTACAGGAAACGCTTGGTTCAGAAGAGTTGCGATGAAACGTGCTCGACCATCAAACAACAAGCCGATGATATATGTACGGTTGTACATCGTGCCAGAAACCAAAAGCTACAGGAGGCAACATCTTTTAGAGACGAGCAACTACTAAAGATTGAAGAGACCGAAAAAGAAATCAAAGATAGAGAATTACAGATGAATACCATGTCTGGGTTTGTAAGGTCTGTAGCAACATCTTCAAGCGATGTGGGTGTCCTTGAGACATGTGACCTTATCAAAGATAAAATCCAGGAAACGGAAGACTATGTTTGCCCAAGCGCTGACGTAGAAAGTACTGAGTTTGAAGTGGAACAACCAATAGAAGCTTCAATTCAAAATCTGTTCGGCAGGATGTCAACCTATCCGACCCTTCGCATGAGGTTATCTTATGGTGCTGCAGACTATTTTGATTCAGGTTCCTTGGAAGAAACAGTTGATGCCATCTGCCCCATTGGAAATAATCTGGCATGGGTTGGTGCTCATATCTTTTCCGTGGATAAATCGTCGGTCACTTTGTTCAATTCAAAGGGTGAAATATTAAAAATGCTAACTTGTGACCAAATTGTGAAGTGCTTTGCTTTGCTGGACAAAAGTCTCCATGTGCTTACAAAAGATGCATTCCTTAAATTAAACGAAGACGAAACGGATCTGGAATATTTAGTGGCAGCTTCACTTCCTGTGTTAATAGCATCCAATTCAACATCAATGTTTTACTTGTCCCGAGGCCATGTTTGTCAATACGTCACGAATACGAACGTGAGGCCAATAGAAACCACACTGCTTTGTTCGTTGAAGTGTTTGAAAAATCCTACCAAGATGGCGGTCGATGACAACCAAAACATTGCTATTGTCGATACAACTTTGAAATCAGTTCTGGTATTTGATTTTGACGGTGCTATTCAAACTAAATATTCTATTAAGTACCAAGATTTCCTGCCATTAGATGTTTGTATTGACAGGTGGTCTGACGTGCTGGTTGTTGATAGCGGGAATGGAGCAATACATGAATTGGCCGCTGACGGCAAAGGGAGAGAAATCATGTATTCTCGATTCTCTGGGTTGAAGAACGTTTGTTGTATTGGCGGTGACGAGGACACCTGGTGGTTTGGGACTACTGATGGTAAAATAATAGTAAAATATTTTACATAATAAAGAACGAACACAAACCTTTCTGAAAATTTGAAAGTGAAAAGGCTGTGTAGACCCAATAGTGATTGTGTTGTGTAGCCTTGTCAAATGTGGGAGAAAAAAAGATGAAATAAATATTTCGTATAATATGTTATCTTTCAATACTTTAGAGGCAGCCCACCAGAGTCTGTGGTGGTAACTTACCTGATTCATTGTATTATAATGCATGTGAATAATCTTTCTTTCGCACAAAAAACAATTTTAATGAAATGTCCCTTTGAAGCTCGATCTGAACAGTAGAACATAAGGCATGTTACCGATGCAAGAAATGAGTTCTTCCATGTTTGTATATGACAATTAGCTCGAGACACGATCATAAACCTTATCACGAGATATTGTCTCCGAGTGTCCCAGTATCTTTACCCACTTCATTAGTTCCGCAATGGTCTTCTCAATTTTCCAAAACCAGGGCCGACGGAAGCAGTTCACGATTGGGTGGAGGGGGCGATGTAGAAATTACTCAGTAGTAAAGTGAAATTTTATTTCTGTTCTAAATCCCTGACCATGCAAACCCAGTCGATAGTGGTTTCCTGCGATGCAGAACTTGACAAATACATGTATATATGCATAATAATTCCAAGGCTGTGGACACTCTAAAGCTTACAATTTTTATACGATTTTGACGAAACTGTCGACAAAGTGGTCGCTACCCTTGAAAGCATTTAATGCCCAGGTCTGGGTCCCTTTCGTTATTGGCGCGTATTGGACCGCAACTTTCTTGATTATGACCTCTGATTGTACGCAATATCACGTTTTTAGCTTGTGGATCCTCTAGAGGTCACCATTTTTATCATATTTTCAAAACCGCTCAAATATATCACAGATACATCATATGGTCATTCTCCTTTACGCAAATAGTATAAAAGCATGCAATGCCAAGGTTGTGGACCGTCTAGAGGTCAGAATTTTTATCCGATTTAGAAGAACATACTTAAAATGACTATCGCTAGCTCTTGGGGGAGTTCAATTTTGTTGTGCATTGGCACAATAATTGTGAAAAATGAATGAAATTTGTGGACCTTCTGATTCATGAGATGAAACTTAAAATATTTTTTACGGATCAAAAGTTCTTGGATGAATTCCACCTTGGTACGCATCAGACCTATAGCTCCTTCTTTCTACGCAAAATGTGAAATATGTATGAATTTTCGGGTCCTCCAGAGGGGCTACAATTGTAATTTGCATGGCAACCCCGCTTTTTTTAACTGGTCATGACTGATAAGACTCTATCCCGTAGGGTTTTTTTTAATTGCCTAATTTGTCAAAAATACCACGTAAGTTAGATGCGTTGGAATAAAGATCGACTGTTCAGTTATGTAATCGTGGCCCTCGCAACTGGGAGTCTCTTTACCCAGGGATCAGTTGTCGACTGTCATTTCATGTTGGAGACTTGTGACAACCGTAAAAACCACGCCTTTTGAAGATGACACAAGGAAAATCAATACATGTTCTCAAGGTTAAATCTGCACAAAGCAAATTATCAGTAATACTTTATTAACTTCTCCCTTAAAAAGTTTTCTCGTAAATGCCGACTTATTATCGGAGATATAAATTTAATTGGGGGCAACATGGTTTTGATTGTCAACATTTTAACAGCACAATTAAACAGTTCACCTACTGCGACGAAAAGAAACACATCTTTGAATCTCAGAAAAGTAAAGTTATTACTGACAATGAAACACTTTGGGAATAATATAACAAAATAATTGATTAGCTCGCCACTGCCGAGCCTCGCCTTTTATCTCTTAAAAGTTGTAGAAGTTCTCTCCCTTTAGCTATATCTTCTAATTTCGTTGTTCCATTTAAAGGTTTGTTTTGCACTCGTTGTTTTGTTGTCGTGTTGTTTATATTTACAGTTTGTTTTAATTTGATTTCTTCTCTTTTCTTCTGTAACCAAAGATCATGAGTAACACAAGCACTACTGCGCACCTGCTCAGCTCTAAGTGCGTCCTGAAACATTCGCTCTTCCTCCACTTTCTTCCTATCCGCCATTTCCCGCTTCTGAACATGAGCATTCCATTTTTGAAAACTTATCTGTCTTGGTGAACGTTTTATAACGTTTTCTTCCTCAATTTTCTCCAATTCCTTCATGTTAGCTTTGAGGATTTGTTTCATCAATAGCTTCTTCTCCTCCGCGTGATCCAACCAATCGTCGTACGTCACAGCTGCCGCCAGAAGTTGTTGCCTTTTTTTCTCCAGTTCTTTCTTCTGTGTTTCTGCATCTACAGGTCGCTGCCTTGGTTTTGGTCGATTCTGTTTCCAGTTCTGATAAACACGCAAGTTTGTTTCTGGTGTCTGAGGAACAGTGTCTTTGTCTTCTACCTGTGACTGGCCAATCATGACCACGCTGCGTAATGGCCGATCATTCCATCTGTACAGTTCTTCCACGGTCATTTCACGTTGTTCATTCAACTTCCGTTGACCACGTTTCGTCAACCAATCATCATAAGCTGTTGATTTCCCGTCTTCCGAATCGCTTCCTTGAGAACCTTCATCTGATCGACTACGTAATCTTTCCCGACACTCTTGAAGTCTTTTCTTTTCCAACCATTCATCGAAACTCTCAGAATTTTCTTTGGGTTGGTATTTATGTTTCTGGTTTTCTGCAATTCTGATGTGTCGTTTAGCTCTCAAGGCGGGTCCTTCATTTTGTTTTCGTCGAAAGGGAAGCAACCGAACACTGTAATGAGAACAAATGTAAGACGTGTATACAGATTCTCCGGCATAAAGACAAATTACAAAGACGCTTCGGTTTCCAGGATCTTGGTCCAATTAACCTCAAATCGTGGTTTTAACTGCGGATGCGACAGCGATGCGATGATTATTCATGTCTTTATGACTGCCCCTTACAGCCCCCGCCCACTCCCAGGAGTCTAGAACACCCACTCATCCTCTCAGCCATCAAAATCTCCCCACTATAGTAACTTTAATGTTTACATTGTGCGGTTAAGAAAAGATACTAGACTATATAGTTTCGCCGTAAAAAGGGAGATCGAAAAATAGGTTTTAAAGTGCATTGGTCTTTAGCAGTAGGAGGTTGGACAGGCGACCCTACTCATTGCCACTTACAAGCAGGGAATCGAAACCAGTTGACTGAATGACAGACCTTATGATGCTACGCGCACGCGTTAAACATTTGGCCACACAACCCCCACCTTTAAAACTTGCATATATCTGTATTTTGATCGTTTAAACAAAATCATAAACACCAAAACAAATCATACCAACCTGCCTTTCTCTCGCGAACCTTTTAATGAACTAACTTTAGTTGGTTCAGCTGATGTCATAGCTGGAGCACTTTCTACACTTCTGGCATCAAAATTATTCAGTTGATGACCATCACCAGGGGCAGACATTAACGTCATTTCACTGTCGGGCTGACTTGGTGCTGCTTCCGATTTAATCGTAGAAGAATTCGATTCTAACGATTCACGACTTAACGTTCGAATAAGATTGTTCCTTTTTTCGGCATTGTCAGTGTATGTGGTATTTTTAAGAATTGGGTTGGGGTAAGTTGCTGATTTGCCTCTTACGTTTGGTGGATGTCTTCGGATTTCAATTAAAGATGGCGCATCTTTCCATCTAACGGCATTTCGTTTTGTGTTCACTGCCGTCTGTACACGTAATTGAGAAGCCGGTTGTTTTCTAGCATCATCTTCGATATCCCACACAAAGCATTGAGAACTAGAACGACCAGAAAGTTCACCCTGTCTAGTATCGCGTGCTTTCCCACCCTTTTCAAAGCCTTCCCGTCTGTCCGTCGGTGGTTTAGGCAGGTGTACTGGGGTAGCTTCGTTTTTATCATTCTTATTTTGAAACTTTTGATCACCGGGCATATTAACTTTGATATTTTTAACCATGCCATTTATAGGTCTCAATCCATTCTTGTCTAAATTATATAATCTGAGTTTCCTAGAACAGAGTTTAGCTGAAGCTCTTCTAGCCAGTAACAGAGCAGTTTCTCCCCCGGCATCTTTAAGATCAAGGTTAGCTCTTGCTTGTACTAACAGATCCAAGATGGCGTCGTTGTCTTTACTGGCAGCAGCGTGCAGCGGTGATCTACCGAAAGGGGTCCGTCCATTAGGACTTACACCTGAAAATATAAAGAAACAAAATTACTTTCATATTTAAGATACAATATATTTGATTTCCTAAATTCTCAGAAAAACATATGGTGGCCAGGCAACGGTTAAAGTGCCCCACCACCAGGTGATTTTAGGGTTTCACAGGGCAATAACTATACACAATATTAATGAACAACTTGTTAGTATATGATTATCGACATCATAACATTAATGAATGATTAAAGTCCAAGCAAGTGTGAAAAACGAAATCCCCCAAAACATTGACTTTGCGAACGATAACAAAGTTTCTACCCGACTCTGAATTTCGATACATTCCTCCTGCCATCGCAACAATTTTGAAAGGAAATCTGAACCTCTGACCTGTAGAGTGTTCACAAGAATTGTAAAACAGGGGTGGCGATAATATACACTAGCACGAATTAGAGCATATATAAAGTTTTTTCAAGTTTCCATAGTTTAAAGAACAATATTATGGCGTATAATATATGAACTTGCCTGAAATAACGACTGAATTACCTAATTATGAAAATTACTTCACAAGTGTACCCGAATACTGCTAAATATTTTGCGAGAGCGACTTCAATGATACGAGAACAACTTTTGTTAAACATTGCAGGTTGCTAAGTGAAGGAGAAGGTGTAATGACGCTTTGTGTCATGGATTTAAAGTTTCTGTGCCCCACCAGCCCCCTTGCCCCATCCGCTTAAGCTTTTGAGCCCCAACCAATGGAGGTTTTGACAAGATTCTGATGTTCACTATTTCATAATCATAATGCGCAACCAGTGTCAACTATCATACCGTGACTCGGGTATGCTGCAAAAGCCCAAAATTATGTTCTGGTGCCCGCTTTGTGTCTCTTACTCATTGATTTTATACGAATTTGATTTATTTTCCGAACGGCTATGTAAAATGCTTGCCCGAATTTTTCGATGACTGAAGACCGAAAAGTCTCAGTGTCTAAATATTATTTTTGATTAAAAAAAACCGTGTGTTTTTGTGTGTGTGTGTGGGGGGGGGGGGGGGGGTTGTCCGAAAAAAACACCATATATTATGATTATGATCAATAACATTCTTTTGATACTTGACCAGAACGGTTATTATTTGATATTGGTCCACGTCCTATTATTATACTAGTCCTCTATTAATCCGGACATGTTGTAAGTTGTATATCTATAAGCGTATAAGGTTACAAAATCATAGAAAATATGTTATTAGGCTTTGACAGAAGTTAGTCGTTTCGATCCCACCTAATCTCAACGGTTATATTCAATACCATGTCTATAGTAACTACTAAATAAAAGAAGACCGACTGTATTAGTATTCAATCCGTTACTCTGTTAAAAGTTCACACAGAGAAGAGATTTTAATTATAAAGTTCTTTATGCCTAACTGATCTATATAATAAATAATTTTATTATTGGGTATTATTGTGATACTTGATGCCTGAATTCACAAGTTTATTATTATGAATGACATCGTACAATGGTATTTTTATCATGTAGTCTACGCAAGATTTATTTGTGTGTAGAATCTTATTTAACTAGGTTTCCTGATTACAGTGTGCTTTTTTATATATAAAAATTATCTTCCTAAAAATCAAATTTATCCTAAATTTTCTAAACCCTTTCCACTGTTTTATAAAAAAGTTTTCGAAGAAGTAAAATGACGGAGTTTTTTTCCATTTCTAGATTGGGATGTGTTGCATCTGTAAACAAACGTCTGATTTCGGGAAGATGGGTTTGAGGGTAGCGTTAATAGGCAGAACTAAATTAACATAATGGATGTTTTATTCCTGGAAAATAGAAAGTTGGTGATTGTCACTTTTCTATCGACTGGAAAATTAATCAGAATCCTTTGACAGCTTTCTTCTGTCTTCAAAGTAGCAAACAAGAGAATGTCTTGTGTTTGTGTGTGTGTGTATGTGTAGTAGCTAAACCCGATGTTTTTTCCAATGTCGTTTTAAAGTAAAACCTTCCTCCGTCCGACAATGACTATTAGAGAGCGCGATGGACGTACTTTATTCTTGCGCCAACTTATGACGTATAATGTGTCTATACGCCTACTTACCAATTTTAAGAAGTGTAACACACATCTCATAAAAATCATGAAAGGCAGCGATATACAGAGCTACTGTTCCTCGTTCTTTAATTATAGTTTCAACTTGACGTCGTTCATCTTGGTCTTTCGCCATATTGTTACTACATCTAACGGCACCGGTTTTAATAACCAAGTCAACTCTATTAGCCAGAACATTTGTATACAAATCCGTCCAACTCTCAAAAAGTTGGGTTCGTAAAACGAAGCCATCCCAGACGTTATGGTCCAACAGAAGACAGTGTTCTTCGTGCATATATTGTCCGTCTGAATTATGCAGGCGGTAAATTTGCGCTGGAAGACCGGCTTCCAGTTCCAGACGACCGCGAACTTCCCGTATGGAGATTCCATGTTGTACATTACGCAAAGTACATACGTCATTATTTGTTGGAAGAATCACAAACAGTGTAAACTGCATTTTAATCACGATTCTTTTTTCAGCTTCTGAACACGGAAGATATTAACGTTTATATTCCATTAATCCAATTATCTGAATAAAAACTGATGTAACCCAATACACATCATCTGTTCTGTTCCGCCATGTCTAATTAAATATTTATATAATCCTCCTCTTACCATTATATAACTACACGTATCTGAAAAAACAAAAACAGCACTACGTTATAACAAGCTAAACCATTTTTATGAAAATAATCCTGGGAGCCACGATGGCTCAGTGGGTAAAACGTTGGCTCGCTATACTGGAGAGAGAGAGAAATGGGGTTTAACGTCCACTCAACACAAACTAGGTCATTTCGGGAATAACATGGTTTTTTAAAATTTAATTTCAATAATTCGCTTGCGCGTAGGGGTCTTTAGCAGTGGGAGGAAACCAGAGTGCCCGGAGGAAACGCACGAGGTTGAGAAGGCGCCCCTATCTCCATGCCACATTCGCTCACATCAGGGTTCGAAACAACAGCCGCAAGCCAGAGGTGACCGGCCAGCTAGAGGTCGAAGTGCGGCACTCTGGACCACTAGGCCATCCCAACCCCCTCACTATACTGGGGGTCCCGTGTTCGATCACCTATACGGATTTCTCAGGCCATTGCTTTGGGAATATGAAGGACAGAAGATCCGACAAGGAACAGCTACAATCGTTAGGGCGGGACGAGAAGTCGAGGTCCGTGTACACATTGGCATGCACGTTAAAGATCCCTTGGCAGTTGAAATTCGATATAAGAGAAGGTGGTATAGTGCAGCTGTCCCGGCACAAATTCCCTCATTTCTAAATACCAAAAGAATAACATTTGCAATATATTTGGCCGACGTCTCCAAGAGCATTACTCTCTTCCAGATTTTCAGTCTGGTATTGAAAAAGCTGAACAGATACCCCTCGAAACGTCGCTAAAAAAAATATAAGTTGTTGCTCTTTTAACATTGCATCATAGATGTCCACGGATTCGATTGAGATTTAGCCGAGGCCCGGTGTACATGCTGGTATGCACGTAAAAGAACCTGTGACAGATGGAATTCGAAATATGGGGCAATATTTATCCCATAGCGAGCTGTGGCTGACGTCTTTCTTCATTAACACAGTCAGTGAAGAAAGTTATGACGTTAAACTTCGTTTCATTTCTTTTCATAAACGTTCTACGCAAACATAACAAATTATACATGGATGTAACACAGTTAATGAATCAAGCTGTTAGTTTTCAAACTAAACAAAATCACAGAATAGCGAATACAGCACAGAAAACCCAACTTGTCATAGCAAAACAAGTTGATTAAATACGTAATCCTATTAGTTCACGCTACCAGTCCCGAAATAAACAACATTAAAATACAACCATTGAAGGAAATATGAATTGTATTCCATATTCTGGCTGTTGATTTCCATTTTTAAAAGTCCACACAGGCGAACTTAACACAAGAATTTAATTTTGCCGACGTATATCGGTCCACCTGTATTTGTGATGACAGTTAGAATGTAACTGAGTATGTAGGTAATCAATATAAATACAACCTGTTTGTAAATATGGTGATCAGTATAAAGCACACACTGTCAGATTGAGTCAGGTAGCCGTGTGACTTAATCCAGCTTTATCCTATTGATTATAGCTCGATCACTTTGCTTCTTACTTACTTCTAAATGTATTAGGCCAATTCAAATAATTTCTCTGATATAACTATGTTATTATATCATCCAATTTTATACTTCAACGTGCCATATCGCGTGCAGAGGTATGGCAATACCCGGCACCAAGTACTTGATTTTTGTCCCTCGCAAGACTCGCATAGGGCCTTGCATTCAGAAATCTGACGAAGGAAGACATTTTAAATATATTGTAGTCTTCTAGTTATTTGAATGGCACGAAAACCCAGATTCCATGTAGACGTTGACGAGCACATAAAATAATCCTGGAGAGTTGGAATTCGAAGTAATACTATAGTCATGCCGCTTTCGGCTGTCTTCATAGAAACCCCGCGTGGCTTATGTTCGTCTTCATTAGGATGACTTTTCTGCAAAGACTGGGCATTGAAGACGGTAGAACGTTAAACCCCGTCTCAGTTAATGTCATTTCATTTGATGTTCGTTGTGGCCTTTCGGGCGTTAACAAGAAGTTGTGGACGAGTGGACGGAAGGGCTAAGTATTTGTCCACACGGCTATATTTTTGTATGCTGTATGTGTTTGTACGTTACGAATAGTGTGATTATATTGTTGTTTTTGTGTTTAGTGCATTACGTCCGCTTCCACCGAAAAGGTGTCACTTTATTATACTTAGCACACCACAGATCGAAACCACGACCGAAAGCCATACCAGCAGTGGTCGGCCAGCTAGCTCGAAACGCGACACTCTAGATCACTCCAACCCTATTTGATACTATATTGTTGTGGCCTGATATTATGTAATGATATTCTTGTCGTTAGAGAATTGATTCGTGTCTAATCATATGATTTATAGGAATTATATAGTAATTCCCTCGCAGACTTCTGACCAAGGTAACCTAGAACAGGAAAGAATATAAAAACACAGCAGAAAATTACAGGAATATTTGATTCAATGATTCTATGAACCAGTTTATCCCATTTAAAGAACATTATTTAAATGGGGAAAGGATAGTTCAGCGTTAACAGTCTATAAAATCAATTTGTAGACTCAATCCAACAGAAGGACAAAACGCATTTTCCTTATTTAAATTTAATAAAATCAATGGCAGTGTTTTACACGATTTAAAAATGTACGCAAGTTATTTCTTGACATGAATAGAAATGAAGTATGGTTCAGACTTCGACACACGATTACAAGAAATTGTAAAATTTAGATGGACATAAGTTATGGTAGGATTGGGCGTTTATTCTGGTATTTTGAAAACCCCAAAATGTACATAATAGTAAAAGCAGGAGGACGTGTTTGACATGGCTTTCAGTTACGATATGATGTTTGATACGAATACTATTTATTTTTATCTGCCATTTATTCAGGAATATCGGACGACATTTGATAAATTTATTACATTTTTGCAATGAAAGATAAACCTGTGTAAGTTATTGAAATTAAGACGTTGGTTATTTATTACAAAGATTAATAGATTAGAAACGTTACTATTTTATATAAATATCTTTGTAATGGCGACATGCCAGAACAAACCTAAAAAGGGTATTTCGGATTGTCTGTGCTGTATGTTTGTTGGACAGTTATGTGGTGCTGTCTATTGAGTATATTCAATAACAGTTATCTCAAATATACATTACATGTAAATTGACTTAAACTTAAGTTGTAGCCATTTAATAATAATACTGATTCTAAAATGTGTTATGAAAGATTGTCATCATTGTGTACAACGAGCCTATTCTTGTGAAAACTGTGTGTTTAGTATAATAATATAACGTTTTTGATCATTTAAATCATTATGGGCAACCTAGTTCGGCGGGTCATTATAGGACGTTAAATATCATACCACTTTTGTACATATTACGCGGGAGTAACATATTACGCGTTGGGGTCTTTATTAACAGTGGAAGGAAAACGGAGGGCCTGGAGAAAACCCACGAGACTGGACAGGCAACCCTACTCCTTGTCACGTACAACCTGGGAATCGAAACCACGCTACTTGACTCAATGATAGACCTTATGATACAGCGCGTACGTGTTAACCATTGCACCCCCCCCCCCGGGCTTACTAATAAAGACGAGTACGTGTATATAGGCCCACTACTGTTAAACAATGTCAAGTAGGTGATTTATATATGGACATATAATATCTTAGATAAACATTGATTTAAAAAATAACTCAAGTGACTGTCAAGTCCTACTACAAACTGTTCTGGGCCTGTCATACCGGGAGGTTCAGTATATCAAAACAATATCTTGATAGGTCTGCGGTTTATTACTCCAAGTATGTATACACGTAATGGTGATATGTGGTGTGCACCAAGCAGAGTGTGCTAGAACCTTTCAATCATTAACAGTATCGTTATACTGTTTTATATGGCTAAAATATAAATTTATTAAGCCATAAGCCGGAGTCGTCAGCTGTTGGAAATATGAAAATGGTTCACCATACAGGAATAAAAGTACATTGATCAGTGATTGTGTACATATTGTTATTCAGTTTAATGTTAAGCTAAATACGGGTATCAATATACTGACTTGGTGTATAGTGTGTATATTTATCATTTACCCAAAAACAAGAGAGAGAGAGAGAGAGAGAGAGAGAGAGAGAGAGAGAGAGAGAGAGAGAGAGATAATACATTTGGTAGAATTCACTAATTCGCTTGCGGGTAGGGGTCTATGGGAGCAAACCAAAGTTGACCCTACTTGAGGTCGACACCATGCTGACTCAGTGACAGACCTTATGATCTAAAAATTGTGAAAACACGTACATTAGGTATTTACAGTTAGAAAGAAATATTTATTTACAACGGTAAATACAGAATTCATTTTAACCTCGTTATGATTATATTGTTATATCTGTTAAATTCCTTACCTGTATAATGTAGGCCCACATAGTCCTAAATCTGATAATCCTATAACGAGATCTCAACTCGTAAGAATTAATCTATTGTCGGTATACCAAAAATACCTATATACACCTATTGTGATATATACACATAGATATCTATAGAGACTAAATAGATACACTTTTCAATAAGTACATATGGGTATATAAAATATCTTTATACGTCAACTTATTCATAGGTAATTTGACACTTTTGACCAATCACCGCGTCCCTAACAACCACTTTTCGGTGAACGCACGTTGAATTGAAGGCTAGCTTCGACAGTTTGATCGATAGTTGTGTTTCACGCACATTACAATTCATGTACCATTCATGTTCTGCCGTATCCACTACAATGAAGGTGTTTAGTACAATATGATCATATCTATCGTATTACCGAATAATATTTTGTTCATACTCCCGATTGTATTTCTCGTATTAGATCTTGTATTGACAATTCATGCATTACTGGACATATGCGATGTTCCAACAAGTCTTCTCTTGACGTATCCAACACATAGAAGAGAGAGAGAGAAAGAGACAGAGACAGAGAGAGGCGTCCACAAACCAGGTTATTTCGCGACATATGATACAATTTTATTTCAATAATTTACTTGCACGTCTTTATCCAGGCGCGGATTTAGAGGGGGTTGGGGCATGCGGCCAAGTACGCGCCCGTAGGTTCCAACAGAAATAACAAAATCAATGAATTTTGTGTTAACAAAACTGCTTTTAGACGAGATAACGATCAGCGAGGAACTATATAGGCATTACCATCTATGTTCTACCAAGACACGCAACGTGTTTTAGCCAGTCTCATTATTGGAGTAGGTGGTGACCTAAGATTCACTTTACCCGTCTGTCCGAAAAGTCAACTTGCCCGAAAGTTAGGGGGGCAGCTGCCCCCCCCTGCCCCCCTGGCTCGCACGTCTATGATTATATTCCATATAATTTGTCATTGTGTTATTGATGTGCTCAATCGCAAAATTCCACCCAAGATTTATAATCATGTGTCTTCTCTGAGCAGCATTTATCAATTGACACACTGATAACACATAGACATAACCAATTACCGTGGAATTACGCATTACCAGCAAATATTGTTGAATTATAAGGCATCTTGTACTAGCTATCTTATCAAACTTTTTTCAGATCACTTCTAAAATATCACAGAATAACTACATGTATAGATTTACACCCAATTATCTAGATTTTAACACATTCCCTGATTGCCACCCAATTCTTTTGATTCATCCTGTTCAAATATTGCCATCCGATTATCTTGATTTCATCATGTTCCAAGATTTCCACCCAATTATCTAGATTTCATCTTGTTCTGAGATTGCCAGCCAAGTAGTATGTACACATACCATATCTAGTTTACCGATAAATCATCAACAGAAACCACATGAATATAATTTTTTATCTTTTTATTCAAGACTGTGTATGAATGATCATGAAATATGTACAACAAAAATATATGTTCTGTATATCTAAGCCATGTAATATACAATGTTTGGGAAATATTTCCCCATTATTTCTTGGATTGTTCCCTTGTGGTTAGTTGGTGTTCATTTGGAAATATAACTACAGGTCCGGGATTGTAGAGCCTAGTGGACAGTTACAGCTTGCCCCAAGATTCATTCACTTGTCATTTATTGTTTGAACTGTCTTTGTATATTGTCATCCTGCACTTAAAGATACAAAATGGGAGACTAGTAACGAGTTGGCAGTTCTCACTATAATAGTTAAAAACATAATAATTTCGGCCAAATTGATCCACTATGAACCGAAAACTAAGGGAATGAAAGTACCGCTCAGCCTCGATCATCATTACTAAAGTCGATAAGACAAAACTAGTAGTCTCTGTTATCCATTTAATCGTTAATCCGAAGGAAAATTTTGCAGCAAATCGAACTACAATACAACAAATATAGCAGGCTAGTCTTGACATCGAGAATTGATTATGGTCTGGATGAGTTAATTAATGTCTAAATAATAGTTTTTATATTATTTCAGGCCTAAAGGAAGACCTACAATTGGCAGATGTTTAATAATACTGCAGAAAGCCGTCAAGCTTACAACAATTTGTTAATAATTTCATTTCAGTAACTATAATCTCAATGCACTTTGAGCATGCTTTTGGATGGATTTGGCAGGCTATAAATGTACATTATTATTATTATATACAAGTTGATGGTTCTTGAGATGCTGAATGTCACTTTATGTTCAAATTTGATAACCAGTTCATTTCAGTTATCTAAATCAGCAACACTCTAAGTAGCTGCTCCACTGTTACATATAATTGTTTGCAAGGCTAGAATCATTGAAAGGGTGCATATATGTCCCTTATTTACTAATTTGTTAATGAATTCATTTCAGTTATTTAATTTTCCAAAGCTGTGCAAGTATCTGAACCACAGTTTGAGAAGCTAAGATCAATGTAAAGAGTTCAATTTCAGCCATGTTTCATTCCAGATCACATTAATTGCCTCAGACTTCTTTGATCAAAACATAATTTACAATTTTTCTACAATGTTTTTAATTTCATCTATTCTTTGGTGGTTCCATACAATTTCCGTCTGGATAACGTTCTTTAAAGAGTTTAACAACATCTGGATCTTTGAGTCTCACACCGTCTACTTGATTACCTAGCGTTATCCTGGAATATAAATATTACATATGTTTAAATATAAATGTGATGTTAACCTTTGATGTTGGGTACCATTATTTGTATGGGCAACATGCTAATTGTACATTATTTATACTAGATGAAATATTGGACTTGTGTGACCTATTTCATTGAATCTGTATCTGTATTTTATGTTGTTTAATGGTCTTGAACAAGACATGCATAATATATTGACACAACAATGTGTCTTGCCCTCCACTATTAAACCACATATAAAAAGTTTGTCCACATCGCTGTTTGATTATACCCTTTCAGATCATCATACAATTCGATACCTACCGCAGGTGAAAGAGAAATGGGGTTTAACATCCAATCGACGCAAACTAGGCCATTTCTGGACTAATACATACAATTTTAGGGTTCTTTAACAGTGAGAGGAAACAAAATATCCGGAGAAAACCTAACAACCTACCAATTAGGTTGAACATTATGTGGTCGACCAAATAATTCTACTTTTCTTGTTCCAGGTGATAACCTCTCAATAATCCCGTAGATTTCATCTGGTTTATGACTTGTAGCTCGTACCTGAAATGAAATGAAATGGGGTTTAACATCCTACTTTACTGTAACGACTGAACTAACGAAGATGCGTATATGCCATGCAGAATACTGTGATATGACGGAAAGTTTACCCGGACAGTGGCCCTATGACCTACTCTTATATCGAATGCCAACTGTCAAGGGATCTTTTACTTGTACGCACAATCCTCACATAGCATCTGTTTCCAAAATTTGACAGGAATCTGGACTCAGTTACAAGTCACTTGATTTCGATTCTGTCTATTCATAATGTTCTGGACTGACAATCCAGCAGCCCCTGGTATCAGTCTGGAGAAAAATACACATACCTAAGTCTGGAATTTAGCTACTGATTAATGTTACCGTATGTAGATAAAATATTACATTACCTCGGCAACCAGAATGTCACAATCTAGACCTCTATTGGCTCCTTTTGGTTCACCTTTGACACCAACCTGTAATAAAATGTCATGTCTTCATTAGTCCAGTTTGGAGTAGAACAGTAGGACGTTAAACTCCATTTTATTTCATTTATAATAAAATATCAATAAATCAGTTTTCAAATCCAAAGTTAAAGCTTGGTTATTTAGTCACTATCATTAACACTGCATTTTCTAGCGATTAGTGCATTCCCTAGTGGATTGAATAGTTGCGCGATACAAATATCATTATTATTATTAATAAATCATAGTTTACAATACTTTCATATCTAAAAATATCTAAATCACTTTCAAGTACATCTTTCTTTTATTGACAAACTTTATATGACTTTTATACCACATACTTACCAGACAATGTTCTTTACCATGGTTTAACCAATGACCTGTTCGACCTGTTCTAATAATACGCTGTAACTGATTGGTTTTAACCCAGATTAACTCATCTATACGTTTATACCTACATCAAATATACATAGTATATACATATATCAAATATAGATAAAATATATACTATTCAAAAAAAGTAGGGGATATTTGATTTTGGGGGCATAATACTAAAATATGCAAATGACTACGAAAAAAGTCACTATAGAACCTAACAGAAGAAACATTTCCAGTTACATGTGACGCCCAAACGCACCAATAGCTACCGCATGGAATGCAGGTGATGCTTGGGATCATCATGGGGGTCCAACCCAAGATTTGCACGACTCTGACTTTGAATGTTACAGTCATTGTGGCATTGAATTCCAGGGTGGAAACATCAGTTTAATTGTTTTAGTGACCAGAAAACAAATTTTGATATGCGTCGGCTTACCCAAAATGAAAGGTTACGTGCCCTTGGCATGCTACAGATCGGCACAACACAGACGGTTGTGGCGCGGACGATGAATGTTTCTAAGTCTGTCATAAGCAGACTATGGTCCAGATACCGTGATACACAATCTGTACAGGACAGACCACGCTCAGGTCGACCAAGGGCGACAACTCAAGCCCAGGATCGATTTATCCGTACCTTGGCCTTGAGAAATCGTGTCATCACAGCGAATCAGATCAGCGCTCGTCTTCAAACAGACACTGGGTTGAGAGTGTGTGGCCAGACGATTCGCGCCCGACGTCCTCGCGTGATCCCTTGTTTGAGAGATCATCACATTCAGGCAAAACGTCATTGGTGTAGGGATCGTCAACACTGGGATAATCGACGCTGGAGCAATGTGATGTTTTCAGATGAGTCAAGGTTCACTGTTGATTTTTTGGACAGACGTAGGAGGGTGTGACGTCGTCGAAACGAGCGCTTCCAAGACGTTAACGTCATCAGAAATGATCGATTTGGGGGTGGTTCTGTTATGGTGTGGGGAGGCATCACTGTTGCTGGAAGAACGGCTTTACATGTTGTTGCAGGGCGTGTAACAGGCCAGTACTACCGGGACAACATCTTGTCACAGGGCCAGGATCGTTACAGGTTACCTTCAACAACAGAACATCACCACATTACCTTGGCCAGCACTGAGTCCCGACCTCTCCCCCATCGAGCATGTCTGGGACATGCTTGGACAGAGGTTACGTCAACGTCAACAACGTCCTGCCAATGTCCAAGAACTTGCTGCTGCGTTGCAACAGGAATGGGACCTTAGACGTCTCATTAGGAGTATGCCACGTCGGATCAATGCTTGTTTGGCAAACAGAGGAGGATTTACCCGTTACTGACTTTGTTGTGATGCTGTGGTAACTTTGCTGTTTGACCCCGGGTATCATTTTACCCTTATAATGGTCAGTCTGTGCCTTACTTAGTCTAACGATCATTTGGAATAAATCGATGAATGTGAACTTCATTTCATTTTGTCATTTGTTTCTTCGTCAGTTTCATTAGGTGACTTTAATAACACTTAAAAATCAAATATCCCCTACTTTTTTTGAATAGTATACATACATCAAATATACATAGAATATACATACATCAAATATACATTGAATATACATATATCAAATATACATAGAATATACATACATCAAAAATATACATAGAATATACCTACATCACATTTACATAGAATATACATACATCAAATATACATAAGATACATATATCAAATATACATAAAATATACATATATCAAATATACATATATAAAATGTACATAGAATTAACTATACCAACATCAAATATACATAGAATTAATTAACTCATCTACACATTAAAAGTTATGTCTACATCAAATATACATAGAATTATATCTTCTATACAAAGTATTTAATAAAAGAGAGAGAGAGAGAAATGGGGTTTAACGTCCACTCAACAAAAACTAGGTCATTTTGGGACTAACATATGGTTTAGCAGTGGGAGGACCCGGAGAAAAACCCACAAGGTTGGACAGGCGACCCTACTCTTTGTCACAAACAAACGTGGATTCGAAACCATGCCAGTCGACTCAATGACAGGCTTTATGATACAGCATGGATGTGCTAACCAATCGGCCATCCAACCCCCCTGTATTTAATAAAACATTCCCATAAAAATAGTTTGTTTACAGACCGACCCACTGCCCTTCCCTCCATTCACATCTCAAATCTCTGACACCCACAGTAAATCATCACAATATGAAGTCAATGTTAATCCAATATAATCTACTTTGATTTAAGTCATTCAGTATGTACATATATAGTAATGTTACTTACCCCCATAATTCTAAACATTCTCGTCCTAACTCCATAGCTCTGAGGAAAAAAAACAAACATAGTGATTGTATGAAATTTTAATTAAATGTTTCTTGTCTCGTCCTCTCTTACTACAAATTTTTATCTAATCCTTCCTTATTGTAAATGGTTTTAAATGTTTCATATCCAATCCTTCCTTATTAAAAACCTATCAAATAAAATATTCTTACCTTCCCGTCACCCATAGAAATATAAATCCCTCATCTTGTAAACCTGGTACATTTAATCGTCTCATTTCATCATCACTCATGGTACCGTATGGTAACTCCATGTGAATATCCCAAGGTGGGTCGGCCATTACTACAGCACATTTACCTATTGTACTCATATCAAAGAAACGAAGATCTGATTGTATCCACTGTAAATAGAAATGAAGAAAATGAAATAAAATAGGATTTAACGTCCTACATTTCTGCACCGACTGAGCTCATGAAGACAGGTTTTACATCATACAGTGTGCTATGAGGGAAATTTGTCCTGTAAAGCATTGCTGCTATGGCCTACTCTTATTTCAAATTCTAACGTTCAAGGTTTCTTTTACATGCACACCAATCTGTACCCAAGGCCCTCAGTTTTCCAATTCATCTGAACAACTAGACTATGTTACATCCAAAACCCTCCGTCCTGCACCACTAATAAGGGGGGGAACAGCACTGGAGATTTTTAATTCATTATATCTTTGTACATACTGAAAGGAATTTAACCATTTTCGAACTAATATTCCTCTTGGAGATTCAATTTTTACAATATTGTAGTTCACAAGTTATTCCTATAGTGCTATAATCATGCTCAAGATCTGATCCAGCATCTTAACAACTGCAATGGAGAGAGAAATGGGGTTTAACTTACCCGCGACACATACTAGGTCATTTCGGGACTGGGGGGTTGGGATGGCCTAGTGGTCTAGAGTGCCGCGCTTCGACCTCTAGCTGGCCGGTCACCTCTGGCTTGCGGCTGTGGTTTCGAGCCCTGGTGTGAGCGTATGTGGCATGGAGATAGGGGCGCCTTCTCAACCTCGTGGGTTTCCTCCGGGCTCTCCGGTTTCCTCCCACAGCTAAAGACCCCTACGCGCAAGCGAATTATTGAAATAAAATTGAAACTGTATGTTGGTCCCGAAATGACCTGGTTGTGTTGAGTGGACGTTAAACCCCATTTCTCTCTCTCTCTCTCTCTCATTTCGGGACTAACATATGGTTTAATTTTATTTCAATAATTCGCTTGCGCGTGGTGTCTTTAGCAGTGGGAGGAAACTGGAGTACCCGGAGAAAAACTAATGATGTCTCTTGTAGTCTTTCTACATTCATCAACGATATTTCTCAAAGCTCTACCATTGTAACAAATTTGGTTTGTTATAAAAATCAAATGGGATGATATATAATAACAGAGATTGATTATTGAAATAAGTTGTTGATATTTTACCTGAGGAGGGAACATATAAACATTACTACCAACTTCTGGTACTTTATATTTCACTATTTCTCTAACTGGTTCATCTTTCTTATCAGGATGATCTATCTCATAATGTACATACTGAAATTATATATATAAAATATCTATAATTTATATCATACTGAAATTATATATAAAATATCTAATTTTTACATCATACTGAAATTATATAAACAACATCTCTAATTTACATCATACTGAAATTATATAAACAATATCTATAATTTACATCATACTGAAATTATATATAATACAATTTAAATGTAAATACAGAACTTATATATAAAACATCTATAATGTACATACTGAAATTATATATAATATATCTGTAATGTATATTGAAATTATATATAAAACATCTATAATGTACATACTGAAATTATATATAATATATCTATAATGTATATACAGAAATTATATATAAAATGCAATATTAATAAAATATAAATTGATAATATTAAACGAGAAGACACGTACATCAATATCCAAAGGCTTTGTATTCCATAAACTCAGTCAGATTTGTTTCCATGGAAACACTAGAATTTTAAATTCGAGAGATTTATGTGCAAATTTTCATAAAGATACAGTGAAAGGTTAATGAGTTTAATCCAGAAACAAAACCTAGCTGGAAGAGTGGATATAACATATTCAATGTCCCTCTTGTATATTTGTACGTAGGTGAAAAACTAGAAAAGATATTATTCATTTGAGATGTGGATAAGGTAGAAATACCATTTATCAATATCAAAATCAAGATAGGAACACGGTAATATGATATATAATTAAAACTGCCATAATTCTTACCTTACAGGTTTCCATGTGAAAACAAGTATTGAGAAAAGAACAATCACCCAGAGATTCTAAAATAAAAAAACACATCAAAGGAGCTAAATCGCTAATATTTGATTCCTAGAAATTGACACAAATGGGTCGCAATTCATATAATAATGTAAAATGTATGTATATAAACTGAATTACATTCAATCGTTTCCTTTTTTACTGTAATTTCAAATCGATTATGTTCGGTGAAATACGCAAGAAGTCCCAAACGAGTAGCAATCCAGTTATTCCAGTCGACACCGATAGTATTTATTGCGTATGCTTTCCAGATAAGAAAATGAGGTCACTGATTGACATGACTCATAGTTTATTTCTAGCCTCATTCTTTGAGTCCCTTGTATATACAGATGGCGCTAAAACAAATTATGGTGCACGATTCGTGTACCGATGGTAAAATGTTTATTTTGTCTTTAAAATTGGATATCAGAAGCCAACCTTTTCCCTGTAAGATCACACGATCAATGTTGATTTAAATTGACAAATAATTGATGTTTTCAATGATGGAGACTTCAGATGATATTGAGTTAGAGACTTAGCTACTTTAAACCTTAGAGGTAGGATTAATATATCACCATCAATTCTTCTGCCTTTTGATTTACATTCAAATAAAGTTTTAAATTGGAGTAATCTGTGAACGATTAAATTTATGTTTTTAAATATTAAATGGATATGAGTTTGTTGACTAATTTTAGTTTAGATTTTGATAGTGGAATATAAAATCATTTACAAAGTACTATTAACTATTGTAAACCCCTTTAACCATTGTGGGTGCACGTGGTGAGAATCACATTGCAGGTATCAAGGGGTCCGTATGGACCCCAATTATAATTCAAAGTTTTTACGTACAGATGTATTTGAATTTAAAAGCAACGGTTAAGTTTTTATTTGCATTTATATTTGACAACTGAAAAACAACTAAATTATTATACAAAAACAGTTTAGTGACATTTTAAACAGATTTAATAATACTCACAAAAATGTTACTTTGTGTTCTATGTGATAACGAGGTTAAATGGCGATTCACGCTTGATACAAAAACCATAGAATTTTTGGGATTCATCATTTAATTTTTGTTATTTGTAACATGCAGATGTTTAAAGAGAGAATAGTCTGGCATACGCAATATGGTATCAGGCAGCAAACACATTAGCAAAATTCCTACTGTGAGTTGCAAGTTTGGGGTCCGATTTGACCCCTTGTTCCCTTCAAGCGTTGGGCCTGTTTGGCATGTAACAGAACTCTTCATGTGGGAAGCAGATGAATACTGATCTTTTTACTACGTTTAAAAATATATAGGAGACAAAGTCACAAAATTTCAGAAAGCAGTGCCCAGTAGTTATTTCAAAATACTATAAAACAAGTGCATGGGGTCCACGGAGACCCCACGTGCACCGACAAGGGTTAAATGAAATAAAATGTGGTTTAACGCCCAACTATTCAGCTCCAACTTACCATCAGTGTGTTTATGTATAATTTTTCTAAAATGTAGTTTATTACACGGTTCTGCAGCATTGTTAATCTTTTTACATTCTTCTCTTGTTCCAAACTGGCAAAATTCTTTCAACTGAGCACCTGAAATCAAAGGAATCATAAATAATTAAAGAATCACCATATTTATTTCGGAACTCTAAACTCTAAAGATAGTTCTACTTTAACTGTTGAGCGAAATCTTATGATGGTCCCCTCTTTTAATATAACTGAATCCAATTGCAAGCCGGGACATTATCTAGCGTTGATATTTTGATTTTGTTTTCTTTATTTAATGTCAAATAATCAATCTGAGTACAGATTAACATGGATTAAGCCGTGAGAAATAAGATATTGTTCCAAAATGGTCTGAACCTTTAAAGTAATTTTATCGTCAACAAATACTCATTATATCACCAAAAAGCAATCTATTCACAAACAAAAAGAAAAGACTTACCTCCCCTTGATTTAAATTTCTCAACCAAATACTGTTCCTGTAAAAAATAAATTAAGCATACATTATGGGAGATTAGATAAATATCTGTCAGTTCTCACTATAGTAGTAAAAAAATAGATAATGTAAAGGGAATTTGCAAAAAATTTCAGTCAAATTGATCCAATCTGAACCGAGAATTTAGTGATTGGATTTTCGGCGCAGTCTCGTTCATCATTACTAAAGTCGGTACGGTACAATAAAAAACATTTCATAACTAAATCATGATTGAAAGTTGAGTGTCAAATCGGATCCTAGTGATGAAATCTAGAGTTGATTATGGTCTGGATAAGTTAATTAATGTCTAATTAATAATATAGATAACATTTCAGTCCTAAAGAAAGACCTGCAATTGGCAGATTTAGCTCTTGCGTAATGTATGTTTAATAAAACAAAATTCATATGTATCATAGGGTTAGAAAATCCTTCCCTTGAAATTTAAATTTCAAAATATCAAAGACAAGTTGCTAGGCAACATACACAGATAGCAATATACAGCCATATTTTATTTTATCAGCAACATTTCTATTTAAATTATTGCCTACCTTAGCTGTTGGTTGACTCAATATCTGTAAAATTTCTTCATTAACTTTTTTGTTCTCTTTCTCTTTTGCTGACTGAGTATTCAATAAACTCTGGAAAATAAAACAGAAATGTAATGAGATATAATATACTGTATAAAATATCATTTGTCTTAGCTCGATCTCGTCATTCATAACTCTCTAATCAGCCAGTGATAAGGCCACACCTATTCGAATTTCTGGTCCTCATGAACACCTTTTAATATTCTGCCTCCAAAGTCTTCAGGAAAAAAACTAATTTAAAAGCAAAAAGTACTTAGTTGTTCTTCTTCTAAATATTTAAGTTTTGAAATTTTGACAATACATCGCACACAAGAATTGACCATGTTATTTATTGATCAAAATCCTGAAGAACTAAAAACTACACTGGCTTAGCCAAATTTTGACTAATATAAAATCTGTAAATTTGTAAATCTGTGAATTTGATTTGTTGATTACCTCGATACTATCATCAGGTAACGCTGATTCATTCTTCTTCTGATGTTTAGATGAACCATTATCTTCTTCCTCTATATCATCATCACTACAATATATTGTTTTATCCACATTTAATAATTGAACTTGAAATACACAGGTCATAATTGTTTTGAGGGTTGGATGGCCGAATGGTTAGTATCATAAGCCTGTTATTGAGTCAACTGGCATGGTTTTGAATCCCCGGTTGTACGTGACAAGGAGTAGGGTCGCCTGTCCAACCTTGTGGGTTTACTCCAGATCCTCCGGTTTCCTCCCGCTGCTAAAGACCCCTACGTGCAAGCGAATTATTGAAATAAAATTGAGCCATATGTTAGTCCCGAAATGGCCTAGTTTGTGTCGAGTGGATGTTAAACCTATTTCTCTCTCTCTCATAATTGTTTGATAATGACCAGAGAACCCTAGTCGAAACATTGCTAAATAATAAACAGTTACTGTATTCCATGGAATTTTGGCCTGTGTATTTCTACTTCCATATAGAAAAGGATAATACACATATATGTAATCAGTGTGGTAGCCACAGTCCATCAGTGAGTATGACACTGGTTCACTAATGAAGTGGCCTCTGGTTAACAGAGAAGCCTGGTTTCCTCAATCTGACACAAATAAGCATCTAGTCATTTGGATGAGATCAAAATCACTGGCAGTATATGTGTAAAATTTAATCTATTGGTGCAGAAAAATATTTCATTTTATTAGTGTAAATGAGGTCATTTTCTGGTGAATGAATGAAATTGGGTTTATCATCCTACTTTTCTGAGGTAATGAATACAGGTAATTTCTGGTATTTGAGGACACAATTCTTTATGATCTGAAAAAATACCTACTCATCCCTTTTCCTCTTTCTGGTCCCTCCAACATCACTATACAGCGCTGATAACTGGATAAGAAATAGACAAAAAACTTAAGTCTTGCAAATCTAAAATTGATCATATTTGGATAATCCTAAATAATATTTTTAAGACAAAAGTATCTTGCTAATAAATCTGAATTTAAAAATTTACTGGTAAAAGTTTGAAATGAACGTCTTTCAAAAGTACATCAAATCAATTATTTTACTTCAATCACAGAATAAAGATAATCTTACCTTTGATAAATCAACAGAGGTGACAGTAAATGTTGTTTTATCAGAGCCAATTTTAAATAAACTAGAACGGGAAAAATATAATAAAACGAAAAGACATTTACAATGCAAGTAAAACAAGCCAACTCTAAGGCTGATGTCCTCCCAACTCTATCCCCAAATAAATAGATGACACATAATAATATGTACATTCATTTCTCTGTAAAGCATTAGACAATAATAATGTTTATCTAAAATTAGCCCCAAGCAGAAAATGCTCGAGTTACTACTAAATCAAGGTTTTTATGTCATGAAACTATGTATATACAGCAAATGTAACCATTCAATTAGGATCCAAGCTCTTGTGTCCCAAAGCACTGATCAATCAAATTGCTTATCTCTGCTTAACCATAGCAGAAAATTTTAATCATCAAACTTATAATCACAAAATGCAGTCACATAATTAGCATTTACACCAAGTTTTGACATTCTAACTCAATTACTATTAGAAGCAGAGTTATCGTGTCCCAAAATGTTCGACGAACTGATGGATTGACGAATAATCCCTGCTTTGTTCAAACTACAGGTCACAATAAATACATGTTCAATTATTATATCATAATTAACCGTCTTACATTTTTCTTTTATTAGAAATATGTAAGAAATTTATTCTTTTCGTAGGCTTAAACATGTACCTTATTAACTGTTGAGCAGAAAATTTTTCTAATAATTCTTCAACAATGGATACACTAACATCTTGTCCTAACATTTTATTTAGAAGTCCAGTTATAACAGATGATTCAGCAGGAAGCTCCAAGTTCATGTCACACAGCACATAAGGAAGTTTCTGTTCAATTTCTGGATGTATAATCTCCTTCTTTGTAAGAGTTGTTGATTCATTAGATGCACTAACAGGAACACTGACATTATCAAATGATGCTTTGGAGGTTGGTGTATTAAGACCAGAATCTGGAAGATAACCAAAACTGGGGTCATGTAATGCCCTCTTCTGTTTATAAATCAAAACAGGGAGTTCATTTTCAAATATTCCAATTCAGAAAATCTTTGACTTAAATAATCATTATTAGAACATAACAAAATTAAAATTTTATAGTTGTGTCATGGAGCGCAAGTTAACCTGTGCACACGCAAACTAGGCTACAGTTGCATGTAAGTCATTCTCAACCATTGGTTATATCGTCCACAGGGTATTTATTATGTTGTCTACAACTAATACTCTAATAGTTTACTCATACACACGTTAACTGTATGGAGTAAATAACTCATCGGTTGTTTATAATTGTGTTACATGTACTAATAATCAACCAGCTTGGTTCTATTCTTCTGCACCTAAACTGGGCTAATGGAAAACAGGCTATGAGGAAAGTTTTGCCCGGGCAGCGGAGCTACAGCCTACTCTTATATTGAATTCCAACTGCCACAGGATCTTTTACGTGCACGCCAATGTGTACACAGGACCTGTTTTTCATCCCATCCAAATGACTAGACAGCTGTCCTTGTCAGGCCCTCCGTTCTGCATCACTGACTAGAGGAAACCACGTCGGTTAACCGAGATGAACTTTCTTGGCCAAAGCAGGGATCGAATGCTATTTTGGAATCCTTACTGACTATCATTCTTCTTTGCTTGTCAACAAAGGAATCATTTCTAATCTTGTGCTGACACACATTTTCAAATAGAAATTTTGTGAATGAAAACATACAAGAATCACAGTGAAAAATGGAAGGTGTGGGTTCCAAAATAGCCAGAGAATAGATCATGGGGATGAGCGGTATTTACTGTATTTACATATTCCAACTAATACTATATAATAATATAGGGACGGATACGAAATGGCATAGGAAATGTCACAGCCACATCGTCCACAAAAATTTGAGGACTGCCTATTGATTATCGAATTTCACAGTTCGATGTATCTGTACAAGACATGGTTTCTTTTTTTTTAAAAAAGGCAAATGTTATTTACCAACAATCGATGTAGCGGAGGACGATGCTGAAGACACAGTGGAAGTGCTGGAGGGAGAAACTCCAAGTTCCTTGGCTAAACCCTCTCTTTCTTTCTTTCTTTGTTGTAATTTAGCACGTAAACTATTCTGTTTAGTTTTAACGGCTAGGATATCACTCCACGTATCAGACATGGTGTAAATCAACGTAAATAAATTGTTTTTTTTAGTACAAAACTATAATGACCGGCACAAAAATAAATCTTTACAGCAGGCTGCCATTTTTCAGGGAGTAAATGATTTACGGATACAAAAATATAAATTATAACCATACTTTTTGAAGATCAGCTAATTATTGTATTAACATATTCACAAGATATACTTATAGATATGAAAAACTATTTCATATCTAATGATAATTGTCATTATGTATGACTGATATAAATAAAACTTTCTGCACAATAATTACTCCAAAAGAATGAATAACTCTATATGACTTGATCTGGGTACAGACCACTAATGTAAATTTTCCACAATATCATGAAATATTAATTCTAAAGTTTAAGTTGGTTACTTACCGATTGCAAAATCATATTCTAAAAACAAGAAGAAGCCTCGGCTCTCCTATGTTCTGTCTGCGATATCACTTCTGTGGAAGCGGACGTTCAAACACCAGGCAGTAGTAGTGGTTACTTACAAATAATCTAATGAATGCTGTTTTTTATAAGGCTATAAAACAACGTGTATAATTGACTAAGCATAATTCACTGTATAAACATTCATATAAAATTAATATTTCACGGTTCCAAAAAACAGAGCCACACACCCTATGATGCATGTGGGATTAAATACTTAATAGTATACGACGAAGGCGAACATAAGATATTTATCTTATCAGTCTTCATATAGCAGTATCTTCTTTTGACAAAAAAATCAATTAAATCTGGTTCCTACATGTGAAAGATGTTGTCGAGAAGTTGTGTGTAACTGCGTGCACTTTCGCGGACAATGTTAAATGTTTGACCTCGCAAATGAACGCATTGGAACATATCGTAATATAGTTTCCAGATCACCTCAGATGACTAGATACCCCCCCCCCCCGCCTCACACACACACACACCCTCTCACACACCCACACACACACACCCATACACACACACCCACACAGACATCAACATCCTCACCTACCCCACCATAGCCTCTGCTAGAATCAGCATGATTACATCAAAATTTATTTTCTGAGCTATCATTAGCCAGATCATTTTTTCTATGTGCTAGCTATCATCATGCATGTATTGCCACAGGACAGCCATGGTGACTCAGTAAGTAAGACGTTGGTTCGCTAACCCAGAGGTCCGGTGTTCGATTCCTGTGTTGGCCGAGAACGCTCAACTGGAATTTCCAGCATGGTTCCCCATTGTCAGTGGTGCGGGCCAGAGGGCTTTGTACGAAACAACGTTAGTCATTCGGATGGGACTGTAATTATTGGCGTGCACGTACGTAAATGATCATTTGGCAGTTTGAATCCAATATAAGAGTAGACCGTAGTGCCGTTGTCCGGACAAAATTTCTCCCATATCACACTGTATGGCGTATGCCCGTCTTCATTAGCCCAATCGGAGCAGAACAGTAGGACGTTAAACCCCATTTCATTTAATTTCATTTCGTTCCGTATTTCCATGGAGACGAATTTGTAAGAGCTATAGCAACATGTTATCAACTTTTTGTAACGATCACGAGAATTCAAATTTCATATATAGGACATCCTTAAATCTTGTACGAGAACTGAAAACTTTATCCTTTTATCCAGTTTGGTATTATACATTCAAATTGTCGATAAGTCATGAATTATACCTTCAAATTGTGGCGATTATCATGCGTTTTCAAGAGTATAATTATAAACTTCTTTTGGAGCACCTGGTGATATTTGTGACGGGATACCTGTGACAGAACTAGGATTCGGATATTTTATTTGATTATTTTTGTATTTGAAGGCAACTGTATGGAATCACGGTGGGGAAAACAGTTTACACAGTATTTCATATGATCGCACAGAAATGGGCATAAATCGAGCCCCATCTTGAAATTCAGGCCAGGGGCTCAGTGAAGGAGATGCCGTGACACGCTTTTCGTCATGGGTTTAGAGTTTTTGCGCCTCCTCGGGCGGTGCACTCGAGTTTTTTCCATGTTCAAATTCTGATCTCCGGCGCCAGGGCGCGGGACACGAACCTCGCAAACAATATAAGCACCGGTGGTTGTACCTCCAAGGTATCTTGTTTCTAAGCAAAACAAACTGTCATCACATCCCTTCTGTATACCGTTATGTTGCGTAAAGGATAGGCAGTATGCTACAATGAACCGAGTGTGGACGATGTTCTACAATCAAGAGCGCCAGATATTAGACCACAAGAAATGCTATTATATCTTTGAATCTGAAAACTGTCTAGTCGTTAGGATAGGACGAAAAATCCGTGGTATAGTGTAGACATTGGCGTAAAAGGTCCTTTGGCAGTTGGAATTTGATATAGGAGTGGGCCATAGTGCCGCTGCCCGGGCAAACTTACCCTTATTACACACTGTGTGGCGTATGTCCGTTTTTATTAGTCGAGTCGGAGCAGTAGGACGTTAAGCCCCATTTCATTTCATCTTTGAATCGGGTAAGTTCTCGTGAACTCAGCTGTAAACAAATCTAGAACGTATATTGTCCCGTGGAAAGATCAAGTAGTCCACACCAAATGAATTAGGCAGTATTATATTAACTTTTTTTTTAATTCACATTATACTTAATTTCAAAACAATCTATATTATATTATTTCATATAAATGAACGAGCCTGAATTATGCTTGAAGCAAATGATATACACAAGAGCAACACGTGGGTATATATACATGGAGAGATCTGTGAGTAGAGTTATTACATGTGACAGAAAAGTTATACATTAAGGTGTTCCAATCTTTTTCCACTTGCTAACTCTTTGGGACAGTTTACAAATCTCAGAGAACCCCGACATCTGCATTAGTTATGTATACCAGATAGTCCATGATAGGGTTGTTAGGACTTCGGCGTGTAGTGTACCAACTTTGTTAAACCCTGACATAGGTCATCTTAATTTGATACATTTATTGGTAGCCTGATCAAACAACGCACCACGGCTTTCCCATTAATGTGATTCTGGTATCAACTGCTCGAAATCTGAAAAACCAACAATTTCATACTGTGTTTACTGGGCAATCTTCTTTTCACAGATCCCCCTTTTCCCGTAGCACCCCTTTACCTCCAAACTTTATTTTACTGAAAAAATACTGCCCCACCCCCAAACAAACACGTTTGCGTAACAAAATCATCAGTAGATTATAGGATAGTTCTGGCCTAAAATTAAGATCAAGCACTTTTCGTCTGCAATGCTATTGTTTAAAAACCTTCCTGAATTGTATATTAAGCCATAACCATACGAGAATGTTTAAAACCATAAAAAACAAAGACATTTACAATCATTGATTATCATTGGGTACATACAAATTTGATCGATTATCGGTTATTTAAATACATCGTCTTTTTTATCAATAAAAAAACATTTCAATGATCATACGAAGGTTACGCTGTCTGTCTACAATTAGCTCAGCTTGAGAACACGTAGTTGGTTGGCCGACATTTTAATTCTTAAATCAGCGATTTTAGTCGAACACACCAACTATGCTACAGGATATTGAGAATGTGTATTTAGTCTTTGTGCGTATGACAGGCGTAGAACGGATTAGAACCACATTTCAAAATAGTAAATACGAATTTTTGAATATGGCGGTCATTCAAAGCAGAGCTTTATTCTCAAAGTACATATTTCTTTGTGTGCGGAATGTCCAATGATGAGTCTTCATATCCGGACAATGGATGATCGTCTTATAGCTCTTTTAACACTGCAGAACACAATATGTCAATTTAGCCACGTTGTCAAGATCGCAATACCTTCGTCCACAATACACCATTGAATTAATTACAAACGATGCCGAAACATATAGTACTTTCCCACAAACCAACAAAAGACTTGAATTGTTATGTAGACTCTTTTAATTGTAACCGCTGAAATAAAAACAAAATACCACATATAAAATCTTAAATAAGTCCAATTGATAGGAGGATAGGAATGAAGTGTCTATCTGAGACTAACACACGCTTAGTTTTCCTTTGGTCACGTGTGCAATGCTAAAAAAAAGGGGGGAGGGAAAAGGTTCTGTAACGTGCACTCCAGTGTGACCCCGGTTGGACCATAGTGTTCTGTCCCATCCGAACAACTATAGGCAACGGTTCCCTTGTCAGCTCCGTCCAGTGCTACCCATCGCAGTCGGGAACCGGTCTTGAATCGTGCCAAGGTTCTTCTTGAGCCCCGTCTGGTTAAAACTGAATATTGCAAACCAATGGTTGCAACTATTTTAAAACTAACGGACAGAACGGTGACATAGGTTTCACTTTCGCGCCTCTTTAAATAAACATTAAACTCAAAACATTGTGAGGTTCGCTGAGATCACCGCCAGTTTCCAGATTACTTCCTTTTAATTTTCATTTTTGTGCACTGTGTATGGTGCTGGCTCACCGGGAGTTCCTGGGATTCTCCAACCAGAATTCTCGTGGTGCTGATGGATGGGGTGGGGTGGGGGCTATGTAATTGCCAGTTTTCATTTATCAATTAGACACTGGAAAGTAAGACGTTCAATCCAATTTCATTTTATAACGTTTCTGTACAAGAATTATAATAGAATATCACCAAAGTCTATTGGTCATCAAAATTTTTGAAAACTATTGCAAAGTATGGCTTAAAGATACATACCTCGTGTTTAGTGATTTCCAATGATTTTGACTTCTTTCCAAATAAAGACTGGATATTCCGCCATACAGGTATGATTAACGCTGGATTAATCGGATTTTTTTGACCTCCTGAAACCAAAAAAAAAAATAAATAAATAAATAAAAAAATCTTAAAATAGAGGAAATATAAATTGATGAAAATATCAAATGGAAATAAAGAATAAAACTGTCCTGATAGGATCCTAAAATGGCGTATTATGACAAGGTAATGTCCCGTTTACACACTGGTGTTCACCTATCATGAGAAATCCCGACTGCGAAGAAGAGTGTATAGAAATGCCGCTATCCAGCACACTGCATGGTGTATCCCGTCTTCATGATCGAGTCCCCAATAACCTATGACTGTACATATGTGATATAGTATATTAATGGGACCACAATGATTACGTATTATATACACATAGAAAAAGGGTATCGCGACCGACTACTAACCTGACACACAACTAACTATCAAAGCTACAGAAATACCAACTATAACTGCTATACTACTATACCACATATACGATACACGATATATCTCTAAACCAGTATATCTACAAATAAAAATTACTTATTATCGTCGTATTCATAGTTTTACATACATCATCAGAAATCTTTTATTTTGTTTTACTTGTTTTTACTACACTGGGATCTGGACGCGTTGTTATCATTGGCGTGTTCAGGATTAACCAATGAAACGGCCTGCTACGGCGAGTTCTTGAACTTTTGATGCACGGAACTGTGGGTAAGCCACTAGAAACGTCAACGCCGATTGATTAATCAATATCTGACATCATAGAGTCAAAACCTCTCGTTTGACCCCTGACGTGTAAATGGACAGGATTTAAAACGGGTCTTCCACGTGTTTTCTCGACTTTTTTTACTGATATGTCCGTTACTATCGGGGAGCTACTGACTGGCCCTTATCATAATACGATGTAAAAGTCTTGGGTGTAATGTCAAGAAATGAAATGAAATGGGGTTTAACGTCCCACTCTTCTGCACCTGACCTGGGCTAATGGAAGACGGGCATACACCATACAGTGTGCTATGAGGGAAATTTTGCCCGGGCAGCGGCGCTACGGCTACTCTTATATCGAATTCCAACTGCCAAGGGATCTTTTACGTGCACGCCAATGTGTACACGGGACCTAGGTTTTTCGTAACATCCGAACGCCTAGGCAGCCGACCTTGTCAGACGCCGGAAAATCGAGATGAACTTTCTCGGCGTAATGTCAAGAATTGAAGGAAACTTTGTTACTCCGTAAACCCCGTATTCTGTTCTATCGGATCACGCGTGGTAAATAGTACGCGGTAGTCAATGCTGTACAGTGACAACAATACTGGCCTCAGGCCTACTGCAGCTGACTACAGACTACCAGGACAAGGACGCTAGTCAGCACACTAGGATTGTCTGACAATAAAACATTTTAAAGTTTCGGGCTCTGCATTCCCCGTAAATAAGAGCTACATTAGTACTAAGATTTTAACATCCAGTCAATGATGAGGTAGGATTCTTAGAATATATTAGTGCGTGTCTCTGTGAATAAGGCCTCTAGTACCGAGTGACAAAGGCGCCATCTTGTATTAGTTGTTTGGTTACCAATTAGGTCAGGTAAATGCGCCGTTATCTATATAAATAATGTGTACCTGTATCTAGAAACATGAGCTGCCGTAGACGTCTCCAGCGCACCTGTTGAATATGACGTCATATTAGTGTCTACGTCATACATAATAGTTGACGTCACAAATGGTTCTACAGATTCTGTGATGTTATTAATTACAGTTTGTGTTATAGGACATTCACTAGTTTTAAGAGAAAGAATGGGTAATGGCGGACGGCTGATAACGGTTCCGATTCCTAACCAAAAACTAAATAATAAACTTGAGATTAAGCCAACACCCACTCCCTGAAAAATACAAAGGGTAATTTTTTATCATCGTTGGAATACACATGTACAACATAAATTGAGATAAGTGGTATCAAGTGTTCCAGAACGAAGGAGAGGATGAACGAAATGGTGATTCAACGTCCTACTTTTCTGTATAAAGCGGGCTAATGTAGACGGGTATACAACAAGCAATGTGATATGATATATCATTCATCGAATTCCAAATGTCGCGGGTTCCATCCGTCGTGCTGCACGGGACTGGGACTGGGGCAGAAGGCCTCCCCAAGAAAGTTATCAAATATTCCCGGCGAAATACGGAAGTTGGCCTATTTCCTAAATAAAAAATGAAATGAAATGAAATGAAATGAAATAAAATGAAATGGGGTTTAACGTCCCACTGCTCTGCTCCTAAACCGGGCTAATGAAGACGGGCATACGCCATACAGAGTGCGACGAGGGAAATTTTGCCCGGGCAGCGGCACTGCGGCCTAATTCTCTATCGAATTCCAACTGACAAGGGATCTTGTACGTGCACGCCAATGCGTACACGGGACTTCGGGTTTTCATCCCATCCCTGTCAGGTCCTCCGTCCTGCATCACTGACAAGGAGGAACCACGCCGGAAAATCTGGATGAACTTTCTCGACAAATGCAGGCTAACGAGTCTGCGTCTTACCAACATAGCGACTGTGATCCCCTTCCTGAATAAGAAATACAATCAACGTAAATAACAACATCGTGGCATCCTTCAGGCATAAGGCCAAAATTCAAAATAGCGGTATTTATGCACGGTTATTGGACCAACCCTATAGGTTTTAGCCGAAACCGACGGCCCTGAACTATTTTTCTCATTTCCCAGGGCCTATTGAACTCGCCCTGGGCGAGATTTTATGTGCACGTATTCCACTACTGACATTTCAGCATTATTTTCAAGAACTTTACTCGATAATTAGACTAAAAATAATTGGAAATAGATAATACAAACTCCATAAGAATAAAAAGATTTTCCGACAGACCTGGACCGACCGATCAAATAAAATAACGTTCTTTTTACTTACCCATGAATTAACTGTAGGAAAGAACATTGCTAATATAAACAATGCTAATAAAGGGCCTCCAGTCATTCCGAAGGAGCTGAGTGTTATATGTAAAATAGTTCTGCCCATAAGACTGGATAAAAACGCCAGACCTACGGTCAAAGCTCCAAAGAACAAAGCTAAAAAGAAACAAATTATACAAATGCAGCATTTCATATATTTAATTAGATCGCTGTTATAGCCCACGACATTTTTCCGATCTACGACAACCACGCCCAGGACAGCTATGCATCCTAGCTGTTACTCGAATTGTGTTCGTTGTATGCTATTACCCAAGCAAATCATTTTACACCTACTACTATCAGATCAGTGTCATCTTTTCTTTAACGTTGCCAGGACTAGGTCGTTTTGCCCCTATCTGTCAGAACTGTGTCGTGTCACCATTAAAATAGCCTAAATGTGTCGATTCATCCATAACATTACCAGAGCTTCGTCTTTTCATCCTTAACATTGCCAGAACGAACTGTGTCATTTCATCCTTAGCATCGTCAAAGCTGATTGCCAAAGCTGTATCATTTTAACCATAACATTATCTGAACTGTGTCGTTTTAACCTTAATATTGTCAGAACTGTGTCGCTGTATCTTCATTTGAACCAAATTAAGAGAATGCTTTGAAAAGAAACACTATATGGCTGAATAGATCATGTGGCAATTGGACTCTTAAAGACTTACCCAAACCTTTAGATACATAACTAGCTAAGCCATCTGCCATCTGGTTTCCTTTCTTCATCTTATAGATGGGTTTCGCAACATCTTCTAGATATACTAGGGCTAGGGCATTCACTCCTGACGATACAGTACTGTAATACATGATATACATTTACTCCTGATCGTACAGATTTGTAATATACATATTATACATTCACTCCTGGTGATACAGAACTGTAATATATATTATACATTCACTCTTGATGATACAGAACTGTAATATATATTATACATTCACTCCTGATGATACAGAACTGTAATATATTTACACCTGATGATTCAGTACTGTATATTAGGTATGCAATACAATTGCAAATCACGGTGTGATGTAACAATAACGGGATATAATCCCAGATTACAGCTTACCCAGGCCACTTATACATCTGTGCTGATTTTAAAACCGAGTTTACAACATCACATAGATATCAATGTCCTTACAATTTCTAAAAGCGCAAACCGAGAGCTAACGTTTCTTTATTATGCATTCCCTGCCACTTGTACAACTATACAACTAAGATGTCTGGTTCATTGCATTTACAAAATTTTAAGAGTTGAACGGTTGAACGAAATTCTTATTCTTCTTGCTCTGTGGGGTTCTTCCTTATGGCCCAACGAAAGATTTCACGGTAGAAATTGTGCGAAAGAAACATTTTGGATAGGGACTTTCCTTATGACTCAGTCGATAATCTCTATGAATTTGACAAAAATCCGGAAAGAACTATGTCGCCGAACACAGGTGAGGAAAATATACGTCCACATTAAATGGAAATGGCCTACCTTAGAGCAGCACTAAAAACACAAGCCACAAACAATCCAGCTAGACCTGGTAAAACACCTAATGTTTCTAAAACCATGAACGGTACTAGCTGAAAAATATAAATAGTGTACCTTACTATGTTAGCACGTACCTTCCCGATAAATATCCGTTAGTTTGAAATAGTTTTCGCGTTTACCAGTTTAATAGTAGCATCACCAGTAAATATTACAGCGGAACAAAGACAGGAAAAGGAAAGAGACTGGAGTTAAACCACTTACTCTTTGGTACAGAATCGACTCCACACTAATAGAAATCAGGAAGACACATTCACTTAGAATTTAGAAAATTTAGATTTGGACTAAGAGAGGCAAAATTAATATCAGAAGCTGGTGGGTTGTCTCGCTCCCTTTTTACACAAATAAATTACATTTCAGTCTTTACTCGATTGAAAAAAGTTCCAGTTTTCTTGAAAGGTCCCAACAAGCCGATTGCGTGTACTTAGATAACACTTGCCAGCTTCACTTGGAAATTGCCGTTCCCACGCTCCGCGGTTTAAGAGAAAGCTTGCACCTCCCCTTGACTCACCTCATTTAACAGTTCCAAATTTCTAGAACGGCTCTGACAACCCCAATACTACCCCCGTCGTGAACGTTGCTAACGCTTGCCAGCTTCGCTCGAAAAGTGCCGTTGCTCCGATTACCAAAAAAGCTAGTTCGACCTTATGACTCACCTGATCTAACTGTGTAATTTTACCATTATGTAATGGATCACAATCTTTGTATTTAGCATAAGCCACCAGACCCAATAATGTTAGTATGGTAGTGGTGATGATATTCCCCGGTAGATTAAAATAAATTGTCCTGAAAAAAACAATAAAACGTTATTAAAATGTGTCAATAGGTGTTTAAAAAATGACTGTTCTCAGTCGTCAGTGGAAGCTAAATAAATATGTTTTTTTGGTGGGGGCATAGCAATTATTTAATGTGGCCAACCAGCAATTACGCATCGAATTCTTTAGATTCTTATTCCTCCAATCACGGATGTTTATGGGTTCCTTCATGGATTGCTTTAGGTTCCACCATGAATTGTTATGAATTTTATCAAAGACTGTTATGGGCTCTATCCTAGATTGTTGTCGGTTCCATCCTGGGTTGTTATTGGTTCCTTCCTGGATTATTGTTGGTTCCATCCTGGTTTGCTATGGGTTACTTCCTGGATTGTCACGAATTCTATCATGGATTGTTACTAGTTCCATCTTGGATTGTTATGGGTTCCATCATGGATTGTTACTTTTTTCATTCTGGATTGTTATGGGTTCCATTATGGATTTTCATGGGCACCATCATGGGTTGTTACTAGTCTCATCATGGATGGGCAACATCCTGGTTCCGTCAGTTCATCGTATGCACCCTTTTATTGGAAGGACCGATAACATTCTATATCTACATTATCCAAAATGTAAAAATCTATCTATGTAATTTTGTTACTGATACTAATGGGTTTGGACCCATCTTCAGATACGCCCATGACTACTTAAAAAAAAACGTACGCTTGTGCCGTTCTCTGATTTTTCACACATAAATATCTTTGTACCATGGCTTGGTTGACAGCATAAACACTGAGTGTTGTAACTGCACCACCAACGATTAAACTCCACACTGTATGACGATGTCTTGGATCCGGATCAAAACTATAAGATATATTAAATAAAGATAAATTTACACATTTGTCTGTTGATCATGAAATCATTTTCATTCAGCGGAAAATGTTTTGCACAGGCCGAACACTTCGCCAATTTTCGGAAAGCCAATTGCGTTTACTAATGGAGACGAAGCGGCATAGCATATTTCCAAATGAAATGATATGAAATGGGGTTTAACGTCCTATTTGTTTGCCACAACATGGCTAATGGAAACGTACATCCATCTACATCGTAGACATCGTACACTGTAAAAAATATCTGTTTTTAAAATCCCTACTTTTTGTTATTTGAATGAAATTATCCGTATTATCACAGAAATATCTGTGATTTGAGATAAATAACTCGTATTTTTACCATTAAATCTGTTGTTTTACATGCATTTCTGTCTTTGGACAGAAACGTCGGTATTTTTAAATACTTTTCAGTATATCAACTGGCAGAAACTGTTTATAAACAACAGAAATTGTATATTAACTGGCAGAAACTGTTTATTAACAACAGAAATTGTATTATTAATCAAACGACCTGTAATATTCCAGAATAACCTGTATATTAACGGCACTGTTCTGTTAATTCACATAGTTATACTGTTGGATTCGGTTAACGCATGCGCGTCGTCAAAGGCGTTTTATAGCTGAGGCGCTGGAGGCGCCAGCCTCCTCGCGAAAAAAAATCAAAAAAGTTGAACAAATAAAACAGGAGTAAAATGCTTAAACCGATGAGAAAAATGTAATTTACCCTAGTTAGGGAGGGCCCTAAAGGCAGACAAAAGGGCCCCTCGTCTGACAAAAGGGCCCCTCTTTCCAAGGGAAAGGGCCCCCGTGTCCGAGTCAATCGTTTTCTTTACACTGAAACTGTCGAATCCACTACTGAATGAGAATGCATTGCATTGCACTGGTATGAAAATCCTCAATCAAGACACCCCTCCCTCAACCCCCGCGAAAGAGGGCCCTCAAAATAGTATAGCCTCCGCCATGATAAACCTTAAAACGCCCCTGCGCGTCGTAGACATAACTTCTGTCGGCGAATGTTTGAATGTGCACTGACGATGCAGAATAAAGAACAGAGGGAAATTAACACTAAAATGTGAAGGTAGGTCTTTCTAATAATATTTATGTGTGAAGGGAAATCTACAGCATAGGTAGATACAGCGTATGTTATTGGATTTATAGACGCAACCTCTGTAATGTCTGTTTAGTTTGCTAGTTTTTTATGTTTAGAATCCAAGATCAATGTACATAGTGGCATCCATGCAAATGTGTGTTCCGGTATTGTGAATTTGAAATCGACCAAGTAAACAATATTACAGTGTAAGAAACGCAATGGTTCAGAGAATAGGATGCTGGATTATTAACGCCTTTTTATTTCATGTCCTGTATGCAGTGCTTCATCATTTTGTTTCAGGTTTGCATGGAAGTAACAGAATTTGCAAGAGGACAGCGGAACGGCAGAAAGTAGTAAACCTGGCCATCAGAAAATTCAAAATTTGAAGCCATTTACGATTTCTTAATTTCTGGTTATGTTTGATATCTTTGTACATTCATAATGAAAAATTGCATTTACAGAAAATAAATATTTTTTTTTACGGATGATTTTGTTTTATATTTAACAAAAATAATTCTGTTAAAGAACAGAAAATCTTCTGGCAGCAGATTTACCAGATTTGTTCCTGTAATGTCACAGATACATGCTTCTGTGACTAAACAGAAATTATACGTTAAAGAACAGAAAATCTTCTGGCAGCAGATTTACCAGATTTTTCCTGTAATTTTATAGATACATGCTTCTGTGACTTAACAGAAATTATCTGTTAAAAAACAATAAAAATTACAGAAAAATCTGGTAAATTTTGCTGCCAGAATTTTTCTGTTTTTTTACAGAATTATTTTTAACAGTGTATATACGGGACCTCTGTCCAGAACAAACTAGTCCCTGCTCCATTACGATACCACCCTATTAAACACCTAACAATGGAAAATACTGAGGAACTTTCAAGGCTAAAAAACGGAACCTCCTTTTTTATAGTGAGCCTACGTCTTATTCGCCAAGGAGCCATGGTTGCTCAGTGAGTAAGTCGTTGGCTCGCTAACCTGGAGGTCCCCTGTTCAATTCGGGTGTAGACATGTGAATTTCAAAATGCGGAAGCCGAAGAATAATATCCAGTAAAATACAGGTTATTATTTTACTATTCTAATTTTCATATAAATCTGATAATATTACCTGAACATATTGAGGCGCCCACCTTCCCGCGCCTTTTCCCAAACTGTTCCAAATCCCCCTACATCCATGGTACCCTTAATAACTAGGGCTAATAATCCGGATATAACTACCAATACTTGGAAGAAATCAGTCCATACAACGGCTCGTAATCCTCCCTGAAAATACCAAATGATGTGAAATGAAGTGGGGTTTAAAGCCCTACTGTTCCCTCTCCGAATTCGGCTAATGAATACGGGCATACGCCATGCTTTGTGCCTTTGGGGAAATTTTGCCCAGGCAACGGCACCACGGCCTTTTCTTATATCGAATTCCAACCGCGAAGGGATCTTTTACGTTCACGCCAATGTGTACACGGGACCTCGGTTTTTCGTCCCATCCGAACGACTAGACAGCATTCCTAGTCGGCCCTCCGCTGAACATACGATATGATATGAAACGAAATGGGGTTTAAGGGGCTATGAAGAAAATTTTGCAAGGTCTATGGTTTTTTCACCCGAAATCCTGCGACGCTGACAAGAGGAAACCGGACTTGAATAAACCCTGATAATTATCATTAATTGTATTGGTGTGTGTGCAATGAGGGGAAACTCCAAATACCCAGGTTTCTCTTACGTGCACGTCAATGTGAATAGTAGTAACACGTTCCGCCTGAGAGCCTCAATCCGAAAACCACTTTTCGGTCCACACGAGAATTCGAACGAAGTCGACTACCACGGCCTCAAAGTCAACATCATATTATATGATCAAATATGAAAAAGAACTTACAATAGAGGTGTATATGGTACAGGCAGCACCAACTGCTAATACAGATATCCATAAAGATAGACCACTTACTGAAAATAAAGATGGACTTTTTTACTTGCCTTACACATCAATGTTAAAGGAGCCAAAGCGCTATTCTTTGGCACATAGAAATTGACACAAATAGGTCGCAACGCATATAATAATGTAATATAAATGTATTTAAACTGATTTACATCCAATCGTTTCTGTTTTTACTGTAATTTCTAATTAGTTAAGTTTGGCGAAATACGCAAAGAGTCTGAATTGACTGGTAATCTTTTGTGTCGGGGGGGGGGGGCTAGTGGTCTAGAGTGCCGCGCTTCGACCTCTAGCTGGCTGGTCACCTCTGGTTTGCGGCTGTGGTTTCGATCCCTGGTGTGAGCGAATGTGGCATGGAAATAGGGGCGCCTTCTCAACCTCGTGGGTTTCCTCCGGGCACTCCGGTTTCCTCCCACTGCTAAAGACCCCTACGCGAAAGCGTATTATTGAAATAAAATTGAAACCATATGTTAGTCCCAAAATGACCTAGTTTGTGTCGAGTGGACGTTAAACCCCATTTCTCTCTCTCTCTCTCTCTCTCTCTCTCTCCTCTCTCTCTCTCTCTCTCTCTCTCTCTCTTTTGTGTCTGGTTATTCCAGTCTACACCGGTAGTATTCCGCTACGATAGCCTCGTTTACCGGGTCGCTTCATACAACTGCCACTCGAAAGCATTCTGCACACAATTCGTGTGCCGATTTCAAAATTTTCATTTTGTCTTAAATATCGGATATCGATCAGAAGCCCAACTTGTAAGATGACAACATCAATGTTGATTTAAATTGACCAATACGTCTTGTTTGAATTTAAGACATGCCTCCTTTAATATGAGAGAGAGAGAGAGAGAGAGAGAGAGAGAGAGAGAGAGAGAGAGAGAGAGAGAGAGAGAGAGAGAGAGAGAGAGATGCGGTTTAACGTCCACTCGACACTAACTAGGTCATTTCGGGACCAACACTTTGTTCAATTTTATTTCAACAATTCCCTTTCGTGTAAGGTTCTTTAGCAGTGGGAGGAAACCGGAGTAAACCCACACAGTTGGTTAAAATTAGAGATAAAGAGAATTATTAGAAATAAATGTGCGCAATAAAGAAGTTATCAGTTGTTCACGGAGTATATTCCCCGCTCAAGAGATCACTATGCACACATCACCCTTATAGTAGTTGTACCGTTCGCTAATTAGAAATTGCTCTTTACAATTTTGAGTTTCCATGAAAACATATTTGATTTGTTTAATATTGTTAATTCACTGGGCAGTCGACGTTTCCTAACAAGAAGTCGATCAAATCACCTTACGGATGATATAGCCTACACCAGTTCATTTACCTTCACTTCTTTATTTTGGCAACAAAAATAAACTCCATTATTGTGAAAATGGTGCTCATTACTGTAGAAAAATAAACAGGGGTCAGACCACGGTGTAGAAATGTCAAATAACGTCTTGTTTAACCCAATATCAACAAATTCGTATCACTCCGCCACACACATATAATTATTCTACTTATTCACAAGCGCCTTCGAGCAATCGTACATGATTGGATTAAGATTTATTACCGGAGTAGAAGAAACTCTCATTATATACTTTTAGAGCAAATAGACTTAAAGATACATTATAGGAGATTAGATAAAGAGCTGGAAGTTCCCACTATAATAGTTAAAAACTAAATAATGTAAAGGGAATTTGCTAACAAAATTCAGTCAAGTTGATCCTCTCTGAACCGAGATTTCAAGCGCTTAAATTTCCGGACTAGCCTCGATCATCATTACTAAAGTCCATACGATAGAAACATAGTCTCGATTATATGGGGGATTGGGATGGCCTAGTGGTCTAGAGTGCCGCGCTTCGACCTCTAGCTGGCCGGTCACCTCTGGCTTGCGGGCTGTGGTTTTGAGCCCTGGTGTGAGCGTATGTGGCATGGAGATAGGGGCGCCTTCTCAATCTCGTGGGTTTCCGCCGGGCACTCCGGTTTCCTCCCACTGCTAAAGATCCCTACGCGCAAGCGAATTATTGAAATAAAATTAAAAACCATGTGTTAGTCCGGAAATGACCTAGTTGTGTCGAGTGGACGTTAAACCCCATTTCTCTCTCTCTCCGGACTAGCCTCGATCATCATAACTAAAGTCCATACGATAGAAACATAGTCTCGATTATATATTTCATGATTAAATCATGAATGAAAATTTAGCAGCTAATGGGATCCTAATCCAATAGATATCGCGGGCTAGCGAAGCCATCGAGAGTTGATTATGGTCTGGATATAATTAATAATCTAGATAACATTAAAGGTCTAAAGAAAGACCTGCAATAGACAGATTAATCTCTTGCATAATGTATGTTTATCAGTATGAACATTTAACACGTAATGAATTATGTATACACAATACATGTTTACTAAGACGTAACCAATCACTTTGTAAAAACTAGGATTTAAAGTTTAAAAATAATGTTAACCCAAATTTCACGTTGGGTTCATAGCATTGGGCCTTTTTTGCTGGGTGGCCAAATGGTTTTAACGCGTGTGCTTTAAATCATAAGGTCTGTCATTCCCGGCTTGTATGAGACAAAGAGTTGGTTCGCTTGTCCAACCTAGAGAGATCATTTTACATGCACTCAAACTACTAAATCATTTTTCTCGCCACATCCCCCAGTCGCATCATTGACAATGAGCACACAGATGAACAACAAGTTTCGCACCCATGACAAATAGAAACCAAGATTGAAAACTTCTTCTCGTCGACGATGAGTAAACCAAGTAGTTAATGGACATTAAGTTATCTACAGGATAATAATATACAGTCCCGTGTTTATTGTTCTAGTAAATATCTGGCCAAAAGCAATGTAACCAATCTCTTGTTTTTACCAAGTGCTTTGTGATTGCTACTCCCTGAGATCTTCAACAATGAAGTGATGTGAATGGAATTTGTTCCTACACCTGAGGGAAATTATTGTTTTTACCTGGAGAAAGTAACAATATATTTGCTAATGTCGAAATGAAATGATGTTTAACGTCCTATATGCTATGGGGGGAATTCCAACTGTCAAGGGTTATTTTGCGTGAATGCCAATATGTACAAGGGAACTCGGTATTTCTTCCAATTCGAACGACTAGTATAGCTGTCCTGGTCAAGCTCTCCGTCCTGTCCCATTGACAACGGGAAATCGCATCGGAAAATTCTCGGTCAAAGCGGGAGCGAACCTGGGACCTCCAGGCCAGCAAGCCAGTGTCTTACGAAATGAGTCAACGCGGCTAATATCAACTTCAGTAATATTCTTTTAGCAATAATTCTTATGATTATTAAAGTAATTGAAAATCCCAGTTTAAAGAAAATTTGGAATTATTGCCAAAGTCTTATCCAAAGCACATGTGAGAGTGGGATACTCGGGTATAATTAACTCACGCATGTACGCATGTAACTTGGAATTTCCAAACACCAATCCAAAAAGAGAAAATTACCGTTAAAGTTTGTTTCTCGCCTTTTACTAATGTACAAATCATGTTTATGTTTATTCATCAGCGATTTCATATTTTAAGACCCCCCACACACCATTGTAAATTAAAGAGGCATTTTGAGCGAGTAAAATATTTGCCATTGCAAGGGCGTTTTTTAAGCTTTAGATGTTCTGTAAATTATTATTCACACATTCATTCACACGAAAAGCCCATAATCAGCTCATTAGTCCGATGGCTTAAATAATGAGTGGATTACACAATGTCCGCCATATCTGCGTTATCCTTTTTTGAACTATTATAGCAAGAACGGACAGCTCTTTATCTAAATAAAAAGTTTTTTTTTTTTTAACAAAAAGCCTCTTTAACAAAAATGCGCGAAACATTTCTGGAGTTTTTACCAGTACTTGTAATATATTTACATTTTGTTTTGGTTGCTTTGTTTTTGTGTGCTTTTCCCCCCGACAGATTATTTGATGCAATTGGCTATTATTAAGTACCAAGTGTCATAAACGATGCTTGCGCACTCTAGAACATCTGACACCATTTCTCATAGATTTGGGGAGATGACATAGTCCTGATTTGAGAAGATGACATAGCCTTGATTTAGGAAGATGAAGATGACATATTCCTGATTTGGCAAGATGACATAGCCTTGAATTGGGAAGATTACATAGCCCTGATTTAATATTTCGGGTATATTTTGAAATTTGCGCACAAGATGCAATGAATGATGAGCTTTTAAATTTTGAATATTATGGAAAATCTTGAGTTGAAGGTTTAGCTCCTTTAATTTTTAAATTTAAAATATCAAAAAGACATCGAAAAAGTCGCTTAACCGTAGTATCATCGTACGTAATATTAAAAAAAAAAATATACCAGAGCTAAATTTATTTATTGCATGTCATGTCTTTCTTTAGGCCTGAACTGTTATTTAAATTATTAATTAGACATTAATTACCTTATCCAGACCATAATCAACTCTCGACGTAATCGCTAGCCTGCGATATTTACTGGATTATCTGCTGCTCAACGTTCATTGATAATTAAATCAAAAAATGGATAACCGAGACTGTGTTTTTTTTATCGTACCGACATTAGTAATGATTATCGAGGCTAGGCCAAAAATTCAATCGCTAAAATCTCGGTTCAGAGTGGATCAATTTGACTGAAATTTTCAGCAAATTCTCTTTACATTACCCAGTTTTCAACTATTATAGTAAGAACTGCCAACTCGTTACATAATCTCCCATAATGTATCTTTAAGAGTATTTTCAGCAGGTTTCCTACTCGTACTTACCATGACTAAAAGCGAGAGCTGGGGCATAAAACACTACCGCCATATAAAACACCTAAAATATACAAATAACATTTTTCATAACGTCACAATTAACACAGTTTAATCGTAAAAAATATTACATTGTCAAAAAAACTTAAAAGTAAAATGAAATAATTGTTTTTAAAAAAATGTCATAATTAACTTAGTTTTATCATAGCAAATGTTAAAATTTTCAACCAAAAAAAAAATATAAAAAAAAAAAAAAAAATGATGATAAAAACATTTAATTAGTTTTCATAACGTCATAAATTAACACAGTTTTAACAGAGGAATGTTACGCTAAAATTGCTACCTAATATTAATAAATTATTTAAACAAGAGCGCATCATATGGGCCGGAAACCGAACTTGACTGCCATGTTAGAATTGTGGTGTCAATTGATGCACAATAGTCCAAGGAACAAGCATGTCATGTTTTTAATTTCGATCGTACTGGCATTGGTGGAGCCTTACGGTCTTTTTTCGAAGAGCATCGTCACCAAGAAGAAGAAGAAAACAAGAGGATGGTCCATAAATGAAAAAATAAATAAAAAATAGAATAAATAGTTTTAATGGTTTTCCTAAATACTTTATCTACTTACCATCTGAATGGTGAAGACAAAACAACCCAAAAGTCTTATAACTCTATTAAATCTTAGTTCTAAATACTGAAAATAAACAGAAAAGCACATAATACAATCAGAATTTCCATTATACTGGTCATGCTTTTACATGTACTTTAGTTATAATAAATCATACATCTACATAATTTAAGGCATTTATCATCTAATCTTTATTCTTTTTTGTGATGCAATATCAGTAACGTGTAACTCCAAGAATGTGGTAGATTGTAGTAGTACATTTATAATAGGGGTTTATGGATGCATCGCAAGGATAAGCATTTTCGAAGAAACGTGCGAGAAGAAGTCAGACAAAATCTGGGTCTGGTCCGGTGTTATAAATGTGACATTCTAGAACAACATACCCCAATTTTGGAGGTTTCCAGTTAGACGTGGCTAGGAATCAACAAAAAACATAATTAATAATTTGGAGGGTTAACGCTCTAGTGTTGATTCAAATTTTCTTTATGTGCATCAACCGTGCTATTAAAGTATAACTCCATGTCTTGTGCTATGAGCGAAATATTGTCCTGTAGGTCCGGACAGCGGTACCGTTTCTTTGAATCTCAAATACCTTTAGTTCTTTCAATTTCATGCCAATGTGGATATGAGACCTCATACCACCCGCCTTTCGCCACTGACGATGGGTCAATTGGGACACCAGATTGGAAAGTATCGCGGAACTTCCTCAGCAATCCGTGGAATTGAACTCGTGACTTATCGGTATATTGGGACGGTGCAATCATGGTCACTGGGACACTGTGGTTCAACATTGCACCCGTGACCCACCGGTGTATTTAGGTAGTACCATAGTCAGTGGGACAGCATATTCCTGAAGCAATGGCCCGAGAAATCTCTCTCGGACCATTGCTGGATTGACTTCTGATTCTTGAACTTTTGCGGGAGTGCGTCTATTCTCCCCGTTCAATGAAAGCTATCACTTAAGTACAGCAACATGACAGTCCTTCGTTTAATCTAAGTCTTCCCTAAAACTTTGGACAGTGATTTAAGGTATTAAAAAAGGTATAAGTATGTTCGTTTCCAAAGAGTATTGTTTACATTTCATTCGACTTGATAGCCTCGTTTGTCACACAATTAGTTTTACTGCAGTATTCTCCTATGCACGGGTTAATTAGGCATAATAAAAGCGTGGGCCATGACGTAACGTTATGTAAACATATTTGGTCCAATACTGGCACTCGTTTTAAATGTAAAGCGTTTGTATGGTAGGTAGTGATAGGTTGGTAGTCGGACTACTGACTAATCAAAATTTAACACAACAATATCCACTCAGAAGAGCAGTGTGTAGTGAGATTACCTATAATCAAACGAAACGCTGCGCGGAGTATGGTGGGACAGCAGTGTAAACATTTAAGGAAATTAGGCCCTGTGCCGGTTTGTGCTAACCATTGTCTGACAGACAATTTGGCAAAACAAATTTATCTGTTCAAAGTTTCATGATTCTTGTGTTTTGAATAGTAATCAGATAGTAAAATATATTTACAAAACGTCGAAAGATTACTTTTTTATTTGTTACCCAAATAGTTTAAATTTCTGTCTTATGGTAATGATGAGAAGGGATTAGTTTTGTGGAGAGAATGAAAGGGACCAGATTACCGTTAAATATATACATGTATAACTACAAACAAGATTCGTATTACTCCTGTACATGTAAATAAAGTAAAACAGCTCGCGACCTACATGTGTGATTGTTGGTTTAACACTACGTGATTTGTCTCTTTAATTCACCTCCAACAAATACACAATTAATACAACTGACTCTCATTGGTTTAAAGAGACATGTTCGAGAAAGTGAATGTACCTCGATTATTTCTGACGTGGTTTCCCCTTTTAAGTGCATGGTGCATGACGAAGGGCCTGGCAATGAACAGTGTCTAGTCCTTCGGATGGTACGAAAACCAAAGTTCCGTGTACATTGACTTCGAATGGCCACTGTACAGCCAAAATGGCCCAAAATAGCACACTGTATATGACCGTCTTCATTAGTCCAGTCGGTGCAGAAAAGTCAGATGTCAAATCCCATTTCAACTCATTTCTGAACGAGCGGGGTCGTTTACAGGCGACCTAGCTGATTTACCCTGTGAATTTGAAATCATCTTTAAAAAATTACAGGTCTATTTGTGTAAAATTTGGATGCCTCCAAGTGGGCTTAAAACCAACGCCAATGTTCGTCACATATTTGATTCTATCGTCTACCACTGCGACAACCACAGTAGGCCTACCATCTTTGCCAATGGTTGTTATGGACATGAAGTGCTTTACGTTCAGAAACCCATTGGCTTGATACAAGCATGGAATCAACTAGTACAACAAGAGGACTTAATACAAGAATATGACAAAACTTGTTTACAGAAGTGATACAAACATTATCGCTAGAGCAAATTAATTAAAATGGTTTCCACAGTGAATAAGTACCACACGAGAATTACAGTACTTTGTAATGCTAACCCTGGAATGTCTTGTAATAAATTGTCAAGGAATTGTCATATTTATATAAACTTAACATAGTTTTACTGTTAGCCTATCTCTTTTTCAAATGGCTTATGTCAAAATAGGGTTCGTCTAATGTTTAATGTCTTGTTGCGGAGACCTGTCTGTACTATTTGTTTTCGTCTTGATAGAAACGATAATGAAATGGGGTTTAACATCCTGCGTCTCTGTGCTAACTGGCTAAAGAAGAAGATGGACATACGCCATACAGTGTGCTTTGAGGGAAATCTTTCCTGTGCAGTGGCAGTACAACCTATTCTTGTTTCGAATTCAAACTGCCAATCCGTCCCATCCGAACGACTAGACACGTTCCTTGTCTGTCCCTCTGTGCTGCACCACGGACAGGAGGACATCACACCGGAAACCCAATATCACTGTGCCACCGCGGCTCCTCGTGATATAAATGTCTGATTCGCCTGAATCCTCCGAGGCAGTGGCGTTTCCACCCATTTTCATCGAATAGGCAAATGTCAAGGGGTCTTTTACGTGTACGGTACACAAGACATCAAGTTTCGCACCATCCGAACAACTACAAGCTGTTCCTTGTCAGGCTCTCCGGCTTGCGCCAGTATAAAGACAAAACCACACTAAAAATTCTAAGGACCTTTCTTGAGCAACAACGGAATCAAACGCGGTGCCAGTTGGTTGAGCCACCAGGACTCCACCTGATTCAGATCTGACCTGAAGTAGGGGTAGCTTCTTCTTCTATTTGTATTTAACGTCCGCTTCCACTGATCGTGAAACCGCAGACAGGTTTTCTGATTTTATTATACTTAGCGCTATTTTATTGTGCTAAGCGCACACGCATGGGTTATGGGTTCTTCCCCGTGGGAGGAAACTGGAGTACCTGGAGTTAAGCCACGAGACTGAACAGGCGACTCAACGTCAAACCACGTCTACAAGCCAGATGGTAGTATCCATACAGATTTTATTAAACCAAAAAAGGGTAACAAGTCGCCTTTAAATCTCTGTGTTTATTTAGTAGTAGACAATTACAAAACATTCTGTCTGACTGAATACCTACTAACACTTATCTTCTTTAATCTCTTTTATTTGATGTGGGTTTTTTTACTTATGTGTTTTGTTTAAAAATTCTTTACTTCAGTCTATAACTAAACATGTAACTATGGATAACCTTGGGGCAGTTTCATTAGTAAACATTGCCATCAACCAAATACTTTTGATGAATGTTTGCCCCTCTTTAATATATTTTTGCCCTCGACATTTCGATAGAACATGTTAATAAAAAAAAGAGTCCGTTTTGAAGAGATATTTCTGGCCCAAACAACTATTATTAAAACTCAGACCTTGGTGACATCTAACTAGAAATGGCCTTTATACCATCAAAGACCACGAAATGAAAAGACAGAATTCTCGTGCTGGTTTTAACTTTTAATTAATGACTAATAACAGAAAGTATGGAATTATGGTCAAGGCGTATTTTGAGAGAGAGAGAGAGAGAGAGAGAGAGAGAGGGGGGGGGGATGTTAACGTCCACTAGACAAAAATCAGGTGATTTCGGAACTAACATCGGAAGGACAAAGAAACCCCAGGCAACGATTCGAAACCACATCACTTGACTCCATGACAGGACTTTTGAACAAAAGGGCACGCCCCAGACCATTCAGCCACACACCCCAACCGATTTTAAACAGAATAATGATTCATTTTATTGTTATGTAAGAACGAATTGCATTATTTAGATCCAAATAGTCATATCTCAAACGATTAAAATTTTAAGTGAGTGAGGCCTTTTAAAATTTATTATAAGCAAGTTTTTATTTTTTTGATCTTGGGTAGGATGGAACATTACCTTCTGACACGAACATGTTCCTATTGAAGGCTTGTCGTCTGCCTATTGTCAAACAAAACTTTTTTCCATTGATTAATTCATATAATTTATATTTATGTAATTGGGAAATCGTGTTGTTCTGTAATGTTGAATAAAAGTGAACAAATGGGCCGGGGTCAATAAAATACACTACAAAATAAAAACAAAACACAATTTGTTCGGAAGTAAACAGCATAGATGATTATTTCCGGTTTTGTTCGATAATTGACACAGTGTAAGAGTTAGTAAAACTAGTTAAAGTACATTAAAAAGTCGAAAGATTGTATTCTTAAAGGGATAATGAGGCTAGGTTTAAACATTTGAGCAGTGAATGTCCTAAAACGTTTGACACCCTCAGGAACAACCTCCTCAAGTGGAGGTCATCGACGGTGTAAAAAAAAACCGAAACGAAATATAGATCTGTATTTCAATCAGATTGCAGATTTCGTCAAGGACGCGAGATGTAAACAGACTTGAGACACGTGATTGTTGACGAGATTGTGGGTTAGGGTTAATGCAAGGCCATGGGTTAGCACTGGCCCTGTTTACATTTCGTGACCTTTGACCAAACTTGCAGTTGGCCTTAATTTTTAGACCTAACCAAGTTCCAATCATGGAATTTTGCTTCTGGTCACGAGTCGTGGCTTCCAGTCACAAACCATTGCTTCCGGCCACAAACGCTCCGTGCACAAGAGGAGAAGTAGGGCACAGGTAGTGCTACTACGGTCTGAAATGTTTATCTCTGCGCTAGACCATCTGTGTCTTTCAGTGACAGCGAGTTGGTGTTATATCCGGCATCAGCTGACGTAAACCATTCCGACATTGACTGAGCCCGTGGGGGGAGGCTGGTGGCACACTTGTCCAGGGACCCAGAGACTGTTGGAGCCCGCAGATATACCGAGTAATGCTTAGTCTTCGTTCGCCCAGTCGGGGCAGAACAGTAGGTGGTTAAACTCCTTTTCATTTCATTGCATCTTGATAATTGTGATAATTGAATTTGAAGTAACTTTATTCAATAACGTTTTACGTTGGAGAGGTTGGTCTATATTATTTTTAAAACACTTTTTTGAATAATTATACAGTATACATTTTTTTCCGAAAATTAGAAGGTTGAATTTGAAACCAAAATTACATGGTAGGGAGATATAGGCTGTTATTGCCATTGTACAAGCTAGCCTCAAATCCCAAGGTAACCCTTTTAACGCTTCCTATTCTTGGGTATTTGTTAATGTTCTGGAATATTAGGAACTATAGAAAAGTCGTGAGAAGCTGTGGTGGCTTAATGAGTAAGACGCTGGGTCGCTATCCAGGAGGTCCCGAGTTCTATTCCGCCGCAAGGAAGTTCCTCGGGATTTTCCAGCCTGGTTTCCCCGTGTCAATGGCGCGGGACAAAGGACCTGGCAATAAACAGCGTCTAGTCGTTTGGATGGGACGGAAAATCGAGGTCCCGTGTACCCAGGTATGGCCATGGCCAATGCTCGTCTTTAGATCGCCAGGTATTGTCTATATAAAAAAAGTAAGTACATGTACACGCACCGAAATGATGAGAGCTTGGCGATAGGGACGCCTTCTCAACCTCGTGGGTTTACTCCAGGTACTACGGGTTCCTCCCACAAGAATGACCCCTGCGCGCCCGTGCGTTAAGCATAATAAAATAAGACAACTTGTCTGCGATATCATCTTCTGTGGAAGTGGACATTAAACCCCAATAGAACGTACAGAAATCTGTGTAAGCGATATCACCCTATGTGGAACACAAATAGAAGAAGTAGAACGTACAGAAATCTGTGTATACGATATCACCCCCGGTGGGAGCGGATGTTAACCTCCACTAATAAACGAACGAAAGATGTACTGAGACAAAAACATGACTGAATATTTTTCTCGTCATGCTTCGTCAAGTTTACGACATGGTAATTATATCGACACAAGAGTTAATTGAAATGTTATTGATCAGAAAAAAGTGAACAATAAAAATATAATAATTTTCGATCTGTTGTAAAAGCGAAATAGGTGCTATTAAACATATCCTCGTAAGTAGTAGTTAGTAGTTGTGGCAGTTTAGCATTTGTATCATTTTAAAAATACGTTTGTTTTCAGATTTTCATACAATTTACAGCACACAGACCTCTACCCCCTAAATAATGATAAACAGAACCAATACTAATAAAACTTAGAAGTAAGACAAATAGTAAGAAACGGGTGGGCAACCTACAAAAGTAAGAAAAGGTAGATCACAAAAGTAAGAAACGCAATCTGATTAAAACACAGATCCTACTTCGTTTCGTTTTTATAGTTCAAAATTTTGTTTTACTTGTCTTTACTGCACTAAGATCTAGATTCTAGAAGAATTCTTATGTAACAGGCGTTCGAGTTGGTGAGGGATTAGCCAATGAAACGGTCGGTTCCGTGCGCGGAACTGTGGGTAAACCACTAGAAATGTCAGCGCTGATTGATTCATCAATGTTTGACGTCATAGGGTCAAACGCCGCAAGTATGACCCGTGACGTGACCTTCCACTACAACCGATCAGTATAAAAGTATAAGAAAAAACGAAACGAAATATAGATCTGTATTTGAATCAGACTGGGACACTTGAGACTAGAGAACAGAAAATAGGACCCACAGTATTAATAACTGGCCAAGGAAGGGGAGGGAAGTGTGGAGTCTCGTAGAATAGTCGGAGGGAAACTCAAAAAAAACAATGATGATGCAGGACTGAAAAGTTATTTCTGAGAGCAAAACATTAGATAAACCGTGGTTAGAGATAGGAGGAGAATGTGCGGGAATGACCGCCATGTGGTGATGGGGGTGAGCTGAGCGACATTTAATGTTTCCAAATATCGGATACAGTGGACGGAACATTAAATTTAAGTTATTTGAAAAGGGGAGAGACGCGTCTAGTTAGAACACGACGCTGCAAAAGATGAAAATGAATTTCACCCAATCAGAGCTGACAGAAAACAACATCTTCAAATTTGTTTCCGTGGAAATACAAATACATGTATGTTTAATCCGGGCAATTTCTAACGATGGTTGATGTGTGTTTCACAAGAATTACCCTCCGCATAATAAAATAAGACAACTTTTTTTGCGATGTCACCTTCCGTGGTAGCGGACGTTAAACAAAAATAGAAGAAGTAGAACTTACAGAAATCTGCGTATGGGGTATCACCCTCTGTGGAAGCGGATATTAAGACGGTTTAAGAGATATGCTTCGGAATCAAAACCTGAACGGGATGATGGCGCCATAGAGATATACATAATGCATGTTAGAACGTCTAAATTAATACATGCATGTATTTTCAACAAGTAGCATGCTTAAAGGGGTCACGGTGGCTAAGTAGGTAAGACGCTAGCTCATTAGTCTGGAGGTCGCATGTTCGATCCCTACATTGGCTGAGAAAGTTCATTGGGATTTTCCGGCGTGATTTCACGCTTGGTAAGGGCAGCTGTCTTGTCCTTTGAGTGGGACAAAAAACCAAAAAAAACCCCTAGGACCGTGTATACGTTGACGTGTACGTAATATATCTCATGACAGTTTGAATTCGATATAAGAGAATGTCATAGTGGCGCTGTCCGGGCAAAATTGTCTTCATAGCACTCTGTTTAAAAATGTCCGTCTTCATTAGCCCAGTAGGAGCAGAGCAGTAGGACGTTAACCCCCATTTCATTTCAGCAGGATTAAAAGCTGATTTATGACGTCATATTATTCTGACTTACATCGACTTATTAAGTTATTACTGTTCTAATACACCAGGATATATATTACTATTCTGGGGAACATCACTAAAACCCCCGAATTAAAGATACCTTACCACGTACACACTGTGTGATTTGACGATATAATTAGACTAAACATAACTGAACTAATTTATTTATCAAATGTTTGCTTCAAATCCCCCGTCACCTTTAAAGCATTTTAATCAGAAGAAAACTATCCCATCCCGCGAGAATCCATTTTTTTTGTCAGCCATGATCACGTGACTTGATGGTTAGAGAATCCATTTTTAGCTTGTATTTGTCGTTAGTCGGTGTTGATTTACCATACATATCGAAGCCTAAGTAAATTCGTGGATTATCCTCTACCAACTTCTTCTTCCACTGTTTAATGGCCGAGTGCACAGCGTGGACTGTAAATTCTTCTTATGTTCTTGCACCCGTTAGCCATTAGTACACCACATAAGAAGCATCAATGGCAATGAGGGATACCCTCCAAACTGTGTCTTGTGCGCGCACTACTTTGTTTTTCATGTAATGGTTGTCTCTATTGTCCATATAGAACAAACTTTTATCGGAGTAACTACCCTATGCATACTTCGTGTGAATGTATCTTTAAGCACTATGCAGGTTACCATAAGCACTGAATACTGAAGACACTTGATCTTATTTACTTTTCGAATTAAATTTCTTTTATATGAAAACATGGCAAAGAGTATTTTAACTTTCAATAAATACGCGAGTACTACAGGGACGTCTACAATGCATTGAATGAATTGAATGAATAAGAATAGACATGTTGAATGACCGAGTTTTGGACCCTTAAGGGGAGTCATTAAAGCAGAAGGAGACAGACACTGAATTCAAATTATGTTTTAAATAAATAAAAGCTAGTTAAATAGACGTACAAATCGTTGTTTGATATGGTTAGGGGATGGGAAGATCGTGAGACCATTGACATAACATTTTACGGCCCCGTGAAAAGATATGTTTTTTTTAAAATGTGAGTGTTGCTATAATTTCGTTATTATAAGCGTTGTCTGGACTTCAAATCCAGGGATGGGGTGGGGTGGTATGGTCGAGTGGTCTAACACCAGATTCAATTTAATAAACTGAAGAAATACACATTGATGTTTGTCCTGCGGCTCAACTACAAATAAAATATTATAACTTGCGCAAGGATGTTTGTCCATGCATCTAGACCACCAGGTTCTATTTCAAAAACTAAAGAAATGCCAGTATATACCAAATAGTTCCATGGAGTTTTAACGGGGTTATTCATATGCGGTCGAACTAAAAATTTTGCTTACATCGACCAGCTAGCCACAAATGGTTATTTAATTGAACCATCTCTGTTGCAATAGGTTATTGTTGGTTAATTCGGAATTTAACGTCCGTTTCTACTGTTAGTGATATCGCAGACAAACTTTTACTTGTAGTAAATTCAACCCATGATCTGGGCTCTACAACCACTAGCCAGAGGTGATCGGACAGTTAGTTAGAGCTGAAAGCTCGACACTTTAGACCACTCACTCCATCCCCAACGTGACGATTGTGAAACACGGTTTTATTACGATGTAGTGTAAAAATTAGAAACACAGTAAAACGATCACAATCTAATTCTTAATTTTCATTTTAAAAAATACACATACGTCATCAAACGCCTTGTTTATTTCACCCATTTTTTAAAGACCGACTTTTAATTAACCATATGACATGCTCAAAGTCTAGAATAAACAGTACACTAATACAGCACAAACCATCTCAAAGATGCTTTATGTAAGCGCTTATTCTGCCTATTGGGTGGGTTCAAATGTTATCTAAATTTTTACTTTGACATTCATTTACATAAGCCTTTAATCCACTCTCTAGATCATCAGATGGCGGAGATTTCGATGGATTAAAACACAATCGCCATTTAATGATTTAATTTAAAAAATGGCGAATCGAGGATGATTGTCGATTAAAAAGTAGGCCTATACTTGGTACGATAGTAAACAATCTATGTCACATCTTGTCAAGACTTCAAACAGCGATAACTTCGTTCAGAATAAAGCAATTTTCAAACAATTAATGTTGCATTATCTGTTTTGGAACTATTATAACACGAACCGTCAGCTCTATATTTAAATAAATCTTCCGTAATGTATCTTTAACAAATCAACAATGCTTAGAATATCCAGTAGATATACACAAATACTGCGCAGACATTTTTGATACTTTACGGTGAGCCCATCCCGTAACTAGTCAAGAATCAAAAGATTATTATTTAATAAAGCTGGTCGCCTTCGTTGTATTTATGAATGGTGAGTTATGTAATAACAGATACCACAAAAGGGTATAAAATAAAAAAAGAATGTGTGTATAATAATCCGTCTATTCTCGGGTTTTGTTACAGGTAACAATATGGCGACGACAGGGAATTCAATGACGTATGTATCAACATTATGCGAAAGCAGTATTCAACTATTGCAGAAACATGGATAGAAAGGGGACGACAGTTTGTTCGAGCCTTTAATGATTTATACATTGTGTTCACCTGTCCTGTGCTTTGCGTCAACTCGATACAAACTAGGTCATATGGGGACTAACATATCGTTCAATTTTATTTCAACAATTCGCTTGCACGTAGGGGTCTTTAGCAGTGAGAGAACCGAAGGACTCGGAGAAAACCCACGAGGTTGGGCAGGCAACCCTACTCCTTGCCGCGTACTCCCGATAAAGAGACGTAATATAATTTTCATACATGGTGTCACCCTGACACTAGGTGGTCTTTTAAAGGGTGATAATGTTTTAAGATATCGTTAACCTATTTAAATGAACATTGATTGATGACGGGTCCCGACACCTGACTCGAATATAATATAATAAAATATATAATATCTAATATTGGAATAAAATCAGTTATCGAGCACACACAAAAAAAATGTAGGTTAGGCGGAAAAATAAATCACCGCCGATCATTGAAACCGTTGACGTTGTTAAGTGAATATTAACATAAGAGTGTTTAATATGAAGATTTGATTAAATATTTGTATTGTGCAGATCATAGTTCTCTTTTTTATTTTATTTTCATGAGCATCCTGTCAATCAAAGATGTTATTCAAGATCGTGTCATACCACCGAACAAATCTTGAATGGTTGAAATATATGATGGATTTGTCATATCAAAAGAGGTCGCATATATTTCGCAATAGGGGCAGTATGAGTAGATCTGGGTTGTACGGCAGGTGAATAACTCTTATATTTATCAAAAGATTATTTTATTACGACCTTGGTTAGATGCACAGTCCTATAATTCGACACTTTATCGCCCACGGTGCTAGATTACAATAAAGACATTAAAAATTTGTTTTTGCTTGCATATAGTAAATTAATTCATTTTTTTCCACATAGATGCCATACTCCTATTAATTGCTGTCAAAATTAATAACCCCCACACATTAAGGAAATGGAATGAGGTTTAACGTCCTACTGTTCGACTCCGATTGTTTGCTGTAGGAACAATTTTGCTGTAGGGAACATTTGGCCGGGCAGCGGCACTACGGTCTTTTTTTTATCCAATTCCAACAGCCAAGGATTCTTTTACGTACACGTCGAAGTGTACACGGGGCCTCGGTTTTTCGTCCCATCCGAACGACTATACATTGTGCCTTGCCAGGCCCTCAGTCCTGCACCACTAACAAGGGCGCATAACTTATTTTTGCTACTAGGTGCTATCACTAAAATAAATTATACTCACCTCATAAGCACTGGTAATTTTTAATTTAAAAAACAATGGAATAAAGACATGAGCTGTGATCGGTACCGATATAAAATATGACAGCGCATTCACCCAAAACGAGGCTCCAAAAGCATAAATCTCAACTGGTGCTCCAAGAACAGAAATGGCGGAGAGGAAGCTTGCCAGAACTGAAAAAGCCACAGGTAAAAACGACATATCCCTTCCTCCCATCAAATAGTCTTCTGTCGTCTGCTTTCTTCGGCGAAGTCCCTGATATAAACCAATCATTAGAGAGATTACGGGCACGGATGCCAACACCACATAATCCGGCCATCCGAATCTGTTAACAGTAGCCATTTTTTTTTCAAATTTCCGAAAACCCGCTATCACTTTAAAGTCGATGTTTGTTCGATTGAAACTTGTTTAAAAACAGAGTCTGATAAACTAGCAGTTCTGAAATAGATATATCTATGATGCAATTCTTGTTGGTATGAAATTTTTATGAAATTATATCAGATATTGTTTTGTTGACATTATTGTTATGAACACACCCCCATTCACGACACTTTAAATCAGTGACTTAAAAAGGTGAATATTGTCATTAACTTGTCGGTTGTGGCCTTTCCGTACTCGCACTGGGGCATACAATAAAGTTGCAAAAAAACAATCTGAATTCCTAAACAATTAAGTATCCATGACGAAAGAACACTAACATCACTCCTTATATACCAGTTAACATGTATAAATCTTAAAGAATATGACGGCCCTGTTTAACATATCCATACACCATATAAAGAAAGCGATAACGTGGGTCTTCGTGGGTTTTCTTTTCTAAATAAAATTCAAAACCAGTTACAATACATATATAAACTTTCCGGCTGTATAGCGTGGTCACGGTATTAAATAAAAAATAGTCTAGTCTGCAAAATTATGCAAACAAATGCACTAACTCCGTCTTTCATAACTTTTTTTTTCATAACAAAAACTCCCACACAAAACATCCAGTTTTAAATCGCAAAAAATAGGTTGTCAATAGAATTCAGTGCGCTAAATTATTTATTATAGCTGTTATCCGATCACACACAATGACGTCATTCAACTTTCTGTAATTAATTGATTAATCTGGAAACAAATGCGTAGCTATTAAATTCATTAAACGCGCATGAATGAAACGCACTTTCTACTTCCTCGTTTTTAGAAAAATTCTCCAACAATTTGTTCTATGAATGCAGCTAAACAATCCCAGTTGATCCAACAGTGCTTATAGCATAAAATGACACATCAAAATGGGGTTGTACATCGGTATAAAGTTTGCTTCACCTTTTTTGACAAACCGTGAAAGTGTACGGTCGTGTGGACAGTAAAAACGTTGTAATCGACGTCTAGTGTGGTACACTCTCTATAGTAAAACTACAACTAGCATAGTATTTTAATCCACCAATGAGCGTGTTGTATGGGACTACAGGTAGTTATATAGGTAACCCTATATATATTATAGACAGATTATATTACAGTTTCTCTTATTATCCCAGCTGTTTGACCATGCAGTACCGGATTTAGTTAGGCCTTGTAGGCATAAGCCGTTAATAAGGGAAGCCGCTGGTCAAGATATACAAATGTGACACTGTCATGGGCCTATTGGGGACGAGATGACCGAATATTTAGCACGTGGACACTGTATCATAATGTCTGCAATTGAGTCAGCTGGTGTTGTTTCGATTCCCCTATTTCGTTTCACTTGTCTTTACTACAGCTAGGGTCTGGAACATTCTTGTTGATGTGAGGAATCTGTCTGGGAACGGAACTATGGGTAAACCACTAGAAACGTCCACGCTGATTGATTAATGAACGTCCGACGTTATAGGGTAAAAAGCCGATCGTAGTACCCCAGACGCGACTTCACTCTAAAACTGGTCAGATGTTCAAGTTGTAAAGGCTATTGAAAGTATATAAAAAACGAAACGAAATATAGATCTGTATTTTAATGAGATTGGTATTATGATTAAAGCTGTGATTATCGTCAGTTGCGGATAAGTGGATTATAATAATCTATTGATCACAGGCATTGTCTGCAGTCAATATTTAATGTAGTTGTTGTTCACAAGTTTTGTAATTATTATAAAACAATGTCTTCTATTACTGCCCGACAAATGAAATGAAATGTGGTTTAACGTCCCATTGTTCTGATCCGGCTACGTCAAAGAAGACGGGCACATGCGAGATACAGTGTGCTTTGAGGGGACTATGGCCGACTCATATATCGAATTCCAACTACCAAGGAAACGCCAATGTATATACGGGACCCCAGATTTTCGTATCACCCAAACGACTAGATAGTTGTCTTTGTAAGCCCCCTCCCCACCCCCCGTCCTGCAATACTGACAGGGGAAAAACAACGCCGGATTATTGCCAGACAATGTCGGCGCCTGTTACTTCAAGATTATGTCGTCGCGTATTACTACAAAACCATGTTGTCATCTTTCAAAACAATACTAGTACTAAAAGTGGGGAATTTATAGTAGAGTAAATGGCGAGGCAAATGCTCCACTACTGCAAAAATTACCCCACATTTGTAAAAAAAATTTCCCCACTGCTTTGTAAAAAATAAAGAAGCAGTTGGTCAATACAGACGATGCGCAACCACGAGCTTATTGTATCGTTTAAGAGCTGAAATGAAACGAAATGGGGTTTATGGTCCTACTGTTCTGCTCCATATAAAAGATGGAAACTACATATAAGTATCCATCATACTCGTAAGTCGTAACACAAAGCATGGGGCGCCAAATCCCAAAATTTCACTAAGATTTGCCGAAATTTAATATTGATCTCTCCTCTGGACAGCATTCCACCCCAACAAATTCCTTAAAGATGCCCTGGTTGAAGAGGTTGATTGAGGATGCGTGGATGTTGTCTCGAGGTAATGATTCAAACACCGTGAGAATCTAACAGGTAAATAACAGGCGTATCGCAGTTTGTCATTATTATTGTATAATGTGAAGAAACTAACATACAAACGGTTTCAAATGAAGCAAGCTGATAGCTAGAATGGAAAAATGTTGGTTCAATCTGATTAAAACACACAGATCATATTTCGTTTCGGTTTTAATAGTTCAAAATTTCGTTTTACTTGTCTTCACTACACTTAGATCTGGAAGAGTTTTTATATTACCGGTGTTTGGTTAAAGTGAGGGATTGGCCAATTTCGTTTCGTTTTTTTTTTATACGTTCGATAGCCTCTACTACATGAAGACCATATGGCGACAAATATTTGATTAACCAATCAGCATTAATGTGTCCAGTAAGATACCCACAGTTCCGTGCAAATCATGCAAAGAACTCACCATAACAGACCGTTTCATTAGCTAATACCTCACATCAACCAGAACGCGGGTTACATGACAAATTCTTCCAGATCCTAGCGTAGTAAAGGCAAGTTTAACGAAATTTTGCACTATAATAAACGAAACGAAACAGAAGCGGCCCGTGTGAAGAGGGGAGTCGTGGTGAGTGGGTAAGGCGCTGCCTCATCAACCACGATGTCAAGGAATCCGTCACGGTGCTGGCCGAGAAAGTTCCTCGGGGTTTTTTTTCCGGTGCGCAGGACTTAATTAAGGCCTGACAAGGAATATCACATAGTCGTTCAGATGGGACCAAAACGTAGGTAAAAGAGCCATTGGCAGTTGCAATTCGAAATAAGAGTTGGCAAGATTTCCCTCGGTGTCAGCTGCATGGTATGTGAGCTTCTTTATAACCTCGGATGGAACTAAAAGGTATGACGTTAAACTCCATTTCAATTCATTTCATATTCTAGTAAAGAGTTGGACGCCGAAAGCAATCTTCAGAAAAATAATATTTCCCACATGTCAAATACCCTCATAGTATCAGACCTAATACAACAACACAAAAATCCACCAATTTCTGAATATACAGGCCTTTTTACCAGATGTAAGCCGGTTTAAATGTCAGAATAAATATTTTTAAGGTCACTTGATGGCGGAATCTTAATTTTTTATTTCAATAAAAATCACTAATAGAAAGGCGGACCGTGTCCTTATAACGTCGGCGTCTTTGATGTCCTTCGAGAATGTCCTTAAAATACGTCTGACATTTTCACAAGTCAACAAGAAAAACTTGATGATTTAATTTTAAACGACATTAAATGAAAACAATATTTTCTCTTTGGCTACAAAGGGCAGCGAGTCAGTGGTAGACTGTTTTAATGACATCACACATTCTAATCGACACGGTTGTACTCCGTACGTAACTATAACGTTCAAAATATATGCTGATAAGAGCGAGTCTGTTGTTCAGATTGCCATGGATGTACGCCGATGTGTACACAGGACCTCGTTTTTTGTACTATTAGAATGACTAATTAACTCATTAAAACAAGAAGTGATGTTGATTGCCCTTCTAAAAGTGAGAGAGAGAGAGAGAGCGAGAGAGAGAGAGAGATCGTCATTTATGGTAGAATTTTTTTTCACTAATTCGGGACTAAAATATGATTCGATTATATTTGAATAATTCTGTTGTTGTGGGAGGAACATGTCTAAAATTTCATAAAATAGTTTGTAAAAAGAAATGGAATGGGGTTTAACGTCCTATTTTGTTGCACCAACAGGGATAATGAAGACGGATATACACTCTGTTGTGTGCTATATATGGTAAATTGTGCCCAGACCAGCCCAGACAGTGGCTCTGCTACGTATCGGTGGATAAGGTGCTGGTTATCCACTAGTGCGGTTCTAATCAGTTTTATATTTTGCATTCACACACATAACAAATAAATATTATCTAATTTATTAAATTTAAGCGGAATAAACACTTCAAACAATTCTTGAAGTATACCTTGTGTCTTCGACTAATATCATCGATTTAGGAATTAAAATGACCGCCAAAGCTTCGTGCATTTCCTTAAGCGGGGCTAATTGTAGACAAGCAGTGTAATTTTCGTATTGCTAGGTTTCTGCCAATATAGTTGTTTTTTTTTTTTGAAAACCAAATTTGCACAACTAAAGATTAAACTAAAATGAACTTGTCGGTTATTGTTTTATAATTAAGCTATATAGGTTAAACACGTGGACATCATATATTTTTTATACGTATTTTATCTATATTGTACATCTATAAACTACAATCCGGTTAATAGTCAATAACAATATTTGATCAAAATCTATTAAACCTATATCACCATCAAATATGTTTTATTATAACTACAAAAGATCCTCTCGCATAAAGGTATCAATACTATAATTCTTTGCTTTGTTCTGTTAATTGGTTCGGAAACCAGACTTACTATTATACCGTAAACAAATCGTTGCATTTAGCAGTAATATCAGTGGAACAATTAAATAATCATTACTGTAAAAGCTTTTCTGTTGATAAATATTGAAAAGTACAAATCTACCGTAAACTTGTTTTGTGATTAATTCCAGTTTTCTGCGCTCCTGTCTTAAAGGAGTAGTCCAGCGTTTCCGAGAAAATGTTTAAATATGCAAATTAAAACACCAAATTGTAGGCGAAAATATTCAGTTTAGCTCGTCGTCTGGGATTTTCAGTTTAACTCGCCTAGGCGTGGAGTTTCAGTTTAACTCGTCTGAACTAGAAGTTCAGTCATCTCGACTGGGCTCGAATATTCAGTTTAACTCATCTGAACTAAAAATTTCAGTTTAACTCTACTGGACTGGGATTTTCAGTTTAACTCGTCTGGACTGGGATTTTCCGTTTAACTCGAGTGGACTAGAAATACCAGTTCTAAATATTGAACCGTTAGGAAATGATTTCGAAAATCATTCATAGATGTTACGTTTACGCTTGCCTCGGGTTTTCAGCGAGTGAACTGATAAATGAGACAATTGGACGCCGTTTGTAAATACGGAAATAACCTGCTGATCTTTTTACTTGAGGAAAGACAACAAAAAAAGAAAGTGTTGCAGGAAATTGTTAATGGGTTATTTCGACAGACAGAAACTAGTCCCCCAACTCCGCCTTCCGCACGGTATCTACCAATTAATCATGTTCCTTAAGCAACGTTCGCGAGTTATACAACATCTCTCCGTTTCTTGAATACTCAGCAATTCCCCGAACTTTGCGCTAGTTGTTTTTACAAGTGACTAATTAGCATTGCCCAATCAGAGTTCGTGGCACCAACCACACTATAAACAAACAGGGTATTTTGAATTGAGAAACTCGTGGGAAAACAGCAACCGTGACATTGATCGATCTTTGAACTTTGCAACTCGATTGTCACATGTAGACATTTTAGCTATAAAGCACGAGACTTGGTATTCACGACGATCGATGAATCCGATAGGTTCCCAAGCTGGGCTCGTGACAATCGAACTTAGTGGCGAAATATACAGGGTATTACGTGAAGGGCTTGGTAAGATGTATGTAGTTAAGGCGAGATCAAGCCTTCTATTGAAGATGTCAATTAATGGGCTTCATTAATCTGATCAAAACACAGATCTATATTTTGTTTCTTTCTTATACTTTCGATAACATACCCGACATGAAGATCTGAAAAGTTACAGTGGGTGTAACGAGTGGCTTTTGACCCCAAGACGTCAGACATTGATTAATGAAATCAGCGTTGACGTTTTTAGGGGGTTTATCCTCAGTTCCGGGCAGAGAACGCCAAAAAGTAGTCGTAACAGACCGTTTCTTTGGCTAATTGCTCACATCAATAAGAACGCCTAATATACAACATCTCTTCCATATCCTAGCGTATACAGACAAGTAAAACGAAATTGTGAGCTATAAAAATCGAAACGAAATAGGATCTGTGTCTTAATCAGATTGTGGATTTATCGTTTACTGCAACCATTTTAAACTGCTTCATTGTTAGGGATTTCGAATCGCATCTTTAGGATGAGGTTTGAGTGCAGCAAATTTGCAAATATATGTCAATCAATGTCCATTAAAACGAAATTGTGAGCTATAAAAATCGATGTGTCTTAATCAGATTGTGGATTTATCGTTTACTGCAACCATTTTAAACTGCTTCATTGTTAGGGATTTCGAATCGCATCTTTAGGATGAGGTTTGAGTGCAGCAAATTTGCAAATATATGTCAATCAATGTCCATTACATTATCCATTTCATCAATGAATAAGATCAATACTATACTTGATAGGTTGCCTATGACGTTATCCAATTCCAAAGGGTATTCATTATAATTCATAAAGTATTGGTCTCCTGTTGATCCAAAACAACAAAAACGACGAGTGATTTGCTATTGAATTGAAATGAAATAGGCAATGTTACTTTTCGGCACTCACTGGTCAATGAAGACTGACGTACGGAGAACCGTTTGCTATGAGGGAAAGTTTGCCCTTCGGTCTATTCTCAATTCGAACTCCGCGTTTTTTCGTTCTTTACGAACGACTAGAGGCTGTCCTTGTTAGTCCCTATGCCCTGCACCTCTTCGAAGGAGAAAACTATCTCTGTTTGAAGCTAGCGTTGTTTAATATTTAACGCACTGTATTGTATTCTTTAGTCTGCGTTCGTTTGTTTCAAAAGTGGACTCGGTTAATGATGTTTAAAAACTAAGGTATAATGGTTTCTACACCATTGCCTCTAGTCATAATAACTGTGGCATGCAATATAACAGGCCTCCATATCGTCTTGCATTGTTGGAAAACTTAAAAATTGGCTAGTCGTAATTCTTTATTTTACCCCTTTTTATTTATAGATAAATTTTAGAGACAATATTTGAAATTTTAAACTAATATTTACGTTTCGTCTGACATGTTATGTTTATAAACTCGAGGCTTTCATTAATTTTCAGAGAATATTTTAAATACAGCCAGACGTCGACTGAATAATTCAACTTCTGATATCTCCGGTTCCAAGATTTGTCGCGAACCAGAGACTGATGTCAGTAATGGCAGTTAGGCATCAATGTCTTCAGATTCGGCACACACGAAAATAAAGAGTTTAGACCTTTATTATCCATAATTACTCAATCTTTAACATTCTTTAAAACAACTGGGTGTCTTTACATAAGTTATATTTATCGACAGTTTTTATGTGTCTGCCAAACGTGGTATGTTATGTTTATTAAGTCGAAACTTGTAGTAATTTTTATAGAATGGTTTAAATATATCCAGACGTGGAATACAATGTTTCCTTAGGAACTTTTGTTTTTAAATTCGTTTTTTTAATCAATATCTGCAAGATATCGAGGTTTTAAAAAATCACAATTGATGAACAGTTTTATTTGTATACGTGCCTGGAAAGGTGATGTCATTTAAAGATATAATATCAGGCAATGGCTACTAAGAGTTATCCCAGTTGTCAATTGCTATAAAAGATTGAGTCCAGTCCTTCTGTAATATCAATACTTCGTTTTCTTGTAGTTTTGTTCAGTCCTAGTTTTTCACTTACAGATACATAACGTGAGATTTAAAATAGAGCTGGTGTTTTTGCTATAATAATTCCAAAATGGATAATGCAAATTACTTTATTCTGAGCCAAGTTATCACTGTTTGTAGTTTTGGTAAGATATGTGCATTGATTGTTCATATCCTTATCATCTGTTCTGGTATATTCGAAACTTTGCCTTGCTTCTCCATTTTTTAATTAAATGGCCGAACTGTCTAACCTACTTAAAGATACATTATGTAAGATTTAGATAAAGAACTAGCCATTCTTGCTATAATAGTTCGAAAGTAGATAATGTAAAATGAATAATTTGAAAATTTCATTCAAATTACTCTATTGCAAGAGAAGATATTAGCCTTTGAAGGCTTGATCGACGTGTGCAATAATTTCAACCACCATACTGGTTGATCGAAGCTAAGTCTTGTTCCTCCATATTTGATTAAATCAAAGTATCGCTGAGCCGTTTCAATCTATTTAATATCGGAGAAACCTTATGCCATCAAGAGTTGATTAAGGCCTGGATCAGTTAATTAATGTCTAATTAATACTTTAGAAAACGTTTCAGACCTAAAGAAAGACCTGCAATAGGCAGATTCAGCTCTTGCATAATGCATGTTTAAAATTGGAGCCACCCTATGACATGGAGAGTTGATTATGGTCTTGTCATGTTGATTCTAATTCATCATTTATATAACATTTAAGGCCTAAAAAAATACCTACAATAGGCAAATTTAGCTCTTGAAAAGGTATCTTTAACTGTACTTTGATAAGGACTGAGGCATTGTTGTGAAAATGGCCTTGCCTTAATAGAACCGATTCGTTTGAAATTATGTCATTGGCTGATTATTTTCTGACTGACAGAATAAGCACTTCAGTTGCTAATTGCAAACAGCTGCTGATGAAAGTGGTCTCTTGTCAGTCATTAAGGAAAATTTGCCAAACATCTGATCAAATTATTATAATACCGTGAGGTACATAAATGCCATTCTAGCTTAACTCATACTGACTTTTAACAAAAGTTATTTTTGGTAAGTTATTTGAAAATTTCAATTTGAATTAACAATTTTGAAAAACATTTTTTATTATTTCTGATCAAAAGTAGTATAGAAAAGTTCATTTAAAGAAATCTGTTCCAATTAATTCTTCAGGAAAATAGTCTTGCTCTACAGGGTTTTTAAATGCTGGATTATATTTATAGCCTTTACTATAACCTGAAAGTAAAAAAACATCCAGACTGGATAAAATGGTAAATCAATTATCTATGTCTTGATAATTTTATTTTGAAATGGTCATGCTATTATTATCATCTGACCCAAAACAAAATTAGTATCAAATCCATTTTTGTTAACTTGCCAATAGATTAAATAAATGATTTATTCTAATCAACCTATTTAGAAAATATTTTTATGAAGATCCTATTAGAAAAAATGATTGCTTAGATATGGGTATAATCTGTTGGTGATCTTGTCATGGTTTCATAATTCAGATTTTTTCTCATTTATTTTGCTTAAAAATATAATGTAGGAGATAACCAAGACATTGATATTTTCTACAAGTACACAGATATCTCAAACATTCCTTGATATTCTAAACTTAACCAATCTAATCTAATCTAACCCATTTATTGATCATCCTTATTATAAAACAAGGTAATCTTATCTTAAAGGAAATGAGGGAGGGAGGGAAATGGGGTTTTACATCCACTTGACAAATTGGGTCATTTTGGGACTCACATATGGTTCAATTTTATTTCAATAATTTGCAGGTGCGTAGATGTCTTAAACAATGGGAGGAAATCTGAGGACCCGGAAAAACCCACAAGGTTGGACAGGCGACCCTACTCCTTGTAAAAGATCCCTTGGCAGTTGGAATTCAATATAAGAAAAGGCTGTAGCGCTACTGTCAGGGCAAAATTTCCCTCATAGCACAATGTATGGCATATGCCTGTCTTCATTTGCCCTGTCAGAGCAGAAAAGTAGGATGTTAAACCCAATTTCATTTCATCTTTAGCCTATACAAATGTAAAATCATGCTTACTTACCTAAATTTTTCATTAATTTTGTTGGAGCATTTCGTAGATGTAAAGGTACACCCGGTAGTGGACCATCGTGTTCTTTAACCTTTCTCTTAGCTTTATTATACGCTTCATAAATTTCTACAGATTTAGGTGCTCTAGCCATATATACAACACATTGAGCCAAGATAACCTACAACATCATTAAACATACATAATGAAAGAGCTAAATCTGCCTATTACAGGTCTTTCTTATATAAACTATTAATTAGACATTAATTAACTTATCCAGACCATAATCAACTCTCCATGTCACGATAGCCTGCAATATTTATTGGATTATGATTCGATTAGCTGCTCAACTTTCATTCAAGATTTAATCATGAAATGGATGATCAAGACTATTTTTTTCTTATACCGACTTTAGTACTGATGATCAAGGCTAGGCCGAAATTTCAATCGCTTAATTCTCAGTTCATAGTGAATCAATTTGACTGAAATTTTCAGCAAATTGCCTTTAGTTTTTAACTCAAAGGTTGTGTCACGGGTTATAGCGGCTTTTGACCCTATGATGTCACCGATGAAGTTTCTAGTGGTTTACCCACAGTTCTGTGCATCAAAGGACTAGAAGTTGTCATAACAGACTGTTTCATTGACTTATCCCTCACTTCAACCAAAACGCAAGAAATGTAACAACTCTTCCACATCCTAGTGTAGTAAAGACAAGTAAAACGAAATTTTGAACTATAAAAAACGAAACGAAATAGGGTCTGTGTTTTAATCAAATTATTTCAACAAGTGCTTTTAATAATAAATGAGTGATTGCGTTCCATGTAAACGATCTCTGTGTTTTATTACAAATAGATAAAGAGAGAAATAATTTACCTCACATTCTGGCATTCCAATTAAATGACAAGCTTGATAAGCGGCAACAGCTTGATTTAAAGCTAAAGGATCGGCTAATCCTGTTAATAAACAAGTAGAATACATGTGGCAGAATGTGCTTTATTCTCCATAAATGACTGATGTTCTCAGACAGAAAACTGAAATCAAAAGAAACTAATTGGGTTTTTAGAAGGCCATATCTTACATTCAGACTTTTTAATTTTAATAACTTTTTGATAATACCACTATTTTGTGTGTATATGGACTAAAACTCCATATTTACCTTTTATCTGGAATGCTGAAATTTTAATAAGAGACAAGGAGTAGAGAGGAGTTGTGAGAAGACATCAAGGAACAAGAAGTTGGGAGAGAGGAGAAACTGAGAAGATATCAAGGGACAAGAAGTAGGCAGAGAGGAGACATGAGAGAACATTAAGAGACAAGAAGTAGGTAGAGAGGAAACATTAGAGGACATCAAAGAGACAAGAAGTAGGTAGACAGGAAACATTAGAGGACATCAAGGGACAAGAAGTAGACATGATAGGACATTAAGGGACAAGAAGTAGGTGGAGAGAAGACAGTGATATTTGACTTACAGTAATTTGCAGCAAGAACCAGTAGAAGAGAATGGCACTGCCAAGGACCACCCACCATCATACCTGCCATCAAATTGTTTATATTTAGAGTAATTTAGGCTATGATGAAAAGGCTGGGAATCCATCTGTTTGTTTTTAACGGAGACTGAACACCACAAATTATCTTACCTATATCTTCGCTGGCACATCTGACTAAACGTCTTGATACAAAAAGAGGATTCTCCCCTCCTTCTAACATTCTCGCTAGCCAGTAGAGGGAGGCACTAGCATCTGATCCACGAATAGATTTATGTAAAGCTGACACAATGTTATAATGTTCTTCACCTATGTGATAGAAATATACAATTCAAAAATATCTGGCATGCACTATTTGATCGACAGATAAACCAAAGGATTTTTGGACCTTCTCAAAAAGTGCTACTATAAATATTTTCAAGAAAAGAAAAATAACATTAAAGAGATTTGAGTAATTTTGAATCCCTGTCAAACACCAAATTTTGAATGTTGGATCTCTAAAAGAAATGTCAGCCTAAATTTAGTATTTACAAATATATGATGAACTGAAATTTACAAAATTCAGCATCCTCTGCAGAAGATATTAACAAGTCAACACTACCAGAGAGAAAGAGAGAGAAAGAGATGGGTTAAAGGTCCCCACAACACAAACTAGGTCATTTCAGGACTAACATATGGTTCAATTTTATTTCAATCATTCGCTTGTGCGTAGGGGTCTTTAGCAGTGGGAAGAAACCAAAAGACCTGGAAACCCACAAGGTTCCCTGCTCCCTGTCACATAAAACTGGGGAATCCAAACCAAGCCAGTTGACTCAATGACAAGACCTTGTGATACAACACGCACAAGCTAACCATTCCGCCATCCATGTCCCCACCAGCACTACCAATAAATGTTGAGTAAAATCCTAACTAATCAAGTTGAATAGACTTTAGCGAGGATTAGATAATGTCCTAAATGGGCAGGAATAAGCTCTAGTAATTTTCACAAAAAGTTAAGACAAATGTAATGTAAAAAAAAGAATTTTGTGCAGTCTAAAGGAGGTTAATTCCATCATAAGCATTTTCATGTAGTGTAATGAATTAGTGATTTTTACAAACTGATAAATTCAAACCATTAAATTTTTGGGGGATATCAAATTCAGATAATTTTGCACATCCCAAATTCTTTAATAAGCAATTTGGGAATGCACGAAAAAATAGTGTGCCAGGGGGGATAACTCTGTCAATGAACTTAAGAGATTAAATATTTACCAGTTTTGTCATAAAGAACATGAGATCTTTGTAAACCATCTTTAATATGCTCTGTGGTTACCATAGCAACATTGCCAAAACTGTTTTTCTGTGTATTTCTTTGATTGGAGGAAAGATTTTTAAAAGCAGCAATTCTGGATTCAACAGCCATTTGTAGACTATTTAAAGCTGCCCTTGCATCACCATCACAGAGATTAGCTAATACACCAATAGCTTGCTCCTCTACCCATACAACCGGCTCTAAACTGTGAAGAAAACAGAGTTATTCAATAATTTAATAAAGACATGTATGTATATGTGGTATATGATGTGCATGGAACTTTAATTATCAGTCCAGGCATTATGCAAGAGCTAAATCTGCCTATTACAGGTCTTTTTTCAGGCCTTAAATGTTTTAGACATTTATTAACACGGCGACGTACAAGACCATAATCAACTCTCAATGCTATCGGATAAGTCCGATTTTAAGTAGATTAGAATGGTTCAGCTTCGAACAACCAAATTATTGCCCACGTCTTGTCAAACGTTACAAGGCTAATATCTTCGCTCAGACTAAAGTAATTTGAATGAAATTTTCAATATATTCATTTTGAGTTATCTATTTTTTAATTGTTATAACAGGAACAGCCAGTGCTAAATCTTTAATGCAGCATTTATCTGTTTTTCACATGCCTAAGTACTAGGCCCTATACGTGAGTCTTGGGCAAAAATCAAAATGTCTGCACATTACTGAACAGAGTCCATACAAACCTATTACTAGCTGTATTATTTTCAATGTCGTCTGGCGTTTCATAAATCTTTGCTCCTAGTTCTGATAAAGCTCTGGTTATAATCATCTTTAAGGCGTCTGCTGAGAGTTTTTCTAACACTATAACACGACATCTACTGAGTAAAGCACTATTTACTTGAAATGATGGATTTTCTGTTGTTGCACCAATCAGATTAATTGTACCATCTTCAACATGGGGTAGTAATGTATCCTATAACAGAGAGAGATAAAGAGAAAAATAGGGTTTAACGTGCACTCAACACAAGCTAGATGTGTAGGGATCTTTAGCAGTGGGAAGAAACAAGAGGATCCAGAAAAAACTGCTCCATCATTATGCTATGTCCTTACAAAGGTTCTCAGCATAAACTATAATTGATATACTAAATATTCTACTGCTAAATATAAATGAAACGTGGGGGGGGGGGGTAAAGATGCCAGATGATGACGTTTTTTCATGCTCATCAAATTCCATCCGTCAGAGATTCAAGGGATCTCCGACGTGCAAGTTAAGGAGGACACTGGAAGCAAAGGATTCATCTTTCGCAAGGAATTCAAAATTCTTTAACAACAAACCCCAACCCTCCCCACTGATCTATCCTTAATCTTATACCTGTTGAGATTTGTTAAATCTGTGAATTTCATCCAAAAATAACACTGTCTTTCGTCGCAACAATTTCTGGTCATTTTTGGCCACTTTGATGACTTCTTTGACATCATTGACACCAGAAGTTGTAGCTGATAGTTGAACAAATTTAGCACTTCCTTCATTCTTACATCTTGCTGCTATAATACGAGCCAGAGTGGTCTGAAATAATATAGAAAAGTTATTTTTTTCCTGAAAGTGTGTTTGTTTACTTCTGACGGAACAAGCTGACTGACAAAATAACATACGCTATAATTTTCTGATTGTTTGATTATTATTTTGATTGACATCCATAATTCTTTGATCCCAAGGTGATATATTTGTGTCTCCCTTGTCAAATGTTGTACATTTATGGTTTAAAGTCCACTTGGCACAAACTAGTTCGTTTTGTGACTAACATATGGCTCAATTTATTTTCAATAATTCACTTGCATGTAGGGGGTTTTTGGAGGGCGTTGAGTTGGACAGGAGACCCTACTCCTTGTCATGTACAACCGAGGAATTGAAACCATTCCAGTTTGACACAATGACAGACCTTATAAAACAACGCACTCGCATAAACCTCCTCTTGTCCAATGAAACGGTTGCATGCTCAACATTTTCAATTTTAAGTTTCCTTGAGTAACACAAAAGAAGTCTCGAGAGGCATTATTTCTTGCAAGAAGATTAGAAATGACAATACACGAAGCTTATATCAGTCAAATTATTTTACCTAAATCTAGGAGTTTAACTAATCTTTTATACCTTGCCTTAATCAGTCTACCATTAAACCATGATGGTTTGTGGCCACCTTGAATGCTAATATAGGGTATGCACATTAATTTAGAAATTTTAGCAATTTAAGCTGTTCTATAAAACGAAACGAAATGATATGGGGTTCAACGTCCTACTCCTCTGCACCTAACCTGGGCTAATGGAAGACGGACATACGCCATACAGCATGCTATATCGAATTCCAACTGCCAATGGATCTTTTACGTGCATGCCAATGTGTACACAGGACCTTGGTTTTTTGTCCCATCCAAACGACTAGACAGCTGTCCTTGTCAGGCCCTCCGTTCTGCATCACTGACAAGGGGAAATCACGCCCGAAAATCGAGATGAATTTTCTCATCCAACGCAGGGATTGAACACCCGACCTCCAGGCTAGCGAGCCAGTGCCTTACCAACTTAGCCACGTGATCCCCGTTCTATAAAACACTCCTAAAAATTTTTATTATGTTTATAGTAGTCTATTATTCTCAATGTTAATAATTACCTTTCCACAACCAGGTGGTCCCCATAATATCATAGATGGAATATGATCACTGCGTAATAATGAATGTAACAGACTTTTCTCTCCAACAGCTTTATCTTGACCAATATAATTCTCCAGCGTTAATGGTCGCATTTGTTCTGCCAGGGGAGAAAACTCACTTTTAGCAGATTTTACTGTAGAGTTAGTTTTCTTTTGGAAAAATGGATTTTGTGATTTAGTTGGATGAGATGAAACATTATTGTCATCACATTTGTTTGAAGTTGAAAAGAATGTTTTTTGTCGATTTTGAAAATTTGATGTGTTGGATAAAAAAGTTTTAGTTTGACTTTGAAGTTCTGCTTTTGATTCATTGCTGCTGCTGTCTTCATCTACCATGATGGGAGAAGCTGGTTTTGTTTGAGTCGAACTTTTCTGAAGAGTTTTATGTCGTTTGACATTTTCAGGGCTAACTCTACTTTCGTTTTGCCCTGTGCCACTGCTCGGTTTTAAACACCCCCATGCTGCGTCTGGGCTCATTTCAGTGGATTTTCGTTTCTTGTTCGGTTGAGTAATTACACAAGAATCACCACCGTCATTCAAACAATCGTTGACATGTTGATTTATTGTCGATATATCGAACGAACGACCACAAATCGGACATTCTGAAGTTTTGCTCTCATTTGACGCCATCTTTAACGGTGAACACTCTTTCAGAGCTACAACAAAGTGACAGGCATCATACACACCAGTGCAGAATGATTGACAGCTGTCAGCCTTCACCTTAGAAATATCAAGGGAAATAATTCTAACAACTGGAGGCAGACCACATAAATGTTAAAACCTGTTCTACTGCTATTCCAGGCCACGAATTTAAAGTAGAACCATAAACTAATATAGCCATATTTATATCCCTAACTTTGACAATCTGTCTTTCGCCCATAATGCCATTAATCCCCCCTCCCCGCACATGCACAAAAAGTCACGAAATGTTTTAATTTTTCTATATACCCCCCCCCCCCCACACACACACACCATAGTTATATTGGCTTTCACAGCAGGATTGTTTTTATTTAGAATGTCCCCAACAGTATTTTCTCCATAAGTCCTAACAACATGATTTTTTTATTAGCGCCCACGGCACGATTTTTTAAATATTGCATGTTATAATAATATTAGTATTTCTGTGGTCCCAATGATTTTATATAGATTGCCAGTCACAGCAGAATTTTTATTCGCATTAGCCCCCACAACAAAGTTTTCTTTAGATTATCCATCACATCGCGATCGGGCCTCGAGTTCACTAAGCATTCTCAGGCTTAAATTAAGTTAATAATTTACTCAACTTTCAATTACTGTTTATAAGAAATATCTTTGATCCCCAAACTCAAAACTTTGCACATTGTTTCTTATTCATGTATGCCTATTTGATACATTAAAACAGCCAAGGTTTTATACAGGGCTATATTTTAGTTAAAATAAGGCGAACAATTTTGAGTAAATTATAAACTAAAGTCTGAGAGTGCTTTGTTCAGTTTGGCTTTCACAGCAAAATTTTTCTTAAGATTAATACCCCCACCATTATTCTCTAAAGATTGCCCCACCCCACCCCTCAAAGCAGTAATTATTTATAATGGTTCCGATTTGCCCTCACAGCAGGATGTTCAATAGATTAGTCTCACCAATAAGATTTTCTCTAGATTACTACAGTATATTTATTACTAAATTATTACAGCATATTTATTACTATTTATTATTATTATTACAGCATATTTATAGTGCACCCTTTCATATTCTGTGTTTAGGGGCACTTTACAAAGTGACAATGTAATCGTATAAAAAAACACAAAAAAAAACCAACAACCAAATTATGGACATATCAATTGTATGCAGTGTCTGTTAAAGCGGATTTAAATAAACATTTTAAAACGGGTTTTTTTTAAACTGCATGGAATATTATTCTATAAAACATACAGTTGAAAACTAAAACAGGCCCCATAAGAGTCTTACAGAAACTGCGAATGTTCGGGCCAGCAGAATTTTTCGACGGAATAGCCATCACAGCACAATTTGTTTTCAGATTAGTTCCCATAACACGATTTTCTATAGATTGGTCCCAACAGAGGGTTTTTGTTTAGATATCCATAATATCAGGAGTTCCCCGTTAGATTCTTTAGAATATCAATTATATCAGGAATTTCTTTCTTTAGATTATTATCCATCACAGCAGAATTATTCGGCACAATAGCCATCACAAATTTTGGGTCAAAATAGCTATCACAGCTGAATTTTCTTTCGATTGGTCCCGACAGGAATAATTCGTTCTCAGCAGGATTTTCTATACATTGCACCCAACAACATTATTTTTTCGAAGATAACCATTCGTATCAGGAATTGTGGTTAGCTTATTCATCAAAACAGCAGAATTATTCGGCATAATAGCCACCAAAACAGAATTTTTCATCAGAATAGCTATCACAGCAGAATTTTCTATAGATTGTTCCCGCAGCAGGAATTGTCATTAGATTATTTAGTATATTCAGCAGAGGAGGAATAGTCATTAGCATATCCATCACAGTAAAATATTTTCATCACAACAGCCATGACAGCCGAATATTTTCATCACAACAGCCATACACAGCTAAATTTGTTTTTAGCTTGGTTCCAACAGCAAGATTTTCTATAGATTGGTATAAACAGCATGCGTTTCTATAGATTGGTTTAAACAGCATGATTTTCCTTTAGATTATCCATCATATAAGGAATTTCGTTAGAATATCCACCACAACAGGTTTATTCGGCAAAATAGCCAGCACAGCAGACTTATTAGTCAGAATAGCTGTCACAGCAGAATTTGCTACAGATTGGTCCTAACTGGAAGAATTGTGGTTAGATTATTCAACAGAGCTGAAATTTTCGTCACAGTAGCGGTTATAACAGCAGAATATTTTTATCACAATAGCCATGACAGCAGTAGATATCTTCTATAGATTGGTTTAAACAGCTGGATTTTTCTTCATATTATCCATCATATCAGGAATTTCGTTACATTATCTATCACAGCAATGGTATTCGGCAGATAACCACCAAAACAGTACTTTCGCCAAAATAGCTATCACAGCAGAATTTTCTATAGACTAGTCAGTCCCAACAGCAGGAATTGTGGTTAGTTTATTCAGCAGAGCAGGAATATTTTCGTCACAATAGCCATGACAGCAGAATATTTTCATCACAAAAGCATAACTGCAAGATTTGTTTTTAGTTTGGTTCCAACAGCAGGATTCTCTAGTTTAAACAGCAGTATTTTCTATAGATTGGTTTAAACAACAGGATTTTTCTTTAGATTATCCATCCTATAATGAATATCGTTAGAATATCCTAACAACAGGTTTATTCGACAGAATAGCCAGCACAGCAAACTTTTTCGTCAGGATAGCTATCACAGCAGAACATTCTATACATTGGTCCTAACTGGACGATTTGTGGTTAGATTATTCATCAGAGCTGAAATTTTCGTCACAATAGCGATTACAGCAGAATATTTTTAATCACAATAGCCATGACAACAGAAGTTGTTTTCTGCTTGGATATCTTCTATAGATTGGTTTAAACAGCTGGATTTTTTACAGATTGTCCATCATATCAGGAATTTCGTTAGATTATCCATCACACCAATGTTATTCGGCATATAACCGCCAAAACAGTGTTTTCGTCAAAATAGCTATCACAGCAGAATTTTGTATAGATTGGTCCCAACAGCAGGAATTGTGGCTAGATTATTCAGCAGAGCAGGAATTGCCGTTAGAAAGGCAGAATATTTTCGTCACAATAGCCATGACAGCATAATATTTTCATCACAACAGCTAACAGCAAAATTTGTTTTAAGCGTTGGTTCCAACAGAAGGATTTTCTATAGTTCGGTTTAAACAGCAGGATTTTTCTTTAGATTATCCATCATACAAGGAATTTCGTTATAATATCCATCACATCAGGTTTATTCGGCAGAATAGCCAGCACAGCAAACTTTTTCGTCAGAATAGCTATCACAGCAGAATGTTCTATAGATTGGTCCTAAATTGAAGAATTGTGGTTAGTTTATTCAGCAGAGCAGGAATTGTCGTTAGAAAATCCACGAAGGCAGAATATTTTCGTCACAATAGCCATGACAGCAGAATATTTTCATCACAAAAGCATAACTGCAAGATTTGTTTTTAGTTTGGTTCCAACAGCAGGATTCTCTAGTTTAAACAGCAGTATTTTCTATAGATTGGTTTAAACAACAGGATTTTTCTTTAGATTATCCATCCTATAACGAATATCGTTAGAATATCCTAACAACAGGTTTATTCGACAGAATAGCCAGCACAGCAAACTTTTTCGTCAGGATAGCTATCACAGCAGAACATTCTATACATTGGTCCTAACTGGACGATTTGTGGTTAGATTATTCATCAGTGCTGAAATTTTCGTCACAATAGCGATTACAGCAGAATATTTTTAATCACAATAGCCATGACAACAGAAGTTGTTTTCTGCTTGGATATCTTCTATAGATTGGTTTAAACAGCTGGATTTTTTACAGATTATCCATCATATCAGGAATTTCGTTAGATTATCCATCACACCAATGTTATTCGGCATATAACCTCCAAAACAGTGTTTTCGTCAAAATAGCTATCACAGCAGAATTTTGTATAGATTGGTCCCAACAGCAGGAATTGTGGTTAGATTATTCAGCAGAGCAGGAATTGCCGTTAGAAAGGCAGAATATTTTCGTCACAATAGCCATGACAGCATAATATTTTCATCACAATAGCTAACAGCAAAATTTGTTTTAAGCGTTGGTTCCAACAGAAGGATTTTCTATAGTTCGGTTTAAACAGCAGGATTTTTCTTTAGATTATCCATCATATAAGGAATTTCGTTATAATATCCATCACATCAGGTTTATTCGGCAGAATAGCCAGCACAGCAAACTTTTTCGTCAGAATAGCTATCACAGCAGAATGTTCTATAGATTGGTCCTAAATTGAAGAATTGTGGTAAGATTATTCAACAGAGTTGGAATTTTCGTCACAATAGCAATTACAGCAGGATATTTTTATCACAATAGCCATGACAGCAGAAGTTGTTTTCAGTTTGGATATCTTCTATAGATTGGTTTAAACAGCTGGATTTTTCTTCAGATTATCCATCATATCAGGAATTTCGTAAGATTATCCATCACAGCAATGTTATTCGGCAGATAACCACCAAAATAGCTATCACAGCAGAATTTTCTATAGATTGGTCCCAACAGCAGGAATTGTGGTTAGATTATTCAGCAGAACAGGAATTGCCGTTAGAAAATCCACGAAGGCAGAATATTTTCGTCACAATAGCCATGACAGCAGAATATTTTCATCACAAAAGCATAACTGCAAAATTTGTTTTAATTTGGTTCCAACAGCAGGATTTTCTATAGAGTGGTTTAAACAGCAGGATTTTCTATAGATTGGTTTAAACAGCAGGATTTTTCTTTAGATTATCCATCATATAAGGAATTTCGTTAGAATATCCATCACAACAGGTTTATTCGACAGAATAGCCAGCACGACAGACTTATTCTGCAGGATGGCTATCACAGCAGAATTTTCTATATACTGGTCCTAACTGGAAGAATTGCGGTTAGATTATTCATCAGAGCTGAAATTTTCGTCACAGTAGTGATTACAGCAGAATATTTTTATCACAATAGCCATGACAGCAGTAGTTGTTTTCTGCTTGGATATCTTCTATAGATTAGTTTAAAAAGCTGGATTTTTCTTCAGATTATCCATCAAATAAGGAATTTCGTTAGATTATTCATCACAGCAATATTATTCGGCAGATATCCATCAAAACAGAATTTTTCGTCAGATTAGCTATCACAGCAGAATTTTCTATAGATTGGTCAAAAAAACAGGAACTGTGGTTAGATTATTCAGCAGAGCAGGAATTGTCGTTAGAAAATCCATGACAGCAGAATATTTTCGTCACAATAGCCATGGCAGCAGAGTGTCTTCATCACAACAGCCATATACAGCTAAATTTGTTTTGAGCTTGGTTCCAACAGCAAGATTTTCTATAGATTGGTTTAAACAGCAGGATTTTCTATAGATTGGTTTAAACAGCGGGATTTTCCTTTAGATTATCCATCATACAAGGAATTTTGTTAGAATATCCATCACATCTTGTTTATTCGGCAGAATAGCCAGCACAGCAGACTTTTTCGTCAGAATAGCTATCACAGCAGAATGTTCTATAGATTGGTCCTAAATTGAAGAATTGTGGTTAGATTATTCAACAGAGCTGGAATTTTCGTCACAATAGCGATTACAGAAGAATATTTTTATCACAATAGCCATGACAGCAGAAATTGTTTTCTGCTTGGATATCTTCTATAGATTGGTTTAAACAGCTGGATTTTTCTTCAGATTATCCATCATATCAGGAATTTCGTAAGATTATCCAGAATTTTTCTTTAGATTATCCATCATATAAGGAATTTTGTTAGAATATCCATCACATCTTGTTTATTCGGCAGAATAGCCAGCACAGCAGACTTTTTCGTCAGAATAGCTATCATAGCAGAATGTTCTATAGATTGGTCCTAAATTGAAGAATTGTGGTTAGATTATTCAACAGAGCTGGAATTTTCGTCACAATAGCGATTACAGAAGAATATTTTTATCACAATAGCCATGACAGCAGAAATTGTTTTCTGCTTGGATATCTTCTATAGATTGGTTTAAACAGCTGGATTTTTCTTCAGATTATCCATCATATCAGGAATTTCGTAAGATTATCCATCACAGCAATGTTATTCGGCAGATAACCACTAAAACAGAGTTTTCGTCAAAATAGCTATCACAGCAGAATTTTCTATAGATTAGTCCCAACAGCAGGAATTGTGGTTAGATTATTCAGCAGAACTGCAAAATTTGTTTTTAGTTTGGTTCCAACAACAGGATTTTCTATAGATTGGTAAAACAGCAGGATTTTTCTTTAGATTATCCATCATATAAGGAATTTCGTTAGAATATCCATCACAACAGGTTTATTCGACAGAATAGCCAGCACGGCAGACTTATTCTGCAGGATGGCTATCACAGCAGAATTTTATATATACTGGTCCTAACTGGAAGAATTGCGGTTAGATTATTCATCAGAGCTGAAATTTTCGTCACAGTAGCGATTACAGCAGAATATTTTTATCACAATAGCCATGACAGCAGAAGTTGTTTTCTGCTTGGATATCTTCTATAGATTAGTTTAAAAAGCTGGATTTTTCTTCAGATTATCCATCAAATAAGGAATTTCGTTAGATTATTCATCACAGCAATATTATTCGGCAGATATCCACCAAAACAGAATTTTTCGTCAGATTAGCTATCACAGCAGAATTTTCTATAGATTGGTTCAAAAAACAGGAATTGTGGTTAGATTATTCAGCAGAGCAGGAATTGTCGTTAGAAAATCCATGACAGCAGAATATTTTCGTCACAATAGCCATGACAGCAGAATGTCTTCATCACAACAGCCATATACAGCTAAATTTGTTTTTAGCTTGGTTCCAACAGCAAGATTTTCTATAGATTGGTTTAAACAGCGGGATTTTCTATAGATTGGTTTAAACAGCAGGATTTTCCTTTAGATTATCCATCATACAAGGAATTTCGTTAGAATATCCATCACAATAGGTTTATTCGGCAGAATAGCTAGCACAGCAGACTTATTCTGCAGGATAGCTATCACAGCAGAATTTTCTACAGATTGGTCCTAACTGGAAGAATTGTGGTTAGATTATTCAACAAAGTTGAAATTTTGGTCAGAATAGCGATCACAGCAGAATATTTTTACCCCAATAGCCATGACAGCAGAAGTTGTTTTCTGCTTGTATATGTTCTATAGATTGGTTTAAACAGTTGGAATGTTCTTCAGATTATCCATCATGTCAGGAATTTCGTTAGATTATCCATCACAGCAATATTATTCGACAGATAGCCACCAAAACAGAATTTTTCGTCAGAATAGCTATCACAGCAGACTTTTCTATTGATTGGTGCCCAACAGCAGGAATTGTGGTCAGATTATTCAGCAGAGCAGGAATTGTCGTTAGAAAATCCATGACAGCAGAATATTTTCCTCACAATAGCCATGACAGCAGTATGTTTTCATCACAACAGTCCTATACAGCAAATTCTTTTTAGCTTGGTTCCAACAGCAGGATTTTCTATAGACAGGATTCTCCTTTAGATTACCCATCATAGAAGGAAATTCGTTAGAATATCCACCCAAACAGGTTTATTTGGCAGAATAGTCAACACAGCAGACTTATTCGTCAGAATAGCTATCACAGCAGAATTTTCTACAGATTGGTCTTAACTGGAAGAATTGTGGTTAGATTATTCAACAGAGCGGAAATTTTCTTCAGAATAGCGATTAGAGCAGAATATTTTTACCCCCAATAGCCATGAGAGCATTTTCTATAGATTGTTTTAAACAGCTGGAATTTTCGTTAGACTATTCATCACAGCAATATTATCATACTGCACACAGCGATCCACCTACGTCAGACTTCCGAGAATGTTATTCTCAGACGGAGCTAGCTTGAGATAGACAGCCTAAGTTTGGGATTCAATATTATTCGACAGATAGCCACCAAAACAAATTTTCGCCAGAATAGCTATCACAGCATATTTTTCTATTGATTGGTCCCAACAGCAGCAATTGTGGTTAGATTATTCAGCACAGCAGGAATTGTCGTTAGAAAATCTATGCCAGCAGAATATTTCCGTCACAATAGCCATGACAGCAGAATGTTTTCATCACAACAGTCATATACAGCAAAATTTTTCTTAGCTTGGTTCCAACAGCAGGATTTTCTATAGATTGTTTAAACAGCAGGATTTTCTATAGATTGGTTTAAACAGCAGATTACCTATCCTATATGGAATTTCGTTAGAATATCCATCACAACAGATTTATTCGGCAGAATAGCCAACACAGCAGACTTATTCGTCAGAATAGCTATCACAGCAGAATTTTCTAACTGGAAGAATTGTGGTTCGATTATTCAACAGAGCTGAAATTTTCGTCACAATAGCGATTACAGCAGAATATTTTTATCACAATAGCCATGACAACAGAAGTTGTTTTCTGCTTGGATATCTTCTATAGATTGGTTTAAACAGTTGGATTTTTCTTCAGATTATCCATCAAATAAGGAATTTCGTTAGATTATAGCGATTAGAGCAGAATATTTTTATCACAATAGCCATGACAGCAGAAGTTGTTTTCGGCTTGGATATCTTCTATAGATTTGGTTAAACAGCTGGATTTTTCTTCAGATTATCCATCATATCGGGAATTTCGTAAGATTATCTTATTTGGCAGATACTTATTTGGCAGATAACCACCAAAACAGACTTTTCGTCAAAATAGATATCACAGCAGAATTTTCTATAGATTGGTGCCAACAGCAGGAATTGTGGTTAGATTATTCAGCAGAGCAGGAATTGCCGTTAGAAAATCCACGAGGGCAGAATATTTTCGTCACAATAGCCATGACAGCAGCATATTTTCACCACAACAGCCATATACAGCAAAATTAGTTTTTAGCTTGGTTCCAACAGCAGGATTTTCTATAGATTGGTTTAAACAGCAGGATTTTTCTTTAGATTATCCATCATATCAGGAATTTCGTTAGATTATCCATCACAGCAAAATTTTTCGGTAGATAGCCACAAAATAGAATTTTTCGTCAGAAAAGATACCACAGGAGAATTTTATATAGATTAGTCCCAACAGCAGGAATTGTAGTTAGATTATTCAGCAGAGCAGAATATTTTGGTCACAATAGCCATGACAGCAGCATTTGTTTTCAGCTTGGTTATGATAGGAGGATTTTGTATGATAAAATCATCATAAAGTGTTATGCTTTCTTGTCTTACAGAAAATATTTGCCTACACATTGGATGTTTCCTTTAGCAGCTTGGATTTTTCTTCAGATTATCCATCATATCGGGAATTTCGTAAGATTATCTTATTTCGCAGATAACCACCAAAACAGACTTTTCGTCAAAATAGCTATCACAGCAGAATTTTCTATAGATTGGTGCCAACAGCAGGAATTGTGGTTAGATTATTCAGCAGAGCAGGAATTGCCGTTAGAAAATCCAAGAAGGCAGAATATTTTCGTCACAATAGCCATGACAGCAGCATATTTTCACCACAACAGCCATATACAGCAAAATTAGTTTTTAGCTTGGTTCCAACAGCAGGATTTTCTATAGATTGGTTTAAACAGCAGGATTTTTCTTTAGATTATCCATCATATCAGGAATTTCGTTAGATTATCCATCACAGCAAAATTTTTCGGTAGATAGCCACAAAATAGAATTTTTCGTCAGAAAAGATACCACAGGAGAATTTTATATAGATTAGTCCCAACAGCAGGAATTGTAGTTAGATTATTCAGCAGAGCAGAATATTTTGGTCACAATAGCCATGACAGCAGCATTTGTTTTCAGCTTGGTTATGATAGGAGGATTTTGTATGATAAAATCATCATAAAGTGTTATGCTTTCTTGTGTTACAGAAAATATTTGCCTACACATTGGGTGTTTCCTTTAGAGGGGCCACGGTGACTCAATGTTCCACTCAGTGTAGACTGACAAAGGTCATCATGGCATGCTTTTCCAATGTTGTTTCCCCTAATAGGTTAGGACGGAGGGGGGGGGGGCTTGGAATTTGAAATAAAGAATAGTATTTTGCAAAGGTCATAATGGCATGCTTTTCCGATGTTGTTCTCTCTTGTGAATAGGTTAAGAAGGAGAAGGGGGTGGGGGCTTGGAATTTCAATTATATCACACTGCATGGTGTATACCTGTCCTAATATGCCAGGTAGGTGTAAAAACTAGGATGTTAAACCCCATTTCATTTCTTTACATCAGATTGGGCCCAAATGCAGCATTTCCCCATACCGCAGAAAACATTGGGACCTTAATTTGTAAAAGAAAAGAGGCATAACAAAAGGAGTGATTGAAACATGCAGATGTATAACTTTATTTTTCATATTTGGTCAACATAAAATTTGCCTCTCCACAGCATATATTTATTTTGTTCACCACAACAAATACTGAGGATTCTTTCAACAAAATGTTGCATATAAATTGTCAAGATTATAAACACGGAAGTTGCAATTCTGGAGATATGGTAAATGTAGCATTGCAAATAGAGAGTTTTTCTTGAATCTTCTTTTTAATAGTTTTGAACATAGATATACAACTAATTGGAATCCCAGTGCCTGAAAGAATAATGGTAAATAGTCTTCTTTAATAAATGAATTTAATCATAGTGTAAGTGTACATAAATTAACTAAAATTACAAATTACCACCACTACCATCAAAGAATCAACAAATTGGAGACAGTTCCAGATGCAGGTTTACAACACAATGTAATGAAATTTTATAAATACACCTCCACATGACACAAACTAGGTCATTTTGGGAGTAACATAGGGTTCAATATTAGCAGTGGAAGGGAACCAGGAAAATCAGGATTTCAACAATTTGCTTGCGCATTGGGAGTCTTTAGCACCGGAAGGAAACCAGGAGAATCCAGAAAACCCAGGAAAAACCCAAAATAGCCAGTCTGAAAGTTACGTTAAATGGTTTATGAGATAATGCTTTGTAAATGAAATCTGGGCGGACAAACCTCGTACTATATTCGGCTCAGTATAAAAGGGTTTTACAAGAACAAGAAATTACTTTATTGCTGACAACGTTAAATCTGAAGCCTCTTTTCTGCTTTTCTTTTCTCAGGACCGCACGCCTATGATGTTAACGATTGTTATTGTCAATGTTGTATACTACATGAAATAAACTTAAATGGGTTTTAATTTCCAATATGGAGCTAATGAAAACAGGCAAACCCCATGCAATGAGGTTTGAGGGAAATTTTGCCTGGACATGGGGGGGGGGGGATGGCCTAGTGGTCTAGAGTGCCGCGCTTCGACCTCTAGCTGGCCGGTCACCTCTGGCTTGCGGCTGTGGTTCCAAGTCCTGGTGTGAGCGTATGTGGCATGGAGATAGGGGTGCCTTCTCAACCACGTGGGTTTCCTCCGGGCACTCCGGTTTCCTCCCACTGCTAAAGACCTACACGCAAGCGAATTATTGAAATAAAATGAAACCATATGTTAATCCCAAAATGACCTAGTTTATGTTGAGTGGATGTTAAACCCCATTTCTCTCTCTCTCTCTCTCTTTTGCCTAGACATAGGTGCTATCAAACACAGGATGACCATGTCTAGCTATTGCTAACCACACTTTACACATTGAGACTTTGGGGCTCCCAATATTATAGAAATAAAATGAGGTATAATGTCCTACTGTACTGCTCTGACTGCTATGAGGGATATTTTGCCTAGACAGTGGTGTTACGGTCTACACTTATATCCAATTCCAACTGGCAAAGGAACTTTTAGGTACACGTCAATGTGTACACTGGACCTCTGTTAATCTTTGCATCCCAACAACTAGGCAGTTGTCCTTGTCAGGCCCTATGTTCTGCGCCACTCACTAACAAGGAGAAACCACGCTGGAAAATCGAGATGAATTTTCTTGGTCAACACTGGGAACTAATGATGGGTACTTTATCATTTTTAGTATTATAGGCTGAATTGCTGTCAAAGGATAAAACCACTTACATCAATTTCTACTTTGACATTAGATTTTTTAATAGACTATCAGAGCATCATCCTGAAGAAAAATGAAAATAGAACAAAATTAAATAAATGAAGCTTTATAAAGATGCATTGTTACTTAGACTATTTAAGCTTTGCTTAACTTGACCCATCAGCCATGACCCCTGTCAATAATAATAGTGCCAAATAACAATTGATACCTTGGGTAACATTACAAATTTGGTGAAGGTGAAAATAAAAATAAAAATGGAATTTTAACGCCACTCTTCGGGTAATGGCATAGGATGCCATTGCATTTTACTAGTTTATGCCCTACCCAGAAAAAAATGTCAGCATTTGAACATTGCTGTCAAAGGATAAAACCACTTACATCAATTTCTACTTTGACATTTAAATAAATGAAGCTTTATAAAGATGCATTGTTACTTAGACTATTTAAGCTTTGCTTAACTTGACCCATCAGCCATGACCCCTGTCAATAATAATAGTGCCAAATAACAATTGATACCTTGGGTAACATTACAAATTTGGTGAAGGTGAAAATAAAAATAAAAATGGAATTTTAACGCCACTCTTCGGGTAATGGCATAGGATGCCATTGCATTTTACTAGTTTATGCCCTACCCAGAAAAAAATGTCAGCATTTGAACATTGCTGTCAAAGGATAAAACCACTTACATCAATTTCTACTTTGACATTAGATTTTTTAATAGACTATCAGAGCATCATCCTGAAGAAAAATGGAATTTTAACGCCACTCTTCGGGTAATGGCATAGGATGCCATTGCATTTTACTAGTTTATGCCCTACCCAGAAAAAAATGTCAGCATTTGAACATTGGTTTTTGAACTACAAAAAATCGCAGTTTGACTTGAGCCATTTCGCTATTTGCCAAGGGATCCTTTACGTCACATGTACATCGATGTATTGACGGAACCTTTGTTTTTCGTCCCATCGGAAAGACTACTGTCATATATTGATCTTACATGACCTGTCTGAATCCAATATTGTCCATAAATAATGGAGTTACTTCCCTTTGTGTTTTTGAGAGTTACTTCCCTTAGATAATAAATGACCTTGACTGAGTGAGGTTGGAGGTGAAATCCAAAGTTGTTTTTGTCATTTTTATGCTGATTATAATCAAGCGACATCCATGCTCACAAGAGACACAGAAAACACAACATGGTGGAGAATGCCTAAATGATCCCTCTCATCGTTTCTGACAACATATTTTTTTTATAAAGAAACAAAATAATTGAAGAAAAATGTAATTAAAATATTTTTATGCCATTGCCATGCTGAAAGCATGCTACCACGTGGTCGTCTGTTGGTTGTAAGAAGTGTTTTCAGTTGACAGTTATATGCTAATAATTTTATAATCTACTTTACATCGTTATTAATGCTGTAAATTTGCTCACAGACTTCCGCTGTTGTTTTATAACTTTGTTCCTGTGCGTGCTGTAACAGTGTAATACTGTAGTGTAGGCCTATGTAGGCAGACTCAAAATAATTATGATCCTGATACATCATTACAGACATGTAGGCCTTATTATAATGTGTGTTCCTGAAGACTAATGTACACTGAGAAGTAGTATTAAAGTGTCATCTACAACTGTTACATGAATTTGTTCCTGACCCGAATCCCTGTAAACAACTAAAATAATAATAATGATGTGTTCCTGTTTTAAATTGTTCCTGTATCCTGCGTGTAGACTCAATTAATTATAATTTGATCCTGTTCTGCTGTCAAGATTCGTTCCTGCATCCTCACTCCTGTAGACTTTAATATAATTTGTTAATCTCATTATACAGATTAAAGACATTTTCCAACTAATTGTAATAATTTTATATTTATTATAATTATGATACATGTAGATATATTCAATTAAGTTTAGCCTCAAAAGTCTTTTCATAAAATGAAAAGTGTATTATTTCATGTTATTGACTTATATATTATTATGTCAAGTTGTCATGTAGGCCCATGTATGTAGGCCTATGTTTTTAATTATTGTAGTTTTGATAATGTTTCGTATTATTATTAGAGAATGTTTATCTTCTTTTCATTATTATTAGTCCTAACATTAACATTAGGTATGGCTGATCAAAACAGATTAGGTATTGATAGATTTGAGGGTGCAACACCAAATCGAGACCAAGCTCTTGCACACTTTTTGTCATTTATGGACTACCTCGAGTTCAATCAGGAAGAAACAGAACCTGTATCTGTTGCCGAAATTAATCGTACTGTTAATTTATTTAAACAGACACTTAAAGGTCGTGCTAGGTTGTGGATTGAGGGTTGTGTTTTCCGAAGTATTGGGGACCTAAAGGGACAATTTGTTGATAAATTCTCTCAAATCAACACAACTTTTGGTTTGCATCAAAAGTATTCCGATTTTACTTATGATTCTACTGTCTCTCCTAGTGATAACCTTGAACGGTTACACAAACTTGGAAACCGGTTGGACGTTGGTGATGCACACCTTAAGCATAAGTTTATTTCTATTTTGCCTGAGGCTTGTCAGAAGACAGTGGTAATGACTACTTCTGAAAATACAACATTATCACAAATTTGTGCTAAAGCACAATGTTTTTTTGATCTAAATTCTAGAAATGTGTCAAAACCAAATGTATCATTTGCTATAAATAGTGATTGTAATGCTATTAATGACATTCGCAATCGTAATCCTAATTCATATCAGAGAAAACGGTCACCAAGTCCTAGTTCTAGTTATTATCATCGACGTGATGATCGTCCACATCGAAGTCGAGATATGCAAAGTCGTAGTCCTAGTACGCGCTCCTTTTATGGGAATAAGTATGTATCTGGTTCACAGAACCAACGTAAAACAATATTCTGTGATTACTGTTTAAAACCATATCACACATGGAGACAGTGTTTTGTTCGTCAAAAAGACTTGTCAAATAAAAGGCGGCAGGATTTTTGTTAAAGGGAATTTATTCCACTCCAAATAAATTCCCCAAAACAAATAATGCAATTCATAATATTAGTAAAGCGGAAATACAACTCAATAAAAAGAATTATTGTAAAGGACAGTTTCCAGATGGCAAAACCTCTTTAATACTTTTCGATAGTGGTTCATCGAAATCAATACTGTCATCACTTACATTTGAGTCGTCGACTTATCTTAATAGTTTACAACGTGTTAAATTGTCTAACCCTATTCAGTTTCGTTTGGGTAATGGACAGATTTTGAAATGTTTTTATATGGTTCATATTGAAGTTAAGATTCAAGATCATACTATTGTATTTGATTGTTATATTGCTCAAAATTTAGTTGGAGTAGATATTATTATTGGTCAAGAGACTCTAGCTAGTTTGGATGGTACTTTAAATTTTAAGGATAATGTTTTTAACTGTAAGGTTAATGATAAAGTACTTTTTAGTTCCATAGGTGATGTATATGTTAAGCCAAATCAAACACGTTTTGTGACGGTGCAAGGTAAGATTCCTGCAACGTTTCGTAATCAGGAAATACTTATGCATTCTCATCGCCCAGTGGAGACATCGTGTCCGGCATTATTTTTAGCCAAACTACAACGTAATAGAGTTACGATTCCACTACATAATATTAGTAGTAAGGTGTTACATATTAAACCATCTCAACCAATAGCGTATGCTTTATTGAACGACATTTATAGTTGTGATGAAATTAATGTTTCAGTTGAAAATAGAAAGCATTTGTCAGTCAGTCAGTCTGATAAAGACCTCTTTAAAAATTTTATTGATCTGTCACATAGCATACTTACCAATCGACAGAAAGAGGATTATTATAATATACTGTGTAATAATCGACACGCCTTTAGTCTAAATGGTGAAATAGGGAATTGTCCAAATATACATGTTGATATAGAAGTCAAAGACGATAACCCATTTTATATTCGCCCATACCCAACTACTGAGTCGGAAAAAAAGATTATAGATGACGAATTACAAAAACTTGTTAAACTTGGTATACTTGCTGTAGGACATCAGTCTTATACTTCGCCTGTTTTAATTTTACCAAAGAAAGGTACTGTGGAAAAGAGAGTGGTCGTTGATTTTAGACATTTAAATTCACGTATAAAACGACTCAATCACCCGTTTCCATTATTAAGTGACACATTAAAGCGAATTGGTCATTCTTCCCCAAAAGTCTTAAGTTGTATTGATCTTAAATCAGCTTTCTTTTCTTTACCACTTTCCCCAAAAGCACAACAGTATACTGGTATATCCTCTTATGCAGGAGGTAAGCATTACTATTTTAAGAGGCTAACCCAGGGTTTGAGTATTTCACCTGCAGTTTTTCAATCAACTATTGATGACGTATTATCAACAGTATCGTCAAGTTATGATTTTTGTGTCGCTCATCATGATGATATTATTGTCTTTAGCAGAGATATTGAATCTCATACCAAACATTTACAGTCAATCTTTCATGCTTTGGCGCAACATGGTTTACGCATTTCACCACGGAAATGTCTCTTTTTTCGAAAAGAAGTTATTTATATGGGTCACAAAATTGAAATCGATGATCATGATTTACTTACTATACAGCCATTATCCGATCGGTGTAAGTCAATCCAAAATCTTACGCGGCCGAAAACAAGTCGAGAAGTAAGACGTTTTATTGGTGCAGTTAATTATATTTCGAACTTTCTTCCCAAATTACAATGCGTACTTCAACCACTGCATAAGATTTCGAGTAAACGTTCAAAATTTGTTTGGACTGAGGAGCAAGAAAATGCGTTTACTGAAGTTAAATCTTTATTAGTAAAACCGCCAGTTTTATATATGCCATGCGGAACTGGTAGAATAACGCTATATAGTGATACGTCACGTACTGCCACCGGTTCATATATTACACAAGTTATAAATGGCCATGAGAGATTATTGGGATATTATTCGAAAAGACTTCCAAAAGCATGTGAGAATTATTCAGTAACTGAATTGGAATTATTTGGTTTATTAGTCCATGTCACTAATTTTCAGTATTTGCTTCGCGGTATCGAATTTGATGCGTATGTTGATCATTCAGCTATCGTTCAATTGTTTGATTCCAAACGAATACCGTGTACAAGTCGTTTGCAAAAGCTGCTGATAAAACTTTCCCATTATTCTTTTAAAGTCGGATACAAAAAGGGTACCGAACTTGTCCTGGCAGATTTTTTGTCACGTAGTCCATTAGAGGACGATTCTGAAATTGATCAAATCGTACCCACTTGTTTTGTTCTAAGACATGAGCTAGAGCGTCCTGTTACTAGACGATGGGCGAAGGAGAACAAAATTCCAATTAAGAATATATATCCTGAAAGGAAAAAGAAAGTTGTACATAATGATTTGCCTTCTGCTCTTCCACAGAAGAAAACCCCATCTCAATTAAATGTTGAGAAATCAAGCCCAAGTACACTTAAACCTACACCAGATGTATCTAGACAACGAAATGTAGAGTTTAGAAGTCCACATGTTGAACACTCAGGTCAATTAGACACTGAACTTCGATTAGTTGATAATGTATTGGAAAAACCAGAATCTGAGATTGAGATTCCATTAGAATTATGTATGCCACCCAAACCCGTTATTCATAACCCAGATAATCTTGTTCAAAGTCACTTTCCTAAACAGAAAGAATTAGATAAATTAGTAAATATCATTAAAAGGAAAATTATTCGTGACTATAACCTTCCTATAGATAGTAATAGGTTAAGACTAGAACAGGAATCATCACCAGTTTTTAAACCCATTTATGATTTTTTGTGTCATGGAATTTTGCCATTTAATGGTAAAGCTGCTAAGTCGGTTAAGAATAAATGTGAAGAGTATATTTTGTGTGATAAAATTTTATTTAGACTTCTTATTCATGATAGTGATAATTTCACTTTACAATTAGTTATACCAGAATCTATGTCACAAAACCTAATTAGTATTTATCATGATGGCTTATTGTCTAACCATCAAGGAATTACAAGAACATATTTAACAATGAGAAAATTGTTTTATTTTCCTAGTATGTTTCATACTATAGCTACATATATAAATACTTGTCATAGATGTCAGCAATTTAAACCTAAGACTGACAATGCAAGAATTTTTCATCCACGCATTCCATTGGAATATCGCACTTTTGATAAGATTTGCTTGGATTTTAAAAGTATGCCCACAACACCTAGTGGATTTAAGCATCTTTTAGTTGCATGTGATGAAATAACCCGATTTCTGATTTGTGTACCATTAAAGACACTTGATGCTGAAACAATATGTGAGGTCATTATTCAGAAAATCATTTGTATTTTTGGCCCACCTTCCACATTGATAACAGACGCAGCGTCGTCGTTAACAGGGAAATTAGTTTCATTATTATGTACATCGTTAAAGATAGATCATAAACTTATAAGTGTTGCAAATCATGGCAGTTTGTTAGTCGAACGCCATATTAAGACAATATCTGATTTATTAAAGTTTAATCTAAATCAGTTTGGTACTGATTGGGTAAGGTATATTCCTACTAGTACATATGCATATAATTCATTTGTATCACCACAACTTGGGAATTATAGTCCTTTTCAATTAGTATTTGGAAAGGAACCTAGGAATTTAACCGCTATTAATTGGCAATTTGATAGTTCATGTAAATCTCATAGTGAATATTTTACTCATTTACAGAGTAAGTTTAATAATATTTCATCTGTAATGTTAGATTTACAAAAGCATCAACAGCAAACTCAAAATGTTAGTATATCTCATAGTATTAGTAAAAATCCAATTTATGGATTAGGTCAGTTTGTGTATGTGTTGAAGCCTTCATCATCAGCAATTACATCAAATAGTAAGAAAATTAAAGCTGATTGGTGTGGACCTTTCGTTATACATCAAATACTAGATCGTACACATTACATTTTGGCGTCTTTACAAGGTAAGATTATGCCAGATGTATATTCTATAAATAGAATAAAACCTTGTTTTATACGTTCTAACGATAAAATTAAACGTATTACACATATAGATGAATTGAAATCTTATTTAGGTAAAAATAATGATACTTTAAACAGTATTAGTGAAGAAGAGAATCTTTTTCAATTAACAGATGTTAATGGATGTCTTTTGCCTGAAATTCCTGAAAGTAATATTCTATGTAATAGATACACATTACCGATTGATATTAATCAATGTTTAAATAATGTGCAGGTTAATCATAATCTTGCTTCTTTATGTAAATTGTCTCATTCCCAATTGGAACAGCAACTTCATTTAATGGAAGTTGTACCTAATGATAATTTATTAGAACTTAAGAAAGGTAGATTTAAATGTGGAAAATTACAACTGTTAGTTAATTTTAATCCAAAACAAACTAGAGATTGTGAATGGATAAATATAGATGATAATTTAGAGTTATGCAATTTTGTGCAAGATTTGTCTGAGACCAATCGATTGAAAATAGTTGGTAGTCTACGTAAATATAACTTATCCTATTAGAATGAGTTAATAATATGTTATGCACATGTTTTGAAATGAACTTAAATTGTTGAGTAGATCTTAAATATGTAAATTTATCTTACAATTCTTTCTTTAAAGTTAGCTTAGTGCTATTGTTCATATCTACAATTATTATAGTTTAGTATTTTGAACTAAGAAATGAGTTGATTGATATATACTTGTATGTCATTACGATAACATTTATTATTAAGAGTGGAGTACTATTCATACAGTTAAGCATCAATTTCTGTTAACTTTAATATAGACTATTTTGTATTCAAGTTTAAGATAACTATACTATTCATAAAAGGGTATAATATAATATTGTATAATATAGTTGGTTCTTATTTTTAATTCATTAATAACATTGTTTTATTATACTTCTTTTTGTGACAACCTGTTTGTTAATGTCAGAGTTTACTTAGGTAAAATTATGTTGTAATTATTTACAATTATTCCAATTTTTGGAAAAGCTTCACTTTAAAAAAAAAAGGGGGAGCTTTATTTCAAAAAGGGGGATGTCATATATTGATCTTACATGACCTGTCTGAATCCAATATTGTCCATAAATAATGGAGTTACTTCCCTTTGTGTTTTTGAGAGTTACTTCCCTTAGATAATAAATGACCTTGACTGAGTGAGGTTGGAGGTGAAATCCAAAGTTGTTTTTGTCATTTTTATGCTGATTATAATCAAGCGACATCCATGCTCACAAGAGACACAGAAAACACAACACTACACAGTTGTCCCTGTCAGACCCTCCGTCGATCAGCACTCACAAGGGGAAGTAACGTCGGAAAATCTCGATGAACTTCTCAATTCTCGCCCACTGACCAATACCGCCCGGTACAATTATTGTATTACAATATGGAAAGACATATTTACGAACCAAACGACCGTATATCGATCGATATCAAAAGACACTTCCTACCTGGTGCATTGAAATTCCTGGTGTTTCGTGTTATACATTGTGTCGTCACGTGTACTTTTGTCGCTTTCATTTATTTCTCAGCTTCCTAAATGCATTAAACAGCTTGTACATCTCAATTGTCGGTAGGTAAATGGGTATCGCCATCAAATTCAAATTGATGATCAAATATATCAATTCGCTGGTGAGGCGAGTTGCTAACGCGACCTTCACCGATCATGTCAAGGCGTGGTTATGCTTCTTAATTCCCGCCTACAAACGCGTTAGAATTACTGCTCATCTAGTTATTGGTAGCTCCTCCCCTTTTTTATATTTAGCTGGATAGGTATAGCATCAACCATCTTTAACGGGTAAGTGCTAAATATCATGAAGCGGGGACGATTTTGCTAAATTCTATAAAGCGAGTATAATTTAGGCCCCGCCCTTTTGTTGTTTAGGCCCTTCCCACTTTTTTGAAGGTTAAGGTTGCAAGGGGCCGTTTATTATTATTATCTTATGATGAACATAAAACTTATTCTCCCTGAAGTTGAGACTACTATCGTTGGATCTTTCTCTGAGGCAGTACGATTTCCAATACCACCTAATATGTCTACAGAATTATTTCAATCTGATGAAAATTTTAATAAGTTTGTTGAAAATTTTGAAGTTAATTCCAATAATGGGCAACCGTTATTTTGTCAATATCTAGGATATAATAATAATAATAATAATAATAATACTCCACAATCCTTTAAACATAAGAAAAGAACTCGCTATAAAACTAGACCGATTGGGTTCCATGTATGGTATAAGGCAACGATTTTCTCTATTTCCAGAATTTATAGGGTAATATTCCTGAATTATATAATAAAATCAAGCTAATATCGCTTTTTGAATGGAAATTAATTGAAAGAATACTCCAACATCTTTTTAACATAAGAAAAAGACTCACTATAAAGCGAGGACGATTGGGTTCAACGTGTGATAAGGCAACGATTTTCTCTAAATCTAGGATATATAGGATAATTTTCTTAATTTATATAATCAAATCACCTTAATATAGATTTTATTTAAATAGAAATTAATTGAAAAAAATACTCCAAAATCTTTTAAACATAAGTAAAAAGACTAACTATAAAGCGAGGACGATTGGGTTCAATGTGTGATATATTTATAAGGCAACGATTTTCTCTATATCTAGGAAATATAGGATAATATTCTTAATTTGTGTAATCAAATCGCCCTTATGTCATTTTTTGAATGGAAATTAATTGAAAAGAATACTCCAACATCTTTTAATCATTAGAAAAAGACTCACTATAAAGCGAGGACGATTGGGCTCTATATGTGGTAAAGGGCAACCATTATTTTGTCAATATCTAGGATATATAGGATAATATTCTTAATTTATATATTCAAATCACCCTAATATAGTTTTTTTTATGGAAATTAATTGAAGAAATACTCCACAATCCTTTAAACATAAGAAAAGAACTCGCTATAAAGCGAGGCCGATTGGGTTCCATGTATGGCATAAGGCAACGATTTTCTCTATTTCCAGAATTTATAGGGTAATATTCCTCATTCATATAATAAATAACGCTTATATCGTTTTTTGAATGGAAATTAGGATATATAGGATAATATTCTTAATTTATATATTCAAATCACCCTAATGTAGTTTTTTTTATGGAAATTAATTGAAGAAATACTCCACAATCCTTTAAACATAAGAAAAGAGCTCGCTATAAAGCGAGTCCGATTGGGTTCCATGTATGGTATAAGGCAACGATTTCTCTATTTCCAGGATTTATAAGGTAATATTCCTCATTTATAAAATAAAATCAAGCTAATATCGTATTTTGAATGGAAATTAATGGAAAAAAATACTCCAACATCTTTTTAACATAAGAAAAAGAGTCACTATAAAGCGAGGAAGATCGGGTTGAATGTGTGTTATAAGGCAACGATTTTCTCTATATCTATGATATATAGGAAAATATTCTTGATTTATATAATCAAATCACCCTCATATAGTTTTTGAATGGGAATTAATTGAAAAAAAAAATACTCCAACATCTTTTGAACACCAGAAAAAGACTCACTATAAAGCGAGGACGATTGGGTTCTATATGTGGTAAATGGCAACCATTTTATCTATATCTAGGATATATAGGATAATATTCTTAATTTAGATATTCAAATCACCCTAATATAGTTTTTTTTATGGAAATCAATTGAAAAAATACTCCACAATGCTTTAAACATAAGAAAAGAACTCGCTATAAAGCGAGTCCGATTGGGTTCCATGTATGGTATAAGGCAACGATTTCTCTATTTCCAGGATTTATAGGGTAATATTTCTCATTTATAAAATAAAATCAAGCTAATATCGTTTTTGAATGGAAATTAATGGAAAAAAATACTCCAACATCTTTTTAACTTAAGAAAAAGAGTCACTATAAAGCGAGGAAGATCGGGTTGAATGTGTGTTATAAGGCAACGATTTTCTCTATATCTATGATATATAGGAAAATATTCTTGATTTATATAATCAAATCACCCTCATATAGTTTTTGAATGGGAATTAAATGAAAAAAATACTCCAACATCTTTTGAACATCAGAAAAAGACTCACTATAAAGCGAGGGCGATTGGGTTCTATATGTGGTAAATGGCAACAATTTTATCTATATCTAGGATATATAGGATAATATTCTTAATTTAGATATTCAAATCAACCTAATATAGTTTTTTTATGGAAATCAATTGAAAAAATACTCCACAATGCTTTAAACATAAGAAAAGAACTCGCTATAAAGCGAGTCCGATTGGGTTCCATGTATGGTATAAGGCAACGATTTCTCTATTTCCAGGATTTATAGGGTAATATTTCTCATTTATAAAATAAAGTCAAGCTAATATCGTTTTTGAATGGAAATTAATGGAAAAAATACTCCAACATCTTTTTAACATAAGAAAAAGAGTCACTATAAAGCGAGGAAGATCGGATTGAATGTGTGTTATAAGGCAACGATTTTCTCTATATCTATGATATATAGGAAAATATTCTTGATTTATATAATCAAATCACCCTCATATAGTTTTTGAATGGGAATTAAATGAAAAAAATACTCCAACATCTTTTGAACATCAGAAAAAGACTCACTATAAAGCCTAGACGATTGGGTTCTATATTTAGTAAATGGCAACCATTTTGTCTATATCTAGGATAATATTCTTAATTTAGATATTCAAATCACCCTAATATAGTTTTTTTATGGAAATCAATTGAAAAAATGCTCCACAATCCTTTAAACATAAGAAAAGAACTCGCTATAAAGCGAGTCCGATTGGGTTCCATGTATGGTATAAGGCAACGATTTCTCTATTTCCAGGATTTATAGGGTAATATTCCTCATTTATAAAATAAAATCAAGCTAATATCGTTTTTGAATGGAAATTAATGGAAAAAAAAATACTCCAACATCCTTTTAACATAAGAAAAAGAGTCACTATAAAGCGAGGAAGATCGGGTTGAATGTGTGTTATAAGGCAACGATTTTCTCTATATCTATGATATATAGGAAAACATTCTTGATTTATATAATCAAATCACCCTCATATAGTTTTTGAATGGGAATTAATTGAAAAAAATACTCCGACATCTTTGAAACACAAGAAAAAGACTCACTATAAAGCGAGGACCATTGGGTTCAATGTGTGGTATAAGGCAGCGATTTTCTCTATATCTAGGATATATAGGATAATATTCTTAATTTATATAATCTAATCACCCTAATATAGTTTTTTTTTTATGGAAATCAATTGAAAAAATGCTCCACAATCCTTTAAACATAAGAAAAGAACTCGCTATAAAGCGAGTCCGATTGGGTTCCATGTATGGTATAAGGCAACGATTTCTCCATTTCCAGGATTTATAGGGTAATATTCCTCATTTATAAAATAAAATTAAGCTAATATCGTTTTTGAATGGAAATTAATGGAAAAAAAAATACTCCAACATCTTTTTAACATAAGAAAAAGAGTCACTATAAAGCGAGGAAGATCGGGTTGAATGTGTGTTATAAGGCAACGATTTTCTCTATATCTATGAAATATAGGAAAATATTCTTGATTTATATAATCAAATCACCCTCATATAGTTTTTGAATGGGAATTAATTGAAAAAAATACTCACTATAAAGCGAGGACGATTGGGTTCTATATTTAGTAAATGGCAACCATTTTGTCTATATCTAGGATATATAGGATAATATTCTTAATTTAGATATTCAAATCACCCTAATATAGTTTTTTTTTATGGAAATCAATTGAAAAAAGGCTCCACAATCCTTTAAACATAAGAAAAGAACTCGCTATAAAGCGAGTCCGATTGGGTTCCATGTATGGTATAAGGCAACGATTTCTCTATTTCCAGGATTTATAGGGTAATATTCCTCATTTATAAAATAAAATCAAGCTAATATAGACCGGGAGCCCAGAGGGTCGAACCTAGACGAACGAGGTACCAATATCTGACCATATAGGCATTTACATACTAACCTGGGATGCACAGAAGTGGGCGTCTGCCGGGGCCCAGTCCATGGGTGTGATCCTGGTGACCCCTATAATGACCCCCAAAATGGGTTAAACTCATACATTCGAAGTACCGGTCAAAACCAATTTTAAACGAAAGAATACATCCTACTGAGTACGAAATTGCCCATAACAGATGATTTTGGCCCTGGGATGGCCCAAACTGACACCCCAAATATGGATCCCAGAGGGCTTGAAAAAAAATTATATTCATACATTCGAGGTACCAGTTGTAACCAATTACAAATGGAAGAGTATATCCCACTGAGTACAAAATTACCCATAACAGACGATTAGACCCCTGGGGTGGCCCAGACTGACACCCCAAAGCCGAAGGGGTTGGGGTGGGGCAAAAATAGCGTTTGCTCATACATTCGAGCTACCGGTCAAAATCAATTTAAAATGAAAGAGTACATCTCACTGAGTACACAATTGCTCATAACAGAAGATTTCAGCCCTGGGACTTCCCAAAGTGGCACCCCATCCTAGGGGCTTAAAAAAGGGGCATATTCATACATTTGAGTTACCAGTTGAAACTAATTTCAAATGGAAGAGTATATCCCACTGAGTACAAAATTACCCATAACAGACGATTGGACCCTTGGGATGGCCCAGACCAACACACCAAAGACGAAAAGGGGTGGTTGGGGAGAGGGGGGGGGGGAATAGGGTATACTCATAGAATCTGTGGTACCGCTCAAAACCAATTCTCTCTGAGTACGAAATTGCTCATAACAGAAGATTTCAGCCCTGGGACTGCCCAAACTGACACCCAAAACATGACCCCCTGCCCCTGAGTTTAAAAAAGGGTTATACTCATACATTCACGGTACCAGTTCAAACTGATTCTAAATGAAAGAATATATCCCGTTGAGTACGGAATTGTCCATAACAGAAGATTACATGTGACTGAGTACGGAATTGTCCATAACAGACGCTTGTGACCCTGAAACGGCCCAAACTGACGCCATAGTTATGACCCTTGGGGCCTAAAAATGGTTATATTCATACAAACGAGGTACCAGTTGAAACTAATTTTAAATGAAAGTATAGACCCCATTGAGTACAAAATGGCTCATAACAGATGTATACCCCCACATTGTTTTTAAATTATCTGTTATATACTATTCAAAAAAAGTAGGGGATATTTGATTTTTAAGTGTTATTAAAGTCACCTAATGAAACTGACGAAGAAACAAATGACAAAATGAAATGAAGTTCACATTCATCGATTTATTCCAAATGATCGTTAGACTAAGTAAGGCACAGACTGACCATTATAAGGGTAAAATGATACCCGGGGTCAAACAGCAAAGTTACCACAGCATCACAACAAAGTCAGTAACGGGTAAATCCTCCTCTGTTTGCCAAACAAGCATTGATCCGACGTGGCATACTCCTAATGAGACGTCTAAGGTCATTTTGGTCCAGATTGTCCCATTCCTGTTGCAACACAGCAGCAAGTTCTTGGACATTGGCAGGACGTTGTTGACGTTGACGTAACCTCTGTCCAAGCATGTCCCAGACATGCTCGATGGGGGAGAGGTCGGGACTCAGTGCTGGCCAAGGTAATGTGGTGATGTTCTGTTGTTGGAGGTAACCTGTAACGATCCTGGCCCTGTGACATCTTGTGTTGTCATCCTGGAAGATGAAACGGCGGCCATGACGTCGTGCGAACGGCACAACATGGACAGCCAAGATGTTGTCCCGGTAGTACTGGCCTGTAACACGCCCTGCAACAACATGTAAAGCCGTTCTTCCAGCAACAGTGATGCCTCCCCACACCATAACAGAACCACCCCCAAATCGATCATGTCTGATGACGTTAACGCGAAGGTGACCCCTATGCAGTCGATTCCGAATCGTCTGGCCACTCACTCTCACACCAGTGTCTGTTTGAAGACGAGCGCTGATCTGATTTGCTGTGATGACACGATTTCTCAAGGCCAAGGTACGGATAAATCGATCCTGGGCTTGAGTTGTCGCCCTTGGTCGACCTGAGCGTGGTCTGTCCTGTACAGATTGTGTATCACGGTATCTGGACCATAGCCTGCTTATGACAGACTGAGAAACATTCATCGTCCGCGCCACAACCGCCTGTGTTGTGCCGATCTGTAGCATGCCAAGGGCACGTAACCTTTCATTTTGGGTAAGCCGACGCATATCAAAATTTGTTTTCTGGTCACTAAAACAATTAAACTGATGTTTCCACCCTGGAATTCAATGCCACAATGACTGTAACATTCAAAGTCAGAGTCGTGCAAATCTTGGGTTGGACCCCCATGATCATCCCAAGCATCACCTGCATTCCATGCGGTAGCTATTGGTGCGTTTGGGCGTCACATGTAACTGGAAATGTTTCTTCTGTTAGGTTCTATAGTGACGTTTTTCGTAGTCATTTGCATATTTTAGTATTATGCCCCCAAAATCAAATATCCCCTACTTTTTTTGAATAGTATATATATGGTCCAGGTTAATTGGTTTCCCTTTAATAGTGTTAAATACATTGATCTTGATAAATCAATAGGTTGCCAGCCCACTGCCTTTTAATACCTGAAAGAGTTTCCGCTGTGATGGTTCAGTTATAAATGCCCCCCTAATCGAAGGTCTTGCGATTTTATTGTATTTCATTGTTGTGTTTGTGTTGCATGTTCTTTGTATATTTGTGTACTATTTATATATTTGCATTGTCTGTGTTATCACCCTAGGTGGGAGTGGACGTAAAACCCAAGGAACGAGCGAACATATCTGTATCATTTGATTGATAACATCGAGAGTATCCTTGTCGAAACATCGTTTAGTACCTTGTACATGTATATAGACGATTTTGGTCTAAACTGACACCCTAAATTTTACATCCCTAGGCTTTAAAAAAGTTATTCTAACAAATCTTGACCCCCCCCCCCCCGCCCGCCCCCTTTCTAGATGGAAGTAGATGTTTAACCCAAGGAACGGACGAACATATCTGCATCGTTTTGCCCCCCCTCCCCACCTCCACTTTGATTTGTCGAGGACTGCATGAAATGTTCTGGGCCATTTTTTGAAAAAATTGTACAAAGCCGATGGTTCCATAAACTTTTCTACATTGCCAACGATGCTGCAAGGCCTGGATGCCGGCCAGGAAGAATTTTTTTTTATTTTTATCCCCCCCCCCCCTAAACAATTTCACATAGCTGAAATGGTGTCATCTTAACTAAGAAAATGAGGGCTGACAAGTTACTTTTGTGTTAGGGTTAGTCCTTTCAGTGGCAGGTATTTGATAGCTGCCCTATAACCAGTTTTGTCCATTTCTGGTGATTCCTGATGGGTTAATCACAAGATGGTCTGGTATGAAAACAATATTAACACTGCAGGTGCAGTGCTTATATCTATGAGTGTACTTGTTGGTGGCAAAAGTCTGTTTCAATCTAGCCTCACAATACCATTTTATGCATTTTGTCAGTTTAAACCATCATCTTTTATGGGTCATTTCGTTATCAGCGAGATGCACACTTTCATTTAAAATTAAATTGAACTGATACTTCGAATGTGTGAATATAACATTTTCTCGAGCCTCGGGGTCGATATTATGGTGTCAGCTTGGCCCCCAGGGCCGAAACCAACTGTTATGGACAATTTCGAACTCAGTGAGATGTACTCTTCCATTTAAAATTTGTTTGACTGGTACTTCGAATATATGAGTATAACCTATTTTTTGACCCTTCAGCTCTGCGGTCCATATTTAGGGTGTCAGTTTGGGCCGTCCAAGGGCCACAAGCGTCTGTTATGGGCAACTTCGTACCTAGTGAGATGTACTCTTTCATTTAGAGTTGGTTTTGACCGGTACCGCGAATTTATGGCCCCATCGTCAATTTGGGTCATTCCATGGGCCTAATCGTCTGTTATGGACAATTCCGTAATCAGCGGCATATAGTCTTTCATTTAACATTAGTTTCTACTAATAACTCGAATGTATGAATATAACCCTTTTTTCAAGCCGCCCAGGGAGGACGGGGGGTCATATTTAGAGTGTCAGTTTGGGCAGTCCCAAGGCCAAAATCGTCTGTTATGAGCAATTTCGCACTCAGTGAGATGTACCCTTCCATTTAAAATTGGTCTTGACTGGTACCTCGAATGTATGAGCAAACTCTATTTTTGCCCCACCCACTCGCTTCGGCTTTGGGGTGGCATGGGTCTAATCGTCTGTTATAGGTAATTTCGTACTCAGTGGGATATACTCTTTCATTTAAAATTAGTTACAACTGGTACCTCGAATGTATGAATATAATTTTTTTTTCAAGCCCTCTGGGGTTCATATTTGGGGTGCCAGTTTGGGCCATCCCAGGGCCAAAATCGTCTGTTATGGGCAATTTCGTACTCAGTAGAGGGTATTCTTTGATTTAAAATTGGTTTTGACCGGTACTTCGAATGTATGAGTTTAACCCATTTTTGGGGTCATTATAGGGGTCACCAGGGTCACACCCATGGACTGGGCCCCGGCAGACGCCCACTTCTGTGCATCCCAGGTTAGTATGTAGATGCCTATATGATCAGATATTGGTACCTCGTTCGTCTAGGTTCGACCCTCTGGGCTCCTGGTCTAATATCGTTTTTGAATGGAAATTAATGGAAAAAAAATACTCCAACATCTTTTTAACATAAGAAAAAGAGTCACTATAAAGCGAGGAAGATCGGGTTGAATGTGTGTTATAAGGCAACGATTTTCTCTATATCTATGATATATAGGAAAATATTCTTGATTTATATAATCAAATCACCCTCATATAGTTTTTGAATGGGAATTAATTGAAAAAAATACTCCGACATCTTTGAAACATAAGAAAATGACTCACTATAAAGTGAGGACCATTGGGTTCAATGTGTGGTATAAGGCAGCGATTTTCTCTATATCTAGGATATATAGGATAATATTCTTAATTTATATAATCTAATCACCTTAATATCAATTTTATTTTAATAGAAATGAATTGAAAAAAATACTCCAAAATCTTTTAAACGTAAGAAAAAAACTAACTATAAAGCGAGGACGAATGTGGTACTAAGGCAACCATTTTCTCTATATCTAGGATATAGAGAATAATATTCTTAATTTATATATTCAAATTACCCTAATATCGTTTTTATTATGGAAATTAATTGCAAAAAATACTCCACAATAAAATCCCTCTAATATCTTTATTTTATGGAAATTAATTGAAAGAAATACTCCAAATTTCTTTCAAATATAAGATAAAGCGAAACCGATGGGTTCTAATTCTATGTGTGGTATAATGCGATGATTTTCTCTATTTCTAGGACATTTAGGATAATATTCTTAATTTAAAATAATAAAATCACTCAAATTTCGTGTTTTTTATGGAAATTATTTTAAAAGGTATTCCAAAATCTTTTAATTTGAACAGACGCAGTTACAGTGAGGCCAAAAAAATAAATATTTACAAGTAGATCCAACATCTGATTTTAGCCTCTACTATACAAAATGTCAAGGCCGTACATTGAACTGTCAATCAAATTGACTGACATGTTCCTCGCTCTATATCTTACTCGCTTTATATGATTTAGCATTTTCCATCTTTAACAGCTTAGTCTCAATCTTCCAGTCCTAAAATGAGGGAGACTAACGGTGGTTGTAAAAGAATCTTCATGAGATACAGGGTTTACGATATCACCTTTGGTGGAAGTGGACATAAAACTCCAGAAAAGAACGATACACTTGGTTACACCAAAAACAAGTGGTCAATGGAAGACAACTCCATTTACAAGACACAAACTTTGTTCACACCTCCCCTTATGACCACAATAGTTCTGATCAATACCGGTAATATATAATATATACCTTTTTTATTATTCTAACGGTACCACATAAACTAGACGAAGATCGTGCCATCAATCTAATTTCTAAATCCAATTATGATATATGATTTTTATCACCCTCAATCTGGTAAATATTTAAAATGAATATCATAGATATTGATCAGTGTATAAATAAATCCATAAAATAAGCTTGCAGTTTTCCCAAATATACTATGATCAACCTAAAATGTGCAGTTATCATCCTCATTTTGTGCTGGTGTAAGAGAGAAATGGGGTTTAATGTCTTCTCTACACAAACCAGGTCATCTCGGGACTAACATGGCTCCATTTTAATTCAATAATTCGCATATGGGTAGGGGTCTTTAAAAGTGGGAGGAAACCAGAGGACCCGGATATTACGTTTTGGATACCATGGTTCTCTTATGTACATGGGACCTAGAACTTATTCCTTACCATGCCCTCCGTCCTACACCGCTGACTTGCGGAAACCACACTGGAACATCTTGATTGAAATTGAAATCCAGACCCTCTAGTTAATGAGCCATACCACTGAGCCACCAGAGAGAGAAATGGGTTTAACGGCCACTTGACACAAACTAGGTCATTATGGGACTATCATATGGCTCCCATGAGGGTAGGGGTTTCTAGCAGTGGGATGAAACCAGAGGACCAGGAAAAACCCCACAAGGTTGGACAGACACCCCTACTTCTTGGCCCATACAACCGGAGAATCCAAACCACGCCAGTTGACTTAATGACAGACACACACTTCCCCAAGGCTGTTGATCAGATGGAACAGTATACAGTAGCAAACTTTATTTCTAAAGTAAGAACACATTTATTTTTTAAATAAGAAGTTTCATCCATACAATATAACAATTTAATATAATACACAGACAGCACCATTCAATTTGTCATTTAAAGAGTTTTTATGCCTAGAATGTAAGGCTCATTACAAAAATATATTTTAGTAACACAATTAATACATTGGCCAATCCAATGTATTAAACAATCCATCTATGTTGGAATAAAATGGAGATGATGAGTTCAAATTGACTGCACTTCACAGTTATTCACTACAATTGATTAACTTAGTCAAACTTTTTTAGGCTTGTTGTTGTTGTCATTTGAAGGCATGATACCCTCCCATCCATGAGGTTCTATTTTATCTTTTACACCATGAGGCGGTGGGCCAATCAGAACTTCAACTTCATCATAGGTTAGAACTTCTTTTTCTAATAATTTTTTAGCCATCTGAAAATAAAATAACAATTTTGACTAAACAAATTTTTTAAAGCTGCTGCTCATTGCCATTTAACAGTAGGAGAAAACCAGTGGACCTGTAGAAAACCCACAAGGTAGGATAAATGACCCTACTCCTTGGCTCATGCAAGCAGGAATCAAAACAATGCCATTTGATTCAATGACAGGCCTTATGATCCAGCCCACACCCTCAGTCAGCCGACAGAGCTTGTATCTGCTTTGTTCTAGAAAATTCTATTTATACGTGGACACAACACTTAACTATTCAAGCCTCATGAGAGCAATAACTGTTAACTATTGAAGCCTGATGAGTGTACTTACTAAATGTAGTTTATCTGTGTTTTTCTGTAATATTCCTTCTGTTTGACGATAAGCTCTACCTACTAATATCTGAACTTGCTATATGAAAATATAAAAAGACAACACTATTACACAGCCAAAAACTTTAGGACACATCAATTTGATTTCTTATTCTTTGGAATCACCTTTAAACCTTAGCTTCCTACTTCTTGTGGAGTAAAAATTAATTGAAAAATAAAAAAAATACTTGTTCAATTTTTAACTTTTAAACAAAGCATTGTTCACAAGACAATGGCAATTTATTTATCGAGAACAAGAAGAACAAACAATTGATTTTCTTTGGCCTTACAAATAAAATGGGGTTCTACTTTGACTGGGCTAATGAAAACGGGCATACACCATACAGTGTGCTACGAGACAAATTTTGCCCGTACAGCGGCGCTATGGCCTACTCTTAAATCAAATTCCAACTGCCAAGGGATCTTTTATGTGTACACATGATTCCATTTATTTAGTGACCTGAATGGCTATATTATGTTTTTCCTTGTCAGGTCCTCCGTCCTGCATCACTGACAAGGAGGAACCACCCTGGAAAATCCCAATAAAACTTTCTCTGCCAATGTGGGGATCGAACAACGGATCTCCAGATTCGCCAGCAAAGTTCTTACTCACTGAACCACTGTGGCTCCACTTGGCCTTCCAAGCATAGAATAAAATTGTGTTTAAGATGTATAAACCTTAGATATATTTTAAGATTCATGAAGCAATGGTGAAACTAGAAAAATCTAAATATGCTCTCCTAAAATGAGAGAGATACAGAGAGTGAAAAATATTTTTTCAATTAACAGTGGTAGAAAACCGGGCCCTACTCATTGTTACATACTCTTTCACTAATTGACATGGACAGACCTTATGATCTAAAGGGCTCAAGTTAAAATATCCCTCATATTCACTTAAATATGAATCAACCATCCATTATATATTTACATTAAGTATAAAAGTATTTGTTGATCAGCCCGTCTGTAAACATCATGTGGCAATTAGTAAATGAATTAAGACTAAAATTTCTAAATTACCTCATCTATGATGGCAGCTAATTTTCTACTGTAGGGTTTGGGTCCTTGTTCTTCCCCCTGACGCGGGAAAGATATCGGTCCAATTACCTTATTCATTCCAAAAGAGCGTACCTGATCGTAAGCCATTTGTGTAACTTTCTTCAAATCATCTTGTGCCCCTAAAATAGAGAGAGAGAAACATGGTACAAGATTTTTAATAATTTGCTTTTTGAGGAAACCATATAAGTGGGCGAACGTTACCACAAATCTTTAACTCAATGACAGACCTTATGATCTAAAGTGCATCTGTTAGATCACCCACATCAACCCACTCTTTTACCCACACCCAATATACACGGCAACCCACTACAGTGAGGCATAATCCCAAGCAATACTCATTATTGAACTTTATCAAGATATAATAAAACTATACACAAAGTTTGCCAACTTCACCCAATTACAATACATGTTATTGCATTCCAAAGTTTCATCCAATCAAACTGCTTCACTGTCCTTAGCTTTAGCATGAAATGTTTACATGTATTTTCAAACTCAGTCAACTAGGCTTGTCTAGTCTTGATCCATCAGTTCAGATGTAGACAAGTAGAGAAGCTTAGTCAAAACACTGTTCCTTAATAAACAGTAATTTTGATTGATAGAACTGTGTTCTGTGTATTTCCAGTTTAATTACTAAATGTCATTGAAACAATTTAACTGCTTCATTACCACCTGACACCCTGCACAATATTGGAGGCAGTGGACCTTACACCTTATGACATACAATCCATAAATGAAAAGACATGATATAGTGTGCTATGAGGGAATTTTGCCTAGACAGCAGAGCTTTGGCCTACTATTATATTGAATTCCACCTGCCAGGGAATCTTTTATGTACACTCCAATGTGTACACAGGACCTTGGTTTTTTGTACAATCTAAAGGACTATACATTGTCCTTTGCCTCCCTCCGTCCTGCACCACTGACAAGGAGGAACCACATTAGGAAATCCCTATAAACCTTTTCAGCCTATGTAGGGATCGAACACAGAACATGCAGGTTTGCTAGCCACTGTGACTGCCAACCATCCTCCTCTTCTCTCTGCTGTAATTACCTGTTGTCACATGATTAAATATAACGGCTTCTGCTGCTCTACCACCTAAAGCCATACACATTCTTTCAAATAACTGAAAATGTAATATATATATATTTAAAGGAGCTAGACACAAGATTCTCTATTACTTTAGCACGACAAGGTGACCTGCCATGTCAATTGAAGCGATAAATTAGTTACTAAATATAGATTAGAAATGTGATGTTTCCTACCCTCTGATGTCATATATGACACAAAAGTTGTAAAGCATTTGCTTTACAGGCATATAGTACTATAACACATACTTATAGAAGAAAAATTTCTAATTGATTTGGGCGGTGTCTCGAAGACAACAGTAACAAAATGTGTTGGGCAATTATATATAGACAAGCAATAACAGCAAATCAGAAACCATGCATGACAACAACAAGATCAAATAATCACCCCCCTCCACCCCCACCCCTACCCTCCACCCAATTAGAATAGAAGAAAGAGGCTCAATAAGCTTTTAACTAGAGTGATCGATAACGAAAGCATAAATTAAGTAATCTACCCCCACCCTCCCACCCCAATTAGAATAGAAGAAAGAGGTTCAGTAAGCTTTTAAAAATAGTGATCGATAACGAAAGCATCAATTATATAATATTATAATAATTATATGTGTACGAGAAGAAAGTTAGTTTATAAATACGCTTACTTCTTGCTCACTATACAATTTCTGATCTGAAGGTTTATACTGAGCAAATCCTAGCATACTGTTAGTTCGAGGTACAATTGAAATCTGCAAGGATAAAAAAAGAAACTGAACATAAACTGAAAGAGAAAACAGTAATAGTTAAATTTACAGAAGGGTAATGATTTACCAATTCATTATTTGACTGCAAATATATCTAGAAACATACTTATGGGGTTTAATCCCCTAATGATCATCTTTTAGTTGTCGTTGGATGATCATGATCAGAATATGGAGAATGTACTAGAGTTATTGTCGGAAATCTGTACATCCTTGAATGTCAATGAAACTCAATAAGCTTTGAGTGACTTATAGATTGTTAACAAGCTTTTGTATATGAAGCTGAGCGAGTAACTCTAATTATTTACAAGTTTAAATGGGTTTTAACGGAATCCATTTCTGCACATCCAAGTTAATTATACAGACGGCTTTATGTCATGCCGCGTGCTAAGAGGGAAAAATCAACCCGGACAGCAGCACAACAACCGTCTCTTTTTTTGAATTTCAATTGTCAATGGTTCTGGCATGTGCATGGCAACTCTGCCTGGACAGCAGCACCACAGCCTTCTCTTATTTTGAATTCCAACTGTCAAGGGCTCTTTTATGTGCATGTCAATGTGTACCTTGGATCATGGTTTTTCATCCAAACTTAACAACTATACGCTGTTCGTTGCCCCACCCTTCATCTGGCACCAGTGACAAGAGGAACGCACGACATAAAACAGAAATTTGAATGGAGTATGTTTTCACTTACTCTAAGTAAGGCATCAGTATGTTCTAACAACCATCCAACTAAAGCATGACCAGATTCATGATAAGCTACAACTTTCTTCTCATTTGGTGCCATTAGTCCGGACTTCTTCTCGGATCCTACAGATAAATAGCATGTAGTCAGCAGACATTTAATTAAATGAGATGTAACATACTACATTTCTGTACCAACCTGACTAATGAAGATAAATGTACGTCATACAATATACTATGAGAGATATTTGGCCTTAATTCAAATTTTTGTCCCATCCTGTCAGAACCTCCGTCCTGCATCCCTAGAAAGAAGAAACCATTACTTCCGACAACTTAATCCGTCAAATGTTTTGTTCCATGCACACCATTGTTTTCTCTGCCAAAACTGGGATTGAAACTAGGACCACGTTAGTAAGTCAGCACCATACTCTGCTTGTCTCACAGGGAAATCGGGGTTTGACACTCGCATAACCTACATGTACTAATTCATTTAGCGAATAAAATTTTCATTATATTTTTCCTCTCCTCTGCATGCCTTTTTCAGCAAAGGTAGAACATACTAGAGAACGAGAAAGAGAGAGCGTGAAATGGAGTTTGACGTTTACTCGAAACTAACTAGATCATTTCGGGACTAACATACAATTAAATTTTATTTCAATAATTCGCCTACGCATATGGGTCTTTAGCTGTGTAGGAAAAGCAGGCGATCCTACTGCTTGTCATGTTACAAGAGAATTGGGAAAAAAGCCCTAACAAATTTGAGACATAAAAGGCAGTATATAAAAGAGATTAGATGATTGAGGTCATATTGGTTAATATCAGATATTAGTAAAGACTTCTGGCCAATACAAATACTGATAAATTTTAAACTAACTAATTATTTAAACATGTGTATATGACGTGTACGTGGCTTTTGTCATGTATTAAACTAAAGGTTATTAAATGTCATACCTGCAATAATTCGTTCAAGAGAATAATCGAAATCTGATCCAACAATAACCTTTTTACCCTGTCGTGCAGCATGAATAGCAGCTTCATTACATACATTTGCTATATCGGCACCTGTAAATAAATCAAAGCATTCCAGAGATATAAAACAGAAAATGTAAAAATCTCACCCTACCAGACGACAATTATAATTATTGTAGGTCCATATCAGTAATCATCCCTGGTAAAATTTTGGTCAAGTATCAAGTCCCCTGACTACTTGCATACTGCAGCCATCTGCATTATTCAGCTCAAGATAATTAACTTGCGAATTACAATATCCATCCAAAAATGGTTTATTTCCATTTAATATTTATAAAGTTATGATAAATTAAAATTTCATTGATCTATGCTGATCCCAAGTAGCAAGATGCCAGGATTTCTAGTGTTGTTATTTTAATTAAATGTTAAATAATTTATCTGAAAACATGTTCAGCATGTACTAAGCTGTGAGCAATTTTATATTTCAACAAAAAGCAATTAGCCTTTAGTACACAAAAACAATAAGACAAAGAAATGGGGTTTAAGATCTGCTCGACACAAACAAGATCATTTTGGGACTAACATATGTTTCAGTTCTATTTTTAATAATTTTCTTGTACGTAGGACTCTTTGGCAGCGGGATGAAACTGAAGGACCCAGAGAAAACCCATGAGGTTAGACAGGCGACCTAACTTCTTGTCACGTGCAAGTGGGGAATAGAAACCATGCCACTTGACTCAATGACAGACCAGTAGACATCCAAACCCCCAACATAGACAATAAGAATGAGAAAATTTGAACTGACCACTCATTCCTGGTGTAAGCTGAGCTAGTCTATAAGACAGTGATTCCATTTTATTTTTTACTTTCAGGTTTTTTAAGTATAAATCAAACAGTTCTTGTCTTTCAGTAAATGTAGGTAAGTCTATGGTAATATGTCGGTCAAATCTTCCAGGACGAAGTAAAGCCTGAAATAGATTACATGTATTTGTAAAAAAAAATTGTTTTATTCTAATATATCAAATTAAGTGAATGGATCTAGGGACCAGCTGTAAAAAGAGAAAGACATGGGGTTTAAAGTCCAGTCGACAAAAACCAGGTCATTTCGAGACTAACATATGGTTTAATTTCATTTTAACAATTCGCTTGCACACAGGGGACTTTTAGCAGTGGGAGGAAACTGAAGGACCTGGAGAAAAGACACAAGGTTGGACAGGCGACCCTACTCCTTGTCACTTACAACCGGGGAATCCAAACCCCACCAGTTGACTAAATGACAGACCTTACGATACAGTAGACACACGCTAACCATTTGGCCATCCAACCACCTTGGCCAGTTGTAGACAGGATTAGTTTACATCAAAATAACAGTGCACGGCAGGGATGGGATTTCGCCCGTATATTCCCGACTTGTCCGAAATTATTTTCCAAACGCCCAAAATTGTCCGACTGGGAATATGCCCAATCAGACATCAAGACATGGTGAATAATATTCAAAATTCCAAAATTAATGTTGTTTACTGGCTGTATAAATACCACTCAACCCGATTATCGTTGATAACACGCTGGATTGATTAGGTAATTATGTGATCAACAAATTTATCGTGTTATACCGCCAAGCACCTGCCTTGATTAACTAGTTAATCAGCCTTAATCCTTTATCGGACAATTCATCAATCGAATCCTGAACAGAAGTCTGTACGCTCATATAGTTATTCAGTGCACGCTCATATAGTTTATCATCCTTGTGAATATCAAATAGGAATTTCAGTTCAAAAGTGGTCTAGTTCCGTTCAGAATTTACAAAGATATGATGAACTGAAAATTTATCAACATTTCATATCAACTGTGGATACTTATAATTATACAGGGGATATTGAAGATAAGCAATGACTTCTGCTGTAACTCTTTTCAATGTACTCTCCATTAACTCTGATTGAATCAAATTCAGGGGAAGATTTATTGTTGATATTTTCATTTTGCTTTCTTAATTAAATGTTAAATAATAACTTTGAGTACATTTGAGTACAGTAAGTGATGGAAAATGTTATATTTTCTGAAAAATATTTTCATAGTCTTTGTTTGAAAAAAAAAATCTTGCTAATCTAAAATAAACTAAGTACATAAGTATTGAACATCTTGCAAGATTTTCAAGGGAGAGCACTGATGAAATGACAGGTTTGTTTGTAAAATGTACCTTGTCTAAAATATCAGCTCTGTTAGTTGATGCTAACATGATGACACCTTCTTGTGTCCCCATTCCATCCATTTCTACCAATAACTGATTTAACGTCTGTTCTCCTTCAGAATTAACACCTCCTACATTACTGAAAAGAGACACAGAGAAATGGGGTTTAATGTCCACTCAACACAAACCCTGTCATTTCGGGACTAACATATGGTACAGTTTTATTGCAATAATTTGCTTGCATGTGGGGTCTTTAACAATGGAAGAAACTGTGGAACCCAGAGAAAACTCATAAAAGTGGACAGGCTTAATCCAAACCACTGTACTTTACTCAATAACAGATATTATGATCTAAAGTACATGCGTGAGATACACGCTACCTAATCTCTCCTACTGAAAAATCACCTGACAAAACTAGTCATTTCCAGACTAACATACGGTTTAATCTATGTCAATAATTCGCTTGCGCGTAGGGAGGAAACCAGAGGACCTAGATAAATCTCTTGAGGTTGGACAGGTGACCATGCCACTTGTCTCAATGACAGTCTTTATAATTGAATGCACATCAATGGCCCACCCAAACCCCCAGAAGCACAACAAGACAGATCATTTAATGACATGACTGTTGCAAAAAAATGAAATTAAATGGGTTAAACGTCCTACTGTTCTGCTACGAACTGGGTTAATGAAGACGGGCATACATCATACAGCCCTCTGTGAGAGAAATTTTGCCCGTACAGCGGCACTATGGCCTACTTTTATATCCAATTCCAACTGTCAAGGGATGTTTTTCGTGCACGCTAATGTGTATACAAGACTTCTGTCCTTGACAGGCCCTCCATCCTGCATCACTGACCAAGGGGAACCACGCCGAAAAATCTGGATGGAATTTCTACGCCAATGCATTTGTTTACGAAGTGCTAGACAAAGATAAGACAATAAAAGAAATGACTAAAGATTCATCACTTTGTGTATTGATTATTTACTTACCCCCCACTTCGTTTTTTCCCAACGGCATCAATTTCATCAATATATACAATACATGGAGCTCTCTTCTTGGCTTCTTTAAATAAATCTCTGACTCGAGCAGCTCCTAGACCTATAATAATAATAAAAACACATCTGTGGTTAGAAATAAACAGTTACAATATGGTTTCAGGAGTGGAACTATACCATGGCCATCGAGAAAGAGAAATGGAGCCTAACGTCCACGTGATACAAACTAATTCATTTCAGGACTAACATATGGTTCTTAGCATTGGAATAAAAGTGGATAAAAGAACAAAGTCGGACAGACGACCAAACTCCTTGTCATGTACCAGTCGGGAATCAAAACCGTGCCACTTGACAATGACAGTCCAGTTGTACCTCCACCCACCCCATTTTACTTCCCTCCACCTACCCACGTTTTATTTCCCATCATCCTCCACCCACCCCGGTTTCACTTCCTATCAACCTCCACCCACATCCATTTTACCTTCTATCAACCTCCATTTCATCTCCACTCACCCCTGTTTTCCGTCTTATTAACTTTCACCCACCTGCCCCAGATTTACCTCCTATCATACCCCACTCACCCAACCCCGCAAGTCTGGATATAAGACACCTGTCACAGACTTCGTCAGGCACCAATTATCACATGACATATATATTATAATTTGTATGTTGTGTAATAATTTGTACTTGACAATGTCTGCGTCAGGGGCACTATGTCCAGACTTGCTACCCAGTTTTACCTCCTATCATCTCTACAAATTCTGATCCTGCCATAGCCAGGAATGGTACCTTAGCTTCTGTTGCAACAGCTTTTGCTAGTAAAGTTTTACCACAACCAGGTGGACCCAGTAATAAAGCACCTCTTGGAAGTTTAGCTCCAAGTTCCTGTTAAATAAAAACAAAGGATCCAATTAAATTTTTTTTATCTAGAGCAATGCCTTAATTAACGCTTCAGAGAGAGAAAGAAATGAGGTTTAACATTCATTCAACACAAACTAGCTCATTTTGGGACTAACATGGTTCAATTCTCTGTGTGTTGCAGAGGTTTTTAGCCGTCGGAGGAAACCAGAGGTCCCAGAGAAAACCATGAGGTTGGATAGGCCATATGACCTAACATACACACTGTAAATCTTTCTGCCACCCCACCCCCTCTTGAGGAAGCAGATGGCTGGGGTGTCCAGATGCTAGAGGGATCAGTAGTTAAGGGTGGTCTAGGTGCTTGAGGGAGCAGTAGTTAAGGGTGGTCCGAATGCTATAAGGAGCAGTAGCTCAGGATGCTTGAGGTGCTAGAGGGAGTAGTACTTAAAGGTGGTCCAGATACTAGAGGGAGCAGTAGTTCTGGGGTGTCCCATCTTCAATAGAAGGCTTGATCTCGCCTTAACTACATACATCTTATCAAGCCCTTCACGACTTCACGTAATACCCTGTATATTTCGCCACTAAGTTCGATTGTCACAAGCCCAGCTTGGGAACCTATCAGATTCATCGGTCGTCGTGAATACCAAGTCTCGTGCTTTATAGCTAAAATGCCTACATGTGACAATCGAGTTGCAAAGTTCAAAGATCGATCAATGTCACGGTTGCTGTTTTCCCACGAGTTTCTCAATTTAAAAAACCCTGTTTGTTTATAGTGTGTTTGGTGCCACAAACTCTGATTGGACAATGCTAATTAGTCACTTGTAAAAACAACTAGCACAAAGTTCGGGGAATTGCTGAGTATTCAAGCAACGGAGAGATGTTGTATAACTCGCGAACGTTGCTTAAGGAACATGGGGGTGTCCATGTGCTAGAGAGAACAGTAGTTCAGGATGGTCCAGGTGCTAGATGGAGCAGTTATTCATGGCAGTCCAGATGCTAGAGTAATTTAGGACTCTTCAGCTGGTAATTTGTAAATCAAGAAACAATTTGTACCAACAAAAGAGCAGAAGAACCAAAATATTTCAGCTTATCACTTAACTTTCTGACAATGTTTAGCATTATTACAATTTCATTAATAATTACGCAAAATAAAACCAAATCTTAAATCGATAATTCTTGACCAATTCAAGCATTATGAGTACTAATGTTCAATATTACCTTGAATCTATCTGGAGATTTTAAATAATCTACAAATTCGATGATTTCCTGCTTGGCTTCTTTCAGACCAGCAACTTCTTTAAAACTGATTCCTTTACCTTGCTGTGATAATATATCTACTCTTGTAAAGCGGGCCTTCTTTACATCCGACTGCAAAATGAATGGTCAGTTCTTCTTATTTTCAGAGAGAGAGAGAGAGAGAGAGAGAGAGGGAGGGGGGGTTAATGTCCATTTAACATAACTATGTTATTTCGAGACTACATGGTTCAATTTTATTTCAATAATTTGCTTGCCACTAGGGGTCTTCAGCAGTGGGAGGAAACTGGAGAAAACCTACGAGGATGGACAGGCGACCCTACTCCTTGTCACGTATATTCATAAATACAAATCTCAATGATAAACTACTATAGGAAACATGAGGGAGTGGGGGATTGCAACGCTCCCTTAAAAGAGTAACTAAGGCTGGACAGGCTGGTAGATTTGTGTAGCCGCTGGATCAAAGGATGAGAGAGTAGACATTATTAGATATTTAAAAATCCCTGTCCATTTGCTAAATGGAGAGAGAGAGAGAGAAATGGGGTTTAATGTCCACTCAACGCAAAACCAGGTCATTTCTGGACTAACATATGGTTCAATAATTCGCTTGTGCGTAGGGGCTTTAGCAGTGGGAGGAAACCAGAGGACCTGGTGAACCGACGAGGTTGGACAAGTGACCTTATTCCTTGTTAAGTACAACCAGGGAATTCGAGAATACACCAGGGGCTGGTTGTTCAACTTTTAGTTAAATTTAACCATGTGGTTACGTATAACCATTGGTTATATATTTAACTAATCGTTACATATAACCAGTGCTTATATTTGTGTTGTTCAACTACATTTAACGACGTTGTTATGTAACCATATGGTTAAAATTTAACCATTCAATAACCAACCATATGGTTAAAATTTAACCATTCAACAAGTATCCCATGATTCTCATCACTGGCAACCAATTCAAGATCGATGACACTATTAGGAGTGATGGGGGACAAAAGAAAACCAATTAATATCCTCAATCAAATATTTCTAATGTTTAAAAATATTTAGCTGAATGAGAAATTAGTCTTCATGTTGTGTGTTTAGCAAACACTTTCAATCTTCAATGACATAAATGTGGCCTGCTAATCGAGGGGTAACTCTTGACAACGAAAATTGTTTCGCTTGTAAAGTTTGCGTCCTGTAAAATGTGGTAAGTTTTTTTGTTTTTTTTTAGCTTTTTAAAGTCTTATTTGCAGACCTTTGGCACTATTTTTATTAGTTCCCATGCAGACAAAAGTAGTTCGAGGCTTACATCCACCAAAAAACCCTGTAAAATTATGTGATGTCTCAGATGCTAGCAAAAGCGGTTGCTATGTGATGTCAATGAATGTAAACATAGGATAATGAAGAAGTGTCAATTTCCAATTCCAAATGGTTATAATTAATTTGCGACTGATTTTCTGCTGTTTTATGCATTTCAGGGATGTGTTTGGATATAAGATTGAAAATACATGTTGTGTGATTGACATTGGCAGAATTTCGGGGATGTGTTTCTTTTGATAATATAAGATGAAGCGTATGGTGGCTGATTGGTATCATGTCGTAATGTCGTGATGTTGCCTTTCATAACGCGACAACCTGACAACCCGACATCACAACATTTTTACCCGACAACACGACTACCCGACATTTCTACACAACATTTTTACCTGACATTACAACACTAAAAATGTTGTGATGTCGGGTAAAAATGTTGTGATGTCGGGTAAAAATGTCATATTGTCGGGTTGTCGTGATGTCGGGTTGTCGCGTTATGAAACAAAAAACTGGCAATTAAGAAAATGGTTGATCAAGTGGAAGTAGATTCACAATCACATTGCAGTTTGAGTTGCATTCGTATCCATTTGTATACGTCCACATTCGTAATGTGAACCGTCTTCATTAGCTCAGTCGGAGCAGAACAGTAGGACGTTAAACTCCATTTCATTTCATAATGTGAACATATTATGCCGCCGCCTTTGTCTGTGTGTCTGTCATTGGGTCTAGTGGTGTGGTTTCCAGCCCAAGCTTGTACATGACAAAGAGTAGGGTCGTCTGTCTAACCTCTTGGGTTTTCTCCGGGTGCATGCACTACCCCGCGGGGTGGTGCCAATCCCGCTTTTTTGTTATTATTTTGTCTGTAAATATTCTACAGGTTGCAATTATTAACAGATTTTCTTAATTGCCAGTTTTTTGTTTCATAACGCGACGACCCGACATCACGACAACCCGACAATACAACATTTTTACCTGACATCACGACATTTGTAGCAATAGAGACGTGGTGGCATTGTTTTTAGAGATTATAGACAAGGAATGGGGTGATAAGATATAGTTTTATGTTTCTAACATATTCACAAATATGCATGTGTGTACTCAAATCAACTAACATTTGAAGGACATATTGGTATATGAAAATGGGTTATGGAAACAAAACATAGCTGGTTCTGTGTCAATAACATGATAACAGATATCTCATGCGCAATTTCTAGAGTAAATTTCCATAACCATATAAGGGTGAGTTTTGACGTCATTGTGCTCAATTAACCAATCTCTCTAATTATTTACATCATGTTTGACCAATTAGATAATTGAATGTCCAAAACCAGTTGATATAAAATTATGATACTTGCGCGAATTCGTCAGACGACATTTAGATTCCAGACTTCGATTAGATTCCAGAGGGTTACCATCTAAGAGTCCTAGACACCTCGCGGTGTCTAGGTTGAGAAGAGTTTAGTTAGCATTGACTGTAATTGTAATATGCTTGTATGTATACCTATGCTACATAAAAGGTAAAAACGAACTGTTGCATTGTTATAACTGACGAAGACAAACGTCTTAAGAAACCAGTAAGAAGAAACACACAACGTGAAAGAGAAGAAAAGACGATCAGAGATAAATCCTAGACGATCACAAGGCTAACGGTAATATGTAGAAAAAACAAGATGCATGGGTCATACGTAGGATGTGGCGACCGGACCGGTTACCACCCGCTCTCCGCGTCAGACAAAAAGGCTCATGGTGCTACACATTTTTAGTGTCATAATGTCGGGTAAAAATGTCGTGATGTCGGGTAGAAATGTTGTGATGTCAGGTTGTCGCGTTATGAAAGGCGACATCACGGCATTACGACATGATACCAATCAGCCACCATAGAAGCGTGATTGACATTCACCATGAAAACCTATCTGCCTAGACATACTAGACAATAATTTTTATTTAAGGCATTTATTTGCCTTATTAAAGCAGGGTGTTTTTTTGTGTGGTTTGTCATACTCTTCTACCAATAAGAAGCAAGGAAATTTCAGATCTGTGCTACGATACATTTAAAGGACATAGACGATACAAAGGAAATAGATGTAATAGTTTCAAGGTTGTGATGTACACATGACATCTAGGCCTATCTTCAAGTGAACCAAGATCAACTTGCAAGTTTACACAACAGACTCCATACCGATATAGCCTACATAAAGAAGTTACATGATTCTGACATAGAAGGTCTAACAAAGGGCATAAGTTATATTATACAGAGATCGAAAAGTTCTAAATATTCATGTACCATCAATAAATCCTAATGTATTTAAATTATTAATTAATTATCTTTGTGAACTTTGATTTATGCTGAAGAAATCTGTTTATTTTCATTTTCGAAGTCGAATGAGACAAATAATTTAACGAGATACAGTTGTTTTGCATAAAAAGTATCATTTGAGAAATTGGATGTCATTGGCCCACAATTACCCAGCAATGGGGAAACTGGGTTATTTGTGAACAATGTCAATGATTTAGTGAAAGGAACCACCTGCATAAAAGCGCAAGGCACTGAAAACCTACTGCTTCACTTCTATGATAATTAGTTGCACTTTTTAGGTCACTGTCAAAAAGTACCCCTGTCCTGTATACATTCTTTTTTTCTCTATTTTATTTGGGAGCCACAGTGGCACAGTCCTGTCATTTCCTTCTTTTTTTATGTTTAAAGTGGGAATAATGACCATGAGAACTTGTCCGGCAGCCACCTTGAATGATTTAACGACCGGTTAAATAATTTAACGATGCCCTGCTAGGTGGGTTAAATATGGACCATTTTAAAGATGACATAACCATGCGTTAAATTTAACGACGCAATGAACAACAGACTTTTTCTTTCGTTAAATTTAACGATGTCATTAAATTATTTAACGACATTGTTAAATTTGACGACAAGTTGAACAACTGGGCCTTGATTACTAATTGGTCTTTTAACCTGAAACATTATAAAGATGAATAAACCACCTCTCATTTCAACCTTAGTTTTTTTTTGTACTGCTATTGTTCCGTGGTTTATAAATTATATTACTTACAAACATGTCGGTTGGACTAGGCATGTCAGACATCTTTATCCGTTTTGTTAATCTATGTAAGAAGAGCATGAGTAGGAAGATAGCTGGAAGAATCACTAGAGCTTCTGTAGGACTGAAACTACACAACACATCAATTTATCAAAATGTCTGAAACTTCACAACACATCAATTTATCAAAATGTCTGAAATTTCACAGAAATTCATAATTCTTTTGCATATTATTCATGACAATACTATAATAATAATACAATGAGTCTTATCATGATAGGGAAATGATCTAAGAACAGACCACAACACCAATAAAACTGTAACATAACATAAAACACATGATAATGTCTTATTCAAAGATAACGTCTGAAAATATAAGTCTTGATGTTTAATTCAAAGACTGTTTATGTTTCAGCAAACTTTATGTTGCAGAGATGACAAAGACCTGTCATCAAATTTTTTCAATTTGTTTTTGGACAAGTCAGACGTAAACACGGAAATAAGGCACCTGTCATAGACATTTGTCTGGCACAAATTCAGGGTATCTGCAGTGCCTATCATTTTTTCTGGCACAGAATTGTCTTTAATCATATTATTAACAAATGTTTGGCACAAAATTGACTCAATGACAGACCATATGACACACCCTGCATGTGCTAACCATTCGGCCATCCAACCCCTTGCTAGAAAGATACAATATTGGGTGTATTTATTCAGTTATTCAATACCAACCTATTATGGATGTCAATAATCGGAATCTGATCTTCAGGTTTAATTCCAAGCTGCTCTTCACACATCCGCACTTTTCTTTCAAATTCAAAGGCATCACTTACTTTCATTTTAAAAAACTGATTCCCAATAACTGGAGACTATAAATAGATAAAGAGACAAGAAATTGTGTAACTGTCATTCAGGTCAAACAAAAATACCAAATTTTGGTTTTCTGATAATTGCTCAACAAAATCTAATGCAAGAGGGAAATGAACTGAAATGAAACTTTGAAAGGGAGTTTAATATCCTACTGTTCTGGACCAACTGATTTAATGAATACAGGCGTATGCTATACATGTACAGTGTGCTATGAGGAAAATTTTGCCCAGACAGCGGTGCTACGGTCTACTTTTATTTTGAACTCTGTTCTTTTACATATGGGTGGGTGGGATTACCTAGTGGTCTAGACTGCCGCACTTCGACCTCTGGCTTGCGGCTGTGGTTTCGATCCCTGGTGTGAGCGTATGTGACATGGAGATGGGGCGCCTTCTCAACCTCGTGGGTTTCCTCCGGGCACTCGGGTTTCCTCCCACTGCTAAAGACCCCTACGCGCAAGCAAATTATTGAAATAAAATTAAACCATATGTTTGTCCCGAAATGACCTAGTTTGTGTTGAGTGGACGTTAAACCCCATTTCTCTCTCTCTCTTTTACATATACACCAATGAGTACATCAGATCCCAGTTTTTCATCCCATCCAAACGACTATAAGTTGTACCTTGCCAGGCCTCCGTCCTACATCAGTGACAAGGGCGAACCGCGCCAGAAATATCCTGATGAATTTTCTCGGCCAATGCCAGGATCATTTTACTGTAACACTGTAACAAACCATGTTCTATCTATTTGTATGTACCCTGGTAACATTTTCTCTTTTTCTCTCCCCTCTCATATGTCTGTTGATTTTTTGATTTAAAAGCTTGATTCTAATTTTGATTCCAAGCCAGACTAAGATTACTAATTACAATCTTAAAATAGATGGCTATGAACAGGCACGGTGTTGATTCTGAACCAGGAACAGACTCTGAATGATGGAAAAGTATGAATAATATTTTGAATAATAAAAGATCAAGGGGGTCAATTGTCAATCTCTGAGGTTTCCATCAAGATTTGTCAAATTCTTATAGTCAAAGAAGAAGAGAAATGCAAGAAAATAAGAGTTATTTCCCTTTAAGTGTAAATCCTAGTCATCTTGTCCAGACTATATTTATTGATTTTTAACATCAGCCAGAATCGTAATTAACACACAGTAACTACAAAGAGAAAGTCAAGTAGGCAGTTGACCTCATTATGTAAATATCCTACCAATACGCAACATATTCATGTCTACTCCGACTACCACCAATCAACGCCATCTATTTATAGCATGAAACCATGTAATCAGACTACTCGTTGATTGGGTCACATGTTCCAGTACAGAATTAACTGGAGTCATATAAACAAGGATCTTATTACAGCGTGGTAGGCTGTAGGTGTCCTATAGTTTCAGACCAGTCAGGGGAGGTCATTTCGAGACGGAAAATTCATACATTTGGAATGGTGGGTTAAGAGATAGGCAAGTCTGGAAATAGGCGACCTGTCAGACAATGGTCGGAAACAATTCAGGCATAAACCCTTTGGTGCCTGTCATTTTGTCTTTCACTGAATTGGCTTTTTACTGATATTAAAGCGGCATTATCTAAGATTAGATATAAAGAGCAGACAGTTCTTGCTATAATAATTAGAAAAAATAGGTTGCCAGGCAACGAAACATACGCCCACACAGCAGCCAAATCGTCCGGGCAGTCAACAAGAGTTGTTGCATTTTAAGTAATCATCAGAAAATCATAATTCAAACTCACCCATAACTACGGTGTAACTGTGATATAATCAAACGTTTTTTTAAATCGGATAATAATTGTGACCTCCAGAAGGACCACAAGCTAAAAAGGGTGATTTTTCGTACAATGAGGGGCCATGATTCAGGAAGTTACGATCCGATATGGGCAAATATGCAATGGAACCAAGATCATTAGGTCATAAACATGTATTTCAAGTTTCATCAAAATCAGTTCAAAATTGTGGCCTCTATAGGGTCCACAACCTTGATATAACATATTTTCACACCATTCGCGTACAAACGGCGGCCATTTTGTCTGTCAATTTTGGTCCGATTTTCACGAAATTCGAACTCAACCTTCATAACCATGGAACGGTGATATAATCAAACGTTTTTTTAAAATGGGATAACAATTTTGACCTCCAGGGGGACCACAAGCTAAAAAGGGCGATTTTTCGGACAATCAGGGGCCATAATTCAGGAAGTTACGATCCGATGCGCGCAAATATCGAAAAGAACCAAGATCTTTGGGTTATAAACATACATGTCAAGTTTCATCAAAATCGGTTCAAAATTGTGACCTCTATAAGGTCCACAACCTTGATATAACATATTTTCACACTATTCGCGTACAAACGGCGGCCATTTTGTCTGTCAATTTTTCACTAAATTCGAACTCAACCTTCATAACCATGGAATGGTGATATAATCAAACGTTTTTTTAAATCGGACAACAATTTTGACCTCCAGAGGGACCACAAGCTAAAAAGGGCGATTTTTCGGACAATCAGGGGCCATAATTCAGGAAGTTACTATCCGATTGGCGCAAATATCGAAAGGAACCAAGATCTTTGAGTTATAAACATACATGTCAAGTTTCATCAAAATCGGTTCAAAATTGTGACCTCTATAAGGTCCACAACCTTGATATACCATATTTCCACACCATTCGCGTGCAAACGGCGGCCATTTTGTCTGTCAATTTTGGTCCGATTTTCACGAAATTCGAACTCAATCTTCATAACCATGGAACCGTGATATAATCAAACGTTTTTTTAAATCGGATAACAATTTTGACCTCCAGAGGGACCACAAGCTAAAAAGGGCGATTTTTTGGAAAATCAGGGGCCATAATTCAGGAAGTTACGATCTGATGCGCGCAAATATCGAAAGGAACCAAGATCTTTGGGTTATAAACATACATGTCAAGTTTCATCAAAATCGGTTCAAAATTGTGACCTCTATAAGGTCCACAACCTTGATATACCATATTTTCACACCATTCGCGTGCAAACGGCGGCCATTTTGTCTGTCAATTTTGGTCCGATTTTCACGAAATTCGAACTCAATCTTCATAACCATGGAACCGTGATATAATCAAACGTTTTTTTAAATCGGATAACAATTTTGACCTCCAGAGGGACCACAAGCTAAAAAGGGCGATTTTTTGGAAAATCAGGGGCCATAATTCAGGAAGTTACGATCTGATGCGCGCAAATATCGAAAGGAACCAAGATCTTTGGGTTATAAACATACATGTCAAGTTTCATCAAAATCGGTTCAAAATTGTGACCTCTATAAGGTCCACAACCTTGATATAACATATTTTCACACTATTCGCGTACAAACGGCGGCCATTTTGTCCGTCAATTTTGGTCCGATTTTCACGAAATTCAAACTCAACCTTCATAACCATGGGACGGTGATATAATCAAACGGTTTTTTAAATCGGATAACAATTTTGACCTCCAGAGGGACCACAAGCTAAAAAGGGCGATTTTTCGGAGAATCAGGGGCCATAATTCAGGAAGTTACGTTCCGATTGGCGCAAATATCGAAAGGAACCAAGATCTTTGGGTTATAAACATGCATTTCAAGTTTCATCCAAATCAGTTCAAAATTGTGACCTCTACACTGTTCACAAGCTAAAAAACATGATTTTTCGTACAATCAGGGGCCATAACCCATGAAGTTACGGTCCGATACATGCCAATATCGAAAGGAACCGAGATCTTAGGGTGATAAACCTATATTTTAAGTTTCATTGAAATCGGATAAAAATTGTGACCTGTAGACTGTTCACAAACAATTGTGGACGGACGGACGTCCGGACGGACGGACGGACGGACGGACGTCCGGACGGACGAACAGGGGCGACAACAATATACGTCCACATGAAAATGTGGGCGTATAAAAAGATAATGAAAAGAGAATATGCTGAAAATTTCAGTCAAATTACTTCACTGTGAGCCTTGATATAGGCGATACAATTATAGTCTAGCCATGATTGTCATTACCACTATTGTTATGATAATAAGTAAAGTATTAATTATCCATTTTTACGGTAACTGCTTCGACCACAAAACATATTTAAATCTACTTATTTGGCAGCCATCTGAAGGTATCAAGAGTTGATTATGGTCTGGATAAGTTAATTAATGTCTAATTAGTAATTTATATAACATTTCCGGCCTAAAGAAAAACCTGCTATTGGCAGATTTAGCTCTTGCATTGTGCCTGTTTCAGTTCAAAGTAAAAAAATGTCAGCACAAATGAAACATGTTATTTCCAGAGATACATGAAGGGTTATGAATACCTTCCACTAGCTCTAATCTATGTGGTATCTCACCTTAAAATAGATTCTCCTTATCCTACAAGGCAATCGTCAGTATGCCTTTCCTTATCTTAGGTATAATTATACACACTGTATTTGGGTGCACTATTTTTTTTATTTAATGACTAGATTGTTCAGTATTTTTGTTCATGTAGTAATTGTTGTCGTTGTAACAAAAATTTCAGCTGGAGTGATTAGTCTGACCAATAAATAGATTCCCACGAGAATAAGGATGGAATTTACAGCTCACAAAGCCAACTTTTGTCTTTCTGGCAAATCCATTGAGCATTAGAAAGCTTTTGTCTCCATGACAAATGAATTGTGCACTGAAGAGAGAGAGACACACATACAAACTAGGTCATTTCGAGACTAATGTATGGTTTAATATTATTTCGCATATTTGCTTGGTAGGAAACCGAAGGACCCCCGGAGAAAACCCACAACCCACGAGGTTGAACAGGCGACCCTACTCCTTGTCACATACAACAGAGGATTCAAAACCACGCCAGTTACTCAAAGACAGGCTTTATGATACAGCACGCACATGTATCCAAAAAAAAAACAACCCTGAAGAGACAAAAAGCCATGACAATTAGCAAACTGAGGATTAAATACCAATAAACATATCCGTCAAAATATAATTCATACCTATTTTAAGTTATGGCTGTTCGAAGTTTACATTGGGATTGCCGACTTACCTGTTTACCTTTAATAACTGCACCATAATGGAGTCTAACAATAGCTAATTCCTGCTTTGGTTTTATGATAATCCCTTCAACCTTAACAATAATATTAATAAGTAACACAAAAAAATATAATTATGCAGTCATAACATCTTATCCAAAACATATGCTCAGCTGCTAGGATGTCCGCAAGATTTCACGTAAAAAATAAGGGGCAATAACTCTCCATAGTTATCGCATAGAATTTTTTGTCTTATGATTTCATAGTCTGATTTAAATACGGATCTATATTTCATTTCGTTTTTTTATTCATAATCAGCTTGGGGTGGAAAAATCCAGTATATACATGGAGTCGAGAAGAGAAAACCATTTAATAATTACCTCCCCCTTCAACAGCATCTCATGGTAGAATTCATTCCAAGATATGAATCCCAGAAGACTTGCATCAGGTGCGGATCGAGTCTGAGGAGAAGTCATGTCCTGCCAAATTCTGAACGCCATAAATGAGGTCATTGTTAAAGTTGATGCAACTAAACAACCAATAAACACTTCAAAAGAAATTTTCAAAATCTATAGACAACTGTCAGAATGAAATAGAGTTTAATATATATATATATAGAGGGAGAAATGGAGTTTATAATCCATTTGATACAAATTGAGTCATTTCGCGACTAACAAATGGTTCAATTTTATTTTAATAATTTGTTTGCATGTTACGGTCTTTAGCAGTGGGAAGAAACCAGAGAAAACCCATGTGGTTGGACAAGCAATGCTTATCAATGAGCCATGTTTTGGGTGGGCTTCTCTAGTGATTATGAAGCAAGAGAGAGAAAGAGAAATGGGGTTTAACGTCCACTCAACACAACCAGGTCAATTCGGGACTAACATATTGTTTCAATTTTATTTCAATAATTCGCTTGCGCGTAGGGGTCTTTAGCCGTGGGAGGAAACCGGAGTGCCCGGAGGAAACCCACGAGGTTGAGAAGGCACCCCTATCTCCATGCCACATACGCTCACACCAGGGTTCGAAACCACAGCCGCAAGCCATAGATGACCGGCCAGCTAGAGGTCCAAGCGCGGCACTCTAGACCACTAAGCCATCCCAACCCCCCGATTATGAAGCAATGATAAAATATGAAAATATAACAAGACAAAATGTAAATGTACACAACAATTCCTGTGTTAATGCTGATCACTCTTTTAATTACCCTTAACAGAAACATAAATTAATTATAACATAAAACATACATTAAAGACAACATTATTACATAAAATATATAAATTTAACATTATAAATATACAAAACACATTGCTCTACTTACATCTGCCCATAGCATCCTCTTCTTCTTTTTTCTTCTTTTTTTCATCTTCACTTTCCTTTTCATTCCTTCGATTAAAACAGGTTTTAGATGTGCTAATAGTCCGTCTTCCTGAAAAATAAAAAATTCAAAAACTATTGTACAAGGGCCATCAAAATCATACACATAAAATTTACAATGTTGAAGGCGGTCGTGTAACAGGTCTTACAAGCAGCTTTTGACCCTATGACGTCAGACATTTGATTATTAACCCACAGTTCCGCACCCCAACAACTTGCTGCAACAAATCATTTCATTGGCTCACCAGAATAATTCCATACAATCAATGAAGATAACAAAATTCAGTAATTTCCAAAAAATTAAATCAGAAATCATTTCATTGGCTAACCAGAATAATTCCATACAATTGATCAAGATGACAAAATTCAGTAATTTCCAAAAAATTAAATCAGAAATAATTAGTTGAAAAATGAGGTGAAACTGGGTTTAACGTCCTGCTCTGACAGGGCTAGTGAACTATGAAGAAATTTTGGTCGTGTAACGATGCTACACCAAAGGCATCTTTTATGTATACACGACACCTTTTAATCACATTCGAACAACTATACGTTGTCCCTTGCAAGGCCAGAAAATCCCGATGAACTTTCCCAGCCAACACTCGAATCGAACACAGAACCTATAGGTTAGCGCGCCAATGTCTTACTCACTGAGCCATCATGGCTACTTAGAATTTGTAGGAATGGTCTTACACAATAGAAAAGATTTTACACCAAATCTTATCTTACACAATATTTAAAGAAGCATTAGGTAATATTTAGATAAAGAGCTGGCAGTTTTCGCTGTAATAGTTACAAAATAAATAATGTCAAGGGAATATGTTGAAAATTTCGGTCATACAACCCCACTCTGAGCAGAGATATCGGCGATATAGTGTTAGCCTCAATTGTCATTGCTACAGTTGTTACAGTAATAAACAAAGTCTTGATTATCCATTTTTACGGCTAATCATTAATCGCTGTTGAACCACAAATCAGATTTGAAATCTGTTGAAAGTCTAGACCAGTGATTTTCAACCAGTGTGCCACGGCACACAGGTGTGCCGCGAAATTTTGAATAACTGATAAATTCATAGCTGTGGTTTCTTTATTTAGTATGAATCATTAGATGTGTCTATGACTATAGTCTGTGTCTACGCTTGTGTGTCATCAATGACTTAAAATTTCCATGTTTTTATTTTGCAAAACTCAACTATTTTTCCTATATATTTAGGCAGGTGTGCCGCTATTTTTTCATGTGTTCCAAAGTGTGCCGTTGGCAAAAAAAGGTTGAGAACCACTGGTCTAGACTATACAATGGTATCAAGAGTTGACTATAATCTTGTTAAGTTAATTAATGTCTAATTTATAAAGAAAGACCTGCAATAAGCATAATGCCTGTTTAAAGATTATATCTTTATCTTATTGTTGTGGCCTTGTATAAGATCTAATTCTCTTACACCCTGATATAACATGATTTATCTCAGGTCTGACTTTTCTTATAAGGACCTCAGGAGCATATTATAAATTATTAAAGTGACACTACCATTTTAGTCAAATGAGCAAAGTTAGCACTTGGAGGAAACCTTGAGTTTTGGACAGGCGACCCTACTCCTTGTCATGTACAAATGGGGAATTGAAATCATCCACTTGTGACTCAATCACAGTCCTTACGATTTAACGTGCCCCCGCCCCCGCCCCTTTATTTAAAAGGATGTGTACCTTTAAAGAATATGTATATATTTTATCTTGTAACCTTGTAAGTTACCTATGTCAGGTATATCAGTTTATCTATATATAATCTTGTATCAAGTGATAAATGAAATGGGGTTTAACGTCCTACTGTTCTGCACCAATAAGGCTAATGAAGATGGGCACATGACATACAGTGTGCTATGAAAGAATTCTTGACTCATGGACAGCAGACTTAACACCTACTTTTAGATTGAATTCAAACTGTCAAAGGTTCTATTACATGCACTCAAATATGTACAAAGGACCTCAGATCTTCCATCCATATGTTTGACTAATCCATGCTAGTAAATGCTGATAAAGTTTCTCGGTCAATACTGGGATCGAACACGGAGCCTCCATTTATAGCCGAAGAGTAGGCCATAGCGCCGCTGTGTGGGCAAAATGTCCCTCATTCATAGCACACTGTGTGGCATATGCCTATCTTTATTAGCCCAGATGGAGCAGAGCAGCAGGACATTAAACCCTATTTCTTTTCATTTCATCTTCCCATACTTAAATATAAGGATAAATTCAGAAAGAAATCATAGTATAAATATCAATACAAAGACACTACTTTTATTAAGGTTAAAATACATGTGAGAAACAGGCTTCCCTCATTCAAGACTGGTTTTAACGGAAACCATACAGTGGTAGAAAAAAAATCATCCTACTTCAGATCTTGACAATATGACATGATGTTGTAATGAATTTAACAAGAGTCTGTTTTCTAGCTTTTGGCTATTCTTGGTATTTAAGAAACATCAAATTATTTCTAAGATGAATAAAGAAGAAGAGAATACAATGAAAAAGATACCCCCTTAGCAATTTCAGAAGAATGAATGTTTTTTTTTATTAAAAATGGGACGTTTTAATTAGCAGCCATGTTTTTGATTTATCATTTGGAGAAGAACAAAAAATCTTGTTTTGGTTTTTAAAGAGTTTCAGGTCGTTAGCGGAAAGGTTTAGATCTGAGCCAACCAATGCTTGTTTCTTTGAATAATCAGGTAAGTCTATTGTTATTCTAAATATAAATATATTACACATATCAAAACCATACCTTTAATTAAAGATACATTATGGGAGATTAGATAAATAGTTGGCAGTTCCCACAATATTATTTAAAACCTAGATAATGTAAAGGGAATTTGCTGAAAATTTCAGCCAAATTAATCCATTCTGAACCGATAATTTAGCGATTGAATTTTGGGCCTAGATTCTATCAACATTACTAAATTCGGTACAATAAAATCCATTTTTTGATTCAATCATGAACGAGTGTTGAGCAGCAGATCAGATCCTAATCCAGTAAACTGGAGGCTAGCGATGACATCGATAGTCGATTATAGTCTGGATAAGTTAATTAACGTCAAATTAATAATTTAGATAACATTTCAGGCCTAAAGAAAGACCTGCAATAGGCAGATTTAGCTCTTGCATAATGTATGTTTAATAATGGGGTTTCCCAATTGCATAGATGTACATGTATGAATATCTTTTCACAGCCACAAGTTTCTAATTAATGGTGGGGTTTCCCCTTTTACAGATGTATCACCGAATAGTGATATCAATCTAAAATTTCTTTTTCAAATTTTATTAAAAGAATTCATAATTTATTTCTTTACTCTATATTCACAAAAAAAGACAATATTGCTGACATTCAGATCATCAGCCTGTCTGACTTTACTTTATCAATGGGGGATCATTCTTATTCTCAATTAACACTGTGGTTCCCGCTAATTATCAGAATCAAACAATTCTTAGAGGAATATTCCCAGTGTTTAAGCAAAAAATAATGAAATCAACAAAATAAATTTTCAGTTTGAGACATTGAGTTATTCCAAAGTGCTTAGATTTACAAAACACCATTACATAACAACCGTAATTCAAGGAATTCCATTGTTCAATGTTTGAGTGGCTTGATGATCATGGCCAACTTTTACCAATGTACATGTAACTTTGCCACTTGAAGATAACCTATAATTGGTGTACTTAGTGCCAACCACTTACGGAAACTGATAGGTTGTAGGGATCTTGAGATAATTGTATGGAACTAAGATAACCATTTCTTAGAGCCATTTAAATAAAATCCATCTGTCTGATTCTCTAAAATATATAAATGGAATGTGGTAAAAAAATTTGGAAAAAATCCATGTTTAACTAAAACAGGCCAAAAACAAAGAAAAAGAACTCCATCAAGGCCTTGACCTAATAAATACCTTCACCAAGTTTGAACATTCTAGCTCAGTTAGAAGGAGAGTTATTGTGTCCCAAATAGTGTGACAGACTGACAGACGGATGGACAGGCAGACAGACAGATGGATGAACCCATTTTACGGTATATAACTGATGTACAATGAATGTTGATCACATTATGGTTCTAAAAGCGAGAGAGAGAGAAATAAAGTTTAACGTCCACTCGTCCACTCGAGACAAACTAGGTCATTTTGGGGCTAACATATGGTTCAATTTCATTTCAATAGTAGGGGGTTTTAGCAGTGGGAGAAAACCAGAAGACATGTATTATGACAAGAGGAATTGTCAATCTGTTTCACAGAGAATTACCTACGAATTATCTCTGTCACAGATGACTGTCTTCAACACTGCAATGACATCACGTGGCGACAATCATTGGCTCAAAGGCTCGTGCATTTTTTACATAACACGTAACTGCTCCGGGCAAAATGATGCCTTTTACTCATTTTTATACCCATTTACACTAAATAGGAAATACTTTTTAACTACAAATACTTCAAACGTCTTTACTTTACGTCGCGTCGATGTCATCCTTATCAGCGACTGTAGCGGCCTAGCAAATATTCACTGCTGATCAGTGTGAGGAATTGTACCTGACAAAGACAGAATTTGTGCTGGACATTGCCTTTGACAGGTGCCTTATTTCCAGGCCTGATTATTTAGTGTGCAGATAAGCAACTATTATAGTAGTTATCATTTGATAGACTGGTATCTAATATAGTTTTATCAGTATACCACATTTAATAGTGACCACAGTCTATGATCTTAATCTTAAATCTAATAACCAAGTAGCTTCTATTTATCTGGGGTGGGAATGGTGGGATGTGAGTGGGCATGTCATTGGGTCAAGTGGTGTGGTTTCCATTCCTCACTGAACTTGACAAGGAGTATGGTCGTCTGTCCAACCTCCATGGTTAATCCTGTTTCCTTCCACTACTAAAGACCTCTTCCTGCAAGTGAATTATTGAAATAAAATGGAACCGCATGTCAGTCTTGAAATGACCTCATTTATGTTGAATGGATGTTAAACCCCATTCCTCTCGACCGTGTGTAACGTTGGTGGCTGAAATGTCCATCTACCCTTTTTATTACACTCATGTAAAGGCTAAAAAATATCTCTTGTCTCTGATGTAAGAAATATTTCAAATCTTGCATCCTGATCACAGACGAAGAAAACCAAATATATCTACTCAAGCCAATACTGTTTATTATCATCAAATCTAACACAGTCATATAGTACAACAATCAGTCGTTTATCATACACAAGAACAACATTTACATGTATAATAAACCAGTGATTGTTTTCCCATATAACTGTGTTAGTTTTGTTTAGGTTTCCAGTCGTCAAATGACTCTGAAGGACTACAGTTCATTTTGTTGAATGGAAGTATTTGTAAGACTTGCCACAAGAGCAAATATAGGCCTAAATGTTTGTTTCAATAAAATATAGTTCTACGGTTCAATAAACTATTGGCCTACATTTATGGTTCAATAAAATATATATCTACATCATAGTCTACATGTACAATTGTACATTTCAATAGACCTTTATGTACATTTCAATTAAATATACACCTAAAAATATGTTTCAATAAATATAGGCCCACATCATAGCCTTAATATACTTTTAAAAGAGTGAGAAGAGAGAGAGAGAGAGAGAGAGAGAGAGAGAGAGAGAGAGAGAGACGAAAAGCGTTTCACAGGTTCACTCGATACAAAATAGATCATTTCGGAACTAACACAGGGTTAAATTTTAATTTGATAATTTGCTTGTGCAAAGAGGTTTTTAGTTGGACCTGGAAAAAACCCCACGAAGTTGGACAGGCAACTCTACTCCTTCTCACGTACAACTGGGGTGTCAAAACCATGCCAGTTGACTCAATTATGTCCTAACCATTCGGTAATCCAACCCCCCCTAATATACATGTACTTTTCAATCAAAGATAATGCATACAAATATTTCTTAATAAAATTATTGAAATATAGGACTACATCTTGCACATATATACATTTGACTTAAATACTGGCCTACATGTACATTTCACTTAAATATTGGCCTACGGGCTACATTTCACTTAAATATAGGCCTACGGGCTACATTTCACTTAAATATAGGCCTACGGGCTACATTTCAATAAAATATAGGCCTACATTTACATTTCACTTAAAAACAGGCCTTCAAGTGCAGATTTTAAAAAAATATGGGCCTACGTACATGTACACTTCAGCTTTCAACATGTACTGTGCACCTTTATCAGGTAAAAATATATGACCACTATTTACATATTGGTCGATTCTCTCATCAAGGTTTTTAAACCTAGTGAATAAAGTCTACAGAGTTTGTGTACATTCCTTACAGTAAAAAGCAAGCAGGTAAACAAGATTTCAAACTCTGATTGTGTCATATTGATCTACAAGAATTATAGCTTGACATTAAAGAAACCTTGTAGTTTTTTAATACACATATCTATGAAAAAGTAAAGTATATAGAGTATAGCCTACATACAAGGAAGAGTTCACGTGGATTTTATTTGTTTCCGTCCCCCGCAAAAAAAACCCCACAGTGACATCTGATTAGTGTGAGAATGTCATATGGCAAATAAATAAATATTCCAAATATAACAATAAATGATTCACCAAAAAACTGCCATTCCAAATCTGAACAAAATATTTATCTGAATTTTCAATACATTGTACATAAAAATGAAATGGGGTTTAACATCCCACTGTTCTAATCCAACTGACCTAATGAAGACGAGCATGCGCCATACACAGTGCTATGAGGGAAATTTTGTCAAAACAGCGTTACTAAGGCCTACTCTTATATCAATTTCCAACTACCAGGGGATCTTTTATGTAGATGTCAATTTGTACCTAGGATCTTGGTTTTTCATCTCATCCAAATGACAAGACAGCGGTCCTTGTCAGGCCTTCCGTGCTGCACCAATTACAAGGGGAGGCCACTTCGGAAAATCCTGATGAACTTTTTCGGCCAACACCTGGAGCTAATCCACAAACTGCAGTCTAGCAAGTCAGTGTCCTACCCACTTAGCCATCATGGCTTCCGCAATACAAACAATGTATAATATCTGATAATATGGATATTTTGACAATCATTATTTTACCAAAATATCACTGTTTTTTTATGTATCCGTTCATGAAGTAAGTCTTACAATCTGCCTACTGCAGGTCTATCTTCAGGTCTCAAATGTTTTATTTTTGACATGATAAGCCTTAATCTACTCTCTAGTCCATCATGATTTTTAATGGATTGAAATATGATGGCCATTCAAAAATTCAATCCATAAATGGATAATCAAGACTTTGTTTACAATAGTACTAATAGTAGCAAAGAAAATCGAGACTATGCTTTTCTTATCAAAATCTCAAACACTGATAACTTTGCTCAGAATAAAGAAATATGAATGACATGTTCAATATATTCCTTTTTCATTATCTACATGCATGTTTAAAGTATTATAATGAGAGCCGAGAACTAAATGCTTCGATTTTAATGACAATAATGTTTATGTAGTTAAGACAAATTGCTTTAAAAATGTTTTAAAAAGAAGTGAAATTCATTACACATACATTATGTAAGAGCTAAATCTGCCTATTGCATGTTTTATCCAGACCATAATCAACTCCCGATGTCATCGCTAGCCCGTGATATTTACTGGATTAGGATCCGATTTGCTGCTCAACTTTTATTCATGATTTAATCACGAAATGGATATTCGAATTTAATAATGATGATCGAGGCAAGACTGCAAATAAAATATGATCGAAATTTTCAGCAAATTCCCTTTACATTATCTAGTTTTTAACTATCATGGTCAGTACTGCAAGCTCTTTATCTGATCTCCAATGTTGTATCTTTAATATATCATGCAGTAAAGAACAAAACAATAGGATGAAAGCCAGAAATAGATTGTACAATAACGATTATTTCAGTAACAGTGCATTAGAAAGGGATCAATCTTTTAAAAGCGCAAGCAAAGGTTTTAAAAAGATTTTAACTTGTGTAAAAAATACACAACAATACTTCAGTGACACACAGAACAAACAGCAACATCCAGGCTAGCAAACCAGGACTTGCAATTGATCATGCAATGGAAGAGAGAGAGAAATGAGGTTTACCATCCACTTGACACAAACAAGGTCATTTTGGGACTAACATATGATTTAATTTTATTTCAATGATTTGCTTCCGCGTATGGGTCTTTAGTAGTGGGAGGAAACGGGAGGACCCGGAGAAAACCCACGAGGTTGGACATGCGACTGTAATCCTTGTTACGGACAACACCTCTATAACAGACCTTATGATACAGCGCACGCCGCACACACACGCTAACCAATCGGCCATCCACCCCCACACCCGGATAATGCAATAAATGAAATGGATTTTAACGTCCTACTTGTCTGGACAAACTGGGCTAATGAACCGAAAAAAGATTGGATTTAACATCCATTCGACACAAACAGGGTTAAAAAAAAGAGAAATTGGGTTAAACATCCGCATAAAGTAGGTCATTTATGGACTAAGATACTTAAATCCTGTGAACTCTGGTACGGTCCCTATAACTTATATGAATTTCAATCGATATTGTATAACCTCACATATGAGACCTAATCTCTGTAGACCAATCAAATCAGTTAGCAAAACAATGTTGGATCAGCTTTTATATAGAAAAGCTGAATCTCTCTTTTAGGTTACATATTGATACCTTAAAAGTTCAAGCTATCAAGGTCATAGCAACCTTCAAAGTTCAAATAAAACCTTACCACACATAATGTTTTTCAGAGCATGAAATCATTCCATAACAAAATCATGAACTTATTGTACCATGAATTCTTTTATAACCATTCAACCATGAAATCATTGTGATTCATCTATCAAAATCAATAGTGATCAACAAGCTTATGTTTACAAGTTGTAAACTAAACATACCTTATGCAAGAGCTAAATCTGTTTATTGCAGGTCTTTCTTTAGGTCTGAAATGTTACCTTAATTATTTATCAGACATTAATTAACCTACCCAGACGATAATCAACTCTCGATGTCAACGTTAGCCTGCTATATTTAGTGGATTTGAAAACATTTTGTGACGGATAATTTACATAAAAATGGATAATCAAGACTTTGAAGACAAAATTCTTCTCGCTAGCAAAAACAACAATTTTGGACCAGGAACTGGTCGCTAACCGCTCCTCATCTTGTTCTTGGGGTGACGCTCTTCGAAACAGCCGAAGACTCTGTCAATTCATGTTCGATCAACATGAAAATTGGCACGCTAAACATTCGGCCATCCAAACACCTGATACCATGTCCAATGGCATTAGGCATTAAATGGTGAAAATTTTATAAAAATCAAATAATAACTACATAGTAGCACATTTATGGGCTTAATAACTTGAAAAAGTGACTAAATAATCATGTAGTTTTAGACTTTAATAAAATTGAAACTTTGGAAAAATCCTACAAATAGTTTCTGTGATTTAAAAAGTTAGGAATAAAGACAAAATCCTACAATAACCTGAAGAAAATTAATAATTTTTCATCCTGAGATGGTGTAAAACTTCAAGCATATCTTTCAGGGCCGTGTGTACGATTTTAAAAGTGGGGGTACAGCAGAGTGGTGGGAGGGGGCGACAATATAATGCCTGAGTTACTGAGTGCAGAGCGGTGACACCAAGACATCATTCCCCCACCCAAAATTTTTTTTGAAAATTTGACAAAGGCAACCCGGTTTTCCACGCACATGAAGCCACAATTTCAGTGACGCTATTTCTCATTTTTATGTTAAACACATCAAAATTAGAAAATTCTGGTCCTCCAAACTAGAACTAGTCCAAAACAACAAAAGGCCATGTGGAAAGGGCGACCAGAACGGGAATCTCTAATAATGTCATTTGGTGGCGGCGCCCTCAAAGACTGATAAGGCTCTATCAAATGTGGATAGGATGACCAAAATGAACTCTCTAATGCCTTGTGGTGGGACAGGCGCTGACTCAGAAAGGGGTGGTAGGAGGGGCCTTTCGACTATGGGGGTGGCACCCACGTCTGAGGTCTGCCCTCAGAAAATTTTAAAACTAACACTGCTGGAAACTCCCTTTCCGGCCACTCCGGTGATATCTTAAAGTCGATTTTCTATTTTATATGGACAGATTTTTTCCGGGGGCGGCAGATTTTTTAGTTGAGGCGGTTGAGCCTTTTTCCCCGGCCCCTTGGATTCGTGACTGTGGTGGCACCCCATAGCCTCCACATTGGCAATATAAGAGTGTGGACTGTGGACGCCCTTAAAACCCGCCGATTGATCAATGCCTTAAAAGCATTACAGTGTGATCATAACCGCGTGTATTATTTTATAATTGAGATGTTGTCAAAGTTTTTGAGGGGGCGCCATTTCTCGGGGCACCTTAATTTTTCTGGGGGTGCAATGTACCCCCTGTACCCCCGCTAGATACGGCCCTGATATGTTTACAATCTGACACAGGTTATTTGTACAGTACAAAGGCTCAAGTTGTAGTCACGACACTATCGATTGCACTTCAATGTAATAACTGCACTTGCCATAAAAATACTCATAACACTTTCTAATAACGTGATAATAATACTGGCACTTAATGGTACATTATGTAAAAGCTTAAAGATACATTAGTTTAGAGCTAAATATGCCTATTGCAAGTCTTTCTATCGGGTTCAAATCTTAATTAGACCTTTATCTACATAACAATCAAGTCTGCAGCCCATCTGATGGTTTGGATACAGTCGTCCATTTAATAATAAAATCATTAAATGGTTGACCAAGCAAACGGTTACCGCTTATCACTGACGTCACTACTGGAGACTGTTGATGAAAGGATTGATAATTGAGGGCGGAGATATCATCTGTCAATCAAACAATCTGCAATTCTCGGAGACTTTCAACAGTGATAGTTTTGTTCAGAATATGGTAATTTGACTGAAATTTTCAATTTTTTCTTTTTTTATCATCTATTTTTGATTTGTTATATCAAGAATGGCCAACTCTTTATTAAAATCTTAACTAATGGATCTTAAAGCTGCCTATAGCAGGTCTTGATTTTGGCTCCTTTGCTATATAAATTATTATTTAGACATTTATTGACACAACAAGCCTATAATCAATTCTCTAGACAATTGGATGGACATGATTTAAACGGATTAAAACAGTTGCAAGATTTAAAAACTTATGGTGAAATCGTTTATCAAGATTATATCTTGATTGCCAAGTACCGAAACAATCTACACTACATCTTTAAACAGAATAAAGTAATTTGAATGAAATTTTCAATATTTATCTTTTTATTATCTATTTTTGAATAATTACAGCAAGAACGGCCAGCTCTTTATCTTATCTTTTTAAGGCAAGAAGTAGTTGAAATATTTTCTACAGGAAACTTGACATAACCTATAATAATTATTAATAACACATTTTTATCTTTATTTATAGATATTGGACCAGCTGTTCCAAGTTTCTCCTATATTTTATTGATTTATCAAGTTTTAAAATATGAAAAACACTTCAAACAGTACAAATAACACAATTGTACTCAGCATATGCAGCATCATTAAGCGGGGGGGTCATAGAGAACTTTATTAGATGCGTAGGGTAAAATATGCAATTTTTGGTCCACAGAATTCTGGGTAAATTTGGTAATATTAAATATTAATCTGATTAAAATACAAATCTATATTTTTTTTGTTTTTTTATACTTTTGATGACCTCCACTACAAGAAGATCTGACCGGTTGTCATGGGAGGTTGCGTCAGGGGTCATACCAGCACTTTTGACCCTATGACGTCAGTCACTTGATTAACCAATAAGCTATGATGTTTCAAGTGGATATATACGACTTTTGCTTTGTCTTCGCTGCGAAATACAACTCTTGCTTTGTCTGCACTGCGAATGTCTACTCACCATAACAGATAATTTCAACCATAACATCTCTTCCATATCCTAGTGTAGTAAAGACAAGTAAAACGAAACGAAATAGGATCTGCGTATTAATCAGATAGTATTTTGGTTAACAGTAGGCCTACATATAGATACAATAAAATACATTGTTTCGATGGCAATTAGAAATTAAACTAGAAATAGACAGGGCAAGATTCTCTGGAATACAATTACGTTTTATTGCCGAGCAACACTTCGACCTGGATTCTCTAGTCTTTATCATACAGTGGAATAATGTCATTCAGTAATAAACAGTAATTGTATTCCATAAAATTGTTCCAGTGTAAAATTAAGCACAGTTTATTGCGTATATCAAAGCGTGTGGGGTGGGGGACCTGGTTGAGAGGGAGAGAGACATGGGGTTTAGTGTACACTCGACACAAACTAGGTCATTTTGGCACTAACATATGGTTTAATTCTATTTCAATAATTCGCTTGCACGTAGGGGTCTTTAGCAGTGGGAAGAAATGGCAGGACCCGGAGAAAACCGACATACAACCAGGGAATCAAAACCACGCCAGTTGACTTTATGATACTGCACACCGCGCACAAGCTAGCCATCGACCCCCGGATCTTGTTGATGTTTACATTCTATTTATTTACTATCAAAATACTTGAAACATATAAAAACCTAACGCAGACGATGTAACATTCTTCTAATCAATTTGTTCACAGTCTGTGGGTTAATAAAACATGTTACGACAAAGTGTTTGTGAAATCAAACTTGTCAGATCTCTGTTTGTCAACTGTGTTAAAGACGGACATTCGGAAACATGGGGTTTAACATCCACTCGACACAAACCTGGTCATTTTTGGGGGCTAACACATGGTTCAATTTTTATTTCAGTAATTTACTTGTGTGGTGGGGTCTTTGGGAGGAAACTGGACAACCCTATTCCTTATCACAAATAAATGTGGGATTGAAACCACACCACTTCATCCAATGACAGACCTTATGATATAAAGCACACCAAACCGTTACCCCACTAGTTTATAATAGATTCCTACATCAATCAAATCTCGTCCCGAGACTTTAGACTATAAGTTTTATAAATTAAGCCTCCTGATGACTAAACGATGTGTATTGGGTACTGATATAGCACAGTGTGCCACGAGGGAAATTGTGCCTGGACAGCAGCACTATGGCCTACTCTTATATTGAATTCTAACTTCCAAGCGATCTTTTACGTGCATGCCAAGGGAAGTCGGTTTTTGTCCCATATGAACGACTAGACAGCTTTCCTTGTCACTGTCAGGCCCTTTGTACTCTATGAATTAAGCCTCCTGATGACAAATAACTAAGTGTGTATTAGGTACTGATCTATGATAGGTTATATCTTTATCTTGTACTAATTATAAGTTCTATGAATTAAGTCTTCTGATGACTAAACCATGTATATTAGATACCGTTAGGTTACATATGTATCTGGTACTAATTTCTATAATCTGGTAATTACCCTATCGGCAACAGTACCAAGTAGGATAAGCTTTATCTTTATAGAGTAGTTGTCATACCAAGATAATGGTTGACCAATGGATACTTTAATTATCTCTTGACATGTACTGTATTAGCCCCTTTATTCATTAATTCTGACCGAGATTACTACAACACCACCTGGATAGAAACCTGAATAACAGAAAGTTTAACAGCCTAAGAGTCAGGATCTATAAATAACCCATGTATTTATGTAACAAGTAGTATTGATTCCAACCAGGTTCAAGGATAGAAATAACAGGATGTGAAATGTATTATTAAACTGGAAATGTTGTTGTCAGTTGTCATCAAACTTTACATGTATGCTACTGTATCGTTAAAACAGACAGCTTAAAGGGTGTATGGTTTTATTCTTTGGAACTTTAAAATAGACGAAAATAAGTTTAAAACTAAAAGCATATTCAAATGTAATATGAAGTGATTTATATTAATTTTTCAAACAAATTTTTGATTTTGTTGTTTTGAGAATCAATCATAACCAATTACTATTGAATTGTCTTGTAGGATATGTTTTTCTTTGTTCATTACAAATGTCGCATAAAAGAATAGAGTACACATCAAGTGTACTGATTATAAAATCATTGTATCTTAAATATTGGATATTTTTATGATCCTATAGTTTCACGGCAAGATAACAACATCAATATTGATTGAAATGGACCAATATTATGGAAATTTTGAGTTAGATGTTAAGCTCCTCTAACATGTGACTATAATAATCAATCAGTAAATATGCAGAAAGGCTTTCAAATTCATTCATCCTATGTTTTTAAACTCTGCCCTAAGCAGTCAAAAAGAAACACAATCCTTTAAATTAGAATTGTAAAGAATTTAACCATAAATTGCAGTAAATACAGTTAAAGATACAGTATGGGAGATTAGATAAAGAACTCGCAGTTCTCACGATAATAGTTAATAGCCAACAAATAATGTTATGGGAATTTGCTGAAAATTTCAGTCAAATTGATCCACCCTGAAACAAGACTTTACCGATCGAATTTTGGGCCTAGCCCCGATCATTATTACTAAAGTCAGTACGATAAAAAAACATAGTCTTGATTATCCATTTTTTGATTAAATCATGAATGAAAGTTGAGCAGCAAATTGGATCCTAATCCAGAAAATGTCAGGGGTTAGCGATGACATCGAGAGTTGATTATGGTCAGGTCTGGATAAGATTATTAATGTCTAATTAATAATTTAGATAATATTGTCAGACACTTTGGGACAAATATCTTGCTAATTCTCCAAAGGTAAACAAAATATTTCAAAAATGGAAAGACTGGTAAAACAACATGTATGAGAGTGAAATCATGATATCAACCTGAAATTTGGGAAGATTAAAGAGCTAAATCTGCCTATTGCCAGCCATTCTTTGGACCTTAAATGTTATATAAATTATCAATTAGATATTTATTAACAGGACATGACCATAATTGACTCTCAATGTCCATTTTAAGTAGATTAGAACAGTTTGGTTATCTAATGATTTAATTTAAAAATAGAGAAATAAGGTTAAGACTCGAATGACCAGTACCGTGGTTAAGATCACTGCACACATTTTGTCAAAACTACAACCATTGGTAACTTCGCTCAAAATAAAGTAATTTGAGTGAAATTTTCAATATATTCATTTTGCATTATCCATTTTAAAAATACTATATCGAGAATGACCAGCTCTTTGCTCTTTATCTCAATCTTACATAATGCCCCTCTAAGTTTGTAAACCAGTTCCCTACAATTTACAAACCAAAATCCATGTTTTTCCACTAGCACTATTCCTTTAACAAAATCATTGGCTATAAAACTGGGATATATGTCCAAGTTTTTTTTTATTCCATCAACAAAGTGAACTTTCTTAGAAATCTTGTGATTCGTGGTGTATAATTTCCAATAAGCATGATGATTCTCTGCAAATTCCACAGAGGAACTAACTCATCCATGAGAACCAGTCTAGGCAGACAGACTACAATTCAATCAAATTACCATCGAATAATAATCACACTTGCAGACAGCTTTATGCACTTTATAATATCCTCCCTCGAGAATGTTCCACTTAAACAGTTCACAAGTTAATGGATAAAAAAACATTCCATTAATCCTGGTGTGTAGATCAATCAAGTAGAAGCTCTGATTAGAACTTGAACGGCCTGTTCTCCTAAGGTCATTTCATCCCCCTTGTTGAGGGGTTTCCAAATTGTATGTTTAAAGGACCTATCCCAATAACATTTTGGAGAATAAAACAGCTTAAATTTGAGTTAAAATTCCTTAAAATCCTCTAACTTGGGGCCCAGCAACATTTCGAGACAAGGTACATACATCTTTCCTCTACATTTTGGGGCTTAAATTTTACACGTACACTGGCTTTTATCTTTGAGGCTCTGTTCATATCAGGATGGTCCCTTTAATATCGACATCTGATTCTGAGACACGATTTTTGTGTCCCCAAGTTATTGTCAGAATTTGAATATATGTGAGTGTCTTTACGTAGTCATTCTATAGAAAATATAGGAAAACTGCTTTAACTAGCCCAGACATGATAATTTAATACAGTCTCGTGCAGACTATACAATCAAAGTAAAAAATAACAATGGAAGTAAACATAGGGTCACGGTGGGTTTGCAAGGAATATATCAACGCCCATCAGTTGACCAGGTTTTGATGGCCGTTGCAGTAACTCTAAAAGAATTGTGTGCAATGGAATCACGATATGGATGAGGACCAATCCTGAATTTCAATAGGGTTCATCCTTGGATTAGTCAAGGAATCACATCAAGTTTGAAAAAAAGAGAAATAGAGAAATGGGGTTTAACATCCCCTCGACACAAACTAAGTCATTTTGGGACTAACATATGGTTCAACTTTATTTCAATAATTTGCTTGCGCGTAGGGGTCTTTAGCAGGTGGAGGAGACCAGAGGACCCGGAGAAAAATCACCAGGTTGGACAGGTGACTCTGCTCCTTGTCACGTACAATGGAAAATCAAGTTTGAAAATAGGATTGATAAAGGCTAAATTTGAACCTGAAAATGATTTGTGAAAGGTCCCTTATTGGATTGGTCTTCTACTGGATGTGGTTTCTCCTTGTCAGTGATGCAGGATGGAGGGTCTGGCAAGGGAAAATGTACAGCCATTCAGATGGGACAAAAAAACCTGAGGTCCTGTGTAGACATTGGCATGCCTGTTAAAGAACCCATGACAGTTGGAATTCGACCTAAGAGTAGGCCTAACACTGCTGTCCTCGCATTTCAATTCAACAATGGTTCAATTCTATTTAGTATAAATACAAATGTATTAAAATGATGGAAAAAATAAGCCAGTGACACCAAGATTAGCAACTTTAAAGCAAAAACTAATTTAACATGAAATAGAAATAGAAAATAGTCATTATCTAATATCATAAAAGATCTTTAAGAAATTTGGTGAGAGAAATTAGCCAGGCCATAAATAATATTTTGTCTGAGTGAACTTTCTATACTTAATATTTACATAGATATCTCACGGAAGAATGAATAACTATAATAAAGACAGATATTGTATATTTACCAGAAGGTTATATTCACTCAAATGTTAACAATAAATAGTTCCTTAGGGTGTAACTTTCAACATAAAAGTTCAACCCATTCATTCTGACAAGACAAATGACATTAAAGAGACACTATCACTTGTGTTCAAATAATGATAATTTTGGACAAATAAAACCTTATGTCACATTTCATGATCTTCATTAAATGTCTTATCTTGACCACTTACGTACATGTTCACAAGCACACCCAGAAATATTTATTGCATGCTACTCCTTTATTGTGACAAGACAAATTTTAAGAGATACACTCATTTAAGTGACCGTGGGAAATCAATAAAAGAAAATTCTTAAACTCATTTGAACACATTCCAATCAGTAAAGTTTAAAATAGTCTGTGTGAAAATTTGGAAATAAATTTGACCACCCTTTCCTTAGATATATAGACATTTTAAAATCAATCTAAATCATACCTTTAAAAGTGGTTATTAAGTTCATTGAACAGGTGTATTTCTTTGACAATACTTACTATTAAATGCTTAAGTTATGGCAAAATAAACCTAAGAACATTTAATTTAAAAAACTAAAGCAAAATATCAAGAGTAGATAATCTCCTGACTTCAGTTCAATCATATTGTAAAGATTTTACTCAACACTTGGAGTGCCATTTGTAATGAATTGACTTGATGAACAAGTCTAAAAATATCCCACAGGAGAATACTACCGGTAAAGACTGGAATAACCAGATGACAAAGACCGCCATTCAATTTTGACTCTTTGAACGTAACTGATTAGAATTAACCGTAAAAACAGAATCAATTGAATGTAAGTCAGTTTATATGCATTCATATTACATTATTATATATGCGTCCCATATGTGTCCATTTCTAGATGCCAAAGAATACGGATTTAACAATATTATAATTCACAAGTGATTCGAATTTCCATAAATGATGATCAGTTGCCTTAAATAGGCCATGTAATAGTATGTAATTAAATATATGATTATTCGTTAATGATAGTAAATGAATTACAATTATTTAATTTTATAGCTGAAAGTGATAACACCTCTTTAAACCTAAATTAGGTCTACCTGCATGTCCAGTACATGTACCGGGTACTGATAAAAAAAAAAAACTGACCCTATAAATAGAGTGCTGGGGGATATTGAGGCTTCTCCATAAAAAACAAATTATAAATAATATCATTAATTACATCAATCATTTATGTACTGAGGCAAGGTTTTACCCAAAATTTGTTATAAAGTCTGTGTGTGTTATTTTCAATTTCGAAAATTTGTTTTAAAGTCTGTGTGTGTTGTTTTCATTTCGAAAATTTGTTCTAAAGTCTGTGTGTGTTATTTTCATTTCGAAAATTTGTTCTAAAATCTGTGTGTGTTATTTTCATTTCGAAGATTTGTATAAAAGTCTGTGTGTGTTATTTTCATTTCTTTAGGCCTAACATGTTATCTAAATTATTAGACATTTATTAACATAACAAGACCTTAACCACCTATCGATGACATCGTTAGTGGATTTGAATATGTTTTGTGTTGGATGATTTAACGTAAAAATGGATAATCAAGACTTTGTTTATTATCGAACCAATGGTAGTAATGACGAATGAGGCTAGTCTAAAATTGAATTGCTAATATCTCAGTTCTGAGTGACGTAATCTGACAATATTGCATTTTGCCATAGGTTAAACATACATTATGTAAGAACTAAATCTGCTTATTGCAAATCTCTCATTGGGCCTTAAATGATATATAAATTATTAATTAGACATTCATTAACATGACAATACCATAATCAACTCACAATGCCATCGGATGGCTCCGTTTTTAAGTAGATTGGAATGGCTGAGAAGCAAGGCTAAGACTTGAGTGACCAGAACAGTTGTTATGATCAACGCACACATCTTGTCAATACTACAACAATTGTTAACTTTGCTCAAAACAAAGTAATTTGAATGAAATTTTCAATATATTCCTTTTGCATTATCGACTTTTGAAAGATTATGTAGAGAACGGCCAGCTTGTCAACTAAATCTTACATAATGCCCCTTTAACAATTCCTCAAATGATAATAAGAGACATTAACATATAATTTAATAACAAAATCAAGAAAAAGATAAATTTGCCTTCCATGTTCATCATTTAATCTAATAAATACTCATCTGGAATCCATCCTTGATACGTGAAAAACTATGAGTTGTAATAATACTGCCATGTTTTATGAAAGACAGGATGTAACAGGTTATTCACCCACTATTGAATATGTAAAATATGAATATTTATTGTCATATCATGACATAATTGGGAGCTGCAGTGGCTCAGTGACTAATAGTATGTGCAGGGGAACTCCACCACAAACAAACAATTACACAAAACAAATTTACGGAGAAGTCGCAATATACAGAGAGTCTTTGATTCAATTCGGTGTTGGTAGATAAAGCTCCCTTGAATTTCCAGCGGGGTTTCCCCTTGTCAGTATGTACAGGACGGAGTGCTTTGCTTTCATGACCTCATTAGAATATCATGCGAGAAAATCACTTGTCATATATTATTCAATGACAAAAGATTCAGATTTTGGGTCAAGGATAGAGAGAGAAAGAGAGAGAGAGAAGGGTTAATGTCCACTTGACACAAACTTGGTCATTTTGAGATTAACATGCATATGTTTCAATTTTATTTTAATAATTCGTTTGCTAAAGGGGTCCTTATAGGAAACCGGAGGAAACCCGCAAGGTTGGACAGGCATTCCTACTCCATATCAAGTACAACTGGGGAATCCAAACCCCATCAGCTGACTCAATGACAGACCTTATGATACAGGGCGGAGGTGCTTACTATTCGGTCATCGAACTCCCCTGTTCAACACAAAGCTCTGAGTCAAGGATAAATAACTAATGTACAAAGTGAAGAAGATGTTTGGTTGCACTTTTTTCCAAGAGGGAAAATATATTGAAAATCATATGGTGATGTAAATCACAACAGGATTCAGCTATGAATAACATACTTCCTTTTCTCGTTATATAAATCCTACCAGAAGTCCGGGTTGAATTACATGGGTACTACTGAATCATTTTCGTACTGAAACAAACATATTTCCTGCTTACAACCGGACGATCAGTGGGTAAGACGCTAAGTGGGTAAGACGCTGGCTTGTTAGTCTGGAGGTCAGGTGTTTGATCGCTGGATTGGCCGAGAAAGTTCATCTAGATTTTCCGTTGTTGTTCCCAATTGTCAGTGATACAAGACAGAGGGCCTGACAAGGACAGCTGTCTAGTTGTTTGGATGGAACAAAAAACCGAGGTCCAGTAAACACATTGCCATACATGTAAAAAATCCCTTGACAGTTGGAATTCGATATAAGAATAGGCTGTAGTACCTCTGTAGCACACTGTATGGTGTATGCCAATCTTTATTAGCCCAGGTTGGAGCCGAACAAAATGGCGTTAAACCCCATTTCATTTCATTTCATCTCTGCTTACAAGCAGACCAGAATTACATGGGCACTACTGAATCATTTTCGTACTGAAAAGATATATTTCGCGCTTACTATCATAAATCTCTGCCTTTATGTTCAGTCTGGCTGACAAATTAGTAACATTTCAGTTACTGAGATTGTTTATTTAGCTCTATGCAACCATCATAACCACCAAAAGACTGTCAGGGAGGGATTGTCTTCTATATGTACATTTCAGGGGCTACGCCTGAAGGGCGCAATGACGAGCTTTGCGTCATGGTTTTGAGTTTTTTGCACCCCTCACAAATGGCAAAAAATCATGCTGTTTTCAACATTATATTCATAACCATAATGCTCAACCAGTATAAATCATATACTGTGGGTCAGATATGCTACAAATGGACTCTAGCATGTTCTACTCAGTGGGGCAGTCACCCATTGTCCTTGTCACATAGATCTTAAGATCTAAAGCAAGTACACTGGACCACTTGACCCCACTAATAACTTAATGAACATTTGACTACATATATATAGAGAGAAATGGGGTTTAACGTCCACTCGACACAAACAAGGTCATTTTGGGACTAACATAAGGTTCAAATTTATTTCAATAATTTGCTTGCGCGTAGGGGACTTTAACAGTGGGAGGAACACACAAGGTTGGACAGGCAGTCCTACTCCTTGTCACGTACAACCAAGGATTCAAAACCATGCCAGTTGACTCAATGACAGGTCTTATGATGCAACAAACACGAGCTAGCTAACCATTCGGCCATCTAACTTCCCATATACATGACACACAATATCAATATTAGTTATGAAAAGGATTTAAAACTACATGACTGTATTAATAGATACCTCTAAACTTAGAAAATAAATCAATAAGCAGAACAACTTACCTATACCTAGAAGACAAGCTATATCTTTATTACTATGGAAACCAGAACGACTCAAAATTTGCCCTGCAGCTTTGATTTCTCTTCTTAATGTATGACTGTGATAACTAGCCTATTAAAGATATTACAAAGAACATAATCAAATGGATCAAAATACAATACAAGACTGGAAAAAAGCTGCAATGTTAATAATAACACATTTACGGAACATCTAAAATCCCACACAATATGCTGCCTATTGGCGCTATTACACCCACTGTAAGAACAAATATAACATTACGGACATTCCACTGAAAGAGAAAAAACATTACTTACATCGACCAAAATATGCTGCCCATTGGCAATATTATATTCTGGATAACACCCACACATGGACATCAAAAAACATAGAAAAACAACACACAAACAAAATCCGCAACTTTAAGGATCTGCATCTTCTTTGATGAAAGAATAGCCTAAACTTAAAATTGAAGAAAACAAAAAAGCTACAATATGGGCAAATTTGTAACTGTAACTTCTGTAATGCTTATTCATGTTGCCGATTTCATCTACATTGTTTCATGCGGTACAAATACTAGTATTAATTTCATGGATTTATATGTACAATAATCCTATCAATATTGTCATAAATTTGACAAAGTAAAATGAAAAATATATTCATCTATTGTTTAGAAATGACTGTGGGCCTGACAAGGACAACTGTCTAGTCATTTGGATAGGAAGAAAAACTATGGACCCATGTACACATTGGCGAGCACTTAAAAGATTAGCTGGCAATTGGAATTTTATATAAGAGAAGCTCTTGTCGCTTCTGTATTGGCAAAATTTCTTTTATAGGACAATGTATGGTTTATGCACGTCTCCATTAGCCCAGTCAGAGTAGAACAGTAGGACGTTAAACTCCACTTCATTTCTATCCAAACAGAAGCATTTGTTTAATACTGTCTGCTTAATAACTTCTTTTATAAACTTCAGAGAACTCTAGTGGTCATTCTCTTATTTTGATTACTCAGAGTCCAGGATGTTTTTAGTTGGGTTGGGTGGCCGAATGGTTTAATGCATGCACTTTAGATCATAAGGTCTGCCATGGAGTCAAATGGTGTGGTTTTTATCCCTTACTTGTACATGACAAGGAGCAATCTGTTTCACAGGGGTGGCTTCTTATCTCTCTACATGTGACATCACATCACGTGGCTTCAATCATTAGCTCTAGGGAGTATGCATTGTTTACATAATGTCAACTGGACCAGGCAGAATGATGCCTTTTACTCATTTTATATACCCATTAACACTTAATGGGAAATATTTTTGATCCATAAACACTTCAAACACCTTTATTTATTTCTCTAATACTTCAAAACAAATTTGTAGAAGGAAAAAAGTTAGTATTGCGAGCTCATCAACTCGCACCTATCTTCTACCTCTAAAGGATTTAAGCGGCCTATCGAATATTCACTGCTGATCAGTGTAGACAAAATGTAAGGTCGCCTGCCTCACCATGAAGGGTTTCTGTGGGTCCTCTGGTTTCCTCCCACTGGTAAAGAATTGTGTTATGTGTTAGTCCCAAAATAACCTATTTTGTATTGAGCAGATGTTAAACCCCATCCATCTCTCATCTCTTTAATTTCAAAGGTTGGGGATCAAAGGTTATGTTGGAGTCGAAGTTTGCTATGAACCAAATAAATAACATTATTCTCTATAGTATTTTTTGTAGTATATTTACTCAATTGTATTTATTCAAGGCAAATTGCTAGATTTATCTCGATAGATTATTCAATAATGAATCATTTCTATTTATAGCAATGACACAATTCTACAAGGATGTATGGGAATGAAAATGATTTGTTAGATTGGTAAAAATTAAAGGGATATAGCCATTTATTTCAGGTGTGTGGAAGAAAATGTGGTCTTAATTTTCTGCACCAGCTTGGCTAATATGGACAGGCATACACCATTCAGTGTGCTACGTTGGAAATTTTGCCAGGACAGCAATTATAACTTCCAACGTGTACATGGAAATTTAGTTTTGTGTCACATCTGTCGTCTGAACAATTAAATACTGTTCCTTCCTAGGCCCTCTGTCCTGCACCACTGACAAGGAAGAAACACAACTTCCAAATGAACTAAAGCAACTACTATTATTAATAAATTCAAACAATATGTAACCTGCTTTTAGTTTAATCACCATTCGTATTCGTAATGTTATTACTTGCCACTGTCTGTGTGTTATGTTAGTTTTAATATAACTGACTAGTAAATGACAAGGATTAGGGTCGCCTGTTCAACCTCATGAGTTTTCTCCAGGTTCTCCAGTTTCCTCCCACTGCTTAGGACCCCTAGGCGCAAGCGAATTATTTAAATAAAATTGAACCATGTTAATCCTGAAATGACCCAGTTTGTGTCGAATGGAGGTTAAAATATGACACATACATGGGATTCCCTAAAATAATCCACTAACAGCATTTATCTCTCTTATGTCTGTGTCTCGGATCTCCAAAAACAGTTGTGATTCAGTGCGTTGGAGATAAGGAAAGGAGCTAAATACTCTGATCCCATAAAGGGTTCTTAAATCCCTCACAAAAGACAGCCTATATGTACATGATGTATCTGTTGAAATAGCCATCAAAAATGGAAAGCCTCCAAATAAGTTTGATCAAGATAAGACACATGCTCCTGTACTACAAGTTTGTGAATAGTTTCTATCTACTGGCTATGTGCTGCAGAATTCATATTGCAGTCACCCGTGAAAGATTCAATTCCTGATTCAGTATTCAGATATCACAAACTAAATACCATTGTTATATTGATTAATTCACAGAATTATATAAATAGCACATGGTCTGAAACCGGTGCCAATCAATATCCAATAGTCTAATCATATTGATTAATCAATAATTCACCAAAAGCATTTGTCTTAATACAATCTGTTGGTGACGTGGCTCAAGTCTAGATTCATTCCAATTTTATTTGTTATGCTTGACATTCCTAAAATCTTAAAGCTTTAACATACATTATGCAAGAACACAATCTGTCTATTACAGGTCTTTCTTTAGGCCGGAAATGTTATATAAATTATCTATTAGACATTAATTAACTTATCCAGACCATAATCAACTCTTGATGTCATCACTAGCCTGCAATAGTTACTGTATTAGAACGCGGCCTGTTGCTGCGGATTGAATGAAAAAAAATGGCTAATCCAGACTATGTTTTTTATCAAACCGACTAAAGGAATGATTATCGAGGCTAGGCCCTAAATTCAATTGCTAAATTCTTGGTTCATGGTGGATCAATTTGACTGAAATTTTTAGCCAATTCCCTTTACATTATCTAGTCTGCAACCATTTTAATGAGAACTGCCAACTCTTTATCTTATCTCCCATAATGTATCTTTTAAGGACCACGCCAATTCAGGTATTACGAATGCAATTTATTCGATTTTTAAGATTTGAGTGCAACATTTTCTTGATCATTTATCATTAAGGAACTCTAGGACCTAGAATTGACCAGCTCCTAATAAACTGCAAATGTAACCAATGGGCCGTAATCAGTACACAATTACATGTACTTCACTTTAACCGGTACTAATTAGGTTTACACTTTCTAACATAATTGGGGGGTTGGGATGGCCTAGTGGTCTAGAGCGCCGCGCTTCGACCTCTAGCTGGCCAGTTACCTCTGGCTTACGCCTGTGGTTTCGATCCCTGGTGTGATCGTATGTGGTATGGAGATAGGGGCGTCTTCTCAACCTTGTGGGTTTCCTCCGGGCACTCTGGTTTCCTCCCACTGCTAAAGACCCCTATGCGCAAGCAAATTATTAAAAGAAAATAAAACCATTGGACCTAGTTTGTGTCAAGTGGACGTTAAACCCCATCTTTCTCTCTCTCTCTATAACATAATACACATGTATAACAATGTCAAACATAAACTGCTATGTCATGTATGTCATAAATCAATTTTATGGTTTGGCCTTTTTTCGTAGTGTGTAACAGATTTGTTGAAACATTGAAGTGAATAATAGCTCTGACTGAATCCATACCTATGATTTCCCATGCTTTATACATTTAGCTTCTAAATTTTATTATTGTTTATTGAATTACCTTAAGATATTACATGTACATTTCAATCAATTACTAAACCCAATACACAATCAACTTGCAACATAAATTAAACAGGGTACATGATGCGTGTATTATATAATTACATGTCCTTAAATTATTTTACAGTCCTACTTACTTCTAATGTACAATTTGCTAAATGTTATTATTGTATATTAGATTAACTCCTCAGGTGTTAATGTACTTTAAGTAATTTAATCCCAATACTCAATCAGGGTATGTATATTATATAATTACTTTACACCTCTGTATATCATTAAATTTTATAATCTCACTTCCTTGTTCAATCTGCTTGATCATTATTCTTAATGTACATGTATATTGATCTATACAACCAATATTTTTTTTTCTAACACAATTTATTCAATAAATATCTACACATTATAAAGATACAATATACAATAATAGGATCCCTTTTATTTATATACTAACAGGATACCCGGTTTCAACAGGGCCCCAAATTCATGCAAGGCCTAAATTTGACAGGGGGCCCAATTCACCCCAGGCACAATTCACCCAGGACCTAAATTCGAGGCCTAAAACATTCACATGGTCATGCTGGTTAATTTGATACCATTATGTGGGATAGAGCACATCAACAAAGCGTCATTTAGCCTGGGGTCCAGGCCCAATTCGCTCGGGGACCAAATTTGATGGCCTAAAAAATTCATTAGGTCATGTTGGTTAATTTGATACCACATATGTGCAGATTATTGCAGGTTGACAAAGTGTGATGGGTGAACAAACACACATACACAGACATCTTTGATTTTATTGAAATAGATTTACAATCTGATTAAAAAACTGACCTATATTTCGTTCTTTTATACTTTCGATGGCCTACACTACTTGAAGATCTAATATGTTATAGTGGGAATTCACATCATGGGTCAAACAAGCGGCTTTTGACTGTATGATGTCAGACATTGATTAACCATTGGTTTACCCATAGCTCCGTGCATCAATAGACCAAGAACTTGCCGTAACAGAATGTTTCATTGGCTAATCCCAACGCGTCAATGATAACAGCCCGTCCAGATCCTAGTGTAGTTAAGTCAAGTAAAACGAAATTTTGGTCTCTAAAAACGAAACGAAATCAGATCTGTGTTTTAATCCGACTGATAGATTTATAAATTTAATTGAAGAGTACCATGGATATGTATACCTACCAAACGACAAATATGTGGTTTAAAATCAACATTCCGGCTGCCATAACTTTTTGAGGATAATCCTTTTCTTAAAGTTTCACAATTTTTACAGGTATGTAGTTTCTTTTCTAAGGAATTCACTATACATTTCTGGATTACAGAATTTGATAACAGGATTCTTAACGGTGATGGATTCGATAAACAAAAAAGCTTATTCATTTCCTATGATGATAAATGAAACTGAAAAGAGAAAAGAAATTTAATTCATTAGCAACTTTATGAAGATTAATTACCATTTATTAAATTTAAAGAGGTGGTACTTTCACCAGTGTTAGATCATTATAATGTAATAGGCTCAGCTGATGTTATCCACACCCACATCAGGATTAACTACAAAGCTTCAATTTGGAATTGGTTTTATAAAATGACTGGATTGCTTCGAAGAAAGCAGAAAGAGACAACAAAGAGACAACAAAGAAAATACAAGGACTGGTATGTACTTTGGTATAACGCATAAAGAGAGAGAGAGAGAAATGGGGTTTAACGTCCACTCAACACAAACTAGGCCATTTCAGCATTAACATACATGTATGGTTTTCATTTTATTTCAATAATTCGCTTGTGCGTAGGGGTCTTTAGCAGTGGGAGGAAATTGGACGACCCGGAGAAAACCCACGAGGTTGGACACAGACAACCTGGGATTTGAAACCACGCCAGTTCACTCAATGACAGGCTTTATGATAGAGTGCGCATGTGCTAACCATTTGGCCATTCAAACCCCGCTGTCAAGAATGAAAAACAATAAGACATTTACTCTCGCTATGGCATTTTCTGTTTTTTAGATAGTATTATTTATTAAGATTCAGAGGATTTGCGCAGATTGCATATAGGAAAATACCCTTAGATTCTCGAAAAAATTGGTCTATTTAAAATTCTGCTATCCAGCACAGTGTATTTTAGCTTCTTTTTTATGTACTTGATTAGACACAGGATTGACGTCAATAGGTAATATGGTCACAAAGTACATGTTATAATCTCCCCCATTTGTTTTAAGTACATGTACAAGCTATACAGTGATTGATAATACAGTTAGTAGTATTACTACTGGTAAATCAGTTGGAGCTACACCAAAACAAATCTTTAACATTCAACTACTTTTTATAATCATCACACGAGAATCCAATAATGTTAAATAAATTTTGATTGGATTCAGGAATTAAAGTGGGGTGATTCTGAAATGATTATTGTTTTTATGTATAAACTTGCACATATACCGTTCATTTATAACCTATTGTGGAATGCGCGTTTTATCATCCAAACGATAAGCTAGGCACATTTAAAAAAGCGAAATGTGTCTAATTTTATTTCAAATCATTTTCAGAATTACCCCACACTATGCTTGTTTAGTTTGAAACTCTGAATTAAACAGAACTAGTAGGTCACTATCAATATTCATAAAGAATAAGGGAACATTTAATTGTTATACGACGTATGACATACATAAGGAAGAGCAGGGGAGAGCAGAATAACAGACTCTCACATTTACAGATCTTATAACATTCTATTAGTAAGTGCATACATACACCAACACACATGAGAACGCAAGGACAAGACACAATATACACAAAAATTTCAAACAATAAACAACAAACAGATATCAAATCAAGTGAATGGAACCGGGAGCTTGCCATAGGCATCTACTGCACTGTACAATCGTGTGCCTGGCTGTAATGATACAGATACAGACAGTCAAATGAAATTTCAGTCACACAACCAGACTCTGTTTGACAACAATTCAGACTTACTTGACGACTTTTCAGACCTGGCGATATTTTGGTCTTGGTTTTCTGACTGAAGACAATTTATTAACAATAATAAAGTAATATAACCTTGTTAGTTGTCTTTTATTTATTGCAATAAAAACTATTAAAAGATTGGAAACTATTGCTTGGAGTATACATTTACACATGTAAGTGTTAAAATAACCTTGCTCTCCAGTACAAGATAGATTTGCTTTAATCCAATCCTAATCAATATTCAACATGATTTTCAAACAGATAGTCATTTTTCGTCCTATCTACAAAAAGAAAAACATTTGCGGGCAGGTCCTTCAGTTTTGCCGATGCACGACTTTGGAATGATCTATCTGACAGTTTAAACAACTCATACTCTCAGGGTAGTTTTAAGAAATCACTTAAAACGTACCAGGTATCTTTAGTATTATATTAATGTATATACTAGATTATTTATTTTATTTACTGTACAGTGCCACTGAATGTAGTAATAAGCACTATATTACCGGGAAATATGATTAACTTAAAACTTAACAGAAACAACCCAACACTGCTAGCTGTCTATAGTTTTATTTAATAAAAGATTAACACTGCTAGTTGTCTTTTGTTTTGTTTAATCAGCGATTACTGAACTTGACAATCAAATATTGTTGGAAATTTGTGTATATTTAGTAATACTTGGTTGTTTTTTTGTTTATCAAATAGTAAATGAGCTTGATTGACAGATCACTGCTAATGTTTTTATAATTATGATAGCCTCATCCAAAAAAGAACAGTAGGTTTCTTTGTACATACCTACAATAACATTGGGATTATCCGTTAATCAGCTTTAATTATCCCACTTTGATCGTTGCCATTTATATTATTTTCCATAAAAACTTTTCTTTGTTCGCAGTAATTATCGATTGGTACTGCCATCTTTGGCAAGTATGTCAACCTGCAGCCTACGGATTATTGTTAAAAATTTCTAGGGACTTGTAAAAACAGTGCAGGTCATGTAAATATTTGCTTTTATTTTTGTGTTGGTCATTTTCAAACAAATTTATCAGCATATCATTCTTTTTTTAAAAATATATTATCAAAAAACTAATATTTTATCGTTTTGTAGAGCCTTTAAATAACCACATGTTTGATGTTAGTATGTCCTTTTGTGTACTGAATTAACCTGTTTACAAATACATCAACTACCTTTTTTATATCAATTATACAAACATAGTACCCGTACATATTTACATAAAGAAATAAAACATTCTTTTCGTAAACATTCAACATTGGAAGTATTGTTGTTCCTTTAAAAGTTCTATAGAGTGCATGATCCACGACCTCATATGCTGTATTTGATGGCTAACGGTATATTTTGCCTGCATGTTATTTTTTTAAAATAGTTTTGGACTTATTATAAATTGATTTGACAGTTATGTTCAACCAATCCTTTCAACTTATTCCCAAGTGTGAAAGGTTACCTACCGGAGTCCGAATTGTCACATGACCAAGTCATAACTGTCAAGGTCATATTTTTTTTGAGTCCGAAAACTTGAGTCCGAAATGTCATGGGATCGTCTGGATAGAAATGTCATAAAATCATACAGTTTTCATTCTATTGAACCAAGATCTGTAAAGTAGGCTATTTAACTAATATAAACTTATCTTATCATTTAAGGGATTAAACAAAATGAGATTGCAAAATCATAAAATGGAATTAATTGCAGCTAAAACAAAACCTGTAACAAAGATCAGATTTTATCTCAACGTTTTTCATAGCTGGGAGTACGTGGTTTGAAAAGCTTCCTGGGCCTGACACTGACAAAATTCTGTCACTGAGACAGACAGATAAATTGTACTTGACACAATCACTGACTTATTCACAGTTACAGACAGTTATATAATAATAATATTCATTACACTACGTTTTTACACATCATAAATGATTGAATTTGGTCGAACTAATCAATTTACTGCAGAAAAGAGTCCACGCACGAAATTGAGATGTCCTACCGAATTCAATTAAACAAAATATATCTTAACCTTGTATGTAAGAATCCTATTTCGACAGGAATATTTTAACAATCCATAGAACCTTCACGAAAGTTAAATTTTCTTCATGGACGTCGCCATTTTGTTGTAAATACGGTATTAAGCCAATCAAGAGATGTGTTCCTTACGGAAAGGAAATAGATGATTTCGTGAAAGCGACCAATCACAAAATCGTTTCACCCCGCGTAAAGTCGAAAGAATACGTCCTTCGAAGGTGAGTACTCCTATTGAATCGTCAATATAACTGTTTCTAGTGAATGATAATCATAATACTTTATGTTATTAAAAAGCCGAATAGTTCCACTTTCAAATTATGCCTTTTTTAACACTGATTGGGGTCAAAATGATGTTTAATGTTCCCGTGTGTTTGTTTACAATTTCGACATAACGCCATGCTGCTCGGAAAAAGGCTGGTAGCTAGCTTCTTTGTTTTCGTATTTTCTGGACATTTTCTCTCCATATTTTAATTCTTGGCTTTGGAATTGGTGCTTATATTATATTGACATGGCCAGTCTGGTTTGTTTAATGTTCTATGATTGCTATTCTGACTGTTGGTGGGTATAATATGTTTTCCTGTCAATAAATTATCAGATTTATTTATTTGAACCGAACTGACACTTGGACGTCAGTTTTCATGGCGGTCTTCCCCTGAGTTCAATGACATCATTCTAGTCGCATTCTTTGATATTTGTAACATAAAGGAAAGACATAAAATCTGCATATTGTTGCGGACAATGTATTCTTGAATCAAAATACTATTATAAATTGCAGAAAAAGATTTTATACATGTGGATAATAAGACTAATAATAAGGTTAAAATTGACAATAATCCAAGTATAGATTCGTGTGTGGAGGTGTCCTCTTCAGTGTTCAGTCTTGTTTGCACAAGACTTTCTCAATTCTCTGGTGTTGCTTGTTATACTGACGAAGCCAGCCATGATTTAGACTTGCCATTGTTTTAAATAACTATTGTTTATTTAGCATCTAATCCTTCTAATTCTTTGAAAATTTCACCACAGATTCTTGCGAGTAATGCACAATCAATAATTTGGTTTGATCTATCGTGACAAAACAATCAAATAAAGAGAAATGTAATACAATATAAGATGGTGAAAAATAGAAGTTGACAAATCTTTTGTTTGCTTGAAATTGCACAGACTCGGTAATTACAATAAGATTATTTCTATACATGTTCCAAGAAGATATTATGTGTATGAAATAGGTCTGGGATAAAACCTGAACATATCAGCAAATTGGACAATTAAATGGCACACTGCCAATATATCCATAGAATGATAAATAACTTAAATAATATTTAAGTGGGTTAATAACATAGCATTTGATTTATATTGGAGCTTCATATATAAATTTCAAAAAATGCATGCAGAAATGATCCTTTTTAAAATTGTATGTGGTGAGCAAGTATTTCTATAATTATGTGTGTCTAAAGACATGTCAATCAAGTGAATGATATAAGATGCAGTCTATACATTTACACTAAATTCAAGCTTACATATTAAATATTAACTTTCTTCAACTTATTTAAAAATCATTAAGAATAAGCTTGTCTTGGCCTTCATGTACCGTACATGATTAGATGTCATCCAGATTAGATGCAGATTTAATTTCATGACCTCGTGGACAATAATAACTTCGATAAAGAAATAATTTCTTCACGTTTATTCGTTATTTTCTTCTGTTTTGCAGATGCTGAGGATTAATTTAATGCTGTGTGCTAGACGTAAATCTAGTTATGAATTTGTGTATCTTTAATAGGAAGGATTATAAAATCTCTGCATGCCAGCTCTACGCTACGAAACATTGTGGCTGCCAGACATGTCAGAGAAAAAATCACCTCCAAGAAAGGTGAAATTGATATAATTTCTTAGTTTTGTTGTTCTCTGTGTTATTTGTGATTCTAGAATGTGGATATATGTTGATCTGGAGTATTGTATTATCGATTAACCCCGGAGAGTAGCAGAGCTTTAGTTTTATCATTTCCCGGGATTAATACATTTGTGTGTTTTAATTGAAAATATTGTGTGTTTAATTTGTAAATATTGTGAAAAAATGTGACCCTATTCACATGTTGTTATTTACCTTTGCTTTTCTTTGTGTTAATGGGATGGGTTGAAAGTGGTAGAATGATTGTACATGAACAAAGATAAATATTTTAATTAAAAGTAGTTAAATCATGATAAAATCTGTGACATGCATTTAGAAAATGTGGAATATGGTGAGTTTTAGGGGGAGAGTCAGTGCACATTTTGATTAGATACAAAAAGAAGATTTTAATATTTACGTAATAACACATATAAGACAGATTGACCTTGCAGTACATGTACATGTATTCATGACCAGAATATTCACTCACATCAGAAGATACAATAAATAAACACAAACATTACACTTTGTTGTAGAAAAAACAGTATTGTTTTATCTACATTATGACATGTTCAGTTCACAGGTTTTGAATAAGAACTACCTACTGTACATTACAAATTGTATCATTAATATAAGCTCAAGGATACATTATATAAGAGCTAAATCTGTTTATTGGGCTGACCTTAAAAATATCTTTGTTTCACCAAACCCGACCCACAATTGAGGAGAAAGGTCGGTTTTTTTTCAGATTTTTTTTTTAAGTCAGAGAAGCCCATACAGAAAATGGATAACTTACTTATAAGCTGTAAACAAATCAATATTGAATGACATCGCATCGGGATTTTAAATTTTAGCGATGCCCGACTCGCATACGATTTGCTCCGAACTTGAAGTGTGAATTTTCTTCAACACGTTTTTAACGATCGTTCGGGTTGTGCCTTCATTTTTCTCTAACGGATATTGAATATATCGTCGTCAAGTTTAAAACGACGCTCCACAGACAAAGGCAGAATCATTTCGTAGGAATGGACATGTTTTCGTTTGCAACCATTTTGTTGAGAAGCGACACCTATGACGCTTTCGTCTTGATCAACCAGTTTCAATAATGAATCAAACATCAAACCATAGCCATAGTAAAGGGAAATAACTCCCGTGATATATTTCAGGTTGACACACAAAATAAAATAAAAAGATCGCGGAAAAGTGCAATAAAATAATTTGGGTCGGGGGTGGATTTAGTTAGTCGGTCGGGTTAGGCGAAACAAAGATATTTTTAAGGTCAGCCTTGCCTGTTGTTTTCTAGTTTAAATAGGCCTACAATGAAATTTATTATTTAGACACTTAATTCATATGACAAGCCTAACATCAACTCTCTAGAACATTGGATGGCTAATATTTAAAAGGATTTCAAATCCCCCACGAAATTTTAAAATTTAACTATATACTTTTGCTACGATAATGAATGCGTTAGGAGTACGCTAATGTCATGTAGGTTGAGGCAGAAGTAAGACGGTAGACATATGATATAATATTTTGTTTTCTTATATACCGGTACTGGATTCTTATTAAATATGATATAATATTTTGTTTTCTTATATACCGGTACTGGATTCTTATTAAAGAGGGGGTCACGGTGGCTAAGTGGATAAGGCGCTGGTTCGCTAGCCTAGAGGTCGGGTGTTCGATCCCTGCATTGGCCGAGAAAGTTCATCTCGATTTTCCGGCGTGATTTCCCCTTGTCACTGATGCAGAAGGAGGGCCTGACAAGGACAGCTGCCTAGTCGTTCGGATGGGACGAAAACCCAAGGTGCCGTGTACACATTGGAGTGCACGTAAAAGATCCCTTGGCAGTTGGAATTCGATATAAGAGTAGGCCGTAGCGCCGCTGCCCGGGCAAAATTTCCCTCATAGCACACTGTATGGCGTATGCCCGTCTTCCATTAGCCCAGGTTAGGTGCAAAAGAGTAGGACGTTAAACCCCATTTCATTTCATTTCATTTCTTATTAAAGATACAGGTTAGATACATTATGGAAGATTAGATAAAGAGCTGGCAGTTTTCACTATAATAGTTTAAGTTTAGATAATTGTAAAGGCAATTGTGAAAATTGATCCACTCTGAAGTCTGAACCAAAATTTTAGCCATTGAATTTTTGACCTAGCCTCGAACATCCAGGTTACTAAAGTCGGTACAATAAAAAAAACATACATGTAGTCTCGATTATCAATTTCATGATTTGATCATGAATGAAAGTTGAGCAGCAAATTTGGGGTTTGATCCAAATCCAGTAAATCCATGTATCGCAGGCTATCATTGACATCAAGAGTTGATTATGGTCTGGATGAGTTAATTAATGTCTGATTAAAAATTTAGATAACATTTCAGGCCTAAAGAAATACATGCAATAGGCAGATTTAGCTCTTGCATAATGTATGTTTAATATAAATGTATGATAATTTGCCATATTCTGAAAAAATCACATTAACAGTACTGCATGCAATTGTCTTATTTGCACACTAGACCTACCTTCCTTATGACCTACATGTATACATGTAGATCCTTCACTATTGAGAATTGACCTTTTTTAAAGTAAATCATAAAATTGATTAAATATATCAGAGAAATGGACATTTTGATAAGGAAACTAACATTATTTAAATAGACGTACTACAACAAACCAAACAAGATATATTTGTTGGTTTTTTTTACTCAAGATGTGTATGTATCGATACAATTTTTTTTGATCCTCCTACATGTATGTCCATGATCATGTCTGGAATGACTCTGAAATGTGAGCATGGCCCGTGACACGACTGCTCAGATCTTCATGTAGCAGAAGCCATCGAAAGCATAAAAAACTACAAAATCTGTATTTTGATCAGATTGTGTGGGCATGGAGCTCCCAAACTTTACAAACAAATGTATGTTCAAACGTAATTTCAATGAACTTGTGAATATAGGTCCATGTAACCTACTTGTGGTAGACATGATTTAACTGTAATTGACCGCTTGACTTTTATCAATTATATTACACACCATATTCAGTGTACACACAAGTGTAATAAACGTGGGTGAGTTTTATCCTTAGCTTATCAATTTTCATCGTTTCACTGCACTCGGCCAGCTATTTTTGATTTGACCGAACCACTCTGCAGTATGGTTCAATAATAATTGATTGATAAAATAAGCTTACCATACTGAATTAAAAATTTGAATACGTGCCAGACAATTATGTGAATTTACGTTTACTGTTTCGTATGAGCATTTTTTAAACAGAGAAATTTTGATACATGTACCATACTGCAATGAATATAATGTTAATTAATGTACATGTATAATGCACGGTTGGTACTGAATTACATTGTACACAAATTGTGTTTAATCATCAATAGACACAATCTGATTAAAATACAGATCTTATTTCGTTCCATTTTTTAATACTTTCGATGGCCAACACTACATGTACATGATCTGACAAGCTGTAGTGGGGATAAGTCACAGGTCAAACAAGCGGCTTTTGACCCTATGATGTCAGACATTGATTAATCCTTCAGTGTTGACGTGTCTAGTGGTTTACCCACATTTCCATGCATCTAGTTTGTATGAAATTAGATACATGTAGAAATCGTTTCGCCATATACACATATAGATTGATAATAAACCCTAAGTTACATGAACAAGTAGTAGCAAAAAACTTTTTACTTAAAATTTAAAGTGGCAGAAGGGTGGAAGAAACTCTAGAACATTGCTGTTTAGTTTGGATCAAAGAAAACTTTAACAACAGACCATGTTAGGTTGATTTAGTTTGAAGAAAATTTATAGAATCCCTTGTGCCATACATGTATATATACAGTTTATTTAGAAAGAAGACATGATAAAGGATAAGTGAAATTTTTGATATGCCATTATTAAGAGACAGTAAAAAACACAATTTTCAATTGGCCAAGATTGTACTAATGTATTCAGTATAGTTCAATGTAAGATTGTATGGAGACCTTAGATATTGAATTTGGACTTTGATTTGACTTTACCATCACATTTATGTAGTTTTAATGAATTCTCTTTGAAAATGTCTTATTTTAAGTACAGGCCCCAAGTACACAAAACAATCTCAGACTAATGTTCACTAAAATATAGCCCTTTATAAAACTTTTGTTGTTTTAATGTACCGTATCAAATATGTCATTGAGAAACTACATGTACATGTATGTGCAAATTTTGATGTCTCTGGATCAAAGATATATCTCACAAACAGTGATTGAAAGTTGAGTAACTTCCTAACTTATTGACTTTAGTCTGTGGATGCTTTGTGAAACTGGGTCCTGATCAATGCTAGGATGTAGTAGTATTACAAGAATTAAGGTGAACTTGATTTCATGTAATTTCAGTGTGAAAGCAATAACACCTCTTTAAAATATTTATCTAGGCCTACATTTAGATGATGTGCTTATCTCTGGTATAGCTTACATTTTAGGTTATATTTAAATTTGTTTTAAAAATTTAAAAAAGAAAGCCGATTATACATATGTACAGAAATAACATAGATGCACACACGTATGCGTACAATTAACGAATTACATTTCACATAGATATATATACATGTTCACATGGTGGAAGAGGTGGTGCAGAGATAGAATTCATACATTCTTCATATTGATGAAGTTACATGTAGGCCTATTACATTTACTTATGTAGGTCTTCTGCTCTTGTCCAATGTTGATGAGAGGAAAAACAAATGTATTAGTGTGGGTTAGTAACCTTAGAAACATTCATAGTTAGACATGGTAGATTGACAGCTGACATGGCTTGGTTGTAAAATTACATTTGTCGCCAGGACAGCCACTGATAATTAGTTCTACGTGATAATTGATGGATTGTCATACATGTATGCCTTATTATAGTGATCAGTATATACATGTCGGGATAATATAATTTAGTTAGAGACTTGAATTACCTTTTATACCAAGGTGCCAACAGAAACAGAGCTTCTTTATTGTTCATGTAAACATTGTAGGAATTTGTTTTCAAATGTCTTGAGAAATGAGAACAGGTTGCATGTGGCGATGCCCAAAGTGACACAAAAAAAAAACGAGCGTTTAAAAAGCTGCTGATTGTCGTTTGAGGGATTTTGAATCACTTGTGAATTCTACAATATTGTGAAAATTTGAATATCTAAAAGGAGATACACATATAGTAGTAAAAAAAATGGTGTAGTTCCATTCAATATGTGTATTCGGTATGGTTTTTACAAAGATGTAATGGATTAAAAAATTTCACAACATTTGGCTTCCTCTGCAGATGATTTACAAGTCTTTTTTTAATCCCATTGAATCTAAACTGAAAGATTACATGTACGTGTATATTCCAACAATAGTTTGATTTTGCTTTCTTATTTGACTGTTAAATTATAATCACTTGGAATGGATTAAGCTTTGAAAAATTAGATTTTGCCAGAAAAACCAAAATGGTAATCAGTGGCTTGAAAAAAAAAAAACAATTATTGCGTTTTTGGATAAAAACAATATGACAATGATTCATAAATGTAATGCTGGGACGGTACGGGTACTACATTGGTGCTGTTGACAGTACTTTACTTAGCATGGGCACTGTGCCAAATAACGTTTATTGTAGTAGTTACATGTATTTTCGCATTTTTACTGCAAAGAAAATGATATACATTGTATGTTCATTTTGTAGGACAAAGTTAAACTAGACATCGTGATTGGACAGAAAATAGCAATTTAAAAAAAAGAAAGGCAAATAACAAAAAAGAATGGCAAATAACGAAAAAGAATGGCAAATAACGAAAAAGAATGGCAAATAACTCAAACAGATGGCGAATAATTTTTTGCCATTCGAATGGCAAATATCCTCTGCCTTTGCACAATACTGGAATTATTTATTATATACCTACATGTATATTGTATGGATTAATATGTCTGTAATTATGGTCTTCTTGACTTCCTGTCTCTTTGCTCTTCACCACTCCACAGTTAACCGCAGACACTTTTCATCAGGACAGAATATTGACATTAACCTAACTAAACCTATATATTCCACAAAATATAGTGAATAGAAAAATGCTTCACTACAAAAAATACATATTTAATTGGTGATTACAACAATGTTTTAATTTATTTTTACATGTGTGTATGCATGTAGTTCTGTACATTATATTCTGTATATGTTGAGTAGTGATGTTTTTAAAAGTTGACCAAATGTTGAATTCATGTTAAAATTTGTACTATTTATAATATTTGTAACAGGAGAGACCTCTGCTTGTTAAAGGACCACAGCTGGAAGGGAAGGGCATGAAAAGAAAATTGTTAATAACTGAACCAACATTAGAAGAAGAAGGTGAGGCTAATTATTGTTATATTTTTAACTTTTATATTTTAATAACCTGTCAGAATAGGGTGAAAAAAATTTGTTATGGTAGTAGATACATGTACAGAATAACAGTCATATTGCTATCTGAGTTACACATCTGTGTTGTTTAATCATCAAAAGCAAGATATTAAGGAATATATTGATACTGCATGAGGACATTAGTCCAAGGGTTATTTCAATATACATGTATTATGTAATTTTTTGGTTGAGACCATCAAAGTAAACAACTTAAAATACAGACACTATTCTGTACAAGTCCAATATTTCAATAATGTATGATTGGCAACATCAAAGGATGGCATCAAATCTGTATTCTAAGGTCAATTTTTAGGACACTCTGCTTACCCTGTGCCTTGTGATAGTCAAAGCATGTGGTTAATAGAGGTTAATATTACTCAATATCGTAACCTTATGGCTTTACGGAAGGTTGATAGTTGATACAGGGAATAGCCCCACCTTAAAATACCATTTGTTGCTATGGGAGATATAACCCGGAGGTGTGGAAGATTATGTGTTCATCTACCTTGCCATTGCGAGATGGATACATGTTCATTTAATATTTTATGTGCAAAATAAACTCGATGGAATGCCAGCAATTGACAGATGAGGTCAAACATGAAGGTGAACATAAAATTATATGACAAACCAATTTCTACTTACACTGTCAGCATGAAAGTTTATTTATTTAGGTGACATGTACTTGCATCACGAATCCATAACCCATCTTATAACAAATTATTCAGTACTTCTTTTTGATCTAAATCAAAGAGGGATAACTGGGGTTTCACGTCCACTAAATTACTAAACACAAATTTTGTGACATATTTCAAAATATGGTGCTCAGTGTTCGAACCCTTCATTGGCAGAGAAAGTTCATCAGGAATTTTCCAGGATGGTTTCTCCTTGTCAGACGTCAGTGGTGCAGTACGGATGGCCTGGCAAGGGACAATGTATAGTCTTCAGATGTGACGAAAAACCGAAGTCCTGTGTGGCGTGTACATATTTACGTGGGTGTACATGAACCCTTTGACAGGTGGAATTAGATAAGACTAGGCCATAGTGCTGCTGTGTGGGCAAAATTTTCCTCATAGTACATGTACACTCATGATATACAGTATTTCAATAAATCATGGGACAAAACCTGAGAAAACCCACGTGATTAGGGCCATTGGGCAATGGGCAGGCTTTCTAACTCTTTATTAGTCCCGAAATGACCTAGTTGTGTCGAGTGGACGTTAAACCCCATTTCTCTCTCTCTCTAACTCTTTATCACATACATATACCATATTAGCATCTAATCAAAACCATAACAATTTAATCAATGAAAGACCTTATGGTTTAAAGCACACACATTACATGTAGATCAGGCAGGGAAAACGCCCTGTAAATCATAGTGACAGGGAAATATTTGTTGTTCAGTCTTTCATCTCTGCAAACCCCGGATATAGTTTTGTATGCTTACTAATAAATACAGGACAGAAATTGTAAACATAAATATTTGCATTTTTATCATGCTTAAGATTTTTTCCTGTACAGAAAGGTTTATTCTCGAATGATCTCAAGTTTTGACCTTACGCTTGTACATACATGTAGAAGGTAATTGTATTATAAGAGATGTTACACAATATGTGGGTTATATATGAACCAGTCTAGATATGTCCCCCTATTGTATTAAAATGACAGTGATTTGACAGTCTGTATAATATTTCTACTTTGACCATAATATGTTGTCTGGGAGTCACAGATAATTTAACATAACACATATATTGAAAGGTTTAACAATTTCAAATTATATATACTGTTGTCGGCCATCTGGTCCATATTATACCCATGTATTGGATAATTCACACTGATATTTGTGTTCATATCGTTTTGTGTTTTCTCATTCTGTTTGATCTATTTGTGTATTGCTTGATAATGAGGTGTGAAATGTCGCAGTGTAATAAACCATAGTAATTATTATACCATTAACAGCATTTTAATTGATCGCACATGTATTGTTGCCAAATGCATTGATTGGATGAAACAGGGTTAAACATCTTGCTTTTCTGCACTGTATGCCCACTCATGTTTTCATTTCCAATTGGAGCTACAGTGGCTAAGTGAGTAAGACACTAGCTCGCTAGCCTGGCAGTCACAGGTTCACTCCCAGTTTTGGCTAAGAAAGTTCATCAGGATTTTGCCCCATGTTTTCCCCTGTTAGTGCAGGATGGAGGGTCTGAAAACGACAGCTGTCAAATTGTTCTGTTGAGACTAAAAACAGAGGTCCCATGCACACATTGCCAGTTGGGATTTGATATAGGAGTAGACTGTAGCGCTGCAGTCCGGGCCAAATTTCCCTCATAGTCATATTACACTGTATGGTATATACCCGTCTTCAGAGCAGAACAGTAGGACCTTAAAACCCCATTTCATTTCATTTCCTGATTAAGAACTGTCAAAGGAATCTTTAATATACATGTACTGCCATTGTTTCTTCTGAACGACTGGACACTTTTTCTTGCTAGACCCTCCGTCCCACACCACAGACAAGGGAGAGCCAGTCTGCAGAGGGTTCCATGTTCATGGATTGACACAAATAAATACCATGAACATTTCAAGCTGAATAGATGTTATTTTCTGATTTTCACAAGAATTCACCAAGATTTCTCGTAGAGAATTTAAAAGAAATTTGAATTTTTGGCCTGCATACAGATATATTCTACATGTACATCTAAAGTTTGACATGTCGATGCAAAGTTTTAAATTGAGAGCTTGACATGTGCAGGAATTTCAATATTGTAAAAATCAAACAACTACATGTCACTGGGCTTTGTCAGGGTATAGACCATAGCTTGTTATTTGATATACATGTACAGTGTAAGTAATATCTTGTAGATATATTTTTATACAGGCAAATAAACCTTTTGAAGTAACAGACTGAGGCAATATTTGAATTCTTCAGTCGCCAGGGTATATGTAGCTTATTCAATGTACATGTATATTGAAAATCATTCTTTTGTAGAGAGTGTATGTTTTTATACTATTTATTTACCTGAAAATTTTTCTTTCAGTCTGATAAATTGCAATTGTTTGTTGGAGGGGGAAGGGGATTCGGCTGAATTTGACACATGTAGGTCATTTTGGGACTAACATATGGTAAATCTTATTTCAGTAATCTGCTAGGCCTAATGATCTTTAGCAGTGGGAGTGAGAGGGAATTGGGGGGGGGGGGGGCGGTGAAGAGATTTTTCAGGCAACCCTACTCCTTGTCACATACAAGTTTTGGATCTAAAACATGTGACTTGACTCAATGACAGACCTAATGAGCTAAAGCGCATGTGTTTACATGCATATATTAAGCTGGCAACAAATTTGGCTGGGTGCAGGAAAAATGTTATTGAAAATGAAAGTTCATGCTTGTTGATGTGTACCTAATATAAACAAAGGTTTAGTGACTCAAGGGGAAGGAAATAGCCCATACATTAATAAAATATTTGAGAAATTATAGCCGCTCCTCAAAATTTAATCTTTGTCCGGTTCTGCATTACTTGTAAAATTAAATGAAATAGGGTTTAACGTCTTACTGTTCTATGACTGAGCTGAAGAAGATGGGAATATGCCATACAGTGTGATATGATGATTTTTTGTCAAATTCTAACAGCGAAGGGATCTTTTATGTGTACACTGGACCTCTGTTTTTCGTGTCATCCAAACAACTATATATTGCCCCTTGACATGCTCTTGGTCCTGCACCACTACTAACAATGAGGAACCTTCTCGGCCAACGCAGGGATCAAACACTGGACCTCCAGGTTACAGAGCCAGCGTCTTACATGATTCAATTATAGATCTTGTCAGGTTACCAATGTCAATAAATATTGATCTTAAATGACTTATTTAAACTGGGGGGGTTGGGATGGCCTAGTGGTCTAGAGTGCCGCGCTTCGACATCTAGCTGGCCGGTCACCTCTGGCTTGCGGCTGTGGTTTCGAACCCTGGTGTGAGCGTATGTGGCATGGAGATAGGGGCGCCTTCTCAACCTCGTGGGTTTCCTCCGGGCACTCCGGTTTCCTTCCACTGCTAAAGACCCCTACGCGCAAGCGAATTATTGAAATAAAATTGAAACCATGTTAGTCCCAAAATGACCTAGTTTGTGTCGAGTGGACGTTAAAGCCCATTTCTCTCTCTCTCTCTATTTAAACTGGTGTTATTTTCTATTATCCACAACTATTCTTGCAATATACATTTTTTTTCGATTATTGGAATTACCTGTGCAGTTGACGAGACTCTCCATGAAGCAAGTTTTACAACATCTAAATGTTGCTAGATTGCTTTGCAATTCCCGAACTTATAGCTACATTACCTCCATTTACTGCACACACGTGAACAGTAGCATCCAATACGAGGTTGTGACACAAACACGCTCAAATCAAATATTGTGACCTCCACAAAAACCTTGACATTGAACAAACCATGAGCTTTGCAACTCGATTATCACAGGTAGATATTTTAGCTGGAAAGTGTGAGACTTGGTATTCACGATGAACAAGGAATCTGATAGGCTTTCAAGCTGGGTGAATACCCAATCGAAATTAGTGCCGAAATTTCCAAGGTATTATATGAAGGCCCGGATAATATGTTCGGAGTTAATAACGAGATGAGGCCTGCAACTGAAAGATTCCTGAGCCATACGGTTATAGATTCTTTCAACTATAATCCCAGATTTCCGCTATTTTTCTTCAGTAAAATGCAATGAAATTCATGGTAACCCATAACAGTTTTATATCAACCAATTTATTGTGAACAGTTTACATATGTTCCATAATTTACCATACTTATTTCATCAATATTTTAGGAGAAAAAATGCAAACCATGCACTTAGTTGACTAAAGCATCTGTTATTGTTGAGCATGTTAAAACTAGGACTGTATGTGTGTAGTAGTGTAGGATCTATTGAGTTACATGAATGTGTAGCCTTCTACCTATTTACTCATAAGCTATAGAAATAGGTCAAGTATGCCATTATACACTCTTACATATATATATATAACTGTTTACAAGAAATTAAGGTCACAGACTTATATATGACTGTGTATTTTACCTATAAGAACTAATATTTATATAATTGACTAAATTATTGATGAATATGTGAGAAATAACAGCATATTCGATAGCTTATATATATATTCCCCTACATTGTAAATTACGAGTTTCATACGATAATTTTAGATTAAGATATATATGGCAAAAAGATCAATATTTCAGCCTGTTGTTTTCTGTCCAGTCCAGGTCATATGTACGTCTATACATACAAGCATATACCCTTGCCTTACATAGTGAGGGTAGTGATGTACAAAACCCATTGGAGGCAGAAGCAAATTGGCCTCGATACACATGTAGAATGGACTTGAAAACCAAGTATACATGTACATGAAAATGGTTACAAGGGTAGCTTGGTGAGTATGGGTCTGGTTCACTAACTGAGAGGTTGGCAAAGAATCACATTAGTAGGCTGTAGCGCCACTGTCTGGGCAAAATGTCTCTCACTAGATAACATATAACATCCAAAATTGGATGATCATTTTTTATCGTACCGACTTTAGTAATACATGTAATTGTAATGATCGAGGCTAGGCTTAAAATTCAAACGCTAATACATGTGTTCAGAGTAAAGCAATTTGACTGGAATTTCAAGCATATTCCCTTTACATTATCTAGTTTTTAACTATTATAGTGAGAACTGCAAGCTCTTTATCTAATCTCCCATAATGTAACTAAGTTGAAACTCATTTCATTTCAAAATGGCTAGTGAAAGAGTACCGGTTTCCATATCATTAATTACCTGAAAAAATAAATTTATACATTATATCTCACAATTCTATGGAATACAATTACTGTTTATTATTACTGGGCGACGTTTCAACTTTTCTAGTCCTTATCAACCCTAGTCAAAACGTCGCTCAGTAATAAGCAGTAATTGTATTCCATGGAATTGTGACATGTAAATTTCAGTTTAATTACTAAATGTCATTTAAACAATTTTGAAAAATAAATTGTTGAATTAGTTGATGCATGTTTTTTGATATTGTTATTCAATACAGTAAATTTTTATCATAAACTACTGAATGGTTTACAGGGTGGGTGGATGGCCTAATGGATAGCACATTCATGCTGTATCATAAGGTCTATCATTGAGTCAACTGGCATGATCTCCATTCACCGGTTGTACGTGACAAGGAGTAGGGTCGCCTGTCCAGCCTCGCAGGTTTACTCGGGGTCCTCCCACTGATAAAAGAATTATTGAAATACAATTGAACCATGTGTTTGTCCCGAAATGACATGGTTTGTGTCAAGTGGCAGTTGGACTGCATTTCTTCCTCTCTCTCTCTGTCTCTCTCTCTCAATGTTGAGTAGATGAACATGAAACAAGTTTAACTCAACAATGACTTAATATGGATCACAAATTTTGAACAAAGACAGATATTGCCCTGTAGCAAAACAAGTTGTTAATTTTATTTAAACCCAGTGTTGTAATTATCTGACTGCCATTAATCATGTACAGGCAGAAAATTTGCATGGATGACAGGGTCTGTGATGAAAAATATTCCATTCAACTGGAGAGATTAATAACATTTGATAAGGAAGAGCTCATCTTTATTCAAGAAAATTTCAATTTTAGATGTGAAAGTCAAATAAATGAAAATCTGTTAATTTCTTTTGTTACAGTTCAAAAATCATGATATAGTTTATTTTCATTACAATTTGGCACTTTGTCAATTCTCCACCCTCGCATAAACGTTAAATTTAACAGAAAACCGACAATAGCATATGGCAAGTTCAGACCAGACACCATTATTGGCGTATTATTATACAAGCTGTACAGCCATTGGTTCTGTGTGTGTGTGTTGTGTGGAATGATGGTGTGTTGGTGGTAGGCCTATACAGTCGTGGGACTAGGTGAAAATCAGCCAGTTTTCTTCAAATTTTGGAATGTGACCCCCACAGACAATACAGATTTGTTAAAGAGAATCCTGTCATCAAGTTGTCAAAGACAATACCTTGTGGTGATGTGGTGTATAGGGCATGTTAAGTATCATATTACACTGCTCTAAATATTTAGATTGTTCAAGTTATAAGCCTTTTGGGTCAGATTCTATAAGACTTTCAAATCACATTCAAATTTTAAAAAAAAAAAAATTTAAAGTAAATATTTAATAAATAAAAATTACATTTGGTTCAAATATTACATAAGATTATACTACTAAGCTTATGATACATTTATTTTAAATAAGATAATAGAAGAAGCTTTATTGCATAAGAAAAAATTATAAGGTCATATACAAATAGAACTAAAAGAAAGATACACGCAATAAGCAAAGATAAATATGTTTACATGTACATAATTATACAAAGATACACAGCTTTACAAAGACACTAACAAATTGTATACAAAAGATCCTAAACATTCTAAAATTTATATTCATCATCAGTATCTTAAATTGTTGAGAACCACGGTAGTAAGACACTGGCTCGCTAGCCTGGCTGGAGGTCGCATGTTCGATCCCTACATTTGACAAGAAAGTTCATCAGGATATTTCTGTCTGGTTTCACCTTGTCAGTGGTTCGGATGGTACGAAAAACCAAGGCCCAGGGTATACATTGCGTGCATGTAAAAGATCCCTTGGCAGTTGGAATTCGATATAAGGGTAGGCCATGATGCAACTGCCTGGGCAAAATTCCCGTCATAACACATTGTTTAGCGAATGTCCGTCTTTATTTGATGGACAGAACAAGATTACAAAAGGCGTTTTTTGTACAATCAGGGGTCATAATCCAGCAAGTTACGGTCTGAAGTATCAAGATTAGTAACCCAGATCTTTGGGATATAAATATGTAACTGGATGAAAATTGTGTCCTCTGGAGGATTTAGAAGCTAAAACGAGATCTGGCTCGATTCATGCCAATATCGAGAGAAACCAAAATCTTTGGGAGAAATGCCCATATTTCAAGTTAAGTCAAAAATTGTGACCTGTAGAGTGTCCACAAATAAATTATGGACAGATAAATGGACAGGGTCGACAGCAGTATACATCCACAACAAAATGTAGTCGTATAAAAATAAGGACTGGACGAAATGAGCTTCCTCAAATTAAAATAACTGCTCTGGTTTCGGGCCAATTTTTTTTACAAGAGACTCAAAGAACGAGGCTAGACATATTCCACAAGTTCTGTCAAACAGTGACCTGTATTCTTATCTGTAGAGCATGCACAATAAATACTATGGAGGTATATTAGATGCTTTAGATTGCTATTCGATTGAGACTTCTGGCGTATTTCGCCGAACATAAATATTTGAAATTATAGTAAAAACGGAAACAATTGAATGTAAATCAATTTATGTACATTCATATTACATTAGTATATGCGTTGCGACCCATTTGTGTCAATTTCTAGGTCCCAAATATTATCAATTTAGCACCTTTAATCTTAAAATATTTGTAAATTCTGTACAAAAATACACACTACTTTGTCTTGGGTCTAACCCTGCAAATCCTTGTCCAATTAAACTACATAACTTCTGTTTTCAGAAAAAAAAAATGATTATAAATAGCTCACCTTTATTGAAAGATGTCAATTTTTATTTTGGCATCCAATACCATTCATTTTAATGATAAAACTTGGTTTTGGGAAGAAATTTAACAACTGATACCAATTATAGTAAAGAGCTTTTTATTTTCTAAATCAAAATGTTGTCATTTGATACTCTCAATAGCAGGCAGGTTAAAAGTTGTCAACACTTAACAGGGTAATAATGCTATCAAGTGGGACATGTTGTTTAGATATAACATACCAGCGAATTAAATGTCAGTGAACTGGACACAAGACAAACATCCAAAATTGAGCCCGTTTTTGGTACCTAGTCCGTGTAGTGTATACTCTCAACTAAAATAGACCAATGCTGTGAGTCAGTATTTCTCCATGCTGTACTACATTTCACTTGTAACCAGTAGTGATTTTTCTGGTAAATGTCTATCAAATGAAACCATCATATTGTAGAGATGTGCATTGAGATATATTGATTTTAATTTGCACAAAAAACTCTTGATACAGCCATAGTTCAGTTACATGTGCTCACAGCCATTTATGTCTTGTTTACTTCTTAAATCTTGAGAAAACTGCTGAGATAGGTCAAGGTTACAGTTATTTAAGCCTGGCCAACACAATAGAGCTAGTTGTGAGCAATTCTTACACAGGCCCCAAATTTTGAAATGGTTGATTAGAGTTTATTTGTTTTACCTGACACTTATGCAGTCTCAGTTACCTGTCTGAGTTCCTTGTGTGTTGTGGAGCATCTAAAGCTGCCTTGTTGACTTAACACACTACACAAAGAAAAGAGTCCAATTCATTTTCTGATTCAAGTTATATTGGTGTGTGTTTGGCTTAATGGTATACAGTTTGTAAGGACTTTCTGTAGATAATTCTGAATAAATAATAAGTACATTGAGATCATGAATTGAGATAGGCTTTTCTCTTTATTATTGATATCTTTATGTTGCTGTGCTACAAGATCTGCACCAATAACGGAAATTGAACATATCAGATTTAAACTAGGCTATTATTTGAATACCTTTTAAAATAATATAAGAAAAGAAAGTAGGCCTACTGGTTAGTTTAAATCAATAATAGCTTGTGTTGAGATTGACATATTTCCTGGTCCTATGTTGATCTTGGATCCAATATTGGATAAGAGCCCTCCACAGTAAATATACATACAGTATGAGGACTCAAAGAGTAGATGTACTGAGAATGATATTGTTTTATAAGCATCTTATAATATTATTAAAGGCTTTGTGATACTTTTGGTTTATTATTTATTATGTACATGACCTCTCTCAGGCCTTATATAATTTTTGGGACCAGAAACTGGTTGTTAACTGCTACTCATCATGTTCTTGGGATGACGCTCTTCCAAAAAGCCTAAGGCTCCTTCAATTCAAGTCCGATCGACATGAAAATTGAAATGCTTCTTCTTTGAACAATTCTGCATAGATTTGGTGAATTAGAGTTTTGAATTTCATCCAACAACATGGTCAGTTCCATGTACATAGAACGATAATACTTGATGTGACAATTGTTGATCGTTCAAGGCAGTGGTGGGCAAAGTATGGCCGGCCAGTGGGCCAAATCCTCCCACAAAGCCTTGTCACCCTGCCTGCCAGACCCCTCCACTACATCTGAAAATTTATGCACATCTTTTATGTTTACCCACAGTACATGTTTATGGTTTACCCACAGCTCTGTGCATTAAAAGGTCAAGATGTCGCCAATTCCACACATCAATAGGAATGTGGGTTATATACCAACTTTTCCAGATCCTAAAGACAAGTAAAACGAAATTTTGAAATATAAAGAACGAAATATGATCTGTGTTTTAATCAGATTAAGAGTAAGACCATGCCTGTTCTCAAATCCCATTTTCCAATCCCTTTCATTCATGAATAAAATACTATTTATAAAAAAAATGCATAACATTTATTTGAACAGGAAGAGTTGATATTACTCAATGTTACCCTAGAAATCCAATGTCAAAAGAAAAAAAGGTGAAAAAATTTCTTGTGTGAATTTAATTTTGTGGAAGCCGTTTGTAAACAGTGTATATTTAGAATTGATTGTAAGGATTGAAGTCCATGATCTCAAGAAAATAGATTAAATTTGATAATATATCTTCTGAAATATTAATATAAGAAGGCAATCGTCATGACACAGGATCTGTTAATCAAATATAAATAGAATATGTTCGTAAATTACTCGGGGGCAGATTGTTTATTTAACCGAATATAGGAATACAACAGGATATATATTTAAAGATACATCATGGTAGATTAGATAAAGAGCTGGCAGTTCTCACTATAATATTTAAAAACTAGATATGTAAAGGCAGTTATGCAGTAATTCGGATCATAATCCACTAAAGATCGCAGGCTAGCAATGTTATCAAGAGTTGATTATGGTCTGGATAAGTTAATTGATGTCTAATTAGTAATTTAGATAACATTTCAGGCCTAAAGAAAGAACTGCAATAGGCAGATTTAGCTCTTGCATAATGTATGTTTAACAAACCGGTTATTTAATACAATTCATAAGAATGTTAGGTATGGGTTTTATGCTGTTTACACATTATATTTTTTATTAGATAGATACAACATAACATAAGACTAGCAAAACAAGCCAGGTGGTGCAGTGTTCAAGTGTTCACTTACATGAATATATCTCAAAAGTAAAAAATAAATGTACTAATTAGTATGGGTACTACTATTTTCTAATATTTTCACTTTTATCAAATGTATGTAAATAAACTACTCCAAGTATAGGTGTAAAATACCTTTAGGAAGAATGTTCAAACATGTATTTCTCAAAAGGCAAAAATATGTACTAATAATAATATCAGTATGGCTATTTTATTATGTAAATACTGTAAATGCCTACAGATGCGCATGTAAAATTACCTTTAGGAAGAATGGACTGGCTTATAAAAAAAACATAAAATAAATAGAGCTGAATTATTATTCTTTTTCTTTGAAGGGAAGTACATGTAGTAAAGTATGACTCAAGTTTATTCTAGAAAAACTGTCATTTAAAGATAACCTCAACAATTCAATAATCTTTGTCTATATATGGTCTAAATATACAATGTAGTGAATCGATAAGCACCAACATATTAGACCACTTTAGATAAAGATATGTTAATAAGATAAGCGTATAAATAAAACATGTATATAAGTAGGTCACATTAGTTCCTTTAAAGTGGCAGCTTTAGAAGTGAAAATATAATATTGATGCATCTAACTTCTTTTAAAAGTAGCAGTCTTGAACAGTTTCAGTGAAATGATTCCGCAGTGAAAATATAATATTGATGCATTTAACTTCTTCAAGGTAACAGAGGGGATTGGGTGGCCGAATGGTCCAACACGTATGCACGCTAACCATTTGACCACCCATTCTTCCTCTTTCCCTTTAAATAGACAGTGTTATGTAAATAGTAGTAGTGGATGTATGAAACAAAATCCTGACAAACCCTTTGAATTTACATATGGCTTGAACTCTTAAATCTAAGTGCATGTATGATTGATCGTTGTTGGATTCTGAATTTAATCGGGGTCAACGTCCTACTTTTCTTCTCCATTCGGACTAACGTAGGTAGTAATGAATTCAGCCCCATGGCCCATAGAAATGAATAAAAGATTTGATTTGAAATTTGGGTAGATTTCAAACAAACCATACATTTGTAGATGTCTGTAGAATTTTAATCCAAACTGTTTCACAAATTATTAATACTGGCTGAATCTAGATATACAACCCTGTTCCACATAATGACACCATATTATTGTATGATTTTATAAAACTAGTTCAGATATTGTTTACTGTTGTGTCGGTTGATTGAGCTAACATAATGAACCTATTTTTAAGCCTGGTAATTATGGCTTCATTTGTATTTGACAAACTATCAGGGACTAATGAACAGGTATCTTGACACTTTTAACTCGGGCCATGAATAACACAATATCAATAAATACACTGCAAATTCAAATTTCTGCTGAACACACTTACAGGTACCAGAGGACTGTGACTGAGAAAAGCGTTAATTTGTACCTGACTTTTGAACAGGTGTCTAATTTCAACCTTAATTGTGGTTAAAGCTACTTTACAATTGTCTTTTTTTTGTAGTCAGTAACATGCCGGTATTCTGGAGATTGTTCAATTAATTATATTATGTACCAAGCAGAGTTATTCAATGTCCTATGAAACCTTGTGAACATTCTAAAGACCAGACTTTTCGAGATTATATTATTTCATGTGTAATATAGTGAACCTGTGTCCTTTCACCTGTTCTATGAACAGTGGAACAGCACAGCTGCTGGGTGATGTATATCAGTTGCCTGGCAAACCCTTAAATTAATTAAGCTTAGTGTTTCATTTACATAAGTCAGTTATTACTGTTAACTGTAACCTGCATGTGGCTTGAGACTAGTGTATTTGTACCTGAGGCAGTTTCACTGGTTGAAGATATGGTCTATTTGTGTTACATAGTGTATTGTTAATCTATAGGTCTACATACATTTGAGTTATTGCTGGTAAACATCTATTTTATTTTTAATGTTCTTATTATTACATTTATTGTTTTTATAGCATCTGTTATTTTATTTAATACTAAAATTATATAAGAGTCTTTGAGTGGATGTATACTGATATATTGATTGTTGGTTTTTGTTCTTGTCTTTTAACAGAAAAAAGAGGGACACCTAAGAGAAAGAGAGGGTCTATTACAGCAGAAAGCTCTCCAGACCCTGGAAATAATATCAATCCACGAACTCCTCAACCATCTAGAATCACAGTTCCTCTTTCTGAGCGGCAACAGTTGGCAATGCTGATGAAAATGACAGATGAATCAACCCAAGGAGGTGAGGACAAATGGAATTATTTTTACATAGAATGATGGTGTTGAGTGTTTATTTTATGAAGTATATTTATTAGTTGTTTTGGTTTGTTTATGAAAATCTATCAAAACCAATTCCCAAATACACAAAATTCAAATGTTCAGTTGGTTTAAAATGAACCCACACAAGGTTGTAAGCGCCGTCTCTCGTGGTTATTAAAGGATCTGGGAATCCACACTTTTTTCTTGAAACTGAAAATTCATTCTCACACTGTGATGACTCACAGGTATGGAGTAAGCAAGGACAGGGGTCTTTAGAGGGTATTTTGCAGTAATGCTCTAAAGTTGTAAATTTCATCATCTCTGGGGTGATGTTTACATTTTATTTAGGCAAACAAAGGTGTTATTTGTGAATTTTCTTTTATTCAAAAGATTTTATGGCCCAAGAAATATCCCAAGGAAGGGGTATTATGTCAAATAAGATGTTCAATATGGTACATTGAAATTATAGATTTTGTTTGGTCATTGAATTTCAACATGGAGGACATATTTTACAAGGTTTATCTCCCTTGCAATACTTCCTATGCAGAGCTAGCATCTTTTTTGAGTTCAGGTTTAGTACTCAAGGGAGATAAATCCATATTTGTAAGTCAAAATTTGTTAATGTTTTTGAATCTTTTAACAATTTTCTGATGTTCTTCACGGAATTGAGTATATGTACTACTAGATACTAATTCCTTCACAGTTTCCTTGTATAAATTTTGCAAATTGTTATGGTTGTTAAGGAGATTGAGATTATGCAATTCATGTCTATTGTCAGATGGAAACTTGGCTTATGCAATCTCTTTTTGTTTCATAGATTCTTCTCCGAAGCCGTCCTCCCCGAACACACCAGTGTCAGGTAGTAAACGAACACCGATAGATAAAAAGGTGAATAAAAGAAATGATTGTGGGGAAACAGCTCTACATGGAGCTGCTAAACGAGGAGATGTGAAGGAAACGAAGCGGTTGATAAAAGCAGGTGCAGATGTTAATGTTACAGATTATGCTGGTATGTCATCTCTCTATTATTGTCTATAATAAGGTCATGCTGCATCGTGAAAATATAATTTTGTGGAAAAAATCCAGTCCTTGTCCTGGTACAATTTCATTGAAATAATTCAATTAGTCCAGACATTTGGTACAGTACTATTTCAATAATTAACTTGCACATATGGGTCTTTAGCAGTGGGAGGATACAGGAGAACCCAAAGAAAACCAATGGGGCAGACGAGTAATGCTGGGTATTGCCACTGCAGTTACTGCTGGATACGATACGTAGTGCGATTCAGGTGCTTCAATACGATTCATATCACGATTGATAACTGGGTCAAGAAAGAAAATTGTTTTATATCACGATGTTAATTTAAGACTGTTTGTGTACATCTAGGGATAATCACGGTAAATCGATTCAGCGTCTCGCGATTCAATACGCTGCAGACGAGGCAACTCTACACCTTTTCACGCATAAGCTTGGGAATAAAACCACGCTATTTGACTCTAACGCACCTATGTTGGACCAATTGACCACCAACCCCCTTTGAAAAATATATCTAGGAAACAGTTACCAAAGGCATTGAATAGAGTGTAATATTTGTACCTTTCAATTCATTGTGATGTGTGTTTATTTGCAGGTTGGACACCATTACATGAGGCTTGTATACATGGTATGCTACAGGTAGCTAAACAGTTATTGAAAGCTGGAGCTAATGTTAAAGTTGAAGGTTTAGATAATGACACACCCCTTCATGATGCTGCAGTCAATGGACATCATAAGGTAATATGGTTACCACGATATTCATCATAATAATTATGTTTCTAATAACACACTATTTATGGAATAACAATTACTGAATGCCATTCATAGTAATTGTTATTCCATAAACCGTGTGTTATTAGATTATGTCCCATTTACTAAATGAAATGAAATGGAGTTTAACTTCCTACTGTTATGCTTGGAACTGGACTAATGAAGAATTTCATACGCCATAAAGTTTGCTATGAGGGAAATTTGGCTCGAACAGCCGCGCACAGAGTACTCTTATATCGATTTAACTGTCAAGGGACCTTTCATGTGCACGCATATGTGTTCACGGGACCTCAATTTTTCGTCAAATCGAAACGATTAGACAGCTGTCCTTGTCAGGCCTGCATTCAATTACTAAAAGCCATTGAAAGAATTATGTTTCGTATAAGTATAATAGAGTATTATTTTAAATCGATTACTAAAATTATATTATGAAATAAAATGGGGATCGCCATTCAAGTTATTGATGACAGGCATAGGCCATGCTGTGTGCTCCGAGGGAAAGTTTTTTTTATTGTGTAGATGGCACCTCAGTTTTTTTCATCCCATCCGAATGACCCTAGAGTTATTGTACCTTGCCAAACAAAGCTTGGACTAATCTGGAAAACACAAGATCTATGTATTTTCTAGTTAAACTAGTCTGAGAACAGTCAGCAGTGATTTTGAAGTTAACGACAACCATTATATATTGCAAATATGAATTTTTTACAGTTGGTTATGTTATTATTAAAACATGGTGCCAATCCTCATCAAGCCAACTCAGAAGGAAAAACAGCAATAGATGTCGCCAAATCTCCTGATCTAGAAAGACTATTGAAGAGGGAAATCATAATGTCTAACAGTGATAGTTCTAGTGTTGATGATGTTCGTTCTCCGATGTCACCAGAGAGTAATTCCTCTTTAAAAGATGAAGATCGACATCTAGAAATCGAGCATTCAGAGGGTAATTATTTTAATAGAGGAAAGTAGTTGTATTAGTAATTGGTTTAAATATGAAATGAAATGGGGGCTAACATCCTAATATTTTACACCAACTGGGCTAATGGAGACGGGCATATGCCATACAGCAGCAGTATGGCCTAGCTACTCTTTATTTCGAATTCTTAAGTACTTTCTTGGCCATCACCAAATCGAACATGGGACCTCCAGGTTAGCGAGCCAATGTCTTGCACTTGGATTATTATCAACAGTATACACAAGGGTAGTTACATAAAGTGAATGTAGTGGTCTTGTGATATTAAGAGTCTTGTATATCTTATGAAGAAGGGCTTCGTGATAATGCTGTTGTGAATCATATTGACCCTTCACTTAATACCAAGGTTTTAGAGTGTACTAAATAATATACTGGAGAGTGTATTATATATTTACCAATGTCTCAATGTTAAAAATTGCCCAAAAATGATCAAAAACACAGCTGGTATTGAAGGGTCAGGGGGACGGAGGGGGGTTAATATACCTTTTCTGGCTGTCTCAAATCTTAGCTAATTCTGTACTTCTGGCACAAAACGTTGAACTAAAATATTTTAAAAGAGCAGAATATTCATTGGTTGAGAGTTGAAAACCTAATACAAATAGCTCTGAGCCAATAAAATAGCTGCAGTCTTAGAATATTTTATGTTAAGGTTGTGTGAATAAGATCCCCGCCTGGCGTTATTTGCATGTTATATCTTGTGTATTTACAATCTATTGATGATGTTTTCTATTTCAGATTTTCCAATGCGTGGTTTTGGTAAAGATGGTACAGGTGGAAGTGGCAGTCGACGAGTTTTAATTCCGAAATCGCCAGATAAAACAGGCTCTCCTCGTTTATTAATTAAATTTAAGCCCAAAACTTTACCAGATCGTGATATCACCCAAAAATCAAAAGATACTAAAGAGCCTCAGTTTAAATCTTATAGTGTTACTGTTGATACAGGTGAACATAAGGATAGTTTTTCAGGGACAGGAAGTCCAGTGTCAAGTGTTGATAGCGATTTATACGATCCTGGTCTCGATAACCCGCAGTTAATAAGAAAGGAAGAAGACTCGAATAAACAATTTTCTTCTAATTCAGTGTACGAAACGTTCAGCGATAAAAATACCAGTTCTAGTGTGGCGGAGAGACCTTTCTCAGAACTTGGCAAAGAAAGTTCCTCTTTGCAAAATTATGATGAATTAAGCGAAGGAGACGAAGAAAGATCACATGCCACATCAGGCTTGAATAGAGGATTATGGGATTACTCTCACATTCCACAAACTGAGAGAAATCATTGTGCGACATTGCGTAGTTCTTCTGTAGCGATGTCCGGTGTTATTCAAACATCCGAAGCATCATCAGCACCCAACAGCCACCATGTGACTGTCACTCAAAATTCTGATTGGGCAAGTTTGAATCCTGTTAAAAAGAGTGCTATAGGTGTGACTAGTGGGAATAACGTCCCTGACATGAGTGATAGCGCCGACAATAAACGATGGGACTCGCCTCAAATGCCCCAGTTTGAAGACAGTGTTCAGTTTTCTGAAGACAATTCCCAAAGTTCATTAACTAGACCTGAGGATGAAGGTGATGAAGTTGAGAGCCGACCTTCATCACCCAAAGTTCCTCCTTTAAAAATTATAATTCCGCCAAAAACAGCCGACAAAGAAAAAGTGTCGTTAAAAGTGACGTTAAAGCCGGGGGCTGGGGCACTACCATACGTGTATAATCCCTCACAGGGTGAACAGTCAACTTCAGAACAACCTAGTAGTGCTCCAGCCGAATTATTACGAACTGCCAGTCCGGCAACCTCAAGACCCATGACGTCATCTAGTGCACCTCCAGTGTCAAATGTGGAGGATTACGATAAAAGTGATAAAGAGGACACAGTTAGTGAAAAAGGTAGTGATACGAAAACTGATACGGCAGAAAGTGTGGTAAAAGCGAAAGAAGATACAGCGAATACAGAAAAAGAGGAAAGACGGGTTACTAGGCAACTCAGGTCACACACTGCTCAGTTACAGCAGCAAAAAGAACAACAAAGTCAACCGACTTCTTCTTCATCTGCCAAAAACAGTGACAAAAATAGTGAGTAGCTTCCCCTGGACTTAGCAGTTTTGATAGATTATTTGGGCCGGAGATTTACTGTATTTTCAGGTGGTCATATATGGTGTATGTGTTTATACATGATATTGTTGTTGGTCCTCTCAGTTTAATGTAATAAGTTTTTCTTGAACTTGCTGATTTTTTGAATACAGCTTTGAATTTAGTTTTAACATGCAGACATCAGTAGTTATTCTTGGGTGAACTCCCATACTTGTGCTGTTATTGACTGTGACTGGATAAAATTTCCATAACAACAGCTACATGGATACCGATCACGGTTCAATACTCATATCAGCTGTAATTCTATTAACAAAATCTTATAATTTACACTGTTTATGCCTTAATGGATAAAAATGGATATATATTTATCAAGATCCAAAAAGTTAAAAACTTATTTTGTTGGTCTTAATTAGTTATAACCCAAGGTGTAATTTTAGCAAATAGAAATAGTTTGTGTTCGGCCAGTGATAGTCAGAAAATGAGAATGATTAATTGAGATTGTTTTATACATGTAGTTGTGGATGATAAAAATTATCTAATATTTACAGATTCAGAAACTGCAGCGGATACCGGCAGCTATCAGAAACCTGAAGAAAATGAGGATTCATCAAGTCATATTCATCCTCGGAAGCGAAAATTGCGACCTAAACCAGAGCCAGAGGAAAAACCGGCTGCTACGACGGAGGTAGTTTCGATTCCTAATCCTGCTTCATGGTATCAGATGCCTCCAAATCCTTATGAACTGTTTTTGAGTATTAGAAGACAGGTATGTTTTTAAATGGTGCAAGGAATAGTTTAATTTCAGACAACTGATTAGCACTTCTTTAAAGTGGGAATTTCATATTTTCTAAGAAAGTCAAAACATATTTATTTCTTTGTCTTTTGCTCAATAGGTGGTCAACTCACTATTATACAATCATAGACATTATTTTCCACACTTAAAAATCTTTCACATCGGATATAATAATAGCTATGTTCAAAAATTTGAAGTTGAAAATGATACTTTTGCCAATTTCTCAACTGGCAATAGTGAATTATTATAGGATTAATACATAGAAGAATTATTCTTTAACAAGGTAGGACTGTTTATAGATACCATCTCTTTTTAGGCTTTATTTTAATATATTTCAAAATTATAACTTAAAAATATGAAATTGCAGCTTTAAGTGGCATTTAGTAAATGAACAGTATCACACTAACATTTTTTATGAAATAACAATTACTGGTTTATTAACATGCAACGTTTTGGCGATGATACTCTCGTCTTTATCAGCCTTGTTAAACTAGTAATTGTTATTGATAAGCAGTTTCCAGGACAACTTATAGAAATAGAGTAGCAACTTTTTAAAGTGCAATATTGCTTGCTATTATGTATGCTAATGTCAGTACTAGTTCTATACAGTATGAAAAATACAGTTTTATATTCTTTTCTGAGGTTAGCTGTAAAAATTTCAACAATAAGGAGAACTCTATTCTCATAATGAAATAATATGGATTATGAATGAAAAGAATTGGCATGTTTTTCTTTGAACAAAACCAGGACATCCTCCATTTATTTCATATTCCAGCCATTTCTCAATTATATTTACATGTCAATACATGTAGATAACTTTACGGTTTAAAACCTGTTTTGAGAAATATTTCTCAACTGGCGGTCATTTTGTATCCAGTTATTCAGTCACTGTATTGTTTGTTAATACCTGGCTACTTATCCAAACTATTGCTGATGTAGAGTTTGCTCTGATCATGCCAGTTTTAGTTGAATAATGGACAACATGGATTTGACCTGCTAACAAAGGAAAGGAAAGCAACACAATGAAAGACATCAGTCCTGCACTTAAGAATGTTGCCGCATTCAGTGAGCCTGACCCGTATGACTTTCTCTGCAGTATTTGTAACATCTGCAAATAAAGAAAGTGTAATTGACGTTTCAGTGTAATAAGGCTAATATTATTTATTTTTTAGATATCATCCCGGCGTAAAAATTTATCACCAGTAACACCAAAGCCACCTAATGGATATAAAGATTATTTGATGGTTAACTGTACATATGTCTTACAAGGAAATACAGCCAGCACACTCTCAGTACCTATGGTATGTTCTGTACTAATAAATTGATACTTTCAGATGATTTCAAAAATAAAAAAATTCTAAAATTAATAGCAAAATAAACGTTTGGGTTGTAAATGGAAAGAAAAAAAAACCTAATAGAATAATCATACAGAATTAGAAACATTTATTTTTAACCCATAGCAGGCTATCAACACCAATTCAACCTCTGTTGTTAAAAGATTGGTATCTAATACCAATTTATTTAGTATTAGAATTTTAAACAGTGTTTGTGATTACATGCTTCAATGTGAAATAGCTTTATTTAATATCCGCTTCAACCAAGTTGATATCGCAGATAGTCATTATCAAACAATGAGAAAGTAGGAAATATAAAAAGCATACATGCCAACTATTCCGATTTTGTCGGAATCATTCCGATTTTCTGAGTCTAATTCTGAATTCCGATTTTACTCTTTATAATTCCGTTTTTTAAAATTTATTGGAAGAAATTTATTATATTATATTTACATTGACGACTGTCTCGGCATTCTCGCTGTTTGTTGTGAATCTGATTGCGATACTGTTTTGTAGTATGAGTCGGTAAAACAACGGAAATAGGCGAGAACATGTGTCATGTTTTCCTTATTATTATTAATATAAAATGGAAAAAGCTATTATGTCTGGACTATTCAAGATCAAAATGTCATGTGGTTATTTCCGTCATTTGCCGTGTCTAATTTGCATAATTCGCGGTAAAACGACGGAAATAGCCGAAAACATGTCTCCAGTTTTCTCGATCATTATTAGTATAAAATGGAATAAGCTAATATGTCTGGACTAATCGAGATTAAAATGTCATGTGGTTATTACGTCATAGGCCGTGCCTAATTTGCACACTTCGCGGATATTATTTGCTTCGCGGCGCCATTCTCGCATACAGTACACGGCGGATTTACCGTTAGTTGCCAGTAACGTTGTGGCTTCTTGAGTTCTTCCTTAGCCATATTTCCTTCTGACTTGATAAAAAATGTTTTCAAGCTGTTTTCCATGTGTGAAAAAACAAATTACAATTATAAATAAAACCCAGTATAAATAATTTACGACTTCTGCGCGTCGGTCGTCAAGACAAACAAAATGGCTTCCAAAACAAATGTCAGACAAAAATACGGCAAAGAATTTCCAGGAATCATTACGTCCTCGCGTAGAGGCGACGAATTCGCATTTTGTTTAGTCTGTAGGAGTGATTTATGTGTTGCTTACGGTGGTATTACGGACATTAAAATGCCAACTAAGCACATAACAACAAATTTAGGTCATGCCAACATGTAAATATGCATACTTTCGTATATAAATAGGTAAAAAAAACCTCAGATGCATGGACCTAAATCACCAGCTGATTTTATCCAATAATACAAGGTACTGCTTTAAATAGGTGCTAATTTCACCGTGAGCGGCGCTCAAGGTGCTTCGCACCGTTCGAACTTGGACCTACGGTCCTCGATCTACCATCAATACAAGGCATTCTGATTTTCAGTCTCCTCAGGTTGGCATGTATGAAAAAGACAATTTATCATGTAAAGCCTAGTCGAAAAAGCAGAAATTGTATTCCCTAGAATTGTTACTTGTATATGTTCGTTATTAGTTAAGGGTATTCATAAACTGATAGTTCTCCTGCCCATATTATCATAGCCTTTTACCAGTATGTTATCTGTACTAACAGTGGGCTTTTATTTCAAGTACAACATGAAAATATATATATATGCAAGACTTATCTAAAGGATTTGAAAACAAGCCAAAGCTTGTATAAATTCGTTTTCATTCAGATTTCTCAAGCTGTCGTGGCTTCAAGGATATATGATAATGTTGTAAAACTGCTGGGTTGGCGATATGTTACAGACATCCACTTATTTAAGATATATTGTTTATTGTGAGCTTTCATACTAATTGTAATGTTTATATTTCAGTTATCGTGTCCTCATTCTGTGGAGGGTCCTATGAGAGATTTATTTAAAGAACAGGAGAATGCTAGATATAAATTACGGCTACAACACTTAATAGAAAGGGTAAGAATCGGCTGATCTTGATTGTGCATATTTCAGACAAAATCTAATTTTCCCCAGCCCACTTATTCCATAATAAAGGGTACTGAAATTGATTATTTATCATTTAATGAAGAAAAAAAAATCAAAATATCAATGGATGCGACTCGGATCATAAGGCCTGTCATTGATTCAATTGGCATGGTTTCAATACGACACTTGTACATGACGAGAAGTAGGGTCACCTGTCCAATCTCTCGAGTTTTCTCCAGATCTTCGAGTTTCCTCCCACTGCTAAAGACCCCTATGCAGCAAGTGGGTGTTAAACCCCATTTTCTCTCTCTCTCCATTTTTTCCTCAACTGATAAACCTGTCCATGACACATGTTTTATGTTTTGTAGGAAAAATTGGTATTATCAGCAGAACAAGAAATGTTACGAGAACATGGTCGTGCTGCGAGAGCGGACATGAATCAATCTATTCCCCTCAGTGCTTGTACTGTTTTACGGGAGGAAGAAATATACAACTTTCTACAATTTGATCAGGTAAATTATTCTCTAGTTCATACAGTATTTCACTTTTTGATCCTAGTAAAACCCTCGACAAAGATTAATGAACTACTTTCAGTTTTGATTTAGTTTTAAACTGCTTAGGTTTGAGTACAGTGACCTCCTCCTTCAAGCTATCAATGTTTCCATGGTAATTCTGAGGCTGCCATATTCAACATAGAACTAAATACATGTGTAAATAGAGTTGTTTATGGCTCCCAAACGATTTCGTAAACATGAAGTGCTGCAAAAAGACAACATATTCATATGCTAGCCTGACATTAAAAACAAGACAACATGATGAACCATGTTCTTTTGCTTCCACATTTCCATAATTAACCATTTCCATTTTTAACGTGTTATGTATTTTTTTTCTGTAGCCGGAGGATTGTGAAAAGAATGTAAGAGCTCGTTACAATAAAAGACAATTTTTATCCTGGTTACAAGACGTATCAGATAAATATGAAAAAATAAAGGTTTGTGTTTTAACATTTACATTTTAAAGCATATCAGGGTAATGGTATAAATAAAATGTTGGCTAAGAAAGTTCCTCAGTTGTTTCCAACCTGATTTCTCCTTGTTAATGGTGCAAAACGATTGAGTCTAACGTGAAATGAAATTGGGTTTAATCTCCTGTTGTTTTGTTCAGACAGGGCTAATTAAGACAGTCATACGCCATACAGTGTGCTATGAGGTAAATTTTGTCTGTACAGTTGCACTAAGGCCTACTCTTATATCAAATTCTAAGGGTTCTTTTACGTGCACACCAATGTGTACATGAGACCTCTGTTTTTCGTTGCCAGCACCACAGACAAGGCAGAGCCACGCAAGAAAATCTGTATGAATATTCTCGGCAAAGACTGGAATCAAACACAGGACCTCCAGGTCAGCAAAGACTGGAATCAAACACAGGACCTCCAGGTCAGCAAGCCAACATGGCTCCCAATGTGGTCTAAATAACAGTAGGACATAGCACCGCTGTCAGGCAAAATTCCCTCAGCCCCCTTAGCATTGCTCAGAAATAGTACAAACAAATCTATTTTAGTTAATAAAATGACCAATCTTGTCTGCTGAGCATGGTGACTCAAGTCTACGTATGGTGTCTCCTCTGTTGGGCTAATGCCTTTTATTGGTTCATAGGGGTGATGGATGGCCGAATGATTAGCACGTGTGCCCTGTATCATCGAGTCTACAGGTGTAGTTTTTTTAATTCCCCCCTTGTAAGTGACAAGAATAGATTCGCCAGTCCAACCTCCTCGGTTTTCTCAGGATCCACCAGTTTCCTCTGACTGCTAAAGACCCCCATGTGCAAGAGAATTTTTGAAATAAAATTGAACCATATGTTAGTCCCAAAATGGCCTAGTTTGTGATTTTCAACTTAAACCAGTATTTAAACTAAATCTTTCTCTGTTCCAGAAATTTTTATTGTATCGTCATCGTCATGAAGCGGAATCATTGAATGCTGTACAAAAATTAGATTGGGAGTGTAAGTTAAAAGAACTTGGTTTATGTGATCACAATGTGACGCCAAGTATAGACGAACTTCACTTACCTATGGTTACTGTTAGTGATGAATTTGAATTATTGCCTCTCTGATAGTTTTATTCTCGATCATCATCGTTTGTTTGTTCGTCATACGGCCATTAATGTGGCTAGTAATGTGTGTTATAGCAAATTGGTTTCGGATGCTAGCTTTATAGAGAAAACCTGGATAATGGTTCTACTACTTCCATTGTCATCATTATGAAATGGCTGGATATATGTGACTTGCTAATTATTATACTCTCTAGTGCTACAAGGAATTTTAATGTGTGCTCCTAAAGATGTGGTGTTCTGTGTGTCAACCGATGAAAGAATCATCTTTGGGAATGAATTACCAGGGCAATTTATACTAAAGTACCCATAGATTTTTATTCCTATTTATTATTTCTAATTGTTCATTTAAAGTAAGAAAATCTTCTCTTATTTTAGAACTTATTTTGTTAAGTGGTGGCTATGTATCTGTAGTCTGCGTCTTACTCAATGAAAGCCATTTTACTCCTTGGCCTCAAACTATTTTAGACATAGTTAAGTTAAATGTGATTCTATGCAGGGGCGTTTTAAGGTTTATCATGGCGGAGGCTATACCATGTTGAGGGCCCTCTTTCACGGGGGTCCCTGGGAGGGTGGTGGTGGTCTTGATTGATGATTTTCATATCAGTGCAATGACTGCATTCTCATTCAGTAGTGGATTCGACAGTAACAGTGTATAACGAAAACGATTGACTCGGACTCAGGGCCATTTCCCTTGTCCAGAGGGGCCCTTTTGTCAGACGAGGGGCCCCTTTGTCTGCCTTTAGGGCCCCTACCTAACTAGGGTACATTTTATTTTTCTCATCGGTTTTAGCATTTTTCTCCCGTTTTATTTGCTCGACTGCTTTGATTTTTCTTTCGCGAGGAGGCTGGCGCCTCCAGCGCCTCAGCTATAAAACGCCTTTGATTCTATGAATCATTTAACAATTAAAAACGCTTGTTATAAACTGATGAGTGGCCTTGACCCTTCACTCTACATTCTATATTTCACTGTCACTTGTAACCTTGGTGATTCGGCATTTGAGCAAAATGGAAAAAATTTACTATTTGAAATGTAAAATGTCTTGAAAACCAAGTTGCAGAAAGGCTAGCTTACATCCTGCCGTAGGTGTTTTAAGACGCACAGAAAGTCGCAAGAAAACAAGTGGACAATTTTGATGTGCAAGACAAAAAGCCTCTAAAGGTCAGTCTGTGATCTACCATGTTGCTGAACTCACAACACACGCGATTTCTTTCATAGTATCTGGTTTCGATCCCTGGTGTGAGCATATGTGGCATGGAGATAAGGGCGCCTTCTCAACCTTGTGGGTTTCCTCCGTGCACTCCGGCTTCCTCCCACTGCTAAAGACCCCTATGCACAAACAAATTATTGAAATAAAATTGAAACCATATGTTAGTCCCCAAATGACCTAGTTTGTGTCGAGTGGACGTTAAACCCCATTTCTCTCTCTCTCTCTCTCTCTCTCTCCATAGTAGCACATACGTCAGATTTTGACATGACAAATATATTGTAATAATTACCATGATAATACTTTAAGACTATCTTTATAGTCGACATTGACCGAGTGCACATTCATTGGTTGTAACTGAAGTAAATAGCATAGGTTCAAAATTTACATTCACACTATCAGCGCATAAGAATTTTTTGTAGCGAATGAAATGGATAAATCCATTGATGGCACAGCAGTATACAACATAGATACATTTGTATATAATGTGGACTAAGAAAACATAATGGTCACAATAAGAGGGTGGGTAGGGCTCAATTGTGAGTGGAATGTTTGGAATTACAGTTGATTGACACAATCTTGAGTCCAGTCAAAGTTGCGTCTGGCCAGTTACCAGACAGTGTGCGGGTATTCTTGGTAGGACACATTCACACAACACATGGAACTGAGTGAAAACAATATTTTATTAAGTTGGCTCTCAAAAATCTTGGGTTCACGCATGCGTCTGACACTGTGAGTGAGAGAATTCAATTTCGGAATATTCTTATTGAGTGTTGTCTCCATTGTGATTCAAATCAGCATCCTGCTTTTTACGCAAAGTAAATTATCCATTTACAGTTACAGGATCAGTATCTCAAGTATATAGTCACGTTCAGCAAACTACAAACATTGCTGTACAAGACCTTCCAGGAAACGGTGTTGCCATTTAACTATTTATACTTTTGACATAATTTCTAGTTCGACTTAACTTAAACAGGCATTATGTGAGATTTAGATAAAGAGCTGGCCTATTTCTCTCTCTAATATTTCAATTATAGATAATGCAAATTGAATATATTGAAAATTTCATTCAAATTACTTTAATTTGCACAAAGTTATCAATGGTTGTAGTTTTGACAAGATGTTTGCATTGATCATAGCCACTGTATTGGTCAATTGAGTCTTGCCCACGCTGAGTCATCCGATGGCATCGAGAGTTGAAAGACCTGCAATAGGCAGATTTAGCTCTTACATAATGCCTGTTTAAATAAATTATTAAAGCAAAATATCTGTTTTAAGAAAAATATGGTAGATTGAAAGATGTTTATTCAAAGTTTTTAAGTCATTGTTTTCATTATTTTAGGCATTATTTCATGTGGTCATAAATTCTATGTTGTTTTTTTAATCGTAGTTCTGTAAATAAAACAACACAAAGACATTTTTGTTTGTGTTTTTTGTGACAATGAGGATTTAGATATTGAATTGTACAGATAATATTCCAATGTATATAAGTTGATATATAGTACATAAATATTACAGTAAACACATTTCATTGTTTGTCCTGTCATACCACATACCATCCAGAGTTATCTGTTCATGTCATGCTCTTTAAGTTATCATTTGGTACACATGGCTAGGTGTGAAAACAAATACTTGTAATACATGATGCATGGTGTGCAAATTGTTGGTGGTGTGTGAATTAAAAGAGAATTGTGTATAAAATCTTGTAAGTTCAGCTTTGCCATTTGTAAGAATCATACAGAATTTGTACAACATGTTGGTTCATGCCACGTATAAAAACTCAGAATCGTTGAAGTTTGATTTTACCTTTTATATGTATAAAGAGAGTTTTATATGAACATTGTAATGATCACATTTAAGAATTTGAGCGCCAAGTATCAACTAAATCTGGCATTTTTATGTCTAATGGAAGAATTAGGCAATTTGGTTTTGTCATTCTGAAAATACTGACCCACACTCAAACCACTAGCCATATAGTTAAAAAGTATTTCAAACGAACTGCCTACCAAGGTGTGGCAATTGATATCTAAGAAGCATGACAGGTACGGAATACTAGGGATGACCCCTCCCCCCATCCATGAATAGATGAAAGTATAGATGTATGATTTTAGAAATATTGTCAATACGATTTTTATCACTTACTAAATGTATGTTGTTAAAACACATATTGCATCCTTTGGTTCACTGAATCTTTATTTTTATATAGTATAAGATTCGAGATTTTTCTGTGATTTTGTTGTTAGTTATATTTTCCTCTCTGTTGTGGAAATAGATACTTTCTTTACTAGAAGTTGTTTTGTTTTTGTTGAATAGTTTCAATGAACGTATTTTTCTGAAATTGTTTTTTTTATTTAGATTTCAGCTCAAATTGTCTTCTACACTCTTATAACCCCAAATGTGAAATTAACAACGGTAAACCAGTAAGATACCCTTTAAAGCTTTTAGCTAAAGCGCATTAAAAATTGTTAGCTTTTTATGGAAACTGGGAATTGTTGTTTGGTGCTCCTAAACAAGTAAGCATACTCGCTGAGTCTGCTCATAACTGTATAGGCAATCATTAGTGATAAGTGACTATTTTGGCTGTTGAAATTATTTTTGAAAGCCAGGGGGTTTTTTGTTTAGTAAATTAGGGACCTATATTCAGAGTATACTAGATATTCACAAAGGATTAATAGCAAGCATTATTAACTCCCCATTGATATATTAAATAACAAATAAGGTGTTATCATTGGTCTACTACATGTATGGTTGTTTACCAAACCGTGGACATTGATTAATCTTTTCAGAATTGTAACATTAAGCTCCTAGTCCTTATATTGTGGTGATATTATGAATAGTGCTAATTTAAGCTCTTGATAGAGTAAATAAAGGAATTCCAGGCATTTTATACTATGAAAAAAAAGTAAGGGAACTCCTGAGCGCCTTGTGGAAATATGTTCTGCTGGAATGTAGTGTCAGCTATCAGAATTAGCCACAATCTGCTGCAACACAGACACATAATGATTCTAATGTTATCTTATTGGACAGTGATTTTTTCTCTCACCTTCATCATTACAATGTCACTTGCAGGCATGGAAATAACGGTTTTAGATGTATCAGACAAAATGTCAGGCACTAATGAATTAGTCCCTGACATTTTCAACTTAGTGTTGGACATGTATTAATAAATAATATCAGGAAAAAAAGATTAATAATATCAGGAAAAAAAGACAAATCAGTGCCGAACAAAATGTGAGGCATCAGAGGTTTTGTGCCTGACAAAGCCTGAATGTGTGCCTGACATTATCAGTGACAGGCGCCTTATTTCCAGGCTTGCTCGCTTGATGCGACCTGAAATGATACTTTTGGATTTCCATGAAGAAATGAGAAACAGGAATCTGGGACTGTCCAGCCTTGATAAGTACTCTCAAGGTGGCATTTCCTTATGTAACTGACATGTATGTGCATGACATGTTTCGTATTTGCACCCCACTGTGTGCACCAATCTCATCTCAAGTAGTTTAGGGTCAAGGTTAGGAAGTGCCATTTTCAAGTTCACTTAACTCAAATAACGATTCTGCATTGTCTAAAGGAGTTCCCTGATTTTCTGTTCCTTTCTAGTACAAAATTTCAAATATCTTTCTTCTTTTTTTACCCCCCCCCCCCCCAAAAAAAAAACTGGAAACTTACTCTTGGTTCAGTTTTTATTAATATTCATCTGTAACAATTTGATGTAGACTTCTTGGAAAAAATACAGCTATGTTTTGATTTGATTGATTTATCACTTGAGGTGTTATTTTTGACTATCTATATGTACTGGTACCAGAGAGTTACATGTATTCATGAATTAGATAAACAACTCGTTTACATCAGACAAACTTCATGTTTTGTTTTTGTATTCAAATATCTTACAGAGAAAATTGGGCTCTTCAACAATATTACGATTGTATATCTTAATTCTACATCTCTACGAGATTGCAGAGAAAACAGAGATTTGTTTTAAGTGTCAGTTGTGAAAAAATAATTATGCTTAATTCTCCAGCTCTTTTTGATGTTTTGTTTTTGTAATAGATATATTGTTGAGAAAATGGGGGATCTTTAAGAATATGAATTACAGCAATTGTATAGTTTTTACGTGTTAATCTTTAAATAAATTAGACCTAATTCTACAGTTCTACTTTATAATATAATGGAAGTCTTTTCTATATCTATTCTTTGTAGTAGTGTTAAAATCGAACTTTTCAACTGTTATTAAATATTATCCTGTGTACCTTTTCTTCTATATTTCTGTTCAATTATGTTGTTCTTCAATGTATCTTTATTATACCTGGGGGCCTCATTCACCAAAACTTAAACTAAGATATTTTAAGGATTCAGCATTTTCATTGGCTGAGACTTAAAATCCTAGTAAAAATTGTAGTTCTCAGCCAATAGAAAGGCTACATAAGGCCCCAGGACTTTTAAACTTTCATCTAGGTTATCATCATCACATGTCAAACTTTCATCTGTCAGTGTTAAAATCAATGTGTAAATAAAATATGGAAAATAATATTAGCTTTTATTATTATTTCGACAAGAGACAACATTAACCTTATTGGTTTTACAAACAGAAGAGAAATGATGAGTGTATGTGAGACGGCCTTATTTAACATCCGCTTCCACTGCAGTGTTATCGGTGCGTGGACTATTGCAAGGTATATATACAGAGAATATTTTTACATAGGGATGAGCATGAACGAATGAAATGTAAAGAGGTTTATATTCTGTTCTACTTTTCTACACCAACTAGGCTAGTCAACGACAGGTATACACTGTACAGAGTGCTATGAGAGAAGTTTTGCCTCGACAGTGGCTATGCGATCTTCTCTTCTTTAGAATTCCAATTCCCCATAAAGGTTCTTTAATGTGCATGCCAATGTGTGCACTGGGCCTTGTTTTTGGTGGCATCCAAATGACTATACAATGTTCCTTGCCCTCCCTCCTGCAGCACTGGCAATAAACTTTCTCGGCCAACACAGGGCAGCTCCTATATCGTTGAGACACCGCAGCTAACAAGGGTTACTGCAAATTATTTCCTTTCACCTTTTTTTCACTGGACTACCTGTTCTGCAGACTGCAGTGGTTGGATTTACTTCCAGGTTTTCAATACCCACCATCAGATTTCACCACGATCTCAAGATGTAAATAGGGTTAGGGCTAGTGAGCTAACCGGGTTGGGTCGTGTAACACATGCACTGTTGATCATAGGTCCATCATTGAGTAAAGTGAAATGGTTTCAATGCCAAGCTAGTACATGACCAGACGTAGTGCCCCCTGCCCAACCCTGTACATTTTCTTTTGGTTTCCTCTCACTGCTAAAGCCCAAAGTACAAAAACTACACCTGACTGCCCAAACTTACTGTACTTCCCCATGATAATAAAACAGATGGTTACCAGTATAATTCTTCCAAGAACACTTAAAAGGAAATTGATCTTTAGATATTTTATCCAGTCGCTATAATTTACACAGGATCTTGAAATGCTTAGCATAGATATTCTAATGTAAATGTACACCCATTTATTTAACCTACAAAATCATGATAAAATTAATTTGTTTAATTAGTAAAGACAAATGTAAACATTCAAACCAGAACTTTGACATATTAATTTAGTCCTAACCTGGCACTTTTTTCACTTGTGTGTGTTCGTGTTTCAGGACAAACAAACTATGTTAACATAGTAAAGCCATAGATCAGTTTCAAGAGAAATTATTTGTTTGAAAAGAAAACTAAAAACGACAGCTGGTGATCTTGACTTTGCTGACACACACATCTAACTTTGAAGAAAACAGGGGAAATGAATTGAAAATGAAATGAAATGAGGGTTTAACATCCCACTTTTCTGCATCGACTGGGCTAATGAAGACTGGCATAGCATAGGCCATACAGTGTGCTATGAGGGAAATTTTGCCCTACTCTCCGATCGAACTCCAACTGCCAATGGTTCTCTTACATGCATGCCGATGTGTAGCCCTCATGGGACCTCATTTTTTGTCCCATCCAAACAACTAGACAGCTGTCCTTGTCAAGCTCTTTGTCATGTGGGGCTGGGTGGGCATTTGGGTGGGTTATAACGTTTGAAATATAGATCATAAAGTCTGTTATTGAATTACCTAGTGTGGCTTAGATCCCAACTTGTACACACAAAGAGTAGGGTCACCTGCCTAACCTTGTGGGTTGCCTCTAGAAGTGGGTTTCCTCCAGGACTTCTAGAACTCCTCCCACTGCTAAAGACCTCTATGCCAATATGCACAAGCCTATAGTGCGGATCTCACTATATGAAGAAAATAGAACCCTTGACTTGGTGTAATGAAACCCATCAGCATCACATTGTGCATCATTTTCAATCACTTTTTTCAAATTTAGGACTAACTAAATTGGTCATTTTAAGACAAAATAGTAGCCTAATATTTATTTTTTTGAATTTTATATAGGCCTACATGTGCAATGCATGTTAGGAGAATTTTGTGACAGCAGTCCCATTTCTGCATGACTCCTCTGGCAATCTAAGGTTCGGTGTACAAAATGTGCATTCAGGAGGACCTTGGTTTTATCATGGGACCAAGGTGGCTCAGTGTGTAAGGCGCTGGCTCCAAAAAAAAAGATAGGCTGGCACTGCCAGGCAGGATAAGCCCACATTTTCGAGAGATGGATAGAGAACAAGCAATACCGAAAGTGATTTTTCCTACATCATTAAGTCCTGTATTTCATACTGTATTGGGAGCAGCCATTTTGTTAGTCAGTTCCAGTCTGATATTGATGAAATTCGAAGCCGACAATGATTATGGTGTGACGGTACACAACCTAGAAATGTGACTTTTCGTCAAATTCGGATAAGAATTGTGACCTGTAGAGAGTCCACAACCATGATATACCATATTTTTTACACTATTCGCGTACAAACGGCGACCATTTCGTCCGGCAATTTTGGTACGATTTTCACGAAATTCGAACTCAACCCTCCTTACGGTGCAACAGTAATATAATCAGAGAATTTTTTTAAATCGGATAATAATTGTTCGAGAGATAGATAGAGAACAAGCAAAACCGAAAGTGATTTTTCCTACAATCAAAGGCCATAATTCATTAAGTTACAATTTGATATGCGCAAATATCGAAAAGAATAAAGATCTTTAGGTTATAAACATGGATTTCAGGTTTCATCAAAATCGAATTAAAATTGTGACCTCTACAGTGTCCACAACTTTGATATACCATATTTTTACCCTATTCACGTACAAACGGCGGCCATTTTGTATGGCAATTATGGTCCGATTTTCTCGAAATTCGAACTCAACCTTCCGTAGGGTGTAACGGTGATAGAGTCAAACGTCTTTTTAAATCAAATAATAATTGTGACCTACAGAGGGACCATAGGCAATTTTGCGTACAATCTGGGGCCATAATTCAGGAAGTTACGATCCGATATGCGCAATATCGAAAGGAACCAAGACCTTTGGGTTATAACCATGCATTTCAAGTTTCATCAAAATCGAATTAAAATTGTGACCTATACAGGGTCCACAACCATGATATAGGCTACCATTTTTTAACTGTATTCTCGTACAAACGGCGGCCATTTTGTATGGCAATTTTGGTCTGATTTTCCCGAAATTCGAACTCAACCTTCCTTAAGGTGTAACGGTGATATAATCAAACGTTTTTTTTTAAATCGGATAATAATTGTGACCTCCAGAGGGACCACAAGCTAAAAAAAAAGGCGATTTTGCGTATAATCAGGGGCCATAATTCAGGAAGTTACGATCCGATAAGCGCAAATATCGAAAGGAACCAAGATCTTTGGGTTATAACCATGAATTTCAAGTTTCATCAAAATCGAATTAAAATTGTGACCTCTACAGGGTCCACAACCTTGATATACCATTTTTTTAACAGTATTCGCGTACAGACGGCGGCCATTTTGTATGGCAATTTTGGTCCGATTTTCCCGAAATTCGAACTCAACCTTCCTTAGGGTGTAACGGTGAGATAATCAAACGGTTTTTTTAAATCGGATAATAATTGTGACCTCCAGAGGGACCACAAACTAAAAAAGGTGATTTTTCGGACAATCAGGGGCCATAATTCAGGAAATTACGTTCCGATAGGCGCAAATATCGAAAGGAACCAATATCGTTGGGTTATAAACATGCATGTCAAGTTTCATCAAAATCGGTTCAAAATTGTGACCTCTATAGGGTCCACAAGCTAAAAACGTGATTTTTCGTACAATCAAGGGCCATAATCCACGAAGTTTTGATCCGATACATGCCAATATCGAAAGCAGCCGAGATCTTATGGGGATAAACCTATATTTCAAGTTTCGTCAAAATCAGATAAGAATTGTGACCTGTAGAGAGTCCACAAACAAATTGTAGACGGACGGACGGACGGACAGGGGCGACGACATAATACGTCCACATGAAAATGTGGGCGTATAAAAATGAAACAGACATTAGCCTATTTTCTTCAGCATAAAATAAAGATTTATTACATAATAGTCGAACATTGACATCTTACTTATTTCTTTAGTATAAATCAAACAATTAGCCTATAATTAATATTATTTATTGGCGAGGTCAACGTCCGAATTTGCCTATTTATTTGCCCCGACTGGCACTCAATGGTACACGGTCAGTCGATTACAGCATTAGAGAACTTTGAACTGGATTTAGGAAATTTGATAGTTCAATGAAGAAATGCGTTTAGAAAATACGAAACCGAGGCTTCGAGATGTAAACGAAAACCACCTGAACTGCGTGGCTGAGTAACTAGAGTCAGAAGCGGTTGGGTGACTGAGGTTTTTGTGAGAAGCTCGAAGAAAATAAAAATGAACGGATGGATGCTTGGTGTTTGCCTTTTGGCACTTTATTCGGCTTGTCAGGTATGGTAGTCATTGTGTCACTGTGTGGTTTTAGGCTTTTTACTCTGGAAATTTGGTACATAAAAATCATAGACAGCCACAACAATGTCTCTAAATGTAGTCGGTCACGTGACAGTAACCGGTGGGATAGTATCGGACGTAGTACCGTTCGTCGAGGGCAGAGGCGCGGTTAAAGTGAGGGGTGCCGCTGTCCAAATTTTTAAACATTACTCATGTCAATCTTTTTTTTTAACGGCTCGCAGGAACACACGAGCAATAACAATATTATGATTGTTTACTATTTATTTTTAACACCGAAATAGTGGTGGTTTTTTGGGGGTGGGGTGGGGGCGATTAAGTTCCTGAGATATGTTTTTGTTGACCTCCAAGCTTTAAAAAATTGTAATTATCTTAATTTACTCAAACTGTTGAGACAAAGAAATATGCAATTTCTCGTACATATGCCAAAATACATGAACATTATAAAGACAAAGTTCAGATAATGTAGGCTACAGTCAGTCAGAGGCGGATTACCCTATAGGCAGCTGCCTAGGGCCCAAGAAAGAAAAGGGCCCGTAAGATTTTGGACGACCTTTTTAAATTTGACGTGTTACATTTTAAGTGAATTCAGATGTGTGAAAGTGAATTACAGAATATATTTCTCTTCTTTTAAGCAATAATAAATTAAGTTTGTTTTCATTTTATCCAGCAATTGCCTATTGCTGTGCTCCTCTGAGCATCAAAAGATTACCATTGGAAGAAGGACAGGGCAGTGTTTGACTAAGTTGTAGTACTTGGCATTATTTCATTAGTATATCCTCGTTTCTTACAGTGGTCTTACTTTTACTACGGCAAACCGGTTCCGCGAAGGGCCCAGCTGGCCGAGCTGTCTAGAGCCCATCAGAACCTTGATCCGCCTCTGCAGTCAGTACAAATGTAAAAGTTTTAAATAGCTAGAGTAAATTTGATTAACTTTCTGTTTTTTGCTGCTTTCTTATCTAATATTTTTTAGTGTGTGAGTATTTATTGTTTTCTTTGAAGGGGTGAGAAATTGTTACTATGCCTAACATATGAAACATCAGTGTATGTAAAATTTAACTAATTGCACATCCAAAAAATGGTTTGACTTGCACTGCTCAGCAAAATCATTCAAACCACACCCCTATTTTCAAAAAAAAATCATGTAAATGTATGCCTATCGACTAACAAGAAATGAAATGATATGGGGTTTAACGTCCTACAACTAAAAGAAAACACCGAAAAAAACACCGAAAAAGTCAGTCACTGCAGTACAAAGTGATGGACACCAGAAGGATTGTGTCTGACTATGCCTGTGACAGTGGGCTGAATTTCAGGCTTGATTATTAAGCATATAATTCTTTAAATGGGATTAACCTTTTTCATTTAGATACAAATACATGTAGACCAATGTATTTGGTTAATCTGATGTCTTATTTCAATTTGTGATGGGATAAACTCTGATTAAATTTATTGTGTGTAAGTTGTCTTGTCATTGAACAAAATCAAAGAGGTAGCACAGGCACTTGAAGGGATTAAAATAAAACTTCTTACTGCTGCTTGACTATAATAGTATAGTATCATTAGTATACAGTATAATACTGTATACTAATGATACTATACTATTATATTAATCTTTGAGTGGCATTTAGTAACTGGATAGAGCAATAAACTATAACACATACTTATGGAAAAACAGCTACTTATTTATTTAGGCGACGTTTCGAAGAGTATTCTCTCAACGTTATCAAGCTAATACAGTAATACAAAATTGTGGGGTCAATATATACAGAAAAAACTATAACAACAATCCCTGAAACCACACAGGACAACAACAGGTTCAAAGGAGGTGCTACTCTGTGAAGACTAATTAACAAGGGTAAAGTGAAGCCATTAAGTAAGCTTAAGCAATTAATTTTTGTGGTGATAGATACTATAGAATGCTAACAGGTTGTGATAACAGTACAATACAATTGCATGGTTTTTTTTTTTTTTTTTTTTTTTTTTTTTTTTAAACTGGTTACAACAATAGGTCCTTTTATTTAATTGTACACATAATACTACATATAAGATAGTTATTATAATTTATTGCCGGTATCCATATAACCCATGCAATTGTATTGTACTGTTATCACAACCTGTTAGCATTCTATAGTATCTATCACCACAAAAATTAATTGCTTAAGCTTACTTAATGGCTTCACTTTACCCTTGTTAATTAGTCTTCACAGAGTAGCACCTCCTTTGAACCTGTTGTTGTCCTGTGTGGTTTCAGGGATTGTTGTTATAGTTTTTTCTGTATATATTGACCCCACAATTTTGTATTACTGTATTAGCTTGATAACGTTGAGAGAATACTCTTCGAAACGTCGCCTAAATAAATAAGTAGCTGTTTTTCCATAAGTATGTGTTATAGTTTATTATACTATTATAGTCAAGCAGTAGTAAGAAGTTTTATTTTAATCCCTTCAAGTATAGTATCATTAGTATACAATATAATACTGTATACTAATGATACTATACTATTATAGTCAAGCAGTAGTAAGAAGTTTTATTTTAATCCCTTCAAGTGCCTGTGGTCTATAGCTATTTTGATATGTAGACTTCTTTAAATTTTCAGGCAGAGCTTTTTGTCACCAAAAAAGTTTTTTTTGACATCAAAATTGGAGGTGAAAGTGCAGGAAGAATTGTGATAGGATTATTTGGTGATGAAGTGCCCAGAACTGTAGATAATTTTTATCAGTTAGCTACTGGTCAACCAGGTTTTGGCTACAAAGGAAGCAAATTTCATCGAGTTATTCCTAATTTCATGATTCAAGGTAAGTAAGATAGCTAGTAGTCTTAAAATACACTAGGACCTGGGGCCATAGTGAATCAGTATCACGTTGACTCCCTAACTGTGAGCACGGGGTGTAATCCCAATGTTAGCCGAGAAAGTTCCCTGTGTAGGCTACACATAAAAGAACCCTTGACAGTTGGAATTCAAAGTACGAGTAGACTGTAATGCCAATGTCCAGTCAAAATTTCCCTTATAGCAACTGCATGGTGTATACCTGTCTTCATTAGCCAAGCCAGTGCAAAATCTTGACTTCTCATCTCAGGTTTGCCATAAATCACCAAATTCCATGCCCAATCAGTGCCTAGAATCTGGATAACAATGTCTATGTACAGTATCTTATCCTGGTTATTTTTCAGTTACCATTACAATTTAAAATTCTGGGGATGAATTTGAATCGGGGTAGCCTACAATAATAACACACATGTCACTTTTACGTTATGATTTTACTTGGTGGATATGTAAAATATATTTTGCTATTTTAGGTGGTGATTTTACGAGAGGAGATGGTACAGGTGGTAAAAGTATTTATGGTGACAGATTTGAAGATGAAAATTTCAATTTGAATCATTATGGTCCCGGATGGTTAAGCATGGCTAACGCAGGTAAGATTGTAATAAATAAAACTATGTAATGATTATGCTAGTCTAATTAAAATTAGATAAACTTTCATTTAAAGAAACAATAGGCACGATTAGTAGAAGAGCTTGCCAGTTGGAATTCGATACAAAGAGTATGCTGTAGTGTCACTGTTTGGGCAAAATTTCCCACATAATATACTGGATGGTGTTTACAGAGCTGTAGGACATTAAACATTTGATAATTACCTGATTTTTGTATTACCATGGAAACTAATTTAACTTTCCTTTAGGTATACCCGGGCACAGGACATTGAGTCTGGTTGTTGTTTCTATTTCAGGTAAAGATACAAACGGTTCACAGTTTTTTATTACAACTGTTACGACAGAATGGCTCAATGGCCTCCATGTTGTATTTGGTAAAGTTCTAGAAGGCATGGATGTAGTCAAAAAAATTGAACAAGTCCAAACTGACCGTGCTGATAGACCCAACAATGATGTTACCATTGATGATAGTGGTGTTGTTCAAATGGGACAAAAATTCTCTGTTGAGAGATCATAATGATGGTTTTCTCGTTAGGTTGTTGCTATATAGTGCAATGAACCACCCCAAAGTTCGCAAAGCATTCTCAGACTTAAGTTTAGAATTTACACAACTTTCAATCACTGTTTATGAGAAATATCTTTTAATCCTGAAACACAAAACTTTACACATAGTTTCTTATGGATGTATTTGATACATTAAATCAACAAAAGCGTTACAAAGGGCTATATTTTAGTTAGAATAAGGCTAACAATTTTGAGTAATTTCTTAATTTAAGTCTGAGAAGACTTTGTGAACTCCGAACCATTGTTCATTTGCTTAAGAACCAACTGTTCGTGCCGATGAATTGTATGATGAGTTGTATGATTGTTATGAAGTAGGTACAACCTGTTTTATCAGCAGATACACTATACATTATTGGGGGAGTTGGATTGTATTTGTTATAATAATATTACTATATAAAAATATATAGTTGATATAAATTATATGGAAATATGATTGATATTAATAATATAGAACTATATTTGATGTTATTATATGAAAATATAATTAATATTGATATATTTTATAAATTGATATGGATATATATCATAGATTGATATCAATGTATAGAAATATATTTGATATCAATATATGAAAATATATTTGAAATATGGATAAAATTATTTTGATGGTGCTGCTATTGGGGTGTTAAAATAAATCGGTCCTGAAGAAAAGTATGGTCCAACTTCAGTTAAATTGGTTGAACTAGGAGAAGGGTCATATTGTGTTGTATAAAAATGTCATTTGTGTAACATGGGGTATTTTTTCTTGCTGTGCTATCACGAAAAATATGGACCCTACTTTCTGTGCTGTTAGTGCTATTAAGAAAAATATGGAAAATATGGGCCCTTAGTGCTTTTAAGAAAAATATGGACTTTTTCTGAGCTATTAAAAAAAAATATATGGACCATCACATGTAGTGCTATTAAGTAAATAACTGACCATCCCTGTATGTCTTGCCAGTAACCTAGTTTATTAGCATTTTGTAATCTGGAGAATGTTTCAGAAACAATCAAATTATCTGATCTATGCAATTAATGTATTTTATAGTTATATGTTATATATTTCTTAACAAGTGGATATTATTTTTTTTTTATGTGTTTATACTCACATTGTCAAGGTATTATAACATGTGGCTGATCTCTTGCCACCATTAGTGAACTTAGCATGAGTTTATTTCTACTTAAATGTCTAGTCATTTTATATTAGAATATAGTCTTTGTTTTAATGACATTTTGTACTTGAGCTGGAAAACACTCATCTTCATTCCATAGGCCAAAATTGTTCATATGTGATATAGGGTGTTCTAGACATGTTAGATTTATACTTATGTCTAATCTTTGTTATGCATCTTTTGTAAATTTAACATACTACCCCAAAAAACCATCAATGCCTTCCCATTAAATAGCTTGATTGCTTGAATAACCTGATAGCTTAAGTTAGATTTATATTTATGATATTTTAGAAGGTTGTTATACATATTCCCCTAAAACCATCAATGCCTTCCCACTAAATAGTTTGCATCCTTCCTGATTGGTTAAATAACCTTCTGCTATCTTAATAGTAACTAATAGCTTCTTTACTTGAGTTTAGACTTTTGTTGATAGATTTTCATGGACAGTATATAAGGTCTATGGGTTTTATACATAAAAGAAGCAGTTTCTAATTTAGTTCTTGAACTAGATCCACAGTTGACCAATTTTAAGGACTACAATTACTGTCTGTTATTGATAACATTTTGACTACATGAAGAATTCATTAGCTTTAATAAAAAGTCTAGAAAATGCTAGTCAGGACGTTGCTCAAAGATAAACATTAATATTATTTCTTCCAGAGTATAGACAAGAAGCTATGTAACACTATTAGGATAGTAAAAAGATGTTATGGCTGTCTTAAGTATTATTATTTATGACATAAACATTGTTATTATATAATCTTTATAATGCTTTACATATTCCTACCATTGTAGTCATATTAAACCCAACTCATAACCTGTTATACATATTTTAACACACACAGGCCGTAGGGTTTGGTAGCTAACAAACCAGCCGGGAGAAACTGGGCGGAAATTTTGCATGTGCAGGACCAAAAGTCTCTATTGACAATGTGTGATCTTCTGAAGTGCCAAACACAAGCAAGTGACAAGTAAGACGCACACACAGGGTTACTAAAATTCCCCCCGTAGTAGCATGTATTGCATGCTGTGAGCAAGTCTTTAAATATCCTTGGGCAGTTGGATATTTAAATAAAAATAGGCTGGTGCACTATCATCCAGGTGTATGTCAATCTTCATAAGCCAAGATGTTTCAGAAGAAAAGTATCACATTGAAAACACTGTTTCATTTCTGCTATTGTAACCAGTTCCTTTTCTAACATTATCTTCCATTAAACTAACTTGTAACCAATAAATTTCATCATACAATGATATTCTTTTAATAAACCCATCGTTCCATACGAATAGTTTGTTCTTATGCTATACTATTGTCAAGATTCGATTTAATAATGATTAGGTCTACAGCATGATGTAGTATGGTATGTAAAACTTTGGTTCTATGAACACTTGCGCCTTATAAATACGAAAATCGTTCAAAATAGGAATATTATGCAGAGGCTGTCTATTATGTCTTAAGTCTATTACGTTCACTCATAAGGGACCAAGGGAGATAATCAGATTCATGGGTAAAAAACTTGTGAAGTCTCAATCTGTAAATAATTGCTTCTGAATTTGATTGTCCCAATAGACTTTAATTGTATATACTTGGCTTAATGTTATTTTTGACAATTTTCTATTTTACCAGTGTCTGTGTCTTGGAGCAGTGTTAGAACAATATGCACCATTCTATCCCATCTCACAAATCTTCCTTCCCTTGACTAACAATACTGACCAACACTCTACAGACGTATTTCATCATAGAACGCAAAAACTACCCTAGTCATTTTGTAAAAGAAATTCTACGATGTACACAAATCATTGTCCGATTTTCAGAAATAACATGGGGTGTTTTTGCCCCCTAATTTCCGTGCCATCCGAACGACTACACAGCTGTCCTTGTCAGGTTTTCTGTCCTGTACCACTGACAAGGGGAAAACCATGCCAGAAAATCCTGATGAACTTTCGTGGTCAACACTGGAGCGAATCTGCAACTTTCAGGCTAGCAAGCCAGCATCTGATTCACTAAACCACCCAATGCTAATGTAGAGGGTAAATGTTGAATAACTGTTACATCAGAGACTGCCCTTAATAATATAGAAATGAAGTCAGTATTATTTTACACATTTCTTTTAATAGGTCAGGATACAAATGGATCTCAGTTTTTCATCACAACTGTTAAGACACCATGGTTAGATGGTCGCCATGTTGTTTTTGGTAAAATATTGCAAGGTATGCAGGTTGTCAAGCACATTGAATCTGCACCTACAGATTCAATGGATCGACCAATCCAAGATATTGTTATAGTGGATTGCGGAATGCTAGACCTTGAAGAAAATCTGACTGTAATGAAGGAAGGCGTGGAAGTGGAGGATGATGAATAAACAAACAAGCAATTTGTTCACCAATCAATTCATAATTGTACAATGGACAAGCTAATTTAAATATCATCAATTTGAAAACAAAGTGACACATGATTGAACACTTATACAATGTATTATTAAATATATCTCAGATCTCATGGATTTCTAATGTTTTTGTTTAAAAACGTAATTTAGTAGTGATTTTCATTATATTTTATATATAACACTTTTATTAAATCATAATTAATGTGTCAAACATATTTTTTGTATTATATCTTAGAGATTATGCAACTAGATTTTAGAACTGTGATTTATTTTCAATAAAAATGAATATTAATGATATGTCATTTACAATTTTTCCTAAACTATCAAATTTCTCACGGTTTAATTTAACATGGAAGTGCTATGCAGGTCTTTCTTTAGGCCTAAAATTTTATCTAAATTATTAGACATTAATTTACTTATCCAGGCCATTATCAACACTTGATTTGAAAATATTTTATGATGGATAATTTAACCTAAAGATGGATAATCAAGACTTTGTTTATTATCGTAGCAACAGTATTAATGACAATCGAGACTAACCTGTAATTTATTTTTATTGATTCTTCTTTCACAATATTGCAGGTTATTTTTATGTCAGTAAAATGATACACCAAGACTTTAATATCTTACTCATAAAATATAAAACACCAAATGTGCCAAAGACAAGTTCAAAATATCCTTAAATCATTTTACTAAATTCAGACCAATCATGATCCATTTTTTATACAACATTTATTTTGTATATATTTAAGTTTGCATTTAATATATGCAAAAACCTCATGTTCATAATTATCCTTCCAACATTAACATAAATCTGTATCTATATTATAATATAAAATTAAATAAATAATCAGAGTTTATGAATAGAGAAATATTGTTTGTAGATACAAGAATGGGAGAAAGAAGGATTTCCCCATTCCTGAAGGGTTTTTTTTTAGTTTTTACCAAGGGTACACCTTATATCATAAAGATTGTCACTGGTTTCCATCTCAAGCTTAGTCGGGGGGTGGGGGTGGGTGGCCGAATGGTGAACATGTGTGCTGTGTCATAAGGTCTGTCATTGAGTTAGCTTGCATGGGTTCAGTTCTCCTGTTGTACGTAACAAGGAGCTGGGTCACCTGAGCTCATGGGTTTTCTGGGTTCTCCCATTACTAAAGACCCCTACGTACAAGCGAATTATTGAAATAAAATGGAACCATATGTTAGTATTGAGGAGCCACAGTGGGTAAGAAGCTGGAAGTTGCAGGTTTGATCTTGGTGTTGCAAAGAAACCTATCTCTGTCACTTATCTACGACCAGTGTAAACTTTATAAATACTGGAAGGATAAAATGTCTGTCTGGATGGTATGAAAGGTTTTATTCCATCCATACCATCTAGACAGACATTTTATGTCTCAATTATAGGCAACTCTCAAATGTGTGCCCGTTACTATCCAATGGGGTCCAACGTTTGTCCCCTGCCATCAAACTTATGCCTGTGTCCTTTATTTGCTTCTAGGGGAAACCCACCACAACCTGACACCACTGCATCTGACCGATGTTTGACTATCACATTCCATCAATTGTACCCCACCCTCAAATGTGTGCTCTCTACCCTCAATTTGTTCCTCCTGGGCTTAATTTGTTCCACCTGTCCCTTTTTTTCTTCTAGGGAAAATCCAGACCAAAATAGCACTTCCCTTTTGCTACAACAGTGTATTTGTCAGCTGTTTGACTATCACAAGCCAAAATCTTTGTCACTAATTCCAATATTTAAAGGGAAACAAATTTACAAAATTTTTGTTCATATTTTATTACTATTTCCATAACAAAGTTATTTACGAAAAAAATTGTAAAAAATATAACAATAATTCAAGCAATACTTATCATTGCTCAGAAATAAAAATGAAAATACAAAAAACCGCAACTACAAACAATGGAATATATATACACTTGTGGCATGAATTAGAAAGAAAACTGTTTGTCCTGAGGAAGCTATTATTTATTAAGGACAGTATATGTTCTCAAGATTACAACATCGTCATCTATTTAATTTTACTGTTTAATAACTGCTTCGTTGTTCGTGGTAGCTAGAAATCTAAATGTTCGGACGGAAAATTGAACTGTGACAATTTCTCTTAGAAATTAAAATGTAAACATGAATATACATTTTTACAAAAATTAATACAATAATATACAAACACATAAAATGTATTTATACAAATTCTTAAAGCACAAGGATTATTCTTAAAGTTCTTTCGATTGGAATTTGTTTCCATATTTCTTTGTTCCGTGGATTTGATCAATATTTTGATTTAAAGGAATTAAAGCTGTTGATTGAAATTTGAGTGATTTTGAATCTCTTACAAACTACTATATTGTAAAAGTTGGATTTCAAAAAGAAATATCAGCCTAAAAATGGTTCAATTCCATTCAGGAATTACAAAAATATGATGAATTGAAAATTTCTCAGCATTCAGCATCCTCTGCAGATAATATAAACAAGCCAACATCTTCCCTTAGTGTAAGGTAAATAATTTGGATGGGTATACTTTAATCCCACTGGTTTAGTTTTCTTCATTAAACGTGAAACAATCATATTGAGTACAACTGGACATGAATTAAGCCATGAAAATTAAGATAATGTCCCAAAATTACAAATAACGACCAGCAGTTTTATATAATAATACAAAGGAGCGATTTCAGAATCTGTCTTTTTCTAACAGCTCTACCTTACCTAAACCTAAACCCTTTTTCACTCCATGTGTAATATAGAAAAATATTATGAGTGGTAGACAGATTCTGATATGTAGCCAAAATATTTCATGATATATTTTTTTAAATAAAGTCTGATGATCTTTTTACACCAATTCAGTATTTGATTTTAACAGAATTCAAAATAATACTGTTAGTCGTATTTTCATAAACTCTTCATGCAAATACTTCAACGCCACTCTTCTCTACAGGGAATGGGAGATCTGTCTCAACGGATCCGCAGTCTTCGATAACGATGTCTATCTTTGGTCTGTCTAATTCGGGGTCGGTGGATACTTCTTCAATACGTTTAACTACATCCATACCTTCTAAAACTTTACCGAAAACAACATCTTTACCATCTAACCAGCTGGTTTTAACCGTTGTAATAAAAAATTGAGATCGGTTTGAGTCAACTCCTGAAATTGACATTAGGTAAAATATTTAAGAAAAATTTTAATATTGTTTTCTAGTTTGGTTTAGCATAAGTTTGGTCTTTCTATGCAAGAGTACAAACTAGAATGTTTTTCAAAAGTTAATTTTTTAAAGTGTGTTGAACCTTTGTATTTCATAGTTCATATGAAATTTTTTTAAAGGTAAAGTTATCGAAAATAAAACCCCAAATTGTAAATAAAATAAAAGTTACTTTCTGCTTTAAATCTGAAAAATAAATTCCTTAAGCATCAGAAATTGTTACTCCATTTTAAATCACCAATTCACCTCGCATCAATGTGGAAATATCTCAGCAAAACGGAGGACATCTTGAATCAAGAAAAGTTTCTATTCTCTATAATAACATTTCACTACATTTGTACTACATTTAACCTGCTAAAAAAGATACAGGAAACTATATACTGTGTGATTATTTTCATATGGACAACAGGTCCTTTCATTAAATATATAAATAATATATATCCAGTAGAAGTGTCTGTGTTCTATACTATATGTATGTTCTATCTATCTATCTATCTATCTATCTATCTATCTATCTATCTATCTATCTGCGTGGGGGAGCTTATTTTTTCATGAGATTTTACTTGTCTTGGGCCTTTACTGAATCCAACCCACACAAACACAAAGTCTGTACTACAATCACCCATAGTACAACCATTGCAAAATAATTTTAATGTAAAATCAAAGGCATGTCAATTACTTTACCTGAGTTAGCCATGCTCAACCATCCGGCACCATAATGATCCAATTCAAAATTTTCATCTTCAAATTTTTCACCATAAATGCTCTTTCCTCCATAACCATCACCTTTAGTAAAATCTCCACCTGTAAATTAAATAGACCAGGCTATAGTCTTATCCTTTATATCCAAGTCTACATGAATTATTACATTTATCAAGAGAACATCTCATTCTATTCAGGAGTCGAAAAATTGCCAATTCGCATAATCTATCTATTAACCTACTCATTTGGAAAGGTTTAAAATCATTAAGTGTTTTGTGAGTTTTTTTTCCTCCTATTACATTAACTAATGGAAGTGATTGTATTAGACAAAACATGGTAGTATTTAAGGTCTCAGACCCATAAAGATATTTACTTGCCCATGGTTCTTCCAAACATTCAAAATTATGGACAAAACACACAATGAATCAAATTGTTACTCTACACAAGGAAGGATATTCTGAGCGAGCAACAAATGAACATTTGTGAATTTCATACCCTGTTTGTCTAATGCAGTGATTGATTTCTATATAGGATAGAAAAACAACAAAGCGCAAATATGAGTGTATAGATTCCAGTATGTTTGGGACAGGCTTTGGCTATTTACTCTTCTTGAAATTATATAAATTGCTGATGTTAGTTTTGAGATTTGTGATATCATGCAAGAAAATGACCATATTGGGCCTTTTTTTGGGGGGGGGGCTTCTGAATGGATTAGTAGATAACCCCAAACCAATTCTATTGACTATTGTAAAATCTCTCAATTTTTCTTACAATGATACTAGTGATTTTATTCAGACAGCATTCTTAGGCCAGCTTGTAGAAATATGTATGGTGTAATCTGTGGCTCTATAGATTTATTTGTATGCATCTTAATCTATGAAATTGAACGACATGTAAATTCTCCAGTCTATAAATTTCACTGCCAGTCATTTAAGACTAGCAAATAAGTTTCAAACAAGAGTCCTGCTAAAGACAGGGGGCATTTAACACCAGCTATTGATTCACCTACCTTGAACCATGAAGTCAGCAATAACTCGATGGAATTTGCTTCCTTTGTAGCCATAGCCTGGTTCTCCTGTAGCTAATTGGTAGAAATTTTCAACAGTTTTAGGAACAACATTTCCAAATAAACCAAAAACTATTCTGCCAACTCTTTCTTCTCCAATTTTCACATCAAAAAAGACCTGCTTGGTTACCAAAAGCTCAGCCTTTGAAAAAAGAATTTTAAAAAATATTGTTTCAAATGTTATTATAAAGATTTTTTTATCAAGATCCTTTATTTCTCCAATGATTTTGTTGGTCCAAATAATAAATTCTCCCTACAAAAATGGCAGACACGACCCTTGCCTTTCAACCTTGGAATAGAATACAAAAGGTTATTGCCAAGACATTTCCAAAGATTTAGTTGCTAACTTGACCTGTACTAACTGATAATGCTTGTATGAGTGGACAAACGGGGACAGAAAGTGTTTACGTGTTCCATTTTCTCTGGTATTATCTTTTCCACCTGAAAGTGAAAGTGCCACGTGCCGGTTCCACTGCAATTTTCACAATCCGAACCAATGTTAATGTTTTCCATTTCTTGTGAATTAAACCATTCATATTCCATTATAGAACGAAATAAAATACTTTTTGCAACCTTTCGTCATAAATGAAGCTTTAGAATCATCCCAAATAACATTGCACATACAATAATGACCGCTTTTTTGCAAAAGTCGGTCGAAGTGACCAGATATGATCAAAAGTTATTTAAAGATTCTTTCGTGAGTTTAAATCCATGCTTCAGCTTTGCAATAACTTCAAATCGAGCAATGATTTTACCAAAGTGGATGGCCACCGAACCACTGTTTGGAATCCATGCAACGTGGCACCGTTATTGGACAGCGCGCTCTGTCTATGGCGTTCGGTGAAGTTTTCTTTTCTCTTGTCAAAAGTAAATTTTACAAATCAAAATATGAACTTTACCTGAGTAAATGTATAACAGATCAAAACACAGAGTCCTTGTAATAAATTCTTCATTTTGTCCAACTTGTTCTTCGATTCCAAACCCTTTCTTCTGAGATGTTCACTTCTTAATGCCACGAATAAACTTTTCAAGCTTCCACGTCTACAAAAGAACTATATTTAACCAAGCCAATGGGGGTCAGGCAGCAACGAAATAAAGTCAACCCACGTTCCTGGTTTGCTGTTAGCACCAACCTTATTCTGCGCAGACCTGGTTAAAGCCAGGCAAACTGAATAAGATAGTAAAATTGCATGGATGCCACATGTACATCTTATGTGTCAGAAGTGGGTAACATGATATTTAGACTATACTACTGTAAGATGGCTGTCCAGGAATTAAACTTTCATTTCATTGTTTACGTTCAGTGAGGCGATTCGTCAAACCGTAAGATTACATATTTCTCAGTGGGAGACTAAATTCCATTAAACTTAATTCCCCGTTTCCCGCGCCATCTTCGTCTTTCCATCGGAAATAGTTTTAATATGAGTGACATTAACTGTACAACTTTTCGTTTGTTCTCGTTATTAAGTTTAATTTAACAACAAGCCGGCGGAAACAGTCACGACCACTTTAATAGGAAACGAACGTACGTAGGAAGAACTGGAATTTAAGGTCTTACTTTTCTTTGCGCCTACTGCATAGGCCTAATGTAGTAAAATAAAATTTCGTTTTCTTTGAATGCTATTCTACTTATATGTTGTCGAGTCTAGCGAAATCCAGGGTTGATTTTTTTATATGTAAAACCAGTTTTGTTTTGTTTGTTTTTTGTTTTTTTTTTATGTTCGATAAACCGTAAACATCCTATAATAGTATTAACTAGTAAACTTGAAAGGGTAAAAACCGGTCAAGACTATAAATATCTCGTTTAAATCCACTGCAGACAGTACATGTATATCATTCTATGAAATCCCCCACAAGAAATTAAACACTGAAATTCACACATTATTTTAGTTAATATTGTATCACAGATCTTCGCATAGTACATAGACAAAAGACAAAATACGATATCCGCGAATATCTGTTGGTATATGTAATAATTTCTGTAAAGATATGGGGCTTGTTTGCTTGTTAAGTAGTACTTCATTTTTTTTGGTGTATTCCTCAGCATAATTATTATTAATTTAGAACGCAATAAACGGTAGCACGATTTACCCAAATCCTACAAAATACACCATTATTTCAACTCTTATCATAATGATTTAAATGTCAATCATTGATAATATACCGCGGGCAAGGGACATAACTCGTGTATTAAATGAAATCGCTTGCTTGCAAAACGCATTTTAGGTGAATTTTTGACACATAAAAACGCCCTTTTGCGAATTTTTTACCTTTACAATTTACAACATCGCCGATACCCTATTTTCTTACTTGTATACTGAATCTCTTATTATATTCCTTAAATTGTTTCCGTACTGTTATTCCTATATCTGCCTTTATAAATTTTCGATAAAGGAGGATAATTTTATGGATATGCATATATCATATCCCAAAACGCTCCTGTAGGTGATTAGTAAAACCGTTCACCACGTTTTTTTTTTACGAAATCATTAAAATTTCCTGATGTATATCTTTCCTTTTCGCTATACTTTGGTTGCTAATGGCCAAAAAACTCAACTCTTGGTCCTTGTATTGGATAAGGCAAAATTCCAGACAAAAATTAGTGCCAGTATTAACTTCTGACATAAAAAAATTATTGGGCCCATAAAGGGAAAATATTGCACCATTTACCATATTTTTTCAAAAATGTCGAGGTCTGCAATTATATCTAAATGAGGTGAAATTTAGCAGAAAAAATTTCATTCGAATTTTGTGCGTGTTTCTCGTTATCAGGGAAAAAAATTCGTACTAAACCAATCCATGGTCACAGGCCGCAAATGGACCTTTAATGACTGTTATGATGCATTTAACATGTTTGAAAGTAGATCTACATCTGTTGTTCTTCATGTTGTCTAAATTATAATTTCTGGCCAGTTCCAAGATGGGGTTATTAAATACAGACATGGAATGGAGAATAAAATGAAATGAAATGGGGTTTAATGTGTCCTGCTGATGAAGACGGGCGTAACAGTGTGCTATGAGGGAAATTTTGCCCAGGCAGTGGCCCTACAACCTACCCTTGTATCGAATTCCAATTCCAATTCAGGGGTCCTTTTATGTGTATGTCAATGTATACAGGGGGTCTCCGTTTTTCGTCCCATCCGAACGACTAGACAGCTGTCCTTGCCAGACCCTCGAATGGAGAATAAAATATCACAACTATAGCCTAGTTGTGAGTGTCATAACAAATAATTTGTTTCCCTGCTAGCATACAGGGAATTTGGGTGAGCACATGCGTTTTTTGTCTATTCTAGATTGGTAAACATTGTTAAGACAAAATAATCCTAATACCCATAATCGTCATCTCGGAGTCCTGTCTGTTTTCGCGAGCTTTATAAATGGAGTTGTTTCCCTTAGTCCACTGAGGCGAAAATACAAAATTATAATGTTATAATTTATATTACTTATTTTTCCCATCGCTTTGTTACAGATTATTGTCTTTTGCAGTTTCATACTAAAAAAAATAACGACGTCATAAATAAAGGAAATATTGCGATACTTGGATCAAAATATTTAGCAAAACATAAATTACACTTACCTATTACCTAAAAGAAAATAGAATTTTGCTGGAATTAACGTCAATTCTACAGGATGTGCTTGATTTATATAATGCACCTCTCTCCCATATTTATACCCTAACTTGTACAAACTCTTATCATCAATACTGAGCAAAGTTTAATCTTCTTAAATGGAAGGGTTTACCAATTGGTGTAATATAAGGAAACAGCAAATAATGATAACGGTGAATATGTGTATTTGTAAGAATTATATAAATTACAAGATGTTTTAAAGATGTTTATGTATTCAGAACAATAAGTGTACGCGGGGTAGTATGAATCAGTTGTTTCAGCGACTGATAACAATTTTGTTACAACATCAGCACTTCTTATCATAAAATAAATATTCACTAGGCCGCTAAGTAATTCTCTGTAAACACAGATTGATTTCCACCCCCTTTCCTATATAGCAGGACGTGGCTAGAATTTGTGCCGCTCTGGGGCGATCATTGAATTTTCGGGTTTAATGAAATAGGGTTTAGTGACCAAATTTTCTGCTCCGGGTGAGTTCAGTGCCGGACTGGGCACACAGCATATTTAAAAAAAAGTGGGCCTAAACCTATAAAGAAAAAAGAAAAAAGAGAAAGAAAAAAGAAAAGAGAAAGAAAGGAGAGGGGGGGGGAAGAAAAAAAAAGAAAAGAGAAAGAAAGGAGATGGGGGGGGGGGAAGGAAGGAGAGGTCAAGACACAGGACAGGAGAAAGAAAAGATAGGAAGCTTTGGCCCACCAGTCCGGCACTGAGCGAGTTAATTATAAGAACAGATATCCGTCATACAGTGTGTTATGCAGGAAATTTTGCCCGGACAACGATTCTACGGCTCATTTTTTTTCAAATTCCAATTGCCAAGGGTTCTTTTACAATGTGTACATGGTTTTGCATCATCTGAACGACTAAAAAAGGTTCCATGCCATCCCCTCCGTAGGAACCCGGGACCTCATAGTCATACCATGGACGTTATAATGCAATCTAAAGTCCATGCTTATGCTAGCTGAGCCATCACAGCTCCGAGTTTTCGTGGAATAATAAAATAAGTGTCGGGTGCCTTTAATCCAAAAATAACAGTAAAAAGTACCCCCCCCCCCCACCTTCCAACCCTTCCAACATATCGCTGTTGCCACTGGCGGAGAATCGAGCTTCAAAATCGTGCATGAATGATATTTGCAATATACTGCACCCAAAATGAGGTATGTCACTTAGAGGGGAAAATATGTTTAACAAAAGAATAATTCGCAAGATATAATATATTTATGATAAGGGTGGACGTGGGAGGAATATTTCTGGATGTGATTAAAAATGTTTTTTGCTTATTAAATTATTAAAACATGAATTCACGACAATGGCGTAATATGAAACTTATTATGCTGTAGATAAGATAAAAAATATATGTAAAGATTTAATAACCCTATGTAATACAATACACCTGTGTATGGGAAATATGAACAGTTCAAATTAAACATCGCATGGCTTGCTTGTTTTATACCTGGCAGAAGAATAGAACAAAGGAGGATTTCAATTAAATTATAAGACTTGAGCAGTGTTCTCTATGATATCAATATTACACGCGGTTTAACATCAAACGAATGGGATTATGCAAATGAAAGATCAAAGGGAATATTTATAAGCTACGGAAGGCCGAGCGTGTCATTTTTTTTAACCGTGGATAATAATCAGCATGATGCACAAAGTAAGGTGATACAATCATAAATTATTACTCACCAAACGACATATCATGCACGCACGTGTACCTGGTATGGGGTCGTGTTTAATAATGCAAAAAAATGTTCCGATTAATCTGGAATCCATTTGCTTCGGTGATTCGTTTGAATTTTTATCAAAGAAAAAGATTTCTGCATAAAGTTTAATTGAGTTATATGGGATTGAACAATCAGTGAATGATCTAACTCTCAGTTATTTGAAGGGTGGCGACATCACGTGAGACTACCGGATATATTAACCTATAATTATGACGTCATTTATCGATTTATTATTTGCCTTTGGGCTAAAATGCATACGTATACATAAAAACTACTGAATGTATATTTAACAAGATCTGTATATATATAAAAATATGTGTCAGATGTGTCAATTTCTTAAATGACAGGTGGTATCAGATGTTCTAAAAATATCAACAAATATTATTTATTTATAGACGTGGATATGGTAACTCGGATTTAAAGGAGCTTAATCTCTATTCTTTGTGACCTAGAAATGGACACAAATGGGTCACAACATGTGTGTCATCTGTGTCAATTTCTTAAATGACAAGTGGTATCAGATGTTCTAAAAATATCAACAAAAATGATTCATTTATAGACGAGGGAGATGAAAGCTCTTTTTATTTGTGATCTAGAAATGGACACCAATTGGTTGCAACGCATATAATAATGTAATATGAATGTATATGAATAGATTTACATTCAATCGTTTCTGTTTTTGCTGTAATTTCTAATCAGTTATGTTGGGCGTCTGGTTATTCCAGTCTATACTGTTTGACACTTCATTGAGTCACTTCATTACAAATGGCACTTGAAGGCATTCTGGCACACCATTCGTGATTCGTGTGCCAATCTTAAAATTTTCAGTTTCTCATAAATATTGGATAGCAGAAGGCAATCTTTTCACGCATGGTAAGATAACAACATCAATGTCAATTTAAATTGACCAACAAGTCATGTTTGCAATGTCGAAGATTGTGAATGATATTGAGTTAGAGACTTACCTTCTTTAAGGTGTGTTTGGGTGAAGTGTCCATCCTTAATTACTTTTGATCACTCTATAGACAGAGTTTTTTATACTATAGAAAAGATTATTTTGGGTCACAACTCGGTTGAAATTAATCATATGGTATGGTGGAATCTTTTAAAACATTTGTGAGCCACGGTGGCTCATTGAGTAACATACTGCCTCGTTAGCCTGGAGATCGCAGATTGTGCTCCTGGTGTAGGCTGAGAAAGTTCCCTGTGTCACTGGTGCAGGATGGAGGGCCTAAGACAGCGGTGTATTCATTCGGATAGGACAGAAATCAAAGGTTCTTTGTACACATTACAATACATAAAGGATCCCTTGGCAGTTGGAATTCGATGTAATTGAAGGTCGCAGCCCCGTTGTCTTTGCAAAATTTCCCCCATAGCACACTGCATGGTGTATGTCTGTCTTATTTAGCCCAGTCGGAGGAGAACAGTAGGGCATTAGATCCCATTTCATTTCATTTCATTCATTTATGAGTCATTGGTAGAACTAGCGTAAATTGTCATTTGAAAGGCAGGTATTAAACCAAACAGAATAGATTGTAAATAAGAATGGGAATTGTTTTCTTTCATCTTGTGTTTCTTTAATAATAGCCATACATATATTTGCTATTTGTCAATGGCTAAGGAAAGATAAGTCAATCACCTATAACCTTCAAATATGGTAGGCCTAATTTTCAGGCAGTACTACAGTGGCGTTGCCAGGATGTTTGCAGTAATAAGCAATTAATCTCTTGGATAAGGGACGCAATCAACAGGTAGCATTGATCAGAAATTCACTGATATAACATGGATGATTAGCTTTGAATGCCAAATAGCCCTTTAACAAAGATTGACGCTGGAGACTGTGATGCTCATCTATGGGCCATCAGATAAAATTTTGGGAGAGCGTGTGGCATAGCTAGAACTTGACACTGTAACCTATTGGACAAATTTTCCTGTTCACATGAAAGGATTTAGCTTATGGATATAAAACCACTATAAATTCCATACCCCAATAAGAAACTGAGAAATATTTGTATTAATTTATAGGTTTATTTGAGTCTTGCAGTGTTAAGATACTGAGGTTGACATCACAAAACACAGAATTAAATAGAATAAACATTTCAACCACTCACAACTCACAAAAACTCATCAAAAACAGGCAAAAAATATTTCCATAAAATTACAATTTAGGCGATCGCCTTCATAAAAATAATGGAATAGGTTCTTAATCAATAAGATATTTAAAATTGTTCTGTTTTAAAATTATTCTGCATGAAAATTCACATAATTCTTAAAATTGAAACCATTCAAAATTTCTAAATAAAGCGAAGTGATTCTGTTCCCAATTTCTAGGGAATAAACATTAACAAATATTTATTAGCCATCTTCATGGTAATTTTTTTAAAATACAAATTTATACAATGGTAATTTGCACGAAAGTTAAAATAAATATAACAATTGTAAAATTAATTTCTGAAACTAATCGTAAGACCTTCTTGCCAAATAGTCTTGACAAAAAAAATCTTGCAAATTTTTTCAATCTTAATAGAACAATGGACAAACCCAAGCATACCTACATGTGTACCTATAATTCTCAATCACGATACATTCTTAGGTAGAAATTCAAAACAAATAGTGCGTAACCATAGTAACACAAATAATCTCATTCAATGGTACAAAAATGGCAGTCGGAATAATTTATATCTCTCATAACAGCCTTCTTGACCATTCTTAAATTGAGCCAATAGTCTTGAATATATACCGATAAACGTTTTATCGCAATTAAAGGAAATCCATACAATTCTCAGATCTTTACTTTGCTAGACGTATATCATGGCCTAGTTATTTTCGTATCCCTCGATTTGATAATTTGATTTTGCTTCATAGGAAACCATATAAGCAGTCTTACCATAACTGGAATTAGTATTAGCTAATTAGAATCACAGAGTGTAATTTAAGTGAAATATTATTTGAATTTGAATCGGATGCAATTGCAATTAGCAAAATATGACACATAAGGTGTTAATACATGTTTTAGACCTTTCTGTAAGAAAATAAATAGCCACCAATGAATCACTCTTCCAAGATTTGATTTGAATGTACATTGACAAGCATCATAGCTTACAAAGTGTTCAGTTTGTATACTAATTCACTCAGTGATTTGTACTATGGTCATGGTGAGTGAATAAGTGCTTTCCTACGTCTAATACTGAGTTTTAAAAGTGATGGCAAGTGATCACTTTCTTTTACAGCAAAGTCAGTGTACACTACAATACACAAAAATTACTATGGATATGAAATTTCATAATAAATAAGAAGTGGTATTCAATATTCAATAAAGGGCAAGTACACACTGCCTTGTGCATCACACTATATCTATAAACTTTTTCATTAATGATTAATTACCGGTATACCTCGGCATGTGCATCGCACTATGAATTATAATCTCAGGGGAATATGGATTTCCTTTAAATGTAACATTATTAATTGTACATCGTGTTATATTTATTCAAGACATATATACAAGTAGTATAGAATAATATTGAATCTTTTCACAGAATTATTTACAATATATAAAGTATGACTAGGTACATAATCTTATTCCAATCTCTGTACACTCTCATTATCAACTGTTTATGAAATAAATCCTAATGTTGCCAAGCCTGAAAATAAGGCACCTGTCATAGACATTGTCAGGTACAAATTAAGGTTTTATCAAGGACAATCTGTCTGGTGCCTGTCATTTTGTTTGGCACTGATCTGTCTTATTGATATTTTTAAGAAAGTTCAAAAAGTCAGGTACTCATTTGTTCATTCATGCCTGACAGTTTGTCCGGTCCTAATAATGTCTGTGAGAGGCCTGAATGATGGCCTTCTTGTTTACATAGAGCTGGTTTCCATAGCGCTCTAAAACTATGGGTACATGTACCATATAGCTATGGTAATATCACTAGATTCTATGGGGACATGTACCATATGGTAACATCATTAGAATCTTTGGGGACATGTACCATATCGCTATGGTAATATCATTAGAACCTATATGGACATGTACCATATCACTATCGTAATATCATTGGAACCTATGGGGACATGTACCACATCGCTATGGTAATATGTTTATAACCTATGGGAACATGTACCATATCACTATGGTAATATCATTAAAACCTATGGGGTCATGTACCCCATTGCTATGGTAATTTCATTAGAGCCTATGGGGACAAGTACCATATCGCTATGGTAATATCATTAGAACCTATTGGGACAGGTACCATATCGCTATGGTAATATTAGAACCTTGTAAATTTGCCTACGTATCAAATCAATATGGTGGTCTACACTTTATGGGAAGCTATTCCATAAAATATTGAACTTTAACCAGCCTTTTCAACAATCATCAACTATCAATATTGGTAAAAAGCAACTTAAAACTACTGCCAAAGCCATATATGGTTGGAAGCATAAGAATCTTATTTCGATTCCAAAATTTAAAACTATTGTCCAAGCTACATGTATTAGGTTTCTGAACCAAAATTCCATATGTTCTCCGCATCTGTCTGGAAGAATAAAATCTAATTTCGGTAATACCACACCAGAGCAATTGCGAAATTTAATGGTTGAATACTGTATCAAACAGTAAACTACAGATATCATTGAACAGTAACAGTATCTCAAAATTACACAGCATACAACGACAATTTAAATTCTCCATTATCATCAATGATCGTGCCCTTAAATATATCTAATTTACAACAAGGAACTTAATATACAAAATAAATCTTAACTTATATCACTGTACAATATAGCGGCAAGTGTGAGGAAACAAATTCTAAAATTAGGCCCATATTAAGGAGGTAGATTAATTAAGTCCTTGCCTAGTTGCTAGGCATAACAAATGTCAAAGGTCACTTTTTAAACTAGCCAATCAGAGAAAGGCAGTGATCCATCATGTTGAAATGTCTTTTGTTGATATCCATTTGTTTCAATTTGAAATATAAAAGATATCAGGATTTCATTGAGTGATATTTTTTTTTCTTTTCTTTTGCGTAAAACAAAAATCTATTTCATCACTGCTTTTTTTCCGATTGTCAGAAATGATTGTCATTCAATACACTACAAATTTCTTTAGCGTAGTTGCACAGTTCAAATATCTCGTCAAAACACAAAATCCTTAAAAAAAGGTTAATACATTTTTTTCGAGTGAAAATAGTTTGAGTGTAACCAAATTCTGGAATCACAAAATATCACGGACAATAATCTCAAATTTGTTTATCAGAAGTCGAGGAATCCTCTTTGTCGCACATTCAGTCTATTGAGTAGTTTCTTCACATAGGTCTTCTGACTCCACAATTCACAAAGTGTCAATGGAACTTAATTGTAAAATAATACACCGCAGCAAAAACAACACCTCAAATGTGCATTAATTGTTCTTCACAGTTTATATTGAGTTTTACTTTCATTTTTATTTACAGTCCAATAAATGGTATTTATTAAAGGTGTCTTGACTTGTAATAAATACTAAAGTTTAAAGAATATTAACAATTATATTTACAACTTTATAATTTGACTTGAATTAATTAAATTGAGTTTGTGTTTGAATTTGCATTATGAATCATCACTAATTGCATTGAACCAACATATCACCATCACCAATACCCGCCGTTAGTATATCATTATGCCTCGTAATAGTGATGATAATGATGATGATGATGATGTTCATGAACATGATGATGCTCGTGACGCTGTATCACAATTTTTTCTCCATCCACATCCCATGTATGTTCGCGTTCGATCCATTCTGCGACTTGTTGCATCGCCATGTCGTGATTCTTTTCCCGATGACGATGTCGACGGTGATAGTGAGGAGAAACTGTGTTTGGTACGTGAGCGGGCAGACTAACAGGTCGATACTTTCCATGTTTCTGAGGAGAGGTCACTGAGGTAACAGTTTTATGTCCTTTCGGAGAGCGTTTTTCCGTTGGTTCTTCCTTTATTTCATGCGACCTTGATTTGTGGTCCAATTTCGGACTGTCAATTTGTTTACACAATCTATCAGATTCACGTTTGGCGTTATCATACTTCTGGGTCGTAACATCATGGGACCTTGACCTGTGGTGACCATTCCCAAGATGCACCACTCCCGATCCTGCTGTTGGCATCGATGGAGTATTTTGAAACTCAGTCGCATTATTTTCAATTCCTGCTAAATCCAAATAATAATTTCTTCTATCTTGACTCTCTTTCGGTGTTTCATCAACTATCTGAGGAAGACGGTTCCTGTGGCGACGTTTGTGATGTGACCCTTCTGTGTTTCGACAATCACTGTGATGTCTTCTGCAAAATAAGAAAACAAGAACCATTAGAAAAACAATAAAAGGTGTTTTGGGACAAAATAAGGATAATATAATAATTTCCTTTAAACTCCTTTGCAAAGAATATACACAATGCCAACAGAAAAATACAATAAAAATTGCTTCTCGCCCATCTTCAAAAGCTTTCAGAGCACAGCATAAAAAATTTAACACACACAAGATTTTTTAAATAGATCAAGGGCCATAACTCTAACAAATCAGTACGCTGAACTTGAATTTAAATTAAATTTCAAGTCTATTTGAAGATCACTTCAGTCTCTAGAGTGTCAACAAGCAATTGTTGACGACAGAACAGTGTATAATGGCAAGGAAAATATACAACCAAATTTCAATATAGGCATATAAAACAATCGATCAGGTGACAATTCCATTTTTCAAAAGTAATACATATATATGATATCCCCTCTCAGTGGGAAAGACATCTTTGTTTTAGTACATTGTTCTTAAAAACATGGAATTACGGCGCATTTAACAACAAACAAGTTGCATGCTGCAGTACTCGTCTTGGAAAGCAGATCTTCTCTCATCTGTTGCGTCTCTTAAATGCAACGAAGGAAGAAATAAAACCCATGTCTATCCAGACGTGAATCGCATAAAAATCATTTACAACTCAATTCCAACTTTCACTAACTCTTTGCTGTTGATTTTTATCTGTAATTCTAACAAATGGAACTTTTCTTTCAGCCTCTTTCACACAAATTGATCAGATTAATGAGATAAAGTTATATTTTCTTAAAAAACAGACTTTCCTACATTATCTTGTATTGATGGAGTTCATTAAGTTCGAAGCATGGTTGTGTGTTTTTTTAAACTATCGTGATTTAGTAGTGAGAGGGAGCACCTTGCTGTGTCTCGCATCATTACACGTAAACTCACCTACTAAATAACCTATGACCAAGAAAAATCAACAACAACTTATATATAATTAATAACAAAAATAAACTTTGAGTGCATATCTGAAACATGAATGAAAACATTCAAGTTTATATTCTGATAGAAAATTAATTTCTTTTTAAATTTTAGATATTTCTTTATTAGAATGGGGTTTAAAGTATCACTGACAGTTTAATAAGGTCATCTTGAGATTTGAGATTAAATTTTTATTTTGTGAACATGGTTGAAAAGGGGCTGCCGAAACAGGTCATGTAGTATATATTTTATTATCTATATAATGTTTTAAAGTGTTAAAATAATGAAATGAAATGGGGTATAACGTCCTACTTTTCTTCACTGACTGGGCTAATGAAGACGGACATTCCCCATACAGTGTGCTATGAAAACTTGCTCGAAAGGGGCGCTACAGCCTACTCCATTTTAAAGACATATGTCCTGCACCACTCACACCATAAATTCTGAGGATATTTCTCAGCCAACACATGCAGCTAACCAGAGGCTTCCTGGTTTTTCAAAAGAGAGAGCATCAGTGCCCCTTTAAACATCCTTCTGTGTTCTATATCAAAATATACGAAATTCAAGACACGTTCTATCTTTGCTTGTAAATTATTTTATACCTACTAGAAAAGATTTAGAGAAAAAGAGCAAAGACGTGAAGTGGAAGTGGAATCTAAGTGGGCTATAAACAGTGGAAACATTCTCCATATGTATCCCAATATAACCATAAAACCCTCGTAAACCATGTCTATCATATTAACTGGTTATCTAGAGAAAAGGGGTGTTTGGCTACAAGCCGTATGATTGGACAGTTGCGAGGATAAATAAAGATTAGTCGAGAATATTTATCATCTTTCAGGGTGGTTCCAGCCATTTCTTATCTCCATGATGCTTTTAATTGTTATTTTAAAGGCCCAATAATACAATAAGGGTGGTCTGATATGCCGTTTCTGGGATAGTTGGGATTTTTTAGCAGTACTTGGTACTGCACACAAAATCATTTGCCAACATTTTTACTTATTTTATGCCAATGGCAATAAACTTTTTATGAACTCATTCTGTCTGATAAGATATTTTATTGTCGTAAGAGTCAAAGAGAAAATAACTTTAAATGCTTGTTCTAATCAGAATTGGAGCCATTTTAAGAATATCATTTTTAAAAGATTGGATGTTTTTTTTCTTGCCAAAAGCAGAAAAATTCCACAGGGAGGGGGGGCCTTACTAAAGAATACTGTTCATCAGTATTCACCATACCATGTTATAGTGATAACCGTGCCTATAATAAGAGTCTCACTATAATACTGATGTGCTTTCAATGATATTCTTGAAACCCCAAGTGCTGGACTTGTGATGGGACTAAACTTCAACAGGAACCAACCTAATTTCAAGATCAATAAGATCACATTTAATTGCATACTAAACTTATGCTGTCTGCCTACAATTAGCTCCACTTGAGAACAGACACTAAGCTAGTTGACTGACAAATTTAAGTCCTAAATCTCTGATTTCAGTCAAAAACATTAAGTATATTTCGAGAATATATCATGTTTTCATTTAATAAAATTGAAACGGTTTCACAGATTTTAACAGATGTAAATCTGAGTGTACTAATTATTGGATATGGCAGCCATTTGGGGCAGAGATCTACTGTCAAAGCAGAGTAGATAGTTCTCCGTGTGCAGAATGCTTTAATTGTTCCAGAAACAGATGAATATTTGTTGGCCAAATGTTTCTGGCTACTGGCTGTATATTTTACATGTTTACCAGATAAGAGGCATTAATAAAGATGAGCATTTCTTATCTTAAAGAGCTACGGTTCCACTTATTATCAGCCTTTTAACATTACAGTCACTGCTTGTACCCTGTTTTGTTTATATTATAATCTTTATGGCCTTCTAGAACCACAACAACACAATAACGGTTATTAGCACTATTGGCATAACAACTGGTCAGATTTTACATATTCACTGCTTTTCTTGATAACCTTATCAAAACCCTGCAGCTATCAGAATTAACCTCTAGATAACTTTCAACAAATACTGCTAGAACTTTCAGGAAATGTTTACATTTTGGGGATGTTTTTTGCTTATTATTATTCTGTACTCTGTACAAATAAATCCACTAATATCTACAATTTGTGATCATTATTGAGACATTTAAACTTTTTATTAAAATAATACCATTGGCCACGTAACAGATAAATAGGCGTCAAATTTAACGTCCATTCAACGAAAACTAGGTCATTTCAAGACTAACATATGGTACGATTTTATTTTAATAATTTGGTTGCAATTGCATGCAGGGGTCTTTAGCTGTAGGAGGAAACTAAAGGACCTGGAGAAAACCCACAAGTTTCAGCAGGTGACCTTATTCCTTGTCATCCGGGGATCAAAATCACAACATTTAATGTAAATGATGGACTTTATGATCTGAAGCACACTAGACCCCCTCCCCCCCCCCCCCAACAGGAGTTAAAATCCTTGTCATCCATTTACTTGGGATCGAAATCACACCATTTAACGCAAATGAGGGACCTTATGACCTAAAGCACACTAGACCCCGCCCAACAGGAGTTAAAATTACGTACCTGAGTTGTTTAATGTGATTTCTCTCCATGTTCTCTTGAACTAATTCCGCTAATTGCTGTTGATCCTCAAGACTCAACTGATTTCGTGTCTTGCCATTCGGCGTCTGCTTCTCATTGTTACATTTTACGTTTAACTGCTGAGTCGTCAAATTATTCAACTTGGCGAAATCTTTCGCTTTTATTGTTTCTTTGGTTTTGCCTTCTTTGACTTTCGGACTATCTTTGGATTTAGCAGAAGAGATTCTGGCACTGTGAAGTTGAGCGTTATCTTGACCAACTGTTAGCCGTAACTTCAATGTTTTGGTGCCGTTGTGTGGAAGCTTTATGGAGGACCCGACTGCATCATACAGAGCTTTTAATAAACTGGCCAAGTCCTGAAACATTAAATCAAATTAAATCAAAAATTCAGAACAATGTATTTTAAAAATATTGTTCGTTACCAGTGGACAAAAAATAAGCCTGTGACCAACTCCAATAAAGGTTTTGTTTGTCAGGCACAATTTGTCAGGTGCCCAGCTGTTATTCTGTGGAACAAAACTTTTCTGTCTCTTTTCGTTTTTTTTTTTTTTTATATTTTCATGCACCGAGTTAAAAATTTCAGGTACAACTTAAATTCTTATTTCCGCATATGCTGATACCAGAAATAAACGCACCAGACACCAGAAGGACAGATAACAGAATCAAATATGTCCGTTTATTGGGTTGAACTAAAAACCTTAGCACCATAACCAACACATAATATAAGAAAAGAAACTCTGTAAAAAAAACATTAAAACTTCATTTCAACTCATAACTCTGTCATTAGAAGTAAAAATATTTACAAAAACTGCTGGCTGAAAGCATTTAATTAAAACATCATTCGAGCTTCTGTTTTACATAAAGATAACAAAAGTTATGTCGGATGTTTTTCTTTATGGTATATCTTCTGTATCAGGGTAAATCTAAAGAACACATTAAACTCCACCAGTTATAAAACAAATCAAAGATGAAAAGAAATTTCTAGCAATAGAACAATATATCAAAATTCTCTTGACAGACGGAATTATGGCTCTGATAAAAAAACAGAGTCTCCCTAAGGGGTCGGCTTCAAATCACATCAGGATATTTCACCACACACTGATCATAAAATTACCCAGTAATATCAAAATAATCAGGACTTTTAAATTTCTTCGTACCCATATTTTTAATTTTATCTAGAAATATATCAACTTGTCTCAGTTTTAAAAAAAAACAACCACATATATAACTTCTGATTTTATCTAGAAATATTTCAACTTGTTTCGTTTTAAAAAACAACTTCATATGTGTATCTTCCGTTACAACGTAAATGAAAATTCTCAAGTGTAAATATATAAAGATGTTAATATTAAGATTACTTCATGTCCTACTGTCCTGCACTGTCTGGGCCAATGAAGACGGGCATACACCATACAGTGTTCTAAGAGTAAAATTTTGCAGCACTACAGGCTATTTATTTCAAATCCGCACTGTTAAGGTTCTTATATGTGCATGCCAATTTGTACACAGGCCCACAATTGTTTTGTCCCATACAAATGACTGGACACAGTTTCTTGTCAGGCACCAGTATAAAAGCAGGAAAACATGACCCTTTCCCTATTAACGGTACCTCTGATTTATTTGTAAGCAACGACATAAAGCAGTTTTTGTCTGTGGGTAGAGGGTTATACAGATACCAGATTGTGATCCTAAATTCCCTCTGATAACACATAATTTCTTTATTCATATCGTTACTTGTGTAATTTGAGACAGCAGAATCTTGTCTGAGCAGCAACGTTTCCATCAATCCTTCTTGAATTTTAAACTAGGTTCTTTTAAACAAGTGGACCTCGTTCTTTTTCCCCTTTTACACTACCTTAAGAGCAGGTGAAATTATGCAATTATGTTTGCCAGAGGATTGCATTGAAATGACAAACATAAGTTAGCTTAATATAACTGGTGTATTATTTTAACTACGGATATGAAATAATACATACTTTTTGAAAACAGCTACTAATATATTTGGACGCCGTTTAAAAAAATATTTTCTGAACATTATCAAGCTGACATGAAACACACTATATGAAAATGGATTAATATGAATACTTTATGTCTTATTTACGTCATTCCTCCAGTTCTTTTATGACAAAACATGACATTAACTGAGCATAATCCGATGTTCGGGATAACCTTTCGACATGGTAGACTAATTATATACACATTAATCAATACGACTATATGTATACTATAGTAATAGAACCATCTGTTTCCGTCCTGTATATATAATATTATATATTCATATTGATAGATTCTATGTCTGATAAGAACATAAAACACACACTGTTTTATCTATATGTTTTTTTTTCTATAGATCACACACTGCCAGTCTAGCTATGTTTATTGTTCAACATTACAACAATAAAAAGGTTTCAACATCCTACTTTTCTGCACTTACTGGGAAAGAGCGATAAATTGGGTTTAACATCTGCACAACACAAACTAGGTCATTTCACATTTTGGGACTAATATATGATTCAATTCTATTACAATAACTCGCTTGCACATTTTGAGGACCTACTGGATTAATGGGGGCCAACATAATCCCACGAATGGCATCTTCATTAGAGTGGCTGGTTCCTAAAAGTAGGATGTTAAACCGCTTTACATGTGATTTCCTTTAGGTTTCATTAATTCCTTGTGGATTTAATTTTTTTGTTGCATTAATTCTTTGTGGCATTAATTTCTTATCTCACAATATTACAAAGAAAACAAATTTCAGTATCACTTTAAATTGTCGAGCTAGTTAATTGCACTACTCAATTTTTAACAACATTGCAAATTGAAATTGATCTAGCATGATGTGTAATTCTTCTCATATCCTCATCTTATTCTACTTAGTCCCAAAACACATTAAAAAAATAAAAAATTATCCCGGGGGTTGTCAATAAATTACATCCAGCAATAAAAAAAATTTGACACTGATCACCATCATATTGATTGACATCCAACTTCTAATAAATAATTCAAAATTGTATTATATTACGTATACCACTTAATAACATTATTATCATTATTATATATTCCAATCCTTGGCACGTATACAATTAATCATTATGTTTTTTAACTACTTCAAATTACAAAGAAATAACGCAGGACTCCTTTCAATCATTGAAGATCCACTTTTTAGAATATTCACCACCTTATTATCATTATCTTTGATTACGATGTACCGAAGGTTTAGGAGAGGCATTACCTTGTAAATAAAAACATTTAGTCAATTACCATTATTAGACGGCATGATATAAGACGGAATTTAGACGATTGGTGATTGTAAGAAATTCTTAACACCCTGCCTAATACGCCACAAATGAGTAATAGAGAAGTAGATTTATAAAATAATTAACTTTGAGCCATGGGATATCGAATATAGGCACTTTAATACTCATAAAAACTAACAAAACAAAGACATTTCTCGCCAGATTCCTTCACTTGTGTTTGGCTGGTGTTTGATCTAGATTGATCTAATGGCTATAAAATTGACAGGAATTCCTTTAATCTTGGAATTGTTCCAATATCTGATGAGTCAAGTATGCATGTATTTCATCCATATTCAAAGACTATTGTAAGGCAAGATGACAGATTGTATGGGCATTCTTCTACACATGCTAATACATTAAGTTGCCTTTAAATCATTTGAGCATTTGGCAAGTTAAAATCTCTGAATATGTCATTAACATTGTTCGCAGCATCTAAGACATTGAAGAATAACTTGCAAACCACAAAATTGGGAAGTTGAATCTCTGAAATTTGGCAATATTAAGCATACTCTGCAGAAAAAAAAGTATGGTCAAAAACCAGAACCACACTTTATCATAAGCTTAGCTTAAATCTTTTGAATGTGACTGAATCCAAGCAGGTATATTATCTAGCAACAAAAAATAATCAGTTTGACTGTATTTTAGTAAGGATTAGCAATGCCAGACAGAGACAATTGCTCAGAAATAAAAAAATAGTAAATTGGAAATGGAAAATTTGGAGAAAAACTCAAGAGTTAATAACATTATGCCAGGAATGTCATTTTGTGGCAGATTGATGGTGTTGGAATCACCTTTGAGAAGTGAGAACTGGGTCTGAAAACCCTTGCTTGACCTTTACAGTCCATGCAATAATCTAACCAATTTCTATTTTGTGTCAATACTGTGTACACCCCACCCTCACCATTAAAGGCATCTCTTGTTAACAATAACAGTGGAGGATATTATAAAGATTTTTTTCTCAAGTTGACTCTAGCCCCAAGTTATTAGCTATCCAATTTCACATAATTATACAAAGATTCATGAGAGAGTGAAAACAATTATAAACATGATAAAATACTTTAATTAGTTCTATTTATCAGTCGAGATCTAATTACAAAGTCATTACCTATAACAAGGTATAGAAAACAATCCAACACCCATCTAATGAGATGTAATAACGATCCTATTTCACAGGACACACCACGATAAATTGTCACCAAGAATAAATGGGTGTAAATTCAGAACAATTAACTGGTCATTAACAACTAATTGTACTATATTATCTTTAATTGATGTAATAGATATTAGCTACTGTAAGTCCACTTTAGTGTGTATCACCATAAAAATGTATATAAGAAATGAAATGGGATTTAGCGTCCTACTGTTTTGCTGGACTAATGAAGACGGGCATACGCCATACAGTGCGGCCTACTGTTATATCAAATTCAAACTGTCAAGGGATCTTTTACAGTACGGCCTACTGTTATATTGAATTCCAACTGTCAAGGGATCTTTTACGTGCCTGCCAATGTGTACACCGAACCTCAGTTTTTCCCCTCTGAACAACTAGACAGCTGTCCTTGTCAGGTCCTCTGTCCTGCATCACTGACAAGGGGAAACTACCCCAGAAAATCTGGTCTGGTTATAAATAATGTACAAGTTATCAGAAAACACAAGCCCACTTTTGTGTGTGCCACCACCACCAAGAAAATGGATATATGGTTGGTTACAACTAATGTATTATCTAAAAGACAACAACACACACCCGCCCGTCAGAATGAAATTAAATTGGGTGGGCTCTCCATGTAGCAAGTCAAAACAGGGTTTGGGGGGACTGTCAGTGACACAATTTCGACATATTTTCAAATTATTGAAGCCCCTGCTCCCCTAAGTTTTGAAGGTCCTGACTTACCATTATGATTTTTATAATTAAAGGGAAGAAATTTCCACTAAACTAATCCATAGTCACAAGTCGCAATTGGAAAGACTGCTAAATCGTATTCTTATAAACAGAAGCAAGTTTTGACTTCCCTTTATTCTAAAATATCTTTTTTTAAAGAATATGACAATTCTCCCGATATCTATATTTCTTTCAAGTGTTTTTGCCCCCCAAAAACTTTATATTCAACCGTATTTACTTTGTTTTAATGTTAAACTGTTTGAGATTCTAATATAATGACATGGTCAGTGCCAGCGAGTCATGACATTAAATATAACTACAAGAGAGCCTTGGTACAAATTTGCCATTTTATTTATCTTTTTAACACTTGTCTGGCACTAAGTTAACCAGGACAGATAGTGCCTGACATTATTTCCAGAGTAATTAACATTCCATATTCTACTTATAACACATTAACTTATATAAAAACCGCCATATTCAATACCAGACCAGACCAGACGTCAACTATTGGCATTTAAATCTTTTATCAGGAATAACAAATTCCGTCTGATTATCAAAAGACGGTTGAACAAAAAAGTTTCAACAACAAAAGAAAAAGGTGTTTTTTAGTCCAGGAGAGAAAATGATGGTATTTTCTTAGTAAATAAACTTGAGATGGTTGACTGTATTTGACATACTAGCCAGTTGCTACTATTTATTGTGAAAGAGAATATCTCAACCCAGAATTGGCTGGAAATGGAGAATCATATCAATTTTCTCTCCACAAAGATGTCGACACTCTGGCTTTTATCTGAGAATCTGGAAGTCAGAAATAGATGGATATTTCAACAAGCTTTCATCGACTACTACATTAGCCATTTTGATCAACAGTCATGGCGGTCTTAATATTCTAAATAATTACCCTTCCCTATCTCCTATCACTCTAACTACCATTGGTCTATCTTTCAAACAGTTCTTGAACTTTAAGATGACTCAGTCACCACTCTGATGGTCGGAGCTTTGATTAAAAGTACTAAACCATCAGAGTCTGAGGACCATTCAGACTGGATATTTTTGTGTATAGCATCCCATTATAACATTCAAAACTTTGAATTCTTACATTCCATTCTCAATAAATGGAAGGTGACATCAGATATTCTAGCAAGAGTAAGTGATCTGAGACTCAGACACAACATAAGGTCTCATGAATATTCAAAAGTTTGAATTCTTAAATTCCACTGTATTCTTATCCCTTAATACAAATTAAATGAGATAGGGTTTAACGTCCTACTGTTCTGCTCTGAACTGGCTAATGAAGATGGCCATACGCTATACAGTATGCTATGAAGGTAATTTTGCCTGGACAGCGACACTATGGCCTACTCTCATATCGAATTCTAACTGTCAAAGGATCTTTAATGTGCACGCCAATGTCTCATTGTGTACAGTACAAAATTTGGAACTTTGAAATCTTTTCAAGTTGTATCAGGGAAATTTTGCCCCGCAGCAGTGTCTCCACTTACTGTTTGTCCAATTCCAACTGCTAAGGGTTCTTTTATATGCATGAGCATAACACCTAACCTCTTTTTTGGGGTACCATCTGAACAACTAGATGCTGCATCCTGCACCACTGACAAGGGGAAACCAAGCGGAACTTTAATGAACAACACCAGAATCGAACCTGGGCCCTTATTTTGTAAAACTTATAAACTATTTTTGTCTTACCAATAATTAAAGTTTCCAGTCAGGAATTTCAACGAAGAGAGAAAATGTTTATCCGTCTTCCCACCTACATTCAACATGCATTCAATATGATTTAATATAATGTAGCTTCAGTCTACGGAATTTTACATAACCTTAGTTTTTATCAAAATTATAGGCAACAGATGGGTTTGAAGTATCAAATTAAACTTTGGTCATAAAATATTGATATTGTAACATGAAGTTAATTTTCAGGTCAATTATAAATGTACAATAAGACCTTGATCGTCATCCAAAAATATTCAAATTTAATAAAAATCTTTCATTTCCATGGAGTTATAAAAGATATATGTTTCAAAGGAATCAGTCATGTGACCAAAAAATGAGTTGGAATTTGCGAGTCAATGTTTCAATGTCAATGTAAACTTGTGAGTCATGAAAGAAAAATAAGTTTTATGATATGAATAAAAATGTCCAAATAGGCCAAAAATATATTTTTAATGACCTGACATAAATGATATTTTTAATGACCTGATATGAATGATATTTTTAAACTGTTTGGACATTTGGGTTCATATGGTACAACAAATGACTTTTGACTCCTTTTGGTGGGTGTCACATTATACAAAATACACACATTTAACAAATCAGACTTCTGCACACGTTTAACATTTTACAGAATTTTTCAACTGACTCTTTAAGGGTTCTATCTAGAATTTTGCCCCTTTCTACGTGCTGTGCACCTCTCCACGTGTTGTACCTCTCCCCATCGGCTGTATCCATCCCCCACTTTAACAGTATATTCCAAACCCATCTTGAATTTTTCTCTTTAGTCAACAAGAGTATCTACTGGTCCTTAAAACAAGGCCTATGCTCACAAGTCACTCTTCAAAAATAGCTATTGATTTCACATCCATAAAAAAAAGATTCTAAAGAGACAATGTACATACCTCTTTCGTGATCTTCCCATGACCATCAAAATCGTACAACGTAAAAGACCATTCTTGTTTGGATGATTCCGTTCCCTCAAAATGAACGCCACATTCAAACTCCTGAAACAAGAAAAATAAAATCATGCAGAAATTAACAAAAATTTATTTTTTCTATCCATATCTTAAATCAATAAATCTTGCATTCCTCCCATGCCTGTTGCAGAAGACCAGATGCCTAATCCTTGTACCAATTATGCATACAACTAGGAGCAAAAAGTTTAATAACTCTAGCTTAGATATTACTATACAGATAATGCACAGCGTTAGAAATAATTGATTAGTTAAATTCAATCAACCAGTTAGACTCGCTACTAGAAATTCATGTAAAAGCCTAGGCAAATAATAGAGCACAAAAAGACATTCCAATTTATCCATTTGGAACTGTGATTTTTTTCAAATGAAGCATCGAACCGATGATGTCGGCTGAGAGAATTAGAATATATTTATATTAAATAAAAGAAACGTTCACTTTAGTAATCCTGATTATGGAAATGGCTACCCGTATGTCGATACATAATCTGAAAAACAAATAGCATCGCCGTCTGCTGAAACATTCATATCTTGCAGTTGTCAGTGAATAGGCACATCTCTGTACTTGTACCCGACCGAGATCAATATTTTATTTTATACACACTACTATCACAAATATTGAACATTAAAACAATCATATTCACGAGGTATCGCCATGGAGATTAGATGCAAACGCATTGTGCAACTGTCAACTTTCGTCGATAAGTTTATTGAATTTGTTTTATCCATCATGTTAGGTATTAAAATGCAATTACAGCCCAACACAATGACTCAATCTAATCTGTAATGTAACGTAGACCATGCAGCCATCATGGCGTGACATCTTGTATTTTTTTTAAACATTATATTTTTAAATTATTTTTTGAAAATCTATAAATTTTTGTACCTTTTACAATTATCAATTCTCTGACTATACACAGCCACCATGGCTTGACATATTGTCTTTTTTTTAACATTATGTTTCTTTAATCACTATTTGAAAATTTGTAATAAGTGTTATACTTTTTTAAATTATTATTTCTTTGTTCTATACTTTTAAATAAACGATTACTTCTTTGTGCTATACTTTTAAATAAATGATTATTTCTTTGTGCTATACTTTTTAAAAATGCTCTTATCTTATGCTAAATTTAAGTCACTGTCATTCGAGTAATTTTGAGTCCCTTGCAAACTACAATATTAAGAAGATATAATAAATTCAGCATCCTGTGCAGAGGATACAAACAAACTAGTGCCACCTACAAATATTGAGTAAAACCCTTTGATGGATCTCCTCTTAATCTGACTGAATTGAAATCTACTGTTGATAATATCAAGGTTGTCTTTTCCTAATATCAATCAGAGTAAATTTTGGTGTGGATTGAGCTGTAAAAAATTAAGATATTATCCAGAATATCAAACGACGATCAATAGCAATATATATATCAACACGTTCATTTATTTTACTTTAAAATACATTAAACCCTCTAACTTAAATCTCCAACCTCATTGTTTTCCTCCCACTGCTCAAGACGCCTTCTCGCAAGCGAATTATTGAAAATAAAATTGAACCATGTGTTAGTCCCAAAATGACCTACTTTGTGTCAAGTGAAAGTTAAACCCCATTTCTCTCTTTCTCTGTTACTCAAAGCATTTCATTTGTTTATGAAGAACATGATTATATACACATAAACAAATCCAAGTTTATTACCTTCATCCTAAACGTCTATAACACTAGACTATATTTTCATGTATTTTTCATTCAACCATTCAAGTTAATAGCACTCCTAGTTCTCAATGAACCACTTCTAAATTCCTACACCAGAGTTTATACAAGTTCAAATGTAGTACCTAGGTGTAGAACAAACCAAGTCTTCTGTTCTACACAATTTTCACACTAAAAGCAAATACTGTTTTTCTTCCAGATGTTGAAGTTGAGATCAAGTTCCTTAATAATAGTTTTAACACCTTAAAAATTTATACTAATTTACGAAAATAACTAGTTTGTCCTTTCATTTATCAGTAATATTATTCCAATACAACCAAAGACCGAGAGTCTAAATAGACATCAATGTAAGAGAATACGCCAGCGTTTTCTTCAGTTTTCACCTTTCTTGTAATGGTGGTCACAGTTCGAAGTTCATATAAAAAATATAATCAAAAAAATTCTTCATATCACCATCATACAACATCACTTGCAATGCTTCGTCAAATAAATCTTGATCCAATTTTATGATCAACTATGAACCAATAATTTTTTTTAATCAGAAATTAGTTTAATCATCAACAGCAAACCGTATCCTGGATCGAAATAAAGCCACTATTCTATTTTCTTTCAATTAAAATCGTCTTAGCTGCTTAGCATATATTATTAACAACGACAAGAAAAAAAGAGAATGTTGGTTCATTCAACTCTCACAAAAATCATTCTAGCACTGAATAAAAGAATTGAATATTTAATCGGTTTGGATGAACTAAGCTTGTGCGGCCACGCTTCAAGACTGATGCGTAATGTGTACTATGTGATACAGTCATTCGAAGCCCCTTAAATATTACTACTGATTGAAATCATCTGTTACAAAGCCTGAATCATATCATTGATTTAACTCTCCCCGTCTTTCACAAGATCAGACAGGTAGAGGTGTTATAACATAACTACTACAAATTGTCGTCTGCTTCAAGAACAATGGCAGAAGCACGAATTAAAATGGCTATCCAAACATCTGTGACAAGAATCTTTCCATCAAAAAACAACACAATGGACAATATGGATTAAAATTGCGTTGAAACGAAGTAATGAATTTTATCTATAAAAGGATTGTTGGAATGAGTCCACTGATGACACACTAGATTTTGTAATGAATGTTGTCTGCTAACACACCATGTACATGCTACGTCCGATTGATTCTATAATCAATTAAATGGTTGCTGTTCCTTCTAATTACTGTTACTGGTTCTATCCGAGATCAATGTAACAACTCCAACAAGGCTTATGATTAACAAACTCTCTACACTTCACAAGTTACGATAATCTAACGGCTAATGAAATTATGATTTCGTAATATTCAATTTTAAAGTTATTGTTATAATTTAAGACTAAATTCAAAATTCCAACAAAACTTCATCATAAATTCACATCCATATAAGAATCCAAATTTTTCTCCTTTGTAACTTTAATGTCAGACGTGGAAACTATCCATGTGTGTTCAACTTCACTAATTGTCTGGCTTGAAATCAACTAAAAAGCTTCAATCTCATTTCCACGGCATCAGACTTCCAATAATGTCGTCTGTGAACTGCAACATTTTCACATACCCATCTTAATCAATTTCATAATTACATGTAACACAATGCTTATATCCGTTGAATTAGTCTGTGTCTCGTATAGCTTGTATCAAAATTATAATTTGAGTCTAACATCAAAACTTTACAAACTCTTGTCCAGATACATGTAATTCTTCACAATTAATTGTGAGCCGTTATTAGACTTCTGCTACAACACGGACTTAACTGTAGACATGCACATATGTAACTCATCTCAAACCTTCAAACTCCTTTTGAACTCAGCTGTTGATTGAGTATTATATTAAGGCTTAACTCCTTAAGATATAAGACAACATGTCTCTCTGCACAACAGCAAGACTACAGTAATTAATCAAGTGTAACAGGATCTCTGGGTTACTACTACTACCATAGACAAGGAGACCAGCAGTCATTCATCATAAAACTTAACAACCTCAACAGATTGTGTAACACCAAACAATAACACTTTTCATTAAAACACAATACTGTTAAAACTTTTACTACAGACCTCCACCATCATCAAACAACTTTAAGCCTTGTCTTGGGGGCAGGTTTCCACCAGTCACAAGTAATATTGACAATTGTATCCAATAAAGACATTTAAAGAAATATATTGGCCGGAACGTATCAGGCAAATTAAAGCCTTTTGTTTTAAACTTCTGTTGTGAAATTTTTTGTTTGTTCTTTCACCACATGAAGATTTTAAATGGTTTTAGTGCTTGAAGGCATTATTAACCCCTTTCTATAATAAAACAATAAATAAACTATTTTTGTTCCACTTTTATGAACCTTCAGATAATATAAAAACAATTTCACTTGTGTATATGTTTTTTACAGTTCACAATTTATGATGCAGTAAAAAAAAAGAAAGAAAACAAAAGAAAAGAAATTTGAAATTACGAAATAAACGATCTTAGAAAAAAGAAAATCGGTGTAATTGAAATAAATGTTTGTTGGAGCTTCCAGATTCTGTATTACGAGTTCATTTATTTGTAAAAGGAGGTCTTTAATCAATATTAGCAGGAAATATTTTCTTTCATTTCGCAATCTGTTTTCTAAAATTCGCGATTAATTTAATTTACGATAATCAATAGCAATTAATGTCCGTGTTCAGAAGTTGGGTAATTCCAAGATTAATCTGATTATTGTAGTACAAGACAATTATAATATTAACAAATAAATCTGCCAAGACTAATGTTGACATTTTCCCGGACTATGATTAATCTTCTGATAATATTAAATATTAGAAAAGTAGCTCATAATAGAACATCAACACCAAGAATTCCCTTTTTGATGAATAGCTCTATTGTGTTTTAAATGACAATTAAAGATTAATCAACACTCTTCCTTATAAATGGGTTCCCCCTGAAAAACATCCCCAATTTTAATCTAGGGAAAATATTGTTTGAAGTGTTCCAATCTGTTAGTTGAACCCCTCAGGGAGAATAATGTACTAATTATTAACAATGAGGACTTAAATTATGACAGGTCTAAAGTCTTAATCTATTGTTTCTAGATAATCGCAGGTAATTTCAGGTAATTTTAATCCCAGGTGAGATTAAAGGTTGAATGCAGGTAACAGATGAACATCATAGTATTAGTTTAATCTACCTTAAGGCTACCAAATAGATCACTGGTTCAAACAATATTTCTTATCAAAACTACACTATTTTGATGTTATGACAGAAAAACGCATTAAGATCACCTCCTGCCAGGACAAACTGGAGCTACACAACTGGTCAAGAAACAATTTGTTGCACATAATTGCCAAAGTTTAAATTATAGGAAGTCGGACAAGAAAATGAAATGAAATGGGGTTTAACATCCTCCTGTTCTGCTCCGACTGGCAAACAGTACACAATGTGCAATGCGAGAAATTTTGTCCAGGCAGTGGCACTATGGTCTACTCCTATATGTGGGTTATCGGTTTTTCAACCCACCTGAATGACTAGACAGCTGTCATTGTCAGGCCCTCAGTCCTGCAACAGTGACAAGGAGAAACCATGTTGGAAAATCTCGATGAATTTTCTCGGCCAATGCAGGGATCGAACACGCAACCTCCAGGCTAGCAAGCCAGAGTGTTACCCAGTTAGTCACAGTGGCTCCCAGTCAGAAAAGTGTCTTAGACTTTTTGAAATTTGAAAATGTGTTTTCACATCGAAACTAACCACCAAAGTTTATACTGTTAGGGCTGTCTGAAACAGGCCTTAGAAATACACATGCAATAATAATAAAACATTTTCTCACATCGAAACATATCACCGAAGTCTAAACTTTTAGGGCTGTCTGAAAGGGGCCTTACAAATACACATGTAATAAAAATACAACATTTTCTCACATCGAAACTCATCACCAAAGTCTTAAACTATTAGGGCTGTCTGAAACAGGCCTAAGAAATACACCTGTAATGATAAAACAATCTCTTAATCTGTAACCAGATGGATGATTTTTTTTTGTAAAGTTTTCGTTTGTAAAATTCATGTGTAAAGAGTGCTCATAAGTTAGTTTTTACTCCACGTTTATTTGAAAACCATGTTTAATGATTCTGATATCTTTTGCAAGAATTTTTTTTGCAGAGCCTAGAATATGATACTTCAGATTTACAACTTCTCTCGTATGAGCGTTGAAATATTTACCATCGTAGACACGTTAAACATCGAGTGTGCTTGCTGCCAAAGAGATCACTTTCTGCAAATGTTATCTTTTGCTGTATTTTAATTACCCTTATTACGTCCTAAAAAAGACTTACGAGTTCTTCATGCACGATTTAGTTCTTATACTCATGCTGTCATCATTCATGAGATTGCATGCTGTATGGAAATAACATTTATTTGACAGATGAGTTCCTTGGTTTCTTTTAGAAGGTAGAAACACCACATAAAAATAACCATAGTAATAAATATTATTCCAAAACTTGCAAAAACAACTTATGCTGAATTACAGACATAGTTGATTTATGACTCCATTTTGGTTTTGCACTGCAACCAAAGACCTGATCTATGAGATTATTAGGGACCTAAAACTTCCAACTCTAAAATAAACTTCAAATAAATCTCTTTCATGGGCTCTTTTAAATATTCTGGTGGAAGGAAAAATAACCCTCTAAAAATCAAGCTAAAGTTCAAGATTACCAGCTACTGTTCTCAGAAGCCTAATGGTTTGGGGATTTCTCAGAAGAATATTTTATCCTATAATAACAATAAAGTTGGTATTTTCCAGTCTGGCTGTGCCATCATGGTGCTAATTTGGGCAGGGCAGGGTAGGGCAGGGCAACTAATGCCAAAATCTTTCACTGCCTACTCTCAACTAAGTTACAGTTGAATGTGCCATTATTATCAATGGTAGCACTGATTGTGTCATCATTTGGTTTAACGTAGTCTCAAGACAACTAGGGAACTTTGGGACTAACACACTGTGAATATCTTTGCCATGTACAATAGATCTGTGGTTGGCAGCGTAATGTCTTTAATCATTCACAACGTTTGTGTGGAAAATGGTCTAGCAGTACATTTGTACTATTGCCCCCCTCTTGCAGGTACAGAGAAGGGTACACTACCTGGGGTTTCTCCATGACTGACACAAACTGAACCTTACTTATTGGTGATTGGTGGTTAAACTTTCTCTCCCTCCCATTCTTCATTATCATTAAGATGATTGATGGCATCATTATTGACAGGTATGATACAGGACTGGTACTGACAACTAATAGATCTACATAAAATTGGTATCCTGTTCCCAGAAATCTGGTTTCATGCAAGTGAATCACCAAATTAAGGAACATTAATAGTACCGGTAGGTGTTACAAGACATAATAATCTTCAGCTTCCAAAGTCTCCAAAATGGCTGAATGATTAAATTAGAAAATAATTGTTTCTGACAAGATTACTAATAAAATGATGTTGTCGGCCATTAGTGGGTTATAATCAGGAGGCTGTGGTTACACTGTTACACCATTAGTGATTGACAACTGACCAGTGCAGCTGTTAATAATGGCTTCCATCTATATCTGACGCTGTTATTTTAGACCATGTACCATAATATTACTAATAGCTAGTCATAATATTCAAGGTACCAGACTTCGTCTCTAATTTCAGACATGACCATCTTCCCAAATCCATACTTCGTTCAACAGCAAGGACAGGTGAATAGCCATAAATGGGTAGATGTACTCGACATGAATTCATCACCCTCCCCACCCACCTACTGCAGCATTCCTGCATTGTTTTAATTTATGTCTGTATTTCGTTCTGCAGTTCTAAATCCATCTACTATTAGTATTTGGATAACTTTCAAGTTGTACTTGGCACTGCTTCGGCGAATCTGATACTGCACTAAATATCTATATAACCATTAATTAGAATCTAAAAACACTTATATTATTTGATCAAATTATTTAAGGGTAAGTTGGTCTGATGTTGGTGTAATTATATTATTTTAAGTAATGTTAATACTGATGCAACTATATAAAAATTTGTTGTAGAAAGTCAGCACGTTTCTTGGAAGCTTCAAGAAGTATCAAGCATTGTTTTCTATGGACTTTAATCAATAGTTAATTATTTCTCTACCTTTATGAAAGTTATAAACAGAGAGACAACTCATGATTTCTTTGGCTGATTAAAAGAGCTATTTCTCCTACCCATAAAAAAGAATGATGCTCCAGGCATTTCCACAGGTGTATACAGGACCCTATTGTTAAAAAGTAATTCAAAATAGTACTTTTGCCTAAAATTCGAATTACTGTCTCAATATGTTTTTTTTGACATATTTTGGGGGGAGGGGAGGAGGAAGCTTTGATATCTGAACAAGCATAGTAGACATAAAAGGTGGACGTTTAATTTGGACTGTCAGCATATTTCACCGAATATAATTGATTTTAGAAATTACAATATTATTTTTACCAAATGAATATAATACATGCTTTTAGACTCAATTACATCTATCTTAAAGTTCAAAGGATTAGAGCTATACACCCTTTAAATTTGCGACCTATGTTATTAAGGTATTTTTTGTTTCATGTACATGCTTAAATATAGCCTATCTTGCAGACTGTGAGTTACATCAGTAGTATAATAATAACATGGCTTCAGACATAACAAATACAGACATATCCCTGGTACATAAGTGGTATTTATGATAATTAGTTAATTAGTGGTCAGTTAATAACTGAATATCTACACTGTTAATTAGCCAAGGTACCTAGTCAGGAACAAACTTATATATCTATGTATTTTCCCATTTATATTATTGTAAAAATATGAAAATTAGGTGTCTTTGAATTAAGTTTTTTCCTTTTGAAACATTGGTACTTTCACACATTCTTCAGTTATCTACAATTTTAACCGAAGTTAGATCGATTGAAAGTTTACTTTGGTTTCTATTTACTTCATGCTGCCATCTTTATGTGTCTTAGGACAAAAAGTAATAATAATTCGTACAAACCAGGCCATTCTTCATGAAGATTTTAAAAAAATATTATATGCTTAATTATATAAAACAGTCTTTAGTAAGAATCCTTACATTAAAATATATGCTGAAAGATCTTTTTTACAGTTCACTATTCAATACAGTCTTCTATGAAAATAGATTTTAGAGAAGTTCTTGAGCAAAAAAAAAAAAACCCATAATATTTTGGAATAAATGGACTCACCAAAGAGGACATTCCTATACAGTGGCCAACATGAAATAATCTAGTAATAATAAATAGCCAGGCAGAACAATAAACAGCTTGGACCATTAAGTCAATTTTACTAGAACCATAACTATCTCTATCACACATAGGATCTAATTATCAACAAGCACACAGCTGCTGACTCATTCACTCACTCGTAAAATTCACCCAAAAGACTGGATACACAAGGCTCAAATACTGCAGTTTCGAGATTTGAGAAGCATGTTTCAGGAAATTGTCATGAAGTATCCAGTTGGAAGTGTTTATTTCATCCAAGTGCCATATGGTACCACTTTTATTTCACTTTTTATATCATTCTTCATTCAAATATTTTTAATGGAAATGGCGATCAGCGGTTTTAAAATGGAGACATTTCAAATTAATTAATGTCTAAATATATCTTAACTGAGTTAAAGAAAATATTTAAGCAGCGCATTCTTTGAGTCAATTATATACATTAACAATTATATTTTAATGTAATTGTACCATTATGGAAACATGCGTTTGTTTGAGTTAAATGAAGCAGGAGAATTAATTGGTTTGTAGGAAGTGTAGTGCATGGAAATGTAACCAAATTTTCTTTGATGTTGTAACTGGTGTACAAGAGGGTCATTATAGATGTATATATGTCATGTACATCCTGTGTCTACGGGGGAACTGGGTAGTTGAACACTACATGTACAAGTTTTATCTAATAATATTTGACTACATCTTCCCAAAAGCTGTCAAGAACATTATGCATTTTTCATTTCAAATTGATCCATTACCATTACTTATTGAAAGACTGCATCCACCCCCTTTCTGTTAAAGGAAATCAACTAATATGGTACAATTCAACATAAATGTACCAATGCCTCAAAGAGACTTCATCTAAGTTTAATTTTATTACGTACAAATATCTTATCTCCTTTTGGAATAATGGTATTTATTTCTGCAAAAATCAACATGGCCTTCTTATATGGTAGTATTTTTATTAAACAAACAAGTACCAATATTCCATCAGTTGTCTGGTTGATGAAGATGCATTCATGAATGAATGAAATTTTCTTGAGCTGTCATGTTCTGGTGTGAGACTGGTTAATCATAGCATTGTAAACATATTTATTGACAACATGGGGGAAAGCAAATCAATGAAAAATGTGTAGTTATTCATCCTTAATTATACATGGTCCCTCTGATTCATACATAGTAATCGTCCACATTTTCACACATGTTGCAAATTACGGCCATTTGGTGAAACCTAATAAATAATTTACTTTCCTCCCGCTCTTAGAACTCCAAAATTTCTTCTTTTTTTTAAATAACGAATTAAAGATTGGCTTTAGGAATTTTATGATCATTATTAATGCACATCTGTACATGTGATGAACGTGTGAAGTTCCATTAGTTTTCAACTCTTAGAATCATCTATGAAAATCTATTTTTCATTTTTATGAAACCTGAATATGGGATTCCAGAGACCCTAATCAAGTTACATACAGAATACTTCACACCTAGCAGTGAGTGGAAACTCAATTGTCAGGTCCACACACTATCATCTCACTATTCTGTAAACCAGACTTGAGTCTTTTATTACTTTTACAGATCAACTATTTAGGCCATACAGAAATAACACTTTGGTTTTCAGACAATCATTTACCCCCATAAATCTGATACGGGTGAGAGGCTAAATGAATTCTCACATCACATGTCAAGGCACTAGTTCATCAGGATTTTCCGATGTGATTTCCCCATGTCATTGGTGAAAGGATGGAGGGCCTGACAAGAACAGCTGTCTAATTGTTCGGATGGGACAAAAAAATCAAAGTCCTGTGTATACATTGGGGTGTATCTCAAAGTACCCTTGGCAGTTGGAATTCGAAATAAGAGCAGGACATAGTGCCACTTCCCAGGCAAAAATTTCCCTCATAGCACAATATACAATTATATAGCATCATTCATGATTGTTATTAACATTTATCAGGGATGTGTACACTTTAAATTTTTGCTTACTGCCTCTGATCGAACAGATAATTAATAACACTGTTTTTATTTTCTATTTTTTTAAAATAAAAACAGGTCATGCGTCTCTTTTTAATTGACACAGGATTATCTGAGAACCAGAATATATATTTGATATGGCCTTGATATCATATTTTTCATTTGTACCATAAATTGCAAACAGTAAAGTCTCCCGAGACGACAAAAGATTCTCTGACTCAGTAGTACAGAGTAAAAAAAAATACTCATTAAAACATAAAAATAAAATTATTTATGAAATCCAATACTTGAATATATAAAATTCAGATTCATAATAAACCCAATCTAATTATATATAAGCTATTCTAACATAAACTATTAAATACATGCCCCATTAAATTTACAACAAACAAATGATCATGTATCCTCCATTTTAAAAAATCTAGTCACCTATAAAAATACTTCAAAGAAGAAATATATTTAATATTTAAAACGTTATGTATTTCTGTTCAAGTCATTTCACTCCACTTACAGTCATTTTAGAATTATCATAAAGCATTTTCTGACTTTCTTTTGATGTGGGGTCTGGAATAAATAGGTCTGTAGCAAAGTACGATGGTTGCTAAGTGCATTTCATTATATCAAGCCATGACATAAATTTAGATGAATAAAACAGATCATAAATTTTACTTACTTACTTCACCAGAAAGCATGAGAAAAACGGGCAATGTCACAATTTGTTTAATGGGAAAAGATATCAAAAGAAAATATATACAAATCCAAAAACACTTGTAATCTCATTAAAGTTTCTTAAAATATATATGAAAATCTCAACATCTTTGCACTGAAAGATAAACATTGTTGAAGAATTTGCAATGTGGATTAAGCTATTACTTGAATTCTATTTTTGTACAGATAAATGCAGTTTCTGATACAAGAATGTTCGTGACATATCGCAGAAGTTTTCAAGCTGCCAAAGACCCAAACATATTTCTCCAAAATGAATGCTAACAAGATCATAAAAAAGAGTGATAACTCAGGAATTGTGAAAAATCAGGCAAATACACATTTCAAAGCAGAAACCAATACAGAAAGAATTTCCACATAGATGTTTATACATGTAAATTAAAAGCCAGAAGTTTCCAAATTTTAATGTAAAACATCACAATCAAACTGCACCAATGCACGATTTTTGGGTAAATACTGGTACAAGTTTCAAACAGTAACCAAATTTAAAACCACATAAATGTTTGTAACTAAAGTAGAAATGAAATGAGATAAAATACACCAACTGGGCTAATGAAGATGGGGGCTAAATTAGAAGTTTCCAAATTCTAATTAAACTGTTGATATCCTCAAACATCAATAGAAAAATGCACCAAGCTTAATTTTAATTTATCAGAACAAAAATATTGTCTAAAGTTACTGCATGTTCAGACCAAGGTAGTTGTACAACTAAAACAAGTGAAATCTGCGCTCGACATCTGCTAATCACTATTGTATTAAACATTTCCTGTTATTCAAACGACCAATCTCGGCTGACATGTTTCAAATTCAGACCTGATTGTCCTGAGTACAATAATTATTTTTTGCTTGAGTAAATGTCAAATGTGACAGTAATAAAAATGAACTATCAAATATTTTGACAGCCATTTATCCCCGGTCCTGATAATCTTGTCACAATTTCTTCTCGTCTGGTTCAATCCGGCTGAAAGTCCACCGAGAATATCCTTTGTAATTCTATTTCAGAATCAACTGACATTATTTCATAACTGTCAAACGGACATCAAATCATCTCTATCTATAAGCTATGTCTTGTCCTCAATGTCAGAAAAAACCCAACATCAATAGAATAGTAATTCTGACATTCATCGATGATTGTCAAAACTTCCAAGAGAACTATGTGGCCATATTCTTGGATACTTGAATTAAAATATCCTAAGAATGCAGCCTTTAGCTTTGGTAGTTACCGAAAGCTCTGGGCTATGATTTTGTACCTAGTCAATAAAATATTTTAACTTTTCATGAATATGGCTGGTTACGTGTAAAAATTTCTGGAATAGGGTTAAGGTGCAAAGTTTCCGATAAAGGTTCGTACTCCACAAATTCTACCACTTCGTCAATAATTTTATAATTGCACATCAAAGGATGAGGAATTTTCAGCATTAAATAAATTTTTAAACAAATTATTCTGTATTCAATGGTTAATTTCTAAGTGTTATATGAATTAAGCTCTATTCAAATGTATTCTATGGTTAATTTCTTTGAAGTTGTTAATTGTTTGGAATAAAAGTTGAATTGTTCAGATATTGAATTTCAAGAGTTCTTTTTCATGCATGCCAATGTGTACATGAGTTTTTTCATCCCATCAGAAGGACTAGATGGTGTTCCATGACAGATTCTCTGTTTAACATGCTGTCAATGATATACACAAGATTTTGGTGGGGATTTATTTGTCCCATCAGAAAACTAGACAATTTTCTTTGCCGGGCACTGAAAACTAGACGATTTTTCTTGTCAAACTGAAAACTAGAGGTCTTTAGAAGTTGGGAGGACACAGAAAAAAGCCCACAAGGATTGACAGGCAACCCTACACCGTCTCATGTACAAATGAGGATTCAAAACCAGAATACTTGGTTCAATGACAGTCCTTATGAATTAAAGCACATGCATTAAACCATTTGACTATCCCCCCCGCCCCCTGACAAGTGAAAAATATAGATATGTAAATTAAATACCTCAATATTCAACTTCTGTTCCAATGTCCCTTCATCCATGTTTTCCTTCTTTTCCTCATCTTCACCCTGATCTAATTTCAACACTCGAGACGTATCAGTATCTAATAACTTCTGTGGTGGAAGGTCAACTGAAAAATAAATTTTAAAATTTCAATAAATTAAGAATGTACCTGTCAATAATCACATAATAAGTGAGCAATTTGGAGAAACTTTATTTTTCCCAATTAACTTTCAATCCAGTCATTAAATATTTCAACATAGCAGCTTTGTGACGATTTGTAAATGGCACAAATATTTACATCAAGATAGGAATGAAGTATAACATCTCGTCAACACAATCTTTCGGTCACTTTAAAACTAACAAATGGTAATTTTTTTTCTATGTCCAAATATGCAATGCTTAGGAGGAGAATTTTCCGTGAACAGGTCTTTTACGTGCACTGAATTGTGTGCACTGTGGGAATGGCAGTTTTTATCCCATTCGAGCAACTACGCAACATTTCCTTTGTAAATGACACAATGTCAATACTTTAATACATAGTTACAGCCTTTGATAATATTTCAGAAATTTTAGATGTTTTATGAATTTAGATTAATATCTTTAACTGGATTTGCATAAATATCATTTTTTACAATGTTTCACAAAGGGTAAAATACATGACTCAAGTTATACAAATAATGCAGCCAATGAGTCAGAAAATGCATTTCAAATTGAAACTAATTTAAAAAAAACATTTCTCCTTGATTATGCACATCACAAATTTATAAATGTATGATTCAAAGTTCTCTGGGGAGTTTAATAATCAGAGCTTTCCTTCCTTTCTTTCGAATGAATAAGATATGATAATAAAGACCACATGTTTGGCATCATCGAAAATGAATAGAATTTTATAATTTCTAATATTTGATAATGAGAATCAAATAACTAAATCACATTAAAGAGAGATGAGTTTTAATGTCCACTGATCACAAATTAGCCATTTTGGGACTAACATATAGTTTAACTTTATTTGAATGATTTAGGTTGTGTGTTGTGCAGTTGGAGGAAAAGAGAGGGGTTGGGGTTGAACAGGCGACCCTACTCTTTGTCACGCACTAGCGGGGAATCAAAACCACACCATTTGACTCAATGACAGACCTTATGATCCAACGCACACGTTAAACCACTTGGCCACCCAATCCCCTCCTCAATGATATACAGAGCATGCATTTTACTACCATGGCTGAAGACGGGCATAAGCCATGCAGTGTGCTGGTAGGAAATTTTTTTCGAATTGGAACTGCCAACGTGTACACAGATCTTTGTTTTTCGTCCACTTTAAAAGCCCTGATGATGGAAAACATTAAACTACTTGTCTCATCCCACAACAACAGCAGAAAACAAAATAAAGAAATTCTTCACATTCTAACCTGTATTAAAAGTTGAATCCAGTAGAAACTGTTGAACCGATTGTTTTGTATATTTATATTTTGGATATTTTTTACATTTAATTTTTGACATAATACCACCCATCTCTACACACTTTATTCCCCACTGTTGCTCTCTTCAGACAAAATCTCAAACTTCACAAAAATATTTCATTAATTCTTCTTTTGTGTATTCTCCTATAGATTTTCTTCAAATTTCTACTTTCAATTTGTCGATCAAAAACATGACCTAGTTTAATCCTCAAAAGAACTGTAGCTCTTCTTCATCAAATTACTACTTTCAATTTGTCGATCAAAAACACAATTAAATTCAATCCTCACATCATGCTATATATCTTCTAATTTAACAAACTATATATCTTCTAATTTCAATAAATATCAGGCTTAATCCTCTCAATCCAGTATTTCAGGTAACAGATTTAAGATAAGATCACAGCATTATCTATTAGACAGAAGTTGTGTAAGACCTTATATCTAGACTACAGGTGTATAGTGTGTGTACTATTAAAACAAACTCTCAGGTATGATAATTACTTGTAACTTCTACGACAAGGCTTGTTGAGTAGATTCTGTCACTGTAATAATTCAAATATCTTCCACAAGGTCAAAGATTTAACAAGCTTTCCTCATTTGTCACTCTACTTCATCCACATATTATACTATTGCTCATGGTAAATGACAAGTCACGTACAATATGGTGACAGCTTTCACTTATTTGACAAAATTTAATTTTAAACACTCAAGACTTTGAAAGATAAAAATATACTTTACACAGGTTTTAATTACTGACGATTAATTCTTTTAGTGTTAAATTTAAATGAATTATAAAGATAACTTCTTAAAGCATTAATACTATCAAAAGTCAGACATTAACGAATTAATAAGGATAATTATATATCCCAAAAAATCATTCTTTAGTGTCAAATTTAATAGAATTTACATGTATTAGGATTAATTATGTTAAAGTTGTAACATATCAACAAAATATACAATGAGACCATATTACAATAAAAAGTACTTCTATTAAAAAAGCATTTTGGCCCAAAATCAAGTCAAATGTAAGTTATGTGCATATTAAGTTTAGATTAGTTTCTTATCATTTTATATTGCCGTCTACCACCTTGAAGTGTCTTAGATAATAATTCTATATTTCATTCATACAATTCACTCCATTCTTCAAGATGGGATTTTTCATATTCGAATATACGAATATGCCTCATTAACTTACTACATTTTTACTTTCTTCAAATTTTGCCATGATCTAGCTTTCCTAGCGTAAAAAATATATTTATCTATTGTTTCAATGGAATTTAGTAAGGGAAATGGAATATACAGGTCAAAATTCAATGGAATACAATTACCGCTTATTACAGTCAAAACATCGCTCAGTAATAATAAGTAATTATATTCCATAGAAATGTGACCCTTATATCTATTTACTCTCAACATCATACACTTTTGAAGAATTTTTTTTTTTGACACTTGGTAAAAAATTTATTTTTTGAGTCCTTTAAAGAAATTTAGTTCTTCCACTTTAATTGCAACACCGTTAATGAAATATAGTTCTGAGACACTTAAAGAAATATAGTTTTGATACTTTTAAAGAAATTTCTGATTTCTAAAACTTTTTAAGAAATTTAGTATCAAAGAAATTTCTGACAATTGAAACTCACTACATTATTTCACAGAAGAAATATCTTTTTAAAAACCCTTTCTCCAAATGAATGATTCTTTCAGTGTTTTACTAAGTTTACAAATTAAAATGAATCACAAAGTTACTGAGCTAAAAACCATATAAGCTTATAAATGAATCACCAAGTTAACTACTGCTGTAAAACATCAGATGTTTTATGACCAACGTCACTCTTTATATCCTTAATTAAAAATTTAGTTACAGTCTCTTAATACAAAAAGTTTCTAAAAGCTTATTAACCGTCTTTTAATAATGAATGCAAAAGATATCAAATCAAAGGCGTAAACCACCTAAAGTATATTTCAATCAGGTTGATACAGCCGGAGATCAAAGCAAAACCAATGTTATCGTCTCTTCTCTTAAAATAGGCCTAAAATAATATCCAAAAATAACAAGCGGCAATAACAGAATATCATATTTCTAGCCTGCAAATATTCTCATCTCTTTTAAGTCTGTTTTCAGTTTATAAAATAAACAGTGGGTACAAAGGAAGAAATGTTGTGGGATGGCTAAGAAGATATGTGAGTCCATGTTATCTTTTAGAGGTATATTATGACAGTAAACAATCCGTATGATAACGAACATGATATATGAGAAATGGTCCAGCTACTAATAACTTCATGATCAATTGTGGTCATTGTCCTTCACATTGACCAGTGACCACTGTCCACCATCATTATGGCAGGGAAAGTGTCATTGGTGTCAAAGTCAAAGAAAGCAATGAAATGGGGGTTACTGTCTCTTCACCAATATGTTTGTATTTTTGATGTTGAAACTCTTAAAATGGGAGAACTGTTTTGCGCCCAACCAATTTGTGCCAATGACTTTGTTTTGTGTGTACCAATCAAAGCAACTAACAGCAATAAAAAGTTCTGAATGTAGGTAATCAATGCATTGCCATGATCACAACACACCTCCCCTCCCCTATCCAAATGGTGATTGAAACCTTATCAACAGTATAATTATAATATCTCTCTCTCTCCCTCCCTCTCTCTCATTGTATTGTTTATTTCTATTGTTATGAGTGCAATGCAAGTAACAGAAGTTTGTTTTTGTCCCATCCGAATGACTATACATTTTCCCTTGCCAGGTTAAATCAAAAAAGTTTATATGTAAATTTATTGCCATGACCCTCATATGTATAATTACATGCAAGTCTACATGGTACATGGTTTGTGTGTTTTGTAGTATTGTATCAGCTTTCTTGGCTTATATTTATACAAGAATGCATTTATGCAAACAACCAGAATGTAACAAGATTAAAACAGAAAACGCATTCCATGGGTAACTGCGTACAAACCAAGAAATAAAAAGACAAGAACATGTACTCAGGGATATCAAAGAATCCATTAAACAAACAACTGTCATAAAGTACAAGAAGGGAGCACATCAAATTTATGCATTTATAAAGGAAAGAGACATAATCTTCTTGTGCATGCAATTAAAACAGGTTCTCCTCTTAATAAACTCTCCTTGTACAGTCCGTGGTTTATGGGCAGTTATAATAACAGTTTTATGGAGAGATAATAAATTAATGTATCTTTAATACAAAGAGACAATTGAGTAAGACTGATGCCATATTCTTGTAATAAACAAATTCTACATCAAGGATGGGCAGAGTGAGCGAAGGAATTTAGTTGATAAGATATTTGTTTTTAAGAAAACTGTTTCTGAATATTATATGTTATTTCTTCCAATAAAGTCGGTGGCAGGTCCAGGTAAGAGCCCTCCTAGAGCCCTCAGACCCCCTAAATATTAATGTAAAAAGTTAACTCATTATTGTGTTTCTATGAAACATGAACATCCTACTCTTATATTGAATTCCTACTGTCAAGGGATCTTTTATGTGCACGCCAATGTGTAAACAGGACCTCAGTTTTTTGTCCATCCAAACAAATATATGTTGTCCCTTCCCAGGCCCTCCATCCTCACCACTGACAAGGAGAAACCAACCACGCAACAAAGTCCTGATGAATTTTTCCGGCGAACGCAGGGATCAAACAGGGAACCCCTTGGTTAGTGACCCAACGTCTTACTCACTGAGACAGCGTACCTCCATCTTGTTAGTAAGCGTGATGTAAACTGAATATTACATTCGCTTCCAGATAGGCGCCATAAATCACCAAAGACACTCCGTTTTTCAAAGATAATCTGAGGATTACCCCTTGGCCCCCTCTAACCAAATATTCTGCCTACGCCCCTGAATAAAGTTGTGATGTAAATAAGTTGTTTTTGTGTTTATGATAAATGATAAATAAATAAGATGTGCGTAGTAGTTTTCTCTCATATAAATTATACAATCACATTCCAATCATTCTCCAGATAAATTTATCATAAGTATTAATGTCTAAAATGTAAATAATCTATTCAATTGATGTGAAGGAATTTAACAGAAACTTAGATCCTCATTACAGGTATACCTGGCCCTTCTGTGAGATCTTCATTAAAAGTTTACCTGGCCCTTCTGTGATCACAGGTGTACCTGGCCCTTCTGTGATTGGGAATAGAATAGGGTTTAAACTGTCACCAATACCTTGTTTTTTATGGTTATATGGCCAAAGGGTAGTAGAAGAATTTTACCAGGACAACATTTGATTTCCAACAGTCAAGGGATCTTTGACGTTCACTCCAATTTGTACATGAGACGATCTTGTTTTTTTGTCCCCTACTAACAACTAGACACATTTTCCTAGTCAACTAACCAAGCATCAAAATTGCATTAATTGCGAGGGATGTAAAAACTTTCACTTAAATTTATGAATAATAATTGCCCAATTACTGTCCAGATGTCATAAAAGAGGACCGGTACTTGACAATTAGACTTCGACGAATGGAAAGTGCTGATTGGGTCAAATTCTCTGCTCCACAACACTGAACAATTGTTTTTTTAAAAAAAAATGCACTTTGGTTAGAAAAAAGAGGACATGGTTTAGCAACTTTAAGTACAATGTACATATGTCATCTAGTTTGACAGATCAAAGGAGTTTTTTTTTAAAACTTTTAATTTTTAAATCAACACCTTTTAGCTTTAAAACAGGTGTTTGGTATGACAGTATATATGTACTTAAATGGGATGTACATTTAACACATGAAATTTCTAGTTTACGTTAAGTCACAAGTAGGAAGCAGAAATCGTAAACTGTTCAGAGATTTTGAGGACAGAATACCATGCCACAAGGTCACAAAGCATTCTCAGACATAAGTTAAGAATTTACTCAACTTTCAATCACTGTTCATGAGAAATATCTTTCATCCAGAAACACAAAACTTTGCAGATAGTTTCTCATTAATGTATTTGATACATTAAAAGAACAAAAGTTTTATAAAGGACTATATTTTATTTAAAATAAGACGAAAAATATTGAGTAAATTCTTAACTCAAGCCTGGTAACAGAACCCTTTATATACAAATTCATGATGTATAAAGCATGGACTTATGTGAACAGGTCCCTTTTTGAGTAAACAACATTGATAATGCAGTAGTTTTTAATCAGAACATGTAAATATATAAAAGACAAATAAAAATATTACCTATTAATATTTCCATTTGATAAATCCAATGTTAACAAATGACCAATAAACATTAACAACACACTGTGTTTAAACTTCTACTGTTTTTATCCACAACTTCTGCTTTGAACGTGTGTTTCACAGGCAAACTCTCATACATTATTGACAAATCGCTAGATTTTCTTTGTTCTTCTCTTTGCTTCAATGATTTGTTTGAAGATCAAAGAGTTTTCCAGCTGATTGATTAATATCAAAGGGAAACCTGTTCCTATCAATTGAGTAACAACATTTGACAGGTACAGCTATTTGTTTGTGGTAGTTTTAATCACCGTGTATTTTTATTTACCTGTCAATGGTGGGTTTTATATATTAAATTACTACACACCATGGTAAAGGACAATCGATTATAAATATTTAAACATCTGATAGATTTTTAGATTGTCATTTATTCAACAGTGTAATAATCAGCCATTTAATAGTCTATTGTCTCCCGAAAAACTTTTGACATTTGTAATGACGAAAAGTCAATTAAACATAACGACATGTCCTGTCTATTGACTCAAACTTGTTTTCCGTTCTTTGAAAAGCAGAAATCTTTTAATTACATGAAAGCATGTCTTTTTTTTCCTTTTAAACAAAATTTTTATCACAATTTACCTATTAGCCTTCAAATCAATTCTTTAATAAAAACACCTGAAGAGACGCTAATGGATTTTTATTCTCAGAAACAATTTAATTTACATTATCTTGATTATAAAACTTCTCTTCTCAATTTATTTTCTGTTTTTTGAATACTTAATTGCATTCTGGAATTTTTAAACATCAAAGAAATAACTTACCACGTAATGGGGATCCATCTTCTTTATCAGCTACGCATATGGATAATTCCTGCAAACAAAAGAAAAGAATAATTCAATAAACTTTTATTTAAATTTATATGCAAAAAATATAAAAAAAAGTGCATGAAGATCCATTTCTTTTCATACCAATTAGATATTAACTATCTCTCAGAATGTGGGAAAATAAAATTAAAATCATAAATTATCTCCCTTTAACCCTAATCAAATTCCAGCATTACATGTTACATTCAGGTACAAGTTCATACTGCCAAGCTACCTATGATGTAATGGGCTCTTATTCAACTTATACATATCTTGTGCTATAAATATGAACAATATAGTTATCTGTTTAAATGGAATATTTACCCCTAAATGACATTAAGGCATCAAAAGGAATTTAATCATGTATATATGTACCAAGGATATTTATTATGTGAATTTAGAAATCCATGGATTCTGGTCGGTTTTACACATGTATTTATACCTTCTCTGTAACGGGCCTTGCTGTTCCCTAATCATTTCAATTCTTGATATAATGAATTCTTAAGTGCATAAAAATTCCTGTTAATATCAAATAAAGTAGAGAACTGTTGGAGATTTAAACATCTTGACTAAATATACTCAATTTCCAGGCATCATTTGATTTAAACATCAAAGACAAGACCATTATACAGATCTGTATCATGATGAAGCGGTGCCAATAGTCCATTACAACTTATATTCTAAGAATGTTAATTGCTAGATAAATAGTCAAAAGACCTTTTAATGTTCAAGATCACACACCCACAATCCAAATCAAACACATTTCCTCACACAAAAAACAGATTTTACACATTAACAAACACAACCCATAGTCTTAAAATTACTTTCTTAAATTTTTTTTTAAAAAATAAAACAACCTGCTATTAAAAGGTAACAGTCTTCATCAACCACTAAACAGGAGTTTCTAAACAGTTAAAATGCAAACAGTTTCCTCATACCAGGAGACCTTACACATTCCTTTGTATTTAATTTTTTTTTATAAAATATCATTTTTTTCCGAATTACTTTCTAAATACATTTTAAAAAAAAAGAAACATCCTGTTATTAATGTTAACAGACCTGTTCAATAATAGAACAGGAGTTTCTAAATAACTGCCATTTGTAAAAAGAAGTTGCCAAAGTATTGGTAACAGTTTCCATAATTACTAATTCAACATGGAAAAGGAAACTTGTAACTATTCAAAGAATTCCATTTGAAATAAGAAAAATATACACCACACAGTAGATTTAAATATAAATCACCTTTAATTGTATATGTATATAAATTCAAATCAGTTACAGATATTCAAATTAATTTTTTTGTGTGTTGTTTTTACAATAAGAAATGCATGTAAAAAGAATATTTTTAGATATTTTTACTTAACAAATGATTGTTAAATCTAAATCCGTTACGCCGCATTTAAAATAAATATTTAGAGATATTTTTTACAAACAAGAATGATTGATAAATTGAAAGTCCAGGTATAGTTTAATCTGACATTGCTAACAAGTTTGTAAAACAAGTATCTAAGTTTTTACACATCTATGTGGTAGGTATGGTGATGGGTAGACCTATATAGACAGATGTAATATATCATAGAGAGAGACCTGTAACTTACACCTCTATAATAGGTAGGTGTATATATCTACACATCTAACTTGTTACATCTCCTGACCACAAACTTAACAACCTGACTTCAACAACCCTAAAACATGTCATCTAGTTGTCTTTTCTTTCATTATAGTGCATGTTCTTACATATAAGAGATTAAGGATAAATAGGCCCTCATGATCATGTGTGTGTAGTTTGGCGAGAATGGAAAAAAAATGGGGTGTAACATCCTACTTTCGTCCTCCGACAGGGCTAATGAAGACAGGCATACACCATACTGTGTGCACTATGAGGGGAATTTTGCCTGGACAGCAGCACTATGGCCTCCTCTTATATCGACTTCTAGCTGTCAGGGGATATTTTATGTGCACTTCAACATGTAAATGTGACCTTAGTTTTTCATAACCATCCGAATGACTAGACAGCAATCCTTAACAGGCCCTTTGTCCAACACCAATAGGAAACCACACCTTTGCGAGAATGGCACAGATTTACCAATCAGGAGGTCCTGGGTTTGATCCCAGTAACAGGTGCAAAAGTTCCTCAGGATTTTCCAGTTCCCAGAGTCAGTGCTGCAGGACAGAAGGCCCAAACAGTATCTTGTAAATCCAAATAAGAGTAGGCTGTTGGGCTGCTGTCTGGGTCATGCATGAAGCAGGATATGCTTACCCTTTCTAGAACACCTGATATCACTTATCAGTTCAATTAATCACATAGTTAAAAATGTTTTGATTGATGTCCATTTGAATATTAACGGGGCACTATGGAAGATTAGATTCAAATCTGTTTAAAATTGTACATATCAGATGGCATCAAGAGTTATGTTAATAAATGTCTAACTAATAGTTTATATAACCATCGAGGTCAAAAGAAAGACCATTGGGCTAACAGTTCTTAAAAATGAATTTCAAAAACACTGTAGCCTCGATTGTCAATGTTACCATTGCTACGATAATAAGTGAAGTCTCAATAATCCATTTTTATGGTTAATCATGAACAGTTTTTGAATCACAGATCGGATTCAAATCAGTTTAAAATCGTACCCATCAGATGGCATTGAGAGTTCATTATGATCTTGTCATGATAATAAATATCTTATTAATAGTTTGTACAACATTTAAGGCCTTAAGATACATCGTTAATAGGCAGATTTAACTCTTGCATAGTGTATGTTTAATTTAGCAGATCAGAAGAAAAAATGCAACAAGTCTCTGTGAGCTGTAAAAAAAATCTTATCTTTATTGTGGATGTTATTTTGGTATTTTTATCAAATCATTTCTAGAACTTATTTAGATCATCGAATCGCACCAAGACATGTAACTATACGGCAATAAACTTATTTTAATTATGGCAAAGAGTAATGATAATAAAAAAAAGTATGTGACCGAATTTGATGAGAATGATAAAATTGTCTGGAAAAGATAACATTTACCTTTAATTTCCGCCATCAGAAAATTTGTCAGAATGATGAAAAGGATGCAACCTTTTATGAATTTACAAACCTTGAAATTCTTTTTCCTCAACTTTGTTTTAATTCATCGTTTTAAGTCGTAATTTCAAAGAAATATTTCTTTTTCAAAATTTAAGTAAACAAACTTAAACTGAAAGAAAACCTTTTTTCTCAAAAGGCAGATGAAAAGAAGCATCAAATGCCATCATTTCAAAGACATAAAAGAATAGGAAATCCCCTTTTTAAATAATTTATTTCAAATAAACTTCATTAGTACACGATGAACACAAACAAAAAATGCAAAAAGTTTTAAATCACACAAAAATCAGGAAAAAACATGAAAAAGAAAAAAAAAATTCCAAAAAATCATCAATTGAATGAAAACTCAAAACTAATTTTTTTTTCATAAGAAACGTAATAAAAGAGAATGTTTGAAGTGTAAAAAGGGAAGGAAACGGGATATTGTTGTGAAAATACGAAACAAAGGCTAAATTTTTATTATGATAAATGATGGCCTCTAGTATGAAAACCTTGCAGTGTTTGTAATTTAATACCATTACCTTACAAATCTTCAGAAAGATATTGTCCTTTCAGATATTCCTATTACTACTTATTAATAATAATACTTTTTTTTTTCTTGTCTTAAAACTTCAAAGGATCAAACAAGTAGTTCTGCAAATTGTCATTCTGGCTTCTACATGCTAATTGTTTGCATCTGTTTATACAGCCATTTTGAACTAAAAGGTATTATTGAAGTTTGAAAATTAAAAGTTTTGTCTTTGCAAAAGATTCATTGATTACAATGCAAAGCTTTATATTTTGACTCTGAACAAATTTCAGCCAATTTTAATATTTAGATGCTAAAATGTATGTTTCCATAATTCCTTTTTGAGACTAAAACTATTTTTGATTTTGAATAAATTTCAATCTATTCATTATCTGTTCCAATATTCATATGTTGGGGAGAATTTTGCCCAGGCTGCGACTTTGAAATCTGTTAGAAAGCATGAGAGAGAGGGAGAGAGTTTAACATCATGGTAGCTCGCTATTGTTTGTTACATATATTTGTGTGATACGCAAATCTTGGGGAGAATTTTGCCCAGACGGCAGACAGTGACGTTTCAAACTGTTAAAAAGAAAAAGCTTTCACTCATCACTTTCAATGTGTATGGTGGGTGGCACCAACCAGATTTTAGTTACAATCCATTACTCAGAGTATCGAGATTGAAAATAATATATTTGCCGCTGATCCCTATTGCAAAAGGATTGGTTGTCGAAAGGTTAAGATGCCAAATTGAACAAAATCTTGATCAGAAGTATATTACGCACAATTACTCTGCGATTGACATATACCTACGTGTTATTCTCCTCCATCTTAAAATAAAGATGCGTATCCACTGATGACATTTATATGTTATCTTACATGGAAAACAATTGTGCATTAAGCCGTAAATTTATAAACTAATATCCACCATTAATAACCAGTTTAACCTTTTCTTATCAAATAAACACTAATTATAAAAAAACAGATTGAACAGTTTATAATTCAACATAAACTTGTATTATTAGGACGACCTTAAATAAATTCATGACATTTTCGTTCTAACTTTATCTTAAATGCAAAAATGTTCCCTAAGCCTGACAAGAACTGTGGAATATTTTTAGGGTGAGAGAAGTCTCAAATGAAATCAAATTTATAGAACAATATAATTTAGCAACCCCTTGGATCACTAATCATTTTGTTACTTAACCCAGGCCCTGAGTTCACGAAGCATTCTCAGACTTATTCGTCTTTTTCTACTTAAATATAGTCTTTGTAGAACTCTTGTTTTTTAGTGTATCAAGTACACCAATAAGAAACCATGTTTTGTGTTTCTGGATCAAAGATTTTTCTCATAAACAGTGATTGAAAGTTGAGTAAATTCTTAACTTAAGTCTGAGAATGCTTTGTGAACTCGGGGCCAGATTCTTCCAAGAAATATGCCAAGTAAAAAAAGTAGTCCCAGAGATATTACAGTCAATATGTTCATAAAGTTAAAAGTGTGAAAAGTTCTGAATTTAACTATATTGTAATAAAATGCCACAACAATAAAAAAAACCTCTTCGGTTTAAAGGGGAGCCACCAGTGGCGGCGCCAGCCGTCGGTGGTTGGAGGGGCAAAGCTGGGGCAAAGTCCAAGGTTAAGGGGGCAAAGGCACGAGTATCAACTAAGGGGGGGGGGTCTCCCCCAGAAAATTTTGAAAAACAGGCTGCCAGAAATGCAGCCTGGCAGTATTTCAGGCAATGACCGTTGAGGTAAAGTGTCAAACGAACGGACTCGACGAATCCCACTCTCGAGCGCCAATGTCGGGAGTATTTATGGAGGGTATGGGGACCTCCCCCAGAAAATTTTGAAAAATAGACTCTCGGAAATGCTCTCTAACAGCGTATTCAGTCAGGCACCGATCAGAGACCAAAATGGCAAACGACCGGACTTGCGAACCTCAACGAAGTACCTTTGTGTGCGCTAAAGTAGCGAGTCCTTGTGGGGGTTTTGGGGACCTCCCCAAGAAAATTTTGAAAACCAGACTGTTGGAAATGCTGCCTGACAGTATTCAGGCACCGATCGTAGAGATAAATAGAGCTGATCGGATGTCACCTCTGGCCTGATCACTAGTCTTTCCGACCCTAGAGAGGAAAGTATCACATGAAACTCAATGAAGTCCCCAATAATCTGAAAAGTAGGCTGCCCGAAATGCAGTCTGGCAGTATTTCAGGCATTGATCGTCGAGATAAAGATACCGCCTGTCGCCAAATTACTAGTTTATCCGACCAGAGAAGAAAGTGACAAACGGGCGGAGTGAGTGACTCAAAGTGAATGAATATTTTCGCCACTATATTTTGTGAAATAAACGGACTTGCGAACCTCAACGAAAATTTGAAAAGTAGACGGCCCGAAATGCAGTCTGGCAGTATTTCAGGCGTTGATCGTCGAGATAAATAGAGCTTAACAGATACCGCCTGTCGCCAAATCACTAGTTAATCCGATCAGCGAAGAAAGTGTTGAGCGGGCGGAGTAAGAGTGACTCAAAGTGAATGAATATTTTCGCCACTATATTTTGTAAAATAGAATGCAGCCAGGTAGCATTTCAGACATTTTTTTCCCCGAAAATTATTGGGGGGGCAAACAGAGGGCAGGCAAGATTTTTGGGGGGGCAAATGCCCCCCCTTGGCGCCGCCACTGGGAGCCACAGTGGCCCAGTGAATAAGACGTTGGCTTGTAAACTTAGAGGCCCATTCGGGGGGGGGGGGGAAACAGTAGCACGTTAAACCCATTTCATTTCATTTTCATTTAAAAAGATTACAAAAGTGCAATGACCTCTTAGTGACAGTTGATGCTGGTAATGGATCAATCTTTAAAATAACCAATAGATACACTATAACTAAATATTGAGCTCAGTAAACCACATTATGTACGTGTTTATAAACAACATACTGCCTGATATACATGTATCTCCCCACCTCCAATAAAATCCTATTGATAAAAAGCTGAAAAAAGGCCCTCAATCAAACATGAAAAGGAGATTGTGCACTGGATGACCTAAGATCAGGTTTTGTAAAGAACGACCAGTCTTTGAAAAGTTATCTTTACAAAGTAATCCAGGTACTTTACTAATACTTAGTAAAAAGACAGGTTTTTTTTTTTATTTTTGATTTTTTAAAAGAAAGCCAAACAAGACGTAACCTTTGTGTCAAATGGAGACTAAACTTTAGATCTTTGTAGTTTTCACATTATCAAAATGTTATTTGGTTGCACTAATATGCAGTACAAAGCAATAAAACCCCATTTTTGTCAAGATGAAAAACAATCTGATCAGTTACACATTCATAACATCTATTGATTGTGAGAGAGAGAGAGAGAGAGAGAGAGAGAGAGAGAGAGAGAGAGAGGATGGGTTTAACATCCACTTGACACAAACCAGGTCCTTTCTGGACTAACATATGGTTTGACTTTATTTCAACAATTTGCTTGCACGTACATGTAGGGGTCTTTAGCAGTGGGAGGAAACCGGAGGACCCAGGAGTAGAGTCGCTTGTCCAACCTCATGTGTTTTCTCCGGGTTAGGTTTCCTACCACTGCTAAAGAATTATTGAAATATTGAACCATGTTAGTCAAGAAATAACCTAGATTGTGTCAAGTGGACATTAAATCCTATTTCTCTCTATTTATTCTGTGAACGGGGTGGGGGAGGGAGTTACCCAAGAGAAATTGTTTCATTTGATTTGTTTGTAAGTTACACCCTGAGTTACGTGTCTTATGATTATTGTTATAAAGCGTGAGGAATGAACTATAATAGCATTACGTTTACGTTTATTTAAACTGTATATTATACAAGGCATATTTCAACGACTTTTTGTCTTTTTTATCCTCCAATAACTAAAGAGCACCTCCTGTAACCTTGATCTCGATGACCCCTAGAAGATCTCTCCCAGTTTAAAATGCCAGTAAAATAAATAGACAAGCAGTTAGAGATCGGGCCAAGCACAAGTAAAGGAATTCCTTTCTATGGACGCATCGTCTTTGATCTAGCTACGTTTATAAACCAGCTCTGATCCTTGTGTGTGTCTTTCTGTTTGTAGGGTAGTTAACTGGTTTGATGTTCAGGATATGAAGATACTTAATGACATACAGACAGAAACAACCAACTATCTCTTACAAAACTGATCACTGTGGTCATTTTGTGAAAAGAAAAGAAATGGGGTTTAATATCCTACTTTTCTGCATCAACCCAGTTACTGAAGACAGGCAGACGGCGTGCAGTGTGCTACGGTATAGGCGGCCACAGTTATTTGGAATTCCAACTGTCAGGGGTTCTGTCACATGCACGTGGATCTCTATTTTTTGTTTCGACACTATTCCCTGTCAGAACATCTGTCCTGCAAACCCTTACATGTACAAGGGGGAATGACACTGGAAAATCCTTTGAGAACTTTGTATTCCATATAAATGAAGGTTGTCTTTATAACCACTTTAATTATTTAAAAATTTAAACTTCTGTATTAAATCTCAGATTAAGAAAATCAAACATATTTTCAAATGTTTCTTCTCATTGTTAATATTTACCAGATCAATTTATAACCTTAACATAATCAAATCATTTGTAGAATTCTTGTTTGCTATCACATTTTCATTACATAAATTCCAAAGTGTTTAATTTGCTTTAAAGAATTTAGAGCGAACGTAGTGCAGTAGAGTGTCAAATATATTTTACACTATAGAGTTGTCTCTAGTTGCACTCTGGTACAAGTTTGCCAAGATTAACCATTTACAGAAAAACGTCCCCGAAAATCCTCCATTTTAGTGAAGCTTGTGTCTGCCAAATCATTATTATCTTATTTTAAACAAAGCCAAGACAACCCACAAAGACATTCTCTTCAATATGGATGTTGGCGGTATTTACTCCTAACAAACATATGGGTATTTAAAAATGTCCTAAACTAGCGTAGATGAGTTGAACCACGCGGTAAACTGAAGTCAAGTACACGATTTTAAAACGATTTTAAATTGAAATCCGTAAATCAGGACATTCTTTCATTTACCTCTGTCAAGGTAATTATAATCTTTTGTTGAAATCTGCTATGGATTATGTAGCTGCACTCGAAAACAAGAGTTTTGGCAGGTTTAGGGTTGCACTAATAAGATTGTCAATAAACTTTTGCAACGATTAAAATGTATACTTTATTTTCCTTTTTAACGGCAAAAAATTTATCTATCCAGGTTTAAATTTATCCAGGTAAAGATGAGATACCACTAATTAAATAACTTCAAAAGGTACATGTATCAAATGGACGGGAGTTGCACCTAACAAAATGTCAGGCACTAATAAACCTGATATTTTGAATTTTGTGTCAAACAGTGATTTCAAAATCTAGGGGCTTCTGAACAAGGTGTATAATATTTTTGACAGTGTCCTAAGTGCCTGTCTTACACACACTGTAGTCTTAAACATCTATCAGCATACTTGCCTTTACTCTTTTATGTTTAAAACACACTTTAATCGTCCTATAGTTGTCAGGGTGGGGGATAAGGGGAGGCCCTATAGTGAAATAGCATACTCAATTATGTTTAAAACACACTTTCATCTTCCTGTAGTTGTGAGGGTGGGGGATAGGGAGAGGCCTGATAGGGAAATAGCATAGGGCTCCTCTATAAACGCTTAGATAATACAAATCAGTGTCCGATAAAAAGAATTGCACCTGACAATGTCGGTGACAGGTGCTGTATTTCCAAGCTCAACAAACATGGTATCTTAAAAGGAAAACAGACATGATTTGAAACACTATTCCTTCGTTTCCTTCAGAAATGCTTATATATTATATACATATATAAATGAATGAAATAGGGCTTAACATCCTAAATTTCTGCCTATATACATGATAAAGATATGATAAATTCAAAATAAAACGGTTTGATTGACACACACCATGAAACTTACTTCTATCAACAATCCACCAGACTTAAACTCTAAACAAATCATAATGTTTAAAACAAAATGGTGGTATTTTTGTCAATAAAGGTTTGCTCACTTCGCACTGATTTTATTTCGATCCTCGGGTCAATATTCTACATCATGGCACGTTTGACAACTAGTTTCAACATGACTGTTTTCTGGTTTGCTTTAGCCTGTTCTAGTCCTCTCTAGTCCAGTTCAGCCATTAGTCTTTGAGGTACTGGTCTTTGAGCAAACATCGTTCATTTGGTTGGGTTTTGATCAAATCTTCTCAGATTTTCAACATACTTTTAACAACAGGTGCTCCCTAATATCACTGAGACGTAAAATATCTACGCAAATAATTTGTCAAACGTTTGAACAAAACCAGTCGCATTGGATGTTTGACTTGCCTCCATCTTCTAAAAGTCATGATCCAATATCCGTAGCCTGATTTCTGCTCCCAACATTTTACATTTTCATGTTGGTTGGACAAATATTTTGTTTTTCTAAAATAAAATGTATTTTAAAAACTAGTTCATTTTCCCTACAAATAATATTTGATTGTCATTCTAAATAAATAAAAAAAGATCTATTAACATTTCTAAGTATCATATAATCTTTTTCTTTCATTGATTTTAAATTGCATATTTTGGTGACCTTGGATATGATCAGCTGCTTGCAGACGGTCAACAGATCTCTTCATTCATTTACACTTGGTTATTAAGCACAATAGGACGAACATCAGCGGGTGGTAAAGTAGCTGAGGTAATATCCATTACACTGGAATACCATGTTAATCCCTCCTCCCACACCCCACGTAAAAAAATGGATCAGTCCATGAATGAAGCGTGTAATGTTATAGAAACCTGTTCTACCAAACTACAGTATCCTTTACACCGTGTTTTAACTTTATATACAACCAAAATTGACAGTCATCGACCACACATCTTGTGTGTTTTCCTAGTAACCATGTGACTTTCATTTACCATAAGTTCTTCTCACAGTCACCAACCACTATGATATAATGTAAAACACTACAATAATATAATGTACGTGTTTGTCAAACAAATATGTTTTCATTTTTAACAGGGTGTGCTATTGTTAAAACAATTCTGTGGTGACAAGAATTCAATTCATTTAAAATAAACTTAATTAGACTACTTCAGTTATTAGTGACACCCACATACCTATGCTCTGATGCGAATAAAATTTAGACAGCATGTGTAACCATACTGATTAGAACCTTAAATATACAATGTATAGTGTGCTATGAGGGAGATTTTGTTGGACAACAGCACTATGGCCTACTATTATATAAAATTCCAATAACCAGGGATCTTTTACATGCACACCAATGCTTACTTAAAGTCCATGATACTAATTGTCATTTCCATTTTTCGGACATTTTGTAACTTTTCACAGTTTAATCCATGGTAAAATCTACTTTAAAGTCAATCGCATATTTTGGTCAATAACTAACGTTTCATAACTCCCTAAAATGCCTGTATGCAGCTTTTCCTTTAGGCCTTACATGTTATATAAATTATTAATCAGACCTTTATTAACATGACAAGATCATAATCAACTCTTGATGGCATCTTATATGTCTGATTTTCAACGGATTTAAACACGGTTTAAATACACTAAAATTTACTTAAATTGATAATCGAACATTTTTTGAAAAAAAAACAAACCAAAATAACAATGGTATTTGTCACACATGGCTGGCTTTTTTTAATAAATAATCTATAGATCACAAACTTATATTTTTCGACTTATTATTGTACAAGCTGAAGCAAAAACGTGTCTCACAAAAAATTACCAATGACATATGGAAGAATTCAAAACCATCCAAAGACTGGTGTAGAAACACACCCGTTATATCTAATAGATCTTCTGGCTTTATATAGTCACATGTGTTTCTATTTCATTTTTTTTTGTGTATCATATGTTTTGGCGAACACTCACTCTAGTCATCTGGGCAAACTCCATCATGAATAAAACGTCAACATATGTGTACTTTTATTTCAAGTTTCTTAACTGTGAAAAAAAAAGATAATTTTTTTTCTGTTTTTTTTTTATCTTATGACAAATTCACTGGAGTTCAGGTTTTTCGGTACAAGCTGCAATATAGCTTATTAGAATTTTATGTTAATTTAACTTTAGTACAATATTTCATTTTTCAATGCTTAATTTGAGTTAAAATGTACTGAAATTGATGATTTAACATTTAATTAAAAAAACAAACATACAGACATCCAAACAGACAAGGGCGACCACAATATACATCCAGATAAAATGTGGGCATATAACAAAATATCAAGGGTAGAAAATCTCTGGGCATGGGTTCAATTAGATTTTACCCAACACTTATAGTTGTGTGATAGAGTAAAGTATACCTCTACATGTACATATACAACAGTAATAATAAAATATACATAAAATTTTAAATTTCTAACACAGTTATTTGTATTATCTGCTTGTTTATATCGACTGCAATGGATGCCGAATGCTATAAAGTTTTCAATTCACCATATATTTGTAAATAAAGAAAACGAAATTGAACTATTCCTTTTAGTTATTCAACTTTTACAATATCATGGTTTAAATGGGATTCACAATCACTCAAATGGTGATTAGCAGCTTTAAAAATCAACTATATAGATAAAAAATTGTATACATGCTATCCTACTTACTGTCTTATTGTTTAACTCATTTATAAATTAATTCATAAACCAGTGAAAAAACTCTAAATAGTTGACTAGTTACCGAGTACATGTATATACATAAATAATTATCGGTTTATGAGCGCAAGCTGTTAATAATTTGTTGTTGATTTTCCTCAGGAATGCCTAAAAGGCATTTGTGCATGTATTCTACATGTATTTCGAAAAGAAAAAAAACAAGAACTTGCTAGAGGAGTAATATGATTTTTAATTATCAGCAAACAATTAGATAATAGTCAATATGCCGGTGGATAGCAACTAATAATTCTCATTGTCCTCTTAATTGTTTACCTGTGACAATATTTTACCTTTAACGATTTACTCATTCCTTTGATCTCGATTCTCGAACAATTATAATTGATGATTAGTTTACTGTAATCGTACTGGATGTCGTTAAATATGTATAACGGTCTCGCAGTTAGTTGTTAATGGTTAAAGGTAGGCTATGGCTACTTAAAATTTGCATGGTTTAAAGACTAATTCTACCAATGACAATATCTGTTGTAAAACTGCCCAAACACTTCCTTTTTTCCAGACCAGGTGACAGCCCAAAACAACTAAACACAAAACATTTCAGGCACCAAAGAGATTTTACTGGACAGGGCTGATTTGTACCTAACTGCCAATATGACATGTGCCTTTTCTCCATGTCTGATGAGAACCCTGTAGAACGAGGAATTTCAGGCACCTACCGGATGGATTGTGCCTGTCAATCTGAATTTGTGCCCAACAGTCCATGAGACATGCCTTTTCCAGGCCTAATGAGTCCACCGTATAACTCAAAATTTCAGATTTATGAACCAGTCACCACTATATAGTATACAGAATATAAAATTATTATGGTACTAGTTTATCTATATAATATATGTAAAAAGATTGTGGTATATATACATACATATATAATTGGTTTCCCATGTTCATGGAATGTTAATCGGTTCAAATAGTAGCAGATTAACTCTAGATGTCTTTTGATCAATGGGCGGAAAAAGGTTGCCGAATTTTCACATCAAGAGTAACCCACCCACCTGTGGCTGAGTTAATTACGTCTAATTTCACCCGCCATCAACGTTTTCACTCATTTAGCTGGGAATAAAGGCTCTATTTAAACAGTTTAGATTCTAATGATAAGAGAATTTGATTGTGATATCATTAGGGGGATGTCTGGAATGAATGATAGGTTCCCAATATCATGATTCACACTACAATCTGAAATTGTGGTTTTAATCGTGGAGTAAGCGTGGTGATCCTTGTCATATATTGAGGTCAGTCGTAGGAATGGCGTTGATCGTATCGAAATGGATCTGAAGGTATCTGCATGTACAGGATCATGGATTCAAAAGGGACAACCCTAGTAACGCATTGCATGACAATGGGGCCCTAGCATAAGCACAGTTTGAATATCTCAACTCCAAATGTTAATTTGTATTTCTGCAGTGGAAATTAATTGTCTCATATCACTGCTCTCAAAATTAAGTAAGCCTCTTCATAATGTTCTATACCAAGTGAACGAACCACACGTTCAGCAAATATACATGTACATTTATGTAATAATATGCATTTTCCTGCAACAACTTGTAGTACCTATTAATGGCCAAGTATAACCACTTAAAAACCAAAAACTTTAAAAGACTTTGTGGTTATTTTAGCACTTTGTAAATTCAGTCACCTTTTATGGGTGATTTTTTTTTTCGACAGCGCTCTTATAAACTCGTATCTTAAATAAACAACATACTCTATCGATCAAAGTGTTCGAGAGGATTAAAAAGCTGGGCCGATGATATTGGCATTAACATATCAAGTGGAGAGATTAAATGCGTGTTGATATTTGAGATTAAATAGTTGAAATAAAGGCAATAGCTATTTGATAACACAGCAGATATCCGACTAACCACAAGAACGTGAACTCAGAGATAAAAATCATTTTCTTTGAAGATTTGAACAATCCGTAAACTATGAAGAATGACAATATGTAATGAAAGAGAGAGAGAGAAATGGAGTTCGACGTCCACTCGAAAAAAAACTAGGTCATTTCGGGACTAACATATGGTTTAATAATTTTAATTCAATAATTCACTTGCGCGTAGGGGTCTTTAGTAGTAGGAGGAAACCCCAGGACCAGGAGAAAACCCACTAGGATGGACAGGCGACCCAACTCCTAGTGACGTACAACCAGGGAATCAAAACCAGAGGTTCGAAATCACACCAGTTGACTCAATGACAGGCTTTATGATACAGTGCACAGATGTTAACCATTCCGAAACGATGTCAGAAAAATAATGTAGAACTTTCTGCCAATCTTGGGGAATGGTTGGCCGAGTTGTCTCTGCATGGGTTTCAGATGGTGTACATGATGAGTAGGGTTGCATGCCTAACTTCAAAGCTTTCTCCAGTTTCTTCCCTAAAGAGCCTAACTCACAAACGAATTATTGAAATAAATCAAACCATGTTAGTCCCATAATAACCTTATTAGTCCTGAGTATGCGTTAAAAACTCTCTCTGTGCCTTTTGAAATCAATAAAATATACATGTAGGACACCATACATATACTTGAATCTATTTTTAGAAATTTTATTTGATGTATTTTATGCATGATCTACTTTTAAATCTCCTCCTGACACAGATTATGTAAATCTGTTCACATGAATCAAGATAAAAGTCACAAGTCTGAATGTTCTTTCTATTTATAAGACTATTTATCAAAATTTGTATTGATGTGAAAGAGAAAGAGCTTCACTCATTTTCTGTCTCTGTGGGCATAAAAACCTATTTCTCTCAGTCAATATATTGAATGAGAATTAATGGATTGACTTTCAATCTATTATAACTTTGTGGAGCGTTGTAACAGTTAGTCTGAGATTTTTATCTCCTTTTACACCTTGTGCTGTTTCTGACCATGCGGAGTCTTGTAACTATTCGTAGCGTAGGGGATTTTTGATCTGCTTTTAGGCATTTGCTTCATGTTGTTTCCGACTATATTTTGTGTTGTTTCTGATCATATTTTGTGTTTCTGATTGAATTTTGTGTTGTTTCTGTAATGGGCTGACCCAATGTTTTCATTTATCTTATTGTCCATCCATTAGAGTATAATGCACGAAAGTCATTTTAAATGGAGTACATGTAATAAAACAAAATATACCATTTCAGACCAAAAATGAACTGACGTACATGTACATGTAGTTGGATTGAGTGAATGTTTAACTCTAGGGAAATTTCCCTAATAGCACACTGTATGACGTATGTCCGTCTTCATTAACTAGGCTATAAGATACACATACAAACTTAAGATTAGCGACATAAAAAAGAATGGATTAAATCTACAAAGTAAAATAAGCTTATTTATATCCAATTACTATAATTTTGTTGATAATAGCTAGTCAATAAACAGATTACTACAAACTACATATTATTCAATCAGAAACACACACAACACTATCATATTTCAATTTTCTCCAAATAAATGCATTCAGTTCTTAAGTCAGAGAGCATACAAAGCTTAAACTGGCTTTAGTAATTTCTAATAGTATAATTGTACCAGTCTATTCAATGTGTGTATCTATGGTTGTTGTAATACCCCCTCGTCATGTTTACATTCTGCGAGTTTAAAGCAAGAGATATAGATTTCAGCTGCGAGGCTGAGCAAGGTAATCTCCCTCGTCGTCTTTTGATCTTGGTGATAATCGTGAGTTTGACCTAGTTAGTGACGGGACATCAGAGGGATGACGAGTAGATCAGAGATTGGTTTAACAATAATCAACGACTATTTAACGCCAATCAATATTATTGTTTTCTCATCAAGAGGCTGGAAAATGTCCAGTTAGCAAAATAAATTGAAGGTTAAAGTACGTACGGAGATACTTAAGTTAAAGGTATCTACTTTGATCTGATGGCGATTAGCAGACGATCAGGTCTGGAAATAATGATTCTAGCTGTACCTGACGAAATATCAGGCACTAATGAACCAGTATCTAACATTTTCAACTTTGTGCCAAACAAGAATATGAAATATTAACTCAACATAATAAATGGAAATTGCTGAAATTCAATAGGCTTCTTTGTGTCACTAATTTAAATGATGCATATAAATTTCATACAGATCGGATGACAACTTTTGTCGTTAAAGTGTTCACAAGGTTTAACAAAGTCCAAAACTCCACAAAAAATCAACATGAATTATTGAATTGAAATAAGATTCTTCATCTCACAAATATAAATTTCAAAAAAATCAGATGAAGAAATACTTTGCTGGTGTCCTCCTACTTTTAAAGTCCTATAATAATATTGCAACAACTGCTGTCACAAAAAAAATGCCTTCTTAAAGAATGGGCTGGCTAATACGAAAATAATAGCACAATTATTATTACCATATTTACCTTAGAGTATTAAGACACAATGCAAACTTCAAATGGCAAACTTCATAATTTGAATTTAATCGAGTTGAATTATTTATATTTTTTTTTTCAATAATGATTTGAATCTCTATTTTTAACCTTTATTCTAGCTTTGAAGTCATCTTTGTTTCTGACACATTTAATCCATCATCATCAACAACAAAAAATGAAGCATAAAATACGATTTTAATCAAATGTAAATTTAATGAAATACAATAACAAAGATCTTAATAAATGATTAAATTCAAATGACAGCGACAAGAGTGAATTGAAACACATTACATTAATCACATCAGCAATAAAAAATAAACATGTAGAGGAAATTCTTCCTTTGATGCTGCAACAGCTTGTATACAAATAAAATATGGAGACAGAAAGTACATTATCTGGTGTGAAAATAAAGTTCCACTGATTGGTAAAAAAGATTAATGGAGATCAAATGATTTAATGTTTCTTCAATGCTTTACATGTACTTAGGGAATCTTGAAACTAACATATTTTTTCAATGGGGGGGGGGCTGAATTGTTAGCATCAAAAGGTCTGCCACTGAGTCAATTGGCGTGATTTTGATTCCCCCGTTGTACGTGGCAAGGAGTATGGGCGTCTGCCCAACCTTGTGGGTTACTCCGGGCCTCTGGTTTCATCCCACTGCTAAAGACCCCTACGCACAAGTGAATTATTAATTCATGTATTAGTCTCGAAATTACCTAGTTTGTGTCGAGTGGACGTTCAACCCCATTTCTATCTGTCTCTATTTCTTCAATGAAGATGGGTATAAGTTATGCTGTGGGCTATGACGGAAATTTTGCCAGGACGGTAGTGTTTCCACCAACTCAAATTCAAACTCAGTAGAGGTGTATGGATTCGTTGCCTCGGTTGCGGAGACGATTCCAGACAGCTGCACTTATTAAAATAAAAACTAAATTCAGATTATATTCATTATATTACTGTATATATCATGTAAAACCCTTGATAGTTGGAATTCGACGTAAGACAAGGCTGTAGTGCCGCTGTCCAGGCAAAATTTCCAACATAGAACACTGTATGGTGTATGCTCGCCTTCATTAGCCCGGTCGGAGTAGAACAGTAGGATGCTAAACCCCATTTCATTTCATTTATATTATATGTATAACAATTTGTCTAGAGTGATATCAGGTAAATATTAGTTAATAAGTACATTAGTACATGTACATACATAAGTACATATATTCCTCTTGTATATATATATATATATATATATATATATATACAAGAGGAATATAGGTATAAATCATGAAATGTCTACAAAATCTAATATCATCAACAACTTTGATGTTTCTCATAAATTAGGCATTTTTAGTGTTGAATTACCACTCCTTTACTGGCTGCTTGAATGGCTTGGTCAGACGGCTTATACTACAGCTGCTAAAATAGATGGTCAACACCACCCCGCTTTCAACAATACAGATTAAATAGGTCACATGTTTTCACCTGGTCATATCTCAAACATCAAAGGAAACTAGTGGTTGGTCAGGTGTAATTTATAATGTCCTTCTGGTGGTAACAAAAACTCATTAAATTCAACTGCTCCACATCAAATGTTTCAAATACAACTACGTTTTAAAGTTGGATAAGATCTTAACGGCTATTTACAGTTGCCGCTTAATTTGATAATTCCTACATACTAAGCAGAACTTTCAAACATTCAAATAGTGCCATAGGATTTCATAATTTTGTAAAATCAATTGTCATTGTATTCAGATACAAATACTACCATCAGCTTGTCACCTGACATGAATAGGAGTTAAAGGGGAGAACCTTGGTTTTTCATCCCATCCAAATAACTAGACCCACAGACATTACCCCTGGCAAGTGTGAACCAGTTTAAAATATAACTAAATACCACAGCCCCCCCCCCACAAACCAACAATAACTTTAAGAAATAAAAAATCTTTCATCAAACTTAAAAGACATGTTAAACTATATAATATATAAGACACAAGCCACGAAAAGGTGTAGAACTTCAGATGAAAAAGCACTTAAATTTAAATAAATTTTTACGAATTCTTTGGGGGTTAAAAACTTGTATTAATAATTCATCTTTCAAATTTTGTAAAGGAAAAGATAACTTGTTGTTCTGTTTTTGTGCAAATACATATTTTGCGGACCATATAAGCTTGTAACAGACGTTACATGTCCAATTAATATTTGCCCCAAATTTGCTTATAACTACCAGCCCAGTTGAGTTGAGTGTGATAATATCAAAATCTATATTCTAGAATGTAAAAAAATATCTTTGTGCGCTGTTTACCCCCAAAAATTGGCAAAGATCTTTCATGGACATCTGGTTTCAAAACAGTGTGAAATGTCTGAACTGATAACTCTTTTACACTCTTTCTTGGGCATGATTTCATTGTCATTCTTAGCCATTATGTTACAATATTTGATCAATTATTATTTTGTTATTAAATTTTACTTCTGTGTACTGTTTTGTCAATATTGCACAAAATATTTGTAACGGACGTGACTCCCTACTATGTAACGGACGTGACCTTTTGTAACGGACGTCACTATTGACCCAATTAACAGTGCGAGGTGTATCTGAGGTGTTTAACGATCTTTTCCATGCATAGTTTGAGGACATTTAAAAAAGAAGGCAATCTATGTAATTTTATTAAATTTAATAAAGAGTCGTAATTTTCTTTAGGTCATCTTAGCTCCTTGTGTAACGGTAGTGATGTTTGACATTATCAATTTCGTCCACCATCACGTCCGTCACACGTAAAACCGAAAGTCAAACTGTTATCAATCAAATTTGCATGATTCTTTCATTTTTTTTCGATCACCCGAATGTGTGGAACGGCTCTTGATTTTGAGCGCAAAGCAGGCGGCTTTGACATCTTTAATATCCTCAGTTTTTGCCAAATTCTTGTAATAATATAACGGACGTGATTTTGATATAACGGACGTGACGACAACAAAAGTTTGAGGACGGAATTTCCTTGTGGGGGTCCCGGCGTCGACCATTTTTAATTACCCGCAAAATCGTGAGGTATACGAACTGTGTGTAGAACAAGGGAGCTAATAACCGCGGAAGAGCCATGGATTTGAAACGGGAGGGGAAATATCGATCATCGTAAACGCAAATAACGGACGTGATTCTTTGACGGAATCTCGAGTGGACGATCGAAAATGCGAATAGTTTCTTCTCAAACGTCTCTAAATCAACAGAAATACTTATATCATATCACTCAATTATGCCTCTTGATTTGTAACATAAACATACATATAGATGCAGGTGGTGAGCAACACTTTCAATGCATTAAAAAATCGTTTTTTTTGGACGGAATTTGTCACGTCCGTTACACACTTTTTAAACAATTTTTTTTATTGAAAAATATTAAGATTTTTGGAATTTGACACTTCTGATGGATAGAAACATCCTTTATCTTCAATTTAAGAAACAACTTGTAGATTTCAGTATCAAAATACTTACCCTTTTTTAACACCACCAAGAGGGACAAATTTAGACATCAAAAAAGGGGGTATTTTTATTTTTGTTTTGCAATAAATACTTTATTTGTACTATTTTGATCATGAAGTTGTGTTTATTATCTCTTTATTATATTTTGTGTATAACCATACCAAAAATTACATTGGATTTGTCCTAGCTTTGGGAAAAATCAATTTTTGCAAAACCATATGTTAGTTCTACACCTTATCGTGGCCTGTGTCATAAACTAAACATTACGGACATTGGTTAGTTAGTAGTTCCATGAACATAGTAATCAACAGCAATCTACTGTACAATATTGTGTAATTTTAATCCATATGAATATCACTACAAAAACGGTTCAAAGTTATGATAAATTGAAATTCCACCATACTATGCTGCTTGAGCATATTTTATTGTTAGCAGAAAAACCTAGTGGACCAAGTTTAAATCCAACTGAATCAAATCCGGGGGTGATTATCTAGAGCATTGATATTTTGATTTTGTTTTCTTAAACTGTCTATTGCAGGTCTTTCTTTAGGCCTGAAAAGTTATCTAAATTATTAATTATACATTAATTAACATATGCAGACCATAATCAACTCTGGATCACATCACTAGCCTGCGATCTTTAGTGGATTATGATCCGATTTACTGCATAGCTTTCCTTCTCGATTTAATTATTAAATGGATAATCGAGACAATGCTTTTTACCGGAAATTTCACTTGCTTAACTTTCTGTTCATAGTGGATCAATTTGACTGAAATTTTCAGGAAATTGCCTTTACATTATCTAGTTTTTAACTGTTATAGTGAGAACTGCCAACTCGTTATCTTATCTCCCATAATGTATCTTTAAATGTTAGATAATCAGTCTGAGTACATATTTGGCGAAAATGCAAATGATGAATTGAGTGTTTAAATGTGTTGGTAATAAATGTTGTGCTACAGGTTTGTATTAAGAAACAAGACGGATAATTAAGTCAGTGTATTCTAACAGGTAGTCTTGTTTACAGACATTCTTTAACACCTATACAACTCGTTAACCACCTCTACCGAAGTCACTCGACCCCTACAAAGGTGGCTCTAAACCAAAATAAAATAACACCGACTCCAGAAAACACATAAACTTTCACGCTACTGTGAACATGACTATTTCTAGTCTTTGTACTTTGACTCAAGGTAGTAATGTGTTTGTCGGCCACTGTTTTTTTTAAAACTACTTCTTGTTTTAAATAGGTGGTAAGAAAAAAAAAAGATGAAAGGATTAAATGACTATTGATGTGATGTTACAGGGCGTAATACCATCCATCAACAAATCTTATAAACTACCTATAAATAACTCAAGCTGTATATTTCCTGTTAAGTGTTCAGTACAATATAAGATAGAAAATCAAACAATCAGGTCAATAGCTTTGTGGTTTAAAACATAACTTACATAACCAGTGTGCTCAATAATGATATAAAAAGGGCAATTAAACATAAATTATGAAAGAGCTAAATCTGCAGGTCTGTCTTCAGACCTAAAATGTTACCTAAATTATTAATTAAACATTTATTATCGTATCCAGACCATAGTCAACTCTCGATCCCATTGCTAGCCTGCAGTATTTACTAGATTAGGAGCCGATTTGCTGCTCAACTTTCATTGAAGATTTAATCATGAAATGGACAATCAAGATTATCTTTTTCATCCTACTGACTTGAGTAATGATGATCAAGGCTAAGCCAAAAATTCAATCACTAAATTCTCGGTTCAGACTGGATCAATTTGACTGATATTTTCGGCAAATTCCCTTTACATTATTTAGTTTTTAACTATTATAGTGAGAACTGCAAGCTCGTTATCTCAAGTACACAGGTGAACCTTAGTTTTACATTCCATCCAAAGGACTAGACAATTTTCCATTGCCAGACCCCTTGTTTCTCAGCCCGGGCACAAAAATAAACCAGACTCGTAAATCCTAAGGAACATTATTGCCCAACACCAAGATCAAACCTGGAACCCCCCTTGTTACTCATTGTAATCCAACAGAATCTTCCATGACATTCAAGTCTGAATATCTAAATTGAACAAGTCTTAAAGTGAAATTCAATTTTCTTCCAATTCAAAATATTTGCTTCAAACGAATACATAAAAAAACAAAATCTATTACATCAATTAAATGTGTTTTATTCAATAATTGGATTGAGATAATGCAAACTATTGTAAGCACCTAGTGCTCATTCTTTAAAGTTTAAATTGAAGAAGTTAGACAGAAATCCAATTTCCTTTATTTCAAGCATTTTGGTTTTTTATTTAAGTTACATACTTTGAAGCAATCAAAACAATACATCTTTAAAGAAAAGAACCAACTTTCCGCCTAATAATGCTGTACGTGATAATGACATGCAATTTACAAAGGCAAGTTTTTATGCATTCAACATCTTGGCCATTCAAACAGAGAATTACAACAAAATGAAAAGAAAGCCAAACAATTACGTAAAATTCAATGAGGATAAAGAAGCCATAGAGAGTTTGTTATTTGTAGCTTTGATGCCTAAAACTACATTACGACTTTAAAAAATTCACTAATGGCTAAATAATTATGATGAAGTGTTTGCTTAAATGTCAATAGATTCAAAAATAATTTTGTACAAAGACAATGTAAGCTACAAAAAGATGAGCTTGAGGTTCATGTAAAATTCATTTTCAAGACAGTGCCGTGGTACTTAATTTCTCCTCAGATTCTAATTATGACTATAAGTGTTGTTAAAACGTAAATATTGAAGCAAGTTTCGAACCATTACAGATTCATTAAAACACAATGATAAGGTAATCTCCGTAGGAGAATGCTACGTTATTAATTTTCAAGCACTGGATGAAGGAGAATTTGAAGAAGAGATAATGACTGGTTTATCTCCACCAGATAACAATGGCTTAGGTAATAAACATTAATATTACCTGTCAACCAAACGGAACAATTATCTCCCTTACTTCTATTTCTCTGGGAAAATTACCTCATTTTTCATTTACTTGGGTCTGGAAATTACAGTTCTAATTGTACCTGACAAAATGTCAGGCTCCATTGAATAAGCACTTGACAGTTTGTGCTGGACATGTTTTATAGATATCAATAGAAACACAATCTGATTAAAACACAAATCTATATTTCGTTTTGTTTTTTATACTTTAGATGGCCTACACTACATGTATATCTGACCAGTTGTACTGGGTGGTGGCGTCAGGGGTCAAATGTGGGCTTTGACCCTATGAGGTCAGATATTGATTAATTAATCAGCGTTGACGTTTCTAGTGGTTTACCCACAGTTCCGTGCATTAAAAGGCCAAGAACAGGGCTATTTTTTCCATCTATTGACCATCATTCACCTCCAATGACCCTTCAAAAACTTGTCTTTGGATGTTTAACGATTCATTAACATTCTATAGTGTGCTATGTTTTGTACGAGACAAAATTTCCTGTCAACAGGATGTAGCACAACGATTATCAGTGATATCATTGAGATTTACTAGATTCTAGTTTCAAAGCTGGACCAATTGACCACAGAATACTGATAATCTTATCAGCACATTGCTTTTATTCTATGCAACTTCAGTGGACTTGTCAGCTGTCAGTCAAATGGGATTAGCTTGATTATCTCCCTTTGTTTCCCCAAATCTGGAGGAAATAACCTGGAAAGCGTTTTTATTGTAATAGATCAGGATGATTGAATTTGATTTGATTATCGGTGTGATCAACCAATACTTGTCTGATTGACCCGTACTTGCTTGAACAGTAAAATCTTATCTAAATGTTGACGGTTCACTGGACCTTCATGAGAGAAAGTTGCAACAAACCTTCAAACCCGAAAATAAAACATTGACAGCAAATTCAAAATCACTTTTACATTTTCATGACATTACAGCACAAGTCTTTCCAATCTGTTCAATGTGTCTACATGTATACAATAAATAAAATGAGAAATGGCATTCACTGTTACGTTAAGGCTAAGAGAAAGAATAATGTTAACTTTTCATTTTGTGAAAAGTCCATTTGGTTCAATAAATAAAATAGCCAATGGCATTCACTGTTACATTATGTTAACTCTTCATTCTGTGACATGTCCCTTTAATACAATTAATAAAATAAACAATGACATCCACCATTACATTGGGTGAAGGAACTATGTTAACTTTTTATTCTGTGAAATGTCCCTTTATAATACAACAATATGTAAGGTGGTACTGACCAATGACCTTTACTATTAGATTTTAGAACAAGAATAATCATCATGTACATGTAACAATCTGACATTACTTGAAATTAGATAATGTCATCTTTTATTAATGACAGTAATTAGAATATGTGAATATGGGTGAAATTACATTCATTTTAACTAATCAACCATTATTATATTAATGTCTGCTCTAAAATTTCAGAACGTTTAATAAGGTTCTAAAAAAAGAAAAGCTCATTTTTCTTTCTGTATAAGTTGAACATTGCATTTAAAATTAAAATGTATCAGATTCTGTTTCATATGTGGCATCCAATAGGAAAAAATGTCTTTGCCTTTTTCTCAATTAAAATATGTCCTCCAAATAGAACTATAGCAAAATAATGTTTTTGGGTTGTCAAGGTTTTATGGGGGGCTTAAATTAAACATAATACTAAACTCTGCTTTTCTTAAAACACGTCACCCCAAAATAAATTATTTGAAAAATCTCTTTTTGCTTAATTCTTAACAGATGGAAAGAAAAAGTGAAGGAGAAATGATGAAATCTTCTGTCAAAGTAAAAGATTTTGAAGTTAAGACTTCATTAATTCATCATTGCAATGTCCCAACATAATGCTCCCATTTAGGCAACACTTAGACTTAATAATTGTGCCCTGCTGTGCCACTAATGGCAAACTAGGCTGGATATTGCTTCATTTTACCACCAACTTCCTGTCTCAGGTGTTATGGGAAGGATTTTAATTCACAACTAACCAATTAAGGAGATCTGGACAACCTTCCGTCTGTCACCGTCGGCAACCCATCAATTGAGGTTCTGAAGACTAAAGGAGCTGACCTCCATGGTGTTACTAGGCAACAAGAACGACATGTTTTTTTTAAACAGAAACTTAAATAGCTTTAAAAATAATTGCAGGAGTTAGCAATTTGACTTCAAGGCCTAGAACTCACAGCTATTAAAGGCAGCAATAATTATCCAACATTAATTGCTAAAATAATTTTGACTTGGCAATAGATAATTACAAACATTTATAGTATGGTCCATTCTACTGATCCATTACCGAAATACAGACTTTTTCAGTTATAAAATGTATATAATTTTTTTGGTGCTGCTGAATATGTTTTTATCCATTACCGAGTGCCGATGATTCTTCAATCATGCAATTGAGCATATTTTTGTTTACTTGTCAAAAGACGACTGACAGATATTTGGCATAATAAAATAATAAGCAAAAAAATGTGAATTGAATGCAAACTAACATTTCATGTTATTTTACAGAAGCAAACAGTAAATCTGATAAACGAATGGAGATTTGATAAAAAAGACATGAAAGAATAAAAGTGTCTATTATATTTCTTTAATGCTTATTCAAGAGAATTTACGTCAAAAAGAATTCAATATTTTCAAGGAAAAGAAATCTTCTAAATTCAAACTCAATAGAAATCTCAGATCACTGAAAATGAATTACATGTACAGATTACGAAAAAAAATTAACATCAAACATAATTCGTCAAATGTATTTTTTTTAGTGTTCCAAGATCAATGTAAGCTGTTGATGCCAATTTTATTTTTTACTGTGATGAAATTGTCTGTATGTAATGGAACATTCTATACATTTTTGTCATTCTCATTGTATTCAAATTACTGGACAGCCTTTTATATTCAAATTACTGGATAGCCTTTAATATTTAATGTACTAGGCAGCCTTTTATATTTAAACTACTGGACAGCCTTTTATATTTAAACTACTGGGCAGCCGTTTATATTTAAAATACTGTGCAACCTTTTATATTTAAAATACTGGGCAGCCTTTTATATTTAAACTACTGGGCAATCTTTTATATTTAAAATACTGGGCAGCCTTTTATATTTCAACTACTGTGCAACCTTTTATATTTAAAATACTGGGCAGCCTTTTATATTTAAACTACTTTGCAGTCTTTTATATTTAAACTACTGGGCAACCCTTTATATTTAAACCACATGTACTGCGTATCTTTTAGGACTAAACAACTGGGCAGTCTTGGCTTCTGCAATGATCATGTTTACACTTTATGGAACATTCGAGGAGTTCACATGACTAACACATTTTTCCTTGTATTTATGTAGTTGTAAGAAGAAATCTATATTTACTCATATATCACACTCAGCTGATCCTAAAGACAAAGTATCAATTTTTTGATAAAGACACCATCTGACTCATAGAATAGCTGTCGTTTTTTTTTTATATGTATAATAAATAAAATGGATTACAACCAAGTTAAACATACATTATGCAAGAGCTAAATATGTCTATTGCAAGTCTTTCTTTAAGCCTGAAACGTTTTTTATTTCTTGAGATGTATGATATAAGTAAGATATAAATATGTAAATCTACTTTAGGGGATGAAAGCAATATGTACCATACATGAAATGGAATATAACTGTCTAAGACATGGCACTCTTATTGACCTTATTCATTTGGGATCAGATCAAGCATATGGTACAATAATTGTTTTCTTGATTTTATTGTATAAAAGCGTTCAACGAGCGTCACCCATTCTTATTGTCGTCCAATTTGACTTAATGGTTTCACATCCTAACAAACCAGTCATCCAATTTCTACAGATGTGTGTACCTCAGAGTTAAATGTGTTCAGGACATCGACTGCAAAAGTTTTGTCAATCACGCATAGCAAAAATTTTGCGATTACTGGAAAACATCTAATATTTACAACAAGACTCACCATCCCCTGGAAACATACAATCATTAATTCCAAGAAATATTTAATCAGCAAAGGACACAACTACTATAATAGGTTGATGTGTGTGCAAAGTTTCATAAAGATATCTTAAACAGTTTAAGAGATATTTCCTAGAATCAAAACCTTGACGAACAGACAGACAGACAGACTGACTAAGGATGCTTATTTGAATAGCTTCCTTAATAAGTCTGTTTTATACACGATAATAACAAAAAGAGTGTGTTAAAATGCAGATTTATTACACCATTTTTCCAAATTAATAAATAAAATAGCATAATAAAAATTCAACATTAAAACCTTATTCAACGTAAATAAGCCATTACATAAGCCATTATGATCAAACATCAAAAAAATGGTGATATAATCGTAGCTCAGTCACTAATAAATTCTTTCACTGGTAGACGATTCATTTCCAATATAAAATCATATTAAATTTTCATGTCGTTTTTATTTACTATTTTTATAAATGGAAAGCTCATTTTGCGATGTTTTCAAAGTTAGAAAGAACCATCCTATAAGCCCTGAGGAATAACCAATACACATTATCGTTCATAATTAACCCATTTCAAAGTCAAGGCAATTTTACACCTCAAACTTCAAAGGCTGTAATCTGTTTGATCTGTCTGTGGGACTAGTCACTACCTCGCTTAACCCATTGCTCTCCATATAAAAATCCAATATTAGTAGCAGAAAAAAAACTCATTCTGATTGCCTTATAGTAGTTAAGCAAAACTTTAAAAGCAATTAAGGGAGTTTATCTATTATTAATGTAGATGTCAACATTATTTAACATAATAATTTAATAACCTAAGTAAATACAAATTACATGTAGAATCTAAGTAATTTAACATGTACACCTAAAGGTTGGTGATCGCCATTTGATTGATTTTTAATCCCTCGCAAACAACAGTATTGTTAAAGTTGGGCTTATAAAGGGAATATTTTACAATGATTCAATTTGAAAAATGAAATGAAATGGGATTTAATGACCTACTGTTTTGCTCCGACTGGGCATGAAGACGGACCTACGAATCTGCCATAAGGGAAATTTATGGGGACCTTAGTTTTTTGTCCCATCCAAATAACTGGACAGCTGTCCTTATCAGACCCTCTTTCCTGCACCACTGACAAGGAAAAAACTGGAGGACCCGGAGAAAACCCACTAGGTCGGACAGGCGACCTTGCGCCTTGTTATGTATAAGTGGGGAACCAAAATAAGGCACAGACCTAATGATGCAACGCTTCCACATTAATAATTTGGTCACCCAGCCCCCAATTTGAAACACAAAGGCGCTATTCAAAAGTCGTAAGTGTATGTCTCTACGAGTTAATGTCAAGAAAAAGATGTTTAAGTTACGACACAAACTTTAACTGTAATCAATATAAATATATTAAAAATAGCGTGGTGATATTTATGAATAAAGTTTTATTATATCTATTGATTGTGTGTATCGCATGCATATCTATATCTGTATTGGTGTAATAACCTACAGTCGATAACTTCTTACGGTGATCACAGTTACATACAAAACACTCCAAGGGGGAAATAAAAACAGCCAATAAAAATACATCATCAAAGATACTGTTACTTTATTTACGATCAATAAAAATAGGTCTGATCTATTGGGCTATTAACAGTAGATATCACGTAATTCATCAAAATGTCCAAAATACATTATAAGGATTTTTTTAGTTGACTTTTATTACGGTACATAGAGTTTTTTTTGGGTAACACGGATGTTTGACTAAGATTCTAAACTTGTCCTACTATAAAATTCGCTTGACCATGTTTTCAAATAAGTGCTTTCGTCGTCATTAGCCTCGTTGGTAAGAAAATTAGGATGTTAAACTTCATTTCATTCATGCAATTAAGCTTATTAGATTCATTCGGAGGGTTGGGTGTGGAATGGGAGCAGTAAATACACTTTATGAAAATGTTTTCAGTTGACTTCTAAGAGCGAGAGAGAGAGAGAAATGGGGTTTAACTTCCATTCAACACAAACTAGGTCATTTCGGGACTAATATATGGTTCACTTTTATTTCAATAACATGCTTGTGCGTAGGGGTCTTCAGCAGTGGGGGGAAACCGGAGGACCCGGAGAAAACACAGGAGGTTGGACAGAGGCGACCCTAGTCCTTGTCACGTACAACTGCGAAATCGAAACCATGTCAGTTGACGACTTCTAGGCAGGGATATGAGGTTTAACGTATCATCCTCACACCTGTCAAAATTCCCTCAGACTTTAAGTAATGATTATCAAAATTTCTTTTTTGGTTGTGAACACTGGGCAAAACTTTATACAAACCCGCGAAAACATAAATACGATTTTATAACCACATCAAAAATCTAACATTTTAACCTCATTATCATAACTGGTTATGACATCAACTCTTTGACCTCTAAAAACATCATTCAGACAACCGGGGAAAATCTAATATAATCATGAAATCTTACGTTTTTCCATTCATTTACCGATTTTGGGTGTTTTTTTGTTAAAAGACCATGTTGTATAATCTTAACAAACCATTACTTGAAGTCAACTCTACACAAATATTTATCTTCAAGACGCATTTCTTCGGGTCTGAACTCTTTCAGAAATTTGCAAAAAAAATTGATTTTGAATTATCTCCCTTGGTGGTCTGCCTGTAGTTGCACGTAAACAATATCAGATGTGTTTATCCATTGTAAACATGTAGTTGTCTTGTACAATGAAATGCATGTGAGGATGAATGTGCATCGCAGACGCGTACATATTTATTACATATGTTCGTTCTCTACTTGAAGAAGATAAGAATAGTAGAAGACTAGAAGTACTTTAACAATGACGTTCATGATAGCAACATGTTGGTCAGATATTAGTAGCAAGAAAAACAGAAAACAATTCTTAATTCTTGGCAGTAAGTGATCGCTCTAAAAATCCACACACGTCACAAAAATCAACAAATCATACTTAAGTTTACCAGAAATTGGACACAAAATTTTCATCCTATTTCTAAAAAAGATTCGACTTATTTCTAAAAAATTCAAAATATGAAGAGAAATAACACTCTTCATCTGTAACGTGGGTCAAAATTGACATAACTGAGTATACAAAGGGCCCAGGGGTTGACCCTGCTTTAGCCACTAACATTTACATAAAATTCAAATGATCACATGTTTCAGCACGAAAATGGCAATTTTAAGTATATATCTTGCCATTAACAGAAGGCTCCTTAAATAAAAAAAAGTGCACATGAAAGATCCCTTTTCTAAATAGAATAATTGGAAGTATAGTGTCCTGGTCAAAAAAAAATTCTCCAAATTGCAAATTCAACCCTAGTAAAATAACTTAACCATGGGTATCATCAATCTGAGAATGAAGTAAATAAAGTGTCGATTCAGCCAATCCCTTTCATCAAAGACTTGGTCGTCTTGGGTTATAAAATAGATGATATGAGACTTGATATTGATTGTCAATATGTGAAATTATTCTCCGCCTACATGTGTACAGCCGGCATACTCCACTACATTTCTAAACAATACCAATCATGGCTAGGAAGCTACTCCTTGCTGACCACATGGCACAGGGGAATAACTTGACCTCCTACAATAACAAAAGGTCAGCTATGACCAAGTCAAAAATCTAGATGTGTCCTTTCATTAAATATGAAAAATTTGTTGGAAATTATTATTTCATTTACAATCTAGACAAACTTTGCAACATTTTTATCAATCCATACTGTAACTGATATTATAAATCAATTCATGTCCAATCTTTGCAAAGTGTGAATATACATGTACATGTAGTATTGCCATAACAGTATCCATTCCTGCATGGTCTCAAATAAACGATTGAAATTACAATTTTTTAATTTGTTGGCTATCAAAATGTTTACATGTAATGAGGTTGAAGTATTAACATTATTTTGTGATTGTTTCATAAAACAAAGTTAAAACTGTCATAATTTCTAAATTAATATGGATATTTAGTAATTAGTATGAAACTGTTTAATGACAGCAAGCTATTCCAATTGATATACGCTTATTGCTTCTTTAAAATCCTGATTGAATCCATCATTAAAGTTGTTGCTTGTTTAATAGTCTCGTCAAAAAAAATTACATTGTTCTTAAAATTAAGACTGAAACAATGATCTTATAACCTGTGTAATAAAAAAAAAAATTTGCGGCAGACATAAAATCTCATAGTAGAAAAAGTGCATCTAAGTGTATTTAATCTAAAACCATAATTCAATTTTTTCCACAAGTGGTTCTGGTTTTTTTCCTTGTTTTGAGTTTCAAGAGAAGAATACTTATAAAAGCCTATAAGGTTGAGTATTAAGAGTTTCCATGAAATAACGACTGTTGGTCTCTCTGACAGCAGGTGGTCACCATATGTAGAGATCGGCCGGGGTTAACCCTGTATCAATAACACAGAGGAACATCCCTGGCCTCACTTCAAACAGCATACACTCTCCCTGTACTTCTTAACGCACATTCCACTCTCCCACATCAAAGAGCTGTTGAACTTATTGTCAATACGTGAGCCAACACAAACGGGCTGTTTGGCCAATGTCTATTATAAGACCAAGATAAGACTGCCTCATCCATTTACAGGTTTTTAAAATACTTTTTACATGCATTTAGCAGTGTTACAATGATCAAAAGAAAAAGCAAACTATACATGTGCATAGATGTAGGTACAATGAAACTTGAAGGCTATTTCCGTCATAATGGAATCAATTAGATAAATAAACAAACACGCTAACAGGACTTCTCTTGCCATTTTGTTCGTTTCGTCCAGGTTTTTTTTTGGTGGTAAGAGTTTTCTTCCTGTAATAAACGTGTAATATGAAGTGAAAGATTAAAGGAATTCATTGCTTGTATTGTTCAGATTTAACTGTCTTTGCATTATGTTGTTGAATACACATGTTTCAGGCAGTGGATAAGACTCGGTGTTGTTCAATACATGTTTCAGGCAGTGCATATAGCTTGGTTGATAACATGTTCCTGAAGCAATGACTGCGAGTTTTACAACATCTGGACGTTGCTAGATTACTTTACAATTCCCAACCTTATTTCTACGTTATCCGCCGACAGTAGCGTCCAATCAGAGGTTGTGAAATAGGGACCGCCACAGAAGCCTTGACATTGAACGAAGCTTGAACTTTGTAACTTGATGATCACAGGTAGACAATCGAATGGCAATCTCTAGCATAAGGTTATTCCAGTCTAAACCAGTAGCATTTATTGCACATGCTTAATGCTCTCCAAATAAGAGTATGGCGTCACTGTTCGACATGTCATCGACTTTGTGGAATATGTCTAGTCTTGATCTTTTAGTTCCTTGTTACAAATGGCGATGAAAAAGCATTCTGGTACACAATTCGTGTACAAATAGTAAGATGTTTATTCCGTCTCAAACATTTGATATCAGAAGCCCATCTTTACAACATCAATGTTGACAAATAATTTATGTTTTCAATGTCCAATTAAAGACTTAGCTACTTTAAGGTAAACTCAGAACCGGAATACCAAAACTATTTAATACCAAAATACATAAGCAGAAGAATATTTTTAATATCACACCCAAATATTACAACAATAACTACAATGTATCATTTCCTATCTTATCATCCACCCTCTCTGTTGGATATAAACTCTGTATACCTCTATAATATTCACTTGAATATCTTTTCCTACTGTTGGTTTATCCTCATATTACTCAATACTACACTGGGTGTTAACTTCCGATATACTAATCCACTTGTATAAGGGCTGCGATTTTTAGAGTCAAACATAGGTTACAATGCAACAAAACACTACGCCCACCGACAAGTTGCCTGATCACTCGTATAAATTTCAAAAAGATCTGATCATAACTGGAGCCTCTACGGTGCTAACAAGATTTGTAACAAAGGGGAATAAGTCTGGAAGTTATAACTGAAAACCAATGGAGTTTTTATCTTTCAATAGGTTCGGACAGAATTTATAATGTGAATCTGGAGTTTGACAAAAAAAGCAAGCTGAAAGTCATTTGGAATCTGCATTTTAGTATGGGGGGTAGATGTCCGACGTTGAGTCAACTGGTATGGTTTCGGTTCCCCAGATGTGACAAGGAGAAGATTAGCCTGTCCAACCTTGTGGATATTCTCCGGGTCCTCTGGTTTCCTCCCACTGCTAAAGACCTCTATACATGCAAGCAAATTATTGAAATAAAATTAAACAACATATGTTAGTCCCAAAATGACCTAGTTTGTGTCAAGTTGATGTTGAACAGCCCATTTCTCTCTCTCTCATTTTAATGTGACTAACAACTTGTATAAATCTAAAAAGATGTATTAACTGTTGTAGCCTCTATTGTGTTAATCAGAAATAAGTAAGATACATTAAAACAAAGGGGCATGACAGCATTATACGGCCATATCAAAATATACATCACATGTAACAATTTAGTGAAATTCTATTTCAAAATGCAAATTCCATTTCTTGACGCCAATTCCATGTTTTTTTTCTATTTTAAGAGCGATTATAGTTGCTAATATCCATGCTACATGTATATCTATAATGTACTGCATTACTTATTCAAATATTGTTTGTTATAATCTATAAATAATGTTTGTTCTTTTGATGTGCAAGGATCAGAGGTAATATTCAAACTACACGCATCCTGTGTATCAAATATCAAACAGCATCTCTGTTTGAAATGCAATCAACAATGTAACAGATAAAATCATGCAATCGTTATTAAAAGATAATAAAATCTTTTAAATATAAAATTCTATTTGAATGAATAAGCTTATATTTAACAATTTATACAAAAAAATTAACAGCATAAAAATTACAATATTTAGTAATATTAAAAAGTATAGAGAATTCTGGATTGTGACTTTTTGATCCAACGCTTTTTTTGTTTTGAGACTGTTTCACTGATATTGTTTCTTTGTTAGAGTTAGATACATTGGGTAAGAGGTATACTGGATACTAATATTTGTGACTGTCATCTGTCTGTTCAAGGTTGGCGGGTACACTAGAGCTGTCCACGAGACTGAAACTTGGTGTATAGAGCAAGTTCATACCGGGGAGTAATAATGGCTAGGTTGTCACAGTCGAAACATAGCTCAGTAATAAACAGTTATTGTGATCCTAAGAATAGGGACCTATATATTTTCCAGTTTAATTACTAAATGCCAACCCATGAATCTTTCTGCTTCCTTATTTCAGCACTTTAGATTGGCTCCATGCACCCCGCTCCTCCCCTATCTGCCAGTGGACAGATACCTATGTATGTTCAACCAATGCCCTAATGACTTTCATTGAAACACTTCATGAATATTCAGCAACTTATTATTGATTCAAGGTAATTAAAATACATGACCAGTGTCATTGTGACCAAAGGTTAATCTTATTGTTAAAGTGGAATTCCCTTAATGTGTTAATCACTTGTCAATGTTTCCTTGGAGAATATGTCTTTAAATGACTTTAGAGATGGACTTATGATGAAGGGTCTTCTCAAAGCCATTAGCACTTTCAGAGATCACATTACACAAATTAGACTGCATGTAAATCATAAATGTAATAAAATCTTGTAGGACTGAGGTAGTTATACAGGACAAAATATTACAAATCATGAAACTACACCCTTAAATGTAAGCCAATGTCTCAATTATTTAACAACCATGCTGATCATGGTCAAAATCTTTAACAGTCCAACTACAGACAGGATACGGTTTAAGTTCTCATCAACACTGCAATTTTGAGACAACTACTATCAATTATTTTATTCTGAGTGACTTTATCATTGTTTGGAGTTTTGATAAGATGTGACACAGATTGTTTATTATCGCAACAGCTATACTTGTTTTTCAAGACATAGCCTCACTTCACCATTTTTAAATTAAATCATTAAATGGCCACATCATTCTAATCTACTTACATTGGACACATCTTATGGCCAAGAGAGTGGATTATAGGCTTGTAATGTTAATAATTGAATTTTTAAATAATAATTTATATGACATTTGAAGCCAACATAAAGACCTGCAATACGCAGATTTAGCTTTTTACACGATGCATCTTTAACTCCTTATTCCTTTAAATCTTTCTAAAGATTATAAGCCATCAGATCTATTTAAATCTTTTTATAAAGTTTATAAGCTATCAGATCTATTTATTCAGCCAGCTAAAAGCCTTTAAAAGAGATATTTTCTCAGTCCATTTCAGATGAATTTAGCTCAAGTAAAAAAGAGTTCAAACTCTATGACATGGTCTTTACAAAACCTTTGACCAGAAGGGAGAGAATCCTGTACGAAAGTGATTTAAGACTAAAATGATCATGAGATCAAAGAAAACAAAATGAAAGGATCAATTCAAACTAAGGGTCAGTGAAGCACACCCTAATTCTTTACTTGAACTTGAATCCATTTTGACCCGTGTTATACTAATGAATACAATCTACAGATTACTGGTCTAGGCTTTTCTCACAAGAAGCACGAAAATCAAATCAAGTATTTATCAACTCTCTCCTTAGTTATTTTTGCATTGAACAGCTACCATCTACCCCGTATTTATATCTTAATGTGGTGTTATCAATCTGCATTGTTTTCTCATCATCTGTTGAGGCATGAAATATAATGGAGTTCAATGTCCTACTGTTCAGCACTAACAAGGCTAATGAAAAGAGAGAGAGAGAGAAATGGGGTTTAACGTCCACTCGACACAAACTAGGTCATTTCGGGACTAACATATGGTTTTTTATTTTGAAACCACGCCAGTTGACTCAATGACAGGCTGTATGATGCAGAGTGCTTATAGGGAAATTTTCCCTGACAGCGGCATATCTAAGAGAGTTTATTCCACCTTGTCAGTGGTGGCAAGGAACTAAAAGTAAGCATGCAAAGAATCTATTGACAGTTAAAAATTGATTTAAGAGTGGTTGTAGCACCGCTGTTTAAGCAAAAATTTCCCTTATAGCACACTGTATGATGTATGCCCATCTGCATTAGCCCTGTTGGAGCAGACCAGTAGGACATTAAACCACATTTCATTTCATTAGCAGCATTTTCACCTAATCTTCGTCAAGTTGTAACTATCAAGAGTCCTTTATGTACATGCCAATGTGTACAATACATGGGACAATAATTTTTTGTCCCATCTGATTGTTTTTTTCTATTACATTGTTTCAGGATTCTAATTAATAATTCCAATTACGGTAAATCTGTTATCCAGATTTCAATCCTCTTTAAAAGTAAATTCCCAAATAAAAATATTTCTGTTTCAGCTTTTTTTTTTGTTATCTTTTGACTTCATACATGTACATGTATCTACATGTATGATCTTTATTCAACAATGTCTTGACCTCACGTGAACCCAGATTATCAACTGATATGATTTGCTGAATACATGATTTGATAAAATCACGAATATACACCATCGGAATAACACGTATACGGAAAGGAGGAATGGGGTTTATAGTCCACGCAACAACACAAACCCAACCATTTCCAGGCAAACATGGGGTACTTTTTTATTTTAATAGTGGTCATAAGCAGCTGGAAGAAACCTATGAGCCTTAAAAACCCACAAGCTTAAGCAGGTGACATAACTGCTTATCTTGAACCAGCATAAGATCAAAACCATCTCACTTGACTCATTCATTGACCTTATGATGTAAAGTGTATCCATCAGAATCAGGACCCTTAGAAATAGTTAGAAATAAGAACTCATTATTGTGACATTCATCAGCGTATCATTGGTATTCGTCTACATGTATATGCCCTTTTTACATCTTATTCCCTCCATCTGTCTATATGTAACTTCCGATCTGCTTTTGCCACACATCGTATCTTACAATCTGTGAAACGATGTGTATTGCTAATAATCTATATATATGCTTCTTTACAATTTGAAGAAATAATCCTCGATTCTATAAATATATCGCAGGCTAAAAATAAAATTTACGAAAACCTCTATAACAAAAGTAGAAAATAAAAAAAGACAAAGAAACAAAATTAACATTCATGTTCACATATTTATGTATAGTATAATCATCCTTTTCCCAATATGGAAAGTCTACACATATAATGGCGACAGAGAGAGAAGTGACAAACAATAGAATTTATTTTCAGAAACAACAATGGATTCATGACATGGTATTCTCCCATTATGGTGGGCTATAATAAACTAATTCATCTTGAGTATAACCCTATCTTTCATCTGCTATATATTTTATGGTTATTCATCCTGAGGGATTAGTCTTAATCCTCTAATATATATTCACATCAGTTCAATTTTATCATACTATATCAATTGCTATAAACATATAAGTCATACATGTATATAATGCATCAATCGACACAGAGGCAAATTTATTGACTTGCCACAAGATTAACGCAATTTCGGTTCATGAGTTCGATACCTTTTTACGGCTGAAATACGCAGCCATATGAAAGAGGAAGAATTGATTGGTTCAGCACAGGATTAAAATGAAGTTTGACAAATTCTACGCTTCAAGAAGACGAGCTTAAATGCTATCCTACCATCCATCATACAACATGAGTTTCAATGCTGATCAATATACTTTTATAGCACTGCATACAATTTTTAACTAAAGCCATTAAACAACATTCATAAAATAACTAACTTTTTCATGATACGGAAATAATATGACAGATTACAACAATTATTCCAGATATTCCAAAATATCATAGAACTCTATCTCTAAATCTCTATTATACATGGCGTAGAACTTATTTACACTAGTGTTTGGAAATTTTGTCATATTTCTGTGGTATCTTCTGCGAGATCTGTTATACCTGGGCGCCTACCTTTTTATATCATGTTAGTAATCTTTCATCAGGTCTCCATCCAGTATTTTCAATAGAGATGATAACATTAGATTTCACAGGTTATTTAACACAGTTGATAAGTATTGAATTACAATGTATCACATCCATACTACTTGGTTTATCGTATTCTATACAGCACTCCGATCTTTTCATTTTTGTAACAAAAACAAGAAAATATAATATTCCAGTCATTCAGGCATTCAAACTATTTTTGAAACTGATATATCACTATGAGTAGAAATTGTAGAAAATTAAAAATTAGAATAACCAAAAGGAGAGAAACAAGAAAGTGAGACAGAGAAATAGTGTTTAACATATACATTCAACACAGACTATGTCATTTCAAGACTAACATGGTACAATTTTATTTCAATAATTTGCTTGAGGGTAGGGTTCTTTAGAAGTGGGAGGGGACCAGTTAAGCATAACATTAGATTATGCTCAAAAATCAGTTGTATGCACTCTACAAAATGAGTAGTTTTCCATAGATTTATAAAGTCAACTTAAAATGTTACTGGTTTCATGCATGTGTCGTGTTCCACTTCTTACTGAGTACTCTATCTCTATACAGTTAATTATTTTAGGGGGGTTTCAATTACATGTACCTGGTTGTATGTGACAAGGAATAGGGTCGCATGGCCAACCTTGTGGGTTTTCCCCGGGTCCTTTGATTTCCTTTACTGCAAAAGGCCACTACGTGCAAGTCAATTATTGAAATAAAATTGAACCATACATGTATGTTAATCTCGAAATGACCTAGTTTGTGTTTAGTGGAGGTTAAAGTTAAACTCCATTTCTCTCTCTCTCTATACAAGTATACAGCTAATTATTTTGGTAAACGCTGTGTCTATTCTGATGACAGAACAATGTCTTTAGTATCTTCTAAAATCAAGCTTGATGTTTATCTCCAATAAATGCCAATTAAGTAATATTAATTAATATCAAAATAAACTCAATGGCAGCCATAACCCTGTCAGTTCTCGTAAAGTAAACAATATAAACCCATGTATTGTTGGTAGTGTAACAGTAAACATGGCAGTGTATATTCTTTAATAAACTTATTATGATGTTACACGCTAGGTATTACATCATATATAAATATTTATTTTGTCTATCATGCCATAAATACCAGAGTTGTTCACAATTTTTGTCCCGTCTGTGATATCAACATTGGTGGAAGCCAACTTTAAGACCCAAAAATAAACAATTTTGTCCACTATCAATTGGGGCAACCTGGTCAGTAAAGCCCCTTATGTTTTTCTTAATAAAGGGACGATCTTTCCACCAAACCATCCATGCCCATGCATACCCCAAAAGTAGGCCGTAGTGCCACTGTCAGTGTCCATGCAAAACTTCCCTCATACTACTCATAGCACACTTCATTACCCCCGTCGGGGCAAAACAATAGGACGAAAACAATTCTGCAGTGGCTCAAAGATAAAAGATATGGGAAAGTTTCACCTGTTTTGAAATACTGCTTTTCAATTTTAAATCTTATCTAAATCTAAAACTGGTGATTGACACATGTACATGTACATGTATGTAGATCACAAAAAAAACAAAATGACATATCGTATATTGATAAGCGTGTACTGGAAATAACATATGCATGCTTAAAATTCTTCATATTTTTTAGCTTGTTTACATTAAACAATTTGTAAATAAATTCACAGCTTGTGAATGTGTCTGCATATGTATGTAGATTATATATGTGTATGTGTATGAATAGAGATTTGATTAATGCCAGAAGCTTGAAGTACAGTATCATAGAGAAAAATATAAATTGATAAGCGTTCCAATTTTGTGCTGTACTGTGTATTCAATATTTATTTAGTACTGGAACATGTACATGAATAATAAGTTGGTCTATTGTCTTCAAGCATCTTCTGACTGGATAATCATAAATAAACGAAATGGGCCCATGAAGTTCTGGGTTTGGGTTAAAATTATCAAGTCCCTTCATGACCATGTTGACCAGTGCTTATCAGCCTATCTTTATGTGTTTTATCTTTCATTCTGAGTGCTTATATTTTTGGACATGGTAGCACCACAACCAACTGTGGGGTCTTGGTGGTGAACTGTTTTCCCAATTAATTTATTCTCCTAATGCGAACTGATGAGTTTTCCTGGAAACATTTATCTGCCATATTAAGCTTCGTAGAAGTGGATGTAAACTTACATAATGTTATTCCAGTAACTTCACAAAGGTAATAACGGTTCGGTTAATTGAAAATTGTTGTGAAATAAAATGTTAGATTTATGTGTATATACATGTATGTGCGTTTTGCAAAGAAAATAAAAGATTTTTGGAAGCTGAGACTAAGTCTCAGACGAAATGATGAACTGGGCTAATGACTGTGAATCTATTTGTACCTTCGTTACCATGGTGGCTTAGGCCCTAATATATAAGAATATAAAATGTGACTTACCGATATGGTATCATCCATGTTATAATTAGCCAAATTACATCCAGTTTTCTGCTTCCAGATCTGGGCTTCAAGTGCCTTGTTTAAATGAGCATTCACAAAAATACATTCTGCTGGAAAAAACAAAAAAATATATCATTGTATACATGACAATATCTGCATTAATTAATTAATTACCGTATACGTGACATTTTAATTGGTCACTAATTAGATGATCATAACTCTTGTTATTTGTGGCAAGAGTTTGAGTATCATATATATGTAGGTGGTTGTTGACCCCTTGAAATCCTAATATAATGAGCAACAGGCCTACACACCGTTTTGTCAACTCATTGATGATTTTGAATAAGTACTGAAACTTCATTATTAACACAACTACTAAGAACTTTTTTCTGATATAAATGCAGAGTTCTATCCAATTTTGAGAGGTTAGATGGCTGAATGGTTAACATACATGTGCACGTTGAGTCAACTGATGTTGATTCGATTACCAGGTGTTAAGTGACAATAAGTTGGGTTGCCTGTCCAACCTTGTGGGTTTACTCCGGGTCCTTTGGTTCCCTCCCATTGCCAAAGACCCCTTCGCATAAGCTAATTTTTGATATAAATTTGAACCATGTGTTAGTCCCGAAATGACCTAGTTTGTGTCAAGTGGACCTTAAACACCATCTCTCTCCCTCAATCCACATCTGAAGGGACATACATGTACATGTATAATATAGTCTAAAAGTCAGGAAAAATCAAAGATTCAAAAGTACAAGCACAAACTATAAACTATGATTTTCAACTTCACAAACACAATTGTTAAGAACTTTATTTCTGAACTTTATATAAATGAAGACTTCTATTCAATTCTCAAAAGGATGTTTCTTAGTATCGTCTACAGCGTCACCAAAAATCAGTTCTAAAAGTTCAAGCACAAACCATAGAGTCAGTTGTATTCTGTTACAGTTACTGTGAAAGAAACCTTAAATGAATTCATTCCCCATCTTTGAACTGAAGAGATTAGCTGTCAAAGCTGTATAGCTGTCATGTCAGAATCAGAAATCAGAAAAAAACATTGACTGGGTGATCAAATTTACAGCCATCATCAAGCAAGACTCATAGTCTTGGTTAATATGAAATTTGACAGTGATAATGACTGTGATCAACCGTTACAGAGTTGTTGAATATTGAATAAAATATTCAAAAGTTTCTTTGATGTGTGAAGGTTATGCATTTGTATCAGTACTATATACATGTACATGTATAACATCCTAGCTATCTTTCAACAAAATTCATGTAGGCCTACATGTGAAGCCTACTATACAGAGCTTATGATGTTAATTTCATTATATTGTAAAACCTTTGTGTATGTTTGTGTGTGTTTACGATCTTTCTAGGTTATTATTGGGGTTCCAAACATCTTTAAAATCGCTAATCATAACGGTGCATTTTTCAGTTACTTATTAACAAGTGCTGGACATACACTATGAAAAAGATCAATAAAAACAATGACAAAAGATAAATCTGTGTTGGATGGTCTAATAACAGGCACCACAGAGATTGTGCCTGACAATGGCTGTGACAGGTGCCTTTTTTACAGGCAAGTAAAATCTATTTTTATATATATAAGTAAGGTCAACATGGTGAATCATGTCTATTATGCTTATCAGAATATTGTATAAATTGTCATCAAATATGATTTTGAGAATCATGAGAGAGAGAGAGGGATATGGTGGGGGAAGCATGTGCACTTGACACAAATAGGTCAATTTGGGAATAACCTATGGTTCAATTTTATTTTATTGCAATAATTTGGGGGTCTTCAGAAGGCCATCTTTAGAAGTGTGGGGATACCAGAATACCCGGAAAACCCACAAGGTTGGACAAGTGACCCTACTCCTTGTCACATCCACAAGATTGACTCAATGACAGATCACTAGACCACCCAACCCCCACGATAATCATGAAAACTCTATCGCTAGTTAAGCCTTTAGATCACATGTACCGGTACAATATCATATTGAGGAATAAACTATGAAAAAGGATACAGGCCAAGTTTTAATCAAAGTATAGCACAGCAAACAATAATACATTGATATTGATATAGAATAACAAGAAACTGGGTTTCTGGATGTAATTGTGTGGATTGAAACAGTGGATATAATTATTGATTGGTGTTAATACCACACAAGCAGGTTTCTTATTATCAATATTGATACAATAATACAATGTGTAATTCACAGTCATGTACAGTGTTTCAGGCTTTCTCACATTCTATTAGTATAATTAACATTGTGAACTTATAACAGAGAGAGTGAGAGAGAGAGTTTAATGTCCACTAGACCGAAACTGTCATTTTGTGACTAAAATATGATTAATTCGCTGTTGTAGCCATGTACAATTATTTTCAGGTTTTCTCAACATTCCAATCTGATTAAAACACAGATCCTATTTTGTTTCGTTTTTTATAGTTTAAAATTTCGTTTTACTTGTCTTTACTACACTAGGATCTAGAAGAGTTGTATAGGCGTTCTTATTGATGTGAGGAATAAGCCAATGAGACGGTCTGTTACGGCGAGCTTTAGGCGTGTTTTTGCACGGAACTGTGGGTAATCCACTACTAGAAACGTCAATGCTGATTTGTTAATCAAATGCCTGACGTCATAGGGAAAATAGCGGCTCATATGAACTCTGACATGATCTATCACTACAACTGGTCAGATCTTCATGTAGTGTAGACCATCGAAAGTATAAAAAAACGAAATGAAACATAGATCTGCATTTTAATCAAATTGTCAACTTTTGTAAAACTAACATTGTCAACTTATAATAAAGAAAACTTGCCAATATCAAACATTGCGAAATTGCAAAATATTTACAGGGGTGTTCCGAAAATAGTCTTGGATAGAAAGAGGGAGAGAGAGAGAGAGAGAGAGAAATGGGGTTTAACGTCCACTCAACACAACCAGGTCATTTCGGGACTAACACGGTTTCAATTTTATTTCAATAATTTGCTTGCGCGTAGGGGTCTTTAGCCGTGGGAGGAAACCGGAGTGCCCGGAGGAAACCCACAAGGTTGAGAAGGCGCCCTTATCTCCATGCCACATACGCTCACACCAGGGATCGAAACCACAGCCGCAAGCCAGAGGTGACCGGCCAGCTAGAGGTTGAAGCGCGGCACTCTAGACCACTAGGCCATCCCAACCCCCCAGAAAGAGGGAGAGTGTTAGATGAGTTTTACAATTAATTAATCTATTCAGATTATTGCCCTTCTGACGTTCTAACTCAGTGATTCTCAACAAGTGTGCCACGTCACTCATGTGTGTGCGTGATCTTCCTAAGTCTCCTGCAACATTTCGAACGGCACACTAACAAATTGCGAAAAATCATGTGATCCCAATTGCGTCACTGGTGTCTACTATATGTTCAATGGCATGTTTTTCTTTATTTAGTTTGAGTCATTCTATGTGTCTATGACTAGTCTTTGTCTACATGTCGACTATGACATGCCATGTATTTAATTTGAAAAATTCAAATATTTTTCATCTATATGTAGCCAAGTGTGATGCTATTTTTTTATGTGTTCCAAGGTGTGCCGTTGGTAAAAAAAGATTGAGAACCACTGTTTTAGCTCACAACGTCCACGCCATTCAAGAAACGACCACCGTCGAGATCGGTTACATTATTTTTTGTTAATATTTTTCTTCTTTATCATTCATTATGAGTGAAGCCTGCATCAGTACAGGACGGGACTGTACAGTGCAATGGACACTTACAGCTGACAACCCCCCCCCCTCTGAATCCTTTCTCTTGATTTGATATTTGTTATTCATTTCTGGCAAATGTCTATGTGGTCTGTCTTGTTCGCAGGTTCACCTTGTACATGTACACAGAGGCAGATTGGTCCGGTCGGACAAAAAATGAAAAAAATAATTTTTTCCAATTCGCCCCAAAAAAATTTTTCTGCTGAACATTATATGGGGATTCTGAATTTCATTCGAAAATTTCATTGGATTCATCCGACACTGTTGACCACATTAATTCACCTGCACCCTGTTTATGAGATATATTATTTGACAGAGATTATAATCAGATATGCCACCAAATCGCATCTTTGGGGTTCATTTTTCACAATTTTCCAGGGGGGGGGGGGGCAGACAATCTAATTAAAATATAGATCTATATTTCGTTTCGTTTTTTATACTTTCGATGGCCTACACTCATGTAGATCTAACTAGTTATAGTGAACGCTCGCGTTCTATGACGTCAGGTATCAAGCACGGGACATTTGACCCGATAACGTCAGTCATTCGATTAACCAATTAGCGATCGCCATGCTTTTCAAAATCCACTTGTGTTTTGTTATGATTTCTATCCGCTGGTGTTAGTATAGACGTCGTTGGCTGGTAATATCTACCCACAGTTCCACGCATGAAAAGGTCAAAGGGTCGATTCGACAGACCATTTGATTGGCTGACCCCTCATTTCAGGTAGAACACCAGTTAAATAACAAGTCCTCCAGATCCAAGAGTAGTGAAGACAAGTAAAAACGAAATTTTGAACTATAAAAAACGAAACGAAATTGGATCTGTGTTTTAATCAGATTGGGGGGGCAGACCCCCGTCCGGACTCTACGGTCTGTAAAGGGGGCTGCTCTGACACTGGATCCCGGGCCGGTTCCAGGCCCCAATCAGCCCCTGCTTGTACAGTAGGTTTTGTTTTGCATGTAGTGCGGACGTGCGGTCCTCCTGCACTTACTAATACAGTGTACACTAGGCCTATACTTGCACTTTGACATTATGTAGACAGAAAATATATTCTTATGATATTATCACATGAACTGATAATTCACCTTGGATATTTTGGTTCTGATTTTCTTAATGAAGAGTTAACTTTAATTACAGGAGACAGTGCTATACGTGCAGACATTTCATAATTTTATAGAACTACACAAGTTCAAAATTTCAATATAGTGGTACATTATATGGCTTGTTTTATTTTCTAACACATCAATATGAGGTGGGGGAGGAATTTGCTCTTGTCTTAGAATAACAGAATCAATCCAAACGCGTTTTAACATCCTCCGAAGGACTTGACCTGCTATCTGTGATCAACTGATATGTGACAAGACAAGTGCTTTCCTTTGAAAAAACAATTTGTTTAAAATAATGGACTTATGCATCCCAATTCCAGTGTTTAACCTTAGAAGTTGGAAGTTTGTCCCTTAAAATACGTTCCGTTATAAAATTAAACAATGTCTTTGACTGGCATTTTGGGGGCAAATTAATTGATCCCTCATGCCTCATGTTGTGTGAGAAGGCTGGCAAGGTGGGTCTAGACAGGAGAACCCTACCTTCTGAAGTAATCGGTGAAGATGTGCATGCTTTAATAATTCATCCATACAAGCAAAACACCAAAAAACATGAAAATACAAGAAAATTCACAACACTGAGTTTCATTGGACGATAATTCAATTTCACACGTAAACTTTACTGAGAAAAAATGTAAACAAAACACCAAAAGGGTACACAAATTAAGCCAAATAGACAGATCAAGAAAAAAGGCATAAAATCGCAACGACACACACAGAATAAAGATCTACGTTCGACCATAACACAGGCTTGTCGAAGCGCCATAGCCGAGTCTGGCTTCGCGATCAGTGAACCGGGTTCATGCCCTCTCTAAACGGAGTGACCAAAATTTTCATCACACGAAGAAAAACACTTTGACGTTCATCACTTACCATGCTTGCTTTGCAATTTTCCCATCTTTTTTACGACTCCCCAGTTTCCATCAATATTAAGCACTCACAATGTACATATCTTGAAACAAAAACATACTCCTAAATATCCAAGTTTTTTGAGGTAACAAGAACTTCCAAGGCTTACTTCGATACACTTTCCACATTTATTTCACATTCTCTCTCTCATGGGGGGCGTGGCTAACTCACTAACCGCAATGATTGACATCCTGGCTAGTCCATTGTGAATGAAAGGGTAGCGAAGGAGTCTTCAACAACAAAAATTTAAATGTATTATACGTTTATAAGGGCGAATTAGCCTTACCCTTTCTTTTTAAATGTCTCCGTAATTTGAAGAGCCAAGGATTAATTTCTTTTTGTTTATTTTTTCTTGTAAATCATTTAATTAAATTTCGATAATCCACTATTTCTAAACGATAACTGGTTTGATCTATGTAAGAATGTGTTTGATTGGCTTATTGTTGTTCCTTTCTTTTGTTCTCTTTTATTGGTTCAGGTTTATTCAACTGGTATCTCTTTGATGTTACCGACAGACTATAAAGCTGCCGTCAACGACGTAAAGCTAGTTAATTTTTCATCACAGCTCAACAATAGGGATATACTTATTTCTCTCAATCATCTTATTTAGTGAAATATACCATTCCCTGATGAATTGGTACAAAGCTGAGTTGTTAAACCATACTAAGATTACTTTCACAAACTTGACTGCTTCACAACTCATCTGTTGAATAAAAAACCCCAAAACATTGTATTGTACAATTTTAAAGGGATTTATTTATAAGGCGGGACTTTCTATAGATTACAAGGAATGGCTAATGGCTTCCAATGTCGATTACAAAGATGAAAGAGAACTTCGGTGTTGTTTTTGTGTGCCAGGGATGCCGTTTAATTTGAGGAGTGGGAATCTTTTTACTAAAATTTGGCAATTGAAAAGAATAATTTTAGCTTCATATTGATTAGTCGCACGATGTTATATACGGGGACAATATTGTGGGCATAATTAGGGCCTATCATTATGGGCTAGACCCACGCTTTGACTTTTCATTTTAAAGGTCAATTTTAAAAGTCGTTTCGACAACCTTCTGCCAAGTGATCAAGTTGAGCGACATTGCAATTGTAATTTTTTCCCTCTTCGTGTCCAATTATTTCAGTTATCTCGGCATCATTCTCTCTAGGTTTTATTTTTGCCGACTTCGATTTTGTTGTCTTAATTAAATTAAGAACTTTTCAGGCTTACAGAATATCATTAATGAAGAGGAAATCAGAAATTGCAATTTTAACACGTATAGCTACAGTCCGACTGCCCGAGCTGTGTAATTTCTTTGTCGGTGTGAAAAAGGGAGACAAATCCATTTAATGGGCGTTTTATCGTGAACTGGAATGGTTCAAAAGAGAGAGACAGAGAAATGGGGATTAACGTCCACTCGACACAAACTAGGTCATTTCGGGACTAACATAATATGGTTTTATTTTATTTCAATAATTTGCTTGCGCGTAGAGGTCTTTAGCAGTGGGAGGAAACCGGAGTGTCCGGAGGAAACCCACAAGGTTGAGAAGGTGAGCCTATAATCTCCATGCCACAAACGCTCACACCAGGGGTCGAAACCACAGCCACAAGCCAGAGGTGACCGGCCAGCTAGAGGTCGAATCGCGGCACTTTAGACCACTAGGCCACCCCCACCCCCACCCCCACCCCACCCCCCGAATGGTTCAAAAATAGACCATAAGCCGTCATTATTAGGCTATGCCATTTCTCGAAGATTTAAAATAAAGTGCAGTTTTCAAATATTTCGAAATAAACAGCTTAAAAATATCCCGAAAAAGTCAAGCATTGGATCAACTCTAAGCCACTCAAATGGAATGGGGTTCAGGCGCGGATCGGGGGTGGGGGGCATGACATACATGTAGTTGATTTTCATTTTCGATTGCTTTGTTACTGTTGTAGTTCACACATCTGTTCTTTAATAGATGATATAAACACGATTTTCGCATTGTCTCCGCTCAAAAAATCCAAGGTTGCAACGTATTACCCTTTGCTCCAATGTATGCCCCCTCACCTCGACAAAATCCTGGATCCGGGCCTGGGGTTTAGAAATGAAAAAAAATGGAGTTTCAACGTCCTACTGCTCTGCTCCGAACTGGGGAAAATTTTGAGCGGACAGCGGCACTACAGTCAACTCTCATATCGATTTCTAACTCACATGGGGTCTTCCACGTGCACGCCAATGTTTTTCGTACCATCCGAACAATTTGACAGCTGCCCTTGTCAGTCTCTCCGTCCTGCATCACTCTCAAGGGGAAACCATGTCGGAGAATCTAGATGAACATTCTCGGTCGATGCAGGGATCGAATAGGCCTACCTGACATCCAGGGCAGCGAGCCAGCGTTTTACCCTCTTAGCTTCCGTGGCCCCCAATATCAACCAGACAGCCCTGATTATTATGAAAGTACTTTATGGCTATAAAATGAGATTTTCAGGCCCTATCTATGATCGTTTTTAAAGAGAACTGGGAGGTTGTCTGGCGTTTGTATTTTGATTTTGTTTTCTTAATTAACCAATCTGAGTACACATTAACCTGGATTAAACTTGCATTATGCAAGAGCAAAATCTGCCTATTGTAGGTCTTCCTTTATATAGGCCTATTAATTAGACAGTGGTTAACTTATTCAGACTACAATCAACTCTCGATGTCGAGGCTAGCATGAGATTTTTGTTGGATTGTAGTTCGATTCGCTGAAATATTTTCCTTCGTGAATTACTAATAAAAATGGATAACCGAGACTACCGACTTTAGTAATGATGACCGAGGCTAAACGGAACTTTCATTCGCTTAGTTCTAAGTTAATAATGGATCAATTTTATTGAAATTTTCAGCAAATTGCCTTTACATTTTAGCTAGTTTTTAACTATTGTAGTGAGAACTGCCAACTCGTTATCTTATCTCCCATAATGTATCTTTAAGCCGTGAGAAATTTGGTATCTTAGCAAAAAATGTAAATGACGCATAGTTACTTTAACGTGTATGGCATAATAATATACACGGCAATAAATTGACTGCGTTAAAAATAGAACGATTGCTGTAAACGGCAAAATAATAATAGAAAAGTCTTTGAATCTTTTTAGAATTGATTGTCACAGGTTTTTGTTATTTCAATCGAGCAACCTGACGATCGTAAACCTTTTGATACCCTAAAGGCCTATAATTTGACCAGACGTGAGCCTTAGTTAATGAATGGTTTTTGTAGCAAATTTCGGGTGATTCTGGGTTCAAACACTCTTTGCTGCGAATCGATTGAATGCTATTTGCAGAGGAGAAATTACTGAATCTCTTGACAGCCGAAACATAGCCCGATTCTCTAAATCAATCAGAAGTGGCGCCAAAAAGGGCACGTCGTTTATCATAACGCCTGAACTGTCGTCTGCGCCATTATTACGAATTTGTAGCGTAGATTAAATGAGAGAGAAATCGATCATTGAACATAAAAATGATTGAAGAAGTCAACATAATAACAATATTGATATTCTGTACCCATCTCACTTTCTGAACCCAAATCTGACTATGAATTAATTTACAGCAAGCCGAAAAAATATCTCAAAATTAACGTAATGATAATTGGATTGGATGCGATGTTTTGCCACCCACACTTTTACAAGAACAACCTAAAGAGCATAGAAGAATTGTTGATTTTTCCTTGACTCCAACGTGTTTTAACACAAAATTAAGCACGGGGCCTGTTTCAGGCAATTTTAACTAAGACAAAATCCAAATTTTAGTTATTTGATTGGATAATATAAGATTAATTTTAGTGCTTAGCTAATCAAAATTGAAGTATCTACAAAAATTTGGATTTGATCTTTAGTTAAGATTTCGAGAAACAGGGTCCAGTTGTATTAACCAGTTATGGCCCCTCAAACTTATTCGTGGACACAAACATTTACAGAAATGTTGAAACAAGGTTGTATTTACGGGCACGCTGTGTGTCAAATACTTCAGTTGGCCCCAGATGCCAGTGATTCCAAAGTCAGTGGCATACTATGCCTATTATTCGACCCAGCCCTACCAATGTACAATAAGTAGTCTTACAAGTAGCTCATGTTAAATACCAGTCAATACCATTGCAAAGGTGGGTACACATTCCTGAAGCAATGTTCCGATAAATCCCTCTCTGCCCATTGCTGGATTGGCTTCTGATTTCTGATACTTGAGCTTTCGAGGAAGTGTGTGTATTCTCCTCGTTCAATAAAATCTACCCCATGTACAGGAACATGACAGCCCTTCATTTACTATGGGGTCTTCCCTAAAACTTTGGACAGTGATTTAAGGTATTAAAAACGACGAAAGTATTGTTCGCATTGTTTACATTTTTCAAATTTAACGATTTTGAAACGCAGTAAGCCATTGGTTGTTAATGGGACTGCCGACCATTAATAATTTAGAACAAGAATTTTCTCTATTTACAGCAGTGAGTAGTGGGATTAGTTCTAATCAAACGGAACACTGCAAGGAGTATGGGGTGGGTAGGACGCCAGCTGACTAACCAAGATATCTCGGGATTTGCCGAGAAAGATTCTCGTCGGTTTTTTTTCATGCCTGGTTTTCCCTTTGTAAATGGTGTGGTGTGAGGGCCGGGTCCGGGATGGAGTGGGGTGTAAAGGTAAATGCGTCTAGTTGTTCAGACGGTACGTAAAAAACGAGATCTATTGTATACCATCTGCAGCATGTTAAAGATCCTCTAGCATGTGTAATTTGTTAACCTGAAAGGTGAATTTTGGAATTTTGTATTATTCGTCAGCTTCGATTGTTTCCCTCGAGTCACCGAATTTCAATCGCCGAAGTACTGGCCCCGTGTTCACAAAGCATTCTCAGGCTTTAATTAGGGATTTACTCAAAATTGTTCGTCGTATTTAAACTAAAATATAGTCCCTTATAAAACTGTTGTTGCTTTAATGTATCAAATACATTAATAATAAAAAAATGTGCAAAGTTTTGTGTTTCTGGATCAAAGACATTTCTCACAAGCAAGGATTGAAGTGTCCATTAGTTATATGTAATATGTATTCATTGTGTATGGAATACACGTGTATAACAGTAGTCCTATACATGTGTATTAATAATATTGGGCAATATATATATATATATTCAGTGTGAGTGGAATACACGTGTATTAGTAACTGTGGGGAGGTATACGTGTGTATTGGTGGATACACATCTATGAAAGAGAGAGAGAGAGAGAGAGAGAGAGAGAGAGAGAGAGAGAGAGAGAGAGAGAAATGGGGTTTAACGTCCACTCGACACAAACTACGTCATTTCGGGACTAACATGTGGTTTAATTTTATTTCAATAATTCGCTTGCGCGTAAGGGTCTTTAGCAGTGGGGGGAAACCGGAGGACCCGGAGAAAACCCACGAGGTTGGACAGGCGACCTTCTCCTTGTCACGTACAAACGGGGACTCGAAACCACACCAGTTGACACAATGACAGGATTTACGACACAGCACGCACGTGCTAACCATTCCGCCATCCAACCCCAACATGTCTAGGATACAGTAGCCTAATAATACGTGACTCTATATAAATAGGCTATGTGCGTTTTATATATGTACTCAATTTGTCTGCGGTATCACTTTGGTGGAAGTGGACGTGAAATAGGCTAAAGCTATTTCACGCACACACACACACATGTATTTATCACCCGCTTCCATGGAGGTGACTGGAGCGTAGTATCTAATCTTAAAGATACATTGTGGGAGATTAGATAAATAGCTGACACTTATCACTATAATAGTTAAAAACTAGATAATGTAAAGGGAATTTGCTGAAAATTTCAGTCAAATCGATCAACTCTGAACCGAGTATTTAGCGATTAAATTTTCCTGCTAGCCTCGATCCCCATTACGATAAAAAAAACATAGTCTCGATTATCCGTTTAATCATGAATGAAAGTTGAGGAGCAAATCGGATCCTAATCGAGCAAATATCGCAAGCTAGCGATGACATCGAGAGTTGATTATGGTCTGAATAGGTTAATTAATGTATAATTAATAATTCAGATAGCATTTTAGACCGAAAGAAAGACCTGCAATAGGCAGATTTAGCTCTTACATACTATATGTTTAATTATACAGTAGACGTGCAGACTGGGCTGCAGTCGAGCCCCAATTTAGTACTAAAACAAGTTCTATCACATTATGTCACGGCCGAGTTTAACAATGGGACGTTCGTTTCGAGAGTTCTACGCCCACTTCCATCAGATTACGGGGGACATAATGTCAGTCAAATTGCATTTGTGTGTGTTTGACGGACAATGACCCAAATATGCCCCCTTTTCAATGTTGATGCAAGGGCCCCAGTGACTTTTTTTAGTCAGAGGCGCCATCACCTTAATCCGACCCTGCAGTAGATCATTGTATGATATTGCTTTTTGTAATTAACACTTTCAAAATTATTTTATGTATTTTTTTTACTGTTTTATTGACTATTGATATACATGTAGATATCGCCTGTGGCCAAACATAGGATCTCAGCGCCATGAGACAAACACAATTTAGCGCCGCATATAGGGGTTATCATAAACTCGGTCTGTTTAATAAATTTTGTTGAATTGCGTTATAAAAAAACAATAAAATGAAATATAATAACTGTACTGAATAAATGCTAATGTTGTTGCAATATCTTTTAAGTTTATGATATGATTTGAAAAATATGTATATCTATAACAATAATAACATATCTTTCATTGTCGGTCCCTTGTTGCAATTCTTAAGACGTTATTCAAGGCTGTCCCGGGAAAATTTCGAAAACAAGAAGCCCGTTAATGGTTAGCGTGAGCGCGCTGTATCATACGGCCTGCCATTGAGTCAACTGGCGTGTTTTCGTATCCCCGGTTATACGTGGCACGGAATACGGTCGCCTGTCCAGGTTCGTGGGTTTTCCCCGGGTACTCCGGTTTCCTCCCACTGCTGAAGACCCACACGCAAGCGAATCATTGAAATAAAATTAAACCATAATATGTTCGTCCTGAAATGACCTAGTTTGTGTCGAGTGGACGTTAACCTCCATTTCTCTCTCTCTTAAAATTCAAGACAAATAAACGAAACCCAGACGTTAACGTGGGTTGAAACTAGACATAGTTGCTATAGCGACATCTATATCACCAATAATTAAAGTAAAACAAATAATGAATAAAGCAACGCAAAGTCAAAACAAAATTCAGTACAACTTTGTTTGAAATGTACCGATAGAATTTGGTGAGTCTGAAAATAAAATTTGCCACTTTAAGTAAGTTTGCTATTGGGAGTCCATGTTAATTTAGACAAATCTTAATAAGCAAAAGCATGCCCACTTAATTTTGTGAAAAACCATATAGGGGTCTTTAGCAGTGGGAGGAAACCGGAGGACTAGCAGATAATCCACGAGGTTTGACAGGCGACCCTACTCCCTGTCACGCACAACCGAAATCGAAACCAGAGACCTTATGACACAAAGCAGACGCGCTAACCATCCCGCCACCCCCTCCAATCCATCGAGCGATTTCAGAGCTGAAGTTCGAACATGTGAAAAGTTAAAAACAGGCGTCAAAGGGTCCCATTTTGTCTCTTTGAGCCAAGGAAGACATATATACCAAAATTTTCAACAAACCCCAATCGTACAATATATGTCTTTCCTCCAACACCACCTTGGCAGCATTCGGGAACATACGGGAAAAACCGTTGAAAGTTATGAATACCTAACACTGTCTAAGGGTTATGAATAGTTAACACTATCTAAGGGTTCTAACTATTTACTACCAGAGAATCGTGAGCAAACACTCGTCCCGTGAGCTAAACAATCATAACAGCTTCTGAAACAGAAGGATCGCCAGTATGTCTGTGTTAGTCAGGGAAGGCTAGCCATTATCAATTAATTTCAATAAATAAGGATAGTAATTTATTGTTTCTTTGGTAATAGTCTGTACTACTGTACTGAGATCTCCATTTATTCTTTTATCATGCTGACGACATGCCTCTGCTGAATGCTAGATTATTTATTTGTTCCCACGTGATTGATTGACGAATAATGCATTCGCGTGCATGTGTGAGCACACACATCAGCGCCACTGATGGAAATTAATCTGTTTTCAATGTACAGGTATAGAACGCCTTCGTTGACGCTAATAAATCTCTTTTAAATGCGCATATAGATGGCCTTTAACTATATCGATCGTGATATAAGCTTCCGCTTATTTGCCAATAGCGTCCAGTAATATTGACCGGAAGCAGTTAACAGACGGTTAATGGTCACGTGTCGCGTAAGACTTATCGTGTGGGTTAAAATAATTGAAAAGAGATTAAGTTTGATTTTATCTCCGGCGACTTTCTTTGATCTCCACGCGGGCTTTTATCGATCGTAATATATCATTTTATATCAACATTATCAAATAGATTGGAATACCACGGCCATACTTAATATGTGGTATATGGACAAACAGTATTTATTCTATTTAAGTATACTAAACAAACTTTAGTAACCCTATATTGTAGGCCTGCAGAGAGAGGGAGAGAGAGAGAGGGAGAGAGATGATAATTTCGAAACTAACATATTTGGTTCAATTCGATTTCAATAATTCGCCTGCGGTTGTTTTTTTTTTACTAGTAGGAGAAAAGTGAAGGACCCAGTAGAAAATCTCATGGGGTTGGGCAGGCGACACTTAACTCAATGATATGCAAAGCGGAGGCGTTATGTAACTCAATTAGACCTCCCCTCATTCCCCGGCCTACACAGAACGTAAAATAATTATACACGTATAGACCATTAGTAACCCCTCGTGAAATACCATGGCAAAATTGATTTTTCGCCATTAGAATCGACCCACCCACCACAAAGAAAGTGACAAATTATGACAAAAAGAAGCTTAAAATTAAATCCAACTAAGTACCCAGCAATCACTAAACTACTGACATATTATGACCAAAGCTACCAATAAGCTCAATCAGGTAAAATAAACTAGATTTTAAAATCTGAACCTTTTGCTGTACAAATTGACGTGCACGTAAAAGATCCCTTGACATCTGGAATTCGATAGGCCTATAAGAGTAGGCCGTAGCGCCGTTGTCCAGGCAAAATTTCCCCCATAGCACACTGTATGGCGTAGGTCCGTTTATTAGCCCAGGTTAGGAGCAGAAAGTAGGACGTTAAACCCCATTTCATTTCATTTATTCATAACAAAACAAAAGATGCTTAAGAGATTTAAACTGTCGTGAATAAGGTCTTAGAAAATCTGATTAACCAAAATAAAAAAAGTTTACCAATAGTAAGGAATAACATCTTCAGTAGTCAAGGTGAGAAAATATTAGCCTTACGATATAGCTGTTTTACATTATAAAAGACCTACACCAGATATACCAAGATTTTAACATAGTTCTAGAAGGAGTATCGGTTAACTGCCTTGTGTGTAACGGCAATCAATGGAACAAAGAAAGGGCTGTTCGGCTCAGGTGTACACGATTGCGTTCATCTTCAAGAAACCTTGGCAGCTGGAAGTCGAAGAAGATTAGCCTGAAACGCCGCTGCCAAGACAAAACTGCCTCATCGTATTGTACATGTAACCATGGAAATGACAATTACAAGATGTTAGTCTCAATTATAATTACGGTTCAAGACATTTCCAGTAACCAACGCAGGTCCACGGCCAATAAGTGTACACACTATCTCTAACAACTATATTGATATCTAGAAACAAATACAGGTTAAGCTCATCTTGTAAATAGTGTTGGACACATTTTATCTCCTGAAACTAAAATAAGATTATATCTCCATTATACATGTTCAAGTCCTCTTTAGTAACTAATATTGGTTTGTATCGTCTTCGTGCAGTAACCCACATAGGCCCAAAACATCCCCAGTAACCAGCATAGACTCAGAACATCTACAGTAATGACAGTCACCAACGCAGGCCCATCACATCCCCAATAACCATTATAGGTTCAGATTATCTCCAATCACCACTATAGGGTCAGATCATCTCTAAATATAGGTTCAAATGATCTCCAATTACCAATATATATCCAGGCCATCTTCAGTAACCAATACAGATAAAGAAAGATCGATGCAATAAGCATAGAAAGATTCAGATCATATCCTGTAAAGAAGATAAGCCCCAGTCTTCTTGGTTGTAGTATGGTAAGCAGTAGAGGTTTCAGATAATCCCATTCAAATTATGCTTAGGTATATTCTTTGCCCTGACCAATATGTTATTAATAATAATTGGTATGGTGTCCAATAAATAGTTTTAGTAAGTACATGTCTGTGTAGTTCTGTGGTTTATTTTAGGGAATTATTATTCCGGTAGACTAACACAAACACATATTTCAAATTTCATCCAGTTTTTTTCTTACGAAAACCTATAGAACAATATGCTGACCTTGTAAATTCCAAAATTCCATAACAAGTGTCACTATTGACACGGTCTGAAATTAGCGATTATTTATTCAGAGATCGACTACTGCCGCCAAACAATATCATTATACCGGAAACTATTAAGATAAACGTGCCAGCACAAAAGCTGTCTCGTGTTTTAGATTAGCTATAAAAATAAAAATACTTTCTGTACGAGGTGCCGGAACGTGACCAGATTGTTACCACCATAAATTTACAATTAGCAACTCCACTGATTGCTGTAGTAGGCAATGAAACGGTCCCAGACAGTTTTGCCTATTTTCGATAGGATTTTCCGGCGTGGTTTTCCCATGCAAATTGTGCAGGGTGGAAGGCCTGATAATATGGAAGTATATCGTTGCCAAAAGTTTGAACATAGACAACGTTTCAAAATACATTTTACAATGTTTCAAAGTACTAATGTCGTGGTGTAAAAATGCAATGTATACTTTTTGAAATACAAAGTACATTCGTTAAGCCCTTACATTCTAAAGAATGAAACTACCTTGAATTAGCTACTTTACGAAAAAAATAACGGGTATTGGCGGAAATCACAGTACATTATTTCTGACATCGTATAATAATTTCGATTCTTGGAATTTTATCTATGGCTGAACATGAGATTATAAGTGAAATGAGATCTAGAATTTACGGTATTTGTAATGTGCTGGACTCGGGGAAACTCCCCGTCGATTTCCAGTCACGCGACCATTCCATATAAGGTATATGTTCGACGATGCAGCGTCGCAGATACGTGGGCCGACAATGCAAAGTGCATAATGCAATGTGTAAAATGTAAAGTAGCTAATTGAAAGTTGTTTCATTCTTCAGAATGTAAAGGCTAAACAAATGTACTTTGTATTTTAAAAAGTATACTTTGCACTTTTACGCTATGACATTAGTATTAAGAAACATTGAAATCAGACTTTTGGCAACGTTATACTTCTATATTATGGTAATGATCAGTGTAGCCGTGGTGTCGCTGTTCGGGCAAAATTAACTTCGTGGGACTTTAAACGCCATTTCATTTCATTTCTGTTTTGTATATCAATTCAGACCGAGGATAAATTGTAATGTTCCACGTTAAGAAGACTATTAAACAGCCGTAAATCCTTTTTTCTCAAATAAAAATCCACGTGGGAACCCTGTCTGCTGGGTAACCTTCGCCTTCCAGTTTTTACAGGTGGTCGACAAAAGGTATATTTTACCAATCCAAATTTTTCGTACGATCTTGTTGCATTCTTCAAAAGAGAGTTATGTGAGAGGCCCCCGTATTATTTCAGCCTTCAGTCGTCGGTAATTAGCACATATATCCCGCAGATATACCAGAAAAGGACTCCAGGAAACAATAATTTCCACACACGCCCACACCGACAGACTAAAAATATATTTTTCTTTTAATAATCTAAAACGAAATTCTCCCGCTATAAGAAAGATGATTTACGTTAACCTTGTTAATCTGGGCTATTTAAACCGGACGACCCGGAGAAAACCCACGAGGTTGGGCAGGCGACCCTACTCCTTGTCACGTACGACCCGGGATTTGAAACCACGCCAGTTGACTCAATGACAGGCCATCCAACCCCCCTATTGGGCAAATGAAGACGGGCCTACACTATACAGTGTGCTATGGGTGAAATTTTGCCCGGTGAGCGGCACTATGGCCTACTCGTATATCGAATTCCAGCTCTGGGATCTTTTACTTTCACACTAATCTGTACACGGGACCTCAGTTTTTTTGTCCGAATGGTTAGCTCTTAAAATTGAACTGCGTTAGTCCCGAAATTACCTAGTTGTGTCGAAAGCACTTTAAACCCCATTTGCCTGTCTCTCTTGTTAATCATGTGTTTCAACAAATATTTTTCCAGTGTGTTTTTGTTTTTGGTATTGTGAAAGATAATGATACTGATGTAAATAATTATTGCTATATAATTTTTTTACACACATGTATTTATCTGATAAATACAGAACTGAGCAATAAAAAACACTTGTTTGCAAACAAAGATCGATCCATATTAATTGGAAGGTGTTTGTAGCTTTATCGCCATATTCAGTGCTTTCATTAACTCTATAATTAGCGTAAAATACATACTGAATGGCTCTGTAATTGTTGTTTTGCTAAATCCAATGTTTATCAGAAACATGACCATTTTTGTGAGTTCGGAATTTCTGTAATTTTCGTAATTCTAGAAAGTTTCTAAAGAGTTTTTTGTCAAATGGGCTAGATGTATTTCGAAATCGATAAGTACAGTAATTTTAAATGAACTTTTAAAAGTAAAGAGAGCTAGATTACATTTCTATACCGAGATGGACATCCAATACAATTAGTGTCTTTAAACGACTATTCAGAGAGCAAGAATATTGTTTTATCAATAAAATTGATGTCGGTTTGATTTGGAATGATCAAAGAAATACTACCCTTTGATGATACCGACATATGTAGACATCAAAGAGACCGCTAGACCAAGTAAGGAAATAAGTCTACATAACATCAGTGAAGTTTAAAAATCAATCAAAGCCAATCGCCTATCACATTGCTTCCGATTCACTGCTTTCTCTGAACTTTTGTGTCTTGTCTCGAAATTTGTATCAAACAGTCTAATAGGTTTAATCGCTCAGGGAAAATGTTCCCTTTTAGATCGGCCTCATTAGCATTGAATGTTATTCCAAGGTATATGTATGTATATTTAATCCGTCTTCCCAAATCAAATGAATAAAACATCGCCGGTAAGCTCCTTGGCGATTTCGGATCCAAGGGGAATAACTCTTTATGGGCGTTCAATTTCATAATACATGTATCATATATATGTACTGAATAAAAAAATTATCATATAAAAAATATTAAGCTAAAAATGTAAAAGTACAACCAAATTAAATTTCAATAATTTTCTAATGAAAAAAAAAAAAAAAAAATCCCGATTAAACTTTAGTCAAGTAGGCCTATTAGAATTTTTCTGTGAAGATTAAATTACTTCGAGCACGATATTATATTACTTCGAGCACGAGAGAGTTTTAACATCCACTCGACGCAAACTAGGTCATTTGGGGACTAACGTATGGTTCAAGTCTATTTCAATAATTCGCTTGCGTTAGGACCCGGAGTAAACCCACGGGGTTTGACAAGCGACTCTAGCCCTTAACACATACTACCGGGGAATCGAAACCTTATGATACAACGCGAACGTGCAAACCATTCGGCCACTCACCCCCTCACAAGATAGGACCCAATCTGGATAGGATCATGGACCTTATAAGGACAAGCTATAATAAAATGATGGGGTATGTTTATGAATATTCATTGTTGAACCTCTTTTTGAAAAGCTTGATTCATAACAATCTCCAAATAATAATAATAAAGATTGCCATGCATATGCATACGCTGCGAAGGACTGCACGTGAGCTACGCGCATTTATACATCATTAGTGTGGCGAAGTGATAGAAGTGCGATAAAGGCTCAAATTCTTTTGTACGGCATATCGATGACAACGCGGAGAGTTTGCTATTCTTTTGTGAAATTAACGAAACGAAATGATTCTTTTAAAAGTATCTGTTTTCTGTTTTGAACCCACATATACATATGTATTGGAATTGGCCATATTATTGACTTATTTTAGTACAATCTGATTAAATTCGGTTGTTACTTAATTCGTTTTTTCTTTCGTGTAAAGTTCCGTATTTTATATTTTACTCAAGTCAAAATTTTAATCAATTCCGTAAGAAACGAAACGACGCAAAGATATCATAGTTTTAATTTGATTGATTTTCGTCTTGATGAAACGGAATCTAAAAGATAGAAAATTAATTTCAATGATTCGAGTATTATCACGTTTTAATGGCCATGCATGTGTTTTATATAAGAAACGGCTCAAGCTAGATAGAAAATAATTAAAAGATAACATAAATATGTAAAGACAAAAAAATTTTCATAGTAAAAGATTCTAAAAAGGATTGGAAAATACTCGCAATGTAACATCATATCCAAGATGAAAGGCCCCCAATTAACAAGATCAAAGGAATTTCCCTGAACAAAGAATGAATTAGCACAAATCATTTGGTAATTGTTTCTTGAAATAATCACATCGAATTCTCTTTGAAATTATCAGATTGTGTTTGACTGGACCAGAAGAAAGATTTCTAGAAGTTACTTCGGGGTCACCTTCATAAAACGTTGAACAGAAATTTACTAGTTTCGCTTAATTAACCATTGTTAATTCTTTTTGATTCAAAGAAAAACTTTATATTAGAACATCAAACGATATGCTAGAGATTAATTAATTTTTCAGAAAGTTGATCGCAGAAAAACATCTTTTTCATGTCAACAGAATTCAATCACACGAAAAGGCAAGATAATGTTTATGACGCTATAATTCTCGCGTGCCATCTTTCCATATCACGTGATCAATCTTTGATGACATGCGATAAAAGGCGAGATAAAGCGAGAACTTCTTTTTATATCGTAATGACCAAAAACACATCAAATAAGTTAAAATAACTCTATAATTCAGTTATATTCGCTTATATCTTTTCTTTGATTTGATTTCTACATCTGGTTTTCACATCAGAACCCCTGATTTAAATCTACACACTGCTTTGAAGTAATTTTTATTCTAATAATACTAAATGCTGATCACGGAAGATGAGTAATGATTCCTTATTTTTTTTTGATTTCGTTTTAATAGCACGATCCGATTGTTTTTGCTGTTTTGTTTTACGTCGATTTTACATTTACAGCGCAATACAAACCCTTTTAACAGATCTGTGTGTCCATGTAGTTTGTTTCTAATCAAACGAGTTAAATGTATGTCTTTTTGACTCCAATATTGACTAAATATTATTGGGCGTCATTTCAGTTCTTTCAAATAACCTTTGGTTTTAATTGGTTATACTTCTTCGAAGGCAGCAAAGTGCCTTTACGTATATTTCTTAAGGACTGCACTACATCGAACGCAGATACAGTTTTCTGGGACGGGGTATTTTAGATCTTGTTAATGATTGTTTTTAAAGCCCCCCCCCCCCAACAGACACACAACTCCGTGGTAATCTTGCGTAAACATTTCCCCATGTAAAGAACTTTTTCCTGTTGTCACGGGATTTCTTCTGCTGATATATTTTTCTGTTGAGGGATCTCATCTGGTACCGAAGAAGTTTCTCCTTGTGGTGGAGAGATTTGTTCAGGTTGAAAATGTTTCTACTTTTGGTAAAGAAGTTAGTACTTGTGGAAAATGGATTTGTTCTTATTGGTAAAGATATTTCTTCTTGTTGTTACCGGATTCTTTCTGGCGGTAAAGTGATTTCTCCTTGTGGTTTATAGAAATAAAGTTAAATGGGGTTTAACGTCCTGCATTTCTGCACCGACTGGGCTAATGAATACGGGGTTGGAGGGGGTCGTTGGGTGGTGAATAGATCTCGTATGGTAGATGAATAGATTTGTTCTGGTTGTTGAATCATATCGTCTGGGTGAATAGATTCTCCTTGTGGTTGAAACATCTCGTCTAGTGGTGAATAGATTTCTTCTGGTGGGTGAAACATCTCGTCTGGTGGGTGAAACATCTCGTCTGGTGGTCAACAGATTTCCTCTGGCGGTTGAACCATAGATCGTATATATCTAGTACAGTTCTATGGTTGAACTCACCTGGTGGTTGAAACATCCCGGTAACATCTCGTCTGGTAGTTGAAACATCTCAGAAACGTCTCGTCTGGTGGTTGAAACATCTCAGAAACATCGCGTCTGGTGGTTGAAACATCTCATCTGGTTGAAACATCTCTGAAACATCTCGTCTGATGGTTGAAACATCTCATCTGGTGGTTGAAACATCTCATCTGGTTGAAACATCTCTGAAACATCTCGTCTGATGGTCGAAACATCTCATCTGGTGGTTGAAACATCTCGGAAACATGTTGTCTGGTGGTTCAGACATCTCAGAAAGACCTCGTCTGGTGGTGAACAGATTTCTCCTGGTGGTTTGGTGGTGGATGGATTTCTTCTGGAGGAAACAGTTCTCTGTGGGTGATAGAAATGTTAATTCTTGTGGTAAATGTGCTTGTTGATGAAGATTTTTTTTTCTCTAGTGGTTAATAAGACACGTTTTTTTGGCGACGAAGAGACGTCTTCTGATGGTGAAGACATCCAGCAGCAATGACACGTCATTTGGTGGTGGGCGAAGAGATTTTTTCCACTGTTACGCCCACTTTCCATGTATGTTTCTCCGCACATTTTTTCTTTTCGTATTTCCACGTTCAGGAAAATCGCCGAAAAGTTTGGCGAATCCCATGTAAAAGACGTCATAAGCGAGGATTTCTCTTTAATGCACGCAACCCGACATTGTTAAATGTCCAGTCGTCGCCTTTTTATAAAATAACAAGAGTGCTTGATCGACTGGGCAGAAGAGAACCCTTGTTTGTACGATATGATGTGAACATCCGCATGCGCACACTTCACGCATTAAGCCGACATTTTCGCCGGTGGAAACGCGTACATGGAGAGCGGGCCTTACAGTAATTTCTTCTGGAGTTTCATTGAAAAAAAAGATTGCTTCAGGTTGTAAAAAACTTCGTCTGGTACAGTAAAGAGACCTCTTCTGACAAGAGAGAGTATTATTATTCTACTGGAAATACGTATTAAACATTATTATCAATGCATATTAAACCGCTGTCTCAAAGCTTGCGTATTAAACCATTTTGTCATTTGCATTACATGTTTTTATCAAAGCGTATTGCACGTTTTTATCAAAGCTTATTAAAAGTTTTTATCAAAGCGTATTTTAAAAACATTTATATGAAAGCGTACTTTAAAAACATTTTTATAAAAGCGTATCTTTACAAATATTTTTTATCAAAGCTTATCTTTAAAAACATTTTTATCGAACCCTATTTTAAAACCATTTTTGTCAAAGCGTAATTTTTTTAAAAAAAAAAAACAACAACATTTTAATCAAAGTATATCTTTAAAAATATTTTTACCGAAGCGTATCTTTAAACATTTTTATGAAACCCTATTTTAAAAACATTTTTATCAAAGTTTATTTTTAGAACATTTTTATCAAAGCGTATATGTCCAAATTTTTTTATCAAAGCGTATGTCAAAAACATTTTTATCAAAGCGTATGTCAAAAACATTTCTATCAATACACTTGAAACTTTTTATTCTATCATATCAAGACAGCGACGAAACAATATGCCAATAAGAATGGCCAGTACAGCTCTTTTCTATGAGTAAAGCCCCAAAATATTTCTCCTCCCCAAACCAATCTACCTATTAATTATTGACAGGGATCATAATTAGGCTACTACCACCGGTATTGGGATTAATCCACGGTGCATAGTTTTGATAACTGCATTGCGATTAGGACAGATTGTAGGCCTATATTAGGCTTCAGCGCAAAGAGAGAGAGAGAGAGAGAAATGGGGTTTAACGTCCACTCGACACAAACTAGGTAATTTCGGGACTAACATATGGTTTAATTTTATTTCAATAATTCACTTGCGCGTAGGGGTCTTTAGCAGTGGTAGGAAACTGGAGTGCCCGGAGGAAACCCACCAGGTTGAGAAGGCGCCCCTATTTCCATGCCACATACGCTCACACCAGGGATCGAAACCACAGCCACAAGCCAGAGGTGACCGGCCAGCTAGAGGTCGAAGCGCGGCACTTTAAACCACTAGGCCACCCCAACCCCCTCAGCGCAAAGAAAGAAGTGGTTGTTTCGGGCAGGTTTATACAGTTTGCATCTACTGAAACACGAAAAAAAAAAATTAAGGTGGTTTCATCACCTTCTATGTATGATTTCTTTCTAAAGAGTTTCTCAAAATATGAAACATAGACAAGAAATAAAATCCTACGCGCGTGCGACGTCATCTTTCTCAAATTGGCGGGAAAGATCAAAGCCACCAAACATGGAAAAGAGAAAGAAAGTCTTTGATTTAAGTGTCATTAAATGCCGGTATTATGACATCAAATGGTGTAATTAGAAGCCAAACAACTCCACGAAAAGAAACCCCACTTTTCCTAGAGGAAATAATACACTAAGAACTTGTTTGATGTCACGTGACGGGTTCTTTTACCAGCCCAAGTTCTATAATCCAAAATGGCGTCGTCTTACAAGAAACTCTTGATACAGAAGTGGACAACGTTTATAGTCAAATTTCATGAAATAAATTTCTTTCTTTTGATTCGACGAATCTACTTTGATGTTAATTTTTATTTTAGACCGAAGATCATTCCAAGTCACTTACATTTATCCCCAGATACGTGTTTCATCGGTGTTTTTTTTTATCAGTTCGTTTGTTTTCAGATAAGACAAATCTGTAATAATAAAATGCCTGTCTTTATCTCTGCTCTTTGATATTATCATTTATTTTGTATTCCTTTAATCCTGTTAATGAGGAAAGGATCTCGCACCTTTGTTCATGAATAAAAAGTCCCGCCTTTAACACCATTTAATTTCATTTCGTTTCCACTTTTAGCAAAGAAAAGCTTTGAACATATTGGACCTAACATTTTGGCTTCTCCCTCGGTGCCACCTACCTTTGTTCAAAACCGTACATAAATTGTTAAGTTGGTGACGTATATTGTTGCGTTCTAGCCACGTGGTATTTACAGGTTTCTATGCTATATTCACATTTTAGCTCGGTTGATGTTGACGTGCCGTGAAAGACCTTTTCATTTCACGTTACGCGTAGAAGATATAAATAAAGGAACAGCGTCAAGATGTTCGGATGTTCCGTGTACACGTTAGCGTGCACGTTAAATAACCATGACAAGTTGGAGTTAGTGGAAATACAACTGTCCGGATAAAATTCCCTACAAAACGAGATATTAGTGATTCAGTTTTAGGCTAGCTTCGATCGTCATTACTACCGTTGATACGAAAATAAACAAAATCTCGATTATCCATTTTTCCATTAAATCATCCATCAGAAATGATTTAGATAAGATTTAATGCCCAAAGAGAGACCAGCTATAAGCAGATTTATAGCTTTTATACATAATGCATGTTTATTCCACATTTCATTTAACTGCATCTCTAAAAACCGGGCGATTTCCCCAATACTACATATTTGTCGAATGTTAGCAACATGGTAAACTTAGCAAGGAGAATGTGTATAGGGCTTTAAAATCGTTAGCTATAGCATTATAATTTACAGAATGATGCACAAACACTTAGATTAACGTCAAAATAAAAGCAGTCTTAATTACAGAGTTATGAAATCCCTTGCAAACTGCATTGTGCCAGTTGAAGCTTTGATTTTTGAGATCAGTGAAATTCGAAACAATGACAAAGCTCATCTCCGACCTACACGGATTCCACCATTTTATCTTTGACCACACGAACCACTAATGAATTAGATAAAATAGGCTAATCCTTGTTTTTGTCAGTGTTGTTCAAAGGTTTACATTGTCCATATTTAGCCCTCAACAAATTATTTAGACCATTAGGCCCAGTGAGACTACAGAAAAATAATGTCAGTTCTTTCAGGTAACCGTTTCCATTTAATTTGGTGCCATACCTTAATTGGTCGCTTTCTTTGATCTCCATAAAGCCATTTCTTTGATGTTTTTTTTCTGGACTGAGTGCAAGAGCTTTCGTCCTTTCATGTTGCTCACGCGTGAATCGTGATCATTAAGTCATGTTATATAGAATACACGAATTAAAAATATATGCTCGCCCATCTCTTGTCATCCCCTATTATTAATTAATTAATAAGATAATCATTTTATGACGGTATTAATCTAACGGTAATGACAGCAAAGACAACGTTGATATAAATTGATGAATATATTACCACCACAATTAAAATAATAATTGCTGCTTGAACAAATTTACCGTTTTAAATAAATTAAAATATTAAAATGGTAACCTTTTTAAAAATTCCATGTATAATGTTTATGCTGGTTTGCTTATTGGTAATATTGCTAAAAGCCTGTACTCGCCCTGTTACACAAAACATTAAGTTAAGAATTTAGCTGTTTATAAAACATTTGTTATTTTAATGTACCAAATACATTTATTAGTAACTATGTGCAAAGTTTTGTGTTTCGGGATCAAAGGTATTTCTCATACACTGTAAATCCAACGGACGCCTGACGCGTCTGAATGTGTTCATATTGGAACATTTTGCGCTGAAATGTGAACACGTTAATGTTCACATATGAACACCGCAGTTCTAAAACGTACACAAATCATTAAAATCCGTTCAAAACTGAACACATTGTGTGCATTTTCCGTTCAATGATCTTTGAAATCATTCACACTTGAAACACATCGGACGCAGAAGACCATTAAGGAACGCATGGTGTTCAGGGGTGTTCATAACGGAATATCAATTTGGGCACCATGTGTTCAAGTTCGATATCGGACATGCGCACAGTGCATCACGTGATGCGGGTTATTTTCAAAATCGCCATTTGCAGGACGCTGGTTTGAATTAAAGGCTCTGGCTGTTTCAACAAGTGTTATTTAAGGTAAAGTATTGTTGTTGTTTTTTTAAATACGGTAGACAAGTTGTTTCAAAAGAAAAAGGGAAACTTAGATTCGAAGTAGACATGGAATGTGGGAAATATTGCTTGATTACAATATGAATAGTGTCAATAGCCTTGACCTAGGCCTATTATATAAGCTTCTAGACCTGTCCCTAGACCCGTATTTATTACAAATCAACACTGAAACTATCGTTAAGCATATTAATTTGTGTTAATAAATTATTCCCTCTTATCAAAAAGCGCATGTTTAGAGATTTTGGGTCGAATTTGACAAATTATTTTCTTCTTCCATTTGTTTGAACACATGGTGTTCCTTATAGAACATATTCTGTTATATACGGAACACATTCTGTTACGTATACATGTATAGAACACTAGTATGCAAAATTAATAATCATCTGACATTGGGGTTCACTTACAACTTTTCTGCACCAACCGGGCCATATGGAAGACGGGACAGACAAGGAAGGTATAAATAGGCCTAAAAGACGCATTCGATTGCCCACATCTATGATTCTCAATACATGCATATATAAATGTCTATATATCTAAAAATATTGATTCATTAAGCCATTTTGTCGGTAGAATATTTTGACCCGGTAGAATGGTTTATTTTATTATCCCAGTCGGAGCAGAACTGTGTGATGTTAAAACCCTCTATATATAGTCATCTTTTTTTCTTAATAATAGTTCACGGTAACAACAGAAGACGGCGAAAAAATAAAAACACAGGCCACCGAATGGACAGCCCAGTCTTCTAGAAAATAATTTAGTTGCAGATATTATACGTTCAAACGGTAAGTCTATATGCTTAGGTATTATATCCATTTATTATTAGTTTACACTTTCATTATAAGCAATCTTATACCGGTTTCTAGTGTTTTAATTGATGTTAATATTTCTATTGCAGGTGGGGAAATGAAATGGAGTTTATCTTCCTCGGCTCATGAAGACCAAAAAGCATCACGTGTGCAATGGGAGAAATTTTACCCAGACGGTGGTTTTTCCGCTTACTCCTGCCAAGATGCTCGCCAAGGTCCATTCTAACGACTAGAGAGAGACACGTGTAAGAACTAGAATACAGTACATGTGTACAACATTTTACTTGCCTATGATATACATTCCGATATTAATATGCGAATTGTTTTCATTGGGCATATTATCGACGTATGTTTTGTCACATTATCTATGTCCAAGTTGTATTATAAAATTTAGAAAATACAATAAAGTTGTAAACTGTGTTAAAATTGTTTTAAATTTTTGTGCCACGCTTTTATCATACGAAATAATTAATGATTTAAGACTCTTTCAACCGATTTTTAAATTGTTTGTTAAGATTTCAGACATTCTATCACAACAGAACATCCGGTGTCTGCTTAGAACACCATGTTCCCTCTGTGTGTGAAATTCTGAACGAACAGTGTTCAAAATATGATCACCGAACACCTTTTAGTGTTCATTATCTGTTTCATTCAGTTGAACACCTTATTGTATTCTAAAAAGAACACGTTTTACGCGTCCGATATGGGGAAAGATCCAGGGGGAAAAGTTGAACGTATAGTGTTCTAAAAACAGAACACATTTTACGCGTCAAATGTGTTCTAAAACCCAGAGGGAAAAACGTTGAAATTTGAACACATACTGTTCTGAAAATAAACACATAGTGTTCTGGTAGAAAAAAGACGCGTCAGGGTGTTCAAAAAGTGTTTCAAAATAGTGTTCTAAAATAGCGTATTTGGTGTTCTAAAAGTGGACGCCGGGTTTAGAGTGTAGACAGTGATTGAAAGTCGAGTAAAGTCTTAACGTTATGTTACTTAATCTTGGATTCCAACTCACCTAGTTAGTTTGTATCAGTCCGTAAATCTCGAAAAAGACCTAATCATCGTCGTTTATCAGTGGTGCGGGATGTCTGGTCGTTTGGATAGGGTAGAAAACTGAGATTCCGTGTACAAAAATAGCAGAATAACCGGATTCCGTGTACAAAAGTTTAGCTTTCAGTATTCCCATACCGCAACCCTCCCCTTCCCGGCAAATTATTTCTCTTGGTGTTTGTATTTTTCTTTATTTCATGTATTTATTATTATACCACAGAGTCCATTCCGTAATAGGTTTTCTTTGATAGTGAATTAACAATTAATGTATGTCTATAAGCAAAGCTTCTTATATATTTTTATTCTCGCAAGGATTTAATAATTTATCGTTAGAGTACATGTACTTTGATATCTGAAGGACGTGTTTGTACTGATGTTTACTTGAAGTAAAATATCTATACACACATAGTTAATGCCTGACTCAGTTGGTGTTTTTGAAGAAATGTGCGGTAATTCTGAAATACTCATTCAACTCACCTCAAACATTGCACACGTCATCATATTAAGTAAAATGAACTAAATAACAGAAGCAATGTGCTCAAAACAGACAAAAAAAACCCCAACAGCAACCAACGTGCACGTAAAAGACCCTCGGTCTGAATAATAGACAGAATTGCCACTACTCGGACAAAATGTTACTCACAGCATGCTGCATGGTGTAAATGGCCGTCTTCATTAGAGTCTTGGTGTAGGAGAGATAGGTTTAAAATCTCATAATTTCATTTCATTGTATTTTGACAATGGCTGTGGTTTTGTTTTCCAATCGGACTGATAATCTATCAGATTCGTTCTTACTGTGGCACTTTTCAGTGCCGCGAAAAATCGATTGCTTTCTTTTTCATCTCTCTTGGATCATGAAAATGTTTAAATGTTGCAGAAATGAACTGGGATATAATAAAAACATGAAAGGAACGAACGAGACAGAATTGTAATTTTAATAAGTCTATGGCACTACGGATGACTTTGATCAACAATGTAGTTTTGTTTTGTCTGGTGATGGAGTGTAGTTCATTTGAGTTCTAATACACACCGAACTATTACATTTAATCAGTGGAATTGGCGCTGCCATTTTTTGTTCTTCTGGTCTGATAGTTCAAAGGTTTAGTGGAGATCAGAACTTCAGACAAACGGGAACCATCAAAACAAACAGAACAGAAACTTCAAAACGTAATTTCTAGCCCCATTTTGAAAGGTAATAATATTATTGTCTATGCTATTGAAGTATATAATTGTACCAGAAAGGACCAGTAGATAATTATCGGACCCACGCTATCGTTCTGTGTGCTTTTAAGTAGGGATGTAATTATACGTTTTTTTTTGTTTTTTTTTGCTATCTCAATTTGAATTCTGTTATTTGTTTATTATTCCCACGATATTATGTAAATATTAAGTAGCTTCTATCTCAACAACAAAGTCAGACTGAACTGATAAGTTCGCCGACTTCTAAATAGCTGTACTTTGTCAACAAACGCCGTGAATCTGTCAAAAACTCAAATGACTGCATGGGGATTGAGAAAAAAAACCCCATAAAACGTAGAATTTAAGGAAAATCTGGAAAATAATGTGCATCACAAAAGCTTTGTTTTTTTTTATAGAGGTTTGTAGAAATGGTATGAATTGTGTTTTTACGGCCTTCTTTTCTGCACCGTCAAGGGGCATATCCCAAGGCATACTTTAAATTTTGGCATACTTTGGCTTGGAACTCTTATCTCGTTACAGCTGTTTGAATTAAAAAGAATTACTACGTTAAAACATCACCTATGCCATAATAAGAAAAATTTAATATTTTGTTTCTGGATAGAGCACAAGTAACTATGGTTGATAGTTCAAGGGAGACAACTACAGTTTATTTTGTACACTTCATAAAATTTAAAAATTGTTTTATTTCTCCATAAAATGATATCATACTACTATATAGATTCCATAAATGTATAAAAAACAAAGAAATATGAACATATGAATAACATAATATAATATAAAGTGGTGAGGTTATTTGATCCATTACCTATTAATACTAACACAGAACAGTGGCCTACAGAGAGGAGGGCAGCCCCGGGTATCCCTTTCTGGGAGCATTCAATCAAACTGTGAAATTCAAATTCATTTTTTAAATTTAAATTGGAAATTGTCACTTTCAACATTAACATAATTTGAATGAAAAGATTATTTATCTGTTTTTACATATTTAAAATGCCTTCCTTTCTCACGTTCTTGGTGCTAGGCCTTATACTGTTGTCTTGAGAAAGAGGGAGAGAGAGAGAAATGGTGTTTAATTTGGGACTGACATATAATTCAATTTTATTTCAATAATTTGCTTGCTCATAGGAGTCGTTAAGCAATGGGAGAGGAAACCGAAGGACCCAGAGAAAACCCACGAGGTTGGACAGGCGACCCTTGTCCATGTCAGATACAAGCGGGGAATTGAAACCTGGCCCCCTAACACATCTTATAGTTTGACATGTGAAATGACTAGACCCACCCCCAGCAACTATAAAAAAGTTGGCCCTGAGCATCACCAACCTTCTGCCTGCCACTGACACTGGACTATTCGATGATCTTTGACATTCTATTCTAATATTCTGTACCAGTGATCCTTATTCACTGAAAATCCTGAATTTAAGAATGCTAAGTTATTAACAATTCTAAGTGATTTAAATGTTCTTGAATAAACATCTCCGTGTACTCTACATTCGAAATTTATTACAGTAAAATGTCTTGATAAATTAAATTTTCCTTTCATTGTACCCAAAATGTTTATAATTTCAAGGTCAAGGAAATAATGATTTTTTCTTCAGTAGGTGAAAATAACAAATAACCATTTTTGAAGCCTTTGTTTTTAGATTCATTAAAAAAAGGTGCTGCCCATGTATTTTTTTATAACCTCAAATTATAACTTTATACATGTAATAGAATTAAAATCTGCTGAGCAAAATAAATCTGAACATTGTGATAATATCTGTCTTAATTAAGTCCATTTCAAGTTCAAATGAACATGCTTATCAATCCACTGAAAACTGAATCTTGGAAAAAACGTTATACAGATGATTAAACCAAAACTGTTTTGACATCAAGGAATATTTTCTCTAGCGATTCCATCTGTTGTGGACTGTAGTTGATTCTGCTATTATTTTAAACAAGTTGTGCAAAGATGAGGGAACTTCCAAGTCTATAAATCAATTGAAGAATTCCTACTATAATCTATACTGCTTGCCTTTTAATTTGGTGCTGTCATAGATTTGTTTATTTCTACAGAATTGGTCGTATATGTTTTGAAGTCGTAATGGCATTTAATGAGTCATTGTTTGGTATATACATACCAAGGACCTGGTAAAATCTTAATGCACAATCCAATGTCAGCCACACACTGATTAATAAAAGTCCAGATAAACCAAGATCCATTATGTCATCATCTAAATTTTAGAGAGTTTCTAAAATGCAATTACGACCATATACTTTGTATTAAAGTCACAGAAACATAATACATCACTGTAATATACTAGGGGGGGGGGGGGATGATATTTTGATATTTAACTTAAGGCATTATAATATTTTTCTATGTACAGAATATAGTTGAGTTAATGTGCCCATATACGCTATATATTGAATTGATTATTATATACATTGAATAAATATATTGAGTAAAAACTTGAATAGTTGTATTTAACCTTTGGTTTCCAATATAATCGTTAAATGATTGTAATACATATATAACAACTGTAGTTCTAGCATTTGCAAGCAATAATATTTAACATTATAATATCAAAAATCAAAAAAAAAATCTAAATTACGTGAGCAGATGAACATAAAGAATACTTCACATGTTGTTGTGCAAATCTTAAAAATTCTCATCTGACTTTTCGCAATCTGATTAAAACACAGATCCTATTTCGTTTCGTATTTTATAGTTCAAAATTTTGTTTTCATTGTCTTCACTACACTAGGATCTGGAAGAGTTACCAGTGTTTTGGTTGAAGTAAAGTCTGTAACAGCGACTTCTTGGTTGAAACGTCAATGCTGATCGATTAATCATAGGGTCAAAAGCTGCTCATATGACCCCCTACATGCCTTTCCAGTACAAACTATCAGATCTTCACGTAGTGTAGGACTTTGAATGTATAAAAAAAAAAACGAAACGAAATATAGATCTGTATTTTAAACCGATTGGATTTATCGATATATTAAGTCATGGTGTGTCAGAAGATCTGTAATAGCACAAATGAAGCAAATTTGAGAATTTTTAAAATTTACGCATCTTCCTAATAGAAATAAGTCTAAAACAATGCTAATCAACAAAATACAGGACAAAAACAATAACATACATAAATGATCGAGTCTGATATACTCTTGATGATAATATACATAATAAGCTTATATAAAATACAGATATAGCACCGTTTGGTTAATGTAATATGTCACATGTCATTTACAATGATAGAACGACACAACATGACAATATATATACGTATATTAACAGCAGCACTAATATACAAGATAATAACCGCTGAGAAATAAAACAAGTTTGTCGAGTCCGTGCATAAACTTAATAATTCACATTAAGATCAAACCATGATGGTCAGGAGTGACTATATTCTATCAGATATCAAATAATTTTATAATTAAAGCCACTGATTGTCGTTTTAGGGATTTTGAATTGCTTGCAACCTACAATGTATTCTGCACACAAATGATCAATTTGCTTCAATCTTCGAGAATGAATCCAAGCTGGGAGACTATCTACCATTGATATCTTGGTTTTGTTTTCTTACTTCAAAATCTAATAAATGAAATGGGGTTTAAGTCCTACATTTTTGCTTCGACTGGGCTAATGAAGACGGGCATACGCCATACAATGTGCCAAGGGATCTTTTATGTGTACTCCAATGTGTACACAGGACCTCTGTCTTTAGTCCTATTTAAACGAATAGACAGTTGTCCTTGTCAGGACCTCTATTCTGCACCACTGACAAGGGAGAAACCACGTCAGGATATCCGGATGAACTTTCTCTGCCAATATCAAATAATCTTTCTGAGTACAAATTAAGATGTACTAAGTTTCATATTGTCTGAAAAATGCACAATCAGGGTTGGCAACTTTAAACTAAAAAAAAAACCCAACAGAGTTACGATAAGCAATTATTCAAACTTATTCGATCCGTTTCGCTGTTTCGTGAATTTAATGAGTTATCAGGTTTATGCATTGACCCACAGAAGTAAAAACGTCACTGATAAGTCGTAGGAATGTAAGGGTAAGCGGGGTATCCGATTTCCTTTGAGAAACATTTTACATTTTCCTAAAATTATTTTGCATACTGGTATTATGAGGAGAGTTTAATTAAATAATTCAGTTTTAAAAAAAGATTAAGCTATAAAATTCTAAACATAAATATATTGCATAAAAAAGCTTAAGAAAGGTTTGCTGCGTGGGAACATAATCTTAAAACCATGTCATCGAAGTATGAAATATATCCAAATGCATTGTTTATTTTTAAACTCATTTTGGTCAATTGAAGCAAATATACAAAAACATGAAACAGACAATGGAATGAGAATTGTTTTCATTTATGAATGCTTTTACCATATTCCACTGAATAATCACCAATCTAAAATTCAAAGTCGTTTGAGACATTTATCAACTGATTCAGGAGATGAAGACGACATTCCCATTCCTACCCTATGGACTGGCCTTTCAAATAATTATGTCCAGCCCTTCTGACAAGTTTACCAGGTAGCATTTGTCTGCAATTACATTACATTACACCCAAGGATTGAACTATCCAAAATAGATAGCCAATTCACAGATCAATTATGTGCTGGAATTTATTCAGTGGAATATGGTATTATACCGGTAATTAGCTTGTGTTATTAAAGAATGTATATTTAACATGAGAGGTATTGAGCAGTACATGTATAGGATTGATAACATTTTACACACTTCTACAGTTTTACCCCTACTAGACCTACAACATGAACCCTGGTTCACTTTCAATAACCCTGTTATCATGGCATTTACAATATACCTTCACATCATTTACAGTATAATTTAAATTCTAACAATTAAAAAAAAAATATGGTTTTCCAATACAACCAACAAAATTATAACTCAAAAGTTGATGGATAAATTTACCAGTACATTTAAACACGATTTGCAAAATATTTTGAATTCTATCAAATAAAAATCAAAAAAATCTTGGTTTTCATTAAACATAACAGTACTTTTGTAAAAAAAAAAAAAAGGTGATGTATAACTTTTAAAGGATATTTCAGTAAGATTTCCAGAATATTTTTAATTTTATCAATTTTATAAAAATATCTCATGGTTTTCAATTTAATTACACCACAAAACTTTCAGAGAATTTTTAAGTAATATTTCCAACTTATAGCAAAATATTCTATTGATGTCATTAATATATAATCATGACATAAAACACATAATGTAAAGCAGGGCTTATGTTGAACTAACAACTAAGAGCAACTGGCGTTTCATCAACTTTCATTTCTGCAACTGGCTTCAACTGAAAATGGGTAGGAACACATCTTGAAACTCACTCATAGCAACAAGTTGCTAATTTGATTAACACTAAGCACACTTACAACTATTGTGATGGAGTGCCCAAGTGTACATTTGACGTTGATTCCATAAAATGGTTAGGTTTTTAAACGTTAAAAACTGTGTAATTCAACATTATGCCCGAATAGTATAAATAGAAAACGCTTGCCACGTGAGTCCAATCAGTAATAGTTAAAATCAGTTGCTCCCAGTTTTCAACATAAACCTGTCTTGATGTTAATCTGTTTTCATATAGTCACAATCTACGAACAAAACTTATAGCATTACAAGTTCCTCTACTTAATTTGTGTATATACAAGAATATATCTAGATCATTTTATAATCTGAATGCGTGATAATTCATATTTTTGTCATTAATCTCTCAACTCAAAACAATGTATGTATTTGGAACACATACATACATACATGTATGTCTATATATGGCAATGAGTAAAATCAGTATTAATTAATGATACTTATAACTCATACTAATATGGCAATGATATACACAATAATATAGTATAAATGTATAAAATAAATATACTAAACTAAGTTCATCATATTGAAATGTATTACATGTACTATACAAACAATAAGGATATCTAACCATTAAAAGCCCTCCAGCAGCTCTTAAATTTTTTTTTAGGGTTTCTCTTGTAAGGTTTTGTGCAATATTAACTTTGTGACAGAAAATGGAGAAGAGACCAAAACTTATAGACTTCATCCAACCTAACTATAAAGGATAGCACTAAGAGTTGAAGCTAAGCTTTTCCTTCGAAATATTGCCAGCCAGTTAATTTTAGCAGAATATCTTTTCCAAAAAAAAAATGATAATTTTAAAATAAATTTTGAATTGTCTTCACACATAAAAACTATAAATTGTTTGTAATTTTGTGGGATGTAAATTTCACTGCCAATCACTCCAGACAGGCAAATACATAATTGAAACAAGAAACCTAAACTAGAGAATTCACAAGCTCATTATGAGAGTTTAATTGACTGACTGATGGGCACAGATGACAGAAATATACAACCACATCTACTAATAACTGTGACCTATGGTAAATAATTTGATCTTTCATCAGTTCAGCAAAACAAAGGTGATTCATTTTTAGGATGAGGTTATTCCTAACCACAAAGATTACCTCATACATATTTTTGAAGCCTTTAATGCCTAATCCTAGCTCATTAAAACTACCCAGCACATCTTGGGCTTGATTATTATACAGAGTGTCCCAATAGAATGTTGCCCTAACCCTAACCATTGTGGTTACGAATAATCTCTTCCTTTCTTTTTATCTGAATCAATGATGTAGTACACGTAACAAGCATGAAAATAACCATTCTTGTTAATTCTTCATTCTCTTGTCAAGCATCCATACAGTTTCACATTATTTCCAATGTTCAAGTTGCACAATGCAAGTGAGAGTCAACACTTATTAATTCAGTGTAACGGCCTATTCTATTGATGGACTTAATCACAAAAACTTAAAAACTACAATATTTAAGGATTTAATTGTTTTAAAATTTTAATACAAACTTCAGCTGTTAGCCACTCAATAGACTGCATTCTAAAAAATATTTTAGTTTTATGTTTTCATGAAAAAGGCCCTAGGATTCTTTCTTTAACACCATTACTAAATTTTTCTTCAATATTCATAGAATACTTCATGAATAAAATATCTTAGTTTATGTTTTCGTGAGTATAACAGTCCCAGAATTATTCTTTCTTTATTTTCCTACCACGATTTTTCCTACCCAATACTAATTATCTACACATTCAAATAGAAAACTTCATTAAAAATATATCTACATAAATATTATAATAAATTACTAAATGGTATGTTTTTGTTCTGTTTCATCATCAGTTAGCTACTTGTATTAATATCATACTACACATTAAAATGTGATTTGTATATCATAAATACATGAATGACATGGTTATAAATACCCTGTAGTGTAACAAGATAGTAATGAATTTACACTGAATTTACACTTGTGGCCTTTTATACATACACAAGTATACACTCACATTTCCATATCTGAATTCATGACCAAACTCTCGTGTTAGAAACCTTAAATTCATTTTATTCAAACTTATATCTCTTTTATTTAGTAAACTATGAGATGAACACAATTATAAGTTAAAAATAGGGTCAGCACTTCATGATATAAAAGAATTTAAATACTGAAACCACTAGTAATATATCAGACAATGCTAAAAAGCTTGAACAGCTATAGCAATACATTATAGATTAGTATATATATCTTAATTCTTTTTTAATTAAAAACCTTTCATATTCTATCGATAAAAAATCAAATATTTGAATTCTACTCTCATGAATATCTATGAGCATATTGAGCTTACTGATGACAACTAAAACAATACGATACGATCTCCTGTGATGTTGTAAAATATGATACAATTTTCGGTGAAGTCATAAAATATTATACAATCTTCTGTGAAGTCGTAAAATATGATACAATATCCTGTAAAGTCGTAAAATATTATACAATCTTCTGTGATTTTAAAATTCTACATTAACGCAGCAATACGATGATTATATTCATAGATTATATATAAAGTTGTAATTACTTGGTTCTTTAGGCATAGGTGGAGGATTTTTAGGTATGGTAATACCCTCAGTATCTAGTAAACGTAGCTTAATCTCCATACTCAGTAAAGTTTCAAGATCAGCTTCCGTTTTTCTACTTGTCATCTGAAATAATTGATATTTTTATAATAATAATAGCATGTACTTATTCCATATCAGTTTATCAATATTCAAAAATAATTTAGTTGATTTCCATGTCACTAATCTAAGGATCAAAAAAAATGACCCCATTATCTAAATAAGGCAAAAATAATAGATTAGTTTGATGGTGTTCACAAAAAAGAGGGAGGGGGATAAAAGAGAGAGAGAGAGAGAGAAAGAGAGAGAGATGAACATACATGTAAACTAGCTTATAATTTGGGGCTTAAATATGGTAATCTTTATTTTAATAATTTATGTGCAAGTTGGAGTATTCAGCAGTTAGAGAGAGAGAGAGAGAGAGAATGAGAGAGAGAGAGAGAGAGAGAGAGAAATGGGGCTTGCGCATAGGGGTTTTAGTAGTGGGAGGAAACTGGAGGACCCGGAGAAAACCCATGGGGTTGGACAGGCAACCCTACTCCTTGTCACATACAAACAGGGAATCGAAACCAGACCTTTTGATACAGGCGCATGTGTTAACCATTCATTCAGCCATGAATCCCTCTCAAAAAGTTAGGTAGGCAACAATACTCTTTGTCACTTATCAGCCTGGGATCATGCCACTTGATTAAATGACAGATCTGATGATCTACAGTGCATCATTAGATCACTCGACCACCCAACCCCCTTTCACTGCTTCATTACAATTTAAAGAAGAAAACACAACCTGGATTTCAGTAACTTTCAAACAAAATTCATCATCTTGCATGGCAGAAGTAACAAAATTAAATGTCTAAGAACTTGGTTGTGAAAAACACTTACAGGGTTTCCTAATAAGGCATTTATACCATCCGTCCAATGATCAAATTCTAATTCTGATGAAGCAACAAAATTATATGATTCCGAGGTATCTGGTATTATACTAAAGGCACTGTCACTTGCATTTGTCTGTAAAAAAAAACAAAATTTAACATTAAATGAAAGTAAGAAATAATACAATTTTATTGTTTTCCATCTGGCATCATTTAAATGTTTCTTTTTTGACTTATTACCTAATATATAGGTCTTCCATTTTACTCACTCAACCATACTTACAGCTGTATTTCAAATCCTAGAATCTGGTTTAGCATGACCAGTGAAAACATAGTTAATAATACAACTGGTAGAGAAAAACTTACCCCTTTTCTAGGTCTGTTATCTTTAACATGTGTACAATCTTTTCCTACTTGTAGACCTTTGATGTCCATAATTGGTACTGAAAACAAGAAATATTCACTCAATTAGAGCTTGACAAATAAACAATTTTTTTTAAAAAAAAGTACAAGTGTACTATGGGGGGGGGGGAGGGGAGAGAAAGGGTTAAGGTCCACATACATAAACTAGGTCATTTCAGGACTAACATATGGTTCAATATTTTATTTCAATAATTCGCTTGTGAACGTAGCTATCTTCAGTAGTGGGAGAAAACCAGAGAAAACCCATGAGGTCAGATAGGCGACCCTTCTTGTCATGTTTGATGTCATCAAAAATCAAAGTCTATCAATCAATGCACAACTGCCCAAGAAGCAAGCATGAAGCATTGTCCCCATGAAAAGTAAGTAGTGCTTGTTACCCATTTCCTGGTCGAAAAATGAAATGAAATGAGGTTTAAAGTCCTACTGTTCTGCTCCTGCTGGCCGGGTTAATGAAGACAGGTATATATCACACAGTGTGCTATGAGGAACATTTTACCCGGACAGCGGCACTCTGGCCTACTCTTATACTGATTTTCAACTGCCAGGGGATCTTTAAAGCACATGACAATGTGTACATGGGACCTCAGTTTTTTGTCCCATTCGAACAACTAGACAGCTGTTTTTGTCAGGTGCTTAGTCCTGCACCACTGACAAGGGGAAACCGTACCAGAAAATTCCAACACGATACCTCCAGGCCAGTGAGCCAGCGTCTTACTCACTTAGCCACTGTGACCCCTGGTCCAATAAGGCTTTTAAAACCGATTACTTTTACTGAAGATTTTTGGGACATACTATAAAATAAATGAAGTTGGGTTTAAAACTTCTCAATTCAAGATCTACTTTTGAAAAATATGTATTTAATTTCTCATTTGATGACATATTTCTGTTACATTTTTTCAGTCTGCTTTTTGGTTGTGTCTATATAACCCCTTCTTGAGCTAATCTCGACTACAGAGTCTAAATCTTGATTTTTACTCAATATTTGCATAGACCTCTATGGGTATGAAGTGGTTAGTTCAGGAAGGGTTAAAGGTATTTTGTATTTAAAACAATACCTACATTTATTATGAAGTTGTTCTAGTGGAGGAGAATCACTTTCAGAACATACACCATAATGGAATGCTTTATGATTAGGAGCAAGTCTCCAATACCAGTATTTATCTGAAAATATACCCAAACCTTGGATCAGTTATTATATAAAGCTTTGTCTGACTTATTACTAAAATAAATCTGTAACAAAATCATAAAGAAACCATACAGTAATATTTTCAGAACCCCATTGTCTGGTACTAATACTTGGATTCCTGTTAACTGAAGACCATGCATTTCCCTTTTCAGTGACAGTCATAACAATGACAGTGATTTCTTCATAACAATGATAATGATTAAAACATCTTAATTTCCGTGTCGGTTTAACGATTAAAATTTTCAGAGACTGTCAGAATAATGAGTGACATCATCATGACAATGAGAATGATCAAAACATCTATAAAAATTAAAATAAAAGGACATGTTTTTTCATCTGTAATTAAATATTTTTTTTAAAAATAAATACCTAAGCAGAAAATTTGTTCAAATAGGCATTTAGAATATACATGAAGATTGTTTTTTGCTTCTAACTTATAAATTTTGGTACATGAAGAATATGCACTTTATTACACAGATTTATTGGTTAAATTAAAAGGGGCTTTATTGAAGATTAGATAAAGAGCTGGCAGTTCTCACTATAACAGTTAACAACGAGATTATGTAAAGGGAAAATGCTGAAAATTTCAGTCAAATTGCGTCAGTCAAAGCCAAGAAAACCATATTCCAAAATCACTGAAGCATCGATCATCATAGTTACTGCTGTCCTATAATAACAAGGTCTTGATTAATCATTTTTGCGTTTAATCATCAAATGAGTGTTGAACAGCAGCTTGGATTCAAATCCAATAAAAATCGGACACATAAGATGGCATCGAGATATGATTATGCATGGTCCTTTCATGTTAATAAATGTCTAATTAATGATTTATATAACATTTCAGGCCTGAAGAAAAACCTGCCAGACAGATTTAGCTCTTGCATAGTGTATGTTTAATAATCTTCAAGGCCCATTCACACCAATAAGACTGTACTATGGCTGCAATATATCCCTGATACCGGGTATTCCATCTTTGAATGATCAGATCTATTTGATAAGGCCAACTTCCAGTTTGGTCAAAGGTCATGAGATATAAACAGAGCTAGCGTTAATCCTAACCCTAACCCTCACCCTGTACCTAGCCCTAACCTACAATCTCTGCAACAATCACTTACTCTAACCTTATTTACATCTCAGAGACCTTGACGAAGAAAATTATGCTGGCCTTAATTAATAGATTTAGCCATCTTATCTTTGAATATTTCCAGAAAGGGATAAATAAACATGACAAATCAAATATAAAGGAGAAATTTAAATTTGACAGAAGATATAAAAAATAAAAATCTCCTGAAAATAGAAAGTAAATTGTTTCAAAGACACAAACACAAAAAAGTATCGAGACATTAATCTTAAATGTGGGTTCAGGTACAAAAAAAAATAATAAATAAAATGAAAGTACAACATGATAATCATTCTTTTTGAACAATTATCATATAAAGAAACTCTGGAAAAGAATTTTAACTTTTTTTATGAGAATAAAAAAACATTCATTTCATTCCAAATGCACAAAATGGTGCCGAAAGTCAGTAGTCAAAAGTAGTTTGACATACAAAATGTATAGACCTACAAAGTGTGTGTGTATCCATGCCTACGTGAAGTAGAAATCAGCCTATGAAGTGACAAGCTAGAATCGTTCAAGATCCATGCGAATATTTGCATGCCAAAGTTCAGTCAAGATGTGAATGGACCTTCTTACTACACATACATGTACTATAATCAATAATGTCATCTCTTATAAAACAGCACAGTCTTGATATACAAGTCTTAAAATTAGAACAACTTGGATATTCTTGATGTACTAGTCTTAAATTTCATCTGCTGATTGTCAATAAATGGATTTTGATTCCCTGGCAAACTACAATATTGTGAAAAATCGAATCTGGAAAATGATTTTCAGCCCAAAAATAGTTCTATTATGTTCAGTATTTACAAATATATGCTGAATTGAAAAACATTACAATATTGGGCATTCTCCTCAGTTGATTTACGCAAGCTAGCGCCATTTATAAGTGTTTGACAAAATCTGTTCATTTGCCCTGTTTAATCTGACTGAATCCAAGTCAAGAGATTATCTATTTTGCTCACGTAACTAACCGTAAAAAATCTAAGTATGTACATTTTAGCATGGATTAAGCCAAAAGAATTTAATACAGTTCAAAAAATGCACGATTAGGGATCAGTGATGTAGTTAGATCTTTATGTAGTGTGGGGTATCAAAATTTAAAACCAGAATAAAACAAAGATCTGATTTTAATTAGACTGGTTCGATGTGAATTCTTAGTAATATTTACTTTGACATTATTAAGTTTACTCGTAGCATGAGCCCGAAATATATCCTGATTCACAGATCAGTTAAAAATTCTTACACTATTACCACAGATTAATTTGACTGTTGATCATACTTTTATTGGTTGAGTCTTAGGCTTCTTTTGAACAGTATTGCTCTCAGAACAAAAAGAAAATAATGTATGTAATTGGTTCAAAAAATAATCACTTCCTACATATAATATATAGAGAGAGAAATGGGGTTTAACATCAACTAGTTCATTTCAAGACTAACATATAGTTCAATTTTATTTTAATAATTCGCTTGCGCATAGAGGTTTTTAGCAGTGGGCTGTGGGAGGAAACCAGAGAAAACCATGGTTGTACAGGAGACAATACTCCTTGTCATGGCAAACAGGGGAATTGAAACCACGCTAGCTGACTCAATGACAGACCTTATGATGCAGCGCGCAAGTACTAACCATTCAGCCATCTCACCCCCACACACCCCCCCCACTTCCGATATATCACATATTATATATCTAATTATATTCTTTTATTTAGAATACTTGGATTTGTATTTAATTTTTAGAAATTATCAGACGAGAAAATAAAAATAGTTTTTCAATAAATATAAAAAAAATGTATTAAAACATGTGAACGTTGATCGACAACAAACACAGGTTAGTTTTCTACAGTGTAAACTTCTAACTCTAACTGTTTCTAACTATCTGACAGTGAGTCACATGTAAAGCTTAATTTAAATAATATCAAACCTGGAAAAACGGCACCTATTACAGAAAATGCCAAGCACAAATATTCTGGTTCCTGACATTTTTTATGGAACAGATTCGTCTCATTGATATATCTAATACATGGCCAGCACAAAGTTTAAAATGTCAGGTACCAGTTTATGAGTGCTTGTCAGTTTGTTAAAGGACAATGTTGGTGTTAGTCATTATCACATATGTGATAGAACTGGTTAAATAAAAACGTACAAATATAATTTGAACACAGAAATCATTGCTATGATAGATGGGTAATGAAGATTTCAAGAAATAGAAGTGACGAAAACAAAAGGAAAACATGTGATAACAGATACATGGGCGATTTTCTGCCCACTAATAATTCCTTCGAAGACCAAAAGTTGTTATATGAGACTGTATCTGACAATTATATAAAAAATAACTGACTGCCACTAGATAAGAGAAAACAAAAAAATAGAAAAAGCCTGTGTATTACAATGTTTTCATTAAATAAAGAATGTATAAAAACAAGGGAATGTACAAACTATTTCTATTTTTCTTGTTTTCTATTATCTAGTGACACTCAATTACTTTTTCGAAATTGTCACATATCCTCTCACAGTCTTACATAAAAACTTTTGGTCTTCGAAGGAATTATTAGTGAGCAGAAATTCGGCCGTATATCTGTTTTCACTTGTCACTTCAGTCATATAGAAGGATAACTCATGTTTTCCTTTAGCTTTCGTTACTTCTGTTCCTTTAAAACTTCATTACGCATCTATTGTAGCAATGATCTCTGTATTAAAATTATATTTGGAACGTGTTTAACCAGTTGTATCAAATATGTGATAGTGACTAATACCAATATTGTCCTTTAAGTACAACTAAAGTCATTATTTCAAGGTCTACTAAAATACTGTAGGATTAATTCATACTGAAACAAGTCTGTAGTTGTGCAGAGGGTCAGCAGGGCGACGTTGTTACTTTTCTGTATTGTTACATAGAAATTAGACAGCCCGTGTGTAACAGACTGAATTAGGGGAAACATTAATACGCCCAGGTTTCCTTACTGGCTAATGAGTCAACGGTATCTAGTGAAACCGAATGAATACTGGCCAAGATATATTTCTGAGTTTTTCAAGTCTGCATCCTTTTTAATAAATTTTCTCCATCTAAGCAGCTATGTCACATATCACGTATCATTACAACTGAAACTTGGGTAACAGCTACACTTTTCTCAAATAATGAACAGTTTCATAAAAAATAAACTGAACATTTAACAAAATAAGAACAAAAAGACTGTACTGCGAAATCATAACAAATGACAAATAATATATAAATACACATACAAACTAAAAGTTCAAATTTTACAAAAGCGAAAGTTTCAAAAAAATCAATCCACATTAACAATTTGGAATTTAAAAAAAGAAATGGAAATATACAAATGTTGATTTGGTAGACTGAGGTGTCACAAGTGCAGCTTGTATAAAGTGAGACAACAGAGCAACAATACCAAGATTTATACAATGATGATATTAAATAACTTTACCATAACTTTGACGTTTCTTCATTGTATCTGTAAAGTTTTCGTCAAAACAAATTGTAATAACTGATATTGGAATATTTGAAACTAAAATCAGGCATTTAATTTATTTCAATTTTAGTCTTGGAAATTTGGTGGTTATACTCAAAGATGCATTATGTAAGATTTAGATCAAGAGCTGGTTGTTCTTACTTTAATAGTTCCAAAATAGATGATTCAAAATCAATATATTGAAAATTTCATTCAAAGTACTTTATTCCGAGCCAAGTTATCACTGTTTGTAGTTTTGACAAGATGTGTGCATTGATTGTTAATTATCATAACCACAGTACTGGTATATTTGAGTCTTAGCCTCGTTTATCCCTTTAAGTTCGATCAAATCTAAATGATAAGAAAGATTATTGGAAATAGTAGCAGGTGGTTTAAAATCTGCTTCTATTGTAGTGATATCGCAGACAATTCTTAATCTAGTTCTTCGTACTATATTCAATCTAATTTGTCATCAGGATCTTGTAAGTTTCAGATGGTTAGGACTGATTGTGCGCCTTATACATCACAAAATATGACATTTTTCGCAACCAATTATAACTAGAATTAGAGTTCGGCGTATGTCCCTGTGTTCAAGCAAATAAAATACTTAAATTCACTTAAAATACATTTTAAACAACAATAACCTTGAAATATAATTCAAATAAAAGATAATAACACTGAAATATAATTCAAATAATGTTACTATATATAATACCCCAAAACACATTCTTCCTACAATTTACAAAAATTAACGGATGTGTAATGGAGTGTTTGAAACTAACAGAGGGTGAGTATAGTTGTGGAAGATCCTCTCTTGTTGCCGGGTTGTTCATCAGTCGCAGGTGGTAGAGTTAAATAATCTGGCACAAGTAAGATTTGTTTATTTAGCATATGTCATTTGTTTTAGCATAATTAAAAATTCGCAGAGTAACGAATTGAATTCACAGCAAATGAACATTGCAGTAAACAATCAAGATTTGATTTCAAAGATTGTAGTAGAAAACACCCATTTAATTTTAATTGTAAGGGTTATGTGAAAGTATAAACATGATCTTCTGAAATTATCATACTGTAAACACAAGAAATTAATCCTAAAAATAACGGCAGTGTGGATTTTAGTAATTAATTTTGAACTAAACCGTAAGACAAAAAAAAGTTTACACTGATCTCTGGGGCAGCCACTCGATTTTACGGAACAGAAATGATCATTCAAATTAATGCTATGATAATTATTATGTGGTTCATATTATTAATTTCCTGTATTAAAGTGTATGCCTTCTGTTAATTAAACAACTACTTCTACTTCAACCATTTTGTATTTCTCAGTTTAAGCTTTCATGATTATTTTTTAAATATTAACAAGGTATTATCACTGATCTGAAAGCTTTTGAGAGGGGTATCAAAGTATTTTTTGGTTACTAAATTAATTTTTCTTGCGAGAAATTGGAAGGCAATTTTTAATAAAGTGGTCCGGTAGAACAAAAATCCAAATTGCTGTGGCCTTAATATTTCTGTAAAGTATGACTTTAGCTGAAGTAAAAGTGTTGCACAGCCCATAATGTTAGTATATTGTTCAAACTATAATAAAGGACCGGACATTGAATTTGAAATCCCTTCAAAATGTTAGTATATCGTTTAAACTATAAATAGATGACCCAACAATAAATTTGTCATCTCTTCAAAATGTGAGTATATTGTTTCAACTTTAAATAGAGGACCTGATCTTTAACATCTTGTTTCTTGAACCTACCTTTCATCCGATTTTTAGCCGTATATTTATTAAATCGAGTGCCTTCTTCTAATACATTTAACCTCTGTTGTTTAATCAAATCCAATATTTCTGGTTTCAGTTTCTCTCGTAACTCGCTGAAATAAAATCATAAAATAAGAATTTAAATTAAGGTTTGAGTGGCCCCTTTATGTCTTTAAAACCATTTAAATGAAAAATCCTCTTTTCTGAACGAAACAGACTGATGATGACAGGCTGTATGCTATGACGAGAATTTGGCACAGGCAGCAGTACATGTATTTACATCTTCCAACAATCAAAGGTACACAGGACCAGTATTTTTTTCCAGTCCATTCAAAGGGCTAGATGTTGTTTCTTGCCAAGTTTTACGTTAGTGACAACAGAAACCAGACCGGAAAATCTTGAGGAACTCCTGGCTGGAGAGCATGCCCTTTACCCACTGAACCACCTATAAAATCAATAAATCAATTCCACTGAAGCATGGTCATCACATCGAATGGTAATTTAAATATTCCAACATTCTCGAAACAACAATTACTTCTTCTGGCTCCACCACTGGTGTTACGAACACAATCTTTTATTTAGTGTGTTGTTTGAAGTGGATGCTTGAGGAAAGTTTTTAAAACGTTGATCTATTTGGTTTAAGAGAAATGAATATAGAAAAAGGTGGACCATTTTCTTTAAGAACCAGGGGACACCTGTAAATGAGGTTTGCTGGCTGTATTCACTTCAATTCAACTTTTCAAACTTGAAATTAATTCTTAGATAAAATTTTGAAAGAACTAACATGATTGGTTTAGCCTGCGAAGACCATTCTTCTTTCGATTGCCTTTCAAGTTCCCATAACTTCATGATTTCAGCATAACTCAACTGGTTAAGACGATTCTTAAAAGCATCAAAGGTCGCTGGGTGGATATCTAATGCTCTAATCACCTGTTCTTTAACTACACCCAATACCTGGAAATCAGGGAAGAAAGAGAAACTATATAAATACATTGATGAAAAAATGAATATACTTCCTTATCCACATCATTATAAGGAAGTCATCAATAAGTAGAAAGATAATAAAATTGTGTCCTATTGTATTGAGTCACGTTTTTATACTTCAATTATCTTATCAATTGAAATGAAATAGGGTTTCATATTCTAATCTGATGCACCCACTTGGCTAATAAAAACTGGTATACAAGATTACACCATGTATTGTGCAATGAGTAACATTATGCAAAGATCGCTTCATACATTGTACTGTAGTGTTTGAAGAAACAGAAAAAAATTGATAACTTCCTGGCAATTCAGTGATAAATAAACAATATATATCTATGACGGTTTCTTTCATTGGCCAATATCCATAAAATCAGTTTTATAACAATTTCCAAATATTCAGATTAACAAATCCACAATAAAGGTGTCCAAAATTAGTACTCAACAAAGAAAATATATCCAATAAACACATACATTTGGCAGTGAGTAATGATTTCTTTCTCTTTCTGACAAACATTTGACATGATTGGAATTTTATTACTGACATTGAATATTAGCCCTCAAGTTTATACAGGTGTCTGTCCAGCCTGTTGCACATGGAATTTATTAAATTTTATAGGAGAACTCTGTTAGTTTGGAGTGATGGAACTTTAATCGAGTGACACAGAATTAAGTCCTACCACAGTTGTGCTTGTCTCATAAAAATAATTTTTTACTGAGATTGATTTGTCGAGATAGTCTCCTATTCAGTTTGATGCCTTTCGATTCAAGAGCGTTCAATCAAGTGTCCCCAATATTAACTCTACCTTTTCAAAATCTTTGGCTGTGGCTTTCATTTCTCTCCAGGTTTTATTGAGAAGCTGTATAACAATGGAGAAGAATTCTTCAAATGGTTTATCGTGATGGAAGAACATGGGATAAAATCTATTCCCTTCTTCAGAAGCTGTAATATAGAAATATGATAATAGGATACTTGTCGAAACGTCATGCTTTTAGAATAAAACCAGTGATTTTTATACCCCTTAAAGATTATGTAATATAGAAATCATTATGTGAAAAAAAATGGGGCTTGTCAACCCTTTTAAACACAGCAAAGCCTGGTGAAAACTATACTTAGTTTATTTTTAGACCAACCTATTGTAATTTTGGAGCAACACATAATAGGAGAATTTTGCTTTGGGCAGTGGAATTTTCATTAAGTGGAGTTATTGAGAGTACACAACACCACAAACATTTTCACACAAGAATATTGCTAGTATTGGAGCTTACACTATGAGAATTGCTGAATTAATACACACTTTCATTAATTAGTATAAGAGAGAAAAAGAAATGGGGTTTAATGTCCACTGGACACAAACTTGGTCATTTTGGGACTAACATATGGTTTTATTTTATCTCAATAGTTCGATTGCACGTATGGGTCATTAGCAGTGGGAGGAAAACGGAGGACCCTGAGAAAATCCACGATGTTGGACAGGCAACCTTACTCCTTTTCACATTCAACCGGAGAATCGAGACAACTCCATCGAACTCAATGACAGACATTATGATAAGGCATGCACAGGCTAACCATTCGGCCATCCAATCCCCCCCCCCCCCGACATATAGTATGATAAATTACTCAGGCTTGCATTGATTTATTACCCTTTTAAATAAACACAAGAATAATATCTTACGTGTATCTCCAATATGAAGAATTTCACAAATCTTTAAGGTTAACGTAATGGAAGCTTTAACAAATGGGCAATCATGTTCATCTGCTCGACTAGAATTTTCTAAAACAACCTGAAAAGAAAGGCACAATTATAATTATCATATGGAATACAAATTACTTATTTCAGGTGAAGTTCTGCCCAAGAATTTTTTGTATTCAAAGAAAACTTGTAATAGCATCCAATGGTCCTTTCAATAAAATAGGTTAAAATTATGAGAAGAAAAATGAAATTGGGTTTCACGTCTTGATGTGACTGGGTCACTGAAGACGGGGAGAAGAAAAAGCTTACAGGGGCATTATTTAAGATTTGGATAAAGATCTGTCCATTCCAGCTATATTTCATTGCAAAATGGATATCTTGAATAATTCATTCAAATTATTTTATTTTGAGCGACCCGTTCTGATCTACTAAAAATCAGAGCCATCCGAAGACATGAGAGTTGATTATGGTCTAATAATTTATATAAAATCTAAGGCCAAAAGAAAGACAGATTTAGCTCTTACTTAATGCCTTTTTAATTGTGAATATCTTGTTTGTCTGACATTGGCAACTACACTAGGTGCTGTCCAGAGGATGACATATGGGGTACAAGGGCAGATCAAGATAAGGATTGACATGCCTGGTGGCATGATTTCTAAGTTAAACTACTTCCGGTACAGGTGTGTCAATCATTTTGGTTTTTTGAAATGTGTATTCTGCTCTTAATTGGTGTATAGATACAATAATATCTTATGAAATAACTTAGATGTCCAGATTAAGCTGTGCAGCAGATATCTGATACAATACTTAATATATTTCATAAATCCTTTATTCACAAAAATCTACGACAACCAAAAGATTTTTAAACTGTTAAGATGACTTACCTTGACATAACTTTCTCCATGTGTTCTAGCAAAATATAGCATATTATGTAGAGCTAGTGAGCCAGGTGGGGTCGAGCCAAAATCTCTCGCTGGATGCGATACATTCTGAAATATTTGATCATCCATAAGCATTTTGTACAAAGATTTCATTAGGGACAATAATATTTTGGACATTTATTTATTTTTCAATGAAAATATGTAAGATATACTTTTAAAATTTGTACATTTTAGTAATTGTGTTAAAATGCATAATTTCCTTGAGATGAATTTATATAAGCTTTAGCTTATTGTCTAATCCATTACATCAGTGTTGTAATTAATCACCAAATAATCATGATGTACTCGAAATAAAGTATCGTTTAAACCATGTAAGTTATGTTTACTTTATCACCCCGGAGGATCCTTCCCAAAAATTTGAAACATGAACAAAATGACTAATTCCATACTGATTTTTTTTTTTTTATATAAAACCAATTTATTAACAAATTCGTAATTACATTCATATTATATACAAGAAATAATAGTATAGTATAATATTATACAAAGCAATATATGTTGTACAGTCACTTTTGAACAAAATATACAATCGGATATTATACAATATCAACAGGATTAATTAGTAATTATATTACATTATACTAATACATGGCTTTTAAAACAAACTGGATTACTCTTTTTAAAATTTTAATGTGTAATACATGGTAAATTATATTGAAAGTCTTGGGAGATCCGCGGGCAGGGGCGTAAAAATCCACTAGCCTGACACTACCAAAAATAACCTACAGGCTAGTGACCGATTTAGCCGTACTAGTCCTGGGCTAGTGCCCTTTCATTGCTCATTTTTTCTGTGATTTAAACTAGATAAATGAGATGTGAAATACTGCACTTTTATTTCTCCAATCCAAAGGAAGCATAACATTACAATAGTTTTTCTGTGACTAGTGAACACGGGAAGGTTGTACCTCTTCTATTTATAGTAGGGCTAAATATAGATCTCAGTCAATACCATCTAAAGTCATGTGATAATCTAGACTACAATGCATGATGGGGGATGTAAGAAGCACTTCCCACCTCTCGCAATTTAAAGTCATGTGACAATCTAGACTACAATGCATGATGGGAGATGTCTACTTTAGTTTTTAGTTATATCATAGTAATAGATAAGGACCTGCAATATCCGCTATTTATCGGATATATTGTAATAAAAACTAGTTCAAATTAACCAAGAACAAAACTTCGCATATTAATCAAATTAGTCCGTCATTTATAAACTGATTGTTCTACATTAATTAATAATATAGGCAACTTTCTGTTGGCGTACGTCGGCACAGTATTTAGACCAGGAACAGTATCCCGTGCGGTAATTTGATATGCGGTGGAGTTGAAAAACATTCGTCACATGGATTGAGGCCCAGAAAAACTGTATACTCCACATCGACTCATATACCCCGTACAATATAGAATACAGTTCAGTTAGGAAGAATACATTTAATGTGGTCAAATGGGTGGCAATCTGCAATGTACATTATTGACGATTAAAGTTTGTACATTGTCCAACTACGGACTAGTGGAACTGGATGCCGGGCTAGTGGATTGAAAAATATTTTTACGCCCCTGTCCGCGGGCAGTGGCAAGTGTTACTATATTTAAAGGTGACGTAATCAGATAATTGTGTGATAGCGATATTATTCTTATAAACTTTGAATTATAGCCTGGACATATCCGAACAAATCGCTTTTAATTAATTATTTAAATTATTGACTTAAAAATAAGGCATTAAAGTGACTTGTTTGTTTCACACACTTGTAGTCTTTAAATAAAGAATAACTTCGTTGTTACTTTGAACAATTGCTTAAATTTTAGACCATTGTAATACCTAATTATATATCTTCATTGGAATACACAGAATAATAGTTTGTGTGTTATTTTGTGTGCTCTGCAATATATGGAATTAATAGATAATCCTTTATTTAGTCCCACAGAGATAATCTAAGCTATTGTCTAGTTAATTGGGTGGGAGAGATAAAGGTATTGTTACTTAATTATTTAGGTAAGGGGGTCAATGAGTCAAACAGCAGTACACCAAGGCAGTTATGCTAATGTATACCATGTAATACAGGAGTCAGTACTAATCCATCTTATATACTTACATAAAATCCAAGTTTTCTGTAATCTTGAGCAGGACTTTGAGATTTGCGAACAGTATTTATATTGGGATCGCCTTCCACATCGAAGGCTATCCTGCGTAATTCTTCAATATCTTGTAAAATTTTCTGGAAAGTAACAAACCGGATATTTATTTGGAGTAATGACCAGATTATGACAACCTGATTATTTTGAGTAATAACCTGATTATGTAAGCAATAATCTGATCATGTTGAGTAATGACCTGATTATTTTGAACACTGCAACTTATCATGCTGAACAATGAACTGATTATGTTGAGTAAAGACACAGTTATGTTGAGTAATAGCCTAATGTTAGTGAGTAATAGCATGGTTATGTTGGGTAATTGGCTGATCAGGATAAGTATTTTAAGTAATGAAATGGTTATGTTGAGTAATTACATGATCATATTGAGTAATAACACAGTTATGTCAAGTAATCACCAGGTTATGTTGAGTAATCACCTGATTATGTTGAGTAATAGCATGATTATGTTGAGTAATAGTATGATTATGTTGAGTAATGACCTGGTAATATGAAGTAATAATATGTTGAGTAATTACCTGATTATGTGGATCCACAGCTGTAAAATATTTATCTTCATGTAAGTTGAGCATCATAGCTTGTAAAAGATAAAGTTGGTGAGCCATTTCCTGTCCCATCTGATTACCAGTACTTCCAACAACCTGCTGTAAATAGATTTTACAACTTATTTTACAATCACTCTGATTTTTCTCCAACAACTATGATTAACAAGCCAACAGTGAGGTTGATGTCCGCTGGTGCAATCCCAAACTAAATAGATTGCACATTTTCTTTTTATAAGAACTGTGCAATCACACTGCTTATACATAAGAGTCCAAATAAAAAGTTATGGTACAATTAAAAAATCTGAGAAAAATTTGGTTTACTAAACTAAGGTATTATATTGGTATTTCATCCTTTAAAACCCCAAATTGAGTCAGGAGATGCCACACCTTGTCATGACCCATGACCACATGGTAATGCATATCAATTATTTAGCAATTTGTTGATATCTCAAAAGGCCACATAAAAAAAATATTTTGGTTCTCAGATACCACTGACTCACTGCCACCCACCCACACAAGAACTTTTGGAAAGATTGATTGAGAACAAGACTAATTTATTGTGTACGGCCTACTGACATATTTCTATATTTAAAAATACTTACACTAAGTATTGTATTCCTTACAGCTCTTGATTGAAGAGTTTCAGCTATTTTCTAGAGAGAGAGAGAGAAAAAGAAAGTCAGTTAATATACATACATAAGATAATTACAGTTACACAACATTAAGAATAATTTTAGGCTTAAAAAATATCTAAAAAAAGTTATCTTTTTCAATTTTAGTAATCATAAAGTATATTTACGAAGCATTTTATACCAAACAAAATCAATTCATCATGTCTCTTTAAAACATTAGAAACCCCACTGACAGTAGAAAATATTCCAAATTGATAGAATTGAGTCTTGTCATTGATTGAGTCTTGTCACAATCCTACCATTTCAGAAAAACAGATGTGGAGTCAACAGAATCGTGGGGTAATCAACCATTTCAGCAATGGCGATTTGTCAAGACATTAATCAGTTTGTGCAAGGCTTGTTGCGCAAAATTCTTGTGGTGACTCGAATGACACCTTTCGATGGATAAGGAGAAATAAAGTCCGGAATCTTCAGTCTTGTATCCCATAATGTCCCAAAACAATCTTTTTTGCAGTTTCCCAGTTGAATCTTACAGATTGGTGATACCTACCTTCTTTTTCTCTGGTTCTGCTTTCATAAATAAAGCATTTATAAGTGCAAGTGCACTTTTCTGAATATCCAAATCACGTCTGTAATTATAAAAAAAAACATTATTATTAGTATGTTCTAACCATTGTGGCACAGATTCTGTGTATTGATCTACTGTTAGTCTAAAAATAAGCCAATAATAAAATTATGAATTGGTAACTTACTTTTCTAAATATGGTGTAATAATGGTAGGTGTAACAACTTGTTCCACAACAGGTAATTTATCAGTACTGAAATATACAAATATACTTTCAATATGTTTATCTATTATTTAGACAAGCCCAGAATCAACTATCAGATGACTTATATAATTAGTGGATGAGAGAGAGAGAAAGGGGGAGAGAGAGATATTAACATCCACTTGATAAAACTTGGTCATTTTTTACTAACATATGGTTCAACTTAATTTCTATAAATTCGCTAGCATGTAAGAGTCTTTAGGAGTGGGAGGAAACCTGAGAACCTAGAAAAAACCCATGAGGTTGGAAAGGGGACACTGATCCTTGTCAGGTATAGGGGGGAATTGAAGCCACACCATTTAGACTCACTGACAGACATTATGGTTGATAAACCCATGAAACCAGACATTATGGTTTATAACCCATTAAACCACCCTACCTGCGAGTGGATTACACAATGACCACCATGTCTGCGCTAAGGGATAATATGGGGCCATCCATCCTCCCAAGTTTTAATATAATAGTCATACACATACCTGTTTAATACAACTAACTCAAGTATTACTAATGCTGACTGTAAACAGGAATTATCTTGGCTTGATTTACTATTATAATTTACACATTCAGCTACCTACAAAATATAATAAATTAAAATGAATAAAATCGCCAATATGGGGAAGACAATATTCAATTAAGAAAAAAAGTATTAAAATATCAGCGATAGATAATCTCCCACTAAAATGATGTGCATCAAGAGATTTTACTCAAGACCACAAATACTTCAAATGACAATCAGGGCTTTAATAAATATCAGTACCAATACTTTTTAATGTTCATACAGATATAAAAACATACAGCTAACATTGATCAAATATTCGTAAATGAAATAACAAGTTCCATACCTTTTTAATAAATTCAGCATCTAATACATCCCAAGATATTATACTATGATCCATTAAAGCAACAAATGACTTTAATGTGTAGGAGAGTGGTTCCCCTTTACTGAAAATACAAACAATTTACTCAACATTGCATTTGATGATATCAATATTGCAATTCATGATTTTGTTCTTGAGTCACAATAACAATACGTAGGTTAAAAAATAAACAAATTAGAACTAAGTGACTAACATGACAATTACATCTGGTGGCATTTGTGGCAGACAATGTCACACACAAAAGATTTGTCTTTTATCCCCATTATTGTTCATATTTATAATACACTTCTGCCACAAAGTACAAAATTCATAAATTTTGTTAGATGCAGCTAAAATGATTATTTCACGGGGTTTATCTTCCTACTGTTTTTCTCCGACTGGGCTAAATAAGACAGGCATATGCCATACAGTGTGCTATGAGGGAAATTTTGCCCGACAGTGGCACTATGGCCTACAAAATCTCATTTTTACACCCCATCCGAACAATTAGAGAGCTGTCCTTGACAGGCCTGTCCTGCACCACTGACATTGAGAAACCCTGTCAGAAAATCCTGAAGAACTTTCTCAGCCAATGCAGGGATTGAATACGCAACCTTCAGGTTAGCAAACCACTGTCTGACCTGCTTAGCCACCGTGGCTCCCCTGACCTGATGACAATATGATAAAAATTTGTGGGCATCTGAGATAAACACTGCGGCAACTTTGGCTAAAATAAAATGGGTGGTAAAGTCTTTCAGTTCCTTCATACAAGATTAGTTTTTCTTTTACTGTGGATTTAACATTGAAAGAAATGAAATGGGGTTCAACATCCTACTGTTCTGCTCATGAACTGGGCAAATGAAGACAGGCATATGCCATACAGTGTGCTATGCAGGAAATTTTAACCAGACTGCCAAGGGATCTTTTTGTCCCATCCAAATGACAAGACAGCTGTCCTTGTCAGGCCCTCCGTCCTGCATCACTGACAAGGGGAAACCACAACGAACATTGAAAGAAGGAAAGTTACTCATTATGAAACTAACAACTTACTATTTTCCTGATTTAACTATGTTTATTAATAAATTTGATCCTTTTATAGCTATAAATTCTGTAGCAAAAGTTGCATCAGCAGAAAGTTTAGAGAGTTCTGTTAATCCTCGTATTCTCTCTTCAGCTGAGCCTGTCTGTTGATCTATTAACTTATATAAATTTTCAGCTGTTTTGGCCTGAAATGAGAATTTATTGAATAATAAGAGCAGACAAGTTCTGGACTTCATAGTAAGGCAACATATACTCTATAAACCAGGTCACAGTTGGTAGTCATGACTGAATGACAATGAAATTGACAAGCAAGAGATATTGAAAGGGTTTAACCTTTTAAGGGGAGGCTCTATTGGCCAATATGCATTTTAAAATAACTCACTTTTAATAGTTAATAGCACTACCCGGTATATGAAGTTGGTTATATTGAAAACGTGTATAGTCGAGTAGTGCCTCCCCATAACAATTATATTTTTCTGTTTTTATGTGTAACAACACTTTAAAAAATATATATATATATATATATAAAAATTATGGGATAGTGTCAGCATTTTGTGTTTATTGACAAAAATAACCAACATCTTTGAGAATTTGACATTATGTGTAACGTTTTTGTGTTTATGTAATTATAGTTCTGCTCTTACATTTCTAATATCATAAGGTTGGCAGAAGATTTTTATTTGAAAAGTAAGACGAAATTTTGAAGTATAAAAAACCGAAACTCTTATGTTTCTAATACATGTATCATAAGGTTGGTAGAAGATTTTTATTTGAAAAGTAAGACGAAATTTTGAAGTATAAAAAAACGAAACGAAATATGATCTGTGTTTTAATTAGATTGTGTTTATAATGAACTCATAGTTACCGGGGATTCCTTGAGCTGTAGTACATTTCCATTTTGTATTTCAGAACGACTCTGAAAAATTAAAAACAAAATTTTTTCAAAAGTGATGATGATACAAACACAGGCCTGGAAATAATTGTTTTAGTTGTACCTGATAACTTGTATCTTGCATGGCAACCACCTGTTAGTATTCTTTTAACTGTATTGTATGTAACATTGTAAAGCATATATATGTTACAGGAAACAAGCATAATCAGTAATTATGTATAATTACTGAAATTTTCAGGTATTATGTATAACAACTGATTCACTCAGTAATTATGTCTAATTACTGAAATTTTCAGGAATTAAGCATATTTACTGAAATGAGCAAGCAATAATTATACTTGTTTACTGAAAATATAAAATAACAGAAAGAAACGTGTACAGTTGGCAAAATCTTTATTTTCATCACCCACATTACAAAATATATGTATTCCTTTAAAAGGATTAGAATATGATAATACATATCAAATCAAATAATACTTTTACATGACATATCATATCATGACGAAATTATAACAAATAAAAATGAATATTTACTTGACATCAATTCTAATGACATATCTGTCAAAAGCATATGATACATATTTATGACAATGAAGAAATCATGGCATTTAAGAATGTTTATTTTTACAAAAAAGATTTGAATGACATCTAGAATTGCATGCCATTTTTGCTTTGAAACACTTGCAGCGGTTAGATTCGCATTGTTTGGTACTAGAACAATTGCATCTTACAAATCCTTGACCTCCACACACTGAATCCATTTGAACAGCTTGGCGTAGTGAGACTCTTTGATCAGTCATCTACTTCATAGAGCTTTGTAACACAAACATCAAACTGGTTACGGGAATATTTCCCGTTCAGCAGTCCACCCTTAACTGCAATTGTGAACATGTCATGTCACTGATTTCAGTTACAACACCGATGAGGTTGCGTGGATCACCTCTTCCTCTGTCGACATGCGGGATAGGAACAGTCACATTGTCTCCAACACTCACAGGACCAAATACATGTTTGCTGCGTTTTACCATACGTTGAGCTTGTTCCTCTTGAGCTTCTCTGGCACTTTTCCTGTTCTCCATGATGCTGTCATGTTGAAGAGAAACTGGATCTTGTGAGACAAGCAATGGATGCGGCTATAGAGTCACTGGTATTGGATGGAGGAGATTCAGTGGCAGCCAAAAGATCGTCTTCTAATTGGAGTTTCTCGAGAATTTCACGTGGAAGGTTGGAAGAAGATAGTCCAATTCGGGCATCTGATCCAAACAAAGCTGCAAATGGTGATCTCTTGATGCCACTGTGGAGGCTGGAATTCTTTTGGAACTGAACGAATTTGAGTCCTACTGTCCAGTCACTGGCGTTGTTGTCACCAAGCCATGCAACTTAACATATCTTTAATGTCGCAATTGGCTCTCTCTACAGAACCTTGGCTTTTGTGATGTCTAGGTTTGCCATGCACACTGATCAATTCAGGCCAAAAATGTTTAAGTTCATTTACAACTTGTGCTGTGAATTCTGATCCATTATCAGATTTAAGTACACTGGGGGCACCCATCAACAAGAATATGTCCAAAAGTTGATAGGCAAGGATTGGTTTGACGACTGTTCCTTTGTTGGTTGGTCGTTTTCTTTTCCGCTGACACTCCATACACATGGATTTGAAGAGGGAAATGACATCTACAGTGATGTTGGCGTACTTCTTATTCAGCTCATGGATCATCTTGTCTCTTTCACCATGACCAGTAGCAATGTGGGCGCGCTTAATGGTGTCGTAGGTGTCTTCAATCGTGACAAAATACAATGGTGGTGATATGATATGTCATGTAAAAGTATTATTTGATTTGATATGTATTATCATATTCTAATCCTTTTAAAGGAATACATATATTTTGTAATGTGGGGTGATGAAAATAAAGATTGTGCCAACTGTACACGTTTCTTTCTGTTATTTTATATTTTCAGTAAACAAGTATAATTATTGCTTGCTCATTTCAGTAAATATGCTTAATTCCTGAAAATTTCAGTAATTAGACATAATTACTGAGTGAATCAGTTGTTATACATAATACCTGAAAATTTCAGTAATTATACATAATTACTGATTATGCTTGTTTCCTGTAACATATATAAGGCTATATAAATTTTGTAATAATAGTAAGTAATAATCTTAATAAATAAAATGTCAGGCATTAATGAACTAGTACCTGATATTTTTAACTTTGTGCTGGAAATGCATGAATAATATCCATAAACAAGACCCAATAGAGAGAGAAACTAGGTCATTTCTGGAGTAACATATGGCTCCATTCTATTTCAATAATTCACATGCGTGTAGGGGTTTTTAGCAGTGGGAGGAAACTGGAGGACATCTATAAAACCCATACAGTTGGACAGGCAATCTACTCTTGTCACTTACATCCAGGGAATCGAAACCATGCCAGTTGACTCAAGGACAGACATTATGACACAAGGCGCACACGCTACCATTTGCCCGACAATATCAAACAAGTTTGATTCGGGACTCTGGACATCTTGACTCTGGACACACTAGGCGAACGGTGAACAGATGTAGGATGTTATCAGACCTTATGGCAAGAAATATAAATATTAAAAATCTGAACAACAGATCATTCGGTGCACATACCCTTTCTGTAATATATTTCTGTCTGTTTGGTTCACTAAACTGAAGTGCATACGTGTCTGGATCCCCTAGATTCCAACTAAAATGGAGGGAAAAAAATGATTAACATTCTACTTCTTATCAAATACAGTTGTCTGGGCTTGTATCAATCTGATTAAAATTCCAATCTTTTGGTTTCATTTTTATACTTTTGATAGCCAACACTACATGAAGTGACATGTTGTAGTGGAAGGTTGTGTCAGAGATCATACAAGTGACTTTTGGCCCTATAATGTCAGACATTAGATATTAACCTGTCAGCGCTGATGTTTTTGGTGCACCTCACACCAAAAACTTGCCGTAACAGACCATTTCATTGGCTAATACCTCACATCATCCAGAACGCAGGTTATATAACAACTTTTCGAGATTCTTCTAGTGTACGGTAGTTAAATGAAATTTTGAACTAACAAAAACGAAACAAAATAGGATCTACTGTGTTTTAATTAGATTGGGCTCATATAAACCTGTTGTTTCATTCAAATGTCCAAATTTATTGTGTCAATAATGCAGAGATAGCTACAGGTTTCAAATGTAAGTAAATATAGACCTACATGACGATATGATTTTCAGTAGGAAATGGTGATCATGAGCTGTGCTCTTATCGGTAAGAAACCAACCAGTAATTCACATCATGCTGTTACTGTAGATCAGATGTAGACAAAATTTATTTGTTACAAGAGACTGTGACTTTATAAAATAATACATGGAGTATGAACATAAGAAAGTCAAAATATTTCAATTTAAGAGACTTACGCATGACAAACATCTTGAATTATAGCTGCCAGTGGTCGATTCTGAAATAAACAAAAGACAATTCAAAGTGGATATTGAAATTGACTGATGACTGACTCATGAAATAGGCCTACTGCAATATATCATTGTACAGCCATTTTTAGGGCTGGTCCTATACTATTAAATTAGTTAATTTTTGTATGTTTATTGTGAAAATTAAGTACATCATTAAATTAGGCCCACCTGATCCAATTCCAAAAGTTGAGCTTGTACTCCTTTCATAGTTATGGCAACCTTTTTAATGTTTTCACTACGAGATGTTCTGGCAGTGGTTGGCAGAACGCGATCTCTTCCTGGTTGAGCCATGTTATTTGTTATGATTTTAAAATCAGGAACTTCTCACTTCGACTTGTCATGAAAACTTTAACTTTTCTGGAGCTAAGAGCCCTACAAAGTTCACATTTGAAAACTTAGAGGGCTACATTTCGCACCTCCATATGTCTTATTGTTTAAAATACCGGCTAATTAGACGTATTTAATCAAGATATCCATTCAATTAGTCTGACATTTCACCTCCTTTCTCTCATTCTTCTCGTTTCCGCATTAGATTAGTACGGGTTGTCACCGCTAGGTGGCGCTGGCTTCCACATCAACTTCCGTTAATATCGGCTCACATGTAAAATGTAAATAAGAACATTTGATAACATTTATTTTTATTAATGAGATAACGTAATATGACTTTTAAACTGTGTCAACTGTTCAGTCATTAAGCTAATGATGCCTGAGAAGAGTAACTAAAGAAAGGGTCAACACGAACTCCTTTTTTATCGGCAATTTGACCTTGCCAAAACTACCAAATTGAAATTATTTATTGCTTCCAATCAATAAATAAATAAAATACCGGGGTAATAACATTTTTGGCTCTTATGTGAGATTGAATTGAGTAAGGCGTGAGAATGGTAGATCGGAGACGGTCCTACGCATATCATATTATGACGCCACATGTGGAGTTAAGTGTTAGGCTTAGCCCAGGGTTAGGGTTAGAGTTAGGGCTAGCATTGTGACTGTTTACATCTCAAGACTTTGACGAAATCTACAGCTAGCCCTTACCAAAAGGCCTAACCCACAGTCTAGTCAATATATGACGTCATACTCATATGTCAATGTGCTAAAATGCGTAGGACCGTCTTCAAACGAGCGTTCTCTAGTAAGGCGCTGGTGTCCCAACCAGGAGCTCTTGGGTTCATTCCTGGTATTCCGACTTGGTTTCCCCATGATGTTGTGCAGCTGTATGAAGGGCTTGACAAGGACAGTGTCTGATGGTTCTAATGAGATTAAGAAACAAGGCGATAACACGATTTACCCGGGCCGGATGTGGTCATAACATCCTTAAAAGCCATAACAGTCCTACTTTGGTCATAACGGCCACAAAATTTAGTCATAACAGCCAAAATATTTAGTTGTAATGGCCAAAAAATAATACCTAGGTAATTTAATGGAAAACAATTTTTTATACCAGATATTATACCTTTGATAAAAATAACAATTTTAATCATTCAACAAAAATAACAATTCACTCGCAACATACATGTAATAATCTGAACATTTTTTCAACTATCCAATTTGAATTAAAATGCTCTTTGATAATCTCTTTGAAGATGGCTATATACCCGAAGCCAAAACAAGGCCCTATAAGCCTACTCCTGCTCGTTGGAATTCAAAATAAGAGTAGGCTGTTACGCTGCTATCCAGTAAAAATTTCCTTCACTCATAGCACCCAGCATGTAATTTGCCTGTCTTCATTAGCGCAATTGGTTCAGAAAAGCATGACATAAAGCCCTATTTCATAGCTTGTGTCAGTTAAGACAGTTATATGAAGAAATTTATTCCACAACATTACAGCACCAGGGGGATTCAACCACACTTGCTTGCTGTATTTGGATAAACTATTGACAGAACACTCTTTCATGAGCTCATGGTTTATTTTAGGATTAAAATTATGATCCAGTATGTTATGTAATTTGATTCAGATTTTAAATTTTAGATGTCAGTGGTGCAGGATGGAGGGTCTGACGTATGTCATTTGAATGGGAGGATAAAGCCAGGTCCTGTTTGGCGCACACGTAAACGAACCCTTGGTAATTGGAATTTGATTTACTTAAGTGTAGGCCGTAGCACCTCTGTTGAGGCAAAATTTTCCCCATAGCACCCTGTATGGCATAAGCCTGTATTTATTGGCTCAGTCAGATCTTAAAGCCCATTTCATTTGTTTTTCAGGATTTATAAAATGGTGATGTCGATATGACAAGATTGAATATGTTAGCTGCAATAAAAATAAGTAGGGCAGTGCCTTATCACAGATTTTTCTCAAGAATTGAACATTCTACACTTGCTAAATGTCCTGTTTTAATGAAGGTAGTTACCCAAAATTGTATTATGTCACTGTTACCATAAGTAGGGCTATCATAATTGTTGGTGAAAATTGCACTGAGGTTGCCTTCCATCAAGTTGCATTGGTTCTGAAATCTAAGTCCAAACCAAAACCATCATTCCAATTCGCTAGTCCTATCATTACTGATCATGACATACTTAGGGAAGGGTAGATTCTTACATATACCTCCCAAAACTGACTGGTGTGTTACATTAATTACAATATGTTATGCCATGGTTAGCTCTGATAAAATACCGTGACTAGCTGAGATAGACAGATTGAATCATAGGGAAAATTGCAAGGAACGAAAAAAGATATTTTTTTCATTAGAGTTTACAATCATGATATTAGAGAGAGAGCAATAGGGTTTAACATCCACTCGACACAAACTAGGTCATTTCGGGACTAACATATGGTTTAATTTTATTTCAATAATTCGCTTGCGCGTAGGGGTTTTTAGTAGTGGGAGGAAACCGGAGTGCCCGGAGGAAACCCACGAGGTTGAGAAGGCGCCCCCATCTCCATGTCACATACTGTACACTCACACCAGGGATCGAAACCACAGCCGCAAGCCAGAGGTGACCGGCCAGCTTGAGGTCGAAGCGCGGCACTCTAGACCACTAGGCCATCCCAACGCCCCTGTCATGATATTAACCTCTTGTCTACTAAACCTGATCATATCTTTTTTACTTTTTGTAGATTTACGAGTCTGGGGTATCGGAGACATCAAAACATGTGCTATCGCTTCGAAGATTTGCAACGAAAGTTCCCAAGAAATTTATACCAAAGTATTCCGTAGATAAAGTGGACAGAAGTTATGTACTAATAATGGAGAGTGTCTTAAAGAGATACCCACACTTTGGTCAATATTTTCTTATTCTTGGAACATTACCGATAATTATAGCTGATGTGTATTTTATCGTGACTAACTTTGAGAGTTTCGATAAATTACTGCAAACGGAAATATTACAACATATATTGGGGTCTGTATTCTGTGTGTGTATGTTAGTGCTAGTAAATACAATAGTCAGACGCACTATATTACGGATTTACCATAAACCTAACAGTGATCAATTCATAGCAATTCTGCCAACAACGAAAAAAATAGAATTTACTTCCAAAGACTGCACAAAGGGATTGATGAAGATGAAGATAGGAAATGTTGAAATCAAAAATAAACCTTATTTTGTTTCTCCTCATGATTTCCAGCTGCCATATTATTTTAATATTATCAAGGCCCATGAGCAAATATCAAAATCATCAAAAAAAAAGCGTGGGTAATTTTGGACCATATCCACTTGTCAGGTGTAGTGCCAAGGAATGTGTTGCCAGTCGTTCGGATGGGATGGAAAACGGGTCTACCAATGTTCACACTGGATAGCATATTAAATAATGGCTAATGGTGGAAACTCTCCGAAGGTCTAACGATGTTCACACAGGATAGCACATTGGATAATGAAGAGTAGGTGTAAATAGGACAGTCCAGGCGAATTCTCCTCCCATTACATAAAATATAACTATGTTAGTCTCAAAATGACCAAAGTATTTGTTGACAAAGACGAGACGAGACTCCATTCCTAACTGTTTAATGAACAGTTTGAGAGTGCAGTGGCTTTTTGCTTTGCTTTAGATCATTCCATGAAGTGACAAACAATACAATTTACCTTAAAAAAGAAATAATTACAAACACAACATTTATTTAGCAAATAAGTACAAGTATATACTTATAAAACAATAGATATTTAAAAATTGTTAGTAAAAGTAAGCATTAGTTATTATAATCACATGTAAAATCAGGCCATGTTTAAATAATGTAAAACAATATACATATAGTAGATGTTATTTATGTTTAATACATAGATGATTGTAATTTATTCTCTGAATTAAAGTATATTTAACTATGTTTGACTCTATCTAGAACAACCCTGTGGTTTCCAGGGAGTTTCATCTAAATGGTTAATACGTGCGCATTGTATAATAAGGTCTGTCATTGAGTCAAGTGGCAAGGTTTCGATTCCCCGCTTGTATCTAGCAAGGAAAAGGGTTGCTTGTCCAACCTCGTGGGTTTTCTCTGGGTCGTCTGGTTTCCTCCCACTTTGCTAAAGACCCCTACACGCAAGCAAATTATTGAAATTAATTTGAACCATATTTTAGTCCCGAAATGACCTAGTTTGTGTTGAGTAGGCATTAAATCCCATTTCTCTCTCTCTTGGTAGCACCACAGAGTAATAACGAGTCCCTATCTTGTAACAGCTCCACTAGAAGAGAATACAAGTGGTGATTTTACGACCCTGTATCATGCTAACACCGCAGGGTTATAATGAGCCCCAATCTTGTAACAGCTCCACTAGAAGAGAATACAAGTGGTGAATAATGAGTCCTGATCTCCACTAGAGGAATGATAGGGTAATAATGAAGCCCCTATCTTGTAACAGCTCCACTAAAAGAGAATGGAAGTGGTGAATAAGGAGTCTCTATCTTGTAATGATTAAGGTAATTATGAATTGCAATCTTGTCCCAGCAATTCCCTTTATACCCAGTTGCCACCAGGTAAGAAGGCAACTGTACTTTCACCACCATAGCATGGATAACTTGGTCTCCATGTTGATTGATTGGCTTTCATACCTTTACTAAAGGCTTTAGTCACACATTCTTCATAGCTAGGAGGAGCTGAAAAACAAATGAAGATATGCCTTTATAAATGAAGGGAGAAGAAGCTCTGATTACCACAGCGAGAATGTGCTTGAAACTTTGTAGTCACAAAAAAAACCCTAACAGTTGTTCGAAGGCATTAACGTCTTCAAAAAAGTTTTCTTATTTTAGTATATTAAGCGCATACACAAGTCTCTTTCCCATGGGAGGAAACTGGAGTTAACCCACCAAGGATCAATACCACAGCTGCAAGCCTGGAGGTGACTGATCAGCTAGAGGTCAAAGCGTGACATCCTAGACCACTAGGCCATTCCAACTCCCTAAAATACTCTAGAATCTGTAATCTATATGTACTGACCTGTATCTGGTCTTGATGTATGTTGCGATGGTGATGAGCAGGCATCATCTCTAATTGGTATTGTTCCAACCAAAATCTGTCTTTCTATATTCATCTCTTCAATCGAAATACTTATTTTTAACTGAAGTCAGAAATAGTTTATTAGAAAATATGAAGCAGTAACAGTCAAAGAGTCTAAATACATAACCATTGATTAAAAGATGTATTCATACTGATGATAAGAATATATTTGTAGCTAAAAAAATAGGTTGCCAGGCAACGAAACATACGCCCACACAGCAGCCAAATCGTCCGGGCAGTCAACAAGAGTTGTCGCATATTAAGGAATTATCAGAAAAATCATTAGAATTTGTTTGGTTTTTATAATCAAACATTTTTTTTATAAATCAGATTAAAATTGTGACCTCCAGAGGCACAACAAGCTGAAAAGGGCGATTTTTTTGGACAATCAGGGACCATAATTCAGGAAGTTACGATCCGATGGGCGCAAATATCGAAAGGAACCAAGATCTTTGGGTTATAAACATACATGTCAAGTTTCATCAAAATTGGTTCAAAATTGTGACCTCTATAAGGTCCACAACCTTGATATAACATATTTTCACACTATTCGCGTACAAATGGCGGCCATTTTGTCCGTCAATTTTGGTCCGATTTTCACAAAATTCGAATTCAACCTTCATAACCATGGAACGGTGATATAATCAAACGTTTTTTTAAATCGGATAACAATTTTGACCTCCAGAGGGACCACAAGCTAAAAAGGGCAATTTTTTGGACAATCAGGGGCCATAATTCAGGAAGTTACGATCCGATGGGCGCAAATATCGAAAGGAACCAAGATCTTTGGGTTATAAACATACATGTCAAGTTTCATCAAAATTGTGACCTCTATAAGGTCCACAACATTGATATAACATATTTTCACACTATTCGTGTACAAACGGCGGCCATTTTGTCCGTCAATTTTGGTCCGATTTTCACGAAATTCGAATTCAACCTTCATAACCATGGAACGGTAATATAATCAAACGTTTTTTTAAATCAGATAACAATTTTGACCTCCAGAGGGACCACAAGCTAAAAAGGGCGATTTTTCGGACAATCAGGGGCCATAATTCAGGAAGTTACGAACCGATGGGCGCAAATATCGAAAGGAACCAAGATCTTTCGGTTATAAACATACATGTCAAGTTTCATCCAAATCGGTTCAAAATTGTGACCTCTATAAGGTCCACAACCTTGATATAACATATTTTCACACTATTCGCGTACAAATGGCGGCCATTTTGTCCGTCAATTTTGGTCCGATTTTCACGAAATTCGAATTCAACCTTCATAAACATAGAACGGTGATATAATCAAACGTTTTTTTTAAATCGGATAACAATTTTGACCTCCAGAGGTACCACAAGCTAAAAAGGGCGATTTTTCGGACAATCAGGGGCCATAATTCAGGAAGTTACAATCCGATTGGCGCAAATATCGAAAGGAACCAAGATCTTTGGGTTATAAACATGCATTTCAAGTTTCATCCAAATCGGTTCAAAATTGTGACCTCTACACTGTTCACAACCTTGATATAACATATTTTCACACTATTCGCGTACAAATGGCGGCCATTTTGTCCGTCAATTTTGGTCCGATTTTCACGAAATTCGAACTCAACCTTCATAACCATGGAACGGTGATATAATCAAACGGTTTTTTAAATCGGATAACAATTTTGACCTCCAGAGGGACCACAAGCTAAAAAGGGCCATTTTTCGGACAATCAGGGGCCATAATTCAGGAAGTTACGATCCAATTGGCGCAAATATCAAAAGGAACCAAGATCTTTGGTTTATGGACATGCATTTCAAGTTTCATCCAAATCGGTTCAAAATTGTGACCTCTACACTGTTCACAAGCTAAAAAACATGATTTTTCGTACAATCAGGGGCCATAACCCATGAAGTTACGGTCCGATACATGCCAATATCCAAAGGAACCGAGATCTTAGGGTGATAAACCTATATTTTAAGTTTCATTGAAATCGGATAAAAATTGGGACCTGTAGACTGTTCACAAACAATTGTGGACGGACGGACGGACGAACAGGGGCGACGACAATATACGTCCACATGAAAATGTGGGCGTATAAAAATGATATCTTGCAAGCTATTTATAGGAAATCATTTTCAATTCCCATTATGGGTTCAGCCTCTATTTTGTCGAAGTTATGTATATATATGTATCTGTATTAACATAATACTGCCAAGCCTGCTGTCTGTCGTACACCACTGAATACGGAAAATCAAGATGGAACTAGTGAGCGAGTGGCATATTCACAAACACACTGTGGCTCTCTCTTCTCATAGAAGCCTGCAGGCACCATGAAATGTGTCCAAAGAATCAGATATGCTTTTCAGGAACGGTAATTAAATACTCTTCAGGCAAATGTATTATGCACGGGCAATTATCAATCATTGATAAATTTAGACAAGCATCTGAAAACCAACGATAAAGGGGTCTTGTATACTTTTATTTCTACTAACCACAATATTATAACTGATATCTATGAAATCACATCCTGGTAGTTTAGACGGAGGCAGTGAAGGCAGACGGGCAGATGTCTCTAAATGTTTTTTCTGTCTTGAAGGTATTGCGATTTGTTTGTTGTATAGTTCAATATTATTTGTTTTAGTTTGTATCTGAGTGTTTTCTGCAACTGCTACTCTTCCATTCAAAAAACATTTGTATTTAACTATCTGAAATATAAAAAAGGTTGACATGGATGAAATCACTAATTCTCTGTTATTTTGCAGGAAATTTGACAGTTCATTTTAAAATATGAGTAGGCCGTTGCACTGCCATCCCTTCAAAATTTCCCTCTTAGAACATTATATGGCTTACACGGGTCTTAATTAGCCCAGCTAGCACAGAACAGTAGGAAGTTAATGTTATAGAATTACAAACTTGAAATCTGCCTATAAAGGAAATGCTTCTTCTTTGAGAGAGAGCCGTAGTGGTCAAACAACAGGGACCAGGTTGTATAACAAGAATGTTCTCAGTTAAAATCACAGTTTCATTTTCTCCTTTCCATTATTCATGTATGATAAGTTTTAAATAATCATAGTTTGGTAGCAGAAACGAGGTTGCAACAAAATACCTACTTGCCGAAGATTAAGAATTATCCCCTCACTTCTGAGAGACGTTCTATTATCAATATCCAATTTAAATTTAATCTGTTCACCAGGTACAAAACCTGTTTTCTCGAGTTGAAAATGAACTTTATATAAACCTGGTGAAGCACAACATATTCCTGGAATAATATCAGTCTGTTTGGCTACAATAGGTACCTGTAATTAAGAAAAATAATTGACCATAGTTAATTTTTCATCAAATTCAATATTAGTTTTTTTTACGTGCACAGCAACATCTTCAACAAACTTTCCAGGCCCTCCACTCTGTACTTCTGGGTCGTCTGTCCAACCTCATGGGTTTTCTGCAGATCCTCCTTATCCTACCACTGCTAAAGACCTGTCTGTGCAAGCCAATTATTGAAATAAAATTGAACCGTATGTCAGGTCCCGAAATGATTTAGTGGATGTTAAATCTCTCTCCCTCAAAAACAAGATGCCACAGATTTGCTCTATTACCAATTTGTTCTATCTGAAACACATCTAGATCATTAACATGAGACACAATCAAAACATTTTACTACCTTTGCGTTAGGTATACTGTTCAAGTCAACATTGTGAATAACCGTAAAATTTCTTCCGTCGGTCGCATCTGAATCTTCTGGTGTTGACACTGTGACATAACAATGGTATCGAATACAGCCATCGGAACCTTCAAATGAAGATGGTATAGAACTTGGTAGTAATGCAGAGAAAGGAAGTCGAACTTCACCTTTGTTTAGTATTTGACCTGACAAAAAAAGAGGTGTGAATTTAAATATTTATCTTCACACATTAACATTTATTATTTTTAATTTTTCATCCATAATTATACAAACAAGTATAAGCATACTAGCGATTAAAATCTATCAATCGATGTGAAATTGTCCAAGGAACAAGTATTCCGAGTTTCATATCAATAGTACTTAAATTGGTTTGACCCTTAGGGATTTTTTCAAAGAGCATCGTCCCCAAAGGACAAAAAGAACAACAAGATGGGTAACGTAACTTTAGGGGTGCAGGTCCAGATCTAAACATCCGTATCCAAAGGAATATAACGTAATCGGTTACAAGCTGTTGCTGATTGTTGTTGTACCTAACAAAATGTATAAAAAATCTGTAGGGATTGTGCCTAACAAAGCCTGAATCTGTGTCTGACATTGTCTGTGAATGGTGCCTTCCTTATATCCAGACTTGCTTACAGCACAACAACTTGATACACAGGACCCAATAATTACGAATGAATGGAATCAAAGTTGAACTTCACAAATTCCATACCTGATTGTATTAACTCAAGATTTATACTCAAGTAATTTACTTCTGCTGAATATGTCTGTCGACGGTTGTTTATCTTTTTGGTGGATTGTAGACAATTTCCACATCCTCCTATTTTCAAGCAAATACCTGCGTGAACAAAAAACCTGTCAACATACACCATAACTATATGGATCAGGAATGGCGCATGATGCCATTCAATGTGCAATAATGCAATGAACAAGCATGCCAAGTTTCATGTTGAATGATCTTCAATTAGTGGGGCCTTAGGCTTTTTTCAATGAGTGTCTGCCCCACAAACAAGAAAAAGATGAGTAGCACTTTAAGAGCAGTTCCTGATGCAGAAACAGTTGTATACACTGAAACCTCCCTATAGCATTCAGTATGTACCAATTTTTTTTTATACTGTTGATGGCCTACACTGCATGAGGATCTGACTGGTGGTACTAGAAGGTTGGGTCAGGGGTTGCACAAGCGACCTTTGACCCTATGATCTCAGACATTGATTAATCAATCAGTGTTGACGTTTCTAGTGGTTTACCCACAGTTCCATGCATCAAATGTGTACATGGGACATTGTTTTTTTATCCCATCAGAACGACTATAGCCTACCTTGTCCCTTGCCAGGTATTCTGTCCTATACAACTGACAAGAGGAACCAACCTGATAAATCCTGAGGCACTTTCTTAGGCCAACACTACGAGCGAACATTGGACCTCCATGTTTGCGAGCCAACACCACACCATGATGGAACATGAGCCAACATACTAAAGAAAGTAAGCTACTTACGGTTGATGGGAGTAGTTCTTTTTAATACCAGAAGAATATACCCTTCTATTTTCTGTCCAGCATAAAATACTTGATCATGATTAATATAATGTATCTCTAGCTTTTTAACCTTCATTTGCTTTAAAGACAGAAGTAATTCTCCTACTAGAACTTATTAGCATAAGGGTTCATCAGTAAATTAGTCTGTCTACCATAACGGTATAAAGAATCACACCTTTATAGACAAACATCTTAAATTTATATTAAACATACTGAGCGGCAGGAGAGCATATTGGAAGGGGTACAGATTCCAAAACAAGATATCGACTGGTTAGTTGCAAACTGTTGGACGTGATACAGGTGTCTGGGGACATGGGGGTTGCTTAAAGAGCCCTGTTTGGGGTTCAGGAGGAATTGTCCTACTGGCATTTAGAATGTCTGGCTTAGTTAGACATCAACCTGTCAATCAATTTTAATGCATGGCAGAAAATTAAATTGAATACATATTGATATATATAGTAGACCTATATGGGTAGCCTAGTCTTGTCATATTAATGGGGCAATCCAAAATAACCGATTGTATCTCTTCAAAGCAACAAAAATATGTTTGTGGATGTTCAGATCTGAATATTAGAAATTTAAGATGACTAAAACTATCAAGCTGCCAAAATTTTCAAGTGAGAGTCTTGATTTGTGGTGACTAGTTTCAGAATTTAGATCACATATTTATTTCTGTGTTCAGAATGCAAGAATACAGTTAGAAATTTCATGTACTGATGTAGACAAATTATACCTTCCTTCAATTCAACATGTACATCTGTTGGATATTCTTTATGTTTGTTTTATCCAATGTTCAGTTTTTCCAGCATAGTTTCATGCCATGTCATGTCAGACCTGGATAATTAATTACTGGAATGCCAAAACCTTCTTTCTGAAACATTATAAGATGACCTTCACCTTTAATTCAATTCACTCGGCCTACAGAGTGATTTTGGTACTCTTATGTTGAAATCCCATTACCACCCATTTGATCAAAGTCGTAGTCAACCCATTAGTGTTTCACAGTCCCCCCCCCCCCCCAACAGAATTAAAAGTCGGCCTAGTGTTTTCCAAAGAAAGCTAAATGAATGTCCTCAGTTGATGAAGCAACCAAAGATATGAGTTTCTTTATTATCAAACCCAAATTTTTTCTAAATTAAGAGAAAAGGCTCCATATTATAGGCCTTCTCCTTCACATTTCTTGCCATGTTGACAATCATAGCAGCCTTGTTTCTATTCTTAACCATTTTGGAACATTAGCAATGTGTCAGATACATGAATGCTAGGGCCCCACTCCCATTCAATAACAGTAGGACTATAACAAATCCATTTACAATTCTGAAACATGTTAACTTGAGCTTTTTGTTGGTTGGTGTCCAGTGACACCCGTTTTTCAAAATGTTTATACTTTCGATGGCCTACATGTACACTACATGAAGATCTGACAAGTTGTACTCCAAAGTTATGTCAGGGGTTGTACGAGCTGCTATTCACCCTATTACATTCGATTACATTAATCAATCATTTCTAGTGGTTTACCCACAGTTTCGTGCATAGCACGCCAAGAAGTTGCCATTACAGACCTTTTCATTGGCTAATCTGTCACTACAACCAAAACTCTGGTAATATAGTTCCAGATCCTAGTGTAGCAAAGACAGGTAAAAACAAAATTTTGAACTATAAAAAACGAAACGAAAAAGGATCTGTGTTTGAATCAGATTGGATCAATTGTCTTAAAAACTGATTCAAAGTGTCATATACGACAAAGATATTGAATTAAAGAACAGAGAATAAAATGCATAAAAAAAGTATTTATTTTGAACAAGCACAGTTAATTCTTACAATTATCTATATAAAATTGTAAATGAGTAACAGCAAAGATAAAATCATTAATCAAGCACAAAAGAACGGAATAAAGGGAAAATAACAATAACAGTCTATTTATTAAACTACATGTATAATATGGTGATATTTGTAAAAAAACAATTTCCAAAATTATTAATACTTCTATAATATGTGATATAGGTGTGAGCATATCATTTCTCAAAAACCTACAGAATTACCCTCAATTGATCTATCTAAATAAGTTACAATTTGTAATTCAGATTACCATATTTTCAGGGTATAAGTTGATACTTTTTTCCGCGGAAGTCAGACCCTTCATCCTATACTCTGCATTGACTTATGATGAAAGCCAAAAAGTGATCTGGCTTTTGTACAATAACCATACTAGGTAGCAAATTGCATTCAGTATGGTAGAAACAAAGATAGAAGAATCTCCTGAACTTAATTAAAACAGATATAATTTTGGTGGTATTAAATCTGCTGATGGTGAATTGAGACTGGTTATATGATTGAACACCACTCTATAATCAACACAGTATATGTTTTACTTGAATTCAGAGGATCCCACACTTTTTTCCTGATCCTAACAGCATCTATAGATCCTCAAAAAACAAACTTTACAAAGATATCTCCAGCTTTAGTTTTCATAGTTTCATAAAATGTAATTTGATTAATTTTTAGTTCATAATATAGCCAGTTTCAAAGAATTAATTTGCTACCATTGCCAATAAATACTGTAATAATATGTATTATATTACAACAATTTATTGACTGGCAAATTAGTTGTAAAATATTTCTTTTATCATGTTAATTAACTTAAATTTGGACGTTTTATTGCACATTATACGACAATTTCCATAAATTTAATGAACATTGACATTCATTGGCAGTGGCAACTGTCAAAATTTAACTGAGCTATAGGCTTTATTTTTCGAGAGAGATATAAATGTCCACTCTACAAAAACTTTGTCATTTCAGGACTAACATTTATTTTATTTCAATAATTGGTAGTGGGAGGAAAACGGACAAGTTAAAGATACATTTTGTATGAACTAAATCTGTCTATTGCAGGTCTTTCTTTGAGCCTTAAATGGTATAAAAATTATTAATAAGACATTTACTAACATGACAAGGCCATAATTAACTCCAACCCTCTATGCCATCGGATGGCTCCCATTTTAAGTAATTAGAACAGTTTGGCCATTTAATGATTTAATTTAAAAATGGAAAAGCAAGGCTAAGACTCAGATGACCAGTACAGTAGTAACGATCAATGCACATATCTTGTCAACCACTTATAACTTTGCTCAAAATGATTTGAATTTAATTTTAAATATATTCCCTTTGCATTATCTAAATCTTATAAATGCTCCTTTAATAAGCAGGCACCCCTAATCCTGATACCAAGCTAAGGTATCAGACCACTCTATCTATACCACCCAATGCTGCCAAAATGAAAATAGTTTTGACAAAATGAAATTAGTTTTGACCCTATAAAAATGACATAAATTACGAACACACATAAGCATCCAACAATAAATCATATGTAAAATATAAAAATCAATATGAAGTGATTCAGATATCTTAAAATAAAACATGTGAAACAAGTTATTTTATGACACATGATTCCAGAATGATGTTGTAAGTTAGAATTCCTTGCTTTATATCAATTTCATATTTTCCAAGAAAGTCAAAACATATTTATTTCTATGCCTTTTGCTCAATAGGTTGTCAACTCACTATCATACAATCATAGGCGTTATTTTCCACACTGAAACATCTTTCACATCGGAAATAACACAATTACCTATAAACAATTGGACTGTTTATAGATAACATCTATTTTAAGGCTTTATTTTAATATATTTTAAAAATATAACTTAAAAATATGAAATTGCCACTTTAATGAACATTTTGAATAATTGGTTTAATATGTAGAGGCATCTGTCTATAGATAGTGATGGTGTTCAAGTGTTGTGTGTGGGGCAGGGTATACTTACTACTCTTTCTAGAACATCTCATACCACTGCTCAAGACTTTAGAAAAATCGCATATTTCCTGAAATCTCTGCATTAACTACATTGTATATGCATATACATGTATGATAGCGCAATTCATTTTTAAAAGAGTTGTACAGGGTAAGCTTACTCTTTCAACAACATCTGATACGACTGACTATCATTTTAGGAAAATTGCATATCTTCAACCAAAAACATATTTTCTGAATGACTGAAATCTCTACAGATACATGTAAATGTATGATAGTTATATTCATTTTAAAGAGTTATTTTTTAACATAAAAGCGACAAAAACACACAATTTGAAAGACCTTTCCTCTATTATTGGATATTCTAGAGCATAATATCAAAACAATATGCAGTAAGTTCTTGCAATAAAAAAAAAATGAGCAAATTAAAATATTTTAAAAAATTATGAAAAAATTGACTAAAATAAAACATATTTCAGGGGCAAAGTTCACAAATGAATTATTTTATATACATTGAAATTTCAAGAGTAAATAATATACAGTATTCATAGCAATAGCATTTGCATATTAATATATTCTACATCTGCCCTAGCCAACCGTTACGATTCGCTCTCTTCTCCTTAACTTGGAAGATCTCAATTCAATTTGATGATATATCGAAGTTGCACCCTTTACATAGACATCATTGCTAGTCAATCAGAATCGTTTTGTTATACATATGTTGGATGGAGAGTTGAAAATGGCCACGCCCAGTACAGAAAAATTGAAATGTGATCAATTAGATTTAGAAGCACTCACTGTCAATCAGGTGAAAAGTTTTTAACTGCTTTGACAGACAGGAAAGAGATTTGGTTTTTCTGTGTTGTTTAGGCAATTTTTCCTACCAGAGGCGATAAGACCCTGTGTCCACGTACTGCCATGTTTGTTTGAATTTCGGCAATATACATGTGCTCGGTGTAAAACATCTTCTGATTGGATACAGCTACTGATAGCTGTAGCCAATGAAATCTTGAACCGCGAATCCTCAAAATGTATTCAAGATCTGTCAAGAGAGAAGAGAAGTGAATCATAAACCTTGGCTAGTGAAGATGTATATTCTAATGAATCACCTACTTTATCTAATACTTTTACTAAAATGGTAATTAATCCTTTGGAACTCGGTACTTGTAATTATTGACTACCCAAGTCCCACCCCTCCCCAGAAAAAAGAGATATAAGTTATCTTTTTACATTAAGTTTTAGAGCTCATTTTCGAAATCACTTGAAATGACACCTCTATATGTCACCCTAGTCCATATATAATATAGAGGTTTTAAATAGTTCTAAAATACCCATGTGACATGGGTGGTTCGAGACACTCGTGGGAGTTGAGGTTTCAAGTGGTTTCTGGGGTTAATGAATGCTAGTTTTTATGATTATCAGTATCTAGAAAATAAAACAATACAGTTCATTGTGTAATGTTAACATTCATTCAAAGCAATATTTCTATGATAATTCTATTTATTTATCAGAGCAAAAGATGCAAAATTAACAAATAATAGAAAATATACATGTATAATAAAACAGACATATATTGGGACATCATAGACAGAAAAGTGATAATTGTAAATTGATCAAACTGAACATAAAGAGAGACAAAACATAAACTTGTATGAAAACTGCTTTGAAATCCTGAACGAGATGTACGGTTCGTGGTGTATAGTTCACTGCACCATAAGGAATGATAAACAGTGAGCATCTATTTTGGGGTTTAGGGTAGACTGCAGCAACCCCATTTCCATTTGTAATTTCAAATTCATATTTCTTTTAAGATTAGATACAAACATACCATAATTTGTAATACATGTGAATGATAATAAAGCCAGGTAATAGTGTATATTTAACAGTTGCTTATAATTGGGCTGCATGTACCTAACAATAAATACTGAAACACAAAAACAAGACAATAAAACACACACATATGAATGATACATGTAACTTGAACACTAAAAAAAACCACAACACAATTTATATGGAAAACAATCACTGATAATTTGATAACGATAGGAGAATACTTGTCGAAACGTCTTACTATATATGTGTATAAACAAGTGATTGTTTTCAATATAAATTGTGTTTTTTAATTTGCTCAATCACTAAGCGCCACTCAAGGATTGTATCTTGAACACAGTATCCATAGTTACCAGTAATCCACAGGGTGTCTCAGGACTTCAGATACAAGGATGAACTGAACTCTTTAGTAACTTTTAACCCACATTAAGTGAATTTGCAAGAGCTCTAAATCAAATGAATCCATTTATTATGTAGGTTTCAATTGAATAAATATATTGTATACAAAAAAAATGAAATGAATTTCTGAACAGTTTGTAATCTATATCATTGAGTTTATTATTTACAGGTTATATAATCTAGATTCAAATATTATTAAATGCAATATAATATATAGACAAAAAGCATCTTTATATAATTATACGACTTATCATTACTAAGTGTGGTCTCATGGTCGAGAACAAGTCATTAAACATACATTATGCAAGAGCTAAATCTGCCTATTGCAGGTCTTTCTTTAGGCCTGAAATGTTATCTCAATTATTACTTAGACATTAATTAACTTATACAGACCATAATCAGCTGTCTATCTCAAAGCTAGATTGCAATATTTACTGGATTAGGATCCGATCTGTTGCTCATCCTTCATTCATGATTTAATATTAAAAAAATCATGAAATAGATAACCGAGATTATGGGTTTTTTTCGTACCGACTTTAGTAATGATGATCGAGGCTAGGCCCAGAATTCAATCGCTAAATTCTCCGTTCAGTGTGAAACAATTTGACTGAAATTTTCAGCAAAATCCCTTTACACCATCTAGTTTTTAACTGTTATAGTGGGAACTGCCAGCTCTTTATCTTATCAACCATAATGTATCTTAAAGTAATATACTGATACTGCACCAATATATTACGCAATGTCTTGCTCGAGACCATTAAACAACTTAAAATACAGACACTATCCTACACATGCTATTCAATAAAATTGTCACGCGAGTATAAATAATATATGATTGGCACATCAAATCTGTATTTTAACAAATGGTAATTGTACTTGGAGGATGTGTCGGATACTCGACTGAACATTTCGAAATCCAGAAAGCATTCACAGATGAAATAACCATGGACCTTATTAGGTCCAGGGAATAACTCACAATTTAAATGGATATCCCCACAACATTGAACCACATGTTTTAGTGGAAAGCTACGGTTAAATATTATAAATGTATTTCAGATCTGATTATGACATAGTGAATGCTTAATAAGCTTAATAAAAAATATACATTTTAATAAAAACAGGCTGTATTCTATAATGTTAAGATATATAAGCATACAATAAGGTTAGTAAATTAATATAATACAATATTATTTCATAATAAACAAATTAGTGTTCTCAAAATTAAAGTATTTATACACTACCACAACACAAACCAGAAAATGCTTTTTTAGAAAAAAAAAAGCTGTGGCACCATGACAATATTTCTGAGGCCATATAAAGAAAATATTCTGGTTTTCCAATAATCCTGCGTCATTTTAAAAAATAAAAATCAGGATGTAACATGACATAGACTCATTTATCAAGTACACAACCTTGATAAATGTAATTGACAATCATAAATGATACTGGATAATCAAACATTCTTATAAACATGATGAAATGTGATGTTTATGAGAAGTTATTTAGCTTTGTCGAAATAAAACTTTTGCTAAGGATTGTCTGTGAAGTTGTGAACCAGAGTATTTATTTTTTGTGGCCTTATATTCAAAACAAACTTGTTTTTGCCAAATCTGTATTCATTTACTGCCTATATAACCATAAGAATTTTGCCAAGGAACCTTAACAAAGAATATCAATTTCAATAATTAATTTTCCAATGCTTTTCATTTTTTGGTGTTTTTATTAAATGGACAGAAATTTGAGGAAGTTTTAACAATTCCACCATCAAATAAAATGTTCAAACCAAATAAAAGTATGTGCTTTATTGAAGGTTGTGTGTATTGTTAGATCAAACCCAAATTTCATCAAAATCTATTCATAATTAATTGTAAATCTTCCCTCACAGTAGCCAATATAGTCCTACCTAAGAAAACCCATATCTATCAGAGCAATAACAATTCGATATTTTGTATCGAATGAAATATGAAACTGATAACAATTTCAAACAATAAAACAGATTTTTGTCTAAAAAAGCATCTGGTAAGACAGCTTTGTCACATAAACACTGAGTACATCTACCCACAAAAACATGATTCTGCCATAGGTGCAGCAGTCAGTATTTGCTTTGCCCTTGTTCTGTTTGTACTGTTTGCTGTAGCTAACTCGAATTTTATAGTAGAATAACATATTACACTTTCCACAAATATTTACAAGAAAGACCATTGTATGTACACATCCAGAATATCTATATAACTACATAAGCACAGTGCTGGCAAGATTTCACTGATATGGTGACAGTCTTTGATAACAGAAGACTACATACCAAACTGTTTTTGAAACTTTGGTTTTTGAACACCATACTGAGTAACGCCTTATCGTTCCAAGCCTTCTGATTAATTAGTGAAAAGTACCAGGCAGTACACACTATTTATGTCACTCCATGCCGACCATGTTTCCTCTTTCTAGAACACTTGATACAACTTCTCTTTGATGCAAATCCACTGGATTAAGTTATTCATGTGTATTTGAATGTCTACTGGGTGTGTATGTGTATTTGAATGTCTACTGGGTGTGTATTTATGTGTATATGAATGTCTACTGGACATGCATCTATGTGTATTTGAATGTCTACTGGGCGTGTATTTATGCATATTTGAATGTCTACTGGGTGTGTATTTATGTGCATTTATGTCTACTGGGTGTGTATTTATGTGCATTTGAATGTCTACTGGACATGTTATGGATATTTGAATGTCTACTGAGTGTGTATTTATGTATATTTGAATGTCTACTGAATGTGTATTTATGTATATTTGAATGTCTACTGGGTGTTTATGCATATTTGAATATATACTGAGTGTGTTTTATGCGTATTAACTGTTAAACAATGGTAGTGAAAATGTCAATTATTAAATAAAGTAACCTATATAGTAAAACAGAATAGGATTATTAGTATTATTTACACTTGATGATGGTGATTCTACCCATAGGCTCTTATCATTTTCTTTTTGTTATTACAATATTTGAATAATGTTTTCTTTTATAAAGTGATTGTGAAGATGGTATGGTTTGTTCAATATCTTCTTTACTTAAAGGGACAATAACACTCTTGCTGGCTTGGCCGCTCTAGAAAATAAATAATAGTCTTATTCTAAGTACCAGATGTTTATGTGTCCTACCTGTTGTGTAAATTATCCATTACATCATATTTCACTTGTCCAGAGGGTTCGAAAATATTTTAAAATCCAAGTCACATTTGAAAAGGTTTACGTTAACCTTTTCAAATCATGTAGTTGAATTTTTCCAATTTTTTTAATTAGGTGTGTTACGATGAAATTTGTATCATCAATTTATTTGAATATTGTAAAATAATACAATTTGTTGACCAGAATAAAGATTGGGACATATTATTCAATTACAACAAGAGTGTTATTGGGGCTTTAATAACATGCTAATATCACGACTTGACAGATCTAAAAAAATGTTTAAAATATGTCTGAACATTTAGCTGTGCTTATCAAGTTAAATATGACCAATAAATGTTTTGCATAAGAAGGAGACTCGTGTATGTATGTTTTAAAAACATAATTAAGTACATACAGTTGAACTCCACTATAACAGAACGATGTTATAGCGAAACACTTATATACAAGGACTTCACTATAATGCTATTAGGAACCATGTTCACTCTACCCCATACTAAAATCCGCCTTATAGCAAATTGTACCACTATCAAGTCCCCATGTATCATCTTTCTGCAGGGCAATTTTATGTTACACCTGGTTATATGCTGGAGGGGGGGCTGATGGTAGAGCTAGCGGAGGGGGACCATTCTCTCCCCAATGATAGTATGGATATGCCGGCGTCCATGCTGATAGGCCCGTTGTATGTTCATCATCGTTTTCATCTCTAATATTTGCTCCACCAAATACACAGTCCTCATATGCTGGAGGAGCTGGAAGGAAAAGATTTAAATAAACTTAATTAAACATGTATTATGCAGGCCTTTCTGTAGACTTGAAATGTTATATAAACTATTAATTAGACCATAATCAACTCTCAATGGCATCTTATCTGTCTGATTTTCATTGGATTCGAATTTGATCTGCTGTTCAATGTCCTTTGATGAATTAATGCAAAAATGTTAAAGCGGCAACAATGACAATCAAGGCTACAGAGATTTCAAAATATGGTTTTCTCGGCTTAGAGTGAAGCAATTTGACTGAACACTTCAGCATAATCCATTTACTCCATCTGGTTTTTAATTATTACAGTGAGAACTGCCAGCACTTTATCTAATCTCCCATAATGGAACATTATTTAATATCTAAGCACTACTTCACCCAGGTCATTTTGAGACAAACAAACTGTATGTTATACCCCCACGTACAGGAACGGTCAGATGACTTTGTCCATTACGAAAGGAACTAAAGGAGTCTAAGATATGGGTAGTTTCAGGTGGTCCAAACTCTAAAGGGTTAATCGCAGCTACAGAGCAATTCAAGATATATTTTTTTTAGCACAAATCACCTCATTGAAACAAAAATAACTTACGATCAACATATGGTGGAGGCTCCAGTGGTGGAGCAGTTGCCATAGTCCCAGGGGAGACAACTGATGGAAAAGAAGGCACAGCCATGGGAATATGTAAAGGAATGGTTCCAATTATGATTTCCTTTTCTATCTCTAATGTTGACCATCCGACTGAAACAGTTAACTGTAATAAACAAAACCCATCAATAAATATATTGAATCATTTTACTTTATTTTATTTTTTGTAAATATATTAATTGATAAATGTCCACTTACAACTAATGTGTATTTTATATCAATTATTCCGCAGCCATCTAGATTAGATGGTGGAAGAGCTGGAATGGTAGCTGTCTGATTGATATCTTCAGAGTTATTAGGTTTTACATTTCTCGTCCCAGAAAATAAACAAAACACGTCACTTTTTACATGTGTTTTTGGATTTCCTGATGAGAACAGACTGGATGAATAGCCTGTATATGTTACATCCTGAAATTACAAAATAACACTCAATTAAAACTTGACTAGAATAACTCAGAAACAATCTTAGAATCAAACTTATCGTCTCTCAATCAAATTACTTAGCTCTGCTAGGCCTAATTAGAAATACTCATCATCAAACTCGTCAAGGCAGGTAATTAACAACTAAACAATTTTGGAACATTGTTCTGCTCCGACTGCTAATGAAGACTGGCATACACTATAGTATGCTATGCGGGAAATTTGGCCTGGATAGTGGCACTATGGCCAGGCCATAGTACCTGACAAAATGTCAGGAATTAATGAATAGTACCTGACATTTTCAACTTATTGCCGAACATGTATTAATTATATCAGTAAAAAAGACAAATCAGTGCCAGACAAAATGACAGACACCAGAGGACAAAGTCGGAATCTGTGCCTGACACTGTCTGTGACAGATGCCTTATTTCCAGGCTTGACTATGTCCTACTCTTACATCGAATTCCAATTGCCAAAGGATCTTTTATGCGCACACCAATATGTATGCAGGACCTCGGTTTTTCGTCCCATCTAGCTCAATTAGAACCACAGCTATTGTGTCCCATAAACAAACCCTTTTTAATAGTTCCCTGGCTTTCATATCATAAATAGTTGCAATTCCATAGTATTTCTCGTTTCACAAGTCTGAACAATCCATATAAATTTAAAGTAGATCAGACCACAACTTTCATCAACCAGAGTAACTACTCCAGAAGTTATTAACAGAAATTGTTTAAATCAAACAAGTTTCTTACTTTCATCAATTTAAACAACGCATTTGCATCAGGGGTTGAAAGATAAATTTTGTTGACAGACAGAATGAATATTCTACAGAATAAAATCACTGAAATTTGATAAGGCTCATCTTGCTAAAGTAAACAGCATTTTAAAATTAAAAATGATCAGAAGAAAAATGTAGTCTCTGGACTACCAATGACCGGACAGGGTTGACAACAAAAAGATTAGACTTTACCTGTTTGAGTTCAAGTAACAATCTTTCGATATTTTTATCTGATCTGTTGTCTACGTGTATAGAATAATTCAAGGGTTCACCAGGTACGTAACCTTTTTTATTGATAGATAATACAGCCGATATAGATCCATCTGAACAACAGCATCCAGCTATACTTTCTTCTTGTTCAGCATATATAGGATACTAGTCAAATAAAATTAAAATAAAAATAACTTCTAATAAATGTTACATAACAGTTACAAAATAGATAATGAAATGGGAATATGTTGAAAATTTCAGTCAAATTACTTCATTCTGAGTGGAGTTATTGCCTTTATAAGAACAGTATAGTCTTGATTGTCATTGCTGTTACGATAATAAACAAAGTCTTGATTACCCGGTATCCATTTTTTAATTAAACCATTAACTAGCAATCATGTTTACATCTGTTGAAAATCAAAACTATCAGATGGTCTAGAGAGTTGATTATGGGCTTAGCATTGAATAAATGTCTAATCAATGATTTATATAACATTTGAGGTCAAATGAAACATATGCATTAGACAGATTTAGATCTTACATAATGCATCTTTAACTGGGGATCTACATATGGTGAGATCTTCAAATGAATACATTAAAGAATATGAAAATGTGGGGGGAACGATGTACTTTAATGAACCTTGGCTTGAAGTTGAATGATGCTCATATTGGTCCTTCTTAGGTCGAATTCTATAATTATGAACAAACAATTCGTAGATTTTTTTAGTCAGTTATACTTACCCCAGCTTCTGGTGAGGCATTTAAATCTAAATGATGTATAACGGTGAAAGCTCTCTTTGTGTTCTCATCAAACTTCCACGGTCTATCAATAGTAGCCTTACAAAAATATCGTACATAACCTCGTTTTCCTTCAAATGATGAAGGTAAGTTTGGTGCCAGTCGGAGAGAGAAGGGATAGAAATGGCTACCAGCAGGATGTTCACTAGTTGTATTAGCTGCAATATAAAAGATTTAGCCTCTTGTTCAGAGTTTACCGAGTTGGCTTAACATAATGACATTTTGCCTTGACAGTGGCATCTTTTAAGCATACATCTAAAAGTTCTGACCCCCTGGACCTCTCCACTGGTCTACGTAACTTATTTAAGGTATTTCATGTAAAATTGAGACTTGATAAAGGTGACAACCTCTTACCATTATAACTTCAGCCAGTATATTGACCAAAAACAGATGGAGAGTGAAAAGTTGGGTTGAACATCCACTTGACACAAAATTTTGGGACTAAAATTAAGTTCAATGTTATTTCAATAATCGCTTGTGCCTCTTGGTCTTTAGCAGTGGGAGGAAACCAGAGGACACAGAAAATACACGTGGTTGGACAGTCGACCCTACACCTTGTAACGTACAAGTGGGGATTCCAGATCATGCCACTTGATTCAATAACAGACTTTGTGATCCAACGTGCCCAAGTTAACAATTTGGCCCCCCCACCCCGTAATAACATCAGATGGAAATTAAAAGTTTAAACTTCTTCGAAAAACTATCACAGAGTTTCACAGGAATAGGAAACTTAAATCAACCATTTTGATTCACTATATGGTGAAAGGCTTGTCTGTGATGAACTTACCGGCACCAAATAAAATAATAGTGTAATTAATGTATGCTTCCTGAGCTCTATAATCTGTTTTACTACGTCCTTGTTTTACTTCCCAATGTGATTTACCCTTTCCTTCAAAATACAACTTGATATCTAAAAGATAAAACATTATAAAATAAATAAGATTTATGCAAGTTTTTTCAGTACGGTACCTTATTTCCATCCATGTGAGTTTCTGCAGCTCAGTGAGTAGGGTGCTGATTTATTAAAGGAGCTAAACGCTAACATTTGGGACCTAGAAATTGACAGAAGTGAGTCACAACGCATATAATACTGTAATATTGATGTATATAAACTGATTTACATTCAATGGTTTCCGTTTTTACTCTAACTTCAAATCAGTTATGTTCCGCGAAATAACCCAGCAGTCTCAATCGAATGCAAATTTCTAGCATCTGGTTATTCCAGTCTACATACGCCATTCGATTTGGTGCAATGTGTCTAGCCTCGTTTCCTGAGTCTCTTGCTAGAACTGATTCTGAAACGCAGTATGGTACACGAATGGTCAAATGTTTATTTTGTCTTAAATATTGAATTATCAGAAGCCCATCTTTTCCCCATAAGATCACAGCATCAAAGTTGATTTAAATTGACAAATTATTCGTGTTTTCAAAGTTGAAGATTTTGGATGATATTGACTTAGCTACTTTAACAAGTAGGTTCCTCCCAGTTCAATCCTGGTGGTGGCTGAAAAAGTTCCATGGGCTTTTCTAGCCTAGTTACTAGTGCTAGCACGATATATTGTTGCATCGATGTATTGCGATTCACCTTCTCACGATACGCGTATTGAATGACGAGACGCTGAATTGATTTTTCATGATTGTTTTTTTTGTCGCTACAGTAAGTAACCTGTCAACCCTAATTAATCATGTCACACATTATCCACAAACACTCTTAAATTGTTTTGGTCCTTACGTGTATTTTGATTCACATCAAAATCATGACATAAAACATTTTATTTCTGTGACATCGACAAGGTTAAAAAATATCAATTATTCATTTACCCTGTTGATTTCTTGGTAAATATTGACTTGGTTATGAATTGTGATACAAATTGAATCCTATCATCAGAATCACATTATATATTGTATCAAGGCTGCAATGGCAATACCCAGCAATACTAGTTTCCAGATGTGAGAAAAGGAGGCCACAAAGCTTGGCCAAGGATAGTATCTAGTCATTTGGATGGTATAAAAAACCAACATAGCTCATGTGAGGCTATTCATTACTAAGTAAAGAATTGGTTTGGTCTGAATGAAAAACTAAATTAGAATATTATGTCATTTATTTACATTTCTCTGCCATATTTGATTTATATTTATATTTTATGTCATATTGTTTTGAAACACATGTCAAATTAATGTTAGTTTCAATTTAAACTATTTTTTTGAAATAATTTAAGTATCTAAAATGTCATTATTTTGATGCGTAGTTTATTTTGTAGGCTGTGATATTTAAGTATTTGAAACACTTGATGGGTCGTCTCAAAAGCTTTTACTTTTAGTTCAAATTTGAAAGTTTTGACATTTTAAACAAGACAATGTTCACCAGACTCAACCTCCCTAAGAACTAAACATTAAACTACTTTTTCCTAAGTGCATGCAAAATAAAGCTAGGGGCGGACCCAGGAATTTTTGCAGGAGAGGATTTGTCAGGCTCCCGTTAAGGAAATATGACAGTTGACAATGCATGAAGCCATCAACGTCTCTAAATTACATGTACGTAGGCATGCATACACAGCTTTTTAAAGAGGGAAATTCAAAACCCTTTTTGATGTTAACTTTTATAATGAATTAATACGATCACATCATGATTCAATTTTAATGATGCAAAGCATTAATTGTGATATCACACATATCTTTATAATTATTTCCTGCTTTAATTGCCAATCCTATCCAACCATCTGACAATAAACGATAAAGCACACGAACGTTACACTTTTCTCGTAAAGTGTTGTTTTACAATTGTTTTAATATAGCTGAGCCGAGTGGGGTTTAAACCCCCCAAAACTCCACCTCTGGATCTGCCCCTAAAAACTCTGATATGGGTAAATGTACTTACTTCTCATTTTCATGGGTTGATTAAGAGAGATACAAACATTGCCTTTAACTTCATCCCCCACATTAAAAACCCCTCGTGGGTTATCAAAAGTTATCTTAAAATCCTCCAACTTCATACCGAGATCTGAAAAAAATAAAACTTTCTATCAACCCACTGTTCAAACTATACATTTTATCTTTTTTTTAGGGTCTTGGTCCTGTCATGGTGAAACAAATAAACGAATGTACAAAATTTCAATCACAGAGGTTTTTAAATCTTAACCGAAGTCAAACTTATAAGCACCCGTAAGCTTCTATTAGCACAAGTTTGCAGGTCTATCGAACCTCTGAGGCTGATAAAGGCCTTCACACTGAAATGGATAAAGAAATAAAATGGGTTTTAACGTCCTACTGATTTGCATCAACTGAAAATGAAGACGGGCATACGCCATACTGTGTGCTATTAGGGAAATTTTGCCCGGACAGTGGCACTATGGCCTACTCTTATATCGAATTATAAATCATACAGACAGAAGCAAAAGAATTAACATAATTTTGTTAAAGTTAAAGTACTAATTAGAATCGGGTTAGATTTACCTTGTACAAAAGAAACACAAGTCATTGCATTGACGAAAAACTATATCATCCGAAATATTATAGTTAAAATGACAACTACACTCATTTAACCAGTTGTATCATTGATGTCTGACTGACCATTCATTAGAAAAGCATTACTGACACAGAGATATTTGTAGATCATCCAGTCCATATGACTGACTCATTATAAATTTATACACTAAACTATAGACCGCTAAACAATGTACAATTATAGGTGTTTGTGTATTTGATAATTCAAATTGTCAGCATGTTTTATTTTTAAAGGAATGTTCAATGTTTTTGCTAGATAGGTTTCTAGCACCAACCCTAACCCCCTCACCTATAATAAATACTGGGTACCCTTTTATCTGTGTGTGGCCTTAAACTCTGTTAACAAAGTGTTTGTCTGGTCTAACATGTGGTCCCCTCACATTTTCGTTGATCCATTTTGAAACTGGTCAGAATGAGTTCCCAGTAGGAAATAGGCTTAATTGATTATTTTACAAAATTAAGGAATAAATCAGAATATAAACGATAGATAATAATTGATTATTTTACAAAATTAAGGAATAAATCAGAATATAAACGATAGATAATAATCCATAGATAGATATAATCAGATTACAAAGAGGCCCATCCAAAAATTTAATGCAAAGGCATAACATGGTTTATGTATGTGCATGAAATCGCAAGGTCTGTCATTGATTCAAGTGGTGTGGTTTTAATCCCCAGCTTGTACATGACAAGGTGTAGGGAATTAATAAAGTAAAATTGAACCATATGTAAGTCTTGAAATGAACTGGCTTGTATCACGGAGACATTAATCCCATCTCTTTTTCTCTTTTCAGGTCTATTATGTGTACTGTTATTGAATTGAAATTATGAAGGGTAAAATCAATGATTATTGAATTGAAAAAATATAGGGAAATTTTTTGGTTAACTTAATTAGCTTCTGTCAATAAAAAATCATTTTCATATCAGAAAAATTGATCAGAACTCTTGGGAAATTCACTAACAGTTTTGACATTTCCAAGTACAAATGCAACATAAACCAGCTATTTGGTGAAAAGGTCAGATTTTCCAGGAACTAGAGAAACAATTCTGATATCGTATATAATCTCAATAATCGGCAACAATTACAGTCTTGGAGGCATAGGAAAAAATATTATGCAAATTCAGTTCAGTTATTTTGAATTGTTTGTTTGTGATATCTATGTATTGTGTCTTTTCCATATATATATATATATATTTTTTTGTGTAAATTATGTGTGGCGCAGTCCCCCTATTAATTACTATTAAAGATACATTATGTAAGATTTAGATAGCTGGTCATTCTTGCTATAATAGTTCAAAAATACATAATGCAAAATAATTATAGTAAAAATTTCATTTAAATTACTTTATATTGAGCAAAGAAATTAACCTCTGAAGGTTTGACAAAATGTGTGCACTGATTGTAACCACCCAAACGGTTGTTCGAAACGGTCAAATCATAGCCACAATTCACTATTTTTAGATTACATTATTAAATTGTTTAACTGTTAATCTACTAAAGAAAGACCTAAGAATGCAGATTTAGCTATGGCATAATGCATGCTTAACTTAAAGTAGCTAAGTCTCTGATGCAATATCATCGAAAGTGTTGGACATTGAAAACAAGACTTATTTGTCAATTTAAATCTTACCGGGCAAAGATGGGCTTCTTATATCCAATATCTAAGACAAAATCAAAATTTTATGATTGCTACCATAATGCGTTTCAGCGTCATTTGTAACAAGGGACTTGAAGAACGCAGCTAGACGTATTCCACGAGTCATGTCAATCGGTGACGTCATATTCTTATCTGGAGAGCATGCGCAATGGATACTAAAAGTGTAGACTGAAATAGCCAGATGCTAGAGATTGCCATTTGTTTGAGACTTTTGGTGTATTTTGCAAAACATAACTGATTTGAAATTAGAGTAAAAACGGAAATGATTGATTGAATGTATAAATCAATTTATATACATTCACATTACAATATTATATGCGTTACAACTCTGTGTTAAATTCTAGGTTCCAAATATTGGCCATTTAGCACCTTTAAAAGAATAAACATGATATGCATGGTGGATTTCTAACAAAACCGTACAGAATATTTCAAATTAAATCTAAATAATACTAAAATATCACATTGAAGTTCAAGGCCATTTGGTACTGGTTTCATTACCTGACTGATACTGCGGCCATGATGTAAATCTACATACAACTACATACTTAAAAGGTCAGGCTTTGTCTTAATGATAGACTTACTATTACAGCTGTCATTATTTGGATTGGACGGATTGGTACAAACAAAGAGACAATGAAAACATAGTCAAGCAACATCATAAATCAGTTTTGGACAGGGAATTAAATGGTATGTAACTGGTGCAGTTTCACTAGTGTCCCACATAAGGAACTTGTTCAAAGTGGTTATCAAGACTTAAACTCAACCATGACACCAGTATATATTTGAATAAAATAAATATCGTAATTGTAAAATCTTAATTTACCTTCTTAATATTTCTGATATAATTACAAACTCGTTATAAGACAGAGGAATCATGGTTTAAACAAAAGCACAACTGGATGACTATCTTTCAAACAGAGATATTCTTGTATCAAACTTATATCAATGATTGAAAAACAAATACATGTCGTCCTTTATAATTCTGATTTATAGGGTCTTGACTTAGTTCACGTATTAAAATGTTTGATCTTTTTAATCTTAAAAAGAATCTGCAACAATTACACATTTCCATTAAAATATTCAGGCCAGTCTAAGAATGAAGCCCAGTAGGCTAATATCACTATTTGTATCCACATTCTTTAAAATTTTACAATCAAACCTCTTAATTATTTAAATTTAATACCGAAGCATATTTCTTAGGGACAAATTCAACCATAAGCTTATGAAATTTCAAAAGCTGCAAGTCTCAACCAGAGGTTCAAAACAGTTAATTAATAATATACCGTACCAGTTGGTACATTGTATATAAATACCTTAAGGTATCAAGATATCTATGACTTACAGCTAGGCCTAAAGACAAAAAGATCCTGGGCAGCTTATGACAGCTATTATAAGGTTACATAATTGAAGCTTTTAAATCTTTATCTAAAATGAACAACTAAATCAGATAACAGCTTATTCATTCTCTGCAACAACAAATCTTGGGGTGACACAGCACTAAGTCTCACAAAAGATGTTAAAAATAATGAAATATAAACCATTAAAAAAAATTTGATTCACAAAAGGTGTGTATAAGTTCAATTGAATGTCATTTCTTTCATCATTATAATAATTATAGAAGGCTACTTGTGCAAATTCTTAAGTGATTTGGGAGGGGCTGAACAAACTCATATGAAAAATTCTTAACATTAGGAGGTGAATGAAAAGTTATTTTCATTATGATATTACTCAATTTTATTTTTTTACATTTATCTTCATAGTAAAAGTGATAAGGCCTGTTTGTCTTTAAAGGAGCTGAATCGCTAATATTTGGGACCTAGAAATTGACCCCAATGGGTTGCAACGCATATAATGATGCAATCTGATCGTACATGAACTGATCTAAAATTTACATTCAATTGTTTCAGTTTTGACTCTAATTTCAAATCAGTCATGTCCAGCACTTGAGAAATGGACACTGATATGGGGTATGAAGTTTAATGCGAAGAAGTGCTACATCATGAGTTTCAACAACAAATCCAGTCACTATTATCAACTAGATAACCACATCCTCCAGCAAGTTGAAGAAAATCCATATTTGGGCGACACATCTACAGAAAATTCAGCACCCACATCAAGAAGATCACAAACAAAGCCAGTTCTACCCTCGGATTTCTGAAGGGAAACCTCAAGCACTGTACACCGACCCGCAGAAAAACAGCCTACCTCTCGTTAGTGAGATCAATCTTAGTACAGCTTCATTGCCTGGGACCCATACCTACAGAAGGACATTGACAGACTGGAACAAGACCAATGCCGTGCCGCACACGTCATCTCTGGTGACTACAAATCCCGAGAACAGGGCTGTGTCACAAAGATGCTGAAGACGCTGGTGCGAGCTATGCCCATTGACTCCTATTTGTGGTAAAGGGTTAATTAGACCAAAAAAATTATAGACAAGCCAGTAACCATCATAAGTGCTTCAAACCCATAATCTTTAAAAATGACCCTTATAAACACTCTTTTTTCCCCAAAACAACTATTGTGTGGAATAAACTTGACAGCGACATTGTTCGTGCAGAGTCAGTTCGGAGCTTCAGTACAACTCTCCAACAGTGTGAATAGTCACACATTTCTCTCCCGCTGCAATTATACCGAAAGGTCCTGCAGTGTATACATTCAGATTCAGACAGCATGAGTCTCACAGAATACAAATTTCTAGTGTCTGGTTATTCCAGTCTATTGCGCATGCTCTCCAGATAAGTTATGGCCTCGTCGTTTAACATGAGTTGGGGAATATGTCTAGTCTCGTCCTTTCTGGTCACTTGTTACAAATGATGCTGAAACGCACTATGGTACATGATTCATGTACCTTTGTAAAATGTTTATTAATTGTCTTAAATATTGGATATCAAGGTAAGATAACAGCAGGTGTAAGACTTTGGATTACTATTGAGTTAGACACTTAGCGACTTGAACTTGGGCATCTATCATTCATTATTCATTGAAATTGGTAAATAATCACCATCTTATTATTCTTCTTAATAATAATAATTATTAAAATAGGCCTTGTTTTAAACCATACTCACTCTGGTTAGGCCACAGGAATCAGATGTTATTTTATGTTTGATCATGATCACAAGGTGGTGATGATATTAAAGGGACAATAACACTCTTGCTGGCTTGGCAGCCCCAGGAAATAAATAATAGCCTTATTCTAAGTACTAGATGTTTAAATGTCCTACCTGTTGTGTAAATTATCCATTACGACCTATTTTACTTGTCCAGAGGGTTCGAAAATATTTTAAATCAAAGTCACATTTGAAAAGGTTTACGTTAGACTTTTCAAATCAATTAGTTGAATTTTTCCAATTTTTTAAATTAGGTGTGTTAAGATGAAATTTATATCATCAATTAATTGGAATATTGTAAAATAATACAATTCGTTGACCAGAACGAAGATTGGGACATATTATTTAGTTACAACAAGAGTGTTATTGGGGCTTTAACTGTATTGACGATGATGGTGACTGTAGCAACAGGATATGACATAATATCTGGCCGATTTCTTTTGTCCAAAACTCACCTGCCCTGGGCTGGGTTGGATTTTTACGTCTCTTTTTTTTTTAAACAGTTATGCAACACAGGGATGTGCCTTCTTTGGAATCAATGTAAAATAGATTAATGTAATTTCATAAGGATATATTTCAACAACACCACATACTTACCTCTAACATTTCACGGTTCACTGAATTTAGTCATCATGCACATTTTGTGACAGATCAAAACATTTCATCCTAAATTTCTATCGCCATTTTGACATTTGACGTGATAATATTAGAGTTATCTTCGGTTCATTCGTGCGTGGGCGTCGACACCCATGAACGAAACAATTAATGGGAGGTAACTTCATTTAAAGATTTCTTCTTAACAAGATTTGTCTCCCATTATTTATTATTTCCTTTTAGCTCAGTCTCAAACTCAATATCATCCAAAGTCTTCGACATTGAAAACGCAAATCATTTGTCAATATAAATCAACATTGATGTTGTAATCTTACAGGGAAAAGATGGTCTTCTGATATTCAATATTTAAGGCAAAATAATCATTTTTTAACATATTGGTACCGTAGGCTACACTAATCGTGTACCGTACCAAAATGCGTTTCCATATTCCACAAATCATGTCAAACAGTTACGCCTCTCTGGAAAGCCCCCCCAATAAATATCATGCAGACTGGAATAACCAGACGCTAGAGATTGCCATTCGATTGAGATTTCTGACGTAGCCTATTTCTCCGACCATAACACACTTGAAATTAGAGTTAAAACGGAAACGACTGAATGTAAAAATGAGTTTATATACATTCATATTACATTATTATATGCGTTGCCACCCATTTGTGTCAATTTCTAGGTCCCAGATATTAAAGATGTAGCTCCTTTAAGCTTGTACTTGTAATATATAAGAAAGAGAAAGAAATTGGGTTTAAAGTCCACGACACAAACTAGGTGATTTGGGGACTAACATATAATGGTTCCATTTTATTTCTATAATTGGTTGCTCATAGGGGTCTTTAGCGGTTGGAGGAAACTGGAGGACCTGGAGAAAATCCAGGAGGTTGACAGTCAACCCTACTCTTGTCTTGTAAGTCCAGGGAATCAAAACCACGGCAGTTGATTCAATGACAGACTGTATGATACAGCGCGCATGTGCTAACCATTTGGCCATCCAACCCCCTGCTTGTACTAATACATCCTTGGTATGGTACTTGTAGCCTACTTGTATTATTGAACAATGTCCAAATTAACGTATCCATTTTATTTATTTATTTCAATCCAACCCAGAGTCCAGATGGGCCTAGCTCATGTAGAAATATCTCTGTTGGCCACTGGAATTTTGAAAGGGGGGAGAGAGAGAGAAATGGGGTTTAATGTCCAGATGGGCCTAACTCATGTAGAAATATCTCTGTTGGCCACTGGAATTTTGAAAGGGGTTGAGTGAGAAATGGGGTTTAATGTCCACTTGACACAGCCTAGGTTACCTAGGCTATTTTGGGACTAACCATTAGGCAAATAAGGTATGTGCCTTAGGACCAACACAAACAAGGTCATTTGGGGACGAACATATGGTAAAACTTATTTCAATATTTAAACTAAAACACTAACAACCAACATCAACTTTATAAGTTTAATACAATCAATAATAATGCCAACAGTTATTTTTCTCATAGAAAAAAAAAGAGAAAAACAATAAAAGGAATTTAACAGAAGTTTATACATCAAAAGATGCAAATGTTTATAATATTACAAATAACATCAATAACAACTTCAACTATTGCTACTTTTATATCATAAACAGAAAACTTTTAAATAAAACATAAACTTATACAATAATTTATACCAGGCTCTGGTTTCACAAAACATTCTCAGACTTAAGTTAGGAATTTGCTCAAAACTGGTCGCCTTATTATTATAACTAAAGCCCTTTATAAAAAATGTTTTGTTTTAATGTATCAAATACATAAATAAGACACTACAAGCAAAGTTTTGTGTTTCTTGATCAGAGATATTGCTCATAAATAGTGACTGAAATGCTTTGTGAAATGGGGTCAGGGCCTTCATTTCAAAATTCTGCCAGTCGGTCAATATTTTATGTATTTTTGTTACTTTAAATTAGCAGGATATTTTTTCCACTGAATATGACAATTTTTAGCTTGATCCCATTGTTAAAGAAATATTTGGAAGTCATTTTACACATAAAATCTATAAATTTAACTTTATTTATTGAGTTTTAAGGTTAAATTCTTTGAAATTCTAATTTTATTCCATGTAAATTGACTGAATGGTGGCCAAAGTTTTCTAGTTGGTCAATTTCTCTGTCAACTGGCACATTTGATTGAAATGGGAGCCCTATTTATATCGTTACTTTTGTTATTTTAATAATAAATTCAGTTTGAATAGACTAGATCATGTACGGATGCCATTAACAAAGAAAATCATTTTTGCCTTTCTCTCGATTTTTACCGTTAGAAATAGTCAGACTATCTTTTTATTGGATTGACCAAACTTGAGATTTGATCGGCTTCGGACAGGTACTAATATACAAGATTGTTATGAAACTGTTGTTTTGGTGCTAGGTATCAACATCTCACTGGTAATAATAAGGCTATTTTTTTAGCATATTGGATGCGCATCCAAATTCTCGATCTGTATGACTTTGAACCGGAAGTACGATACAGGATTAATAGTTATAGCCTGACTACTACCAAGGTTAGTTCATTCTGCACACAGAGAACTATCTACTTCAAGAATAAAGTTTTACGTCATAATTAAAAAACAAAACTAAATTATACAATTTACATCAACATCAGATCGTTCAAGAAAATTGGGGAAGAACAAGAATATCGGTTTTGAAATGTTATCTGCTCAGCAATGTCTTGGGCTATCCAAAAAATGTAACAACAGTATCTAAAGAATCAGTCGAAATATATAATGTAAATGATCAATAAAACAAAACCTATATCGATGCCATAGTTCTGAAATGTTGTAAGTGCCAATTATGATCCAAATAGCGCTTTTTTGCATAAAATCACTCATCACATTGACGGGCTTCTCTATGCAAAATTTCAGAACTGCAAGGACGTAACTTTCACAAAAAAAAAACTGCTTTTATTAATGTTGAGATCCTAATTGCATTATTAAGATTGAAATAAGATTTTCTCTCATATCTCAAAAACTAAATCCGACATATTGTGAGACTATGACATTGATATATAGTGGCATAATTAACAAACAAAATTAAATTACACAGTTTACATCAATGTAGGGAGAGAGAGAGAAATGGGGTTTAACGTCCACTCGACACAAACTTGGTCATTTTTGGACTAACATATGGTTTAATTTTTTTTCAATAATTCGCTTGTGGTAGGGGTCCTTAGCAGTGGGAGGAAACCAGAGTACCCGGAGAAAACCCACGAGGTTGGACAGGCGACCCTATTCCTTGCCACGTACAACCGGGGATTTGAAACCTCGCCAGTTGACTCAATGGCAGACCGTATGATACTGCATGCACAAGCTAACCATTCGCCCACCCACCCACCTATCGATATAGTATCTTTAACCTAAATATATATAATGTATATGATAAATAAAATAAAAATTATAGTGACTAGGAATTTGGCATAATAATAATGCTTAGACAATAAATATAAAATAAAAACAATTGCACATGTACACAATCAACATATAAAATATTCATGCTAAAATAAATATACTAAATATAGTATCTATAAAACACGACACAAAAACATGGAGGTATCACATTTTGAGTTTGTAAATAATTTTAATTAAGGTTCTATTATGTCCTCAACAGTCGCGAGATGCGAACCTATATACATAAAGAGAGAGAGAACTGGGGTTTAATGTCTACTCGACACAAACTAGGTCAGTTTGGGACTAACATGGTTTAATTTTATTTCAATAATTGGCTTGTGTGTAGGGGTCTTTAGCAGTGGGAGGAAATCAGAAAAAACTCTGGATGTTGGACATGCGACCCTACTCCTTGTCACGTACAATAGTGGAATTGAAACCATATCACTTGACTCAATGACAGATCTTATGATACAATGCACACGTTAATCATTCCGCCATCCAACCCACTATATACATAAAACCAAACCAAATCAATTTTTAGTTCATCAACAGTTCTTTTAACTATTTTTTTAAAGAACAATATTTTTGTTTAACAATAACATTTCCAAACTTATTAAAGTGGAACTAAAAGCCCTTGAGAAACACACAAGATTGATTGGACAGATGACCCTACTCCTTGTCACAAACAACTTGGGAATTGAAACAACAGACCTTATGATACAATGCGTACACGCTAACCATCCGGCCATCCAACACCCCCAGTGTACTATGAGAGGAATTTTGCCTAGACAGGGCTGTTTCCACCTATTCTTTATCATATTCCAACTGTCAAGGGTTCTTTAATGTGCACGTTAATGAGTACATGGGTCCAAGAAGCTTGTAGTCACCGACCCAGTGACATATTCACTGAGCCACAATACTGAAAGGAAGATGTTTTCCAAATATCATTCTAATAAGAAAATTAACTAGATCTGCTAAGCAGATATTAAAGCTTTCATATTCACAGTCACTTCCTGTCACGGGTCATATCAATAATCCGAACAAGAAAAAATAAATCATTAAAATCGGTCACAATTTAGTGAAGTTAATGTGATTTTTCACTCGTAAACAACTTTGTCGGCACGAAAATGGTCAAAGGCAAAATTCGAATTTTTGAAATAGTCAAATACCAAAAGTTCTACCTGTATCCTGGCTATCCTGAAATGCATTAATTTCAGACATAGGAGACGCATTGAACAAACTATGCCCTACTGTGTTTGTTTAGATGCTCGTAAATGTCGATTTTTCACTATGTTTCATATTCACTTCAAAATGGCGACCATCAGTTGACCTAAATCAAAATTCTGCTCTGAACGTTTTTCAGGCCTTCCTTCAAGGATTTAGAAAATATAACTCTTGTGTCTGTAAGTACAATATCGCCAAAGTTTTATTGATTTTTCACGTTTCAAGATGGTGGCACTTCCGGTTCGATCGACAAACTCCATATTTTGTGTACGAATCAGTAATTACTTGTCTGGTATCAAAAAAAAAATTAGGTCATTCTGACCTATATTTCATTGATTTTTTTTAAAACTTTGACCCTTAATTTTTCCAAGTGGAGATAATTAAGAAAATTTCTAAAGCCATTTTTCAAGTCGCATTGGTAAGTTCTATTTACATACTAAATTTCATGAAAATCGTGCAACTATTAAAGAAGTTGTCAAGTTGGTCTAAACTTCCGGTTGAAATCACAGCGACGAATTTTCGAAATTCGAAACTCTGAAACTGAAGATGAAAATGTTTTTTTACAAGGTATTCAAAGAAAAAATAATAAGTAAAATAGGTCAATAAATAACAAAGTTACAACTATGCATTGTTAGTATTTTCGTTTGTAAAATTCAATGATTTCGGATTTGTAAAACGTTTTGAAAATATATTTAAACAACGTTCGCACCCCATTTTGGGGGCGGTAGGTCAAAGTTTCAGAAAGATCCTATGGTTAGATTCCGAGAAATCCGATTTGGAGAAAATACACAAAAAAAAATAATAATAATAATCTTAACAGAAACAATAAGCTTTCATATGTAATATGAAAGCTTAAATATACATTAATATTGTTGAAGGGAAAGGAAGTAATTTAGAAAGTAATTTTTAATCTTGTAAATGAAAAGCAGCATTCTGTGTCGAAGGTTGAACTGTAACCACGGGCGATGCACCAGCTAAGCTAGGTGATGATGTAGGGTCATATGAAGAACCACTTGCCCCTTGGTCTGTTTTACTCCCAACACTTCCTAAAACACATTCTTCATAAGAAGGAGGAGCTGTAATGAGAAATATTTTACCACATACAGTTTCATAAACACAGAAAACAATCTTTAAAGGAAGCAAGTCACTAACTCAATATCATCTACAACCTTAGACATTGCAAACATGACTTTTTGATTAATTTAAATCAACATTGAAAATTTTAAAATTGGCACATGATTTGCGTGTCAGAATGCTATCGAGCACCATTCCACAGGCGAATACTACGGGTGTAAACTGGAATAACCAGATGCGAATGACTGTCATTCAATTTGGACTGTTCGTATATTTCGCCGAACATAACTGATTAAAAATTACAGAAACGACTGAATGTAAATTAGCTTATATACAGTCATATTGCACTAAGAGTAACTACATGATGATGTGCCAAAGTGCTCAAGAAGATCAGGTGACAAACGCTCAACAAGATACTGTGCCAAAGAGCAGCTCTTGCTCCAGAAGACACTATGCCAAAGAGTAGCTAGAGCTCCAGAAGTTACTGTGCCAAAGAGCAGCTCCTGCTCCAGAAGATACTGTGCCAAAGAGTAGCTTATGCGTTGGAAGATACTGTGCCAATGAGTAGCTTACTAAAAGATACTGTGCTGAAAAGACTAGCTTAAAGCCCCAATAACACTCTTGTTGTAACTGAATAATATGTCCCAATCTTCATTCTGGTCAACAAATCGTATTATTTTAGAATATTCCAATTAATTGATGATATAAATTTCATCTTAACACACCTATTTTACAAAATTGGAAAAATTCTACCAATTGATTGGCAATTGATTTGAAAAGTCTAACGTAAACCTTTTCAAATGTGACATGGATTTTAAAATATTTTCGAACCCTCTGGACAAGTAAAATAGGTTGTAATGGATAATTTACACAACAGGTAGGACACTTAAACATCTAATACTTAGAATAAGGGTATTATTTATTTTCCGGAGCTGCCAAGCCAGCAAGAATGTTATTGTCCCTTTAATAGAAGAAACTGTGCAAAAGGGTAGCTTACTAGATGATACTGTACTGAAAAGACTAGCTACTGGTCAAGACGATACTGTACTGAAAAGACTAGCTTATGTTCAAGAAGATACTGTACCAAAAAGAATTTTGTGCTCCAGAAGCACTGGATGCTCTTATGCTCATATAGTTCTTGTATTTGTGAGCAGTATATTTTATTGATTTTATCCATAATGACAATATTTTATGAAATTATTATTGACATACCATCTAGATGTTTTATAATTGGGTTAATATGATCAGGAGACAAGACAGTTGATTCAGGTCTACGTATGACTGGTCCATGAGTTACAGGCATCCTGACAGGCACGGTTCCAATTAAAATAAACATATTACAACCAATACTACCAGACAACCCAGAACCAGCTTTTAACTAAAATATAATGAGGGTACTTATTGTATTTGATGTTGGATCTTTCGTTCATGGATTGAGCCACCAAGTGGTCTATCATGCACTTTATAACGAAAGGTCTATCATTCAGTCAGGTGTTGAGGCTTGCATCCTAGACTTGTACATGACAACGATTAGGTTATCTACAAAACCTTGTGTGTTTTTTAATTATTGAAATACGTCCTGATATAATTATGTTAAACACTATTTTCTTTGTCTCTTTGCAATTCTCATTCATATTTTGGATTGTCTGCTGTATTCATACCCTGTTTGTTTTAAATTTTGCCAATTGTTTTTAAATCGGTTGAAAATCTCGAGCATCCTATGGCATCGAGAGTGGATTATGGTCTTGTGTTAATAAATGTCTAATTAATAATTTATATAACATCTAAGACCTAAAGAAAGACCTGCAATAGGCAGATATAGCTCTTACATAATGCATCTTTAAGCTATGCGTGCGAGTCTTAATACGACATGTTTAGATTGTTCTCAGCAGATACGCTGGTTCACATTCTTCGACAACCCTATCCACCAACCTTTCACTTCCCACGAAAAGAAAAAATATACACAATAAAATAAAATCCCATTAACCTTGTGGCCATGAAAAATCGTTTTTATACCTTTCAAACTATTTATTTTTAAAATCTTATACATTTTATTGCCCAGAAATCCTGATCCAACGAGTACTGACGCCCACCTGTTGGACTTTTCTCTGTATACAGTCGGATGAACTTATATAGCACGATGAAAATGATTGGCATAATATTCAATATAATCAAGTGGATAAATAAGTTACACCTACTGAACTTACACTAAGTTCATATTCCGTAGTTATAATGCTACAACCTTCTAGTTTTGATGGTGGCATGGCTGGTAATCCAACAGAGCGTTTTAAAGACTTGTATTTATGACTTTCTATTCCTTCATCACATTCAAACAACCCTAAAGGCGTGGTTTTCGTGTGATATTTGGGTGAGCCGGAAGAAAACAAGGAACCTGAATAACCTTGGTAAGTAACATTCTGAAAGGATAAATAACAGTACACTAAAGTTAACTTTGTATCAGACCTCATGTTAAGTCATTACTTGCCAGTCTTAATTGACAGGTCAATGATACCAGACCCCATGTTCACAAAGCATTCTCAACTTTCAATCACTGTTTATGAGAAATATCTTTGATCAAGAAACACAAAAATCAGCACATAGTTTCCTATTGATGTATTTGATACATTAAAACAAATGCTTTATATAGGGTGAACAATTAGTTAAACTAGCCTTATCTAATGCAGGGGAGAAACATGGGAGCAATTTAAGGTCTGTTCACCAATATTCTTCAAAAACTCTATTTTTTTTACCTAATTTCTATAATACTGTCGCCACAGAAACAACTTACCAGAAAATATTCAATTCGCTAAAACTGTATAGAACTTTGCTTAAAACACACTTTTTCAAGAATAGTTTCCCATGTAAGAACACACAGAGCAAACTTTAATTGAAAATGTTGCTGTATATAATGTAATTATTGTTATGTCTAATCCAGATTTACGTAAAATACACCTACCAGAAATCTGAGTGGTGATCAATTTCTGAACATGACGTGACAATGTTCTTTGCAAGATATGCTATAGTATAATGTAATTGATGACTATTTGTTCTCACCTGGTGGTGGTCATCGTTGTATGATATAGACTATTCAATTCACACCTGCTGTCAAGTTGTAAGATTAACATATCTGGCACATAAAGTATTATTACCTACCTGAAGTAAATCAAGAGAGACTCGTCCTATATCAACGGTAGAGTTATTATGACAGTCAATCGTGAAGTTAATTGTTTCACCAGGCACAAAACCACTTTTTTCTATCTTTAACTGTAGAAAAACGGAACCTTCTTCACAGCAGCAAGATTCCACAGATTCCTCTTTCTGTATAATGGATGGTTCCTGTAAATAATACAAACTCTGACTTATACTTCAATTGATGCGTTACAATGTGGTTGTGGTAAAAGCATAAATGACACACGAAGAGTCCTGGGGAAGAACGATCTAAGTCACATTTTTGTCTTTTCGCATAAAATGCAGAACAAACTTTTGGACGAGAATGCTTGACGCGAACAGAATAACAAGTGGGTTTAATTACAACTTCGAAATGATGTTTAATAAGAATCATAATTACCAGTACAACAACTGACTTCCAATTTTCAGCCAAATTAAGGTAAAATAAAGGGTACGATGGACGTATTTGTCCGGGTGGTCATTTCAGAAGGCCTGATCGTTTTTACCTGAAATTGATTGTTCCACAGAAAGCTTATACAATTTGCTACCAGATGACACCATTAACTGGGGTTCGTTGAATAAGTGACTTAGATCGTTCTTCCCCTGTGCTCTTAACCAAGTAAAAACGCGATTTCACGAAAAATTTCACAATGAAAAAATCGAAACATCTAGTGACTAGTAAAAACTTACCCTAGCTGAAGGAAATCGATTAGTAAATACTTATCCTAGCAACTGGAATGTTAGCAGAAGGAATGTCTAGTGGTTTGTAAGAACTAGCCTAAGGAATGTCTAGTGGTTTGTGAAAACTTATCCTAGTAGAAGGAATGTCTAGTGGCTTGTAAAATCTGACCCTAGTGGAAGGAATGTCTAGTGGCTTGATAAACTAGCTGAAGGAATGACTAGTGTCTTGTAAAAACTTAACCTAGTGAGAGAGAGAGAGAAATGGGGTTTAATGTCCAGTCGACACAAACTAGGTCATTCTGGGACTAACATATGGTTTCAATTTTATTTCAATAATTCGCGTAGGGGTCTTTAGCAGGGGGAGGAAACCGGAGTGCCCGGAGGAAACCCACAAGGTTGAGAAGGCCCCCCTATCTCCATGCCACATACGCTCACACCTGGGATCGAAACCACAGCCACAAGCCAGAGGTGACCGGCCAGCTAGAGGTCGAAGCGCGGCACTCTAGACCACTAGGCCATCCCAACCCCCCCTTAACCTAGTGAAACGAATGTCTAATGGCTTGTAAAAACTTAACCTAGTCGAAAGAATGGCTAGTGGTTTGCTGAAAGAATGTCTAGTATATTGCAAACACTTACCCTTGCAGAAGGAATGTCTTGTGGCTTGTAAAAACATGTCATAGCAGAAGGAATGTCTAGTGATTTGTAAAAACTAGCTGAAAGAATGTCTAGTGGTTTGTAAAAACTTACTCTTGCAGTAGGATTGTTGTTTAAATCTAAATGATGAATGACAGTAAACACATGCTCTGCTTCTTCTGACTTCCAATTTCTATCGATGTATGCTTTACACAGGTAGCGTATGTAGCCCTTACGTCCTTCAAATGAAGAAGGAATTGACTTGGGTAAGTTTATCATAAATGGATAAACATAGGATCCAGCAGGAAATTCAGCAACACCACTGCCTATAAAATATACAGAGAACTAAGGTTTAAACACAAACATAGTGTTACCTGGCAACAAATATATACGTCCATCTATGTGAAATTTTGATTACTGGGTATTGTGATATCAATATATTGCCATTATTGCAATATTACACTACTTCAAGACAAAAGGCTTTAAAAACGGTGTTAAACAGATTTCTATGAGAAGCATGTTTCAGAGGCAAAAAAATATGCATAAAATTTGACCTATAGAGTATTTACAAGATATTGGTGAATTGTGGACAGATAAATAACAGAGAAACAGAGATAGAAATATACATGGAATGAGTCAAGTTGGCACTTGCCACTGATCATGTCAGGCTTCGTCAGACACAATATGATATTTTTAATACATGTCTGACATAATGTTCTAAATGTCTGACAATTTGACTGGTAGCACCTAAAGCATTATTTCCAGACCTGACTGGGTGTCACTTTTTTGTGGTAGCACCTTTTACTACAGTGAAAAAACCCTGTTGTTATTCTATCAGAAGTAGAAGGAAACAAGACGCTGACTATTATTTTATTTTCCCATGAAAACACAAGTAGCACATATTCTAGAAACGCTGCTGGATATTTCTGGATGTAAATAAATATTTTTTCACTGTACCATTATCATATAATATTTTGATTTCATTTATATAATTTTCTGTAGCTTTATAATGTTTATTGCTGTCATCTTTATTGACGTCCCAGTGTGACTTGGCTTTACCTTCACAATGCAGATAAATACCTAAAACATTAAAACAAAGATTGCAGTTACCCACACACCAATTGCTTTTCCGTTTTGTAATATAAGGAAATATTAGACTTTACTTTTATTTTGTTTCTTTCTGACAGTGAAATGAAATAAAATGTGGTTTAACGTCCTACTGTTCTGCTCCGAACTGGGTTAATGAAAACGGGCATACGGACACAGATCACTAAATATTTCTACGCCGGTACCCAGAAATTGTAGGGCCAAGTTATTTTTAGTCTTTCTCTCCCTTTCCCTTCCCCCCCCTTTTGCATGGCGATTTTTGATGACTTTTTGGTGTAGAATGGAAGAAAAGGGTTTGAAAATACATTTTCTGCCAGGTTTTGGTGAATATTCATGATTTTGAGGCGGAAGGCTACAAGGAAATTGCTTGTTTAGTTGTCTCTTCTTCCAGCTTGTGTATCTCAAGTTTTTCATGGTGAACCTCATACATGCTTTTGGGCAAGAGTTTGCCACATATTGCTCCATCTGTGGCAGAATGCGTTCTACCCAACGAATATTTGGGAAAAAGTTACAGCTGGTCTAAGAGAAGAGAATTAACATTAGAGTTTATGGGGAAATAATTAGTGATCTGTGGCCATACACCATACAGTGTGCTATGAGGAAATCTTTGCCCAGACAGTGGCACTACAGTGGCACTATATCGAATTCCAACTCTCAAGGGATTTTTTTTACATACATGCCAATGTGTACACGTGACCTCAGTACACATCCGAACGACTAGACAGCTGTTCTTGTCATGCCCTCCTTACTCCATCACTAACAAGGGAGAACCCCACCGGAATTCTTCTGACAAGGACTCTTCATTGTAAATGCTAAACTACTATCTGGTCTTCAAGATTATCTGGAACCATAGCTCTAGCTCTCTAGTCAGGAGGTCCTGGGTTTGATCCCAATGTAGGTGGCTCCTGGTGTTTCGAGAAAATCCTCCCTTTCAAGTCTATTATTAGGGGGTGGAATTAATTTTGAAATTGTCTGCCCCCCATCGGAAAACTTGGAGACATAGAAGACATTGAAAAAGCAACAAAAAATTTTGGGGTGCAAAGAGGGTTACCCCCCTGTACACCCCTCCTGAAGGTACCGCACCCTGATTTTCGGTAGTTTTATTTGATTTTACCATTTTTTTTCGTTAAAAGAAGTCGTAAGTACACGCAATTGTTCTGTATTGGTGTTTTTTGGGTCGTGTAGTTGATTGCCGATGTGGTTATTTATGTAGTTATATTCAAAATGGCGAAAATCCAAGATGGCCGCCAAAAATCTAAGGTGACCGAACAAATTTTATACAAAATCCGAACATGGGTTGTGTAATACGTCTATTCTAGGGTTTTCGGGGTCGTAGAATAAGATTTTATTGTCAAAATGTGGCTCCGGATTTGATCACAGTCACAAGATGCTCTTCTGACTTCATCACAGTCTTCTGACGTTATCTAATTTTTAGATACATGTATCAATCAACATATGTGATACATAATGTAGGATCTTGCTGAACTTCATGTCAAATCTCTTTATATCTCACATTTCATTATCAATCTCTTTCACAGAGAATTACGAAAGTCTTCTAAGATCTCTGTAAAAGATGACTGTCTTCAACACGTGAAATCACATCACACGGCGCCAATCATTGGCTCAGTGGCGCGTGCATTGTTTGCATAAGACGTAATTGTTTCGGGTAGAATGGTGCCTTTTACTCATTTTAATACCCGTTTACACTGAATAGGAAAGTTAATATTGGGGACTCATTAAGTCGCATCGATGTCATCCTTATCAGTGACTGTGGCGGCATTGAGAATATTCACTGCTGGTCAATGTGGCATTATGCAAGTAACCGTTGCGAGGGGACATACATCATTATCACACATTAATATAAATTCAATTACATGTATATAGAACATTTATCGTAGAAATTTTCAAACCATTATCATGGAGATTTTCCGGATAGGTGCTAGGCGATCCATAGCTCAATGAATGTTTAAATCAACCACTGCAACATATTTTACTTAGATACTTGTATGTCTTGGTTGGTGATTTAGTCGCCTACTTCACCAACCGATGCAAATGGACCCCCCTGATTTCAATTTGTAGTTTATGAAACCAACACTTCTCGCAGTGTCTATTATGTGTACCGGGGCCCTTTCCAGTTTCTGAGCATCCATTTGTTAAAGTGCATGTCCCGAATCCCCCGAATTCAAAAAATATCACAATTTTGTTTTTGAATACCGTTGGCTAATCTTGATAAAATCATTTTGATCACTTTGATGACCTCATTGCGATTATGACTGGTCACTTTTTCTATGGCATTACACACTGGTGCTATGGAACCGTTATTTTGAAACAAAAACAAGGCAGGAGTGATCACATCCAGGAACTTCACTTAGATCCTGCAAGAGGACCTCATATGTTTTAGAAGCCAGCGTGGTGAACAATAAGAACGGTTTAACAAGATGTGCAAACCAATTAGTGCTCCGCTCGCGTACAGAACTTTTACTCCTTATATCGACTTCCAGCTGTCAAGGGATCTTTTTCTTGCACGCTAATTTGTACATGGGACCTTGGCTTTTGTCGCATCCGAACGACTAGACAGCTGTCCTTGTCATGCCATCCGTCCTGCATCACTGACGAGGGGGCACCACACCGATAAATATGGATTAACTTTCTCGGCCAATGCAGGGATCGAACCCCCACCCCCAGCCACCGTGACCCCTCAGAATTGAAGTAACATCGTCCTAATGATAAAGAGTTACAGCACATGTCATACATGACAAATAATTCAAACATCTATTTTATACACATTATTTGCAATTTGTTCATGGGAACAATTTCAAATTTCAAAACGCCTTTGTATATACTAATTTCACAGTTATATGATTCACAAGCAATGTTATAATGAATATAATAGTTCATTATAATAACCCCTACGCGCAAGCGATTTATTGAAATAAAATTGAAACCATATGTTAGTCCCAAAATGATCTAGTTTGTGTCGAGTGGATGTTAAACCCCATTTCTCTCTCTCTCTCATTATAATAATTTGAATAATCCAAATGTATCATACAACCGTTAAAGTAGTGAAAGCAGTCTAGAAAATAAATTCTGAAAGCAGATTCAATTTTGATAGGGCATAGCATAAAATCTTGTCGGCCATCTTGGATTTTTGGCCGCCGTCTTGGATTTCCGCCATTTTGGATAAAGTTACGTTCGTTTTCACGTCAGATATGAACTCAGAGATTCAAAACCCATCAAAATCGAACGTTTTGAGACACCTATGACGCCTTACAACAACAGAAATTGGTAAAATCCGTTAAAAGTACCGGAAATCATGGTCGGATATTTTCAAGGGGGGTGTACAGGGGGGTTACACCCTTTGGAGCTCAAAATTTTTTGTTGATTCTTCAATGTCTTCTATGTCTCCAAGTTTTAAAATGGGGGTCAACTTTGAACTCAAAAATTTGTAATTTTATTCCACCCCCTACTATTATCATCTTGTTTTCACGCCCATCTGAAACAATAGGGCTAGCTCAAACTCAGTGTGGTATGGTATCTCCTTATCAGATGTGCAAGAAGGAGGGCCTGGCAAGAAGCAGTTTCTAGTTGTTCAGGGATGAAAAAAACAATGTCGATGTAAAATTTCCATCATAGCACATTGCATGAAATAAATCTCATTTCATTTCATGTCAAGATCACTTATTAGCAATTATCTGACTGACATCAGTGTGTTATTTCTATAGAACGAAAGCCCACAGCTACCGATAGTCATTTTAAAGAAGAACAAAACATGGCAGCTGTCACTAATTGAAATACTTACGTTTAACATCTAATGGTTTGTTCAGTTTAAAAATAACTTGACCTGTTAATTTTTCACCAGCATCATAAACACCATTACACCGTTCTAATGAAATATAAAACTGTGCTATCTTCATTCTTTATACCTATAGAAAAAAAGGGAGATAACTACATGATTTGCAATCAAAATTTTTTGAATTTCTATAGTGTACTGCACTTGACACAAACTAAGTCTTTGAGACTAACATAGGGTTGGATTTTATTTCAATTATTTGCCTGTGCATATACAAGCTGAGAATTAAAACCCCGCTACTTTACTCAATAACAGACCATGTGATCTAAAGCTCACACAATCCGTTGAAGCTGACTAAAATTGTACTAAGTCCCTATGTAAAAAGCAGATCCACAAACTGCTGTTTCAAATGACATGAAATTGGTTTAACTTCCTACTTTTCTGAACGAACTGGGCTGATAAGGGGGACATACAGCATATTGTGAGAGAAATTTATGTGCACGCCAATGTGTACACAGGACTTTGTTTTTTTGTCCAATCTTAACGGCTCCTTCCACCATTCAAATTAGACATGCTGTCACTTCATCACTAATATACTTTGAACAATGTACATGGATTTGGAATCAGACGCTGGCTCGCTAGTCAGGAGGTCGCATGTTCGATCCCTGCATACATGTAGGCCGAGAAAGTTCATCTGGATTTTCGGACGTGGTTTCCTAGTCATTTGCGTACGTGAAAGATCCCTTGGCAGTTGGAATTCGATATGCCATAGCACACGGTATGGCTTATGTCCGTTTTCATTAGCCAAGTTGGAGCAGAACAGTAAGACGTTAAAGCCCATTTAATTTTGATTCATTTGGATTTGGAATCAAATGTTGAAATAAACAGAAGGCTAATTTATCATATTTCCATGTAAATATTTACACTTTACATACCGGTATTTAAATATATATTTGTGTAACATTTTTGTATTGTTATTTGTATACTGTCCTCAGTGAATGTTTTGGTACAATAAATCACATATAATTTTACCAATAATAATGACAAAAGATAGAAAAAAAAGATAAGCCTTACCATACAAAATGCTGTGGATTTTTTTTATTAAACAGATTTCACTATTTTTAAGTGGCTAAAGTAATATGCAACTGGTACACACCCATAACTTGCATTTTAAAAAAATTACATGGGGATGTTTTTGTCAATATCTGAATATCATATCTGGCATTTAAACCCCCCTGAGAAACCACAATTTCTCACCTTCCCAGGTTTTGAGCATTTAAGTTCATCATTTACAAGAGTTGCATAATCCTGACAGTCAACATGAATTTACTTCACATCATCACTAAACCTCATTTATTCCTGAAAATTATTTTGACTCATGAGTAAATGTTGATGATTTAATACGGCCTTCACCTTTACCAGGAACCTTGAAGACCTTAGGGGTAGATAACTCGTCCAAAACCGTACTCATTATCCCCCCTTTTAATGCAACCATCTCAATATTTTATTGTTTGTATGAATGTATTGTGTTGTCTATGTGGTATGTACATGTATTATAAAATGTATATGACTATGTCTATATGTATGTATGCATTCTGTCCATAGTGGAGGTTTTGATGCAATAAACATCTTATCTTATCTTATCTTATTTTGTTCCACAAAACTTAAAAAAAGATACACACATTAAATGAATAAAATAGATTTTTATTCTGAATATATATAACATGTTTCTAATAATTCTGATTTATAAACATAATAGATAGAAAAAAGATAATTACAAATATAATAATAATTGCATAGAAATGAATACAATTCTGGCAGATAAAATATTCAACTAATAGAAAAATATAACATATCAATAAAAGGAACTTAATAAAACAAAAGAGAGAGAGAGAGAGAAATGGGGTTTAACGGTTTAACGTCCACTCAACACAACTAGGTCATTTCGGGACTAAAATAATAAAAAAAACACATTTGTTTGTAAATAGTACAAAATATATTTTAACTAATTAAAAGTGACAATATAATCTATTTTAGGCCATACTTAAAAACTATTCTGGTTCTCAGACAATCCTTACCAACCATCTGATGCAGGAGTGGGGGGTGGGGTTTTACCGGTATTTTGTGTTTTATTTTTGTGAAAGGATCACTGATGATTTACTACAGAATGACTCAAAATATATGTCAAATTTTAAGGCACTACATTTATCTCATCATTTCAGGAATGTTTCATTACCAAGTATCATGTTTAAAGGAATGTATCATTATTACTCAGTACCATTTATGATTGTTAGTAACAGTTATCATGACCGTGTACTTGATAAATGAGCCTACAGATTCATTTTAATCCTTTTTAAATAAGACTTACTTCTATGATCGAGTAAAATATTTATGCACAGTAATTCATGAGACAGTTTTTATTCTTTGAAATAAAAACAGGTCACATGGCCCTTTTTTTAAGTGAAACAGGATTATCAAAGCACCAGGAGCCCGTTTCAAGAAATTGTAACTAAGATTAAATTCAAATTTTAGTAATTTGATTGGATAATATTAGATTGATTTTAGTGCTGATCCAATCAAAATTGAAGTATCTACCGGTACTAAAATTTGGATTTTATCTTTAGTTAAGATTTCGAGAAACAGGGCCCAGAATGTTTTGAAAAAGGGCATGGAATATTGAAGGTGTATTCACAACAGAAATTAAGCATCTCCCTGAAAAAGATCATCTATTTTGGTTATCTGCCAATATGTAAATCATAAATATATAGACATAAAAACATAAAATAAGGCTGTACTACTGGGTACAAAATAATATTTGATTAGAATATTCCTACTAGTACATTTACTAGAAATACAAAATATAAAACATGGAATAAACTGGCACATTATTGGGACCATTTATTTTGTGCTCAATTTCTAAATGCCACTCAAGAATAATGATCTATGGTTTGAAAATGCAATATACAGGAAGTAAATAAAGGGATATTCCCATATATTATGTTTGAAATGCAATGGACAAAAACATCTTGACTGACTGTAAAAGGTATAGAGACAATGACCAATATTGGTGAACTTTCAATATCCAATTAATAGCACATAAAAAAAATGGCACATGTAATATTTTTTTTATCCTTATTCTGACAGAAAAAAATGATTTTTCAAGCAAAAGTCAGATAATCAAGGAAAATTCCCTATTTAGGATCAAAAGAATAATAAGTTGATCTTTGGAAGCATAGAAATATATTAGAAAGTCAACCTTCTACTCACATAGGGGAAGTTTACACTAACTCTTATGCCTATAAATATGTTAAACCTCTACAACAATATGTATTATTATTTTCATTGTACGTCCTGAATTCTATAGAAAAATATCTAAATATCATTCAAATGGGTGATGTCCTTTTAGAATTTTATTTTTCTAATTTGCATTGCAATGAAGTACAAACGGTGAAATCAGAAACAGTGAATAAGCTAGTCTACTATTTAAAAATATATTAAAATACATCTTAATTCAATGTCACTATACAAGAACAACAATTAACAACGATAGCAGTAAATGGTTCATACATTAATAATTTTGTCACATAATAACAGCATGTCAACAGTAATAACAGCAGCTTGATTAGAAAAAATATAATCGAACATCTAACAACCCTGAAGAATATATCACATATCTGTGGGTCATAGAGCAATTTATGACATCTTGCAGCTAATCATGAAGAAAATATTAAATTGTCTAGGAATAAGTCAAGTGATGAGGTCAGTGAATCTTACTAGAAATAAAGCACATGGCCATCAGCTCACAAAGCATTATCAGGCTTAAGTTAAGAATTTACCCAAATTTAAATCACTGTTTATGAATGATATCTTTGATCCATTTTGTCAGGTACACCTCAGACATTTTGTCAAGGTACACCTAATTATTTCCAGTGGTGCACTGCAATATTGAATATAAAACAGTGGAATGTTATAACCTAAATTCAGATTATTAGCTACATAATGTTAAAAAAACATATTTAAAAATTTAAGCATCACAAAATTAAGGCAACTTAAAATTTATCAAAACATATTTGTATTTAAATTGATAAAATCCCTGTGTGTTTCAATCTTAACAATAGAAATAAGTTGCTTTGAAACTGGTAAAAATGGTGAATCTTCCTATCTTAACAATAGACAATTACGTAAACCAAAGATGTTTTGATTTTGTTTTCTTAAACCAGGATTAACCCAGGAAATATAAGTATTGTACATCAAATCTAAATAACAATCTATGGCCTTAATATGTTGCTTGCATTAATTTCTTGTTTTACTGTGTATCCATTCAATATTACTCTGAATAAACCGAGGCTTTTTTAGACTAGCAATGTAACTTTTCATTAATTAGAAACAATTTCTTCGTTTTCTAAATCCTCATCTTCTTCTAAATCTATAGAAGAGGTCAATTTACTTTCTCTCAAGTGAAGCCGTCTGGAACTGGTAGAATCTTTTAATGCTAACATTATAACTCTTTTCTGAAAAAAATAAATCAGGAACTGAGTTAAACTATAGAGCATAAGCTGCATGTTGACAGGACGCTTGGGTATGAGAAAACAATACAAAACAATACTTTAAATAGTCTTTTAGGAAATGATTAAATACATCAGCAATCAAAGTAGGATTATTAAAGCTGAAAAATCGAAAATCTCAAAGCGTTTGTAATATCTGATATCTGAAAAGACGTTTCCTGTAAAATTATACTGGCAAGCTCAGGATAACCACACTACATGCAAAACAAAATCGGCAAGACTAATCTGTGGACAAACTTGAGGACAAGACAAACATCAAATAATATCATATCGGCAGGACTGGAAATAACGGTTTTAGATGTACCTGACAAAATGTCAGGGACTAATGAAATAGTACCTGACATTTTCAACTTAGTGCCAGACATGTATTAATAATAGCAATAAAAAAGACAAATCAGTGCCGTACAAAATGACAGGCACCTGAGGTTTTGTGTCTGAGAAAGCCTGAATCTGTGTCTGACATCATCTGTGACAGGTGCCTTACTTCCAGGCTTGCAAATCAGGTCAATGGATCCTGGTTCCAGTTGTTAACATCCACTGTATTGTACAAGACATACCATAGTATAAAACTGATACTCACTTTTTCGTCATATTGGAATATTCGACCATCAACTTTAGGAGATAAAAGACGGAGTTCAGCCTCAGCTTCATGTATACTCCTCTGACGTGTCAGTGGATTTCGTGTATTATCAACACTAGATTGTCTATGTACAATTTCATTCTTTCTAAAAATATAGTATAATATTTATCTTGACATTTGTGTTCCATACATGCCATTGCTTGTTAGAGGTGTTTGGAGTCCATGCATTGGATCTCAGGTTTGATAACCGACAGGAGAGAAATGGGATTCAATATACACCTTATACTACCAGGGCATTTTGGGACTAACACATGGTAGATTTACTCGGTAGAGGTGTTTACAGACCATGCATTGGATCGCAGGTTCGATTCAAGACAAGAGAGAAATGGGATTCAATATTCACTTGACATAACTAAGTAATTTCAGGACTACCACATGGTAGATTTACTTGGTAAAGGTGTTTGGATTCCATGCATTGTAGATTTTTATTCTAAGTGCACCAAGGTCTTTAATACTGAGAGGAACGGATAATTTAGGTCAGACTTTACACCCAAACAGAAAATTGAAAGAGTGGGAGAAATAGGGTGTGACATAAACTCAACACAAACTAGGTTATTTTGGGTCTAACATGTGGAAATTTTTTATTATTTTATTTCAATAATTTGCCTGAGCACAAGGGTCTTTAACTGTGGGGGGAAACTGGAGGGCCCAGAAAACACACGATAGATTGGGCAAGGGAATCTACTACTTGAGATGGAAAAGTTTGACTCAATGACAGACCATTCGGCCCCCCAACCCCTGACACCACCAAATTAAATATAAAGTACCTACTTGACAAGACAGAGTAGACTTTGTTTATGTCCTGATACACATTGTTTATTACCATGTAATATATCTACAGATTCAAAATGATTCTGTACACTAGTTGATATAGTAGGACAAGCCTCGGCTGATACCTAATAAATACAGTTAACAATCACATAATATATCATTTAAAAATACATTATAGGAGATTAGATAAAGAGCTGGCAGTTCTCACTATAATAGTTAAAAACTAAATAATGTAAAGGGAATTTGCTGAAAATTTCAGTTAAATTGATCCTCTCTGAACCAAGATTTTAGCAATTGAATTTCGGTCTAGCCGTGATAGTCATTACTAAAGTCTGTGCGATAAAAAACTAAGTCTCCATTATCCATTTCATGTTTAAATCATGAATGAAAGTTGATCAGCAAATCGGATCCTAATCCAGTAAATATCGCAGGGTATCATTGACATTGAGAGTTGATTATGGTCTGGATAAGTTAATTAATGTCTAATTGATAATTAAGATAACATTTCAGGTCTAAAGAAAGACCTGCAACAGACACATTTAGCTCTTGTCTAAATAATATTTAGCATCAACACTCATCTGTCTGAAAATCAGAATCTTTATGCCATATTTTATAAATATTTTGACAAACAACCCTCAAATAAATATTTTATTTGTCAATGGTTCAAGCTATTTTTGATTCTGTCAATGATTTTACTTAGGACAAACAAATGGTAATTCAATGGACCAAATTATAAGTCATGGTTTTGAATCATTTAACAAGGTTCACCTTAGGATTTTTATGTAAAAAACCTAGAGAAAAACTGTGTTGGCAGCAGTCACTACTCTGTGTCGCGTAAAATCATGGAACCAAACTCCTGGTCAGAATCTATGCAGTAACGGATGTACTTGGCCACATTCAAAATTTATAATCAAATAATTTTATTTACCAGTATCTCACTATCTTTCAAACTATCATAGCCATCTTTACCATTAGCAATATATTCTTTAGTACATAGACGATAATTCTGAAAAAAGACATTTATAATAATTTGTCCAGAGGGGCTGTTGATATGGCAATTTACTACAACTAACATCTAAAATTATGAACCTCTTTTGATCACTGTAAATATTGATATTGGTTTTGCGGCATTATGCTCTTCTTTCTAAGTCTACATGATTATGTCCCCCTCTTAAACTCTGTCTGATTCCTACAAACTCTAAATGATTTCTTCACCCTAGCCTCTAAGCCAAGGAGGCTGTGGGTATGATGTTCCCCTTGGCACTTCGAATGATGCCTGAAAGGAAATTTAACCTTTTCAACAGTTCCTTCAGCTATTAGGGTGAGACAATTACCAGTTTTGACTATGTGTTTCATATGGGCACTGTTTTTTCGTCAACATTATTCTATTTAATTGGAATAATCTGAGCACCCTACTTTTTGCAACCAATGATGGAAGGAACTGTTGAATATTGCAAAATAATGACTTAGCCCAAATAACGTTGTTGCCCATTTGTTTAACTACTAATATATTAAACAGAGCACCTTTAGCAGAACTAAAATAACCCCTATAGTATTATAACTTAATGGCAAACCTTATGATGCAACGCTCATGCGTTAACCAAAAAAAAAAAATCCCACAACCTATCTTTCATAGTTTGTTGGATAGTGTCCAAGATTAATGAAATTTACCTTTTGCAAGTCAAGGTATTCTCCCTGTATTTTTACTAATGCAGGGTCAACACGATGTCCTCTGGGCTTACTGGGATCAAAACCAAACCGGATTCCAGACACTTGTGGAAATCTTCCTTCTAGTTTAGGATATTGAGATACACCATTTTCTAGCGCTTGAACAATCTGTTTACCTGAAATAAACATCAATACTGGACTGGAACATACAGCAACCACAGATGATGGTCTCACTCAGTTCAAAAGCAGCGCTTGGATGATTTTGTCGACTATGAAATATTATAGTATATTATAATATTATATACTAAGTCTCCTTTGTTAATATGAGTTGTATTAAGCAATTAGTGGTAGGCATAACGCATTTTAATATACTGATAAATTAAGCTGGGAATGAAATGATTTTTTTGGGATATGTTGAAGAATATACAAGACACAAACGGGGCTAAATTTCTATTCTTTAGCACCTAGAAATAGACATAAATGGGTCGCAAGGCATATAATAATGTGATATGAATGTATATAAACTGATTTACATTCAATTGTTTCTGATTTTACTGTAAATTCTAATCAGTTATGGTCGACACAATACAGTCTATGGCATCCAGTTATTCCAGTCTACAGTGGTATTATTCTTCTTTGGGATATGTTTAACTTGTTCATAGAGTCGTTTCATTACAAATGGCACTCAAAAGCATTCTGATGTCAGAAGTCCAGCCTTTCACAGGAAAATAACAACATCAATGTCAATAGTTGTGTTTGCACTGTCAAGAACTGTGGATGATAGTTTTCACTTCCATTCAAATGAGGGAAAACCAGAATGGACAATCCTGAGAAACTTTCTTGATTTATGCTAAGATCAATCATAGGAGCTCCTGGTTAGTTAGCCAGTGCCTTACTCATCAAAAGAGAGAAATGAAGTTATTTTGGGACTAAAATTCAATTTTTTTTCAATAATTCACATGCGCGTAGGGGTCTTTAGCAGTGGGTGGAAACTGGAGGACCCGGTGAAAACCCACAAGGAAGGACAGGCAACCCTTTTCCTTATTACGTACAACTAAGGAATAGAAATCACACCAGTTGACTCTATGACAGACATTATGATACAGCGAACACGTGTTACCCATTCAGCCAACCAACCCCCGCCTTACCCATCAAGTATATATAGTTGTAGTTGTTTCTTACCTGTAACCTTGATGACAATTAGATGATCCACCAGGGGGAGTATAGTCAGCAGATCACGTATCTTAAACTCTCCACGTGGATGAACTCTATCAGATCGAAATGTACCAGAGTTTAGTAAGGCCACATCAGCTTGAGTTGCAGTTAAAATCACATCAGTTATAAAATTTCCTGTAATAGGTTGTTAATATATAAATACAAAAAATTTATTTCATACATTCTCATTATTCTTTTCAACATTTCGAGTCAGAACCAATTTCATAGAAAATCTTGACTGATTGAATTAGATATATTATTATATAAATTTCTAGAACTGGACAAAACTCTTGACTGATTGTCGTGCAGGGCCGACGGCCTGACAAGGAAAGCTGTCTAGTCCTTCGGATGGGACAAAAAAACGGTCCTGTGTACACACAATGCACACAAAAGATCTCTTTGCATTTAGAATTCGATATAAAAGTAGGTTGTAGCACTGCTATCTGGGCAAAATTTCCCTCATAGCAAACTATTGCGTATGTCCATCTTCATTAGCCCAGTTGGCGCAGAACAGTAGAGTGTTAACCCTATTTCATTTCATTCACATTTCAGAGATTCAAATTACACAATATTGTAGTTTTTCAGGAATAAGCAATACCTCAACTGACAATAAGAAACTTTAAGATATTGTTTTAACTTATCATACCTAAATTTGTTTCCTGAGTTCGAATTTTAGAAAATCTTCCATCTAGCTCCACTAACATTTCTCCTAATCTATTGTCCATTTTATCATCAACCTGGGCTGAAAAAAGACAGTTAAACAACTAGAGAATTATAACCAAGCATTTCAATATGTTGGTAGAATATATTTACATGAGTCTCATGCATAAATTATTATAGTGATTTGATTTCGTAATATATCATTTTCATTAATTTTATTGTGTCAACCATCATCTAGAAATGGCTAAATTCAGACATAATTTCCTACACTTGTTTCAATATAATGTTTTTAGTCAAAGGTCTTTTTCTTACTCAACCCCAAGAGAGTGGAATGAACTGCCACTGAATATAAAGAACTCCCAAGATATTCTTAGGCTTAGATCCAGTTCTGATATTGTTGGATTGTGCTTTGATCATGCTAATGCATGTATATTGCACAATATATAAATAGACTATTATTTCCATTTATTGCATAAATCTTTGATCCTACTTCATCTTTTATAAATTTAAGTAAAGCCCCTTATCATATATGATACTCTTATCGAGTCTAATATACAGCTTTATAAATAAAAGATCCATGTAAAAATTGGATAAAGAGCTGGCCGTTCTTGCTTTAATAGTTTGATGGATATTATTTACTAAGTATATTAATGTCATCAAGCAATATCAATTAGTATAATTATAATAACTGAAAATCTTAGTTAATCTGTACATCATCTGAAGGAATAATTCAGTTTACATACTGACTAAAAATTTCAGTTATTAAACCAAATAATTGAATTTAGACATCAAATCAAACATAAAATTTATATAAAACCAAATTTCAACAATACTGGAAGAAAAGATGACAAACATGCATTCTACGGATTCCCAAATAGCACATTACCGGTAATCATAAACTTAACAATTAAAGATTCCTTCCTGCATGAAGAGATTGTGATTAATCAAAAGAAAACTATACCATACTTCAATTTCAATCTATTTTTATCAGCTTTATTTGTCATGTGACTTGATTGATGGAGAATCCATTTTCAGCTTGTTTTTAGTCGCAGTCATAAATATAAACGCCTAAGTACATTCTTGGATTATCCTCCGCCAACTTCTTTTACTGCTGAGTGATCTCAGAGTCTACTGGACATTTACAGTCTCTTAATGTTCTTACAACAGTTAGATCAACATATAAGAACTTAAGCAGACATGCTACCTTTTAGTGACATTTTCACATTTTAGACCTGTCGGCACACCACTGTGTGTTTTTCAGAGAATCCATTTTTTTTTTTATTAAGATTGAATGTGTCTTTCCAGATATACCAAAATTGTTATAGTTTCGTGGGAGTGCATCTTTAAATACCTTGTTCCTGTTATGCCTTATATTATATTTAATAATATCCCTAGAACAAACTGTAAATTGTCTGCGATATCACTTTGGTTGAAGCGAACGTTAAGAAAAGCTATTTCACACATAAACTATGGACAAACTCAACAAACAAAAATAAAATACACTACCGCAATTAATACAAATATCACAAACCTGCAACATGAATACAATATTCTTACCTAACTTTGCTATCACCATATCTTTTATAAGATCATCTTCTGGTATAGAAGAATCCAGATCAACTCTTTTAATATCAATATTCCAGCTACCATTTTCCTTTCCTAGGGAAATGTGGCTCAAATTTCGAAAATCTGTGCCACTTTTAACCACATACTTTCCATTTATCTGCAATATATTTATATTTTTCCATATACTAGTACATATACAATTGGAGCAAAACTTTAAAATCTAAAGGATTTATAATTATAGCAATATTTCTAACGTGTAAGACAGAAGTTCGAAATTTTTGTATGGCAAAATGAACAAAATCAACCATATGTAAGTGTCAGTGTTGCTGAAACATATATGCCAGTCAGGACTGTTAGCTTTCAAAATTGACTCATCTCGAGATGAGTACTTCTAGTCAATCTACATACCTTGAGTATTTTACAAGATATTAGAAGCGATCTTTTCTGACACAAAGAAGATGAGACCGCTTTTTTTCCAGTTAAACCTTTAGTCGGTAGTTTATTATAATTAATTAGGATCAAGATAATGAGGAACTTGTACTCAACATGTTCAAATTTTCTACAAGAAATGACAGGGTCATATTCCAATCTGATTAAAATAAGTTGAAATATTTGTTGCAATCGAAAAACTAACCTGTTTAACAATATAATCATGATCATGTCCACCCAATATTATATCGATATCATCAACTTCTTCTGCTAATCTGGTATCATTCGGCCATCTCATATGAGTTAAGGCAATCACAATATCAGCACCCTATATGTTACAATATCAAAAAATGTGTGATAAAAACGTCAAATTCATAAACATAATTAATATCAAAGCTAAGGAATCATGGAGCAAAGAAAATGAATGCCACAACAGGTCAATGAACACCCAACAACAAACAATGTTCTTGTCATTTCCAACTTGGCCAAGAGTATATTGGGAGAATGTTACAGGATCACTATGTTTTAAGTCATGCAATTATTTCACATGGAAACTGAAATTCTGTAATTCATCTAAATGTATCACAGACTATAAAATAGTTGTAGCACTAAAATGCAGAACTTCAAGAGTTCTTCACTTCAAATTAACCATTTAATATACTGATTTCCCCTTTAAATAGCTGTTCGCACAACAAAAGTGTGTGGTGACATGGTGTTTACCTGATGTCGAAGAGCACCTGCTAATTTTCTACCAGCCTCTACATAATCAGTATATGTAACATCTTCTGGGTCAATGGTAGCTAAAGTTTCTATCCATTCTTCTTCTACTAATCCAATTAAACCAATCTAGCAATTAAAACGATATATCAATTTACTTAACAGGTATATATCATTATTGTTATTATTAAAGTTAATAATCCTGCTCATGCAGCTCATGCATTTTGCGGACAATATCAAATTTTTCATGACTTAATCCATGATTAAATGTACTCAAATTCACTATTAAACATCTAATTAACAAAAACAATATTTCACCGGGTTGGATTCAATGAGATGGTAAAGAGGGCCATCAAAAGATTTTGCATAACACTTATGTACTCTGTACTCTGCAGCTGATTCTGAATGTCGCTTATTTTCATGTCATCTTTGTAAATATGAAAAGTAACTAAATCATTTTCGGTGCGATATTCCAAATCCTATATTTTAGTTCACAAAGGAGAAAGAGAGAGAAATGGGTTTAATGTCCACTCGACTCAAAATTAGGTCATTTCGTGACTAAAATATTGTTCAACTTTTTTCAATAATTCGCTTGATGGGTCTCAAAAGTGGGAGGAAACTAGAGGACCCAGAGAAAACCCACGAGGTTGGACAGGCGACCCTAGTCACATACAACCAGGGAATCGAAACCATCAATAACAAACCTTATAATGCAAGGCACACTCACGAACCATTCATTTACTTATTGTTTACTAATTTTAGTTTACGTTTTAGCTTACTCTATCGACAGTTGAATACAAAACCATTTAGGCTACATATCCATTAAACTGTCACACCACAAAACACATCAATGTATCAAACCCAATGAAAGAAACAATTATAATTTTGACCAAATTCAAAGAGGTCTAGTAGTCATTTAAATTTACCTTTACACCATTATTGATGATCATATGAGTTATCTCCCCATTAGCAAGAGGTTCATTATTTAGGTTATCAGTAACGTTACTTATCAACCAGGGAAATGTTGTGTCACCTATTAAACACTTTAAATGATCCACACCAAAATCTGAAAAAGATATATTTTTGGAAAGTTTGTTTAAAAATTTAGGAAATGGAGCATTGTTGAGCCTTGAAAACAAAAACGGATGCCATTCATTCGCTACAAATAGGACAGGCCTGTGTTGTATTGGCTGAAAAAGTTCATCAGGATTTTCTGGCATGGTTCCCCATTGTCAGAAGTGTTGGACGGAGGGTCTGGTAAGGAACAAAGTAGATGGGACGAAAAACCAAGGTCCCATGTACACATTGGCATGCAAATAAAAGAACCGTTGACAGTTGGAATTGCAATTGATACAAGAGTATCATAGCACACTGGATGCAAAAATACTCTTTTGATCATTATCATATTTTTGATGAAAAAACAAAATCAAAATACTTCTCATAAAAAAAAAAATCTCTGACCATAAAGAATAATTAAAGAAATTGGCAAATTAAAAAAATTTCTTGCACTTACAAAATGGACTTACCGAAATCATGGTTTCCAAACACAGCACAGCCTACTCCTATACCATTCATAACTGGTATCATTTGTTCCCCTTTTAAAAATATGCTCACTGAAAAATAATTACAAAAACATCAGCTAAACAGATACACATAGTCGTAGTCAGAATTACTTAATTTCACTACCATTGTTTTTGTTATTAAGTTCTACAACAATAATTGGCTGTTCATGTCCAATATCCATTTGAAACTGGCAACAATGATGAGCCAATGCGAAAATCCTTTCTGTAATATCAATAACTTCAGCACATCAGTTTTAAACAAAGTCAGTGGCTGATATGGCTTCATCTAATGGATATATGTGTGCACTAATCTCCATCTTTGCGGTTGCCTTTACACAATATCTGAAGTTCCTAACCGAGACATCATACTATGTGAGCATGTCCTTTATACAGTCCTTGCAATGAGGTCATGGATTTAATGTATTAAACATGCATTATGAAGGCTATAAAAAAAGAGCTGACAGCTCTCGCTATAATAGTTAAAAAATAGAGAATATGTTATGGTCGTTTGAAGAACAATGAAGCCTTTATTGTCATTGCTACCATTGTGACGATAATAAACAAAGTCTTGAATATCCATTTTCTATTTAAATTATTAACTGGCAATCGTATTTATATCTGTTGAAAATCAAAACTATCAGATGGTCTAGAGAGTTAATTATGGGCTTAGCATTGAATAAATGTCTAATTAATGGTTTTTATAACATTTGAGGCCAAAAAAAAGCTCTGCATTTTCTTTACAATGCATTTTTAATTTTAACTTTTCTTTATAATTGAGTACAAAGACTAAATTTCTGTATTAAAATGACTAAAGAAAAAAAACCTAGTTACTTAATGAAGGATTTAAAACATCTCCACTGAATAAAACCACTGGCTTTTCATCTTTACACGACTTAATATAACCAGATAGTCGAGCAGCTCCTCCTGTAGGCTCTGTTGTACATGGTTCGATGTTGTAAACATCATTGAAATGGATAATTGAAAATGTCGCCATAGGATCTTTAATATATTCTTGTTAGGATGCAATAAAATCTATGTACAGTATGTTTCCTAAGATTCTATTGTCGTATATGGGTCATGATTGATCCTCTTTATAAATTTTGTTTCTTTTCTCCACCAATCTGAAAAAAAAAAGAGTTGGATTTAATAGGAGTAACATTTTGAATTTTATTTTATTCTGAACATAAATGTACTTCTAGCACTGCACTGGGTATGTGCATTTCTAATGTAACATTGCAGTTTGTTATAAAACCACACATACCGTATTGATTATCCCAGTAACTGCTGATCAGAACTGGCATGCATGTCAAATAAGAATTTTAATCTGTAACTTAGTATAGTATAGTAAGGAGATATTATTATTAATTTTGAATTTTATACCAGTATTCTATACTTCGAACTTGGCTAATTTTACAATGCAAATACTGCAAGTAAAACTGTAGAATATCAATATTAATATGAAAGATCAATGAAGACCAATGAATTTAAAAAGGCCTATGGCTCTATTTTGGGAACAAAAATGGTTCTAAAAGCACATATTAATGTAATATGAATGTATATAAAGTGATTACCATATATAATATTCAATTTTTGAAAAAAATCTTGTAATTTCCAATCAATTATGTTTGGTGAAATACGTGAACAGTTCAAAATGAACAGCTGTCATTTATGCCTGCTTAGTCCATTCTAAATTCAACACATTTTTTTTTATCAAAGATACATTATGGGAGATTAGATAACGAGTTGGCAGTTCCGAAAATTAAGCAAGTGAAATTTCTGCCTAGCCTCGATCGTCATTACTTAAGTTGGTAAGACAAAACTAGTAGTCTTGATTATCCATTTAATAATTAGATCGAGAAGGAAAGTTATACAGTAAATCAGATCATAATCCACCAAAGATCGCAGGCTAGCTATGCGATTGAGAGTTGATTATTGTCTGGATATGTTAATTTATGTCTAATTAATAATTCAGATAACATTTCCAGCCTAAAGAAAGACCTGAAATTGGCAAATTTAGCACTTGCATAATGTATGATTAATATTTTGTCGTTTGTGAATCAGCTATCACTTATTACTCCATAATTGCATAGTGTTGTGTTTTTATTTGTTTATTACAAAAGATAGAAAGAAATGGGGTTTAACATCCACATAACACAAACTAAGTCATTTCAGGACTAACATATGGTTTAATTTTATTTCAATAATTCGCTTGCGCATAAAGGGGTCTTTAGCAGTGCGAGGAAACCGGAGGACCCGGAGAAAACCCATGAGATTAGACAAGTGACTCTATTCCTTGTCAAGTACAACGGGGGATTCGAAACCACGTCAGTTGACTCAATCTGGCTTTATGATACACTATACAGCGCACACTACATGTATGTGCTAAACATTTGGCCATTCAACCCCCGTTTATTACAAAATCGCACCTGAGTCATAGAATACATGACTCGTGTACTATTATATAAAGTTAATTATGTTAATATTGGATGGTATTAGGATCCTTCTATATACATACATGTAATTAGTAATAGTTCAAAATATATATTATATAGGCTCTATATTAACTATTATTTATATTGAATTCTAATTCCCATTTTTAATTTCTAATTATTAATTATTAAGGAAAATAGTGAGTTGAGACTTCGCTCCTTTAAAGGGACAATAACACTCTTGCTGGCTTGGCAGCTCTGGAAAATAAATAATAGTCTTATTCTAAGTACAAGATGTTTATGTGTCCTACCTGTTGTGTAAATTATCCATTACATCATATTTTACTTGTCCAGAGGGTTCGAAAATATTTTAAAATCGAAGTCACATTTGAAAAGGTTTACGTTAACCTTTTCAAATCATGTAGTTGAATTTTTCCAATTTTTTAAATTAGGTGTGTTACGATGAAATTTGTATCATCAATTTATTTGAATATTGTAAAATAATACAATTTGTTGACCAGAATAAAGATTGGGACATATTATTCAATTACAACAAGAGTGTTATTGGGGCTTTAAATAAATTCTTAATATTTTTTTTTTGTTTTTTGTTTAGATCTACTCTGTCAAAATTAATGGACATTATAAATATAATGTCACTCACCAGTATAGTCTGACTAACAGTAACAGGATTGTCACTTCAAATCAATGAATACCAATATGATATGTCTCATCTGACTTGACTTTGTATGTGTGGGTGGGTGCCATTTGGTTTTTACATTGTAAAATATTGTGGTCCTTTATGAAGCTTAAAATATATTATTTCAAAATCACATAACGTAAAACTGTTTATTTATTTTCATCAGAATACAAAGTTCCTGCAAGTCTTAGAAATTCGTCTGCACGGTCATGCCGACGACAGGAAGCGGAGTAGATGTAGCGCCCCCTATTCTACTTCCTTTTTCCGGTTGACAGCATAAACGGTCAGGTGTGTGAGAAATACTTGGCCTTAAATCCATGTAAATCTTGAAAATAAAAACCATCCCTACCCTTAAAACTTATTTTTTTGAATAAAATATTAATTCTTTATAATAATATGATATGTTTCGAGTTCCTGAGTAATGCAGATTGTGTCCATTAAGAGACAAAATGACTGTAACATTTGTTGATATCTCATGAATCGAGTTCTCCATTGCCGCATGCAAACTTTTATTCAGTTTGTTGTGCTAGAATACGTTGTAAAATATTTATTTCTTTGAATATTTATTTATAACACCATTCATTGTGAGATGAGAATCGAAATGTCCAAATCAGAACTTTAACTGTTGCAAGAAAATACCCCCCACAAAACATCTGCACATCATTGGTATCAATCAATGATCAACTGAAAAAAATGGGTTTACAGTTGCATGTTACTATTAATAAAAGGAACTAAATCGGTAATATTTGGGACCTAGAAATTGACACAAATGGGTCGCACGCACATAATACTGTAATACGAATGTATATAAACTGATTTACATTCAACACTGTTATAAAGACTTATATTAGTCCTGCCTTCATGATGACAGTGTCAATACATTTCCCGTCTAAAAAACTTTAAAAAGAGATGGCGGTTTTAGTAACGGCTTAACACCTCGAATTTAAGTGCAATGAGTTTTACCCGTTCCAGGTTATGCTCAATTGTAATTGGGTGTGGCGGAAATATTATAAATAACAAAAATCAATTGTTGTTTTGATGAAAAATGTTTTCAAATTTGCATAGTAGGCCCTAATGCAGATTTATCGCTTGCATAATGTATGTTGAATTAATATTTTGGCAATCATGTTTGATTGGAATCCCTTATACTTTTCATGTAGAGAGGGCTAGGGGTTAGGGTTTATGGATCAGGTATGTAAGATTAAAACTATAAATTCAGGGTAAGGGTGGTAAAAACAGCTAGTCTACGATATCACCCTAGGTGGAAGTGGACGTTAAGTCCCCTAGTAGTAACAAACGAAGGGTAAAAACAGCAATATAATTATCTGCCATAAATTCTGTGACATTGAAATATTGAGACACAAAATTGGGAGTCCCATCAAACATGAATGCCAATATATTTTTTGTTTTATGGCAGGCAGGCAAGGGCATTGAGGATTGATTGAGATTCGGATAAGTTAATTAATGTCTAATAAATATAATTAGATAACATTTCAGGCCTAAAGGCAGATTTATCCCTTGCATAATGCATGTTGAATTTTTGTTTTCCAGCCATGGCTCCTAAAGGAAATAACATGGTGCCCAATGGGCACTTCCATAAAGACTGGCAAAGATATGTAAAAACCTGGTTTAACCAACCTGCTAGAAAGAAGCGAAGACACGACACTAGATTAAAGAAAGCCAGACGTATTGCACCACGCCCAGCTGCTGGTCCACTTAGACCAATTATTAGATGCCCAACCTTCAAATACAACAGTAAAAGACGTCTAGGAAAGGGATTCTCCTTTGAAGAACTTAAGGTTAGAATTCCAGGTATTTAGACGCATGAAATGCAAGAAAAATTAATTTAAAGGGAGAAGTCTTAATCAAGTATTTAAAAAAAAATTTAAACTAACAAATGTGGAACACAAAGATAGTGAAGTCCAGTGCCTTATTGATAGCAGTATGGCAGACAATATTTGCTATTAAGATTGAGAAAAACTTCAAAATATTCACTAAACAATATTCACTGCACATGAAATAATGCAAGTGCTGGACAGATTCCAAAATTTTGCCAATTTGTTTACTGCCAGCAATATATTCGGAACTCAGTGATGTATATGTAGGTTGCACACTTGGCACAAATTTGAAAGATTGTACTCGCCATGATTTAAAAAGAAACCTACCTGAACAAGACAATATGAATATAATTCTCAGCTGGAGTCTTGTCAGTGTGCTCGACACATACATGTATTATTACTTGAACATCTGTCATTTCCACATTAGGTGACCAGTGAAGCAATCGGTAAATTAATTATTTATATTTTGCATGTTTCAGGCTGTTAATGTTAGTTGGAAAGAAGCTATGGGTATTGGAATTGCTGTTGACTTCAGACGTAAAAACAAGTCTGTAGAATCCCTTCAGGAAAACGTACAAAGATTAAAGGAGTACAAATCTAAACTTATCTTATTCCCGAAAAGCAAAAAGAAGGTCCGACAAGGAGAGGCTTCTGTAAGTATATTGCTAGCTGTGTGTCGTGCGAGGTCTATCTGCTCGAGAAGATTGAATATTCAACTGTGTAGCAGTCGTTGTTGTGTATTTTAGAGGAAAGGGTGACAAAAAACCTCCCCTTAATCAACAAATGAAAAAATTGCTCTCCTATAACAGCTCTCCCAGTTTCGATGAGAAGAGTGGCATAGAAATTAAGGAGTATGATCTGATATTAAGGAGAGTGATTAGTTGTGTGTATTCTGAAGATCAATAACTGCATGTTGAGGGGGTCATTCCTGGTTTCATAAATGATAATAAATCCCCCCATGACATTTTAAAGGAAGGCAATATTCAATTTTAAGGATTGACGAGAAAACCTACCCTCCCGTCGACATTCAGGAGAGCCGCAGGTGCGACGCTGGCTCGCTAGCCTGGAGGACGAGTGTTCGATCTTTGCATTGGCCTTGAAAGTTCGTCCAGAGTTTCCAGCATGGTTTTCCCCTTGTCAGTTGTGCAGGACAGAGGGCCTAACATGGATAGATGTCTAGTCGTTTGGATGGGACAAAACAGGTCTAGTGTACACATTCACATTGGCGTGCGCGTAAAAGATCCCTTGGCAGTTGGAATTCAATATAAGAGTAGGCCTTAGCGCCGCTGCCCGGACAAAATTTCCCTCATAGCTCACTGTATGGCGTATGCCTGTCTTCATTAGCCCAGGTTAGGAGCAGAACAGTACACATTGGCATGCTCATACAAGTAAGATGAACCATGGACGGTTTTAATTAGAAAAACAGCAGTAGCCAGGAAACATTTTTCATAGCATACTGAATGTGAGCTGCTCCCACAGAGCCAGGCTCTTGGTCATTTTATAGAAATAGACCGGACAGAATAGTCCACTACCTAAGCTTTCCAAAAATACTTGTAGTATCATCTTCAGTTGAGTTCATTTCATTCACCGTAACAAGCAGACATACAGTTTTTGCTCTTGTGCCCGTAGTACTAAATGAAGTTGTGTGACAAGCGTCTTGTTTCATGGTCACATATGCCCATCTTCATTAGCCTAGTCCATACAGTAAATTCAAAGATATCAAACGTAGTAACCACCACAAGTAATAGATAAATATCATTTATTTTGCAGTCTGAAGAAACTAAGATGGCTACACAGCTCCAAGGTAAACTCATGCCTCTCAAAACCTCTTTCAAACCTGAAAAGGCTCGTGCTATTACAGCTGCAGAAAAGAAGGCCTCAGTCTATGACCAGATTGTCCGTGCTCGTAAACAAGAACGATTTGTTGGTATTCTCAACAAGATCAGGAAGAGGAAATATGCCCGATCTATGGTTCGAAAGGCCAAGAAAGATGGTACATACAAAAAGGATGATAAGGGAAAAGGAACCAAGATTCCAAAGAGGAAGTAAATTATTGAAATGGACGTTAATTACTTCAAATAAAAAAAAATGTATAAAACATTTTGGGTGTGATTTTATGGTATGGGAGAAATTTTAATTGGTTTACAGTGCATCGCATAACAGGTGGTCACCTGTATTTGGCAGAGAAAATTTGGCCATGGTACCCTCTTGACTTTGTTATGCTAGTACAAAAATTTGTTGACAATATGTATTTGAAGTAAGAGTCGTTATGCTAGTACAAAAATTTGTTGACAATATGTATTTGAAGTAAGAGTCGCTGTCATTCCCGACAAAATTTCCTCCATAGCACGCCGAACCACATTTCAGATCCCACCGCCAATACCAATATGAAGTCCAGGGCAAATATTAAATAAGGGAAGCCTTCAGTCCTGACAGGGGGTTGGGATGGCCTAGTGGTCTAGAGTGCCGCGCTTCGACCTCTAGCTGGCCGGTCACCTCTGGCTTGCGACTGTGGTTACGATCCCTGGTGTGAGCTTATGTGGCATAGAGATAGGGGCGCCTTCTCAACTTCGTGGGTTTCCTCCGGGCACTCCGGTTTCCTCCCACTGTTAAAGACCCCTACACGCAAGCGAATTATTGAAATAAAATTAAACCATACGTTAGTCCCGAAATGACCCAGTGTTTGTGTCGAGTGGACGTTAAACCTCATTTCTCTCTCTCTCTCTCTCATGACAAAATTTCCCCCATAGCAAACTACTTATATAAAAGTTAGGGCTAATGTAACTACACTATGAATCATGATTTAAACCAACTTTTAAGATGTGATGACATGGGGGTAGGTATATTCAGGACAGAACTCCCTTAATTCTGACCTTGGGATCTGCCTCAAATGGACATATTGGAAAATGGACAATCTTATTCTTAGCGAACATCTGGACTCACTCTCTAGAAATCTTAAAGATAAAATCGAAATTAAGTAGATATTTTGATTTGCTATGCCATAAATTCAATCTTAATATTGTCCAATCAAATTAATGAAATTTGAATTTTATGTTGGCTAAAATTTCGTGAAACGGGTCTCCGATTTATAAGTAAGACTGTATATATAGCCTATACTATTCAGAAATCAAAGGAGTCGCAATGGGTAGTAAAGTTGGCTTTACTGGAGCTACTATAACTTCAGGTTATTTTGAAGAAATATGGTATGAGAGGGTGATAACAATGTTTGGCAACAATTTCAGAGACCAAATTACGACATCTTGGAAACGTTTTTTGGATGATTGTTCAGCTATACTTTAGGTTTCTTCAGACACAATCATTTAACTCCAAGAAAAGTTGAATAATTTAGACGAAAATATTTAGTTTACCATAGAACAAATTCTAACCACATTAAACTTTCCGAATGTTACTGTAAAGCTCCGCCAGAACGGCACTAGAGAAACTGATCTGTTTTAAAAAAAACAGATACACACCTTGTAATCTGTACAATTGTATCAAATCAAGATACCAAAATTAAGACTTGAAGAACTTCTTAACCTTAGCATCATTTGGGTTTTCCCTATATATACTATTCAAAAAAAGTAGGGGATATTTGATTTTGGGGGAATAATACTAAAATATGCAAATGACTACGAAAAAAGTCACTATAGAACCTAACCGAAGAAACATTTCCAGTTACATGTGACGCCCAAACGCACCAATAGCTACCGCTTGGAATGCAGGTGATGCTTGGGATCATCATGGGGGTCCAACCCAAGATTTGCACGACTCTGACTTTGAATGTTAGTCATTGTGGCATTGAATTCCAGGGTGGAAACATCAGTTTAATTGTTTTAGTGACCAGAAAACAAATTTTGATATTCGTCGGCTTACCCAAAATGAAAGGTTACGTGCCCTTGGCATGCTACAGATCGGCACAACACAGGCGGTTGTGGCGCGGACGATGAATGTTTCTCAGTCTGTCATAAGCAGGCTATGGTGCAGATACCGTGATACACAATCTGTACAGGACAGACCACGCTCAGGTCGACCAAGGGCGACAACTCAAGCCCAGGATCGATTTATCCGTACCTTGGCCTTGAGAAATCGTGTCATCACAGCAAATCAGATCAGCGCTCGTCTTCAAACAGACACTGGTGTGAGAGTGAGTGGCCAGACGATTCGGAATCGACTGCATAGGCGTCACCTTCGCGCCCGACGTCCGCGCGTGATCCCTTGTTTGAGAGATCATCACATTCAGGCAAGACGTCGTTGGTGTAGGGATCGTCAACACTGGGATAATCGACGCTGGAGCAATGTGAAGTTTTCAGATGAGTCAAGGTTCACTGTTGATTTTTTGGACATACGTAGGAGGGTGTGGCGTCGTCGAAACGAGCGCTTCCAAGACGTTAACGTCATCAGACATGATCGATTTGGGGGTGGTTCTGTTATGGTGTGGGGAGGCATCACTGTTGCTAGAAGAACGGCTTTACATGTTGTTGCAGGGCGTGTTACAGGCCAGTACTACCGGGACAACATCTTGGCAGTCCATGTTGTGCCGTTCGCACGACGTCATGGCCGCCGTTTCATCTTCCAGGATGACAGCGCAAGATGTCACATGGCCAGGATCGTTACAGGTTACCTCCAACAACAGAACATCACCACATTACCTTGGCCAGCACTGAGTCCCGACCTCTCCCCCATCGAGCATGTCTGGGACATGCTTGGACAGAGGTTACGTCAACGTCAACAACGTCCTGCCAATGTCCAAGAACTTGCTGCTGCGTTGCAACAGGAATGAGACAATCTGGACCAAAATGACCTTAGACGTCTCATTAGGAGTATGCCACGTCGGATCAATGCTTGTTTGGCAAACAGAGGAGGATTTACCCGTTACTGACTTTGTTGTGATGCTGTGGTAACTTTGCTGTTAGACCCCGGGTATCATTTTACCCTTATAATGGTCAGTCTGTGCCTTACTTAGTCTAACAATCATTTGGAATAAATCGATGAATGTGAACTTCATTTCATTTTGTCATTTGTTTCTTCGTCAGTTTCATTAGGTGACTTTAATAACACTTAAAAATCAAATATCCCCTACTTTTTTTGAATAGTATATAAGTTCCCTCGCATTTCGTTACTGCTGGTACTGACGCGACGAATTCATATTTCGTTTTATTAACCTAGCGAATTGGCAGGTTGCTTAAGACTTGATAACCTTTGTCTTTCTCAATGACATTCCTCTTTAAACAGAAATATCCAGAATGTTGCATTAGTAGTTCTTTTCAGAACTGTCTTTTAGCGAACTTTTTCGTTCGCTGAAAGACAGTTCCAAAAGGAGCTATTGCATTAGTTACTACATTTAATCGATTTGGGGAATCCATTATTCACAATTGCACCCACATCCTTAAAAATAGCCCCGAGATGGAAATAATATTGAGGAAGATAAATGTCATTACTAGTCTTAAGCAACCTGCCAATTCACTAGGTTAAAAACAACTTCGGTTGTGAAAACGTTAGCACAAATTATATAGTTTCCAGAACCGGACCAAGGCCCACACAAGTACGCGCCAAAGGCGCCACTCGGCAACCGAAAACCCATTTTCCAAGCATTTCAGACCAAAGCTTCCTATTTTTTATACGCCCACATTTTCATGTGGACGTATATTGTCGTCGCCCCTGTCTGTCCGTCCGTCCACAATTGTTTGTGAACAGTCGACAGATCACAATTTTTATCCAATTTCAATGAAACTTAAAATATAGGTTTATCACCCTAAGATCTCGGTTCCTTACGATATTGGCATGTATCGCACTGTAACTTTATGGGTTATGGCCCCTGATTGCACGAAAAATCACGTTTTTAGCTTCTGAACAGTGTAGAGGTTACAATTTTGATCCGATTTGGATGAAACTTGAAATGCATGTTTATAACCCAAAGACCTTGGTTCCTTTCGATATTTGCGCCCAGCGGATCGTAACTTCCTGAATCAGGGCCCCTGATTGTCCGAAAAATCACCCTATTTAGCTTGTGGTCCCTCTGGAGGTCAAAATTGTTATCCGATTTAAATAACCGTTGGATTATATCACCGTTACATGGTTATGGAGGTTGAGTTCGAATTTCGTGAAAATCGGACCAAAATTGACAGACAAAATGGTCGCCGTTTGCACGCGACTAGTGTGAAAATATGTAATATCAAGCTTGTGGACCCTATAGAGGTCACAATTTTGAACTGATTTCCATGAAACTTGACATGTATGTTTATAACCCAAAGATCTTGGGTCCTTTTGATATTTGCGCCCATCGGATCGTAACTTCCTGAATTCTGTCCCCTGATACCGATTGTCCGAAAAATTGCTGTTTTTTAGCTTGTGGTCCCTCTGGAGGTCAAAATTATTATCTGATTTAAAAAAAACTTTTGATTATATCACCGTTACATGGTAACGAAGGATGAGTTTGAATTTCGTGAAAATCGGACGAAAATTGACGAACAAAATGGCCGCCGTTTGTATGCGAACAGTGTGAAAGTATGTTATATCAAGTTTGTGGACCCTATAGGGGTCACAATTTTGAACCGATTTTGATGAAACTTGATTGATTATATTATCACCGTTACAGGGTAATCTAGGTTGAGTTTGAATTTCGTGAAAATCGGACCAAAATTGACAAATAAAATGGCCGCCGTTTGTACGCGAATGGTGTAAAAAAATATGATATATCAAGGTTGTGGACCCTATAGAGGTCACAATTTTAATTCGATTTTGATGAAACTTGAAATACATTTTTATGACCTAAAGATCTTGGTTCCTTTCGATATTTGCGCATATCGGATTGTAACTTCCTGAATTATGGCCTCTGATTATACGAAAAATCGCTTTTATTATCTTGTGGTCCGTCTGGAGATCACAATTATTACCTGATTTAAAAAAAACCCGTTAGATTATATCAACGTTACACTGTAATGAATTTTCGGTTTGAATTTCATGAACATTGGACCAAAATTGCTAAACAAAATGGCCGCCACTTTTACGCGAATAGTGTAAAAATATGGTATATCAAGGTTGTGGACCCTGCAGAGGTCACAATTTTAATTCGATTTTGATCAAACTTGAAATGTATGTTCATAACTCAAAGATCTTGGTTCCTGTCGATGTTTGCACATATGTGATCGTAAGTTCCTGAATTATGGCCCCTGATTGTACGAAAAATCGCCATAATATTATATGTTTCGTATCCAGTGGAGGTGACAGCTAAATCCATAATATTAAATGTCTCGTATACTTAACGTTAGCATAGGACAGAACTTTATAAAAACCAAACAAATTCTAATAATTTTCTGATAATTACTTAATATGCGACAACTCTTGTTGACTGCCCGGACGATTTAGCTGCTGTGTGGGCGTTTGTTTCGTTGCCTGGCAACCTATTTTTCTTGTTCCTGTCCTCTCCTATCTTCTTTCTATTCCCCTCCCTCTCCTTTCTTGCCGTCCATCCGTTTTCCACAATTTCTTGTGAAAGCTCTAGAGGCTAAAGCTAATATCCAATTGACTTTAAACTTATACAGAGTGTTTAAGGTCATGAGACGAAGAATCCTATTGATTGTCATCGATGTCCGATAATTACTGCCAGAGTTATGACCCTTGATCACTTCGAAAAATCTCGTGAACGCTCCAGCGGCAAAGTTAATATCCGATCGACTTTAAATTTATACACAGTGTTTAAGGTCATGAGATGAAGGAACCCATTGAATTTCAGCGATATCCGATAATTACTACCAGGAGTGATGACCCTTGACCACTTTGAAAACTCTTGTGAACGCTCTATCGGCTAAAGTTAGTATCTGATTGACTTTAAATTTATACACAGTGTTTAAGGTTATCAGACGAAGAAACCTATTGATTTTCAGCGATATCTGATAATTACTGCCAGAATTATGGCCCTTGGTCACTTCAAAAAATCTTGTGGATGCTTTAGGGGCCAAAGTTAATATCCGATTGACTTCGAATTTATACAGTGTTTAAGCTAGTGAGACGAAGAAGCCTTATGATTTTCAGCGATTTCCGATAATTACTGCCAGAATTATGGCCCTTGGTCACTTAAAAAAATCTTGTGGATGCTTTAGAGGCCAAAGGTAATATCCGATTGACTTCGAATTTATACACAGTGTTTAAGGTAGTGAGACGAAGACGCCTATTGATTTTCAGCGATTTCCGATAATTACTGCCAAAGTTATCGCCCTTGATCACTTTGAAAAATCTTGTGACGATCTGGAGGTCAAACTTATCATCCGATTGACTTCATATTGATACACAGGGTTTAAGGTCTTGAGACGAACAAGTACAGTGATTTTCGATGAATTTGGTAATTGAACAGCTAAATCCATGATATTAGATGTTTCGTATACCGGTACTAAACTTTAGTATGGGACAGGTGGACAGGTATTCCCAGTCCGGCACTGGTAGTTTCATTTCGCCAACGTAAATTTTTCTTAGAAATAAATTGGTTGACAGATAATATCAAACCCATATTGATCCCCTTACCCCACCCAACGGAATGTTTTGTCCAATATTATGATAAATCAAATGAACTATTTTAAAATATTTATTCAAGGTATTTACACTTAAAAACAAGCACATTATGATGGACAAAAAAGCACTTTATAATGTCGAACCGTAACAGTCTAAAATACACTATTAGCATAATAAAATCGAATCATAACTATAAGGAAAGCACTAGGGGACATAAGAACAGTTCATTATAATGTCAAACCATAATTGTTTTATATACACAATGTGAAAGAACACCAAACCATTACTGCTTTCGAGCACATTGTCACAAAAATGTCGAATCATGACTGTTATACAACATAGAAGCACTAAGGGACACATAACCATTACAAATACACTATATGAGCACTAGACAAGAAGAGTTTATCATAATGTACTAAAACTGTTTCAAATACAGTAAAAGCACTAGAGTATGCATGTTCATTATGATATATGAGCATAAATTATTTAAATGTTTTCAAACACATGATATAAGCACCAAGGGTAGTTTTTAACAACAATGTATGAACACACTATCATCACACGCAAATACACTACTAGCACTGATAAAAACACACATAAACAAAGACGTTATCTATTCATGCAAAATAATGTAATGTAAACTGGAAAGTCTAAATGACTTGTTCAGGTTAAGTCTGCGTCGATAACACTTTTGTTGATTATCAACAGGAGCACGGCACCAGGAATTAAACAGTCCCAGAAAGTAAACAGAACCTAACAAATACATTAGCATTAAATGAAAATGCAGTGGGTTGAGGAGAGGTATATTTATCTGTGGTGGATAGTCTTTGATATATAGGATGCCGTTTCGACTTAAAATTAACTAAGGCAGGATATCTGTCAAACCAAAGTCATTTGCTATTCGAAGATTCTGCAGCGTTGCTTCTGTAACTATCTGACCCGAATCATAAGGAGTAAACGCAGATTGATCAAACGAATTGGTGGTAAGGCGGTTGTTGAGTAGCGGAGATACGGGGTTGATGATGATAGTGCTCTGGTCATGATCTGGAAGGTACGGGTCCACAGAAGAAGACCTTGAAGACACCGCAGAAGCGGATCTGCATCGAGGTTCGCCCCACGTCGTCGAGTTCATCGATTCTTCTAAATCGTTCACGTTACTTTCATGGATGTCAACCGAGGACGGATCGATTCTGTAGTGTTCGTTCAAAACTGGAAGAGAAACTGGCCTTGGAGTTATACTGAGATCCATGACGCAATCGGCTGTCGGCATCACAAAGAAACTGGTATTTTGGTCTGAGAGATAAGTTTCTGGAGAGGTATATCTTGGGGTCCCATATTCATAAGAAACTATGTTGCTGCTGTGTCTTTCCGGGAGGGTAAACGAACACGGGGTTATAGAGCCACTTTCATAGCTTGGCGTCTGCTGTTGTGGCGTATTTGTACGTCTATTGTGGTAAATGACTGGACTAGGCATCGAAGGACCATTACTTGGCGATCCATAGTTGAATGTAGCTAGTGGAGTAAATGAGTGTCTTTCCTGGTGGGTGGTTAAACAGGGTGTTGAAGATCTAGGGCTTTCATAATCGTAGGTTACCATTTGTGCAGGGGAATATCTATCCTGGTGTTTGTGCGATTCGTGTTTTAATTCAGGACTTGGTAAACCAAACAGCGTGGAACTGGAAGCTCGCAAGTCAGAAAAACTGCGGACTGGTGGATACAATGCATCTTTGGGCACGTCGTATTGAATGTCGGATACGGAAGGTGACGTATTATAGGATAGTGGATTGGCGTTGCACAGGTTACGTAAGTTTTCCAGCGCACTCTCTGGGGTCTGGTTATCAAACATGGTTGGTGGGAAGGTAACTATTGGTACATGACTTACCAGAGCATCAGTGACAGGTGTGGAAATGGATAACGATACCGGTTTTAGGTCTTTGGAATTCAACAGCGAATCAATTGTAAAAGATCGTTTCTTCTTTGGTGCTCTCATCGATTGTGGTGTTTTGAAAACTTGACTTGTGGGTACTTGAAGAGTAATATCATTTGGGGGAACTGTCCGTGGCTGAAGCTTCATGCAAGGTAGAAGATATTCAATTTGTGGAAGTCCAAAATGTTCGTTGAGTGTGGAAGCATACTGATAGTCGGTATCTTTGGAAGATTTTTCTTGCTTTCTCAAAGCATCTGATGGAAGTTTATTCAAATGTACAGCCCAGTCACATTTCTTTGATTTAACGACGTTGTTGATAACTTGAGGCACCTGTAATAAAAGACACAGTTGGTTAGTTGAAAACCACCCGGGTGAACTTTTATATAAATTCTAGCGCCCAAGTATACCTCTAATTAAAGAATATTTTAGCGCAAGCTTAGCTTAGAAGTGACGATTTTCTAGTAAATGGGTCAAATTAATTTTGTTTAGTGCAGGATTACGAGTAATTACGACCAGGCTGAAAAGCATTTATTCAGGTTTTATATAGCTTGTTCCTTTAGTCATGAGGCAATAAAATTATTAATGTTCGGACGTTCGTTAAGAAAATGGATAATTAGGATATAAGGAAGAACCACAATTTTAAGTAAAATTTTACGTCGCATATCGTTGTTGTGTAAATGGTCGACCTTGCTGCTTTGGGATGGATATCACAGGTTGAGAAACCAACGTTTCCGGCTCCCATGGAAAATACAGTAAACTGAGCTGAAAACCTGATTAAGATTCTCAGTGAATAGTTTCTGTTTATAGGTTTTAATATTAAAGCCTAATAAGCAAATCTAAACAATCAATAACAAACTATTTAATTGGGGTTAAGTGTATGTTTTTGACAAACATGCAATGCTTACGGAGAGTTTGTCTTTATGTGCATAATGGGCCCCGGTTATGTCCCGTCCGAAACCAGATACAATCATCTTGTCTGACAAGTGCGATCCGTGTTTGGAAATTCCCGGGGGTACTATGTCGGGGCCCCGCCGGTAGTCGAACCCGACATATTATAGTCGAAGGGTCAGTGCATATAATGTTCTTGCAGAGGGACGTGTTTGCTTTGAAATTGGTTTCATTAGTTTTGGCAAGATTTGAAAAAGGGAAATTCGTTTATAGATTAAGCCCTGTACGTGCTATTTCTTTTTCCAAATTTTTTATTGCAGTCTTTACTTGATTTCAATAGATTCAATTCAAAGTCTCTATTTTTTATATACAAAAGGTTGTCTTACCATGTAGAAACAATCATTGTGAGAGAGATTATGTCGAACAGAATCCCTCCATCCTTGGTATTCTCCTCGAAAGAAAGGGAACAGGTCTTTAAAAGCGGTTAGGATACCAGCTAGAGATAATTTATGTTCTGGTGCCACACGTATGAGAAGGGCGATCATTCCAACATAACTGTATGGAGGTTTACCATGTCTTTTATAATTCTTCACAGTTCTTCGACCAACCTCATTAACACGTCTTCTTTTCGCTTCGGGCTCCATTATCACCTGAAATTAAAATTGAGAATATAAAATAGCAATAGAATTTTAAAAGGCTTATGGAGATCGGCGTAAATAAACGAGATTAATAGGAGATTGTGTTTTCTTGGCGGTAAATAATTATCGGTTGGTGTTATTTCGGCGATATAAATGAAAGTCTTGATAATCTATTTGATTCATTCGCAATAAATAAATTGACATCAAGAATTTTAAATGTATATGATTTGTTTATTTTATTAAAAATATATTGTATTGGCCTACTCTTATTGACTATAGTGTGTCCTTTTTAATTTAACGAATAATGAGATATTTTTTAAATTTGAAAAATTGGATATACAAATTTGAAACTATTTAGTTTTTATGCAAATAATTCTATTTAAAGTCTGTTTCCACATGAAGTGATATCTTAGACCAGTCTTTATTTTTTTATCATAAATTTTACTTCAAATATATCATTATGTACGATTTAAATAAAAAAGGTGGCCGTTCTCGACACACTATTTCAAAAATAGAAAATGCAAAATGATAGAAAAATTCATTAAATTTCTTTATTTTGAGCGAAGTTATCAATGGTTGTAGTTTTTTTTTACAAGATGTGTGCATTGCTCGTAACCACCACACTGGTAAATTCTAGTCTTAGCATCGCTTCTCCATTTTAAAATTAAATCACTACATGACCGAACCTTTCTAATCCACTTAAAATTTATACAACATTCTATTCTAAGTCACAAAGAAAGACCTGCATTAGGCAGCTTTAGCTTTTACATAATCTCTCTCTGTTTAGCATCCGCTACAACATTAATTTTCTTGTGCGTGAAATTACTATTTTTCAAACTTGCTTCCACAATAAAGTGATGTCACAAAAACAAGAACCAAAATTGGTTTAATTTACTTATTGTGTGAAATAACTTCCACCGAAGTGATATCGCCGACAATTACATTATTAGGTGATATTCATCTGATTCAAAGATGTATCGGGGCTTGAGGTCGGGTGTGCAATCCCTGTATTGGCCGAGGAACTTAATCCAGATTTTCGGGCGTGATTCACCCTTGTCAGTGATGCAAGACGGGGGGGGGGGCTGACAATGACAGCTATCTAGTCGTTCAGATGAGACGATAACCCGTAAAGATCCCTTGACAATTGAAATTCGATAGGCCGTGTGCCGCTGTCGGGGCAATATTTCACTCATGGCACATTGTATGGCGTAAGCCCGTCTTCATTAGATCAGTTCGGAGCAGAACAGTAGGACGTTAGCCTCCATTTCATTTCATTTCAAAGATATATCAGATTTGTGTAAACTTATACCTGCAGTTGTTCCTTTAATTCTGTATGATCTTTGGACACTGACAGTATAGAATAAGTTCTGTCGTGAAAAACAAATATTGAAAGTATATATACTGCCGAAAACATTCAGATTTCGTGTTATGACCAATTATGTGACGCTTCTTTTATTTCCCAATCAAAGCATTTCCTGTCCATTTCCTCCCTGTATTGAGATACTGAGCAGAAACAACCCAATCAGACATTTTGACGTTCTCTGTTGTCGCCTCATCAGAACTGAAAATTTCTCTTCCTTAAAAAAACAAGTTAGCTTTCCCCGACAAAATGTATGAATGTCATTAACTGGCAATATACTAAACCTGATTAGCTTTAAATTAAATCATAAGTGTGAGTACGAGAACTGCGTTTTTATTGGGAAACATATAATTTCTGAACACATCTATTAAAAAATGTAGGGTAGCATGTCCATGTAATTTCACGATTTTTTGAATCGGATTTTAAAGAAAAAAAGAAAAAATCTAAATTCTAGAACTAGGCTATTATTGTAGTTATAAATATTGCACCAAAGGAAAGTGGAGGGGCTGATGTTTTTACAAAGAAGTTCTGCTAATCTGCTTTTTTAACAATATATAATATCTGATTGAGTTATGCTTGTATAAACAGATTTCTTTGAACCAATTTCCTGTGTGCTTTGAATGACATGATAGGAAACTGTTAAATCGAAAGCTTATCTTTTATCTATTTGATAGTTGATTCGATGATGTAAATTGCGACTGGTCAGTTACAATACTTATTATTACGTTGAGAGTTTTCTTGTTATTTGGAAGGACATCTTTCCAGATTTAATCGTTTGTTAATACAGCGTGAAGTTTGTTTTGGACTTTTAAAAATTAACATAGGCCTAGTTATGTTTGTTTAGCGCGATATGATTTGGATATGAATATTTTCATTTACCCCATTAGTACCGCTAGGCTTGACTCCAATATTTTGAAGCAAAAACAAACCCAAAATTGCATAATTTATAAATATTTTTCATTGATATTCTCCTGTGTCTAGGCCTATATGTCTGGTCTTTTTATTATTTGATTATATTTCTAAAATCAAAATGTAAATAATTTTATTTTATTTCTCTTTTTCTTTAATTCCACATCTCTAGCTATTGTGTTTCCGATCGAGTCTCTGTATCAGCCGTCCTCCGTGTCAGTGATGCAGAATGGAGGGCCTGGCAAGGACAGCTGTCTAATCGTTCGGATGGGACAAAAACCGAGGTCCCGTGTGCACATTGGCGTGCACGTAAAAGATCCCTTGGCAGTTGGAATACGATATAAGAGTAGGCCGTAGCGCCGCTGCCCAGGCAAAAATTTCCCTCATAGCACACTGTATATCCCCGTCTTCCATTCGCCCAGGTTAGGTGCAGAAGAGTAGGACGTTAAACCCCATTTCATTTCATTTCCTTATGATCAAGACTGCCATACGATTAAGGGGAGACAATTCACATAAAAATGTAAACAAACATGGCTGACAGCTTTCAATGAAAAATTGTTGTTCTTGCATTAATTAATCGCATCTTACCAATGCTCTTTAGGTAAATATTTTGATTCATGCTTTACTTAACGCTAATATATCTTTCTGCACTACTAAGTCGATAAAATTGGGCAATTTACACTGTAAACCTGACTTTCCAGTATTCAAGAGAAGGAAGTCTGATTTTCATTTTCTGATTTACTTGATTTTATAGTGATTAATTTATCATATTAATTGAAATTTGCTGTCTTCTTTATAACATTATACGGACAGCAACGCAAGTAGTTATTCACCACTCAAGTTTAAGAATAGATATATTAAGTGTAATGGATATTATATGAGCACTGTCAAATATAGTACCTATAAATTATTGAATTGAAAATAGTACTGTGTAGACAAATAAAATTAAGGCAAGAGTCATCCACTGATATAACATGTTTGTATGAGGATGATAATTAATATTATTTATAAATTATAAAGGCTGAATGCATAAGATGGGGAAAATCAACAAGATCCTTGTGTGCGGATTTTCTGGAGTTGGCAAAACATCTCTGATAGAACAACTATTGTATGGCAACCACAAAATTGGCAGTGTAAGATATACTTATTTAATGAAAAGATTTGTTAGATTTTTATTATACTCAAATCTGCTAAAAAAAAAAAAAGGGGTACTAATATTCTTTTTTTTTTATCCAGCCATTATGACATTTCTCTGATAATTTCCCCTAAATTGTGTTTATTTGTGATTTAATTTTCTCATCATTTTTGCCTAGGTGTATGGGCCTATTATGTGATAAATTCTGTTTTACAGCCCATGCATGCCACTATTGAAGATATATACAATGCCGTAATTGAGACTGACCGTGGAGTTAAAGAAAGAGTTCGAATATATGACACAGCAGGATTGGTAGGTTGTATTTATGATTCTGATATAAAATTATAAACAACATATCCATTGCATGAACTGTTAGCAAAGTTAACTACAATGGAGCTATCATTTTCATTCATTTAATTGATGAAGAGATGCTCTTTTGTTGATCATTACTGCTTTAGCCAATCATAGTGGCTCACATCAGACTTCAAAGAGAACTGCTAAAGAATCAGACTACGGCTCTTTGGCCTTCATGAACTGCACGCCAAAACTCTTAAGTAAGCTTGACACCATCCAATACAAAGCTCTGTGTATTGCGACTGGCGTAGGGGTTGGGACTAGGAGAGAGGCACTACTACAGGAAGCCGGGGAGTTGCCCCTATCCCTAAGAAGAAAAGATCTAGTGACAAGGTATTGGGCTAAGATCTCGCAACTGGGTAAAGATCCCCTACTTTTGTCAGTCTACAGAAGACAAGATATGTGAGAGATCCCAGAAAGAATAGCTTCGGCCAGGGTATCAGGGAAACAATCAAGGAACTGCGACTGGGGGAGCTCGTGATAAATGAACACGACCCGCCAGCGATCGCCCCTTGGACGCTCCCTATACCGCCGGTCAATCTAGATCTATTACAGAAAACCGACAAGAAAAACAACCCCACTGCTGCACGTGCTTTCTCTTTAGAACACCTGGAAGACAACTGGCCGTCTGATGACTGGGACCATGTGTACACGGATGGCTCACGCAACCCTGAAAGGGGCACCAGCTCGTTTGGAATATACCTGCCAAACGGGGAACAGGGAATAAGCAGGAAACTGCCCGATAACTGTTCGGTATACACTGCAGAGCTTGTGGCCATTCGTGACGCTATATCATGGATCTCCCATCAAAAGACTAGTAAGTTCGTCATCCCAAACGACTCTCTGACAGCGATCAATCACCCTAGAAGAGATATATGCAGACTCATATCAAAACTAAGGGTGAAAGAGCGGCTGCGAGACTACAAACACCAAGTCATCGTCTGTGAGTGCGGAGAAGAATGTACCACCAACCATGTCCTGGTAGACTGCGAGGTATACAAGGAGGAGAGAAGGGAACTAGTGAGAATGATGCAGACCAACAACATACCATTCAACACTAAGAACTTACTCTTCCCGAGACCAGATCTGAAACTGCAAATCTTCGAACAAATCCATGCCCTAATGGACACGGTTGGACTAAGTAGAATAGTGAAGTAAGAGGGGGCCACGGTTAGACAGGCTCGGCATCTAAACACTAAACTACATAGGGGATTTATACCAAACTGGCAGGATAGTGGAGTAAGGGAGAGTCACGATCAGATGGACTCGGCATCTAAACACTATTCCGTCAAAAAACAGACACCAAACCTACAGAGTGGGACAGTGGAGTAAGGGGAGGTCACGATAAGACGGGCCTGGCACCAAAACACAAATCCCACAAAGATGACATCTACCAAACTAGCAGGATAGTGGAGTAAGGGGGAGTTACAGTCAGACAGACTCGGCACCTAAACACTATTCCGCAAAGGAAGCAGATACCAAACCCATAGAGTGGGATAGTGGAGTAAAGGGAGGCCATGATAAGACGGGCCTGGCACCTAAACACTAATCCCAAACGGTTACATCTACCAATCCGGAAGCAGAAGAGATCATCTACCAAACGATATGTTTTATATTAAATAAAGGGAAGAACTTCCCACTAAACCCAATCCATGGCCTAAGGCCAAAATGGAAAGATTGCAAAATCATATTCTAAAAAACAGGAATCAGCTTCGGCTCTCCTACGTCTTGTCTGCAATATCACTTATGTGGAAGCAGACGTTAAACACCAAGAAGATAGAATCAGTTAGATATTAATGTAATATTTAAATCAAAACGAAATGAGAGTTAATTTGGTGCTTTATTTATTTCAGGATGCTATAACAGACATGCCTAAACATTATCTTACTTTTCCTGATGTAAGCAATTTTGTGATCTATTTGATATCCTTTTTGAACAAGAATGAGAGTTCGGTTTAAAGCCTCATTTAAGTTATTTTATGATCTGTTTGATACCTTTTTTGATCAAAAGTAAGAATTTGGTTCAAAGCTTCATTTAATTATTTTTTGCATATGGATAAGGCAGGTTTGGTGCCCCAATGGTTTACTGTGTGCAATACTGCATGTTAGATTAACAGGTCTGTCATTGAGTCGAGCTGTCTTGATTTGATTTCCCACTTGCACGAGACAAGGAGTAGGGTCACCTGGCCAACCTTGTGGGCTTTCTCCGCTTTCCTCCCACAGCTAAAGACCCCTATGTCCACAAGGGAATTATTGAAATGAAATTGAACCATATGTTAGTCCTGAAACGATCTAGTTTTTGTTGAGAGGAGAGGATAATAAACTCATAGCTCTCTCTGTGAGTAAGGAGCTGGTTCACTAACCTGGAGGTAACAGGTTGGCCTCCACAGGACTACCTGTCAGGCCTTGTGTTCCCCTTGCTACTGGTGAAAAATGTAGGGTCTGCCAAGTGTCTAGTCTGTTGGATGGGTAAAAAAAAACACTGAAGGAGAATGTAAAAGATCCCCTGACAATTGGAAATTGAAATAAAAGTCAGTTGTTGCACCACTGCCAAGGCAACTTGTCCCTCATAGCACACTGCATGGCTGATTATGATCTTTATTAGTCTGTTAGGTGCAGAAAAGTAGGACATTAAACAGCATTTCCTGTAAATCCAACCAAGGAAATTATTATTTTCTCTGCAGTTACTTGTACTTACAAATACCAGCATAAAACATTTGCATATGCATGTTTATTAAAACTCTTTTCCAGGGTTTTGCTCTGGTGTATGATGTGACAAGCTGGGATTCATTTCAAAGATTAGACACTTTAAAAAAAGAAATTGAAAAAATGAGAGACAAGGTTAGTCAGAAAAAAACTGGAGAATCATTGACAACACAAGAAATTACTTATAAAAAATTCCTACTAATATATAACACAACACAGTTCTTTTGATAACAATCACTCTATGATATACATGCGATGTTTCGACAAGGTTTTACCAGTTGTTTTCAAGCATACAGAATTATGAATGTGGAAATGATTTCGAAAGCATAAATTATATTATATTGATATTGTGCTTTGCTTTCGCATTATTTCCTCAAACCTTGTCGAAAAAGAATTTGAAAAAATATATTGGAAATATAATTAAATATTTTGTACCGTATATTATGGTCATCCTCAGTATCCCCAGTGGTCTCATTCCGGTCTTCTCCACTATACCCTGGGTTTATGCACGGGTATTCACGTTTTCAAATTATCTGCCCCAGATTGTAGCTTTATTCTATGAACCAATCAAAAAATAGTTTACATGCCAGTCTTAGCGTTATTGCTTATGTTCACTACAATAATCTTAGATAAAATAAAATTTGAGTTATTTCCCTTTGCCCACTCTGTTGCCAATTGGGCGATAAAAATAGCAGAAGTATCAAGGGTGGATAATTTGACAATGTGTCTTCCCCCCGTGGAAAGACCCAGAGATTAGTAGAGTAGAATGGAACGATACCACTGGGGATATCGAGAATGGTGTAAGGTATGAAGGTAATAATTTATATCTATGTATTTCTACAGGTGAGTATTATAGTTATTGGTAATAAAAGTGAAGTCAACGAAGCTCGACAAGTAGAATTTAATACAGCTTTAAAATGGTCAACTAAAGAAAAAGGTCAGCTCATCAAGACTTAAATGTCTACAAAAACTATCCTATTCAAACTGATTTGAATTTTTTTATTATTATTATGATGTATTTGTACTTACACAATTTTCTTCTTAGATGTCAAAATTTGAATCTTGACATAGTTGGATACATAGATTTTGGCAATAGAATTCTATTCTAATGTAATTTGTTTTAGAGGTGAAATTTAATTGAAATGCAAAACAACTCTCCAATACTAATTACTTTTCAAATCTTCCATTACTCATCGCATGTATAATGATTGCACTAAATTACCATTACCCATTACCCCAGTCCTGCAAGATTGTTGTTTATATCAGGATTTAAATTTTGTGGTAAATGGTTTAATTAAACCTATTTTTATAATACAGACATTAATTAATATGTTTATTTCAGTTCGTTTATGGGAAGTTTCTGTTGCTAATCGACAATCTCTAGTTGAGCCATTTATTTATCTTACATCAAAAATTACACAGCCACCTAGTAAGTTATGAATTATTTTCTTTTACTTTCATTTTTAGAAAATTATTTGATGACTAAAAAAAGTTTTACTGCCCTTTCACATTTGCATGTTATTTGGTATTAGAATTTGAGTAAAATTTGTAAAACTGCAATTTGGATTTTAAAACAAAATCCTTCTTATTGCAAGAATCCAAGCTTGCTTAAGCCACTGATCATCATTTATTTTGAATCCCTTGCAAATGACAATAATGTGAAATTTGAATCTCGGAAAATGAAATGAAATGAGGTTTCACGTCCGACTGTTCTGGTCCGACTGAACTAACTAAGACAGGCATATATACGCCATACAATGTGATATGAGGGATATTTGCTCAAACAGCAGTGCTACAACCTACTCTCCCCCCTAAATGATTCTAACTAAGCCATGAAATATTAGATAACACAACTGCCAATCTTCGGTTTAAGGTTTTAATCACTAAAATATGAATTTACATTACTGTTTGGTTTAATTAATTTAAAATATTTATTTAATCTCTCAAGATGAATTCTAATAAGAACAGATTTTTTTCTGTTACAACTAACCAATAATTATTGATATTTCATTTTTTAGGCAAGTCAACATTCCTGCCAGGTAGAAAGACAAAGTCAGCTATTAGCAACAGCGTAGAAAGTTGAATTTATTACAGAAGTTTGAATTACTAATAACTGAGCATTGAATCAATAACAGTGTAAAAAAGTTGAATGAATAACAATTTAAAAAGTTGAATATTTTAGTTGGGATCGGCTTTTTAACTGATTTATAATGCACCTGCAGATGTTCCCTGGCTACATTCTTTTTTTTGATTTGACATGGAGTTAAAGGGGAATTTAGATAAATTTATGACATCACTTAGTGGGGCAGACTTGAAAATAGACAGGTAGGGGGGCCTTGTGGTCTAATGCATAAGCTTTAAATTTAAGGATGGCCAGGGTTTCGATTTCAGCTTTTTCGTGATAGGGCTATCCGTCCAACTTTGTGTGTTTTGTACAGGTCCTTTGGTTGCCTGCCACTTCTACTGCTAAAGATAATATGTTGGTTCTGAATTGACCAATTTGTGTCGATTGGACAAATTCATAAAGCTGCGAAGTACAATTGTCTGCAAATACAAAGGAGGGTTGATAAATAATCAAGGAAGCACGGGTACTAGCGAGAAATGCTCTTTAATAAAACTATATACATGTATATTGATCTAGTACTGGTAATCAACTGTAAAGATAATATTATATTTTTGGTCTTATACGACAATCATGTAAAATTACATTAAATATTATTGAATCAATATTATTGTATCATGTTTAAATGTATTTTATCCAACATAATTTATTTATTCTATATGTTGTAATTATTGTGTGGCTATTTTTTGATATATAAGTTGTCTTTCGCATTTAAAATATGAAGGCCCCATGAACTGTGAATATGCAGGGCCGAAAATGGCATATTCGCTAGCCAAAGGTTACAATTAGTAACCCTTGACTAGCTAAGATGGAAAATGCTGGCATGAAAAAATGTACATGTATTCCATGGCATCAAGTATTGAACTGAAATTAACAGGACATAATTTTTATTATTGCTTATTACTGGATCATAAGGTCTGTTATTGAGTCAAGTGGGGTGGTTTTGATTTCCCTTGCTTGTATGTGACAAGGAGGAGGGTCGCCTGTTCAGTCTCGCAGGTTTCCTCCTGAAATGACCTGGATTAGGCATTAAACCCCATCTCCTGAAATATATTTTAGTCTCATTATGACTTAAATTTGTTTGTGTCCAGATTTCTCTCTCTTTAATTTTAATGATATTTTTTAATTTATTTGAACAATATTCTATTCAGAAATTGAAATTTTAGGGTATTTTGTCTATAAATATGGGAACCTAGTCAAATTTCTCTGTCCATGACAATATATGTATTAAGTTTATACTGGATTGTAATTTTCATTTAATACCAATATAGATATATAAAGATTTTTATAGCTCCAAAATACTTTAGTTACTTCAGTCTTTTTAATGTGCTTTGAGAACATCATTTAGCATTTAATTTTTTGGTTTGAATCTTAGAATACAAGGTAGCATTTAATTTGCTTTATAATATAAAATATATATTTTGTTACTGGTGATTAACAGACTGACTGACAAACAAATGACAGTGACAAATAGTAGTATAGATAATACCATACATATTTATATCAAATGTATCATTTCAATAAATATGTGCTAATATGTTATATTCATGTGTTTTGTATTAAAATATACTTATCATTTAATATTTGAAGTTGATTTTGTTTTTAAACCAATTTACATGTTACATGTATTCTGAAATGTATTTATTGCTTGTTGATTAATATAATGGGACCAAACACAAACCCTTGCAGTAAATCATCACAGGAAAAAACCCCAGGAAATGTCTTGAGGCCAAGGATACAAAACATATCAAACAGTGATGTGGAACTCTATACACCAAGGGCTTATGACCAAGTGTACTTTGAACCCCTTTTTATGCGCTCACATTTCTGTGTGGGCGTATTATGTCCTCACCCTGTCAGTGTCAACCAACACTGGACGTTTTTTTTAAATCGAGTGGAAATAGCTTGAGTCAGCATTCTGACCTTCTGTTCCTGAGTTAATCCCCCCTTTTGCCAATATCATTATGAACGCAATAAATTGAATGATTCCTATTGATTTTCATCTTTCCACAACTTTCCATTCTGGAGTTCTCAACTTTTGCCAGAAAACATTGTGCACTTGATAGCGGCTATGTTTTTGTTTGATTCTGTCTAATCAAATTCTCCGTGAAGCATTGTGGTCATGAACTGTATCAATTAAAAGCATATCACAACTTTCTGTTCCAGAGTTATGCCACCGATGTCGAAAACCTTGTATTTTTTAATCTCTTTCTTTTAAATTGGTTGGAACCCTATCACAGGTGTTATTGTGACCAGTATATTATACTCTTGCTAATCAAGCCCTCTAGCTTTACAAGTGATGGTCTGTAACAACAATTTAACTTTGAATTTTTGAAACCGAGAATAACTCGTGGTCATATTGATGACTATGCTCTCTACAGACCTTTATTTTAGTAAATTCAGTGCATGTATTGTGCAGGGATTTATACTGTGGCAGAAAACCATAGTGGAGCAGGATGTTATGAAAAACCAAGGTCCCGTGCATACATTGACATGCACATTAAAGATCCCTTGGCCGTTGAAATTCAATATAAGTAGGCCTTACAGCACACTGTTTGGCCTATGCCCGTCTTCAATAGCCCAGAAATAGAGCAGAACAGTAAGCCATTAAAATCCATATTATTTCATTTCCAACTCCTCAAATGCAATTTGTGGGTCATCCTTGTGCAGGGCAATGCTAAGGTTCTTTACACATGTACTACAAACAAGTATACTTATGTCCAATACAACTCTACATTAAGTAGATAAATCTCTCAATATTAAAAAATTAAAACAAGGAAAGTCATTTTTTGTTGTTTTTTTTTATTGGGTTTGAGTGTTTTATTTCTGATAAAATTATTTCCATACATTTCTTTATAAACTGGCTTGACTTTTACTACATTATTTATTGCACACTGACAATAATCTTTTATTCTATTGACATAAAGAGTTGTTCGTATAACCCAAAAATAGGACATCAACAAAATAGATCATCACATAAGTGTATCACCCTTGTATAACAAAATTCAATAATATTCATGTATTTTTGTTTAAGAAAATATTTTTTTCCACCAATATTGATATGAAATCTTATCTTTTGAAGGCATCAATTTTTCATAAAATTTCCATTAGGAAATATTTTAAGCAATCAATAGCAATATGAACTTTTATTGTAGTTTTATGTCCAGTAAATAAATATGTAAATTTATCAAAACTATGCAATAAATTTAATTATATTGACTTAGTAGGGTACATACATCTATGTAAGAATCTATTTGTTCCTTAAAAAGACAGAATCGATCAGGAAATGGATTCATTTCATTGATAGAAAGAAGAAATAAAACAGGATAGAAGAATGAAAGACAGGAGAAATTAAATTAAGAGATATTCCTAAAAAATAAATGTCTGTATTTACATAGTCACTTCATTCCAATATTTTCACAATTTTTTTTTATTAATTTTTTTTGGAGTATATTTTTGGTATACATTCCTCATGATATATATGTACATACAATGTAAGTTAAACACATCATTATCTGAATCCAAATTGATCACAAAACTCACTGCTAGAATTTGCTCCACTTTCCTCAATTTAAATTCATACTTTTATTAACATGTATGAAGTGAAAACTAACACAAATTGCCCCAAATTTTCATCTGTCTCAATTCATATATAAGTATATGAATGATGAGAAACTCCATTTCAATTCATATTTTTTTGGTACATGAATCACTAATTGTTCAAACTTTTCTCCGTTTCAATTCATGCATCTTTCTTATATACAGGAAGATGAGAAAAAGCGCACATAAACTGCTTAAATTTCAACTATTCAATTCATATCATTAAAGCATGAACAATGAGAAAACCAAACGCAAATTACACAGGATTGCGATTATTTCCGATTCAGTTAATGACATGTTACAATATGAAGGATTTTTTTTTTCAATATTACAATGAATAATTACAGCACTATATACATCAACTTATTCAAACAGGACTCAACAACATGGAAAAAAAAATAATCGAGGATAACATAGCTTTATTCCCCTTTAAGTATGATATGAACTTATTTTAACTTATGAACAAACATAAATAATATTAATAAAAGATATTTGTTGGGTATAAAACTTAAATAACATTTTGAATTGAATATTATTTGAATAATGAGCAGAGAATCTAATGTATAGTAGGTTAATATAGAATAGGGAATCACATGAGCAGAGAGATATATTAAAGAAATGAGTTAACAAAACATACAAAGAAATAATAGATTTTAAAGGAGAAAAGATTTAAGATTAGACAAAAAGAAATTAAGATTTATTCATTAATTACTTACGAATACCATCTTCAATATTATAGTAGTTTTATGTTCTATAAACAATTACATTTATGTACTAAATTTTATATTGTATTTAATAATATAAACTATGCAATAATACATTTATGATTCAAATATCACTTTGTCCACAGAAAATAATATCTAAAATTTCCATGATTTTTGGACTTTTTTTCTTATTTTGTAGCATTAATAATTATTTCAAAAGTGAACACAGATTGATATTATCAAATAGTTTATTGACCTCATGCCAATAAACAAATTAATTACCTCAACGGTCAGTTAATAATACTGATCATTTTATTCATGGCTCTAACCGATGTCTTAATTCTTTAAAAAGTAAACAGCTCCTGCGAAAAGAAGCCAAGGCAAGTTTTAAAATGACACTCGAAGTAAAACAACACTCAATTCTTATTTTAATTTTATTATTTGGACTAAAATCAATCGAGAATAAAATCATGGGTCGTTTCTAGTACTGGTACTTCTTAATTCTTTTTTTTTTTAAATCAAACAATGGACACACATGGGGGGGGGGGGGGGGATTTTTTTTATTCTGTACATCAAATTCTTGTAGTTTAAAATGTTAATCATTATTCGCACTTGAAAATTAGATACATGTATAGCTAGATTAGGTAAAGTAGAAATGAAGTAGTATTTTTAATTTTTAAACACAAAAGATGAGGAACACAGGCTCTAAGCAAAGAGGGATTTAGCACAGTACATGTAAATTAATTTGGCACTTGATCCGTATCATCATACATTGTATATTTTCCTTAATAAGAGATATATGAAAATAGAGATCATAATGGATATATGTAAGGTATTACATTAATTTCAATTGTTAATGGCACCTGCGGAGGAATTATCAAATAATATGTATATAAGAATTTACATTTCTAAATGATAAGAATAAGATCCTGATTTCTATGGCCTTAATTAAAATGTGAGAAATGATTTTGCATTATACAAAATCTTGAAACTTTCTGACATGAACCGGATATATTATAATTAACTTATAATTAATACTATTTAGCACTTCGATAAGTCAAATTTTTAATGTACTGTTTTATGAATGTAACTCAATTTACTAATTTAACTTGTATTTTATGAATTTAACTCAATCATTGATTGACCAAAATACATTTCATTAAGGAGCTGTATTCTTATTAAAACTTCATAGTAGGTACAAGTATATATAATTTCTACATTAGGATCTCACCATAAATTCTCAAAAATGTGGAGGTCTCAAGGATTATCGTCCACATTAACATAATGTGGATCAATTCAATGATTCAATCCCAACATTAGTTTTGATCCAGTGAGATCTTTTTTTTCAAAGCATGAACAAACACAAAATGGAAATACATACAAAGGGTATTCGTAAAAGAAATAACACAAACTCAAAAATCGAAATAATCTTTTAGATCAGCAAAAATAGGAAGTTGCGGATTACAACTTCCATGAAAAATACTTCATCACTGTGATTTAAAAACTTTAAAAATCTTCAGAATATCTTTCTACCTCTGAATGATTGGATTATTTTTTTTGACTGCACTTTTAAAAATATTTTTCTTAAAAAAACCAGAGGTAAAGAGACAGCCGTATTTTTAAAGATGTTACTGGAATGTTCAACATTTATTTTTGTAGCATCAAATAAGGCAACTTTGTGAACTAAAATTTTGAATCAGCTGATATGCACACAATAATTTTCATACAAACTAATTCTTACTAGAACCTATACAGTATCCAGTCAAATAAACTTCATTTTTGGTTTTTAATTGCATCTGATAAATATTTGAGAATTTAAACTGCTAATTGCATTTAACATTTGGTGTATCAATTCCAACCATAATGTATTTCAAAATTGTGCAGCAATGATAATTAAAATACCAGTAAAATAAAAAAAGACTAGCTCCAAGAAACTGACTGACTAATTGCGTTGTTTATTCCACAGCTAACCAAGCTCGGAACATAAAGTTTTCAGCTAGTCTTCTAAAAAGAAAAAAAAATATTAACTTAATTTAGTTTTTAACAATTAACAGTATACCAATTCGGCATAAACTTCAGTCTCTAAAACGCCAATCTCTTCAAATTGAGATTTCCAAATGGTATCCATCAAAAAGGCTAGGTCATATAAAGACATCCAGCCCTAAACTTTTTTTTATCCAGCATCCATCTCTTCATTTTTCTTCAAAACTTCACCAAATCTTTTTTTTTTAACAATATGTCACAAAAACCACACATACATTACACATGCACCAAATAAATGTACACCAAGATATTATCCTTTCACACAACTTATCCTCATCACCTATGGTTTGTGCCCTGAATATTCTCTTTCTTATTGACTGTGTTTTTCCGTCGTTTGCCACTCGTTCGGTTGAACACTTTTGTTGCATTTTGATGAGAGACGTAACTACGAAATTTATTTGAATTGCTGTGACCTCCACGGTTGTGATAATGTGAGTCTGTTCGATCTGAGTGATAACTCGCTGGAGTGTTAACAGATGAACTACGGTTGTGAGCATGTCCCGACCGAATAGACGAAGCACTACTTGCACTTGTGTCTCTGGATTTAGAAGCAAATCCTGTCACTGTATCTCTGCTGTTGCGCGGCAAGTCGCGTACAGGCACTGAACTGGCACGATTCTTGGGTGGTGTCTTGCTGACTGTGGCCACTTCTGTATTTGTGTCACTATCCTGAAAAGAAAATAATGTCAGTTTTCATTATTTTTGTCATCATATCCAGAAAACGGTTTAGATTTTTCTATTCAATTATGAAGTACATAGAGCTAATGAATACGGGAGAAGTTTATAGACTTTTTCCAGTTTAACGGCATAACCAAAAGTGATATCAATCGACAAAAACTTTTTCTGGAATCGGAATTAAAGATTTAAAATGACAGTAATTTCATGCTTGTCACAATTTATTATTTAGGCATTAAGAATACATTAACTTATTGTTCAAATTCTTATATAAACCATATATATATATATATATATATATATTTGTTATTTATTGTTTATTTCTTGCATTGTCTGTGTAGTTTGTCTTGTCCCTAGGTTTGTCTTATCAATTGTGTTTTGTGTGTAATGTGGTCCTCCTGTACTTTCTATTACAGTTCAATTACGTTCAAACCACTCTCATGCCATTCTTGGTTTATTTCTTCATCTTCTTGTTTACTCAAAACAAATGCTATTTCGGTTGCCAAATGTTGAGGAACATGACTTTACAAATCGCAGTATTTGGGAAAATTAGGAGACACAGTTCTGGCATATTTTTTCTATTCCATGTAAAAGGCTGAACTGTAGGCTACATGTAACTGATCCCGAGTTCGCAAAGTATTTTCAGAGAATGCTATGTGAACTCGGGATCAGTTTTGTTAATCTAATAAATAATGGTATGCGTATAAACGATGTAGGTAAACTTACTGTATCGGGACCAGAACTAGCATTATTAGAACTAGCTGATGATTTATAACCGGAACTATTACCACACGAATCAGAATTCTCACTATCTTGATCAGGTGTGGTTTCTGTACCGACATCACGCTGATTACGATTAGAATGAGAGGAGGGATCGTGGTTATTATTAGATCTGAAAGAAGAAATATATATAAATAAAATGTTACCCTAGAGTTAGCAAAACGTTAAGCTGGACATAATAGATATTCTTAATTCCTGATAAGCACAATTCCACTGTCAGTTGAGTAATAATATGGAAATAATATATCAGTATTTGATATAATAACAATTCTAAAAAGGTGTGATTTGAGTGTTCTTAATAACTAGGTAAACCACTGATATGACACTGCACTGACCACATGATGCATCTCTAGTACAGATTTTCTCAAATTGCAGGAAAACAGGATCCGTTTTTGACAAATATGTTAGGAACCTGTATAATTTTTTACAGACATAATCAGATAAAAGCTGAGAATATACTGATTGCCGAAAAGATTACCAATGAATTTAAAATTGATGATCTAAAATCAGTGTTTAAAAACGCAGTAAATGTACTAACTCTAAATGTAAATCTTGTGATTTTTTCTCTGTGATGGGTAGAGTGACCATACTAGCATACGTCGGAACAATAGGATTATTATTTTTCTCTTCTTCCATGTTGGAAATTCCGTATTTCTTCCATATACCTTCACGATATGACACAACTTCATCTGTTACTCGAATAATACGACCCAAAACACTGAAAAAATAAATCGTATGTTAAACCAATTTGGAAGGCATGACAACGGAAACTTCTGAAATTCAGATTGGCTATGCAAATCCATACATTCTTTAGTGGTAGACTCAGGAAATAAAATGAAATGGGGTTCTGCTCCAAAACTGGGCTAATGAAGACAGACATACACCATACATTTTGCCTGGACAGCTGCCAATGCAGCATCGAACATCCGACCTCCAGGCTTGCGTGCCAACGTCTTACCCACTCAGCCAAGGTAGTGTCAATGACAATGTGGAATTGCAAGTTTATCAAAATAAAATGTCTTACCTTCCTTTCATAATGCATGAGTTTTGTGGAGCCACGGCAGCATTTAACACTAAATATGCATAATCAAAAGCATGTCGAACTTGCATGGCACCATACGAACTACGTCCAATGTCATTTTCTGAAAATAGATATAAAGAAGTCAGTTAAAACACTGAAATTCAATTGTTTCTCTGTCCACCTACTCTTCTTTCGTTTCACAGAATCTTTGAAAAGACTCAATCTCATTGTATACACATGAACATCGTTCCTATTGTGACAAACATCTAAACACATTAATCTGACAGGCAGAAACCAAGCTTAAAACATAGGTCTTTAGCAGTGGGCCGTGGAGGGAAACCAGATGACCCTGAGAAAACGCAAGGGGTTGGACAGGCGACCCAATTCCCTGTCATGTATAACCTGGGTATTGAAACCACACCAGTTGACACATAAAATAGTGTTAAAACGCCCAGCCAAAAGTATTCATTGGTCCAATCAACTTACTTGGCATCAACGGATCTTCTATACATAATAAAGATGGACGGTATCCACTCTCCATATTTTTTGCTATTTCTTCTTTAGGAAGATAGGCTCCACCTTCCTTTATTCGAATAGCAGTCTTCCAGTAATTAAAGTTTCTACCAAACAGCTCAAAGAACTCAATAAGTAGAACACCTAAATTAGCGTCAGGAGATCTTGCATCAATTCTTGGATGGAGCTGAAACATACATAAATAAATATCATACACCCGTAAAATTCAGGTCAAAAATATTTAATTTCTTTCAAACATATTTGATACATGAAATGTGGTTCAATGACCTAATACGACTGAGCTGATGATGACAGGATGTCAACTTTGGGCTATAGGGAAAATTTTACACGGGCAGCAGTGTATTGTACTGTTTAGAGAATTTTTTTCATGCATACATTACAAATGTGTACACGGGACATCATACTTTTCATACTGTCCTGCACCACTGTCAAGGGGGAACCAAGCAGAAAGCCGGAATTGAACATGGGACCTCCCCACTTAGAGATCCTATGTCTTAGCAATATTGATATAGATGTATTTGTGTACATTAGAAAAATTAACATCAGAAGGTATGCATATTTTGGACATTTTTCTACACCTTGTCACGTAACAAGCTTGGGATCTAAACCCAGCCATGAATGAATGGCAGACCATATGATCTAAAATACACCTGTTAGACTACCCGATCACTAAACCAGCACAGACTAACATACAAGTAGTTAGCACAGTACAGTTTATATACAATAAAACAACATTTTCTACTATGAAATGAAACAGGGGTTTAATGACCTACTCCAACTTGTCTAATGAAGACAGGCATACGACAATACAGTGTGCCTGTGGGAAATTTTGACGGAAAGTGGCACTAAAGCCTACTCTAATATCGAATTCCAACTGCCAATGTATACACGGAACCTCGGTTTTCCATCTCGTCCGAATGACAAAACAGCTGTCCTTGTCAGGCCCTTTGTCCTACACTATTGACAAGGGGGAAACAACGTCAAGAGATATATTTTCTACTAACCTGAAGGAAGTTGATACACATTAATATTAAACTGTACGAACTAATACCACCAGTAAATACTTCATTTAAATCTCGTTGTAACAAGAAATGTTTTAAAACTAGGACTAGGTATCGTAAGTTGGGGAATTTTTTCATATAGTCCTGTAAGTAGAAACAATAAAACATTTTTTAATTACAAACGGAACAGAAAAGTCATTACAATTTAAATCCTATATTTGAACTAGAGTTATTAATTCTAACATCCTTCCTATTTTTTTTTCTCAGAAAACTAATGATTTAAAAAAAAAACTTGACTGGCCAACGTCTCATCAGGACAAGATTACTGAAAGTGACAATTTAATTTATAATTCGACGAGCCCTGGTCAGGCCAATCATTTATTTTTTTTTTATTCATTCCCGTTTACATTCCAAAATTCAATAAACAATAGTAACTCTCAGGAAAAGCAGTGGTATTTTGGGGATGTGGCTTCTCAATATAATTGAAATTACTGTGAATCGGAGGTTAGAGAGTGTGTTACAAAAGTCAAATGTTTCCTCTAATTTTTTCAGGGAATCGGGGGGGAGTGAATATTTACAAATATGTACAAAGTAGTAAACGGTAGATATCTTATTAATTTCTACTTACTGTGATTAAAGCAGCACTTTGTACTCCACTCTTCATATTGAAACTAATGTCAACTTGAACATCAGTTTCTTTATCAGTCAGTTTCACTATAGGGACCTACAAAATCACATTTTATTCTACAATCAAGTACTAAAACACTTAAATGAAAATGTTCATATTTGCTCTTCCATCTAGAAGATACAAGTAGATTTCAGTTTCTAATTTCATTATAATGTGTTTAATAAAAAAAAAGTCCACATTTGATTTACGAAAATATACTGTGATTATTATACAATTTAATGCTATTTGTTATTCAGTTAAAGTGATTAATATTCTAAGCTAAAAAATATATTTGTTACTCGATAATAGAAATGATATGAAATAAAATGGGGTTTAATGTCCTACTTTTCTGCACCAAACCTAGGCTAATGGAAGACGGGCATATGCCATGCAGTATGCTATGTGGGAAATTTTACCCAGGCAGCTGCGCTACGGCCTACTCTTTCTTGTATCAAATTCCATCTGCCAAGGGATCTTTCACGTGCACGCCAATGTGTACACAGGACCTTGGTTCTTCATCCCATCCAAATGACTAGGCAGGCCCTCCATTCTGCATCACTGACAAGGGGAAACCACGCTGGAAAATCGAGATGAACTTTCTCGGCCAATGCAGGGATTGAATACCCGACCTCCAGGCTAGTGAGCCAGCGCCTTACCCACTTAGCCACGAGATCCCCCACTCAATTTAATAGAGGAAACTCAAGAATAAACGTGATATATTGACCATAAAATATCAATTAGTTCAATTTTGGCCATTTGAAGTTTACATTTGTGTCTATTGATTTCACACTGCCATCATTTACATGCAAGTACATGTACAATGAATCATCTGATTATGTCTTAAAATGCAAGGAGTACTTACGGAGGCTTTGTCAAGAACTTTGATGTCTTCTGGATAAGCTATTTCACGCTTATGTAGTTCATCACGTAAAGACCACAATGGAAGATTTTTCCATCTTCCAAATACAACAAGGTCAATATCACTACAAAGATAAAACATAATTCAAAATGATATTGAAATAACGTCATTAATCATAACTTGCACAAATGTACACAGAATTAAACCCCACCCACCAGAGAGAGAGAGAGAAAGAGAGATTTAATTCCACTCTAGACAAACTACATGTATCCCATTTTCAGACTAAAATATAGGTCAATACTATTTCAATAATTAGGGGTCATTAGCAGTGCCCATAAGAAACCAGAGGGTCGGCGGGAGAAAACCCTTGAGGTTGGTTAGGCAGATGACTAGATTTGTTTCTAATCCAGATAATAATGAATATATATCTAGAGGCAGTCTGGTCTATTTTATGGTATTCAAAGTATGGGGACTACTTTTCAGGTATATTGTTACCCTCCTTTCAATCCACATCTTTTTTCAAACATGGTAAATTGTTTTAACACTTAATTTTTTCTTTATTAAAAGCAATGTTGAATAAATTTACCTGGTAGGAAGGTAAAGGCCTGTTCTAAAACTTCCAAATATTTCCATCTGAAAAACAAAATATAATGAAACAATTTAAATGAATCCAGGTCCAAATTCTTAAGTTGGACGACAGACACTGCCTCAAAGAAATGAATGCATTTAATGGCCTACTGGTCTGCTCTGACTGGGCTAAGGAAGACAGGCTGCTTCAAATAAACGAAATAAATATTAAAAAGTAGATTAGTAGGATAACCTAACAAAATAACTGAACAGAACGAAAGTGTTTATTATACAGATTACAGGCAGCATTTCGGTGACAGTACATGTATTTTCTTACTGCTACAAATCACTGATGTCCAAAATAATCTAAGGGCAGACAGGGGAATGTTAATTGATCAATTATTGATTTGATAGCACCAGACATGTAATACCATGTCATCAAAGATGGACTAATCACTTACCTGGGCATCAGGCCACAAATCTGTCATAACTTTTTTGATTCTTGCAACCACCTCATTTCGCATCCGATGTTCTTCCTCTCTTGGGGACATATAGCTGTAAAAATCTTTGATTTCTTCATGAAGACTGAAAGATATAATTAAAATTTATAATTCAAACCCATGTTTATATTCTATCGAAACTTCATCTGGATCTAGATTTTAACAACAGTTTTGTAGCTTTTTTGGCAAAGAAATAAGCCTTAAAGCTTAACAAGCCTCTTCCAAGTAACAGACTGAGACCCAACCAGTTTTTAGCATACATTATAACAAAACATATGTAATATATCGATATACATGTGCATGTAGTTCCAGCTGTGACTATTATTGAAATCAAATGACTCAAATTTTCAGTTGCTGTGTCGTCAGGCTTCGTGTCATTAATGCAGAAAATGTTGTTTGAACTTAAGTTTAATCATATTTGTAAACTACTGGTTCAGGTCGGATACAATGTACAATCACATGCCATTTTAAAACTGTGGATTGCCATTTAAATTTAAGAGATTTTGAATACCTTGAAAACCAGCTTTAAAGGGGAAGACCAACGATTTTCAACAAGGTTTCCATAAATAATAAATATATATTTAGAAATAATCCCCCCTGTTACATATGCAAAAAAAATGTAAGCAAGAAATTAATTTTTATTAATACCGGAAGTGACGTAGTTGGTTCAACGCGCTCGCGGTCTCTATAGTAAACATACAAAAGTTTAGCGCTGTATTTTGAGATTGTTTCGCCGTTTAGCAAAACATCTGATGAAAAGGAAATCTTTATGAGGATATTAAAAACTGGAACTTACGTTTTTTTAAAAGTATAATACACAAAACCTCTGCATAAATTAAGTTTCGGAACTGGACACTGTGACCCAATTGAAGTTTAACGTCCACTCGACACAAACTAGGTCATTTTGAGACTAACATATGGTTTAATTTTATTTCAATAATTCGCTTGCGTGTAGGGGTCTTTAGCAGTGGGAGGAAACCGGAGAAAACCCACAAGGTTGGATAGGCGACCCTACTCCTTGTCACATACAACCCTGGATTCAACCCACGCCAGTTGACTCAATGACAGGCTTTATGATACAACACTCACATGCTAACCATTCGGCCATCCATCCACCCCCCACGTTATAAAAGATCTAACCCTCAGAAGAAAATATATAAATCATCCAGCAACACCTTACTATCATTGATATTTAGTTGTTTTCTTAATTAAAGATAAAATAGCATGGATTAAGGTGTAATACATATAAATCAGATAATATGAAGATAAAATCAATGATGCGTATATATCTGTTGATGCCACTCAACAGGTGATTAATAAATAATCTTAATTACAAATCTCATCAGTCGTTTGTGATGTAGGATTAATATTTCACAGGTCTATAATCATTTACATGTAACTGATTAATTCTGAACTATTGACGAAACAAAATCTAAAATTATTCATTGATACATGTATCATTTGATGTGCGTTTTTTAATCCAATTATATGCAAGCCGGGGACAATATCTTCTGTTTGTATTTTGATTTCTTAATTAAATGTGACATACATGTAATCAACACAAGGACATTTTTAGCATGGATCTACATGTAGTCGCGAAAAATTAAATATTGTCCCAAAGGTGCAAATGATTATCAGCAACTTTATAAAGTTCACTAGAGGTCATGCCTTTTAAAGTAAGTCTGCAGATTTTATTTATAATAATATAATAAATATTTATTGACCTGTTTTCTTTGATGGAAAATATTGCCAATGAGAAAATGTAAAACTTGAATTAAATGACCTATGTGTTCAAACGAAATGACCGTTGTCTCTCTACATGTACATTTACTGATTTAGATCTAATTCAATCAGAGAACTTAATCTTAGAACATGGTATCCATGTACCATTTAGATGGTCAGTAAGTATAATATGAATGTCAGATGCCTAAGGCATGGCCAAGGGTAAATAATGTAAATCATGTACAAATCATAGTCAATAATACACCATCCATCTAGTTTAAATCAAATGACATCAAACTTGTATTAATGGTCTGATAGCTTGTTAGTTAAAAGATCTAGTCATATAATCCACTGCCTGCTAGGTGTAGATGTACGTGTAGTTTTTAAAAAATCAGATAGACTATATGACATGTTAACTATATTTCATTCATTTTAGTAATATTTTATCAATGTCTATCTCAAAGTTTTTGCTTGTGGCAACATAAGGCAGCCAATGTACAAATCATTGAATCGACTGAATAAAATGCCTAACATCCCACGCTAGAAGGGTAACTGACTTATAGTATTAGAAGGTTAGACAGATATATAGTGAATTGCTGGTCTAGTACATATTTGATGTCTAGTGTATAACACCTACATATTATGCAGTTTGTAGTAGCTTGGTGATCTATTTATAAATAGTTGTAACACCACATGTAAGATATACTGTATGATGGTATGTAGGTAAAAGTAGTGTGTGGGTTAAATCTAGAGAATCATTATAATAATCTTGTAGGTTGGATTTCCTACCAATGAGTAACTCTACATGTATGTCAAATTGAATAGGGTTTTACTTTTCTGCACCACCAACTGGGCAAATAATAAAGGATCTATTCCATGATTTTGGCTACATTTATGAAGGAATTTTGCCACGCCGGCAGCGATATGGCCTATTCCCTTTACTGATACCCGCCTGTCCAGTAACCGTTTATACATGTATGTCGAATAAAATGGAGTTCAAACTTACTTTCTGCACCACCAACTGGGCAAATGAAGACAGACCTATGCCACAATGTTTGCTACATGTATGAGGAGATTTTGACAAGACAACTGCAATATGCAATGGCCTATTTGCCTTATCAGATATCTGCCCGTCCAGCAATCTTTTATGTAAGTACTACGAATGGTTCACAAGGACCTTGGTCTAGAGATTAGACACATTTCCATGCTAGACCTTCTGTCGTACACAAATGACAAGCGGAAACATGACTGGAAAATGAAAAGGAGAATTCTCCACCGAAAACGTTATCAAACTTGAGATCAGTCAGAGACATACTGTACAGCTGTATGTTGCACAAGAACATATCTCCCAATTATCTCTCAGCATCAACTGGTTAATTCAAGTGATGTGTTTTCCCTCTAAAAGTTGGTAATTACTAGTAATAAATTTAAAATCTTATTTTTCCAATCATAAATGATTAATTTTTAATATTGATTCAAGTTCTAGAAAATTCTGGTGACTAAAGCCGCAGAATTAAATTCATTTCCTCCTAATGTCAGTCTTAGTAATTATTAGTTAAACATACATTATGGGAGAGCAAAAACAGACTTTTGTCGGTCTTCCTTTGGGCCTCAGAAGTCATAGAAATTATAAATTAGATCTTTATTTAAACAACAAGCCTAAAATGAACTATGTAGACCCACGGATGGCTTGGATTGGGCTCGGATTAAAACAGGATTTCGTTGACTGATTTAATCACTATGGCGTCGTGGGCGGGGCTTCTCTGTGACGTTGACGTCATCATACTTCCGGACTGTTTTCTATTCGTCTGCTTAGGGAGTCGCTTAGGCCTACCTGAAGTACAAAAGAGTACACGCAGGCAACGCAAGAAGTCGGCTATTTATTATAATTTGTTTACAATACTGCCTCGTTGATTTGGCCCATTCCTTTCAAACTTTAATATCCTATCGCAGACTTTCTCTTCTTATTTATATATTAAAATCTTAATTCTAATTTATAGTAAAAAATAAATGTATACGAATTGAATTGCAGTCCTGTCTCAAACCGAATACGCTATCAGTACTAGTCATTGTAAACATTACTTGATAATCGAGACTATATAGGTGGAGTTAACGTCTGTCAATCAACAATCGGCCATAATGGGAAAAGGGTGTCGATGAATTTAACTCCCATTTCTAGTAAAAAATTATAGTGGTAACAACTTTGTTCAGGATAAAGTAATTTGAATGAAATTTTCAATATATTCTTGTTTCAGCATCTATTTTTGAACTGTTATATCAAGAATGGCTAACTCCTTGTAAAAATCTCCCATAATGTATCTTTAAAAATGTTCTTATTTTTCTATTCATAAATGATTATCTTTTTTATATTCAATCAAGTTCTGGAAAATTCTGGCCACTAAGGCCTCATAATGGGCAACTAGGTCAATGAATATTGAAAATGGTATATTATTTAGTGACCTTACATGGTAGTAACTTTCATCTAGAACAAGAGTGTTCAAGTTAAATAACACTCCCTGGCCACTGAATGTGTATAATCAATACAACCGACTGGAGTAAACAAGATTTTTATTTATTTTATTTAACAATCATAATTTTTCAAAATAACCCATGTCCATAAAATGTCTGTATTAATCAAATAGTTTACAAAAAATAAAAAAATTATCTGACTTGGATAAATTTGACTAATGTTACAAGTAAAAACATTTCCACATTCCTGGGTAGTGTTCATGGAAAAGGTCAAGGTCACTACTTGACATCCACACCAACATCAAAAGGAAAAAACAAAAATAACATTAAGATAATTTATAAATGAGGAGGTTAGAGTATAGCTAACTGATAAAAGTTTATACAGAAATATAACATGACCAGGATATGGGGTAAAATAGATCTGTGTATGATATATCATATGAATGAGTTGGATGATAAAAATTTTATACATATGTACATGTACTACAATCAAGCAATTAATTAAATTAAACTCTTTTTGATTCAAGTGACAAGTCCATATTCAAAATGTGTTATTGTCCAAGTACTTCTCATTCATAGGGCATGTTCATACATGTTATAATAAAAGTCCCATATTCCAGGAAATAAGCAGAAATCAATTCCTGTAATTACATGTATACTAGTATTACTAGTTTTGGTTTCATTTTATTGATAAGAGTTAAAGAGATTAAAATTTTGAAAGTGGAAGTCTGGTTGCTTATTAATGCAGGGTTCATGTATGTCAACTGTGAAACCCAAAATTTCAATAAAGACAGTTTTTTCACTCCACAAAGCAAATCAACATATGAAATACATGAAACTGACAATTGTATTATTTATGACCCAAATCTACGAGGCAGAGGTAAAATCAATTAATATTCTTTAAAGGTTACAAAAGTACATCTATACAACGTACCTTAATACTGGCTTAATCACGGGACACAGACGATTAAATGGAGACAGATAAAATGTATCAGTGGATTATCTATCTACAACTACATAAAGTAAATATTTGATGGCCAGATTTTGAGACTGATTGAGAAATTTATATTACCAATATACATGTATCTTCAAAGTTACGGCCAAAGTCACACTGCTATACTGTCAAGTGAGCAAATGTAGATGTCACTGTACAGTATTTCAGTTTTCTATTTCATAACATTTTCATAATACAAATAAGTGTGAATGTTACTTTTGGGAGTTTAATCTCCTGTAAAAACACATAAATGTAAGCCAATAATAGTTTAATTCCGTTTATTAAGCTTATTTACTGACATATGAATTGGAATTTTGTCAACATTGGGCATCGACTCCAAACAATGTAGGGATATGATCTAACCTAGCCAGTATGACCTATAAGAATCACTGAAATCTTTTTAATCAAGACTAAATTGTAAACTGGAAGATCATCTAATGTTGTTTTTGTATTTTTTTCTTAAACAAATAATCAATTTTGTATGATGTCCTAAAAAATTATTCAAGAGCTAAACCTGTCTATTGCATGTTCTTCTTTAGGTCTGACAAGACCTAAACCAACAGATGCATCCATCTTTATGTGGATTAGAATTGTTCAGCCATTTAAAGATTTCATTTAAAAATGGTGGAGCTAGGCTATGCCACAAACAAACAGTATGGTAGTTACAACAATCAGTGCATACATCTTGTCAAACTTTCAAAGGCTCAGAATCAAGTAATTTGAATGCAATTTTCAATATATTCATTTTGCATTATAAATTTGTTAAACTATTATAGCAAGAATGACCAGCTCTTTATCTAAATCTTACATAATGTATCTTTAAGAATAAGATATATTGTCTGAAGAAATTGCAAATGACAAACAGTGACCTTACTTTGAAAGCCATGTCAATGATTATTTGAGACTGAGCTGCTACATGTATTGGTCAATGACAAGTTACTTTAATCAATCACCATGATCTACACAACATAATATTGACCGGTTTCGTGTGTATCGTTTAAGTCTCAGTACATGTAGAAGTAAGCGCATTATACATGTGTGAAAAGATAGCTCACAACCCGCCGTACATGCTACTATGGACAGTCTACAGGAGAATATTAGTAAACCCACCATGTGACCCTCCAAGACTTTTGTGGTCCTGCACCCGGTTTCTTGCAACTGGTCTGCTAGTTACCAAACCTTACGACCTGTTCATGTTAAAACATGTACGGTGGGATATGAATTACCTACCATACTTAATGTGTACATGTAATATAGAACAATGATGTTTATGTCATTTAGATGTCAAAATATGATAGAAGACAAAGAGCTCATCAATTATTAATAATGGCAACAAGCGATACTTTATAAGCTTACATGCACTGTATTTAGTATAGGCCTACGACTTCAACTTAAAGATTATCTCATACCATGATTAAGTATCAGTTACACAATATCTAATATTATATTACACTGTCCAGTCTCTATCAAAGTTGTTTTAAAACTACCTCTCGATCAAAAGAAAGTGACCGTAGCGTTCATTTTATAGCTAATATTGTCAAATTTACCTTTTGAAATGGGAAATAAGTTACATGCATGTGTATCATATTAAAAAGTTTTATTTAGTTCTAATATTTAATTAATTTGAATGAAATGAATGGCATTGTTTGTTGTCCATAAAAATTAAACATAGTTTCCAATATAAATTTTGAAAAAAAAAATAATTAGAGAAAAACCCAATGACTGATATTTCAATTTGTGTGTGGCCTACATGTGTAATGTCTATGTGAAGATGTCCAAGTCTGTACTGTAGATTACATGTACATGTAAGCTTATAATACATGTATTTATAGGTCAATGCTTTCCCATGGTAAAAAAAAGGCTCATTTGATAGAATACAATTTATGGCAATAAGATGTAGCTTATTATTATATGGACACTTATATATGTATACATGTACCTTTGTTGATTTAATTATTAAAACTGATGTGTTGATCCAGTTTTTTTAGATGGATAAAGAAACTTATTATTTTATCTACAGTAGATATTTGTAACGCCAAACTTTTTAAAGGCTTGATGCATCATTTACATGTAGCAGTTTAGGAATCCCTTGAGAACTACAATATTGTGAAACGTTAATCTCTAATGAGAATATCAGTCCAAAATGGTTTAAATCATTGATCTACACCTATTTTACTTGAGCGTAACAAGATGCTGTCGTCTGTTAAATGTATTGGTAGCGCCAGAGAAATCTGATGGGGAAATTTGTTTGAAGCCAGGATACTTACATGTACAGGCGTTGATAACTTGAATGTTAAATATTAAACATTATCAAGACATGATCAATTTTAGGGAAAATGCAAATGACATGACGCATCAAGCCTTTAATGATTTGGACAAGAATCAGTCTATATCATGCAAGGAACACACTGTGGTTAATTTTAACATGTAACAGAACAGATAATAAACCAAAATCTATAAAATCATGGACTTGGTTAGGTACACTAGACATAACTATAAATGAATGCCTAATATAAATACATATTATAATTAATGACTTTATTTTGACCTCAATCAAACCGGTCCACTGAACTAGACTGATTAACCCTTGGAACACGAGCGATCAAACTTTGTAGTGCCAACAATGCTGGTCCTAACCCTTGTTAACATGTAGTTCCAGATAACTGTTTGCATGACTTTCACAACAATGTGGAATATTGGAGATACATGTAGCTACACTACAATAAACATGGTTATCCTGACACCACCTTGTTTATTTCCAGGCTAGTGCTGGGTATTGCCACTGCAGTTACAATACTGCGATTCAGAATCAAATGCTACAATACAATTCGTATCAGAATTCATAACCAGGTCAATGTTTACAATTACATATACCAAGAAAACAATGGGATAAATGAATAATTGATATTTTTAACCTTGTCGATGTCAAATAAATAAAATGTTTTATATCACGATTTTGATGTGGATCAATATAAAGGACCAAAACAATTTAGAAGTGTTTGTGTACCTGTGGATAATTGAGAGTGACAGGTTACTTACTGAAGTGACAAAAAACATAATATGGCCATATATCATGCCAGCACTAATCCATATAGGCTACAGTCCTGGAAATGATGATTCCAGGTGTACCTGATAAAATGGTGGACACTATAATAATACTAGTACCCAACATTCTGAACTTGGACCGTTGGTGTTGGACATGTGTTAATGTGTACCTGACTGTGGATAATGTTTGACGTGGATAATTAAAAGTGACTGGTTACTCACTGAAGCGACAAAAAACATAATACAGCCATATAGCATGCCAACAATAATCCATGTACAGTAGGCTACAGTCCTGGAAATGATCATTCCAGCTGTAGGCTACCTTCCTGATGGTCATGTTTTAATAAAATAGATTAAAATACGAATCACTGCCAGACAATGATTTGCCCCAAGAGGGATTATAATGTCCGACTTTGTGACTGGTAATGGGCGAGAGTGATGGGATGGCTTATTCCAAGACTTGCACCTACATCATACTACATGTATTGCATGTGTATTGTTTAATTAAATTGATGCAGAGAATGTTAGCAATTTATCATGACATGGACAGAAACTTGACAGGTAAAGAGGCTTGATGACAAAATGATCATAAACCAAAACAGCCAAAAGTTTTGGTCAATTAACTTCAGTTAGTTTTCTCTTTCTAACGACACGAATTCAAAGGGAGGTGGGGGTGTGTGAAATTTCACATTGTCCACCCCCACACTGATAATTATTCACTTATTAAAGCCATTATTTTTTAAACTAATAACTTTGTTCAGTAATTAAACAGAAAATTGTTTTAAGCATTTTTGCTGGTCGATATTATAAATAATTATTTTACAGACCACAATATGGACATTGAAAATTTAATGGAACGTTTACACGTTGACTGGAACTTGACATTCAACCGGAAGTGAAAGGAAGAGTTACCTCCATTTGCAATTCAAGCTTCTCATCGTTGGCTTCATTCATTTTCAAAAATAAATTTTCAACGCTCTAATTCTCATCCCTCTCACCTTTGTATATTTCGAAACTTATTTGTTTGAACTACAGATTACTATTTATTGTAAAGAAATGTATTATTTTCATGCCAAGTGTTAACTACGGGGCGTTATTCCATCGGCGTGTCTCGCTTTCAACTCGCCGCATTGTGACCCTCGGCTTGTTTGGCCGGACATTTGACTAAAAATGGAAGTGTGGTGCAATCGTAAACGATTTTTTCAGGGTTATATTTCACCACCAATGAATGAATATTATAAAAATGGTGATAAAACAGATAGAACAGTACAAGAACATATTAATAAAATGTTTCAAAAGCACATATCTTACCCAAGAATATCTGATCTGTAAATTTTCCCTTTAACTCGCCAAGGCATGAGACCGCCATGTTCCCGAAGCAAATGTTTTTCAGAAGAATGGTTCAAACCATAAGTACTGGCACGATTGTCTCTTTTTCGCTTATGCGGCGTGTAGATATTATATCCATTGTTCCTGTTGTAGCCGATCTGTTTATTTTCCGTTAACGGAATAAAATCCTTGTTATTATGGTCCGAGTTTAGATACATTTTCTCCACGCCTTTTTGGGCTTCCCAGATTCTTGTCCAGAAGTCATGTGCGGGTCCCAGCTGTTCAGGAGTGAACCAGGCAATTTTTGGATCCATCCAAAACGGCTAGGAACACCTTATGATGACAGTAATCAACTGTCCCCCTAGTCCCAAACGGATCGTTCACTGACCTTCGGGTGGAGGGGATAAAACACAGCTTTTTTTTCAAATCACAGAAAACGAAGGTACTGCTGCGCATGCGTCATGCAAGCGGTTTTGACATTTATTGCCCGGCACTATGTATACTTAACTCATAATCGAGCACATGCTCTTCACGCACTGGTTAGAGTGAGCTATGTCGGTGAGCTCTTTCAACCGGTGACAGGTACTCTCTCAATGATCTACTTGGCTATTGATATGTTTAGACAGTTGAAGTAATACTAATACTAACAAATTAAACTTCTATAAAAAGTTAGAATCCTCTGGAACAATTACATTTTGTCATAACAATAAAATTGAAGTGCTGGAGTTCATTTATTGTGCATTAAAACAACATCAAAAACGATATTTTTAATTTGATCAGAAATGTGACATTAAGTTTAGGTCTGCTTGAATTAAATTTTAAAATACCAAGAAATTGTTTTGAAATTCCTGTTACTCGATACAAATATTTTGAAAAAAAAATACAAGTTATTTTTGCTCAAGGTCAGGGTGCTTTGTGGCGCATGTTCTTTACCGTAATATTAAATTTCATTTCAAAAGCAACAAAATGCTCAAATTTATATATTTAATGAAAAAGAATACTAAATGAATATATCTTTCTGCTATTTTGGGAGACGGGATGAGGACGGGCTTCTTGGGCCCACTACCTGGATCCGCCACTGCGCCAAACAGATGGTATCTAAATGGGTGAACACATAGTTTCTTTGTTTTTTTTTTATTTAAACGACGTACATGTCACTAAGAAACAAGGAGTGGGCAAATAACACTGTCCAAAAGTCGATATATCAGGCCATTTTAATGAACAATTTTTTTCTTCAAATATTTCATTCTTTAATTGGCAAAATGTTCTTAGTCTTTACACGCTATCTATTTTTTGTTGGTTAACAGAAGTCACTTCGCTAGCTGTTCTCAAAGTTATTTTATGAGAACGTCGAACATTTTGCCGTGGGAGAAAAAAAAAAAGGGAGACAGCAATGGGGTTTTTCCGTCCACTCGACAAGGTTATATCGAGACTAACATATGGTTCAATAGGTTGGGAACCCCTGTTAAAAAACATTCACACTTACATAACAAATTGTCTTCAATTGAATATAAATACGCCAGAAGTCTCAGTCGAATGACAATCTCTTGCATCTGGTTATTCCAGTCTACACCGATAGTAATTATTGGACGTACTCTCGAGGTTAGAATATAACGTCACCGTTTGGTGTGACTTGTCTAACCTCGTTCTTCGAGAACCTTGTTACAAATTGCACCGAAACGCACCATGATACACGATTCGTATACCAATGTTATATGGTAAAATGTTTGTTTTGTCTTTAATATCGGATATCTGGGCCCAAGTTCACAAAACATTCTCAGTAAGTTAAAAATTTACTCAACCTTTAATCACTGAACACTTTGCACATATGATTCTTATTGTGTATTTGATACATTAAAACAAGAAAAGTTATATAAAGGTCTATAACTTAGTGAAAATAAGACAATTTGAGTAAATTCTTAACTTAAGTCTGAGAATGTTTTGTGAAGCACATCTTTTCCCGGTAAGATAACAACATCAATGTTGATTTAAATCGACAAATAATTCGTTTTTTCACTGTCGCAGATTTTGGATGATATTGAGTGAGAGACTTAGCTACTTAAACTTATTTACACATACATGTAGTATTATTAGGTAATAATATTACTTTGAAACACAGTGTCGTGAGAAGAGGGGGTGGGTCTTCTTCTCCCTTTGTAGTTAAATTAAATTAAAACAGGAGGTCCAGCTGATTGATGTTTGGTATCATCAATGTTATTCCATAATAGTTATTTTAATTTATGTTTTTATCTGATTTCGCTGTCAATATGTGGCTTCTTACTGCAGTGTTAAGATGATTAATACTTTTACGTAAACGAAATTTAATCATGAGATCAAGCAATTACAATAACAGGATATGGTTGGCTCACGTTATTTAGGTGATTAAGACAAGCTATGTATTACGTACAGGCCTAAATATAGACCATAAATAAATCAGATTAATAACCTATTAGAGAAAGATTAACGTCTGCTTCGACCGAGAGTGATATCGCAGACATTATTAGTTCTACTCAATGTATTTGTTTGTTACGGCGATCAACGCAGAATATGACGTGATATATAAGTTAATAACACCATTCTGAGATTATATAACAAGTCACGAATTTCTGGTAGGAATGAGATAGAGTGAAAGAGAGAGACTACTCAACTCAAACTAGGTTATATCGGGACTAACATGTGATTCAATTTGATTTCAATAATTTTATTGCATGTAGGGGTTTTTGTTTTGGCAGTGTGAGGGGGTGGCGGAGAAAACCCACGATGGTGGCCAGACTACCCTACTCCTTGTCACGTACGATCGGGGAATCGAAACCCCGTTATTTATAATGACAGACCTTATAATGCAACACGGACGCGGAAACCATTCGACCTCCCAACCCCCTACGATGCTAATGCAATTTTCTCACAGAGAGAGAGGGGAGGAGAGAAATATGGGGTTTAACGTCCACTCGACACAAACTAGGTCATTTCGGGACTAGCATATGGTTTAATTATATTTCCATAATTCGCTTGCGCGTAGGGGTCTTTAGCAGTGGGAGGAAACCGGAGGACCCGGAGAAACCCCACGAGGTTGGACAGGCGACTCTACTCCTTGTCACGTACAACCGGTGGATCACGTGGCTAAGAGGTAAGGCGCTGGCTCGCTAACCTGGAGGTCACCTCGATTTTCCGGCGTGGCTTCCCCTTGTCAGTGATGCATAATGAGGGCCTGACAAGGACAGCTGTCTAGTCGTTCGGATGGGACGAAAAACAGAGGTCCCGTGTACACATTGGCGTGTACGTTAAAGATCCCTTGGCAGTTAGAATTCGATATAAGAGTAGGCCGTAGCGCCAATGTCCGGGCAAAATTTCCCTCATAGCACACTGTATGGCGTATGCCCGTGTTCCATTAGCCCAGGTTAGGTGCAGAAGAGTAGGACCTTAAACCCCATTTCATTTCATTTCATTCAAACGAAAAATCTGTAGTAAACGAAACTCACGAAGAATTATATTTTAAAACATCAAAACATTCGAACAGTAATAACGAAGCGTAATTCTTTAAAATAAAACACGAGAAACATTAGTTTATTCGGGAACGGGCTAGGGGGTGTAAATTTGTAAAAAAAAAAAAATTGACGTATTACCAAAATACTAGAGGCTACTTTGCTTAAACAACGTAAATTCAAAACTAAAAAGAGTACCTCAACTACACGAGAGCGCCATTTTTAAATATAATGACAATGCACGGGGGGTTGTCTCATTTGCCTTTAATGTTGGTGGCTTGGATAGTTTTTGGAGGAGGTGGTCCATCTGTTTCTCCAAGAAAAGATTCGCGTTGCCCCATTGTGCTAAATTTAAAGAAAGGGTTGATGACATCATCAATACTACCAGTTCTTTCATTGTTGATCTGGGGCCGTATTTATAAAAATTCTTAAAGTTTTCATAACTTTTACTCTAAGACTTCCTAAAATAACATTTAGTTAAAAGTTACTCTTAAGAAATATTTATAAAGGGTCTTAGAGTTACTTTTAACTAAATGTAAGACTTGGGTCCTAACCAAACTCTTAGCGATGTAACCATGGGAAATCCGGGGATTCCCTGGAGTTATTTATAGCTCAGTGTTGATGTCAGACAGTACATCCAACGTTTCTGCAATCCCTCTACTCACTGTAGGTTAACTGACGCCGAAATCGTCACCACTACTCAGTTGCTTTTTACCTATAGCTAGGAAACGAAGCGTAATGGCGATCTTCATCTCAGCGTCGATTGAGAAATTTCGTTTAGTAGGACTCGTAAGTAGATGCCGAACTAAATCTGTCACAAAAAGAATCCCACCCATGTCCATTCGATATCTTCTTATCAACTCGTCATTGTTGTACTCCACTAAGAAATCTCTTCTTTTAAACTCTCTTAGGCGGCGTACACGGACGGCCATGTTAACCAAGATAAGAGTACTTTTAACAAGTTAGGAGTGCTACAGGAGGACTCCTAAATATGTGTCATAGTTAGGAGTAATTCTTAAAGTAAAATGTTTTATAAATAGGTCTTAGGAAAATCTACAAAGTTAGGAGTAATTTTTGACAGTTAAGAGTTTTTTCCAACTCTTAGAATTTTTATAAATACCGCCCCTGGTGTCCCCGAATTTAAAAATGGCGACGTTTTCTGTACAACCGTCAAATTCGTTAGCCTTTTGTTAGGAATTAAGATTTTGACTAGAACTTTCATAGTCAGATTCAGGTCTCATATACTTCATATTATTGCTCATGTTTCAGAAATTATACCTTTGCTGTCCATCATTGACCCAGTCGGTGCAGTACAGTAGGACGTTAAACCCATTTCATTTCCCCATGGAAAGTCAGCGATTACCACGCCCTTGTTTTGTTTGTCGAAATGCACTGTTAATTGCGTTTCCACCCTTTCTAATTCACAGTTGCAAGCTTAAGTTCCGCCAGTTACGCCATGTATAAAATTTTAAATTTAGAATGTTTAATTTTATATAGTTGGAACATAGAAACAAGATGGGGGTTAACGGCCACTTCTCCCTAGATTGATCTCAGACAAGTCTGTATAGCTTAGGGTAATAAAATACGGTGTCAATCACGCGTGTCCATTCACGTCATATGGTCGACAATAATGTGTATTGTTTATGATGTATCTAAAATAAAACTAATAATTCATATCCGTGTCCAAAATATCAAGTTGTTGACTAAACGGATTCTGATTTAGTACATATTTGAAAGCATACCGGGTGATGTAATACATTTAGGAGATCTGCATTAGCGTTGATTTCAAGTCTTTTATTGTATAATTGTGTAAATTTATCCGCATGTATCGAATATCGCACTACTGAATGGATATGATAGATCGGGAAGTATTTAAATAAACAAACTATTCCTGCTACCTTCCAAGGCGTATTCTATTTTACTTCCATTGTATACCTCATCCTAAAATTTAGTTCCGTTCTCAATTATTATTTCCATTGTGCATATCTCACGCCCATTATTATTACGGCCGTTCCGCTGCCTACTAATAGTTCCGTTGCGTAGCGTATTTCACCCCCGTTATAAGTTCCGATGTACACACCGCGGGTTGATTCCGACTCGACTCGTATTGTTTCAGTGATCATTCAGCGTTAGATCACATGTCTTAATTGCGTTAATTCCGATGTATATTGTTTTAATGCTGCTCCAATCCCATCCCGCGTTTTGTTTTAATCTCATCCCGCGTTTCACCAAATGTACGCACCGCCTTAGATCCGATGTATGTGCTATTTTCTTCGGACGCGTAAGATGTTTATTGCATCAAGACGGCCATTAGGGACAGCATGCATACACGTAATTCTAAACAGAATCAAATACATTACACATGATGTTAGGACCACAGGGTATAAAATATTATTAAATTTGATTATTTTATCTCTAGGTTTTATCAAAATAATTTCTGTCATTATGTACAATTTTTAAAATATATATGTTTTTGGGTATTATATAAGTAATTAAACAAAACGAATTACAATATACTAAAACACCAATCAATTCTCAGAAAACATTCATAACACCGAATCATCTCATTTGAAACCATATCTGGCGCCGATCCAGGAGGTAGGGTGCAGGGGGCCGTGCCCCCCCTCCCCTCAGCCCCAGTGACATAGTTGATTTTCATTTTCGTTTGCTTTTATTCTGTTGTGCTCTTTAATAGATGATATAAACATGATTTTCGCATTGTCTCCGCCCAAGCAATCCAATCCTGGATTCGGGCATGCATATAGCTGATCAAGCATAGTGCACATATTTTTCAAGTTGGCTGATTATTTTAAAATGTGGCTTCTGAAACTAAAAGACATCCCAGATAGATGGGAGGGATGAGAGATATGAATAAATTGAAATCATTCATTAAAATCCTCTATTATATCTATTAATTTATCACACTGGGGTTTTTTTTTATCGCACAGCAAATGTTTGCTTAGAGTACTCTGGAAAAACGTCTTCGATTAATTGTTTTTTATTTACTTTTCCCATGGGGTTTCTAGGTATCATGTCTAAACACTTGACCACGGTTGGTATTTGATAAGGCGTCATCTTGTTACTGGCCCATTGTTTTAATTCCACTTGACTGAGTGATGTGCCGTCTTTTAAAACTAAAACAGCACCAACTTTTTGACCCCAAGTCATATCCGGTAGTCCAACAACAGCACACTCCCGAATGTTATGATGGGTTAATAAATGACGTTCTATGTCTAATGCTCCGATTTTAAATCCACCACTTTTAATAATATCCACAGAAGTACGACCAACTATTTTATAAACATTGTCTTCATACGCACAAGTATCACCTGAAAAACATTCATTATTAAACTTACAGTCCTTAGTAAATTCGAGGGGGGGGGCACGTGGCGTGGTTTCGATCCCAAATCTGTATGTGACCAACTCATCTGCACAACCTTATGGTTTTCTCTGGTTCCTCTGAATTCCTTCCCCTGCGAAAGACTCTACCCCCGAAATAACATTGACTTAGATTAGTCCCAAATTGACCTAGTTTTTGTTGAATGGAAATTAAACCCCATTGTCTTGAAAGCTGTGCTACAGCTTACTCATATATCGAATTCCAACTGCCATGGGATCTTTTACGTGCATGCCGATGTATATACACAGGACCTTAGATTTTTGTCCCATCCGAATGACTAGACATTAAGCAATATAAGAAAGACTTATTATTGTGCTAAAGATAGGCTATATATAGGGTGACAGATATATTACACCGTACCAATGTTTTTGTACACGAAATAGAATACTGGACAGCAAACTACTACAACTAAATTCCAATTTAATTGATCAGTACCTGTTCTAAACCAACCATCGTTTGTAAAAGCCTGTTTTGTGGCGTCTGGCTTTCTCCAATAACTACTGAATACAGACGGACCTTTTACCAATAATTCTCCAGATTCTCCTTCTTTACCTGTCGATAAAAATACAATACTGTAAAAACAGACAAGACTGTTTTAATTTGGGAATGCAAGGTGGGAATATATAAAGAGAGATAACTCCACTATATCTAGGATTACAAAATTTTCAACAAAGACAGATTATCATCAGAGAACAATCTTCATGCTTTTTAAGCCTGGTTCCCAAATCGCAATTGAATGGTCGATTAATTTGAAAAAGGGCAAAGGCTAGTGTTTGAATCACTATAAGTCTGCATCTGATCTATTATCAATATTAGCGAATAAGTTTTCTGTGACTGAATCAGAGTATAGTAGAAATCTAATCCTGGTTGGAAATCCCATAATTGATTGACAAGATTACTACGTAATCTATCCCTTCAAGCAGCTTGTGAAATATGTGAAGCATCTCCAATGATATGTTAGACTGCCGTCATATATTCATTAGAAACCACTTGCAATTACTGGTAACAACAGGGGCTGGAATACTGTCAGTTATACAAATCACCATAACTGAATGATTTCGACTAGATATCAACGGTAATATCCAATGGCTACTCAAATGTAAGAGTCATTACAGTGAGAAAGAAAAAATGGGGAATAACGTCCACTCGACACAAAGTAGGTAATTTTGGGAGTAATATATGGTTAATTTTTGTTCACTAATTTGCTAGCAGTGGAAGGAAACCGGAGAACCCAGAGAAAACCCACAATTTTGTCATGTTCAAGCGGGGAATTAAAACCAACCCACTTGATTTGATGCACACATTAAACCAATGGCTACTCAAATATTACAGTCGTTACAGTGAGAAAGGGAAAAATGGGGTTTAATGTCCACTCGACACAAAGTAGGTCATTTCTGGACTAACATGGTTAAATTTTATTTCACTAATTTGCTAGCAGTGGAAGGAAACCGGAGGATCCAAAGAAAACCCACAAGGTTGACATGTTCAAGCGTGGAATCAAAACCACGCCACTTGACTCGACTCGATGGCCACCTAAATCCCACCCCTCCCACTAGTTAAATAGTATATTTTTGAGTAAACTTAAAAAAAAACTAAGATAAAACAAAACAAAGTATTAATAATATAACCAAGAACTGTATACAATCTAATACTAGTGCATGTGTAAAACATCAATAAAGATAAGAAAAACAAGACATCCTCCTGAAGTTGATCATTCTAGCTGGGAGAAGGTTCATAATTTCTATAAATTGTCCTGATCCCTTTGTGTCACTAACTTACCTCTCTCTCTACCTAGCAACACAGGCGAAGTCAGAGGAGAATTAATTGCATACATAAGACGATGTTGTCTTTAATCTCTTTCTATTTATTACAAATATTGAATCCTAATTGAATTCTTGGATTATCCACTGCCCACGTTATTTTCTGTGCATCAAGCACTCAATCTCCACAGGCAACCTTCGACGTCACACGTGCCGATATTCCTCATCATCGGGCTAGGTGTTTTTTTTAGAGAATCCAGTATTTTTCTAGTAAGATTGGATATTTCTGCTTTCTATATATATACCCAAATTGCTCTACTTTTATTGGGAACCTATCTTTAAACTAACATTCTAGCTCAATTAAAATTGTAACGGACAGTAAGACAAGACAGACGAACCTGTTTTAATAGTACCTTGCTTTCTTTAAAACGAGTAGACCAATAAATCTGATTTAAATTTACCTGATGCAATGTTTGTTATTTTTGAATCCCCCTGTGCAACAACATCATATCCATGTAAAGCATAACTGTTGGGTCTTGATATACAAACTTCAACTCTTGGCATTGGATGTCCTACAGAACCTGAGAATTTAAATAAATTACCTAATTTTTTGTTATGGAGATGCAAGTAGATTGATTTATGATACCATATAGAGACCGGTTCATTGTTTATCAATCAGCTTTTTAAAATATCAATTGGCTGTAGCTGACTATGATTGTCCGATTAGGATTCCTTCTGTTTTCCATTTTATACGTCACTTCCCGTATCTTCAAATCTTCGTCACACATCTACTGTAGAAATAATCTGCGAGTCAAAATTATATTTGGGATGTGTTTAACCTTAACCAGTTGTATCACATATGTTATAATTACCAACACCAATATTGTCCTTTAATTTTCCCCCAGTTCCTTCTTTGACTAAAATTCTTCCCCAGTTCCTCCCCTGACTAAAATTCCTTCCCAGTTCCTCCCCTGACTAAAATTCTTTCCCAGTTCCTCCCCTGACTAAAATTCTTCCCCTTGTTCCTCCCTTGATTAAAATTCCTTCCCAGTTCCTCCCCTGACTAAAATTCCTTACCAGTTGCTCTGCTGACTAAAATTCTTCGCCTGTTTCTCCCCTTTACTAAAATTCCTTCCCATTATATTTGAAATTCCTTCCCAGGGAATTAATTTCCTCCAAATTTAAAAGAAAAGTTTGTGGTTTTACAATAAAGCTTCTATGATATACCAGTAATAAGAATAAATAAATAAATCATACCTGGGCGTCTTTCCCCACTTAATGGGTTACTAAGGGCCATTCCTATTTCAGTCATCCCATAGCGTTCTAATAATTGGTGACCGGTTATTTTTGCCCACTGTTTCATTACCGGTTCTGGTAAGGCAGCCGACCCACTAACCATTAACCTGTGATACAAAATTAAACCTTGTCATCAATTGTCATATAATTACAAATATAGACAAAACAAAACAGATTAAAGGAGTTTAATCAAAATCACAAATTAGAATTCAATATTAGTCTAATCAATATTGATGCTTTTCTCTTTCCGTGGAAATATGGGATCCTAACACCATACCATGTAAATTTAAGACGTAAAAATCAGTACATAACTTTGATTACACTACAGACATAATGATTTCAGGTGCCATTTGTAATGAACTAGAAAAAATATATCCCAGAAGACCATGCCGAAGTAATTCAACACAGCTAATTTACAAATGACAAAATAACGACCCAATGTAGAATAGATTAATGGACACAAATGGGTCGCAATGCATATAATAATGTAATATGAATGTATATATACTGATTTACATTCAGTCGTTTAGGTTACTGTAATTTCTAGTTTGGCAAAATACATAAAGTGTGGCGGTCTTTGGCATCTGGTTATTCCAGTCTACATTGGTAATATTCTCCTGTGAGATATGTTTCACCTAGTTCATCGAGTCGCTTCATTCCAGACTATAAGTGGACTGGTCAATCTTCATTTCATTACCATGCACCCGGGTAATAGTTTCTTCAATGTTTCTGTTGATGGCCGTCAAGTCTCCCTCTCTGCCAGGCTTAAATTCCGCAGTCCACTTCGTTACTGTGGTAAAGGAAGGGGCATCATTCCCTAAAGATGAGACCATGTCGACATGTCTCTGTGTTGGGGTTAGTCCTTTCTGTTGCAGGTACAGTCTAGTTGACCCATAGCCAGTTTTGTCCATTTCTGGTTATTTCAATGGGTATATTCACAAGATGGTCTGGTACGAAGACAATAATAACACTATGGATCATTCAATGCTTATACTTGTTAGTAGCAAAAGTTTGTTTCAACCCAATAGATCTATCCTTTTCAGGTTCTGAACTTATCAGTCAGCCCTCGTATTTAACAAGTAATAGAGTAGTTTGTCATCCCACTGCTACAGACCCCTAAGTGCAAGTGACTTGTTGAACCATGTGTTAGGCCCAACCATTCCCCCCCCACCCTTAAATAATTGCAACAGGCTAAGCTAATCTTTGACACAATATTGAGGATCTCTCTCTCTCTCTCTCTCTCTCTCTCTCTCTCGTAATTATTTTACAAATAAGCCATCTTTCTTCATACCTTATCTTGTTTTCACATACAGCCTTTATATAATTCTCAGCATAGCCTCCTCTACTCACTGTCTCATAATAATGCTCTATCAATTTAACGTAAACTGTTGGAACAGCCATAACAACATTGACTCGAAGACCTCCCATATTTGGTATTGGATCTACGAGCCCTGACCATACCTGCAAATGAAATGTAACTTGAGTTCAAGGTCTTACTTCTCTGTATCAATAGGCCTATGAAGATCGGCATTTAGATTACCGGTAAAAGCAATGATCAGGTCTGCCATATAACAATATTAGAACTACTTAGCCATATAATAAATGAAATAAAATGGGGTTTAACATCCTACTTTTCAGCATCAACTAGGCAAATTAAGACTGACAAAGTCTCTACTGTCTACTCTTCCAACTGCAAGGGGATCTTTAAGGTAATGTCAATGCTAGGCCCTCTAACTTGCAACACTAGGAACACAAGCGCGTGATCGAACTTCATACCTCCTCCTACAAACAACTTTCGTCAATCAATTCAAAAGTGTAATACTGAGACAAGAACACTGGGCCTCTGAGCAACTTCATTTAAACACACCTGTCAAATTTGGCTGTACAGTTTGAGAGATGAAATGTGAAATAAGTCTATATTTGATGCCTATACCATTGCATCGGCTTGGGGGAGGGTCGGGGGTAGTATGGAACAGTCTCTTGTACCCAGATTCAAATACAATTCCCCAACTCTGATGTCGTCATGTTCATGCGAATGGAAAATGGACCAGAACTGACCATGTTGTTGGATGATATTCAAAAATCTAATTCACCAAATCAACACAGAATTGTTCAAAGAACAAGCATGCCAATTTTCATGTTTATCTAACTTGAATTGACGGAGCCTTAGGCTTTTTCCTAGAACGTCACCAAAAGAAGAAGATGAAGATGAGTAGCGGTTAGCCATCAGTTCCTGGTCCAAAACTTACTTACAAAACTTTGTTTTAAAAAACCCAAGTACTTTAAAATAAGAAGATAAAAATGTAAAAACTTGACATAGAGACCGCAGTTATGGTACTTAATAGGATAAAATATAATCAGCCTTTATAATACAACGTAAACTAACTAACTTTTCCAGAATCAAATTTTGGCATCATCATACATACAGCTCCACAGTGTAACGCAGTCATTAAAACATTTACAATACCATGTACATGGTGTAAAGGTAAAACATGAAGTATCACATCTTGATTAGTCCAGCCCCAAGCCTTGATCATACCAGTTATTTGCGCAGATAGATTACCATGTGTTAATACCACTCCCTGAAATACCAATAATTTATAAAGGGAATCAATATGTAGTAAAGAAAATAAAATAAAAGAGAGAAATGGGGTTTAACGTCCACTCGACAGAAACTAGGTCATTTTGGGACTAACATATGATTCAATTTTATTTCAATTAATTGCTTGCATGTCGGGTCTTTAGCAGTGCTAGGAAACTGGATGACCCAGAGAAAACCCACAAGGTTGGGACAGACACCCATAGCTACTCCTTGTTACGTTCAAGCGGGGAATCGAAAGCATGACATCTTTCTTGCTTGTTCTTTTTTTCTTAGTCGGCATCATAACAGTAGAAATCAGAGCGTGGTTACAGTTCTTAACATTGTATAGTGTTGTGTAGGTTTTAAATGGGATGAAGTACCAATGATATACCAAAGGACTGAATAAAGTTTTCTCCCATACCTTCGGTCTGCCAGTTGTACCACTTGTATAAATTATCATTGCTGGTATGTTTTTATATTTGTTAGTCATAACAAAATCATCATAAAAACCTTTTGAACGGGCTGGTCTACCCTCAATTAAAGTGGGAGTTGTCTCCCATCCAAACCATCTATTATCTTCCAAAGCACATGTGCCAATGTAACTATTTTTCCTCAGTGTTAACAAGGGTACCTAGTAATGAAAGACATGAAAGTTATAATAATAATGCCTCAAAAGATATTGGGGCTATTACATTTAAATGCAATTGTAATATAAATAAAATTCAGTTGGCAAATGGGACAACAAATATCAGATGTAAATATTAATCATGGTGAGCTGGAAAGGGCAGGGGTGTGTGACGTGTGTGTGGGGGGATTAAAAATGGCATTCTCTTACACTAGGTTAAATAAAACAGCTCTTATTGCGGTTCTCATAAAATTCTGTACAATTCAGTACAATGTGATATATTTTCCAACTAAATCCTAGAGAATAATACTGTTTACTGGCATAAGACAGGCCAAAATAAAGATGGAAGATACAAGGACAGATAGACATTGCAACAGATAGAACCAAAAAATATTAACAAAAATATTTGTGATGCTGGAGCAACCCAAGTAACGAAAAGAGTGAAATACCTGAAATTTATATGCAATTGGTTTCAGTATCTTTTCATATTCTTCTGTTGCTATGACAATAGATGCTTGGGCATCTTCGACAAAATATTCTAATTCTGAAGCTGGGTGAGTCTTACATAATGGTACTGCCACGCCTCCCAAAATCCATGTTGCCCACTGAGCAATTACATATGAAACATCATTTTCACATAAGAAAACCACACGGTCATTGTTTCGGAAATATTCTTTATCAGACAAGCCGCACGTTTTTCTAATTCTTTCTGCTAACTTGGCACTATAATGTAAAATATCTTCGTAATTTGATTTTCCATGCTGATCAATAATGGCAGTTCTTCCTATGTATTTCTCAGCCACTAAAAATGTAGGAGCCACTTTGTTGACTTTCAAATTTGTGTACCCAAATCTCGAGGCACATCGTGGACATAAATGAAGATATCTCTGAGGAGAAGACTTAGGAAAAATTCCAACTGTTCCATTGGTCCATATTTGTTGGAACTTCCTTATCTGGCTAGAGAAAAATGTTTTTTCAAGATGAAAGATTTTGATCATATTGATGCTGAAGGAGGTAATTTCCCTTAATTAGAACCTGAAAACCAGAATTGAATTTTAAAAAATAAATCGTCCAGGATTACTATTATTGGCAATCTGATTAAAATACAAATCCTATTTTGTTTCATTTTTATAGTTTGTTTTACTACACTGAGATCTGGAAGAGTTATCATTGATGTGTTCTGGCTGATGTGAAGGATTAGGCAAGCTTTTGGTGTTGGTAATTCACTAGAAACATCAATGCTGATTAGTTAATCAAATGTGTGCTGTCATAGGGTTAAAAGTCACTCATATGACCTCTGATGCGACCTATCACAACAACCGGTTAGATCTTCATGTAGTTTAGGCCATCGAAAGTATAAAAAAAACAAAACGAAATATACACTTGTATTTTCATCTGATTGTATTATTTAGGTCATTTCGAGTCTAACATATGGTTCAATAATTAACTTGGGCATAGGTAGCTTTAGCAGTGGGAGAAAACCTGAGGAGACAGAGAAAACCCATGGGCTTAAGTTAAACAGGCGACCCTACTCCTTGTCATGTACAGGTGGGGTATCGAAACCACACCAAGTGACCCAATGACAGACCTCATGATCTAAAGTTCAATCCTTAGATCATTCAGACAGCTGCGCCCCTGGAAAATTTTGGTGCCCCTGATGGGCGTCTTTGCCCTTTGGGGAAGAATCAGCTCCCTCAATGGGCGTCAAAGGATGCAATATGAGGCCAACAACCAACATATCCATATTAGTATGGGTGCCACATAAAGCCGAGTGACATTGGCACCCAACCAATGTCATTTGGTGAGGCGCCCCATAATGACCCACACGATTAACACCACAACTGATGGGGCGCACAAAACGGCTTGATCTGTGGGGTGCCTTATAATGATACGATTGGTGGTGCGCATTATAATGTTGGGCCGCACATAGATAGAGAGAGAAATGGGGTTTAACGTCCACTCAACACAAACTAGGTCATTTCGGGACTAACATATGTTCTTTTTTTAAATTTTAATTTTTATTCCAATAATTCGCTTGCGCGTAGGGGTCTTTAGCAGTGGGAGGAAACTGGAGGTCTCGGAGTAAACCCATGAGATTGGACAGGCGACCCTACTCCTTGTCACGTACAACCGGGGATTTGAAACCACGACAGTTGACTCAATGTCAGGCTTTATGATACAGCACGCACGTGCTAACCATTCAGCCATCGAACCCCCCTGCCGCACATAGAGCATTATGCCGAATTAAATTGGTTGGGCGCCCATGATTTGATAAATGAAATGGGGTTTAACGGGATACTGTTCTGCTCCGTCTGTAGGCTCGAAGATGAGCATAAGCCATAGGTCTACAGTGTGGTATGAGGGAAATTGTCCGGACACTGCCGCACTAACGGTCAACTCTTATATTGAATTCCAACTGTTAGTGCAGGACTTGTGTTTTTCTTCCCGTCCAAATAACTAGCCTATACACATTGTCCCTTGTCAGAAGCTTTCAGTCCTGCACTACTGACACTGGAAAATCATGATGAACTGAATAGACAAGAAAAGGTGAAGGAGATAGAACATTAGGTACGATAAGGATGGGAAGGGTGGGTAAATGATACAGTGCCTTTTTTTTTCTCAATTATAGGCTAATTTAGTTATATTCATTAGACTACTTATTATATGTAATTTTAATTACAAACAAATATCTCAGCGGCGCGTCATTGACATTGGGTTGAACATTTACAAATTATATGTTTCTCTACTTTTCTATTGTTGTCTGAGTTTAGATTTTTTAAAAACGTCGATAGCTCTGACTGAAACTTTGGAACGAGACATGATCAGGCCCGCAGCCAGCAGTGAAGTTTTTAGGAGGGGCACACCTGTTACAGTCTACAGTAGGTATTTTAGAGTTATAGTTGGCAAATTTTCTTTCGGGGGGGGGGGGGCAAAACATTTTTTCAGGGGGGCATTGCCCCCCCTTGCAACCCCCTGGTTACGGGCCAGGACATGATTATGGTCTGTCTCTCCCTTTCCCATCCTTTTTTATTTATTGATTTTTAATATTTTGTTCTAGAACGGAGGAGAAAGATTTAAATTTACGTTTTCTCCAGTGTTTTGGAAACAGACATGATTTTGACGCATAAGGATAACTGTCCTGAGTTAAAAGGTTGGGAACTTCCATAGAGTTATAAACTAGAGTTACATTTATGTTTTAAATGCTACTTTTGGTTTGTATATCTGAAGAACTCCGTGATCAGACTAAGGTGTCAACAGATGCTGTGTCATCTTACAATTAAATAATATGAAAATTTGGAAAGAGTTATGACCTGTGTAATAAACACTAAAAATAATGACAAAAATGACAGTGATCTGTATCCGTCGTGTAACCGGAAGTAAATATATACTTCACTATCCAGACCTAAAAAATATTTTATCGAGAGTTTCAATGTAAATAAAACGTCTGGATAAACGAAATATGGGACGGCCATTTTTGTAAATGAATAATAAGAAATACAAGTCGGTGTCGAAATCCTAAATATTGCTGGGTGTGAGACATTTTTGTTAGCTTTCTTTTTTAGTATTTCGTTTCATACCGTAATCATAAATGTCTGGAGGTACATTACAGGTACGTTATGGGATATTTTAGGTTCAGGAATACTTTTTAGTTTCCTTTTTTCCCGACCTTCCTGGATTTGTTTTGATGATTAAAATAAATAAGTGACAAATGATCACAAGACTCTTATTCTTAAAAATATAGTTCTCTCTTAGAGCCGAGGGGGGAATGCAGGGGAGGGGTTGGATGGGATCTATTCCTTAAACGGAGGTAAACCACCTCGATTAGAAATTAATTGAATTGGGGTTATGTCCTGTACTGTAAGTAAGCTTATATAGTATAATAATAGTCTGTACTCTGTAACCTGGGATTAAGTTTTTTTGTTGATGAAAGATCATGGGCATTTTTAAAGTCCATGGTAAGATTAAGCCCCCTCTCTTTTCAAGACAGCGAATTCTAAAGTCACAAAGTAACATTTTTATAAACAGTGTAGCCTACATGTACAATAACTTATATTATATTTCTGCCCTCTTTATTAAGCTTTCATATTACATATGAAAGCTTATTGTTTCTGTTAAGATTATTATTGTTATTTTTTTTTTGTGTTTTGTCCACAAATCGGATTTCTCAGAATCTAACGATAGGATCGTTCTGAAACTTTTACCTATCCCCCCAAAAATGGGTGGTGGCTGTTGATTAAATATATTTTCAAAACGTTTTACGAATCCGAAATCACCGAATTTTACGAACGAAAAAACTGACAATGCATAGTCGTAACTTTGTTATTTTTTGACCGATTTTACTAATTCTTTTTTCTTTGAATACCTTGAAAAAAATCATTTTCATCTGCAGTTTCGCATTTTCCAATTTCGAAAATTCGTCGCTGTGATTTCGAACCGGAAGTTTAGACCAATTTGAGAACTTCTTTAATAGTTGTACGATTTTCATGAAATTTGGTGTATAAGTAGATGTTACCGATGTGTCTTCAAAAATATAATTGTAAATTTTCTAAATTATCTCCCCTTGACGAAATTAAGGATCAAAGTTTTCAAAAAAATCGTCGAAATATAGGTCAGAATGACCTAATTTTTTTTTTTGATACTAGACAAGTAATTACCGATTCGTACACAAAATATGGAGTTTGTCGATCGAACCGGAAGTGCAACCATCTTTAAACGTGAAAAATCAAAAAGGCTTTTTTGCTATTTTACTTACAGACTCGGGAGTTATATTTTCAGAATCCTTGAAGGAATGCCTAAAAATCTGTCGGATCAGAATTTTGATTTCGGTCACGTGATGGTCACCATTTTGAATTGAAAATGAAAAATAGAAGCAATTTGAAGGGCCGGGATTTTGGAATACTATAACTCTCCTTCTAATTAAGCTAGAATGTTCAAACTTGGTGTAGACGTTCACTAGGTCAATGTCATGATTGAGTTCAAAGATGAGCATTTTCTGCTTAGGGTAAGCAGAGATAAGCATGCTGACTTGTTGATTCTTTAGGGCACGATAACTTCGGTTATAATGAAGGGAGGGCGATGAAACTTTTGTCAATAGAGAGTCTAATAGCTAGCCTGTTGTTTGAAATCATTGTATCATTTTTTTTAAATATCAGGGATAGCCGAAAAAAAGAGATTGAAAATCCAAAAAGTCGTATTTTTACAATTTGGAGCATGTTTAGAGGTCTTTCTCGTAAAGTCAACATAATATTTTTTGGGAACTTCTTCTACAAAGAGTCTTATTGGTAGTCTTTTATATGAAACCATCGATCAACAGTCCAACATATCAGGAGTAGAAGAACAAAAGGATCGAAAATTGAAAACGGCACCCTTTCATTGTTAAGCGAAACATGCAGTGTGGGTGACTACAATCTACACATTTAGTCATCGTATAGAGCTTATTCAACAGTATCGAATTCCAACTGCTTAGGGATATTTTACGTGCACTCCAATGTGTACACGGGACCTTGGTTTTTCGTCCGATCCGAACGACTAGACAGCTATGCTTGTCAGGCCCTCCGTTCTGCCTCACTGACAACGGGGAACCACGCCGGGAAATCAAACGTTTATTGCATACGATTAAGCTGGTCAGTTGGAGCTTATTTTCAAAAGTTTTGTAATAATCGGTTGGTAATTAAAGTACCGTGCACATTAAACTGTTAAAACAGAAAATTTCGCCCGGTTGAAATGTTTCTTGCTATAAGTCAGCAATTTTCCGAATTCAGGGAGGCTGAATGGCTGAATGGTTAGCATGTGCGCGCTGTATCGTAACGTCTGTCATTGAGTCAACGGGCGTCGTTTCGATCTCCAGGTTGCACGTGACATGAAGTATGATGTCCAACCTCGTGGGTTTTCTCCGTGTCCTTCGGTTTCCTCCCAACGGCTAAAGACCAGTAAGCGCAAGGGGAGTTTTTAAATAATATTAAAAAACATATGTTAGTCACGAAATGACCTAGTTTGTGTCGAATGGACATTAGTCCGCATTTCTCTCTTTCTCTTTTATTTTTAAAGTTTTGTAACAATCGGTTGGTAATCAAAGGTACTGTAAAAGTGATAAAACAGAAAATTTCGCCCGGTTGTAATGTTTCTCGCTTTAAAGTCAGCAATTTGCCGATTTTAAGGGGCAAACGTTTATTGCGAACGCTTAAGCTGGTCAGGGGGAGCTTATTTTTAAAAGTTTTGTAATATTCGGTTGATAACTAAAGGTACCGTGCAAATTAAACTGTTAAAATAGAAAATTTGGCCCGGTTGAAATGTTTCTCGCTGTAGGTCAGCAATTTGCCGATTTTAGGGAGGTTGCGTGGCTGAATGGTTAGCACGTGCGCTCTGTATCATAACGTCTGTCATTGAGTCAACTGGCCTTGTTTCGATTTCTTGGTTGTACGTGACAAGGAGTATGGTCACCTGTCCAACCTCGTAGGCCGTAACGCCGCTGCCCGGGTAAAATTTCCCTCATTGCACACTTTATGGCATATGCCTGTCTTCATTAGCCCATTTTAGGAGCAGAACAGTAGGACGTTAAACCCCATTCAATTTCATTTCATTTTCTCTATGTTGCTTATTTATTATAGTGGATAAATATTTTTCTGGTTCTAGCAATTATTTAATTTCTGCATAGAAATCTTGCTTTGGCCAGTTTTTTTATTGCAGAGTGCCATTCTTGTACAATTCAGTCTATGATCCTTTGTTTAAAACATGCTTAAGAAGTCGTCACGATTTCGTACTTATAACCAAACATATTGGAAATATTAGTCTGGCATTATTATTAAATCCTAATTTTATTGGTCTTATTTAAAATTAAACTTTCATTTAACTTTCAACCCTTAACGTGTCTCTTTAAAACTATTAAGTACTCTAAAACAGTAGCTCAACCTTTTGACCTAAACTCATTAATTTACCATTTTGTTGTGAGCGACTTCTTATTCTTCCTATATGACATATAGTTAACTAGCGTGTTTTCGAATGCCCGGTTGTACGTGACAAGGAGTAAGGTCGCCTGTCCAATCTGCCATTTTTAATTTTTTTTCCCGCCATTTTCATTTCATTTTCTCATCCGTCTCATTACAGTAATACAAGTTTCAGTTATTTCCCTTTAGTTTTCAGATTATTGTTATGCCTGGGTGCAATGTTTCATACTATATTTAGACTTGTAACTTCGCGAGTTTTTGACCAATTTTGATAATTTTTTATTCTTATCCTTTTATTTAGGATACTTGATACAATCAATGACACGTGACGATGAATATGAAAGCTTTCATATCTGCATGGGACAGTAGCAGATCTAGTTATACTCCTTTTAATAATAATGTCCATAGTCTTGTTGTTTATAGGGCCTATATGATCTCATTGACATTGTCACTAATTGTAAATTGGATGTTAAGTTTGAAATAAACAACGTTAAGTGGACAACATCTTAGTTTGATTGTCGTTGCACTCACTGCAATTTGTTATACCTCAACACAAATCCTATTGAAAACAATCTCAGAAACATAGTAAAATTTAAATTTAATATAAAATTTGCTGAAATCACAAATTTCAATTATGACCACTGCCTAAAGTTTTTTTTTCATGTGTTAATGAACAAGAATACTTCACACCCATCCAATTCAAGTGTCATGTTAAATATAAACAGAATTAACTTTGATTGTTTGAAGTTATGTTACACAGCTAGACTATTACCGGTATAATGTAAAACGACCACACTCAGAATCAGATATTGATCCTTTGACTGTATAGCGTTGTTATGGTCTAGAATATGTGACAGGATTTTAAGGCACACACTGACAACAACATGTACATCATATAAATAATTGTCAGGGGCACAGTTTATGTGAATAAGAATAATAAAACAAAACTCGGAATAAGACTGGAAATTCCTAATGAAGTGAGCTATTTATAGCAGAACAGTAATAACTCATGACAGGTAGAATAAACAGTTATAAAGCAAATCAAAATCACATGATTTACTATACCATACATAAAAATAATTCTTGCTCACAAACATGTGATAACATCCAATCAATTACCTTGGCTACGACTGATCATATAAATGTGGATAAACACATCGCCTCTGTTATTAATTCTTTTGTGAGCCCCTTAAAACAAGTTGTGTAATTCTCTTTAGAGTCAGTTGACTTACAATGCCAGGAGTACTTGGTGAGCGTATCAACAATAAAGGATATTACTTTGCAGGAGTAGCATTGGTGGTATTGAACTTTTTAATTAGTCTAATGTTCTTTAAAGCATGTATTGGAAAAAAATGTTTTTCAACAAAAAATCCAATTTTATCTGTTTTATTGTAATTTTGACTGAAGTGTGTCAAATTTTTCTATAAAGTCAAGGAGAGAATATTTTTCCATGTGAGTTTTTTTTTACACTTTCAGAAAGCCATTGACCTGGTTACTAAGGCAACCGAAGAAGACAAAAATAAAAATTATGCGGAGGCGTTAAGACTTTATGAACATTCTGTTGAATATTTTCTTCACGCAATCAAATGTAAGTACACTATTATATTTACAGAAGCACTTGTTTTATTTTACTAATTAGGCCTACAGACTACATCTTAAATTATTTAAAATGTGTAAACTCAACTGTTTCAGCTGATTGCAGCTTCCAAAAAAAAATCTATTTATCCAGTTCTACACAATGACTTTGTACACAGGTCTATTTTAAAGCCTTGCTGTTGTGTTTTAAAGTAAATGTTGTTCAGATTTGAAATCTTTGAAATTGGATGCTATCTTTTTAGTTTTCATGTGGGAGGTATAACTGCTGTCAACCCATATAGACTACTCATTGGTGTGCACATAAGGAACCCTTGACAATTTGAATTTGGTGAAGGATGGGAAGGGTCTTGTCATAGCACAATGCAGGGTGTATCCCTGTCTTAAATAGCCCAGCTGGTGTAGTACATAGGTCTTATTTGATTGTTTTTTTTTCCAGATGAAGCACAAAGTGATAAGGCTAAGGAAAGTATACGAGCCAAGTGTGTGCAGTATTTAGATAGAGCTGAAAAATTGAAGGGTTTTCTAAATAAGGGAGGTCCCAAGAAGAAGGTCTTAGATGGGGAGGGAAATTCCTCAAACAAGTAAGTCATTGTGTATTTTTTTGATAGCAAATTTTGGTGTATGGAATTTGTATGGGTTTTTTTTTAGGGTAGAAACAGTCTTTTGTATGGGCATTTTTATTTTGAAAATTCTCTGTGAGCAATTTTCATAAATTATTTATGTCTTTGCTTTTTTTTTGCAGAGATAAAAATGAATCAAGTGATGAAGATTCGGAAAAAGATGCAGAAACAAAGAAATTTCAAAATCAATTATCAGGTAAAGTGCAAATATCTGGTGAATAAATTTTGTCTGAGCCGTTCAAATCTCGTAATTGTCACAGTGTTTCTTTGATTTATTTCATTTTTGAATCACCATTCTGTGGAAAAGGAATCCCCAGAATTGCTAAAGAACATGGCCTACACATGTTATTCATGTGAACTTATGTTTATTAAAACCAATAGTAGCTTACGCTTTAGTTGTTTGATACTATGTTAATGACGATTGTTAAAGAGATATGAGAAACGTAGTTTATCATCCACTTAACTAAGTCATTTTAGATGTAACTTATGGTATATTTTTTTTTCATTCGACCCTTGTCAAATACACGTGTCGGGACTGCAACAACAACAAATGCTCAATGACACATCTTATGATCCTATACATTCGACAGTTTGGCCAAAGATCACATTACCCGATTGATATCAATAATTTGCATGAATAAGACTTACTGCAGATAAACATTTCCTTGTCACTAAAAAAACTGGCTGACCAGTGGAAAAATATTCTTTATTTCAAAACTTTATTCCAGCAAGTGAAAGTTAAACCTGATTAATATCGTTTCTTTAACTTTTAACAGGAGCTATTGTAATAGAGAAACCGAATGTAAGCTGGGATGATGTCGCTGGTCTAGAGGGAGCAAAAGAAGCTTTAAAGGAGGCTGTCATACTTCCTGTTAAATTCCCTCATCTATTCACAGGTAAATTCCATTAGACTTTAAAACAGGCCTCTCATTTCGGTTATTATTTGTCCAATTTATGGCCCTTTTTATACGCCCACATTGACTTAAGATTTACACACAGTGTTTAAGGTCATGAGACGAAGAAGCCTATTGATTTTCAGCGATTTCAAATAATTACTGCCAGAGTTATCTCCCTTGATAACTTCAAAAAATCTTGTGGATGCTCTAGAGGCCAAAGTTAATATCCGATTGACTTCAAATTTATACATAGTGTTTACAGTCATGAGACGAAGACGTCTATTGATTTTCAGTGAATTTTGATAACTGAACTGCTAAATCCATGATATTAAATGTTTCATGTACATACTAATTGTTAGCATGGGGTAAAACTTTATAAAAAGCAATCAAATTCTAATGATTTTCTGATAATTACATGATGAGTTGTTACTCTTAATTAGTTTTTAGTGTATTACAAATGTTTCATTACCAAAAAAAGTAAAAATATGCGACAACCCTTGTTGACTGCCCGGACGATTTAGCTGCTGTGGGCGTATGTTTCGTTGCCTGGCAACCTATCTTTTTGTTAATGAAAATTGTCACATTTCTGGTATAATGATATTTGATTTCACATTTGACTTAAGGTAACACCATTTTAGGTATCTCCAGTGGTATCGTGCTGTTCTACTCCAGTAACCTTGAGGTCCATCCACAGGGTTTTCACATATTCAAACTATCTGCCCTTGATCGTAGCTTGATTCTCAGAAACCATTAAATTTTTGATACCAAAACAGTCTTGTACTAGATTGTTTATTTATTGACTACGGTTACTAGACTCCAGAAATAATCTCTATTGAAGATGCATTCTGTAAGACCTAGATTCTAACTAGATACCTGGTAAGGAAAAGGGAATATTTTGAAAATTTCAGTCAGACTACTTCATTCTGAGTGACATAAGGGTTGTTTGGAGAAAAGCAGAGTCTCTCAATTGTCAATGGTACCGTTGTTGCGATAGTAAACAAAATCTCGATTATCAAATTATTTATTAAATCATTAACTGCTCATTGCGTTTAAATCGGTAGAAAATCAAGAGCATCTGATGGTATCGAAAGTTGATTATGGTCTTGACAAGTTGATAAAAGGCCAAATTAATAATTTATTTAACATTTTGCAGCGTAAAGATGGACTGGCATAAGGCTGATTTAGCTATTGAATAATACATCTTTTAAGTTTGAGGAATGCATTTCATCTGGTAACATTTTTCTTTTCAGGAAAAAGGAAGCCATGGAGAGGAATTCTTTTATTTGGTGTAAGTTGTATTTAGGCACTTGAATACTTAAAGGAGTTTGGTGGTCTAATAATTTAACACATGTAATGAAAGGTCTGTCATTGAGTCATGGGGAAGGGTTGCCTGTCCAACCTCATGGGTTTTCTCTGCCTCACCTGTTTACCTCCTACTAGCTACTAGCTCTCAAAATGACATAGTTTGTGGCACGTGGAAGTTTTAACCAAATTTCTCCCTCTCCCTCTTGAATACTTGATGTATGCAAACAGTAGTGATACTTTTTAGATTACCATCTTTTTTGTTGACGTGCATTTATAATAGTTTATTTGTTAGTCACAAGAGGGGGGGCCTTTGATAGTGGAAAATTGATGAACCTGTTGTCCTGAAAGATTTTCCTCCAATATAGTTTATTACCATAGTATTTGTTTTATCATGTCTTATTCTCAAAGGGATCAAAACTCTGTTCCAATCCTGTTCTATTGAATGGGTGTTGAATGGCCGATAGGTTAGCATGTGCGCACTGTATCATAAAGCCTGTCATTTAGTCATCTGGCATGGTTTCGAATCCCCGGTTGTACGTGACAAGAAGTAGGGTGGCCTGTCAAACTTCGTGGATTTTCTCTGATTTCCTCCCACTGCTAAAGATCCTTACGTGCAAGCGAATTAATGAAATAGAATTAAACCATGTGTTAGTCCCGAAATTACCTAGTTTGTGTTGAGTGGATGTTAATCCCATTTCTCTCTCTGTTCTATTGATGAAATTCAAGTATGTTTAATGTGTTTTATAGCCCCCAGGTACTGGTAAATCATATCTAGCTAAAGCAGTCGCAACAGAAGCTAACAATTCTACATTTATATCTGTGTCATCATCAGATTTGGTCTCAAAATGGCTTGGAGAGAGTGAAAAGTAAGTTTTGTCTATTTTACTGTGTGTGTAAAATGGGGTATAATTTCGTCACCCCTGTCCTCCAATCTTCTGTCGGTTGATCTGTTCACAATTCCTTGTCAGATCTTTTGAAAATCAATTTGCATTGTTTGTATTACTGAGAGGGAGCCACGGTGGATCAGTGATTAAGGCATTGGCTTGTTAACCCAGAGTTCCCATGTACAGTGTACTCTGTAACTTCCGGCTTTTGATCAGTCCGCCACTCGCCTAGATCCGCCCAAAACCTCTGGTCCCGATTTCTTTCCTTCTTGATTGCTTGTAAAACGTTTTGTTCTAACCGCCATTTTGTCACTTCCGCCTTTCGCCATCGACTCAAGGTCCGATGAGTGATTATCCATTGTTATTTAATCCTATAATCCGCCACTGTTAACTCCCCAATCACAAAAACACCACAGTTTATCAGACACTAATAATTAATGTATAAACAAACAGTACTCGACAAATCTTTTAAGGGTTCGTTGATTGGCAATCATTTTCAATAACTAACGTTAACACGTGACCGTGTCGGTGTCTTTAAACTCCCACATTGGTCGTGTCGGTTTCTTGAATTCCCGAACAAAGCATTTGAATTTGAGTTTATTTATATAAGTATAAATACAGGTGTTAAATTAAAAATGGGTATCAGTTATTTGATATCTTATTCTTATGCGCTATTCTCTTTTGTGATTTATAATGGGGAACACGAAAGTAGATCAAGGGACTGTACTCTGTTTTACAAATATTCCATTCACATTCACTTCCTGTTATTGGATAAACCGCCACTCGCCGACATCCGCCATTTCTATTTGGTCCTGCTTGATGCTGGAAGTTACAGAGTACACTGTACAATCTTTACATTGGCCAAGAAAGTTTTCAGGATTTTGCGGCATGGTTCCCCCTTGTCGGTGGTGCAGGACAGACCAAAAAAACCAAGGTCCCGTGTAGACATAAGTGTACATGTAAAAGATCCCTTGACAGTTGGAAGTGCCGCAGTCTGTCAAAATTTCCCCTAACAGCACACTGTATGGCATATGCCCGTCTTCATTAGCCCACATGGAGCAGAGCAGTAGGATATTAAAATTGTACCTTGTGCTAATATGTTCAATTACTAAAGAAAATAGCTTGATAATATTGAGAGATCTCTCTTGGAAACGTCAGCCACATATAGTACGAGCTGTTTTCCATTTATAAGTTATTACTCTATCCACTTACTAAATGCCTTTTGATAGATTAAAATGTATACCATTATCATCCTACAATAACATTATTTACCTTTATTTTTCAGATTAGTTAAAAATTTATTTTCTCTGGCTAGAGATCAGAAACCTAGTATAATATTTGTTGATGAAGTTGATGCTTTATGTGGTTCAAGAAGTGAAAATGAATCTGAGTCCGCCAGAAGAATAAAAACTGAGTTTTTGGTACAGATGCAAGGTGTAGGAAATGATAATGATGGTATATTGGTCCTAGCTGCTACAAATATACCTTGGGTTTTAGATTCAGCTATAAGAAGAAGGTAATGCTTTCACACTGTCGTGCGATGCGTTATGATAGAATTGTCCTTATTGAATCCACAATCTGGTATGTGCAGATACCTTCGGATACATTTCGATACAATCAATGCAATTGCTAGACTGACCTCAATATATGATAAGACCTGGTGGGAACACCATAATAACATCACAATTAAAACTACAATTTCAATCGTAGCGGAATCATGATAGTGGGAACCAAGCCAGCATAAAAGAAAAGAAATGAAATGAAATGGGGCTAAATGTTTTAGTTTTCCAGTCCAACTTGCCTTTTTGAAAACATGTACTCGTCATACAGTGATGCAGGATATAGGGCCTTGTATGGAACAGTGTCTAGTCATTGGCATGAGTAATGCTTTCGCATTTTGGTGTGCATGTAACATAACCCTTGATATTTGGAATTCTATCATTTATGCGACTGTAAACCAAGTTCTGATAATTGAATTTGAATTTTCAGATTTGAAAAGAGAATCTATATACCTCTTCCGGAAGCACCTGCCAGAACAGAAATGTTTAAACTTCACATGGGTTCTACACCACACAATTTAAGTGATGAAGATTTCAGACAGTTAGGACTGAGAACAGATGGGTAAGAATCATCTATCTATACTGATGAATTATATCTATACCAATATTCGTGACTTGTGTGTGTTTGCAAGTCTGTCTGTCAAGGTTGGTGGCTACACTAGGGTTTTGCCGAGGCTGAAATTTGGTGTATAGTGGCGACAGGCTACTACTCCCGGCTTCAGAGTTATGCCACATCCAGTTCATGGCTGTATCCATGCTACACTGGGTCAACCACTAGTATTTGATATTTACATTTTGATAAGATACGAGTGGCTGAGACCGGACAGGCCAATAGATCTGGGCAGCTGCTGGATCAAATGAAGAAGCCCACAGAGAAAGTAGACCTGAATAAAAGATATAAAAATCTATGCTCAAAAGTAATGCAGACAGATTTTAGTCAGAAGTGAGACGTGGTTTATCCTTTATAACGTTTTGTGTGATACAAACCCCTTTTTCAAATGGAAACTACATTATCTTGTGAAGTTGTCTTATCTGCAGGACTGTAGGCTATTTAACTAGAACATCATTCTAAGTAGCGTAGTCGTACAATTAAACAGCAACTTTTGTCAATAATATAGAATTATTAAATATGGGGAGCAATTTTCAACTGGTAAGTGCTCGATAAAAAAAAGCTGTCGTCAATTCAGTTGTTTGATAACGCTCAATCTTGACCAAGGGCCTTAATAAACAGTGACTTTATATGTTTTATTTGGTAGTTTTTCTGGAGCTGATATAAGTATTGTTGTAAGAGATGCATTAATGCAACCTGTACGTAAAGTTCAAACTGCTACACATTTTAGAAAGGTAAGATTGAATTTTTTTGAAACCAACAGAGTATAAATATTGTTGTTGTCATCAGTACCAAGACTTAAGTTGAACAATTGGGGCCATGTGTGACTGTAAATTGTTTACAGGAGACAACTTTATTTTTAGTAGTCAGTACAGCACAAATGTCCAACAAATTGTGTACAGTTTGTAGTGCAGTAGTCAGTACAGCACAGATATCAAGCAAATTGTGTGCAGTGTATGAATCAGTACGTCACAAATATCCAGCCAATTGTGGTAAAGGGTCAGCGCAGTAGTCAGTACAACATGAATGTCCAGCAAATTGTAGACGAACACTACACAAAGTATGTATAGGGTAAATGTGTGCTGTAAATAAAATCAACAGTGTGCAGTTCTCTTCTTTCCTGATGTAGCTAAACCTCTGTGACATTGATTAACATTAATGCTGTCCATTTGTGTCACAATATTACAATGGAGCACCGCAGGCTTAGGTTTTTTTCACAGCTTAAATTTAAATGACTGTCTGATATTATTTTAGGTTAAAGGTCCATCTCGTAGTGATCCAAATACAATAGTAGATGACCTATTGACACCATGTTCACCAGGTGCTCCTGGGGCTATAGAGATGAGTTGGATACATGTTGATGGTGATAAATTATTAGAACCCATTGTTGGCATGGTAAGTAAATAACTGTAGCTGCTGAATTTTACCTTTAAATTGAAAACCTAATCAACAAATGGTTAGTCCGTGTGCATCAACTGGCGTGGTTTTGATTTCCAGGTTGTATGTGGCAAGGAGTAGGGTCATCTCTCCGACCTCTTGGGTTTTCTCTGGGTCCTCTGGTTTCCTCGCATTGCTAAAGACCTCTACATGCAATTGAATTATTGAAATAAAATTAAACTACATGTTTGTCTCAAGATGTTGAACCCTCTCTCTCTCTCTCTCTCTCTCTCTCTCTCTCTCTGAGGACCTGGGAGGGAACAGTGTTTAATTGAGGTCAGAACCAAATTTCCCTCATAACACGCTGTATAGCGTATGCCCATCTTAATTAGCCTTGTGGGTGCAGAAAAAGTATGATATTAAATCTCATTTGATCTCATCTGTATGTTCTATGTAAACACAAACTTTTTAATTGATTCTCACGTGCTATTGCGTAAAAGCAAAATAATTTATGTATACGATGTATATGAGCTAGTGTTGTTTAATGAACATTGCATCTCATTTCCATTTATCAAATTATATTTTTAATTTTATTTTTTATAGAGTGATATTTTGTTATCGTTAACAACATCAAAACCAACAGTTAATCAAGATGATTTAGAAAAGTTGAAAAAATTCACAACAGATTTTGGACAAGAAGGATGAATAGACTATATTTATATAATACATGTACATGTATATAGAATTTTATCATATTGTATTTAAAATATCTAAGTTGACTACTCCAGTGATTGAATGGGTTGCTCCCCCTTTCTTTCTTTTGTACATTAATTTGTGTGTGTAAGTCGACTTGCAATTCAGAACCATAAACTATCATAATGAGTTATATATATCACATTGTTCCTGACCGCATTCTACTTTGTAAATCATTTTAAAATGTCAAGACTGCTTCATCCTTTATGGTACTGTGTTAGTCAACTGCACAGTTTGTTGTTTATCTCCTGCTAAAGAAATAATTACATGTATTACTATATGTTAAGCCTAAATGAATTGCTGAGACACAGAGTCAAATGTAGTGATGGAGTTGTAATTACCCACTTTCAGATGTAAATTTACTTTTTCTGTGCATAAGATTACATGCAGCAGTTGACCTTACAGGAATATATCTTTCAATCTTATAAATATGAATAATCAAATGTTTATAGTAATTCATAACAACATAAATACATGGTTTTCTGCATTATGTATGATTATCATGATAAACTATACGACTTCCTTTATAATCCTGGTTGTTAAAGAAAATATTTAATTCAATATATTAAACTCTAACAGCCTCATATTCAAGATGGTGGCAAACAAATCTACAAGGATTTGCTATTAGCCAATCATTTAAATGTATAGTTGAAAGACAATACACAATCAAAAGTATTTTTTCCAAACAGTTTGGTTCAAAATAATCTAATTTATGCAATAGTCATTTGAAGTTTACATTGTTTTCTACTGATGTCACACCCCCATGATTATGTACCCGAGATAATTAAATTAATGATTTTTTTTAATTGATTTTCATACAAGCAAGACGATTCTTCATCAAAGTGTTTTTGTTATTATTAATTACCAAATAGCAGCAGTATTTACAGTAAAATAGATCAACCCATTTTGTTGTGATTTAAATATGTGCTAGCAATTATGCCTGCATGTCATAATTTAAGTAATGAATCATATGCTAATCAAGCTGGTTCCACACAAGACCAAGTAGACTTTCCACCACATTGTTTATTTTGTTTTTGAGTGTATCTCTTTAAGGGGCATGTCCATTTATCGTGAGTTGGTGTATAAATCCCTCCTGCTGTCTAACACCCTCCTGGCTTTATAGTCTTGTGTCAAGGCACATCACCAGTGATCTTCATGCATTAGATTGAGCTCCTTCAGGCAGAGTCACGCTAACAGATTGATCTTGTTTTGAGAAGAATTCCTGTCCCGTGTGTAGAACAAACACTGCAAATGTAAAGCTTGTTTAATACTTTAGGATTGATCTGTTGGCCTAAAAATCTGTAGTGTAGGAAGGCTGGAGGTTTGTTTATTTTACACCAATTTGTTTTGATTAATTGTTTTTGTTACATCTTGCTATTTGTGAGATGTGATTTGTATGGTGTGATCTAGTGCTTATTGTTAATAACTTGATATTTATTATGATATATTTGAATGTTAAAATAATAATTAACAAACATTAATGGCCCACTTCTGTTTATAAATATTATTATAGTTTTAGTAACGGCAATAAATGGACCCAAATATTAGTTAAAGTTGCAATAGCATTTTTTTAAGTTATATTTTTAAAATGTATTAAAATAAAGCCCTAAAATAGATTGAACCTATAAACAGTCTACCTTGTTAAAGAATAATCCTATTAATCCTATAATTCACTATTTCCAGTTGAGAAATTGGCAAAAATATCATTTTCAACTTCAAATTCAAACGTTTGAATATGGCCGTCCATGGAGAGGAATGGGAAAACAAGGGAGGTAATTGAGTAACTATTTCCTCAATCAACCTGTGTCACCCATTTTAATGCCCCCAGAATTTTGCCCATGATCGTATAATAGTGAGTTGACAACCTTTTGAGGAAAAGACATAGAAATAATTATGTTTTGACTTTCTTAGAAAATATGAAATTTCCGCTTTAATAAATAAATCAAATGAAATGTGTCCATCGCTGATTCATTTGAATATGTAGAGGGCCAAGTCAATAGAAATAGGTCTCTTAATATCTATTTCCCATGGTTCTTCTCCTGATTTAAACAATTATTTGGGTGATATTTATTGGTTAATACTAAACTCCAGTGGGCCTTTAATTTGATATGTATACATTGTGTACACAAACTCTCTAAAAGATCATTGTTTTTTCAGTGACAATTAAAACACAATATGCAGTGATTGTTTATAAAACCATGATCAACAAAGACTGTTTTATCCCCACGATTTTCATCCTTTATTTTATGTCATTGGCCAATAGTCAGGAGTGGTTGTGTGATTGAGTATCCAAATTCGGGAAGCTTTCTCGGGGTAGCAATGTTTTGAAATTTTTTTTGTCAGCGATTAATGAGACAAATGAAGGAAAGCTCTTTTCATCTTACCTTCCAAATATAGAAAAAAATGACTATATATACTATAAAGATTAAAAGTACGTACAAATAAATGCTAGAAAGAGTTTGAACATGTAGTATATATAGTTATTGCCAACTTCAGTTGACATTTTAAGAATTTTTCACCAGCTGTGTACTTCAAAGACTTGATCATCTTTACAAAAATAAATAAAAATGAATTCATGAATAAACCCGAAATATGTTTGAACGGTTAAAGTGACAATTCCAATTTGGATTAATCTGGGGTGGATTCTTGACTTAGAATTCTAAAAAATAAAATGAAATGAAATGGGTTTTAATGTCCTACTGTTCTGCTGCGACTGAGCTAATAAAGAGAGTAGAGTGCTGCTGTTACTCATACAAAATGTCTTCATTATTAGGCTGGGTGGTTAACAAAATACAGAAATATGTAAATAAGGTTATTTGTATGAAAAATACATGTAATTATTATTATTATTATCAATGATTTGTTAAATGTTGTAATCCAACAAATTAGGAAGTTTGATTTTTAGAAATGATGTAAATATTGAATAAGTTGTTTCGTTAATTTTTTTTTTTTTGCAGTCTTTATTTTGTGCTTATATTATGATGAATACTTTTGTACATATTATTAATAAATTACTAGTAATGTAAAATTGGTGGTCTTATTTTTTGTTCCATCCTAACAACTAGAACCTGCATGACTGATGAGGGGAAATCCTGAGGAACTTTCAATGTCAACATCAGGAGTTAACCAGAGTTCTTCTCGCCAGATTGAAAGAAAGATGGAAATCTTATATTGTTTACACAGTATAAATTATTTTGCTCCCAAGAGACGATCTCACATAGTTGATGTACAACACAGATCAAAGGTGTTTTGATGGATTATCATGCACAGGACAGGGTATGCTTTCACAAACACCTAATACCTCTTATCATTTAAAGTGTTGATATAGCTAACAAATTTTGTAACTACCGAGAGGCCAACTGATGATATTTTACAGTTGACAAATATGCATTCCAAATATTTTTTTAGCATATTTTCAAATTTTAGTGGACGCAAGGGACATTTAAATGTGATAAAGTTTGCATTTGAACATAAAAACATAAATTTGAACTGATAGCGACATGTTCAGGTATTAATTGATTATTTATAACTTGATCAACACACGTACAGATTATCTGGGTTCAAAAGTCCATTCTTGTAGGCCTATTGATTTTAATTTATTATATTAATATATGCAAGCCACAGCTTGTTAAAATTAATACAAAGTACAATCTAATCTCTTAATATAGAAATTCTGGTTTTATAAATTGTTGATTAGAAGCCTAAGAAGGGTGTAAGTTTATAGACTAGAATTTTCAGTAGAAAACAGCAAAGTGGGGATGGTAAATTAATAACGGGATTCCACACTGTTACTATTTATATAACGGGATATCCCTATGACCTTGACCTCATAATATTAAGAGCATAACATCCCAAACGTGTTGTGGACTGTGGTAAGGGTGTCTGGCCTTGTTTGTCTTAATTTGTCACTTTTTTTTTTAGCTATTTACAACAAAGAATTGAAACTACAAAAACAGGCATTATGTTTCGAATAACTGAACAGAACTTATCGGGATTTTGCGCTAGACTTGGGTTATATTTAAGCCATAAAAGTCCAGTAAGTAAAATGTCGGTTAGAGGAAAGGTGCTAAGTGTTGAGAATATGAACCCATTTGTAAAGAATATGGAATATGCAGTTCGAGGTCCAATAGTTATCAGAGCTGGTGAGATAGAACAAGAATTAAGTAAGGTAATTTAATATTAATGACAGCATACCTGACTACCATATTAAATGCATTTCAAGAGCATTTAATAAGCAGAGCACATATTCACATATTGTAATGTAAACATTGAGATGATGTAATTGAACTGGGGTGATGTAATGGTTGTAATAGTTTAAGGTCAAACCTTATAATTACACTTTACATAAAATCTAATTTGATATTGTAACTTAAATGAGTATAGTTTCAATTTAGAAGCATTCTTGAGCGTATTTAAGTGGTATAGTGACAAATCCCAGACATGTAAATAAGACTCTTTTTGCAGGTTAAACCTGATTTAAAAAATGGGGATCATTTCCAGTTAGCTTATCTTGTTACTTTGCCCAGAAGCACAGAGTTGTTTGACTACGATACTCATACTGTACTGTGCAGCGATTCAATTTAAAAGGCCAGCTAGGGTATTTTCATGTACCGGTGCTGCCTATATCTTTGATGATGTAGGCCTTGGCCTGCGCATATTTTTTTATCATATCTGAATTACTATTACCGCACTAAACTTTTTTTCTTGTCCGCCTCTCGGCCTTCGTCTAATAAGGGGAGATCAGGATGGAAAATCCTGAGGAATTCTATCCAACCTTGGAGCTCTTGGTTGGTGTAGTCAACACCTTGTTCTCTGCAACGTATAAGAAATAAATGGATTATTTTTTAAAATTATTTTTCTGAACAGGGTGTAAAGAAGAATTTTACAGATGTAATAAGAGCTAATATTGGTGATTGTCATGCTACAGGACAAAAACCTCTAACCTTCCTACGACAGGTCAGTGTACATGTATAGCTTGTATCAGTCTGTTTTACAGAGGTCACACGAAAGTGGCGATAACCTTAACTTTTAACGCTGTGCAATATTGACCAATATACTGCCGTTTTCATTAGCCGAGTCGGAGCAGAACAGTAAAATGTTAAAGTGCACATAAAAGGGCCCTGAAAATTTTTCTATGTGAGCAGTCCATGGTTATTTTATCCACTTTACGTCAAATTCACATCAATCCGACAAAAATTAATTCAGCTATCTTCACTCAAAGTCGTAAAAATAGAATGTTTATTACTTAATTACCTATATACAGCCGGCGTGCGTATTCATTAACGCCTGACTGATTCCTTAATCCCCCTAATTAAATAAAACAATTGACTACTGAATAACTTGTTTTATAATTCATTTTAATTCAAGATCCAATTTAGAATTTGTTTCATAATGTACGGTCGTTCTATTTTCTCACGGCAGCGATTTAACACCCTCTACTATATGTGTGCAGTCCAAGCGATTCGAGATACATTTTCGTCAGAAGAGTATTGTGGTTCGAATTTCTCCAAGTAAAAAGATGTGGTCACGCAAAATATATCATAAACGTCAAACATGATTGAAACGCGATTTGTAAATGATGACGATTCGTTATCGACGTACGGCGCCTTTCTTTCTGCTTGCGGATTTGACTTTATTACTCTGGAATAGACCGTAAAAATGAAATAAGAAAAAATATCTCAATATACGTTAGAATTAACAAATTGAGAAGGGTCACCTAACTATCTATGTGTATCGCAAGTGTAGTGTCGTTTATAAGTGCCATAAATCAATCAGACTAAAGTTGCACAGAGATTAGGTCTTAAATAATAAAGAATGCTGATTAGGTAATTATCTTTTTTTTACGCCTGCCAGATCAATTGGCTTTGCTCACTGAAGTATTTGTAATAAAATAGCCACTATTATTTGATAATTGGTGATTAAGCAACATCTAAATATAAATCATTCGATGGATATACATTTGTGATAAGATAAGGTAATATTGTCTAACATCATTTCAATCTCGAAACCAGAAAAATTTTTGAAGAAATTTCTCTGGTGAATCGGGGTAGCCATTTTCCCAGAAGTGACGAATCACATGACTGTCACGTGACATGTATTTATTTTACGTGCCTGGATGACCGAATCACTTAAAAATATACCCACGCGTAGAAAAATAGATCTTTACAAAAACTTGAATTTGTACGGTTAGGATCCAATTTTTTATGTCAGTGAGTTGACTTTGACTCAAGGATCATTTTACAACAAACGAAACGACGATCCGACCTCTAGTTTTTGAGAAACCGACCCAAAAAGATTGACCAATCAGAGGTCAGAATGGGCGGGGCTTAGGTTTGGAAAAAAGTGGTAAAAATGGCCGGTCAAAGGCTGCCTCTTGGAACGAGATTGACATCATTTAACTTTTTTTGAAAAGGTATTTTAAAATACAATTAAATTGACATTTTAATCACTCACCAAACGGCACCAGGATCTCCACATTTGATCAAGTGTATTTGATATTCATTATTACAAAAACATCGATGAGCAAAGCTAATTGATCTGACCGGCGTAAAAAAAATGATAATTACCCTTCTAAATTAGAACCACAGTACTCTTCTGACGAAAATGTGTCTCGAATCGTTTTGACTGCACACGATGGTAGATTGTATTAAAATCGCTGCCGTGAGAAAACAGAATGACCGTACATAATGAAACAAATTCTAAATTAGAACCACAATACTCTTCTGACGAAAATGTATCTCGAATCGTTTGGACTGCACACGATGGTAGAGTGTATTAAAATCGCTGCCGTGGGGAAACAGAACGACTGTACATTATGAAACAAATTTTAAATTGGATCTTGAATTAAAATGAATTACAAAACAAATTATTCCGTAGTCAATTGTTTTATTTAGTTAGGGGGATTAAGGAATCAGTCAGGGGCTAATGAATACACACGCCGGGTGTATATAGGTAATTAAGGAATAAACATTACGAATATGCATTCGGTCACTGTTACGTCACTGGCGTCTGAGGGTTTCAAGAGTGTTTTCGATATTGGCAAAGTCGTTTTTACGTGATACGACTTTGAGTGAAGATAGCTGAATTAATTTTAGTTGGATTGGTGTGAATTTGTCGTAAAGTGGATAAAATAACCATGGACTAGACATATAGAAAAAAAGTTTAGGGCCATTTTATGTGCCCTTTAAACCCCAATTAATTTCATTTTGTGAACAAGGAACTGTAACACGATATTTCTGTGTTCATATGTAACAAAGTTTTGTGACGTGCCCAAGTCGATAGTTATGTCTAGCATCTAAGCCTGTTATCAGCAACTGTTTTCCACAATGTTTCTTGAGTATATGAGAAGCTTTATAAAACCTTTGGGGTTATTGGCTGGTAAGTAAAAATACTTAAATACATTGTTAGTTGTTGCCATGTTCCATAAGATTGTATAAAAAATTTAACACAAACCTGTCGTTGCTTATATAGGTAGCTGCTATTTGTACATATCCTGATGTTTTGCTCAAAGATCCCAACTTTCCCTCTGATGCTAAAGATCGAGCTCAAAGAATATTAGATGGTTGTGGTGGAAAGAGTATTGGTAAGTTTGTATGTATGGTCTATATTCAGTGTATTGTTTATATAATTGATATTGTAGGAGCATATAGTAATATACCTAGTGCATGTGTTATATAATTGTTATTTTAGGATGATATAGTGATAGTTCTAGTGTATGTGTTATATAATTGTTATTTTAGTAGAATATAGTAATATACCTAGTGCATGTATTATATAATTGTTATTTTAGGAACATATATAAATAAGTGGGTTTTTTTAGGAGCATATCATGATATTAAATGTGTATGTGCTATATAATTGTTATTTTAGAAGCATATAGTGATAGTTCTTGCGTTTGTTTTATGTAATTGTTATTTTAGGAGCACATATAGTGATAGTTCTAGTGTATGTGTTATATAATTGTTATCTTACGAGATTATATAGTGATAGTTCTGGTGTACGGGTATGTGTTATTTTAGGAACACATACAGTAGGCCTACTAGTTGTAGTATATGTGTTATATAATTGTTATTTAGGAGCACATTGTGATAGTTAGAGTAAATGTGTTATATAATTGTTATTTTAGGAGCATATAGTGATAGTTCTCTTATATGTGTTATTTTAGGAGCATATAGTGATAGTTCCGGTGTACGTGTTATAAGAGAAGATATAGCTAGATATATAACAGAAAGGGATGGACAAGCCAGTAATCCAGATGATATATTTCTTTCCACTGGTGCTAGTGATGGTATTAAGGTAAATATTGTATTTAAATAATAAACTCATCAGAATGTTGTTATTGAAGTGGAGAAACGTCTATTTATTTTGACACGTGAGTCAGGGATGCAACATTTGGATGTGTAAGGCTTTTGGTTTGCTTGTGGTACTGTGGGACCATTGGGGTTAAAACTGGTATGAAAGTATCAAGTAAATGTATATTGGTCTTACCCTTTCAACTCCAAAAGGGGAGCTAGAAAGAAAGGGTAGAGTGAAGAGACCATAAAAATTTGTTACTAAAATCTAATTATGCCATAAATATTCTACCCTCATTTATTTTCGGTTGAATAATGCAAGTCAATTATTACATGATCCCGTCCTTCGGTTAGGGGTCAAAGGTATGAAGAGTGATCAACATTGCACAAAGGTAGGATGTTTGGATATTTATTATAGACGGACAATCATATCACAGTTACTCTTGCTTGTAAGAAATAATTTAATATATGTTTGTATATTTCAGATTATTATGAAATTATTAATGACTGGTCAATCTGGTAAAGAAAGAGCAGGTGTGATGATACCGATCCCACAATACCCTCTTTATACTGCTACGATCGCTGAGTATAATGCCTATCCTGTACGTTTATATTTTTGACTATTGTATATTTTAAGAATTCAAAAAATCTTCACCATATTTTGTTGTTGGGGCGTGCTCAGAGCACTGTCGTAAGAAAGGATTTAGAAGCCCAGTTCTTTCTTGTCTGTATCTAGTTGTTCGAATGGAACTAAAAAAAACAGGGAAATAAAATTGAACCTTATGGTTATCCCTAAATGACCTAGTTTGAGTCAAGTTGATTGATTATTTTGAAACTTGTTTTATTGATTGATTAGAAGTAAGAATAACTGTATTGATTGATTTATTCTCCAGATTGGTTATTATTTAAATGAAGATAAAAACTGGGCTTTAGATGTAAATGAATTAAAAAGATCAATAGATGAAGCCAAACCAAATTGTAAACCGCGAGCTATTGTTATCATAAACCCTGGAAACCCAACAGGTATGTTTAAACCTCTGTTTCTTAGCTAAATAAGGAGTCACTGTGGCTTGGTGAGTATGGCCCACTGAATTGGGTTCCACAACAGTCTATATAGCTACATTAGTTCTGCTTAAAGTAGCTAAGTCTCTAACTCAATATCATTAAAAGTGAAAACACGAATTGTTTGTCAATTTAAATCAACATTGATGTTGTTATGTTACTGAGAAAAGATGGGCTTCTGATGTCCAATATTTAAGACAAAATAAACATTTTACCATTCGTAAACAAATTGTTTACCATAATGCGTCTCATTGCCATTTGTAACAAGGGTATTGAAGAATGAGACAAGACAAATTCCACAAGCAATGTCAATGTAGACTTGAATAACCAGACGTAAGAGCTTGCTATTCGATTAAGACTTCTGGCATATTCCGCTGAACATAACTGATATGAATTTCGAGTAAAAACAGAAACGATTGAATATAAATCAGTTTATATACATTCATATTAAATTTTTAAATGTGTTGCAACCCATTTGTGTTAAATATTAGCGATTTAGCTCCTTTAAGTCTTGGGTTCCATCTCAGTATTCGCAGAGGAAGTTCCTCTTGATATTCCAGCTTCACTCGTATCAGTGGTGCAGGACAGAGGGAAATGAAAAGACTAGTCATTCTGCATATAAACAATGTTTTTTTTCAGGTCAGGTTTTAACCAAAGAAAATATTCAAGATGTAATTAAATTTGCAAAGGAACAAAATCTGTTTATTATGGCAGATGAGGTAAAATAAATATATAAATGATTAATAAATAACTTTGTTTAGGAGAAGATCTTAAGAGAGAGGTTTGGGTGCGCATGTGGTCATTGAGTGGAATAGCGTCGTGTTGATAACAATTCACCCACTACCATTTTCTTGAGAGATTTTTACTTAAATAAATTTGAAACTGGCTGAGAAAGATCCTAGTGATTCTTTGGCGTGTTTTTCCCTTGTCAGGGCCAGAGGTGCAGAAAGAAGGGCCTGACAAGGATGGTACAAAATACTGGTGTGCAAATAATTCACTGAAGTTGGAATTTGAAATAAGAATAGCCTGCAGCAGTGCTATCTGGGCAAAATTCCCCTCATAGCACACAGCATGGCGTATGCCTGTCTTCATTAACTCAGTCGGTTTACAAAAAGAAGGCTCTCATCATTTCATTTTATTTCTTTCAGGTTTATCAACATAATGTATACGCCAAGGGCTCTGAATTCTTTTCATTTAAAAAGATATTAACAGAAATGGGACCAGAGTATAATAGTATGGAACTAGCATCATTTATGTCAACATCTAAAGGTTACATGGGAGAGTAAGTACATGTCTTCTTCGAAGAGCTGCCATGGCTCAGTGAGTAAAAGAGAGAGAAATGGGGTTTAACATACACAAACTAGGTCATTTCGGGACTAACATATGGTTTAATTTTATTTCAATAATTCGCTTGTGCGTAGGGGTCTTTAGCAGTGGGAGGAAATAGAGGACCCGGAGAAAACCCACCAGGTAGGACAGGCAACCTTACTCCTTGTCATGTACAACCAGGGATTCGAAACCACACCAGTTGACTCAATGACAGGCTTTGTGATACAGCACACACTTGACTCAATGACAGGCTTTGTGATACAGCACACACGTGCTAACCATTCGGCCATTCAACCTCCCCCCCCCCGTGAGTAAGATGCTGGCTAGCTAATCAGGAGGTCTCAGGTTCACGCCCACTGTTCATTAAAGTGGTCCAGATAAGTAGGAATTACCCTAAAGACTAAGGGCACACCAATGGTGTATTATAGTTCAATTTATATTTCAAATATAGAATATTTAGGGTTATCATATATCTAATTTTGTTTTTAAAGGTGTGGATTCCGTGGAGGTTATTGTGAGGTTATAAATCTAGATCCAGCAGTACGAGCTATGCTGCTAAAATCAATTTCTGCAAAATTGTGTTCTTCTATTTCCGGTCAGGTAATATCATCTTCCTGTTGAACTTTTTCTCTCAACAAGTTCCTAGCATATACTGAATTCATGGTTCAGGAACAACTGAATGGATTTTACAGGAAATTATTGATTAAAATGTCATTTTGAGAAGAACATACAGTTGTTTTTTTCTATGGTCGCGCTTGCAGTGTGCACCCCAAACTGCACCCAGGACCTTTATTTTTTGTCTCATCCAAACATCCAGACACACTTTCCCTGGGGAGCCACAGTGGCTAAGGGAGTAAGTTTCAACTTGTCAGTGGTGCCAGGCGAAGGGCTTGACAAGGAGAGCTGTCTAGTTGTTCGGATGGGATTGTAAACCGAGGTTCCATCTGCACTTTCATGATATAAGAGTAGGCTGTAGCGCCGCTGTCCTTCAAAATTTCCTTTCCATTTCATTTCATTTACACTTTCCCTGTCATCCCAACAGGAGCTACCCCAGAAATGTGGGAACTAGACTTGAAAAACCCCAAGGTTCTTCTCGATCACATGATATTTTAACAAAAATTGAGCTAACAGTTGTTTATTGTTTTGCAGTAGTGTGTCTTATCCACGGGTTTGTCGTGAATATTTTGTGTATGTGTGGTGCAGCCCTCCTTCCCCCAATATTAATGGAACATTCTCATTTTTTTTCTGGTGTCTCTGATGATTTAGTTAACAATAATAATTTATTGTTCAGTAATCACTGCTGTTGGATTATTTTGATTTTATTTTGACAGGCTGTAATGGGTGTGGTTGTTAATCCACCAAAACCAGGCGAACCATCTTATGATATCTTTCAAAAGGTAAATTAACATTATTTTAACCTTATTAGAACTGAAATTGTTATAACTGGTATCGAAGAGTAAATAGAAAGGGGTTCGATAATGACTCAACATCAACTAAATCATTTCGGATCTGACATATAGTACAAATGCATTTCAATAATTTGCTTGCCCTTTGAGGGGGGGGGGACCAAGTGGCTTAGTGGCTAAGGCGCTGGCTTGCTAGCCTGGAGGTCAGGTGTTCGATCCCTGTATTGGCCGAGAAAGTTCATCTTGATTTTCCAGGGTGGTTTTCCCTTGTCATTGATGCAGATCGGAGGGCCTGACATGGACAGCTGTCTAGTCATTTGGATGGGATGAAAAACCGAGGTCCCGTGTACACATTGACGTGCACGTAAAAGATCCCTTGGCAGTTGGAATTCGATATAAGAGTAGACCGTAGCACCGCTGCCCAGGCAAAATTTCCCTCATGGCATATGCCCGTCTTCCATTAGCCCAGGTTAGGTGCAGAAGAGTAGGACGTTAAACCCCATTTCATTTCATTTCACTGCTCTTTGGGTTCTTTAGCAGTGAGAGGAAACCTACAACATTAACATGAAATGAAATGGGGTTTAGCGTCCTACTCTTCTGCTTCTACAGGGGTAATGATGATGGGCAACAACATTGAGCAGATGTCTATAATCCTTGCCACATACAAGTGTGGGATTGAAACCAGACCACTTGACTCAAAATCATACCTTATGATCTAAAGCGCACACATTAGGTTGAAGACACCTCACATCTATTTTTAGATTATGCAAATGTCACGTCTATGGTAACAATTTTTAACACTTTGTTTGATTGTAGGAAAAATCAACAGTATTAGGTCAGTTAGCTGAGAAAGCAACCATGGTAACGGAGACATTTAATTCTATTGAGGGTATTACATGTAATGAGGTACAAGGAGCAATGTATGCATTCCCTCAAATAAAACTACCTCAAAAATTACTAGAAGCGGCTAAGGTAAGCTAACAGAACACCATTTTTATGGAAAAGCAATCACTGGTTTTATTCTAACTCTCAACGTTTTGACAGATATCTAGCAAAATGACATTTAGTAAACTTGAGGACAAAATATGTCAGTGTTTCCCAATCGTCGCTTAAAATTTATTCTATTTAAAAAAACTGCATAAAAACAATTTTGTGCCCAATCTGATTAAAACACAGATCCAATTTCGTTTCGTTTTTTATAGTTCAAAATTTCGTTTTTACTTGTCTTCACTACTCTTGGATCTGGAGGACTTGTTATTTAACTGGTGTTCTGCCTGAAATGAGGGGTCAGCCAATCAAATGGTCTGTCGAATCGACCGTTTGACCTTTTCATGCGTGGAACTGTGGGTAGATATTACCAGCCAACGACGTCTATACTAACACCAGCGGATAGAAATCATAACAAAACACAAGTGGATTTTGAAAAGCATGGCGATCGCTAATTGGTTAATCGAATGACTGACGTTATCAGGTCAAATGTCCCGTGCTTGATACCTGACGTCATAGAACGTGAGCGTCCACTATAACTAGTTAGATCTACATGAGTGTAGGCCATCGAAAGTATAAAAAACGAAACGAAATATAGATCTATATTTTAATTAGATTGTTTTGTGCCAGACAAAATGACAGGCACCAGAGGGCTTTTAACTGCCACAGCTCATGACAAGGCCCAATTCTATTGTTAGAATAGCTTAGAACAGCAGTGGTTGCAATACGGTGGTGACCCAATTACAATTTGTCATTATGTGGGACCCGTAGAAATTATTTCTGTAACTGAAAGAGATTTTGTTGGAATCTATTATTTGAATTAAAAACATGAAAATGAAACTAAATTTTCAAAGTTAGCTTTTTCTGAAATCTTGTGGATTTCTCAAACACTTGAATACTGTAAAATGAAGTAGATTTTTTTTGTATACACAATATTTTATTTCAAAATAATAAAGGAACAACCTATATCAGCCCTCTCCTAAAGGATTAAAATGAGTATTATGTGTTTGGATTATTTCAGGCTAAAGGGCAGGCCCCTGATGCATTCTATTGTTTTAACTTGTTAGAAGAGACAGGTATTTGTGTTGTACCTGGTAGTGGTTTCGGACAAGTAGAAGGAACTTATCATTTTAGGTAGGTCAATTGTTATATTAGTCTTGATTAGGTCAATTGTTATTCTCTTCTCGGGTAGAAATGAAATGGGGTTTAACATCCTACTTTTCTGCTCTGATTGGGCTAATGAAAATGAGTGTCTCAGGCACAGGAAATAGACTTTGATTTAACAACTTGTAAAACATACCTGGGCTAAGATAAATTGACATACTTTATAAGTTATGGAGAAGAAAACCAAAGGGAGTTTAATGTCTTACCTTTCTGCTCCATACAAGCTAAAATACGCGGACATGAGGGAAATTTTGGCCAGACAGCGACACAAATGCTTACTTTTATTTTGAATTCCAACCTTCAAAGGATCAAGCCAATTTGAACATGGAACCTTGGTTTTCAACCATCTGAACAACTCCAACATACAGTGGTTGATTTATTTATGACAATCATGTGCTAGTGCAAAAACCTTTGCCCAGGCATCTTCAGTCTGCTATTCTTTAAATTCTAACTGTCAATGGCTCTTTTTTGTGTACATCAATGTAAGCCATATTCCAAAAGCATGTAATATCAGTATTGTGAACAGAAGATGTAGATCTTTTAGAAATATTAAAGAAGCTATTATGGGGGGGGGGGGGTACATTAGACTGTTATTACTGCTGCTACTATTGCCAAATTGCCCACAGCATTGTGATCTTCAAGATCTGATATTTTGATCTTGCTGTGCATTTTCATTTTATTTTTCAGGACAACTATATTGCCACCAGTAGAGAAATTAAGAGAAATGTTAGGCAGATTTAAAGATTTCCACCTCAAATTCATGGCAAAATATTCCTAAAATAGATAAGGTTTTAAAGTAATATATAGGATTAATTAGTATACATTCAATTAAATCATAGGTGTCCCTGTCTTTGAAATGTCTAGACAAGTAAATCGGAACCATCATTGCACAGAATGTAAACAACAGTTACATGTACATATATATTTACCCAACTTTTGAAAATTATATATTATATAATGCTGTAAATCATAATATTACATTGAAAAAGATATATTATAAATATTACTGTTGTCAATTTAATTTATATTAAGTATTAAAAGGAATTTTATTTTTTAAAAAAGTTACATTAGATCAATTTGATTCTTATAATCCTTTTACATTTAATGTTTGTTAGTCTGGTTAGTTTTGCTCTGGGTTTCCATAGAATTGTGTACTGAAGTACCTTCCAATCAGTGGTGAATCCGGGGCCTCTCACTAAATAACAGTATAGGCCTACATTAGTAACAACCTCAGCTGAAAATGTTTTTTTTTTATGCAATTACAGATTTTTTAAACAGTTCCACCTCTGATCCAAGGTATTCTGTATTTGTTTGTTTTCACTGACCTTCACTATGGCAATCATGGATGCAGTTGGTTAGCCTCTGTGTACAAAGCTTTGGTTGAGACAAAATGATCCAGCTAAATTCATTAGCTGAAGGGCACCAGTATGTCAATTTTACAAACATATTATAAAGTGCTACCCGATTTTGTAAATTATTAGATTATGTTTTTTTTTGTATACGTTTATATATAGATATGATTGTTATATTAAGTATGAAATAATGGTTATTAATTACTAGTTTATCATAGGTATGAATCTCACATTTAACAAATTAAGTATTACTATATTAGCATTTGATTGAAAATTTACGATTTAATTATTAATTAATGAATGCATTATACTGGGGTTATTGTTTCAGTCACATTATGAATACCTTAAATACAGATGTGACCTCATCGTTTGATGTTCCATTATTTCAAGCAATGTTACTTGCAATGTGCCAATTGCACATTATTTATACCAGATGAAATACTGGACTTGCCCAAAAATGGACCAGGAACTGTGCATGAATTGTGATGTCATATGAAACCTGCACAATCAAATGGTCCATTTAAATTGGTGGATTTTAGAAGGTCTTTAGCAATGGGAGGAAACTGGAGGTCCTGAATAAAACCCACGAGGTTGGACAGGTGCCCCTACTACTTGTCACGTATAACCAGTGAACCGAAACCAGGCCGGTGGACTGTACAACCCCTGTACAATCTACAAACAGATTTTAAACCCACTTAGTACATCAGATAATGATTGCAGTGCTAATAATGAAGAAGTACACCATTTTTTGATTCAAACAAATACTTCAACCCCCTTGCCAAAACACATCTTCATAATTTGATATACTAGTGGACCCAATTACATGTATCAAAAAGCCAAATATTTAACAGCTTTTAATGATTAATTGATGGTTTATATAAGTAACCAAAGTAATGTTTCCACTAACTGTATGAATATAACTGTATATGTTTATTGTAATCTTTAAAAAGTCAACATTCTCTTCAAATATTTCAGTGGGTAAGATAAATATGTAAAGCAGAATATATAAAGGTATTCTTTATCATACACACAATGGACACATTTAATGTATTAATGGAGAAAAAAAATGAAGCTTTATATAATGTACTTGTTAAGGTTAAAATGGATGATTGATATTTTTATGGAATGAATTTATGACATCTTTTTTTTTTTTAGTATTTTATCTTGTCAAGTCCCATTAAGAATGAATGTTTCTACATGTAATTTAATAATATGATATGTAAATAAAAGTCAGAGATGAAGATGTTGTTCAGGTTGGGTGCTTTATGTATTTTGATATGTTGTTATTCTAAATGAAGTCTTATTTCAACAATAAATTCTCTGTGACGACACAGGTCTAGATCCCAGTCTCTTCCCTCTGAAAGCTTGACCCGTTTTTTATCAGGTTGTCTGAATGGGATTGGGGAACAGGCTTAGCCTATGTAAAACCCCTCTCCCTAAATAAAGAATGTGAGGGGCATAGATGGTCAAATGTGTTTGACTTCTTAACTGTGACCATGTTGAGGTTGCTGGATTATATAATGTTGGTTTTGTCACACATTATACTGACCCTAGCTTTATAAAATTCACCATAAAATAAAATAATGATTTTAACCATTCTGTTGTGTTTGAGAGAAAAAGAATAGTAGATCCAGTGTGGTGCTTTGGTCCAATGTTATCAAATGAGATTTACAATCATTACCCATTTGTAGAAGTGAAGTGTTTTCTTCGGTATGTAAACTGTCCAATAGCTTTCTATTCTGACATCAAGATCTAAAATACAGCTGTGGTTAGCTATCACTCTAGTTAGCTATAAAATATTGCTCTAGTAAGCTATAAACTACCCCTTAACTAGCTACAGGATATTACTCTAGTTGTCTCTCTTTAAAAGTGACTATTACTCCTGGGAGCCAAAAACTATTATCATAGTAAGCTATAAATTATTGCTTTAGTTAGCTATTAACTATCACATGACAACCAAAGTTATCTCTTTCTTTTGTATTTATATAATTGAAGTTTCAATTTTCAAACACATATTCTAATCATTGGAAATAACACTTTAAAATTGAGTTTCCTGAAAAAGAAAAGAAAGAAATGGCCTCTTGGCACTAAAATCTTAATAAAATTAATATAAAATAATGCAGGAAATAATAAATATACAAACGAACATAATATACATATGAACATAATATACATATGAAAAGAGTATATTTTGACTAGATATAATAATGTAAATTTATACTGCATTCAAAATTCACCCATTTATGCATGATCGCGCACTACAATTAAAACACACAAAACAGTCATTTTCAAATCTAGATAAGAGAGATTAAATAATTAATTAGTTTTTAGCTGCGATAGGAAGACTAAAAGTTTGAGATTCTTTAAGGTTTACTTGCAACTGATTCCAAAGGTTAAATACTTTAATAAATCTACAGTATATTAGGGAAAAACGAAATATCGATCTGTATTTCAATCCATAGGCGTACGGGCTCGATGACAGTTAGGGGGCAGAACCCGAATTGCCAGAAAAATTTTCAGGTTTACAGGCGCCCCCCCCCCCTTAAGAAAATTTTGGAATATTTGACGGCTGAAAACACGTTTTCCTTCTATTTCAACCCGTGAACAAAGCAACTTTAAAGTAATCTAATTTAGCTTAATTACGGTGCCTGACTTGAATTTCAATAACTCCTTTACAGTCTACGAAGACGGGAAAATTGTGAAAATTTAACTGCCGCAAACGCGTCTTCCTGCTATTTTAGCCTGTGAATACAGCAACTTCAATTTGGTCAAATACAGACTACCTGCAGACCCAAATTCCAAACAACCAATCAATCACCATCCCGGAGAAAATTTTGAAAATGTAACTACAGTAAATGCGTTTTCTGCTATTCTACCCCGTGTAAGTAACTCCAAAAGAACCAAATGGTTTTGTAACCGAAATCCCACTCCGAATTTCAACCATCCAATCAGACTGTTGCAGCTGCATTCACAAATACTAATCGATGCCCGGAAAATGTCGCACCAAGTAGGGTGACTCCAGACAAAATGTTTTAATCCATAGTCAACTCAGTACAAATTTGTGGTTTTCAATTAAAAGAAAGGTAAAATTAGTGTTTTATTAGGGCTCAAGGACAGTTAGGGAAGCAAAACTAAAAAAATTCATGTTTACAGACAACTGTGCCAGTTTTCTTTGAGAGGCGAAGAAGCTGAGCTGACCTTGTATAGACCTCCCAAGAAAATTTTGGAATATTTGACGGCCGCAAATGCGTTTTACTGCTATTCCAGCCCGTAATGTTAGTGTTTTATTAGATTTCGGGCACTCTATTTTGCCAAGTAGATGAAATATTTTTTTTTCTCACTTTACCTGTCTGCCCGAAAAGTCAGTTTGCCCGAAAGTTAGGGGGGCAGCTGCCCCCCCTGCCCCCCTGGCTCGTACGCCTATGTTTCAATCAGATTGTGGTCTTCTGTGCTTTTCTAAAATTGCATAGGGAACTGAATAAGATTTCAACAGAAATCTGACAAGGTATCTTTAAACAAATATGGTAATGAATGATGAATATTGTTTCTTTGACATTGAACATTTTTTACCTCACTTGATTTATTTACGACTTTCTAGGTTTAAGTTAGGCTATTTTTTTCTGTGCACAGTTTCTAATACATAAAACTTTAACAAAATATCATAGTTTTTTTTATACAACTAAAACAAGAGGCTGAAATTTTATAATATTTCTACAAAAAGGATCAAAAGTCTGCAACAAAAAATTGATATTGTATGTTTTTAATTTGACTATAAAAGTCAAAATGTTACATCATATAATGTGATGTGGCCAGTTTTATATTACGTAAGGACATAAAAAAACTTGAGTGTTTGAGGGTTATTATGTTACGTTCTTAAGATTTGATGCAGAGATTTTGACAAATTTTGCCATGTTTTATTTAAATTATCTACTTTGCAACTTACATTATTAGATTGTTGAAGTGGGATTAAAGAAACTGGCAATATTAAAATATGCATAAAAATTGATGGAATACAATTATTTAACCTAACAGGAGCAACATTTCAACTACAATTCAAACTCTCTCTTGTTGCTTCAGTTAAATTCAGCAATTGAATTCCATCAAGTTTTGTCCCAAATAAAATGGATTAAATTATTGCACTGATAAATGTGATGCAGTGATACACAGAAACTGATATGAAAAATGTAAGAAAACTTGAAAGTGATCCTCCTTTCATGATACAACAACAAAATGATAGATAAAAAAACCAAAAAAACAACAAACAAGCCTTTAAAGTTAAACATAAACAATTAAATTAAAAAAATCCAGATCTCGTATCGGTACGTAAAATTGTAATGTAAATGACAAGATTTTGGCACTAAAAATTCACTAATAAAACAAACCATAATAATTATATTAGAAAAATGGTAGCACTAATAATGCCTTTAAAAGTTCTTTGATTGAGCAAATTAAAGTTTGCATCCACATCAATATAAAACAGCACACCTGAGTCATATTACGATTGAATCAATATGCAAAATCAAATTCTGGAAGGCCAAAGCAATTGATTTTTAGTTCTTCAAGGTCTTGATTGAAAAAGTACCATTCAAATCTCGAGAATAAATTTTGTTTAAAATTTCAAAATTTAGAAAATTTTTAATTAAAGTCTTCAAGTACATGTATGTAAATGCATGAGCAATCAAGCAATTGATGTCTCCCCAACCCCACCTAACTCCTGAGAAGCAACATTTTTAATAGGTGTTCCTTAAAAAAGAAAATTCATACTGGTCAGGCCTTACTGGTAATTGCATAGTTTGTATTGTGGATTTGACAAATATTGTCTCAATAATTTATAGCACTGGGGTCTTAATTATTAGTCTGTTGTTCCACTCTTCTACTAATTGTTTAACCAAACAGGTTTGAAACATAGCATTTAAGTCATGATTTTAAGTTGCAATCCGAAATATTGAAAATCTTGTAAATCTATAGAAGCACACAAGTCTGTTTCTTTTTCTGATATACACATATATCATTATAAGAATATATATCTACATGTCTATGTCCATAATAAATTCAACATTAATGTTGAAACAGTTCCTTGTAAGAGAATTGGCCGGTTTAAACTACCATTTAACCATCACTAGTTCCTGGGTCTTGATAATCCATCTGTCAATATGTACATCTAATTATTCACTTATAACATAGATTCTTCACAACAAATAGTTTCTATCATATTGGACAAAATAAAAGAAATTGTTTCTTTGTCAGAGCTTTCACTGACTATGTCTTTGTCTATGTTCACTTTGTCTGCATTTGATGATGTTACAAACTTTTGATGATATCGCATTCTCAGTTCTTTACAAGGAGAGGTACAGATATTAAGTAACAGCACCTCTGGTTCGATAGATTGACAAGTTCCTTTATTAAAAGATACAGATGCTTTTACATCGGCCTTCACACCTTTTAATGGATTATTAACAACATTACACAAAGTTTTGTTTGTCACCACACCACCTTTAACAAGACAATTTTGATCCAACATTCTACATGGTGTCTGAACTGACCTTTCAGAGATGTCCCCAGATGTCCTAATTGCTGCATCAGAGATTTCACAAGATGTCCTTATTACTTCATCAGAAATTTCACCAGGTGTTCTAAATGCTTGATCAGAGGTTTTGCATAGCCTATTGACAGCTTTATCCGGAATTACACAAGATGTCCTTAATGCTTTATCAGAAATTTCACCAGGTGTTCTAAATGCTTGATCAGAGATTTCGCACAGCGTATCGACAGCTTTATCTGGAATTACACAAGATGTCCTTAATTCTTCATCAGATATTTCACAAGGTGTTCTTACTGCTTCATCAGAGGTTATGCAAGGCGTATCCACAGCTTTATCTGGGATTTCACAAGATGTCCTTATGGCTTCGTCAGAGATTTCATAAGGTGTTCTAACTGCTTCAGCAGAGGTTTCGCAAGGCGTCTTGACAGCTTTATCTGAGATTTCACCAGATGTCTTAAATGCTTCACCTGGAGTTTCACAAGGTGTCTGAATAGCATCTTTAGAGATTTCACTAGATGTCTTAATAGCATCTTCAGAGAATTCACAACATGTCCTGACTGCTTCATCAGAGATTTCACAAGGCACTGCGACAGCTTCATCTGGTATTTCACAACATGTCCTAATAGGTTCTTCAGATATTTCACAAAATGTCCTAATAGCTTCACCAGGGATTTCACATGATGTTCTAATGGCTTCATCAGAGATTTTACAAGGCATCGCGACAGCTTCATCTGAGATTTCACATGATGTCCTCTTTGCATCTTCAGATATTACACAAGATGTCCTAATGACTTCAACAGGGATTTCACAAGATGTCCTAATGGCTTCAACAGGGATTTCACAAGATGTCCTAATGGCTTCATCAGAGATTTTACAAGGCATCGTGACCCCTTGATCTGAGATTTCACAAGATGTCCTAATGGCTTTATCAGAGGTTTCACAAGGCGTATTGACAGCTTCATCTGAGATTTCACAAGATGTCCTAAATGTATCTTCAGATATTTCACAAGATGTCCTCATGGCTTCAACAGGGATTTCACAAGATCTCCTAATGGCTTCATCAGAGATTTTACAAGATGTCTTAACTGCTTCATCATAGATTCTAACCACTTTATCTGAAATATCATGAGGAGTCTTATTAATTTCTTCAGAAATTTCACAAGATGTCTTAACTGCTTTATCAGACATTTCCTGTTCTTGCACATCAGAAATTTGATTCAGAATGAAATTTATTGTAGCTTTAATGTCCAGAATTAATGTTTTGTCATTGGGAACCTTATTTGACAGATGATGGATCATTCTTGTACTTTCAACATCATAACTTTGAGTTTCCACGTTCCCTTGTTCAATGCCATCAAACACCAACTCCTGAATTTCTGGTCTAACAGCAACATCATCCACACATATAATAGAACACTGTTTCTGACTAGCCCAATCACTATTAAAATCAGACAGTAATAATTGCTGGTTTTTCTGTTCTGAAGTTTCTACGTCCACATCTTGCACAGAGGTAACACTTGTTGTCTCCATATCTTCAGTCATGTTTTCATCAAGGACTTTCTTCTTCTTCTCATTTGACATAAGATGAGGTGGAAGGAACTTCTCCAACAAAACAGTAAATGAGTCATCGGCATTATCTGTGTCATCTTTTGTGTCCTGCTTTTGATGGGGTATTTCTGCCCAATTTTTGGAATTCAGTTTCTCAGAATCTGGCAAACCCACTGGACATGATGAGAAGCAGTAAGATGTTACTACCTCTGTGTCAACAAGCTTTGGTCTGGTTTCTTGAACTGTGTGGATTGGTGTTTCTTGAAATTGACAATTTTCTCTCTGTATTTCTTCATATTGTGAATTATCTTTTAGAACATCAAGGATTTCAATATTTATTGGAAATTGGAAATTGACTTTTTGTAGTTCATTAACTTTCGGGTTGTCTTTTGAGGAATATTTTGATACATCCTTGGTTTTGACATTAAATTCACTCAATACAGAATTAATTACAGTTTGATTTTGGGACAAACAGTCATTTTCTGGCTTATTAGAGCTGTTAGAATCAACCTTATCTACTACTCCCACAGGAATTGTTTGAACGTTTTGGACTTTATCACTGGTTTCTGCTTGAATAACAGGAACTGCTTGAATATCAAGAATTTTATAACTGGGTTCTAGCTGAGAAGAGTCACTCAAAAGAGCTTCAGATGTTACAGGAATTGTTTGAACGTTTTGGACTTTATCACTGGTTTCTGCTTGAATAACAGGAACTGCTTGAATATCAAGAATTTTATAACTGGGTTCTAGCTGAGAAGAGTCACTCAAAAGAGCTTCAGATGTTATAGTAGCAGAACAAATAGATTTTCTACATTTCATGTGGGTAAAAGTTTGTGACATAATAGGAGTGTTATAACTTTGGGCGATTTGAACTCCATCTTCTGTAAGTTTATGAGAAGAGGAATTTGAAAGATCATCACAATTTGTACTATTATCTCTTATATCTTTGTCCTGACTTTCTCTGTTGTTTCCTTCAGAATGTAAATTGTTCTGACTAGCTCTGTTGTTTCCATGATAATGTAAATTGTTCTGGCTATCTTTGTTGTTTATATGAGGAGGTAAATTGTTATTTTCTGTAACATAAGGTATAGGAACTGAATTTGGGATAGAGAGATCATAATTTTGATGAACACAACTTTTCTCGTTGCTGTTTAGTAAACCCACAAATGTCTCCACACTAGCTGTTGAATTTTCAGTTAATACAGGCTGAGAGAATGAAACTGGAACTGCTGTAGGATTTGATGCCAAACAAAATGTCTTATCATTGAATAATAAATCATATGGATTATTGGAGCCAAATTCAAAATCAAAAGATTTGTGACTTCCCCAAATCAAATTTTCGTTTGCCACCGATATTTCACCGGGTTCAAAACAAGGGTTGTCATCATAATTATAATTCAGGAGGTCAAAGGTGACAGGAAATGTATCGAACACATTTTCATTCAAATTGGCGGCATTGATATTTTGAGGAAGTAAAGTAGGGAGCTTGTTTGGATCAAAACATTCAAAACTGTTTCTCTGAAGGATTGGATCATTGTCATTTAAATTTATAGCAGACATAATTTCGTCCTGGTTGGCTAGGACCTCGGTAATGATATCATCACTAGAACACTTTTCTTCAAAGTCTTTAGAATTGTCGATTGAAACCATTGGTAAGACTGAAGCGACTTTAGTTGACAAACATGTGGTTTGGTCCAGTGCAGACCCCGATGCTTCTGGTAAAATAATTTCTGATGTTTTCTTGTTAGTTTGATCTTTTAGACTTTTTTCAACTTTCGTCAAGAGATTTTGAATTTCTGGGTTGTCATGGTAAAATCGTCTGATTTCTTCAGCTTGTTTTACAGGGTCTCTTATATCCTGGGAATCACTCTTTGAAAGGTTCATGTTTGGAAATGTTATCAGATCTGACAAAGAGAAAAGTTAAAGATTCACAAAATTCTAAATGTTGTTGTTATTTCTACAAATTCTTATATCATCTTACCACCTGGGGGGCCCATTCCTTACACTATAAACCTCAGAATGCCTCGTTCGGCATTTCTGTCCAAACGAGGTAAAGAAAATGCCTCGTTGTCTGCAGTTCCGAAACGAGGTTTTTTAAATTGCCCTTTTTTTGGGAACGAGGTATTTTGTTCAGAACGAGGCTTGGTAAAATGCCTCGTTTACTAAACGTGGTTTTTTCAAGATAGTTATTAGCGGTATATCGGCCAATTTGTAAAAATTAAAATTTATGTTATTTAATACGAAAATAAAACCAGTTCAAACTATATTATTATCAGAGAAATTGACAAGACAAGAATACACGCCATCAGTGGAGGTGTAAAACAATTGCAGACACACAGCTGTACCTTGATTAATTGATTGCCCCCAATAAAATGTCACAACACCACAGTTGTTTCTTAACACCTATACTGATTGGGGCAATAAATCAATCAAGGTAGTGATGTGTCTGCAATAGTTTTACACCTCCACCGATGGCGTGTATTCTTGTCTTGTCAATTTCTCTGATAATAATATAGTTTAAACTGGTTTTATTTTCGTATTAAATAACATAAATTTTAATTTTTACAAATTGGCCGATATACCGCTAATAACTATCTTGAAAAAACCACGTTTAGTAAACGAGGCATTTTACCAAGCCTCGTTCTGAACAAAATACCTCGTTCCAAAAGAAGGGCAATTTAAAAACCTCGTGTTGGAACTGCAGACAACGAGGCATTTTTTTTTTACCTCGTTTGGACAGAAATGACGAACGAGGCATTCTGAGGTTTATAGTGTTAAAGCATGAAATGGAATTTAACGTTTTACTTTTAGTGCCTATACTCTTATTTCTTTTACGTGTATGCCAACATATACACAGGAACTCAGTTTTTTTGTCCCATCCAAATGACTAGACATTGTTCCATACCAGGCCCTGTGTACTGGACCACTGGACAAGGGGAAACTACAATGAAAATACCAAGAAACTTTCTTAGGCCAACACAAGGATTAAACCATGGATGTTCAGGTTTGTGCGCCAGCACCCTACTGTGCCACCATAGCGACACAAATGTAGAACCTTGAAATGTGATGTTTGTTTGATGATTCGGCTCAGTGACAAAAAGCTCTTCCACACGATTTCTCAGGAATGACTGTCCGAGACCGATATATTCTTTTTGTATGGCCTAAATATCCATTGGTTCATGAGACATCTCTACAGCACACGTTTGACAACATGGTCACCCAGCCCAAACTAATGAGTGTGTCTGAGAAATGAAATTTAACCTCCTACTTTTCATCGAATTATCCGACCGCAACTTTCACACATCTACAGCACACATGTTCGACCACATGGAAACCCATACAGATTTTTGGGGGAAGGAGTGTGTCTGAGAAACGAAATTAAATGTCCTACTATTCTTCGATTTGTAAGACCTTAATTTCCAGTGCTTCATTAGACATCTGCAGCACACATGTTTGACCACTTGGAAACCCAGCCCTCACTAAAAACAGAACTATGATGAACTGTGATCAAATGAAGTAAATGTTTCTACCTGCAAATTGTGATAAATCGGGTAAAGTAGCTGTACTGCCTGTTGTGTTGATATATGTCTTCAAAATAACTTCTAAAATCTGTCGTTGTACTCGAACCAAAGTTAAATGTTGTAAACTACGTTCGTGTCTTGCAAAAACAAATTTACTGGAAAAATCACGCTGACATACTGTACAATGATGAAATTGTTTGACATGTATTCTACGATGATTTTTAGCTTCTTCCTGAAAGTATTTAATAAATTGATTTACAGAAAATCACAATCAAATAGGAAAGTTATTTCATTAATGAAGAGACCTTGTTTCATGTCAGACCATTCAAACCTTTTATTGCCTGTTTCTACATCTACAGGTCACCATTGATTAACAAGTTCAATAGTACTTTAAAGAGAGAGAGAAAAAATGCATCTTAACATCCACTCAAGATAAATGTCATTTCAGGACATACGGTTCAATTTTATTTCAATAAATCACTTGTGCATAGGGGTCTTTCCAGTGGGAGGACCCAGAGAAGATCTACGTGGTTGGACAGGCGACCCTACTTCTAACCACGTACAAGAGGGGAATCAAAACTCACGCAACAATGTCAGATCTTATGACCGAACACATACGCATTGAACCATTCGGCCATTCAAACCCAACATATATTGACAAGGAACCAAGCACTCAAAACCCCCGCCAAGTAAGATGGAAAAAAAACCCCAACATTTGCCGATATCAAACATACCTTGTTTTTAAAATCTGTACGACATATCTGACACTTGTGTGGATGAACCTGAGTAATATGTTTTCTCAACAGTTCAGGTACTCGTGTGTGAAACTGTTGACAATATGGACAAGACTTGATCTTCCCGGTAACTGCGGCTCCTTTAGATCCTCTACTATTATGAGTAATAACTATTCGTGGTTTATTTGGTAGCGAAGCAGACAATTTCTCTTCTCCCGACTTCTTTTTCTGTATTGCTTTCTTTTGAATGCCTTTTGGTGATATCAGTGGATTGCTCATTTTGACTTTAGCTGGAGACTTTTTCATAGGAGACTTTGCTTTAGATAGACTATGTTTGGTTGGGAGAATTTTTTCAGCTTTAGTGCTTTTGGTTTTAAGAATGTCGGCAGAAATGTCATTACATTCATTATCTGTTTGGGAATCAAAAGATTCAGGAATGTCAATGTCATCCTCAAATCTACATGACGGCAGAGATGCACTTCCATCATCTGAAATTTCAGTTACATCTGATGTTTCTCTAGTCTTTTTATCTTCAATTTTTCGAACATTTGATTTCTTGGGCTTTTTCAAACTTGTCTTTGCTTTGACATGAGATCTTTTGCAAATTGTACAGGTATCAGTTTCAAGGCAGGAGGATGTTTCTCTTTCTGGTTTAGAGCCACCAGAAGACTTTTTATATTTCATTTTTCTTTTCTTATTTACTGGAGAAGTTGTTCTTGGAGATGATGGCAATTCTTCAGAACAATCATTTTCAAGATATTTTGGGACAGATTTTTTGATATGTTTGTCCTGTGATGGTTTCAGTTTTGGTTGAGCAGATGGTTTATTTGATGGTTTTCTCTTCTTTTTTACTGTAGAAGTTGTTTTCTCATTACTTTCATTTTCTCGATTTCTTGAGTTAGGTTTGTTGAGATCTTTGTTTTCTGAACAAGTTTTTTGATTTTTTCTTTTATGATTAACATCACAAGAAGGTCGGGCAAACTGTCCCGATTTCTGTTTTTCTTTTAAAGCTTTTAATGTGTTAAATATAATACTACTTCTTGGAACTAGGGTACCTTTAGTTGATTTATTTTCTGTTTTGGAATGATGTGAGGAACCTATATGATTAAAGTTTGTATGAAGACTGCCTTCTGAACTCTCTGAAACAGAACGTATTCTTCTTCGTTTTACGTTCACTATTTTAGAGCTGGAAGCATCAAAATAAGACCTAGATTTGGAAATTGTAGATGTCTTTTCATCATCATCATCACTTGATCTTATAACTTTTGCTTTCTTCTTTGGAATAATTGTTTCAAGTTGGGATATTTCTCGTTTGCGGCCACGTTTTCTTTTAATTATTGTTTCCTCGTTACGACGCTGTGTAATATCTTGCACCAATACTTTGCATGGTGTAACTATCTCTGGTGAATGTCTACTTGATTTGTATTTAGACTGTTTGTGGGATTCAGAATTTCTAGTTCTGGGAGTTTTATATTTATCCAAACAACTACTGTTCTGATTAGGTTCACCTGAGGAGTTCCGGGATCGTAGAGGATAGATCTTTTCATGTGGAGTCTTTGATGTTCTTGAATGTTCTGATATTGATCTTGTAGGTTTTTTAACTTCTGTTTGTCTGCTGAAATCTGTTTGTTTTACGGTACGTTTGTTGTTAATTTGACACGATGAGTCAGAGCTGATGGAGAAAACAGAAATCGGGCCATTGACTACGGAGTCTTCACTACAGCTTCCACGTGAGACAGACCTCTTCATGAGATATTTGCAGACATTTTCTTGATGTCGTCTGGATGTTTCTGCAACTGACTTATTATTAACTTTGCTCTGGAATTTGCTGTTTTCACCTCCATTTTTCTTAATTACTGAAAATTCACCTTTAGATGATGGTAGTGACTGTTTATTTTCAATGGAATTATCTTGGAAAAGCTCCTTTTGACATTTTCCTGATCTAACCATTGGACGGCTTCTTCCACTTGATTTTAATGTAGATTCTACTTTCTCTGTAGGTGGAATTTTCTTTACATTAAATGTCGGACTTTGTGACATTGTCTGTGATCTAGTATGTTTAACTTTTTTTACACTGAATGACAAACTGGGCAATAATGGCGACATGGCACGTTTAGATTCGGATTTTGCCAACTTGAATTTTTCAAGTTTGGCTAGAATCATAGATAAATTGTTTTCAGAAAGGCACCGGTTTTCAGTTAGTACAGATTTTTTTAGCGAAGAGTGTTTTTTGTTAAAGCTTAATGGTGTACTAGATCCACTACTGTCTTTACCGTATTTCTGCAGCGAAGTCAATGAACAGTATTTTTTCACATTTGAGTTTGAAAGTGCTTTATAATTTAACAAAGATCGGTACAGATTTTTCTCTGCAAGCAAACTCTTAGAAAGTGGAGAATTATTCATACAAATATTTTCTTTTCGTGCACTATTTGGACATGAGTTACTTTGTGAATCCAAACTGTATGACCATTTTTCCCTTTTCTCTGGCTGTTTTGTTACATTGTTTTGCTTTTCTTTATTATCAAAAGATGACGAATTTCTAATTTTATAGTCCAGGATATTTTCAACAGCTCGAATCTTCAGATGCTTTTCATATTTTTCAATTGGAGATCTGACGAATGATTCGGATGTCTTTTTGGGATAATCGCCCATTTTAGTATTGTCTTTACAAGGACTTCTGGTAGATAAAACATTGAGTTTTTGTTGTGTTTCTGGATTAACATTGGAAACGGAAGTTGTTTGAAGGTCATTATGTAACATGTAATTGTTTTGATTCGTTACTTTACTAGTCTGTGCAGAGCCTTTAACATGATATCTATCAGAACTCGAATTCTGGTTATTTATTTTTTCTGGTATTGGATCAGCACATGAGAAACGATTTGGTCGTCTTTGTTTGCACCCGGCTGGAAAACTACTTCGAAAGTCATTATTCCTCTGTGGATTACTTTCAATACTTGGTATCTCGTTTGATCTCAAGTGACCATGCCTCCAAACATCTCCTTGGTGATTAATAAACCTTTGTTGGAAATTATACCCTTGCTGTTGAATTTGGTTAGTATAATTCATAGGATGATCATTCATTAAATAAGCACCTTGATGCTGCATTCGGTTCTGTATGTAACAAAAACTTTGGATGTTGCCAGCTAAGCTTTCAGTTAAAGGATCATTATTATTAAAACATTGTGGTTGCTGGGGTGGTGGAATTGGTAAATGAGTTGTGTAAGTGTTTGGATACAAGAGACTTGGTATATCTCTTTGAGTGTGAAAATATGGATTTGGGTATGATCGTTGATTCTGATGTGGATTGTCTTGCAATAGCTGTGAATTGTTTTTTTGGTAAGATGAATAATAATTGAATCCACGTCGGTCCATTTTAAATACTGTTCAATAATGAATTCTGTTTACAAACTTTTAATCTATCAAAGTTCCCTTTCCTTGGAAAAACTGAAAGTATAAATTAAAAATATTTTGTTACTTTATTGAATTTATCATAAAATTATTGGATTTTAAGTATTAAGAGAAAGAGTAAGATAGCCATCCATAGCGTGGAAATACACCCGTACAGCAGCTTATCTGAAAGGAAAACCTTGATGTTGAATACCCTCTATAATATTTACAAGGTTTTTTTTGCAAAAGGGGGCATAACCCTGGGACAGACAGTTGTCCTCGCACAATACACCCATACAGCATCTCAGTCTTAACAACAACTTATCTGAAAGAAAACCGTTGATGTTGAATACCTTTATGCAATATTTACATTTTCACAAGATTTTTTGCAAAAGGAGGTGGGACAAACAGTTATTTTTTTCTTCGGACGATGACCATGTTTCACACCAAATTTTTTTTAAAAATCTGTCACGAAAGGAGGAGGGATAAATCCAAAAGCCAAGGTCATGCAATGCTGAATATGGATTGGGTTTGTCTTCTTATGACCCAAATGCATTACACTAAACTTGCAAGACATGTTAACCAGTGGCTGCCAGGCAGGATACGCCCACATTTTCGAGAGATGGATAGAGAACAAGCTGAAAAGAAAGTGATTTTTCCTACAATCAAGGGCCATTTATGAAGTTACAATTCGATATGCAAAAATATCAAATGGAACCAAGATCTTAGGGTTATAAACATGCATTTCAAGTGTCAACAAAATCAGAGTAAAACTGTGGTCTCTACAGGGTCTAGAACCTTGATATACCATATTTTTATAGTATTCACGTACAAGCGGCGGCCATTTTGTTTGGCAGTTATGGTCCGATTTTCATGAAATTTGAACTCAGCCATCATTACGGTGTAATGGTGATATCAATCGTTTTTTTTAACTCCAGAGGGACGACAAGCTAAAAACAGCGATTTTTCGGACAATCAGGGGCCATAATTCAGGAAGTTACGATCCGATGGGCGCAAATATCAAAAGCACCAAGATCTTTGGGATATAAAATTGCATGTCAAGTTTCATCAAAATCGGTTCAAAATTGTGACCTCTACAAGGTCCACAACCTTGACATACCATATTTTTATACTATTCACGTACAAGCGGTGGCCATTTTGTTCTTAAATTTTCACGAAATTCTACCTCAACCTTCTTTACAGTGTAACGGTGATATAATCAGATGTTTTTTTTAAAATGGATAATTGTGACCACAAGCTAAAAAGGTGATTTTTCATACAATCCGGGGCCATAATTCAGGAAGTTATGATCTGATATGCGCAAATATCGAAAGGAACCAAGATCTTTGAGTTATAAACATGCATTCCAAGTTTCATCAAAATCGGTTCCAAATTGTGACCTCTCAGTGTTCACAACCTTGACATACCATATTTTTACACTTTTCGCGTACAATAGCCTGGCAAAATGATGGTTGAAGGTTAACTACAGAACAAAATGTTGTGGAATGCTTATTGATTGTGTTCAGTCTCTTATGAACCCATTGAATCTTAAGGACAATTAGAAATTATAGTCTCTATTGCGTTCACAAAGTTTTGGGCAAGGGGTAGGTAACTCCGGAATGGAAGGTCGGAGATCACTGATCCTTGATAGGGTTCGTCTTCTCATAGCTTGAATGCATTGCACTAGATTAGTTTTGAAAAGATTAGTTTAAAAACTAGATAGCCTTTTACCCATCCAAAAAGTTTTCAGCAAAAGTGTTGTAACTCCAGATCAGATGTTCAACCATCCGAATTAGAAAAGGATCTGTTAAAAACTATAGCATCTTTTGCCTTCACAAGGTTTTCAGCAAGGGTGAGGTAACTTCAGAACAGGTGGCCAAACTTTGATTATCAACAGGGTTATACTTCTCATGACCCCAATGCTTCCACCAAATTTGAGAAGATTCATTAAAAGTTATAGCTGATATCAGCAGGGTTCCTCGCCTCCATGACCACAATGCTTCACACTAACTTGGAAAAGACTCCATCAAAAACTGTTATCTCTATTGCTTTCACAAACCAACTGTTGACGGACGGACCGACACATAATACATTATATAGCATCCATTCAACACAAACTAGGACTGAGTTGTTCATTTGGAGACTAATAGTGGTTGGAGAAAATGGAGAACCCCGAGAAAACCCCTAATGTTCGGCAGGCAACTCTAATCCTTGCAACATGGGATTGAAAACATGACACTTGCTTTGATCACAGATTTTCTAATGTAAAGAGCATGTGTTAGACCACCAAGTCATCTAACACAGCAGCCATTTTACAGTTCTTTTGGATGTGTATCTGATTTTCAAGATGTTCCTTATATGATTTTGTATTTTGAATTATGCTTAATGAGAAGTTGCTATAAATAAAAAATTTAAGACATTTTTATCAACTAACCAAATTGCTTGGAATTTAAAAGTGAAGATATCGGTTGACAGTAGCATAGGCGTAGGAGCCGGGGGGCATTTGCCCCCCTAAAAATTTATTTTCGGGCAATGAAAAATTCGACGACCTTTTTTTTCTATTAATGTTTAGAGAAAAAATATAACTAACTTATTTCTATGAGATCCACGCTGCCCGAAAAGTATTTTCTCGTCTTTTTCTTGTCCACTGCATGCCCGAAAATATGCCCGAAGCTCTCTTATGATAGGTATGCCCGAAAAAACGGGCATCGGGCCGGAAAACGGCAGAGGAAACGAGCCAAATGGAAAACTGCTAGGAAACAGCCAGTTGCCAGGGTGGATTCACCCGTTTTCGGACGTCATTTTTGCTGGACGTCATGGCCGTGCCTCTCACTTTTTCTCAAAAGACTATTGGACTACTTGAGAAACTGTACGAAATTGTGAACATTCTGCCATATGGACGTGCCTCTCATATTTCTAAAATGTTTTACTTTTGTTCATGAGTCCTGATTTGTACGATCAATTTGGTGAGACGATGATCTCTGAATATCAAAATATTGTTTAATTTTTTAGAATTATATTGATTTATATTATATTATATTGATCATATATAATCAATATCATATACTATATATTGATCATATTGATTTCGATATATATACTATATTAATTATATTATATTGATTTCGGGCAATTTTCTCTTATGCCCCCCTGAATTACTTTGAGCTCCTACGCCTATGGACAGTAGGCCTATACTCAGTTTCAAAGCACCTGGGCGAGTTCGTCAAATACACTGATTAGCTATAAACAATTTTTGTGGTTGTACATAGTTGAAAAAAAAAACGTGTGATCATTCGATGCACATCGCACCTTGAGGTGATATGGCAATCTGGGATAATCGCTTCGGAAATCAGTGTTTATAAATTCGCTGATTGGGGGTAATCAATTTGAATTAGATGGACGTTAAAGATAAAAAATAGGTTGCCAGGCAACGAAACATACGCCCACACAGCAGCTAAATCGTCCGGGCAGTCAACAAGAGTTGTCGCATATTAAGTTATTATCAGAAAATCATTAGAATTTGTTTGGTTTTTATTAAGTTCTGCCCCATGCTAAATTACCATGTAACGGTGATATAATCAATCGTTTTTTTAAATCGGATAATAATTTTGACGTCCAGAGGGACCACAAGCTAAAAAGGAAGTTACGATCCGATGGGCAAAAATATCGAAAGGAACCAAGATCTTTGGGTTATTAACAAACATGTCAAGTTTCATCAACATCGGTTCAAAATTGTGCCCTCTATAGGGTCCACAAGCTAAAAACATGATTTTTCGTACAATCAGGGGCGATAATCCATTAAGTTTCGATCCGATACATTCCAATATCGAAAGCACCCGAGATCTTATGGAGATAAACCTATATTTCAAGTTTTGTCAAAATCGGATGAAAATTGTGACCACAACCTTGATATAACATATTTTCACACTATTCGCGTACAAACGGCGGCCATTTTGTCCTTCAATTTTGGTCCGATTTTCACGAAATTCGAGCTCAACCTTCATTACCATGTAACGGTGATATAGTTAAACGTTTTTTTAAATCGGATAATAATATTGACCTCCAGAGGGACCACAAGCTAAAAAGGGCAATTTTTCGGACAATCAGGGGCCATAATTCATGAAGTTACGATCAGATGGGAGCAAATATTGAAAGGAACCAAGATCTGTGGGTTATAAACATGCATGTCAAGTTTCATCAAAATCGGTTCAAAATTGTGACCTATATAGGGTCCACAACCTTGATATAACATATTTTCACACTATTCGCGTACAAACGGCGGCCATTTTGTCAGTCAATTTTGGTCTGATTTTCACGAAATTCAAACTCAACCTTCATTACCATGTAACGGTGACATGAAAATGTGGGCGTATAAAAATTTGTTTTAATGCAAATCAATTTGCCTAATCAATGGTCGATGAAAATGCCTTTAAGTTTAATACATAGACCATTCAACTAGTACTATTTGATGAAATGAATCATACTGCTACTCTAAATACTGAAGCATAACTGTATAATCTATATGGTGGAAAATGCTGGAATTAAAATTGAATTTCTCTCAGACTTGCTCAGAGTCAATATCATGATTTGATTTAGATGTTAATAATTTAAACTTCGTAACCAACAAAACCACCAGTAAAGACAACACAAAACTTATTTATGGCTGATGGAGAACTGTGGACCTAATGGCGCATTCTGATGTTCAGATTAATGTCTGTAAGTAAGTGTAAGATTGTCAATGAAATTAAAATATTGCCCAGAAAGTGGTAGCCTAGTGATCTATTCTTTTATCAAATTCCAACTGCCCAGGGATCTTTTACATGAATGACAATTTGGTGTACACAGTTAACAGAGGGCCTCGGTTTTTAGTCCCATCCGAATAACTATACATTATTTCCCTTGATAGGTGCCAGTAGGCTACACCACTGACAATGGTTAACAGCGGTGGAAACGTCTTACCCAATGAGCCACCGTGGTAGGCTCCCTGTATGGATTGTAAATGTGCTATATTTTTTTCAGACAATTAAAAAATTATCTTTGGTATGTGGCCTATCCGTCATAGTCATAACAAGAAGGAAAGTTACAAAAAAGTGGCATGCTTCACGCTATCGCTTGAACTTGAAGCACGATGTAAATAATTTGCTGTCAGTCAATATAGTAGGAGTCACTAATGATAAATAAACCTGACTAAGTTGTTTCTTTTGTTGCATATCTCATAACGTTAGCCGTAGTTTCTTCCAAATCATGATTTAGGAAAGGTCGGTAACTGCAACCTCTTGTTTTTGACTGACCACCATAGCTGCTACTGTCACGTGCTATTGATTACGTAATCTAATTAAAATTTCTTAAAAAATTAACGGAACGCAATATGAAATTAAAGGTATTTAACTTTCTTCCTGCAAATAATAAATGAATCACTCGGAAAATCGGATTTTACGAGAAGACTGGTAAAGTCAAAAATATATAATATAGCACATAGGCCTAGTCCACCGAGAAACTCAGATAACCAGCTGCCCCCCCCCCCCTGGAAAATTTCGGCGCCCCATTCTGGACAAATCGGCTCCCAATGATGAATGGGGCGCCCAAAACGGCATAATACCGAGATCATGGGTGCCCATAATGCTAGTGAGATTAGTCAGGCGCCCACTAATGAATTGGGCGCCCCAAACGACGTGATTATCTTCAAAATATAACGGCATATGATCTCGAAGTGGGGTGCCAATCTGTTTCATAGAGAATTACTTACGAATTAACTCTGTAACAGATGACTGTCCACAACACGTGCGTTGACTGCACCCGGCGTCAGTCATTGGCTCAACGGCTCGTGCAATGTTTACTTAACACCTAACTGCTTCGGGCAAAATGATGCATTTTACTCATTTTAATACCCATTTACACTAAATAGGAAATATTTTTTAACTACAAATACTTCAAACGTCTTTATTTTTTTTTCTTTTACCTCAAAAATATGTTTGAGAATTTAATTTGTCGGAGTAAAAAAAATTAATATACCGTACTCATTAAGCCTCGTCGATGTCATGCTTATCAGTGATTGTAGCGGCCAAGCGAATATTCACTGCGGGATCAGTTTGGTGGGGTACCTCATCCCGGAGGAGCGCCAATAATGACGAGATCACGGGCGCCCATAATATAATGCCAGTGAGATTAGTTGGGCGCACACGAATGAATTGGACGCCGAAAACGGCGTAATAATCTTTAAAATTCAAACAAGTCGCACTCTAACCCGATTCCAAACTTTTCCCTTTTCTCATAAATTAGTATAGGTTTATAATGTTCATATCCAAATATCATAATACGCCAATATAGCAATTTCAGCATTAAAATTGAAATTTTCCGTCATTTTCAGGTGCAAACCTTTTTTTCCAAAATTTTCTGGGAGGGGGGGGGGGGCACCATAGGCAATCTGACTTTTCGGGCCAGCGGGTAAAATGATAACAGATAAAACACTAATTTTACTTTTCTTTTAAGTATATACCTTGAATTTGAACTAAATTGAATATGGAGTATTCTACTTTGTGCCACATTTTTCGGGTATCGATTAATGCAGTTGCAACAGCCCGATCGGGTGGTTGGAATTCGGACCGGAATAGAGTGTGATTTCGGTTACAAAACGATTGGAAAAGTGGAATTTGCTCTACTCTTGGGTTAGAATAGCATAAAAAACGCATATGTGGCGGTTGTTTGGGATTCGGGTAAGTCACCATATTCTTGAAGCAATGGCCCAAGAAATCCCTCTCTGGCCATTGCTGAGAAGCAACATGACAGCCCTTCGTTTAATCTGGGGCCTTTCCTATAACTTTGGACAGTGATTTAAGGTATTGTATCTGTTTAGATAGCCTCGTTTGTCACGCAATTACCCTTTCTGCAACATTCTGCTATACACTGGTTAATTGGGTATTATATAATCGTGAGCCATGACGTAACGTTATATAAATTTAGAGCTCTGTTTAAAGCGCAATGACATTGTTGTGCAGTTAGCTATTGGTTGTTAATCGGACTATTGACTAGTCATAATTTGGAACAGAAATTTGCTTCCATTACAGCAGTGTTAAGTGATCAAAAGAAGCACTGTGAGGAGTATGGTACGCCACCTAAGGTAGACTACATTCGACCATATTTAAGTTGCTGTCTTCACGGGCTGGAATAGCAGGAAAACAGGGTTGCGCAGTAGCGGATTATCAGTGAGGCTGGTGAGGCTGCAGCCTCAGGCCCAAAGATTTTGTAAAAAAAAATTTTTTTAGACTTTCTGATACGATTGAAAACGCATAGACAATGAATGTTAGGGGGTGGGGTTCAGGCCCAACGGGAATCAACATAGGCCCTGACCCGAAATTAATTAGGCCCACGCCTTTTTAAATAGGCCCTCCAGAAACTGCCGCCTCGGGCCTTTGTGGAGCTTAATCCGCCAAAAAGTCAAAATTTGCTCCCGACGGCCCCATCTCCGTGGAATATAATTGATTGATAGGAATTTGACTCAGCCACGTAAGTTAGGCTATATATCAGACCACCTACTGTATTCAGTGACTGGAATAGTAAGAAAACGCGTTTGAGGTCGTCAAATTTTCATGTAGGCCCTTCATGGTACCGTTCGCCGTGGACCGTCAAGTGTAGGTAGGCCTACATCGGCATCCACAGAAGCCCCATCGGCGCCCCCCCCCCCCCAGCTACGGGCCTGATAACTGACGGCGTCTAGCTGTCCAATTTCCTTGTCGGTGCTTCTGTGCGGCCAAACGCATAGTAGGTCGGACGCGGAAAACACTAGATCGAAGACAGTCCTACGCATTTAGCACATTATGACGTCAAGTCTAACTAGAACAATCCACATATGACGTCATCGTATGCATACGACCGTCTCCGATCTTGCGTTTTCCTAGAAGGTCTGGCAGCAGTCAGATCCGTTAGACTAGACGTCATTGCGTTAGACCACGACTGGGGAGGGCGCATAGAAATACCATCAGATACTGATTTTTTTCTGTCGGGCAAAAAACATCTATTGTGGTCCGATAGACATTTCTCAACATGTGGAGAATTAAGGAGCGGGCGCGTTTTTTTTTCGTTTTTTTCAGGAATTAGACCGAATTCTGATCCCTGTGGGACTCAACATTTGAGGGTAGTGATCCATAGCCTAGTGCTGACAGGGTTTACGATGATGACATCTACGATTCTTCTCGTGCCTATACAGATAATGAAGATTGTAAAAGGCTACAAGACTTATTTACATCACTCAAATCAAATCATGATGTTTGCAAAATTTAAGTATATGAGCTAGACTAGACTTAAACCCAACAACTGTATTTCATTCTCATTATTATGATATACATATACTCATGCTGACCAAATTATTATGTTATACATTTGAATAACTCAGCATGTTGTGATGCACATCAGATGATTTAGATGACAGTAAATTTAATGTGCCCCCACCTTTCTTTTTAAAAAGGTTTTGAAATATCTATTAAAGAGACATTATTGTCGTGTTTGGACAAGTGAAAAATAAAAGATATAATCGACTTGATTCATGTTTTCATATTAATTCTATAGTTTGAACAAGTAGCCTACAGATCGAATCGTATCAATGATACTTTGGGTGTAATTATTTTATAATTCATATTTTTGTTGTGTGTAAGCATTCTAACGCTTATTAGGGTCTTTTCAAGGAATTAGGTTCTCCAAGTGACAACTTGATTCGCCAAAATAGTCTTGTATTTAACAAAGAAGGTTTTGCCCAACTGCAAGTCCGAGATAAATAACTAAGAAGTAACAAGAAATTATCGGCAAATGCGTTTCACTGATAAAAAGAGCTTATGCTTAATTATAATAATGTACATTGAGCAGTAAAAAGCACTACCGAGTGTGGGGACCCGGGCCGAATTAAAGCGACTAGAAGCTAAATGCAGTGCTGCCAGCAGTATCCCCCAAATCTCTTCGAATTTGCTATTGTGTGTGTGTTAGGGCAAAATAAATCTATATATCTACCACAATGGCATACAAATTGCATTATGCCACTTTTCCGCTATTGATGCAAGGTCGATCTCCAGCGACAACTTTAGCCAGGGGCCCCATGCAAGCTTAATCTGGTCCTGGTTGGGACCCTGTACAATCGAACGTCTGTATTTATCAGTGTATCACAGATCATTCACAACACGACTGACTGGGTTAATATTTTATCTCTGTTTTTATTAACGCATCGTCGACCACATTGTGCCTCTGTTACCGATACGCAATGTATATATAAGGCGATATATAGTTTATAGCATAGTTCACGCAGTTCAAGTGTGTGACAGTTGTACATCCTAAACTGGAATATTAACTATGGCAGGTAAGACAATGTGACTGATAATGGCATGCTTAATTAATATCTATAAACCCCATTTCTTCATTTGATGTGTTGTAGCCTATATAGAATCATAGATGAAAGAAACATCAACAAAAGATCAGCTATCGATTTGTATGAACATTAGCGATATGGATTTAAAAGTACAATATCTCTCGAGATATTCGGTATGCGTTATAAAATACATTTCCTCCACGGTCATTGGCGTAATAGAGTCTGCATGGTGCCGACTTGCTATTAATTACCAATTCATTTCCTGTTATTGCAAACATATCTTAACTTTCTCTAAAAAGTATTTTTGGCACCAAAGATATTATATTTCTCGATATATTAACTTTAGCCATGATTGGCCGAGTGCTGACATCACCTGACAGTGTGATAAACGTCCGACTGTTGTCTCGAACTCTTTTGCGATTGTCAAGAAGTCAGAAGTCCCGGTGTTTTTTCACTGTGATATAAGGTATATTCGGGGTGGAATATGCGTGGAAATTCTCACGAAGTGAATATAAGCATTGCTTAAAAAAACAAAACGAACCATTTGTATTCTAAAACAAAGATGCGTTTGCTATCTTGATCAAAAGTTGTAAAAATTAAATCCATAGATCGTTCGATCAAGTATTTATACTTATATCGGTCGTTCGCAATGTAATGAGGGTGATAAAATATGAAAGATGCATTATATAAGAGTTAAATCAGGCTATTGAAGGGATTTCTTTGGGCCTTAAATGTTATATGATTTATTAATCAAATTTATTAACTTGGCAAGACCATAATCAACTCTCTAGGCCATCGGATGTCTCCGATATTAAGTGGAATATAACGCTTCGGCCATTTAAAGATTTAATTTAAAAATGAAGGAGCTAGGCTAAGTCTCGAATAACCAGCACCGTGATTACGACAATGAACAACCAATGTACACACCTTGTCAAAACTATAGAACAGTTGGGTCTGGTTTTGTGCCCATCTTTATCTAAATCTTACATAGCGCATCTTTAACCATTCAGTGGACACAACGTTTACTTTATAATTTATAAAATATCAGCGACCCTACTGATCACCTTCAAGGACCGACCGACCGACCAGAGCTTTTTATTTTGTCAATAGCTCCCAAAGTATTGCAAAAAGTTACCGATAATGTCAATGAACGATATGTTATAGATATTCTACGAAACATCCAAAATTATGGATAATACTCATTTGGGCAAAATTTCAGAAGAGAACACAAACAATGATCATATAACCTCTGATGGAGATTTTAGATTATGTTTTAACCCCGTGGCGCTAAAACCATGGGTTTAAACGTTGTCTATACGCTCGCTTCTCCCGACTTCATTGACCCTGTCGGAGCAGAACAGTAGGAAGTTAAACCCCATTTCATTTATACTCTCTTTTTTATATGACTGTAACATGACGAAGCTCGGCTGAAACCACAGGGTTATGGCCGAAGTTGGTTTTAATTATTAATCATCAATTACAATTCGCTGGCGACAAGCCAGCTTACTGCGGTTCACCTACTGATTTATTTATCTATTCAATGCCCTTTTATAAATATTCATAGATTATTAATATGTGATATATGATTACTTACTGGATGGGTGATTACTGACAACCAACACATCTTGTTCATCCAAAATCAAAAACAGACAGGGGAAAGGACAATCGGATTAAAATACAGATCTATTTTTCGTTTCGTTTTTTTTCTATACTTGAAGGTCGCGTCAGAGGTCATACGAGCGATTTTTGATCCTTGACGTTTTAAGTGCACCTCACGCCAAAAGCTCGTCGTAACAGACCGTTTCATTGGCTAAACAATCACATCACCCAGAACACCTCAATGATAAAAACTCTTCCAGATCCTTGTGTAGTAAAGACAAGAAAAACGAAATTTTGAACTATAAAGTTCGAAATGAAATAGGATCTGTGTTTTTTTTAGTCAGATTAGGGAAATGAAGGCGAGGAGAGGTCGTATTTTGTTACGGTTATGAATAGATTTTATCCGCGGTGAAATTTGTTGAAATAATCCGAATAAGCAACAGTAAACAAAGTATTAAAACATATCGGTCCACAATGTCAAAAGGCTTATAAATCCCCAAATATGTAATATTATTACAAATCTTAACCCTGCTGTCGTTATGAAATGATATGATATATAGGATTTGAACGGGATAATAAAAAACGGGCATCTATACAGAGTATCTAAAATTGTGATTACGGACAAATTATGAAGATTAAATCAAATTTCATTGATCTATCGAATTACCAGATGAGCCCATTCAGTCTAATTCATCACTTGATATAAACAACCGTGATATTCTTCCTTTTACTGTTGAATTACGTGGATATCAGCTTCCAAACTGATCCCGCAGTGAATATTCGCTTGGCCGCTCGTAAGTAATTCTCTGTGAAACAGATTGATCACCTTCATGTAATATCGTTCATTTTACTATTATGTGTAGGATAAAGCACAAAACTGGGTTTATGCTGGGTAAGGAAAGACTGAAAAAAATAACTCGAGAAAAATAAAAATCGAGGCCGATAAGCCATGGTTTTTCTTCCGAGGATTTTGTTCTGAAATCTTTCTTCCTCAGCAAAACTGAAGTCGAGTATTTTATCTTGCTTGTAAACCGTCTATGTTTAAACGTACATGAGAATATCCCAGAACTCCAGTATGAAAAACTTTATTTCACGTTTTCTAATGGAAAATAAAAACCTACATGTGTGTGAATATTATACTCACGTAATACTGTTCCGTTTAACTGTTATAATACGTGAATATCACACGTAATACCGTTCCTTATTACTGTTATATTATGTGAAAATTTACCTCATTTACCTGCTAGCCATTTAACAAATTGAGATATGTTGTTAATTCCAATGAGCCATTATTATCTACAGACATTTATTTATTATAATTGGGGATTTATATTATGTTTTATTGTAACAGCCTGGCTTAAAAATCTACATGACCTAGTTTGTGTCGAGTGGACGTTAAACCCCATTTCTCTCTGTCTTTTTATAGTTCAAAATTTCGTATTACTACTCTAGGATCTGGAAGTGTTGTTATCATTGGCGTGTTCTGGATGATGTGCCGCATTGGCAAATGAAACGGTCTGTTACGGCGAGTTCTCTGCCTTTGTTGCACGGAACTGTTGGTAAACCACTGGAAATGTCAACGCTGATTGATTAATCAATGTCTGACGTGATAGGGTCAAAAGCCGCTCGTTTGACCCCTGACGTGTATAAAAGGCCATCGAAAGTATAAAAAAATGAAACGAAATATAGATCTGTATTTATATTTTTTTTTACCTCGGGACATTTCTTTAGAAACTGCAGCCACTATCGCATGTCAAATTTTACGCCCAGCGTTTAATTTTTTGAGTTAAATACCGTCTTGTATTTTCAGTGTCAAAAAGACACCCGAAAAACACCCAAATTGTATCTTCGATGTCAGAAAGGGCTGTACTGAAAAACACCCGAATTTAGATTTCGGAATTTGCTATTTTGTGTTTTGTTAATTTATTACTTATGGCTAATGGAATCAACTGTAAGCGTTGAAATTCTTACAAAAACCACAAATCGCTTCCGGAACTCCAACCAGAACTCTGTCAAAATCCGCTTTGAGCACTGAGAAGTTCCCAAACTACGATTTGACAATATCAGATTAATGTCTCAATCTAAAATATACCCAAACCTTCCCGAATTTGCTCCAACTCTGTGTGTCCCTCACTTATGACAAGTGATATCAAATGTCACACAATATGTCACGGTTCGTCTGAGATTCACAAATTACGCCACTGAAAATAATCTCGTGATTAATTATCTACGCTGTTAATCAATTCTGATCCAGTCAATTATACGTATGGGTAATTTACGTCACACTATATAGATAAAATGACGTAATTATGTTCACCAGATTAAATTACACTACATTATCATTAATGCGGTAAGGTACAACGTATAGTCGTTCGGGACGGACGAAAAGCCGAGGTCCCATGTACCCATTGACGTGTTCGTAAAATTAAAGAACCCACGGGTAGCGCGAGTGGACCGGTTCTGGTAACAGCAAGATGTGCAGCCTCCCCCCCCCCACACACACACCTCCCACCTTCAGTGGGCGGAGTCAGGAATTTTTGATAGAGGAGGTTTGCCAGCTTCCTGTTATTGAGATTTGGCGGTTGACAATACGTGATGCCATCATCGTATCCAAATTACGAAGGTACACATGTACAATGGGCTTTTTAAAGAGAGAAAATCAACACCCGGTCTGACGTTAATGTTTATTATAAATTAATAGGATCACATTGTGATTCAAGTTTATTAATGCAAAGCAATAATTATGATATCACATACATCAGGATCATTATCTCCCGGTTTGAATGCCCATCCCATCCCACCATCTATCGTAAAGGATAAAGCACTCGACCGTTACACTTTCCTTATAAAGTGTTGCTTTACAAATTTACTTACGTCGCTGAGCAAAGGGGGGGGGGGCTAAGCCCCCTCTCTGGATCATATGTCAAATCTGCGAGGTATTAGTATATACATGTAGCGGATATAACCAAACTGGCTCCATCTCCATGCAGCTTTAAAGTGCTCGTTGATGTGCCCTTTCATGCCGCCAAAAGGTAGAAAATGGTAGTACTTCTTTATATCTGTGATATTTTGGACACCTTTCCAGTGTAAAATATCAGAAAATTACTGTTTACATGCTTGTAATGTTTTTTTTTATATTTCAGGTGGAGGTCAAAATGGGGTAAAGTTAAAGAAGGATATTGGCCTTATTAGTGCTACTGCTCTTATAGTTGGAACTATGATAGGTAAGAAATGAAAATTGGATTTAACGTCCTATTTGTCTGAAACAGCCGGACGGGATAATGAAGGCAGACATACACCGTCATGCCGATGCAATGTGCTATACTAGGGAATTTATTTTTGTACCATCCTAATAACTAGATCGTGTTCCTTGTCAGACCCTCCGTCCTGCTCAACGGACACGGGGAAACCATTGGTCCTGATAATCAAAAGGAACGTCCTTTACCAACACCAGGACCGAAACCCGGTAACCCCAGTTTAACGCGAAAACGAGCATATAGAGAAGATAGAGAAGATGGCGTTTAAGCTACGCTTAACACAAACTAGGATGTTTCATTTAAATTTTTAAATAGTTGGCTACCGCACCGGGGAGAAAACTGAAGAATGCGGAGAAAACCGATGGGGTTAGGCATACGACCCTACTTCTTGTCACGTACATGCTTTATGGGTTCTAAACCACGCGACGTTACTCAGTGATCGCTCTTGATTACGGTAAAGGTGTCAAAATGTGCCCCATTTCTAGCTCATTTATCTCTTTTTTGGCGCTAAACCGTATTCATATATTATTTCAGGTTCTGGTGTGTTTGTTTCACCTAAAGGTGTTCTGTTTGGGGCTGGATCAGTGGCCATGAGTCTCCTACTCTGGTTACTATGTGGAATACTATCTTTGTTCGGTTTGTGAGTTATCTCTATCCAGATCATCATCATCATCATCATCATAATCATCATCTTGTTGATATGTCACGAGTTTACATACAATGACATCCTCCTTGTATGTGTAATGTCCACTAATACGACTATGTTCACCTGGATGTACATACTTCACGGGATCAAATCATCACTTCTCTTTCTTTTTGTGTACATTTCGATAGCGCTGGAAGGCACGATCTTGTTCTAGACGGAATTGAACTTATTTATTCATGTGGCAGTCGGCGGCCGCGGTGGACCGGGCAAGGGACAATGTAAACGGCCCCGTGACAGTTGGAAATCGAAATAAGAGTAGGTCATAGTGCCATAGCCCAGTCTTCATTAGCCAAGTCGGCGAAGAACAGTAGGACGTTAAACCCCATTTCATTTCATTTATATAAATTCATGCAGTGCTTGTGTTTATATTTCAGGCGCCTTATCGTATGCTGAGTTGGGATCTGCTATACCACAATCTGGTGGAGAACATGCCTACCTCATGTTTACTTTTAAGCCTTTCAGTAGATGCTGGGGCCCAGTTCCCGCGTTTTTATATGATTGGATAGGAGTCATAATACTAAGACCGACCATGTTTGCCATAATGTGTCTTAGCTTAGCCACGTATGCAACACAACCTTTCTATGGGGATTGTGAAGCACCTTTATATGTTAAGAAATTAGTTGCTGTTCCAGTCATGAGTAAGTTTTCATAAAATCCCCTCTGTACGTCAAAGGGACGTTGGGTAGCCGAATGGTTTAACGGGTGTGCTTTAGATCATACAAATGTTTGTCAATGAACCAAGCTTGCAACTGGTAAGAAGTAGGGTCACATGTCCAACCTCGTGGGTTTTCTACGGGTCCTCCGGTTCCCTCCCACAGACTGCTACGGTCAAAAAAATTGTTGAATTGCATTTGAAGCATGTGACTGTTAATCCCGAATTGACCCCATTTCTCTCTCTTTTTTATATGTCAAATATGAGTTCCATCCTGAATAAGGTTCTATAAACAAAACTAAGTTAATCGCCCATTCTGTTAAACGCTACGTTATTTTTTTATTGGATGACAACCTGTCTTTGTTGAAAACTTTTCATCTGTACTGATTGTGCGCTTTTAACAGTTGCCAATTTAAAGATGCATTTTGTAAGATAAAGAGCTGGCAGTTCTCACTATATTATTTGAAAAAAAGAAAATGAAAAGAGAATATATTGAAAACTTCAGTCAAATAGACAGATTTAGCTCTAAGCAAACCAACTTCCGCCCAATGAAATAACAATAAAATATCTCATCCACATAAATTCAACTAAATTCAAAATGTCCAACCCCTTGTGAGATTTGGGATTTTTAAACTCTTTCCTACATGGGTTAATATTATGGTTAATAGTTTTTGAAAGATATACAAAATCTTAAAGGCCAAATTTCAATTCTCAATTTCATTTTTATATGCAGGATTGTCTAGATTTCATTCATTAGTTGGCCAATAGTTGCAAACGTTTAACATCATTCATTCGTTCGTTCGTTCGTTCGTTCGTTCGTTCACTCATTCATTTATTGAACAATATTATTTTGTAGTACTGATTGCGGCTGTTAATTGTTATAGTGTGAAATTAACGACCATTATACATAACTGGTTAACATTAGTTAAACTTATAGCAGTGGGTATTATAACTATTGGAGGCTTCTACGTCATGATTACAGGTAGTTCTAGTATATTATTTATCTTGCAGAAGAGACACCATTAAAATCGGAAACATCACTTCCAAAGCGAAAACGTCAGATTCAAATCTTAGTGCTACTTTCAAAGTTTGATCGCCGCTTTCAAATTTTGAGCGACACTCTCAAATTTTGACCGGCACTCTCAAATTTTGAACGGCAGTCTCATGTTTTGAACGGCCCTTTCAAATCTGATTTGCAACTTTAACATCTGATTTGTCGCTTTTCAAATCTGATTTGTCGCTTTCAAATCTGATTTGTCACTTTCAGGGCCCATTCGATAACAGCCACTTTCAAAATATATTAAATGCCAATTTCAAGTCTGAAACGATACTTTAAAGTTTTAAATAAAGAATGTTGGTTTTAATTTATAATATAAAATTCCAATAAAAAGTGTGCGCCATTTTGTAAAACCTGTCTTGGATACCCTTGACATATAGATATAAAAAAAGAGGGTTTTTGCAATGTGCTTAATTAATTGACGTTTTTGAAACATTCAGATGGTACCACATATATAGCAGAAGGATTTGAAGGAACATCAAAAGACCCAACAACCATCGCTCTGGCTTTTTATAATTGCCTGTGGGCATATGAAGGATGGTAAGACATCTCAATTTGTTGTACCCGAAAGGTTCACAATGAAATTCTACTGGCCATGGGTTCAATGCTATACGTTATCTACCCTCGGTAAATAGTTCTGTGATCGATGATTCAAAATGCATTGTCACACATTTTCACAGTTAACTTCAGAATAATGGAGAACATAGGACCTGGCAAGGACCAAAGACAGTGTCGGCCCTTCTGTACACGTTATCGTACACAACCCATTTGGAGTTCAGACCACATAGTTTGGCATACAGACCGTCTTCATTAGCCCATTTGTGCAAAAAAGTAGGACGTTAAAGCCTATTTCATTTCATTCACAAAATAAATGTATCTTACCCTTTCCATTGTAAATGTTAATCTTATTTCAGGAACAATTTGAATTTTATAACCGAAGAACTTAAAAATCCAAACAGGTAGGTCTAAAGACCACTTAACAATGGTTATTTATCGACCAATGTTTATATTATTATTTACAAAATATGCCCCTCCTTCAGGGTCGGATTAAGTTTCATGGCGTACCACATTGACTATAAATGTTCCAGGGACTCTTGTATCAATAGTTAAAGGGGGATACATCCTGTTCATTGTTCTCCACACTCACACAAATGCCATTTGTGTGGTAGATAGATTTATTAGATATATTTGGCAAAATATACGACACATAATAAACAACTTTTAGAATTAACCTGGGCGCCCCTTTAATATAGGCTCTCCACACCTCTTTAATCTGGCCCTGCCCCACGTGGGCGTTTCTAACAGTGCAGGAAAACCAAGAGAAAAACAGGTAGAAAGGCAACTTTGCCCCGTGTCAACTTTCCCAGCGTGGGATTGAAACCACTGAAAGCTTTCTAGCACTGGAAGACGCAATCGTACGACGAGAATGAAGCCCAGTGTCAAGTTGTATAAGTTATTCCGGAAGGAGGTTATAGGGGTAGCACTCCCCCAATTGTTTTTAGAAATTTACAGGATGCGTACCACTTCTCAATTTTGACATTTAACCATTGTAGTTTTACATTTGTATTCACATAATAAGTCTGTGTTCCCCTGCAGAAACCTGTCACCAGCTACATTATTTGGAATACATCTAAAAAAAATATGTTTCCCTCTACAGAAACCTGCCATTAGCTATATTATTTGGAATACCTCTAACAACAATCTGTTATATACTGGTTAATGTGGGTTATTTTGCTGTTATGCCTAAAGAAGAACTGGTTTTATCAGACGCGGTTGCTATGGTAAGTCGATTCATATTTATGAATCGTTAAATAACGAGAATGTCTGTCATTTCTTTCCAAGCTTAATATCTTTGGAATTTTGGAGTTCCTGTTTCGATAAAAGCCCCTAAAACTGGCCATAATAAAAAATTATAGAACTCGGTCCTAATTCAACGTTCTGAATTTTCTGTGATTTAGCAAAGTTTTACGTCTTTATTCACCTGCGGTGATTAATATCAGGGGATCGTCCCATTGTATACCAAAATAGATGAGACCAGAAGTACTAAATTTTAGAAAACTGAATGCCAAAAGTATCAAGTTGAAAATAAAATAGTGCTTAACGGCGCTTTTTTGCACTAACTGGGTGAAGGACAAATGAGATGCGACAGAGGGCAAATGTAAAATGTAATGACATTTGACACACATTGCATTTGACGTTTTATATTTAACTTTGCCCTTAGTATAGGTATTTTACTTTATCATTACCGGTATTAGGACTTTGTGCATTGCACTTTTTACACATAATCAATGGGAAAGAAATTTTAGCAGAACCTTTAATATTGGCAGCGATACTCTTCCATAAAGGTAATGGGTCACTTTGACTGGAAAATGCAGATTATGTATCCCAATCGAAGGGTTTGAACATAAGACAGAGAAATAATCAATATATGGGCATTGAAGGAAATACATGTAGTATTATCCGAATCCGATTTTGGATATTTCATGCAAAAGGTCATATAGATCACTATTCCGAAAAAATAGGTTCTGTGCAATTTATGATGAGGGGGGTAGGGATGTTTCTGTTTTTCGTCTAGTCACGAATAACAGGTTAAATTACAATTACATTCATATAATTTTGACTTTTTTATAACTATAGAGTACAATTAAGAGTTGGATGACTATAATCATTTTGAATCTTGGTAAAAAACGACAAATATTTTTTAATTTCAGATATGGGGTGAAAAAGTGTTGGGTGTAATGTCATGGATCATGCCTTTGTTTGTGGTATTATCATGTCTGGGAGCGGCAAATGGTTGTTTATTTTGTAGTGGTAGATTATGTTTTGTAGCCGCTAGAGACGGTCATTTAGTGGATGTATTGTCATATTTACATAAAGATAAATACACACCATTACCATCACTTATATTTACTGTAAGTAATCTATTTACACCTTTGCCGCTTTTACATTTACTGTAAGTAATCGGTATTACACCTTTACCATCACTTATATTTACTGCAAGCATTCTGTATTACACCTTTACGATACCTTATATTGACCGTAAGCTGAATTATACCTTAACCATCACTTATATTTACTGCACATAACGTATACAATACTTTTAAAATGTTCAAAAGCATAGGCGTACGAGCCAGGGGTGCTGCCCCCCTAACTTTCGGGCAAGCTGACTTTTCAGGCAGACGGGTAAAGTGAGAAAAAAATTTATTTCATCTACTTGGCAAAATAAAGTGCCCGAAATCTAATAAAACACTAATTTTACGGGCTGGAATAGGAGTAAAACGCGTTTGCGGCCGTCAAATATTCCCAAATTTTCTTGGGGGGTATGGTATATTTAAGGTCAGCTCCGCTTCTTCGCTTCTCGAAGAAAAGCGGCGCCGCTGTGTCTAAACCTGACATTTTCCGGGCATTTCTTGTTTTCCTTCCCTAACTGTCATCGAGCCCTAATAAAACACTAATTTTACTTTTCTTTTAAAACATTTTGTCTTTTTCGGGCATCGATTAGAATTTGTGAATACAGCTGCAACAGTCTAATTGGATGATTGTAATTCGGAGTGGGATTTCGGTTACAAAACCATTGGATATTTTTGGAATTGCTTACACGGGCTAGAATAGCAGTATAAACGTATTTGCGGTGGTTAAATTTTCAAAATATAATTTGTATACCAAAATCCATTGACTGCAATTCCCCAAGGTAGACTCTAAACTGAAACAGTGTCATGAATTGAGACTAAAACATGAATTTGATTTTAGATTACAGATCTTCCATTGTAACCTGCCTGAAACCTATGTGTAGTGATTTGAAAGAAATACATACAAAATATTTCACTTTTATTTCAGACTTTAATAGGTATAATAATGCTCATACCTGGTGAACTCGGGCAGCTTATAGAATTTTTTGGGTTTGCATCGTGGATTTTCTATGGTGTAACAGCCGGTTCACTTTTAATTCTTAGAAAAACAAAGCCTGATCTCCAAAGAACGTATAAGGTAGGTTCTGGTTCGTTATTTGTATGACATACGGTGTCAATAGCACGAATGCCCCAACTATCTTTTTAGGGATCGCATGGGACTACAATACAAAAAATTAATCAGACCCTGGAAATAGAAAACGTTAAAGTCATATTTGACGACGTCAGATTTTCGGTTGATTCCCAGAAATCATTATATTATGTTAGTCAACATCGTGTCCCCACTGTACGTGTGTGTTTGTGTTGCCATGCATATGTTTAAAAATGCGTTGATGGATCGACCAATAAAAACTTTCGTATGCCCGTAGTTCTCTGGACGACTGAAGCCATGGACTAACAGACAATATAGTTCGCTCGCTAACCTGGAGGTCCCGTGTTCAATCCCTGCGTTGGCCGAGAAAGTTCATCGGATTTTCCAGTGTGGTTCCTCCTTGTCAGTGATGCAGGACCGAGAGCTTGGCAAGAAACAACGTTTAGTCGTTCGGATGTGACGACAAACAAAAGTACACATTGGCCTACACGGTAAAGATTTCTTGGCGTTTGTCTCCGATATAAGAGTAAGTCGTAGAGCCGCTATCCGGGTAAAATTTATTCAAATGACACATTGTATGCCCGCCTTCATTAGTCCAGTGAAAACAGAACAGTAGGACGTTAATCCCCATTTCATTTTATTTTCACCATTAAGTGAGCACTTGTCATCAGGTTGACCATTCTGACTATATTCTCTCACTGTAAGGATGTAATTGTGATTCTAACACTCAACATTATGTCCGATCTCACTCGATGTATTGACATTTGTTTGTTTTTTTTGCTTGTGCTAGTAGGAATCGTTGGCCGTTTATACATTTTTTCTTGATCTGTTTCAGGTGCCGTTATTTATGCCAATAGTAGTTGTCATAGTCTCAATTTACCTGGTTTTAGCCCCGATTATCGCATCACCACAAATGGGCTATGTATATGTTGTTATGTTCATGTTATGTGGTGTTTTAGTATATTTTCCAATGGTGTATTATAAATATACTCTTAATTTCTTTGGTAAGTCACAATTCTATTAGGGGGCTGGGGGTGGCCGAATGGTTAGCGTGCGCGCGCTGTATCATACAGCCTGCCATTGAGTTAACTGGCGTGGTTTCGAATTCCCGGTTGTAGGAGTAGGGTCGCCTGTGGGTTTTCTCCGGTTTCCTCCCACTGCTAAAGACCCCTACGCGCAAGCGCATTATTGAAATGAATTTAAACCATATATGTTAGTCCCGAAATGACCTACTTTGTGTCGAGTGGAGGTTAAACCCCATTTCTCTCTCTCTCTCTCTCTCTCTCTCTCTCTCTCTCTCTCTCTCTCTTTCACAATTTTTACATTACAATATCAACAATTTCATAGTTCGCCGTGACATATTGTTACTTGCCAGGAGTTTCCAGGTGTGATCCCGATATTGGCCGATTTTCTAACCGAGTTTGCCCTTGTCAGTCGGACGAAAAACGTCTAGTCCATCGGATGAGACATAACTGGAGTTCCAACCGGGCACTCGCATTGACAAACACTTAAAAGAACCATTTATTTTGGATGCTTTACAAAGGTCACCACCCGATTCCAGGCGCGGATCCAGGATTTTTTGCAGGGGGGGGGGGTCTAGGTTTGATAATTGCGCCCACCGCCGCCAGCGCCGAAGGCGCTCAACCAATTAACGGGAGGTTTGGGGGGCCTCCCCCAGAAAAATTTGTTAAATTAGATTCAATTTGGTGCATTCTGACGTATTTCCGGAAGGTAAATTCCAAAATTACAGGTCTAAAAATCGCCAATAAAATCGCATAAAAATTTTTCAAGCCTGAGCAGGGGGTGGGGGGGGGGTCCGGACCCCCTGGACCCCCCTCTGGATCCGCGCCTGGATTCCTATGTCTTCATTATCCCAGTCGGAGTAGAAATGTAAGACGTTTAACCCCATTTCATTTCATGTCAGCCATTCCTGGTTCAATAAGGCACTGAATCGCAAACAAGGTGGTCTGGATTCTATTTCGGTGTTGGCCGATAAAGGTCCTGGGTATTTTCCAGTGTGTTTTACCTTATCAGTGGTGCATGGTGGGGTCTGACAAGGAACAACGTCTAGTCATTCGGGTGAGACAAACCGAGAAACCGTGCAAACCTTAGCGTGCAATAAAAGAACCCCCTTTATTTGAAATCGAACTAAAAGTATGCCTTGGCGTCGCTGTCCGGGCGAAATTTCTCGCATGCCCGTAGTGTCTTTATCAGCAAGTAGCCTATGGTGCAGAAATGTAAGACTTAACCCCCATTTCACTCCACGACCATTCCATTTTTAGTCGCAAGAGTACACAGCAACAATGATGATATAACTAACTATTAACACGCACAGCCAAAGAGGTGGAAGAATCAAATTAATTAATGGCTTGATTTTTGGGCAAGAGTAAAACAAGACAACTAATTTTCATTGATGTTCGAAATACTTTCAATTCCTGTTTTGTTTATTTTTTTTAGGTAAAATAACCAAATATTTACAGATATTTTTTATGGTAATTCCCACCAACATCGAATAACACGAGTATATTTCCGTTAAAAACATCTTCGTCTGTGTTTATATGCCGTCTACATTAGCGGGTTAGGTCTAAATATCAAGGCCAACTGCAGATTTGGTCAACGGATGTAAACATGGCGAGCATTAACCTAAACCATAGACCTACCCGCCCATAATCTTGTGAACAATCTAGTGCCCTAACCCTATTTACAGCTACCTTGACCAAATCTGCAGTTGGCCTTAATAGTTAGACCTGTCACCTGACCCTGTTTTTATTGTATATTGCCGTCTACATTAGCCCGGCTTGAGTAAGACGTTAAAACCCATTTATTGTATAATGTTATTTTATCGATATGTTTTTTTCCTAAATAGAATCTCAGTTTTGTTAGAAATTAGTATGTTACAGTATTTATAAACGAAAAACTTTTATGTAATGTGATAAGACACCTTTGTAATTAAATATAAACAAGCCAACAGTGAGGCTGATGTCCCCAGCTGAAATCCCAAAATAAACAGAGGACACACATTAATACATTGCACCTTTATCATTTTCAAAAGTATCAAGGAATCAAACTGATTAACAACTATACACTAAGTTTCGTCACTCTCTATCAGATAGAATCAACCTGATGAAAATCATTATCAACTTTGTACATTCTACATCAATTAAAAGCAGAGCTGTTATGTTCCAAAGTTTTGACCAATCCAATTGCTTATCGCTCTGCATACCCTCTGGCGATAATGTTCATTATCGAACTTAGTCAAAGTATTATGTGATGAAACTATACACCAAGTTTCATCATTCTCACTTAATTAGAAGGAGAGTTTTTGTGTTCAAAAGTCTCACAAATCAAATTGCTTATCAGCTCTGCTTTCCCTGAGCAGAAAATGTTTATTATCGAACTTAGTCAAGGTATTAATGTAGTTAAACCAATTACACTATACACCTTTTGATGGAAAGACCTTATCCCATAGCAGATCAGCCATTTTGACAATGTCACTTCAGATCTAAACCATGCCATGTACTTGTTTTGGTATTCTTCTGGAAAAATCCCTGGGGTGGTTATTAGTGTTTAACATAGGGTTTTATATCGCAGACAAGTTGTCTTTTTTTACTATGCTAGTTCACCTGCAGGGGTCCTTCCTCTTTGAGAAAGGCTAGAGTACCCACTAGTAAACCCACCAGATTGAGAAGGCACCCCTATATCTTAGCCATATAAGCTGACCTTACTACCCAGAAGTAACCGGCAAACTAGAGATTGAATTGTGACTCTCCAGACCACTGAATCCAGTGGGCTCAGTCTCTTGTACTCTACATAGGCAGTCATTGTCAAGCTTACCGGAACACTGCATGTGTCCTTTTGGTAAGTTTCTCTATATAATGGAAAGGAAAATTATTTAATATATCTGACTGGTGACTCTCTTAAATGGCACATATATTGACAAGCACCTGTTCTGTGTACCCAGTTCCTCTTTCTATTAAGAACAGAAGGTGTACACACAAAATCACAATAATTCAAAATACATTTATAAAAATAGAGAATCAACAAAAAGCAAATAAAAGAAATAATTCTAGAAAACAAAATCCAGAGAATCTAGCACTTTTATTGGATAAAAGGTACTGTGTAAAGTATTTATAATAATAATAAAAATATATAAATCAGCTAGTTGTGTATATTGACTATGAAAAGCTATCAGTATACAATACATGTAATTAGAATAATATAAATCTATAAGTGTTCACAACCCTGTTCATAAAACTACAAAATACATATTTATATATAACTTTTACTATAAAAAAATAGCCATGGATTCAGAAATTGATGTACAAATAAAGTGATTAAGTTAGAAATAAGGGTTTTAAAAGCAGGTAAGCATGATGGCCATGTAAGTAATTAGTGAGTCATAATACCATAAAACAGTTTTTTATCCGAATAAATTAATTTGTTCCGATTCTCCTCACATATTAAGCATGCAGGAAAAATACCCAACCCCCAAATTAAACATCACACATTATAAATTTTGGACAAATGCTGTAATAAAGATAGGTTTATAATCACTTTTACAACTGTACCGTCATTTTATAACAGTCATTTCATTAAGTAACAGTCATTTCATTAAGTAAGCGTTAAGAGTCATTTAATAGTAGTTCTGGGCATTACATTTTATCAAGAGGTACAAGTCATTTACTAACATAGCAGGACATTACATTTAATCAAGTGTTTGAATCAATTACTAGTATTTCTGGCCTTTACATTTTCTTACCACAAATAAATAAACTGCTGAGAACAGAACACATAATATGGCAAAATATGAAAAATGGTATCTATGAATGGAAAATAATATTTAATATTAATTCTAAGTAAAACACAAAGGCAGTATGTAGAGTAAGATATATATACATTTTGATTTTAAGTTTAATATCAGTAAATTTAAACATACAATATGCAAGAGCTAAATCTCGTGATTGCAGGTCAGCATGTTTTTAAGTGAATGTCTTTCAATTTGGAGTACTCACCTATCTCCATTTTCACGAACATAACTGCTTTAAAAATTTAAAGAACTGAATGTAAATTGGTTTATATACATTTGTGTATTACATTAATATGTGGACCAATTTTCGTCCATTTAAGGCAACAAAGAATAGAGATTTAGTTTAAACTAAGTAAATAAAATGTAGATGTATGTTAATCAGAACTTGCATAGTGATACATATATACATTAAATACATGAAACAAAACAAAGAGACATATACATGTAGAGTGATTATTAATTAAAGCTTTTAACTACAGTATTACATGTAATATACAACCAACAACATACTGAAGGATAGAAAACAGTCAGATACACTAAAAGAACAGAAGCGTTATTCTATCATTCACAAAAATTTAAACTAATACATTCTACGAAAGCAGCTGTTTCATTGGTTGACGGTTAAGACTTTAGCTCATACACAATGGAAAGGCTGCTTTCTTATTCTTAAAATATTTTGGCTTAAATATTGGTGAATATGACCCCTGTTCTACACGGTAAATAAGAATTAAATTTCACTTATAACAAGAGGTACATATATACCATAGAGAATTAAAAATTCACCAATTTTTAATAATAAGAATCCAAAAGAATTCTTATGTTGGCAATTATTTGAACATTTATTTTTATAGAACTGAACCCAAAGTTTAAATTTCTATCAAAAAAGCTTTAAAGGTTTAAATATTTAGGTGTGTGATAATCTTAATGTGATTGAGATTCTGAGAATATTATGAATTTCTTGGTCTACTATTCTTATTTTATTATTCTTCTCACTGGGAATTAAGGCACAAATAGCTGGGACTAAAATATGGTCAATAACTTAATAAGACAAACTAGCCAATTTCTAATGACTAGACAAAAAAATCGAAATGAAATCATTTCATTGACAGCAGTTACGATATCAGTTAAGATTTTTACGATTTTGATTTTGTGATTTTGATTTTGCTATTTTGATTTTCATAAAATACTACATGGAATTAACCAATGTTTCAAGCATGTTATCACTAACCTTGGCTCAATACAGCTCTATAAGTCTGTAACATAAGGTGTCAGTCATACTGTACTGAGACAAGGTTAGTAAGGAGTGTAACACAACTTGGTTATGCTAAAGATGACAATAGATATACATTTGTGAAGGCCAGTTGAGGAGATGGGAAATTCAACATGCAGAGTTAGAAACTTCCCGGGTTAGAATTAAGTGAGAATGCCAGAAATGTTTTTTAGATACAAACTGGCAATTGAAACCTTGCCACTTGAGTCAATGACAGACCTTATGATCTAAAGTGCACATGTTACACAATTAGACCACCCAACACCCATTTAGTGTGTTTTCCCCTTTTCTTGGCGTTTCTGTAGGCATCATCGCCAGTTACATGGAAATGGTCCCATTACAATTGCACCAAACCGACATTTTCGCATACATGGAAACCAGACTTTAAGAGTCAACTAGTTGTGTAACCCAGAATTCCAAATAGATGGATTTTCCATTTGTAAATTCTCACCGCAACTGGCCGAAAACTATATAAGACCAATGCAATCATTACATGTTAATTATGAGGTACTTTTAGCATAAAACAAATTATACACTAAAACATAAGGTACATATTGCTTAATAAGACTTCCTTGTTCACAAAAAAATACATCTTGATTATATCACACATTATATATATATTTAACTACAACTCAGTGAAAATACAAAATAACATCTTCCACCATTGTTACAACTACTATTGTATAGTATTGGTGTGCAATATAAAACGTTCAGACATCTTGGTTCAATTTCATGTCATCTATGTCAACCATGGCTATCATTATAAAATGTTGCCAATCAGACATTCATACAACCAAAATAAGATATCTAATAAGCAGGCAACTCTATATTTTTATTTGGCCTGTCTCTAAATTGTTCATAATTTGTCTATAGCAGCTTCTGCTGTTCTAATCTCTCCCTTTCCCCCCACTTTAATTTCATCAATCAACTCATGCTCGAGAAGTAAATCTTGTTGTGAGGGACAGCTCAGACACTTGGGTTCACTCAAACCATAGTCAATGCATGTAGAGCTTATACATTGACAGCAGCCATTGTCATGGAACCAGCGATATTTGGCAGCACCCATAGACTTGCAGGATTGTTTACATTTTCTGATGGACATACACTGAGACATGAAGGCTACTGTGCAATTCTGTCTGCTTAACAATTCTTCTTCTATAGCCTTCTCCAATGATTGGCCTCTTTCTGAAACATTTTAACAAATTTTACTGTTATTAAATACAAACAATTTACCATATAAATATAACTAAAGGCAATCTGATAAAAATACAGATCTATATTTCTTTTCGGTTTTATACTTTCGATAGCCTCCACTACATGAAATCTGATCAGTTGTAGTGGGAGGTCGCTTCAGGGGCCATACAAGCGGCTTTTAACCATATGAAGTCAGACTTTTGATTTTTTAATCACTGTTGATGTTTCTACTCGGATACCCACAGTTGTGTCGACAGCACCCCAAAAGCTTGTCGTAAAATCGGTTTTATTGCCTAACTCCTCACATCAACTAGAACGCCAGTAATATGACAACTCTTCCAGATCCTTGTGTAGTAAAGATAAGTAAAAAAAAAATTATAAAAAGGAAACGAAACCTATGTTTTAATCAGTTTGTTACTAAAGGCTGCACAATTTTGAATACAATAGGGAGGGATGAATGTGTATTGAGGGGGAAGGAGGATATGACGACACTCTCAGTTCAGAATAAAATCTGGCACATAATGAAATAACAATCATTAATTTATTTTAGCGGCCGTTAAAAGAGTAGTCTCTCAACTTTTCAGTCCAAATAAAGTAGTGGGTGTTTTCTGTAACTATAACAGTGTATCGGTCTATGGTCTCTAAAGTATTAATATTTTGTTAGAGAGCCTCCATCACAATAATTAAAGCCCTGTATACACGTACATGTATGTATATGTAGTTTAAATACACCATTGTGTTAGTGTTTAATGTGTTAGGTATTAAATAGATCAATAGAATCTGTTTAATTATTTACAAATCTATAACTTATATTCATCCCTAGTAGCTCAAAACAAACAGAGCATGAAATCTTAATATTCTTCCATGTTTTAAAACAGTTATTATACTGTATATATATATATATATAGTAGAATAGTTAATTAAAGCTGCTCTTTGGTAATATATAATTGAAATTAAAGATGGCAAAATAAAACTACATTTTTATGCTAACGTTTTCACCGCGATAGCGGCTCATCAGGCGTTTTATTAAACAATAATTGAATTAACAATAGTCTATGACGTCAGGGTGTCATAGTTACATGATAAAATTATTGTACAGGCAAGGGTAGTTAGTTAGTCTACAGACTAAAAATATTTAATCCCACCACAATCTTTATTTCATATAACTTATATATTCTCTTATTTAGAATTAAGTTTTGGGTGGTACTTCTCAATAAAATAGCTTTCTTTTGCCTCCAAGAGGTCGTTGTTTTTGCTATTAAGTTTATATAAAGGAAAAACACTAAATTTACCCCCACCACATACTTCAAGGTGCTCACTGAGCGGGATCATCCTATATTTTTGTTGAAGTATGTGCTGTCGATGAAGGTTCATTCTAAGCCTAAGCATCATTTGGGTCTTTCCTATATACTTCCCCTTGCATCCCGGACACGTTATAAGGTAAATTACATAGTTCGATTGGCAATTCATTGCCTGTTTGACATAAAATGTATTATCATCATTAATTGTTATGGATGATCCCTCAATGATAATGTCACAGGTTTTACACTTTGAACTACCGCATTTCGAAACTAATGGAATTGAAGCGACTGAATCATATTTAGAAGATGTTATAATCCTAGCTAGATTGGAAGGTTGCTTAAGACTGTTGATTATATTCGTTTTTCTCAATATTTTATGCATTGTTTGGCTACTTTTAAGAATATGGATATAATTTTCAATGATAGATTTCCCATTTTCCTGGGACGGATTGAATGTAGTAACTAAAGCAACGTTCCTTTTATCAGAGTTTACAGGAACTTTAGGTAGTCTTAAGACGCTTTGATCCAGACTCAATGCTCTCTTGTTAGCATCGTCTATTAATTTACCTGGATAGTTTTGTTTTAATAAGAAACCTTTTAGTTCCTGTAATCTCTGAACTTTGACACCTGGATTGGACACAATTGTACAAATTCGTCTAGCCAGGTTATAAGGGATGTTTCGTTTCGTATGAGATGGGTGACAAGAGTTAAAATTTAGATATTGATGTGTATCGGTTTTTTTATAATACACATCAGTTTCAATAGAGCCATTCGCGTGAAGCTTAACTGTCACATCCAGAAAATTTAATGTGGTTTGACTCTGCTCAATTGTAAACTGTATGCTATCATCTAAATTATTTAACATTTTATGAAGCTCTGAGATGATTTCTTGGGATACCCTGAGTATCACAGAACAATCATCTAAAAACCGTTTCCATGATGTCTTAATTAAATCACCGAATTCATTGCCAAACGTTGTTGTCACCCTCTCATACCATATTTCCTCGAGATAACCTAAAGTTAAAGTAGCATAGGTAGGGCCAACTTTCGTACCCATAGCGACTCCCTTGATTTGTGTATAGTATAGGCCATTGAAGAAAAATATGTTATTTGATATCACAAGATCTAATGCACCGAGGATAAATGAATTTGAAAACCGGTCTGGTATGAGGTCTGCATGGTTATTTAACCAATATTCGACAGCTTTTAGTCCCAGATCTTTGCGTATATTGTTATATAAATTAACTACATCAAAGCTGATAATTGTACTACCAGGTTCTACCTGTGCAGGTAGTTGGTGTAGAAAGTCAATATCATCGCGAAGAAAGCTTTTAACGCGAGAACATAATGGTTTCAAGATGATGTCTATAAATTTGCTGAGTCGCTGGGTACTGCTGTTGGGCCCCCCTACGATTGGTCGAAATTTTAAATCTTCTGGACTAAGTACTTCAATAACTTCATCCTTTGAGTGTTTGACAGCTTCTTCTATCAGCTTACTTTTGTGTACTTTTGGTAGACCATAGAAGTAAGCCGTGGTAGGTTCAAAATCCTCTAAATATTCCTCTTCTCCTTTATGTAGAGGCTTGGCGTTTTTGGTGATGAATTTCACTACCCTTTTCTTTGCAGCATTGTTTTCTTCGATGCTCGATGGCTGGTAGTATTCAGTGTCATTCAGCATTTCTACAATGTTCTGTTCGTAGAATGAGCTGTCCATCATTACTATATATATATTTAGAAATCTCAGATATTAATGTCTTGATAAAAACAACAAGGTGTCCAACATGTGACTCATATGAAAATTGAAAAAAAAATAACCATCAAGTCACTGAGCCATGAAAATTGAAAGCAATAGGTACATTGTATGTCTGGTTATTCCTGTCTTAATTTATTTGTGTAAGCTTACATACCCAAACTAATACAATATTATTATAATATTTAGAGGTGGTTTAGCGGATTATGTAAACTGAAAAATTTGAAATAAAGGGGGAATAAGTATTTTTCACTCATAACAATACTGACGTAGAAATCTCTTAATTGTTTATTGCTTGCAATGTCATGTTACTTTGTGTCTTGTCAGTTTCGTTTGTGTGTAGTGCAGTCATCCTGCACTTACTAAAAGACGCATTTAGTAACTGAGTAGAGAAATAAACTGAATGCTTACAATACATTATACCAACATGTATTATAATATATGGGCAAGGTTTAGATTAGAAGAGTATTCTTCATAACAAATCACAACACAAGGTATATACATGTATGGACATAACCACTTCTCTATTATTCAATAACGACGTTTCGTAACACGTGGCTTGTGTGTTACGAAACGTTGTTATTAAATAACAGAGAAATGGTTATGTTGTTATGAATAATTTTCCGTGCTTCTAGATATCATGTAAAGAATTGAGAAGAGTATTCTTGACCAAATGTACATGTACATGTATGAGTTGGAGTTTCCCCATAGCTAAGTGTGCTGCCGTGTATTGTAGCATACATAATAATAATATATCAATTCTTGCACAGCTACTAACATACATGTAGGGCTGGCGGAAAATATATCGATATTACCAATAATCGTCTGTAAGCCTTTTGAAAATCGATTATCGATACAGTTTTATAATATCGATTATCGCGTAATAATAGGTACTTCACTTGTAAGAAGACGTCCATAAAAATAATCCTTATCACATTATTCTTTGCAACGCATGCTTGGGCCTAGAACTGTAATTAAACAGAATAGTCATAATAAAACACAAACAATTTCTTTTTTCGAGTGTGTGTGCCGCCACTGATGAAAAAATGTTGGCTGTTTATTTCATGATGAGAGCCAGTAGTTTCACGTGACATTTGACTCTTCATTTCTGGAATATTGCAATTTTATGGATTTCACAGTGACCAGCAGTGTGTTCTGTGCGCATGAGATATCACTGCAAGAAATAAACTGTTACGGAGAACTGGATGAAGAGTTTGTTTCATGTTTTCAAAGGGAAATAACTACATTTTACTCATTATTATTCAGGTCATAAGCGACAAAGATATGGCGAGCGGTGGCAGTTCTGTCTACCAAACGAAGTAAATAGAGTTTCTTTCTATAACTTGGTTTTGCTATAGAATGATATTATTATTATTCTATTGTCAAATAAATGACAAAAATTCTTCCTGTACGGTATACAGAATGATATTGCAACATAAACTTGCATATAATTCGTTATTCGTGTACAAATTATGATTGTTTTCAAGCCAATTGTAAGACAAAATTATTTGCCGATATTATCGATTATTGATTGGCGAATGGTCGCCGATAATCGATTCTTGAAACCGGATGTAGTGCCAGCCATACAGGTACACATCATGTGGTGTAAGAAAAATAAAACAATAAAACAAACCAAACTTACCAAGAGAAGGAGAGAATTCCATATTTGGTACAAGACCAGGTTTAAAGAGCATGCTATTAGAATGGACAGCATAAGATGTGGATGTCCATCGCATCAAATGATCATCTTGATCAGTTAATACGTTAAATAATTCTGGAATAGGATCCATCAAGTCTTCAATGGAGCTGGTTTTACGTGGGGTGTCATGAGGATCTTGTTTGGCACACAAACCTGTAAAAAAGAGAGAGAAATGGGGTTTGACATCGATTTGACGCAAACTAGGCCAATACTTCGGGACTAACACGGTACAATTTTGATTCAATAATTCGCTTGCGCATAGGGATCTTTAGCAGTGGGGGAGAAACTGGAGGACCCGGAGAATACCAATGAATTTTAGGTTTCGGAGGCAACACTACTACTTGTCACTTACATGTACAAGCTTGGGTTTCGAATCCAAGGCATGCCACTTTATGTACATGCTATAGATAACTCCCAGTCATTGTCTTTAAGGTGAGTGATCGCTCTCGAGTTCCTGTTGCACACCTGAATGTCGACCATTTTCCATACACACAACTAATCACCCTCTTAAATATCAGATCACTTTCCTTAATTTCTAAATCACTCTTCTAAATTTAACTGGGGGAACTTATTTAGGGGAACGATTTTTTCAATTTGTTGATAAAGGGGAGTTTTTTTTCGACTCTCCTCTCTACATGTAAAATACAAACAACGAAGACTGCACACCCACCTTTTGTAGTACATGTATTTTCTATAAGCTTACATTATACTAGTCCTCTATCTAAATTTTCACATGTTTTTTATTTTATTTTGGGATTGTTTGTTAAATACTGGTTTCAAAAAGCCAAAAATTCATGCTTCCAAGAGAAACATTCACAAATGATATTAAATCAAAAATATACTAACCTACACAATCACAGCATTCAGTGTAAAGTTTAGACAAACAGACTTGACAATCTTGACAACAGCTACAATTTTTCTTGTCACTCATATCACATTCACAGCATTTAATCAACATGCACTTGCTGACCTGGGAAGCACAGATTGCCTCATTACATGCTTCAGCAGTCAACACAACTGCCAACACAGTAAATGCAGCAAGAAGTATACTTGAGGATATCTTCATGGCGACACCTAGAAAGAAATAATCAAGATTATAATAAATTAATAGAGAGCTTCGGTCCTAAAGATTCTAATCAGAATTAATCAATAAATTACCACTGATCGACCTCAATAACCTGATGTGTTTAATATACATGTATTAACAATACACAGATTAAAGGGACAATCCCGAATTAAACAGAGGCTCAAAAATAAAAGTCTGAGAATGTATGAAAATTAAACGCCAAAATCTAGAGGAGTGGTGTATTTACCTTGTATCAAAATTTCAACTCAAAATATTGAGTCGTTTGGACGTGAACGCCAAAACTGCTTATCCGAACACGTAACCCTTTTAAGATTTCAGGTCAATTTGTTCGTTGGGTGACCTTATAACCGATTACGGTTACTTGAGAGGGCTATACAGTGAATGACCCATGTGCTGTACTTGATAAAGAAAGGTAAATTTCAACTATGCATTATTTTTACAAAAAAAAAATGTTTGGTTTTATCCAGATACCGCAAAATACACCTTGGGGCACCAGTCTCAAATTCCAGATGAAGACTGACGGGTTTAAGTTGTTTGAAAACGTATCATAGATACTGAATTAGTTGCTCGGCCCTTGACTGGAAGATTTTAAGGGATTTTAACACAAACTTAAGCAGTTTTATTCCCAAAACAAATATCGGGATAACCCCTTTAACTATTAGTAAAAAATCAATGACCAAAAATAATGTCTTTCTCTTCTTATCTAAACATGTACTTAACATTATTGAATGATTTATTACTTTACAGTATCTGTATGGATTTTTTTATACTTTATCTAACGACAAACATGTGAATACTAAAATTTAATAGCACTAAATGAAAAACAAATTAGTAGTACTGGTACATATTTGCTTCATGACATACAAAGTAGTACATTTAGCAGAGATACATGTACATGTACTTACATGTACCTATTGTCAAACAAAATTAATGATTTTTTGCATGTGGGTCATGTTATTTCACAAAAATGTATCAGTAATCTAATGCTAAATATTGCTTTTAGTGAAATGGAGTTTAACATCCTACGGTTCTGTTAACTGAGCTAATGAAGATGGGCATACAGCATACATGTACAGAGGGCAATTTTGCCTGGACAAAAACACTACATACTGTACTCTTATTTCAAATTCCAAAGGATCTTTAACGTGCACGTCAATGTGAACACGGGACGTCAAATTTTATTTTGTTGTTTACTGATGCTTTTTTTAAAATGAATTTTGATTGCTTGATTAGTATTGGTGATGTTTTGTAATAAAGTTAATCGAATTGTTTATATGATCATTGTTTTGTAATAAAGTGTTGATTGTTATTTGGCGTTATGATTTTAGCCACAATTTATCTGAAGATTAAAAACGATGCCCCTCAGAGAGTAACTAAATTTAACTCACTGTCATATTAATTACAAAATGAGAATATATTGACCGTAAAATTTAACTTCATTACCTTCATTAGTTCTTACTGATATATATCATAAGCTCTAATTGAGATCTAATAATTTATTATGGCTAGTTTCTATGTGGTTTGTTTCAAGGATGTGCATTCCCGACTAGAGGCGTTGCAATGCAAAATGGTTTTAATTAAAAATGAAAATCAATGATGACAACTTGAAATGACCATGTGACAAGTAAAAAATAATTCTAAAATTTTACAAACATTTCAACTCCTGACTTATTGGGATAAATTGTAACAATTGCCAAATCCCAACCAACTACAGTATATCAGCTAATCCATTAGAGCAAGAGCTAACTGTGCCTCGCCTGTCAACATCAAAGAGCAGATAATATGTAAAGACATTAAACTGACAAAAAAGACAAATATATGTATAAATAACCTCAGCTCGTCTATGGTACGAAGTATAAAACACATGGGTTTCAGAAAACAAATTTAAAACGTAGGTTGTTTGGTAGCGGTGTAGGAATATATTTCTGCATGGGGTTTATTTTAATGAAATGGAATTTATTTTATTAATGAAATTGTTTTTAAAATTTGTTATATTATTTATCAAATTTGTTACATTTATGAAATTGTTATTTATTGAATAAAATGATTTACTTTGTTATTAATTCATGAACGGGTCGCTCAAGCTTGTGGACGACTTTATCATATGATGGCTCCGTATTCCAGCGTTGATCGGACTGGACAACTTAACAAGATTTTCCGTGTGGACGACTTTGCTTGTGGACGACTTGACTGGCATTCGATACATCCCATTGGCATTAGTGTTATGGATGTCAGCTGTTTCGTAACTTGGCTGTTTCGTACTTAGTTCATTCGTACCTCACGTGAGCTGTTTTGTACCTTCGGCAATTTCAACTTTTACAGTACGTAAACTCAAGCTTCCTCACATAAGCTGTTTCGTACCTCGTGAAGCCTGTGTCTTGACTTGTGTAGAAATAGTTGCTGCAACAATCTGACCTGGTGCTGGTCTTTATTGCATTTACGGTGCTGCCATCTGGTGCATACATCACACTGTAACGCCTCTTGCCTTTGTCTTACGACTGTTTCGCATTGAATGCAGTATTCAGACATTTTGTTAAATTGCTGTATAGAAATAGAAATACTGAAAGCTTGCTGTATCAATGAAGAATATTACAAGTATGCTAAATCATGTCTCTGTGAAGGTTTATATCATCGTTTTTGAGTACCGTAGCTTGGGAAGCCACATGATACAACTGTTTGTGTCGATTAATTATTGACAATAAGGCCACCTAAAAAAAAATAGTTGGTGATCGTCCTTTTTTTTCAAAAAATGTGGGAGGGTGGGCGGTTTTTATTTTTATTTTTTTTTATAATGAATATACAGAATAAGCAATATACTTCAGGAATATTGACCTTTTATTTCATGTCAAAACACAACTCATCTGCACATAAAGCCACTGATCGTCATTTGAATCGTCAGATTAATTATTTAAACTTTAGATATTCCGGCTTGGATTCAATCAGATAATACAAAGAGATTTATAACTGAACACTTAGGCCTATAGATGGTGCTGACTGGTTTAATGTTGCAGGATATCAAATGTTGCAAAATTTTCAATTCATAAAGCATAGGCCTATCATGCCTTTGGACTGATATTTTTTTTTAGACATTCAACTTTCATAATATTATTGTTTGCGAATAGTAAGAGTAAGACCAGAAGAACCCGTAAAAAAAAAAAGAAAAATTGTTTTGCATAACGACTAACGATCACTATATAAGTATAATCGGTCGATTTAGTCATTTTTGCCCCCCATGGCCATTCCGAAAATTGGTCGATTTAGTCATTTATTTGAGAGACTGTTCCATGTTATTCAGAATCGGTGAGACGTATTCCCATCTTAACATATAGTTCCAGGTTGTATTGTACCGGTACTCAGAATATTGTATTTGGCGCTGTACGCGTGCAAACGAAAATGTCGGCCATCGCTGCCGTAATAACAGGTCGCAATTTGTTTACAAATGTCATTCACTCATTCAGTCCTATGCATTTTAAGAGTATTGGAACCGTGTCAATAATTATATCCGCTTAGGAATTTCGTAGCCTGGCTACATTTTGGAACTATTACCACTGGTTTTAAACATCGTAAGAGGGTCAACTTTGAAAATAAAAAAAAAAAAATAAAAAAATCTGGTCGGGTAGAATTTTCTGGGCGGGCGGGGACGATCACCAACTATTTTTTTTAATGTCGCCTAGTCACAACTCATTCTCATAGTCAATAATCACAACTCACCAGCAGAATGGACTCAATAATCAACACCAGATTAAATATTTTTCAATCTCTTTTTAACCGCGTTAACAATCGCCAACCAATTATCGTCAAGAATCACAAGTCACTCGCTTAATGGGTTCAGTAATCAACACAAGATTATAAACAACAAAGGCAGATTGCAGTGTTGTTTTGTTTTTTTTTGCCCACTTATATTTTTAAATTTCTTTCAACATATTTAAAAAAAGTACAAAGCAATTTGGGGTTCTAATTCTGGTTCAGAAGGCATTTTTTTAAAATTCACGCAACAAGCAGCCATTTTTATAAAATTCTCGTAGTGGTTAGATATTATTAAGTCGTCGTGTTTCAACATTATTTCAACAACACGTAGGCAAAGGTATGAATCAATCTGAGGTACAAATCACGTTTCAACTTTATTTCAACAACACGTCGTAGAAAAAGGTACGAATCATCATGTTTCAACTTTATTTCAACAACACCTAAGAAAAAGTACGAATCAATCTGAGTTATGAAACGATGTACGAAAGAATTAAGTACGAAACAGCCATGTTACGCACGGTCCATTATATATAGAATAGAGAGTGAGAAGTGCCAGCTCTTTATCTAACCTTCCGTAGATTAAATGAGGCTTATCTTATTGGGAACGTTACATGAATTACAGACAGTGACAGCTCTTGATCGAGTTCTAACTCTTCCAGTCTCTCTCTCCTCACTCACTCACCAGTCAACTTTGTTAATGCAAAAATTGTCAATTATTTAGCCTAAAACTGAAAACTTTATAAACATTATTAGACACAAATTAAAAGATGGCAATAATATGTCAATATAAATATAGAATTTACCTTCTTCACCTCTTTTGGAAAGTTTTTCTAACTTATTTTATCGATAATAAAAGTAAAGACAAAACAAATGTGCGGAAACCAGTGGCGCCGTGTACCCTAAGACAAGAGGAGGTCACTCACGGAACATTCTTTAATTTGCACAACTTCCGATGTAAATAACATAATGACGATATTGTGATGACATAATAATTTGTTATTCTGAATGGTGTTTTTACGTGAATTCGCCAAGAAGAAATAATCTTCGATTGATCGACTTTTTAAAGAATTTGAGATATCCTCAAATTCCTAAATACTGCTTAGTCAGCATTTTTTTTTTTCAGCAAGTCAGATATAACTGGCACGACGTTGGCCCTAGACATCACAACAATCACAATTCACAGTTGTGGAACACGAAATGGCTGTCCAGTTGCCCAGCCACAATCCAAATCATCAAATTCAAGGCGAAACCAATTTCACTGTCAGTGACAATGAAAGTGCAGATCAGTTTACTTGCTCTATTTGTCTGGAAATATTTCTTGATCCAGTCAAAATTACCTGTGGAAATGACCATGTGTAAGTCAAGATAGGCCTATTTTTTGCCATGTCTTAGTGTCTGTTGCAGTTGCATGTAGCCTATGAGCCATGACAGTGAGTGACACTTTGTAAACAGGAGTAGTAGTGGGTGGAATCGCAACCAGTAATTATCGTTACCAAACTGTCTTGTCACCGTTTTCAATGGAAGGCTTGTGAACTCACTTTAAATATGTACATCTTAACAAGGCCTTCACATAATACCCTGTATATTTCGGCACTTATATCGATTGGGTACATGCTTAGCTATTGTGCCTATCTGTCAGGTCCCTCGATCGTCACGAATACCACGTCTTGTGCTTTCATGCTAAAATGTTTACCTGTGATAATCAAGTTGCAAAGTTCAAGGTTTGTTAAATGTCAAGGTTTCCGTGGAGGTCGCGATGACACAACCTCAGATCGGATGCTACTGTTCACTTGTCTGTAACGTAGCTATAAGTTTGAGAATAGTGAAGTAATCCAGCAACGTCCAGATGTTGTAAAATTCGCAGTCGTTGCTTGAACATGTCTGGTCACCAGTTTTGAAATATTATACTCCACTTTGGAAATTTGACTTACAATGTATAATAATATAGTTTCATACATGTAATCAATTTCCTTAATTGCACAACCCAATCCCTGAGTTGACATTATATTTATTGTTGTAAACTTTATTTTACGTCAGTGGAGTTTGGTGGTTGAGTGGTGTAATGTGTGTACTGTGAATCATAAGGTCTTCCGTTTCGATACCATGTTTGTACGTGACTCATATAGTAAGCGCAGGCATACTGCACCACAGACAAACAATTACAGAAGACAAATTTGCGGAAAAGAGACAATATGCAGAAGCCAGAAATCAGATTTAAGTGAATGGGGCTAGCCCTTTATGTCGACTGTGCTGTTCAGTCCCATGTCTGTACAAGTAGCGCTGTCTGTCCAACCACAAAACTAAGCGCTCTACACCAATACCAACACTAACATGAAAGAAAACATATCTGATGTCAGTGAGGTACAAAAAATAAGAATTAAACACAATTGCAATGTGAATTTAATAAGATTATGTAGGGTCTATTTTTTTTTGAGACACAGGGGATCACCATCAATTTTACATTAACAAGGTTATTGGATTGGGGATGACTGAGCATTGTTGATAAAGGGGATCCAGGCTTGCCAATCCTGAGGAACTTTTCTGGCAAATTTGAGGTTTGAACTCAAGACCCCCTGGTTATACATGTAGTTCAGCTCTGAACATATGGCGACTGTAATGAGACCTATGTTCAGAGCTGAACTACCCTGGTTAGTGAGCCAATGCAATACTCCCCAAGCCATGGCTCTCGATTATTATTAAATAGTGCAGCATATCAGTATTGGAAATTTACTGTAAGAGAGTTCCACTATTCTGGTTGTGGAAAATATTTTAGCATTAAACCACAACTCTTATAAAAGTGTTTTTAATCTTATCTTTTTTGTTTAGATATTGTGCTGGATGTTTACAAAGCTATCAGAATCTAGCAGAACCCCAGTGTCCTCAGTGTAGAAACATATTTAATCCAAGTCTTTCACACAAAGCATCAGATATACATAGGAAATTAAAAAGTAAAAAGGCTGATTGCAAATGGTGTCAGAAAAAGGTAAGTAACTTAATTCTGTTAATTAAGTTGTTAGTAATGCCAGAATTTCATTCCATCGAGCCAATTTGGAAACGAGAAGACAATATCCCATACCCTTGTGTACCAAAAACTGAAATTTTTTTTCATGAAAACACAAAAATGACTATATCCTAATTAACGAAAGACACAACTACTACAATAATTTGATGTGTCTTCAAAGTTTCACAAAGATAAGGGGGTTTGGGTGGCCTGTTCAACCAAATGGGTTTGTGTCAAGTGGGCATTAAAACCCATTTCTCTCTTTCACAAAGATATCTTAAATGATGTATTAGACATGCTCCAGGAACAAAACGGGGATGGATGACAGAACCCATTTGAATATCGCTGACTTCATTCAATGTGGGATAATAAACTTAAAAAAGTATACAAATTGTTTGAATGTTTATGTTCTGTTTAATCATTATAGATGACACTGAATAAAATCCGAGAGCACTTAGGTGTGTGTGATAGAGTTGATAGATCTATACCTCAATTTAAGCCAGTTAGAGAAACATCACAGCCTATTCCAAGGTAAACTTTGATAGTTTTGTTAAAGCAGGAGTGTCACACGGCCATGAATTTGGTAAAGTGTGTATTGTATTCTATGTGGGGGGGGGGGAGTAGGCGGCAAAAGGTTAATGCTTTGGCTCAAAAGGTCTGTCATTGAATCAAGTGGCATGGTTTCGAGTCCCCGCTTGTGCTACTTTGTGGGTTTTCTCTGGGTCTTCCGGTTTCCCCCACTGCTAAAGATCAAAACCCACAAGCAAAATATTGAAATAGAATTGAGCCACATATTAGTCCCAAAATGACCTAGTTTGTGTCGAGTGTACTTTAAACCCCATTTCTCACTCTCTTTCCGTATTCTACACGCACATAGTGCTGGCACGATATATCATTAAACCGATGTATGCGATTCACCTCTTAATTTGTTTTGATCCTTATTTTGATCCACATTTGATTCGACATTGGCAGGACTGAAAATATCAATTATTCATTTATCTATTGACCTGCATATGAATTGTGATACGAATCGAATCGTATAGTCGCACCCCAATCGCAATACATATCATATATTGTGACTGCAGTGGCAATACCCAGCACTAATTCTAGTACATGTACAATGTTTAGAACATTATATAAATTTATTTAATTACGTACCTATAGATGTCATATTGTAAACTTCAATATGACATAAAAATATTTGGGAATAGAAGCAAGAAGATCTTAACTCAATTCTAATATGATTATTTTGGATGTAACTGTATAATAAAATTGCAAATTTCTCTTGAAACTATGATTATGTTTGCTCATAAACAATGCCATATTTTTTTGTTTGTAGCAATGTTCCAAACAGAGCCACATTTAAATGTCCGTATTGTGGTCAGCCTAACCTGGATGTTCCAGGAATGGTGAAACATTGTAATGATAATCACAGACAGAGTGCCCCACAAGTTGTATGTACATGTTGAATATTTAATCAATAATTCGATATATATAGCTTCTTTACCAATGGTTTCGATTCCCAGTTTAAATACGTCAGGGAATTGGGTCACCGGTCCAACCTCATGGGTTTGCTGAAATAAAATTGAATCATCCTAAAATGACAAACTTTGTGTCTAGTGGACATTAAGCGCAATTTCCCTACCTCTCTTGTGGCATTGATGGAGGTGACAAAATACTAGTCTGTATTAAATCCTTACATATTATTTTAAAATACTTCCGTGTCTTTCTTGTTTTATCCTTTTTTATGTTCTTACTTAGCTGTACCATGTACCTTTTGTACACGCATTGGTTTTACCACCAAGGTCTGGTTGAAATTATTCCATTGGTTTATTTTGAACAAATTTTGTTGCTGATATTCCTTATAGAGTTTTAGCTTTTGCAGAATTGTAATTTTCAAGGAATTAAAGATCCCTCAAATGAGATCAGTGACTGTACACTTTGGATATATAACTCAGACTTACTTTCTATTTTCTGTTAATCGTAGGTGTGTCCTATATGTGCCTCGATGCCATGGGGTGATGCTAATCATACTAGTACTAATTTTATACAGCATCTTAATCTAAGACATCGATTTGAATATGATACTTATGTGGTAAGTACATGTTGTATGGCATGTTGTATATGATATTTTTTATGGTAATGGGGATCACGTGGCTAAGTGGGTAAGACACTGGCCTGCTAGCCTGGAGGTCGTGTATTTGATCAATGCATTGGCCGAGAAAATTCATCCAGTTATACAGGACGGAGGGCCTGACAAGGACAGCTATCTGGTTGTTCGGATGGGATGAGAAACAGAGGTCCCGTAAAAAATCCCTTGGTAGTTGGAAGCCGTAGTGCCGATGCCTGGGCAAAATTTCCCTCATAGCACATTTTATGATCAGAACAGTAGGACATTAAACCACATTTCATTTCATTTCATTTTTATGTAGTAAGTATATGTTATATATGGTATGTCAGTCGGAGCAGAACAATGGGACGTTTAACCCTATTTCATTCATTCATCTTGTGAGGAATGTTTTAGGATAAAGATTGCTGCAGGTTAAGGGCCCACTTTCAGTTCATACACAATAAAAATTATTATTACAGAGCACATTGGCCATTTGTAACATAAGATAGGGCCATCGAAAGTTCACGTCCGTTCTGTTGATTTTATGACATTATAATATTCTGTCATAGAATACCATCCAACTAATGAAGAATAACTGTTGTTTTCATGAATATCAAGGTCATAATGGTATCTATTATAACATAGATTACATTCTAAAGAATATCTTTCAGCTAAAATATTTGCTTGAATAAATAAACGTAGTTGATACCACCCCCATCCCTTATTTGGTCGTCCCAATTTGAAAAATTTTGATTTTTTACAAACCAAATCCCTGCCCCATCGTTTATTTGCTCATCACCATTTCGAATTTTTCATATATTATTAGATTTCAAATATTGGCTAGACAAACCAAATCTCTCCCCAATCCCATATTTGGTCATCCTCGTTTAGAATTATTGATACATTAGAATGTAAATATTTGCTAGACAAACCAAATCCCTCCCCCATCCCTTATTTGGTCATCCCGGTTTAGAATTATTGATATATTAACTTACAATTTCAATATTGGTTAGACAAACCAAATCCCCCACCCATTCCTGATTTGGTTATGCTTGTTTAGAATAATTGATATATTCATTGGTAATCCCTGCTTAGAATTATTGGTATATAAATTATTTACTACTGGTATATTTTCAGGATTATAATCAAGACGATGATGCTATGCTACAAGCTGCATTACAGGCTTCCATGGCAACACAATAATTAACTTTGATTTCATATATCTTGAGCAAGATCTTTATTTATTAAACACTGTGATATAACTATTAATGTCTTTAGTGAAATGCATGTTAGAATGTTATACAATGATGTGCCATAGATTTGATGACTTCAATTTTGTTGACACATGATTTTTAATGGTGGTATGAATCCTTCTGCTTAAATAATGATAAAAATTATACCCCTTTGCTTTCGGTAAATGTCATTTATATGACTTTTATATGGCCTTTGATCACCATTTCCATCTATTGGAAAATTTTAATTTTTCCCAGCTTAATATTCCATGCAAAAATTTACTCAAATTGATTATTTAAAGATTATTGAAGAAAACAAATTTAGATAATCTCCCAGTTTGGATTTAATTGGATTAAATTCATCATATCTTGGTAAATACTGAACAGAATTTTCACGATTTGTACAACTTACAGCGAAATCCACCAGTTGGAAAAAAACTTGTCAATTTCCTGCTATAAAATTACAGTTTTATGCGTAAAATTTTGTCGGAAAAAGTATATGGTTAATAAATTAAAATGAAAATTTGTGTAAATGTGTAAAATCTAAGGTAAAGAAGGTGTATAAAAACTTTGAAGTGGAAGCCTTGAGTGATTACATCCACTATGGCAGATGCAAGTATGACATAGTGAAACCCTTATTTATTATAGGAAGCCACGGTGGCTAAGAGGGTAAGATGATGGCTCGCTAGACTGGAGGTCGCGGGTTTGCTCCCGGTGTTGGCCGAGAAAGTTTATCAGGATTTTCCGGCATGGTCTCCCCTTGTCAGTAGTGCAGACGGAGGGCCTGACAAGGACAACTGTCTAGTTGTTTGGATGGAATGCAAAAAGCTGGCCGGTCACCTCTGGCTTGCGGCTGTGGTTTCGATCCCTGGTGTGAGCGTAAGTGGCATGGAGATAGGGGCACCTTCTCAACCTCGTGGGTTTCCTCCAGGCACTCAGGTTTCCTCCCACTGCTAAAGACCCCTACGCGCAAGTGAATTATTGAAATAAAATTGAAACCATATGTTAGTCCCAAAATGACCTGATTTGTGTCAAGTGGACGTTAAACCCCATTTCTCTCTCTCTCTCTCTTCATTAGCCCATTTCATATTTTTTCATTTCAAAAATTTATAATATAGGAGACTGACTATGACACAGGTGAAGCATTGTGGAATAATTGTAATATGTAGGGTAGTGAAAATTAGAACACTGACTAGGGTAAATTTTAAATATTTAGATTACATTTCAGGCTTTATTTATGACAACTTAAACTAAACTATTTCAAGGATGAAGCCTTCTCATTGCTTGAGAGTTTTGCTTTCAGCCAATGAAAAGCCAGACCCTGAGTTCACAAAGCATTCTCAGACTTAAGTTAAGACTTTCAATCACTTTGTACATAGTTTCTTATTGATGTATTTGATACATTAAAACAATAAAAGTTTTATAAAGGGCTATATTTTAGTTTCTTATTGATGTATTTGATACATTAAAACAATAAAAGTTTTATAAAGGGCTATATTTTAGTTAAACTAAGGCGAACAATTTTTAAGTAAATCCTTAACTTACGTCTGAGAATGCTTTATGAACTCTCGGCCTGCATTCTTATATAAGTTTTGTGTTAGTTTTTGTGAATAAATCCCAAGATGTTTGATTACATCTGATTACGATTACATATTTGATGATTTATGGATTTGTATATTGCTTTCTGTCCATATTGTATAATGTTATATGTATAAGTTCAGTTTAGTTGAAGTGTATGGTGAAGATCGATCTTGTTCTCTTTATGACCATACATGAATATTTAGTTACCAGGCCTAATATTGTTTACAATATTACCATGAAAACAACTACCCGGTTTAAACTAATTATGAAAGTTGTTTAAGTTTGAATTACTTCTATGTCCACTTCTCCAGGTACCGATAAACTTGATTGTCCTTGTCTTGACATAAACCCTAGAATTCACGATCATCAACACTTCTAAGAATTGTAAATTCATGCAAACATAACAGAATAATCATTTCTCATTCTCAAGCTTAACATTGTTTGAGAGGAAAAAGTTAAAAATGTGTGAATTTGTCATGAATGTGTTTGTGAGATCTGTATTGTTTTTTTAATTCAAATGAATGGCTAAGTGCATAGAGGATAGTCCCTGGAATTTTAAAAGGCATGGTTTGGGATCATTTTCTGATTCAATTATTAATGAGCATTTTCAGCTTATACTTACTATGGTGTATCTGTAAATATGAGCTTTAATGATCATTTTGTATGGGACAAAATCCTAATTGGCACCTGGAAACTTTTATTGCAGTGAAAACAATTGATTAAATTAATTATGTGAATTATTAGCAATGGTTATTGAGCTGTTGACGCTTGTGATCATTTCTTCAGCATAAGGTCCTTCTCAAATTTTGCATACAATTTGATCTTTGTAGCACTTATTTATGACAGTTACCTACCAGAGAGATTGGAGTTTGTGCTTAATTATGATCTTTATCCAGGGCCCAAGTTCACAAAGCATTCTCAGACTTAAGTTTAGAATTTACTCAATTTTCAATCACTGTGTATGAGAAATATATTTGATCCCGAAACACACAATTTTGTGCATAGTTTCTTATCGGTGTATTTGATCAATGAAAAGAACAAAGGGCCAGGACATACTCCAAGTCAAGCATTATGTGGGGATACATTTTTAAAAATTTTCTTGCAGGGTAGGGGAGTTGAGAGGTCCCTCTGCATAATCCCAATCCATTCAAAATCCTTGCTCCACAATTGCTTAGAATACAAAAATAGTTAAATTTTTGTTAATTTTGTTTTGTGAAAGTATAGTTAATGTATATAATATATATCAATAAGTACTCTCATAACTGTAACTCTATTAATAAAAGCAAAAAAAATACTATACATGTAAATGTATATTGATGTAATATATAGGATGTAAAACATAGGATGTAAAATTGCTTTTGTATGTTTTACACAAAATAGACCAGATAAACAGATTTTTATTTATTGAGTTGTAAAAAATGTGAAATAAATAGCATTTAAAAACATTTTGTCTTATGATTATAGGGGATTGGGTGGCCGGATTGTTTAAAAGAGCTAAATCGCTAACATTTGAGACCTAGAAATTGACACAAGTGGTTCACAACTCATATAATACTGTAATATGAATGTATATAGACTGATTTACATTCAATGGTTTCCGCTTTTACTTCAATTCCAAATCAGTTATGTTCGGCGAAATAAGCCAGCAGTCTAAATCGAATAAAAAATTCTAGCGTCTGGTTATTCCAGTCTACATACGCCGTTTGCTAGAACTGGGGCTGAAACGCATTATGGTACACGATTCGCGTACCAATGGTAAAAGGTTTATTTTGTCTTAAATATTGGATAGCCGAAGCCGATCTTTTTCTGGTAAGATCACAGCGTCAATGTTGATTTAAATTGACAAATAATTCGTGTTTTCAATGTTGAAGACTTTGGATGATATTGAGTTAGAGACTTGGCTACTTTAAGATGTGCATTTTAAATCACAAGGTCTGTCATTGAGTCAAGTGGTGTGGTTTCGATTCCCAGCTTGAGCATGACGAGGGGTAGGGTCGTCTGTCCAACCTTGTGGGTTTTCACCGGGTCCTCCAGTTTCCTCCCACTGCTAAAGAAAAGACCCCATTATTGAAATGTAATTGAACCATGTAAGTCACGAAATAACCTAATTTGTGTCAAGTGGACATTGAAACAAATTGTGTATAGGCCTATTTGCCACTGAAGAAAACAAATACTAACCTTGTCTGTTGAATATGATTAGCTGGTGTGCACTCAAGTAATTGGGACCCCCTGCACGTACAGCAGTGCCAGATTTAGTTCAGCTCTGAATGTTGGTCTCATTACACTAATGAGACCAACGTTGAGAGCTGAACTATGCCAGATTAAGCTCCACAGAGACCCTAAGCAATTAAAAAGACTTTGGTTCCCCATAATTGTAATTCAAAATGTAAACAATAATTATTCAAAAACAACGCCAAGCACCCGAATGGAGTTCTTCTGGGATTTTATACACATCATTTGGGACAAAATAGACAAAGGGACAAAAACTAATTGAAAGCTCTTAATTAATTTTTAAATTAAATATTTTAGATTTGGCATCTAACAAAGCAGATATTCTGTGGCGCCCTAATGAAGCATGTGTTTATTTGCTTACTTAATGGTTAATCCAACACTGTGGTTCAGTCGACTGTTCTAAAAAATATGTCGAAATTGAATTATACAACAAATAATATTATTTTAGACAAAAAAATTCAATTTAAAGCCCCAATAACACTCTTCTTGTAATTAAATAATATGTCCCAATCTTTATTCTGGTCAACAAATTGTATTATTTTACAATATTCAAATAAATTGATGATACAAATTTCATCGTAACACACCTAATTTAAAAAATTGGAAAAATTCAACTACATGATTTGAAAAGGTTAACGTAAACCTTTTTAAAATGTGACTTTGATTTTAAAACATTTTCGAACCCTCTGGACAAGTAAAATATGATGTAATGGATAATTTACACAACAGGTAGGACACATAAACATTTGGTACTTAGAATAAGACTATTATTTATTTTCTAGAGCTGCCAAGCCAGCAAGAGTGTTATTGTCCCTTTAAAATCACCAAAATCTCGATTGGTGTGTATCAGGTATCAAACTGTTGTTCAGTAAACTTCAATAATTAAGATAGTGAACCCGAAAAGTCCCATTCCCCCATATTCCTGAAGCAATGGCCCGAGAAATACCTCTCTGTAGTAGGATTACCTCTAATCAAACGAAACGCTGCGCGGAGTATGCATTCCCCATGATCAGTAAAGCCGCCTTAGTTCATTCTTGAAATATTCAACAGTACCAGAGTGCATTTAATTCGTTTCAAATAATATAATATTTTACAAGTGAAAATACAACATTCAAAACAAAATATTATATTAATATAAAAATCATAAAATAATAAATTTGGGGGGAATTATTTTATTCAAATTTCTTTTGTACATCTAACCGTAGATGTGTTTGATTCGAGGCTAACCGCGCAGAGTTTTATGTCCGTTACATCAGCAAGGGTACCGAATTGCGTTTCACGTGCGACAATGGAAAAAATGTTCAAACATGTACATATACATGTACCCGATATGATTGCATAATATACACTGAGAGGTTTAAACAAATCGCATGTTTTCAAAATACGAATTGATACAATAGGACTTACTTTATAATATTTATTCATCGCAGGGATTAATCCTACAATTTATCTCCAGGGCCTCATTTCAATTTTATATGTAAAAATGTACCCGGTATATTATGTATTTCATAGTTTGATATATCCACCATTTCATCTGTTGCAGGTCAGAAGAGGAAACTGATGATGTATGACAATAATCAGTCTAATTTATGTGGACTTCTTTCAAAAAGGAGTTAAATGAAAATTAAAGAGGGGTTGTAGTCAACATTTGTGAGGACGATAATTACATTCCTGCACGACTAGCTGGGATCACATGATTCCTACCATTTGACTTTCAAATCGTAAACATATGCGTAGGCGTACACCTTACCGAACTAAAGGTCAGATTACTGTGCAGGGAGAATTATGTCCCGGTATCGACATTGCCAACTGTTAAGGAATCATTTTGGCGCACTTTGATTTGCCACCCCAAACAAATAAAGGTCGACCCTAGAAAATTAAAAACTTTGTTATCAGTCAAAGACCATACGACATAATTCGAATCCGGGACATTCCTCGAGATTCCAGGGTCCCGATCGACAGCACGGCTACCGCTGTCCCCGGCGTTCAAAGGCCACGGAATAGGCCTACCCATGGGCCATGATTCGGCTTAAAATCTACAGCGAGTTAAATTATAGCTAAAAATGTAATAATTTGATGTTAAAATTATAAATAAGTGATTTTTTAACATTTAGTTTTCCCCTGAAAATAAAGTTAAACACGCTTTTGTCACAGATCTATTCAACATTTCTATCAAATAAATTTTAAAGACAATGCTCTCAGTAATTAAGGATTTATTTTTGTAAATTTATTCAATCAAAGATAAAAAAAAAGTTACAAATTTTGTAGAAAAGAAGCCAAAAAGAAACACAAACGTAGATTACTTTTCGGAATTTGTTTGCCTAGAATAATGGTATTACGTCATATAAATTGACGTTTTCGATCACGTCCGCGCTTTAATTATAAGTATAACATAAGATAGGCTTAGCGCGAGTTTCATTTCGATATTTTTCCGACTCCATCCACCACGTGAGTACAGTTACTTCAAATTTTACACATTTTTTGCGTTTCAGTTATGTTTATTTATTTTAAAATAAATCAAATGTAGTTGTTCATAATTTCTGTTTGAATATGGTAATTCAATATCGATTAAATCATAGGCTATTTGATAAGATTTGGCTTATATTTCATATTATTATTATGCCAAACAATTTTATATTCTAAAAAGAATGCGACTTTGGAAACTGTTGGTAACTGCACAAGGAGTTGTATTGTTTATGAGAGTTTTACTCCTCGTTCCTCCTATACATATTTTTAAACATATAAATCGGCGGGTCTGGCATTGAGTCAGGTGGCGTGGTTTCGATTCCCCGTTCTTGCGTGACGAGGAGTACGACAACCAACCTCGTGTTTTCTCGGATACCCCGGTTTCCTCCCACTGCTAAAGATTCCTACATTGTAATTGAACCATGTTTGTCCCGACAGTGTGGGTCAAGTGGACGTTAAACCCCATTTTCTCTCTTTCTCTACCTACTCCTCCTATAAATCATTCAAACATAATATCAATACGGGATATGCTTTTGTACAGTATATGCTTCGGGAAAATAATATGGTTGATTTGTACCGCCGTAAGTTGTGGTTAGATATATCAACATCGAATAAATTAATGCCACGGTTTGCTCAAGTGATTTTTAAGCTGAACATAAACACGCCGAATAACATTATGATTTATTTAGTTGTACTTTTTTTTATTATTGCCATTTAAAACATAAACCTATATTAAATAATCCCATGCCGAGATCAAGGTCTGTTGCACATTATGGCGATTCATTACTCCCGATAGTGTAATGCGTCTGTATATATAGAACTAATGGGCGACTTGCTATAAAGGACTACTAACATGGCGACGGGTAACTACGGAAGCTAAAAATGTTATTCTGAAATAATTGTTATCTCTGTCAATTGTTTGCCGGTTTTGTTATAATGAGTGGTAATGGATTGTTGTTTTGATTAGTCGGAATATTTTCCTTTTGGTTTAGAAACTTTCAGTCGATCAAATTGGCTGTTCATGACATTGTTATTTTTCGAAGAATTAACTTCATAGTCTTGATTGTTCAGTCCTGATTATAGCGTAGGGCCAATGCCACATTACCAGCGATAATCTGATTTAATTAAACATGAATGGCAAGATGACGACTTATCTTACACAAGATTTTGTGGAAAGAAAAATAAATGTATTAAAAACATTACAAGATGGCTGGGGTGTTGATCGATACAAAACAGGAAATTTTTATCGACTTGACTTAAAAATGTGCCAAATAAAAGATCTAAGTTACAGTTTCGAATGGGGACAAGAGAGAGGTATTCCTCCTCGTTTGGCTAAGCTTACAGAAACACCATCGAAAATATTGTACCTTGACATTTCATTGAATGAGTTAATCAGTTTGACATGCGAAGGACTTCTTCCATTTCGTAATCTTCGAGTTTTGGACGCATCTTTAAATCAGATCAGTAATTTCCAGGGTATTGAAGTGTTGCCTCTCCTCTACAGTTTAAATCTCTCACACAATATGATATCGAATGTACAGGGACTGGTCAACAGTGGCTCATTAGTGGAACTCAATTTAAACATGAACAAAATAACCGATTTGTCCAGAATGCCCAGTCTCATTAACTTGAAAGTGCTGAATCTCAACAATAACCACCTTGCAACATTGGACGGGGTATCAGCCCTTCCTAAACTTCAGGAACTTTATGTACAAAGAAATAATCTTGTTAGTCTTGTACATGTCACAAGTTGTTTTTATTTGACTGTTCTAAACGCTGCGGAAAATAAAATTCACAATCTCGATGGGGTAACTGATGTTCTACCTAGATTAGGTAATCTACAAGTTCTGTGCCTTCACGGGAATCCGATTGATCGGGAAAATGATTATCAACATAGCCTCTTAACTTCCAGTGATAATATTATGATGTTAGATAATATAAGTGTCAGACCTCTAGCAAGGAAACAAGTTCCGATGCGAGATCCTCATTCAGAAAATATATCAAATTTACAGGAAGCGGCACGTCAGGCTTTTGACGAAAGAATACGAGCCACCAGAAGTAAAGTTGATGAAAATGTCAGCTTTCTTCAAAAACGCATAATTGCTTTACAAGATGAGCAGAAAGATTTTGAACATAAAATGAAGAATGATTTAGATGCATGTTTGCGATATTTGGGTACATTGTCCAATGGAGAAGCTGCTGTAGTAGATCAGACATCTTTCTCAAGGGGATTCCCTTCTGCTCGTGATGACTTGCAAACAGGTAAAAGTACTGCTAGACGGAATAAGAATGACTATCAAGGTGTGAAAGATACTGATGAAGTGCTGAGATGTGCCTATAATGAACTTTCTACAGACAAATCCTCAAGATGGGATGACATTTAGAGCAACAAATGGATTAATTCTTTCAATATTACAACTCTTCCATATCTTAGAGCAATAAAGACGAATAAAACAAAATTTTTAACTGTGAAAAACATAACGAAATGTGATCTAAGTTTTTTAAAAATCATATTGCTATGTAGTATACTACATGTAGTTCTTTGTGGGGAATTATTGAGATTTGGCTGCTCTAAAGGGTATTAGTTTTCAAGCGGTCCTACCTAGTTCTAAAGGGTAATTAACAAACCTTTGTCTATAATATAACAGATGATTAGCTTTATGTAGAAACTATTTTTTGAATTATAAAATATATTTTTCTACATTTCAGTGCTGATTATTATCTGTTTAGAAAATATATTAAAGAAGTTTTAATTCTGTCTTACTTAGTTCTAAGAAGTTCTTATTAGTGAAATTCTTGTTCACCGTTTCTTGACTATTTTATTCAGATAAATATTCTATAGACATAGCTTATTATGTAAATCCTGCAGCTTATTTGCATAGAGTGGTCTACATCCTAGTTTTGGATCCGTTAATAGAGTTATTTCCCTTGGACTACCTTTGCTCGTTTTCTGGTTAGGTCTAAAATTAAAGCCGACTACTATTGGGCGGTAGCAAGACGGAAGACATCAGTAGTGGAACCATTTCTAGTGTTTCTGTGGTACCAGGGACAATTTCGTATTGTAGTTTACTATCCAAATAAAATTCGTCCTAAAGATCTGGTTTTCGGTTAATCGAGTATAGTAATTATGTTTATGTGTGTTCAAAGTTTCGTATGGTATTTTAAACATGCATTATGTAAGAGCTAAATCTGCCTATTGCAGGTCTTTCTTTAGGCCTGAAATTTTTTCTAAAGTTTAAATTAGACATTAATTAACTGATCCAGGCCTTAATCAACTATCGATGGCATAAGATTTCTCCGATATTAAATAGATTGAAACGGTTCAGTGATACTTTGATGGTAGAAATTATTGCACACGTCTGTCAAACCTTCAAAGGTTAATATCTTCGCTTGCAATAGAGTTATTTTAATGAAATTTTCCAATTATTCTTTTTACATTATTTACTTTCTAACTATTATAGCAAGAATGGCTAGTTCTTTATCAAAATCTCACATAATGTATCTTTGAGTCAGTCTTGTCAGGAAATGAAAACCGCGACGGAAAAATCGACGAAGCCTATTTCAGAATCCCCAGTCTTGACATGGTTCGAATCGCCGTGGCTCTAGGAGTAAAGTGCTGGCTCACAAACGTGGAGGTCCCTGTCTCGGTTTCCCCTTGTCATTGATATAGGACAAATGGCCTGGCAAGAAAGAGACGGTACGAAACACCGAGGCATCGGTGTCACTGCCGAAGTAAGGTTTCGCTAACCCTATATTTATGCAAAGCTCCATAATATAGGTCTTCTGGAAACACAGATATTTTAGGTTCGCCAATAAAAGGAAGAAATTAAATTTAACAACAGAAAATGTATTACAAAAAAATTCAGAATTATTTTTTTGGACAGTACTGTAATCACACAATAGATTGATTACAACTTTTTTTTTTACTTTATTTTCTTGTGGCCTGAGGGGGGTCACGGTGGCTAAGTGGTGAAGGCGCTGGTTTGCTAGCCTGGAGGTCGGGTGTTCGATCCCTGCATTTGCCGGGAAGGTTGATCAAGATTTTCCGACGTCTAGTCGGATGAAACCGAGCTTCCGTGTACACATTGGCGTGCTCGTAAAAGATCCTTTGCTAGCTGGAATTCGATATAAGAGGAAGCTGTAGTGCGGTTGCCCGGACAAAATTTCGCCATAGCTCACCGTAGGGCGTATTCCGGTCTTCATTAGCCCTGTTCGGAGCAGAACAGTAGAACATTAAGACACGTGCCTTATTTGCTTTATGGTTAATCCGACACGTGTAGACGTCGACGTGCACGTAAAAGAACCCTTAGCAGTTGGAAATCCTATGCCCGTCTTCATTATCACTGGTGGAGTAGAAAGATAGTAGGACGGAGAAACCCACTGGACATTGACCATCGTTGTCGTCATACTCCCTACCACAACCTCTTTATCAATTACAGCGATCTATTTTATTTTTTTAGGCGCGAGTCATGGTGGCCTAGTCAGTAATACGATCATGGTGTTGGCCGAGAAAGTTCATGGGGATTATCCGGCGTGGTCCCCGCTTGTCAGTGGTTCAGGACGGAGGGCCTGGCAAGGGACAACGTATAGTAGTTCGGATGGGACGAGAAACCTGGGTACCGCATATACATTGGCGTGTACGTAAAACAGCCATTAGCACGTGAAATTCGATATAAGAGTGGCGCACTGTATATGGTAGTAACTATACTTGTTACCTTAAACTGTGTTTAAGGTAACATTTGGTACAGTCTAAGACCCCTTACGCAAGTTCAAATAGGTTAAAACGCACAATTGTCAACACACATCATTACAGTTTGTATTAAAATAAGTAATTCTATCACAAATAGTGAAGACTGGACCATTAAAATAGTTACCGAACAGTTTTTCTCTGCATAGCACTGTTTATGTTGTAGGCCTAATGACGTATTACGCAACTTGCGGCCATGACGGTCGGCCAGTTGAAATTTCGCGTAGGAGATGGGTTTCATCAAATCATATAATTATGCGGTTAGGCCTCACCTTTATTTCAGTAAGAATTGATTTATTATATGTTAAGCTACCTGCAGTACTGTTTTGGGCCAGTTTATTTGTAAATTAAGCGAGCTACAGGCCAGTAAACTTTTTGTAGCCATTTGACTAAAAAAACTTGCGCAAAGGAACTCTGTAGGAAAAACCACTACTGCGACTGGAGTAAGACGGAAGACAGCAGTAGTGGAACCATTTCTATGTATATGGCGTATACCCGTTTTTATTAGCCCAGTCGGAGCAGAATAGAAGCACGTTAAACACAATTTTTCTCATTTCTACTTTAGGCAGGTGTTTTTTCAACGGAAGTATATATTATACATCCCCCTGATATTTTATTTAGCAATCCTTGTTGGAGCTTATTTCACACAAGAATAGTTTCACATGTGTCAAGAGAATGTTTGCATAGCATCACTGAATTGCGTACAGTTTCCAAAGAATTCAATATATTATTTTTAAGTATGTAGGCTCTACACATTTGATTTTTTTCCCAACTAACAGGGCAAGATTTTCGTCATTATATCATTATAAATTGTCTATAGACTAGAAAATTAAATTAATATAAGATAAGTACTCTAATCTCATTGATTATTATTTAATTTCTTTAATGAATGGAATAGCCTATAACTTAAACCATATCCTTTCTACTTTGTTCTGTGAAATCCGGCTCTGTTTCAATAGTATCTATAGTATAATGTAATTTATGCTAACTCAAGTGTTTATACACCTAGATCAAACACACTACTGTCATCGTTATATTTATTTTGTTTGTGTAAAGTAGGGGTGGAAGATGTAAGCTATTCTATTATTCTAGAGAATCCACGTACAGGATTTGGTTGTTACTTATTGTTGGAGTGGACTAGTACAGTTTAATTGGGTAAAGTTGCAGTCGGATAGTTTAATATATATATTTATTTATTTCTACCATTTCTGTATGTTCCGGGTTCAAGTTGTTTTGGACTAGGACACCAGGAACTGGTCGCTAACCGCTACTCATCTTGTTGGTGTTCTTCTTCTTGAGGAGACGCTTTTCGAAAAAACCGCCAATTCATGTCCGATCGACATGAAAATTGCCACACTCCTTCTTTGAACGATTCTGCATCGATTTGACGAATTATTGTTTTTAAATTTAATCCCCATGGCCAACGGTACCAAAGATATATGCTGGAAAGGGCTGCAGTGATCATTTTGGCAATCATTCTCTTCATTCTCTTCTCACAATACCATGGACGACAGCGCTAGACCATACCCTGTGCGTTCCGTTGGTGATTTTCATGCCAATGCTGCACTACCTTGGCAACCACAAACCCTAACATCTGGAACATTCTTGGGGGTAAAATCAGTGGAATCCAGCACTTCAGAATCACGATGATTTGGTTCAGGAGGCACACCAGGATATGGAAAAGCTCAGATCAATACCTCATTCAGTCAACGAGGAGCAGAGTTCAACAAACCCTTACTGGCGGAGGCTACGCCAGATAATATGACATTTTCACTGCTTTGACGGTTCCGTTGACAACTTGAGCGTGAATGAAATGCAATGAGACGATTTGCTGCAGGATTTTCTATAGACTTTTACTTTGTTTCAGTTTGGTTTTACCAATTTTCATCCTATATTTTTGTACCCGACAGACAGAATGATATATTCTACTAAACCTTCAGATTTTACCTTTCTTTGCTAGATCAAAGTACCTGTGTTGCATCATAATCACGGGTGAGTTAGACTTTCGTGAAAATCGGACCGAAAATTTTCGTCAAAGTGGACCCTCCCCTTTATGGAAATACATGTGCCATGGTCGTGGACCCTCCATACTCCGCGCAGTGTTTCGTTTTATTAGAGCTAATCCCACTACTCACTGCTGTAAAGAGCGAAAATTCTTGTTCTAATTTATGATTGGTCAGTAGTCCCATTAACAACCAGTAACTGACAGCGTTACAAAGGCTTTATCTTTAAAACAAAGCGCCAAATTGAACCAAACATGTTTGCATAACATTACGTCATGGCTCACGATTTTATTATGCCCAATTAACCAATGCATAGCAGAATATTGCAGTAAAACTAATTGCGTGACAAGCGAGGCTATCAAATCGATTAAAATGTAAACAATACTGTTTAGAAACGAACATACTTTCACCGTTTTTAATACCTTAAATCACTGTCCAAAGTTTTAGGGAAGACCCAGGTTAAACGAAGGACTGCCATGTTGCTGTACTCAAGTGATAGCTTTGATTGAACGGGAAGAATAGACACACTCCCGCAAAAGTTCAAGAATCAGAAGCTAATCCAGCAATGGCTAGAGACTGATTTCTCGGGCCATTGCTTCAGGAATATGTGGACCCTCTAGAGTCTGTAACTTTTGTCAGATGTACACGGGTATGAGTAATGTTATGTTAAGTTTAAAAAGATTGCAAGTTTGAGTTTGTTCACATCGGACTATAGCTGGGTTATGGCCCCTGTCTTTTATACAAAATGTGTATATATGCAATATGCAGGCCTGTAACTAGCAGGGGGCTCCCTTGAAAATTGTGGCGCCCCCGATGGGCGACACACAAAGCCGAGTGACATTGGTTGGGCGCATACAACGAGATTGACGCCCAACCAATGTCACTTGCTTTAAAGCTGCAATTTCATATTTTTAAGTTGTATTTTTAAAAGATCTGAGGTTGTGTCATCGCGCGACCTCCATAGAAACCTTGCCATTTAACGAACCTTGAACTTTGGAACTTGATTAACACAGGTAGACATTCTAATTATACCTTGGAAGCACAAGACTTGATATCCGTGACGACCGAGGGATCCCATAGGCTCAAAAGCTACGCTTGTACCCAATCCAAATTAGTGCCGAAATATACAGGGTATTATGTGAAGGCCTTGATAAGATGTACATATTTAATTTTAAAGCGGTAATTTCATATTTTTATGTTACATTTTTAAAATGTATTAAAATAAAGTCTTAAAATAGGTGGTATCTATAAAATGCAGTCCTACCAAGTTAAAGAATAATCCTATAATTCACTGTTGGCAAAAATATCCTTTTTAACTTCAAATTCAAACGTTTGACGATAGCTATTGCATGGGGGGAATGGAAAACAAGGGAGGTAATTGTGATATTATTTCCGATATGAAAGATTTGTAAGTGTGGAAAATAATGTCTATGATTGTATAATAATGGGTTGACAACCTATTAAGCAAAAGACGTAGAAATAAATATGTTCTGACTTTCTTAGAAAATATGAAATCCCCGCTTCGCCAATCATGTTGTTATGAGGCGCCCCGATTGATTGGTTGATTGGAATTCGACTCAGTCACCTAAGTTAGGCTGTATCAGACCACCTACGGTATTCAGGGACTGGAATAGCAAGAAAAAGCGTTTGAAGTTGTCAAATTTTCTTGGGGTGGGGCCGTCCCTAGACCTCCGTAGGCCTACATTCATCGAGTCCGTACGCTTATGGCGAGCACCCTAGACCCTTCCACGGTACTGTTCGCCGTGGACCGTTAGGTATAGGTACATCGGCGCCCCAAGAAGCCTTTGACCCCATATCAATTTTGGGCTAGCTACAGGCCTGAATATGTACTGCACAAAGTTTTTGGAGCCTCTGCTGGCTAGACTGTTTTTTTGTCGAATTTAGATGAAACTTTAGTTAAAGGGCCATAATGGGAGATTAGATAAAGAGCTGGCAGATCTCACTATAAAAGTTAAACTAGATAATGTAAACGGATTTTGCTGAGAATTTCAGTCAAATTTATCTACTCAAAACCGAGATATTAGCTTTTGAATTTTAAGCCTTGTGTCGATCATCATTACCAAAGTCGGTACGATAAAAAAAACCAGTATAGGTTATCCATTTTTGGATTAAATCATCATGAATGTTGAGCGGCAAATCGTATTCAAATCCAGTATTATGGCGAGGGGGTCTATAGGCTTCTGCCTGGTCTCCAATCCAGTTTCCGTGAATAAATATTGTTTAGAAAAAAAATCCAGTAGATACCGCAGGCTAGCGATGACACCGAGAGTTGATTATGGCCTGGATAAGTTAATTAATGTCTAATTAATAATTTAGATATCACTTCAGGCCCAAAGAAATAACTACAATAGGCAGATTTAGCTCTTGCATAATATATGTTTAAGGATCAAGCTATCTCAGATGAGTTTTGTTTTGGTGGGAAATGGACTGTAGTGTCCTGGGTTATGGCCTGCTTTAACGCAAAATGTTGTACATTACCTGGTGGTACATTTAGAGGCAACAATATAATTCCAATTTATAATATTTCTATTATCATCAATAATTATTAGCATATTTAGAGTTTGTATACATTGCACCGTACCTTGAAATTGTTTACACCCACATGACGTATGCTTGTTTACTAATTCAAGGTGCACCTTCCCACTGACAATTCCCCTTTCTACTTTTACATACAATGTTATATATAAAATGCAATGTTATATATGTTATCCAAATATCCAGGTATTTCGTTCTGATTTGGTGTCAACCATATGTCTGTATCCATTTCCAGCATCGTCCGTCAAAAATATTCTGTTAACGACCAAATTTAGTCTGTATCCTTTTCCCGATCGGTTTTCTACATTCTCCGTTGGTCTCTACGACTGCCCAAATACAGTTTCGTATAAAAAGAGAATCTCCTATGAGTCTTTTTTTGATATCAAAAAATATCAACGCAAGTGATAAAGTAAAAAAAAATCCAAATAAATATAATTTTTTGCTATAGATTTTGAACCTGATTACTTTTTTGGACAACAATTCAACCATTGCAAAGTCCTTCATATTGACTCATGTGTTTCAATTAAGCTCAATTAAATGAAAATACTTCATTTTTAATAAAAAAAAAGTTACTTTTAATAAAGAAGTTAACTGTTCTTTGAAAATGAAAAAAACCCAACATATTTCCTTTTTAACTGACCAATCAAATTCATGCAAATCGATAGCTCCTAAGGAGATATCCCAGTAGACTTTTTTTTGCCACCGGCACACCTTGGAACACATGAAAAAATAGCGGCACACTTGGCCAAATAGATAAGAAAAATATTCGAATGTTGCAAAATAAAACCATGGCAAGTCATAGACGGTATACAACCGTAGACACAGACTAGTCATAGACATATAGAATGGCTAAACTAAATAAAGAAAAAAAAAGCCATGAACTTGTCAGTAGACGCAAATGAATACTCAATTGCGATCACGTGGTTTTTCGCATTTTTTTGGAAGATCTCGCGGCACAGTGGTTGAGAGAGAGAGAGAGAGGAATGAGGTTTAACGTCCATTCGACACAAACTAGGTTATTTCGGGAATAACATATGGTTTTAATTTTATTTCAATAACTCGCTTGCGCGTAGGGGTCTTTAACAGTGGGAGGAAACCGGAATGCCCGGAGGAAACCCACAAGGTTGAGAAGGCGCCCCTTTCTCCATGCCACATACGCTCACACCAGGGATCGAAACCATAGCCGCAAGCCAGAGGTGACCGGCCAGCTAGAGATTGAAGCGCGGCACTCTAGACCACTAGGCCATCCCAACACCCCCGCCCCGACTGGTTGAGAACCACTACAGTGGACTATGAAGTTTATCTCTCAGGCGATATCTACTGTAGAATGTATTAATGAGTGATAATATACGTTAAAGGGTTTTTGAGACTAACATGTAGAAATATGTCTACTCTTAAAAGATGCTGGAAATTTACCTGCATATTTGTCAGTCAATAAAATGGTGATCTTGATCCTGTCATGGTCTCAATGATTGATATGAAATCCGAAAAAATTATCCGAGAACTCTAGCAGCCATCACATGTACAAGGAATTGTTGCTGGACGGACTGGTAAGCCAACGGAGAATGTAGAAAATCGTCCGGGAAAATGCGCTTATGGTTCCAATGCTTCAATTTCAGCCCCGGTGTGCATGCTCTCGCGAAATGAAATGAAATGCAGGAATGGTATACCTTGAAGCTCATGCTCCCACAGTACCCCCTTCCCCCTTTGACTCTATTAGAAACATAAAGGTTGGTTGGCCGAGTTAAGTGGCAAAATGGTTTCGACCTTATACTTACACGTGACAAGGAATGGGATCGCCTGCCTAACCTCGTGTGTTTTCTCCGGGTCACCCGGTTTCCTTCCATCAATAAAGTCACCGTTCCGCAAGAGAATTGGTCCCAAAATGACCTAGTGGTAGAGGAATGGATGTGAAATACCTTATTTGCCTAATATATCTATTAGTAGTTTCAATTTGTTAGGAAATAAAAATTATAAAAATCAGTACAAAAGACAACTTTATTATCAAATATTTGATGGCAAGAATATTTTATCTTTTTTTTTTTAAAAAAAAATCAAGAAAGGACAAAAAATAGTATCATTATTTTGATTACATACAAATGATTACATTTTGTTGGAATACACGTATATTTTTGATGTGGACAGGAATAACATAGAATTTAATTAAGAAATTCGAAAGTGCAAACTATAAAGAAAATATATCTGCTATTTCATAACCTGTAATTGCACATAATTCTCTTTTGGTATACATGTAACTACAAAATGTGCCAAGACTAATTTTCTACCCGATTTGAATAATAATAATATGATTAATAATTTATCCATTTATACAGAGCAACAAAATCCAGCAAATGGCTGCTCTAGATAAGGCCTTTTACAAAGCTCCGACTGGCATTTATAAAGACAAAGGAAAGTCGTCAGTGCTGAGGATTCGAAAAACAAATTAACTGTTGGAACATATGCGAATAAAATTGATAATCGTTAAAATTTTACAAATATAGAAAATGATCAAGATCTAAAAGATGCACTGGGTAAAACTGGGCGCACAGGACTCGATCCAGCCTCGGTATTGCGCAATATCCACGGCAAGTATTGGTACGTTTCCGTTCTGTAAACAGTTGTGGAAACTGATGAGACCAGTAAGTTCCCATCGGCCACCTCTTGGGCACATAACAATACCTCCCCAATCAAACTGAAAAATAAAACACGTATGAAATTAAATATTTACATGAGAACTAAACTGTTTGGAGACGTAATTGCGTAGATTATTATGAAATAAATGAATACATGTACATGCACCAGATTAGTCGTATGGGAAAATAGAAAAATCTGGTTTCCCATATTTGAACACGTTTTCTCGGTTATTTTTAATATGTGTGTTCACTTTTCACTATAATATTTGCTAGAATTTGCTGGAATGTTGTTCACTTTTCACTATAATATTTGCTAGAATTTGCTGGAATGTTGTTCTTTTCGCACCATAATCCTATGAATCGACAATAACTCCGGACGTAATCCAACGAAAGTAGTCAACTGTCAGTGATGAGAACAAAGGAAGCCTACCGCACATGCTTTTTGTTGAGCCTGGATTGGTTCGACGATCAGGCTACCTTCTGGTCTTGGACCGTCCATGTATCTGAGGATTCCAGAACTGGTCGACTTGTCAAAAACACGGACATCAGCTTTACTTGGTCTTGGGAAAGGTCTGACCTCGTCAACTGGAAAGTAGAGTACAAATCATTAAATATCTTAATATACAAAACTTGAATTAAAATGAAATGGGGTTTAACGTCCTACTGTTCTGCTGGCCCGACTGGGCTAATAACGAATTAGGGAAATTTTGCCCGGGCCGCAACACTATGGTATCAAATTCCAAGGGATACATGACGTGCACGCCAATGTACAAACGGGACCTCGGTTTTTCGTCCCGCCCGAAAGACTAGACAATTGATCTTGTCCGGCCCTATACAAAACTAGAAAAGCAACAAAATATGATAACTATGCATACACTTCAATTCAGTAAGACGTGATATAACGTGTATTGTGATTAATGTAAGGCGATAGCTCGCTAACCCGGAGGTACCGGGTCTGATCCCTGTTTCGGCGAAAAAGTTGCTCTTGATTTCCCGGTTTAGTTGTAAGGTGTACAGCGGAGGACACGGCAAGGAACAACGTCTAGTCGTTCGGATGAGACAAACAACCGGGGTTCGGCATACACGTAAAAGAGCTCTTGACAGTTGAAATCCAGCCCATGCTTTATTTCCCCCGTACCACACCAAGGCACACAAGTACTGCATGGAGTGTGTCCATTATAAAGGGGGGGGGGGGGCTATACACCGCCTCTTGCACAACTTTAGTTAATTAGAGAGATAATCAGGAATTGGATTTCAGAAGCCGAAGTTACATAATTGTAGTGACAAGAAATGAAACGAATGGAACATAACGTATCATCAACACAATATTTTTCGCGGTAATGTGTAGACGGGCTTGCGGTTATTTAGGTATTGTCACGTATGCACAATGCTGAGAGGAGAATTTTGCCCGGAGAGTTACACTTCCTTTCACCTACACTGCATCGAATTCCAACACTCATTTACTAACACGCATTTACTAAACCGGACAAGTGGCTACCGGCCTTGAAAAATCCGACTTAAGTCACATCAAAGACCCGATTTGGACGCAAATCAAACTGGTGATGCGGCGGCTTCGGACTTCTGGGCCCTTGTACTGTAGCAGATTAATCGCCGTAAAATCGTCTGTTTTTTGATAAGCATCCATAAGAGTAATCAAATTAAAGTAAAATAGAGAGAGAGAGAGGGAAATGGGGTTTAACGTCCACTCGACAAAAACCAGGTCATTTCGGGACTAACGTGTGGTTTAATTTTATTTCAATAGTTCGCTTGCGCGTATGGGTCTTTAGCAGTTGGAGGAAACTGGAAGATCCGGAGAAAACCCACGAGGTTGGACAGGCGACCCTACTCCTTGTCACGTACAACCGTAAATTCGAAACCACGCGAGCTGACTCAATGACAGGTTTTATGATACAGCACGCACGTGCTAACCATTCAGCCACCCAACCCCCCTAAAGTATAATACCTACCAAATCTGGTACCCAAACCTGCCATTTGACATTCATTCTGTACCTGACCACATTGAACATTTTCTGCACGAAGTGGTAAACAAGCAGGTATTTTACAGTTGTTGTATTTAATTTTTATGTCCAATCTGATTAAAGCGATATTATTGTCTAAAAAAAAAAAAGAAGATAAAAATTAAAAGATAATGATAACTGGGAAGCGACCGTGGTCGTTTAACATACATCTGACTTGATTAAGAAATGACTTTGAAATGAAATGAAATGGAATTTAACGTCCTTCTATTCTGCTCCAAACTGGGCTAATGGAAGACGGGCATACGCCATACAGTGTGCTATGAGGGAAATTTTGCCCGCTCAGCGGAACGACGGCCTACTCTTATATCGAATTCCAACTCCCAAGAATTTTTACGTACACGCCAATATGTACACGCGACCTCGGGTTTTCGTTCCACCCGAACGACTAGACAGCTGTCCCTGCCCTGCATCACTGACAAGGGGGAATCATGACATTAAAATTAAATGTAATGTGCTATTTTATTTATTATTAATTGGTGAGATTAACAGACAGTCATAATATACAAAAGATAGATAGCATAAAAGTTAACGACTCGTAGCGTCTTTTTAGAGCAATGTGATTAAAACTCCCTTGCCAACTGCACTGTTGTGCGATAATCTCAAATCCATTCAGTATTTACAAAGATATGTTGAAATGAAATTTCATTCACCCATCTATACTGCTCGTTGTGTAATAAGGATATTGAAATGAAATGGTGTTTAGCGTCCTACTGTTCTGCTCTGACTGGGATACTGTTCTGCTCCGACTGGGCTAATGAAGACAGTCATACACCATACTGTGCTACGAGGGACATTTTGTCCGGACAGCGGCGCTACGACCTACTCATATCGAATTCCAACTGATAAGGGATCTTTTACGTGCACGCCAATGTGCACACAGAGTCTTGGTTTTTCGTACCACCCGAACGACTATACGGTGTCCCTTGCTAGACCCTCGGTCCTGCACCACTGACAAGAGGGGACCACGCCTTAAATCCCGATGAACTTTCTCGGCCAACGTAGCAATCGAACACAGGACCTCCAGGTTGGCGAGCCACCGCATGTAATAAGCCCTTCGCCATGTTGTAGTGGGTGACCAGAATCGATTGACATATTTTAAATCCAAGTTTACCTAGCGTTGCCATTTTGATTTTGTTGTCTTAATTAATAATAATAATAATAATAAGCCTCAATTTGTATAGCGCAAAAATACTTTATGGCAGTTTCTATTGCGCTTTTTCAAGTTTGAACAAAGTCATTCACTACTGGCAAGAATAAGCTTGGTTGAAAAGATGAGTTTTGAGCTGAGATTTAAAGCTTTCTACAGATTTGGCCCGCCTAACTGACAAGGGTAATGAATTCCATAAAAAAGGGCCGAGTATGCGAATGAACGGCGGCCTATCTCAAGATTGGCAGCCGGGACCGTCAATAGCTTTTTATTCGTAAGTTTCTAGTGGGACCATGCGTAATGAGAAGTTTTTTTTTATGTATTCAGGAGCTTTGTCATTTAAGGCTTTGAAGGTTATGAGAAGGATTTTGAATTTTATTCCTTTTACTAACTAGTAGCCAAGACGCTTTAATATCGGAGATATGTGTTGGTGTTTTCTGGTTTTTGTTAAGAGGCGAGCAGCAGAATTCTGGACGCGTTGAAGGTTTTGAATCAGATACTTGGGTAGCCCAAACAGTATTGCGTTATGGTAGTCTATCTTAGAAGATATGAATGAATGAACAAGAACTTCGGCACATTCTGGGGTCAGGTATTTTTTAATTTTACTTATTCTATGTAGATGAAAAAAAGATGCGGAACAGACGGATTTAATGTGGACGGAGAGAGACATATTTGAGTCCAAGCTGGCGCCAATGTTTCTTGCTGTAGGAGAAGATGTGACATTTTCTTGTTGAAAAGTTAGGGTTGTTAAATCAATCTTCTTTAGTTGCTGTTTTGTGCCTATTATCAAAAATTCTGTTTTTTCAGGATTTAATTTTAAAAAGTGGGTCGACATCCATCTATGGATTTCATCTAAACAGGCTTCTATTAAATATTTTGAGCTGAGCTGGTTTTTAGTTTCAAAAATTACATAGATCTGGGTATCGTCGGCATACAAATGGATCTTAAGTCCAAAGCGCGCAGCAATTTCTTTCAGCGGTTTCGTGGAAGATTATAAATAACACAGGTCCTAACACTGAACCCTGTGGTAAGCCACAGAGCATAGGACGGGGTTCTGATTTGGAACCATGGATGTTAACAGTTTGCTTTCGCTTGGACAGATATGATCGAAACCATTCAAGAGCCACTCCACGTACACCTATTTCTTCTTCAAGAGTTACAAGTAAGTCGTTCGTATCGAGAGTGTCAAACCAGGTCAAGTGTATGACCATGACTACGTGTAGGTTGGTTAACATGCTGGATTAATTGAATTAAAAGTTAAATAACAAACCGAGTTCATATCATTAGGCCATGGGGTTTGACTTATTGGCATACCTTATGCTGTAACTAGGCAAGTGCGACAGTATAATACTCACCCAAAGAGTTTCTATCATAATTAGGGTGTACTTTGACTTCTCTAATCTTAGCTCTGTCTTCCGGTGCTCCATCACTACCATAATCAGTTCTATAACTGTCATATTCACCGACTATTACTCTTATATTAGATAACAAAATGGCCCCTACTCCATTTATATAGCTATAAATACAAAATTAAAACAATTATATAACAGAACGGTCTCGTCGCCTTGTACATAGATATAAATTCAAAATCAAAACAAATAATTAGATTACAGAACGGCCCCAACGTCTTGTACATATCTATAATACAATATAAAAAAAGAAAATAATTTGCGTTTCCGCAGGAGGACATTATAGTCTTTTGGCAAACGTACATTCCTGATCCTTATTGCGTATCCATATCGATTTTGCGTGTAACGTCAACAATGCGTGTGTATTTCTCACACGTGATAGACACACCGATACGACAACACATATCGCACAGTTTTCATCCGGAAAAGGTCCGTATAGCATTGTCGTCTTTTTACCGTTTTTTTGCTACTTTTAGACGCCGAAATGTTGTGTTGTTTTTATGTCTTTCCAAGAACACGAAAGTGTATATCTGAGGTGATTTTAACCAAGATAAAGACTGGAATTAAATCATTTTTTTGTTGAGCTTTTCGCGGATTTTTTTATCTTATATTTTTCCTGTCTGTCTACATGCTGGTTGATGTACGTGCTATATTTAGGGAGGTGGGATCTTGCAACTCTATAAACGGGTTATATACTTTCTGAAATGATACATTAGTGAAACCAAAAGATTCTTAATAAGATTCAATACTACTATTTTTAAAAATTTTAAATAGCACAGCGACTGTCGAGCGACATAATCCCTTCAGGCTAGGGCTAGGCGAGAATCGGGCAAAACTCCAAACTGTACATTGACGCAACGTATCATTTGACGATACGGATACGTGAAAGGATGGGGAAAATTCCACTTGCCAAACTTTTCTACTACGCCACTGAGATTTACATACGATTTCTATGGAAATGCAGAAAGAGATATGGGGTTTAACGTCCTGATTTGCTGCTCCATTTAGGCTGCTCTCTCTCTCCCTCTCTCTCTCTCTGCTCTCTCTCTCTTAAATAAAAAAGGGATGCTTACGGTTCTACGCAGTTGGCTGTCGTGACAACTAAATCCTCATCAATAAGACTTCCGGCGCAGAATGTAGTGTTGCCCAAGTTACTAAGGTCAGTGTTGAAAAAGAACCTGAGAGCTACCATCGAGGAATATGGGATTGTACATTGAGCGAAGGTTTCTCCACCAATAATTCTGCTTGATTTCCCCATAATACTACCACACACATCTACAAAGAAAGGGTAATTCATTTACTGCAGGCAGGGGGTGGGTCTAACATACGTGACAGTGGCAACAATGACAATCGAGGCAACAGTGATTAAAAAACAAGGGTTTCTCGGATTAGAGTGAAGCATTTTGACTGCAATTTTAAGAAAATTCCTTTTACATTATCTTATTTTTAACTATTATAATGAGAACTGACAGCTCATTATCTAATATTCCATAAGGTATCTTTAAGTTGTCTATCTACAACATCCCCGACTATGGGCAAACGCGAAGCCGGTTCACCGACATTCTAATTCTTACATCGATGATTTTAGTCGAAAGCACTACCCGTATTCGCCAAGAATTTCGTGAATCACATTTTCCGTATACATTACAAATGTAATAACACATTGGTAGCCAACAAATGTTTCAAATGATACAGTGTGTTATGAGAGTGAGGGAATTTTTAACCGGACAGCGGCGCTTTGGCCTACTCTTACTCCTATGTCGAATTCCATCTGCCAAGGGTTCTTTTACGCGCATATCAATATGCACACGGGGTCTGGTTTTTCTTCCCATATGAACAACTAAAGGTAGTCCATGGCCTACTGTCCTGCTCATAATCTTTACGTGGCATTTAGTGATTGGGAAACACACTAACAGAGCACAATTTTTATGGGAAACAATCGCTGGTTTTATTCTAAATCTAAAAACACGACGTTTCGACTAGTATCCTCGTATCGTTATTGGGTTCTGTTAACATCTTACTTAATGAGCCACGTGCAGATTGTAAACAAATATGCATAAAATAAACAATTGAAAAAATACTTTACCATTTAACCTAGGGTTTGGTTTATCCCCTCCAACTTTGTCGCGACAACAGGAACTTCCATCACCACATTTCATTCCAAGATCGATCTGACTTTCCTGGCAAGCACCGGAAAAACAATTTCCTTGATAGTACGTAACACAGACATCTACAAAATATAAACAATATCAAATGTTCCAATGTAATTAGTACTGACGAAGCCACGGTGGTTAAATGGGTAAGACGCTGTCTGACGCTGTCTCGCTAGCCCGGGTGTCGCTGTCCGGTCAAAATTTCCCCCAAAGCACACTGTGTGGCGTATGCCCGTCTTCATCAGCCCAGTTCGGAACAGAACAATATGACGTTAACCCCATTGGTAGTGACGTAGCCCAAACTTTCGTGTCTTTTATCTTCGTACGAAACTATCCCCCGAAAACTAAATGATAGCTAAATGTAGGTATCGGATCTTCTGTGACGGTGTTCCATTTAGGTAAATCGCTAATAATTGGAACCTAGAATTTGACACAAATGGGTCGCAACGCATATAATAATGTAATATGAATGTATATAAACTGACTTACAATCAGTCGTTTCCGTTTTTAATCTAATTTCAAATCAGTTATTTTTTTTGCGGAATAAGCCAGAAGTTTCAATCGAATGGCAATCTCTAGGTCTTAAAACGCAATATGACACACCAATATAAAATTGTCTTAAATATTACATATCAGAAGCCTACCATTTCCCGGTAAGATCACACCATCAATAATTCGTTTTTTCAATGTGGAAGATTTTTGGGTTGGGTTAAGAATCTAAGCCACTTTGAAGCAATGCCGTACTGGGCCCGCCTGTCTACCTGTTCGTGACAGGTGGGCCTAAGCTCATTAAAAAGGTGGGCCTACGCTTATAAAGAAAAAAGAAAAGAGAAAGAATGGAGGGGGGATAGAATAAAGAAGGGAGGAGAGGACAGGACAGGACACAGGACAGGAGAAAGAAAAGATAAGAAAAAAAATGACTGACAAACATAAAATAGAAGTGTACTACAAGGAAAGAACTTTTTGAGAATGACCTCGTTATACCGAGAACCGTGTAATTCATCTTTTAACCTCTACTTAGTGCTTCATAAGTCATTATCGTCGAAATAATCGCCAACAACTTGTCAGTTTTGAGTTCTTCGCGAAAAATTAATCACTTCCAGGTTTTTGGGGATTCATTTTCAGTTTCACTTTCGACTTCTGCCTGGAGACCAGGCAAAATAGTGTCACAGTGGAGGGTTTATGAAATGTTTACTTTTTGGTAAGTAAAACTGATTATTTGGTCTAACGCTGATCAAAAATGCGTCAAAACATTGTGATGAAATGAAGAATTCTATTGATGTTAGTTTTCAGCCGAGCAGTTGCGGAATCTGGCGGGTTCTGCCTAAAATCGACCAATTTTAGTGGTGATGAGAATTTGGCTTGCTTGCCACCCTGTCACCACCTGCTTTGGTCTGAAATGCTTGGAAAATGGGTTTGCGGTTGTCAATTTTCAAAATTTTCCATGGGGGGAGCCCCGGGGAGCCCCCCCCCCGACCCCCCTGGGACGCTTGCCTCCGCTGCGTATTTGTGTGGGCCTTGGTCACTCACCTGACAGGTGGGCCTTCGACCCACCAGTCCGGCACTGCTTTAAAGATACATTCCCGTATTTATCATAATTTTGCTTTTAATCCATCTCTAAACAATACAATTATTGGGAAATGAAAAATCGATCAAATGAGGTCATGACACAATAAATTATCGGATTATCCACGGCACATGTCTTTTTCCGTGGTTTTAACACATTTGCCAAGCGCTCATTAACGCAGTGGGATTAGACAATCTTCCCGTGCTACCTACCTACCTATAACCTTACTCGAGCAGATATCACTAATCGGTTGCACTCAATGGGTGTTTTTCAGGGAATCCAGTATTTTTCTAGTAAGATTTGATATCTCTACTTTTCATATATACCAAAATTGCCATGAATTTATTGGAAATAACCATCCGATAAATACTTTTCTGGGAAAGTATCTTTAAATCATAAAAGCACTGTCTGGTGTCTTACAACTTGAATGGTCAAATAAAATGAAATGAATTGAAATTGGGTTTTACGTCCTATTCGGCTTCATCTGGGCTAATGAAGACTGACATACGCCATACAGTGTCCTATGATGAAAATTATGCCCCAAAAACGGGCCTATGACCTAATCTAATTCCGATTCCAACTTTCAAGTGTATCTTAAAGTACCCAAACACACACACACACACGCACACACACACACACACGTGTGCATTTCAGACCATACAGATAATTGATGGCATTTGGCTGAAAGTGAGACTTATTAACAAGTTTCAAACCATAACTTGAAATTATCTTTCTTACTTAAAATAGGTTAAACATTGTGTAAGTTAAATGTCTGAGAAAAATTCAAACACGATGGAAATCACAGGAATTTATCGAGAAATGGCAATTGTTCTCACTCCTTCAGGGGTTTGGTTATATCCTGAGAATAATTCTAAAATGCTTGTCATTCGAGTCTTATCCTCATTTCTCCATTTTTAAATTAAATCATTAAATGACCGAACCTTTCAAATCTACTTAAAATCGGAGACATATGATGGCATCCAGGGTTTATTATGATCTTCTCATGTTAATATTAATGTCTAATTAATAATTTATATAACAGTTAAGGCCCGGAGTGACCTGCGATAGATAGATTTAGCATTTACATAATGCCTGATCAACTAAGGCTGGATTTTTTTTTATCCACCGGAAACGCAAAGGTACTTGTATGTAATCTACTTTAATAACACACAACCAGGACAAAATGAGCACAGAAAATTTTCAAAACAACATCGACATCAGAACTTGGTGACACCCACTTTAGTTTAATAAGGCGGGGTGCATTAAAATTTAATAGAATCATTGTCAGAGCCGCAGGCGTAAACAAAGTCTTTGAAATTATTCGTGGATACCGACTGACCCTAGTTAGGCGTTTCTGTTATTGAAGTCAGTGATATGAAAAGGTTTTGATAGTAAAGTCGGTTGCTTGAGATTTCTTTGAAATCATAGAAGTTTATTTTTAGAGATTTGTAAATAATGTGTATAATACTATTGAAATTAGAATACAATAACGTTAACATGTCTAAGGAAATAAGGGGTTAAGTTTAAAATCCCAGGTTTCTAACACGCATCCGCTCTGAATCACTGGCAAGGCGAAATAATGTTAGCGAGCAAGCCCCCAACTCACTGAGCCACCGTGGCTCCCACACATTTATAGCATACAAGTACTTCTGAGTATTAAGCTTCTCTGGGTTTTATCAAGCAATAATAACCAGTATTCTGTAGACTTGTATTCAGTGTATTTGCCGATCAGGTAACACAATGTACTGAGTTACTCGCTATTTGTGGTCTTAACCTCTGGCTCTGTGGTTTGTCTGCGATATCACTTATAAAGAAGCTCATCAAAAAGTTATTACCCCATACTGGCACTGGTTCGTTTTTATTGTCTATTCGGACCCTATTAATAAACCAAAACACGTTAATCATCTGTAGCAGGGGGGTGGGGTGGGGTGGGGAGACATGGAGGAAAGCCACTCGGTTGGAAGGCGACCCTACTACTGGACATGTAAACCATGTCACTTGACTCGATGACAGACCTTGGACTATTCGCCCCCTATTAATAAACAAAACACATTAATCATGTGTACAGTGTAGAACAAAGTTTTGGTCAGTACGTATAGTATAGATTGTTCTAACATCACTACGTAAACATCACGTTCTGTACAATGTAAGGTACTTTACCTTCCCGTCTCTTAGCTCATCGCATGTACTCGTAAAATCTTCTGTTTTCTTAAACATTCACACGTCTATTTGATGAACTTCGATCAAACTTGTACCCGACTCCTTTTACTTTAATTAAAAAACTGTTTTGTTTGAACGAACAAGTGGGGGTTGGGTGGCCAAATGGTTAGCGTGTGCGCACTGCGCACTGTATGATAAAGTATGTCATGCAGTCAACTGGCGTGGTTTCGGTTCCTTGGTCGTACGAGTAGGGTCGCCTGTCGAACCTCGTGGTTCTTCTCCGGACCATCCGGTTTCCTCCCACTGCTAAAGTGATCACGAGCCTTACGCGGAAGCGAATTATTAAAATAAAATTAAACCGTAAGTTTGTCCTGAAATGTCCTGGTTTCGGTCGAGTGGGCGTTACCACCCCCTCCCTCTCTCGTAACACGAACAAGAAGACAGACAGCCAAACAATTATAGGGGGTGGGAGGTGGAGGTCCCGGATTCGCTTCCGGTGTTGACGGGAGAAAGTTTTTTTGGCGTGGACTTGCGCCTTTTTGTCCCGTGTACACATTGGGCTGCATATTATAAGAGAATTTGGCAGTTGGAATTCCAACTAGAATAGATCGTAGCACATGTCGCTTTTAGCTTACTACATGCCGTGTGTCCTGTCTTCGTCAGTCTAGTGGGTACAGAAACCCGCTTTTCTGTGATAATTTTATACTTTAACTTATATTTCCGGTATTCGTTTGGATAAAATATTGCAAGTTGTTAGCGTAAACGCACGTGTGCCCGCCAAAATTTGAACCTATGTCGACAACAACCGGTTATTGTGGATTCTTAAGATAAACGACAAGGAGTAGGGTCGCTTGTCCAACTTCGTGGGTTTTCTCTGGGTCCTCCGGTTTCCTCCCACTGCTAAAGACCCCTACACGCAATCGAATTATTGAATTAAAATTAAAATACATTAGTCCCGAAATGACATAGTTTATGTCTAGTGGACGTTAAGCCCCCCCCCCCCCTTGCTCTCTCTCTCTTAAGATAAACATAAAGTTATTTTCTTTTTCTAATAATGGAGCAATGTTGATTTGCCACTTTCTTTTCCATATTGCCTACTATTCAAATTGTTGTTCTGTAATTCCCGTATAGTAGTAAATTTACGTTTGTTTTATTTTATTCAAAGAAAAAATAAAAATAAAATTCACAGTTTAGAAATTTCATGAAGAATTTTGGATTTTAAAAATAACTTACCTGACATTCTTTCTCTTGGTATAGCCTGTGCCAATCCAGTTAAGGCCACGAGGCCTAAAATCAAGCTCCACGCCATCTTGGTGTTAAATCCTTATAATGGATAAAAATCCCCGATAACAAATTTCTGAAAGCTTTAAGTTCAACTTTATACGCTATAAAAAGTAGCGTACACGTCAGATTGTACAGATTTCCAAAACAATAGCCACGATTTGCTGTGTACTACGTCACCGTTGTATGCAAATTCTCCGTGAGACCAAATGCTCTCCAATGCTACGTCATTCAATTAGATACAGTTCTAGTGCTGGCTAAACCGGATTCTTACCAAGCTATTGATATAAGCAATGTATGTCAACACTGGTTTTAGCAAATAAAGAAAAATAAACTCACAAAATTCTCGCTCCTTTGAATTTTAATTTGCTTGTCTTGTAGGTATGGTGTACACGTTTTTTTTTTCGAGTAGGGAGACTTAAAAGAAATTATGCGAACCATTGAAATCTCAGTTTTATATGAATTAACAGAGATAGCCTTTTCAACTTTTGTTTGGTTATCATTTTTGTTCTTATTTACTATTAATATACATGTATTTTCGTCATGGATTTATGCATAAATTGTAAGGAAACGATTATAGAAATGGTTTATTTACTTTTGGGGTTTGTGGGTTAAAAGATAAAAATGAATTTCAAGACAAGATGTTTTGAAATAAGGATATGCAAATGTTTAATTTTTCTACTAACAAAACGAGGAAAACTGCGAAAAGGATGACTCAGACAGTCATTACAAATAGATTTAAAAGAATACAGTGATCAAGCAAATTTTCACTTAACACACCCAATTAATAAATAGAAAACTTTATATATCCATTGCAAATATTCCTCATTGGTGATTATGTGATAGGTAATTATTACAAATGTGATTGATTTTATTTATTGAATAAATTAATTCGCTTTTTTCAATTGAACAAAAATAATTAGAAATGCAAACGTTTAAAAAGGTGTTGGATAGAATCATGAATAGACATGAGCTATTCTTAAGTCAGCACAATATTGGTCATATTCGTAGATGGTAAACGCTATTATATTAAATGTGTGAGTGTGTGTATTTGGGGTGGGGATGGGGTAGCCCATTTTATTGAATGATTCGCTGGCACAGCTGCCACCAGTGCCAACATTCCTTACAAGACAATTCACGAGCTGTGAAATGTTTTGTTTGCCCTCCACGGTATACGCTTGTTAGCGTACTTGAACGGTGTTTTAAAAGCATTTAATTAAGGAAGTGTATAAACCGTTTAATTTCGTCGTTCCCATATATAACATTTTGGTAGCATACATACTATGCACGAGGTGTAGATAACATTGCTGGGAACCAGTCTCTGTACTATTTTTTTTATATATATAATTACCGACGATAATCCCGTGAGAAATTCAAACATCTGAATATATCACAATATATAATAAATAATATTGAAAATGCTGACCGGCTGCCTACTGCTTGAGAGCGCTATTGACAAGAGTTGTTTCCCTTTTACCAGTGGTTTGATAGAAGCAGATTGATTCCTACCATCTTCAAATTAGTGTATGCAATACTACGTTAGTAATAATGGTATATGCTACATGATATTATTATTAATAAAGGTACAGCTATGCATATATGATATTTTTGATAATAATGAAATAACATATTATGACATTAAAAATGGTACATGATATTATTTATAATAATGGTAAATGGTATTATTAATACTAATGGTATAATCTACATGATATTCTTAAGAAAAATAATGGATATACAAAATGATAATAATTAATAATAATGGTACATGATATCAATAGTATTGCATCAGTAATAATAATGGTATATGGTATCATTAATGATATATGATATCATTAATAATAATGGTATATGGTATCATTAATAACAATGGTATATGGTATCATTAATGATATTTGTTATATGGTATCATTAATAATAATGGTATATGGTAGTATTAATAATAACGGTAATATTGTGTTATTAAAAATAATGATAATGTGCTATATGATATTATTAATGATAACGGTAATATTGTATTATTAAAAATAATGGTATATGATATTATTAATAATAATGGTATATGATATTATTAATAATAACGGTAATATTGTATTATTAAAAATAATGGTATATGATATTATTAATAATAATGGTATATGATATTATTAATATGGTAATATGGTATCTGAGTGATTAGAAACATTTCAATTGTTTTGAATAAGCAGAAACATATTCGAACTTTAAAAAGGCAATGTTATCATAATACTTTCTGAGTATTAATTTTTTTAATATATTTCCAATATAACCATTTGATTAATTGGTAGAGTGTATGCCACTTTATAATTTATGATTATTATTTGTAAACAATGTATTCATATTTATCTGAATGATTTCTTACGGAAGATGAATTCATTTCAGTCCCGGTATATTGTCAGAATCGTTATAATCTGAAAATATCTATTGAATAAGCTATATACTGTTAGAAAAAAAAAGTTATCATAATTTGAAAAAAAAAGTAAAATGAGAGAGAGAGAGAGAAAAAAATGGGGTTTAACGTCCACTCGACACAAACTAGGTCTTGCGCGTAGGGTTCTTTAGAAGTGCCCGGGGGAAACCCACGAGGTTGAGAAGGCGCCCCTATCTCCATGCCACATACGATCACACCAGGGGTCTAAACCACAGCCGCAAGTCAGAGGTGACCGGTCAGCTAGAGGTCGTAGAGCGGCGCTCTAGACCACTAGGCCATCTCAACCCCCCAATAGTAAAAAGATAACCCCAAAACAAAAGCGCAAACCATATGTAACAACGTGTTAAAAATTACACCCAGTTACGAACGTGGGGTTGGGTGGCCGAATGGTTAGCACGTGCGTGCTATATCATAAAGCCTGTCATTGAGTCAACTGGCGTGGTTTCGAATCCCTGGTTGTACGTGACAAGGAGTATAGTGTCTCCTGTCCACCCTTGTTGGATTTCTCCAGGTCCTCCGGTTTCCCCCACTGCTAAAGAACCCTGCGCGCAAGCGGAAATTATTGAGATAACATTAAACCACGTTAGTCTCGAAATGACCTCGTGTGTCGAGTGGACGTTAAACCTCATTTCTCTCTCTCTCTGTCTTATTTATTACAAAAGTTTGTCTAATCAGCCTACTATTAATTTGTAAATGTTGACGTCTCCTAATGAACAATTTGTTTAATACTTAACCCATAAACATTCACTTATTCAATTACTATGAAAACTGAACGAGATAAATTTTCAATTTCAGACAAACCTTACAAATTCTAAAGACACCTGTCTCGAAATTTAGATTACTAGGTTAACCAGGGGATTCATGTTGTAGCTCAAACAAATTAAATAACCCCATTCAAGTAAGCAAAATAGGCTATAATTGTAAATGAATAGCTGTTCAATAGATACGATGCTGGGAAGCTGTAATCAAGGTAGAGAAAACCTTATCTATACCATCTAAGTACGTGTAATAAAGCGTCAAAAAGGCGACTTAGGTTAATGTAAATTTGATACATAGGGCGACCTCTGTTTGAATAAGGGGAGGTAACTGTATATTCACAACTTATCACCTCATGACAAAAGAAAGCACGCTTCTAGTGTACTTGTGTTATTAATTGGAATGTTAACAACGTAACCCCGTACTAAGTAAACTTGATGAGGGGTTCTATCCATTTTATATCTTATAGATTATCCCCGTTCTTTATAATGATGAGATCAGGTAGGCTTAGTTTCGTAAACAACCGTTTAGACAAACCAGGTCAGGCAGGCGACTGTCACCTTTTTGTTTCACGTATAACAGTTAAGTTCATTCTTTTTGGGATCTTGAGTAAATGATGTTTTGTTTTTATTTTGTACTCTCTTAATTTTAAATATTAAGTCGATTTTAATCAAAATTAATATCGTTCTTATTTTCATATAGAAAGTAGCCTTCACTCCCCCCCCCCCCCTTATTGCTAAAGAACCCTATGCGTATGCATTTGTTGTCCAGATCAACATTGGGTATTAACTATTAACTGTTATGGCAAAACAAGTTAGTAAACCACCCTGAAGAGGGGTGCTACCAAAACAACAGCACAAAACAGACCCCTAAATAGCTAACTAGGAAAACTTGCTTCCTAGTAAACCGAGTGGACAACGTAGCATCAATCCTATTGGGTATTTCAAATCCCTACGTAATTATATATATTTTAATATTTATTTTCTTAATCGACTTCCTTATTGCCTCACTCCCCTAACCCTTTTTAAGTAATTGTAAACATCTTGTCAACAATTACACGTAGTTGTCATTACAGTGTATATAAACAGCATGCCGGAACAGTAAGACGCAGTATGTTTGTTTTTTTGATGAAATGGGATTTTGGAATTGGCTTTTCTGCCCCAAAGATTTTGATGAAATTTCGCCCCAAAATAGACTAACCGAGAACATTGACCAGCGATAATATTGAAATTCTTTCCGCTGTCAACCAAGAAACAGAAATAATCGCAACACTAAAAATTCATTCAAGGACATTTCTCATATCAAAATGTTTGTTTGTTGTTTTTTTTAAAATTGTTTATTGAAAACATATAACATACAGGCGTAGGCCTACATCATACAGTATTGCACCATTTAGTTTTTGTATCATCGGAAAATGTTGGTCTTCACGATTCTAAATAAATTCGTTAAGAATCACAGGGAACCATTTTTGTCGAATGGTTACGACGCTGGGCTATCGATTAAAATGTATCGTCTCTGTGTGTCAGGCATATCGTTTGGGATTCCGCGAACAAACGGCGGAAACGCCACTGGTCACACATATTAACTCTTAAAAGCAGTGTAGACAATCCACAACGTTTTGGCTTTTGGGTGAATGGTCACTAGTCCGTGGGTTCATTAGTCTACCGATATCTATTATTAGGGTAGTATTGGGTTAGGGTTATCGGGGGGGGGGGGGGGTGAGGGTTCTTTACAGACCCCCCCGCAGAAATCTATTAGGGTTGGGTTAGGGTTAGATTTATTGATACCAATATTTATAGTATTTCTTATAGTGGCGGACTAGTGCACCCACGGACTAGTAGTGAACCTCTCTCAAGGTTTTAGGATAAATATTTAGTATAGATATTGCTGTCGAGTTAATGTCAACTGGTTGGAATTAAAATGTCAATCACTAAAGGAAAGATGCGGTTAATGTTAGTCTAGCTTAGTCATTGGACAGCTGAGATCTAGCTAATCTAATGCTCTATAACAATATGTCCTGTGTACCGTTGATAAAGTTTAAAAGTAGGAGTTACTTCCCTTAGAATGTACCGAGAGAGAGAGAGAGAAATGGGGTTTAACGTCCACTCAACACAACCAGGTCATTTCGGGACTAACATATGGTTTCAATTTTATTTCAATAACTCGTAGGGGTCTTTATTTAGCCGTGGGAGGAAACCGGAGTGCCCGGAGGAAACCCACGAGGTTGAGAAGGCGCCCCTATCTCCATGCCACATACGCTCACACCAGGGCTCGAAACCACAGCCGCAAGCCAGAGGTGACCGGCCAGCTAGAGGTCGAAGCGCGGCACTCTAGACCACTAGGCCATCCCAACCCCCCAGAATGTACCAAATGTCTTGTAATAAAGTTGATCATGAGGAAGGTGAATATTATGTCTGGCAACTACAGATACGCCCACTTAGCCCACCCATATTGTTAAAGTCTCTACATGCTATAAAGTATTAAGAGTTTCGATGCTACAGGGCACAGGCATCCGAGGGGTGTAAAACAAAATTCCTGGCTACTACTTGACCCTTCAGTTTCCTCCCAATTCTAAAGACCCATACGCGCAAGCGAATTATTGAAATGAAATTAAACCATATGTTAGTCCCGAAATGAACTAGTTTGTGTCGAGTGGACGTTAAACCCCATTTCTTTCTCTCTATCGCTTGACTCATCCTCGCTACCCGAGTGGTCTCATTCCGTTTTACTCCACTATACCCTGAGTTCTCAGAAATACTTGACGGATCGATTCGATGTCTTCGGTTTTACTAGGAAAGTAGGTTTAACTTAAATTTTAAAGCTATTTCTGACGTTCTGCGACAATGCGAAATGTCCGAAATCACCGAAGTTGTCGTTTTTTTGAAATTTTGCCGTAACATTATCAATAATTGCCGGGTTGTAATATTTTTATTATTTGATACATTTTGACATAGCCGGAGACAAGGCACATAGCTACAGTTCTTTAGATTTTTTTATTTTGGACGAATCTTCGGAGATATTAGGCGCCAAATTTTGAAAATTTAAAATTTCACAAAAAACTTTTTTATTAATGAATATTTTTATGTGGTATTTTACCAATGGTTAAAGAGTCCTCTGATTTGACCAAAAATGGCAACATTTTTTGTCATCGTATTTTTTCTTGACCTCCACTGGCTAATTCAGTTTTTCGGTCCTAGATTAATTATTTATTGTTCGATTTATATAAAACAAAGTTCATATGCTCCGTGGTCTAAAATGTCATTTTTTTGTCCCCTGTCAAGTTGCCTTTCGGCAACGGAAGTGACGTAATATTGGCAAAAACTGCAATTTTGACAGTTCGGTACCAATTTTTGAAAGCAAATATTACTTTTTCCAAAACTGGCATGACTGAAAAGGTGTGTTCTGTAAAGGCGCAGAAATCATCGCGCTCAGTTTTTTAATTTCGATTTCGGTTTTGGATCATTTCGATTTTAAGGTGAAAAAAGGTGAAAAAATGAGCTATTCACAACCCATTCAGACTTTTCATTTTTTAAAATATTTCTTCGCAATTTTCATAAACTTGTAGCAATTATCCATACGAGGAGAATGTATGTGAAAATTAGTTTGTAAAATGAGCTGTTGCCGAGAAATGGACAATTTTGCATGAGTCACTTTTTACGCTAGTTTGCCTGTAAAAGAATCAATTATTATTCGAGTTTCGTAAAAGTGACACCATTTGATGCATAATGTCAATTTTAACCAGGTCAAACGAATTTAACATTTTCAATGTCACCGGAAATGACGAAATTTGGGCAAAAACTGTATTTATAGCCTTCGAAAAAATAATTTGTTATTTGTTTAAAATTTTGATATTTGATTCCAAACAACTAATAGATTGAACCCATGCGATCATATAAATATCACAAAATGGTTTCTAACTTCTTCAGTTGCGGAGAAATAGACGATTGTTAACAGGTATTTTTTTCAAGGTTTTTGGTCCATAATAGTGTCAATTATTATTTGATTTTCATAAAATTTTCGCTGTGTGATACCTTATATACCATTTACAATTTCATATAAGTAATTTACGATTTTCATTATCGCCGGAAGTAACGTCATTTTTCAAAAACTGTATTTTTAGCCCTCAAAACAGATAATTTATTCAAATGAGTCTGATTTGTAATGTATTTAAAATTATGATATTTGATTCCAGTCAACATATAGATTGAACCCATACGATCATATTGATAACCAAAATAGTTTTTAACTTGTACGGTTGCCGAGAAATATACCATTTTCTAGAAGTCACTTTTCAAGGTTTTTGTTCTATAAAAGTGGCAATTATTATTCGATTTACATAAAACTTTCACCATACGATGTCATTTCTGATTCCATAAAACTAATGGAACATTTTCATTATCACCGGAAGTACTGTAATTTTGTCAGGATCACTTAAATGTAACACATGTATGTAATGAATTGATATTGCTGGATTTGGTTGATTCTGCCTCCATTTTATTTGATGCGTGCAATGTTTATGTGGAAATCTGTTTTTTGGTTCCATTTGTACTGGAAGTGATATGAGTTCATGGGTAACGTGGCACCGAAAGTGACATAAGTTCAAAGGTAACGTGGCACCAGTGAAACCCGTTATTCCTGCTATACGCAGCTCTAGTTATTATCAATATTCGTTCTCTGTCTGAAATGTTTCATTTTGTTATGTTTATTATAATTGAACTTATACTTGGCAATTTGATTCACATATATATGAACGTCTGGTCATCATTAATATATTGTGATTTCTTGTTGATAAATATGTCTTTAGTATAATTTGGACTTCTCTCTTTTAGGCTACCTGCCGGTTAATTCTTAACCTCATCTCTTAGAGTGGAGCCTTTGCGTTTTGCTTACTTTATCCGATTCGAGTTATTTTCCTTTGCCAACTTCCTTTTCAATTTACGATTTATGGGATTTGTCGATAAAAATAGCACATTCATCAAGGTCAGATTACTTGAAAACGTGCCCACCCGCCTCATTAGATTAACCCATAGAGTAAAAATAGCTCTGTGATTAACCCAGGGGTTAGTGTAGTAGAACGTAATGGGGCCCCTGGGGTACCGAGGATGTGATTGACTTACATACTGTTTAACGTTGTATTTCTATATCCAGTTTGTTGCTTCACATTACGTAATTCAACAGTCCGACTCTATGATTTGGGATCTCTCATATTCGGAAATTTGATGAAATTAAAGATGGTGAAAATACTGTTCGTCTGCTGTGTGCTCCAATAGATGATAAATGATAAAATGATATGCGCCATTGTAGCTATTTTGGACAGGTTCATTTGTCACTCAATTAATTTTCTGTGGTGCTAATTTAGCGTAATAAATTTCGCGCGTTATGACGTAATGTAGCCTCGATTGTCATTATATACTTCTATGTTAACGTATAATGAACTCGGGTTAATCACCAATTGATTTTGTTACGCTGTAATGTATTGGTTGTTGACCTGACTGTTGGCCAGTCATAATTTGGAACAGAAATTTGCGACAGTGTTTTAGTGGCACTAGGTCTAAAAAAACGAAACACTGTGAGGAGTATGGGAAAGGGTAGGCGTGTGTTCGCTTTAGGATTAAAGATAAATTATGTTAATGCTGAACAGGTATATAAATGATTAATTAAATTTATTTAAAATTAGATCATCGGATGGTTGCGATTTTTAAATTAAAGTATTAAATGGATAATCAAGACTGTTTATTATTGCAACAGCAGTATAAATGAAAATCGAGACTACACTGTTCTTGAAACGTCCATAATGAAGTAATTATTTGACTGAAATTTTCAACATATTCCTTTTTCGTTATCTATTTTTAAACTATTATAACAAGAACTGGCAGCTCTTACATAATACATCTCTAAGATAAACTTTGTTGCAAGTCTAGAAGGGTACATTTCGCACATACAACAAACTGAAATGTTAATTATAAGATTATCAAAATTATTTAATTCGCAAAGACGGCAACAGAAGTGGCAAATAGTAATTAAACATAGGCAAGATGGCGCAATACAACACGTAAATAGCCTTTAGCGGTAAAAATATACAAAGACACCAATAAGGTTCCTGTAGTTTTATCAGATAGGATTATCTTAGATTGGGTAATTTTGATCTGGCGACAGTTATTTATACATAAATTGTTTCTTTACAAAAATATTAATTCCTGGAAACAAAATCATTGATCGTAGAGCTAGCGATATCAACTGCTAAGGAGGGTAACGAATCTCCACATGAAGTCAGGCTGATTAAACCCTTTAATACCCATTTTCCTTTCAGATTACATAGTACCATTCCACCTTCATCACCCTACAATAAAACAATACAATACAAGAATTCACTGAGGGGAGTTAACACGATAAAGTCAGTGACGGACTGGGTCTGAAAATATTGGTTGCCAGGAGACAAAGAAGGTCCACCAACCAATACAATTCTATCATTTAATTTTTAAAATGAATAAATTAAATTTTTAAAAAAGGGGGGTCCACCCATCTTTACAATTCTATCAATTAATTTTGTAAAATGAATAAATGAAATCTTCAACAACTATATAAATGAAAACAAAAAGATGTGATATTAATATATTTATTGATAATTTATATTTTAAATATATTGTCTAATGTCTAAGAGGGCCCACTTCCTCAGGGGCCCACTTGCCATTGAGCAAGCTGACAACCTTTGCAGTCCGCCACTGGATAAGGTAAGGCCTACTGTTTTTGTTTTTGTCATTTTGTGACCCAGGGGAAAATTAAAAAAAGGAAAAGGGGGGAACTACTGTTTTTGTTTTGTCGTTTTTCCAAACTTATTTTTGATTTTGTTTTTACACATGTGCCTGAAGTCGAACATTATTCACCTCTCCAGAAAGTCATTACGGACCTTGATGTCAAAAACAGTAACGCTAAAATTAGAACTACCGATACGTGTTTCGACTATTACTTTACACTCAACATTTAGTTAGACACGGGGGTGACCTGAAAGATACAAGCCCCTACTTTCAATATGATATAAAGTATTTCAAGACGGAATCTCAGAACCTTTGAAAGCTGTGCAAAACATCTCGATGGGCACCAAACTATCCCAATATCAAGAGAAAATAGATAGGAGTGTTGATGATCATGGCCTCAATGAATATTTTACTACAGGTGGACTGTCCATTTGCTGACGGAAGTTGTTTAACACATTAACGACTAAAGTAACCCAGAGTACCGTTGAGCAAATATTACAGGAGATGCAATGTTCATTATATGGGTATTGCTGGGGTATAATGGACTACATCAACCCCTATAGTGTCATAATATTAATGACAATCAAATAACCATACGTGTAATGGAAGGTTTCGGAGATGACATAATTTCCGATAATCCACACAGTTTTAAATTAAGATCTTGCAATTACAATTCAAATTTGACGATGAATCCACGCAACCCTTTTGTACTGGACAACTTGGATTAACTTTATCACCTGAGACTCATTTGTTTGTGAAGTCATAAAATCCCCAATTATAAAGATTTGTAAAATAATAGTACCAAGCAGGCCGTCTGTTTGTTCCTGCTTTCATCCAAACAGAAAATATTCTCGGGTAATGTAGAGTTATCTCCGTACCGGTAGATGGCACTACATACGTCCGGTCCCAACATTTCAGTGTAGGCCCACCGTAGTTTTGGTGACCTCTCTACTCCTACAGCTGAAATAATATAACACGAAATATTATCTGGGGGATATTAAAATATCTCGTCAGTTCAGTTTTCACAGTTCAGTCTGAGGGATCTATATAGCTAACAAGTTATGTGTGTGAATACAATTATGTATTTACACACTAACATTGTAGGCTATATGAACTTCCCGGATAATGAGAACGGGCTATATGTGTTTTGGAAGCTTACAATGGATAATTGATTGGTCATTTATCAATATTGGACCAGTTCACTTTGTATATTTATATTTGTTCACAGCATTTTAGGATTCAAACCGCCCATGAATAGCGAATGCCTAGATCTCGATTTCAGAAGCTGTTTTATGGATAATAAATAGCTAATTTATCAATGACACACCATACATGAGGGTACATGAGGGAAATTTAGCCCGGGCAGCGGCTCTACGGCCTACTCTTATATCGAATTCCGACTGGCAAGGGATCTTTTACGTGCACGCCAATGTGTACAAGGGATCTCGGTTTTTCGTCCCATATAACAGCGAGCTTTAGATCGTAGAATCTGTAATTGTGTCAAGTGCAAGAGACCTCCTGGTGCAAGTGACCCCTAAGAGCAAGCGGATTATTAAACAAATATTAAAGAACCATATGTTAGCCCCGAAATTACTTAATTTGTGTCGAGTGGACGTTGAATCTAGTCCCCCCTCTCTCCCTCTATACCTTTATATTTTCCCCAGCCAGCCATAACACATTCTTCAATATATTCATCACAGTTTTCATCAGTACCTCTCGTCTTGGTTACACATGCTGGTAGAGCACATTCACCATACTCTACAGCTTTAGCAAGTCTTACTACAGCTATATCATTAGCTGGAAATACAAAAACGTCAATGAAATCATAAAGGTGGGCTTCCATTTGACGTTACATTAAATTAGACAGTGATCGATGATATATTAAGTTTGAATCCAATATGCTAAGCCATCTCTCAGATGTAGAACGCAGAAGTTTAACGAGCGCTCACATGAGATATTTGGCTCAAAGTAGGCCAGTCCTTGGATGTTCCATGAGGCGATTCTACTGTTATTTCAAATATTGTATTATACAAATACAGATCACGTTTATTTACACGTTGGTATTTCGAGGCCCGGCGACCATATCATTAACATTTTAGGGGAACTGGTTTATCATTGTCAGCTAACGTCGAATATAATACTGCAATTAGTACGGACATTGACAAGTGTCTAAACAGATCTTTAAACAAATCTAGGAACTCCACCCACGCCGTTAAAAGTGATTTGCAGATTTCGATGGTGGTTTCAAAAATTCATTATAATATTGTACCGACAAGATCTTTCGTGCGACATGCTTGCACAGGGTTTCGGAATTTTCTAATTGCACTATAAAATGAGGCCACTGTTTTAAAAATTTGCTAAACTTATGAAACCACTGAAAACCGACTTTTAAATGGTGGCTTTAAGTTGAACTTGACTCTGTCTCGATTGAACTGCCACACCCTGCGAAATTTGACGTGTCTATGTAGAATCTAGTAACGTGTGTATTACGTACAAATGCAAATGCCATCATATTCCGGATGTTGAGTCATTGACGTAACTGGTACAATAGTTTCTGTTGGTTTTCCCAGTCCATCTTTTTCATCTTCTACCTCGATGTTATACTCTCCAATCACAACTTCAAACTGTCCGCCCAAACTCTCTAAACTAAAATCACAGATAACACTAGTTATAGATATATATTAAGTGCATTCTGTGTCAATCTTCAGGATCGTAATTAGTATCGATAGGTGCTGTTATTCCATTTGAATGGTTTCTAAAACTGAAATGCTTGTTTTATTTCCAGGTTGTATGTCCAAAGTTATCAAAAGGTCCCCACAACCGTCCCACCAGGCTCACACGAAGTATTAGGGGAGTTCATCTTGTAAAGTGTTCAATGTTGTCTCAAGAGGTATGAGAATGCATTTTCTCTTAAGTGCATAATTATGTACTTAACCTACATCCACTACAAGGTCATCAAATGAAATCAATTGTATGAGAAGATAAAGAAACAATGTACAGCCCAGACTATGGAGCATCAATTTGAATAAATCTCAATTATTTGTTATTTGAAAAAAATTAACCTCTCCGCGTCAAATCCGATTTGAGATTGCATAGGGTCCCTGACTGAAAATGTTATTGGGGCACTTATATCAACAGTGAATAGGGGGCATATGCTGGTCATTGTCCGTCAAAATCACGCAAATACAATTTGTTTGTCAATATGGTAGACATAAGTATTTGACACACACATATATATAATAAAATCGAACCACTATACACTGTAACAAAAATATCCGTGAAAAAACGGAAAAAATTCCGGAAACAAAAATTACCAGGAAAATTTTATCCGTATTTCTTTTTCCTGTAATTTACAGAAATTCCCTCAATTAACATAAATTCCATTTTCAAATACATAAAAATAAATCCTGGTAATTTTTTGTTCCCTAGACTCGAAAATGATAAGAATTTCATTGAATTAACCATTGACTTTGTATTGCAGGTGCGAAATAGCTTTATTTAACGTCTGTTTCCGCCGAGGTGCCATCGCTGACGAAATTTACCTCTTTCCGCTAATATAAGAATACCCTTATCGAGAAAAGGACGTGTCGAATAACTATTAATGGTCAGTGTTAGGACCGTTTAGAGGCTTTCAGATGTATGTTTGCGGCTTACACTGGCCAATCGGTTATAATATCCAGATTGAAGTATGCTTGATTACCAGACAATACAACCTATACTCATTGATTTTGAAAATTGTTTTTACACATTTATGAAAATACTTACAATCTGATTACCGTATGATGAATGGGAGTACACTTTATAGATCTTATAAATAATGGAAATTAGCAATACATGACTTTTAATGTACCAAACTTTACACAATATGATCCTTCATATTATGGTTGATAAATTGAAATGAATACCATAAAATGATAATTATTAAGAATGATTATATATGTATACGCTTTCTTATCGTTGCATTTGAAAACAGAAAAAGTCCGTTATATAATGGAATAAAATATTTTATCCCTAAATTTTACGTAACTTTCCTGTCATTCCACTGTTTATTCCGTAAAATAACAGAATTAAGTCCGTTATAGAAGGCAATAAAATATACTATCCCTAAATTTCACGGAAATTTCCTGTTTAATACTGAATATTCCACATAATTACATAAAACACATAATTTGAAGAAATGATTCACTCTTTTAACACAATTTCTCAAAAAAATCCATTAATTAAAAGAAAAAAGGTGTTAAACTACGGAATTCGGCGACATAAAAAATGGAAATTTTTTACAGTGTAGATTATCATAACGACGTTTTGTAACACATACAGCGCACGTTTTCAAGTTAATGATAAATATCAGTGCCGGACTGAGCCCACCTGTCCGTGAGAGGTGAGCCTAAGCTCATTAAAAAAGTGGGCCTAAGCCTATAAAGAAAAAAGAAGAAAGAAAAAAGAAAAGAGAAAGAAAGGAGAGGGGGGGGGAGAAAAGAAAGAAGGAAGGAGTGGACATGATATACTCATTCTGTTATCTAATTGTATCCGAAAATCAAAAATTTGCCTTCTTCTGCTTTGTTCTGAAATGCTTGGAAAATGGGTATGTGGTTGTCAATTTTTAAAATTTTCCTGGGGGGGGGGGGGGGAGATCCCCCATGACACCACTCGGACGCTTGCGCACCTTTGGCGCGTACTTATGTGGGCCTTGGTCAATGACCTGACAGGTGGGCCGACGGCTCACAGTCCGGCACTGATAATTATCCATCTAGTCAGCTAATTTATACAAATTTTGCTTTACACCAACGAATATTAAAATGACAAAAAAGAAGAACAAATTAGCTGACAAGATGGATATTTATCATTAACTTCAAAACGTGATCTGTATGTGTTACGAAACGTCGTTATTAAATAATATAGAGAAGTAGTTATACCCACATATACCTTGTGTTGTGTTATGAATAGTTATCCGTGCTTTTAGGTGCCATTTAAAGAACTATAGATAAAACATGCTTTGGGTCCCTTTAATATTAGGGCCCATGGCTATGGCCCAATGCACCCCACCCTTGCCCCCTACAACAATTTGAATTCTTACTTACGCCGCTGAACACCGAGCAGTTGTCAGCACTTTGTCTTCATCAACTAATACTCCTGCACACATATCCTTAGTACCAGTTCTTCTAACAGAGACCATCCATGGCCACTGACATCTTTGTGATGTTTCTGCATTTAGAATACGACTAGTTGGAATTCCTCCACCGGGTAGTGCATCGTACCCACATTTTCCTGAAAGATATTTTAATTATTATATGGTTCACGGAGGAAAAATGTATGTGGGTTTAAACAAAGACATTCTGTCGGATTGAAAATAAAAGAAATATACCCATAGCATATACAGATGAGACTAGAATTAGGCGTTGCTTTAAAATTCGACAAGGTATGATTTAGTTGAATATAGAACTGACCAGGATGTCCTAGGTTCGATCCCGATTTTGGTTGAGTAAGTACTTAGTGTCTTTCGGGTCGGTTTTCACGTGTTAGTAGTGCGAGGAGAGGATCCAGGCCCGGATCCAGGATTTTGTCGAGGGGGGGGGGGCTACATTGGAGCAAAGGGTAATACCTTGCAACCTTGGATTGCTTGGGCGGAGACTATGCGAAAGGCATGTTTATATCATCTATTAAAGAGCAGATATGTGAACTACAGCAGTAACAAAGCAAACGAAAATGAAAATCAACTATTTCACTGGGGCCGCGTCTGGGATCTGACAAGACACAAGGTCTAAGCGTCAGATTGGCCTTACAACCGGTGCACCAGTAGGTGGAAACACTGTTTTTCGGTCAAAATGTCTCACATATTACACTGCATGCATGACCTAAGCCTTTCTTCGTTAGCCCCCTTTGATGCAGAAAAGTATGAAGTTAAACCACGTTTCAATTTATTAACCGGGCGTGTAAGTTACCATAGTGGCATGTAAATGAATCTATGGACGTTATTAGTTTACTACCCTTTCCAATAAGGATATTGGAACTGAAACTGTGTTTAAGTATGTTACAAAGTACAACCGATAATCCGGCGTGTATTTCTGTTCTACATGCAACGTGGTTTGGTTTTTTGGAAATAGACCCGTTCCTTTTTTTTAAAAAAAAAATCCTGTAGTACGTGTCAGGGAAAATCTAGCAGCTTTCAACCCCAAATATCCAGTCAGTGATATTCTGTGTTATAAAAAAACCCCGATCAGATTGTTTTATATCTAATTATTTTGATGGACAGAAGAAAGAAACTATTACAAGGTTAAACGCCCATTCAAGTTTACATATTGTAAAAATTTACATCCCAAAAACATACAAAACGCCAACAAAATATGCATTTATTTGGAATGTTCACTAAGTTAACAGCTTTTGTCTAAATTCATAAGTAAATAATGATCATTAGATAGGCTGTTATGGTTGCGGGAGCCAGAGGCAAAAGGAAAATTATCTGTCTCGCCCCATTCCGCACCAAATGTTATCCCACCCCACCCTTATCACACACACCCTTTCTCTGTATCCAGTGACAATATGGTATTTCACACATTACAATGCATACACCTCTAACAATAGCTATAGTCTGCACATATCTATGACAGATACAATTTATTTAACGAATCGAAATTTCAGCTGTTTGTATACGACGATTGTTTTTCTGTGAGTTGCTAGTTGTATCTAAATCTTAATTAAACATGCACTAAGGTGTAGTATTTGGCACGGTGCTTATTTGTATTATGTATGGACTTACCACTCAATTGGTATGGGTATTTAAAGAGATCAACAGATGCACGTCATGAATATGTGATCAGAATTCTTTTACACTATAGGCGTTTCACTAACGTCAGACACCGAACATTTTGCTTGTCATTGCTTTCAAAAAGTATTATGCCCTTAATGGGTCAAAAATGCAAACCAGTCGTACTTTGCAAATGGTTAACATGTTCAAAATTGTCTTTTTCACATGATTGATCAACATGGTATGGACCTTTGATCTTGCATGGAGCCAAGTTACGTTTACACACCATACAAATGGTTAACATATTCAGAGCCCGTTTTGTCACAATACAGGAGTGAGTAACATGGCATTGAGCCTTAAACCTTACAGGTAACCGTGTTTTAAGATTAACCGTAATAGATGTGGCCATAGATAATGTAAACAGTATAGGACTGGTAGGAAACCCTTGTAGAGTCCCATCATAAAAATAACAATGTCGTTTATCTGACCCTTAGTATTATGCTATATGTTCCATTGGTGTATATATCTGGGGCCGTATTTTTGCCTACTCGTATTCATGTTCAAAAATCGAAAGTACAATCTTGATGATACGTTTTCAGCGTAGTACAATCCCTGCAAGAAAACCCCATCTGTTTGTGTCTAGACCGAAGTGCGAAGACACAGCGACAACTTCCTAAACAACGAAAGTTCGTGTTTGTATTAAATTTGTGTGCAACGTGTGACAGATTATACTAAACTAAAATGGAAGTCATGCGAACAAAACAAACAAACTTACCATCTATAGCGAACACGGAGACAACCAACAGCTGAACAAGGAGAAATAATTGACGTATCATCCTTTCGAACAATTAATTCCAATCAAAATGACCACAATAGTCTTAATTACTAAGGCTTTTTTTTCAAACTGTTTCAAACATTATTCTCTTGGTAATTTCCGGGAGTGGTTTAAAACCAAAAGGTATCTACAACATCTACGCAGGAAAAAAAGTCATTCTTTACATAAAGTGAAAGATAAACAATAGCGAAACGAAACAGAGAGATGAGAAGGTAATAAAAGTTGGTTAGAGAAAAGAATACTGTATTAGTTTAAAGAAGAGGCGTTTAACGGGGTATCCTTTCACTCTCTTGTTTGTAAAATAGACAAACGTCTTTTTGAAATGTAGCTCGTCTGTGTATTTTAGAGTCTGTAAGTACAATAGCTTTAATACGCGTCACTGGGTGGAACGGTGTACAATCGTGATTGGTTATAAAGACAACACAGTGACCAACAATGACTAACAATAAACTAATCACGAACGGTTGTCATATAAATTGGGTTAAATATAAATATTAGGTCATCTTTTAATGTACATGCAGGTATGTCCCCTTTTTGTTGTAGGAAAAAAGATGATTTTTTGTATGGAAAGCGTTACAATTCATTTAAAAATCAGCGAAGTGTGGAACATATCCTAGTGTATTTTTCAATCTTTACCGAATGTCAGGCTCTCCGTAATCGGGAAGCCACGGTGGTTCAACGAGTAAGGCGCTGGCTCAATAACCAGAAGGTGCTATGATTTCTCAAGATGTTGGTCAAGAATGTTTCAGCGTGGGGCCGGATAGATTGCCTTGTATGGAACAGGGCCTAGTCGTTCTAGGTGGGGAGGAAATCTGAGTTCCTAATTGTACACGTTGGCGTGCACCTAAAATACCCCTCGAAAGTACTGGAAATCGGAATAAGTGAAAACCGTAGCGCCGCTGTCCAGGTAAAATTCCCCCTAGCGTTCTTCATTAGTCCATGTGCTGACGATTAAATAATTGGTATCGAGTACCTTTGTAAAATCAAAGATTTAGTTTAAGGATATATTAAAATTACTGCATACACATAAAGCCCCACCAAAGAGACAAGTATGCACGTAATAATTGGACTTTGAACCATTTATGACGTCATTGCAGCCATCTTGGAATCATTGTGTCCATCGTACTTGAATTGCCCTATTCTTTTTTCATAGAGCGTGGCCACCAAAAAGAGGAAGATCAACAAAAGTAATAGTACGTCGTAGCTGATGAGCAATCCTACTCTTCTTCTTTTTTAGAAGACATTTATATTTAGAATTGAGCAAAAACTAATATTTTGAATGTGTGAATAATCTCACATTTTATAAACCTTATATTTTATTTGTCGTCTACTATTTGTATTGGGGTATATAAGAGGTATGCACCCTACAAGATATTGATGAATGCTATTTAATCGCACCAGAGCCAGTAACGGCCCAGTCATTGAAGACTAAATAAAAGTGTTTTGAATCAATTTTATCAAAACAGATACCAGGCTTCTTATGTTCTAATATTGCTAGGAGTAATTTAGGATTTGTGAATTTGCATTGTTCAAAATAGTACACGAAATTTATTAATTACTTTAAGCCCGATCTTTGCAGTTATAAAGAAACGGGATAACAAAGATAACCGCTTATAAACATGATTCGATTGATTACAATGGTTATATCCAATAAACTAGTACAGAGAAGAATTAAACATTTTCAATATTAAAAAAGCCCCCCCCCCAAAAAAAATAATAAAAAGCCAAACAAAATGATCCCCAACACAAATAGTTACAAAAAACCAACCATGTAAATGGAATTACCAATAGCAACTAAATCACTTCAATCCAGTAAAAATAAAATCGGAAAAAACATTAAAAAAAACCCTTAGAAATACCGCCCCCCTCCCCTCAAAAATAAGAGTTACAAAATGCCCCAAAACATGGAGTTATACAAACAAACCATGTAAAAACAAATACTAAACAACTAAATCACTTCAATCCATTAAAAAACGAAAAGAACAAACAAATAAAAAACTTATGAATACAAAAAAAACCCCAAAAGCCCAAACAAAGTTACAAAAAATAAAACATAAAAAAAACAAATAGCACACAATAAAATCACTTCAATCCAGTAAAAAATCCGAAAAGAACACACAATAATCAAGCTTATAAATACCAAGAACTAAGAACTCTAATACAAATAAACGCCTTTAAATGCCCACTTGTCTGATCAAATACCTTGTTGTTTAGAACATCAATTTGCTTTTCGTATGGGCGGGTTATAATTTTTTTCCCTTGGCTTCTGAACTGAAATGCGGTAACGTTGAATAGATGTTCGATGAATTCATTGATTGGGCGTTCAAAAACGTTTCCTTTTGAATAAAATACCTTCAAAACCAAAAGGACACTTTCAATTACAATCATAAGGAGGAAAACCGTGCTGTTTAATCACGAATATACGATAAAATCTCGTTTAGCAAACACTCGATATTTGTTTAAGATCAAACCCTTGCAAAAGATTTTTTAAAAAAAATAATATGGTTAGTTTTGTAATGCAGTGTAACTTTTTTACTTGGTCACGTTCTGCTGCAGCATCACCAAGTTGCACACTTGATACGTTTAAGCAATTAAAATATTAGAATAGCTATGATATCTTTTCAAGATTATTGTTATTGTATGAAAAGTACAAGTTTTACACGCCCAAAATTTTCGAAAATGATTGTGCGCCTAACCAATCTACCAAGTATGTCCTTTACGGAGATGAGCTTGATGGAATAGAAGGAGATTTACAGTGAGTCAGATATGCAAGGACCGCCCGGCACATATGTTATCTAGAATAAATAACCGCGCCTTCATATCATAAAAAATAAACTAGCGAACAAAGAGATCCAAAATTTTAAGGAAGTGTTTGATGGGCATGCGTATTGGCACATTACCTCAAATCCATAATCCATTACAGTTGCCCAAATTCACGTGTCTACATGTCTAGATCTATTTGTTAAGGCACATTCAATTTTCGCCAACGTAGCTGAGATGAAAATACGGTTAGGGCTTGTTGACGAGATTGTAGGTTTTTAGAATATGCAATTATAAGCTCTTGGATTTTTCTATTGGCGTGACAATGAGATCAGAAATGTCATGATTTGGTTGGTTAAAGTGAATTGAGACCGGTTTGTCTTTTTTGGTGTCTATGTCTGACCGGTGACCGGTAATTCTTTCCCTAAGTGCATTTTGAGCCTCTGCTGCATATTGCTTGTCACATTGTCGACATGAAATTAGATAAATTATGTTTGAACTACTGCATGAAAGTTGGTCTAATATTGGGAATTGCGTGCCAGATGTTTTGCTAAGGAAGTGATCGGATATGTTTATGATTTTGCATGTTTGACATCTTGGATGGCCTAAAGTTTCGGTTGTAACTGCTGATTGCATATTATTTGTTTTTTTGACGGCAAGTTCAGCTAGAGTGTTGTTTTTTTATACGTCGGAGATATCGTTTGGAGTATCCCCTTTCCCTTAGTTTGTTTAATATACTATTCAAAAAAAGTAGGGGATATTTGATTTTTAAGTGTTATTAAAGTCACCTAATGAAACTGACGAAGAAACAAATGACAAAATGAAATGAACTTCACATTCATCGATTTATTCCAAATGATCGTTAGACAAAGTAAGGCACAGAGTGACCATTATAAGGGTAAAATGATACCCGGGGTCAAACAGCAAAGTTACCACAGCATCACAACAAAGTCAGTAACGGGTAAATCCTCCTCTGTTTGCCAAACAAGCATTGATCCGACGTGGCATACTCCAAATGAGACGTCTAAGGTCATTTTGGTCCAGATTGTCCCAGTCCTGTTGCAACGCAGCAGCAAGTTCTTGGACATTGGCAGGACGTTGTTGACGTTGACGTAACCTCTGTCCAAGCATGTCCAAGACATGCTCGATGGGGGAGAGGTTGGGACTCAGTGCTGGCCAAGGTAATGTGGTGATGTTCTGTTGTTGGAGGTAACCTGTAACGATCCTGGCCCTGTGACATCTTGCGTTGTCATCCTGGAAGATGAAACGGCGGCCATGACGTCGTGCGAACGGCACAACATGGACTGCCAAGATGTTGTCCCGGTAGTACTGGCCTGTAACACGCCCTGCAACAACATGTAAAGCCGTTCTTCCAGCAACAGTGATGCCTTCCCACACCATAACAGAACCACCCCCAAATCGATCATGTCTGATGACGTTAACGTCTTGGAAGCGCTCGTTTCGACGACGCCACACCCTCCTACGTCTGTCCAAAAAATCAACAGTGAACCTTGACTCATCTGAAAACATCACATTGCTCCAGCGTCGATTATCCCAGTGTTGACGATCCCTACACCAACGACGTCTTGCCTGAATGTGATGATCTCTCAAACGAGGAATCACGTGAGAACGTCGGGCGCGAAGATGACCCCTATGGAGTCGATTCCGAATCGTCTGGCCACTCACTCTCACACCAGTGTCTGTTTGAAGACGAGCGCTGATCTGATTTGCTGTGATGACACGATTTCTCAAGGCCAAGGTACGGATAAATCGATCCTGGGCTTGAGTTGTCGCCCTTGGTCGACCTGGGCGTGGTCTGTCCTGTACATATTGTGTATCACGGTATCTGGACCATAGCCTGCTTATGACAGACTGAGAAACATTCATCGTCCGCGCCACAACCGCCTGTGTTGTGCCGATCTGTAGCATGCCAAGGGCACGTAACCTTTCATTTTGAGTAAGCCGACGCATATCAAAATTTGTTTTCTGGTCACTAAAACAATTAAACTGATGTTTCCACCCTGGAATTCAATGCCACAATGACTGTAACATTCAAAGTCAGAGTCGTGCAAATCTTGGGTTGGACCCCCATGATGATCCCAAGCATCACCTGCATTCCATGCGGTAGCTATTGGTGCGTTTGGGCGTCACATGTAACTGGAAATGTTTCTTCTGTTAGGTTCTATAGTGACTTATTTCGTAGTCATTTGCATATTTTAGTATTATGCCCCCAAAATCAAATATCCCCTACTTTTTTTGAATAGTATACTATGGAAACGGAGAATCTGGGATTTTATGATGCAAGAGAACGTATGTTTTGGGTGAAATGAGCTTTTGGACAATAATTGATGTGTGTCGATTTCTTTTAAAAATACTTTAGTTTCCAGTTGGCCTGTGATTTTGATGTTGCCATGAAGAGATTTGCGTAACTCAGGACAAATCGTTTTTCCATCGCAGTTCCGGATGACTGGAGGTAAACTTGGTCGTTAAAAGCGAAGTCATTCCTCCTTAGACAGATGTCGAGTAATTTGAGGATTTCTTCGTCTGGTCTCGATGCTTGTTGGTTTCTAAGAAATGCCTTCCTAACTGCTTCAACCCGTGTGGTATTATCGTATGGAGAGACCAAACAGTTCTTTATTCAGTGTTCTTAGTTCTTATTTCTAAATTCATAGTCCTTAATTCTTACTTCTTCATTTGTTATCGTTTTTCGACATTTGTACACTAAAATTAACATTTGTATCTTAAAATCAATATTTGTTTCACAAATCAGACATTTGTCATATCAGATTTGTAAAGAGTATTTTAATAAAAAAAATTTTTTTTAGAAAATCAAAAAATTAGTCTTTATTTACATTTCATCAGAAAAATACAACGAAAAACAAATATCACACAACAAATTTCAAAATACAAATTTCCATATACAAATCTTGCAAAACATTTCCCTAAAAACATTTCTCCAAAAACATTTCTTCAAAAACATTTCTCCAAATACATTTCTCCAAAAACATTTCTAGAAATTCATGGAACGGGAGCATGAGAAATCAACCTGGCATACAATAAGTCACCATACAATAAAGAAGAATCGAGCAAGCATACAACAAGTAAAATCGTACAATGACCGTGACTTTAATGAAATCACGTGCGTGTTACGTTTCTATATCACTCGGCAAACCTCGGAAGATTTCGGACAATCTAAACTCGGCTGTATGATGAATTCCGCCATATTGGAACTACTTTAAAGGTCCCGGATGAAACATGGCTGCGCCCATTCCAAACACAAGTTACCGACCTATTTGGCTAGCGACCTATTCGACCGATCCAGCTGTAAGATAATGACGAAATTACACTTCTACTCTGAGCTGAAGGAATGGATAAAAAATAATATATTCTACTTTCATTTGACAGACATAACGTTGGATTTTATTGGTTGATAAATAGAGACTGTTGTCTTTACTCTAAATAGGTTTCCAACGAACAGGTTGCAGCTCGATCGGTCGAATAGGTCGCTAGCCGAATAGGTTCCCAATTTGTGTAATAGCGTCAAGTTTTCCTGTTAAAGTAAACCGGTAGCCGCATCGCAAATGTATGGGCGTAGGTACATATCACTTACTGTCATACATCCGAGACTAGATGTAGTTTACGGAATCTGTCGAGATTAGCCGAGTGGTTTCTATATATAAATATATTGGTTAATATGATCTAGCATGAAATAAAATAAATTGAAAGTAGACATATGTCGTTGACATAATGTATATGTCAGAAGATATGTACATGTATATGTCAGAAAATATTTTAGAATTTTTAAAATGTATTTGGACCTTCTTAATGGTGTGCGACCCGATATCTTGTATTTAGTGTTATGGCCGGTATTTTGACGTTAAATACCCCCACCCACACCCTTCATTTGTTAGTGTCAGTCATTTTTTTTTCTTTTTGCAAGTTATGTAAATATAAATTTACATTTTGTAGCAATCAAAAAAACATACTTTCCAGTAGTATATGAACAAATATCGAGAAATGATTTTGGAGAAAGTGTTTGCAAGATATTTATTCGGAGATTTGTATTTTGTTGTCCGATATTTGTTTTTTGTTGTATTTTTCTGATGAAATGTAAATAAAGACTAATTTTTTGATTTTCTAAACAAAATAAATATCTTATATTAAAATGCACTTTATAATTACAAATCTGATATGACAAATGTCTGATTTGTGAAACAAATATTGATTTTAAGATACAAATGTTAATTTTAGTGTACAAATTTTAATGTCCAAATACGACAACAAATGAAGAAGTAAGAATTAAGGACTATGAAATTAGAACTAAGAACTAAGAACACCGAATAAAGAGCTGTTTGGTCTTCCATATTATCGATGTTGGTGTACATGCTCTGTACGCCAATGGATATTAAAATGGTGTGCTCTGGTACTTTTAACTGTTTGATTTTGTGAATGAAATCGTCAGTGTCCTTAAGGTAGGATGGGTCTTGGCATGTTAGGGGCAATAGGAAATGGTCTATATATTGTGATACATTGTATGATTGAATTCGCTGCCACAGTCTGATATTATAGGGCGCCCCTTGGGTAATTTGTTTGGTATAAACCATTCTGTTTCTGGATTTTTATGTATTTTTGGTATCATATAGAGATGTCGTTGACGACAGTCAGATTTAGCGGATAGATAATCATATTGTTTTGCTGTGATGTATTCCTTGTCTTGCAATTCATGTAAGATGTTGTTTATTAAGGTTGTAGTTTCCTTAAAGATGGGTTGGTCTAATTTAATGTAATGTTTAGAATTATTTAATTGTTTTCTGACTCTGAGATATAGTCTGCGCGATTCATTATGACACAACACGAGCCTCTGTTGCTTTTCTTAATTATTATGTTTTGGTCTTTTTTGAGGGTTTTTAATGCTGTTTTTGTTGCTCAGTTGAGATTTGGGAATTTAAGGAAGTGTCTGTTGGGCATGCGTATTGGCACATTACCTCAAATCCATAATCCAATACAGTTGCCCAATTCACGTGTCTACATGTCTAGATGTTATGGCACACTCAATTTTCGCCAACGTAGCTGAGATGAAAATACGGTTAGGGCTTGTTGATATTGACCATGATAGTGACAATCTTGGATCTTAGTATGGAAAATGGTTTCAATGGATAGGTTGACACAATTTACAGTTTTAGCAGGGATATACAATACACCGGAAAACAACCGGAAAACACCAAAAAATAACCGGAAAACACCGGAAACAACCGGAAAACAACATGTTATACCAAATACCGGAAAACACCGGAAAAACAGTAAATACGGGAAACACACTAAATACCGGAAAACACCCTAAATAGGCAACTCGGAGCTTGGTCCTCCGGAAAACGCACAAAAAACTAAACCTAACCCTAACCGTAACCCACAACGGAAAAACCTAACCCTAACCCACATACACAGAGGATCAGGCTCCGGCCTACCTATTTAGGGTGTTTTCTGGTATTAAGTGTGTTTTCCGGTATTTAGTGTTTTTCCGGTATTCAGTATAACATGGTGTTTTCCGGTTGTTTTCCGGTGTTTTTTGGTGTTTTCCGGTATATAGTATTGCCATTTTAGCATACCTATGTACTAACTGTTATTATATAGTGCTGTCGTCCACTCGACACACCTTGGAAAACTCCGGTACGCTACATCTAACATCTGCTATATGACGAATTCAGGCATTGGAACTACTTTCAAGTTCCCGGATTAAAAATGCAGCGTCCATGAAGGCGGCTGTGAAGAATGTTATCGAATTGCAACTGCCAAGAGATGTTTTACTTGCACGCCATCAAACACTACAGTGTGCTATGAGAGAAATTTTCCTTGGGCAGCGGCGCTACGGCCTACTCTTATATCGAATTTCAACTGCCAAGAGTTTTTCTTTACTTGCACGCCAATGGGTACACGACACCTACACCTCGGTTTTTGGACCCTCCGTCCCTACCTCGCTGACAAGGGGGAAACTACGCCTGAAAATCTGGAGGAACTTTCTCGGCCAATGCAGGGATCGAACATCCGACCTCCAGGTTAACGAGCCAGCGTCTTACCCACGTATCCACCGTCATCACCCAGCTCCAAACACCCACAGGCCCAGTCAAACAATCAGCTGATATAAAACAATGAGTTAAAAATGAAATGAAATAGGGGTTAACGTCCTCGTTAAAAGGTAGAATATGACAGGTTAGGGCAAACATCGCCGCTCTCCTGGTGGTACAATAGCACCTTTCTAATTTCCTGGACTCACCAATTGACTTATGTTGCAAGACATTTTGTAAACATCTGTCTGCATTATCACACTCGGTAGCAACGTACGTTAACATCATAAAGTGGGTTAATTTGCAACAGTTATAATGCGAATCGTCAACTGATAGTTAGAATATAGAAAAACAATAGAAATTAACAAATATAAACAGCTTTTATTACTTCGTTCGTATAAATATAGTTATAGTTTAATTTGAACACAATATTTTAATGACATTATGGTTTTATTTTTATTGCAAACAAGAAAATATTATATTTTAATTTAAGCAACTTATTATTATAAAAAGCTGAAATATATTTGCACAAAATGCAAAATGAAATACATTATCAGTCATAATTGGTACCACAGCCAATTACGACTGCCAATATGACATCTTAAAGCCTGTCCAGTTAATAGACCGGTGCTTGTATATGGAATAAATTTTCTGAATTATTATTTTCATGAATTTAGTCAAATAAAAGATGGCGGCAAGGGGATGGTTTAAAGTAAACTTCAAATATAACACATAGAATCGGCAAATCTTTAAAATGCCAGTTTGACGAATTTCAACAAGCACTGCAGTGATTGTGCAGGTCTTAAATCTGTATTTGGACTAATTTTTAAGGGTGTCTGAATACAGACTCTCTAAAATGTCGATTATACCCAATTACAGATCTTTAGTAAGGGTACTCGTGATTGGGCACCGTCATATATCTTACTTTCATTTTGGCATAATTCACCAAAACCTTAAAATAAAATATTTTAAAGATACAGAACTTTTCAAAGGTTGAATTAGGTCTTGGCATAACTCCACGTTAACATTCAAACGTAGATCCTATTTCATTTAGTCTTTTATAGTTTTACATGTTTTTACTACATTAAGATCTGTGCGGTCTGGTTCATGTGAGGAACGAGCCAATGAAACGGTCTGTTGCGGCGAGTTCTTGGCGTGTGGTGCATAGAACAGACGGTCTTCCACTGGCGACATCAACGCCGATTAGTTAATCAAATGTCTGACGCCAAAGCCGTGCGTGTGACCTCCGACGTGACCTCCCACGACAACCGGCCAGATCGTCATGTAGATCAAGCTATCGAGAGTACAAAGAAACGAAACGAAATAGAAATTTTAATCAGATTGGTTTAACAAACTATGTTTGTTTAATCACATAACATAATTTCGAAATATTAGCGCCTATTTTTTATTTTGAGATTCTGCGACACAATTAACATCATAGCGGATTTCTGGAGTTTGTTTTCTCACAGTGAATTTTAATACCTCTATACGGATTTAGTATAGATGTAGATTCTTCACATACAAATAGATAAAAAGAATATATTTATATACAGACAAAACGGAGATTTAGGCAAGGACTAGTCGAACCCACCACCAACTTAACTTAAGAGAGCATACACATGTGCTATACATAATAACATACATTCAGCTCTTTATTTTAAAAAGTAAAAAATGTCGGTACTAATTATAGAAGTCGTATTGCTACTTACTAAAAGTAGTTAATATAACAAAGTGTTGATTTAACTTTTTAGGTTACTAGCTAATTATCTCCTGGCCTTATATGGTTTTCAAAGTAAGAGAGAACAATTTGTGATTAGGGCTATAAGTAAACAAAATGATTATGTCACAATGATAACAAAATATGACATAAGGTCTCCCGTCAAAAGGCAACACCTAGAAACTCGCGTTTTCTTATTTTGAGAAAACAAAGGAAAGCGTATTAAATGCAGCTTACCCATTGAATTACTAGGTATTTCTGTGGCATACTAGGCGAATGAGTGAAGTTGCTAAGTTGTGTCATTGGTGTAACTGCTTACAAAATCAAAAGATTGGAATGTCTTGTACAGCAACAGGAAGCACATACCCAAGTAACTACGTATTTGGTCTTAACTCAATTTTGAAAAGTGGAAGTTGCTAGGTTTTGACTTTTGACGGGAGCAGTGTTGGCTATGATACTTTGAAAAGACGCAAAGATATACAGACATATTACAAAGAATAGAAAATAAAAATATATTTTAAACTTGACAACCTTTACAAGAATAAAAATAACCAATGAATATGAATGACAAATAGAATAAACTATAAATATATAAGTCTATACACAACACAAAATATTAACAATAATATTCATATATTTTTTATTTTAATTTTACTTCTTTTCTTATATATCTATTTAAATACGAATATACCTACATATGTACAAATAAGGACTCTTGATAAAACCCTGCCATTTTGGAATATTGGAATGCTGCACGCTTATTAACATAAATATGGTAGTTCTATAGTTTATTGTCACTGAAAGCTCTTTCACAAAAAGACACTTCTTTGAGACAAAGGTCACTGTAAATAGTAGTTATCAGATTGGGTAATAACGCCATATTAAACGTCACCGGAAGTGAAAGTGCAAGTAATATTTTTGGATAACGCATGGAATTTCCATTTTCAAATAGCAAGGTCCAAACAAATATGATACCAAAAATATAACAGTCCAGTTATACTATTCCTTCGAGATAGTTTTGGACAAAGTACAATATCACAAAATATATACAGTTAAACATTACCTTGAGCTAATACAAAAACCCTATAATAAACAATACACATAACAATTTTGGCCGGATTTAGTAATTAAACTGAACAAAATATCTGAGTGTTTCAATGTTTGACGGAAAATGATCTAATTCCGTCTGTTCTCTTGATTTTTGTATATCTTTTTATTATTTTCTTTAAATAAACGAGGTTGGTGTAAACATACCACTTCTCGTGGCTTGGCCCCTTGATTCAATCATGGAGACACATGAGGTCGAGGATAGATAAAACATCAAGAGTCGTAAAGGCAAGAGGATAAAGTAAATTTTGCAACATCTGAATTAAGTATTTTCGAGTATATGTTTTATCAAATAAAATATTCAAAAAAATAGCATTTAAAAAATAATTCATTGAATCGTGTGAATATACGAGTGTGTTGCATGAACAGAATATCATAACCTTTGAAATCAAATCGGAACCCCCCGGTATCTTACACCATGCAAGTAATATGTAAATAGCATCGGGTGTATCTTGAGAACATCGGTTATGAAAATATTACCTGTCAACCAGAAGTGACATCACATATAGTGTGGTTTAGCATACCGGAACCGACTAAGTTCGTTGTTGACTATGCGATTATTGTCAATATATTGTAAATTATTTAAGTTTGTCTGTAATACTATTAACATATGGTGAGGTAACGACTAAAAACTCTCCAGTTTTTTCTAGTCATGTCGTATGATAATCATGAACGTTACTTTCGTTTACTCTTAATTTCAGAATTCTAATCGGAACCAACGTCCCAGTTACGCTATTGGAGAGGTTTTATCAAAAACGACATTGACCGAATTTTCAAGTTGAAGCCATATTTAAATGTAAATGCTTCTATTTAACATATTCACAATTTACAAATTATAGTAATTTAGCAATTACAAACTTATTCATTTGAAATGTAAACACAGTTTTATATACCCACCCTTTGCTAACTTTTCGCTTGTATGTACATACATCGCAACAAAATAACTAGTGTGAATTGATTATATATTTGAAGAAGGCCACAACGTACAATCTTAGTGCAGAACAAGGATTAAAATACAACATGTAAACTTGGAGTTCAGGAGTAAAATATCCCTGACTGACTCATGTGGGAGCTACAAATGTAAAACCACAAAATATTTCATTAAGAAGAAGAAAAAAAAGAAAAATACGGCATTACAGTGTTACCTCAAACTCATTAATTACGAAAAGGAAAAATAAGATCTGAAAGGGCAACCGGTAATGACATTTTGATTATGCTTCGTTTCCGTAAATCGTCAACATATTATGTTCAATTTGTTATTTCCCTGAGCGAATATAATTATTAATCCAGTTGGTATATGCTGAAACATCGGTATATATTGCTGCTTTATTTATCTGTGCACATCCGGATCCGGCTGAAACAATTCCAGCAACGTAATCTCTTCCGTTTCGCCGACAGATCAATGGTCCGCCGGAATCACCCTGAAAATAGAAAACAAATTTATGATTATACTGTTATGACCCCCCCCCCCCCACACACACACACGCCCAAGACAAAAAAGTATGATCACACGAGCAAGGTGTGGGTTGGGGGTAGTGGGTTTGATTATGGTGGCGTGGATGGGTTAACCACTCTTCAAACATTAGTGAGATATTGCCTATAGATGTGTTAATTTCTTTATGCACTACTGTAATAAGTATACCTGTGTTCAAAGATTATTCGATTATTCCAGGGTTGCTATGGGAGATACGAATCTGTTGCTGTGTAAATGTTGTCATGGTCATGTGTAATGAGCATACACTTTTCCGGTGTTGCTATAGGAGATCTAACCCCGTAACTAAGTAAATTTGTACGTATGCTACCCTCAAAATCTCCATTTTTGTTTTACACATAACAAAGGTCATAGTTAGCTACTCATAAAATCCCTTAGTTCTGAAGTATTACATTTCTTTATCTGGTTACTTACCCCGCACGAATCTTTGCCCCCTCTCAAATCACCAGCACATATATTTGTGTCTCTATAATACGCTTGATTATAAATATCTATACATATACTGGCATTTACTATTGGTATCTGTACCTTTAATAATACATCTGATAATGGTGGATTAAAAACTGAAAAAAACCATGACGGAGTATTTAAGTTGCTGGGATCACATATCCCAAACTTTGAAAATAACGTAACAAAAATAGTAGGATCAGAATTCTTTAATTATAGTTGCAATAAAAACACAAGGTACAATTATGTCTGGCATATGTATTTGGGCTCTTACTCTCTATGCCATGTAAATGTGACCTCTAACCATTTCATAAGTCCAAAAAACTCTCAATTGCAATTGACATAGAGCTATAACAGATACGGACTTAAACTTGTTTAGTGATTTTGCTCGACACCGCATTGTTGTAGGTTCCTACGAATCGTTTGTAGAAAAAATGCGTACTTATTATTTAATGACGCACTGAATTATAGGAAAATAACAAAAAATATATTCTTCGAGTAATCTGAAAATACAGTTTCGGTTTCTTATCTTGATTAAGTTTCAAATTTTGAAAAGCTCATTGCTAGCTTTTATTAACAATGCACTGAATTGTATGAAGATAACCAAAAATAGTCCAATATTATATATTTTGTAGACGCCCTTCCCACCAATTACACAGTACAGAAATGTTTGACAACACTGACCCCAAGTAGAATTCAAACATGCTGACATCAGCACGCCCGATTTAAACTATTTGATATTACATACTTGTAGTAAATAGTACATTGGTGAGACCCACAGTCAACCAGATTAAATACACTTTATTATTTTAACACCTGTGAAATGGCTTTACAAAAGAGAAGAGGTCGCTGACATTGTTCATAATACTAAATATTCTATTAAAGTAATAAATAATGAAACTGTACCGACAATAACAAGAATCAATAAAGTCGGCCATATTCTGATGTTTGTGATTAAATGGGTTTTATAGTCAAAAAACCCCCAACAAATTAATAAACATGGTCAGATTTTGGTGTCTAGGACTAAATGTTTTGTAAATAACAAATTAATACATAGGCCCTATGGCCATATTTTGGTGGGTGTGACTAAATATTTTGTAAATAACAAATGACTAAATATGGATATATTTTGAGGGTTGTCACTAAATTATTTGTTAATGGTAAATTAATAAAGATGGTCATATTTTGCAATCATTGGTCATATCGTGAATAACAGATAATCCAATCCATTTCACTAATTCACTGTCACGTATGGGTCTTTAGCAGTGGTAGTAGTACGGAAGACTCGAAGCATACCGACGAGGGTGAACAGGCAACCTTACTACGTACAGTCTTGTGATCCAAACTACACGACTTAACTTATTGACAGACCTTATGATATAAAGAACATACGTCGCCCCTGTGTTACATAATGACAGATGTTATCGACGCTTCTGCCATCTTGACACATGAAAGTGATTTTCATATCAACATCAACCTGTCCGTTATCGACATCCCTGGAGGTCTTGGTAGCATCCCTTGTCATTATGTAACCTTAACTTATTTTATTTAACTGTCTTTGATAATCAAACTCTACTGATTGTTAAACCTGATATGATTTCTTTGTCTTGAGGGGTTTATAAACCCAGAAGTTAAGCGACATCGGCAGTCGAGTCTAGGCTGGGAAGTCTAGAGGTTACCTTCGGCCTAGGCAGGTCTCGAAGAGACGAGTCGAGGTGAGAGCGTCTATGAGTTGGCACATTTGTGCCAAGCTAAGACATGGCTCAATCAATGCAAAGTCAGTTCTGGGGTCGTTAATATTAAGATATTTGTACTTGATATGTTAGAAGCAGAATAAAAGGATTATTTGAAGTTACACCAGTGTTGTCATCCATAACCCGATACAAAGACGCAATACTGTCACACCTGTCATGCTTGAAAGTACCGTTACGTCGTCTAAGGTATAGGAAACAACTGATATATCTGCGAAAACCGTTGGTAAAACTAAACTTACTGTCAAAGTATGGATCTGTCACACCCCATCCTGTTACAGTACATTCCACATTTCTGAATGTTTCACCAAATTCAGGAACACAGATTGGTCTCATGCAATTATACTGACTAAATGATATAGGATCCTTTAATCTCAATATAGCTATATCATTTTCTATAAAAATAAAATAATAACATTTTTTTTAACTAGATATCAATAGTTGTTCGGGTTAAGAAAAACCACCACTTCGGCCTGTTCCGCAGAGAGAGGGAGAGAGAGGGGGATGGAGGGTGGTGGTAGAGGGGTTAACGCAGAATCCAGCAGACTAATTATAAGTTATAAAGCACATAATACATTGTCACGTAGAAGCGGATAACCCAAACCACTTGACTCAATCACAGATCTTGGGATTTCACGGACACGTGTAAAATTACTAGAACCCCCAACCAGCCAATTTTGTATGTTAATGTTATTGCTTTTAGTAAATTAAACGTCAATACTGTGCATTCGATCACATGTCTGTATAGGTTAATGAATTATTGAGCAAATCTTATTGTCTGCGATATCACCCCAAGGAACAAAACGGTGAGCTGATCCGAACTCGCGCTAAAGCAGACTCGGTTACCAACATTTATGCAGAATAAAGACATGTGAAACATCTTAATTCACCTTGAAAATATACATGTTGAACAACTTCATAATTTACATTTATAATTAATATAAACAACCATCCCCAACCTATATCCATTTCTGAATAATCTTGATTCACAACATTCTTTTGGTATAGAACTAGGCCAAAAAATGAACGTTTTTACGAAAGACCACCTAAATACCGCACCCTCCACTGCCCGGTCAGCGGCGTTATGGCCCACTCTTCTATCGAATTCCAACTGCCAAGAGTGATTTTACGTGCACGCCAATGTGTACACGGGACCTCGGATTTTCGCCCCATCCCAACGACTATACGTTATCCACCGCCCCGCGCCACTGACTAGTGGGAACAACGCCGCACCTTTCTATCGAATTCCAACTGCCAAGAGTGATTTTACGTGCACGCTAATGTGTACACGGGACCTCGGTTTTTCGCCCCCTCCGAACGACAATATTTTGTCCGCCGTCCTGCACCACTGACAAGGAGGAAAAACGCCGTAAAATCCCGATGAACTTTTTTTATATGATATCGTGACTCAGTTTCTAGATAACGATATTTAGTTTTAATAAAACAGGAACTAACTTGATATGAAAAACGTGGAGGGGGGTGGGGGTGTAACAGGAAATAAAAATAATCTCACCATAAGTTCTATCGTTATAGGTTTCATATAAATGATATTCATAATTAGTTGTTTTAAATTCATAAACTGGATCAAATCTAGATCTGTTATATTCTCCAATGGTTAGTACAGGTTTAATGCCATTTATATCCCTGAAAACAAATACAGTTTTCAATAGTTAACATTTTTTATGCCAATTAAGCTAGGGTCTCATGATTCTTATGGTTTCCCTTATTATTGTTTCATGTACCTATATAACACATTTTTCCTAAATTGTAATTTCCTCGTTGATATGTTTTGATATCAAAAAACAGCGGTAGGAGATTCTCTATATATGTGCAACTAAATACATGAGTCCTACTAATCACCGACAATAGCGTTTCATTTGTAAATATCGCCCACAATATAGCAAAGCGTGACTAACATGAAAATATTTGTTGTTTTTTTTTAAATTTTAGATACACATATCCTAAACATCCTATCCAAAAAATAAATGATTTCGTGAAATTTCGACAAGGCGGCGTAGTGCCGGCAAGTGGGTAACATAGCTTTGTATTTTTTCATATTACTCTTTCTCGACTAGTTTTTCAATAAAGGCGTCGCTTAATGCTTATCCTTATTCGAAATACTTTGCATTCCAACTGGTCTTGACCCATTTTACATACAACTGTATATAACTTGTTGCAGAACATTTGTCCACAAAACCTTCTCTAACATGCATTGTTTACCATAATTATATTTGCCTGTAGATTTTACTGATAGAGGTTTTGATATCTAGTCGGCATCTAAGACAATGACTATGACGATTATGCCAATAACCTCGATCCTAGCCGTTAATGGTTCCTTGGTGGTCACTTTTTGCAATATTTTGTGCATTGCGTTTGTCGGTGAAGAGTAGGGCCCGCATTCTGTGTGAGGTCGGAGTGTTCTAAAAGTTTGGTAATTATTATAATTATACTATATTTACGTTACGTGTCGAAGTACGTATTAGCATTCGTCCATTACATATTATCATTTCTCATTGAATAATACAAGTATTAATGCATTTCTGAAAAGTAAACTTGATGTATTTGTGTCTCCACCCTCTTTTGTCATCCAAGTGGTGGATATAACACTCGATAAATGAATTACAGGATATCTATAAACATATTTCAATGAACAGTCGTGAAACTATGACGACTGGGAAGGAATAAGAACAACACCAAATACCCGTTATCAAAAGATGCCAAATGTTTAGGACTACGCTGTGTTTAAACAACTTAATTGAATCACATTCTACGACACAGAACAGAATTGTTATTTCTTTTTAAAAAAAACCCCATAAATCCCACATTATTCCAGACACAGAAGGTTCAGAATTATTACCCATGTTGCATGCGGACACCCACACTTTTGTAAACCAACCCCCACTCCCAGCCCGACGCACTCAAAAGAATAATATGTGAAAAATAGATATAGACTACGTATCATACTAAATCCTTATAACATAGAGCATATTGAAACGAAACCGTACAGTCTACAGAATCCGAAAGTTCTGGAAGCAAAATCAATATTTCGAATACCGTGGTAACATACGGAAAGATAGTCTGACTTCTCACTGAATGGTACCTCGGTGTTTCTTCCCATCCGAATGACTAGACAGTTGTGCTTGTCAGGCCCTCCATCCTGCAGCATTGACAAGGGGAAACCACGCCGGAAAATCCCGATGGACTTTCTCAGCCAACAAATTCCCAAGCAAGGACATAACATACCTTTTTAACCTTACTATTTGAAAAATAGTGTAAACTACTTAAACTTGCTAATCGACAAAATCGTGGATCCCAACCACGACTTAGAGATGCCCGACTTAATGTATACATGATAACAAAGAACGTGTCTTACCAGAAGCAGTGGGCTGCTGTAAGTATATGTCTAGAGTCTATTATAGTTCCTCCACAAGGACTGTCAGCTCTAGCTACATGTACCATATACTGGAACTCACAATTATCAGCTTCTGTACCACCTATTATTTTTCTACTCGGTCCACGAACTCCACATTCTGGTGCTGGAATGGAAAATATAGAGAATCTCAAAAGATAAATTTTACTCTAGAATGATTTCTAATTTATATTCCACAAACAAAAGTGATCAGAAATAAAAATATTTTTTTTAAAATGAACGTTAATCTGTTTTTTTTTTACGTTCACATATTATGTGTTCTTTGACCTATTTTTGTCCCTTCCCAGGTTCCAAATAACAGATGATCTAATCTACTTCATATCGGAGCCACCCTGTGGAAATGCGAGTTGATTATGGGCTTGTCATATTATTTCATGTTTAAAATCATAATTTATATAATATTTCTTTCCAGCAAAAGACCTACAAAATATGGATTTGGATTTTAAATTTACAATGCATCTTTAATTAGGCCATTGCTAATTATACTGAACTGTTTTTGTTTACAAAAAAAAAAATAATACTGAACTGTAACTCATATACTATCTTATTCGTCTATTGTCGCATTAGTTTAGGGAGTGAAATCTCTAATTTGGACCTGTTTCTGTCAGGGGGTGCTTTCTACCCCCGCTTGATGAGAAGCACTATATCGTCTAATAAACAGACGTAGTAAAAGGAATTCAGGACCAACATTGTGAATTAATATTGTTTTTGACTATTTCAATCATGATTTCAGTGAATGGATTTTGAGATTGTTATGGCTTACATATACTTGAGACCAATGATAACGTTCAGGATTATTTTCGTCAACAAAATTGAAGGATGTAACAAATTCTACGATGTCTCTTCGCTTTGATTAAAGGCGAACTCGTTAGCACTTGATGTTTCAAAACCACTGTCCTTTAAGTGTGACCATGTTTTAATCACATATTAATACAATCGGATTAAAATGCCGATTCTATTTCGTTATAGTTAAAAATTTCGTTTAACTTCTCTTCACTACACATCAATCTGGAAGAGTTGTTATCAGTTCTTGACCTCATGATGCACAGAACTGAGGGCAAACCACTAGAAACGTCAACTCTGATTGATTAATCAATGTCTGAAGTCATAGGGCCAAAAGCCGCTCGTTTGACCCTTTACTTGAACCCCTACTTTAACTTTTCTGATCGTCAAGTAGTGTAGGACTTCGAAAGTATAAAAAAAACGAAACAAAATATAGATCAGTATTTTAAACAAATTGCTGTAATATATATTTATTCAAAATGAACTTACTAAATGATTTAGGGCTAGGGGTCGTGGTAGTTTGTGTTGCAGTAGTGAATAATTTGGGACAACACCATCCAGAGTCCTGACATAACAACTTCTGTATAGCTTTGTTGCCGTAGGAACCTAACGGTTGAGTACTTCCTGTACACCGGGGTAAACACTCTCCATGAAAGAAATAACACCCTGAAAACAAAAGAAAGTAAATAGTTTGGATTTGTACGACATTTGCAAGGGGTTACTGGTTCATCAACCCAAAAACAAAACGACGAACGATATTGTCTTGTAAAGTCCCCTGATACGGAATAAGCTCAATATCTATTCACAAGCACATTCATTGTTCTACGCCTTCTGCCTCTTTCAGACTTTTAATCTGTACACTATGTTTAAACACGTTTATGCATGATGCGCTATATACGCATTCCATAATAATAATAATATCAAATACGTATTTTGTTCTGTAGGGCAGTTTTGTTACATGACCTAGAATTATCGCGATGATTGTTTCGAGGTTACTAGCAGCCTGTTCACCTGGCGTTGCAACCTTCTACGGAATAGGCAGGTACCAGACATGCTTACTATAAGCACACCCGAGGGTGGAGGGGGGCTAGTGAAATTACTAGGTTTGTCATTGAGTCAAGTGGCGTTGTTTCAACAAAAATCAATACAATCCTGGCTGCTAGTAATAATTTTTAAACATCGGATTTTACGATTTTTGAGAAAAATGTTCGCCGCCAAGTGAGAAGACCACCACCCCCGGGAACAAAAATACAATCCTGACAATGGGCCTGGTAATCATAATGGCTGCTGGTAATAATGATAAGTTTTAAACATCGGATTTCGCCTCAGTGGTTCAGTTAATGACGTTTAATAGTCTGTGGTTTTAACTACCATGTGTTATTGACATAGACTTGTTGATCAAGCAACTTATCAACTATTCGGATTTTTAACACCGTCTTTTGTTTCTGTGGTGAAAAAACAATTAACTTTTATGTGAGAAGAAATATCAACCTTCGTTAGGTATTAGACAAATGTCACCACTCTAACTAGGTTAAAATACCTTACCAAGTTACTGAGGTAATCTTACACACATCATAATTTGGGTTAGTAAGCGCCCTTGAAATCTTAGATAATCTAGACCGTCATTGAGTCAAGTGGCGCTTAGTCGATTCCTCGCGTGTCCAACCTCGTGCGTTTTTTTCTCCGGGTCGTTCTCCCACTGCTAAACGCTCCTAACCGCTAGCAAATTATTGAATTAATACTAAAAAATATGTCGCTCCCGGAATGACCTAGTTTGCCTGGAGTCTGCGTTCTCCCATCCCTCTTCTCCCCTCTCTCTCTCTCATGAAATCCACGTTACGGCCGGTCAATCAATTTCGTCCGCTACAGGTACCCTTCAGAATTAGTAAATAAAGTCCCCTGAACCTGATTCAAGGGAACTCAAATCCTTTATGATCAATTGTAGCATGGTTACATTTTCTGCAACCCATCATGACAAACAGTATATAGATCGAAAAAAAAACTACAAGAAAGTCGCTAGGCATTGGTTTAGTTTTTAATTGGTTATGGTATTTAATTCTGTAACTAGGTCAGACCAGTGAACTAGTTATTATTGCTACTTCTGGGCATTGTGCACACAGAGATCTATCTACTTCATACTTTCAGAATAAATCTCTGTGATAAATGGCCGCCATATCCAAAACAATAGCATATTGTTTTTGTTCTGCTGCTCTACTCCGTTTCACACCTGACATACACACAAAGACTAAGTAAACCTATTCAATTCCGTCCGTTCTCGTTAAACCCCTGTCATTTCATTGTCTGACCCTAAACCTAACCTTCTTTGATAGCGGCGAATTTCATTTAATAATTGATAAACTGTATTATTGTGGCTATTTTACCTTAGTTTTAAAAACAAATATTTTATCGTCATTGTGTTTTTGGTTCAAGAAGAATTCATTTAGAAAGTATTGTACAATTTAAAAGTTATAAGGATAGTATATAAAACAAGCCAATGAGGTTTATATTTATTTGCTTCCTTGTTGGTAGGCTGTATGATATAATATATGCAATTTTAAGTAATATAAGTTATAGACAAGGCCCAATGACAGTATTTTAGTTATGGTTTAATAGGTAAATAAATATATAGATAAATAAATAGTTATTCTGTTATATAGATAACCCCTTACGTCACTGCCGGTTTGTCGTGATTTGACTTATTCTTTAGTGGCTGTTATCTCAATTGGTGGCCGAATGGTTAGCGTATGTGCGCTGAATCATACGGTCTGTCATAGAGTCAACTGGCGTGGTTTCGATTCCTCGGTTGTACGTGACAAGGGATAGTGTCGCCTGTCCAACCTGGTGTATTTTCCCCGGGTCCCCCGGTTTCCTCCCACTGATAAGCTCAAGCGAATTATTGCAATAACATTGAACCCTATGTTATTCCCAAACTGACCTAGTTTGTTTTGAATGGATATTACCCCCCCCTTCCTTAATCCATAAATAACTCCCATAGAAGTGTGGGAATTTCTTAGTCTCCCCCACTCTTGACATTATACTTGATGTCAACCACTGATCTCCTTTCTATATACCAAGACGTAATTATAGTATACGGTATTTTATAAGCTTTTTATCACTTATTATACACCCTGTCTTACATCTTCCTATATAGCTTATAAATCTTTAATATAATAATAAAATAAGGTTTAATATCAAACTGACCTAGAACGAAAGTGTCCATTATTTACCTTAACGATTTACTGAAGAATTGGACAAAAAGTCTCCATTTATATATTATTAATTGGAGATCATTTGAGTCTAGAGAGGTGACGAAGCTATTTGTTAGTACACACAGAACCTTGTGTCAAATTATATGTAATAACGTACCTTCAATATTTACTTTCTCAAGCTTCCAAAATCGTAGAGCAAATAAGGAAAGAAAAGGAAGTTTTAAGATCGAAAACTTATTTATGTTTATAGCATATTTTTAATCTGAAAACAGCGCTTTTGAATCAAAGGATTTGGCCTGTTTAAAAAATGCAATAGCTAGTTAATAGTTAGGACTGGTAGGCTTTCTTACATATTTCGTTACAGTACAAAATCTAATTTGTAATCATTGCTATTTAATGGAAGAATTTGCCATGTTAAAAAGAGAGAATAGCTTAATATTAATTGAAATTCGTACCCCTTTGATTTGAGTTTACAAAATTTTAAATATTTAAACCAATCTTATACTTATTTTGGAACATAAAAAATGCACCGTACCCCTTATTTTAGAGATTTCATGTCAAACAGTTAGACAGAGGTTTGAATACTTTTAATGGCGACAAGAGAGAGAGAGAGAGAGAGAGAGAGAGAGAGAGAGAGAGAGAGAGAGAGAGAGAGAGAGAGTTGGGTTTAACGTCCACTCGACATACACTAGGTCATTACGGGACTAACATATGGTTCACTTTTACTTCAATAATTCACTTGTGCCTAGGGTCATTTAGCAGAGCGGGGAAACCGGAGGATCTGGAGGAAACCCACGAAGTTGGACAGGCAATCCTACAGATTGTCACGTCGTACAACCAGGGAATCGAAACCACGCCAGTTGACTCAGTGACCGACCTTAAGATACAGCGCGCACGTGGTAACCATTCGGCCATTTAACCCCCTTTTAATAGCTATTGGTCGGATCGCTGTACACTTGCAACTTATTCAACGTTTTATTTTTAAACTATTCTAATTGTAACGAAGCTGGTAAGAATAGCTGGATAAACAGCACTTAAGTCTTTTTTTCCGATTCGTGTACGTGCGTGGATATTGAAAATATAACACAAAAATCAACATAACATATGGTTAACCACAAATTTATTAATTTGTGGTTTTGAAATCTAAAGTTGTTAAAACAAACCTAGATGACATATTGCTACGACACGGTCATTATCAAGCTTGTATTTCAACATTTTAAACAAATATGTAACCCAAGAGCCACTTGGTGTACGTAACGCCCGTTTACTATTTCAGAACCTCATGAATAATTCAAAGATACAGACGACCATAATGACATAAGACTGGCGAAAAGATGTTCATCAAAAATACATAGATATATTATACTTACATTTAAACTGCGACACTGCACCCTGTATTGTATTTATCCATATCAGTAAAGACAACAGAGACCGGGACGAACACTTGGCCATGATTGCAGATCGAGCTGGAGAGACGTAATCACTAAAAAGAACACCACACCGGTCTGTCAATAAAATCAAAGAGAAATGCAATACCGGAAAAACGCAGGTTGAATATCACGAAAGTAAGCTTATCCACCTTGTAGAAACCCGTACTGAAATAAATTTGTGATAAGGCACGCCCTTAAAGAAGACGTCGCCCTGTCACAAAGATGACCTGACGGGAAAAAACGACATGATTAGATTGAATGATTGTCATCAATGTATTGTCCTTTTTTTTACAACCGAGCAGTCCTTCGGCTTTGGTTGTTGAGGTACTTGGACATGAAGACCAGCCTATAGTACGGAGATAGTTTTTAATCAATGCTGAACAAACACCGCCTTCAAGTTGGTGAAGAGGCAAGAATAAGAAGGATTTTACAAGTAAATGCTTCATTATTTACACACTGTGACGAGACGTACTTGAATATACGAAGCATTCCTTTCTAGTCTACACTAAGGACATGCAAATAATCTATTCTTTAGCTTAATATATCCACTCGGTGTATCGAGCTCCAATTTTTTTTAAAGACGTCGACATTACAATTACTTGTAAGGATTTATGTTATTTTTTTATGACCAATCTCGACACATGAAACATTGTTTAACGAATTACGAGTGTTTCCTTTATTAAATCACCAAACACTTCAAAATTTTATTTATAGACAAAATGGAAAATGCTCTGAATAAATTCCCGATTTTCAGGAAGTGAGAACCAAGTTTTATTTATAGACAAAATGGAAAATGCTCTCATTAAATTCCCGATTAGAAGAGTGGCGGAGCGGGGTTTGAATTTGCACCCCCCTCCCTCTTCCTCCACCACACTTTAATACTCTGTTTTACACTATGTTCGTTTTAAATACAGAATTATATCAATGTCGACAGACTGACCGAGTAGTGTAACATATGTGCTTTAGATCATTAAGGTCTTTTTTTTAAAGTCAAGTGGCGTGGTTTCGATTGCAAGGAGCGATTACACCTTTCTAACGTCGTGGGTTTTCTCTGGGTCCTACAATTTCTTCTCATTGATAAAGAACCCTACCATGCATATTTGAGTCATATATTGACTCGATTCTCCTCTTGTACGTTACAAGGAGTTGGTCGACTGGATGTTACCCTTGTCTCCATCTCTCTCTTGGTCTCTCTCTCTCTCTCTCTCTCTCTCTCTCTCTCTCTCTCTCTCTCTCTCGAAGACTTGCACAAAGCTCAAAAACTTGAATTCTTTGATTTGGAATATATAGTTCAAATGAAAACTTTAAGGCAATAAATCTTCGAACCGTCAGACCATCAGAGTATCAAGGCGTAACCGTTTTGTGTTCCTTTATGTATTTTGTTATACTGGTAAAAACATTAATATATAGGAAACACAGAATAAGTACAACTGGTGTAAGATTGGCCGCGATGCAGCGGACACACCATAGACACAACAGAACAAGTGGACCATCGGATCCGAACATGGACAGCTGTCTAGTTGTTCGGATGGGAAGAAAAACTGAGATCTCGTGTATACATTGGCGTGCACGTAAAAGATCCCTTGGCAGTTGGAATTCGATATAAGGGTCGGCCGTAGCGCCGATGCCCGATCAAAATTTCCCGCATAGCACACTGAATGGCACATGCCCGTCTTCGTTAGACCAGTCGGAGCAGAACAGTAGGATGTTAAAGCTGATTTAATTTCATTTCTTGGACCATTCGAGTGGGGGGGGGGGGTAAAGCACATTAGAAAACACGGTTACAGGACGATATTTACAAAGAGCAATACTGCAGACGAGTGATTTTAATCTTAGGATAGTCAGTGCATGCCCATAATGTTATATCCAGTGGGAGGAAATTAACTTGACAAAAAAGACGTCTCTATCCCCAAGCAACAAGCACCCACACAAGGAATCAGAACCACGACCGAAGCCAGATGTGACCGGCCACTTAGTGCTCTAGCAGGACACTCTCGCCCCCCACCCCCAACACTTTTGCATGAAACGTGTCACTATTTATAGCGAACTGGAACTAAACGTCGGGGATGTCGGAACTTCCCACACTCTAGATAAGACACTAAGCCCGAATGCAAATACCCCCCTCCCCATTCACTCACACACCCCAACCAGCCTAATCTCCTCTCCAATCCACCAACTGTTTCCTGTTTCATGAATTGAGCCCAGGTGTTTCATTAAAGGTACGCATGCCAAGCGCCGATCGGGGGGGGGGCATGATTTACGCATTGTCTCCGCCCAAACAATCCAAGGTTGCAACATATTACCTTTGCTCCAATGGTCCCCCCCCGGCAAAATCCTGGATCCGGATCTGCATGCCCGATACTCTATAACAATTTTCAAATAATTACACTCTATACAAACCATTAAACTAGTCTGCTTCACATGAATCAAAATGTCAAATTATTGTTCTCCTTAATTGTTCATAGAACGTGCCTTAAACAATGACTGGTGTTACTGCTCCGTAAACTAACAAACCCAACTTATTCTTACCAATAGTCTATCTCAAGTAACTGTTTATCTTAGGGATTTTTTTTAAAAGAAGAAAAAAAGTTATTTTTTTTAATTATCCGAAATGTATGGTGATGATGTCATAGTTATTTGCCGTGAACAGGTGTCTGTTCTTTAAAGGTACCTGGACAATAATGTCTATCTTATATATTAAATGTCTACAAATAAATTGGTAAATATTGAATTCGTGTGTCGTAATGCTCAACAGCCGAGCAATCAACAGCCGAGCATTACGATACACGAATTCAATATTTACCAATTTATTTGTAGACATTTGATATATAAGATAGACATTATTGTCCAGTGGTTTCGTGGAACGGAATGAAACCACGGCGGATACCAAGGATGTCAGAGTCTGTGAAATGGTACTTGCCCACCTTATTGCACTAGAATCCTTAATTATCATGTTTTCTAAATATGTTATATTAGCTTTATTATTTCGATAACAAATAGTAGAGGTACTTCAACGATTATAGTAACAACGGTAGCAGTGACAATCGAGACTATATTGTTCTGCAAACGACGGTAACTCCGCTAAGAATGAAATTATTTGACTGGCATTTTCAATGTATTTCCTTTTCAATATGTATTTGTTAACTATTGTAGCGAGAACGGTTAGCTCTTTATCTAATCGTACATAATGCATCACGCATACTGAGACTGAATGGTTTGAGAGGAAGACCTCCCTTGATGGAATCAATATATCTCAATAAGGTTTATGAACGGGAGAAATCAAGACCTCCCACGGCCAACGGTAGGTAAATCTCACGGGGATTAGTAGATATGTAAATTGCTTCTGTATTATTGAAACAGAAGTCAATGTTCTCACCTCATGACACTGTATTCTTTATATTTATTATAAGTCAAATAACACAGACTTAAATATCCCAGATTAAATACTACTAAGTTAAGCTTGTTTTTATTGAAATATGAAGCCGCGGTGGCTCAGTGAGTACAGCATACCTGTATAGGCAAAACAAACAACACAGACATTGCAAGAAAAAAAAATTGAATCTTCAAAAAAGCAACAAAAATCAAATCAATTGGTCATTTTAGCGTTTATGGATCTATCAAGCAATGACACAAATAAAACAGGACCAGAATCTCACAGTCAACAAAAATAATTAATTAATACGATGTACAGTACCACCAAATTGACGTTTAGAACACAAAGTCGAACAAATATAGCATCTTTAGTAGTATTAAAATAATTTGAAATTTATTAAAACGACTTACCCGAAAATTGATGTTTTGTTTTCTAGTTTTTAAATTTACCTGGGTGATATTTATACACTGCATCCATCCCTTCAAAGGTTTTGATTCCCAGACTCTAATTGTTACAGTTTAGACCACGTTTCCGCTCACTCAAATCCTGTTTAAATAATTACTCATATACCATATCAAAATATCCTTTTAATTGTGTTCAAACCAATCTAAACCTACATAATTATATATGATTTATCAAAGCTATTTTGGAGAAGTATCTCTTGCATTGTAATATTTGAAATTTCTTTTAATTTATTTTTATTTCTAAGAACGTGGGACTAAGAAATAAAAATAAACAAAAAAGGTGTTGAATAAAAAATAAATATTTAGAGTATTTGCATATGTTTAATAGAATTTACTATAGTTCACCCTTTAAGCCTACAAGTTGTAAATAGCCATAAAATTATAGCAAAGACTACAGAAAAAGTATTATAATATAGGATTGGGGCTACTTTCATTTTGTATGCTCCTGTATATACAATAATATATCATCCTACACTCCGAGGCATACAATATCTAAGCTAATTTACATAAACATATAAAAACATGATGCCCTCATTTATTGAAATATTATAAAGACATATTATAAGGATATCTCTGTCGTAGGTTTCAAGGAGGACTGTAATAAAATCCTATATATACTTAATTTCATAGGAGAGGAGTAGTTTTTCCTCGCAGTCATAGGAGAGGAGTATTTTCCTTTCAGGAGCGTTGATAAATAGGCGATATATCCCCCAATGGAATAATGAACAATTGATTAAAATAATTCTCTCATCTATTCAAGACGGGGGCGAAGTGAAAGCGAAGTAATGATGGGCTTTGCGTCATGAGTTTGGAGTTTGTTGCAGTCCCAGCTTTCAGTGTAGGTTTTAAACGCTATATTCATAATCATAATTCTTAACCAGTGCTGTGGCTAATGTTACTGTGTCCTGTTTTAACGTTCAAACGATATATGTATTGGATCTCGTTCCCATGTAAAAATTAGCGATCACCACGCACCTGCTACATGACGATTTTTATATTGTGTACATAAGGAACTATTTTAATACTCGGGGACCAGTAGAAGAATTGTCTATACATTCCATAGTTCAGCCCATCGGGTTTCTAGATTATCAAACACGTGACAAAGTTGGTTTATAAAGTTTTAAATCTACTTGATTTCAATTATTGTTTAAATAGTAAAAAAATATAGGGAGGCGATGATTTTATTATCAAGTATGGTACAGCATAATGCATCTTGAAGACCGGTCCACCGTTTTCTTAATAATGAAACTCGTGACATTAATACACAAGCAATTGATGAAAAACAGTCAATTGCTTTGATTATTGAAAACGATTATAACATCACAATACGAGAGATGAGTAATGCCCTCTTCAGTCTGACCCACATTTATTTTTTATAAAGAATCGCGTGATAAATGGAAGTACTCGGACAAAGAGATGGATTTATCACTATGGTCATATCCATACGTCATGTATACCATTATTAGGAACTGAGTCATGGAGAGAGATTGAGAGAGAGAGAGAGAGAGAGAGAGAGAGAGAGAGAGAGGAGATGTTAACGCACACTTTACGCGAACTACGTTATATTACAATCAGTGCATGTTATGTCAATAATTCACATGTGCGCACGTCAGTTTAGCATGTGCGTTTAGCTGTGAGGTCAAACCAGAGAAACCGGAGAAAACCCACGACGATTACGCATGTACAGCTACTCCTACTCATGCAAAAGCTACTTGACTCACGCAACCCTTTTGATCTGAAGAGCACGCATTAAACCACGCTGTCAACCAACTCTCCAATCCAGGTCCAATGTTTGTACATAAACAACACTTATGTTGCATCATTTAATTCATTAGAATACTACGAGGAGATTCTTTTAAATAGAAACGAAAGCACAACAAAACACCCTTAAACAAATAAGAACGATAAAAGCAATTTATTTTGCTAACGGATCTGAATAATCATCCCGTCTTTGCAGTCATTTTAGTAAAATAGAAGGGACACAGATCTTTATACACTTAGCCTGTAGACGATTTATTTAAAAATGAGAAATGGGGTTAAACGGCCGCTCGATATAAACTAGATCATTTCGCGACTAACATATGGTTGAATTTGATTTCCAAGATTTGCATGTAGAAGGGTTTTTAATTGTAGAAAGAAACGCGAGGACCTCACAAAACAGGCGATCCTACCCATTATAACGTTCAAGTTGGGGAATCCAAACCATTTGGCTACCAGTCGAATAAATAGAGGTCCATCAAAAAGATTCTAGCTTGCACTTGTAGGTGACGCTTGCTCGTTTATGTGTATCAGTGGAGAACTACTAAGACATTTGGTCAAAACGGAAAGAAAGTTTGGTCGAAATGAAAAGAAAGTTTGGTCAAAACAGGAATAAATTTTGGTCAAAAGGGTCGTAGACTTGTCATAACGCAAAAATAGTAATAATAAATTAGTTATTTACATTATATTTCTGACCAAAGCGATTTTTGGCTATCTAGTTTACAGCTGTTTTTGCCGTATCTTCATATTCTGAACGGAATTTAACCATTTTTGAGATTGATACTCCCTTGGAAATTCGACTTTCTCAAAATGGTAAGCGATATAAAATTACTTCAATGAAGATCAGCGTCTTTAATGAAATTCATGTTTTTTCACACAGATACAAATATCACCATAGATCGTCTTAGAAGACAAATCATCAAAAGACAAACGAAACGAAACAAATAAGTGAATAAATGTGGTAGAGGCCATTTCCTTTGATAACGGATGTAAGAAAACCATTATAAACTAAACGATTACAAAATAAAACGGACCTGGCTATCCATCCTATAATTATAGTAAAGGTTATTTAACAAAGGTAACTAAAGAAAAAAAATAAAGTAAATAACCAAGAGTGATTAATCGGTAACTCTTTTTTCAAACGACTTACCTACAATTTTATAGCAAAGAAAGAATACAAAAACACATACAAAATAGCGCCACCAAAAAAACGAACACACACAAAAAAAAAATCAACACCAATGACGTTCAATAGCAGACACGTGCAGCTATGTTATTCATGTTCGAATAAAAAAAATAGTATAATGTCGGATTATGTTTAAAATGACATCAAAGTGGAGAGTCTTTTATGTTGAATAGAAAACTACGCCCATTGAACGCCTTGATTCAAACAAATAAATCAAGCAAATAAGTTGGCAATTTTTAGAAATTCAAATCAGGAAATATAAGTTTGTTCAAATGGGTTGGCGTTATTATTTTTCTTTGTATACGCATAATGTATAGAAACCCGTTGTTAATATCTATGTTTAAAACTATTGGACATTCAATGACTTGACAAGTTTCATGCGAACACATTTCCCAGTAACAGAGTAGCACCGGTGGTCTGGAATGGAAGTTGTCGCCTTTACGTCGGATCGTTCGACAACCTAATCCACCCGTGCACACAATTGAGATGAGGAATATTTGAATTGTATGTCATGAGTGTTTAAAATGTTCGATTCTTATTACCTCAAATGCACAAACAGCAAGAAATGCATTGCATGCTTTGCGGTGAGGCTAATGGCACAGATTACCAGGTATGTTGCCAAAGGCTGTCATCTGATGGAGTGTGGCAGCAAACACCATAAAGGCTCGATCGGTAAAAAATGACGAAGGCCCCGGTGAGCAATTCCATATGCTTTCCAAATGTCCAGCAGTTGCACTCAATTTTCGAATGATAAAAAAAGAAACGAAAACCTCGGTGGGTAAATCCACAGAAGCTTCCCGAATACCGACAGTTGCACTCAATTCTCGAGTTATAAAAGGAGAAATAGACAGAATGATTTAAACTTTCGGCACCAAACATATAATCTTTTTGTGTTCTCTGACGTGAGAACTGTCCACGGGTATACGTGTTTAGTCGTGTTGACTGTGTAATTGGTATTGTTGGAGGTTTTTGTCACCCTATATAGAATGTCATTAGCTTAGTAGTAATAAATACAAGGTAAACAATACTTACAACTGGAATGTCTCTGGACCAATCGTAAGACACGTACTATATCGTAATTAACAACAGATTCTTATTACCGTCAGTTATTTTTCCAGATTTAACACAATATATATCGGTCAATTTGAGATTAAAATATAATAATTTTATGTCGATGGCGCAATTAAGATACGGCACAGCATCTATCGATGGGGGTATTAAATACATTATAACAAATGACAATCTGATTACATTACATATCTATATTTCACATTTAATATGAACATAAACGCCGTTAAGTATGAATATTTTCATATTTGAAATATCCTAAACTATGGACACTCAGACATTTATCAGACAAATCCTCGAAAGTCACTAAAACTTAACAATTAAAAGTTAAAACGAAAGCTTGTCGGTGATGGAATGGCAAATTTATATCCAATTTTGAATACAAACTATTCTGAGTATGCTCCATTAGACTCAATCGGCAAATAATTCCAAATGCTATATTTTGTAGAATTATAAAGTACGTAAAACGCTGGCCCAGTAACCAACGGCCTTTGGTTTGCTCCAGTGGTTGTTCGGTGTAGTTTTCCCTTTTCAGTGGTGTAGGACACAGTTGAAGGAGGGGTGTGGGGGTAGGGCGAAAACCCTATGGGGTGGAACGGGGGTTAAAGAACCCTTGGCAGAGAGTAGACCGTCCGGAGAGAATGCCCCCACACCCACCACAGCACAGTGTGTGTTCCCGTCTTCATTATCCCGGTGCAGAAATGTAGGATGCTAAACCCCAGTTCATTTTATTCTCATTTACAATTTCAAGGCTTTTTTTGGTACGCAGTCGCCAACATTAAAGCACATGCTATACAAAACAATCACAATGTATTATTACACTATATTTATTACAAATGAATGACAATTCACATGTCTTCTGATATTCAAATGAAGGAGACGTGATTCGTTGACAGCTAAATACATTGAAGGCCTGAGTTGGCATTTCAACGTTTTACGACATGCATCTCTGTCTTAACCTGGGAACGTTACTAAAACGTAGTTTTCTAACGACATGCTAGTTATTAATTAACGTATGTCATTTTTGATTTTGCTTTATTTTCTATTGCTTTGAAAACAATTATTTTTACCCCTTAAATCGGATATATCACGGTGAGGTATGTCCTAATAACACGATATTTTAAGGATGGGACACTAATGTTCTTCTTAATACGTCAATGTTGTATTTTATAATCTGGCTAGAATCCAGTCTGTATAATTGGTAATATTTGTGTACAGTGTAGGTAAACGGTTACAGCTATAGTAACCTATAATACCAGCCAAAGACCAGCGATTCTGAGAATCGGGACAAACCAGCATTCCACCATCATCACCCTGAAAACAATCAAATACGAAGATTCGTAAATATGAAAGAAATTAAGACAATTTGCTTGTATCTAATTGAAACCTCTTACCATATTTGATTCACATACAAACGGTTTTAAGAATTCAAATATTTTGGAAACCAACCGAATAGCTTCTAAATCTGGAACACTAAGTGTGGGCGAACTCGATAACCATGAATCGCAGCCAGCTTGCAATTTTGACGTTATATCCCAACTCGTCCACAATTATGAAATGGGGTTTAAACATCCTACTGTTTCTGATGGTTTAATCAAAAGCTTGACATCATAGGGTCAAAAGCCGCTCGTATGACTCCTGACGCGACCCCCACTACAATCGACCAGATCTTCAAGTAGCGGAAGCCATCAAAAGTATTAAAAAAGAAACGATATATAGATCTGTATATTAATCTTACTCGAGTTGACAAAGCCTTTCCCTGTTTGTTATATGGGATTATCCAGTGTTTGGAACAAATCCTAGTTGAAATATCTTGATTTGAATTCAAGGCAACCAAACACATCTTATATACCAACGGCAACCTTTCAGTATTTCTGGTCTGGGTTTGAGCATGAGCAATTCTAGGACCATTCCTAGGAAGGGAAGGCAAGGTAATCACGACGTTTCGACAACGATAAGTGGATACTTGTCAAAACGTCGTGCTTTTAGAAGAAAACCAGTGATAGTTTCCACATAGAAATTATGTTCTGTTAGTGGACAATCAGAACGATTTAGATATTTTACCTCACAACCATCTGTTAAATCTACAGCTGTGTTACTACAAAGGACATCATCTGGTAACTGTTCACCTGTAGAAACCTGGATTAGATTCTGACATATGTTCCTATCCAAAACAGTTACATCAGCGGCTTGCAGAGTTGTTGATCCACCATCTAAAACAAATTGAAACAAAATCTACTTTGATCAGATACGTGGAAAATCTGTGAGATGTGTCGTAAAAGCATGATATTGGGTGCAAATATAGATTTTGACGAGCTGATCATTTTTGAGTTGGAGTTCAACATTATATCAATTCATTTACACAAAAGCGTGGTCCTCGAGTTAGATAAAAATTTATTATGATAGTTTGTTATTGCGACGGCCTTTTAGACCCACGGTTCGAAATTGACCATAAATCCCTCCCTCTACAATTAGGTACAATGTGAACTCAAATAAATAAGATGTGGTACAAGGTGTTCTGATATTTTACTTACTTTGTGTTTGACCAAATCCCGCTATGTAGCACCTACCACCAGGTGATATAGGTATGGTAGGATCAGGTAAACACGCGGGTGTTTTACATCTATCAAACTCTACAGGTATTGATAATTTGATGGCGGCTAGATTTCTTCCTGAAAATAAAAAAACAATCAAAATTCAACCGATAACCTTACATTTAAGTATAATCAAACACACATCAATCATAATTTCAGACAGTGTGAGCAATGTGTTATGAGAAAATAAAATTTCGCCAGGCTTTTTGCGTCTTTTTATTGTCCCCCAAGTAAAACAACCTTTTTCCAATTCTGTATACCGGTCACTTTCTAATTCTGTAAACCGGTTAAAACCACTGTAGAGGTGTTCCCCAGAAATGGCGTCTTGATATAAATGCGGTCCGTCTATCATAAATATGTAAGTTCGTAAGCTATGTGAACTCCCGAAATGAGAAGTGGTATCCGGTGCTCTCGAAATATTACCCGTGATTTTTATGCCCCATTATATCAATACTAAAAATCTTAAAATAACACAAAGATATCGGCAAATAATTATCTACCATCTGTCTGAACTACTTACCTTTAACTTCAAATCTATATCCATCCAAAATATCTATACGTTGTACAGGATACGCAACTTCTGCATAATCAAATCTATTTGTGTTATAGTCACCCAGGTGAACTTTGATGTCTTGTATAGGCGCACTGAAAACAGAATTATCAGGGGTCTGGGTTTTTTTTATTTAAAAACTGTATGTCTGGAATTTAGTTCTAATCTTAGTAAGATCAGACGACTTTGAATTAATGTTATTATTGTGTGATTTTCTTAATTGTGTAGCGCAACCAATCAATAAGAAGCTTCTCTGAAGTCTTGTGCATATCACATGCAGTCGCCTGAACGACAACCGTTAATATGCCACATAAAATCAAAACCATGAAATAATGATATAATTTTTAATTAGATGGGTGTACTTTCGATTTAAAATAAATCATCACTGCCAAGTCAAACTTACTTAATTAAACACCGCGCTGCAGTTAATACCGTGTTCTTGTTCACCAGAACGCCCGAACAGAACACTCCTCTGGTACTATGACGCAGTGAAGCCATCCATGGCCATTCACATGGTCTCCCAGTATAACCATTAAAGATTCGTGTCTGGGCAATGGAGACTGCTCCACAATCTGAAAGAACATAATAGCTGTTAACATAACGTCATTGATAACTATGTATTTATTTTACAACGTCAAATTTTTACGTATGACACTCGTTGATGGAAAGGGTTAACCATAGATTTATGTGTAAAAGGTACATCGTTTGGATAATTTTGCTAACGTTTTTATATCATAATCTACTTCGAACACAATCGCTAAATCTGTAAGGGCAAAGAAAGAGGCTTTGCTTCTTCGCGCACCTCCTAAATTCGAGCAAAGAAAGTTATTGTTTAGATTTGGCATTGTCATCCTGGTGTTGGCGGACAAAATTCATCGTAATTTTCCGGCGTGGTTTACGCTTGTCAATGATGCAGGACGAAGAGCATGACAAGCAAGGATAGCTTTCTAGTCGTTCGGATTGACATGCACGTAAAATATTCCTTGGCTGTTGAAATTTGGTATAAGAATAGGCCGCAACGCCGCTGTACGGACAAAATTTCCCCAATAGCACACTGTATGGTACATGCACGTAGGACGTTAAACCCAATTTCATTTCGTTTTAAATTTGGCATTTTCACCACTCTCATGTAAAAATGATCCTTGGTTATTGTGAAAACTTACGTCCTTGTCTCTGAGATACAGCTCCAGTATTAACTGTCGGCACTGGTGTTGTTACTGCATTAATACAACAGAACTGTCTTCCAGTACATGTGACAGTATTATCTGCTACTGGCTGTCCGAGACCACAGGATAGTTGACAAGTCCCACCAATGCTTTGACAACCTGGAATAAAAGGTACAGTAAGTTCAAAATATTATAAATCTAGGACATATGCCCGTACAAATAAATCTAACTTCGACTTTAAAGCAGATGATTTTAAATTGTATTTTGCTTTCGGACAAAATCTAATTTGTACCCAGATTGATTCTTTAAAATTTAATTAGGAAAACAAAATGAAACCAATATTTAAGGCGGGAGGGGGTGCCTAACGATACTATCCAACATTTGTGGGGTGAATGTGGGTGGGGGGTATATCATTTGCAGAGAATGGTTAATGTTGCAAAATATTGAAATGTTGTTGTACCTGTACCGAACAGAATCAAACCACATTTTGTAGTTTGCAAGAAATTAAAAGTCTCTCAAATGATGAAAATAGTGAAAACACATGCAAGGGCATCACTTTACTTAGTTTATTTATAATCCGTCAATTATCAATTACCATTCTTGCCAATTAATGATAAAGCAAGAACTTACGTATTTCGTTTCTGGGTGAAAAAACCCTAATAAACTCACTCTCTGATTTTGGTGTGGGAACACAACACTGGGCCAATCCATAGAAACAATAGTAAGGATGTAGCGCTTGTTCTCCATAGTTACAAGATCTCGAACACCTTCCTCTAAACTGATAGGCGCATGCTACAAAATTACAAATATACTATACAATTATACATATGCTACGAAATTATACTCACGCTAGTATCGCGATATGAAATCATGCATGAATATACTACAAAACTATACAATGCTTTAAAATTATACAAACATATGCTACAAAATTATACAAAATTACATACATGCTACAAAATTTCGCAAAATGTTACACGTTACAATTTTTTTTTCACATACTACAAGTTTATACACACGAAACACAATTAAGATCCAATAAAACTTTGGCACCTGTTCTCTTGTCAGTGGTGCAGGACGGATGTAATGGCAAAAAGAAGCTGGTAATCGGTCGAATGTTCAGAACAAACCACGCTTTCTTCAGAGTAGTACCAGGAATAATAGTAATATTAAATGATGCTTGTCCTTACCAGAATATTGCCATACGTTCAGGTATTGACCGCCAGATGGCACAACAGATCCAACTGCTATCACTAGGCCAATCACAAGAAACATTTTGCCAGTGTAATAGTGTAAATCGGTAATTAGGAATAATCTAATGCACACGATATACCGACCTTATGTATAAATTTCAAACAATTAGACATTATTCGCTGTACAAAACGTTCTTAATTCTAATTATAAATCAAACTATCACAGAACATCTAAAGGTGATTTTCACCCTTTATCCGCCCTTCAGATTCATTGATGAATGTTTTGTTTTACACACGTTTTAGTTAGCTCTTGTTGAATGTGTAACAATAAGAAAAGATCAGCCAAGCATAGGTCAACTTTGGACTAAACGGTTTACCGTGTGACCCCCACTTACATCAGTCAAATGTTAATCAAGCTCCGCGATAACACGGATTTAGTAAACTTTCTCATTTAAACAGGCATGTGGTGTAAGTAATTCACAGTAATGGTTTGAGTTTTGAAAAATAAATAACCCTATAAATGATAAACATTGGTAATGGAATTTTCTGACTTATTCCATATAGTTGAGGCTGATGTGGTGAGCTTTGCTGTTGGAGAGATAAAGACAGAAATAGGGTTTAACGTCCAATTGACACACACAGGTCATTTGGGGACTAACATATGGTTCAGTTTTATTTCAATTATTCGCTTGCGCGTAGGGGTCTTTAGAAGTGAGAAAACCCACGAGAGTGGGTAGGCGACGTTACTCTTTGTCACGTACAATTGGTTAATCAAAACAACGCCGCTTGACTCAATGACAGACCGTGTGTTTTCACACGCAAGCGTTAAACCAATAGACCTTATGATTTCACGCGCACGCGTTAAACCACTAGACCCCCCCCCCCTTTGCTGTCTGAACGTTCTTCGACTTAACATGTTTCATAGGAAAAATCAAAGTATGCAAACAGTTTCGGAATTATAGTCATTGTATTGTGTTGCCTGTTAACCCCAGCTCTTCATTCTATTAATTGTTTCTTCCATTATTCCAAGTTAAAGTTGTTCATCGAATACGGCACTGGATCACCAAGCATGGGGTCCCTGGATCGATCCTGACCGGCAACATTTCAGGGGACGTGAATTTTCATTCTGCATGGTTTCCGATTGTCATGTGCCCAGGAGGGGGGTTCTGGCAGCATACAGAGTTGGGTCGCCTAGTCGTTGGAATGCTACAAAAATCGGAGATTCATTGGCGGCGCATTAAAGATCCCCTGACGGCTTAAAATCGGAAGTAGATCTGAACAAAAATCCCCTAGAGCACATTAAATATTAGTTCTGACTATAGAGTGATTGTAGAAGCTCTGTTTTACAAAACCACTGTCAACACAGTGGCGTGTTTAATAAGTTGTAACATTTGGAGTTGTTTCCCTTTTAAAATAGAAAGCATTCAGTAGTACATCACAGGTATTTTCTACGTTGTCCAGGTTTAAAGCCCCATTGTGCTGATCCAATTGTCCTGGTCCAACTGGGCTAATGAAGACGGGCAAACGCCATACACTACATGTACTATGAGGGAAATTTGCCCATTTTTTTTTTATCGAATTTCAACTGCCAAGGGTCCTTTTACGTGCAAGCCAATGTGTTCCTAGAATTTCCATTCCATCTGAACGACTAGATAGCTGTCCTTGTCAAGGCCCCCCGTCCTTCACCAAAAACAAAGGTGAAACCACGTCTAAAAATGGAGATATATAGATAGAAATAAGACCCCAAATAATAATTATCACCGCAACAATGTTTTCGGGAGATATCTTCTTGTTTTTAATGCTTCTAATAGAAGGAGTCCAGGCCCTTTGTTTCAATTTAAATTCAATGTGATGCGAATCATCTGTTTCAAAAACAATTTTGAATATTATGAATGACGAAACGACGATCCTTTTTAATGAATATACCAACATTGATATTATCAAGCTAAAAAAGAACAAAACTAAATCGAAAAATAGTCGTCTGTCTAACAAATAAACATGAACAGAGAAATAAACAAAATAAATTCGAATCCCCCCCTCCCCCCAAAAAAAACCAAAACAAATCATACCTTTTCAAAATAACGGTCATCAAGTCACTTCAAAATTTGATTTCGCTATGAAATAATCTAGCAAAATGGTGGGACATTAAAGATTGTTTCCTGTGATTACTGATCCTAGTGTTTCTGTTAATCTTTAAGATGAAATAAGAATTGGGTGTAATAATCCAATATTTTAGTCAAATAAAGCGACACCTTTATGTCACTTCGGTAGCAGTACATTGTATTTTACAGAAGAACCATACATTTTTACTGTCCACAATTCGTATTCCATCTTAACGTCAAAGCAGAGTGTTTTCGGGACACTTCCAGCTGTCAAAAACGGAATTGTTTCAAATGCATTTTCCGTGAAGTTATTGCTCCTGTAACTGGTGACTTTTGTTTTAATGTTTTTAACATAACCCATATTAGGTGCGATTGGGTGTGTTGGGCTGTGTGTGTTGGAGGGGGTCAGTAAGGGGATAGGGGTCTTTAGATGATAACGCATTTAAGTACTATAGGTTAGTTTGTAATAAAGATACACACCATTGATTCATACACCTGGGAGGTTCGCAATACATATTTTGTAGTTTTGTGTCCCAGTCCTTTTGCCGACGTTTTAAACTGAGATATTTCTCCCTGAGATATTGAAGACGCTATATCCCTTCATGAATTAAGTTGCTGCTATATTGTCAGGAATACCACGCCTTTCATTTAGTGACCGGCTTGTTCGTGTTAAAAGAAATAAACTAATTTTACTACAGAATTAAGATATGCTCAACACCGACTTTACACAGTACTCTATGATTCCCCCCCCCCCCCATAGGAAATATAATCCACCCGATACCACACCAATCTCCGTCCCCCTGACAAATTCATCAGGGACTGATTTATTTACAGTATGTGAGATTGGTAATGAACTTATATATTTCCTACATGTTTGTTCGGCATAGAATTCGATGTGATATTTCGATTCGAAGCGAAAGTAGGTTTGGCTGTATCTGTGACGACTTAACTCTTTAAATGAAGCCAGCTTCACCAAGCAATTCGAAACATAATATTCAATTTTAATCGACAATTTCATTATATAAGACCATTTTTATCAAACGTCTATTAGAACTATGTTCAATTCAAACACCCTTCAAAATCGGTAATTAAATAATCTTTACTTGAAGCTATCTCACATCGTTCAGATTACCTCGGTATGGATAAAAGTAAATGATATAACGTAAAGACAACAAATTTTATTTGCATCAAGTTTATTACATAGCAAAGAAATAAACACCATATAATACAAAAGAATACCCCTTTTTGCGTGTAATAATTGCTATAAGATTATTTTGAAAAAAGGGGTATATTGGAACTTTGTTCAATTACAACGCTTTCCAAAACTAATACTTCATTCGCCGCTATGTGAAGCGATCTTGCAACCATAACGAAACAGAACAATGTTTCAATGTAGCTCTTTTAAGCTTACAACTGGACAAGGGTTTCCCCGAAAATTACCGCCATCTTTATTTTCCAATTCCATTTGTAATTGATTCGATCCAGTTCTTTAGGTTTGGTACGAATGCGTAGACGCCTGGGTAGTTTGGAACGGCACAACCGTTTCCAAAAGAAACTATTCCGGTTAGAACCCAGTTATCGCCCTCGGCACACATCAGTGGTCCACCAGAATCACCCTAGAAATATAAAAAGGGTATCACATATTGTTTGTTAGGTTATGTTAGACTGTGTACTGAAGGTCATTATCCAAATGGTCGTCGGTTGCATTTGAGTTAATTAGGAGCTCTGAAAATAAACTGGAGCAGTTTCACCAGAGTATCCGATAATCCAAATACTGTCGCAGTTCTTGGTATCATTAGTTAAAAAACACCTACACTAGTACTGTGTCAATTTTGGGAATACTATGAACACGGGTCTATATAAGTACATGTTTGGTGATCGAACCTCGTAATATCCAGATGTTGGTCTGTGACTCACCCATAAATCCCATTTAGGAAAAGTTGAACGGGCTTTGAATTCGCCAAATATTATTGAGTTAGGGGATTCCAGAAAAGACTATATAGTAGAAATCATATACGCAATGTTATAGTTGTTGTGAATTATGTGACGTCTTTTATTTTGAAACAAAACATTGTTCAAGAGTTTTAATGATTACTTAAAAGTACACGACGTGAAGTCAGATTGTTGAATTCTAGAGCTATGTAAATGTTTTTGATAGCTCATCTTGACTGTTGTGGCCCACTTTATAGTGGTACATCTCTTTATTGGGCCCCGTCATGTGACGAAGGCTGTACTACACACTTCCATATCTATCAGTTGTCGCAGGATTGCTTACACGATAGCAGAAGTCCCCACAATGCACCAACTAATATCTGTGGAAATTCTCAAATGCAGACTATATTTTGTTTTGATTTTAAGGTCATTAATGGTTAAATTACCTTGCATGCGTCTATACCACCATTTTGAAATCCAGCACATATCTTAACATCGGTGATAATATTAGAACCATACGCCTGTCTACAGGTATCTTTATTAAATATCGGTACAGTAGCTTCTTGAAGTGCAGATGGTGTGAATCCAGAAAATTCTAAAGAAAAGGATTCTCTAAAGATACATTATGTAAGTGCTGTTTGTTTGCTTCAAATGATATATAAATTATTATTTAGACATTTACAAGCCTTTAATCAAGTCTCTAGGCAATCTGCTGTGGTCGATATTTAAATGGATTTACACAATCGAAGGTAAGTCTCGATAGTCAAGTACCGTTACTACGATAATGAATGGTCTACGCTATGTCTTCACCAGTCATAATGTCGCTACGAATATGGTAATTTGAATTAAACATTTTTCAGTATCTATTGTTGAACTATTATAGATAGAATTAGCTTAATTCTGATAAAACCTGCAGTTCTTGTTTAATTATATGAAAGTCTAGATATTTAATGTTACCTTGGGTAAGTCCCCATCCAGCAACAGTGCATTTGGTTCCAGTTTGTACGTTTAGTCGTGTTGATGGCAGACATATTGGTTTTATACATTGGTTATTGGTTGGTAGTGGGGACTGCAAAGTTAAAACGGCAGCATCGTTTTCTGGAAATTTGTAACGAATTTTATCATTAGGTTTGGGTGAAATGCACTGTCATCAGATCGTCCGTTTTTTAATGGTTGAGTTTATGTAAACTTCTAACGGGTGGCATCAAGTGGTCTAGACAGTTTGAATGGAGGAATATTTTGGACTTGGATATTAGAATCAGAAAGCAACTGGGGAGACCCTAGGGTTAAAGGCCAGCAGAGGAGTCATCAGCCATCTACATACAGCTAAAGCTAAGCTTAATGAACAAATAAACACATTAGACATTACATCCGAAACCCGTTTCAAATTAGGTCTAATGGGAAATATGTCTTCATTAATTTACTCGGGGTAGAACTGTGCGGCCTTAAAAATCCGTTACATTTCATTTTTTTTTGTTATGGGAAACGTCAAGGGATTTTTTGTGCCCCGGGAAGGTAAACATGACATCTAGAGGCTAATATTAGCTGCACATGCACCTTCCCGTTGGATACTTACCGAATGTTGATGGGTTGTAGCTTGGATGAACACTGACTGTTTGTACATTATAATATCCTAAATTGTTTCTATTTGAAGAACCCGCTCCAACTCTGACACTTGATGCTTGTTTGATGCTATTACCATTCCTGTAAATATTATATAAATATATTCATAAAGAATAACTCAACTGTACACACGCTAACGATTATAGGTTTGACCGGAAGCGGGAGCGGAAACCAGAGGGTAACATCTTCGATGTATATTTTAAAACAATTACATCTTTACACCGGAGGGTAACATCCTCGATGTATATTTTAAAACAATGACATCTTTATATTTGACGAATCCTCATTCATTAAAAGCCCACTCATTAACTAAGTAATTTAGTAACGGGTCACTTTGCTGTTTCTATGACATGATGAATACACTCTAGAAACTGGGAATTTCGGATCTAAATACAATATTCATTCTTACATATGAAGCTATTCGAACAGATTCAAACTTACACCATGCAATGAGCAGCCGTTACGATATGGGTACTGTCAATAATTGAACCGCCACATTGTGATCCATCAGCGGTTACAAGAACAGCCCACGGAAACTCGCATTCCTCGGTGTTGACACCTCCGACTATTCTTTCTCTTTGATTGAATAAATAAGTGGTGGCTGATCCAGTGACTGGGCTTATTCCACATTCTGGAACAGAAATAAAATTCATATTAAGATTATCAACTTGTCTGTACATCTGAGAGCCAATAGAACGATAATGGCATGATTTATGCATTAATTTTACAAACAATGTAATAAAACCAGAAACAAAACAAAAAACAACAAAACAAAAAAAAAACCAAACACTAATTAAAGTGATTAGCATATAGAAGTATGACCCCTTGTCCTTTCCATGCTATTGCATTTTCAAATCTTCCAATTTCATTTGGACTATGCCAATACTTTTGGGTTTATATGACGGATTTAAAAGACGTTTAACAAATAGATGCATATATATATACATTTTTATAAGGAATAGATACATACAGGCGATAAATACCTATAGCAAAAATACACATCGAGACAAATACTTATAGCAAACAGATACACACGGAGGACACGGACTTATGACAAATAGATACACACGGAGGACACGGACTTATGACAAATAGATACAGACGTCTAACAAATATATACCTGCATATAAAATACTTATAGAAAATAAATACTTACGTGAAGTTAAAACTGGGGTTGGGTTTGTTGGGTTATTCACAGGTGTACTGGTTGTTTGAGTTGGGGGTCTTGTATACAGAGGCACACCTAAAAAAACAACGTCACATATTAACACGTTTAACGTCCTACTTGACTATTGAAGACGGAAATATATAAATGCGGGACTTTCCAGTCTAATTTCCTTTTAAATTAGTTGATGTAAAAGTGTGTAAAATAACTTATAAAATGAATTGTATCTATATTCAATTATCCACTCTGGTCTTATACTGAATAGAGGTTGGATGCCGGAAAGGTTAGCGAGTGCGCGTTGTATCATAAGGTCTATCAATGAGTCAACTGGTGTGATTTCCACTCCCGAAGTTGAGTCGCCTGTCAACCTCCTGGGTTTTCTTGGGGTTCTCCTGTTCACGCGTAAGCGAATTATTGAAACAAAAAAAGGAACCATATGTTAGTCCCGAAATGATCTAGTTTGTAATGAGTCGACATTCAAGCTAAAATGTTTACCTGTGATAATCGAGTTGCAAAGTTCAAGGTTTGTGCAATTTCAAGGTTTTCGTGGGGGTCGCTATGTGACAATCTTAGATTGGACGTGTCTGAAGACAATGCAGCTATATTATGTTTCGGAATAGTGAAGTAATCTAGCAACGTCCAGATGTTGTAAAACCCACAGTCGTTGCATCAGGAACATGAGTAACTATATGCTTAAAAACTTACCGTAAGATGAACAGCGACATCGTTCATATAAATATGCAGCAGTTTGTGATGATGAAGTGGACTGTTGCACAATCTGTGCATAATATCTACATCTATTATAACTACATGCTGTAAAACGCAAATAAGAATTTCAACCACAGTTAAGATAAATATATTGCTACGCATAACAAATATTTGATTGTATAATTTATAACAACAATCACAAAAACGGCGACAATAGAGATCACGTCATTACCCCCTTTGTTTTGCGGATTATGAGACGCACACAAAACAGTAGTATTGGGAGAAATCCCATGAAAACAAACTAACTAACTAACAAAACAAACAAACAACACATAAAGAAATATATAATTGTTTGCTTTTTTATACATTCCGGATTGACAGCGTTATTAAAAAAATCTAGTTCGAGGGACATCACATGCAAACAAACAAACTAACAAAACAAACAAACGAAACAATCGAAAGCTATAAAATTGTTTTCATTTTCGCACATCCTGGATCGACAGCTTTTGTTCATTAAGAGAGACAGTTGTTGCAAAATAAACACATCGTTAAAACTTTTCAACATAATAAAAGCTTCAAAAAGGCAAACTTATCTTTAAAATGGTTAATGAATTTAAGTATTGAGTTAGGGGACGTAATTTCCGTCTACACTGCGATAAAGACGACGGGCATACATCATACACTGTGCTGTGACGGACATTTTACACGGACGAATACGCTATGGCTTACTCTTTTTTTAATTGTTCTTTTACGTGCACGCCAGTGTGTACACACTAATCTGTGCTGGTCAGGCCCTTCCACTAACAAGGGGAAACTAAACCAAGAAATCCCAAGGAGCGATCCCGTGACCTCCTGATTAGCGAGCCAGTGACTACAAATGAATCTGTGCATTTATGCGTATTGGTATAGAGAAATGAGGAATGGAATACATAGTGATGTTATTATTTATTTGGACTAAAAGCATATTCAAAGTAATTAATCGATCAAAATTTCGCTTCAAATATTCCTCAAAACATTGCATTCACAAGGAAATACCCAAGCTACAAGCAATATAAAACTTGTGTCACATAACGTGGCTGACGCGGTGCCTAGCAAGGGATGAGAAGCCAGAGGAAAACTCATTGCCAACTTGATTAAAATGCAGATCTATATTTCGTTTCGTTTTTTTTTATACTGTCGATGGCTTTACATACACTACATGAAGGTATAGTGGGGTTCATCTCAAGGGTCAAACGGACAACTTTTGACCCTATAACGTCAGAAATTGATTACTAAATCAGCGTTTACGGTTCTAGTAGTTTGCCAATATTTCCGCGCATCAAAAGGAAAAAAAATCGCTGTAACAGACCGCTTCATTAGCTAATCCATCACCTCATTCAGAACACGTCAATGACAACAACTCTTCTAGATCCTAGTGTAGTACAGACATGTAAAACCAAATTTTGAACTATAAAAACGAAACAAAATAGGATCTTTGTTTTAATCAGATTGATTCATTGCATATGCAAGACGATGTTGCCTTTAATCGCTGTCCACGTATCATAAATATCAAACCTAATTAATTCTTCCGTGGATTGCTGTGCGTTTAAGTCTCCCTCATTAAAGAGATCCTTAACACTCGAGCAGACATCCGCAATCGTCGCGTTGCCGGTTAGAGTAACCGTTACATGGGTGTTTCCAGGGAATCCAGTTTCATTTCTAGAAAAATTGGATGCTTCTACTTTCCATATACCAAAACTGCCATAGTTTCACAACACTAGGATCTGGAAGAGTCGTTATATAACAGGCGTTCTAGTTGATGTGAGGAATTAGCCAATGAAACGGTCTGTTACGGTTTGTTCTTGGGGTTCTCTACACAGAAACATCAACGCTGATTGATTAATCAATGTCTGACGTCATAGGTCAAAAACCGCTTGCATGATCCCTGACACGATCTCTCACTACAACTGACCAGATCTGCATGTAGTGTAGGTCATCGAAAGTATAAAAACACAAAACGAAATATATATTGATAATGCATTTTTATGAAATGAAAACCATCAACGGTAGATAACCGGAGACGGTCTGACGTGATATGTGGATTGTGGGTTGTTTGCACTACTCCTGTTTACATCTCGATACTTTGACGAAATCTACAGTCCTACCCCTTCCCCTAACCCGCAATCCAAATATGGCGTCATAGTGTGCTAGACCGTCTCCTAGATAACCTCACCTCCTGGATTCAATCGGATTAAAATGAGACCCGTAATAATAATTTATTGAATATCATAGATGGCGCGGGAATGTGACCATATCCCGTTTATATCGCCGGCAGAAGATACCACATGTTACCAAACTTTTATTTCATTATTTATGTTTGTAAATACTGAAATGAACTGAAGGATTTTTGTGCTAATACTCATGATATTGTAGTCGGCCTAGCGTTTCCAATTGCTGAATTGACGTTCAGAAACTTTAAAATTTGTTGCATATGACAAGATGATGTTATCAAGAAATTTATTATGGATAAAAAAATCTAAGAAGTAAGATATATAATCAGTATTGTAATTTTTCTTTGGTATCATTTAATTTAAAACTTAAATGCAAATCTCAAATATACATGTAGAGTGTTGTGAAAATAAAAACATTAATGTTTTGGAAACACCCATGCCAAATACACAAGGATTAACTGCACACGTTGTGTACCTATCTGTCTAAATGTGTCCTCTATGCATATCAATTAACAAACAATTGGATCTGGCAAAGCCATATATGTTTTTGTTAAAATACAAATCAAAAACGTCATATGAAATAAACCAGGATTAACAACAAACGTTGCCAACAGTAGGACACCTTCTCGGCACAGAGCAAAACTTTAGTTTTAACTAGTACATATTCATTTCGATATCTCCTTTTCAGATTGAAGAAAAACACAGACAGATATGAGTATTGGATGTGTGTTAAAACTAACCTCGGTATAAGGGATTGTATCCATGAGCACCATTGGTAGATCCCAACAGGGTTACTAATAAAATTCCTATATCCAATAACATGGTGATGACGTCTAAGATTCAGGTTCTAAGATAGTTACAATTCCAAGATAATTCGACAACTAAGATTGTATATGGCTTCACCATAGTATATGTAGGTTCGACTTTCTTTAAGAGCGGCTTAAATTGACAAATTGAAAACATCCGTAAAATAACAAGGCTTGAGTCTACTTGACATGGATTAAAATTGAATACAAATTGCATGGTCATATCGAAGAGGTTTATTAAAATTCAGAAGAGATTTAGACCATGATCGTCATGTGACTAATTTACAGTTACATGTCAATAGTTTTGTTTCATCTGTGGCTGGGTAAATACAAGATGTTCCCACTAGCCTTGATAATATCAGAGAATATTTAATTTATTCTAACATAGACAAAAGTCAGATGACACCTCACTGTTTTTATTTGGACACTAAAGTGGTTTGACTTTATCGGTCTATTTACTCAGTCAGTATATTGCACCATAAGATATGATGATATAGTTTGAATGATGTTTTGAAAACTAAGGCAACATAGTGCAGGGGTGACTCAACCAAATCAACCACTCCCACATCGTAAGACAAAGCCTCATCTAAGTATGGACCTTCCATACAAAATTAACAGTGTATTTTTAAGTCTTTTTCAAACGTTTAAATATGCACCATCATTACATCTAAATAAAAAAAACCTCAAACACTACTTTACACGTACACGTGTTTTAAACCTACATGCAAGTGTTATTTTAACTTGAATTTAAATGATACGTTTTGAGTACGAATTATGACTATAATTTTTATGCTTTTAAGTAGTTATAAACTGGTGAACAATAAGGCACACACAAGCTAAACATCATATGATTAGTCTACACCCAAGTTTCAAGTATGGTGGAGATGCCTTAGGGGTAAAGCAATTTCATCTTTGTTTGCATTTCAAATCTACTGTTGTTTCTGTGCATACAAAACATTGCTAAAATTTTACAAGTGGCCACGCGTGAGGTGCATATCTTTGAAGCTGTTATTCTTTAGCACATATGTCTTTCATAGTAAATAATTCACCAATATTGTCTTGACTAAATAGCAGGGTGGGAGTGATGGAATGGTTAGCGTGTGCGCGTTGTAACATAAGATTTTTCATGAAGTCAAGGAGTAAGGTCGGCTGTCCAACCTCATGCGCTTTCTCCGAGTCTTACAATTTCCCCATTGCTAAAGACCCCTAGGCACAAGCGAATTGTTGAAATAAAGTTGAACAATGTGTTAGTCCCGAAATGATCTCGTTTGTGTCGAGTGGACGTTAAACCCCATTTTCTTTATCTCTCCGACTAAAAAGCAGCAAATATTTCAATGTAGTAGGTTACAAATTTAGTTACAATACATAGAATCACACCTGTCGAGAGACTTTAACAATTATAACTAGTTTCAGCTGGTGTCTGATTGTCGTTTCAAACACGATATGAATACACGACTTCAAATTGTTATGTTTTACAGATATGCACATATTTGCTCTTTTAGATAAAGATAAATAAGTAATATGTAGATTTATACCGCACACTGCTCCATGTTAGTTTATTCTTCAACTCGCTACAAGGTTTCCTAAAAGACCGTGAATAGATGAGTCGTTAAGTTAATTTTGAAAATGTCTACTTAATGGTAGTTTAATGTTCAGGGGTAACGAATTCCACAGAACATGCACTGTGTGAACAAATGATCTAAGTTTATATTTGGATCTAGAAGAAGGGTTTGCTGTTAAGAACAGAGTACACATGTAGAAAAATAATATTGTCATCAAGGATCTGTTAAAAAAGCTATGGTAGAAAAGCACAAGATTTAATGGGTAGCCTATGGAGTGTTTATGATAGACAGAATGTGGTGAAAGCAGGTTTTGCAGATATAATCATAAGTCATTAGTCCATCGCCTTAATCAAAATCGCTGAATTTAGGGTGTCACTAGATTGCCATTGATCTAAGAATCATGTAAATTAGATTAGTAACTTGTATTAAATTCATTATTATTAATTATTTATGTATATTACATTCTAGTAAATACGTATAGTCATTCCATAACTCTTTAATATATGCTATACTGAATGCCTGAAGAGCAACTTCGTTTGTCACTATTCTTCGTAACTATACTTGGACCACTTTTTTGTAAACATTGTTTTGGGGGAACTGGCATATCCTATATCACACTTCTCCTCTTAATACGGGAATGTGTATACGCTAGTGTGTGCTGTGTGAGACCAAAGTAGCACAAATCGTGTGTCGGTATTTGGGCGACATAAATTTATCATAGGATGCTTTTCTTTAACTATATTCAAAATTTTTACGAGACGGTCTATCCGCCTGTCAAATTCGTGTTATTGTTCTATATACGAGAGACCTGCACACATAAAAGAACCATTGTCAATTGGAATTCAAAATAAGAGTAGGTAGTAGCGCAGGTGTCCAGGTAACTTTTTGCACCATAGTGACTGCAGGACTGGTTCACCACGACAAGGAATGGATCACAGAGTGAATCGGGATTTTCCTGCCTGGTTTCCCCGTGTCTGAGATGATGCGTATACCACCAGCATGTTGTTAACAATCCGTTGACACTTGGCTATCGAAATTAGGGTACGTCGCATAGCCACGAGCCCAGTGCGCTCGGGCCTCATTTAACCCGTAAAGAAGCATTTACGCCGTTAAAAGCCATTTGATTCAGATTTTAATGACATTTTGGGAGACGAACAAGCTCAATCTCTTCAAAGTGTATACACCGGATTAGATCTAGACCTGGGGTGAAAGGATGCCTCAGGACAAAAGGAGATGCGATAATTTAAAGAAAACAAATTTTATTTGCATCAAGTTTATTACAAAAGGACAGAAATTAACACCAAATAATACAAAACATTACCCCTTTTTGTGTTTAATTACATTTTTAAAGATTATTTTGAAAAAAGGGGTATATTGGAACTTTGTTCAATTACAACGCTTTCCAAAACTAATACTTCGTTCGCCGCTATTTGAAGCGATCTTACAACTTTAACGGAACAGAACAATGTTTCAATGTATCTCTTTTAAGCTTACAAGGTTCTCCCTATATTAATCTTTAACTTTATTTTCCATATGCTTTTGTAATTGATTCGATCCATGTTTTTAAATTTGGTACGTATGAGTAGACCCCTGGGTAGTTTGCTCTGGCACAGCCGTTTCCAAAAGAAACTATTCCAGTTAAAACCCAGTTGTTTCCTTCAGCACACATGAGTGGTCCACCAGAATCCCCCTATAAAGGTAAATATGAAGATTAATGCATGTTAACGATAGGCAGTGGTATATCAGGTAATCATTATGACTTTTTACGTGCATGCAATTGCGGCTAATTTCGTCACAGGAGCTCTTTACTTAGAACCTTGTGATAGCATAAGAACCCATCGGATTACTCAAATCCGTTTCTCACTTGTTAGAGGTCGTATGCCGATCCTCACTTGTCAGAGGATAGCTAATGTAGGACGTGAAAGGATATCTGTGAAAACCCGTAGTCCTCTACATATACAGCATAGCAATACAAGTAACTGTTTACAGGTGGTTGGGTGTATTCTGGAAGAGTTGGTCTCGTATTAATAACCTGAATGAAGCAGCGAAACAGAGCGTTAAACCCCATGCCTTTTCAGTTCATTTCCTTGAAGAGTATTTAGACATAACAACTAATTACCTGGCATGCATCTATTCCACCATTTAGATATCCAGCACATATCTTAACATCAGTGATAGTATTAGAACCATACGATTGTTTACAGGTATTCATACTAAGTATTGGCATAGTTGCTTCTTGTAGATTGTCAGGTGCGTATCCAGAATATTCTAAAAGGAAACATTGTTCAAGGTTTAACGAAGATAATTCTATTTATGTCATACAAATATTAGGCTACTGAGTCAAGATCCCTCGTTATTACATGTCCAGTACTATACACTGCAGTTGACGTTTATGACTGGTCCCCCGGCAATCTCATTCAAATGCAGATCTACAGATCTGGCAGGTTGAATTGAAAAGTCGCGCTTTATCAGGGCAGATGCTGTAGCTTTAGTGTAAATTAATGCATATAACCAACTTTATTTTACCTTTGGTGAGTCCCCATCCAGCAACAGTGCATTTGGTTCCCGTTTTTATGTTTAATCGGGTTGATGGCAGACATATTGGTTTTATACATTGGTTATTGCTTGGTAGAGGGTACTGAAGAGTTAAAACAGCAACATCGTAGTCTGTAAAATGTTAAGACAATTTTGGAGTTAAAAAAGCTGAAAATGAAAATATTTAGAGTTTGCTGAAATATAATAACCTATCTTCAAAGACATACGCCAACCTGAATCTATTTCTCCAAAAACGCCACAAATGCATGCATACATTAGACAGTCCACTGTAATCCAAACCTTAAGTGTGTTTTATTTATTTCACTCGCTCAGGTTGCATAATAGTTTTGTATGCCATTCACAATATCAGGGGCAGATCGAAAGGAGGGAGGGGTCCAAACCCCACCCCGCTCGGCTACATAAATTTTTTTAAATGCCTTGCATGACTATATCTCAAGCCTCATATCGATATGGTCATTATCCGATACAGTACTCATACTTACTAAACGATGATGGATTGTAGTTTGGGTGAACATTGACTGTTCGCACGGTATAATAAGTTAAACTGTTTTTATTTGAAGAACCAGCACCAACTCGGACACTTGACGCTTGTTTGACGTAATTCCCACTCCTATAATATTAATAATATAAATATATTGTAACTTGGACATAGTCTTGGGACTACAGTAAACCATTGGTATGACATTGCACCTCTCAATTAGACCAGGCTGCACCTGATCCTTAGTGGGTTGTAAATCCCTGTTCATGTAAGTAACAGTGCCTGATCGTTTCGATTGACGTGTTTACGTGCACATAACAAAACCCCTGGCAGTAGGAAATCGTAGACGACTAGGCATGGGAGCAGTCGTCCTGGTAAAATTCCACTGATGATTAAAGCCTACAAAAAAAAACAAGTCTAAAGGATGCCATTCAAAAATGACCATGTATCTATCTGAGTTGCAAACTACATCTAGTTTTGAAATTCAATTACTGTTTAAAACTATTTTAGCACAGATGATCCAAGGTACCTCAAACAATGAGCAGCTGTCACGATATGTTGGCTATCAACAATTGTACCACCGCACTGTGATCCACCAGCATTTACCAGAACAGTCCAGGGAAATTCACATTGCTTGGTGTTGACGCCTCCGACTACTCTCCCTCTTTGACTGTTCAAATAAGAGGTGGCTGATCCAGTGATTGAGCTTATTCCGCATTCTAGAAAAAAAAATAAAAATGGTACATTTGTGGATTAGTTTAAATATTTCTGATATCACATGTTAATGACCAAGAGTGATGGAGAGAAACATGGGATTTAACGTCCACTCGACACAAACTAGTCCATTTCAGGACCAACATATGGTTCGATTTTATTTCAATAATTCACTTCCGCTTGGGGATCTTTTAGAAGTCGGAGGATATCGGAGGACTTGGAGAAAACCCAGTAAGTTGGACAGCCCACCCTACTCAGTGCCACGTACAAACGGGGCATCAAACATGACTCAATGACTGACCTTGTGATCTAACCCACACGCGTTTACCATTAGACTACCCACCCCCATAATGTCTAAGAAGCTGTTCACACAATCAGTCGGGAGTAATATAAACTTGGGGATTGAATGTTCATTCAACACTAACAATGCCGTTTCGCCCCCCCCCTCCTCCAGCCGACCACGTAGCTGCTCACATTTTTAGCAGGTAGAAATATAAACGTGGGGATTGAATGCCTATTCAAAAATGACAATTCCGTTTCGCAGGTCACGTATGGCATATTTTCCTTTCTATTAATTCGTTGCACGTATGATTCGTTAGAGGAGAAAACCTAAGAAACCGGAAGAAACTCACACCATTAGTCAATCCTACTTCGGTAGAAGTGTAAAGGGCCCCGTACGTGTATGGCAAATTTTGTTCTTTCGTCCGATCCGAATGACTATATGTAATCTTTGCTTCGATTCATCTCTATTTTTACAATTTGTTAATCGCATCTCATAAACTAAATAAACAGATTGATAACAACGAAATACATACGTAAAGTTGGAACAGGGATTGCTGGATTATAAAAAAAACACAGATTTATAACAACGAAATACGTACGTGAGGTTGAAACTGGTATTGTTGGTTTATAAACAGGTGCCTTGGTGGCTTGAGTTTGAGGTCTATTGTACAGATACACACCTAAATAATAGACAAATATACAATTTATCCGTTTAATCAAACTAGTGCTGCAACCATATTTCAATACAATTGAGATGAGGTTTATTTGAAATGGGTCTTAACATATTTAGATTACCTATGGTATCCTCAGTGCCGGATTATGTTGTATATGCCCTTTGTTGTATATAAAGGGCGCATATTGAGAACGCAGTCGATGCAAGCAATATAAATGGTATATAGCAACAGAAGAAACGCCGAATCATCGAATTGAGATTTAAGAACTACATAGACTTGTCTCAAGGGTCGGGTGGAAGACGCGACGAGACTGTCTTCAATGACCACGTGGCTTATTTTAATGCACCTTGATCGAGTCCCAAACGACGTACACCAAAGTTCCAAACGTCGGATACCAAAGTCCCAAACGTCGTATACCCGAGTCCCAAATGTCGCGGTCATATTTTTTTGAGTCCCAAATGACGTGAGTCCCAAATGACGTGAGTCCCAAATGACATGTAATCAAGACCAATAGAGTCCCTACGCAATTAACTTACAGATTTTGGCGCCCCATATAGGCCTATATTTTTTTCAAATATAAACAATACATAATAAAACATAAAATAAAGCTGTATAATTCACGTGACAATTAATTGAGACAACGAAGGTAAACGAATGAAGGAAAAAGGGAAAGAAAAAATTATTAAAAATTCTTAATTAATATTAAAAATTAAATATTTAAATTTTTCATCCATTATGCCTGTTTTGTTTAATCCAGCCCTGCTTGTGTCAGTAATGTGGATGTCAACAATTTGTCTATAGCCAAGAAGTCATCATAAAGTGTACAAGGTCTGACATAAAGGTCAACTGTGAAATGTAAACATCACAGAGAACGTCAATGGATTATACTTGGAAACTTAAAACTGTCTACAAGTAACAAGCCCAGTAGGATTGATATTGTTTCACTATTATGAAATAAGTTAATCTTCGACTGGCCTGGGTAATAGGGTATATCTAAATCACAGGACGCTAGTTCGATGGAATTTATTCTAAAACAGAATAATGTAGTGACTTGTATGACGAACAACAATAAAGACGAAATGCTATAATATTGCAAGTTACCACCTGAAATGACTTAGTATAATGTTATCATTAACTGCATGGAATGACTTAAGTAAATATTGCCTGTTACTGTAATTTAATCGGTAACTAAATTGAATGACTTACTTCAACATTATCAGTTTTATTCGTAACTGAGCGGAATGATTTGATTTAACATTACTATCTAGAATGACCTACTGTAATATTGCTAGTCACTTTGTGGAGCGACTTACTGTTATAGAATAATTTCCGTACTGCTAGTTACTATCTGGAATGACTGTAATATTATCAGTCACTATATGGAACGACGTACTGTCTTAGAATGATATATAGTAATACTATGACTTAATTTGATATTATCAGTTACTATCTGGAATGACTTTCCGTAATATTAATAATAACTATTCTGTAATATTATCGGTTGAGCGACTTACTGTTTTAGAATGTTTGAGCGTAATACTATCGGTTACTATTTCTAGCAATTTTTTTCTATAATATTATCAGTTACCACTAGTGACTATATGGAATGACTTACCATATGATGAACAGTAACATTGTTGATATAAGCGATATCCAGCTTGTTGTAATAATGAACTAGGTTGTTGAGCTAGCTGTGCGTAATATTTACACCTGTTATAATCACACCCTGTAAAACAAAAGTAGAACAAAATCAGTTTCCGGGAGTCACAGTGGCTAAGTGGGTAAGACGCTGGCTCGCTAGCCTTCAGGTCGCGTGTTCTATCCCCGTTTTGGCTGAGAAAGTTCAATGGGATTTTTTTCCGACGATGCAGGACGGATCGGCTGATAACGCCAGTTGTTTAGTCGTTCGGATGGGACATTTCAAACACCCTCACACCCCCTGTACTCAGTACTCTATATAGCGACAAAAGGATTATGCAAGAGCTAATTCTGCCTATTTCAGGTCTTTCTGTAGGCCTAAAATATATCTAGATTATCAATCAGACATAAATTAACTTATCAAGACCATAATCCGATTTGCTGGCCAACTTTCATTCATGATTAAATCATGAAATGGCAATCTAATTAAAATATAGATTTATATTTCGTTACGGTTTTTATACTTTCGATGGCCTACACTCATGTAGATCTAACAAGTTATAGTGGGAGCTCACGTTCTATGACGTCAGGTATTAAGCACGGGACATTTGACCCGATAACGTCAGTTATTCGATTAACCAATTAGCGACCGCCATGCTTCTTTAAAATCTACTTTTGTTTTGTTTTGATTTCTATCCGCTGGTGTTAGTATAGACTTCATTGGCTGGTAAAAATATCTACCCACAGTTCCACGCATGAAAAGGTCAAACGGTCGATTGGACAGACCATTTGATTGGCTGACCCCTCATTTCAGGCAGAACACGAGATAAATAACAAGTCCTCCAGATCCAAGAGTAGTGAAGACAAGTAAAAACGAAATTTTGAACTATAAAAAACGAAACGAAATTGAATCTGTGTTTTAATCAGATTGATGAAATGGATAATCGAGACTATGTTATTTTATGATGACCGTGGCTAGGCCTAAAATTCAATCGCTAAATTCTCGATTCAAAGTGGATCAATTTGACTGAAATTTCAGCAAAATCGCTTTACATTATCTAATTTTAAGTATTATAGTGACAACTGCCAGCTCTTTATCTAATCTCCCGTAATGTACCTATTAATGTACCTGCACCACACATAATTTACATAAAAACAAATATATGGACAAGACATCATACTCAGAAATCACAAACAGCCGAACAATTCAAAAAAGTGAATGGATTCGGGGCTAACCGTAAGCGTCCACTGCGCTGTACAGTTCCAGATCTGTAGTGACACAGACTTCACTAAAATTTGAAAACAATCAAGAATATAACCCAGATAAACCATTGTGCAATGTCAGTATGAGTCATGTCCTGCTATATGTTACAAGAAATATGAATGAATGCATATTGTAGTATAACGTAACTATACCAATCACATAAGTAGTGATTTATCAGTACATATCGAACCAAACTGGTCATTCTATATATATTCAATATTAATATAACCATAAAGCTTATATCCCGGTTTCCACCAATAGGTGGTCGATATCGTAATTTATGTTCAAACAAACTAGTAAAGAAAATAAAAACGAATAATTTCACCTCCAGATTAGTCTCAGAATGGGCTTCACCATGTGACATATATCCTGTCGCAAATCTTAATCAGGGGAGGTATAACATCTAACCCGTCAGCAACCCCGTCTTTGTTAGCCCACTTGATGGAGACAAAATAGAACATTAAACCCGATTTCAGTTCATTTCTATTAACCGATAATAAATCCAGATATGTTCGAGATTTAACTAAGACTGTCGACCTATCATCCGAGAAATGTAAATCCTTTTAGTTCACGACTGGGGTATATTACTACCTATGAACGTGGAATTAATATCTATAAACTGATTAACATCATCTCAGATTGTTGGAACACTACTGTCTGGTGTGTTAGCAACACTATCGATGTTTGCTTAAATTTGTCACTTGTTTTCGCATTTATTAGTATTAGTATATGTACTAAAATATATCACCACGCTTTAGTAATCTAGTAAATAGGGTTCTGCCAGGTATTGGAAGAAAAGGTTGCAGACGGAAATAAATTTAAATTGATTGTGTTTCTCACCATTTTCTAAACACTTTTGCATAATCGTCAATAAACATTTGATTTAGGCCAACGACTTAGTCCAAACCAGTTGCACATAACGGCATCTTTAATTTAAAATTTCCAATATCGATGCCTGTACAGAAATCAATAATTAAAACATTTTTGCATAAGACTCTTGTTTATAGGCGTATGCTACATACCCCGTATCTATTGACTTTGAGCAATGCCAACCAGCTGGGAATGTGAGAATCGAATCTTTTTTTAAAACTAACCTCCAAATAACGAACTGACTCCAGCACCATTAACAGCTCCCAACAGGGTTACTAATAAAATTCCTATATCCAACAACATGTTGATTAACTTTTAAGTTTTTGGTATAAGACAGGTAGTGACGGTTCCAAAACTATTTGACAACTACAATTGTATATGGTTCTATCATAGTATATGTAGGCTAGGATTTCTTTAAGCGCGGTTTTAAATTGACAAATTGAAAACATCCGTAAAAACAAGCCTTGAATCCACTTGAAATGGATTAAAAATTGAATACAAATTTCATGACGATGAAAAGAGGTTTGTTAAAATTCAGAGGAGATTTAGATAGGGATTGTCATCAGACTAATTTACAGCCTCAAGTAAATAATGCAACAAAGGGGGTTTTGTCTGAATTGTAGTTGGGTAAATACAAGATGCTCCCACAAGCCTTGATGATATCAGAGAATATTTAATTGATTCTAACATAGACAAAAGTCTGATGACATCTTGCTGCTTTCATTTGGACACTTAAGTGCTTGGCGTTTTCCTGGTATTTACCTTCAAAATATATTTAACCATAAGAAGTGATATAATCGGAAGGGTTTTTGTGGACGGAAACGGACCTAACGCAAGGCAGTGCAAGGGTGAATCACCCAAAGCAACCACTCCCATTTCGTAAGAAAAGCAAACGACCTCTTGAAACGATCCGAGGTGTTAAGATGAAAGGCGGTTATTTCGATCTAAGCCTTTCAAGTGGTAAAAACGTCATGTAACCATTTTCGTTAATTGATGCAACTAAATTAAAACTCCACTTTACACGTACACGTATTTTAAATACAAACATTATGTGTTATTCTAACAGAAAATGAAATGATAAGTTTTGAATACGAACTATTGGTATGTAATACTGACGAACAATAAGGTACACATCGACTAAACATAGTTTAACTAGTTTACACCCTACTTTCAAAGATGGTGGAGATTTCTCAGGGGTAAAGAAACAACAATTTTGTTTGCATGTCAAAACACCTGTGCATGTATATTTATATATTTCTCAGATGATACACTTGAGAATCAGCGTGTGCGGTGCAGATATATGCAGTTGCTATTGTTTGACACGAAGACGGTCTCAAAATATCTGGTTACTTCACTTTTATGTTTTATAATATTTTTTGTTTATCTTTACAATTTAGGTGTGATAAATTCGCTCAAACCTATAAACTAATGAAACAAAATTTAAGGCCAGGTACCCACTTTCACTATTCGCGCTGCGATTGAAATCGTTGTTTTAATTGTGGAGTAATCGTGGTAATCAGGTTTGTTCATATATTATGGTCAGTCGAACACATCGTGTTGATCGTATGGAGCGTATCGGAACGTATCTGTACGTACCAGATCGTAGACAATCCTATCATAACGAGTCACATGACAGCGAAAACCTAGTATTTTCAAGGCTATACATGTACCATGTTCTATGGACACTGAAATTAACACTTGCCATTCCGTTTTATCCGACTCGAATCGAATTAACGTTTATGCATAAACAGTGCACGTAAAAAAAGCATATGAGAATAGGTGGACACGCCGCTGTGGTGTTAAATATCACAAGTGAACATTATGCATATGAGGAAATTATTTGCGTTATATATTTATGGAATCGCAAACACCTATTTGCTACACAAGCATAATGTATACTATTTAACAAGATGATCTCACAACGTGAAACGCTCAATGTGACGTCTTCCATAAATCACCGAATTGAGTCACATATTGTGCGTCAAACTTGTCTACTGGAATATTACATAGGGTTAATCTGTTTATACATTAATTTCAAAATTTGGGTAATCCAGTGGTCTAACGCCGCATTAGGTCTGTTACCGTTTCAAATGTTATGGTATTGACCCCACGAAATGGGTTCTATCATTTCACTCCTCTGATGAAAAACAAGCGAATTATTGAAAAAACAATACACTCAAAAGTTTACTATTTTTCCAATTTAATTTTGGTTTTTAACAATTTCGAACCTGAATGTGAAGTAGGTAAAATAATGCTTAGATCATTGTATTGTCTTCGTCAGATCCTGGTTGCAATATAAGTCATATAATGTAAACAAGTAACTATTTGTTTGAAGGGGCCTGAGTAGGTTGTTTTGTCCTTGAAATATCCGAGTCACGTTTGCTAGGTACTGGTCATAGTATTAGTAATAGGCCTACACGGAAATGTCCAATTTACATACATCAACCTTGTCAACTTTTTTGGGGATTAAATCTACATATTCGTCACAAATTATATAAAATGCCCATTTACTATTCAAATAAAACAAACCTGAAGAAATTTGTGTTTTGGTATTAAATAAACAGTTGATTTTATGGCCATTGCTAATACATGGATAACTTAATCATCCAGTGGCTCGGGGGGGGGGGGGGTCTAGAGTGGTCTAGAGTGCCGTGCTTCGACCTCTAGCTGGCCTGTCACCTCTGGCTTGCGGCTGTAGTTTCGATCCCTCGTGTGAGCGTATGTGGCATGGAGATAGGGACGCCTTCTCAACCTCGTGGGTTTCCTCTGGGCGCTCCGGTTTTCTCCCACTACTAAAGACCCCTACGCGCAAGCGAATTATTGAAATAAAATTAAACCATATGTTAGTCCCGAAATGAGCTAGTTTGTGTCGAGTGGACGTTAAACTCCATTTCTCTCTGTCTATAAGATTTATAAAATCTATAACAATGAACATTTTTTCCCATTTGCCAGGTCCTAAACATGGAGATACAACAGACTGAATTGACATTATAATTTCAAATGCCACACCAAAGGCTACAGAATGCATCGTTTTCACGTAAATTAATTCATTGGTTCAATTAGTTCTAATCTCTGCCCACAAATGCCGCGAAAAAGACCGACCTATCGTATTATATTTGGGGGAACAAAATAATCGTTAATCGTAAAAATAGGGTTTTATTTTTTGATTCAATATTTCAAGTTAAAACATGGTTAAATTATATTTCAATAATTTGCTTTCGCGGCTGGGGCCTTAGAAGTGGAAGGAAGCCGGAAACCTACTCCTTGCCACGTACAAGCGGGCAATAGACCACTTAATTCAATCACAGATCTTGTGATTTCACGCGCACACGTTATCTATTCGGCTACCAAATCCCCACACCATTTTGTATAAGCAAAATATATATAAATGTACTATACATGGTACTTTACAATGTCAAAGAGGCATTGACAATGTCAAAAATTTATTTTTTGAACTTTTGACCAAGAAGCAGATAAATATAATGTAATAATAACGAGACACCCATTCCATTAGATGAGAGAAAAAATAAAATAAACCCAAAGAATATATTGTTTTTGCATTTCAGGAAATTTGGGAAAAAGTTGGTGAAATCCGCAGAACTTTATTCAGTAAGGGAGAGTGAGGCATTTCAAATCAATGGTCTCCTGAAAAAATCCATAGTATATGGTTTCTTAATCCACAGTGTAGTCATGGATACATCAATCGCTCACATTATACCAAATCATACAAGGAGTGTACTACATGTACACAGCAGGGAACGTATATCGAAATGCTGATGTGTTTCATAGAGGTTGATATCTAGGCCCTAGTCAGGTTGAAACTAACAATTTGAAGATGGCGACAAAACTTATATAAAATTAACGAACATTCGTATGGGAAATGTTGTTCTCTATGTATGTTTTCTGGTACCACCCCAACCTTGGCCCAAATCCCACCAAACTGCAGCCTTAATACTCTCTGGTGGGTGATGTCGCTTTTCACGCGACCGTAAGTCTACATCAAACATCCCTGAACACTTTACGTTTTATACACCCCAATGAGAACAATTCTACTGTTAATTATAATACTCCATAGTCCATACTTGAAATCGTCCAGACACGTCTTTATGATATCGCTGTGTCTGCTGCCAGTTTTGTGTAAATTTAAAACAATAATGTATAATATAAATGTAACGATTTGATCAAAAGTCAAAAGAGCAAGCATTGATCTTAACATCGACTATGGCAAAAATAAAATTTAATCGTAGCATGTGTCGCGCACGAGTCAGTGTATTCTTATTCTTTCTAGAGCACCTGCTCCAACTCTTAATTCGGGACATTTTACATAACTGACAAGGTTAGCAGTTTGTGAAATGTTAGAATGTGGCAAGATATGTTAGGGCAAATACATTTTAATATGGTAATTTCTTAATTAAGAAAAATGTATAAAAATCTCCAATTCAAAAGACTCGGTAAATGAAAAATATCTAAACCCGTATTATTTATAAGACTCAGTAAGAAAATATATTCTAATTTACAAGACTCGGTAAAGGAAAAAATAATGTAATACCATATTATTTATAAGACCCAGGAAAAAAATATAATCTAAACTCTAGGAAAAACAACATAATCTATCGATTATAAGACTCAGTAAAACAATTAATTTAATCTCTGATTCAAAAAATCACAGTAAATATAATTGAATCTCTAATTCGATATTAAATCAAATCATAGTATGAAAATCTAATCTACACTATTGGGTCAACATCTAGTAAGATCGATTTTTCTAAATGCGCCCGTTCTTTCCTGAAGCAATGCTATTAAACGGAGTATTTTTTTGGGGTAGATTCGGGACTATTGTCTGGAATTATAATTATAGAGAGTTACCTTTTTTGTCATATTTATTTCAAATAAAGAAACCTAGGAGCCATGGAATATTAAAATTGTTTTTTAAATTGAGAAATGTAAGATATTAAACCCCATTTCATTTCATTTATTGTAGAACAATCTATAACACATTCACGGTTTATTTGGTTTTCAAAGGTACAGAATATTAAGGCAAATAAAGAAGACAACCAACGCGGCCAAGCAAAAAATAAAAAATAATGATAAATATGAAAATATATTTTTTATATTCCTAATTCCATTTAAAAGACAAGGAGTTTTATATTAAAGGAACGTGAAATCTTAATGTTTCTTTTATTTCGTTGGAGATCTGGAACGCAACAGAATAGAAGCTATGATCTAGCGATAAAATAAACAATACAATCCAGTGAAGATCTGTTAATACCACTGTTAACCCTTCGAAAATGTGCGAAAATGACTTAAACCATGTTGTTCTGGTTAGATAAATCAACTAATTTATATTCAGAGGTGTTAATAAGTTAAGATTAGGTGATGCTTTTCATTGTTTGCATCAGGGAGTACAACGATTCTCCAAATCTAACTAAATAAAGTAACTAATTCAAATTCAAATATGCTAAAAAGTTAACGAAAGTTTGTTTTACTTACTCAAATTGTATCCAAAGGTGAATCGATGAAAGGAACAAAGGAGTATAACACAGAGGATTTTCCCAACGACTGGGTCAGAAGCAAAAACGCGAACTTTCTGCATTTTTCAGAAATGTAAAGCTTCTGAATTATCCTATGCAGTTGGTTATAAGAACGCGGTCATTCAAAACCTGTTTCATTTATATCGTTTTACAGTGACACACAGGTCAATTATGTTGACTATCCTGTTACGATGGTGCAAAAGACACTGAATTACGTTACGATGGGGTACAATTTTGTGCGATATTCCGTCACTTTTACATTGTAAGGAGAGGTCAATTCGATCATTTTGAAAATTGTCACAATAAAGCCCACATGTACTTTAATAAGCTGTCGGATCATCCACTGAATAAGTAATCAAACCCAACTGTTTTTGTGTTCTGTTCAGTAAATATGGGCTGAATAGACAACTAATCCATGCCACTCTCAACTACAATTGGCAGACAGTCTCTAAGACAGCTCCTTATAGATAACTGACAATAAAAAAAATTACTTGATGTTATGTGATATGTTGTTATTCAGTATTTCATTTTATTTATACCGTAAGCTGAGGAACAATACGAGTTGTCGATACGACAGATAATATCATTCATCTAATTGTTGAAAGGTTACAGGCAATTTTATTTTCACATCTTCGCACGCTCCCAGTGAACAAGGGGATTGACAAGAACCCATTTCATTTATACCGAATTTATTTGATGTACATATTTTGCGTTAATCTTTATATGTTTAAATACAGTTAGATACTGAAAATATTATGTCCCTGATCATTCTGCAACGAAAGAGAGAGAGAGAGAACACGAAAAAGAGATGCGATTTAACAGGTCAACCGTAAGACCCGAAGAAAACCCCACATGGCTAGACAAATGACCCTGTCACGTACAAGCGGAATCGAATCGAAACCGCACCACTTAATAAACTGTCTCAATCCCACCTCTTCAATTTGCATGGAAAAGATATGAATACCTTTGTAAAACTATTTCTAGGTAGACACAGTTATTGAAATTATGTAGCCAGTCAAAACATGGCCTAAACCTAATACAAATACGTCTCGTACACACTTTATCAGAATTTAATGAAATAGAATTCTTGTGGCAAGCAAATCAAGACAAAACTAGGTTGACCTTTATGTTCTTTCTCGGAATATTCCATGCTGCGAGGAGAATAGCTGTGTTGAAAATTTCTTTGAAATCCGCAAAATAACTTAAACTAAAGATACGAAATATTCCTGACTCACAAAAGTCACAAAAATAATTTAGAAAATACCTAAATCAACACAAGCTGTTTTCTTCCATTTTCTATTTCTCAATTAGTTCTGAAATTGAAAAGAAGAAAAATAAAACGCTCGGTTACGAATGTCGTTCACGAAAAAACACGTAATTTTCTTTGCTAATTAGGTAATTAAAAGAAAAAGACATATGGCGTTTGTGTACAAAACTGTCACTTTAATAGATTAATAGAGAATGGCGAGGTATAAATTGAAGTGAATTTTGAAAAACAGATATTATTAATCATGCGGTTATACGTAGCCTTCGGATTTCTTGCCGTTTGTACGGCAGAAGTTGTCCTACAGGGGGCAACCGACGGGAATGATGCCATCGCTTTCAACTCAGCCGGCCAATCATCCGGTTCAGATACGATACAATTTAGTAGCAACAGTGATGCCAAGGCTAATGACATTCCAAGCTCTATTCTATTAAGCAGTGATTCCGGCTCTGGTGGATCTATACCGTTGTCTTCAGAGAACTCAAAACCCAACAATGACATCACTGTAACGACTTCGTCGGGCGACTCTACGCCAGATATTGGTACATTAGGAGTCGATGTTATGGGTCGAAGTGACAGCAAAATCAAAAATGATAAATTCAGTTTTAATTTGAATGGTCCCAATGTTGATGTAAACAGAAATAATAATGTTGATTCCCAAAATGGGAGATTCAGCCAGATCCTAAAGAACCGATTTTCAAATCGTTTAAGTTCCCTCTTCAATAGATATAGACTGGACAAAAGTAACCCAAGATGGAGCCGTTTCCGTTTCCACAACCAAAATAGTGTACCAACTGCCCTAAACAACCGTGTAACTCTTAATGGCGATAAAACCAACAACATACCGTTTCGTATGCCCAAATTCAATTTCAAAGGCAGAAATAATGTACTAAGTGCCGGCCAAGGAAGTGGTACACGCAAGAACATACCTTTTGGTTTCAACTGGAAATCTAATAAAGTTGGTGGTGATGGAACGAACAGCCCTTTGAAGTTTACCCTTGGTGGACTTTGGAATAAAGTAAGCAACAAAACTGCTCCACTGAAAAGCACCGTCGTATCAACCGTGAGCCGATTTGCCGGGTGGAATAGAGGCAGCAACAAAACTGCATCACAGATAAACGATGTCCAAAACAACCGAGTAACAATCAACAGTGGTGCAAGCAAGACCACACCATTTGGTTTCAACTGGAAAGCTAATATCGCTGGTGGTGATGACACAAAGAACCATTTGAAGTTTACGCTTGGTGGACTTTGGAATAAAGTAAGCAACAAAACTGCACCACTGAAAAGCAACATCGCGACAACCGTGAGCCGATTTGCTGGGTGGAATAGAGGTAGCAACAAAACTGCATCACCGATAAACAATGTCCAAAACAACCGAGTAACAATCAACAGCGGTGCAAGCAAGAAAACGCCATTTGGTTTCAACTGGAAAACAAATAACGTTGGTGGTAATAGCACAAATGTCGGTCTGAAGTTTACGATGGGGGGACTTTGGAATAAAGTAAGCAAAACAACTGCACCACTGAAAAACATCATCGCATCAACCGTGAGCCGATTTGCCGGGTGGAACAGAGGCAGCAACAAAACTGCATCACAGATGAACGGTGCCCAAAACAACCGAGTCACAATCAACAGTGGTGCAAGCACGAACACGCCATTTGGTTTCAACTGGAAAGCTAATAACGCTGGTGGTGATGACACAAAGAACCCTTTGAAGTTTACGCTTGGTGGGCTTTGGAATAAAGTAAGGAACAAAACTGCACCACTGAAAAGCACTACCGCGACGACCGTGAGTCGATTTGCTGGGTGGAATAGAGGCAGCAACAAAACTGCGTCACAGATAAAAGATACCCAAAACAACCGAGTAACAATCAACAGTGGTGCAAGCAAGACAACGCCATTTGGTTTCAACTCGAAAACAAATAACGTTGGTGGTAATAGCACAAATGTCGGTCTGAAGTTTACGATAGGGGGACTTTGGAAGAAATTAAGCAAAAAAACTGCACCAGTGAAAAACGCTATTGCATCAATCATGAGCCGATTTGCCGGGTTGGGTAAAAAAAATAATAACGCAAACGTGCGAAAACCAAGCCTTATGCCATGGAGCTCCAACAGAATTAATATAGCCAACAATATGCAATCCATTTTTGGTTCTTCCAGTGGAAAGAATAACATTAAACCTATTAGGGAAAACGTTAACGAAGCAATTGAAACAGCTGGTATAACAACATTGGGCGTTAAACCTGTTGGACAAAACGTAAACGAAACAATTGTGAGTGTAAATGGTGAGAGCGAAAGTGATGATGAAAATGAAATTCTTGCTCTTACTGCTGAGCTTGAAAACGTCGATCCTAAGAATCACGACAGACAACGAAATCTTAAACAAAGAATTAAGACCATTAAAGATCGAATTACCATTCATGATAAAAATCAGATCTCTGCTCTAACCAATGAATTGGACACTTTGGACACTACCGACCCAAACAACCACGAACACAGACGTAAACTGATACATCAAATTCAATCTCTAAAAATACGAATTAATTCAAGAGGAGGCAAACAGAAGAATGGAAATGAAGCTCCCGCTGTTACCGAGGAATTACACACAGAGAGATTCAATAACAAAGACGGCCCAGATAGTGTGAATGGTGGGGTAAGTCTTTGGGATCGAATGAAAAATATCCCAGAACGATGGAACAACCGAAACAATGACAAAAATGGACATGAAGCTTCCGTTGTTACCAAAGAATTAGATACTACAGTCAACTCAAATAACCAAGATATTCTGAAAGGCGATACAAGCATTACGGAACGATTACAAAATGCCAGAGAACGATGGAATGACAGGAAAGACACTGGAAACGTGATGTCACATATTAAAAACGGTTTGACAAAGTTAAATCTTGGGAAATGGACAAACAACGGTTTGACAATGTTAAACCTGAAATGGAAAAACAATGAGAAAAAACCTAGTGAGAACGTCGACAATGACCTTGCCACACAGACTGACATAACACCTATTAACGATAACCTTGCCACACAGAGTGATGATTTACAACGAATTAAAGAAATATCTGCCGGGACATTTAACCTTGGAAATATAAATGAAAATTCGATTGATAAACAGATTGCTAACAACGGAAATGGCATGGCAAATATACATCGAGAAATTATAGACAACTCTGGTCACATCGGAGGAACGACAGGTGATGTACAAGTTATAAAAGACTTCCCCACCGGAACATTAAACCTTGGAGAATCAACATTTGATGTGCAACCAAGTAAGACAGCAGGCATCGAAACAAACTTAAGTTTAGATGATACTGGTAAAACAATTTCCAGTATCGGAGATGCTTTAGAAAAGCCACTTAACCCTATAAGGCAAAACATGAAAGAAGCAATGGTGAGTGAAAATGGTAAAAGCAACAGTGATGATGAAAATGAAATTCTTGCTCTTACTGCTGAGCTTGAAAACGTCGACCCCAAAAATCACGACAAACAACGGAGTCTTAAACATAGAATTAAGACTATTAAAAATCTAATTAACATTCATGATAAAAATCAGATCTCTGCTCTAACCAATGAATTGGACACTTTGGACACTACCAACCCAAACAACCAAGAACACAGACGTAAACTGATACATCAAATTCAATCTCTAAAAATACGAATTAATTCAAGAAGAGGCAAAAAAAAGAATGGAAATGAAGCTTCCACTGTTAGTGAGGAATCAGACAATGACAGAAACGAAAATGAAGCTTCCAATAACAGAAATGAAGTTTCCAATAACCAAGACGATCTAGATAGTCTGGAAGCTGTTAGTGAGGAATCAGACAATGACAGCAATGAAAATGAAGCTTCCACTAATTCCGACGAATTAGACACAGACAGCCTCAATAACCCAGACGGTCTAGATAGTCTGGAAGATTCCACTCTTAGTGAGGAATTAGACAATGACAGCAACGAAAATGAAGGTTCCACTGATTCCGACAAATTAGACACACACAGCCTCAATAACCAAAACGGTCTAGATAGTCTGGAAGATTCCACTGTAAGTGAGGAATTAGACAATGACAGCAACATAGATGAAGCTTCCTATAACCAAGACGATCGAGATAGTCTGGAAGCTTCTACTGTTAGTGAGGAAGTAGACAATGACAGCAACGAAAATGAAGCTTCCACTGATTTCGACGAATTAGACACAGACAGCCGCAATAACCAAAACGGTCTAGATAGTCTGGAAGATTCCACTGATAGTGAGGAATTAGACAATGACAGCAACGCAAATGAAGCTTCCACTGATTCCGACAAATTAGACACAGACAGCCTCAATAATGAAGATGATCTAGATAGTCTGAAAGGTGCTGTAGGTATTGGCGATAGAACGCAAAATATCCAAGAACGATGGAACAACCGAAACAATGACAAAAATGGAAATGAAGCTTCCACCGTTATCAAGGAATTAGACACAGTCAACTCAAATATCCCAGATAGTCTAAAAGGCAAAACAAGCATTACGGAACGATTAGAAAATGCCAAAGAACAATGGGAGGAGAGAAATGACTCTGGCAACGTGATTAACGATGATATTGCCACACAGACTGATGATGTACAACCTATTAAAGATACCAGATTTGATGTAAAACATATTAACGATAACATTGCCACACAGACTGATGATGTACAACCTATTAAAGAACTCTCTGCCGGGACATTTAACCTTGGGAATATAAATGAAAATTCTACTGATAAACAGATTGCTAACAACGGAAATGGTATGGCAAATATACATCGAGGAGAAGTTACAGACAACTCTGGTGACATCGGACGAACGACAGGTGATGTACAAGTTGTAAAAGACTTCCCCTCCGGAACATTTAACCCTGGAGAATCAAGGTTTGATGTGCAACCAAATAAAACAGCAGGCATTGAAACAAACTTAAGTTTAGATGATACCGTTAAAACAATTTCCAGTATCGGAGATGCTTTAGAAAAGCCAGTTAAACCTATTAGACAAAATATGGAAGGAGCAATTGTGAGTGAAAATGATAAAAGCAACAGTGAAGATGAAAAGGAAATGCTTGCTCTTACTGCTGAACTTGAAAACGTCGACCCCAAGAATCAGGACAGACAACTGAGTCTTAAACAAAGAATTAAGACCATTAAAAATCGAATTAATATGCATGATGAAAATCAGATCTCTGCTCTAACCAATGAATTGGACACTTTGGACACTACCGACCCAAACAACCAAGAACACAGACGTAAACTGATACATCAAATTCAATCTCTAAAAATACGAATTAATTCAAGAGGAGGCAAACAGAAGAATGGAAATGAAGCTCCCGCTGTTACCGAGGAATTACACACAGAGAAATTCAATAACAAAGACGGCGCAGATAGTGTGAATGGTGGGGTAAGTTTTTGGGATCGAATGAAAAATATCAAAGAACGATGGAACAACCGAAACAATGACAAAAATGGAAATGAAGCGTCCACCGTTATCAAGGAATTAAACACGGTCAGCTCAAATATCCAAGATAGTCTAAAAGGCAAAACAAGCATTACGGAACGATTAGAAAATGCCAAAGAACAATGGAAGGAGAGAAATGACTCTGCTGGCAACGTGATGTCCCATATTAAAAATGGTTTGACAAAGTTAAACCTTGAGAAAGGGACAAACAATGAGCAAAAACCCCGTGAGACCATCGCCAAAGTTGAAACCGTTGCTATTAACGATGATATTGCCTCACAGACTGATGATGTACAACTTATTAAAGATGCCACATTTGACGTAAAACCTATTAACGATGATATTGCCACACAGACTGATGATGTACAACCTATTAAAGATACCAGATTTGATGTAAAACATATTAACGATAACATTGCCACACAGACTGATGATGTACAACCTATTAAAGAACTCACTGCCGGGACATTTAACCTTGGGAATATAAATGAAAATTCTACTGATAAACAGATTGCTAACAACGGAAATGGTATGGCAAATATACATCGAGGAGAAGTTACAGACAACTCTGGTGACATCGGACGAACGACGGGTGATGTACAAGTTGTAAAAGACTTCCCCACCGGAACATTTAACCCTGGAGAATCAACGTTTGATGTGCAACCAAATAAAACAGCAGGCATTGAAACAAACTTAAGTTTAGATGATACCGTTAAAACAATTTCCAGTATCGGAGATACTTTAGAAATGCCAGTTAAACCTATTAGACAAAATATGGAAGGAGCAATTGTGAGTGAAAATGATAAAAGCAACAGTGATGATGAAAAGGAAATGCTTGCTCTTACTGCTGAACTTGAAAACGTCGACCCCAAGAATCAGGACAGACAACTGAGTCTTAAACAAAGAATTAAGACCATTAAAAGTCGAATTAATATGCATGATGAAAATCAGATCTCTGCTCTAACCAATGAATTGGACACTTTGGACACTACCGACCCAAACAACCAAGAACACAGACGTAAACTGATACATCAAATTCAATCTCTAAAAATACGAATTAATTCAAGAGGAGGCAAACAGAAGAATGGAAATGAAGCTCCCGCTGTTACCGAGGAATTACACACAGAGAGATTCAATAACAAAGACGGCGCAGATAGTGTGAATGGTGGGGTAAGTTTTTGGGATCGAATGAAAAATATCAAAGAACGATGGAACAACCGAAACAATGACAAAAATGGAAATGAAGCGTCCACCGTTATCAAGGAATTAAACACGGTCAGCTCAAATATCCAAGATAGTCTAAAAGGCAAAACAAGCATTACGGAACGATTAGAAAATGCCAAAGAACAATGGAAGGAGAGAAATGACTCTGCTGGCAACGTGATGTCCCATATTAAAAATGGTTTGACAAAGTTAAACCTTGAGAAAGGGACAAACAATGAGCAAAAACCCCGTGAGACCATCGCCAAAGTTGAAACCGTTGCTATTAACGATGATATTGCCTCACAGACTGATGATGTACAACTTATTAAAGATGCCACATTTGACGTAAAACCTATTAACGATGATATTGCCACACAGACTGATGATGTACAACCTATTAAAGATACCAGATTTGATGTAAAACATATTAACGATAACATTGCCACACAGACTGATGATGTACAACCTATTAAAGAACTCACTGCCGGGACATTTAACCTTGGGAATATAAATGAAAATTCTACTGATAAACAGATTGCTAACAACGGAAATGGTATGGCAAATATACATCGAGGAGAAGTTACAGACAACTCTGGTGACATCGGACGAACGACGGGTGATGTACAAGTTGTAAAAGACTTCCCCACCGGAACATTTAACCCTGGAGAATCAACGTTTGATGTGCAACCAAATAAAACAGCAGGCATTGAAACAAACTTAAGTTTAGATGATACCGTTAAAACAATTTCCAGTATCGGAGATACTTTAGAAATGCCAGTTAAACCTATTAGACAAAATATGGAAGGAGCAATTGTGAGTGAAAATGATAAAAGCAACAGTGATGATGAAAAGGAAATGCTTGCTCTTACTGCTGAACTTGAAAACGTCGACCCCAAGAATCAGGACAGACAACTGAGTCTTAAACAAAGAATTAAGACCATTAAAAGTCGAATTAATATGCATGATGAAAATCAGATCTCTGCTCTAACCAATGAATTGGACACTTTGGACACTACCGACCCAAACAACCAAGAACACAGACGTAAACTGATACATCAAATTCAATCTCTAAAAATACGAATTAATTCAAGAGGAGGCAAACAGAAGAATGGAAATGAAGCTCCCGCTGTTACCGAGGAATTACACACAGAGAGATTCAATAACAAAGACGGCGCAGATAGTGTGAATGGTGGGGTAAGTTTTTGGGATCGAATGAAAAATATCAAAGAACGATGGAACAACCGAAACAATGACAAAAATGGAAATGAAGCGTCCACCGTTATCAAGGAATTAAACACGGTCAGCTCAAATATCCAAGATAGTCTAAAAGGCAAAACAAGCATTACGGAACGATTAGAAAATGCCAAAGAACAATGGAAGGAGAGAAATGACTCTGCTGGCAACGTGATGTCCCATATTAAAAATGGTTTGACAAAGTTAAACCTTGAGAAAGGGACAAACAATGAGCAAAAACCCCGTGAGACCATCGCCAAAGTTGAAACCGTTGCTATTAACGATGATATTGCCTCACAGACTGATGATGTACAACTTATTAAAGATGCCACATTTGACGTAAAACCTATTAACGATGATATTGCCACACAGACTGATGATGTACAACATATTAAAGATACCAGATTTGATGTAAAACATATTAACGATAACATTGCAACACAGACTGATGATGTACAATCTATTAAAGAACTCACTGCCGGGACATTTAACCTTGGGAATATAAATGAAAATTCTACTGATAAACAGATTGCTAACAACGGAAATGGTATGGCAAATATACATCGAGGAGAAGTTACAGACAACTCTGGTGACATCGGACGAACGACGGGTGATGTACAAGTTGTAAAAGACTTCCCCACCGGAACATTTAACCCTGGAGAATCAACGTTTGATGTGCAACCAAATAAAACAGCAGACATTGAAACAAACTTAAGTTTAGATGATACCGTTAAAACAATTTCCAGTATCGGAGATACTTTAGAAATGCCAGTTAAACCTATTAGACAAAATATGGAAGGAGCAATTGTGAGTGAAAATGAAAAAAGCAACAGTGATGATGAAAAGGAAATGCTTGCTCTTACTGCTGAACTTGAAAACGTCGACCCCAAGAATCAGGACAGACAACTGAGTCTTAAACAAAGAATTAAGACCATTAAAAGTCGAATTAATATGCATGATGAAAATCAGATCTCTGCTCTAACCAATGAATTGGACACTTTGGACACTACCGACCCAAACAACCAAGAACACAGACGTAAACTGATACATCAAATTCAATCTCTAAAAATACGAATTAATTCAAGAGGAGGCAAACAGAAGAATGGAAATGAAGCTCCCGCTGTTACCGAGGAATTACACACAGAGAGATTCAATAACAAAGACGGCGCAGATAGTGTGAATGGTGGGGTAAGTTTTTGGGATCGAATGAAAAATATCAAAGAACGATGGAACAACCGAAACAATGACAAAAATGGAAATGAAGCGTCCACCGTTATCAAGGAATTAGACACGGTCAGCTCAAATATCCAAGATAGTCTAAAAGGCAAAACAAGCATTACGGAACGATTAGAAAATGCCAAAGAACAATGGAAGGAGAAAAATGACTCTGGCAACGTGATGTCCCATATTAAAAAATGGTTTGACAAAGTTAAACCTTGAGAAAGGGACAAACAATGAGCAAAAACCCCGTGAGACCATCGCCAAAGTTGAAACCGTTGCTATTAACGATGATATTGCCTCACAGACTGATGATGTACAACTTATTAAAGATGCCACATTTGACGTAAAACCTATTAACGATGATATTGCCACACAGACTGATGATGTACAACCTATTAAAGATACCAGATTTGATGTAAAACATATTAACGATAACATTGCCACACAGACTGATGATGTACAACCTATTAAAGAACTCACTACCGGGACATTTAACCTTGGGAATATAAATGAAAATTCTACTGATAAACAGATTGCTAACAACGGAAATGGTATGGCAAATATACATCGAGGAGAAGTTACAGACAACTCTGGTGACATCGGACGAACGACAGGTGATGTACAAGTTGTAAAAGACTTCCCCACCGGAACATTTAACCCTGGAGAATCAACGTTTGATGTGCAACCAAATAAAACAGCAGGCATTGAAACAAACTTAAGTTTAGATGATACCGTTAAAACAATTTCCAGTATCGGAGATACTTTAGAAATGCCAGTTAAACCTATTAGACAAAATATGGAAGGAGCAATTGTGAGTGAAAATGATAAAAGCAACAGTGATGATGAAAAGGAAATGCTTGCTCTTACTGCTGAACTTGAAAACGTCGACCCCGAGAATCAGGACAGACAACTGAGTCTTAAACAAAGAATTAAGACCATTAAAAATCGAATTAATATGCATGATGAAAATCAGATCTCTGCTCTAACCAATGAATTGGACACTTTGGACACTACCGACCCAAACAACCAAGAACACAGACGTAAACTGATACATCAAATTCAATCTCTAAAAATACGAATTAATTCAAGAGGAGGCAAACAGAAGAATGGAAATGAAGCTCCCGCTGTTACCGAGGAATTACACACAGAGAGATTCAATAACAAAGACGGCGCAGATAGTGTGAATGGTGGGGTAAGTTTTTGGGATCGAATGAAAAATATCAAAGAACGATGGAACAACCGAAACAATGACAAAAATGGAAATGAAGCGTCCACCGCTATCAAGGAATTAGACACGGTCAGCTCAAATATCCAAGATAGTCTAAAAAGCAAAACAAGCATTACGGAACGATTAGAAAATGCCAAAGAACAATGGAAGGAGAGAAATGACTCTGGCAACGTGATGTCCCATATTAAAAATGGTTTGACAAAGTTAAACCTTGAGAAAGGGACAAACAATGAGCAAAAACCCCGTGAGACCATCGCCAAAGTTGAAACCGTTGCTATTAACGATGATATTGCCTCACAGACTGATGATGTACAACTTATTAAAGATGCCACATTTGACGTAAAACCTATTAACGATGATATTGCCACACAGACTGATGATGTACAACCTATTAAAGATACCAGATTTGATGTAAAACATATTAACGATAACATTGCCACACAGACTGATGATGTACAACCTATTAAAGAACTCACTGCCGGGACATTTAACCTTGGGAATATAAATGAAAATTCTACTGATAAACAGATTGCTAACAACGGAAATGGTATGGCAAATATACATCGAGGAGAAGTTACAGACAACTCTGGTGACATCGGACGAACGACGGGTGATGTACAAGTTGTAAAAGACTTCCCCACCGGAACATTTAACCCTGGAGAATCAACGTTTGATGTGCAACCAAATAAAACAGCAGGCATTGAAACAAACTTAAGTTTAGATGATACCGTTAAAACAATTTCCAGTATCGGAGATACTTTAGAAATGCCAGTTAAACCTATTAGACAAAATATGGAAGGAGCAATTGTGAGTGAAAATGATAAAAGCAACAGTGATGATGAAAAGGAAATGCTTGCTCTTACTGCTGAACTTGAAAACGTCGACCCCAAGAATCAGGACAGACAACTGAGTCTTAAACAAAGAATTAAGACCATTAAAAGTCGAATTAATATGCATGATGAAAATCAGATCTCTGCTCTAACCAATGAATTGGACACTTTGGACACTACCGACCCAAACAACCAAGAACACAGACGTAAACTGATACATCAAATTCAATCTCTAAAAATACGAATTAATTCAAGAGGAGGCAAACAGAAGAATGGAAATGAAGCTCCCGCTGTTACCGAGGAATTACACACAGAGAGATTCAATAACAAAGACGGCGTAGATAGTGTGAATGGTGGGGTAAGTTTTTGGGATCGAATGAAAAATATCAAAGAACGATGGAACAACCGAAACAATGACAAAAATGGAAATGAAGCGTCCACCGTTATCAAGGAATTAGACACGGTCAGCTCAAATATCCAAGATAGTCTAAAAGGCAAAACAAGCATTACGGAACGATTAGAAAATGCCAAAGAACAATGGAAGGAGAGAAATGACTCTGGCAACGTGATGTCCCATATTAAAAATGGTTTGACAAAGTTAAACCTTGAGAAAGGGACAAACAATGAGCAAAAACCCCGTGAGACCATCGCCAAAGTTGAAATCGTTGCTATTAACGATGATATTGCCTCAGAGACTGATGATGTACAACTCATTAAAGATGCCACATTTGACGTAAAACCTATTAACGATGATATTGCCTCACAGACTGATGATGTACAACCAATTAAAGATACCAGATTTGATGTAAAACATATTAACGATAACATTTCCACACAGACTGATGATGTACAACCTATTAAAGAACTCTCTGCCGGGACATTTAACCTTGGGAATATAAATGAAAATTCTACTGATAAACAGATTGGTAACAACGGAAATGGTATGGCAAATATACATCGAGGAGAAGTTACAGACAACTCTGGTGACATCGGACGAACGACAGGTGATGTACAAGTTGTAAAAGACTTCCCCACCGGAACATTTAACCCTGGAGAATCAACGTTTGATGTGCAACCAAATAAAACAGCAGGCATTGAAACAAACTTAAGTTTAGATGATACCGTTAACACAATTTCCAGTATCGGAGATACTTTAGAAATGCCAGTTAAACCTATTAGACAAAATATGGAAGGAGCAATTGTGAGTGAAAATGATAAAAGCAACAGTGATGATGAAAAGGAAATGCTTGCTCTTACTGCTGAACTTGAAAACGTCGACCCCGAGAATCAGGACAGACAACTGAGTCTTAAACAACAAATTAAGACCATTAAAAATCGAATTAATATGCATGATGAAAATCAGATCTCTGCTCTAACCAATGAATTGGACACTTTGGACACTACCGACCCAAACAACCAAGAACACAGACGTAAACTGATACATCAAATTCAATCTCTAAAAATACGAATTAATTCAAGAGGAGGCAAACAGAAGAATGGAAATGAAGCTCCCGCTGTTACCGAGGAATTACACACAGAGAGATTCAATAACAAAGACGGCGCAGATAGTGTGAATGGTGGGGTAAGTTTTTGGGATCGAATGAAAAATATCAAAGAACGATGGAACAACCGAAACAATGACAAAAATGGAAATGAAGCGTCCACCGTTATCAAGGAATTAGACACGGTCAGCTCAAATATCCAAGATAGTCTAAAAGGCAAAACAAGCATTACGGAACGATTAGAAAATGCCAAAGAACAATGGAAGGAGAAAAATGACTCTGGCAACGTGATGTCCCATATTAAAAATGGTTTGACAAAGTTAAACCTTGAGAAAGGGACAAACAATGAGCAAAAACCCCGTGAGACCATCGCCAAAGTTGAAACCGTTGCTATTAACGATGATATTGCCTCACAGACTGATGATGTACAACTTATTAAAGATGCCACATTTGACGTAAAACCTATTAACGATGATATTGCCACACAGACTGATGATGTACAACCTATTAAAGATACCAGATTTGATGTAAAACATATTAACGATAACATTGCCACACAGACTGATGATGTACAACCTATTAAAGAACTCACTACCGGGACATTTAACCTTGGGAATATAAATGAAAATTCTACTGATAAACAGATTGCTAACAACGGAAATGGTATGGCAAATATACATCGAGGAGAAGTTACAGACAACTCTGGTGACATCGGACGAACGACAGGTGATGTACAAGTTGTAAAAGACTTCCCCACCGGAACATTTAACCCTGGAGAATCAACGTTTGATGTGCAACCAAATAAAACAGCAGGCATTGAAACAAACTTAAGTTTAGATGATACCGTTAAAACAATTTCCAGTATCGGAGATACTTTAGAAATGCCAGTTAAACCTATTAGACAAAATATGGAAGGAGCAATTGTGAGTGAAAATGATAAAAGCAACAGTGATGATGAAAAGGAAATGCTTGCTCTTACTGCTGAACTTGAAAACGTCGACCCCAAGAATCAGGACAGACAACTGAGTCTTAAACAAAGAATTAAGACCATTAAAAATCGAATTAATATGCATGATGAAAATCAGATCTCTGCTCTAACCAATGAATTGGACACTTTGGACACTACCGACCCAAACAACCAAGAACACAGACGTAAACTGATACATCAAATTCAATCTCTAAAAATACGAATTAATTCAAGAGGAGGCAAACAGAAGAATGGAAATGAAGCTCCCGCTGTTACCGAGGAATTACACACAGAGAGATTCAATAACAAAGATGGCGCAGATAGTGTGAATGGTGGGGTAAGTTTTTGGGATCGAATGAAAAATATCAAAGAACGATGGAACAACCGAAACAATGACAAAAATGGAAATGAAGCGTCCACCGTTATCAAGGAATTAGACACGGTCAGCTCAAATATCCAAGATAGTCTAAAAAGCAAAACAAGCATTACGGAACGATTAGAAAATGCCAAAGAACAATGGAAGGAGAGAAATGACTCTGGCAACGTGATGTCCCATATTAAAAATGGTTTGACAAAGTTAAACCTTGAGAAAGGGACAAACAATGAGCAAAAACCCCGTGAGACCATCGCCAAAGTTGAAACCGTTGCTATTAACGATGATATTGCCTCACAGACTGATGATGTACAACTTATTAAAGATGCCACATTTGACGTAAAACCTATTAACGATGATATTGCCACACAGACTGATGATGTACAACCTATTAAAGATACCAGATTTGATGTAAAACATATTAACGATAACATTGCCACACAGACTGATGATGTACAACCTATTAAAGAACTCACTGCCGGGACATTTAACCTTGGGAATATAAATGAAAATTCTACTGATAAACAGATTGCTAACAACGGAAATGGTATGGCAAATATACATCGAGGAGAAGTTACAGACAACTCTGGTGACATCGGACGAACGACGGGTGATGTACAAGTTGTAAAAGACTTCCCCACCGGAACATTTAACCCTGGAGAATCAACGTTTGATGTGCAACCAAATAAAACAGCAGGCATTGAAACAAACTTAAGTTTAGATGATACCGTTAAAACAATTTCCAGTATCGGAGATACTTTAGAAATGCCAGTTAAACCTATTAGACAAAATATGGAAGGAGCAATTGTGAGTGAAAATGATAAAAGCAACAGTGATGATGAAAAGGAAATGCTTGCTCTTACTGCTGAACTTGAAAACGTCGACCCCAAGAATCAGGACAGACAACTGAGTCTTAAACAAAGAATTAAGACCATTAAAAGTCGAATTAATATGCATGATGAAAATCAGATCTCTGCTCTAACCAATGAATTGGACACTTTGGACACTACCGACCCAAACAACCAAGAACACAGACGTAAACTGATACATCAAATTCAATCTCTAAAAATACGAATTAATTCAAGAGGAGGCAAACAGAAGAATGGAAATGAAGCTCCCGCTGTTACCGAGGAATTACACACAGAGAGATTCAATAACAAAGACGGCGCAGATAGTGTGAATGGTGGGGTAAGTTTTTGGGATCGAATGAAAAATATCAAAGAACGATGGAACAACCGAAACAATGACAAAAATGGAAATGAAGCGTCCACCGTTATCAAGGAATTAAACACGGTCAGCTCAAATATCCAAGATAGTCTAAAAGGCAAAACAAGCATTACGGAACGATTAGAAAATGCCAAAGAACAATGGAAGGAGAGAAATGACTCTGCTGGCAACGTGATGTCCCATATTAAAAATGGTTTGACAAAGTTAAACCTTGAGAAAGGGACAAACAATGAGCAAAAACCCCGTGAGACCATCGCCAAAGTTGAAACCGTTGCTATTAACGATGATATTGCCTCACAGACTGATGATGTACAACTTATTAAAGATGCCACATTTGACGTAAAACCTATTAACGATGATATTGCCACACAGACTGATGATGTACAACATATTAAAGATACCAGATTTGATGTAAAACATATTAACGATAACATTGCCACACAGACTGATGATGTACAACCTATTAAAGAACTCACTGCCGGGACATTTAACCTTGGGAATATAAATGAAAATTCTACTGATAAACAGATTGCTAACAACGGAAATGGTATGGCAAATATACATCGAGGAGAAGTTACAGACAACTCTGGTGACATCGGACGAACGACGGGTGATGTACAAGTTGTAAAAGACTTCCCCACCGGAACATTTAACCCTGGAGAATCAACGTTTGATGTGCAACCAAATAAAACAGCAGACATTGAAACAAACTTAAGTTTAGATGATACCGTTAAAACAATTTCCAGTATCGGAGATACTTTAGAAATGCCAGTTAAACCTATTAGACAAAATATGGAAGGAGCAATTGTGAGTGAAAATGATAAAAGCAACAGTGATGATGAAAAGGAAATGCTTGCTCTTACTGCTGAACTTGAAAACGTCGACCCCAAGAATCAGGACAGACAACTGAGTCTTAAACAAAGAATTAAGACCATTAAAAGTCGAATTAATATGCATGATGAAAATCAGATCTCTGCTCTAACCAATGAATTGGACACTTTGGACACTACCGACCCAAACAACCAAGAACACAGACGTAAACTGATACATCAAATTCAATCTCTAAAAATACGAATTAATTCAAGAGGAGGCAAACAGAAGAATGGAAATGAAGCTCCCGCTGTTACCGAGGAATTACACACAGAGAGATTCAATAACAAAGACGGCGCAGATAGTGTGAATGGTGGGGTAAGTTTTTGGGATCGAATGAAAAATATCAAAGAACGATGGAACAACCGAAACAATGACAAAAATGGAAATGAAGCGTCCACCGTTATCAAGGAATTAAACACGGTCAGCTCAAATATCCAAGATAGTCTAAAAGGCAAAACAAGCATTACGGAACGATTAGAAAATGCCAAAGAACAATGGAAGGAGAGAAATGACTCTGCTGGCAACGTGATGTCCCATATTAAAAATGGTTTGACAAAGTTAAACCTTGAGAAAGGGACAAACAATGAGCAAAAACCCCGTGAGACCATCGCCAAAGTTGAAACCGTTGCTATTAACGATGATATTGCCTCACAGACTGATGATGTACAACTTATTAAAGATGCCACATTTGACGTAAAACCTATTAACGATGATATTGCCACACAGACTGATGATGTACAACCTATTAAAGATACCAGATTTGATGTAAAACATATTAACGATAACATTGCCACACAGACTGATGATGTACAACCTATTAAAGAACTCTCTGCCGGGACATTTAACCTTGGGAATATAAATGAAAATTCTACTGATAAACAGATTGCTAACAACGGAAATGAAATGGCAAATATACATCGAGGAGAAGTTACAGACAACTCTGGTGACATCGGACGAACGACAGGTGATGTACAAGTTGTAAAAGACTTCCCCACCGGAACATTTAACCCTGGAGAATCAACGTTTGATGTGCAACCAAATAAAACAGCAGGCATTGAAACAAACTTAAGTTTAGATGATACCGTTAAAACAATTTCCAGTATCGGAGATGCTTTAGAAAAGCCAGTTAAACCTATTAGACAAAATATGGAAGGAGCAATTGTGAGTGAAAATGGTAAAAGCAACAGTGATGATGAAAAGGAAATGCTTGCTCTTACTGCTGAACTTGAAAACGTCGACCCCAAGAATCAGGACAGACAACTGAGTCTTAAACAAAGAATTAAGACCATTAAAAATCGAATTAATATTCATGATGAAAATCAGATCTCTGCTCTAACCAATGAATTGGACACTTTGGACACTACCGACCCAAACAACCAAGAACACAGACGTAAACTGATACATCAAATTCAATCTCTAAAACTACGAATTAATTCAAGAGGAGGCAAACAGAAGAATGGAAATGAAGCTCCCGCTGTTACCGAGGAATTACACACAGAGAGATTCAATAACAAAGACGGCGCAGATAGTGTGAATGGTGGGGTAAGTTTTTGGGATCGAATGAAAAATATCCCAGAACGATGGAACAACCGAAACAATGACAAAAATGGAAATGAAGCTTCCACTGTTATCAAGGAATTAGACACAGTCAACTCAAATATCCAAGATAGTCTAAAAGGCAAAACAAGCATTACGGAACGATTAGAAAATGCCAAAGAACAATTGAAGGAGAGAAATGACTCTGGCAACGTGATGTCCCATATTAAAAATGGTTTGACAAAGTTAAACCTTGGGAAAGGGACAAACAACGAGCAAAAACCCCGTGAGACCATCGCCAAAGTTGAAACCGTTGCTATTAACGATGATATTGCCACAGAGACTGGTGATGTACAACCTATTAAAGATACCAGATTTGATGTAAAACATATTGACGATAACATTGCCACACAGACTGATGATGTACAACCTATTAAAGAAATCGCTGCCGGGACATTTAACCATGGGAATATAAATGAAAATTCTACTGATAAACATATTGCTAACAACGGAAATGGTATGGCAAATATACATCGAGGAGAAGTTACAGACAACTCTGGTGACATCGGACGAACGACAGCTGATGTACAAGTTATAAAAGACTTCCCCGCCGGTACATTTAACCCTGGAGAATCAACGTTTGATGTGCAACCAAATAAAACAGCAGGCATTGAAACAAACTTAAGTTTAGATGATATCGGTAAAACAATTACCGAGGAATTACACACAGAGAGATTCAATGACAAAGACGGCCCAGATAGTGTGAATGGTGGGGTAAGTTTTTGGGATCGAATGAAAAATATCCCAGAACGATGGAACAACCGAAACAATGACAAAAATGGAAATGAAGCTTCCACTGTTATCAAGGAAATAGACACAGTCAACTCAAATATCCAAGATAGTCTAAAAGGCAAAACAAGCATTACGGAACGATTAGAAAATGCCAAAGAACAATTGAAGGAGAGAAATGACTCTGGCAACGTGATGTCCGATATTAAAAATGGTTTGACAAAGTTAAACCTTGGGAAAGGGACAAACAATGAGCAAAAACCCCGTGAGACCATCGCCAAAGTTGAAACCGTTGCTATTAACGATGATATTGCCACACAGACTGATGATGTACAACCTATTAAAGATACCAGATTTGATGTAAAACATATTAACGATAACATTGCCACACAGACTGATGATGTACAACCTATTAAAGAAATCTCTGCCGGGACATTTAACCTTGGAAATATAAATGAAAATTCTACTGATAAACAGATTGCTAACAACGGAAATGGTATGGCAAATATACATCGAGGAGAAGTTACAGACAACTCTGGTGACATCGGACGGACGACAGGTGATGTACAAGTTGTAAAAGACTTCCCCACCGGAACATTTAACCCTGGAGAATCAACGTTTGATGTGCAACGAAATAAAACAGCAGGCATCGAAACAAATTTAAGTTTAGATGATACCGGTAAAACAATTTCCAGTATCGGAGATGCTTTAGAAAAGCCAGTTAAACCTATTAGACAAAATATGGAAGGAGCAATTGCGAGTGAAAATGTTAAAAGCAACAGTGATGATGAAAAGGAAATACTTGCTCTTACTGCTGAGCTTGCAAACGTTGACCCCAAGAATCAGGACAGACAACTGAGCCTTAAACAAAGAATTAAGACCATTAAAAATCGAATTAATATTCATGATGAAAATCAGATCTCTGCTCTAACCAATGAATTGGACACTTTGGACACTACCGACCCAAACAACCAAGAACACAGACGTAAACTGATACATCAAATTCAATCTCTAAAGCTACGAATTAATTCAAGAGGAGGCAAACAGAAGAATGGAAATGAAGCTCCCGCTGTTACCGAGGAATTACACACAGAGAGATTCAATAACAAAGACGGCGCAGATAGTGTGAATGGTGGGGTAAGTTTTTGGGATCGAATGAAAAATATCCCAGAACGATGGAACAACCGAAACAATGGCAAAAATGGAAATGAAGCTTCCACTGTTATCAAGGAATTAGACACAGACGACCTACAATGGCCACATCGACAACAAGGCATAAAAGACAAGATCGAAGCAATACGACAACGAGTTGAATCCATTGGTGATAGAATAAACCTGGATGATGATGGCAACAATGTGAAGACACAAACTACCTTATTTGGTAGCGCCGCGACACAGATGAAAGAAGCCGTGAATTGCGTTCTCGAAAAGATAAATCCCAGACATATATTCGAATTCCTTTGTAATTTGTTTGGTAAATTTTCAAAAAATGAAAAAATGATAGGTCGATTTGCATACAAATACAGCACTCATGAAAATGGCGAAAGTAAGTCAGAGGTTGTGGAGAAAAGTGAAATAGGTGATGTAGATAAGTTTAATCGTCGGCCAATCAGAGTTGAAGACATTGCCACAGATACCCATGATGTACAACCCATTAAAGTGACCACATTTGACGCAAACCTTAGTAACGATAACATTGCCACGCATACCAGTATCGGAGATGGTATAGAAAAGTATGTTGATGCAATTGAAATTCCTGTTAAAACCATTAACGAAAACGCTGCAGCAACGACCTTTGATCTGGGCAATGTTGACGGAAACATATTAAACGTTAATCAAGAGAAAACCAATGATGCCAGTCAAATATTCTTGTCTGGCGCTTAATCGAAGGTATGCACTTCTTTACTCGTTTGAATTTTTTTATGTTTGCGCCAATACTAGGGCTGTCCCGAGGCAGAAATTTGGTGCATAGGGTAGCTGGACTACCACTTCCTGCTCCGGAGGTATGCTACTTGCTACTTCCGCATCACGACTATACCTGTGCTACACAGCGTCAACCGCTTTGCTTTGTGGTATATTGATTTTTGATATACTAATATTTACGTTAGTGAAGTCTTTGAGTTTCTATTAAGTAACATTAAGTAAGATAATTTTTGTCATAGCTCATTCTCACAATAAAAGGTCTTTATTTTGGCCTAAAATGTGATATAAACTATTATTTAGACATTTATAACAGACACTTAAAGGGATTAAAATAAAACTTCCTACTACTGCTTGGTTAGTATTACTAGTGTCACCCACGATATTGTTTGACCTGATGAAGATATTTCGTCTGCTATCATTTCACGATACTCACTAGTTCTAACACCTCCCGTCATTTTAGTGATGAAATGGTAGCAGACCAAAGATCTTTCATGAGTTAAAGCAATGTGGCGGGTGATGCACTTTGTGCTATTAGTAACACTAGTCAAGCAGTAGTAAGATGATGTATCTTAATTCATGTGCCATCTATTAGATTGTCTTGTATGTCTCGTAATGTGTCTACGACAGTATTCCAATATATTGATTTTATTTTTGATAATCTATTTTTAAACTATTATAGCATGAACGACCCACTGTATCTAAATCTTACCAAAGGCCTCTTCGATTACCTTAAGTGATTACCATAATAGCACGTTTGCGTTCAATGGTCATGATGTATTATGTAACGATTAAATAATATTCAGTTCATTTTTATTTCAGAGCACAGACTAAACGAAGAGTTTCAGCAGAGCACTAATAGATTAAGACAAGAGTTTCGATAAAATATTATTCAAATACTGTTTATTCTTTATTCGTTAGCTCAGCAATATTTCGTTTAGCTTTTAATGCAAAGCATTTCATTTCATCACAACCCAGCCAATTCAGTGCCCGAATCGAACATCAAACGCTGCAATATACGTCCACATTTCTGCTTTCACTGATATGGTACTTTTTAAAATGAAGAGAACGAAATATAAAATGGCTGTAATATCTCAAGAGACAAAGAAGGCTAGGCGTTGGGGGTCATGCATCAACATCAATAGTTGCCGTCCTTTGAGTATAAATATACCAAGACAATCCATTCAGAATTGTGTCTTTCGTGCGCCAAAAGTGGGCGTGACTCTGGCCCTGGGGGTTGGGACATTTACCCAATTCAATAGTTGACGTCCTCAGGCTATAAGGAATACATACCAAGCTGATTCATTCAGAATTGTGGCCTGTAAACGACAATCACAAAAAATTGGGCTTTGATTGCCCCCGGGGGTCTGGACATGCAGTTCTCGTCCTTAGGCTATAAGGAATACATATCTCGACGAGTTCAAAGACGATCCATTAAGAATCGTGGTCAGTGGGCAACACACACCGACGTAAAGTAAAAAAGGGTATGACTCTGCCCCTGGGGATGGGGGTCATCCTTAGGGTATAAGGAATAGGTATGCAAAGTGTCAAAAGGATCTGTTAAGAATTGCGGCCTGTCGGCGAAACACAAGACAAACATTCGGTGTGGCTCTGTCCCAGGGGGTCGGACATCCACCAAAAATAATAGAGGTTGGCCTTAGGGCATAAGGAATAAGAATAAAACAATTTCTAGACGATCGATTAAGAATTGTGGCCTGTAGGTTACACACAGACAAACAAATAGAAAATAGGCGTGGCTCTGTCCCTGGGGTTTGGGAATGCACCCTAAACGATAGGGGTGTTCCTTCGGGTACAAATAATAAGTATGAAAAGTTTCAAGATGATACGCTAAGAAATGTGGCCTATAGACGACAAGCAAACAAATACAAGAAATGGGCGTGGCTATGCCCCTGGGGTCGGGCATGCACCAAAATCAATGGGGACCATTCTTAGGGTATAAGGAATAATTATACAATATTTGAAGAAAATCAAATCAAATAAGAATTATGCCCTGTAGGTGACCCGCAGGCAAACACACACACGCATACATGTATATGGTGTAAATCGAGGTCTTGAAATATTGCATGTAGCTGAAAAGAACAGATATTTCTGAACTCTATTACGTCAAACGATTACGAAAAGATAAAAATTATACCCAAATTTATATTTTGTATTATGCATTTGACTTTTTACGGTAGAAATGCAGACACACTGGAGTTTGTAAATAATTGGGGAAATACGACCGACCGAGTCCGTATGCTAGTTACGCCAAATCGAGGACACGCATGGTGTAAGATGGGAAAGCCGCCAAACGAGGTAATATGCATTTGACTTTTTACGGAAGAAATGCAGACACACTGGGGTTTGCGAATAATTGGGAAATACGACCGACCGATTCCCTATGCTAGTTACGCCTATTCGAGGACACGCATGGTGTAAGTTGGGAACGCCGCCGAACGAGGTAATCTGCTTTATACTATCATACTGTGAACTTGACACTTTTTGTGGTCTTTAACCTGCAAATAACTACCTTTTAGTCCCCTCACACATGGAAGAAAATAACATATAACTGTTTAAAATTGATGTATGGCACAATATCGCGACAGAACGGTCATTTATTAGTGTGATCAACCGAGGACGCATGTCATGTTATTTTTTAATACCGACAATTTGGGGACTTTGCGCATGGTGATCACCAACAACCTAGTACACGCACTCACATCCGAGGACATTGCAAGTGTATATCAATAATATAAATTGCGTGGGTTCAAAAATCTCTGTCAGAGAACAGACCCCAGGAACAGCCCTCTAAAATAACAGTTTTTTTTCTTGATTCAGCCACTCACTGTGGTCTTTTCTCCACTTTGACCACACATAGAACATTATTAATGTGACCAATCGAGGACGCACATTATGTTTTAATGCTGACAAATGGGGACTTTGTGTATGGTGAACACCAACAACCGACTACCCACGCACTCACAATAATATAAATTGGGTGGGTTTATTAACATTCTATATCCGAGAACATATCCCCTTCGACCACAGGAGTAGGTCACTGAAAGAAAATTTGTTCATTGATTGAGTTAGTATCTTGAAAATTCAAGTTACTATCTTGAAAATTGAAGTTGGCATCTTGAAAATTCACGTTGGCATCTTGACAATTCATGTAAATTCATGTCAATATCTGGAAATGAAAGTTTGTATCTTGAAAGTTAAAGTTGACATCTTGAAAAGTTACGTTAATATTTTGAAAAGTAAAGTTAATATCTTAAAATTTCAAGTTAATATCTTAAAATTTCAAGTTAATATCTTCAAATTTCCAGGTAATAAATTTCAAGTTGGTATTTGAAAATGTTAGTAGTTTAAAAGATATTAGTTTAACCGTTTAAGATATTAACTTGAACTTTAATTAAGGGGATTACAACTTAAACATTTAAGTTATCAAGCTAAATATTAACTACTTTTAAGTTATTAATTTAATCGTTAAGCATAGTAAACTAAACTTTTAAGATATTAACTTAAAAGTACTTAAACTTTTAAGATATTAACTTAAACGAACTTAAGCTATAAGATATTAACTACTAACTTGAATTTTCACATACAAACTTGAATTTGCAACATACTAACTTGAATTTTCAAAATACTAACTTGAATTTTCAAGAAACTAACTTGACACTAACTTGAATTTTCAAGATACTAACTTGAATTTTCATGACACTAACTTGAATTTTCAACATACTAACTTACATTTTCAAGATATTTATTTGAAAACAATTAATGAGTGGCCAAATCCGTTAACGTATCATTAGGCTCCCGTAGTCCTTCATATAAAATTGAGATATTTTTTGACTAAAATTTCCCTTCATGGAACATTTGTTTATGAAACATTTATATCAAATCTAAATGTTAAAAAGATTTTTATAACAAGACGAATTTAACTAGTATGTATGTTTATGCCACATAAAACTAAAGTTAAGTAACATTACTCGCATGAAATACACTGTTTAAGTTAAGCGTGGGATCGTCCTTAACCAACAGCCATTTCCTGTAGTATGTAAAGGGCATACATGGGGACCTAGTATAACTTTAGATTTGTGGATCAAAATGATCAAAATGATGAAAACCTAGTCTTTCATGGGTTCTTTGGTAATTTGGAAAATGACAGATCACTAGCTATATTTCACGAGCTAATATAAAACAATTACAACTGGGTTAACACGTGTTAACACGTGTCACTACTTTAACTTGCGCGTCTTATTAATATTTCAATAGTTGATTACTTTTTATTGTATCCTTATCATTTCTACAATAATCTCTGATGTTACGCCAAATAAAACGATCCAAAATTCAGCCAGAAGTAATATAATGATTAGATCACTTAATTCTTAATATCGATCAACGAGTTGAGACGGTTATCTAGAGTGCCGGAACGTATCTTTTTAGATTGCCATGTTTTTGAAACGAGGTATTTTGTCCAGAACGAGGCTGGGTAAATAATGCCACGTTTTCAAAACGTGGTTTTCTCCAAGATAATTATTACCTGTACTTGCTATCAACAAATAGAGCCACAAAAATTAATGTTCAGACCTTCGCGTGAGTAATTGCAGATCTACAAAGTAGATTATTTATCGGGATATCACGAGGTTAATTATGATGGTTTAATTAACTGGAATTCTATTGTGTATAATAAACATGACGTTTGGTGGTTCTTCTCGAATTAGGTTAAATAAACACCAATTTCTTCTCTGCGATATCAGTTAGGAGAAAGCAGGCGTCAAAAAAAGCTATTTCACACTCAGCGTTGTTAATTACTTTATGGTGTCATCAGGTATCACCGAACGGGTGAACGTGTGCGCTGTATAGATTTACCGGTTTTCCGTGACAAGGAGTCGGATCTCCTCTTTAACCTCATGGGTTTTCTCCGTGGGGCGTTAATCCCCCCCCCCCTCTCTCTCCCTCTATCTGTTGGAATTACACTGGTAAAGTTATATCCGCGTCCGTGATCTAGCTTTTCTTTAAATAGGTATTCTGTGCAAGTAAGGAATGTATAATCTAAGTGAATACCAAAAATTAAAAAATAGGTTGCCAGGCAACGAAACATACGCCCACCAGCAGCTAAATCGTCCGGACAGTCAACAAGAGTTGTCGCATATTAAGTAATTATCAAAAATCATTAGAATTTGTTTGGGTTTTTTTTATAAAGTTCTGCCCCATGCTAACGTTTAGTATACGAAACATTTAATATTATGGATTTAGCTGTACAATTATCAAAATTCATTGAAAATCAATATAAAGGAACCAAGATCTTTAGGTTATAAACATGTATTTTAAGTTTTATCGAAATTGAATTAAAATTGTGACCTCTATAGGGTCCACAACTTTAACATACCATATTTTTACACTTTTCGCTTACAAACGAAGGCCATTTTGTCCGTCAATTTTGGTCCGATTTTCACGAAATTCGAACTCAACCTTCATTACCAAACAACGGTGATATAATCAAACAGTTTTTTTTTAAATCGAATAATAATTTTGACCTTTAGAAGGACTACAATCTAAAAAGGGTGATTTTTCGACAATCAGGGGCCATAATTCAGGAAGTTACGATCCGATGGGCGCAAATATCGAAAGGAACTAAGATCTTTGTTTTACAAACATACATGCCAAGTTTCATCAAAATCGGTTCAAAATTGTGACCTCTATAGGTTTCCACAAGCTAATTTTTCGTACAATCAGGGGCCATAATTCAGGATGTTACAATCCGATATGCGTAAATATCGAAAGGCACCAAGATCTTTGAGTTATAGACATGCATTTCAAATGTCATCAAATTCGGACCACCATTGTGACCTCTACAGTGTTCTTAGTTCCTTGCGATATTTGCGCCCATCGGATCGTAACTTCCTAAATTATGGCCCCTGTTTGTCGAAAAATCACTCTTTTTAGATTGTGGTCCTTCTGAAGGTCAAAATTATTATCCGATTTAAAAAACCGTTTGAATATATCACCGTTGCTTAGTCATGAAGGTTGAGTTCGAATTTTGTGAAATCGGACCAAAATTGACGGACAAAATGGCCGTCGTTTGCACGCGTAAAGTGTAAAAATATGGTAGAGGTCATAATTGTGAACCGAATTTGATGAAATTTGAAATGCATGTCTATAACTCAAAGATCTTGGTGCCTTTCGATATTTACGTATAAATTGACGGACAAAATAGCCGTCGTTAGTACGCGAAAAGCGTTAAAATATGGTATGTCAAGGTTGTGAACACTGTAGCGGCGGCCATTTGGTATGTCAAGGTTGTGAACACTGTAGCGGCGGCCATTTTGTCCGTCAATTTTGGTCTGATTTTCACGAAATTCGAGCACAACCATCTTTACAGTGTAACGGTGATATAATCAGACGGTTTTTTAAATCAGATAATAATTTTAGCCTCACGAGGGACCATAAGCTAAAAAAAGGCGATTTTTCGTACAATCAGGGGCCATAATTCAGGAAGTTACGATCCGATATTCGCAAAAATCGAAAGGAACCACGATATTTGAGTTATAAACATGCATTTCAAGTTTCATCAAAATCGGTTCAATATTGTGACCGCTACAGTGTTCACAAGCTAAAAACGTGATTTTTCGTACAGTCAGGGGGCATAATCCATGAAGTTACTGTCCGATACATGCCAATATCGAGATATTAGGGTGATAAACCTATATTTTAAGTTTCATTGAAATCGGATAAAAATTGTGACCTGTAGGCTGCTCACAAACAATTGTTGACGAACGGGTGGACGGACGGACGGACGGACAGGGGCGACGAGAATATACGTCCACATACAAATGTGGACGTATTAAAATTGAACTCGGGCACAAAACAAGCAGTAAGGGTATGCAAGGGATGGAAGATTCTAAACATTTTTATCGGAAAATATTACAAAACATGGGACTTTTTGCGTATTAAGCTATGACTAAATGATTGTAAATAAATGCAGGCATCGTAAAGGTCGTTTTAAAAATAATACACTTTACTATTGTTGGCCATTTTGTAACATCTTATCGGAGCATGTAACCAAACAGCCAGAGTGCTTTGAAATCGACATTACTGTCATATGACATCAACACTAAATTTAAAGTGATTAGAGAAGCAGCCGCCATCCCTGGAACAAATGGGCCACCGAAAGGATGCCTTTACCCAATGGGGGAACAATCGGTTAACCCAATGGGCACCTTTTGTGCCCTTTCCATTGGATGCAATACGAAACCAACGACCAATATGCCCATCTTGCCCCCCCCCCCCGCTAGCTACAACCAGAAGCTATTAATCCAAGAGGATTGTCTGATATGAGCGAATATCAAAAGGAACTGAGATTTGTGTGATTTAAACATATATTTGAGATTTCGTCAAAAAATCGGATAAAAATACGTATCCATAACCTTGGCAATTACATACTTTCACACTATTTACGTTCAAGGGTCTACCATTTTCTCGGACGGTGTCTGCACGATTTTTAAGAATTTCAAACTTAACCACTATCAGGGTGTACCAATGATATATTTAAATTAAGAATTGTGACCTCTAAAGGTTCCACAAGCTAAAATCGCGTTGTATTTTTTCTACAAGCAGATTAATAAACCAGGACGTTAGGATCCGGTATGCGCGAATATCGAAAAGAACCGAGTTTTTGGGACACATGTTTTAAGTTTCATCCAAATCGGGTAAAAATTGTGACCTCTTGAGGATCCACAACCTTGATATTACATAATTTAACACTAATTGCCTACATGGCGCGGTCATATGGTTCTTCAGTTTTGGTCCAATTTTCACGGAATTCGAACTCAACCATCATTTTGGTGTAACGGTGATATATTCGAACGGTTTATGAAATCTAAATGTGACTCCTTGGGGACGACAAGCTACCATCAGGGACCATGATCCAGGAAGATACGGTCCGATACGGTCTTTGAGTGGAACAGTGATATATTTAACCTGTGTTTATTTAAATCGTAATGGAAAGATAATTGATTGTGTAGACCAGGTTGGCGACTAAGCCACCTAGATGCTTTAATAATATCAGAAAAAAATTGACATAAAGATAGGGAACTACATATTTACTCACAAAGGAAGGAACTATTGTTTAAGGACAGTATGGCGGTTCAGATAACTTTATGATTTAATGTAATTATATATTTTTGTTTTGACCTCTCTGACTTTGTACCGTTGATTACAGATTAAACATCCTTAAGTGTACAAATGTGTTGCTATTGATGTGTTCCCATTTGAATATTGTTCACAATAAGAAGCAAAATAAATAAGATATGTTTACAGGATCATTTTGTTATACGAAAAACTAAGTGATGCGTTTTCTATGGCGCTCAGTATATATTCGGGTAAAATAATGACAAAATGAATAGGGACAAATACAACTAGCATTAACAACGGGAGTACATATCAATCAATTAAATTTAATTTGTGGTGTTTTTTTTTTAAAAAATAAAAAAAAATATGCCATGCAGTATTTACACAAATATTTTATTTTGTTCAATTGTTTTGTTGTGTTGCTGCTGGCTCTTCTGTTTCTTTTGGATCATACACAACCCTAATGGAATGCCTAAAACTCTCAAACGCTGAATTTTTGAACCGAACTTTTAACTAGGTTAATCTTCTTGTACGAACAGTTTTTAATATGTAAATAATCCACTGGTCCAGCTATGTGGGTTTTTTTTTTACTGAAAATGTGAGCTTGGGAGTGTAATATGTGGTAGCTTCTGGTGATATGTGTTGGTACTGCTTCTCTATATCAAGTAACCAGAAATAGATGGGTTACTCCACGGCCACTAGAATTGATTGCTTGATTTGACAATTGACAAGATAGTGTATAACAAGACTGACATTGGTTTTTTGGTCAGTCTATTTTTATCCGATTTTGTTGAAACTTGAAATGAGACTCAACCGGATTTATTTTCACCTGTAAAGACCCGTTTATGCAAGCAAATTATAAAAGTAAAAATGTACCATGACAGTTCCGTCTTCCTGTGTGTGCTCGCTAAGGTATACACGGTTGAGTCTCATTTTTGCGTCCTCTCCCATCATCTAGGCACACTGTCCTTGTCCTCCCCACAAGCGCCATTCCTAACAAGCAATGGGTGTATTTCTGGATGAATATCAAGCAAAAACAGTTTACAATATTGAAAGTGGAACCAAAATAAATCCAGAACGTGACTAAATCACGACGAAAACAAGACATGATACATGACCTACATATGGTCATATCATGGTTAATTAACAGACAGTGACACCTGTTGTTTTTCTTTTATATTTATCGGGTAAATCTTTCAGAACCATTCATTGAGAATAATATTCCGATCACCATGAGACCCGTATTGTTTCTGCTCTGTTGTACTCAATTATGCTCTGCGCAATTTTCTGGTTTTGCTGGATCCAAACCATTTCCATACCTCCAGTTTCCGCCAACCATCTTTGACCAAGCTAAACCGCCATCAGGAGTAGGTACATCATTTCCAAATGCTTTCACATTCAAACCACCGACAACCAGTCCATTTGGACCAGTACCAACTGTAAGTAATCAACAAAATACTAGTCCCTTTACTGGTGCAGCGGGGTTTGCCAATAATTTATTTAGCAAAACTCCAAGTAACAGTAATACAAACAACACTAATGTAACAGACTTTTCTACAACTAACCAGACTGTCTCCGCGGTCAGTACAACAACCCCGGTAAAGCAGAATACAACTTCGGTTAACCAGACTACATCCCCAGTACCGACAACAACTGCAGTGAACCAGACTGGCTCATCGGTGAATACAACAACCCCGGTAAACCAAAATACAACTTCGGTTAACCAGACTGCCCCTTCAGTACCATCAACAACTGCAGTGAACCAGACTGTCTCCTCGGTGAATACAACAACCCCGGTAAACCAAAATACTACATCGGTTAACCAGACTGTCTCATCAGTACCGACAACAACTGCAGTGAACAAGACTGTCTCTTCGGTGAATACAACAACTCCAGTTAACCAGAATGCAACTTCGGTTAACCAGACTGCCTCCTCAGTACCGACAACAACTGCAGTTAACCAGACTGTATCTTCGGTGAATACAACAACCCCGGATAACCAGACTACACCATCTCTGACGACACCAACAACGAGTAGCGGAGACGTCACAGGAGCCTTTGGATTTAACAACAATTTGTTTAATCAACCAACAAACGCAACAGCTAACACAACTTCAACAACCAATCCGGTTTCTGTGCCGAAACCAACGTCTACTAGTACAGCGACGTCTGGATTCAACAATAATGTGTTTAACCAGCCACCAAACACAACAGTCAACACAACGACTAATAACGCAGGATTTCCTACTCAAAATCTTTTCCCCAACTTTCCCCTGAGTCCATTTTCCAAATCACCCCAATTTCACGTCTTGCAAAAACCAAACCCAACTAACAATACTCCTACCCCTGCACCCCCTTTCCCCAGCTTTGGAAACCCACCACAAACATCATTTCCCGGAACGCCAACTTTCCCCAGCTTTGGAAGCCCACCACAAACACCAGCTCCTGGAAAGGCACCTGTTGCTAGTTCTGGAAGCCCACCGCAATCACCATTTCCCGCAACGCCAACTTTTCCCAGCTTTGGAAGCCTACCACAAACAACATTTCCCGGAACGCAACCTATCGCCAGTTCTGGAAGCACGCCACAATCAGCATTTGGCGGAACACAAACCGGTGTTACAGGATTCGCTGACAACTTGTTTTCAACCGGGTAAGACTCTTTTTTCTATTTACATGTACATGAAAAGCAGAACTTTAGATTCGACGGCAAGGGGCAAAGTCATGGTTTGTGATCCATATTGTGTTATAGTTCTGTTTTCTGTGTCGGTCTTCATTATCACGGTTGTTGCGTTATTCCAACTTTGTGTTAATAAACGTATTGTAGTATTCCGAACCAAATTAAGAATTATTTCTGGGCTGATTATCATATAGTTAAATATAACTTTTCCATCATCACAAGATTCAGACCTAGAGAAATTATTCGACACCAACTGAAAAGGGTCATATTACCTTCCGACGTCCGTGGAGAGGGGAAATTATTTCTGTTATATGTTCTTTTATTTATGTCATGGTTTCGACAAATCTAGTAAGTTTTAGTTATGTGATGCGAGCAAAACTAAAGAACAATTTTGCCCCAAAATCGCTTCGCTAGTCAATTGTCGAAGGGTGGTTACCAACCCGCGGCTGTGTATACGAGTGGACCTCGGGTATATTTGACCCATCCGAACATGTAAACATATCTTAATAGTCAGTTACTATATTAAGTTTTTAACGATAATTGAAATACGGTGAAAATTGGTTAGTGTTAAATCTAAACGCATGAAGTTTACCAAGCATATAGGCGTGTGGAAAAAACCGAAAGTAGAGATTCGAAACTGGCAGGATTGAATTTTATTTGGTTTAATATCAGATGAAACGCCAAAACCGAGATTGTTTCTGCTATGCAGTCAAATAAACACTGTCATGACATATGTCACGAAACGGGATCCCAGCCATTAACAAAAGTTAACCAATAATATTGTACTGCGATTTGTTTGGTGGCCGAATGGTCAGCACGTGCGTGGTTTTGATTCCCCGGTAGTACGTGAGAAGGAGTAGGGTTGCCTGTCCAACCTCGTGACTCTTCTCCTGGTCCTCCGGTTTCCTCGCGCAAGCGAATCATTGAAATAAAAAATGACCTACTTTGTGTCGAGTGGACGTAAAACCCCATCTCTCTCTCTCACTGTCTGTCTCTCTCTCTCTCTCTCTCTCTCTCTCTCTCTCTCTCTCTCCCTGCCTCTGTTTACTATTAAATTATGCTTAAAAGCATTAATGAATTATAATGGCCTATTGCCTATTTTACCAGTAAACTAAAATATAAATTTTCATTTGCTTAATTAATTTCTGCGTCTATTGAAATTTACTACAGGGAAATACTTGGTGTTAATGCATCATGGCGTGTTCCTCAGCTCTTTGCGCTGTCTCTTGGACGATCGCCGCCAATCAGTAGCACACAATTTCAATTTTATGTATTTTCATTTTCAAATTCTTTACGCTAAATTTTGGGTTTCATACACTGATAGATTGTTTTTGTAAATAATTCTATTAAACAAGATATTAAATATATGAGCTTCAGAATTTCCAGAGATCGTCAAGGAGGCGGTTTTACCGTGATGCTGTACAGTGAATCGCCAAGTAAAAGAGCACGCGCTGTGTTTTGAAAAAAAGTCTCTAATCGTTATTGAGTCTATTTCAATATTGTAAAATCACTAAACGGATGATCGATCCAAAAGAATATTCAACAGTACAAAGATATGCCGAATTTACAATTTTGTAAAATTCGGGATCCATTACACACGATATAATCTTCACAAATATTTGATGTGTCTTCTTTTAATCAAATTAATGCGAGATGTTTTGATATTGGTTTCTAAATAAAATGATAATAATTAATTTAAGTATATTTTCTGTAGATTTAGCCGTGAACAGATCTTTGTATTAACTTACTTAGCCCCAAATATGCTTCCTTCTTTTTCAGGTTTAGGATGTAAAGGGTCATATATGCAATAAAGTTTCCAAGGACACACATAAATAAAGAGTTCTAAAAATTCTGTTTCTGGTTGCAGTTGTTTTTCTCACACAGTAAAACATGAATTCAAAGATAAAAACTATTGAAGCAAAGAGTTTGATTAGATGGTTGGTGCATGATTGGGGGCACATCGTGGGCTTGGCGCTTATTGTTATAATATTGTATGAACAAATCCCCCAAAAGTGTCAATGTGTACCATAAGGCTTAAATAAAAAGAAATAGGGTTAATCGTCCTACTGTTATGCACCGATCGTGCTAATGAATACGTGCATACGCCACACAGTTTTCTATGAGAGACATTTTGCCCAGATAGTGGGGCTACGGCCTATTCTCTTTTCGAATTCCATTTGTCAAGGGTTATCCAGCGTGCACGTAAATGAGTACTCAAGACATCGGTTCTTTATCCCATCAAGGACTAGACAGCTGTCCTTGACAGGCCCCTCCGTTCTGCATCACTGACAAGGGAAACCACGCTGGAAAATCTGGTTGAACTTCTCGACCAATGCAGGGAGCGAACACCCAACCTCCAGGCTAGCGAGCCAGTGTATTACCCACTTAACCACGTGATCCCCTATAAAGCTAGAAATAGAATCAAATACAAACAGAAACGTTGACTGGTGGTTAATAATTGGATAATCTATAAAACACCTGTGCTGTTCTACTGGTAAACATTTAGGGGTTAATATACTGTTGGTCAAGGTTGTATATCTTATTTTGACTAATTAACTACTTAGCGTAGTAGCAATGTCGTAATGAACAAACATGAATTCCTAATTAAAAAAAAACCAGGTGTGAAGTTTAACTGTGGTTTACATAAATGATACGCCTAGTCCTGGAACAAACATAGTTGTCTCTTCATTTCACTAACAGATTCACTATGAACACAGGACTAGTTTTTGTGGCTTTATTTGCCGCTGTCAGCGCTCAGGACAAGCTTCAACCACCATCGTTTAACCAGATCCAAAACGACATCAGTCAATATGCCGGACAAATTCCAAGCCGATTCATGGATCCAGTAAGTCAATTTGCCGGAAACTTTCGCAATCCCGATTTTCTGAATTCTTTCTGGCCTAAGTTTGCAGACAGAATTAACCAATTTGCTCAAAATCCATTCGTGAATCAGTATGCTAGTCAGTTTACAGACAGAATCAATCAGTTTGCTCAAAATCCAAATTTCAATCAATATGCTGACAGATTCAACCAATTTGCCAGCAACATCGTCCAGACTCCTGTCACCGCTGATAGAGTCACACAAGGGATCAACCGCTTTGTTGGAAATGTTAACGACAGATTTGGACAAAATTCTCTCATTAGCAATGGTATCAATCAGTTCGTCAATTCGATAGGACAGAATCCAAATTTTGCCCAGAATATTGCTGCTGGTATAAACAAATTTGCCCAAAATGCTGCCCAGAATCCTATCACAACAAGCCAAATAACCAATGGATTGAATACCTTTGTTAACCGATTTACTAATGGCATCAACACTGACCGATTAACCAGTGGATTCAATCAATTCAAAGGTAATTTCACTATATTTATCACTTTTTTTTTATAGCGGATCCGATTGAAACTTTCTGCCCTTTCTAATTAATCCCATTACGTTAATATTTATCGGAAGAGCAGCGAAAATAAAAGCAAAATTACACAAGCTACTGTCGAATTCATCGACTAAAGGTTGGAAAGAGTCTCAGCCCAATTCTTTATCCGTGATGGTTGTACGGATTGAGAGAGAGAAATGGGGTTTAACGTCCACTCGACACAAACTAGGTCATCTCGGGACTAACATATGGTTTAATTTTATTTCAATAATTCGCTTGCGCGTAGGGGGTCATTGGCAGTGGGAAGAAACCGGCGTGCCCGGAGAAAACCCACGAGGCTGGACAGGCGACCCTACTCCTTGCCACATACAACTGGGGATTCGAAACCACGCCAGTTGACTCAATGGCAGGCCGTATGATACAGTGCGCGCACACGCTAACCATTCGGCCATCCAACCCCGCGGTTGTACGGATTGGGTACAACATTTCTTCCGTGTTCGTCGAGGAATTGTATGTGCGAAAAATAAAATTATTTTCTTTGTTGTATGTAGACATTTGTATCAATGGATATCCATGGTAAATATTGTCTAATAAATCTTGTATTTCTTGTTATTCCGATATTTCCAAACGTTTATTATATTAACGAAACTTCTTTTCCTTTCAGGTTAAACTCGATTTTTGAATTAAAATATTTACTGGTTTGTCGGTTTTATATGTTATGTATCCGTATGCCAATTAAATTGCATCTTTGGCATAAGAACGTCACTTAACTGAAGAAGGAGATTAATTCCCATTCCGGACAGATTATCATTTCATTCCAGCGTTGCCAATGCGAGTTGTGAAGTAATAAAAGCACCGGGTGGTATATTCTCACTAATTGTGTCCCATCTATTCTCTATTTCCCCTGCTTCATTCGGACTAATGAAGACGGACACACGCCATTTTCCCAAGATAGCCGCGCTACGCCCTGTTCATCAAGGGTGCATGTATAGCACGGGATCTAAGCTTTTCGTGACACCCGAACGGCTAGATCACCATTTCTACACTACTGACAAGGGGTGGGGGGCACATCGGACAATCCAGAGACTCTGCTTTGATCGATATGGTACTATATACAATAAAGAGAATGAAATTGAAATGGCTACAATGACAAGAGACAAAGAAGGCTAGGCGTTGAGTTTGTATTTCCAAATTTACAGGGGATCGGGGCATGTACCAAAATAAATAGTTGTTGTCTTAATGGAAAAGAGAATAAATACGCAAAGTTCCAAGATGATACATTCAAAAATGCAGTCTGTAGACAAAAAACACAAACATTAGGCGTGGCTCTGCGTCATGGAGATTGGGACATGCACTAAAATCAATAGTTGCCGTCCTTAGACTATAGGGACATTCAGGAATATATATGCCATTTCAAAGACATACATTAAGAATTGTGGCTTATAGGTAACACACAGACACACAAAGGAAAAATTGGCGTCGTTCTGCCCTATTTTGGGTGTTGGGATGGCTTAGTGGTCTAGATGGCCGGTCACCTCTGACTTGCGGCTGTGGTTTCGATCCCTGGTGTGAGCGTATGTGGCATGGAGATAGGGGCGCCTTCTCAACCGCGTGGGTTTCCTCCGGGCACTCCGGTTTCCTCCCACTGCTAAAGACCCCTACGCGCAAGCGAATTATTGAAATAAAATTGAAACCACATGTTAGTCCCAAAATGACCTAGTTTGTGTCGAGTGGACGTTAAACCCCATTTCTCTCTCTCTCTCTCTCTCTCTCTCTCTCTCTCTCTCTCTCTCTCTCTCTCTGTGCCCTATTTGGTCGGACAATAACCCAAAACAATAGAGATCATCTAATTTATTCTTGCCTTTTTACGTCACTTTGCAATTTGTATGTCAGCATTGTAGATAGATAAATTAGATAAATTAATTTGGCACAAACATCTAAACATAATAAATAAAACCATAAAATTATATGGTTGATATACATAATTAGAAATTACTTTGGGGGCTCCTGGCTCCAGTCCAGCTAGCACCAGTCTGTATGCAAACAACCGATCTGAAGTTACTGCACACAAATGGAATAATGTCCATGGGGCCATTGAAGCCGCGTGTTATGTAATTAATACACAAATGATTTTTTTAGGTCATTTTCGGGACGCACTGAATAGAATCAATCACTAGCGCTCTCGGATCGACATAAACTTATAAATAACTAATGGTCATATAGTCGAAGGTTAACTTTTCGATTCAGATACTTAAAGTGGAATTTAAGGGTTTTTCTAGCCCTTCTTTCTTTACTAAAGCAGAAATAATTAAGATTTAAATTTTAAAAAGAAAATCAGTTAGTGACTTGAATCATCATTTGGATGAGAGGTGTTTTTGATTCATTACAAAACAGAAATTGAGACTTTATATCCTTGTTGTCAGGTTTGGTAATCTATATATTTATCCTCATTGAAACGTTGCAGTCAATAAACCCAGTGAATGTTATCCATAAAACTGTTTGTTATGATCTATTACCATAATATATTTTTCTCTGTCGATCTTGTAACTTTTTAACTAGTTCAAACTCATTCAGCAACATTATTGCACATTCACTCTGGTCTATATCGAATGCTTCGTTCCAAGCAGTTGCTGCTATCGTTAACTTTAATGGTCTCTTAACAGCGCAGAAATCACCAAGTATTCTTAACAGATTTTTAAAATTGTGAACCTCGTCTAGCACTTCAGTTCCCAAGGAGGTGAATTCTTTAAAAAAAATTCGTTTAAAATGTTCGTAAATAATTACGTCTGCTTTCTGTATATTTCTCAGATTTCGGCGATGTTTGGGACTAAGTGCATACTGTTTCTTCTGGGGGTTCTGGTTACGTTTGATATAAAGCAGGTCCCTAGTTTCCCAGCACAGTTTCCGTTTCAACAACACAAGAGATTCGTCAAAATATTCCATCACCATCACAAAGTTGAATTCTACATCGATAAGCTTTACAAGAGATCGTATACTAGCCATGTCATTTCGCTGTTCAACAGGAAGACCAAAATCATACGCCATTCCCCTGATAGCTGATACTTCATCTGTTTCGGCTTTGTCTTGGATATGAGCATAGATGTAAGGATCACCTTTGTATTTTTCCATCAAAGGAATTCCCCTACCTTCGTAGAAATCCATGGATATAAATCTCTCCACCGGATCCCGCACAATTCCAAGGATAAATGGGTTATTTGGAATAAGTGTTTGGTACATAGTGTGGTTATAAATTGTATCAACGGATAATATATTATACACCCGACCTTTGGCTAATGGTATGATGGATTGCCAATTAAAATTATCTAATCTTCCCAAAACCCAGAAATGTCCTTCATGAGGTTTATCCGGAAGAACCAAATTAAGATCATTCCTCATTCCAAAGCGCTGAATGATATTCGAAACAGTTGTACTACCACATTTATGAACTTTCAAGAAAGCAATGTCGTTGATTTGTTTCCTACAAACTGTTAACCGACCGATGGGCTTTATTTTCTTGAAGTTTGACAGATAACACACACAAAATCTATAAAGAAAGAAAAGCGTCGTGTAGTCATTCAGAAATATATCCATCATGACAACATGGGCAAAAAATTATAACAAATTTTGAAATGCATAATGTCCAGCTTTTCTGCTCCATCCGGCCAAATAAAGGCGGATAGGCGTCATACTATATATAACGCCTCTGCACTTTTATTCCTATTGGAACAGCGAGATACTGTTCCTTGCAAGACCACCCACAATCAGCATCAGTAACTGTTCCCTCCCTACATTGGCCGGTTTTCCCTTGTCAGTGATGCAGGACGGAGGACCTGACAAGGGCAGTTGTCTCGTCGTTCGGATGGGACGAAAAACCGAGGTCTCATGTACACATTGGCGTGCACGTAAAAGATCCCTAGGCAGTTGGAATTCGAAATAAGAGTGGGCCACAGCAGAACAGTAGGGGCAGAACAGTAGGACGTTAAACCACATTTCATTTCATTTCATTGCAATATGCAACGCCTTACTCTTATTTCTAATTCCAACTGTTAATGTTTCTTTTAAGTTTGGGCAGATGTTCGGGTTTTCTTCCCATTGGAACGGCTAGCACTATGCCAGCGCGGGGGTCGAACCTGGGACCTACAAGTTTTGTAGCTGCCAGCGCCAAACTCACTCGGCCAGGCGTTCTGCTCCAAAGCAGGCTTTCTACAATAAACTACACTGTTCTCGAAAGTACAAGGTTTATGAACAAAACCTTTAGCCGGTAAACAAATTTACTTACCCCAAAATAAAAGCCACAAATAATCCCTTTCTTAATCGAGGTAGAACCATCGTCAAATCTGTAAATAAACCAAATTGAAATGTATACTTCATAGACCATCGTTCTGTGTCTTAAAAAGTGGTCAAACTTTCGGATAAAACCAATGTCCACTTGGAAACAAGAACCATTGACAGTTAGGATTCGAATATATGTAGGTGCAAACGTATGTGACAATGTTTAATAAAACAAACGTATGTGCATCCCCAAATGTCAGTATTGTGTAGACAGCGATGGCGTCGGCAATAACTGATTTAAAGACAAGTACTCTACCTCCGGTTCTCTGTTAAAACGCTTCCCGCAGGAAAGTATGGGGAATAGGCACCATGAAACAGAAGTGCATAAACATACAATACACAAATGACAATATCAATTCAATATAAAATCAAATGATCTGCTTGAGCTTGGCCCTTCGCACCTGACAGTTGTCTTATTCTCACCTGGACCTTACAGTGGACAGAACAGTAATGTTGGTGGACATAAGTTATTCTTTGGAAAATCATTGGAAGATAAAGCCAGCTGGTCACGGATCGAGTATTGGCATTGGATATGAAAGTAAACGTTTGAGTAGAATGTAAACTGAGCGTATAAAACCAGGCGAATAAGTAGACAATGTATATTAGCATATTGAAATTCGCCGTCAACATCTGCTAAAAATCGCTTTTAACGATACGTAAGAAATTTAATTTCTTTTAAACACGGCTACACACGCATATGGCATGTCTTATTAAAGGGGAATATTGGTCTCAATCATTATCACATACACGATAAAACTCGTTAAACACGTTCCAAATATAACTTTAACACACAGCCCATTGCTACGTTAGATGCGCAGCCAAGTTTTCTCAAGAGGAAGTGACGAACACAAAAGAACAACTCTATATAACTGACTGAAGTGACGAGTGATAACAGATACAATTCCTTCACAGACTAAGGTTGTTATGCGAGACTGTGAGAGGATATATGACAATTCAAAACGTAATTGAATGTTACTAGATAAGAGAACACGAGAAAACTAGAAATAGTTCGTACATTCATTTGTTTTTTTTTCATTCTATACTTAAGAAAACATGTTAAATGCACTGACTTTTTCTTTATTTGTTCGTTTTGTTTTTTAGTGACAGTCAATTACTGTTCTGAATTGTCAGATATCCTCTCACAATCTCACATAATTATTAGTGGAGTGGGCAGGAATTCACCCGTGTATCTTTTATCACCCCAGTCACTTACATAGACGAATAACTCGTGTTTTCCTTTTGCGTTCGTCACTTTCGTTTGTTGAAACCTTGATTACACATTCATCGTAGCAATGATCACAGTGTTAAAATTATATTTGGAGCGTGGTAAAACCAGTTTTATCATATATGTGATAATGACTCACCAACATTGTCCTTTAACATGTCTGTATATAAACACCAATCTGTTTCACAGAGAATTACTTACGAATTATCTCTGTAACAGATGACTGTCCACAACACGTGCGTTGACTGCACGCGGCGTCAGTCATTGGCTCAACGGCTCGTGCAATGTTTACTTAACACCTAACTGCTTCGGGCAAAATGATGCATTTTACTCATTTTAATACCCATTTACACTAAATAGGAAATATTTTTTAACTACAAATACTTCAAACGTCTTTATTTATTTTTCTTTTACCTGAAAAAAATGTTTGAGAATTTAATTTGTCGGAGTAAAAAAGTTAATATGCCGAACTCATTAAGCCTCGTCGATGTCATGCTTATCAGTGATTGCAGCGGCCAAGCGAATATTCACTGCGGGATCAGTTTGTATAAACACCTGTTACATTATCAATATGAATAAAATTATTATCATATTTCTAATCTGTTTATTGAATATATTATACTGTTATAGTGGTATATTTTAGATCCTCCTATATTTCAGAGTGGCCCCCATTGTCAGTGGTGGGGAGCAAGGGGTCTTGCAGGAACGACGTCTGTTCGTTCGGATGTGACGAATCATGTACATGCTGACGTGCACGTAAAAGAGCTATTGACAGATGGGATTCTTTACAGCTCAATCATGTTGCTAAATATTATCTTTTTAGGTAACTATTCAGATAGCAGTAAAGCTTTGTACATACATCCTTCGTAAATCGGATTTCCTCGTCCAAATATTCTTGCCGGGGGGCCACATTCCCAGCAATGCTCCTGGACACTTATTTATCAATAATCTTAAGCCACTAATACGTCCGTCCATACCATCAATAATCATCCTATTGATATTCTCGCCGACAATGACAGTCGGGAGAGAGAGAGAAATGGGGTTTAACGTCCACTCGACACAAACTAGGTTATTTCGGTACTAACATATGGTTTAATTTTATTTCAATTTTTCGCTTGCGCGTAGGGGTCTTTAGCAGTGGGAAGAAACAAGAGTACTCAGAGAAAACCCACGAGGCTGGAAAGGCGACCCTACTCCTTACCACGTACAACCGGGGATTCGAAACCACGCCAGTTGACTGAATGGCAGGCCGTATGATACAGCGCGCGCACGCTAACCATTCGTCCATCCAACACCCCAATGACAGCCGGAATCCAATTGTCGTTCGTTCAAAATGTTCTCGTAGAACACTTCATGGCGTATACCTTGATTAGCCAAATCGGTACATAAAATGAAATAAAATGGGTTTTAACGTCTTACTGTCCTGCTCCTAACCTGGGCTTATAAAGGAGATACAGCCATGGAGGTCCAGTGTTGTATGGCAGTGTTCGCCTAGGAATTTCATCTGGATATCCCGGCGTGGTACCCCTTTGTCAGTGGTGCAGGAAGGACGGTCTGACAAGGAACAGCGTATAGTCGTTAGGATGGTAAGAAAACCCTGAGGCCCCGTGTACACATTGGTGTGCACATAAAAGAACTCCTGCGACTTGGAATTTGAAAGAAGAGTAGGCCGTAGGTCAACATTTCTCTCACATATCCCTGTTGATGCCAAAAATAGGGTGATAAACCCTAATTCATTTCATTTGCATAAAGGTGGGATGTTAAACCCCATTACATGTCATATATGGAACATATTTAAAACATACATTATGCAAGAGCTAAATCTGCCTATTGCGGGTCTTTCTCTATGCCTTAAATGTTATCGGAAGTATTAGTAAGACATTTTATAATAATAACTTACCAAAACGATAATAAAATCTTGATGTCATCGTGTAGTTTAGATTTAAATACGGTGGATGATTTAACTTTGTTTCCTCATTATCGTAACAACGGTAACAATGGAATCGATGCTTCTCTGACGTTACGGAGTGAATTAATATGACTGAAACGTTCAATATAATTCCTTTGGATTATTAATTGCGTAGTTGTATGTGGTAACATGTGCTCAAAATAGCAATTAAACCCATTGTGAGCCGGGCATATGCTAATAATAAATCTATTTCGTTTTGCTCTGATTTTCCAAGTCAATATGCACAAATTGCAGCACGTCTATGAACAACTAATTAAATTATGCAGTCCAAGACGTCGCATCGCCGGCTTGTGTAATATTTTTATTATCAATATACAAACATTTTAGGGAATATTTGAAAAATTACAATTGCTTATTGAAGGTTGGATTAATTATGGAATCGTGTGTAGTTCTAATTTGTCTCCGTGCTGTAGACAAACATTCGATTCGCAAGGGGTATTGAGACACGGTAATGTGAGGGTGATTGTGTGTGTGTGTGTGTGTGTGTGTGTGGGGGGGGTGTTAATGTCCCTAGGAAAATAAAAGTAGTGTTCTCTTAATGTTAAGTAAAAATAGTTAATTTGTTCACTTTCGCCGAACATGTGTCTGTGTGTGTGTGTGTGTGGGGGGGGGGGTGTTAATGTCCCAAGGAAAATAAAAGTAGTGTTCTCTTAAAGTTAAGTAAAAATAGTTAACTTGTCCACTTTCGCCAAACATAACTGATATGAAATTATAGTAAAGACGGAAACGATTGAATGTAAATCAGTTTATATACATTAATATTACATTTTTATTGTATATGTTGCGACCTATTTATGTCAATTTCTAGATCCCAAATATTAGCAATTTAGCTCCTTTAAAATGGCTTTTGAATATCACTAAAAGAGTAAACATTAACAGTTAAAGTAACTTTAACTTCTTGCAAAATATTGCCTTTAAATATCACTCACTTGGCATTAAGGTAAAACGACATTAAAGACGATTACATAAGAACTGCTAGTTCTTGCTATAGTATTTAAAAAAAAGTAAACAAGCAGATCATCAGAGAGCATCGAGTATGGAAGCGTATTTGGGTCACTACTTATTGAGATAATATCCCAACATATCGACTAAAAATATGTCAACTTTATGAGTTATATATTACCATGCCAATAGTCGATTTGACTCTAAACCTTGATAATATTGGCCACAGACCACTAATGATTTCCCCCATTAACTTTTATGTTAATTCTCGTCTCTTAGACCGGCTCTAACTTTTCCCCAAATTTTTGTTGGGTAGAACGCTTTCTGCCACAGATGAAGGGACATGTGACAAACTCATTCCCAAAAGCATGTTTGAAAATGAAATGAAATGAAATGGGGTTTAACGTCCTACTCTTTTGCAAGCGATGGATAGAAAACAGGATAAACCAAAAGCGATGTGTGTAGAATCAAAGAAAAGGGTTTGAAAATACGTTTTCTGCCAGGTTATAGTAAATATTCATGATTTTGAGGCGGAGGGATACAAGGGTTGAGAAGTTGGTTACATTGAAATGTAGGGCCAAAAATTGCTTGTTTTCTTGTCTTTACTTCCAGCTTGTGCATCTCAAGTTTTTCATGGTGAACCTCATACATGCTTGGGGGATCACGTGGTTAAGCGGGCGAGGCGCTGGCTCGCTAGCCTGGAGGTCGGGTGTTAGATCCCTGCATTGGCCGAGAAAGTTCATCTCGAATTTCCGACGTTGTTTCCCCTTGTCAGTGATGCAGAACGGAAGGCCTGACAAGGACAGCTGTCTAGTCGTTCCGATGAGACGAAAAACCGAGGTCCCGTGTACATATTGGCGTGCACATAAAAGATCCGTTGGCAGTTGAAATTCGATAAAAGAGTAGGCCGTAGCGCCGCTGCCCTGGCAAAATTTCCCTCATTGCCCACTGTATGGCGTATGCCCGTCTTCCATTAGCCCAGGTTAGGTGCAGAAGAGTAGGACGTTAAACCCCATTTCATTTCATTTCATTTTCATACATGCTTTTGGGCATGGGTTTGCCACATGTTGCTTCATCTGTGGCAGAAAGCGTTCTACCCAACAAAAATTTGGAAAAAAGTTAGAGACGATAATTATCATTAAAGTTAATGGGGAAATCATTAGTGGTCTGTGGCCATATTATTAAGTTTATATATAATTATGCTATAAAACATGACATATCGATTTAGAATCAAATCGACTATTGACATGATGTAAACATATCGGCATAGTTTATGTCGGCATAGGGTGAATTTAATGCGTCAAGTCAACTTTATTAAGTCGATTTCTTGTAATATAACTCATAAAGTTGACATATTTTTAGTCGATATGTTGGGATATTATCTCAATAAGTAGTGACCCAAATACGCTTCCATAATCGAGAGTTGATTATGGTCTCGCCAAAGAAATGTGTAACGTAAGGCCTGCAATATGCAGATTTATTTACTTGCATAGTTCTTGCATAGCTATTGCATAGTAGTTCAGTATGGTGGCTGATTTATGGAAGCGTATATGGGTCAATAGTGCGATAAATACCGTGATAAATTTTAGGTTTTTTGTCAACATATTGTTATCATTGCGATGATTTTACCTGGAAAAGACAATTTTAATTTTTGCTGATTTAATTGAATCAACGCGCTATGTTGTATGTCGTCATGTCATTCCACGATCGCACTTTTGCGTTAAGATATTGCTATTCTTAAGCTTTGTCAACATATTCTATTTCACCATAATGTATGTCGATATAGTGCATGGCGATATTTTCCGAACATTGCAAAATATTTCTTGCATTGATGTCAACAAGTTCTTAAAATGACAAAAACACGGGTCACTAAACGACGAGATCTCGAGATTTCTTAAGTCGTCAAAGTATTAAGATCGGTTGGTGTATTTACATTATTACGATTTTTGTCGACATGTCCAAAAACAAGAGGATAGCTGTACAGTTTATTGCTGGCACTTGCATAATAAGCCGGGTCTTTATCTCTCGAAAGATAGAAAGCATTCTGTGGAGAAAATGAAAACTGTATGTATTTAGTTTAAATTACACTTCTTTGTCTCTTACGCCATTTTCCCCTTCGAATTATTTTAAAGCACGTGTTGGACAATTTATGTTTCCTCATACGTTAGTTTTGACTACAGAATTCTGGATAAGAATACAATTCAGCTATATTTAAATAGCTACTGTCTTGTTACGGTGGCTAGTGGGTAAGGCGCTGGCTCGCTAGCCTGGAGGCCGAGTGATCCATCCCCTGAATTGGCCGAGAAAGTTCATCCCGATTTTCCGGCGTGGTTCCCCCTTGTCAGTGATACAGGATGGAGGGCCTGACAAAAACAGCTGTCTAGTCGTTCGAATGGGGCGAAAAACCGAGGTCCCACGTACACATTAGTGTTCACGTTAAACATCCCTTGGCAGTTGGAATTCGATATAAGAGCAGGCCGTAGTGCCGCTGTCCGGGCAAAATTTCCCTCCAAGCACACTGTATGGCGTATGCCCGTTTTCATTAGCCTAAGTCGGAGCAGAACAGTAGAACGTTAAATCCCATATCATTTCATTTCATTGATGACAGTGGCTAGCGGGTAAGGCGCTGGCTCGCTAGCCTGGAGGTCGGGTGTTCGATCCTTGCGTTGGCCTAAAAAGTTCACCCATTTCCGGCGTGGTTCCCCTTTGTCAGTGATACAGGACGGAGGGCCTGAGAAGAACAACTATCTAGTCGTTCGGATGGGACGACAAGCCGAGGTCCCGTGTATTGACACGCACGTAAAAGATCACTTGACGGCTGGAATTCGATATAAGAGTAGGTCGTAGTGCCGCTGTTTTGGCAAAATTATCCTCATTGCACACTATGGCGTATGCCCGTCTTTATTAGCCCAGTTCTTTGCAGGACAGTGGGGCGTTAAACCCCATTTCATTTCATTTTCACGGTTTCATTGATATTTTATTGGTATCATTTCAGGTCATCGTCTATCTTCTTATCACAGCTGTGGCAGCATACCCTGTATTTCAAAGGGAAAATGCAACCTTAGAGAAACTAATTAGATATTACCACGGATTATCGTACAGTATGTGTGAAATACTTGGGTTTTGGGGTTTATGCCACAGTACATTCATAAGCATCTCAACTTTAAAGCGGATGTTAGGAAGTCTTGGCTTACGAAGAAAGAGCATAAGACAAAATTTTCATACTATACTAGAAACATTTTTGCGTCTACAAAGGGAAGGTTTTATTAACGTCGTTTACAGGATTATGTGGAAACTACTTAACGGCTATAGACGGCTACGATAAATTAAAGCTATTCACGGGACTATAGACGGATTTTCGAGAAAATTATTATGGTTGAATGCTGGACCTTCAAATAATAACCCTCGATACATCGCTAGATTCTATCTAAACTTTGTTAAAGAAACTAAGAGAATTCCTAGATGTGTAAGGTTAGATGATGGGACGGAAAACGGCATTGTTAGGGATTTACAGACTGCGTTTGTTCTAAGTCAGCAAGAATCTACGGACATGCCACCTTTCTTGCGTGGACGGTCAACCGGAAATCAAGGAATCGAGAGGTTCTGGGGATCCTTAAGTCAAACTGTTTCTGAATTCTGGAAAATTACTTCAGTGACATGCGAAGTTCTGGAGAACTAGACCAATTAAACCCAATTGATATCCAATGTATTCGTTTATGTTTCCTGCCGGTAATTAAATATCAACTGATGGTTTTCCAAAGTACCTGGAATGTTCACAGGATAAGAGCTCAACGAAATTGTCAAGTGAGTGGAATCCCCAGTGTTCTATACCACCAACTACAAGTATATGGGTATGAAGACCGATCTCTTTCCTTGTCGTGTAATATGGGAATTCTCCAAGAAATTATACCCATTGTATGGTTGCGAAAACGATTTCTTAGATATTCTTGAAGAGATAACTGGTGTGGACAAACATGCTTTTACTTTACCTACAAATGTGAGGGAAGCACACGAATTATAGGTTAGTCTGAAAGAGTGTTTGAATAGTTAAACATATAATTCAATTGTGATATCTTGACAGTGGACGTTCTTAAAGGTTGTAAATAAATAAGAAGATTAATATTTTAAAAAAAATGTTCTGTTATTGTTGAATTATTCGGTTCTCTGTATAGAATTGTTCTATTTCATATCTGCAAACGAACAAATTTCCTGATATCCACTTCACCGACATTGAAAGTAGATCATGAGAAATTATTAGGTTTCCATTGGATCCCAGGGAGCACCCGCCCTCCCCGATTGTTGGGAACTGTCTCTATACGTTTACTGTCTGCTATAGTTTTTAACATAATAATTCCCAAACATTTTCACGCTTCGCATTTTTCTGTTCATTGTCATATCCCCACTCCAAACCAACACACATGGTTCCACCCTGCCCTCTCCTAAACACCAACTCTGGCTCCGGCCCGCCCCCTCCTGAACCACGGCGCCGGGACCTAGAAATTGACCCAAATGGGTCGCAACGAAAATAATGTAATTCAAATGTATATAAACTGATTTACATTCAATTGTTTCCGTTTTGACTCTAACTTCAGATCAGTTATAAAAACGAGCGCGGTACTGAAACGGATCATAAATTCAGTAAAAAATTTTCTCATTTCTAATAGGAGTAGAACTCTCTAATTTTGTAATCTAAGACAACTTGTGGAGTAGGTTATGAATTTAGCATCACGCGCAATTTTCCGAATTTCCACGGCCACTGGTAAAGTCACTATTGCATACACAACCTTCGAGATTGGTATGTTAATGTCAGTTGAACTTTTATCAATTTACAAAAAAAAAATCTGAGTAGATGGGATATATACTTTCCCAAATATTCAGTCTCGAAATTCACTGCACACTGAAAACGTACACAAACGTCCATTTTCACCTTAAATTTCGGCAATGTAGGACTGAGGTTATAATTCTGAAAACGTTTGAGAATGAAACTTCAATTACCCCACTATAACATACATTAAAGTCCATCTTGTGTATTTGGTGGCTTATATTTTTTATTGGCACTTGAAATCTGTGCGGAGATGAAGTTTTATTGGTTGTTATCCAAATTATTGACTTTTCACGTTGATTTTAAAATAACTTTGAAATGACCTACACTGCTCAAACATGTCTATTTAAAGTGACTTTTTACGTAGATTACAAATATGCTATTATTTGGAATCTACATTGTATTGTTCTATTTTTTGTCTGGCCTCTCAAATGAGACAAACATGGTTATTCCGCTTTACAAATTGGAATATCAGGCTTTGACAGTCAGATTTGTCATTATAGAGCAGCTTATAATGTAGAATAAGAATAAAGACTCATTTGGCTACAGGGAGTATCCTTTTTAATTTTCAAACACAGGGGAAAACTTGTTTGGTCTGCTTAGAAAGTTGAAGTAAAGTAATTTGTTGTTACACTATCACCGAACACTTTAAAACTACAGGCCGCAATTCGTAACCCTAATGATGTTTCCTATTGTTTGTGGTGCATGCTCGACCCCAGGGGCACAGCAACGCAAGATTTTAGTGTTATCGTCCACTGGCTGCAATTCTGAACTTTTGGTGCATGTCCGGCCCCTTGAATACCCATTCAAAATTGCGGCCCTTGGTAGATAAGCATAAAAAATGGAGTTGCTATACCCCCGGGGTCGGACATGCATCAAATATAAGGTATAAGGAATAAGAATGAAAAGTTTTCATGACACACAGAGACACACAAAGAAGAAATAGGCGTGTCTCTACACCTGGGTGTTGGTCGTGCACAAAAAACAGTAGCGATCTAGGGGGTCTGGGACGGGGTCACCCTGATATGCCAGTTCTAATCCCTGGATTAAAATCGGATTATGCTTAACGACCCTCATTGGCTTTATCAAGTAGGCCGGTTTCATTGTCAAGTGAACTGTGTTATTCAAATGGCATGTGAACTGTGCTCATCATATTTATCATGATAATGAGCAATTTATTATTAAAACTTATGTCGGTGCTGAATTCCTGTTCGTCATATGGCACATGAACTGTGTATCGGCAGCTGGAAGAGAGACTGGTGACTGAGATGCGGCGCCTCCATGAAGGACACTACACCGTCAACCAGTACGGGGATGCTGTCTCCCACTTAGAGGGCGTGTAATATTTCATTCTAGGATGATTGATAATGTATATTTTACAGGAAAATGTTTGTAAGTGGATGAATAATGGTTAAAACAAATGTTTAAATGATAGCTTGTACAAATGTATTTTACAGGAAAATGTTTAGTAGTGCTTATATACATTACTGGTTGATTACCGATACTGCTTGTACATTACCAAAAATTGTATTATTTATAATAATCTGTAAAAAGATTGGATGTGAAATTGAATAAAATATTGAATTGAACTGTCTTTCAATGAACTGTTTTAATCCTCTGGTACACCCTTAATTAATCCTATTTAATCCCCATTGGTGCGTCGTTAATTGTGAGTTAATCCCTTAACAAAGGAACAGGCATACTGGGGAAAATCGTAGTACGTGACAAAGCGTAGGGTCACCTGACCAACCTCAAGGGTTTTCATCGTGTCCTCCGGTTTTCGTCCACTGCTAAAGACCCCCTATGTGCAAGCGAATCATTGAAATAAAATTGTACCATACATTATAGTCCCGAAATGGCACAGTTTAAACTCCATTCCTCTCTTTTTTTTAAAGTATTGACTGCTCACACATTTCGACGAATATAATTGATTAGAAATTACAATGCAATGTTAAAAATATGAATGTAAGTCATTTTATACACCCATAAAAGGCAAAAAAAACTTTGGACGAGAATGCTTGACGCGAACAGAATAACAAGTGGGTTTAATTACAACTTCAAAATGATGTTTAATACGAATCATAATACCAGTACAACAACTGACTTCCACTTTTCAGCCAAATTAAGGTCAAATAAAGGGTACGATGGACGTATTTGTCCGCGGTGGGGGGGGGCATTTCAGACGGGCCTTGGTTCGATGTGACTCCGATCATTTTACCTACAATTGATTGTTCCACAGAAAGCTTATACTACCTGATGGCGCCATTAACTGGGGTTCGTTAAAAAGGTGACTAAGATCATTCTTCCCCTGTGCTGTTCATGTGCTTTTCGATCCATTTTCATCCATTGGCTATACAAATATTTTAACACTAGCTATACAAAACAATCACTTTTAAGTTAGAGAAAATAAACTAATAGTATATGATAACTGGGAATCATTAGTGTGCGAGACGCGTGGGCTTTGAGAGAACAAAAAATTAGACAACCGCAAATACGTTTTCCTGCTAGACTGTGACTAGAAAGTGGTCCAATATAACCGTATAATAATTCGTTTTAAAATACATTCAAAATTGATTAATGTTCTCTATTTATACATGTGTAATTTATACATCGTTTGCCTTTAGTTTAATCCAGGTTCATAATTCTTGCCAATATACCTGTACATGATCACCCGTGTAATAAAGGTGTATTAACGAATCTCTCTGGAGTTTTAAAGTGTGCATGTAATGTTAACGAAATATATCATATATTAGATTTGACATAAAAGCTGTATTTTGGAAATATTCTCTTGCATTATCTCTTTTAATTGGTTCACACTATGTATGTTTTTGAATTCATTCTTCTTTCAAAACGTGGTAATTTTATCTTCTCTGATTTGCATTTCGTAATTGAACATATTAACACCAGGTACAATTTTATGGATACACAATAACTGAGTTGATACTAAGCGACGGTTCGAAGAGGATACTCTAGTCTTTATCAAGCATTTTGTACCTTGTGTGGTAATTTTAATTTGATTGACAGATTATAGCCTTAGTCACTTGGGTAGCTTATATTCTATAGGTCTTAGCAAACGAAAATGAAAACCATCTATGTCACTTCGACTGGCGCCCCCCCCCCCGGATCCGCGCCTAGAGTGCGCATCTGTGCCATTCCATGAGCTATTTGGCTGATTTTTTCGTCTAAGTAAACTTGATGTCTGTCTATAGTCACTCTATAGGATTAGGGCACCGTCAGCTAAACAACAAGAATTCGTTTGAAAGTGGAAGCATTAATTAGACGAGACTGGTGTGTTTGAGTCGATGGTTGGGAACGGACATATTTGGGTCTGAGAATAGGTACTTTCAGCGATAAAAAAGGGCACCACGACACACACGGAAAATGGGCGTGGCTCTGTCCCTGGAGATTGGTTGTGCACAAAGACAACATGGATGATTCTTAGTGTATGGGGCATAGCCTATAACTAGTTTCAAGATGGTCCATTAAGAATTGTGGCCTGTGTGACACACAAATACAAAAAAATGGACGTGGTTCTGCCCTCAGGAGTCGGAAATGCACTAAAAAATAGAGATCATGGCTTAGGGGAAAGGGGGGATGGTTCGGACACTTTGGTTTTTTTTTTCACATTTGTGCAACTACTAATGCACTCGTCTCTGAACTAAAGAATGGAAAATAGACTTTACCTCAATGGCTATATACAGTCAGTGATACAGCTCTGTGGCTATAAAATATGGAAGCCTATTGCGGCCATTTCAGAATCTCGTCCCCTCGCCGCGAGAAGTCGAGGGCGAGAACACGAGAACACGAGAAGTCGAGGGCGAGAACACGAGAACACGAGAAGTCGAGGGAGCGAGAAGTCGAGGGCGAGGGAGCGAGAGAGCGAGAAGACGAGGAAACAGGGCGAGAATACGAGGATCTCGCCCCGAGAACACGAGATTACTTTCACCTCGACTTCTCGTGTTCTCGTCCCTCGACTTCTCGCTCCCTCGTGTTCTCGCCTTTGAAAAACCTCGTGTTCTCGCTCCCTCGCCCTCGACTTCTCGCTCCCTCGACTTCTCGCCCTCGACTTCTCGCCCTCGACTTCTCGTGTTCTCGTGTTCTCGCCTTTGAAAAACCTCGACTTCTCGCTCCCTCGCTCCCTCGCCTTTGAGTCAATCTCGTCTTCTCGTGTTCTCGCTCCCTCGCTTCGTCACAATCTCGTCTTCTCGTGTTCTCGCTCCCTCGCCTCGGAAGTGCAGTTATTACGCATGTCCACTGACTACCGTATTTGCATTTGTATTTTGACATGGATTATAATAAACGAAAATGTTTGAAGTTCTAGAAAATGTAATAGTCCTAAACAAGCTTAATCTCCTCTTGCACAGATAGTATTGTATTCTGTAATTGATTTTAAGTCTTCAGTCAAATCTTTCTTTGCTCTCTAAAAATATTCATCGGGTGTTTTCACTTGATGCGTGGTTTTGTCAGTGCTGCAGGATGTAGAGCCTGACAAGGGACAATGTATAGTTGTTCGAATGGGATTTTAAAAAACGATGTCCTGTGTCTGGAATCGCAAGGGAGTTGGTTCTACGGGGGCTCACTGGGTAGGACGTTTGCTCTGTAACTTCTTCAAAGTTCCTCGTGATTTTTGGCGATGTTCACTATTGTCAGTGGTGTAGGACGGAGAACTTAGCAATAGACAAAGTATAATAGTTCGGATGGCATAAAAATAACCGAAGTCCTGTAGAACAGAGAGCTTAGCAAGAGACAAAGTATAATCATTCGGAATGAATAAAAATAACCGAGGCCTCGTGTCCGGAATCTAATTGAAGTGGGAACTACGGTGGGTCAGTGAGTGGGACGTTTGCTCTCTTACTTCAGTGGTGTAGGAGGAAAGAATTGACAGGGGACCACGTATAGTCGTTCGGGTGGCATAGAAAAACAATGTCCCGTGTTCGGAATCAAAATGAAGTGGGAGCTACGGTGGCTCAGTGAGTAGGACGTAAATGTTTGGAGCCACGGCAGCTAAGTGGGTAAGACGCTGGCTCACTAAACTGAAGGTCACGTGTTCGATCCTTGCATTGGACAAGAAAGTTTATCGGGTTTTCCGATGTGGTTTCCCCATGTCATTGCATTGGTGCAGGACGGAGGGTTTGGCAAGGACAGTTGTCTATTTGTTCGGATGGGATGAAAATCCTTATCTGTAAATTGACGTACACGTAAAAGATCCCTTGGCAGCCTGGATGCGATATAAGAGGAGACCTAAGTGCCGCTTTCCGAGCACAATTTCCCTTATAGCACAGTCGGAGCAGAACAGTAGGACGTCAAACCATATTTCATTTCATTTCATCAAAGTTCATCGGAAATATTCTAGCGGGTTTTTTCCATATCAGTGGAGAAGGAAGGGTTGGGTTAAAAGAGCGAGGTCATGTGTCCAGATTCGAAATAAGTTGGAGCTGCGGTGGCTCAATGCGTTGTCTAGCCTTTCTTGCGAGGTACCCGTAGGACGGAAGGCCTGAGGACAGCATGTCGTTCGGATGACATGGAACAGCGAGGTCTCGTATAGGCTACACATTGGCGTGCGTGTGTGTGTGTGGGGGGGGGGGGGCTCGGTTTCGATACCCGCTTCTTTCTATGATGCTAATATTATCAAATAAACTACTCGTAGTTTACCCGCCTATACACGGGCCCAAATTCGCCCGGGGTCCAAGTTCGCCCATGGCCCAAATTTGCTAGGGGCCCATATTCGCCCAGTGCTCAAATTCCCACGGGACCTAAATTCGCCCGAGGTTTTATTCGTTCGTGGCCCAAATTTGCCTGTAGGACAGATTCGATGGCCTAAAATACATGTACGTGGTCGTTCTTTTCAATTTGATACGAGATATGTGGGGGTTAATCGCGGCGACGAAGCGTAATTCGCCTTGGGCCCGAATTCACTGACCTAAAACATTCCTGTTGTGATGCTGGTTAATTTAATAACACATAATAATGTGTAGGTGGAGTATACAAACATACATAAACACACCCATACACACTTAGATTTTATTTATAATATATATATTAAAGTAGATAAAGTAGGCTACAAGTACTTCTTTGTTTACGGTAGACAATGTATAAAAAAATAGAAAAAATACGTCCAGGCAAAAAATTCTCCACTTTAGGCCTACATATATATGCCGTGGTGAGAAATTTCTAGCTAGCCTGCTTCTGTTTTCCGTCCTAGCAAGTTTCGGGTAAAAAAAGGTACATCATCTAATTCTTCTAGTATTACTTCATTGTCACGCGACTTTTCTGTTATCCATTCTTTGACGTTTGACAGAAGCCGTAAAATAAATACAGGCTTACTTAATGTGCGATGGTATTTGAATTCCGCGGTGATTTGGTTTTAACAAATCACGTGACATAGCTCGCCAATCAGACACACATAATGGAAGGTCGAGTAGAGTCAAAGGTTACCGTTCTGTGTTGATAGTAAATATGGCGGAAGGATAGCGAAAACTGAATACTTGTGAATATTTTGTTAAAAACACTAAGCTAAAACCGTTCAATGCGACAAGCTGGGAACAATTTTAGGTATTGGCTAACCATTGGATCGAATTAGATGGAAATGGCAGGTTTGTGCCGGAGACAAATGCTGATTTGTAAGACAAAGAACTCCAGGAATGTGCAGACAAAGTTCTCAATCATTGGGGTATACTAATAATACAGAGTTCTCACATTTCAACTTAAAAAAAACCCCAACTGTGTATGAAACTTATCACGATTCCAAACTTGTTGACGAAAGTTTGAAAGTGATGTTAGAAGCAAGCAGCTAAAATTTTACCAACAAAAAAAGAATAATTGGTCTGGTTAATTTGTTAAGGGGATCATTTAACAAGTTGATTGATAAAGATAGATATTCTTATATTCCTAAATGCATGACAACTATTGACAACGCGCAGTCACCGAGGAGTAAGGACTACTCGAATCAAGACCACTCAGACCAATAAGGACTTAGATGGTGAAGACTGTCACCATTGAGGTGAAACACCATGCACAGTACTTTAAGAAATATACCCAAGATGTTATGGAGAAAAAGAGAACCAAAATAGATGAGTTGGTACAAGAGCACATGTTAGGCCCTATTTATGAAAAAAATATGTGTGAATTAATTCCACACCAGATTGACTTTGCATGTGTCCCCTGGATGAAAATGTTGCTTTGTCCCTTGCACCACCAATCAAAACGGGGGCCTATTCTGGCGCATTCCCCCCGGGTTGCCTTACTGTAGCTGCAAAATTTTTTCCCCCTTTTGTTAAACACTACTGTTTAAAATGACAGGGTTAGGGTAACTAGAGATCAAGCACCAAATAAAATTTTCACTGTGGATACAAATCAGGCTGCATTACAGATAGATGTACTTGTTACAAGTGAAAACTTTCTTGTATGGATTTGTGTAAATTGTTCGACAGTGACATTGATTTTAATACTGATGATGATATCTATGAAATTATGTGATTTTTTATGAGTAGGCTTAAACCTGTATTCATGTACATGTATTTTTTAAGCAGTTTTTAAATACATTTAATACATATTTTAAAAAATGTTTTAATTGAATGTACTGTATATGACAATAAATTTTCATGTTATATTTTGTCACTATGCTGATTAATATTGTATGGTTTTGTTTTATTTTTATTCTATTTCATTTCTGAGGTGGTTTATCTTGTCAGTGGTGCAGGCCGTGGGGAGGGGGTGACTGACGAGGTACAAGGACAGCTGTCTAGTCGTTCTGATGTGATGAGAGTAGGCCGTAGCGCCGCTGCCCTGGTAAAATTTCCATGATAGCACACTGTATAGCATATGCCCATCTTCATTAGTCAAGCTTAGGAACACAGCAGGAGGACGTTAAACAGCATTTTATTTTTTTATTCTGTTTCATTTCCGACGTGGTTTTTCCTTGTCAGTGGCGCAAAAGGAGGGTCTAACAAGGTACAAGGACAGCTGTCTAGTTGTTCGGATGTCACGTAAAACCGAGATCCCTTGTATTCATTGGTGTGCATGTAAAAAGGTACGATGACAGCCATCTAGTTGTTTGGATGTGACGAAAAACCGAGGTCCCTTGTATACATTGGTGTGCACGTAAAAAGACCCCTTGGCAGTTGGAATTCGATAGCACACTGTATAGCATATGCCAATCTTCATTAGTCTAGCTTAGGAACAGAGCAGTAGGACGTTAAACCCCATTTTATTTTTTTATTCTGTTTCATTTCTGACGTGGTTTCTCCTTGTCAGTGGTGCAAAAGGAGGGTCTAACAAGGTACAAGGACAGCTGTCTAGTCGTTCGGAGAGGGAGAGAGAAATGGGGTTTAACGTCCACTCGACACAAACTAGGTCATTTCGGGACTAACATGGTTCAATTTTATTTCAATGATTCGCTTGCGCCTAGGGGTCTTTAGCAGTGGGAGGAAACCGGAGGAAACCCACGAGGTTGAGAAGGCGCCCCTATCTCCATGCCACATACGCTTACACCAGGGATCGAAACCACAGCCGCAAGCCAGAGGTGACCAGCCAGCTAGAGGCCGAAGCGCGGCACTCTAGACCACTAGGCCATCCCAACCCCCCTAGTCGTTCGGATGTTACGTAAAACTGAGGTCCCTTGTATTCATTGGTGTGCCTGTAAAAAGGTACAAGGACAGCCGTCTTGTTGATTGGATGTACCGAAAAACCGAGGTCCCTTGTATACATTGGTGTGCACGTAAAAAGACCCCTTGGCAGTTGGAATTCGATAGCACACTGTATAGCATATGCCCATCTTCATTAGTGTAGCTTAGGAACAGAGCAGTAGGACGTTAAACCCCATTTTATTTTTTTATTCTGTTTCATTTCCGACGTGGTTTCTCCTTGTCAGTGGTGCAAAAGGAGGGTCTAACAAGGTACAAGGACAGCTGTCTAGTCGTTTGGATGTGACGAAAAACTGCGGTCTCTTGTATACATTGGTGTGCATGTAAAAAGGTACAATTACAGCTGTCTAGTCGTCCGGATGTGATGAAAAACCGAGGTCCTTTGTTTACATTGGTGTGCACATAAAAAGATCCCTTGGCAGTTGGAATTCGAAAGAAGAGTAGGGAATAGTGCAATACCCGGCCAAATTTCCCTCATAGCACACTGTATGGTGTATGCCTGTTTTCATTAGCCCAGTACATGTATAGGAACAAAACAGTAGGACGTTAAACTTCATTTCATTTCTAATTCATTTTACTGGAATCATTAAGATAACTATTTGTTTTTCTCTTATATCTATTTTTATTTACTGGTATATATCTTGTACAGTGTAAATGGGCACAAGACCTGATCTGTGTGTATTCTGTGAATATAACAATCTGAACAGCAGATTAGAAACCGTTCTCCAGAACAATGATATTATTATAATTATTATATACATTTTTCATCAATACTTGTGGTGTGTTAGATCCCTGCATTGGCCAAGAAAGTTCATCTCAATTTACCGGTGTGGTTTCCCCTTGTCAATGATGCAGAACTGACAGGGGCGTAGCCGTGAAATATATATTGGGGGGGTCCGCAACGGTGGGGGGGGGGTACCCCCATAAATTTTGTTTAAAGTCTCAGTCTTCTGTAAACATTGTTTTGGCATATTTTACGGGGTTAAACTAAAACATCACACCAATACAACGTTTATCATGTTTACTACAGACAGCGGCACTGGTCTTCCCCGAGAGACGAAGAAGCGTGGCTTACCCCTACCTAAGAAAATTTTGGAATATTTGACGGCTGCAAACACCTTTTCCTGCTATTTCAGCCCATGAACAAAGCAATTCTGACTCGAATTCCAATCAATCGATTACACCCATGAAGACGTGACTGTTGGGAGAAAATTTTGAGAATTTAACTGCCACAAACGCGTTTTCCTGCTATTCCAGTCTGTAACCTGTGAATACAGCAACTTCAATTTGGTTCAACATAGCCTACCTGGCTGCCCAGAATACCAAACAACCAATCAATCGTCGCGGGCTATGGGAGCCTCACCCTCCCGGAGAAAATTTTGAAAATTTAACAACCGCAAATGCGTTTTCTGCTATTCTAGCCTGTGTGAGCAACTCCAAAAGTATCCAATGGTTTTGTAACCGAAATCCCACTCTGAATTCCAACCATCCAATCACACTGTTGCATTCACAAGTAATAATCGATTCCCGAAAAATGTCGCACAAAGTAGAGTGGCCCCAGACAAAATGTTTTAATCAATAGTCAACTCAGTATAAATTCGCGGTATTCAATTAAAAGAAAAGTGAAATTAGTGTTTTATTAGGAAGCAAAACTAGAAATGCCCGAAGCAGGTTTACGGGCTGCGGCCAGTTTGTTTTCTTCGCAGGGCGAGGAAGCGGAGCAGACCTTGTATGGACACCCCAAGAAAATTTTGGAATATTTGATGGCCGCAAACGCGTTTTACTGCTATTCCAGTCCTAAAATTAGTGTTTTATTAGATTTCGGGCACTTTATTTTGCCAAATTTTGGGGGGGGTCCAAGTATATTCAGACCCCCCCAGGAAAACAATTGGGGGGGTCCGACCCCCCCGGACCCCCCCATGTGTGACGCCCATGAGAACTGAGGGGCCTGACAAGGACAGCTGTCTAGTCGTTAAGATGGTATGGGAAAACGTGGTCCAGTGTACACATTGGCGTGCACGTAAAAGATCCCTTGGCAGTTGGAATTCAATATAAGTGTAGGCTGTAGCGGTGCTGCCCGGGCAAAATTTCCTCATAGCACACTGTATAGCATATGCTTGTCTTCCATTAACCCGGGTTAGGTGCAGAAGAGTAGGACGTTAAAACCCATTTCATTTCATTTACTAGTAGTGGGGGGGTTGGGATGGCCTAGTGGTTTAGAGTGCCACGCTTCAACCTCTAGCTGGCCGGTCACCTCTGGCTTGCGGCTGTGGTTTCGATCCCTGTGTGAGCGTATGTGGCATGGAGATAGGTTGCCTTCTCAACCTTGTGGGTTTTCCTCCGGGCACTCCAGTTTCCTCCCACTGCTAAAGACCCATACGCGCAAGCGAATTATTGAAATAAAATTAAACCATATGTTAGTCCGGAAATGACCAAAATTTGTGTCGAGTGGACGTTAAACCTCATTTCTCTTACTAGTAGTGTATGGTATTGTTGTGTATGAGGAAATTTATATTATTGCGTTTGTTTATTTTTGCCAAAATCGTTTTCATGTGTATTAAGTATGTATTTCTCTTGGATATTGTTTTACTGAAATAGTTTTTTATAAAAAATACTTGTTTCCAGTAAATAACAGATTCTTTCAATCATTGGTGCTATTTCTCTACTGTTGACCATATTTATTCCACAGACCTGGGATTACTCGTTTTCATCGTGTCACTGCAACATTTAATATGTGGTATTATACAGTAATCCCGGCATATTTTCCACAGGTACATTGGGACAGGAACGCCCTTATTAGACTATGGCACACCTGATCTATACATCAGATGGTATTTTTTTTTAAATATGAATTACATGTTTGATAGTAAATATTATATTATTTAGCATCAAATATGGATAAAATAAGATCAAAAATTTAAAATATGTTCAGAAAATAACAGAAACTCAAAAACTTTGAAAAATCACATAGACTCTATTAGTATTATTATATTATAGGTCTGGTGTGCCTTAGTCTAATAAGGGCGTTCCTGTCCCCATGTACCTGTGATATTTTCAGAAAAATTCTCTCTGACAAATGGAAACAAACCAACGTGTTCCGTCTCGTAAAAGGTATTCCATGGTCTAATTATGGCTATTGACCCGTGACCCTATGACGTTGATTTTTAGTTTCTGATATTGTCTTAGAATTTGATTTTTTCACCCCAGTATGGTTACACTTGACAAATGTAGTTCGAGGCGTAATTCTAGTGCTGACGTATTGTGCAATGCATCGGAAAAGAAATGTATGCGACAGTGGGAGAAACCGGAAAAACCCCACACGACGAATCGAAACCGAACGACTACACGTTATCCCTTGCAAGGCCCTCCGTCCTCCATCCTACACAACTGACATGGGAGGACATCTCCAGACATTTAGCCCGATGCGCTTCGATGAAGCGAGAGAGCAAACGTCCTACACACTGAGCCATTGTAGCCACCACTTCATTACGATTTCGGACAAAGAACCTCGTATTTTATATATAATACCGTTCAAACGACTATACGTTGTCCCTTGCCAGGTCTTCAATCCTATACCACTGACAAGCAGGAACCCGACCGAAAAATCCTGAAAAACTTTGATAAAGTAAAAGAGCAAACGTCGATCCTACTCACTGAGCCATCGTAGCTCCATTTGTATTCCGGCCACGGGATCTCGGTTATTTGTATTCCATCCGAACAACTATTCTTTGTCCCTTCTCAGGCCCCCGTCCTACACCACTTACACCACTTGGTATTCGATCCCTGCATTGGAAGAGAAAGTTCATCCAGATTTTATTTCGGGCGTGATTTCTCCTTGTCAGTGATGCAAAACGTAGGGCCTGTCAAGGACACCTATTGGCGTGCACATAAAAGATCACTTGGAAGTTTAAATTCGATATAAGAGTAGGCCTTAGCGCCACTGCCCGGGCAAAATTTCCTTGATAGCACACTGTATTATTGTATCGTATGCCCGTCGTCATTAGCCCAATTTAGGAACAGAACAGTAGGACGTTAGACCCCATTTTATTTCATTTCATTTCATTTAGATTCCGGACACGTCACCTCGGTTATTTTTATTTCATCCGAACGATTATACGTTGTCTCTTGCTAGGCTCTCTGTTCTACACCAGTGACAAGGGTGGACATAGGCAGAAAAATCGCGATGAACTTCGATTAAGTTAGAGAGAAAACCTCCTACGCAGTGAGCCACCGTAGAACCAACTTCATTTCGATTCCGGACCTGGTTTTTAAAAATCCCATTCGAACAACTATACATTTTCCCTTGTCAGGCTCTCCATCCTGCAGCACTGACAAAACCACGCATCAAGTGAAAACTCCCGATGAATATTTTTAGAGAGCAAAGAAAGATTTGACTGAAGACTTAAAATCAATTACAGAATACAATACTATCTGTGCAAGAAGAGATTAAACTTGTTTAGGACTATTACATTTTCTAGAACTTCAAACATTTTCGTTTATTATAATCCATGTCAAAATACAAATGCCGATACGGTAGTCAGTGGACATGCGTAATAACTGCACTTCCGAGGCGAGGGAGCGAGAACACGAGAAGACGAGATTGTGATGAAGCGAGGGAGCGAGAACACGAGAAGACGAGATTGACTCAAAGGCGAGGGAGCGAGGGAGCGAGAAGTCGAGGTTTTTCAAAGGCGAGAACACGAGAACACGAGAAGTCGAGGGCGAGAAGTCGAGGGCGAGAAGTCGAGGGAGCGAGAAGTCGAGGGCGAGGGAGCGAGAACACGAGGTTTTTCAAAGGCGAGAACACGAGGGAGCGAGAAGTCGAGGGACGAGAACACGAGAAGTCGAGGTGAAAGTAATCTCGTGTTCTCGGGGCGAGATCCTCGTATTCTCGCCCTGTTTCCTCGTCTTCTCGCTCTCTCGCTCCCTCGCCCTCGACTTCTCGCTCCCTCGACTTCTCGTGTTCTCGTGTTCTCGCCCTCGACTTCTCGTGTTCTCGTGTTCTCGCCCTCGACTTCTCGCGGCGAGAAGACGAGATTCTGAAATGGCCGCAATAGGCTTCCATAATAAAAGTCTTTGTGTTGGACTGTTTTTAGGGGGTTAGTAAAATGTCCAGATTTACATCATTAACAGGGAGACACAGGGGGAGGGGGGAGAGATACTTTGGACAAGTGGAGGACGATTGGAAATCGCAAATTGATATGGTTTCTTTCTCAGTTTAGTTGTATTTATGTAAAAAATTCTGTTAATAAAGTTAAAACAGTACTGTAAAAAATATCTGTTTTTAAAATCCCTACTTTCTGTTATTTGAAGGAAATTATCCGTATTATCACAGAAATATCTGTGATTTGAGATAAATAACTCGTATTTTTACCATAAAAAATGTTGTTTTACATGCATTTCTGTCTTTGGACAGAAACGTAGGTAGTTTTACATACTTTTCAGTATACTAACTGATAGAGACTGTTTATTAACAACATCAATTGTATTATTAATCAAAAGACCTGTAATATTCCAGAATAACCTGTATATTAAAGGCACTGTTCTGTTAATTCACATGAGGCGTTTTTACGAGAAACCGATTATGGCTAATCGATTTGCAAATCTTTTTAAAACGCATTTACGGCAAAAATTAGCCTAATCGGTTTCACCTAATTTTCGTATTTACCACGACGATTTGCCAAATCGATTATGCAAATCTTCCAACTTGCTCGCCTGGCGGATTGGCGATTCGATTTCCAAGATGGCGTCCACAACAAGCGACACGACGTACCTGACGCTAGTTCATTTTCTTCCGAATTTCACGTTAAAATATGTATATCATGGACATTTCTAATACGAATTTGTGGCAATTGGGAACAGTGAACTGGTACACTTATCGTTTTTATTTTTGGGTGTTTTCCCAAAGACCAGAATAAAGAAAATTGATTTTTTAAAACATTTTTCCCAATTCTTCTGTCTTCAGCCATCTTGCGGGGCAACTCGTCGCGTTTATGAGAACCGATTCGAATACCAAACCCGAGACCTACGTCATGTACAAACCGAGATAGGTAATCGAAACCGATTTGTTTTCTCGTAAAAACGCTTATAGTTATACTGTTGTATTCGGTTAACGCATGCGCGTCGCAGACATAACTTATGGCGGCGAATGTTTGAATGTGCACTGACGATGCAGAATAAAGAAAAGAGAGAAATCAACACTAAAATGTGAAGGTATGTCTTTCTAATAATATTTATGTGTGAAGGAAAATCTACAGCATAAGTAGATACTGCGTGTGTTATTGGATTGAAAGACGCAACCTCTGTTTTAGTTTGCTGTTTTTTTATGTTTAGTTTCCAAGATCAATGCACATAGTGGCCATGCATGCAAATGTGTGTTGTGTTGTGAATTTGAAATCGACAAAGTAAACAATATTACGGTGTAAGAAACACGATGGTTCAGAGAATATGATGCTGGATTATTAACATTATCCAAGAAAGCTACCTGTGCTTACATTGACCCTGCACGCCAAAGACCCTAAAGCCGTAATCAGTTATCTCGGCGAGAGGATACTCCATGACATATATATGCAGGAAAGTTAACGGCTTTTTATTTCATGTCCTGTATGCAGTGCTTCGTCATTTTGTTTCAGGTTTGTATGGAAGTAACAGAATTTGCAAGAGGACAGAGCAACGGCAGAAAGTAGTAAATCTGGCATTCAGAAAATTCAAAATTTGAAGGAATTCACGATTTCTTGCTCTTAATTTCTGTTCATGTTTAATATCTTTGTACATTCATATTGAACAATTACATTTACAGAAAATAAATTATTTTTTTACGGATGATTTTGTTTTATATTTAACAAAAATAATTCCGTTAAAGAACAGAAAATCTTCTGGCAGCAGATTTACCAGATTTTTTCCTGTAATTTTACAGATACACGCTTCTGTGACTTAACAGAAATTATCTGTTAAAGAACAGAAAATCTTCTGGCAGCAGATTTACCAGATTTTTCCTGTAATTTTACAGATACATGCTTCTGTGACTTAACAGAAATTATCTGTTAAAAAACGATAAAAATTACAGAAATTCTGGTAAATCTGCTGCAAGAATTTTTTTTTTTTTTTTTTATTTTTAACAGTGTAGTGATAAATTTAAAACCCAATTTCATCTAAGTGAGGCATATTTTTTGACATAGCTGAATGGAAATAAACTAACGTGTTCAAAAGGAATACGTTTGCAAAGTTTCGAGACATTCCATAAAGAATTCTGCCCTACATAGGCGAATCACACACACAAACACACACCGTCACATGTGCAGATATGGGCGACGGCATATAAGGAGTGGAAATCTCTTTGTATTAAAATTTAACACAATTATAATCAATGTAATAAACCATTTTTGGTGCCACTATAAGAGAAGGCTGCACTCTGCTTGATAAACAGCATATTTCTGGGGATTGTTATTATTTGGCCGGGAAATGCAGCTGCAACAGTCTGATCGATTGATTGGGTGATTGCATTTCAGATGGGCACAATTCTATAAACAATTGGTCTAATTTCCAGGAATTGTATTCGGGGGTTTGAATGCAGGAAGAAATGCCTTTGTGGCTGTATAATTCTCAAAATTTTCTAGAGAAGCCCCTGCCCACACAACAATACATAGGTATATCATGGGACAATTCGTTTTTTCACTTCTATCCCGCAACATGATTAAAATACAGATCTATACATTGTATTTCGTTTCGTTTATTATATACTCTCCCAAAAAAGAAACGCAAAGGTACATTTCGTCGTCGGTATATCCTCGCTCTACCATCGCCTTGTTGCAACAAGAACCGCGACACGTCGCTAAACCAAACTGCTTTAAAGTGTTGCTATGGCCATACCCTCAGTGTCTGAACCCATTAAAGTTGGATTTCATGGTGTCGGCGTATTTCAAAAACAGAAGCTCTAACGGGGACGTCTGCCTCGTTATTCGGTTTCACGTAGCCGTTTACGGACTGTCTGGTAAGAGATTCTACGCAGTCCGGGAATTGCTGCTGCAATAGAGGTCGCTGTTAAAAACCATTTACGCCAATGACGTAACCGGAAGTGACTATCCAAGACAGGTGGGGTCACTCTTGTTTGGCCTGAACTTGAGCGGTCACGTGTTGAACTTCGCTGTCGGTACCTATCCCCAAGGCGAGAAATGGAATTAAGGGAAACATTCCGCAGCCTAGTTACACCTGTCTTGGATTCACCTGCTTGTAATCGACCAATAGCGCTGTTGCGTTGATCTTCGTTCAGATGTGGCATCACTTGCTTCGTTGAGTGTTTGCATGTGTAACTGATTAGGAAACCGAGAACCCCGGGATTTTAAAGGCCTTAGATTTAGGTTCCATGCGAAAAGCTCGTGAAGTTGTTAAATTAATGTTTCTTGGTGCAATCAAGCGATAACAAATTTCGACAAAAAGGATTACCAGTCACCATTAGTGACACTACATATTAAAACCAATAATGAATTTCTTTTATCCTTACATAATGACATTGAAACAAGTAAGATTTATGGAAAGAACGACTTCGTTTAAATAAAAAAATGATGAAAAAGGGGTTGTGCGTTTCTTTGTTTGAAGAGTATATAATTTTGACGGCCTACACTACATGAAGATGTAACAAGTTGTAGTAAAAGGTCGTGTCAGGGGACATACTAGCAATTTTTTATCCTATGACGTCAGATATTTGATTAACCAATCAGTAGTTATGTTACAAGTGGATTACCCACAGTTCCGTGGAGTGTCGGTGAAGTAGATTACAGGAAATTTGTTCGTTTGCAGATATGAAATAAAACAACTCTATACAGAGAACCGAATAATTCAACAATAACAGAACATTTTTTTTAAAAAAGATAATAATCCCCCTTTTTATTTACAACCTTTAACAACGTCCACTGCCAAGGTATCACAACTGAATTTTATGTTTAAAGAAATAAAACTACATTACACCCTTATAGGGGAATTGTAAAATTATGTGTCCTTCAATCGATACTGTCCTGAATACGATCCCACAAAATATATGTGTAACTATAGGTTACTAACTCCTTTAGTAAATACACTTTGAAAACCTTAAATACCATAACTATTCAAACACTCTTTCAGACTAACCTATAATTCGTGTGCTTCCCTCACATTTGTAGGTAAAGTAAAAGCATGTTTGTCCACACCAGTTATCTCTTCAAGAATATCTAAGAAATAGTTTTCGCAACCATACAATGGGTATTCCAAGCTGTATTCATCGATAATTTCTTGGAGAATTCCCATATTACACGACAAGGGAAGAGATCGGTCTTCATACCCATATACTTGTAGTTGGTGGTATAGAGAACACTGGGTATTCCACTCACTTGACAATTTCGTTGAGCTCTTATCCTGTGAACATTCCAGGTACTTTGGAAAACCATCAGTTGATATTTAATTACCGGCAGGAAACATAAACGAATACATTGGATAACAATTGGGTTTAATTGGTCTAGTTCTCCAGAACTTCGCATGTCACTGAAGTAATTTCTCCTGAATTCAGAAACGGTTTGACTTAAGGATCCCCAGAACCTCTCGATTCCTTGATTTCCGGTTGACCGTCCACGCAAGAAAGGTGGCATGTCCGTAGATTCTTGCTGACTTAGAACAAACGCAGTCTGTAAATCCCTAACAATGCCGTTTCCGTCCCATCATCTAACCTTACACATCTAGGAATTCTCTTAGTTTCCTTAACAAAGTTTAGATAGAATCTAGCGATGTATCGAGGGTTATTATTTGAAGGTCCAGCATTCAACCATAATAATTTTCTCGAAAATCCGTCTATAGTCCCGTGAATATCTTTAATTTATCGTAGCCGTCAATAGCCGTTAAGTAGTTTCCACATAATCCTGTAAACGACGGTAAAAAAACCTTCCCTTTGTAGACGCAAAAATGTTTCTAGTATAGTATGAAAATTTTGTCTTATGCTCTTTCTTCGTAAGCCAAGACGTCCTAACATCCGCTTTAAAGTTGAGATGCTTATGGATGTACTGTGGCATCAACCCAAAAACCCAAGTATTTCACACATACTGTACGATAATCCGTGGTAATATCTAATTAGTTTCTCTAAGGTTGCATTTTCCCTTTGAAATACAGGGTATGCTGCCACAGCTGTGATAAGAAGATAGACGATGACCTGAAATGATACCAATAAAATATCAATGAAACCGTGAAAATGAAATGAAATGGGGTTTAACGCCCCACTGTCCTGCAAAGAACTGGGCTAATAAAGACGGGCATACGCCATAGTGTGCAATGAGGGTAATTTTGCCAGAACAGCGGCACTACGACCTACTCTTATATCGAATTCCAGCCGTCAAGTGATCTTTTACGTGCGTGTCAATACACTGGACCTCGGCGTGTCGTCCCATCCGAACGACTAGATAGTTGTTCTTCTCAGGCCCTCCGTCCTGTATCACTGACAAAGGGGAACCACGCCGGAAATGGATGAACGTTTTAGGCCAATGCAAGGATCGAACACCCGACCTCCAGGCTAGCGAGCCAGCGTCTTACCCGCTAGCCACTGTCATCAATGAAATGAAATGATATGGGATTTAACGTCCTACTGTTCTGCTCCGACTTGGGCTAATGAAAACGGGCATACACCATACAGTGTGTTTGGAGGGAAATTTTGCCCGCACAGCGGCACTACGGCCTACTCTTATATCGAATTCCAACTGCCAAGGGATGTTTAACGTGGACACTAATGTGTACGTGGGACCTCAGTTTTTCGCCCCATTCGAACGACTAGACAGCTGTTTTTGTCAGGCCCTCCATCCTGTATCACTGACAAGGGGGAACCACGCCGGAAAATCGGGATGAACTTTCTCGGCCAATTCAGGGGATGGATCACTCGGCCTCCAGGCTAGCGAGCCAGCGCCTTACCCACTAGCCACCGTAACAAGACAGTAGCTATTTAAATATAGCTGAATTGTATTCTTATCCAGAATTCTGTAGTCAAAACTAACGTATGGGGAAACATAAATTGTCCAACACGTGCTTTAAAATAATTCGAAGGGGAAAATGGCGTAAGAGACAAAGAAAGTGTAATTTAAACTAAATACATACAGTTTTCATTTTCTACACAGAATGCTTTCTATCTTTCGAGAGATAAAGACCCGGCTTATTATGCAAGTGCCAGCAATAAACTGTACAGCTATCCTCTTGTTTTTGGACATGTCGACAAAAATCGTAATAATGTAAATACACCAACCGATTTTAATACTTTGACGACTTAAGAAATATCGAGATCTCGTCGTTTAGTGACCCGTGTTTTTGTCATTTTAAGAACTTGTTGACATCAATGCAAGAAATATTTTGCAATGTTCGGAAAATATCGCCATGCACTATATCGACATACATTATGGTGAAATAGAATATGTTGACAAAGCTTAAGAATAGCAATATCTTAACGCAAAAGTGCGATCGTGGAATGACATGACGACATACAACATAGCGCGTTGATTCAATTAAATCAACAAAAATTGTCTTTTCCAGGTAAAATCATCGCAATGATAACAATATGTTGACAAAAAACCTAAAATTTATCACGGTATTTATCGCACTATTGACCCCTATACGCTTCCATACTGATTGGTATCATGTCGTAATGTCGTGATGTCGCCTTTCATAACGCGACAACCCGACAACCCGACATCACGACATTTCTACCCGACATCACGACATTTTTACCCGACAATACGACACTAAAAATGTCGTGATGTCGGGTAAAAATGTCGTAATGTCGGGTAAAAAAGTCGTATTGTCGGGTTGTCGTGATGTCGGGTTGTCGGGTTGTCGCGTTATGAAACAAAAAACTGGCAATTAAGAAAATCGTTGATCAAGTGGAAGTAGATTCACACTCACATTGCATTTTGAGTTGCATTCGTATCCATTTGTATACGTCCACATTCATTATGTGAACCGTCTTCATTAGCTCAGTCGGAGCAGAACAGTAGGACGTTAAGCCCCATTTCATTTCATAATGTGAACATATTATGCCGCCGCCCTTGTCTGTGTGTCTGTCATTGAGTTATCATCCGATTGAAACGTGATCATGGGCCATAACTCTGGCAGTAATTATCTGGCAGTGAAAATCAATGGGCTTCTACGTCTCATGGCCATGAACACTGCATATAAATTTAAAATCAATCGGATGATAACTTTAGGCCCTAGAGAGTCCACAATCTGACCGACGGACGGACTGCCGGACAGACGGGGGCGACGACGATATATTTCAATGTGGGCGTATAAAATTTGCAACCTGTAGGGTGTTTACCATCCTGTCTTGATCATGCTAAATCTGAACAAAATCTCATAAGAATTACAGCCTGAAAGGTGTTTACAGACAAAATATTCACGAAAAGTGGGCGTGACAACGTCCCTATGGGTCGGGCATGCATTTACATTAGTAGGTGCCATTTTCTCTTTGAAAATAATGCTCATGCCAAATTTGAAGAAAATCCATTAAGAATCGCGGCCTGTAGAGTGTTTACAGACAAAATATTAACATAGGTACCATCCTGTTATTGAAATGATTGACCATATGCCGAATTTGAACAAAATCTGTTAATAATTGCAACCTGTAGAATATTTACAGACAAAGCAATAACAAAAAAGTGGGATTGGCACCACCCCGCGGGGTAGGGCATGCACCCGGAGAAAACCCACGAGGTTAGACAGACGACCCTACTCTTTGTCATGTACAAGCTTGGGCTGGATACCACACCCCTTGACTCAATGACAGACACACAGACAAGGGCGGCGGCATAATATGTTCAGATTATGAAATGAAATGGGGTTTAACGTCCTACTGTTCTGCTCCGACTGAGCTAATGAAGACGGTTCACATTATGAATGTGGACGTATACAAATGGATACGAATGCAAGTCAAACTGCAATGTGAGTGTGAATCTACTTCCACCATTTTCTTAATTGCCATTTTTTTGTTTCATAACGCGACAACACGACAACCCGACATCACGACAACCCGACAACCCGACATCACGACAACCCGACAATCCGACAACCGGACAATCCGACAACCGGACAATACGACATTTTTACCCGACATCACGACATTTTTAGTGTCGTAATGTCGGGTAAAAACGTCGTGATGTCGGGTAGAAATGTCGTGATGTCGGGTTGTCGTGTTGTCGGGTAGAAATGTCGTGATGTCGGGTTGTCGGGTTGTCGCGTTATGAAAGGCGACATCACGACATTACGACATATGATACCAATCAGCCACCATATAATTGGCATTCGTGTGTAAGCTAAAACGGTGACTACAGCATCCGTAGGCAACACACTTCTTTGTTTTGGGTATCACATGTCCAGACATCTGCCCTTTGAGTAATGTCCGAGACGATTGAAACTATGCCCCCGTTCCTCCCAAGGAGCCATGGATATCTTTAAAAGAATGCGAATTTGGTAAACAGAGCCAACATAATTTGTCTTCACAAAGATGGGGGTCGCATTGGCCTGCTTCCCTGAAGAACTCATGTTCGATCCCGGTGGTTTCATATTGTCAGTCATGACCACCCCGACTCCTTCCCCTTGTCAGTGATGCAGCCTGCAGGACAGAATGCCTCGTAGGCACGGATACAATCGATGTGTCCTCGGTTGTCACAGCCTACGTGTACATGACAGAAACATTGCAGTTTCAAATATATCTACTGTCTAACATTACCAAAGCACAAACTATATAGTCACAACTTTACAGAGACCGATTGCTACGTAATGACTTGATTACTGAAATCAGTGTCCTCGTTATAATTCAAATAGCCAGCTGTTTTGTGTATGATTTATCAACAGTATCCTTGTGGTTAAGATCAAGAAGAATTATGCCCCGTTTAATGGAAAAAATGAATAAATTTTACTACACGAAACCCATGAATACCAAACAAAGTAAATAACAGATAAGGACAAATCGAGTTATCCCTTGAGGTTGCCATATTTTTCAGAACTTAATTACAAAGATCTTCGCCCAATCAGGATTGTTTGTTGGTCATTTTTCCATCTCAACGATTAAGCTGCGGTAAATACAAACAGTCGACAGATAATCAAACTCCGGCACAAAACGGGGATTGAAAAATCTTTCTCTAAATACACGCCTTTTAACGGAGAGTTTGGGGGTAATCACTTGATGGTGACCATAATGATGACCATGGTCCATCCAAGCAATTGGTTGCTTTCTAGAATATGATAAATTTTTTTGATAGTGCCTCTAATGAATTGAATAGATTAATTCAGAAATCAATGAAAGGGCGGTCGGCAAAATGACATAATGAGTTAGCTCAGAAGCCTCCGTTTTTTGCGACGGTGTTTAGGAAGCTTCATTTATTAATGTATCTGCTTCCACAATTAAAAGAACGACGGAAAGGGAGGGACCTTTTGATAGCGTTTTAAATCATTGTCCTTTTGGTAATAAGCGAGAGCCAGTTGTTTAGTTAAACATTCCTTATGCAAGAGCTACAGGTCATTGTGTAGGACAGAATGTTATCTAAATCTTTAATTAGACATTTATTAACTCATCAAAACCATAATCAACATCTCGATGTCAACGCTAGCCTACGATATCTATTGGATTAGAATCCGATTTGCGGTTCATCATACCATCATGATTTAATCATGAAATGGATAATCGTGACTATGCCTATTATCGGACCGACTATAGAAATGATGATCAAGGCTAGTCCGAAAATTCAATCAATACCTGCCGTCATGTTGTGGCAGACCCTTTACTCCCTAGTATTTTATAATAAGTTTATCCGAATGCCCCGTGATTGCTTCTTTACCTGATTGATACATTATGCCAGATTTAGATAAAGAGCTGACAGTTTTCGCTATAATAATTCAAAAATCGATAATGAAAAGGGAATATCTTGAAAATGTTGTCAAATTATTCAATTCTGAGCCACGTTAGGGCTGTTTGGAGAATAGCTTAGGCCCTTGATGAATCGGTCTAGTATGGTACCAGGCGAGCCAGAGCTATATGTTTTAAACGGATTACTTACAATTCGAGGATAGATTTGAGCGTTGCGAAGGGCAACACACATGACATATAACCACACAATCTGTATGACGGTACAGATTAATAATCCGTCATTCTTAGATCATAATGGAGAGAGAGAGAGAGAGAGAGAGAGAGAGAGAGAGAGAGAGAGAGAGAGAGGCGGATGGGGTTTTACGTCCACTCGACACAAATGGTTCAATTTTATTTCCATAATTCGCTTGCGTGTAGGGGTCTTTAGCAGTGATGAGCCGGATAAAACCGACGAGGCTGGAGAGGCGATCTTACTCCTTGTCACGTATAACTTGGGAATCGAAAACAAGCCAGTTGTCTCAATGACAGCTCGCACGTGATATCTATTCAGCCATCCATTCACCCTAGATCATAATGGAAGACTTAAACCTTATTTCTGAACTAACATAATGGTATACTTTTGTTACAATAATGTACTTGTTCAAGCGATTTCATTAAAACTGTTCAATAATAAAAGTAAAAAAAAATCCAATCAAATCATGCATCCTCATTAAAACCTTAACCACTCATGCAAGACGACATAAACAAGGGAATGGTGCTCATTAGTAGGTTATCTGGGACGTCAATTGGTCACACTTGATAATCTATTATCTATTATTCAATGAAACGTAATTAATAAATCGTATATACCACACGGGTAGATACAATCGTAATGGATTCATATATATGGGTAAAAACTACGATTAATAACTATGTGTTTATAAACACAAAAAATAATACGGAACATAATTACTATTTTAATTTAGGTTTCCACTGTTGTGAGATACGTTAGGGTTGTTCTTATTGAGTACGTGCAGATACGTACGGATACGTTTAGATACGATCAACACGACAGCTACGACTGACCTCAATATATGATAAGATCAATCTGATTAAAGCACAAATCCTATTTCATTTTAGTTTTTATAGTTCAAAATTCCGTTTAACTTGTCTGGTAGAATTGGTATATAACCCGTTTCTGGATGATGTGAGGGATTTGCTAATGAAACGGTCTGTTATGGCGGTGTTTGGGGCGAAGAACACGGAACTATGAATAACCCTCTAGAAATATCAATGCAGTATAGGGTAGTTTTCATATTTTAAGGGGGATTTGAAATGAACTCTTGATAGATTAATTAGCTTTCGAATCTAGCCCAAATATATAATTAATTCGAACATTGTAAACGCGGGGAAGGAGAGCATCGTTAATGGGAACAGAACCATTAAAGATAACGTTAAAAAAGATGCACTACAATAAACCTACTCGATACCAAAGTGTCCCAAAATACCTATTCAATTGTTTGTAGTGTGGTTCTAGTTGTTGACGGGCGGACCTAGAGGGTGGCGGCATAATTCTGGGTTTATAAAGATGTATGCATTTGGTGACCTTACAACATTGCCTGCGTAATAAATAAACTATTCTGCAATCCAAGCCAATCATAAAGTGACTAAAGGAAAGGTAACTGTTTCACAGTTATACAATGGGCTTCCTCGCTGAAAGAATTCCCAGCAGGTGTCGCCAGTAAAAATGCGGTCCCACGTGACCTTGTCGATGGCAAAAGGACCGTGTTAAAATTATATATGCGTGAAGAAATGAAAAATACGCCAGATTAAAGAAATAAATCAACCACCTACTTCGCCAGTCAGGTTATCAAATCACAAGCTAGCTAGCATAATTATAATTATACTTTTATACATAAATGAAATATTATATTGCCATTTATAGAGTGGTTTATAGATAATGTTAGGTAAAACAACACCAACTTATGTAAATTTTCAAAGATGTAGCTGGCAATTACTTCATTTAAACATCAGATTAACATCTAAGCTCCTCCCATTCCATGCCGGCATATCAATAATATTTGATGGCCGTTGTTTTATAGAGGTAAACAGTCATTGCATAATCAGTTCGCAAATAACATTAGACATGTTACAACAACAATTAGGGATCTTTGAATTATTGCTGTCAATACTAGTTTTGAAAACATCAATTTGTCAGTCAAGCGAGGGTGTCGCCGCATATTTACAATACTCTTATGCAATCACGGATAAACTATTTTCTCCGGTGTTAAAAACCGTTATCAGTGCAAGTATACTGACGTGTGGACTAGCTTGCTCAGACGATTCATTTTGCATTGCCTTTTCGTTTGATGAAACCCGAAATGAGTGTAGACTCTATGATGCAGACCTTGAGGATTCTCCTTTGCTTCCAGAGTACCCGGAAATAAACATATACAGTCTTCAAGGTAAGTAATGATGTTTTAATTTCGACTTCACACAATGCGTGTAGTGGGTGTCAAAGGAACGCTCCCGCTTAACACAGAATGTCGCCGAGCGAAATGAAGGAGATTTTTGAAATTCTGTCGCTTGACCACTGTCCTTTCAACCTTTTCTTGCACATCCCAAGCCTGTTAAACGGGGCATTTTATCCTAAACACGGATTAGTTTAAACAATATTTTATTCAATAACCTGAAATGGATTGAAAAACGGGCAAAGGCTTATATAGGTTCTCTCTGTTTACAATAGGCATTGGTGGACATATGTATAGATAGTGAGTTACAAAAACATATACACAGTTCTTGTGGTATAATCGTAGGGTACTACATTTTCATTTTAGATTATGAAATTTATATAAGATATAAAGTATTACATATTATAAATTAATATTAAATGTTAAAGTGTTAAAATCTCTTGCTATCTTTAATGTATTTTTGCGCTATGTTAAATATGTTCAAATTGAAAAAAAACGCAGATAGTTAAACACCCTTTTATTCTATTTCAATGTCTTCCCAAAGCACCCAAAGCATTTCGTCTCGCTCATTTACCATATTATAGTTTACTGTTGACATTTTAGAGACAGTTTTAATACCATTATCTCAAGATTACTTTAATATTATTATCTGAGGAATGCTATATATTATTATCTATGGGATGCTTTAGTATTATTATCTTAAGAAGGCTTTAAAACAATTCTCTAAGGAATGGTATAATACCATTCTCTAAGGAAAACTATAATACCAATCACCAAGGAATACTAACAATACCAATCACTAAGGGATGCTACTATACTATTCTTTAAGGAAAACTATAATACCAATCACTAAGGGATACTATAATAGCAAACACTAAGGGATGCTACAATACCAATCACTAAGGGATACTATAATACCAATTACTAAGGAATGCTACAATAACAATCACTAAGGGATACTATAATACCAATCACTAAGGAATGCTACAATACCAATCACTAAGGGATACTATAATACCAATCTCTAAGGGATGCTACTATACCAATCACTAAGGGATACTATAATACCAATCACTAAGAAATGCTACAATACCAATCACTAAGGGATACTATAATACCAATCACTAAGGAATGCTACAATACCAATCTCTAAGGGATACTATAATACCAATCAGTAAGGGATACTATTATACCAATCACAAAGGAATGTTTTAATACCAATCACTGAAGGTTGCTTTAATACCATTACCTGTAGACTGTCTTGATACTGTTATCAATAGAATGCCTTAATACCAGTCTTAAGAATGCCCCCAATCCACCCTAAAGAATGCCTCAATACCATTCTAAAGAATGCTTTAATACCATTCTAAAGAATGCTTTAATACCATTTTAATATTCGTGCAGCAGTGACGGGTTGTCGAAATTAACATATTCATACACAGATCACAGAGAAATGTTGGGTTGATATAAATGAGGCACAAATGGTTTACAATTATGTCTTGTCCATGTTTGTTATTGCAATGTCCCTCAATTTCAATCAAATATCTCAAAGTTTAAATAAACAAAAAAACCCCCGGAAAACAGCAGGAATTCATTTGTAGAGTCCAGGGAAAGAACGATCTAAGTCACACTTTTGTCTTTTCGCATAAAGGCAAAACAAACTTTTAGACGAAAATGATTAACGCGAACAGAACAACAATTTGGTTTAATTACAACTTCAAAATGACGTTTAATACGAATCGTAATACCAGTACAACAATTGACTTCCACTTTTCAGCCAAATTAAGGTCAAATAAAGGGTACGATAGACGTATTTGTCGAGAAGGTCATTTCAGAAGGGCCTTAGTTCGATGTGACTCCAATCGTTTTTACCTGAAATTGATTGTTCGACGGAAAGCTTATACAATTTGCTATCTGCTGGCGCCATTAACTGGGGTTCATTGAAAAGGTGACTTAGATCGTTCTTCCCCTGTGCTCTTCATTTGATTCGAACGAAAGGTTATTTTATTATTTCCGTTGACATTCCGAAATTCTCTGTTACTGAGGTGTGGGACTCTTTGGCGGGCGAACGAAGTTTCAGCCGTTGAAACATTTCAACTAGAACATAATAATATTATGTATGGTAAACATTTACATACTTAGAAAAAAGAACACATACATTCAAGTAATTGCAAATAGAGTTCCTTATTATACTGCAAATTGTTGATTTAAAGAATATTTAATTGAATCGTAGAATTTTAATGAATTTGATAATTTTGTATAGGAGGATGTAGTCAGCTGCCATCTGTACCAAATGCTTATCCAACAGTGAATGAAAGTTCCAGTAGGTACCCTGTCGGTAATAGAGTTGGCTATTCATGTATAGAAGGCGCCTACATGATTGGTAAGGGGGACTTTCGGTGTTTATCAACTAGTACATGGTCCAGGCCAGACTTCAGCTGTGTCTTTGGTAAGTACAACTTATGGAATGTTATGCCTTAAAACCGAAATCCTAGAATTTTGCCATGGGAAATGTTTTGTTAAGCAAAAATGCAAATGACAAAACGGGGTTAATTATTTTCTGGTAAAAGTTTGTTTCTTGGTTCTCTAAAGAAAGTATTACTGTGTTAGCTCTAGGAAATCAACCGGTGAATCATGGTTTAACATAACTTCATAACAACCATATTTGTTTTAGATAGAATTTAATGGTTCCGCTTGAAGTATTTAAAGATAAAATTGACAATTAATGCTCGTAATTAATTTTAGGCTTCCACTATCACGATTCGCGCCACGGTTTTAATCGTGGAGTAATCGTGGTTGACCTATCAAATCTTATCATATATTGTGGTCGATCGTAGCAATGGGGTTGATCTTATCAAAACGTTTCCGAACGTATCTGTACGTACCAGATCGTGGACTCAAAAGGGTCAGTCATATCCGAACGCATGGCACCACAGTGTACACGTGGGCAGTCCACGTAACGGAACCCTTGACCGCTTTAATTCGAAGAAGGGTAGACGGAACCACCTCTGGGAAAAACCCTTATCTGCCTCTGGGAAAAACCCTTATTTAACATTGCACATGTAACTCACTGGTTAGTTTTGTTTTCTAGCAATATATATTTAATAAATTTTTGCACATTATAAAGATGCAATATATAATTATGGGATCTGACCACAAGTTTGAGTTGCTATAAATCCATCTCCCGTAAGAAATCATTTTCATAAATATGAATCTATTGCTAATATAATAATCATAAATTATATAATATGTTAGTTTTAAAGTTACGTCATATTGTGACGACGATTGAACCCGCTCCGTTTTTTTCAGTAAAAACCTGCCACGAAGCCGGTATTTTATTGCTAGACACATCAGTTCCTATCAAAATAAAACCAAATGGGACTGGAGACGTTGTAACCGTTTCGTGTGAGAAAAGACAAAATAATTTTTACACAGTTATAGGTAAGCACATTTATCATTTATATTAAATATCTATGATTATGAAATTCTTCTTCCATAAAAATTAATCATGTAGAACGAAATAATTCATAATGAAAATCTCCCTGCCCAGCCCCAACCCACACTCAAATAAAACAAAACACCATAAAATCCACGTTTTTTTTTTCAAATTTTGATTACGTTTAGTATATTTCATATTTTAATGAACGTGCAACACTGATTCCAATTACATACCACCGCATCTGGACATAAAAGGGGTGTAGTTTTTCTCATTTTGCTTCGTGTCCCGACTATATTTATGACCTGTTAATTAACTGCATATGAAAAGCAATTAACATGACAAGTTTGCCAAGCAGAAACTTATAATGAACCAGATGAATGTATAGGGGTATTAGCTATACTGTAGCACAAGTCTATCGGTACAGTTCTTACTAATAGTATGTGCAGGAGGACCGCACTACACGCAAAATAAAAAATCTAAGAACTTCTTATCTCGTATTACTTTAGGCAAGATTACTTATTAATTTAATTACTTCCATGTGAATGTGTGAAGTGCCTTGCCTGCAGATTGTCTTTCAGGTTGCTATTAATTTGCCCAACTGGGATACTTGTATACGCCAAAATTTAAGTTTTTGACCGTATCGATGATATTCAGCATTCCGCGACCCCCAACCCCACCCCCTACACACTGTTTATAGTATTTAACTGATTTCTTTCCAAATGGGTTGCAAGTCTTGTGGTTATAAAGTGAGAAAAAACATTATTGATACTTAACACACTGCAATCATACACCAACACACACACGCGCAAACACACACACATACACATGCCAAAAACCGTGCGAACCCTATCGATATTCAGCGTTCCTGGACTTTCTGTTCAAGACTTACGTCCCCTTTTCCGAAATACTTATACATTTCCAACAACTCTAAAGTCGCTATATGGATTTTAACCAAATTCGGAACATTTTTGTCTAAACTCTACGATGCGTTTCAATCAGATTTGGTATAACTGGTTTGTTGAAAATTTCTCGTCATTCAACTGTTACAAGAATACTACCAATTTGATAATACAGCCCAAATCTGAAAAATCCTCAGGGACAGGACCCAGTGTGACAATTTGTGACTTTCATTTAATTTAATAAAATTGGAACTATTTCTATAGGTCACGACCTTGCAAACAGAACACATATCATTGGTTGGGAGTACGCTTTCAGTGGTGTTTTTCCTATCGAATATACCATACCACTAGCTCTAGCCATTGGTGTAGTCGACGTCTCAGCAGAATGCGAGCAGTTTATCAAATTTGAATGTTTTAACGCTGGCGCCGGATATAACTCCTTTAGGACCCGTACAGGAGAACAGGCAGACTATTTTGCTGGTGGAGTGAAGGGACGAGGTGATAATAACTGCGCCTGTCACATCAACAATACATGTATAAGCCAAGCCGTGTGTAACTGCAGATTCAGTGGTGACGCATGGTCTGAAGATTCCGGATATAATCGATATAAAGAAGATCTGCCAATCACGGCGTTTCTTGGTGGAGATACAGGTGAGATACAATAGGCGAATTGCCTAGTCGTTTGGATGGTACCAGAAACCACGGTTCCATGCACACATTGGCATGTACGTAAAAGAACCCTTGCCCAATTTTGCCCGGACAATTTTGAGCTACGGTCTACCAATGGATCTTTTGCACGTCAATGTGTACACGAGACATTCGTTTGTCGTCTCATCCGAACAACTATACATTGTCCCTTGCCAAGCTCTCTATCCTGCACCACTGACAAGGGGAAACCACGCCTGAAAATTTCAATGAACTCTCTCGGTCAACACAGGGATGGGACACGACGGGACCTCCAGGTTAGCGAGCCAACGTCTTACTCATCGCCTAGCCACCTACACATAATAATAATAATAAATTTCGTCGGGGTCGGTGATTTACTCTACCAGTCCGTTATTCCATTTATTGCCTGGCAGTTCTTTCCTTCGCCGTCACGGAAATCTGTTATTCCGTTATTCCCATCGACTCTTGACTTAATACGAATAAAGATCTGGAATCGATTAAACGCTGCTAATTGTAAATAGTTTAACTTTACAGTTATCGTCATTACGGTACATATATATATACTTTATTTAAACAGTGACTATGTACTTTACTAAATATTATTTATATTTTAAACAGGGCACGCTAACGAAGAAGCTTACATAACTATCGGAAGTTTAAAATGTAAAGGAGAGTCATAATATGAAGAGCTGGAAAATATCAATACATTGCTTATAGTTGTGATTTTCAGATAATTGAACTGAATACACAGGTTTCTGTTTGATATGATCGTCTGAAAGAAATTGGAACGTTTACTCTATTAAAAGGTAGAGTAGAGAAAATTGATAATAACGAAATGAATCAATCCAATTAAAATACAGATCTATGTGTGAAATAGCTTTATTTAACGTCCGCTTCCACCGAGGTGATATCGCAGACAGATCTATATTTCGTTTCGTTTTAATACTATCGATGGCCTCTACTACACGAAGATCTGGCCAGTTGTACTGGAAGGTCGCATAGAATTCAGTCATATTAGTATTTATTTGTTTACTTTCAAACTAATTAACTAATCCCATTTTTAATAATATTTTAGAGAAATATAATGTGTAACTTGCAGGTGTGATGCTCTTCACTTATCAAATGTATTTATTTTTTTTGCTATACACCAAATACTAAGAAATGGGGTTTACGGTCTAACTTGTCCACACCAGCCTGGACAATGAAGATGTGATGGCTATACACCATGCAGTGTCCGAAGAGGACAATGTTGTTTGTTTCATTAACCAGCGGTCTGTGTCGCATTTAATACAAAAACCGCTGGAAAACTGTATTGTTCTAAATCTAAGTTTATATATCTTTAAACACCGCTACAGCGTAATTTCACTATACCTTGTAACATCTATCTTATAAGAACATAAAGCACTTAGGCATTTTCTGCGATGTATTTCTCTCTCAGTTCGGCAAAATATTCTGGTTCATATTTTAGAGTCATATTATATTTTAAAAATATATGGCTAGCTGTTCTAGCTAATGGCCAAGACGATGGGATATTTTGTCATACATGCATTCAGAAAGATGTCTTTAAAGCGGAATTTAACCAACGTTTATTATCATATTTATTTGGGCCAATGAATTGCATTAATTAATTTACCATTGTATCGGCTTATCTGATTCGTTGGCCGGTGGTCTGCGGCTAGCAATGCCCAATGACACAATGTGCTCGCTATTCAAAGATATGGCTAAAGAGGAATCAATTGGTGACTAATTTGTCGTTCAAGATATTCCATGGCTAATAGTTTATTATGGATTTATGCTGTTAGTTCACAAATGAAGCCTGGGTTGTAATCACAGTCCAAAGTGTACCATTGAAAGACCGCAGATGAATCTGCTGCCAAACCTCCACATGAATTTTCGCTAAGGGGTTCTAATCGTGTCCAGTTAGTATAGGTTGCCTCATCTGCTATCTGTCCATCAGCAAGTTCGAAATTGTCGGCTGCATAGATGTACCAGACACCAATGTAATACTTTACAGCTGAAAAGTCGTTACAGAATCGATATAAAAGGATCAGTGGGGTATTGTTGAAAAATGCTTATCTCGGGAAATATAAAATAAAGTCATAATATCATTATTTAGTCCCGAACTAACCTAGCTGGGTGGTCAGCTCTATAAAGATGTCTTGACAAATAATTGTTTCGAAGACAGACATACGCCTACAGTGTGCTATGTGAGAAATTTGAGCTGGCTAGCGGCGCTACGGTCTACCCTTATTTCGAATTTCCACTGCAAAGGGTTCTTTTATATGCATGCCAATCAGTACACAAGATCTCGGGTTTTCGTACCATCCAAACGACTAGACACCGACATGCACCACTAACAAGGGAAAACCACGCCGGGAAATCCCGAGGAACTTCATCAACTAACACTGGGAACGAACGGGAGACCTCCTCTGAACAGATAATTAATTAAAATATAGAAATATGCCTTAGTCCAAACATGACGTAGCTGGGTGTCGAGTACACTCATTTTAACATCTTATGCCTTTGCGCCATAAAGATGCACAAGTGGTTACAGACTGCCGGATTATGTCAAATGCACCACCACTATCCGAAGACGACGTAATTATCAAATAATCTTTTTAACTAGTTATCAAGGGAGTGTACACTACATGCAACACCACCAAACTTATTCAAGGAAGATTATTTCTGATTGCCATTATAAAATTATGCAGATAAATAATTTCAGGTAGTTCGGTGAGACATCCATCTCATATAGTGACTTGCTTTCAGAAAAATGACCAGATTCCAATTCATTAATAATTGTATAGGGGTGAAGGGCTAATTTTTTCTGTCCCCAAAAGAAAGAAATAATAGCTCGTGGTTGACAATCCGAAAAAAATAAAATACTCTTTTACCTATATCAAGGTAGGGGGTGATTTTGTCCTGCTTTTCCCGGGTATCTAAGACTATCAAATCGCCTCCGTCCATCTGACAGTAATGCCGGGCATTTATCCAGGTAAAATCCAAACCATTGGGATGAAAACAAACTCCAGCGCTATATATGTAATCAGGTATACAGTAGTTTGGTCTAGCAACTGCCTTATCTATAAATATAAGAGAAACCACACATTGGATGTTTTGGGGACATTTGTGGTTAAACCTGCAGGGTACAAGTTTATTGCCCCAATGTAAGTTTAAGGATAACATCTCTCTCATTTTTATCATACAATAAAAAAAACATATCTTATTTCAGCAATTGCTGATTTGTGTTGAAGAATGAATGTAGTTTGATAGCACGCCAGCTCGAACATGGGCTATATTGCGCCCATTGTGTTAAAGAGGATGTCGCTCTCACTTAACGTTATACATAATATCTTGTATTATAAACACGAATAATAATTCAATATTCAATTCAATCATGTTGTTTTACCCTGAAACTACTGGTTCGTGATATCAAATTTATAAAGGGGCATTAGGTAAATCAGATAAATTGCTGACAGTTCTCGCTATAATAGTTCAAAAATAGACACTGCAAACAGAATTTTGCTGAAAATTTCAGTCATATTTCTTCTTCTTGAAACAAGATTCTAGCGCTTCACTTTAAGGCTAGTTTCGATCGTCATTACTAACTTTAGTGCGATAATAAACATGGTCTGGATTATGTATATTAATGTTATATATTATCCATCAGAAAATGTATTCAAATCCATTAAATATCGGAGTTAATTATGGTTTGGATAAGTTGATTAATGTCTAATTAGTAATTTAGATTAGATTTCATGCCTAGTTCTTGCATAATGTTTGTTTTAAGACACGATGAACAGTATCAAATCAGTTAGTTTCTAGGTGGTCTTAAGTGTCAGTTGTAAATTGAAGACTTTATGAACAAAGCAGTTTTGGTGTTTTAACGAAATAAAATAAAATGGGGTTTAACGTCCGACTGTTCTGCCCCGACTAGGCTAATGTAGACGGGCACTGGCCATACAGTGTTTTATGAGGTGAATTGTGCCCGGGTAGCGGCACTATGGCTTTCTCTTATATCGAATTCAATCATTGACCCTTTTTGCTTCTCCTTTAAGGATTTTTAAGCTTGATGATCCCTTCTGATCTATAAATGTTTTTACCTCTGGTAGATGACACATAATACTGAAGATCCATACTGGAAGAAGATGTACCATCATCATAGATATCATCATACATAAAACATTGGTGATTAATAGATTCGTACGAAAACGAAAAACAATCCGACCGCTCGCTACAAATTTTCGCACATTTTACTCTTCCAGCCTTTAAAACTTGTATCTCGTTGGCAAAAATCATGGCACCCAATTCTGGAACTCTAGTGTCGTAATGTCGGGTAAAAATGTCGTGATGTCGGGTAGAAATGTCGTGATGTCGGGTTGTCGGGTTGTCGAGTTGTCGTGTTGTCGGGTAGAAATGTCGTGATGTCGGGTTGTCGGGTTGTCGGGTTGTCGCGTTATGAAAGGCGACATCACGACAATACGACATGATACCAATCAGCCACCATAGTTCAGTGACTAACTGAGACTTAAAGATTTCCTTTGAATACGGACGCAGCTGTTCAGTAATTTGTGTGTAGTTCAAGGTAGATAACTCTTTTTGTTAGATTGGCTCAGACTATGTAATTATTTACCTATAGACTTCAATTTTAAATTGCTGTAGCTTTTTGCTCAACTTTCCGTTAGTCCTAATCCTTATAGGCGCATAGTGGGCCGCATGTAGCAATCTTCTCATCATAATTTTGTAACGGATTTGATGTTAACTTGGGTCAAAATGTCACTTCCAACACAATGATTGCTCTGAGGAGAGACGCGTTCCCTATCCCCCCGCTGTATAATCATCAGTATTACCAAAAACTGATATCAAATTGCAAATGTGAGCCCTTTTCTCCAATTCTAGACCAAAAGGTCAACCAAAAAGTACAGGAAAAGGGGGAAAAAATTAGGGGAAAAATTCTCTCTTTATAACTCGCACTACATTCGAGTGAAATAAGGGGAAATAATTTGTAGTCTTAGTCCAGATAATTGTGAAGCTAGAACATTTAACGACTCCATCTTTTGTAAAGTTTTAAGAAATAATAAGCGATACATGTACTTGTATTTAAAATCAACAGACGGTAATTCAAAAGGGAAAATTGAAATGCCCCAATTTACAGAATCCCAACAGTTCCCATTCTTTTATGTTTCAGATAGGTTCGTATTTAATTATTGTTGAGAAACAAACACACCCAAGGCGACAGTATGCGACTAATTCTCATGATTAGAGTTTCCTACATAATGTTTGAGACATTTGGAGTTTTATAAATTATAGAGGGTCCGACTAAGTTATGTCTTAACTCCATGCAAAGACTGGGTGTGCTTGTTTTTATTTATAACTTAACACTTTATAGGTTCGTATATTTATGTGTTTAGTATTTTAAGAAGTAGACTTATTTATGACAAAATGAGAAATGCTGAAGAATGAATATGAAAAATGGCCGTGCAAAACGTGGAAATACACCCACAATGCCTCAAGCTAATTTGAAAAAAAAATCCGTTAAATCGGAAAGGGGAGAGAGAGAGAGAAATGGGGTTTAACGTCCACTCGACACAAACTAGGTCATTTTGGGACTAACATAAGGTTTCAATTTCATTTCAATAATTCGCTTGCGCGAAGGGGTCTTTAGTAGTGGGAGGAAACCGGAGTGCCCGGAGGAAACCCACGAGGTTGAGAAGGCGCCCCTATCTCCATGCCACATACGCACACACCAGGGATCGAAACCACAGCCGCCAACCAGAGGTGACCGGCCAGCTAGAGGTCGAAGCGCGGCACTCTAGACTACTAGGCCATCCCCCCCCCCCCCTAAATCGGAAAGGAGGCGGGATCTGTCTCTGGAGAAAAGGGTCGTTCGTGACCCCAATACTTTAAAACAAATATTTTGAATAGATTCGCTAAAATCTATAGCCTCGTATCACGGTCATTGTGTCTTTGGAAAACGGAGATAATTCCAAAATGGAAGTTCGTGAAATGCTGAATATCGATAGATTTTACCCTGTCAAGACCACAATGCGTCACGTTAAATTTGAAATAAATAATGTAAAAACTGTAACCTCTATCGCGCTTACGATGTTTTCAAACAAATTTCATGAAATTTGCACAAAAACTGAAGATATCTTTTATATTATTTTACGTAAAAACACGGGCCATAAATCATCTGAAATAAACATACATCTAGATATAGTCAGATAAAAACTTTCCGGGGAGTTAAGGAGTACTTAAATGAAAACTACCTGCATCCTATAACATGCTAACAGGAACGTGCTCCACACTCAAACTTTTATTCTGATTTTGCAGACATCAAGTAGGGATCGTCGTCTTATAATACAAGTTTCCTGGAGATTTGAGAAAAATCCGATAAAACATGTTGCCTTTATTGAACCTGCAAGTTAAATGTGGACATTTTTCTCTAAAAACGTGGTATAATAAAATAGTAGGACGATTTTGCTGGAAGGACATAATGATCCCAGTTTTCTAGAAGTTTTAGAAAAATCTGATAATATCTGTAACCTGTATTGTGCTGACAAGAATTATGAATGGGCGGACGAATGAATTTTCGGTGGTACAGTATGGAGAACTTGGCATGGCAAAGTGTCTAGTCGTTCGGATGGATAAAAAAACGTAATAGCTTGTACACGTTGGTATTCGGTGAAGAGTAGGCGAAAACGAAATGTTTCACCCATAACATCATCTCATTTTAATCGTAACAAATCGATTGACAGAGATGTATGCTAATAAAACAATCTTTGATATTCCAACGCGAATACAAAAGTTACTAACAATACAAAGCGCTTGACAAAATTCTATAGCTGAACTGCTGCATACTTGTTTCTATATAGTCGCGTCCCGAATTCTTACTGCCGATGGATTTTTTACGTGCATTCCAATGTCTACACGGGACCTCGGTTTGTCGTCCCATCCCTTACCAGGCCCCCTGCCCAGCACCACTAACAAGGGTATTCGTTAATAGCAAGATGTAAAGTCGGTGTAAATGTTTAGATTTTGATTAGCGTCCTTAATTATTCCCCACACTTGCAAGTATGTAAGTTCTAATATGTCTATATAAGAGAGGTTACATTTAAAAGAATTATAAACATTAGTTCTTGCTTTTTTTGTCATAAATCTCAGTGCTTTAACAGGGTCGAGTGGTGTTGTCCGTACGCTTAAATTCATTCAACGGACAGCCTACAATTAAAGTAGCTAAGTCTCTAACTCAATATCATCCAAAATCTTCAACATTGGAAACACGAATTATTTGTCAATTCAAATCAACATTGATGCTGTGATTTTACCGGAAAAAGATGGGCTTCTGATATCCAATATTTAAGACAAAATAAACATTTTACCATTGGTACGCGAATCGTGTACCATAATGATAATGCGTTTCAGCCCCAGTTCTAGCAAGAGACTCGAGGAACGAGGCTAGAAACATTGCACCAAATCAAACGGCGTATGTAGACTGGAATAACCCGACGCTAGAAATTTGGATTTGATTGAGAGACTGCTCGGAAATCATTGAATGTAAATCAGTTTATATACATGTACATTCATATTACAGTATTATATGCGTTACGACCCACTTGTGTCAATTTCTTGGTCCCAAATGTTAGCGATTTAGCTCCTTTAAGTATGGGGTTTCGGTCCCAGGCTTTCAAATAATAGGGACTCGGGGAGCACGGTTTCATCTGCATTCACCAGTACCCCACCCGCAATGTTAAAGACCACTACACGATTGCGATTTATTCCAAGAAAAACGTACCATTATGTTAGTATGTGATCAGCATCCTTCATAATGCGCAGTAAAATTTCTTAATATTACTGTCAATTCCTTCTCGTACAACAATTTAACCATTTATAATGCACAGTAATTATTATCAATTCCTTCTCGTTCAACTATTTATAATGCATGCCATCATCAAAATATTTATTTCATTTCAGGTATTTGACAACAGGCAAATGTGCGACTACTGTACATTGCACTTTTGTTGTCTGTAATAAAAATATTTTAGAGCAAATCTTTTTATTTTTTCTTTTGTATTTTGCAAAATGCACTGTGGTATTTGTGTATTATTTCAGAAGAAAATAAATCCTATACACAAATAAGAACCATATAAAAGAGGCGTTTATATTGGGTACGATGATGGAATTTTACACACTACAGCTACGAACGACGCAATTGTAAGAACTTATTTCTAAAAGCGGCAAAATTTCCTAATAAGTAAATTGGTGCCATATCGCAATTGTATAGCTGTAGGTTATACAGCCGAGGCTAGATGTAGGTTACCGGAATCCGCCAAGGTTTGCCGCGACCGACGGAAAGGTATATTACGTGACATTCAAAATGGCCGACTTATTGTTTTCCCAGTGTAAAATTGTCGCTGGGATCGAGATTGTGAAGACATAATCTGCTGTGTAGTGTGCTGTGTCGTCATCGAATATAATCTTTTAATGAAGGGTTATCGTACTTCTCTGAGCCAAATAATAGGATTCTTCTCGGTGCAATCCAACGTGTACACCAGGGGTCTCGGTTTTGTATTCCCCCCAAATGACTAGATGCTGTTTCTTGACATGCCATTCCTTGGCCATTTAGATAAGACGAAACTACACCGAAGAATCCCGGACAACAGTCTCTACAAACACCTCTGAGATCTCGCTGTTAGTGACCAGTGTTTTTTTCCGCTGGGCCACCGTGGCTCCACATTAAATACAAGAATTTTAATGGACAGAGAGAAGATGATAAATACCGCTGACAAAGTCTAGTTTCATTTTAACTGATGTAGGCGGGTTTATTTATATTTCGAGGAGGAATTCAATCCAATACACTTGATTCGTTATAAATTAAATGCTAATAAACTATCAAATTCCAATGGCAAACAAAAAAAGCATAATTATTTGAGAATAAATTATCTTCAAGTATTTATGAAAAGGGATGCATCTGCTTATTAAGAATTTTAGTTCTCCACAAGGTCTTGTTTAAACCTAGACAAGAAATCATTGCTTTATTATTACGTACGTGTTATTAAAGACACCAGCTTATTAACTTCTGATCTGAGCACAGTGTATTCAGGGAGAAGTGGCAATTGGTTAAACATGAAAGTCACTGAATAAATATTTTACAAATTGAGGGAGTTCACAATTGGATTATTTTCACGATATAAATAAAGGTTTCAAAATATTAAGTTAATTCGATTTAGCTAACCATGTTTATTGCGTGGATTTGCAGCTGTTTGTTTCTTTGGTTGTGTGTATCTGTTGGAAAGGGCCTAACTAAACAGGACCAAAACATCGTTCGGGGCTACAATTATCCTTATCATCAACTTAGAGAGTTTCAAAAGACCCTTCGCATTCCTTGGATTAAAAGACCATATCAATATGAAACACGGCCAATTGGCCCCCAATCTTATTTGCGCATGTCTACAGGTGCTTCCAATCAAGCAAAAAGTGTTTTTCAACCCTTTTGGAAGCGGGCGACTGGATATTGTGGGGATCTGCGTCTCAACTTAAACGAGGTATTATGGAACACCAACATATACCCAATAGTTAACAACTATGATTCTTATGATTCACGAACACAACACCAACCAAGTCCCCAGACCAGAAGATATCCCTATTACGGAAGAATAGAGGATGTTCACAAGATCGGATCACATCCAAACGGTATGATGGATGATCCTACAAACTTGCTGAACGAGTTAGAAAATGTGATATTAATGTACAGGAGAAGGGCAATGAAAATAATACCAAACATCGGCGGACTAAAAATAAATTCAAAACATAGGCTGCTCAGAGACTATCTGGCAATTGCTGATCGGTTGTATGTCATGTTTGTTCGCCTTTCTGCGCAACTGAAGATGTATTTAACAGAGCTTGTGGACAAAAGAACCTGGATGTTGAAACAGCTCATGGATTTATCCAGTCTCACAATTCATGAAATGCAACCTAAACAACAAAGGGTCCCAAAAAATGGGATTCGTGAATATTTTATGCAGTTGCGGAAAATTGGGCGTACGTTGAACTTGAATTGTTTGATTTATTTCCTGGAAAACATGTCTCCCACAGGAACAATGGATAACCCAAAACCACCAAGTACCGCGTCAACACCCATGGCTACCAGCAGTTGGATGTTACCATTCAGTAATCTACGCAATATTACTTATGGCTCTGTTTACTATTTTCCAGAAAAATCCGAAACTCTCAACAGGACTGGACAAAACTAAATATTTTTGTTTTTTGGAACCAACAATATAGAATTGTGGCTGATGTCCATCTGCATTTTTCTACTTTTTAAATGTGTATTAAATAGAGAGTGTAATTAACCATATATGGTATTCCTGTTGCTTTACGTCATTAAAATCATTCGTAAATGTCCACTTAGTGCTCTGGCGTAAAGTGACTTTGTTCTACTAATTACGATAATCTAAATGAAAATTGCGCGTCAATTTAGAATCGCGCAAGCCATTAATACAGTATGTCGTGTAGGTTTAAGGTTCGAGAGCGAGTCATTTAATGTAGTATATTTATACATCGCTGTTAATGCATGTTGTATAAATACATTATCACATGCCTCAAGTTAGATCTTTCAATATCTTAAATATTGATTGCTGTGTCACACACGTGCGCGTCTATGATGCGGAGTTAATTAGACTTACTGAAACATTATAAAATATAATGTATAATATGAAAAGTGAAATCTCTTATAATCGTTTTTAATTTACCAGCAGTACCTGGTTACCATTTTGGACCGTCATTATTGATCTTATACAGTCAGTTTTAAATGACTGAAGCTTTTGCAAATACCAATCTGATTAAAGCACAGATCTTATTTCGTTTCGTTTTTTATAGTTCCAAATTTCGTTTTACTTGTTTTTACAACTCACGGTTCTGAAAAATTGGTTTTATATATAACACGCGTTCTGTTTGAAAATTATCCAATCAAACGGTTTGTTGCGGCGAGTTCTTGGCATGCGATGCACAGTACTGTGGGTAAACCACTAGACGCGTCAACGCTGGTTGATTAATCATTGTCTGGCGACATAGGGTCAAAAGCCGATCGTACAATCTCTGCAGCGATCTACCCCTAAAGCGGCCAGATCGAGGCTATGGAAAGTATAAGAAAACGAAACGAAATATTGATCTGTACGTTATCGTTCGATTGAAACATTAAGGCTCTGGTTATCGTCAGACCGGGGTGGGGTTTTTACTAAGCTGCTGCGATCGTTACCACAACGCTAGAAGATGTCCCCAAAAATTACAAGATGTCGCCTTTTCACAACTTTCCCGGCCAGAAAGCAGAACCATGGCCTTTGTTTTGAAGATGCTCAAAACAAACGCCGTGACTCGGCGATCATTGGCGACCATGGAGACCACAGCACGATATCTGGCGTTTCCACCACGCTTTTACCACGCTAATGACGATCTTGCTGGGCTCTGAGACCATTTTCCGTCGCCGAATTAGCGCAGTAAGGACGCCACTCCAGTCTGATGGGAGTATTACCAGGAGATGTTGAATTCGGGAGGGTTCAATATATAAATATCATCGCTCTTACAGTGACATTTCATTAAAACGTTGCAGTTAATAAACCTAATGAATGTTATCAATAAAGATGTCTGTTATTATGTTATCACATAACAACTGTCATTTCGCCCGATGATATTGATCAATCGGGATCCAGCAAACCGTCCCACTAAAGTCGAAAAGCTCAAAATCCACGATGCTAAGCCATCTAATCATCTGGTAGTGGTCGGAGCCAGGGTGGTTCAGACGGCGAGGCGCCGACTCGATAACCTTGGGGTCTCGGGTTCGGTCCGTTGTACAGGACGTAAAGTCTGGCAAGATAGTGTGCCTTGTCTTTTGGGGATCACGGTAGCTAAGAGGGTAATACGCTGGCTCGGTAGTCTGGGGGTCGGTTGTTCGATCCTTGCATTGGCCGAGAAAGTTCATCAAGATTTTTCAACGTAGTTCCCCTTGTCATGGAAGCAATCTTGTCGTCCGGATGGGATGAAAAACCGAGGTCCCGTGTACACATTTACATCCAATTAAGAAATCTCTTGACAGTTGGAATTCGATGTAAAAGTAGGCCGTAGTGCCGTTGTCATGACAAAATTTCCCTCATGGCACAGTGTATGGCGTATTTCCGTCTTTATTAGCCCAGTTCGGGGTAGTACGTTAAATCCCATTTCGCGTGTACATCTTGGCAGTTGGAATTTTATGAAGAAAGGGCGGTAACGCCGCTGCCAGGCCAAATTTTCCTCACATCTGCATAAACCTGCCATTTCGGAGCAGCACTGAACGAAAACAATAACATAGACAAAGAACACAGTTTATTTATAAAAATAATTAAGCTCTTATGTTAATGAAAAATCTTAGAAATCAATTTCAGGTAACAATGTGTATATGTATACAATATAGCGGCAAGAGTATGTTAAATAGGGGTTACTAGATCCTTGAAATGGCAAGAAAATAAATTATAATAGTGTCTTGTTAGTCTAGAATTATCAAAATGGTTTACTTATATAAAATATTTTATCTTACTAAAAGGCATATTTCAATTTTTTTGGTGGAAAAATATTTAAATAATATATCGGCTAACCATATTTGTACAATACATGTATTTTTTAAAAATTACATTTTTGGTCTATTAAAAAGGCCTCTGTCGATGTTACATCAAAAACTGTTGAATATTTCAGAAATCACGTTTTTGATACTGTTCGGTATGCATTGAACAATATTTAATTAAAGGCAATAATGTTATCAATCCAATCTTGGACAACAGTTACATCAGATGCTATAAAAGGTTTGTTGTCGTCACACTCTATGTCGGGTTTGGCAACCAATCCATGGAGAGCATACCTTCCTCTCTGGTTACAAATAACCATACCGCCGTTATCACCCTAAAATCATCAAACATATTTTCAAATATCTGTCATACTGGATCAAAAATGTTTAAAAATTAATGGAGACAAACACGACTAGTTGGTCAATTTAAATCAACATTGATGTTGTTATCGGGCTCAATTTGTAATAAAGCGACTCGATGAACGAGGCTAAAGATACCACACGGGATAATAATACCGGTGTAGACTGGAATAACCAGACGCCAAAGACTTTCATTCAATTTGACTCTTAGCGTATTTGTCCGAACATAACTGATCAGAAATTATAGTAAAGACACAAACGATTGAAAGTAAATCGAAAATGAAATGAAATGGATTTACTGTCCTTCTATCCTGCTCCCAACTGGGCTAATGAAGGCGGTCATACGCCATGCAGTGTGGTATGGAGGAAAGTTTGCCCGGACAGCGGCACTACGGCCTACTCTTATATTTTTCAATTCCATCTGCCAAGGGATCTTTAGCGCGCACGCCAATGTGTACACGGGGCCTCGGATTTTCGTCACATCCGAACGACAAGGCAGCTCCCGCCTGGTTTTGATTCCCTGGTTGAACGTGTCAAGGAGTAGGGTCGCCTGTCCAACCTCGTGGGTTTTCTCCGGGTCCTCCAATTTCCCCTCCCCCACTGCTAAAGATCCCTTTCGCGCAAGCGGAGAAAACCTACGAGGCTAGACAGGCGACCTTACTCCTTACTACGTACAACCGGGGATTCGAAACCACGCCAGTTGACTCAACTACAGGCCGTATGATACAGCGCGCGCACGCTAACCATTCGGCCATCCAACCACCATCTAACTAGGAACCCACATTTATGGTACTTATCCAGTTGGGAGCAGGTCAGTAGGACATTACACCCATCTAAATTTATTTTCGATTTACATTCAATCGTTTCTGCCTTTACTATAATTTCTGATCAGTTATGTTCGGACAAATACGCGAAGAGTCCAAATCAACTCTCGATGGCATCCCTAGCCTGAGATTTGGAGGGGATTATGACCCGATTTACTTCATAACTTCCCTTCACGATTAAATCAATAAATGGATAATCGCGACTATGCTGTCTTTATCGTACCGACTTTAGTAATGATGATCGAGGATATGTGGAAATTTCAGTCGCTTAATTCTCAGCTCATAGTGGATCAATTTGACTGAAATTGTTAGTAAATTGCCTTTACATTATCTAGTTTTTAACAATTATAGTGAGAACTGCCAATTCGTTATCTAATCTCCAATTATATCATTATTTTTTTTTTTGAAATTGAAAATTATCGCTGTTGGGTATCGTGTATATATCATGATTCATTAGAAATTCAGCAAGTAGATTGTAACTAGGAAAGGAGCATAAAATATAGAACCGTTTTATCTAAGACGGAAAACAAAAAGTATACAAGCTTACCAAACAAGGAGTGGTCCCGCTACGTAAAGCTGATGCACAGAAGGTAGCTGGTTGAGGTTGGTAAAGAGAATTTCCACTATAACGAGCAATGCTTTCGCAAGCTTCCGTCCGATAAGTTTCAACCCTAGCTTCAAGAGGTATGTCTGACAAACCTGTAAAAATAAAAACAATATGTTTGTACAAAGCTTTTACATCGAGATGAAAAAAAAGTATTAAATGATTTTTTTTCTTTTGCACCGGTCTCAGCTAATGACAACGGGCATTAGTGTGCTATGAGGGATATCTGTCCGGACAGCGGCACTGAAACCTAGCCGAATTCTAACTGTCAATGGTTCTTTTGTTTGCAGGTCAAATTGTACACGGGACCTCGGCTTTTCGTACCATCCGGACGACCAAACAATATTCCTTGTCAGAACTTCCGCCCTGCACTACTGACAAGGGGAAACTACCCTGGAAAATCCCGAAGACTTTTCTCGGAATATACCGCTAGGCAACTCGAGGCATCCTGGATAGCGAGCCAGCCTCTTACTAAATGTTAAATAATCAATTTGAGTTTATTTTAGTATAGAGTGGACCATTACAAAAAATCTTCCACATTCTCGCATGTCTTTTATACATATAAAATTTTGAATAATGTCCTTACCTGAAGTCTGAGTTATACCCCAACCTGCGACATAACATTCATCATTACCACAGTTTGTGCTTGCTCCCACATCTCTAGCATAACACGCCTTCTTGATGCATTCCGTGTATGTAACGGCGGTGTCCAATTTCAGTAACGCAATATTTCCCCCTGAAACACAACCAAATGATTATCATGAACAGCACAGAAACCTCAGAAAGAAATATTTCGAGAAGAAAAACATTACAAGAATACAACAAGGTTGCAAAGCGTGAAAATCTATGTTCAAAGTCACCAGATGGTTCCATATTCAAGGCATTCTCAGTTCTGATCAATTTTTAATTGTTATAAAATAGTGCTTCCTTTTATTTTGTTATAAATAGAATAAACAGTTGATTTTCTTTATCTGATCTTTATTTGTTTCCAATCAATTTATAATATGTACATAGCACTTATATCATTCTATATTTCTACAGGCTATGCCTGTTTCCTGATCATTTTTTTTTATCCACATGAAATAACACATTGTGTACACAGAAAGAGTTTTACAGTAAAATTTCACACTGTAAAAAAACTGCGTCACCAAATATCTATAATTTGTGGGCGTATGGCAAGGCGGATAATTATATTGCAATTTTGTGCATTGAAATATTGTTTTTAATGTAAAACCAATGTTTTTCTACTGTAAATCTGTCAAGTCACATATGGATTAAACAGTATACAGGATTTAACTCGCCAAACAAACAATATATATACTATATTTTTATGAAGAGCTCCCATATGAGCGAAAGGTACTTAAAAATGTTAAAATAATAATTTCAGGAATTGATTGTAACGGAAAGATTAAAGTTAATCCAAGAGAAGACTGTTCATTGGCTGATTTGTAACAGCGAACTATAGAATTCACTACAGAAAACACACCTAGAATACTTCATTTTTTCCTTTAAAAATTTTAGCATGAATTTGTAGGAAAAAGTATGGGATTTGCACTACAGAATATTTTGGGCAATAATTTCCTCCGGGTCCGCAAAATTCTCTGGAACAGTATAAAATTTTATCCTATAGAAAATGGAATAAGCTCCCATCGCCCAACTGTCAAGACACAAAATTAGACTGGTAATCTATGATTTTTTGCTACAGCCCACGAATACCATCATTGAACAGATAACGGAGCCCAACATCTCCGTTAAATATAACGGCAAGTTAACGACCCGTTAAAGTTAACGGGGCCTCCAGCGACATTCTTCCTTTCCGTTAAAGTAAATGATCCGTTAACGTAATGTAAACCGATCGTTTAACGTTAATGATGCTTTGAGCAATCGATCGACCCGTGGAGTTTATGGTGATACAGTTTTCACTCAAAATGAAAAAAAATCAACAATATGGGAAACAACCCAAGTTATATTTTGTTTATGCAATTGCTCTAATTATTCATCTTACCGGGTGGGGGTGGGGGAGGGGGTGGGGGTGGATGGCCGATTGGTTAGCACGTCCGTGCTGTACCATTAAGCCTGTCATTGAGTCAACTGACGTGATTTCGAATCCCCGGTTGCACGTTACAATGAGTAGGGTCGCCTGTCCAGCCTCGTGGGTTTTTTCCGGGTCCCCCGGTTTCCCCCCACTGCTAAAGACCCCTACGCGCAAGCGATTTGTTGAAATAAAATTAAACCATATGTTAGTTCCGAAATGAACTAGTTTGTGTCGAGTGGACGTTAAACCCCGTCTCTCTCTCTCTCTCTCTCTCTCTCTCTCTCTCTCTTTCTCTCTCTCTCTCTCTCTCTCTCTCTCTCTCTCTCTCTCTCTCTCTCAATATTCATCTTACCGGTAAGCTGTTGTTTATCGGCGAAATTGGCGATATCAACAAAGGAAGTACTGTCACGCAATATATAGCTAGGATGTATGAAATAATCAACGATCCTTTTTTCTTGTTCTTGTGCTCTGCCGAGTGAATCTACGTCAGTTTTGGATGTATTATATTCGCCAGCAACAACTAAAATGTTATTTCTTATGTTCGTGTCTGCGTTAAAACCAGTCCTGAAAAGAATGCAATATAGCCAGCACTTTACCATCGAGCAACATTGACTCCCGTAAAATAATCAATTACCACGGATGGAAAGGCCTATTACAGGAGCTACATCGCTCATATTTAGGACCTAGAAATTGATATAAATGGGTCGCAATCCATATAATAATATATTATGAATGTATAAAAATTGATTTACATTCAGTCATTTCCGTGTTACCATAATTTCAAGTCAGTTCTGTTCGACGAAATACACCAGAAGTCTCAACTGAATGGCAATTTCTTGTGTCTGGTTATTTCAATCAACACCACGAGTATTTATTGCGCATACTCTTCTGATAAGAATATGAGGTCACCATTTGACATGACTTGTGGGATATGTTTAGCATCATTCTTCGAGTCACCTGTTACAAATGGCACTGGAGCGCATTATTCGTGTACAAATGGCAAAATGTTTATTTTGTGTTAAATATTGGATATCAAAAGCTCATCTTTTCCCGGTAAGATTAGAACATCAATGTTGATTTAAATTGACAAATAATTCGTTTTTTCAATTGAGTTAGAAATTTAGCTACCATAAATTTACACAACTTACAGAAAAGCACAGAACGCTGTAGTAATAACCCATCTATCCTCGATCAAAACACCAGCACACAGTGGAACTGTATTATCCATGCTTACGGTGCCAGTTCTGCCTACGAGTCGTCCTCGGATAGACACCAACCAGGGCCATTGACATCTGATGCTGGCATCACCGTTGATGAGTTTACTAGTTTTCGTCATAATTCCACATTCGGCAGTGCTGGTTGGTGGCACTGGGGGCACTGGAGTAGTAGTAGTTGCTGCGGAATCTGCAGGAAAACAAATCGTATATTTACACTATTATCAATTGAAAAAACTGTAATCTGGAGCCTTCAAACGTATCAGGGCTAATTGATAATACATTGTTACTTCTTTATTTCGCATGTGTCCAGAAAAAAAGCCAATCAAATACATAAAATCATATGGTGATGATTTCAGAAGAATATATGTACAGACTCGGTCTATAATATATAGGGCCTAGTAGGGTTGCCAATTGGACTTTCCGCTTTTTGATCCATCTTCTGAACAATTGCTTCCTCCAATATATATATATAATTTTATAGGGTAGAAGAACGTTGTTAAAGGAGCTTAACCTCTAATGCAATATTGTCCATGATATTCTAAATTATAAATACGAATTAGAGTTCAATATTGTTCCATTTCGACCAATCATTATCTTACCATGAATATTTTAAATCCTAATATCCAATAATTAAAACACACTGATCATTTTCAAATCAGTACCCGACGTCGTGTACTCCTTGGACATAATGATTTTGAATGCCACATGAAAATATACCCCAGAAAACAATGCGGAATTAATTAAAATGGCTGATTCATAAACGACAAGATAATAATTAAAAATGTCTGTTGAGTTCACTAAACAGGTGCCGTTCAATTTCGACAGTTCGCGTATTTCACCGATCATAATTACATAAATAAATGCTTTAAGTTCCCAACTAATAAAGCTACACGCTTTTAATTCACTCGGGAAAATAACAACCATTGGGAGGAACGTAATTTTTAAAATCACCAAGCAGTACATATTTATACATTGCAGCTCCTTCGCAATATCTTTGTCATCCGATGAGCTACATGGTCCATTATGGGCGTTTCATGTGAATAAATGTCTAAATAATAATTAACATAACATTTGGCGAAAAGACCTGCAATAGGCACATTTAGCTAATGCTCTCTGTTTTAATTGTCCTTGTTTGTTTGTAATTATAAACGTATATTCATCGTAGTTAATTGTCAAATAAAATGGGAAAAAAAGACCTGTTATAGGTAGATTTGCTTCTTACATAATGTAGGCCCTATCTTTAATGTAACTTACTTGTTACACAACATGTATATTGCTGACTGTCGGAAGAAAAACATCCTAGCTGAGTGTTTACATACGGACTGACACTGTAACCAGTCGGACAACTGTTTCCAGATACACATTGTGCAGTGTTTCCATTAGCTTGACTGATGTATCTACACCCTGGAAAAAAGACAAAAACAATTTGCAAAATCTTTGTCATGGAGACGCAACTATATGATGAACTCAAACTGGGTTTAACTTCCTACTTTGCTGCACCGACTGGGATACGAGGAAACGTTTGACCAGACAGCGGCACTGCGACCTGCTCTTACATCGAATTCCAACTGTAAAAGGCTGTTTTATGTGTGCGCCAATGTGGCCGAATTTTTATAGTACATTTTGTACAACTTCTCACGGCTAATAAATGTTGTTTGTATTTTTTTGTAACTTCTTCATTTCAATTTACACATTCACAATGAATAACAATTGTAAAATCTGCAAAACTAATTCAAAATACATGTATATAAACAAGAATAGAAGTGGGAGTATTTTGGTATAATTTTCTTGTCAAACATTGCTCTTTATGCCTAAGAATGTATGTGTTACTTTTTGAAGTAAAATAAAGGATATCCTTTATCTTCATTATTTTCAAAATTAGATTTCGATATTTTATTGGTAGCTATAATATTCTATATTGGATTTATGCATTCTTGATTTCAGAACAAATTTCTTTTTTGTTAGCTATAGTATTTTATATGTGATTTATGCATTCTAGAGATGTGAAATACTAGAGATGTGTCAAATAATGACTCGAGAAATCATAAATTTCCCATAAAAATTGTGTTCTGTTAATGTATATAATCATACTTAAATCGCTTACATTAGCTCACGCTGTTAGCCGATAAGTTAGCTATAGTATTTTATATGTGATTTATGCATTCTAGAGATGTGAAATACTAGAGATGTGTCAAATAATGACTCGAGAAATCATAAATTTCCCATAAAAATTGTGTTCTGTTAATGTATATCATACTTAAATCGCTTACATTAGCTCACGCTGTTAGCCGAGAAGTTCCAAAGGTATTTCCAGCGTTAATTTGTTGCTCCTTGCCAGTGATGCAACAACGTATATTCGTAAGGATGTGGTGAAAGCACCTAGGTCCCGTGTACACCTTGTCATGTGTGCACGTAAAAGATACCTTAACAGTTGGAATTCAATCGATTGCTATCTGGGAAACATTGTCAAACTTGTAAATGCAAGGACAACACTGGGTGCGAATCTAAGACCTGCCGGCTAGTTTGCTATGCTTATTGAACTTCTTGGCACAAACTGCACTTATTACGACCGTGCCATTGTTATCATATTCCGTCATGCAAAACTCAACATTTACCTAAATCGTTATCTAAAAGAATTGCTTTCAATCTTTTTCACTTTGTTATTGATACACGTTTCTCTTTCGGGAGGAGTTCGCAAATAGTTTGTCCATTGCTTAAATGTAAATAATATTTTCAATATGAAAATTACCTGACACACAGTCACAATATTGATGCTTTACGTAAAGTAAATTTGCACTGTGACTATACCTTAAGATGCAGGAGACGATCATGTTTCGTCTATCCGTTTACAATGAATTCTTGTATATATCTACTATCCCTTATTAAGTTAATAGCCGTTCATCACCAATTCAACTATAAGTATACCATCATTTATAATTATCAGTTGAGAGGAACATCTTTTTTTTTATTATAAATCGGCCATCCCTTAATATTTAAAACTATCAATTGAAAGCCCAATAATATATATATTTTTTGCACGGATGTGTTGTCCTTAGAATTAACTTGAGAATCAAATTTACATATATGACCATTAATATTGAAAGATTTTAATATAATAATGTTAATATTAGACATGACAAGGAGTTTTCTCCCACTGCAAGCGAAATTATATAAATAAATTTGAACCATGTGTTAGTCCCGAAATGGCCTAGTTTGGAAGCGTACATAACGATATAATTCGAGATAGCAGTTATTAAAGATATATTAATTTAGAGCTAGATCTGCCTATTGCAAGTCTTTCTTTAGGCTTCAAATGTTATAGAAATTATTAATTAGATCTTTATTTACATGATAAGCTTGGACGCAGTTGGGGTTTAAACAGTTGTCCATTTAAAATTTAAATCAACAAGTGGCTGACCCAAGCTAACATTTGCCGTTCATCACTGAAGGCCGATGGAATGACTGACAATCGAGGTACCGTAGCCATTGAGAATGTTACTTGATAATTGAGAATATATAGGCGGAATTATCGCCTGTCAAGCAAACTTCCAACAGTAATAACTTCGTCCAGAATAATATACTGAAAGCTTCAATATTTTCTTGTTTTACCATCTATTTTTAAAACTGTTACGACAAGAATGGACAACTCGTTATTTATCTGTACTTATTACACCTTACAAGGCTGGGTCCCATTTAATCGATACAGCAAGGTGAAGAGTGTATCAGAATAGTTACGACATAATTAAAATTAGATTAGATTACGGGTGTTCTTGTTTTGAACACTGTTAACATTTTCCCTGGGTAGTTTAGTACCCCGTACACGTTCGTGGTATAGTTACAAGGTCTTCTTCAACGTGGATTGTGAATTTAACTCTACTTTTCAAATTCTATGTTGCTTATGCCCTTCACGTAAATAGAAATATATTGAAGTGTTGGTCTTCTTGTCTGATGTTCATCGTTATTTGCTTACGATGAATACACTTTAACACACCTTTTTAATTGTGTACTTCAATGAGAGAGATCCAGGTCAACTCTTTATGTAAAGGACAGTAAAAGGCGTACAGGAAATCCCTGAATGACCCCTTTTGGAATATGAGTCAAATTAAACATGTTCCTCTTCGATGTTCTTCTTTTTTTATTTTCTTAGTACTCGTCAAGATACTTAAAAAGTAACCTCGTCATAAATTGTTGAATAATTCATAATGTAGTATTTGACGATTTTAATTTATTACCCCTCCCCACCTCTTCATTTAAGTAGTCTTACAAAAGATTCTCATCAAATATTTGATGATGACAAAGTGGTTTCTTTCGTAATTTATCATTTCTTACACAGAAACCCTTCCTTGTCAACATACTACAAATCCAGAAGAAGTTATTATTTAGTTTTGTTATGTATAGAATTTTAATTGTCATAAGTAACTTATTACTAAGCAAAATTTCCTTTATTTATTTTCAATTCAAGTGGTCTTTATTAATTCTTGTATTGTGGAGTACTTACGTTTTACTTCACACTCTAATATATAATAACCCTTTTGCACGAAAATCCCATCGCTCAGTGAGTTAATAAGTAATTGCGATATATATCTAGGAACTGAAGTCCTAACACTCATTGAACTCAGAATCATATATTAATCAAATAAATTTCAAATAATATTCAAATAATGTTTGTATTTTAAACAAAATGATACTTATAATTTCAACATTTTGTTCGATCTATTTATATCTATTTTCTTGTATATTTACCAGTAGTGTTTGCAGTGCATCCGATACAAATATACAATATTATTTCATTTCATTTCATTATTTCATTCATTATTTCATTATTTTATTTTATTTTATTTTATTTTATTTTATTTTATTTTATTTTATTTTATTTTATTTTATTTTATTTTATTTTATTTTATTTTATTATTTTATTATTTTATTTTATTTATTTTATAATCTTATTTTATATTTTACTCTTTTTATTGTAACCGAAACACATATTTTGTATTATCAAGAAGTATAGTTGTTTTTTAAAAAAAATAATTGTAATAGAAATTGGCCGGTAAAACCATTAATATATCCGACAAATTCATTTTGTTAATGAATTCCCAATACCCAATAGTCTTCACCGGTTGCGAAGTAATGCCCAACAAAGTAAATAGTTCATGGTTACACACATTTGTAACACACAGTTGATAAGATACAATCAGATACATCTACAGAATAACATATACCACATATATAAATTTAAAATAATATAAATAAAAAAAATGACACTTACAGTAGTCGTTCACGGACAGTGCCAGCCCAACACCAAAAATCAGGATAAGACAGATACTCTTTGCTGCCATCTTGGATTTATCTTTAAGCTCCAAATCTGTCTTTATTGTATGAACCTTTATATATCTCTCTTTTCTATTTCACCTCATGTAAAGTAAACAACGCATTTTCTCTCTTTTTCTCCCTTCTAAACGAGATTTGAAACGTGTACTCCACCCCGTTGTAAACAATGGACGTCGCGTGAAAGTCGACGTTTAGCGGAGGGTTCGTTCTCTTAAAAGTTGGAAATATGAAGATTGAGCATTGAAAAAGAAACCAGTTAGAGATATACGTTGTTTATATTAAATTATCTTTAATGGATCAAACGTGAATTAATCAACCGAGTGAACGCCCGAGACGTTCTTCATACAACATATTAGACGTCTTTAAACTCATTGACTAATCTATTTAAATTTAATTAACATAAAATAACCTAAATTATAAAATACGAAACCTCGGCTTATTTTTTAAAGAATATCTCTTAGTCTGTTTAACACGATTAAAATATATATTATAAACGAAATACTACTGAAGAAAACCAATCTTATTATATTACTAAATTATCCTCGGGCGAAGGCGGCAGAACCTATTTTGATCTTTCTGTGAACATACTATAAACTATCCTTTCAACGATATTATTGATACAGTTTAGTAATATATTGGAATCAAATCAAAAGAGCGCCATGTCTGAATTGAAGTAGGATAAACATGTAAATACAACATTTAATTGTATGATAAGATGGCAGTATATTAGACAATTCTTTCACGACATTCAAGGTCCAACTAAATTAGACCAATTTCAACTACATTTAGGGTATTTTATGACATGTCACTTGCTTACAGTGCAGAAAAATTAGGATTTGAACCCCATTTCAGTTCAAAAGCTCCCGAGGGGGTTGGATGGGCGAATCATTAGCATGTGCGTGCTGTATCATAAGATCTGGCATTGAGTCAACTGGCGGTTTCGATTCCCTCCCACTGCTACAGACCCCTACGCGCAAGCAAATTATTGAATAAAATTTAACCATGTGTTAATCCCGAAATGACATAGTGAACGTTAAATCCCACTCCCCTCCCTCCCTCGTTACGTCATAGAGCAAATTAAATTGTGTTTAATTGAATCAAAAGTTCCATTTCACTAGCTTCCAGGGCGCCTGTCTTTACGTCATAGAGAAAATCAAATTGCGTTAGTTTGAATCAAAGGCTGATAAATATCTTTTAAAAACTGTTACACTTTTTGTCCCGATCAAAACGAAGATGGCGGTCAGCATTTAAAGGTTCAAAGGTTAACAATTAAACATCGTGACGTTCACAATGAAGTAGATTCGGTCTTGTGGACAATGCCCATATTACTGGGGAAAAGCTGAACGTGTCCAAACAAACGTCAAGTGTTGTAATAATGATATTGTTACTAATGGTAACTTTAAATCTATCTTTGTGGGAAATGGGTCTCTGTGATTTTCTCATCATGTTCGAACCAAATGCACCTAAAAACAATTAGTTTAAATAAGTTTTATAAGAATTTTATAAGAAACTCTCTCTCAAAGGATATTTTTTCATGTAAATTAGTTTTAATGAAACAATTACAGTGGGGGCAAGGTAGTTAAGGGATCATGGCACTGGACCAAATTACACAAAACTAGGTCATTTCGGTACTAACATATGGTGTTTAGGAGTCTTTAGTTTAGCAATGGGAGGAAACCGAGGGATGCGGAGAAAACCCACGAGGTTGGACTGGCGACCCTACTCACGCACCACCGGGGGAATCGAAACCATTCGCCTAACCATTTGGCCATCCAACCCCCGTTCAGATCCATATTTGCATGCATGTAAACAAACTATTGGCAGTTGGAATTGGACCTTTGGAAATGTAAATTACCACACCTCAGTCTATAGAGTGGACAAAAGTGAATGTCATTCCAGTATTTAAGATTTGACATTACAGTTCAAGGGAAGTAACTATACTTTAAAACCACATAATTTTGAGAATCATTCGTTCAGAAACGTTTTAGACTTGAATTTATTTGAATTAACCCTAACCCTACCCCCTAACCCTATTCGAATTTATTGTTATTGTTCCATGATGCTTAAATTAGTTCGTGCGGAAGGGATGAGGAACGGAAAATTTTTTACATTTTGCATACCATCGGATTTGTATACGCTATTTTATCGGGGAGTGGGGTGTTTGAGGAATGGTGCTTCCAAACAGTTGAATCATCGCCTGGTCCATCACTAGGTCGAACACGAACCCTGTCAGTGTGTAAGTACAGTGTACACACGGCATCCGTGCTGGCTAGACCCACCCCTGGAAGTTCCACAGTGATCATCGTGGACATTAAGGAATACCAAAGTACAACACCAGCTGAAAGCCAATGTTACCCGTTTGGGAACTTAGAATTTCTTGCAAACTGCAGGTACGAGAACGCCAACTCGGTACCAGGGGCAGCCGTCCATAAATCCCATTCAGTATTTACAAAATATGGATCAAATGAACATTGGGCAAGATTTGCCATCCGTTGCAGACCATAAAAAGGCAGCACATCTAATACGTCTTGGGTGAAACCTTCTCTTTATAGACCTTGTTTTAACTTGATTAAATCCAGGTCAGGAATTTATTTACCGTTTATATTCTGGATTTATTTGATTAAAGTGTTGAACAATCAGTCAAAATAACGCAGATAATGTGGCGAAAAGAATAAGCTGTCGGAAGATGCGATTTTAATAGATAAATGAAATATCACTTGAGGATTTCGACAAAGAGGTAAGCGGTCAATTCAAACGTCCATGTAAAAATGGACTACAGTATAAACGGTGACAGATATTGAACTAAACCTAAACTCGACACAACTAGTGCTTGACGGGAGTCGATCAACAAATATATTTCATTTGGTGGTCAACAGTGACAAAGCCACATATAGGGAACACTACTCCAGTATCAGAAATCAACAAACATAGATTCTAAAAAATATTTTATTAAAATATAGTATTATCATAGATTAGAGGCACATGTGGAAGCAGGTCCTGCGGTGAGTGTTAATGATAGAAATAGAACGATCAACATTCATTAGAAAGAACTAGAAATATTTTATGTACAATATTATTTTGATTATATTAATGATTTCCGTTTAATATAAATTAACTTTATATTAAAAAGTGTTCTCTCGGAGGTCTTGAATGGTTTAGTAAACCCGATTCGAATTTCGAATGTAGTCAATCCATGTTCGAATCTGACTGTTTGCAACATCAGCAACTGTTATTGGTTCCTTATCACTGCATTCAACAAATGATTTTGAAATAATTCCTCTGAGGGTCCATCGTCCATTATCGTTACATACCAACATACCACCATTATCACCCTGCAAATACAATAAAAAGAAATGGGTTTTAACGTCCTACTGTTCTGCTCCCACTGGGCTAATGAAGACAGGCATACGCCATACAATGTTCCATGAGGGACATTTTGCCGAGGCAGCGACACTATGGCCTACTTTTATATCCTTAACGTGCACGCCAATGCATACACCGAGCCTCGGTGTTTCGTCCCATCCGAACGACTAGATAGCTGTCCTTGTCGGTCCCTCTGATCTGCACCACTGACAACCTCGGTAAATTCCGATGAACATTTTAGGCCGATGCATGGATCGAACACTCGACCTCCAGACTAAAAAGCCACCATCTTACCGAGTTATTTTATTTCTTGTTATATAAATGGTGTTTGCGATAATTTGTTGTATAAAAAACATTTACACCGTTGAGCTGAAGATTTATTTTGTACTAATCAATGAGATGAAAGGCAAGGGAATGCTACTTGAACTTAACCCTAACTGTAAAGGAATATTGCAAATGTTAACATGTAGATATAGAGAATCTCCTACCAGTGTTTTTTGATATCAAAAAATATCAACACAAGTTGATAAAGTGAAAAAAACGAGTTGGAGATTTTATTTATCACCCAATCCTTTCTTACATACACAAATTAAATAAATATAATTCTTTGGTATAGATTTCACTTTTACTGAATCTAATTACATGTCAGCGTAGTGATACACCAGTTTTTTGACAGCATTTTGGCTATAGCAAAGTCCTATATATTGACCAAGTATTTCCTTCAAGGTCAATTAAATAAAAACAGTTTCTTTTTAACAAAAAAAATCACTTTTTATTTAAAATAAGTGATTTCTTTAAAATAAAAGAAAGTAGTTCCTTTTTGATTGACCAATCAAATTCATGTAAAGGAGATATCGCAGTAGATTATGTAATTTATCATACAAGCGATATCTACTGTCAAATGTGTTATTGGGTGATAAAGAGGGTTACATTGACGATTTAATCAAATCATTTCAGGTGAAATGTAGAATACAAAATGGGAACAGAAAACAAACTTACAGTACATGGAACATTGCCCGTAGAGAGAGGTTCGCCACAAAGGGTACCATCCGGTCTCTTTTCTTTACCAGTAGCTCTAGCAATGGCGTCACAGACCTCTGTTTGAAATAGGTTAACTTGTGTTTGTAACAAATAAGAAGAATAGGCTGAAAGGTAAAAATAAAATAAGTGAATACTAATAGTTTACTACCCGCATCTTAGTAATAATACAACAATAATACACTTTGTTAGAACTTTTGTTTTGTTTGCAGCGTTCTCGCATAAATTGTTAATTTTAATATAACTAGCGCGATACCTGGCTAAGCCCGGGGTCTAAAATCTGCTTACTCGCCATCGTCCTTTCTTGATTACCATAATAAATAGATTTACCTTCCGCTAACCATTAATTGAAGTGAGAGAGAGAGAGGGAAATGGGGTTTAACGTCCACTCGACACAAACTAGGTCATTTTGGGACTAACATATGGTTTCAATTTTATTTCAATAATTCGCTTGCGCGTAGGGGTCTTTAGCAGTGGGAGGAATAATTGAAGTCAGACAGATGTGAAATGAAATGAAATGAGGTTAACGCCCTACTGCTCTGCTCTTAAACTTGGCTAATGAAGACAGGCATGCGCCATACAATGTGCGATGGGGAACATTTTGCCCGGGCAGCGGCGCTACGGCCTACTCTTATATCAAATTCCTACTGCCAAGGGATCTTTTACGTCTCATCCAAACGACTAGACAGCTGTCCTTGTCAGACCCTCCGTCCTGCATTACCTACAAGGGGGAACCACGTCGGAAAATCTGGATAAACTTCCTCGGTCAATGGTTTTATAAATCGATATGAACAAACGATAGAATTTATATGAATTAGGTTTTAAGATATTTAATGTGAAGGCGTTGACCAGTAAAACGCAATTGCAAACGAACCTTTCAGGTGAGTTCAATAGTTGAGGTCTATGTGCACATTAAATAAATAAAGAAAATTTAAGAATTGACAGAGAGACGATATCACACATAGACGACTAGTCGCTATTCTTTAATTATAAAAAAGGTTTAATCACGGATCATCCCAGACTGTCACAATATTCTGGGTATATTTATTTATCACGTCCCTGTTTAAATACAGTTTGAAAAACACTAAACTTATGACCCCTGTAGTAAGATAGCGTGGAGCATGCTAGAAAAATAATAAGGAGGGTGTTTACTATTTAAGTTGACTTCCCCCGAGCGTTGTTATAAAAAAATATGTTTTCATTCATCTCTCTACACAGCTTATTAGAAAGGGATGGGGGGTTGGGATGGCCTAGTGGACTAGAGTGTCGCGCTTCGACCTCTAGCTGGCCGGTCACCTCTGGCTTGCGGCTGTGGTTTCGAGCCCCGGTGTGAGCGTATGTGGCATGGAGATAGGGGCGCCTTCTCAACCTCGTGGGTTTCCTCCGGGCACTCCGGTTTCCTCCCACTGCTAAAGACCCCTACGCGCAAGCGAATTATTGAAATAAAATTAACCATATGTTAGTCCCGAAATGACCTGGTTTGTGTTGAGTGGACGTTAAACCCCATTTCTCTCTCTCTCTCTCTATTAGAAAGGGGAAATAGTTAAGGGGAAACAACTGTTGTGTATTCTCGTGAAATATTATCATAATTATTAATAATCATAATTTTATTCGTCGAAGTTTCGTTGGATAACATCGAATTCCGGATTTTCGGGCCATTGTTTCAGAAATATGCTAGATGATGCAATATTATTTACATGTTAAATATCTTCATTAACAAGATGTTTTATATCTTTAATAGGGAATGTATTCTGAACTACTTTAAAAACTAAAAATATTCAACTAAAATCATTTAATTTACTTCGGAAAAGAGGGGGACTAAGCCAAACTACGATGATGTCGAAAAAGTCTGAATTCGTCTCTTAAAATGACCCATGTCCCGGGAAAAATCTACAAACTCGACTACAACTACGTTAAAATGAGTCGAAATTGTATAAATATAAATATACGGTCGATGGACGAGGTGTACGTGTAAACATACCTACCAAATTTGGTTGAAATCTGTCTAGTCGATCGTTTTACAGGGTTAACCGATGGGGGACACGTAGGGGAATAGGATATAAGCCCTATAGGGCAATTGATTTCAATGTCTATTTATTACGGACCTAAAGCTACTTTCGATTTTATGTTTCACAAATGTTTTAAAATCATAATCGCTATTGTCAAAAATGTGGTTGTAATTATTTTTATTTTTGGCCACAGTAACTTTTTGCGTTCAAAAATTAACTAGCCATTGACTTACTAGTGTTATCATAAAGACCCCATCCAGCGATGTAACAATCTTTTCTACTGCACGATTCACCACTGCTACGGAGATTAGTATTGGCAGGATAATTGGGATAATTAAGATTGGTAGGATAATTAGGATTGGTAGGATAAGTAGGATTGGTAGGATTAGCTTTAGGCAGGCATGCTGGCTTACGACATTCTGTAATCTGGACATCTTGACTCAGTTGCAACAAAGCAACATTGAAGGCTGCAAAATAAAGCAAAATCGAAACGTCACTACAGATAACATGTTGCCACAAGGAAGAGATAAATATTTGAATTCCCGAAAGAACTAGAATTTGAATTATTCATGGACTGTCTACTCTGAGATGAATTGATTTCATGGTTCGTTAAAGTAAATTAAATTTATATTCCCGCAAACTTATCGGAATGCGATTCTTTATTCACTTATTGCCTTATTAATTAATAAATGGAAACATTGGATATATAGTGGTGTCTATTGTGAAAGGGACATTGCTAATTAAAACTGTAATATCGATTTGCAATTACCAGTATATAAACGTGAAGCAAAATGTCAAAACATGTACTTTCAATTTATGGAGAAAAGGTTGCCTTATAGGCACAGAAAGGAACCTGTAAATATTAAAGACAATCAAAGCAAAATATGAGCAAAAGTAGTCATAAAAATTAAATCTTACGAGCCACTTCTTCGCCATTGAGATTAAGAAGTTCTGGATATCCGCTGGGAACACTGTATTTGAAGAGTGGATGGAGGAAATGTTTCATAACAGTTAAAACTTGTTCTTGTTGTTGTCTGGTTGTAGGATCTGTCTCTAGTTTATCAATATTATTCTCTCCAACCACAACCAATAAGTTCTTCGATACATCAGTAACACCGTTTCCATATCCAGCCCTACCACGATACACAAAACAATATTTCAAATAAAGTGATATTTTTAAGTATAACGTGAAAACTCTCAGCAAGTCTCACTAAAGCTCGGCATCCGATTATTGGCGATAAATAGTTAAAAAAAACAGATGAAAAATTAATGTATTGAAAATTTCATCCAAATTACTTTACTCTGGGAGAAATTACGAATGGTTATCAAGTTCAAACGGCGGATGTAATTATATTTTCTTACTAAATTTGTATTATCATACTTTTAATCCAAATAGGATTTTCGATCCAAATAAGACTTTTAATATTTAAGAATTGAAAGCAATGCATTGTCAAGCATGTTATCTCCACGAGTGACGTCATGCATTTTATGGTAAAAATTTCGTCATGGCCGGTCGTATAAGCGTTTAACTCATATATGACGAGCATGGTCTAATCCAATCAATACTTTTCTAGAGAATAGACCAATCTGATAAAAACACGGATCCTATTTTGTTTTGTGTTTACAGTTCAAAATTTCGTTTTACTACACTAGGATCTGGAAGAGTTGTTATCATTCACCTGTTCTGGGTGGGGTGAGGGAATAGCCGAAGAAAAGGTCTGTTACGGTGATTTCTAGGCCTTTTGGTGCATGGACCTGTGGGTAAACCACTGAAAACGTCAACGCTGATAGATTAATCAATGGCTGACGTCAAAAGGTTTAAACCCGACCTATCGATACAACTTTTCAAATCGTCATGTAGTGTAGGCAATCGAAAGTATAAAAAATGAAACGAAATACAGCTCTGTATTTGAATCAGATTGTGCAATAGACACATTTGAAATTGACATAATACTTCTTTAATTAATTTTACATATACCATACAGAAGTAATGAGACCAACGTAGTTCATAAAGACTGTGGTTACTAATAACGCTGTTCTAACATTAAAGATACATTATGTAAGATTTAGATAAAGAGCTGACCGTTCTCGCTATAATATTTTAAAAATAGATATTGCAGAATGAATATCTTGAACATTTCATCCAAATTACTTTATTTTCAACGACATTACATTGCCATCAAACCCAGGTCTCAAACCACGACCAGACGAATATTATCGTTGGTCTTCATCCTCAATCGAACCCAACAACATCGTATCGAACGTACAAATACACATATTTAAGAGTGTCATTTTTTGTATGTCTGTTCAGGGTCGAAATTTTGTGTATAGGGGTAGCTCGGACCGAGGAGTAGCATACGCCTGGTTTCGGAGTTATGGCGCGAAAACTACTTCCGGTTTGATGGAAAGAAGCGTCGGAGTTCATTTGGCCTAGGGCGAAGCCTGTTATCTTGTTAGTTGTATATATTTTTAAAACTTTCGAATGCCAATACTTACAGAAGAGGACAATAAGCAGAAGTCAACACCCATCGTTTGTCAATCAGGACGCCAGCACAAAGAGGTAAGCTGTTTTCGTAGGTGGTGTATCCAGTGCCCTGGGTATTACCTCGGATAGACACTTGCCATGGCCAAGCACATTGAGTAGCACGACTACCAGCTAATATCCTCTGGGTTTTCGATATACCACAGATGCCGTCTACATTGGGTTGAGACACAGATGGTGATGGATATGGGTAATATGGGGTGTACGGGTTATTTATTGTTTTAGCTGAAAAAAATATAATTCAGTATTGCATAAAATAAATAGAGCGATGTTTAAACTGGGTATGCATTGATTCCAATAAACGATAAACGGAATATAAAAGCATGATACTGGCCATAGATGTGTTAATTGCTTGCCTAAACGGGACGGCATCGGACCAAAATAAACGCCATCGAAATTACTTGCGCCCTCTGAATTCGAGAAAATTTATATTAAAATATGAGCACATGGCCCAAAAGGATGTTGCTAGTATTCAATTAAAACAAATTCTGTAGAAATTGACTGTTCATCGCCATTTTGAAATCATAAGAATTTTCTTTGAGTTTATTGCCCAGTCTTAGTGTTTTTGACCGACAGTATGCAGTTTCAGTTACTAATTCGCGGACAGTGAAGAATGAACTACATGAATATGTGTCAGACTGTTTATCTAAACCGATGTGCACCCGGCTTAAAGGGTAGTCAAAATAGAAAACAGAAAAGTGCACCGAGAATTATAATATCATACTTAAAAATAAAAACAAATATATATTGATTTGCAGACTTTTAGTTTGCCAAAGGCTGTTTATAAATGCAGAAATGGATTTTATATTATTGAACAAAATATTATAATAACGATTTTGTCAAATCGACTGTCGGCTTCTACCCAATTTTCCAGCAATATGTTTATCTGATTTTCAACGATTTTTTTAAAAATTACTTTTACAAACTAGCTCACATCAATTATCGATGTATATTTTCGTCGACAAGTAATCAAATATAAAGCACATAGGAATCTATCTGGTCATCAACATTAAGGAAACGGAAAGAAGGTGCACCAAAACTGCTATGAGTGATACCAGGCCTCCCAGTAAGGTCATGCATACCATCTAGATAATGTAGCTAAATTTGATCCAGTTCTCTGCGGTCTACAAACAATCCAAAAGTCCCCCGATCTGCATGTATTACACCCTTACACCCTGGGCATCACCCATTACATGATTTATATCCGTGATCCCGTGGATGCATGTTCAATGTTGATTCTCTTGGTATATCATCCCATGGAAGAACCTCCTGGTGTTGTAAGGGCATAACAGTAAGAAAAGTGCTCTTATTTATGAGCTCTTAAGCTAAAAATGTTTTAAGTATGCAGCCATTTCATTGGATTAAGGGCCAAAAAACTGTATAGGAATTTTGATTCTCAGCCTATAAAATGGCTGAATTCTTTAACACATATTAGTTTCTGATTTCGTGGAACGAATCGTGGAAGTTGCTAGAAAAATTAATAAATTGCGTTACTCTATAACGCAAAAATTAGTAATGCACTTTTCAAATGAATAGGATATCACGTTGTCTACAAAAGACTCAATACCTGGATCAGGTTCACAGCAGACTGATGGGTAGAAATTGCTGTTTACACAGATCTGTGGATTGGTGAAACCGGACGGGAGTGGTTTGTGTGTTGAAGGACAACTGTACTGGAAACACCTTCCTCGACCATTCGTCACAACTTCACAAGCTGTAACAAACAATAGAACGGTAATGTTGTGGTTTTGAACAGAATTAAACGCCATTAGAATATATCTTTATTACAATAAAATACTGATTACATGATCTTACCAGATTTAAAGGGCCACGGTGGCTCAGTGAGCAAAACCTTTCGATCAAGAAAGTTCATTGGGATTTTGCGGGTGGCTCAACCCTTGTCTGTGGTACAAGATGGGGGGTCTGGCAAGAGAGGAAAAACCGAAGTAAGGTGCACACACTGGCATGCATGTAAAAGAGTGATGCCGCAGTGTCACTACCCAGCACAATTACCCTCACAGCATGCTGTATGGCATATACCCATCTTCGGTGTTGAACAGTAGGACGTTAAACCCCCATTCCATTTCATTTATTTCCGCAATCTAAAGCAACGGGGATTAAAGGACGCATACCACATCCGGATCTCGGTAATCATACGTTTGCATGACTTGGCACAATAAAAATGGCCCTTTCAGTATTATCGAACAAATCAATACAGTAAACAAACGATGTTTTGTATTGCAATGGTATAATCGAATATATCAGTATTTCAAAGGTATTTGTGTTATTAAAGATTCATTATATTAAAGAAAAGGATGCTAGACTAAACAAATTCACAGGTTAAATCAGGAATATGTCATCTGTACAAAGTAACACAAATACATGCCAGAATATTAAGACGTACTTAGATGATAGATTTGTCTTTTGTCTGAGCGAGATACCGTGTTCACATTGGAATGCACATAAAAAAGTCTTTAGCAGTTGAAATTTGAATTAAAAGCATGCCGTAGCGCCACAGTCAGGGGAACATTTCCCTCATAGCCCACCGCCCGTCTTCATTAGCCCAGAGTATATAATCATTCGGGTGACACTAAAGGCTGACGTTCTGTATATTTGTTTATCTTCATTAGCGGCCCAGTAGATGCAGAATAGTGGGATGCTAAACCCACTATTCATCGAATACCAACTGCAAGGGAATCTTTTACATTCACGCTAATGTGAACACGGGGCCTCAGGTTTTTCTACTTATCAAAACGAATACATACTGTTCCTTGCCATACCCTCCGTAATTTACCATTGACAAGGCGAAACAACACTGACAAATTTCGGCGGAAACACGGATCGAACTCGGGGCCGGTCGGTTAATTTGCCACCCCTCTACTTGGTCATCGTGGTTAATAGTTCCGTTTGAAGCACAACTGAAGTATATGGACGATTTAAAGTCTATAATTAATTTGAATATGCCATTATTCAAAAGTTCATTTCGTTTTAAAAAGTGGGATCACGTAGCTAAGTGGGTAAGACGCTGGCTCGCTAGTCTTGGGTCGGGTGTTCGATTCCTGCATTGGCCGAGAAAGTTCGTCCCGATTTTCCGGTGTGGTTTCACCTTGTCCGTGATGCAGGACGGAGGGCCTGACAAGAACAGCTGTCTAGTCGTTCGGATGGGACGAAAACCGAGGTCCCGTGTACATATTGGCGTGAACGTAATAGATCACTTGGCAGTTGGAATTCGATATAAGAGTAGGGCGTTGTGCCGCTGCTCGAGCAAAATTTTCCTCATAGCACACTGCATGACGTATGCCCGTCTTCATTAATTAGCCCAGTTTAGTAGCAGACGGTAGGACGTTAAACCTCATTTCATTTCGTTTTAGAAATAATAATGCACCTTTAAACTGAGAGTTGGTAAATCATAACTGCTTTGACAAATAAGTAAAACTTCCAAAAGAAAACAGGTTTCAGCAGAAAATGAGGTTTAATTATGTTTGTTCACGCTTGAAACAATTCCCATAATTTAAAGCAGCTAAATCCCTAATATTTGGGACCTAGAAATGGACACAAATGAGTCGCAACGCCTATAATAGTGTAATCGGAATGAATATAAACTGTTTTTTACTCTATTTTCAAATCAATTGTGTTCGGCGAAATACGCCATAAGTCTCAATGGAATAGCATTCTCGAATGTCTGGTTATTCCAGTCCATTGTGCATCCTCTCACCGTTTGGTATGACTTGTGGAATGTCTGACCTCGTTCTTCGAGTCCTTTGTTACAAATGGTACTGAAACGCATTATGGTACACGATTCGTGTACCAATGGTAAAATGTTTATTTTGCCTTAAATATTGGATATCAGAAGCCCATTTTCCCTGTAAAATCACAACATCAATGTTGATTTAAATTGACTAATAATCCGTGTTTTCAATGATATGTGTTAGAGTTTTAGCTACTTTAAATTGAATACTTTTGCCACAATGTGTAAAGAGGGCAAGTTGACAATGGAGATTCACACCAACCCACCATAGCAGAGTAAGTAAATACTGATAATTTTTAAGGCAGTTCGTCAACAAAATAATTCAAATATTTATCTTCGAACTTTCCAATTGTATAAATTTCATGGATCATACAACATGAATATGCAGTCGCCGTTTGATTTGTTTTTGAAATGCAATGAAAGCTACAATATCCGTCCAAGTATGTACAAAGAGATGGGTAACTGACGATATATATAACTACGAAGGAGTAAGCTTTAACGTGGATCATTTCCATGTGCCGCGTTTAATCCAAGTAAATTGGTTTTGGTTTGTTTGAGGGTCGCAAAGGCGTTTTACTTCTATTCCAGTCCGTAAAATTAGTGTTTTATTAGATTTTGGGCACTTTATTTAGCCAAGTAGATGAAATGATTTTTTTTTTTCACTTTACCCGTCTGCCCGAAAAGTCAGGTTGCCCGTATCATCCAAAATCTTCAACATTATATAAAGACACGAATTATTTGTCAATTTAAATCAACATTTATTGTGTGATCTTACCGGAAAAAGCTGAGCTTCTGATATCCAATAATTAAGAAAAATAAACATTTTACCATTGGTACACGAATCGTGTACCATAATGCGTTTCAGCCCAAGTTCTAGCAAGAGACTCGAGGAACGAGGCGAGAAACATTGCACCAAATCAAACGGCATATGTAGACTGGAATACCCAGACGCTAGAAATGTGCATTCAATTGAAACTGCTGGCTTATTTCGCCGAACATAACTGATTTGAAATTGGAGTAAAAACAGAAACTATTGAATGTAAATCAGTCGTAGATTGAAGCTGCGAGTTAAAGATATGATTGGTCACGTGTATAAATGCAAAATTGTTATTAATCATAGTATATAAACTGTGACCCCGGAATGGTCAACATGGACAGCCAAGCTTCCAATGCTTATACAAGAACGTATTCTTGTATATTTCTAGTATACTAGTTTTGTAACCGCTAAGCTAAAATATTGTTGAATCCAGTTAATATTTGATTTCTATAAACTCTGACTATAATATACAAGTTTTAAACAAATATTATGGAAGAGCCAAACCTTTCTTTAGGCCTGAAATGTTATCTTAATTATTAATTAGACATTAATTAACTTATCCAGAGAATAGTCAACTGTCAATGTCATCGCTAGCCTGCGATATTTAGCGGATTGGAATACATTTTTTGAAAAAAAATTCAAGCGATAAATGGATAATCGAGAGGGTTTTTTTTTAATTTTATCTCCGATCAGAGTGGAAATTTTCAGTATATTCTATTTACATTATCTATTTGTTCACTATTATAGAACGGACAGTCAACTCGTTATGTAATCTCCCATAAAGCCCATTTTAAAACTGCGGTTGGGTTATATTGATCAAAAACTATTGGGAAAGTTATCCTAAAAATGGAACAAAACCAAAACGAATGATTTCCATTATAAGATAAAAATATAACCAATCCGTAGGCAGATTAGTTTTATTAGAAGTAGGTTGAAATTAACAAAAACAAAAAATAACTTACGAAGTGCAACTGATAAGCCAATATGGAGCATCAAACACACGGCGAGAGCCAATCTGTTCATGGTGAGGATTGTAAGAGGTTTGACAGACGAAGAAGTAAGATTGGACTTTTAAAACATAAACTTGTTACATAGTGTACAAACAGTCAAAGGTACAGGGACAAAGACGGTGGTCCCTTTTTACTCCTCCCTCCCCTCAAATATGACCTTTAACCTCTGTAAATCAAGCTGATGACCCACGATTTAATTGTATAGTACAATCGGAACTGTTCGTCTAGAGTGATATTGGCCGGAAGAGTCGATTTTCTAACCAAAATACGCCATATATATTACTTGATAAGTTGTTGCAATGTAAAATATAAAAATGATGATCGAAAATGGAGTTAGTTAAACAGGACACCGTTAAATACTGCTGAGGTTTATATTCGTAAGTATGCATCGCGGTATATATCACGGATGTTAACCCAACAAATAGCGAGTGAAATGAGCTCTAATTACCGAGTGTTCTGGTGATGTTTTTTTTTTGACCAAATCCCAACTGATTAAAGTAGATGTGTTAAAATACAAAGAATTCCTTGATCTTTTAATGATGAGCACGTAGTGTAGTTTCGTTCTAGTATTGACTATAGACCGATGGTTGAAGACGATAATTAACGAAGAACACCCCTCTTTCTTTCAGCTTTGTTTATTCATGGGCATCCCATGAGAGACTTTGTTACTGACTGACCAATCCTCAAGGAAGGTTTGAACTCCGCTATTTGTAAATGTTGCGTTAATTTCTGATATTGGCTGTCAACCGGATATAAAACAGGGCGTGATATATCGACCATACAGATTTAGTTCTTGAGAGCAGAATTTGATATACCTGTGAAAGAGTACATCAGGGGAAAAGCAAAAAAATAAATAAATGATCGTTTTTTTTAGCTCAGACTAAGAGGTCAATTTAAGAAATTTAGACAAAAACAAAAATTTCAATCTTATGTCGCAACACCCAACTTGATGTTTTTTTGCAGCGGCATTAACTGCTTGGGGATTTTTGTCCGTAGTACTTTGTCAAAAACCGAACTAGGTTATGAATAATTTCTTTTACAAAGACATAAAAATGACACAAATCGCCTTTTTGAAACTGTTTTTTTAAGATACTCAGTTCGTGACATCTTATACTGTTGTCTTAAAACAAGAGCGTCTTCCATTACCAACAAGAGGAAATCTAATATTCAGTTATTATTGACCGACCAAGATACCTGGGCCATGAACTAGAACTCATCTGGATGGTATATCATGATTAATTGATGATATTGCTTGGATTAAAATCTTTTCAGTAAATATTTGTAATAGCTCGTTTCCTCCCATAAGACATCATTCAACGAACATGCCTCACAGTAAAAGTGGGTTGCGAAAGATGCACTGTAAAATAGGTTAGATCACGGTTTGGCTGCAGTTTGTTGTTTCCGTTTGGATTCACATTTTTTAAGAGGCACGCCTTGTATATTGCAGCAAATGGCCAGTGGATCAGGAAGCTGTGAAAAACGGAGGTAGGGGGGGGGGGGCAGTTCCAAATAATAATGTTCATCCCAGTAGAACAAGCATGTTATTCATTTTGTTAATTTGTTTGGGAACCATATGGGAGCAAAGTGTCTCGTAGGAAAGGGGGAGGCGCCCCCGCCCCACCCCAGCCCCTATGACTAGATTTAATTGTATCTGAATTGGTATTGGTTATTTAGAGAGCCAATAAGCGGAGAGCCTATATCTGTCTACATTCAAATTGTTCAGGGTTTATAAATTACCCAATAAAAGTAATATTGTGTAGCAATATACGTCGGTCGGATATGTAAAGTGGTGCCATCAACTCGTATACCACGTCCTACTTATTGTCTAGATTTGTCCCAAGCGCAAATATTATTGTAATTCTCTTCTGTACAAGAGTACAACAGTTCGTCTCTACATTTTATGTGAAGCGGGTTACATGATTACACAGGTATAAAGTAATATTGAAATTCGCCTGCGTGTCTGTTATCGCTCGTTAGTTCACTCAGTTATATAGAAGGACAACTCGTGTTAGTCATGTTTGACGTCACTTCCCGTATATTTAAGAGTTTGTAACACGTCTCCTGTACCAATGATCTCTGTGTTAAAATTATATTTGGAATGTAATTTACCAGTTCTATCACATATGTAATAATGACTGGCACCAATATTGTCCTTTAACTTAAGTCTGAGAATGCTTTGTGAACTCCGATCCAGATGGTGTCTCTTGAATCTCAACGGTGTCTCCTACAGACCCCAATGCGGGTCTGATCTCTCAAGAATTTACCTGGGGACGAGTTCACAAAGCATTCTCAGACTTAACAATTTACTCCAAACTGTTTGCCTTATTTTAACTAAAACAAAGCCCCTTATAAAAATTTGGTTGTTTAATGTATCAAATACAACAAGAAGCTACGTACAATGTTTTGTGTTACTGGATCAAAGATATATCTCATAAACAGTGATTTAAAATTGAGTAAATTCTTAACTTAAGGCTGAGAATGCTTTGAGAACTCGGAACCTGATGTCTAAAAGTATAGTCCAAGTTTAGCTTTTTATATATGTCCAGATGTATTCAATTGGACAAATCTATACATAATTCTGTGATTGTTTACGTCCCACGGCGTCGATAACCACTCTTAAATGGAAAATGGCCTTGACAGACTGCCAAGTTAGCCATGACTACAAACCCCATATCCTATTTTTCTCATAGTACTATATATCAAAATAATCAACTAAACACATACATGCGTTATTATTCATAACAGCATAAATCACCCAATATTATTACAATTATTGTTCAATACATCCACCTAAACTGCATCAGTTAAAGTATTTGAACGTCATATGGCGGATCGTTAATCCCATGCAAATTACAATAGTGACTCTTTAAAGCCTCTCATTTTAATCCGATTTAAATCCTGTTTTAATCCAAGCCGAATCCAAGCCATCCGTGGGTCTACAGGGTTGATTTTGTGCTTGTGTAAATAAACATCTAATTTATAATTTCTATGACATCTTGAAGCCTAAATAAAGACTTTTGAGTCATTGCATGAGAATCATTTGTGGTACACCAACTTAAAGATGTATTAGTTAAGAGTTTAATAAAGAGTTGGTCATTCTATCTATAATAATTCACAAATAGATGATATAAAAATATTGACAATTTCATCCAAATTACTTAATTCTGAGCCAATTTATTACTGTTTATTACTGGTATATTCGCGACTTAGCTTCGCCTCCCATTTTTAAACTGAATTTTTAAATGGCGAAGCGTTTTAATCTAGTTTAAATCGCTAGTATCCGAGGCCATCGAGAGTTGACTATGGTGTTGTTTTGTTAATAAATGTCTAATTAACAGTTCAAATAACATTTCAGGCCCAAAGAAAGACCTGCAATAGGGAGATTTACCTCTTACATATTGCATTTTAACGTGGATTAAAAGTTATAATTTTTTTTTTTTTATTTCCAGAAGGTTTTAATGGGTATGGCTGGTTAAAGGCTAGGTGATGGAGGGTGGGGTGGGAACGTGTCGACCACTGATTTAGCATGCGAAACAAGATTCCATAGGAGCACAAAACCCGTTATTCATATCGTCCAAAGGGGGTTTTCTTACCCAAGTGCAGAGGAGTTTTGGCCAATGTGGAACATTCTCATGACACGGTATAGGTTTGAAACCGGGTGAGCGTTGCGCTTGATATTATAGCGTTGAAAACCGTATAGAAACAACGTAATTTTTTTCCAATGGAGCGTGGGCACAAAAACTCAAAAGGCCGCAATGGTTTGTCATGTGAATACGTGTCTAAATAATATTGTATACAATATTTGAAGCCCCCAAACAGGCCTGCAATAGGCAAATTTAGCCTCTATAAAGCACCTTTAAAGAACAGTCGCTATAACAACGAAGGAGAATTTCCTATGGCTCTATTTATATTCTTATTAAAATCACTATGTTTATAGAATAATAATTCAGTTCTTAGATTTGATAATGTGATATATATTTCCAATACGTCGATGTATCCTGTCCATTTAGAGTTTTAATTATGTTACATAAATACTATTCTAGACAATCGTACGAACATTCTGCATTAATTGATGACCGATCAGTTTGTTATGGATCCGTGCAAAAATAAAACAATGTTATGGATTCGTTCTTATTTTACTTTCCCTGGATTTGATTTCCAATTCGATTCTGATTCGGTTTTCATTACTTTTTATCTGCAAGTGGGTGATTTTTTTATCTAGCGTCTTATATTTATAAACGCGGCCTCACTAGTAAACGAAGTATACTGACGATCCACAATGAAAGATTTAACAAAAATGTTTTGGATTATATTAGTAGGAATTCGCAACCATATTGACATGTGTATGGCTGTACGATGGACTAAGGTTCCGGATATGGACGGAGCAATCGTTTCCAATGCAATACATAGTTCGTGGACAAGTCGAGTTGCTTGTGCTAAAACCTGCTCGATGCGCCCTGATTGCCTCTCATTTTCGTATACAAGCTCCCGCCGAAACTGTTCCCTGTATGAAGACATTTATGCAAGCGGCGCATCTTCGTCAACCACGGACATACAGTATTATGTATCACATGAAAGAGGTAAAGTAAATTTAATTTTTAATATTTTAAGGTTATCAGAAATTCCTGCTGAGCAGCACACTAAACAGGTTCACATTTATAACATCTAGGTATGTTCTCAGTTTTTAATACGCCTCTTATAATTTCTCATTTATTTGAACATGAGAGAGAGAGAGAGAGTGAGAGAGAGAGAGAGAAATGGGGTTTAACGTCCACTGGACCGAAACTAGGTTAATTCAGGACTACCGCACGGTTTAAATTATATTTCAATAATTCGCTTGCGCGTAAGGGTCTTTAGCTGTGGGAGGAAACTGGAGGACCCAGGGAAAACCCACGAGGTTGGACAGGCAACCCTACGCCTTGTCACGGGAATCGAAAGCGCACCAGTTGACTAAATGACAGACCTTGTGATACAGCCCGTACGTGCTAACCATTCGGCCATCCGACCCCCTGAATTTCTACCAACTTGTAAAAACCGTATTCATTTTAACCGATAAATGTGTCATCTATGAAATCTTCAAGAAACTTGATAGTGATTTCGTAAGTGGGTGAAAATTATTAAGATTATTCACGTTATTCGATAATTTGCAATTGAAGTAAATATTAACCTTTTTGATCGATTGATATCTATATTAAACATGCATTATGCAAGAGCTAAATCTGCCTATTACCGGTCTTTCCTCGGGCCTGAAATGTTATCTAAATTATTAATTAGACATAGTCCCTCAATGTCTACGCTAGTCTTCAATGTTGCCTGGATTATAATCCTATATGCTACTTAACGCTTATTGATAATCAAATCAAAAATGGATAATCGAGACTACTTTAGTAATGGTGATCGAGGCGAGGCGGAAATTTCAACCGCTTAGTTCTCGGTTCATAGTAGAAATTACCTTAACATTATCTTGGTGATCGAGGTTAGGCGGAAATTTCAACCGTTTAGTTCTCGGTTCATAGTGGAAATTACTTTACATTATCTTGTTTTTAACTTTTATAGTGCGAACTGCCAACTCTTTATCTAATCTCCTATAATGTATCTTTAATAGTCTGTGCACTTGATTCATTAACGACTATAAAATGTACATCAAGAGGCTTGTATAGTGTTGTTGTTTACTTTCAAACTATTTTCAGTGAAAAAAGAAGTCCGACCAACATTCTGCGCCTCAACATATTACAACTACAGGTCTGGTTTTTGCTTCCGAGTTTTCAAGAGTGATACTTCATGGCGGGGTTCACAAGCTATTTGTCAAGCCGAAACGGCCCATTTAAGTGCTCTAACAAGTGATTTAATAATTATTGGCAGCCAAGAAAAACAAGATGTAGTGACTCAAGTTTTAGATACTGGTAAGGCGTCACCCTTCTTTCCTGTTTTCTTGCTCATGCAAGGTTCCTATGGCTGCAGCATGTATCCTGAACTCCATTCTCCCCGTGGCTGCTGTTGTCACCAACTCGATGTTCTTGTGATTGCTATACCTTCAGCGAGGAAAATAAACGTGCAAATTGGGACTTAGCCAAAATTGAGAGTGTCTGCTACATACCTCGGTATCCCTCCTTGGGCAGAAAGTTTTCAAACCACTTTGACTACATTAAATTTAACAGGTGGACGTCAACCACCAAGTTTGACTTGACAAGGGGGAAAGACGCTGGCTCACTAGACTGGAGGTCGGGTGTTCGAATCCTGAATTAGCTGAAAAAGTTCATCCAGATTTCCCAGCGTAGTTTCCCGTTGTCAATGATTCAGGACAGAGGGTCTGACAAGGACAACTGCCTAGTCGTTCGGTTGTACACATTGGCGTGCACTGAAAAAGATCCCTTGGCAGTTGGAATGCGATGCAAGAGTGCGCCGTAGCGCCGCTGCCCGACCAAAATTCCCTTATAGCACACTGTATGGCATGTGCCCGTCTTTATTAGTCCAGTTAGGAACAGAACAGCAGGAAAATAAACCCCATTTCATTTCATTTCTTGACGTGTCTACCTTAGCGCAAGACTCATGCGTTGCAAACTCTCGATAATTCAACATCGCGCAAATAAGATATATATATAATGGCAGTTACGTTAGAATTTGCTGATTGTCAACAAATTTTCCCTTGAAGTATCAAATATCAAAATTATTATTCAAGGTATACTGGATATGTTTTTAATCCAGACCTCGAATAAACTCTTTTAACAACAAACAATTTCATAATTCGAAACTATTTGACCCTTTTTGACCCTATGACCCATGTTTCGGATAAAATATTATCATCAAAATATTTAATCGAAAAGGATACGGTTCATGCCATTAAGGAAGCTGGAGTTAAACAATATACATCGTGTCTGGTCCCAATACTTCACACCAAATTTTAAAGTCAATATGATTCTTCCTCCTGTTGGAAACAATTAGCTTCTTCCTTCCACTGTCCTTATTTTAAAAAAAGATCCATTAAACCGTTACCTCTATATCGCGTTCACAGGTCCCAGTGTCACAATTCGATCTCACCGAATTTGAAAATGTGTTTTGCCGTCCAGCTGCATAATACTTGACACCAAGATTAAAATCCAATGCCATTATATAAAAGGAGGAGGGGTGTGGTAGATGGCCGAATGGTTAATGCTGTATCCTTAAGCCTTAGGCAAGAGCGTCCCATTGACAAACACTACATGTATTGCTTTGAGTCGAAATCAAAACAGCGATCGATACTGTTATTATCGGGGGGTTAGGTGCAGTGCTGGATTAACAATAAGGCGCGTGCCTCAGGGCCAGCCAAAAATCCAGGCCACAAAATAATAAAGTAAAAAAGAAATGGCCTGTAGTGTCATATTGGGTTGCATTCCACTCACATTGTGGTCTGCATCCTGATATGACTACAAGAGTAGTCTCCCTTGATAATCCCTTGACCGGAAGACATGTAAAATTAAGTGGGACAATGTGTTATAGAAAGTGTAGACAGTCATACAGTTTGGACAGTCATACAATGCGTTTAAATCCACTTGGACAGTCATACAATGCGTTCAAATCCACTTGGACAACCACACAATTATCTTCGTCTCTTGCAGCCGCGAGTAACTAGATGCAAAAAGACTAAAGAAGCAGCTTTCAGTCCACCCTCCAGAGGTCAGGTGCACACTACTGGAGTTCATCATGCATTTCCGAACACAGAACTAGCACTCCGAATTTATATATCTTTAATGGCTAAGAACTGCCCAGGGGAACGCTCTTTTTCGCAACTAAAAAGAATTAAAGATGTTAAACGATCAACGATGGATCAAAAACGTCTTGGTATACTGGCACTTCTCTTCATTGAAAGTGATTTACTTCATAAAATTGACTTTAAAATACTAACTGACGAATTTGCAGTCATAAAAGCACACAAAGTCGAAATCTAGCTAGACAGTGAATGGGAATATGTAGGCTACTTATAGTAAATACAGTACTGTCAATGTCCTGAATTTGTAATAAATTTTCTGTTGCTAAATTTAACTTAATTCCCTTTGTCAATGAGCCCAACATATCTGTATTTTCAGGCCACCTATCAAAATGTGCCTTAAGGCCAGCAGAGCCTTAATCCGGCACTGGTTAGGTGGCCGAATGGTTAGCACGTGCGTGCTGTACGTATCATAAAGCATGTCATTGAGTCAACTGGCATGGTTTCGATTGCCGAGTTGTTCGTGACAAGGAGTAGGGTCGCCTGTCCAATCTCGTGGAATTGCTCCCGGTCCTGCCCCCCCCCCACCTTGCTAAGTCCCCTACGCGCAAGCTAATTATTGTTATAAAATAGGATACAAATACAAACCCCTATTCTATCTTATTTAAGCGCAGTATATTCAACACATTCCAATGCATATATATTTTTTTTCAGGAAAAATGTATTACTTTGGTATATGTAATATCAGTGGACCTGACTTGTTTGAAGATGTAAATCGACGAAGTGCGGGAGATTACACCTATACCAATTGGGCAATCGACCAACAGGCTATTATGCAGAACGATGACGATAGCTGTGGCGCCTTGGGAGCTGATGATTCTGGGATATTCTACTGGTACGCAGTAACATGTAGTTCAAATCCGTACTTTATTTGTGAAAAGAGAATGGCGTTGCAGTAGAATTGAGAACATGACGTAGAATGTACATAAATTATATGAAATGCAAGGGAAACTAATGAATATAAAAAATGATACTTTGAAACCTCACTTTGTCCATTTAATATGCTGTAGTCATTTACAACGGAGCACACTCTACCGGAGGCGGTCTTTGAAATTTTAAGAACATATTTCCTTATATCTGAATTGTGAGTTTGGTTTAGGGTTAGGCGCTGCCGATTTCGTCAAAGTCTCGAGATATAAATAAGGGCTAGCGCTTACCGTTACCCTAACCCTAACCCTAACCCGAGATGGTGCGATATTTTATTTCACTTTTATTTGCATTATCCCCTTTTTGACTATTTTCGATTAGTATAGGCTCATGGTGACGTCGACGAAAAGGGGTCAGTCAACGAACTCATATTTTGTCTCCAGTGGTCAACTCTCGTTAATTAGGAGATGTTCGTATTTAGAGGGGCTTTATTGTTTCGTGTTCTAATGGATAATTCAAGTATTGTTAAATAGACTGTAAACGCCCTCTAAATACGAAACAGGAACATGTTTATCTCCTAATAACAGCGTAATCAAATATTGTACCACCGTCAAATTTAAAGTTTTAATGCCACGTTTTGTAGGTAAGGATATTTTTGTTGTCATTGCTGGATCCTACTGTCACTACTCCGAGTCATAAATATGATTCATGGGGGTATCAAATGACCTAATAAGGAAATTTCTGACTAGCGTATTGTGTGTATGCCGGGGGATGAAATTTTTGGGTGAAAATGTCTCAGTTAATGTTTGAACATGATAAATAAATATTACATTTAAATCTAATGTTGCCTGTCAGTGAATTATAACGTGAAGACTCAATTTCAGCATTTTGTACAATTGAAGACAATATTTTCGATCCACGATTGTTGCCCAAACATCTTTATTGTAAAAGGTGTTGTACAATGACTACCCCACCCTCACCTCACCACCAACAACAACCATGACTACGGAGTCCATGTTATGGATAATGACCGAAGTTGGTTCATTATTTAAATAGAAGGAACAACCGAGGGGCGTTAGCCCCGAAGTGTTTCTTTGTATTCACATACAATGGACAGTCTGAGGGTTTTATCAAACTTAAAACATGGAACCATAGAGATACAAATAATGGATAGTTTTCTAAAAGAACAAGCCACAAAATAATGGACACATTCTTAAAACAACATGCAGATTCCCATGAATGCATATGACAAAACGCTCCAGTCATACAGGCCAAAATCTTTGACATATGGAGACGACATGTTTATAACACAGTCGAAAACAAATATTAATAATGAGAATATATGTGTAAAGCATTTGGATACTGATGGCATTTGGTAATGAACACGAGATGGAAGATAATAGCCGTAAAAAATGTGATGTCCTTGATATGAGGGATATTAGCCGTCAAAGTAGTGATGGAATGGCTGTTCACGAAAATGATTTAGATATTGATAATGTAATTAGTGCTGTGGTTAATATGGTTAATATGCAGGGTACAAGCCGTCCAGATTTTGATTTGAAATTTAATATATACTCTGACATAAGTGACAGGACACAGGATCAAAAGGCAAAAACCAATTCATGATATTCGAACTCAACTGTCATTGTGGTGTAACAGTGATATATTTGAACGGCTTTTAAAATCGAATAAAAATGTGGACCTGCATAGGTTCTACAGGCTCAAAACGCGTTTTTGTTCAATCAGGGACAATAATCCAGCAAGTACCGTCCAATATACGCCAATATCGCAATGAATCAAGATCTTTGGGTTATAAACACAAATGTTCAGTTTCATCAAAATGGGCTAAAAATTGTGACCTCTAATGTGTACAATCAGTGGCCATAATCCATGACGTAAGAGTCCCATACAAGCCAATATCGAAAGGAACCGATGACATAAATGAAATGGAGTTTAACATCTACTGTTCTGCTCCTAAACCGGGCTAATGAAGACGGGGATACACCATACAGTGTGCTATGAGGGAAATTTGCCCGTACAGCGGCGCTACGGCCTTCTGTGATATCCAATTCCAACAGTCAAGGGACCTTTTACGTGCACGGGACACTGATTTTTCGTCACATTCGAACGACTAGACAGCTGTCCTTGTCAGACCCTCCGTCCTGCATCACTAACAAGGTGAAACCACGCCGGAAAATTTAGATGAACGCCTCCCCCTACACACACATACACACTATCAGACACTCATCCACATACATATAAAAATAAAAGCATATTTTTCAGTTAATATATTAATACAAACATATCAATCTGATCTGCGTAGGAAAGCGTAATTCTATATTGCAAAAGGTTTCGCTCTAAGCCCAAAATAAGAAATCTATTTCAAATAATTTCGAACCACGTTGGCCTCAGGAGAGCTAAACGAAAATTCTCGAGGCAAGTTATGGTGTCGTAGGAAATTGTATAGACAATTTTAAATGAATAATATATTAACATTTCATATTCATCTATACATAACCTTTTACAATACGAAACATAATGATATATTTATAAATAAGTTGTAATGGACCATTTGGTTCCTTTTGGTTTTAGGGATTAAGGCATAATTTAACTTCATTATTCTCAATACGTAATGCATTAGATGTCTCGAACAGCTGGAAGACCTTCTCAGTATTGAAAACAAAAACAATAAACTCTACTTATCGTGTCGCACCTAGTGATCTTAAATAAAGTATAAGTTGGTTATTATAATTTATTGAAAGTTTAAATCAATTTATTTTTAACATAACTAACGATCTCCTTGGCGATCCAACGAAAAATAAAATTGATGGTTATTGATATTAACGTAGTGTTGAAAGTTTGATGGACCCATGTTTAGAACGTGAACAAATATATTCTCGGATGCAATTTGTTTTTTAAAATCAAAATATTTTGACTACATATATATTGCTTCTGCGTGACGAGTTCAATTAGTAAGAGACGAGTTATTAGTGAATTACTGATATCATTTTATTAAATGTGTTCGTTCATTTTATTTGGATTGGTTGCATCTATGCATGTGGACAGTGGTGCAATTCTTTGGAATAGAGTTCCTCTATTAGATGGAATGATTTTTGCCAACGGGACGCAAGTTTTAAAGACTGGAAGAGTAAAATGTGCGAAATTTTGTAGCGAGCATACGGATTGTTTTTCATTTTCGTACGAATCTATTAATCACCAATGTTTTATGTATGATGATATCTATGATGATGGTACACCTTCTTCCAGTATGGATCTTCAGTATTATGTGTCATCTAACAGAGGTAAAAACATTTTATAACAATAACAGATATAGCCAGGTTTACTAATCATTTTAATATTAATGATACTATTGATCCAGAATGAACGGGATGGGTGGCCGAATGGTCAACGCGTGGACGATGGCGTGATTTGGATTCCCAGGTTGTACGAGACAAGGAGTAGGGTCGCCTGTACACCATCGTGGGTTTTCTTCCGGTCCTTCGGTTTACTCCAACTGTTAAAGACACCTACGCACAATCGAATTATTGAAATGAATTTGATTCATGTTATTTTATTCCTGAAATGACCTGTGTGTCGAGTGGACGCTGTCCCGATCCAGAATGATCCCCGATACTGCAATTAAATCCCATCTTCCAATACCAATGTGGACGAAGTATTGTCTCCCGCAGGATTTTCCAGGATGGTTGCGTGTGTCTTCTTTGTAATGGCATATAAAATATCATTTTGATATACGAGAGTACAATATTTGACCGAAATAGTACAATATCCGACCGAAATAGTCCAATATTCGTTTCATGTGGTTTTTATAGATTAACGAAACACGACTCTTGGGGCAGAAATGGTCCAATACAATTACAATACAGATCCTATTTCGTTTCGTTTCAAAATTTCGTTTTACTTGTCTTTACTACACTATGATTTGGAAGAGAGGTTATATTACCGGTGAGGGGTTAGCAAATGAAACAGTCTGTTACGACGACTTCTTGACGTGCCATGCACAGAACTGTGGGTAAACCACTGAAACGTCAACGCTGATTGATTGATCAATGTATGAACAACATAGGGTCAAAAGCAGCTCGTACGACCCCCGACAATTACAACTTGTTAGATCTTCATGTAGTGAAGACTATCGAAAGTATAAAAAACGAAACGAAATAAAGATCTGTATTTTAATCATATTGGTATTGGTCAAACCTGCTTCAAATATATGTATCGTTCTTCTTATATATTATAGATAAGACTGTTGGTAGACCAACCTACTGTACAAGCGATTTTATATATAACGATGGGGTTTGTTTTCAAGTCTATATTGAGGATATTAGCTGGGTATATGCACGATATTACTGCCAATCGATGAAAGCTGATTTGGTAGTCTTAGATTCTCGAGACAAAGAGGACAAAATCAACCCTTATCTTGATGCAGGTAATAGTTTACTTTCTTTATTTCTCCGTATTGTCAAGATTCTTCCTTTCTCTGGCACAAACATCGTAGGGGAGGGGGGGATTAAGCCAATCTGATTAAACCACAGATCCTATTTCCGGTCGTCTTTATATAGTCCAGCAGTAAGGGTGGTGTCCCCCGCCGAAATAATTGCACATTTATGTTTTCATAAGTATTGGGCAATCAAATTGATTGGCTATATGTAGTCTGGTAGTGGTAGTAAAACTATACACAAAGTTGCATCCCTCTCCATCAAGTAGAATCAAACGTACCTTGCCTAAAAGCATCGATCAATCTGCTTAGCTTTAGCGGATAATGTTAATTATTCACCCCAGGAAAGGCATTCATTTAAAAAACATCTACCCTTAGCTTAAAAATTCTACCTAAATTAAAAGCAGAATTGTTATTCTCATCATCGAACTTGGTCATGGTATTGATATAATGAATGTTATAAAAGGTTGATGTCGAATTTTGTAAAAATCTGACCGAATCTGCCCGACAAAATGGCCGCTTATTGTACACAAATAGTGTAAAGGTATGTAATACCAAGGTTGTGGGCCCCTCATCCGATTGGGATGAAACTTGAAATATATGTTTATAATCGAAAGAAATTGACTCCATTCGATATTTGCAAATATCCGACCTAACTTCCAATTTCAAAAACCGTTTAAAAAATCCAATTCCACAATAATGAAGCTTGAATTCGAATTTTGAAAATCGAAACGAAGCTGAACGATATATTGGCCACACGTTGTATGTAAATTGTGTAAAAGTATGTAATACGAAAGTTGTGGATCCACTAGAGGTCACAATTTTTTCCGATTTTGATGGAACTTACAATATCTTTGATTGCCCCTGATTTTACCCTTTTTTTAAGCCCTTTCTGTAATAATCTCTTGCAAAATGTGGGTGTATCTTACCTGATAATCGCTGGTATTATTCACATCGGTATTAGGAAATAAATAAAATGAAATTGGGTTTAATGACTGGGCTAAAGAAGACGGGCACAAGCCATACAGAGTGTTGTGAAGGAACAACGACCCTAACATATATATCGATTACCAACTGCCAAAGGATCTTTTACTAGCACCCTTATGTGTACACGGGTCCTCGTTGTTTCGCCCCATCAGAATGATTAGACAGCTGTTCTTGCCGGGCCCTCCGCTCTGCACCATTGACAAAGGGATCAGTAGTAGGATTATTAGTTTGTAACAATAGCAAGACAGTTTCTTTAATGTATTTTAAGCTGTGAAGTACTACACTGGTATCTGGTACATCTACGCGGACAATGGTTTCGAATTCGCCGATGGACGAATAGCAGATGAGGGAACCTATACCAACTGGGCACCGTCAGAACCCTTTGGCCCTAATTCATGTGGCGGTTTGGCAGCAAATTTAGGAGTCTTTCAATGGTACTCTTTGGATTGCAGTTACAACCAGGGCTTCATTTGTGAACTAACAGCATAAATGTAGTGAAAATCCGTGTTTTATTTATTGGAAATTAAAGTGGTAACTCTCCAAATTGTCTTTGTGAAATAAAAGAGATTGTAAATAAATGCTTACTTATAGCCAATAACCGTATAATGAAAACATCCGGAACGCCAAATTTGACTTAATTATACACGTTTGAACAAGGAAATTGTTATTCGCTGGCACATGGCGCCACACTCTATAAGGCTGTGGCTGTTACATGTAGCTAATTACTTGATTAGCGTCACTCCTACAGATGTAGATGAGGCGTTTTATTTGAAGGACAAGGTTGGTGTCAGTCATTATCAGAAATTCGCCCATGTATCTGTTATCACTCGGCACTTCAGGCAGTTATATAGAGGGATAACTCGTCACTTCCGATTGTTGAAACGTTTATTACTCATCTATGGTAGCATTGATCTCTTTGTTAAAATTATATTTCGAAAGTGTTTAACTAACCAGTTTTATCAAATATGTGATAATGACTGACACCACTGTTGTCCTTTAAAGCGAATAAGTAATGTATGAATCATCCACGCAGAATCATCTGCATCTCAATCAGTAGACTGCTCGAAAGGATAGCACTTTCGGTTAAACATGGTAGACCGTGGTCCAAATCTGCTCTACCCTAGAGTACACATAGCCACGAGAAATTCGAACCTATCTTCGAATTTGTGTGGTATGCCGACGAGATGAAAAGAATGAACTGAAATGGGGTTTAACGTCCTACTGTTCTGCTCCTAAACTGGGCTAATGAAGATGGGCGGGGACGAAATAAATATTTTTCTCAGTGATAAGCTGCTTACATCACATTTCTATCGAGTATTGCATTTGTGAGGCGAATTGTGCAAATTTGAGTCGTGTCAAGCGAAATGTGACAAATACTTTCTGCTCTTTCATTTATCACTTTCGGTGCCTCACATTACATTTCATGCCATGGGAGAAAGATTTCGCAGTGGAGATACAACCCGAGTAGTATTGCATTCACACTGTGCGCCTTGCTGCGTTACCCTGAGTGTAAAACAGTCACGTCAAAACAACTTACATGTCTTTGGCGAACGAAGAGGACTGCGATGATATTAAACGTAATGTAAATGAAAATGCGACACGTGGGTCAATCCTAGTGAATTGTGCATTTCCGTATGGGTCGTCCGTTGAAATTTATTTGTAATAAAATGTATGACTTTCTAGGCGTTTGTTATCATCCTGCTTTATTTTAATGCTTGTATAACAGTATCCGTGTATCAGAAATGAACAGAATACTCTTCTAGAAAGCGTGCTGTTCATTTCTGATACACGGATACTTTCATGCCTGTATTGGAAATAAACAGGACAGTTTCATCAAAGGTAGCCAGTGGCAACGGGGTAGAAGTGGGATGTAAGTATTTCGGAACGCTCGTGATCGAGAATGTCTTTTCCCCTTATCATCGATGCTGAATGGTCGTCATGGCAAGGCACGGTGTCAAATCGCTCGAATGGAACGTTCATTTGATCTCCGGGTTACATTTTGACGTGCACATGAAATAGCCTATACGGTTGGAAGTCTGTTAGTAGTTGGAGGAGACGCAGCTGCCCTGGCCAAATTTTCCTCATTTCACGAAATTTCATTGATCTATAATAAAATTAAATGAATAAAATGCACAAATATCATATCAATAAAATGGATGTATATTAAATAAAATACACAAATGTCATCAAGTAAATGGGTGTATATTATTTACATAAAATATATATGTCAAGGTCGTGTCCAGGAATGTAAGCAGGATGGGAGGGGTGTCCGGGTTGAATAAAAGGTTAGTTTGGTCTGAGGTCTGGGTGATTACCAGATGATCTCCTAAATTCGGAACCTCTGTGACAATATGTGTGGTTTAATGGTCGAGAGCGTTATATTAAACATACATTATGCAAGAGCTAAATCTGAATATTGCAAGTCTTTATTTAGGCTTCAGATGTCATAGAAATTATAAATTAGATCTTTATTTGCACAACAAGCACAAAATCAACTCTGTAGACCCACGGACGGCTTGGATTCAGCTTGGATTTAAACATGATTTCGTTGACTGATTTAATTTTAAATGGCGTCGTGAGGGGAGATTAACCATTGCGTTGACGTCATACTCTCGGAAATTTTAGACCGAGGCTGAATTTTAACGATAGAGTGTACGAAGCGAGACCTTAACAAATGACATCTAAACTATTTAAAGTGCAATAAACTAAATACAGATAATGACAAGTTATACAATTCTTGGAGACCGTGTGATGAGGCACGACGCCACGTGTACACCTATAGATTTATCATAATTGTATTATAATATTATGTCCGATTTAATGCATGCCCAAAATAGGAGTAGGAATGAAAATTTACCCACCCACTCATTTTGTCCAATTGTAGGAAACAATAAGAACCTATCAAAATCAATCGTGCTAGCTTCACAAAATAAGATTAACCGTTGCGTTGACGTCATACTCTCGGAAATTTTAGACCGAGGCTGAATTTTAACGATAGAGTGTACGAAGCGAGACCTTAACAAATGACAGCTAAACTATTTAAAGTGCAATAAACTAAATACAGATAATGACAAGTTATACAATTCTTGGAGACCGTGTGATGAGGCACGACGCCACGTGTACACCTATAGATTTATCATAATTGTATTATAATATTATGTCCGATTTAATGCATGCCCAAAATAGGAGTAGGAATGAAAATTTACCCACCCACTCATTTTGTCCAATTGTAGGAAACAATAAGAACCTATCAAAATCAATCGTGCTAGCTTCACAAAATATATGCAAGCGGGGCAATAGGGGAGACAACTCTAAAATAAATTCGGAGTAAGACTACTAAGTACTAATAATTGGTAAACATGGTATATTGTAATTCGATAATAGTCGACCTGGGGCCTTTAGCAGTACGAGGCTACCGTCTACCAAGATACATCATAGGAGGTTATGCCATTGACCCGAAATGACACATATTATTGTCCACACTGATCAGCAGTGACTATTCGCTAGGCCGCTACAATCACTGATACGGATGACATCGACGCGACTTAATTAGCCCCCCATATTAACTTTTTTTCTTTCGACAAATTAAATTCTAAAACATTTTTTGTATGTAGTAGAAAAATAAGTAAAGACGTTTGAAGTATTTCCTATTTAGTGTAAATAGGTATTAAAATGAGTAAAAGGCATCATTTTGCCCAGAGCAGTGACGTGTTATGTAAACAATGCAAGAGCCTTTGAGCTAATGATTGTTGCCACGTGATGATATTTTTGCGAATTTCTCAACTGGCAATAGTGAATTGTAGGATTAATAGGATGGGATTATTCTTTAACAAGGTAGGACTGTTTATAGATACCATCTCTTTTAAGGCTTTATTTTAATATATTTCAAAATTATAACTTAAAAATATGAAATTGTAGCTTTAATGGACCTATTAAATGATATAATTCAACTTTGGGGGTTGATTTGATCTAAATTGTATTATATTATTTGACATAACGATATCCTTGACGGTCGAACCAAAAAACAATATTGATATTTACTGGGTTACGAGATTGATTATTATTAAAAGAAACAGATGTAAACATTCCTAAGGCTCTTTTGCTATCTTTTAGTTTGATGGACCCGTATTCAGACCTTGAACGCAAATATATTGTGGAATGGTATTTATTATGACTCCCTTCTCTTAGCCACAAATCTATACGCTAATTTACTTACAATATATAGACCCCTAGAGGTGTTTACTTCCGTACGACTTTTCTTTTATACTGGTCTTAAAATATAAAACTAGGTTGTGAACTTGACATCTCATTTTATAAAATATCTTCATTCGTCGTAATTGGATTTCTGATATCAATGTTTCTCGAATGTGGTGCGATTATTTGGAGTAGAGTACCAGAATTGGATGGCATGATTTTTGCCAATGAGATACAACTCTTAAGGGCTGTAAGGATAAAATGTGCGAAATTTTGTTGCGAGCGTTCGGATTGCTTTTCATTTTCGTACGAATCTATTAATCACCAATGTTTTATGTATGATGATATCTATGATGATGGTACACCTTCTTCAAGTAGGATCATCAAGCTTAAAAATCATATGCAAGAAGTAGAGAATAAAAGTATTATCTGAAGTTACACCAGTGTTGTCATCAAGAACGTGATTAAAGGGACAATAACACTTTTGCTGGCTTGGCAGCTCTAGAAAATAAATAATAGTCTTATTCTAATTACTAGATGTTTATTTGTCCTACCTGTTGTGTAAATTATCCATTACATCATATTTTACTTGTTCAGAGGGTTCGAAAATATTTTAAAATCCAAGTCACATTTGAAAAGGTTTACGTTAACCTTTTCAAATCATGTAGTTGAATTTTTCCAATTCTTTAAATTAGATGTGTTAAGATGAAATTTGTATCATCAATTAATTTGAATATTGTAAAATAATACAATTTGTTGGCCAGAAAAAAGATTGGGACATATTATTCAATTACAAAAAGAGTGTTATTGGGGCTTTAAAGACCCAATACTGTCACACACACACCCCTCTCTCTCTCTCTCTCTCCAGTTTGAAATGGAATGTATAAATAGAAATATACGGGTGGCAAATATAACATGCAGTTGGACATGAAATGTATTGGTAGGGAATGAAATATACGAAGGGTAAATAAAATATATAAACTACGGGTCGCGGATGAAACATGCGGTTGGCAATGAAATGTATGGGTAGTCTACTCCGGGTGGTAGGCGGGCGGGCAGATCATGTATAGCAATTTCAATAAGCCTCTGTCTGTTGATTTCGCTCGACAGGGATGGAATTAAATTAAGTTTTGTATTTTATCAACTCTGTGATAAACAAAAGTGCAAAGAAATGCGTTTTCAATATTTCGGAATTAGTAGACAAAATTTCATGGAATACGGAACTTTTCACATGTGTGCTACTTTCATGTAGGTCTACACACGATGTCGGTTTTTCTGTCCTCGCTTCGCTTTGAACGAAGGTTTTCATTCACACGGAGAAGCTTCAAATGCAAATGACAATTAAAAATTGGTTTGGGGCCTGTATTTTGAATAAAATACATAAGCAATCTGCAAGAATTTTAAGTTTTTTTGTATAAAACGAATGGCGAATAACCATCCTTATGGTTCTAGGCTATTCGCCATTCAAATGGCAAATAGCCACTCCGCAAATTTACGCTGCATTGTTTGAGAAAACAATTAATTGTATTGAACACGCTATGTTTCTGAAAATTATATCAATACAGGGGGGGGGATAATTTCAACAAGAATCTAAACGGTACTAAAGATAAAAATATCTATTTTTCGTGAATTGTTTACTGCTGCTATCGATAAATATTTTGGCATCTAAACATTTAATGAGAATAAACAGATCTATATATGGTAGAAAACAATAAGAGCCTATCCAAATCAATTGTGCTAGCTTCACAAGATACATACATGTATATGCAAGCGGGGCAATAGGGGAGACAACTCTTAAGTGAATTCGGAGTAAGACTACTAATAATTGGTAAACATGGTATATTGTAATTCGATAATAGTCGATCGCCTTTAACATTGCGAGCCTACCGACTACCAAAATACATCATCGGAGGTTATGCCATCGACCCGAAATGACACATATTATTGTCTTCACACTTGCCATTATCTGACCGATATTAATTATACAAATTCCGATCATCTTAAGTGGACTTTGTATAAGTCGAGTGGACTTTAAACTCCATTTCTCTCTCTAAAAGTTTCCGACCATAAAAGGGAAAATCGAATTTCCAAAATAGAGAGGAGCCACCACAACTCTTTGAAGCATGAAACAAACAAATATACAGAAGTGGGAAATTGATCCATCCACACAATTTATCGATGGGACAATAGTCGATCTACATTTCAGTAAACCACATGAAATGATCTGACGTTCATCTAACACTAATCAACTCACAACACTCCCAATGTAATCTGAATTCCTAACATTTAATGTCACATAAAAGTAACTCTGAAAGGACTACACTGACCGCGCTATACGTTGACGTCGTTTAACATGATTCAGCTTCAGCACTTTTTTAAAATAAGATGTATCCGATGCTAAAGCGTCCTTTTAAAAAAATCAAATTTAAAGCGAGAATTTCATATTTTCTAAGAAAGTCAAAACATAATAATTTCTATGTATTCTATGTTTTTTGCTCAGTAGGCTGTCAACTCACTATTATATGACCATAGGCAGTATTTCCCACACTTAAAAATCTTTCACATCGGAATTAATAACACAATTACCACCCTTGTTTTTCACCCCCCCCCCCCCTCATGCAATAGCTAACTTCAAACGTTTGAATTTGAAGTTGAACATGACATTTTTGCAAATTTCTCAACTGGCAATAGTGGATTATAGGATTAATAGGATTATTCTTTAACAAGGTAGGACTGTTTATAGATACCATCTATTTTAAAGCTTTATTTTAATATATTTTCAAAATATAACTTAGAAATATGAAATTGTAACTTTAATGGACTTATTAAATGATATAATTCAACTTTGGGACTTGATTTGATCTAAATTGTATTATATTATTTGACATAACGATATCCTTGACAGTCGAACCAAAAAACAATATTGATATTTACTGGGTTAGGAGATTGATTATTATTAAAAGAAACCGATGTAAACATTCCTAAGGCTCTTTTGCTATCTTTTAGTTTGATGGACCCGTATTCAGACCTTGAACGCAAATATATTGTGGAATGATATTTATTATGACTCCCTTACTCTTAGCCTAATCGAAAAAATCAATACGCTAATTTAGTTTCAATATATAGACCCCTAGAGGCGTTTACTTCCGTACGACTTTTCTTTTATACTGGTCTTAAAACTCGTTGGTGAACTTGACATCTCGACACGCACCTACTTTCGTGTGACTTTTCTTTTATACTTGTCTTAAATCTAGTTGGTGAACTTGACATTTCATTTTCTAAAATGCCTTCATTCGTCGTAATTGGATTACTGATATCAATGTTTCTCGAGTGTGGTGCGATTGTTTGGAGTAGAGTTCCAGAATTGGATGGCATGATTTTTGCCAACGAGATACAAGTTTTAAAGGCTGGAAGAGTAAAATGTGCGAAAATTTGTAGCGAGCGGTCGGATTGTTTTTCGTTTTCGTACGAATCTATTAATCACCAATGTTTTATGTATGATGATATCTATAAAGATGGTACATCTTCTTCCAGTATGGATCTTCAGTATTATGTGTCATCTACCAGAGGTAAAATCATTTATAGATCAGAAGGGATCATCAAGCTTAAAAATCCTTAAAGGAGAAGCAAAAAGGGTCAATGATTGAATTCGATATAAGAGAAAGCCATAGTGCCGCTGCCCGGGCACAATTCACCTCATAAAACACTGTATGGCCAATGCCCGTCTACATTAGCCTAGTCGGTGCAGAACAGTCGGACGTTAAACCCCATTTTATTTTATTTCGTTAAAACACCAAAACTGCTTTGTTCATAAAGTCTCCAATTTACAACTGACACTTAAGACCACCTAGAAACTAACTGATTTGATACTGTTCATCGTGTCTTAAAACAAACATTATGCAAGAACTAGGCATGAAATCTAATCTAAATTACTAATTAGACATTAATGAACTTATCCAGACCATAATCAACTCTGATAATTAATGGATTTGAATACATTTTGTAATGGATAATATTTAACATTAATATACATAATCCAGACCATGTTTATTATCGCACTAAAGTTAGTAATGGCAATCGAAACTAGCCTGAAATTGAAGTGTCCTGTTTACAGTGTCTATTTTTTGAACTATTATAGCGAGAACTGTCAGCAATTTATCTGATTTACCTAATGCCCCTTTATATATTTGATATCACGAACCAGTAGTTTCAGGGTAAAACAACATGATTGAATTGAATATTGAATTATTATTCGTGTTTATAATACAAGATATTATGTATAACGTTAAGTGAGAGCGACACCTTCTTTAACACAATGGGCGCAATATAGCCCATATTCGAGCTGGCGTGCTATCAAACTACATTCATTCTTCAACACAAATCAGCAATTGCTGAAATAAGATATGTTTTTATTGTATGATAAAGATGAGAGAGATGTTATCCCTAAACTTACATTGGGGCAATAAACTTGTACCCTGCAGGTTTAACCACAAATGTCTCCAAAACATCCAATGTGTGGTTTCTCTTATATTTATAGATAAGGCAGTTGCTAGACCAAACTACTGTATACCTGATTACATATATAGCGCTGGAGTTTGTTTTCATCCCAATGGTTTGGATTTTACCTGGATAAATGCTCGGCATTACTGTCAGATGGACGGAGGCGATTTGATAGTCTTAGACACCCGGGAAAAGCAGGACAAAATCACCCCCTACCTTGATATAGGTAAAAGAGTATTTTATTATTTTCGGATTGTCAACCAAGAGCTATTATTTCTTTCTTTTGGGGACAGAAAAAATTAGCCCTTCACCCCTATACAATTATTAATGAATTGGGATCTGGCCATTTTTCTGAAAGTAAGTCACTATATGAGATGGATGTCTCACCGAACTACCTGAAATTATTTATCTGCATAATTTTATAATGGCAATCAGAAATAATCTTCCTTGAATAAGTTTGGTGGTGTTGCATGTAGTGTACACTCCCTTGATAACTAGTTAAAAAGATTATTTGATAATTACGTCGTCTTCGGATAGTGATGGTGCATTTGACATAATCCAGCAGTCTGTAACCACTTGCAAATTGTGCATCTTTATGGCGCAAAGGCATAAGATGTTAAAAATGAGTGTACTCGACACCCAGCTACGTCATGTTTGGACTAAGGCATATTTCTATATTTTAATTAATTATTTGTTCAGAGGAGGTCTCCCGTTCGTTGCCAGTGTTAGTTGATGAAGTTCCTCGGGACTTCCCGGCGTGATTTTCCCTTGTTAGTGGTGCATGTCGGTGTCTAGTCGTTTGGATGGTACGAAAACCCGATGTGTACTGATTGGCATGCATATAAAAGAACCCTTTGCAATGGAAATTCGAAATAAGGGTAGACCGTAGCGCCGCTAGCCAGCTCAAATTTCTCACATAGCACACTGTAGGCGTATGTCTGTCTTCGAAACAGTTATTTGTCAAGACATCTTTATAGAGCTGACCACCCAGCTAGGTTAGTTTGGGACTAAATAATGATATTATGACTTTATTTTATATTTCCCGAGATAAGCATTTTTCAATAATACCCCACTGATCCTTTTGTATCGATTCTGTAACGACTTTTCAGCTGTAAAGTATTACATTGGTGTCTGGTACATCTATGCAGCCGACAATTTCGAACTTGCTGATGGACAGATAGCAGATGAGGCAACCTATACTAACTGGGCACCATCAGAACCCCTTAGCGAAAATTCATGTGGAGGTTTGGCAGCAGATTCATCTGCGGTCTTTCAATGGTACACTTTGGACTGTGATTACAACCCAGGCTTCATTTGTGAACTAACGGCATAAATCCATAATAGACTATTAGCCATGGAATTTCTTGAACGACAAATTAGTCACCAATTGATTCCTCTTTAACCATATCTTTGAATAGCGAGCACATTGTGTCATTGGGCATTGCTAGCCGCAGACCACCGGCCAACGAAACAGATAAGCCGATACAATGGTAAATTAATTAATGCAATTCATTGGCCCAAATAAATATGATAAGGAAACGTTGGTTCCACTTTAAAGACATCTTTCTGAATGCATGTATGATAAAAGATCCCATCGTCCCGGCCATTAGCTAGAACAGCTAGCCATATATTTTTAAAATATAATATGACTCTAAAACATGAACCAGAATATTTTGCCGAACTGAGAGAGAAATACATCGTAGGAAATGCCTAAGTGCTTTATGTTCTTATAAGATAGATGTTACAAGGTAAAGTGAAATTACGCTGTAGCGGTGTTTAAAGATATATAAACTTAGATTTAGAACAATACAGTTTTCCAACGATTTTTTGTATTAAATGCGACAGAGACCGCTGGTTAATGAAACAAACAACATTTTCCTCTTCGGACACTGCATGGTGTATAGCCATCTTCATTGAAAATCACAACTATAAGCAATGTATTGATATTTTCCAGCTGTTCATATTATGACTCTCCTTTACATTTTAAACTTCCGATAGTTATGTAAGCTTCTTCGTTAGCTTGCCCTGTTTAAAATATAAATAATATTTAGTAAAGTACATAGTCACTGTTTAAATAAAGCATATATATATATATATATATATATATATATATATATATATATATATATATATATATATATATATATATATATATATATTAAAGTAAATAAAGTACAAGTACTTCTTTGTTTACGGTAGATAATGCATAAAAAAATAGAAAAATACGTCCAGGTAAAAAATTCTCCACTTTACTTCATTCTGACATACATTAAATTATATAAGCTAGCTGTCTGCCCTCTATAGGCGTCTTCAGATATTAATAATGTATACAAAATATTGCAAATACGATACATATATATATATATTTTCTTAGAACAATAGATTTCCATGACAATGGATTATAAATAATATTAAGTAACATATAACAAAAGGTTAAAGGTATATAATACATAACATGACATTAAACTACATAATCTTCCTGGTATAATTAGACAATAGAACCATACAGGAGTGAAGAGATTTAAAAAAATGTCAATAGATCAATTATGTAATATGGTTGTAAACTTGTTTATATCCACCTTATTCTCTAATAAACTGACTATAGAGAAATAAAGATATACAGGGTTTAAAATCCCCTTAAATGGTGTTGAAGTAAAAAGTGTAAAAATATATATTAAGATTTTATTTAAAATTAGAATATTAACATGGTGGGAAGGGGGCAAATTAAGCATTTAAATCCGGTTTGAACCGGTCAATAAAGTGTGATTCCATATTCCTTCTTTTGATAGTATTGTCAATATTGACTTTATAAAAAGGAAAAATACTGAATTTAATATTTAAATTCTTAGCACATGTATTTAGATGTTTGGACACTTTCAAGACCGGATTAGCTTGTAAACTCTGTTGCCTATGAACTCGGATACGTGCGCGTAATTCAGTTGAGCACTCGCCTATGTAAATCTTCATACAATTATTACAAATAAGAACATAAATTAAATTTTTAGTACTACAATTCATATTATGATTAATCCTAAATGTATAATTAGTATTAGAAAAGGTGAATTTACTATTAATTATCATATGTTGGCAACATTTACAAAGTGGGCTATGACACTTCGAAGTAGTAAAAGTTCCATTATTAGAAGTTTGAAACTTAGCTCTAGTGAGTAACTTTTTAAGGCTAGGGGGCTGACGTTTACTATTAATTAATTCTATGCCGTGAAATTGATTATGAAGATTATCATTAGAAAGGAGAACATTCTTAGTATCATAAATATATTGAAAAAAATTATTATGTCTAGGATTATATGTCGAAATAAAGGTAATACAAGAAGAGATATTCTTTTCTTTTGGCGTTCTTAATTCTTCAGTAGTTAGGCCCCTAGCTTTATCAATACCTATATTAATAACCCCAAGTGGATAATCTTTTTTCAATAAATTGGATCTCAATTCATTAAGTCGTTGAATTCTGAGATCTTCGTTTATAATAATAGTGCATAGTTTTCTGGCAAGAGAAAAGGGTATATTATTTTTGACATGACGGGGGTGACATGATTTATATGATAAATAGTTTTTAGTATCTGTTTCTTTGGAGTAAATATCTGTAATGATTTGATTGTTAAATCTCTTAACGAGAACATCTAAAAAAGCAATTTCCTTATAACTAGTTTCAATAGTGAATTTAATATTAATATCTAAGTCATTTAAAATTTGGTGCAAATCTGCTATATGGCCGTAATGACGATAACTGTAAAAGTTAAACTATTTACAATTAGCAGCGTTTGATCGATTCCAGATCTTTATTCGTATTAAGTCAAGAGTCGATGGGAATAACGGAATAACAGATTTCCGTGACGGCGAAGGAAAGAACTGTCAGGCAATAAATGGAATAACGGACTGGTAGAGTAAATCACCGACCCCGACGCAATTTATTATTATTATTATGTGTAGGTGGCTAGGCGATGAGTAAGACGTTGGCTCGCTAACCTGGAGGTCCCGTCGTGCCCCATCCCTGTGTTGACCGAGAGAGTTCATTGAGATTTTCAGGCGTGGTTTCCCCTTGTCAGTGGTGCAGGATAGAGGGCCTGGCAAGGGACAATGTATAGTTGTTCGGATGAGACGACAAATGAATGTCTCGTGTACACATTGACGTGCAAAAGATCCATTGATAGTTGTAGTTTGATATAAGAGTAGACCGTAGCTCAAAATTGTCCGGGCAAAATTGGTCAAGGGTTCTTTTACGTACATGCCAATGTGTGCATGGAACCGTGGTTTCTGGTACCATCCAAACGACTAGGCAATTCGCCTATTGTATCTCACCTGTATCTCCACCAAGAAACGCCGTGATTGGCAGATCTTCTTTATATCGATTATATCCGGAATCTTCAGACCATGCGTCACGACTGAATGTGCAGTTACATTCGGCTTGCCATATACACGTATTGTTGATGTGACAGGCGCAATTATTATCACCTCGTCCCTTCACTCCACCAGCAAAATAGTCTGCCCTTTCTCCTGTACGGGTCCTAAAGGAGTTATACTGGGTGCCAGCGTTAAAACATTCAAATTTGATAAACTGCTCGCATACTGCTGAGACGTCGACTACACCAATGACTAGAGCTAGTGGTATGGTATATTCGATAGGAAAAACACCACTGAAAGCTATCTCCGGACCATTGATATGTGTTCTGTTTGCAAGGTCGTGACCTATAGAAATAGTTCCAATTTTATTAAATTAAATGAAAGTCACAAATTGTCACACTGGGTCCTGTCCCTGAGGATTTTTCAGATTTGGGCTGTATTATCAAATTGGTAGTATTCTTGTAACAGTTGAATGACGAGAAATTTTCAACAAACCAGTTATACCAAATCTGATTGAAACACATCGTAGAGTTTAGACATAAATGTTCCGAATTTGGTTAAAATCCATATAGCGACTTTAGAGTTGTTGAAAATGTATAAGTATTTCGGAAAAGGGGACGTAAGTCTTGAACAGAAAGTCCAGGAACGCTGAATATCGATAGGGTTCGCACGGTTTTTGGCATGTGTATGTGTGTGTGTTTGCGCGTGTGTGTGTTGGTGTATGATTGCAGTGTGTTAAGTATCAATAACGTTTTTTCTCACTTTATAACCACAAGACTTGCAACCCATTTGGAAAGAAATCAGTTAAATACTATAAACAGTGTGCAGGGGGGGGGGGGGATCGCGGAATGCCGAATATCATCCATACGGTCAAAAACTTAAATTTTGGCGTATACAAGTATCCCAGTTGGGCAAATTAATAGCAACCTGAAAGACAATCTGCAGGCAAGGCACTTCACACATTCACATGGAAGTAATTAAATTAATAAGTAATCTTGCCTAAAGTAATACGAGATAAGAAGTTCTTAGATTTTTTATTTTGCGTGTAGTGCGGTCCTCCTGCACATACTATTAGTAAGAACTGTACCGATAGACTTGTGCTACAGTATAGCTAATACCCCTATACGTTCATCTGGTTCATTATAAGTTTCTGCTTGGCAAACTTGTCATGTTAATTGCTTTTCATATGCAGTTAATTAACAGGTCATAAATATAGTCGGGACACGAAGCAAAATGAGAAAAACTACGCCCCTTTTATGTCCAGATGCGGTGGTATGTAATTGGAATCGGAGTTGCACGTTCATTAAAATATGAAATATACTAAACGTAATCAAAATTTGAAAAAAAAACATGTGGATTTTATGGTGTTTTGTTTTATTTGAGTATGGGTAGGGGCTGGGCAGGGAGATTTTCATTATGAATTATTTCGTTCTACATGATTAATTTTTATGGAAGAAGAATTTCATAATCATAGATATTTAATATAAATGATAAATGTGCTTACCTATAACTGTGTAAAAATTATTTTGTCTTTTCTCACACGAAACGGTTACAACGTCTCCAGTCCCATTTGGTTTTATTTTGATAGGGACTGATGTGTCTAGCAATAACATACCGGCTTCGTGGCAGGTTTTTACTGAAAAAAACGGAGCGGGTTCAATCGTCGTCACAATATGACGTAACTTTAAAACTAACATATTATATAATTTATGATTATTATATTAGCAATAGATTCATATTTATAAAAATGATTTCTTACGGAGGATGGATTTATAGCAACTCAAACTTGTGGTCAGATCCCATAATTATATATTGCATCTTTATAATGTGCAAAAATTTATTAAATATATATTGCTAGAAAACAAAAGTAACCAGATACCCGTCAGCTCATAGTAACATACCAGATACGACACTATACAATGTTTTCTATTCACAGGCATTACGATTTTTAAAAATATGCAAAAATAAAGAACTATTTCTTTCCCGAATAAAAACTCTTAATTTTAAGTGCACGGCCAAGGTGGTACACAATTACGCATTTTGAAAGAAATTTCAAAACTTCCATTTCTTCAACATAATAAGTTTGACATTTCTTATAACGATATTACTGACTACATATTGGATAATAATTCTATATAAATTGCTTCTAGATGTCTAGTCCTATCTGGATTATCGCCCTTATTTTTATGCCTTTATGAATACACTAATAACTTACGATTTCTTTAGCATTCCTGTTTTGCATTTCTTACGTGGGACATTATATAATAATTATACTATGGTTTGTACAATTCCATGGTCTTAAAAACTAATAGTTTTTTATATTTCAACGTTATTTTATCTAGATTATCGCCCTTTTATCGGGAAAATGCACCTTCTAAACCACGACGTCATAACAACTATTACGGCAGATTCACGTCACGCCACTCAGTCAGCAGACGGCTGTCTCCCTAGATAGTCTATATTCCTTTGCTTCTTTGCATTCAGTTTTGTTTTTGTTTCTGTGACGGTTGTAATGTGTGTCCTAAATGTATTTAATATACTTCAATCCTTTTATTGATTTAGTTTTGAACTAGGCCTACTTCTGATACATTTAACTATGTGGTTACTTGTGTAGCGGAATTTATACAACAATATGCTTGCATTCGTAATTCTTGCAACATATAATAGATCATGACTCGTGCTGACACTATATAATCATTTCTTTGGGTTGCATTCCCAGTTGTTTTCAAATATGAATGAAGTCTGTGTCACCACAGGCCCGGGACTGTACAGCGCAGTGGACGCTTACGGCTAGCCCCCGGATCCATTCACTCTCTTTGATTTGTTTATGTTTGTGGTCTTTGAGTATGATGTCTTGTCCATTGTCCATATATTTGTTTTTGTGTAGAATTGTGTGTGGTGCAGCCCTCCCGCACTTACTATTACATGTGCAATGTTAGATAAGGGTTTTCCCAGAGGTAGATAAGGTTTTTTCCCAGAGGTGGTTCCGTCTACCCTTCTTCGAATTAAACCGGTCAAGGGTTCCGTTACGTGGACTGCCCACGTGTACACTGTGGTGCCATGCGTTAGGATATGACTGACCCTTTTGAGTCCACGATCTGGTACGTACAGATACGTTCGGATACGTTTCGATAAGATCAACCCCATTGCTACGATCGACCACAATATATGATAAGATTTGATAGGCCAACCATGATTACTCCACGATTAAAACCGTAGCGCGAATCGTGATAGTGGAAGCCTAACATTAATTACGAGCATTAATTGTCAGTTTCATCTTTAAATACTCCAAGCGGAACCATTAAATTCTATCTAAAACCAATATGGTTGTTATGAAGTTATGTTAAACCATGATTCACCGGTTGATTTCCTAGAGCTAACACAGAAATACTTTCTTTAGAGAACCAAGAAACAAACTTTTACCAGAAAATAATTAACCGCGTTTTGTCATTTGGATTTTTGCTTAACAAAACATTTCCCATGGCAAAATTCTAGGATTTGTGTTTTAAAGACGCAATAGATTCATTAGGCATAACATTCCCTAACTTACCAAAGACACAGCTGAAGTCTGGCCTGGACCATGTGCTATTTGATAAACACCGAAAGTCCCCCTTACCAATCATGTAGGCGCCTTCTATACACGAATAGCCAACTCTATTACCGACAGGGTACCTACTGGAACTTTCATTCACTGTTGGATAAGCATTTGGTACAGATGGCAGCTGACTACATCCTAGGATACAAAATTATCAAATTCATTAAAATTCTACGATTCTATTAAATATTCTTTAAATCAGCAATTGGTGTATAATAAGGAACTCTATTTGCAATTACTTGAATGTATGTGTTCTTTTTTCTCAGTATGTAAATGTTTACCATAATATCATGTTCTGGTTGAAATGTTTCAACGGCTGCAACTTTTTCGCCCGCCAAAGAGTCCTACACCTCAGTAACAGAGAATTTCAGAATGTCAACGGAAATAATAACATGACCTTTCGTTCGAATCAAATGAAGAGCACAGGGGAAGAACGATCTAAGTCACTTTTTGAATGAACCCCAGTTAATAGTGCCATCTGGTAGCAAATTGTATAAGCTTTCCGCGGAACAATCAATTTCAGGTAAAAACGATCAGTCACATCGAACCAATTAAGGGCCTTCCGAAATGACCTTCTGGACAAATACGTCTATCGTACCCTTTATTTGACCTTAATTTGGCTGAAAAGTGGAAGTCAATTGTTGTACTGGTATTTACGATTCGTATTAAACATCATTTTGAAGTTGTAATTAAACCCACTTGTTGTTCTGTTCGCGTTAATCATTTTCGTCTAAAAGTTTGTTTTGCCTTTATGCGAAAAGACAAAAATGTGACTTAGATCGTTCTTTCCCTGGACTCTACAAATGAATTCCTGCTGTTTTCCGGGTTTTTTTTTTTTTTTTTTGTTTATTTGAACTTTGAGATATTTGATTGAAATTGAGAGACATTGCAATAACAAACATATCAACCCAACATTTCTCTGTGATCTGTGTATGAATATGTTAATTTCGAGAACCCGTCACTGCTGCACGAATATTACAATGGTATTAAAGCATTCTTTAGAATGGTATTGAGGCATTCTTTAGGGTGAATTGGGGGCATTCTTAAGACTGGTATTAAGGCATTCTATTGATAACAGCATCAAGACAGTCTACAGGTAATGATATTAAAGCAACCTTCAGTGATTGGTATGAAAACATTCCTTCGTGATTGGTATAATAGTATCCCTTACTGATTGGTATTATAGTATCCCTCAGTGATTGGTATTGTAGCATTCCTTAGTGATTGGTAGTGTAGCATTCCTTAGTGATTGGTATTATAGTATCCCTTAGTGATTGGTATTGTAGCATCCCTTAGTGATTGGTATTATAGTATCCCTTAGTGATTGGTATTATAGTTTTCCTTAAAGAATAGTATAGTAGCATCCCTTAGTGATTGGTATGGTAGTATTCCTTGGTGATTGGTATTATAGTTTTCCTTAAAGAATAGTATAGTAGCATCCCTTAGTGATTGGTATGGTAGTATTCCTTGGTGATTGGTATTATAGTTTTCCTTAGAGAATGGTATTATACCATTCCTTAGAGAATTGTTTTAAAGCCTTCTTAAGATAATAATACTAAAGCATCCCATAGATAATAATATATAGCATTCCTCAGATAATAATATTAAAGTAATCTTGGGATAATGGTATTAAAACTGTCTCTAAAATGTCAACAGTAAACTATAATATGGTAAATGAGCGAGATGAAATGCTTTGGGTGCTTTGGGAAGAAATTGAAATAGAATAAAAGGGTGTTTAACTATCTGCGTTTTTGTCCAATTTGAACATATTTAACATAGCGCAAAAATACATTAAAGAGAGCAAGAGATTTTAACACTTTAACATTTAATATTTATTTATAATATGCAATACTTTATATCTTATATAAATTTCATTATCTAAAATGAAAATGTAATACCCTACGATTATACCACAAGAACTGTGTATATGTTTTTGTAACTCACTATCTATACATATGTCCACCATTGCCTATTGTAAACAGAGAGAACCTATATAAGCCTTTGCCCGTTTTTCAATCCATTTCAGGTTATTGAATAAAATATTGTTTAAACTAATCCGTGTTTAGGATGAAATGCCCCGTTTACCAGGCTTGGGATGTGAAAGAAAAGGTTGAATGGACAGTGGTCAAGCGACAGAATTTCAAAAATCTCCCTCATTTCGCTCGGCGACATTCTGTGTTAAGCGGGAGCGTTCCTTTGACACCCACTACACGCATTGTGTGAAGTCGAAATTAAAACATCATTACTTACCTTGAAGACTGTATATGTTTATTTCCGGGTACTCTGGAAGCAAAGGAGAATCCTCAAGGTCTGCATCATAGAGTCTACACTCATTTCGGGTTTCATCAAACGAAAAGGCAATGCAAAATGAATTTTCTGAGCAAGCTAGTCCACACGTCAGTTTACTTGCACTGATAACGGTTTTTAACACCGGAGAAAATAGTTTATCCGTGATGGCATAAGAGTATTGTAAATATGCGGCGACACCCTCGCTTGACTGACAAATTGATGTTTTCAAAACTAGTATTGACAGCAATAATTCAAAGATCCCTAATTGTTGTTGTAACATGTCTAATGTTATTTGCGAACTGATTATGCAATGATTGTTTACCTCTATAAAACAACGGCCATCAAATATTATTGATATGCCGGTATGGAATGGGAGGAGCTTAGATTAATCTGAGGTTTAAATGAAGTAATTGCCAGCTACATCTTTGAAAATTTACATAAGTTGGTGTTATTTTACGTAACATTATCTATAAACCACACTATAAATGGCTATATAATATTTCATTTATGTATAAAAGTATAATTATAATTATGCTAGCTAGCTTGTGATTTGATAACCTGACTGACGAAGTAGGTGGTTGATTAATTTCTTTAATCTGGCGTATTTTTCATGTCTTCACGCATATATAATTTTAATTTGTAAATCGACTTGATTCCTAGAACACGTCTGTTCACGAAGGATAAAATCACAGACAGTATAAACAAGGCTGACTTTGGAATCAAAATGTAAAAACTGTGAGATATGAAATATAAAAATTGTATAACTGTGAAACAGTTACCTTTCCTTTAGTCACTTTATGATTGGCTTGGATTGCAGAATATTTTTTTTTATTACGCAGGCAATGCTGTAAGGTCACCAAATGCATAAATCTTTATAAACCCAAAATTATCCCGCCACCCTCTAGGTCCGCCCGTCAACAACTAGAACCACACTACAAACAATTGAATAGGTATTTTGGGACACTTTGGTATCGAGTAGTTTTATTGTAGTGCATCTTTTTTAACGTTATCTTTAATGGTTCTGTTCCCATTAACGATGCTCTCCTTCCCCGCGTTTACACTGTTCGAATTAATTATATATTTGGGCTAGATTCGAAAGTTAATAAATCTATGAAAAGTTCATTTCAAATCCCCCTTAAAATATGAAAACTACCCTATACTGCATTGATATTTCTAGGGGGTTATTCATAGTTCCGTGTACTTCGCCCCAAAAATCGCCATAACAGACCGTTTCATTAGCAAATCCCTCACATCATCCAGAAACGGGTTATATACCAATTCTACCAGACAAGTTAAACGGAATTTTGAACTATAAAAACTAAAACGAAATAGGATTTGTGCTTTAATCACATTGGTCTTATCATATATTGAGGTCAGTCGTAGCAATCGCGTTGATCGTACTGAAATGTATCCGTACGTATCTGCACGTACTCAATAAGAACAACCCTAACGTATCTCACAACAGTGGAAACCTAAATTAAAATAGTAATTATGTTCGGTATTATTTTTTGTGTTTATAAACACATAGTTATTAATCATAGATTTTACCCATATATACTATTCAAAAAAAGTAGGGGATATTTGATTTTGGGGGCATAATACTAAAATATGCAAATGACTACGGAAAAAGTCACTATAGAACCTAACAGAAGAAACATTTCCAGTTACATGTGACGCCCAAACGCACCAATAGCTACCGCATGGAATGCAGGTGATGCTTGGGATTATCATGGGGGTCCAACCCAAGATTTGCATGACTCTGACTTTGAATGTTACAGTCATTGTGGCATTGAATTCCAGGGTGGAAACATCAGTTTAATTGTTTTAGTGACCAGAAAACAAATTTTGATATGCGTCGGCTTACCCAAAATGAAAGGTTACGTGCCCTTGGCATGCTACAGATCGGCACAACACAGGCGGTTGTGGCGCGGACGATGAATGTTTCTCAGTCTGTCATAAGCAGGCTATGGTCCAGATACCGTGATACACAATCTGTACAGGACAGATCACGCTCAGGTCGACCAATGGCGACAACTCAAGCCCAGGATCGATTTATCCGTACCTTGGCCTTGAGAAATCGTGCCATCACAGCAAATCAGATCAGCGCTCGTCTTCAAACAGACACTGGTGTGAGAGTGAGTGGCCAGACGATTCGGAATCGACTGCATAGGGGTCACCTTCGCGCCCGACGTCCTCGCGTGATCCCTTGTTTGAGAGATCATCACATTCAGGCAAGACGTCGTTGGTGTAGGGATCGTCAACACTGGGATAATCGACGCTGGAGCAATGTGATGTTTTCAGATGAGTCAAGGTTCACTGTTGATTTTTTGGACAGACGTAGGAGGGTGTGGCGTCGTCGAAACGAGCGCTTCCAAGACGTTAACGTCATCAGACATGATCGATTTTGGGGTGGTTCTGTTATGGTGTGGGGAGGCATCACTGTTGCTGGAAGAACGGCTTTACATGTTGTTGCAGGGCGTGTTACAGGCCAGTACTACCGGGACAACATCTTGGCAGTCCATGTTGTGCCGTTCGCACGACGTCATGGCCGCCGTTTCATCTTCCAGGATGACAACGCAAGATGTCACAGGGCCAGGATCGTTACAGGTTACCTCCAACAACAGAACATCACCACATTACCTTGGCCAGCACTGAGTCCCGACCTCTCCCCCATCGAGCATGTCTGGGACATGCTTGGACAGAGGTTACGTCAACGTCAACAACGTCCTGCCAATGTCCAAGAACTTGCTGCTGCGTTGCAACAGGAATGGGACAATCTGGACCAAAATGACCTTAGACGTTTCATTAGGAGTATGCCACGTCGGATCAATGCTTGTTTGGCAAACAGAGGAGGATTGACCCGTTACTGACTTTGTTGTAATGCTGTGGTAACTTTGCTGTTTGACCCCGGGTATCATTTTACCCTTATAATGGTCAGTCTGTGCCTTACTTAGTCTAACGATCATTTGGAATAAATCGATGAATGTGAACTTCATTTCATTTTGTCATTTGTTTCTTCGTCAGTTTCATTAGGTGACTTTAATAACACTTAAAAATCAAATATGCCCTACTTTTTTTGAATAGTATATATGAATCCATTAGGATTGTATCTACCCGTGTGGTATATACGATTTATTAATTACATTTCATTGAATAATAGATAACAGATTATCAAGTGTGACCAATTGACGTCCCAGATAACCCACTAATGAGCACCATTCCCTTGTTTATGTCGTTTTGCATGAGTGGTTAAGGTTTTAATGAAGATGCATGATTTGATTGGATTTTTTTTTTACTTTTATTAATGAATAGTTTTAATGAAATCGCTTGAACAAGTTCATTATTGTAACAAAAGTATACCATTATGTTAGTTCAGAAATAAGGTTTAAGTCTTCCATTATGATCTAGGGTGGTTGGATGGATGAATAGATATCACGTGCGCGCTGTCATTGAGACAACTGACTTGTTTTCGATTCCCAGCCTCGTCGGTTTTATCCGGCTCCTCCGGTCCCCTGCCCCCACTGCTAAAGACCCCTACACGCAAGTGAATTATGGAAATAAAATTGAACCATTTGTGTCGAGTGGACGTAAAACCCCATCCGCCTCTCTCTCTCTCTCTCTCTTCAAATCTATCCTCGAATTGTAAGTAATCCGTTTATAAAATATAGCTCTGGCTCGCCTGGTACCATACTAGACCGATTCACCAAGGGCCTAAGCTATTCTCCAAACAGCCCTAACGTGGCTCAGAATTGAATAATTTGACAACGTTTTCAAGATATTCCCTTTTCATTATCGATTTTTGAACTATTATAGCGAAAACGGTCAGCTCATTATCTAAATCTGACATAATGTATCAATCAGGTAAAGAAGCAATCACGGGGCATTCGGATAAACTTATTATAAAATACTAGGGAGTAAACTTATTATAAAATACTAGGGTCTGCCACAACATGACGGCAGGTATTGATTGAATTTTCGGACTAGCCTTGATCATCATTTCTATAGTCGGTCCGATAATAGGCATAGTCACGATTATCCATTTCATGATTAAATCATGATTGTATGATGAACCGCAAATTGGATTCTAATCCAATAGATGTCGTAGGCTAGCGTTGACATCGAGATGTTGATTATGGTCTTGATGAGTTAATAAATGTCTTGCATAAGGAATGTTTAACTAATCTCGCTTATTACCAAAAGAACAATGATTTAAAACGCTATCAAAAGGTCCCTCCCTTTCCGTCGTTCTTTTAATTGTGGAAGCAGATACATTAATAAATGAAGCTTCCTAAACACCGTCGCAGAAAATGGAGGCTTCTCAGCTAACTCATTATGTCATTTTGCCGACCGCCCTTTCATTGATTTCTGAATTAATCTATTCAATTCATTAAAGGCACTATCAAAACAATTTATCATATTCTAGAAAGCACCCAATTGCTTGGATGGACCATGGTCATCATTATGGTCACCATCAAGTGATTACCCCCAAAGTCTCCGTTAAAAGGCGTGTATGTAGAGAAAGATGTGCCGGAGTTTGATTATCTGTCGACTGTTTGTATTTACCGAAGCTTAATCGTCGAGATGGAAAAATTGTCGAAAACAATCCTGATTGGGCGCAGATCTTTGTAATTAAGTTCTGAAAAATATGGCAACCTCAAGGGATAACTCGATTTGTCCTTATCTGTTATTTACTTTGTTTGGTATTCATGGGTTTAGTGTAGTAAAATTTATTCATATCTTCCATTAAACGGGGCATAACTCTTCTTGATCTTAACCACAAGGATACTGTTGATAAATCATACACAAAACAGCTGACTATTTGAATTATAACGAGGACATTGATTTCAGTAATCAAGTCATTACGCGGCAATCGGTCTCTGTAAAGTTGTGACTATATAGTGTGTGCTTTGGTAGTGTTAGGCAGTAGATATTTAAAACTGCAATGTTTCTTTCATGTACACGTAGGCTGTGACAACCGGGGACACATCGATTGTGTCCTGCATCACTGACAAGGGGAAGGAGTCGGGGTTGTCACGACTGACAATATGAAACCACCGGGATCGAACATGAGTTCTTCAGACAAGCAGGCCAACGCGACCCCCATCCTTGTGAAGACAAAATTATATTGGCTCGGTTTACCAAATTCGCATTCTTTTAAAGACATTCATGGCTCCCTGGGGAAGAATGGGGGCATAGTTTCAATTGTTTCGGATATTACTCAATGGGCAGATGTCTGGACTTGTGATACCCAAAACAAAGAAGTGTATTGCCTACGGATGCTGTAGTCATCGTTTTAGCTTACACACAAATGCCAATTAACTAGTGGGAGTCGTGACTTATTTTTAAATTTTCAGATTCTTCTCCCTGGAAACGTTAACCATTTCAATACTTAATATAGATATATGACACTATGGGGTTTTGGGGTGAATCGTGCGCTTTAGATCATAAGGTCAGTCATTGGGTCAAATGGCGTGGCTTCGTTCCCACACTTGCACGCAACAAGAGGTACGGTCTATCGTTGGTTTTCTGCGTTTCCACCCACTATATAGCACTCAAAGGACGTTAAGCCTTATGCGTCTCCCTTAGCCTCGTGGGTTTTCGCCCTCTCCTCAGGTTTACTGCCACTCCCTCTCTCCTCTCTTCCCATTCTCTGTCTCTCTCTGGCAGCTTGATTGGGGCTAAAAAGCGGATTGCTGAATCAAACTATGACTCAATCTCACAACAGCTTTAACCCGTAGACGTCCTACTTTTCTGCACCAACTGGACTAATGTTGGTCAACATAATATACCTTTGTACCGACAGCTGTGCTACGGCCTACTCTTAATTCGAGTAATATAGGGCTCTTTTACGTGGTCGCAAACGTCAACACAGGGCCCCGCTTTTCCGTCCCACCCTAGCGAATAGACACTGTTTTAAGAAGCTAAACGTCTTGATTTAGGTCAAAATAAATTAGATAGTAAGTGTGTTATTTTGATTAGAATGACGAGACAATACCTAATAATAATGATAATAATATTTTATTGTTTACAGTCAGCCGCATATCAACGGACTTTAAAGAATTAACACAAAATATAACACAAAGAAAACCTAAAAAATACTTCACGGTTAAAAATTTGAGGAATAATAATTTTAATGGGAAATGAATTTTCTGTAACTTGATAAAATGAATAATGTTATACAAAATTTTATCCCTTATTACATACTAGGTATGTCGTCATGTCTTCTTTCATTCAAGGGAAGTAACTCTATTGACTTTACTGATCAGCTACTGAAGCTTTTGGTGCACAATAATGCTGTGTCCAACACTACTGGAACCCCATCAGCATTAGGGGTCATTATGCCATCCATGACAACTTTAGGGGTCACGTCATAGATTGCCCTAAAAGGGGCCAAAACTTTGTGTGCTATTGAGGGTTTAAATTCGGCATAACAACTCGCCATGATTCCATTCACTAATAAAGTTCCTTCCTTGGTGAAGGGGTTATAAATCCCCTTACCATCAATTTCTTCGATAGAAAGAACCGGTTCTCTACCAATATGTCCATCCTCCTCACAAACAACCAACAAGTCGCCAGCCTGAAAAAAAAACTAACCTTTAACTCTCAGATAGTCAAATGAAGTAAATGAATATTGTCTAATAAGTTACTGCCAATTTTCATAAAAATGAAAAAAGATTACTAACCAAAATTTCAAAAAGCGAAACTAAACAGACACTGAATTTTGTCAAAATTTAAATGCGGTCAACAGTAAGATACTTACCTTAACGTGATTGGCCATTACCATATCAGTTGTATCACCCTTTCCCAATACAATGAAATGTCTAGGACTAATTTGGACTTGTCTACTTTCGGTTCTAATTTCTAGAAACGTTGTTTCTTTGTCCGGGTTTTTGTGGGCAAGGCACCAGATTTCGCTATACCCTAACGTCCCATCCTCGTGTATAACCATAACTTCGTCACCTTCTTTGAGGGTGTCAATATACACCTTTCCTTCTCTTTTCTTGACATAGGTGTTGCTGGCGAAGCAGCAGCTTTCACTCTGGGGGAAAAAAGCAATATGTATCATTTATCAGGCAATCTGAATTTAATTAAACAAAAATTCATCGCCCTATTGACCAGGAGCAAGTATGATGTCATCACCGCCATCTTGGAATTGTGGTGTCATATTAAAAGTTCAAGGCCTTAGGCTCGTATGTAATAGCGTCTCCCCCCCCCCCAAGAGGAAGACCATAAACAAGATGAGTAGTGGGTGGGGACCAGTTGCCTTTAAACCTTTACTATAAATCTAAATTTAAATTCAGTGATAAAGCGTTGTAAAACAAACTCGAAATCCAGATTTCCCGGTGTGGTTTCCCCTTGTCAGTGATGAAGCCCCGGGGGAGGGGGGCTGACAAGGAAAACTGTCTAGTCGTTCGGATGGCACGAAAAGCCGAGGTCCCGTGTACACATTGGCGTGCACGTAAAAGATCCCTTGGCAGTTGGAATTTGATATAAGAGTAGGCAGTAGCGACGCTGCACGGACAAATTTCCCTCACAGCATACTGTATTAGCCCAGTTTAGGAGCAATACAATAGGACGTTAAACCCCATTTCATTTCATTTCATAATGTACAGTTTTCATAAGATCACATAACTTCAATAATTACTCTCATAATTTGGTCTCAAAAACTAAATCTATAAGGGTAATGTGGTTCTCAAAAACGTTTTCTTTTTAAATTCATGGTGAACATTTTTTTGTTATTCACCGTTTAAGTTTTATTTTACAAACAATAACACCCCCAGTTCCTTAATTTGTACAATGTACATATACATATTAAGAATGAACAAAAAGGTTGTGAATACATAATTGAATACATAAAAAAATGTTACTTAATTGATATTACAATAACTTATAATACGGGGAACGGGTGGATATTTATTTGGCTTGTAGAATACATCCCGTGATTAATCACACACCGCCTTTTACATGAATCATCTTTTGGACAAACCTGCCACGTCAGTAATTCCTTCTTTGTTATTGTGGGGATATTAATCCTGTTTTTTACTCTTGTTTTTTGTTTCCATTTTTGTTCTCGGTTTTCTGGTTAAGTTTTTTCGTTTTGATCTGTTTAGTTTAATCATAACCCATCTACACAAATTTCCTAAACACCAAAGATTCTAACTAAATAGTACTCACCCCATATGAATTATCCGGCATCTTTATTAACAAGTCTTCTCCTTGCTTGATGTGCACAGAATGGTGATCTTGACGCACAATGAAATGAGGTCCCGCCTGCTTCTAATTTATCTGAACAGCAGTGGGTATTCCCGTTGAAACGATGTTGAGTTTATAATGATCACATTCTAGGACATTCTGAACCAAAAAAAAAAACCCTGACACGTCATCAGACTAAACGTGTACAGCTACGAACATTTCCATGAAAACTAAAAATAGCGGCATGTCAGCGTGTGTACGTGACGTTGTCGTGGCGTGGTATTAAAGCGAACGTTCCACAAACCGATAGTTTCGTGGCTTGTAAACAGTTCCTCTTTCAAATCTTGATGTTTTATACCAAAAATATTTTATCAAAGTAGATGATAGCGTTCGATATTACTTGTATTCTGGCCACCAATAGCAATACTAGTAATGGTTGCTTGACCTACATAAATCAGCACAAATATGGGGGAGGGGCTATAGGAAATCGGGTGGGGTCTCGGGGGAGGATTAGAAGCACTTTCGGCAACGCGTTCTTCATCATATTTAACACCCACATGTATGGGGTTTGTGTTGCCATGAATTTCTAAACCAATTTTACTTCAAAGATCAGCTTCTTGTATCCAAGTCTCTCCAAGCAACCATTTTGTGAAATAGGGTATCCGAAGCATGGCGTCTGTGGTGCATCGAACTCATCAGAAAGTCCTATAACCATAACAACTGTCTACATGGTCATTGTTTTTCTAAAACGACTCTCACTTTTCTTTTTATCATAACTTGTGTTTTGGTAAGAACAATGAGCTGCTAAATTTACATTCAAGGTATCGCTGTGTGTAGTGTCTTTATAGAGTACCTAATATCGCACCCCCTTGAGTTCGCATGGTAAACGTATTTGTGTTGTGACTTTTTTTGTATATTTGAAGTTGAGTCTATACATTCTTGCGGGGAAGGGGGCGGGGGGGGGGTAGTGTTTTAAACGCGTGCGTGTCAGACCAGAAGGTTTGTCACTGGGTCAAGTGATATGGCTTCGATTCCCGGAATGTAGGTGACATTCTTGTTTTCCATCTTGTTTTTGTTTGCACAAGGACTGTTGCTTTAAAAGACGTATTGATTCTGTTGAAAACAATTAACTTGTGTTCTGCACAACTTCCCTCTTTCAGAGAAATTGTAGCACTTCTGAGAAATATTGTCCGTGGGAAAATACAGACCTAAATTCGGTACAGGAAAACCCGTCAGGTAGTACACAGAATATTGTTCGTGGAATAATACTGACCTAAATTCAGAACAGGAAAACCCGTCAGGTAGTACACAGAATTGGATTTGCCCGATGATAAATCACATGTCTGGACTGGTATATGATTTACTCAGAGATTATAAATATCTTATATCAAGTTATATTGCTATATCAACCTTTGTTCCATGATGTTGTCAAATCTTGTAGTTGACAGGATAGATAGGAATGATAACTATTTTCTTCATTGTTCATAGTAGCCTCTCCCAGGCTTTATTGTTAATTTAAAAGGCCACCCGGGTACGATCAGTTTTGGTATTAAGTGTTTCAGATTGCCGGTTCATTTGACCCTTTATTGACCCTCACTACAACAAATTGTGTCTACTTCTCATGGCAATTCCCCTATTATGCATTCAACTTTTACCATCCTTGAACTTAAGGTTAACGAGCTCAAGTGTTAGGATTGCACAACGATCAGAAACGAATCACGTGTATAGAAATACTTATTGGATTCTCGAACTGGGTAAAGAAACAAACTCGGGATTTGTCAATCTCGGTTACCATATCTCTTATCCCTTTGATGGGAGCTAAAAATTAGAGTGACCCACGTATGCTTAAGCCTTAGTTTAATGATCAGAATAGAGAGAAACGTCATTTTCTGGGCAAAATACCCTTACCCACCATTTGACAAAGCACAAATGAGGTCCCATTTTACATATTGATAAACCGACTTAACCACATCCCCATCCTCGTCCACTTGCAATTTGTGATAGTTCCGAAATGACCTATGTCGTTTAGAGTGGACGGTAAGCCCCACATCCCTCTCTCCCACTCTCTCTCTCCCACTCCCACATTCCACCCCCACTCTCAAATGACAACTAGTAATAAAGAATGTAGTCTCAAAGGCTCAGGTGGTAAAACCCAAACCACCAGTATCAACAAGCGTTAAATACAACTAAGACATTAAGTTAATTTCAAACCCAATTTTAAAAATAATATTGTCGATTGTGATTAATATATTAAATTTCAGGGAAATTATCAAAAGATTTCATGCAATATTGGTCACCGTCGACAAATTGTGACGTTGTTATCTTACCAAGATAATATGGGAACCTAATATACAATATTTAAAATCAGTATACGATGTCGTGTATTATATGGACACAATGGTTTCCGGCGCCATTTGTAATGAGCAAAGATAGACATATCCCAGAAGACAATGTGGAAGTAATTAATAGTTGACTCACAAAAGACAAAATAATAATTAAATTAAAGCAACGTATTTAACGGAACAAAAATTTAATGTCAATCACTTTATATACACTCTAGTTTAAGGTTCCCAAAAGAATAGAGCTATTCGCCCCTTAAATAAAAACAGTTGTATGGACATACCAACTCTTAAATGTAGTTATATAATGAAAGTAAGTTATCACGTTAATCGGATTGTTAACATTTGATGGCTAAAAACAATAAATTAAGCATATTTTTATTTTCGAGAATAAGATAACCCCAGTCTCTACTCAGTGACAAAGAGATTTTACAAATTTAAGCGTTGTGTTACTCACGACATGCGGAACACCGTTTGCGTTATGGGTCATGAACGGATCCATTGCAGCAGCTGGTGTAACATCGTGCATAGTTCTTCTCGGCCAACATCAGGGTTAGCGAACCGGCGCATTACTCGTGGGGCTACTGCGGTTTCGGGTAACATTAGGGCTGTTTCTGCATATTTCGGCATTTTTTTAGATGATTTAAACGCATTTCTATCAACGATACCCGGCGAAATCTGGAACTTCCCTTTCAAGATAACCCCGACCTTTGACCTCAAAAGATTTCAAATTAAAAAAAACAACACACATCGCTCATGATAATATTGATAGGACGGGTGCCGTTCGGGGATATTCATAATTAACAGACAAATAAATTTACGATAAACGTTTAAAAGCAAAATTCTTTATAAATAAAATCTTAAATACGTACTAAAAAGAAATTAACTAATTCTTACGGTCGGATCAGAGTATAAAAACGAATAAAACAATGAAATCTTAAGCCAGGCGCAGACGGGCAACTTTTTCGAGCAACTTTCAGGCAACAGTGAAATCGCTGGTCGTTGAAAGAAAAAATTGCTCGTCTGCGCCAACGGGCAACAATAGTTGCCTGCTGTTGCTCCGAGTTGCTTCTCGTTGCCAAATATCAAACATGTTTGATATTGGGCAACAGAAAATCGCTCGTCGCCGAGAAATTGTTCATCTGTTGCTTCAAAATTGCTCGTCTGCGGCGGTAGGCGACAACAGGCAACAAGCAACTGGTTAACTGTCCAATCAGCGAGCGCTCTACTGTCATGTGATACTTCAAGATGGCGGCGTCGGAACAGCTAACAACTGTTGTTGTATGTACGGCGCCATTTTGAATGATCACGTGATATCGGCATTCCGAATACATCCGGGGAAAAATTGCTTCTCGTTGCCAGTCAGCGCACACGGGAGACCTCGAGTTGCCAATTGCTCGGAGTTGCCAGTAGTTGCCTATTGCAGCAACAAGCGACGAAAAGTTGACCGTCTGCGCCAAGCTTAAATGTATCTTGCTACTCGGTAGCAATAGATTTTACGACATTAAACGCTGTGTTAAAAACATGTGGAATACCGTTTGCATTATGGGTCATAAATGTATCCATGACCGAAGATGGTGTGACATCGTACATAGCTCTGAGTGGAGCCAAAGCCGTGTGAGCAAGGGAAGGATTAACCTCAGCATAACATGACACCAATACGCCATTTACAATCAGTCGACCTTGTTTGGTGAAAGGCGCAAAAACTCCCCTTCCTTCAATGACTTCAATGTCGACTACTTTTTCACTTCCGGTGGCATCCTTGTACAGCAGCTCGTCATAAACGATTAACTCATCTCCAACCTACAACAACATAAATATCGTTAACAAATGGATATTCCCACTGTAAATATAACTAGCATAGAGCCTTCCACATGCTACACTTAGACGATTTAAATTAACGAACAATCTTTAATTTATAGTGCAATTCACATTATGACTTACCTTTACATCTTTAGCCATTACATCCAGCCTTTCGTTGTTTCTAATAACAACCAGGAAATGTCTAGGGCTAATACTTAGACGTCTGTTATCTGTCTCGATCTGGTTAAAGTTGGTTTCCGTGGCTGGATTGTGATGAGCTAAGGTCCACACTTCTGAATAACCAAAACTTCCATCGTCCAATACCACCTTGGCCAAATCACCCACTTTGACATCTTCTACGTAAGTTCTTCCCGATTCTAAGGTGACAATACTATTGCCATAACCAGGAAAGCACAGACAACTGTCGTCACAGCATTCCTAAATTTATAACAAAAAAAACCCAAACATTTACTTTAACTGTCAAAATAAATTGTATTTTTATACAAATATTATGTTACTTTGTCGGTTATATTATGTCAAACGATTAAATCTATTTGCAGTGGTCAATTTGTTAATCTTCTTTTGGACAAACGTTGTTCTTACATTCCAAGTAACTATCGATCAGGGTTTTTTAGTAACCATCATCGCCCTGTAGGGACTATCGTATATTGGATTTACTAACTGCCTTCACCAATAACCTAGAACTCAATGCAAACATGATTCTAAATAAGTAATACTTACACATGGATGATCAGGCATCGTTATGGCCTATATCGTAAAATCAATTCTAAAAAAGGAGCTAACTCTCTGCTCGTTGGTTTTGCGCAAATGGGCCTAGGTCTTACAAGTTTATATACTACAGCAGGATTCCCAGTAAAATCTGGCTCAATCTTGATTATAGAAATACCCGGAAAGTGAATGCTTTCAGGTTTTCCATTTTAAAAAATACAACCGACTACGTCATCAAAATACATTTTTCGAGGAAGTTAATAAAAGCAATAAAATATAACTCATACTTGTCTCTAAAGATTACTAATAAAAGCACATTTCGAGTGAACTTGTTATGGTGTGATATTAAAGGGAACGTCACTCCAATTAACAGTCGTTGGTTAGTTAGCACTTTATCTATTAAAATAAACTTCTTAGTAGACCTGAAACTGCCCCGAAGCGCTGCTTATCTTCTTGTTCTTCTTGGAGGAGAAACTCTTCGAAATAATCCTAAAGCTCTACCAATTTTAGTACGATAGCCATGTTTGTTCCTTCAACAATTGAGCATGGAATAATCAACTTGACGCCACGATTTCAAGATAGTCGCGATGAGAGCTGACTGAAAAGTGCCAAGCCTGAAACAAACTTTTATCAACAACAAGTACAATCATTGAACGAATCATAGACACAAGAACTGCAACCGTAGTGTTATTATCGTTTTGGTACAATACCAACTTGTGAATCTACCTATTGAAATCACCAGAAATAGACAACAGGACAGTCATCAAGAACGCGCAACGGGGTCTCCACTTCAGGGGATGATGCCCCTTCCTTTTCGACAGTAAAGATGTGGCAGAGTGAGCCATGACGATGACCACGTCATGAAAGATCATCATATCGATCAAAGGGCGTATATCACTCGGGGATGGGTGACAGAAGGGGGACCATTTTAAAGCCGGGTATATCATCGTAGTATCTTTCAACATCCTGCCTACCCATACTTTAAGTTTTGCACCACGTGCACATGCATGCGTTTGTATCATATGATCACTCATAGGGGGTGTGGTTTAAGTTGTATGTAGTTCCATCGACGTGTGTATCATCTTGGCATCCCACATGTTTTCAATCATCTGTCTACCCATACTTTCACAGATAATGTGCATTTTCTCTGAAGCATGGTCATAGTCTTCCTTTGCTCTACAGAAAATACTGGCGTTATCTGTTTTAGAGTACATTCCACGATCACCCTCCAATATCCATCTAAGGACCTAGTTTACCTCAACAATTAGTTTGCAATATCAGTCAAAGGACATAATTATTTTACTTGAACGGTCAATCAAGTCAATCAAGCCATTTATGTTTTTCAAAAGGGCTCTTTGAAACCTAACGACTTAAGAAGAAGCTTATTCTCCAACTGCACAACCGTCTTCATTAGCCCAGTTTAGGAGCAGAACAGTAGGACGTTAAACCCCATTTCATTCCATTTACATATGCACAAAAGTCGATGTTGAAATTTGTTCTGGTTGATTATAAACGGCTTTATTTGGTTTGATAAATGGTCTCCTGTTTTCCTCTTCAAATCGTACATGAGGTGGGCTATGTTTATTCCTTATAGAATACATAAAACAATTTCTCAGTTAGGGCGATCAAAAAACTAATATATTTGTGCTATGCTTTTGTGTTTATTTGATGTCCAATTCTAGAGATTTGACAGACTATATATCGGGCTTCAGAGTTCTTGATTTAACAGGGGCTGTTGCTTTAATCAGCGTATTCATTTCATTGCTGGGTAGGCTAATGTATATTCATTGACCCGTGTTTTGAACTAAAAACGACTCCCACTCGCTGATTTTTTTTTTTTTATAAGCAATATTTTTATTCAGATTTCTATCTGAATAGGGATTGGAGAACAGGCATAGCCTATATTAAACCATACCTGTGGAAAAATACAGATTTGAATTTAGGAATAACCGTTTGGTATCCCCGTCATAAATAACATGTCTACACAAGAGCTACCATTGATTTTTTTTAATTAATATTTCATGGTCAGGTTCTTTCTGAGAAAAACATACTCATGGAAAAATACAGATTTGAATTTAGGAATAACCGTTTTGTAGTGCACACGACCCGGTCATAAATAACATGTCTACACAATGGCTAAAAATGATATTATAATTGATATTTCATGGCGGGGCTCTTATTTGTCGACGTTGGGGTGCAATCAAATAAATAACTACTACGCGACATATTTTGGAACCACTTTTAGCCAGTCATTTTGTTTCTTCAATGTTTGGGATAATTCCGCTCTGTATGCAATTGGGGTCTCACGAGCAAGATCCTTTTTTCGATTAGAAATAAATTCTCTGAGATTGCAATGTATGACCTAATTAAGGTGAAAATGCGCCCTAGTTGTTGGGATTGGGCAAAATGTAAAATAACCATAGAAAGTAGCAATTCCAAGCCGCCAGGTCAAAATATACACACACCAACATTACCGTATGTTAGTCTCAAAAGGTATCCTCCTTTTGAAACCCTTTCTCACATTTTTTTTAAAATTAGATCACTGATAATACTGTGGGACATTTTACCCAGGTGTGCTCGTTCTTATGGCGCCAGAGTGACTCAGTGTGTGCGACGCTGGCTTACAAGCCAGGGGGTACAGCATTCCTCAGAATTTAACATCTCGTTCGGATAGAATAAAAAACATGAGGTTGGCAGAGGGTTACCGGTTGGATATTACCAGTCCTTGACGCCAGGGCGCCAGTACAATTTTCTCACTGCATGGCGCATGACTGTGTTCAATAGCCTGGCTGGTGCAGAAAAGGCGACTTTAAACCCCAATCAATCAACAGCATCAACTCTGAACATGAAAAACCGCAAATATTCATGTAACCTCAAAATGATATTTTCTCATTCTATTTGGAAAAAATAAGTGTTTAATTCAACTGAGAAATTTGTTTGGAATAAATGTTTATTTTATTCAGACGTCATATTATTTGAAAATATATAAAAAAAAAAATGTTTGTCATAATTCTCAGATAATTTAAACTTCTTATGTAGTGGTAAAGAAATAGCATCAAAAGCAAAACATCAATTTTATTTTTATTTTTAAAACAAATGAAAAATCACGGTATTAAGTTAGAAATCAAATTAAGATATAAAACCGAAACGGGCATTAGAATATTATGGATATTAATGTTCTACAAATAAAATAAATTAAAGTACTACAAGGCTTCTAATCATTAACAATTAGACTGTTTACATTCATTGAACACAACAAATTTGAAATACGATTGAACATTAATTTTTGAAGTTTTATAATCAATTCATAAACAAACATAACAGTTCTTAATTCGAGAAAATGTCTTAGAAATGTAACCTGAAACAATATGTTTACTGTATTAGCCGAGAGGAGAGACACAACAAGAATGGCTGAGTACTGATATTCGACATTCGACAATTCACGATAATTCTCTTTTAAGTCATCTTGGGCATAGATTATAGATGTACATGAAATGAGGTTGGCGGAATTACGCGTTAATTGACAGAAAGGGGTTTCTAAAAAAACATTTTGAATACTACATTAAGTAAATAGTACATTTATATGTATAGTATTTAATCTTTTAAAAAGTTTGGATATGGCTGTTACTTACAATACCACATGAATCTTATTCCAGTCCTCGATACCCCCCCCCCCCACACACACACACAACCCCAAACGTCGCAACCAATTACAATGTTACGAAAGATATATATCTTTTTGTTATTACTGTATTTCTTATCAAATTTATTGTATTTTTTAAAAAAAATTGCATATCTAGTCTTTTACATAATTAAATATCGAATTTGAAACTAAACCTGTATAAAAACTAATCATATGATTATATTGAATAAATATAGTGTTAATTCTTAACCATCTAAATATCTAGGATAAATAAGTAATTTCAATCAAGACAGTTTAATGCTCAGCAACAACAGGTTTTAGTACATTGAATGCTGCATCGAGCACGTGTGGAATTCCACCCTCATTAGGCGTCATGATGGCATCCATGACCACTTTTGGGGTCACACTATACATAGCCCTAAATGGTGCCAAAGCGTTATGGGCAAGGCTTGGTTTGACCTCTGCGTAGCAACTGGCCAAGATGCCGTTAACCAAAAGTGTCCCTTCCTTGGTAAAGGGATTATATATTCCTTTGCCCTCAATTGTTTCGATGCTGACCACTGGTTCTTTGGTAATAGTTCCTTCGCTATCTGCATCAACATCAACGTCACAGACAACCAGAAAATCACCAATCTGTAATAAATATATATAAGTCTGTTGAATATATGGTAATCTCTGGGCATGCAAACAGCGCCATTTTGAATTTCTTTCGGAATAATTGTATTTCTTTCTACAGAACTTCAAGATAAATCAGATGAAACAACATAGACTCGCCTGTGGAATCATACAGAAATCAATTCAATTTTGCATTATCCTTCGACCAGAGGGAGTTTCTTGTTAATGTTTGAATTTTACGAAAAGCCATTGTTTTTAAATTGTAAATTTTTAAATAAATAGTGTTTCTTAATGTTTTAAAAATTTACTAACATTCTTTTTAATGGTGTTAAAGTTTTAAAAGGGTCATTTTGATTTCCAAATTCTACTGACCTTTATCTTGTTGGCCATTACCATGTCCAGTTCCAAAGCATCTTTCATCACGGCTATGAAATGTCGTGGGCTTACATGTATTTCTCGTGTGGCTGTTCTCAATTCCAAAAATTCTGTTTCTTTGTCAGCATCTTCGTGGGCCATACACCACACCTCCGAGTACCCCAATTGTCCGTCGCCGAAGATAACTAGCACTTCATCTCCCACCTTTAGACTCTCGATATAAACTCGACCCCGCCTTTTCTGCACATAACTATTGTTGTTTCCAGCAAAACAACAGCCACTTCCGCCCTGAAAACGTGTATTAAAATTGTATTTATAACCCAACTTGATTTGAAGACCTCGAACTAATGCATGACGTGATTTGTGCAAGACGTAAAAGTGTTCATTTAATAAAGTTTGGTGTTTTATATGCTTACAGCCGGTATTCAAATGCTATTGATTCTGTGATACAGTGTCGACAAATTAATTCAAAAACAAAACTAAAACCATTAAACAAACTGACTTCGGAACTCCAATTGACTCGTATATTGCAGATGAATCGATACGGATCAAGATATTACTCAATGCTTAAAATTGATTCAAAAGTTGATATCAGACTATAAATTTTTGAACTAATTGAAATTTGTTCAACTTACCCAAGAATTATCAGGCATTTTCTTTAGAACTTGTGAATAACAGGTATCTTCCTTTCTTCTTGTCTTGCGGCCGAAATGATGCTCGCTCAGTTCTTCGGTAAATTTATAGAGACTACATGGAAAACCCGTTTATCTGGAAAAGCCTCTTTTTACTCGTCGTTTTTCCCGGAATAGCCAAGTTCGTCATTACATCATCTGGTAACTGGAGACTAGTTTAATTAAAAAGGTAAAACCTTTGATCAGGAAGCATATGACGACCTTTAGCATATGATTATAATATATAGTGTTTTGCCTTTGGAATACCCAATGCAGCATACGGTATTCCCAATTCATTTGAAAGATACATGCTGTTATATGTTTTGAACATGCAGCCCTTTGCAGGGGCGGATTGGGGGGGGGGGGGGTCGGACGATCGCCAAAAGGGCCGGTCGGACAAAAAATGAAAAAAAATAATTTTGTCCAATGTCGTCGAAAAAACCTTTTTCTGCTGAACATTATATGGGGGGGGGGGGGGGGTATTGGACCGACCATGGAGCGATGATGATCATGTTGTATGTAGCCGGTGGCTTTAACGGGCCGCCACGCCATCACTTGAGTTTGGAATGGGCTGGTATAATAGACTTTCTGGGTCGGGTGTGCTGGGTGTGGGCCAGAATTCGGAATCCTGCAATGTGGATTCCGAATTTCATCCTAAAATTTCATTGGATTCACCCGACACTCATGTCGCCCGCAAATTTACTAATTATTAAGTCACCTGCACCTTGTTTGTGGGGATACACCAGAATCCAAAATTCAAAAAGCAGCTTTTATGAATTTCACTTTCGTCACTCTGTACCAATGTGTCTCGTGGCCTTCCATCACAGGAGGAATCAATTAGCGCTCCCGGCAATAAAAATGGGACATTTGTCTATGAATATATTCCTACTTATGCAATATTCCTAACTGGTTAATCAAATGGTTAAATTTTCTCAACTAGTCCCATTTTTTAACCAGTTAAATTCTCTTGGCTCTTGACGATGCAATGATAATACGTTAATTAATAATATGACGATGGTTGATGGTTGTAAATTACTTGAAGGTCGGGGTTTTGGCCTAAATTAATCGATCTATGAAATATATTATTTGACAGAGATTATAATCAGATATGCTATCAAATCGCATATTTGGGGTTTATTTTTCAAAAATTTCCAGGGTGAGAGCCCCCTCCCCCTTCGTCCGGGCCCCAATCCGCCCCTGGTCCTTTGTTACAAAGTGGCAGATGTTGTGGATACTGATCATGTCATCTTGACATATGAAAGCAGAAATGACTAAAATATCCTTATTTCGGCTATTGAATTACATTGTATTCCAGATTGCACATATTAGTCATTAGCAGTTACGTAATGGTCTTTATCTTGTAAAAAAAAATGGGTACTGAACGCTTGATCTGGCAATAACCAGATGTGTAATCATGTGAGATCCTTTGTGTAGAAGGGGGATATAGGCAGGAATGAAAAGGAGATTATCTAGTGATGGCTGGGGACGCCATGGGTTAAGGCTACAAACAAGGCAATTTAACTTGGTTGGAATGAAAACCAGGCGAGTGAGCCAAGCTGGAAGCAAGGCTGCTACACGTAATCATTAACTAAGCATTCTTTAAGAAGTCTCGTATATATTAAAATATTATATGAAGTGTTAATTGAATAAGACAATAGAGCCCCAACACATACATCTATACATAAAGTCATAGACCTGTGATGCGTATTAAGCCTTTGTTGTAAATGAATAAAGTTTCACCCTCTCTTTTGTGTCACAAAAAATAGACACCACTTGAAGATAATGTTTCTCGTCATATAAAATGGTAATTTTGAAACGACAATAAAATGCAGGTTAATCTTATAGACATATAAATTGCAAACTACATAGATTTCTAAGACACCTGTCCAATTCTGTATAACTCTTTTATGAATTTTTATTATCTTATTTTCAGTTTTTCACAATCAAAGACCAAACAAAAACATACATTAAATTTCTAGGTCATTAGACTCTTCGTGTCCACCTGCGTAATAGGTAATCCCTATTTTTAATTTCTTTTATTGTAATGTTGCTATAGTCTAATCTACACTGATTAATGTTATATCAATAAAAATGTGACCGTGGAAATTTTGAATTAACCAATGGGCATTCCCTTTTTCAGAACGAACCTTCAATGACCTAGTATTTTAATTGTGACAATAATATGTCATACGTCTCCTAGGAACCAACCGTTTGTAACCTCCTGCGTATGAATCATGACTATTAATATCTATTATGAAATATACAATAAAATACGTACTTAAATAGGGGTATAGGTCATAATATTAAAATCGATATGATATCTTTTGCATTGTTAATATGCAAGAGCGGTCGAGGAAATTTCCATTTAAGCAATTGGCATTCCCAGTTTTCAGGGGGGTTGGGATGGCCTAGTGGTCTAGAGTGCCGCGCTTCGACCTCTACCTGGCCGGTCACCTCTGGCTTGCGGCTGTGGTTTCGAGCCCTGGTGTGAGCGTATGTGGCATGGAGATAGGGGCGCCTTCTCAACCTCGTGGGTTTCCTCCGGGCACTCCGGTTTTCCCCCACTGCTAAAGACCCCTAAGCGCAAGCGAATTTTTGAAATAAAATTTAAAACCATGTGTTGGTCCCGAAATGACCTAGTTGTGTCGAGTGGACGTTAAACCCCATCTCTCTCTCTCTCTCTCTCTCTCTCTCTCTCTCTCTCTCTCTCTCTCTCTCTCTCTCTATTCCCAGTTTTCAGACGTCTTTTGAGAATGCACTATCATAAAGGTATACATTTTGATTATTACATTTGTGTCTATATTACACGTCTTCTAAATAAGGATCCCCTGAATTTTAAGTATAACTATATTAATATATTATCCCCCACTTCTTCTAAGAATAGTATTATTATGGCCATTATTGTTTTTTGTTGTAAAACATATAATGACACACATGTTTAAGATAAATATTACGACTTTAAATTATTCATTAGTTTTGAGGTTGGTTTACTAACATGCCCCAAGCTGCGCCAACCTCATTATGCAGGAAACCTTTACGACCTATCGCGAAAAGTGGAAGAAACCTGTACCGAGAAAGATGCAAGAAATCTGCACCATCTACCGAGAAAGCTATTAGAATCAAGAAACCCGTTTGCATAGGTTTTCCCAAATGGCAACAGCTGTTCACTGATATGAAATAAGGCGGAAAGCAAATTACATCAAAATCAATGTAATACTATACATTATTGCTCTGTTATGAAAAGAAATTGTTGGTAAATTTTAACCTTTTATTATCTTGATATCCTCGTGTTACATATATAATCCAGTTGTCAATAGGTGATTGAACACAACACAAACTATGAAAAAACAATCACGGGTGTGTACACATATGGCCAGACAGGAAAACATACATATTTGTCGTTCTTTTTCCCCTTGTCAGTGATGCATCGTTCGTATGAGACGAAAAACCCGGTCCCTCATAACACACTGTATGGCCTATGCCCGTCTCCATTAACCCAGCATGTTATTGTTCTGAAACAAATTTACCAGAACCCAGAAGGTTAAAAATGAAATGAACTGAAATGGGGTTTAATGTTTTTCGCCGTACTCTGGCTAATGACGACGGACAGATGCCATACAGTGTGCTATGGCTATGATGGAAATTGTACAAGGACAGTGACACTAAAACCTTCTCTATTACGTGCACACCAATGTGTACGCGGGAGCTCATGTTTTCGTCCCATCCCACCAACCAATCATTTCCCCTACCAGGCCCTCTACCCTGCACCACTGATAAGAAGTGACCAGCAAGTAAAACACGAAACCTCAAATACACAAATATTGAATATAAGATTTCGATGAAACGGGCAATAACTTTCAATTTTAATTGATTCTAACAACATATGAGCACATTAACAAGCAATGATGAGTTACATTCATACTTTATGTTTCTAGATATTGTTTTTGTGTTTCTGTGATATAATTTAACCTGATTTATATATTTCATCATTTTTGTCGCCATCCATTCCTTCCCAATCGGGTCTATATAGTAAAGTGTTAAACTTTTTAAAGAGACAACCTTTAATAGAAATGTCTTTAACTGTGTTATTTTCTCAATCTCTTTTTACTACTCCATGATATGTGTTTTTAATCTTTATTTGTTTTTAATCTTTTAATCTTTATTTACTACTCTATGATATTTGTTTTTAATCTCTTTACTGATCTATTGTATTTGTTTTTAATCTTTATATGTTTTTGATCTCTATTTACTATTCTGTGATATTTGTTTTTAATCTCTGTTTACTAGTCTGTGATATTTGTTTTTAATCCCTATTTACTAGTCTGTGATATTTGTTTTTAATCCCTATTTACTATTCTGTGACATCTCTATTTACTACTCTATGATATTTATTTTTGTTTACTACTCTATGATATTTGTTTTTAAATTCTATTTACTATTCTGTGATATTTGTTTTTAATCTCTGTTTACTAGTCTGTGATATTTGTTTTTAATCTCTATTTACTATTCTGTGACATCTCTATTTACTACTCTATGATATTTATTTTTAATCTCTATTTACTATTCTGTGATATTTGCTTTTAATCTCTGTATACCGTTTTGAAATATTTGTTTTTTTTATCTGTATTTACTACTCTATGGTATTTGTTTTTAATCTCTATTTACTATTCTATAGTATTTGTTTTTCTTATATAATTATTTTGATAATGTTTAGAGTGCCTCCTATAGGTCAACGTATCTTTGACACAATATAGCCCCATTGCCGCTGATGGGCCTTTAAACCCAGTGCCAAACTGGGCCCACCTGTCCACCTAATGATAGTGCTCTTAAGTCATTCTGTTATCTAATTGTATCAGGAAATCAAAAATTTGCCTTCTTCTGCTTTGGACTGAAATGCTTGGAAAATAATTAAGTTTGCGGTCGTCAATTTTTAAAATTTCCCTTTCCAGGGGGGCGGGGCGCCCCCCCCCCCTTACCCAGACCCTCCCCTATGTGGCTCCTACTTTTGTGGACCTTGATCAATGACCTGACAGTTGGGCTTTCGGCCCACCAGTCCGGCACTGTTTAAACCCCATTCCATTCATTCATACCAAATAACTTGTAAAAATTCACTCACCGGGTTACTGTCATCTATTCTACTCATGGTTGCTATACGGTGGCACTGATATTCTGTCCTTCAAATGACTAGCTCTCTGTCCCGCCGTTCGTGTGTGTAATAGCTTTATTTAACGCCTGTTTCCACCGAAGTGATATCACTGACAAGTCCTGTAGTTCTTCTTAGCTCTCTTTATATACCCCCTGAAAAGCGCTTCCATGGAACTTTCTGTCATCTGATTGATTCGTGACAAACAACTCCGTATGTAATGATCAGATCATTTCAGATTATTATAAATATAACGACACATCCCAAGATAGATACCTTTTACCGATATATATTTCTAAAATTTAAACTAAAACACATGACGTAAAACTTGCCCATTTTATGTATAATACAATTATTGTAAATCCAAGAACTGACCTTATTTAACAGTATTTATTTTGACTTAGTTTGAGCAAACGTTTCACAAACTCATTCACATCCTTTATGGCTAGTTTATTTGGACTTACAATGCCTATGTTTAAGATGCACATTGAATTTGGTATGCAGGTATGATAATACTGTACAGACACATTCGACCGATTTGCACAGAAACGACCCTTCGTTTGTTGTTGATCATAATTATAAATAGGTATTATTAAATGGTACTTTTATATTATGTCTTTATTGATGTATACAACAGCGGTTTCATCCCCCGTGAAGCCTCGACCAATCATAGGCCAGGATGAATGGGGTCGTACTGACAAATTACTCAATTTCGGGTTCTTCTATATTTCGAACCGTGACATTAATAGGTCAATGTTAGGCGGTGCCTTTCTATATTGTTAGCATGTAACTTGGCCACAGAAACTAATGTCGCAAACTGAGCATGTTCCAAGAAAGATAATCTGGGCTTTCGAAAGAATCTTACCCATCCAATTCGCGTCCGACTGATCGACTGGTTGATGTTTTACTGGGCCTATATAATTTTAAACACAAGTGCGCGCTAACTTTACGTAAATTCTTAGTCGGTAGCGCCGACTCCTCCGCCATTACGAGTGTCTGAACAAGTATTAGTACTGTGGGTAATGTTACCTGTATATCTATAGTAGATAAAGTACTCCCATGTTCACGGTAGATAAATACATAAATAAATACTTCATTCTGACATACATTAGATATATAGACACCGTTTCAGATATCATGAAGACAAGTTATAGTTGACTGAATATATGTGGCTGGTGTTTAGGTCAATATTAAAATACGACAAGTTTAACATAATGGCAAATGTTATTAGTAGTTATCGTTCTATCTTGACACATGAAAGCAGAATTGATTAAAATGTCGGCTATTGACATCCATGTTTGTCCAGATTACCACAATATAAATTTTTAGCTGGCCCGATTATGTAGTCATGTAAGGCAACCTCTACTGAACGTTTAATCTGGTATATGATGCATTATACATACGCTCACACCAGGGATCGAAACCACAGCCGCAAGCCAGAGATGATCGGCCAGCTAGAGGTCGAAGCGCGGCACTCTAGACCACTAGGCCATCCCAACCCCCCAAGTGCAAGGGGACTGCACCACACATAATTTACACAAAACAAATATATGGACAAGACATCATACTCAGAAACCACAAACGAACAATTCAAAAAGAGTGAATGGATCCAGGGATTAGCCGTAAGCGTCCACTGCGCTATACAGTCCCGGGTAGTGACGTAGACTTCGCTAATATTTGAAAACAATAGGGAATACAACCCAAAGAAGGCATTGTATAATGTCAGCATGAGTCATAATCTGTCATATGGCGCAAGAAATACGAATGCAAGCATAGTTTAGGTCATTATTTAAACCTCAACTGTTATGTAAAAATATTTGTTCGCCTGACAAGCCCACGCCTAACCCTCTAATTCATCGGATATTTATATAAGTTTGATACAGGTTTTAAAACGACTATCGGATATGTATAAATTTGATACAGGATTTGAAACGTCTAAGAAATTTGATCATATCCGTAATTTAATCACATTCTCCAATATTCTGAGCCTAATAACCATTACCTAATTATAATAAGGTGTGTCATTGAGTAAAGTGAGGTAGTTCCGTTATGTGCTTATACTTGGAAAGTACTTATCAAAGTCTTTGTATTTATGTATTTGCGAACATACATACATGGTCTATTCTAGATCTAAGTTAAACTGTATGTACTTTGTTTAAGACAGAATGTTTCCCCTTTCAAATTAAAACTCATTCAAATCCATTATCTAGAATTCATTTATCTTTGATTTTTTTTATTTTCAATATCACGCGTTGACCATACGTGACATACGTAGCTGGTATTCCCAATTTGTCTGAACAAGATATACTATAAAGTTATATTCCTTTGGTGTTAATTAGGCCAGACAGTAATGTCCCAAAACGACCAAGAACGTTGAAATCCTAGACCTATGATGTGTATTAAGCCTGCAATAAATGAATAACATTAGTTTTGTTGCTGCCTCAGCTGTCAACCAGTAAAGATGGTGACCATCTGAACACAATGGAAAATACATCATGGTTTTAATAATGAGGTGATCGTGGTGATGCTATAAGGTCTGACCATATTTTGAGGTCATTCACAGAAATCGTGTTGGTCGTATCCAAACGTTCCAGAACGTATCTTCACGTACCAGACCGTGGACTCAATAGGGACAATACTATCGTAACGTATCGCACGACAATGGGGGCGTAGCATTGGTCTTTAAATTATGCCGTTCTCCTTTTAATATCGACAATAAATATAGGTTAACCTAATATGTATCTGGAAACCTATATATTTCATGTTGCAATGTGGTCCCTACGCTTAGCCCCACTCACCTCATATTTTTTTTTTAATACGAAAGTAGCAAATTTTCGTCTTTCGCATCTAATATTTTTAAAACTCATATATGGTTGCTATCTGAATAAACAGTTGTAATTTTGGAGGACATGTCCTCCGTCTGGCCTGGCCGGGACATAATAAACATGAAAATCACAATTGGCGTTGTCAATGGCAATCATATATCTTGCTAATTTAGAAACATTACTGAACAGGTAGAGTATTTAAATCGCAAGGAGAGGGTTCCACACCACATCCAGGGTAATACACAAGACAAACCTACGGACATGACACAATTTACAGACACCATACAAACAACACGCGAAACATATCAGATTAAGTGATCTAGTCACGATTCTCAAAGACAAACCAAAGGACACGACACAATTTACAGACACTATAGAAACAACACACACGATCGAACATATCGGATTAAGATATTCAGTCACGATTCTCCAGGGAATCAAGCTTTAAATTGTCTTGAATATTTGCCAAAATAATAGCTATTAAATTGTATGATTTATTCATTATTTTTTTATACTTTACACAGCTGTTGTTAATCTCCAGATGTCAGTCACTCATTTGGTATTCACAATTTCTGAAAATTGTATTGTAAAATCTGCGACATTGTTCGGTAAGGATCCAAATTAAATTGGTTAATATCATACCTATAAATAGACATGCTATCTATTTTGTTTTCTCATTGTTTGCTATATAATTTTCGTTGAAGTTGACGTCAAATAAAGCTATTTGTTTTGTTTTCTATTTAAGTAACAACATTGGTGCAACACACTTAAGATAACGGAAAATTCCGTTTAAGCATTTGACATTCACTACTTGAACATTTCTAAGAACCTATCATAGGCATTCCCTATTTTAGCATTATGCGCATTAAAATCAATAATTATTGAATTGAATACAAAGGTATACAAGTTGAAACAGGTTGTAAATTGGATTTAATAAAATATAAAAATATTAAGGCTAGTGCGATTATATTGTCTTAAGCCAGGTTTCGGAAAATAATGATGACTCCCTCTCTACCCGCTTGTTCTACCCGATTTTTCGTGACTTTAAATTTCGGCTACTTTTGGTTAGAGGTAACTGGACCCAAGTTGAGTGCAATATGGCCACCGTATATAATTAATATAACATAACCCTAACTCCGCGTCGGACTCAACTTGCGACCAATTTACCAATAACCATTATTTTTATTTATAATTACTATAGGTCTGAAACGTTGCGTTAAGGCTGTAATGTCCGGAATATGATTCGGGGTTTAGCACTCGGAATTTACCTAACCAAGATCTCAAGAAATTGTGCGAGAATGCTAACTAATTGTAATCAAGAATTACAAGTAGTCACGGACGTGTGCTGTCATTTCGGGGAGTGTTTCGTTTGAAAATTTGCTGGCCGTGTAAAAGACTAAGGCAGTCAATAGAGAAACTAGGTACTGATATAGTGGGCTTTATGTATCAGGCTTTTTTCACGTCTAGTCGTCGCGGGCAACTAGGTAGGTATGTTATGTCATGAATATCTAATGTGTCTGGTAATATTGGTTTTCCCAATTGCGTGGCTGTTCGAATAGCTGTCGTGGTAATGACATGCGTGACATTGATATGTTTGGCATATAACATAAGACGTAATATCTATTTTAGTATCTGACCATGTTATTGAAAGAATAATAATATCAAAAATGTTGATTCCCAGTGAAGCGATTGATACACTGAATGCTATCATATTACAAACCTCTATTGGAGTAATATCTTAATATTTCATTTTTCACAAGTTTGAATGTAGTTAAAGGACAGGAAATATATTCAAACAGACAACTATTTATATTACTTTAGTACGAGTGTTGGTGGGTCTAAACGCTGTCATTTAGTCGAAGTGATGTCCATCCCTCCTTAGTACGTGACGAGGCCGCTTGGATAACCTCGTGAGTTTTCTCTGGGTATTCTGTCTTAATTCACCACTCCACTGATAAAGATTCATGAACGCCAGCTATTTTGTTTTTAAAAAGAAAAACCCTTGTACCAAAATTATGTGGATGTTAAAATCCATTCCCCCTCGATCATGCTAATTGACAATAAACAATCATGTTGGAGGATAATATTTAGTTGTTTTATCAAAGGGTATAAATTAACTGTGTGGATGAATCTCAGATGACTATTTTCCTGAATTCAAGACTGAATCGAGATGACTATATCCAGCTTATGACCATTTGGTTGAATCTTAAACCAATCCCAAATGACTATTTGGCTGAATCCCAGATGAATATTTGTTTGGATCCCAGGTGACTTTTTGGTTGAATAGCTGATGACTATTTGGCTGAAACTTAGAGTGAATACCAGATAACTATTTGGCTGAATCCCACGTGAATATTTGGTTGAATCCCCCATGACTATTTGGCTGAAATCTTAGACTGGATCCCAAATGACCATTTGACTGAATCCTAGATGACTATTTGTGACATTAGGGCATTTTATACAGGCAGCCGCGCTACGGTCTATTCTGGTACGCAACACCGTGACACTAGGCGCCGTTCCTTTTCAGTCCTCTTTCCTGAACTGCTGACTAGGGGAAACCATGACTGGAAATCCTGAGGAAGCATTTCTGCCAACAGCAGAATCGAACCTGGGATCTCCGTGTTAGTGAGCCATAGCATTACTCATTGGGCTACAGCGGTTTCAAGTATCATTAGGGCTAATTCCGCACATATTTGCATTTGTTTTGTAGATGTAAATACATTTTTATCAACGGGTATCCCGGTGAAATCTGGAACTCCCCCTTTAAGACTATCCCGACTTCTGACCTCAACAGTTTTCAATTAGAGAACAACACTTATCACTTAGTGGGGTGTCGTTGGGGTATATTAACAGTAAACAAATAAATTTATAACAATGAATCATTCAGACTATAAACTTTATATTAAGAAAGCCTCAAAATTATATAACAATAAAATCTTATATACAAACTCAAAAGAAATAAAATAATATTATTGGGCGGACAAGAATAAAACAATATTCACTGAATAACAAAGAATAATTATAATCATACATTAATCCTTAATGTGTGTTTATTATTTCAGAAAATTTAATAATCCTAGTCGCTACTCCGTAACAAGCGATTTTACAACATTAAACGTTGTGTTAAACACATGCGGAATACCGTTTGCATTATGGGTCATAACTGTATCCATGACAGCAGTTGGTGTGACATCGTACATAGCTCTGAGTGGAGCCAAAGCCGTGTGAGCAAGGGACGGATTAATCTCAGCATAACACGACACCAATACGCCATTTACAATCAGCCGACCTTGTTTGGTGAAAGGCGCAAAAACGCCCTTTCCTTCTATGACTTCAATGTCGACCACTTTTTCACTTCCGGGGGCATCCGGGTACAGCAGCTCGTCATAAACAATTAACTCATCTCCAACCTACAACAAAAAAACAAAATAAATATTTATAAGAAATGTGTAGCTCCTCTTTAAAGATGCATTAATAACAATGCCGTTCTTGCTATAATGGTTCAAAATTAGAACTTGAAAGAAAACTGAATATATTGAAAATTTCAGTCAAATTACTTTATTCTGAGAGAGGTTATGACTGTTTGAAGATATAGGTAGATTGTTTATTATCATAGCAACGGTAATGGCAATATTTGAGAGGGTTTATTGGCTGTGATTTAGAACGAATGCAGACATGACTTGGAAGCTGGATGTTTCAAACGAACTAACACTCCATTTTGTTAATGACTATAGATTCATAGTGCAATCCACAATTAAACTTACCTTTACATCTTTCGCCATTAAATCTATTCTCTCCCCGTTTCTAATCACCACCAGAAAGTGTCTTGGGCTAATATTTAGACGCCTATTATCTGTTTCGATCTGGTTGAAGTTGGTTTCTCTAGCTGGATTATGGTGAGCCAAAGTCCACACTTCTGAATAACCAAACCCTCCATCGTCCAACACCACCTTGGCCAAGTCACCGACTTTGACATCTTCTATGTAAGTTCTTCCAGAATCCATGGTGACAATACTATTCCCATAGCCAGGGAAACAATCACAACAACAACAATCACAACAATCCTAAATTCATACAAAAAATTAAAAATAATAAAAAAAAAATAGCCAAATTAAATTTTATGAATGAAAAAAGCAAACGTGCCTTGTGGGTACATCTTGTAAAAATGTCAACATTAAGTTTACAAATATTGATTTTTTTTATTATTGTTTCAGACGCTTTGTACACCACACCTTTGTCTTGTTCACCTAATCTTCAGATTAATTAAGCTCATGGATGTATTAATATAAAAAATACAAAACAGCTATTATCTAATACGTATTGCTGGGATTATGTGACCATCAATAAATGAAGTGAAAACTAACCCTTGACTATGTGTTTTTAAAATGTATAATTATATTTAATTATACACTCCACTAATAATATATTAAACTTTGCTTACCGGATCGCTATTATTTGAAGACATGCTTGCTGTTTTGTTTAACACTGATATTCTTTCCTCAATGACTTTCGTGCGCTATGCCCCGCTGTTACACCTGGCTTTTCGATATATACTACTGGAACACTGGAACGGTTTTCCCATTGAACCTTTGCGATCTGATTGGTCGGTAATTTAAACCCGAGTCTATTTACGTATAATTTCACCACCACATAGATTCAATTACAGTCAGATGGTATATTTTTATACACCCACATTTTCATGTGAACGTTTATTGGCGTCGCCCCTGTCCGTCCGTCCGTCCGTCCACAATTGTTTGTGAACAGTCTACAGGTCACATTTTTTATCCGATTTCAATGAAACATGAAATATAGGTTTAAACCCCAAGATTTCGGTTCCTTTCGATTTTGGCATGTATCGGACTGTAACTTCATGGATTATGCCCCCGATTGTACGAAAAATCACGTTTTTAGCTTGTGAACACTGTAGAGGTCACAACATTGCACCGATTTTGATGAAACTTGAAATGCATGTTTATAACTCAACGATCTTGGTTCTTTTCGATATTTGCGCATATCGGATCGTAACTTCCTGAATTATGGCCCCTGATTGTACGAAAATCGCCCTTTCTAGCTTGTGGTCCCTCTTGAGGCCAAAATTATTATTTCAAAAACCGTCTGATTGTATCACCGTTACAACGTAAAGAAGGTTGTGTTCGAATTTCGTGAAAATCGGACTAAAATTGACGGACAAAATGGCCGTCGTTTGTACGCAAAAAGTGTAAAAATACGGTATGTCAAGGTTGTGAACTCTGTAGAGGTGACAATTTTGAACCGAATTTAATGAAAATTGAAATGCATGTCTATAACTCCAAGATCTTTGTGCTTTTCGATATTTACGCATATCGGATCTTAACATCCTGAATTATGGCCCCTGATTGTAGGAAAAATCACGCTTTTAGCTCGTGGACCCTATAGAGGTCACAATTTTAAACCGATGTTGATGAAACTTGACACGTATGTTTATAACCCAAAGATCTTAGTTCCTTTTTTATATTTGCGCCCATCGGATCGTAGCTTCCTGAATTATGGCCCCTGTTTGTCCGAAAAATCACCCTTTTTAGATTGTGGTCCTTCTGAAGGTCACAATTATTATCCGATTTAAAAAACCGTTTGAGTATATCACCGTTGCTTGGTAATGAAGGTTGGGTTCGAATTTTGTGAAAATCGGACCACGATTGACGGACAAAATGGCCGTCGTTTGTACGCGAATAGCGTAAAAAAAAATGTTATATCAAAGTTGTGGACCCTATAGAGGTCACAATTTTAATTCGATTTTGATAAAACTTAAAATACCTGTTTATAACCCAAAGATATTGGTTCTTTTCCATATTTGCGCATATCGGATTATAACATCCTGAATTATGGCCCCTGATTGTCCGAAAAATCGCCTTTGATGGCTTGTGGTCCCCCTGGAGGTCGCAATTATTATCCGATTTAAAAGAAACGATTGATTATATCACCGTTACACCGTAATGAAGGTTGAGTTCGAATTTCGTAAAAATCGGACCAAATATGCCGGAAAAAATGGCCGCCGCTTGTACGCGAATAGTGTAACAATATTGTATACCAAGGTTGTGGACCTGTAGAGGTCAGAATTTTAATTAGATTTTGACGAAACTTGAAACAGAGTTTAAGGTCTTGAGACAAACAAGTATATTGTTTTTCAATGAATTTTGATAATTGTACAACTAAATCCATAATATTAAATGTTTTGTATACTAAACGTTAGCATGGGGCAGAATTTCATAAAAAAAACAAACAAATTCTAATGATTTTTGATAATTACTTAATATGCGACAACTCTTGTTGACTGCCCAGACGATTTAGCTGCTGGTGGGCGTATGTTTCGTTACCTGGCAACCTATTTTTAGCATTGGAAATTACATGACGTAAGAATTGTAACTGAACAAGTTAATTTGAACTTACGATATCTATATTGAAATTGCTCATTTGATTTTCATTGCCGTTAGGAGAATACTGTTCAAACATATTTAAGAAATCTAAAAAAAAAAAGAAAACCACAAGACCTTCACCACTGTTCTGTTTTAGCTTTTACTCCATTTGCTCTCCACAAAGAAATTCACGGCACATCCTCCGTCTTTTGGACGTTGGCAGTAAAACGTGCTAGATGCGTATGGAGCGAAGGGGTCACTAAACACTGAAAATGTAATTGATCTCGTTGTACGTCTCTAGCAATTATCTCGCCATTACTTTTAGCTAGTCCAGTGTTTGCTTCTTCTCACACACATATGTCTCGGAGCTAATGACAGAAGTGGGTTTCTGAGACAGGATTGTAGTGAGCCAATGATCAAATTTCTGCAAATCCTTATTCTCCAACACAAGGGGTGTTGGATGGCCGAATAGCACGTGCGAGCTGTATCATAAAGCCTGTCATTGAGTCAACTGCCGTGGTTTCAAATCCCCAGTTGTACGTGACAAGGAGTAGGGGCGCCTTCCAACTTCGTGGGTTTTCTACGGGTCCTCCGGTTTCCTCCCACTTGCTAAAGACCCCTACGCGCAAGTGAAAATTAAAAAACATATGTTAGTCCCGAAATGACCTAGTTTGTGTCGAGTGGACGTTAAAGCCCACTTCTATCTCTTTCTCTCTGACACAACCCTGACCAATCACCCATATTGGGTTGTTCTTTGTGGGGTTTACCAGATTAAGAATTGACGATATTGTTAAAGGAGCTAAATCGCTAATATTTGGGACATAGGAATTGACACAAATGGGTCGCAACGCATATAATAATGTAATACGAATGAGCAAAAAGTGATTTATATTCAATCGTTTCTGTTTTACTGCAATTTCTAATTAGTTATGTTCGACGAAATACGCCAGAAGTCTCAGTCGAATGGTAATCTCTAGCGTCTGGTTATTCCAGTTTACATCGATAATATTTATTGCGCATGCTCTCCAGATAAGAATATGACGTCATCGTTGACATGACTTTTGGAATATGTCTAGCATCCTTCTTCAAGTCACTTTATACAAATGGTGCTGAAACGCATCATGGTACACGATTCGTGTACCAATGGTAAAGTGTTCAGTTTGTCTTAAATATTGGATATCAGAAGTAGGGTGACCCGTGCACTCTACAGAAAGCTGGACTCGACACGGCTAATGCGCACCTTGATTTTAATTTCTTTCAACTTATTTCAACAACATAAAGAAAAAGGTACGAATCAATTTGAGGCACTTTGTGTGTATTATAATTTATGAAAAGGAACTAACCAATTTGAGGTAACAATCTCGTGCATATTCCAATTCTGGTTCGGTATAATTCAATCTCTTTCAACTGATTTCAACAACATAGGGAAACGTACGAATCAATTTGAGGTACAAAGTGAAGTACGAAACAGCTCATGTAAGGTACGAATGAACTAAGTACGAAACATCCTGCACCCCCCCCCCCCCCCAGAGAGTTCATGTTTTACTAATGTGTCTAATTTTGCTCTGTCAATACATACCTCGAACCATTGATTTTGGTCGCGGTAGATGAAATATCATACATGTCCATTAATTAGTGTCTAAACAAAGATGATTCTCTTTCGCGGGTATTTAAATAAAGGAAATCTTTTGAGACCGTTTTTAAACAATATTTCTTTTTCATGGTATCTGAATGGTAGTTGGGAATGGCTGTGTACACCTCGCACCATGTGCCTTGCCATCAATGATATTTAGTATGTTCCATGATTAATACTCCGTCGTACGCCTGATCAAATAGCTGGCCACTTCGATATAGTGAAAAGAGATTTGTTTTCCTTAAAAACATTAATTATTTTCCAATCAAAGTAACTAAAAGACAACACAGTTTTCTTCTTTCAGTTTTACGTGCCTATTGAATATTTTCCAATTAATAAAGTCTTTTACACTTTTAATATGTGTAACACGACAACCCTATTGGAAATGTGAAATTCACTAAGTCTTGTTGCATACTATATCTGCATGGCTCATTATCATTACCAAGATCGTATCGATAAAGGCATTATAACTGTCTATACTAAATGTCTTTGATAGGCATTGTGTTATTGAACAATTACTGGGTCTATTACTATGCGACGTCTCGACGAAGAAACTCTCGTCTTTATCAAGCAATTGATTTGATAGTAATAAACCTGGTAATTGTGTATCCATAAAATTGTATCTTGTGTTATCTATACACAAAGTGAAATGAACTGGGGTTTAACGTCCCACTGTTCTGCTACGACTGGACTAATGAAGACGTATTAAACTATCATATAAAACTATCGATATTCAGTCAATAGTATTTAAAGCAGATACAAAACATTCAAGACTGATCAGAGAAATATTCTGATACCCAACTGTATTCGTTGTCATCAAATCGGAAACGCTTATTTTTCTATGCTGCCTGCTCCTGTAAAAGTAAAACCTCTTCATAATATCTCTACAAACAATAACTTATATTTAGTACCTATACCTGGTAAAGCTATATTTATGATAATGGCTTTCCCTCTAAATTACTTTACTTTTTGTAATACAATATATAGATATAGAATCAATGAACATCTAGTTCAAAGACCGGGGTGGATTTGTTTTTACCTTGATGTAGAAAATATGTCTTTTTTTTTTTGACAAGATCATATCTAAATGTAAATTTATTATCGGCAAGAAAATCACGTCAATCACGTACAGAGTTATAGAACAACGAGTAACTTGTTGACCATGGTGTTCAGGAACACATATAATTTCGTCGAATGTTTTCCCACGCTTCCAATGTTGACATAGGGGTGAATTGTATATGGAGATTAACACCTGAGGTCGATATGTTACATTCCTCAAAGATCGCGTACTTTTGTCTGACTAAATGGGGGGGGGGCGAATGATTTAACGAGTGCGCGTTAGATCATAAGGTCTGGCATTGCTTGAAGTGGCGTGTTCCGATTCCCCGGTTGTACATGACAAGGAATGGTCTTTATCCGGGTATTTCTGTTTTCTCTTACAGCTAAAGATCCCACGCGCAACCGAATTATTGTAATAAAATAGAACCATATATCGGTCCCGAAATGACCTAGTATGAGTCGAGCGGTTAAACTCCAATCCACTTTAATTTGTACTCAGACTGAGTATTTAATATTTTATTAAGAAAACAAAATCAAAGTACCAACGCTAGATAACGTCCCGGCTTGGATTCAATCGCATGTTAAAAGAGACCTATCAATAAATTTTCGCGGACACTACATTCTACTACTTTCTGTATATTAACCGATTTGTTCTATATCTAATGTAAATTCTTGACTAATTAAGAGAGGCTAAACACTTTTAACATCTGATTGAATCCAAGCCGGGACGTTATTTAGCGTTGGAACTTTGATTTTGTTTTTTTAATTAAATATTAAATACCAGTAAATATAAAATATGGAAAAAAAAGTATTCTCTTATCGTTATCGAGTACCACTGATGAATTAGTAAACCTAAAAGTATTATTTATTGTCATGTAATAATAAGCCATAAGACCTATATAGTTACAATTAATAGGGTAATTGATAGGGGGTTAACATATAATAATCATAACGCTAATTTAAAAAAAAGAGGAGTAGCAGGAGGAGGAAAACGGTGGACCCGGAGAAAATTCACGAGGTTGGACAGGCGACACTACTCCTTGTCACGTACCACCGAAGAGTCAAAATCACGCCAGTTGACTCAATGAACGGCCTTATTATACAGCGCGTACGTTCTACCCCCCCCCCCCACGTAATAGTTATAAATCTAATTATAATGTATAGCCTACTTATCATGTTTTCTCTATACAATGTCTTATATACTCTCCCAAAAAAGAAACGCAAAGTTACATTTCGTCGTCGGTATAACCTCGCTCTACCATCGCCTTGTTGCAACAAGAACTGCGACACGTCGCTAAACCAAACTGCTCTACAGTGTTGCTGTGGCCATACCCTCAGTGTCTGAACCCATTAAAGTTGGATTTCATGGTGTCGGCGTATTTCAAAACAGAAGCTCTAACGGGGACGTCTGCCTCGTTAATCGGTTTCACCTAGGCGTTTACCTACTGCGTGGTACGAGATTCTACGCCGTCCGGGAATTGCTGCAGCAGTAGAGGTCGCTGTTGAAAACCATTTACGCCAATGACGTAACCGGAAGTGACGATCCAGGACAGGTGGGGGTCACTCTTGTTTGGCCTGAGCTAGGGCGGTAACGTGTTGAACTTTGTTGTCGGTACCTATCCCAAAGGCGAGAAATGGAACTAAGAGAAACATTCAGCAGCCTGGCAACAACTGTCATGAATTCACCTGCTTGTAATCGTCCAATAGCGTTGTTGCGTTGGTCTTCGTTCAGATGTGGCATCACTTGGTTCGTTGAGTGTTTACATGTGCAACAGATTTGGAAACCGAGAACACCGGGATTTTAAAGACCTTAGATTTAGGTTCCATGCGAAAAGCTCGCGAAATTGTTAAATTCATGTTTCTTGTTGCAATCAAGCGATAACAAATTTCGACAAAAATCTCTCGAAATTGTTAAATTCATGTTTCTTGGTGCAATCAAGCGATAACAAATTTCGACAAAAAGGATGATCAGTCACAATTAGTGTCCTTTCCTTTAAAATCAATAATGAATTTCTTTTATCCTTACATAATGGCATTAAAAACACGTAAGATTTACCGAAACAAAGACCTCGTTCAAATAAAAAAATGATGAAAAATGGTTTGTGCGTTTCTTTTTTTGAAGAGTATATTATCATACCGCAAACATACAATAACGACAGTAAATGTATCCGTGTGTTTTAACACGTTAGAAACTTCATGCCTGAAATTGTTAACACTAAAATCAATTCTGACGAAGAATAATAAAATGTTAATTTAATTGAATTATCTTCAAATCTTTGTGCAGCCACCCGTGTCTTATTAATTGAAAGTTTGGGTTTGTAATTTTCTAGTTATTTTAAAATGCTAATTTAATTGAATTATCTTCAAATCTTTGTGCAGCCATCCGTGTCTTATTAATTGAAGGTTTGGGTTTGTAATTTTATAATTATTTTAATGAATGTGGAGTTTCTACAAGAAAAAGATGTTGAAGTTATACGAACTACATCATGCATGGTTGAGCTTAGACGAGGAAAATTCAATTAAAAGTCCAAATAAGCGTCTTTGTAACAAATATAAATAATGTGTGTAATAAAATACGTCGAGGAAAAGAAACTCAAAATAGACCAAATCGTGCGGGGATTTACTAAATGTGAAAATAATACCCAATAGCGAAATAACTGAAAGTACTAGAAAGGTATATACTTATTAATTAAACTAGGTACCTGTAGAGGTAAAACAGTACAATGACAGTACAGTCACATACATATTGTATATCGCCGTGATCGCTCGGTGGAGACCTTGTGTTGAATACGCGTAGATGGTGTTCCGGTAAATGTGTTGTTAAGAATTTATCCCTTGTCAAGAAGTCATACAATGTAAAGTCTTTGACATATCGGATTTCTAAGCAATTATATACGTCAAATGCTTGAACTTGGGAAGCATGGGGTGTATTGGCACATTTCAAAGACTAATTGAACACTGAAGAATCACAATTATCTCTTTCATCATTCTGCTTTCTAGGTTTTCCCAATTTGAATAAAAGATCAAAGTCGATCGACATAATTGCCATTATCGATATTTTCTTTCATCACAAACTCATCTGAAACGAAACTAAATAATCACTACTTTTGTCATTATTTAGAGAAACGTGTACGATTATATCAAATGAAACGAGTAAGTAGGGGGTAACAGTTGGTATTCATAGAAACACCAATTACTTCTGAAATATTTTCCTGGCATATTCTACAAAGAGTTTGTCCATTAAGAATTTTTACTTCCTTTTGGTGTCATGTTCCGTCTACTTTTGTTTTTTATCAGCGTGGTTTCTGAACAGAAATGGAATGAGATAGGGTTTAACGTCCCAATAATTCTGCTCCGACAGGACAAATAAAGACGTATTTCTGAACATACTTAATATAATACTTGACGAGAAATTGTCATGAGAAATTGTCGTATAAAGAGATCAGGTATAAATATGATCGAGTATTTAAAAATAGTGTCATAGTTCTTTTGAAATGTTCGACCCCTTATACCTTTATCGTTAACATTCCACCTTAACGTTAAAAAAAGGTTTTATGTCAATGTACACTTTTCAACTCTTTTTAAACCATATATATTGTATTTAAGTTTTTTGAATAAGGGAGAGAGAGAGATATGGGGTTTAACGTGCACTCGACACAAACTAGGTCATTTCGGGACTAACATATTGTATGGTTTAATTTTATATCAATAATTCGCTTGCGCGTAGGGGTTTTTAGCAGTAGGGGGAAACCGGAGTACCCGGAGAAAACACACGAGGCTGGACAGGCGACTTTTTTGAATAAACATTTGACAAGAAAAAGAAAATATTTCACATTATACATACATATATATCATTGCGTGAGATGTGGCTTCTCACCCCGGCGGGATCATGTAACTTGGTGGGTACGACGCTGGCTCGCTACCTGGAAGTCTGGTGTTCGATCCCTGCATTGGCCGAGAACGTTCATCTCGATTTTTCGGCGTGGTTTCCCCTTGTCACAGATGCAGAATGGAGGGCCTGACAAGGACAGCTGTCTAGTCGTTCGGATGGGACGAAAAACCGAGGTCCCGTGTACACATTGGCGTGCACGTAAAATATCCCTTGGCTGTTAGAATTCGATATAAGCGTAGGCCGTAGCGCCACTGCCCGGGCAAAATTTCCCTCATAGCACACTGTATGGCGTATGGTTAGGTGCAAAAGAGAAGGACGTTAAACCCCATTTCACTTCATTTCTCACCCCGGCAAAACTTGATTTTTGCATTCTTTTTTTAAACACTCAGATGACAGATGAGCTGTGGAACTGACACTTTGAGTGAAGTTGTCACACACCCATACGGTACAACGTGTGAAATGTAGAAATAATACTTTTGAATTATTCCACTTTAAATTGAGTACACATTTGTTTCTAGGTAACCCGATATAAATGATGTCAACAAGGAAAATAGAAAAAGAAATGCAAATAAACCCACAGGGTAATATTCATCAATATATGTCAGGGAAAAACAAAACTCTAATTTCGTTCCGTTGGATTATTTACATCATAGTTGCTAGCCAATAAAATTCTTTCACGTGCCTTGACATGTCACCAATTTCTATACTTAAGTAATATTGAATAGATCTATTTATATAACTTACTGCTTTATACGCAAGTTTGGGGGTAGTCTTTATTCAGTCATTAAGACCAATAACTTTGGCCTATTGTGTAGATATAGATATGATCATGTACATTAATAAATGAATATAAGTTAGATGACAGCAAAATTCTCACCGGGAATTCCGATTTGAGAAAAACGAGAAAATTTTACTCCAGCTTGATTGGGTTTTACCCATGGATAAGATTTAAAAATAACGCGCAAACAGACTGGTTAAAATACAGTCTATATTTCGTTTCATTTTTTATATTTTCGATGTCTTACGCAAGTAATACGAAATTATAATCAGATTGACCTTTAGCTATTTTATATACACCGTATAATGTCAATATTGTTCGTTGGTAGACCTGCCCATCACAAGATTGTTTTCTTTTTTTTTATTGCTAACATATAATCTAAACTATATATGTAGTGTCACGTTTTGTACTCGAGGCCAAGTCATTTCGGGGCTATCACATGGTTAGATTTTATTTCGATAATGTAGTTGCGCACGGAAGCAGTTGGCGGAAACCGGATGACGCGTAGAAACCCACGAGTTTGGACACTCGACTCCACGCCTTGCCATGTACAAAAGCAGAGAATCGACACCACACCATGAGCGGAACCCTGGGGTTGTGGGTTCGTTCCCGGTTTTGGGCGGGAAAGTTCATCGAAATTTTCCGGCGTGGTTTCCCGTTGTCAGCGATGCAGGACGGGTGGGGACTGACAACTGACAAGAACAGCTGTCTAGTCGTTTGGATGGGAGAAAAACCGTGCATGTTAAAGATCCATTGGCAGTTCGATATCCATATAAGAGTGGGCTGTAGCGCCGTTGTCCGAGCAAATTCATCTCATAGCACACTGTACAGCACATGTCCGTCTTCATTTGCCCAGTCGTAGCAGAACAGTAGGACTTTTATTCTGCTTCTTACAAGCATCTTAACATTAACGACCCCAGAACTAACTTTGTATTGAGGGAGCCTTGTCTTGACTTGGCACAAATGTGCCAACTCCTAGATGCTCTCGCCGCGACTCATCTCTTCGAGACCTGTCTAGTCCGAAGGTAACCTGAAGACTGCCTAGACTGGACCCCGATGACGTTCCCTTCTGGGTTTATAAACCCTTCAAGACAAAGGATCTTATTAGACACCTGGCTAATGTATCATCAGGTTTAACATCCAGTAGAGTTTGCTTATCAAAGACAGTTAAATAATAAAAGTTAAGGTTACATAATGACATAAGGAATGCTACCAAGACCAACAGACAGGTTGATGTTGATAATTAAATCACTTTCGAGTGTCAAAATGGCAGACGCGTATATAACATCTGCCATTATGTAACTGTACCACTAGACTTTTTAAACTCCGAAATGCTACAAATATTTGTTAAATTTTAATTGGATGCGTCCAACGAAGATACATACATTGATTCAACTGCTACACAAGGCTAATTGTGGTTACAGTGTGGATAATAATAGGTTCGGTGGATCCATTATCAACAGGGAATTTTATAGACTTATCAGTATAACTTGCCATTTGAAATTTTGTCAACATATTTGTGCTGGTTTAGCACGAATTATTCGATAAGACATGTGCTCTTGGCTATTTCCATCTACTTTATCTTATCTTGAGATTTAAGTTTTAAATCTTTTAATGAATCTAAAAGTTTAAATTATAGCAGTTATTGACACCCTGGAACTGTTCGACTGCAATGTTTCTCAAACTTTCGAATTGTTACATTGGATTCGACTTGCTTTTATTGCACATCGTCGCTTGTTCAACACTTACTTTAGAACAACGTGATGTCCGAATCTATTCTGTTGATGATAATCTTGGTTATGGTAGACGGTTCGATGGAATTGGTGGTATAAGTGGAACTGTAAGTAGCCCAAAATAAGTAGCCTCTCAGATCCATCTTTACACTTCCTCCAAAGGCCTTGACTCTCAATTCCATTAACAATGGTTTGAACCTTCAATAGTTGATCATGCAGTTCGTGAAACTGGTGTGGCTCAGTGGGAGGAGGTTGGTTCGCTAACCGGGTGCTAGGGATTTGATCGCGCCTTTGGACTATTATCGATTCTCGAAAAGTATGTAAAGTTTCCGGGGGTTGTAGGGGACAGGTTGCACCGACATATTATTACAGGACTCCTAACAATGAAACCATGAGTTCCTCGGTTTGGTCCTTGTGTTGCAAGATCCTAGTGATTTTCTGGCTTGGTTTTTCCCAGGTCAGTGGTACAGATGTCGGGAAAGGAAAGTCCTCCATCTGCACATCTGACAAAGGGGAACCCACTTTGGAAAATCCAAAGATCCTTTCTCAGTCAACTAAATAGGGATCGCATCTCAGATCTCCTGGGCCACTGTGACTTCCAAGGAAATGATGAGCAACCAAGCATAACCACAGATTATGAATCTTGTGCAGAAATTCCTTGCAAAAAATAAGTACAAAGGATCTGATAACTAATTAAGCAGTGGGAATATTCGGCGTAGATTACTTTGTTTAGATGGCAAGCTGTCTATAGTTGGAAATAAATCATTAGAATATCAAATAAAATCTATCAATATTTAAACATAATCAAAGGGATAAGAGGGTACATTGATATCTGACATATAGAATACATGTATACTATCTTATAGAAGCGACCATTATTCTAATATAAGTAAACAAATGCGGCAATTGGGGCCTTCTCATTACCCATCAAGAATTTTTGTCAATGGTGCCCAAAGTTTTGCAAAAATTGACCGAATAGATAGGTAGATATGCATATTCTATATATCATATCCAAAATGAATTTACTATCAAAACAATTGAAAAAATAATGGATTATTGCGATTTTAACAAAATGGTATGATATTGATAAAAGTTTAGCTATAGTTTACACTTAAAAAACTGTTTATAAAACCCATGTAACTGGTGTAAAACATTAAACGTTCAACTGAATAAAAATGAGGTAGCTTGTACCTAGTTATTCGCCAATAACGAGACAAGTCACCTCGTTATGCAATATTCGTTATTGGTGAATAACGAATAACGAAAAACGATTCAACTTTACACTGCCAACTTCACACTTTACAGAATATAAAAATGAACAATTGTCAAACACTAGCTGCTCAGCAAAACTAACAAATATTGCTGTTGGGGGTTTTATTATGTTTTGTTCTTGGACAATACTCTTGACGCTTATTTTGAACTGTTGTCCTTTGGACATTTTGTCTTATTTTTATTTAGGTTAGATTATCGATTTAGTAGACTACTTATAATTATATCGATCAGCATGTAAGTGATTGTTACATAGTAATTTGAACGACTGTGCACCTACGCACATGAAATATAAGTCGTATTATTTACAGAATCTGGCATTATATTCAAGACAATATTTTATTTAAAATTGAAAGGGGTTAAGGTAAGGAACAAGCTTCGCCTATATGACCACTCTCCTCAATAAAGAATGAATACGGATATTCTACAGTAGAATTAGATTTAGGTGAATAAACAAAAATACTCCAATAAATTAGAAACTTAATCAACAACATACGTCATTGCTACCAAGTGGCACAAGTTCGCTTTTTGGTGATGACTTTTAAGAAATACAGGTCACAATTCTATCGAATACAATTATTGTTTGATCAAGAGTACAGAAGCCTTGTCGAAACGTCGCTCATTAATAAGCAGTAATTGTACTACATAGAATTGTCATGTGTATATTCGAGTTCAATTACTAAACGTCATTTTGAAACAATTTATTATAAGACTTTTAAGATGTTCCACTGGTCTTAAAACCTTTTGCTATTAACGGTGATTGATAATGTCTATTTGTCTGGTGTACATGTATGCAAGTGACAACGACAGTTGTGAGATGTATAGATAACACATACTTGTATGCTTTTCAAAGATGTGGTAGAAGCACCCACCAAATCCAATACACTATCACCGTGATTACGGAATTAATAGCATTTTTTTTTGGGGGGGGGGGACGAATGTATTAATGGACAAGTGGCAACATTTCCCTCCAGATCAGAGTAATAGCATTTTTTAATTCATTAAATCTCTCTCCAGAATGGCCAGGCTAAATTAAAGAAAGCGACGTTAATCATTAACATCTTTTCATCAGCTTATTTACGTTATAGCCAAGTTGATTCAACAGTTGCAGTACATACCCAATTGTCACATCTCCATAATAATGATCAAAATTAGTGATTGATATTAGTCTAATATACAGTCTATCCAAAATACGTCAGATATTATTCTTATTTTTATTTGGGGTGCGGTGCATTTGGGGAAAAATAGTTTGTGAATCTCCCAATAATTCAACTGTACAACAATTATTTATGACACGGTAAATTTGGTTTATGATTATGTAACTATTTATGTTATATTTTTCTTTTTCAGGCGACTTCTAAACTTCTTCGAAATTACCCAGACCAACAAAGAAATGAAATCCTCGACATTCTTTTCAAGGTTTAGTAAATTTGGTATTATTCTGTGTTAATGCGTAAGGATTGCTTTTTGTTTGAAGAAATGACAATGCTACTTTTACTAAATAAATTCATACGATATATTTCTTTATTTTCATCCATTTCATGAAACAAGAATATCCAAACTGTTGTGAAAGAGCATTGTTATGCTGGACTTTAGACAGTCTTAAACCTGGAACCGACGGTTTTGGCTTTTGTAGACGTTTTTAATACAAATCATATGAAAAATACGTAACTGGTCTTTAATTTCAGCCCAATTTTGGTGCCTCGATACAGATTCTGAAAGTTGAAGTAGGTGCCGATGCTGACACGACTGGTGGGTACTGGAGTAGTGGTTCATATATCTTTATTATGCAACAAAAATGTAAACTTTGATCCAATTTCTGCGTTTTCATTGGATCTCTTAATAATAGACGAAAAAATGTAATAACCACTTCTATGCCTTCGATTTAATTTGACCAAGACTCTCGCTGACCAATAGTTGAGGTTGGATATATGAGAATGATTACAAAATCTTAACTGTCTTTAATAACATCTGTGAAAAGGTTAGCTGCATAGTATCATATACATGTAGTTCGCAATTAGATTTCTTCAATATTATGTTTTTGTGTAAATGTTTCAATTGTAATTTTTAGTTGGAACGGAATCATCCCACATGCATTATCCATGGGATGAAAACTATAATCGTGGTTACGAATGGTGGATGATGTCCGAAGCTAAAAAGGTGAGTTTGGAAGTTTGACGGAGAAGAAATAGAATTGTACTTTGTGTTAAATTATTCCCTGAAACTTAATGAGGTTTGAAAATGTCGTTAACATGCCATTGAGTTTCCAAATGTTGGGCGCTATTTTAAATTTCATCCTACATCACTCGGGCGCAGTAAATACTCTCTTTGTTTGCGTCATAATCATATTTTGAAGTTCAGATGCAGATTTTGGTCATATTTTAAGCAAGTTTGGTGAATATTTTGATCGTTTGGGTTTGTCCGTCAACCATAACGAATCAACGATCGTTTCTTGACATTACTCTGGTATACTCCCTGTTTCAGAGAAATCCCAATATCAAGTTGTATGGTTTACCATGGGGTTATCCAGGATGGCTGCGGGATGCCCAAGGAACACCATGGGGATTTCCTGAACGCACTGCCACTTATATGGTGAAATGGATCCGAGGAGCTAAACAGTACCATAACCTAGACATTGATTATATTGGTGTACGTTTCAATTATTAAAATTCATAAGGGCGTATTATCAATTTGTAAACTTCGAAAAAAAACCTTCAAGTCTTTTTTGATTTAAACTTTATTTAATTAATGATATTATTCGAATTAGAATTCAATGTAAAGTTTTAGTAGTCTTATTGATCAAATGACCATTCGATTCGGCATAATTAAAAAAACTCTTGCACCAAAACGTATGGCCTACAACTGTAAATGATTATTCATTTTCTTTTTTTATATATATTTATTTATAATGTATAGCTATGGAATGAACGACCCTACAGTATTGATTACATTAAGGTATGTCTAGATTTCTGAGATTTCTGAGATTTCTACAAACCCCAAATGATATTTATCTTCATTCGGATTTGCTTCCTACAGAACACTAAAATTAAATCTCCACATGTACGACTTGAGTGACTAATAGCTTAATGACAACAGTGTTTGTGAAATATTTCTCATTGAATACTAGCTAACTATCTTTTGGCAAATCTTGATGCCAATGTATGCAAGATTCAAATGATAGTATGTGTTAAAATTTAACATTTGTCAACATGGTCCCCAAGGGGCCACTGTCAAATCATAATATTTGATTGAAATCGAAATGCCTTTTCCAACACTAATATGCTTTTAACCCCGTAACTCTGACGTGTTCAATTCTTTGACTTGAATGAGTCTCCCTTAGTCGTTTCATCATGTGAATAACATCTCTATTTTCATTTTTATAAAGCCGAAATAGGCAAATTATTTAAGAACATTGAAGATGTCTAGTCTGTTTTCCGTCAAACTTTCGGAAAGAACACACGAGAAGAGGCTATAGCCTACATATCATCCTCATCAATAGTTTATGAAGGAGAACCCCTTCATCTGCCTGTTCCTCCATCCACCTTTATCTACAGCCTATGTTTCATCTTTGCTTTGTCCATTACCAGCTATTTCGTAGTATGTTAGATGCAGCTGGTTTTAATAATACCATGATTCTGGGTTCTGATAATCACTGGGATATAGCAGATGATATTTTAAAGGATCCTGATTTAGCGAAGGCAGTTTCTGTTATCGGGTGAGTTGTTCGCTCTGTAGCTATACATAGGTTTGCTTGCACGGATATGTTTGGTCAAGGTAAGTAGGCATATAAACTTGAGATAGGTCTGCGTGTTCAGTATACGGATAAAAAATTACAAAGTGCGAGAACGGAGCAGAACAGTAGAACATTAAAACTCATTTCATTTCATTTCACAAAGTGAGACAAGTAATGGATAACTAGGACGCTTTCCGGTATAGTACATGAGTCGTGTGGCACATAGGTCAGGCAATTCAATTCAGATCTTAATTCCAATCCAGATCACAATACTTAAATTTTACTTTTGTTTAATTTCCACCAGAGCCCATTTTCCTGGAACCTTTAGCACCGATTCTGCTGTGAAAACTAACAAAACGGTGTGGGCATCCGCTGATTATAGTACCTTTAATGATGAAGTTGGTGGTGGCTGCTGGGCCAGGGTAAGTATAAAATCTCTTTAACTGGACAAGAATAGCAGAAGCGGAATACTAATTGTTCGATATATGTGTAGAGGAAATAAAACCTGCCAGACGTAGTGACTTGTTTGTAGAATAAAGCTGTTCTGATCATAGTGATCTTTACTTTAGCGTACTTAGCAGTTGGGAATAGGATGTTAGGGTGTGGTTGAGATGTGGGTTAAATTTGTTCACATAGTAGTAATGGTTGTGGATTAAATGGTTGGAATGAAACTTTTTAGATGCCAGATAGGGTTATCGATTAAATCTTTGGGACAGAAACTGCTCAGATGCTTGCAATGGTTATGGTCGGTATTTGTTGTGTAATAAAACAGTTAGTGTGCCCTGATGTCAAAGATAAGTACCGTACACTTAAATTGTTTCATTTGAGTAGTTGTTACAGCCTAAGATAGCCAAACATTTGAGATATTAGACTAAGCAGTTCCATTGCTAAACAAGGCTAGGGTAAGCAGTTCAGTTGCTAGACTATGGTAAGCAGTTAAGTTGCTAGACTAGGGTAAACAGTTAATTTTCAACAAAACAGTTCATTTCATATGCATATCGATGTTTTGTGTTATTTGTATTGTAGATTTTAAACCAGAATTATGTTAATGGTTTGATGACATCGTAAGTATTTTATTATCATGTTCCAATACAGCACCTTTATTTCTAAACAAATTGTTACACATATTACTTTTCAAGTTTATCTTATTTGATTTAGAACCATCTCATGGAATCTTGTAGCCAGTTATTACTTTCCCCTCCCCTTCTATGAACAGGGGTTAATGACTGCTATGGAACCCTGGAGCGGGCATTATGAAGTCAAATCACCAATCTGGGTGACAGGTAAGTTTCACCCCTTTGTAAAATTGAATATTTGAAGTGTTTCGTATGTGTCGATCTGTCATAATTTGAACTCATTTTTGATTTGTCATATTTTCAACGCATTTTTGACAATCTTGTTTGAGCTGCTGATTATCAGCATTTAAAGATAATATTACTTGGTTGTTTTTCCTTTGCCCCCAGCTCACACAACTCAATTTACGGATATTGGCTGGGACTACCTTCATCATGATCATGGTGTTGGTTTGCTTGACAAAGGTGGTAGTTATGTAGCTCTGACATCTCCAGACAGAGAGCAGCTCACTATTGTCATAGAAACTATGGTAGATATGTGTTTATTATATTTCATATTCAGCAAGAGAGAGCAATGGGGTTTAACGTCTACTCGACACAGAGTAGGTCATTTCGGGACTAGCATGTGGTTCAATTTTATTTCAATTATTCGCTTGCGCGTAGAGGTCTTTAACAATGGAGAACCCGGAGAAAATCCATGGGGTTTGCAAGCGACCCTACTCCTTGTCACGTACAACCGGAGAATCGAAACCGCGCCAGTTGACTCAATGACAGCCATTGGTCGATTAACGGCTATAGCATTGCTACAAAAATGGTCGAAATTCGACCGGAAAATGACGAAAATCAGCCGAAAAACGTTATCGGGATGTATCTCTGAAACGGTTTCGGCTAGGGAGTAGGTCGACCAAACCCTGTAAATATGAACTCAATCGTCCGATCCCACCTTGGAACCTTCTGCATAGTTTTCTCGTGGAACGGCTCTTTCATTTAATAGTAATGTCCTCGAGTGTAAAATATCAGAAATCTGATGAAATATTTCTAATAACTGGAATTAAATGAAATTAAACAATTTACTTTTTAGTCAGATGGCTGCACCTTTCGTACGTTAGATCACCTACATTACATCGTATTATCGGGCTTTTATTTTATATTTCAGAGCCATGATCATTCCATCTGCATCAGACCTGGTCTACCTAGTTACCACGTTGCACCACAGTCTTTTAGTTTTCATCTCAATGGATCATATGTAAGTAGGAGGGTGTGGACACAGGAATTGGACAGTCGTAAACGCTGTTCAGTCGATACTTGCATATTTGGTGTTTCTGGAATATACCTTGGTGTTTAGCTTGTGCGCAGATGTAGCGCATTACAGACTCCCCAATTCATCAACAAACGAAGTAGATGCAAGACTAAGATATGTCCCCAAACGGAAAAAGAGGAACCCTAACTACTTGAGAAAATTAGCATCTTTTGAAGCCATGAGGTTTCTCTGGATTCTCTTGTTTCCGCCACTACCACACATTTCTTTATATCTTATTGTGGAAAATAAATGTTTGTGTTCTAAATTAAACCTTTCAATTCCTTTCCAGGCAAATATCAAACAGTTAAACGTATGGCACAGTAAACCAGGATTTTACTTGAAAAATTCGACATTCTTCATAAAAGAAACACCGTTACAGGTAACTGAACTTTTAATGCATTCAATTGTCGGAAATTACTGAATATGAAATGGGTTTTACCATGCTATGTTTCAGCTCAAGCTGGGCTAATGAAAACCGGCATTAGGGGTGCAGTGTGCTTTGGGGAAAATTATGCACGGACAGTGGCTTTTCCATTAACCTGCAACTGCCGGGGTATTTTACGTGATGTTTGGGCAGAAAACATCGCCATGTATTTTCTAGTCAGAAAATCAAATTTGATAAAATAAATTCTATGTGTTTTTAAAAATTATTTTAATCCAAAGAATCCCTACAAATGTCTTAATATTTTTAAGGTGGTTAATGGTATGGTATCATTGGATGTTGGTGTTGATGAAGTTATCACTTTGACAACTGTTGATACTGGAGTAAAAGGGTCATACCCAGAATCGCCAATTTCTAAATCATTCCCACTTCCTTATACTGAAGACTTTGAAGGTACATTATCAGCGTGTATTCCAATTTGTATTTTTGAAAATAAGTTCTTATCAAACACGCACCACAGTCATAAGTATAACCCTGGCGATTTTTGAAAATAAGTTCTTATGAAACACGCACCACAGTCATAAAAATAACCCTGGCCATTTCACGCAAAACAAGTAGTATTTAGCCCCAAATCTTCAAGGAGCCAAACCTTAGATTGGTTTTTTGGAGTAGTCATGAGGGAAATGTGTGCTTTGAATTCTTGAGGGGAAGTCAGCTTGTATACGCATTTTAGTTCAAATTTTGGGTGTTGGTCTTATCCATAAACAAAATATTTACAAAAAAGACAGGTTTATCATAGTCATCCTACAAAAGGTATAACATTATTGTACTAAGATTGAATAGGTCTAGCCCTTTTAAGCATACAAGTTCTTATACAGGTTATGATATCAATGGAGATGCGTATAATTTAGCTCAGCAGACCGGCGCATTTGAAGTAATTGATCATAATGGTAATAAAGTTCTACAGCAGATGGTTCTATCACAGCCAGTTATTAACTGTGGTGTAGATTCTTTTAATACATCACTTAATCTGGTCGGCAGCTACTACTGGTAAGTAATATCCTATTATCATTCCTAATACTGTCAGGGGCGGGGGATGACGGAATGGTTAGTACATGCGCTTTATCATAAGGTCTATCATTGAGTGAACTGGCGCTGTTTCGATTACCCGGTTGTACGTCGCAAGGAGTAGGGTTTCCTCTCACTGCTAAAGACCCGTAAGAAATGAAATGAAATGTGGTTTAACGTCCTGTTCTGCTCCTACGTCCCGTCAGCGCAGGCGAATTATTGAAGTAAAATTGAACCATGTGATAGTCCCGAAATGACCTGGTTTGTGTCTCTTTATAATACTGTGATTGCAACAGATTCGGATATGGAACGATTGGATACTATTGTCAGTTATGGTTCATTCCAACGTAATGATTTTAAAATAAGAAAGATCAAATTTAGTGACATCCTTAGGTTATTAGATAATAATCATATTTGTGATTTTTTTAGGACAGATATATCAATAAGTTTAGATGTATTGGTATCAGGCGTAAACACAACAGATGGTGTTTATGTTGGTGCCAGAATTAATCTGGGAGGCTGTAAAGCGCCCGAAGCTTTAGGGCTGTATTTCTACTTATATCCTAAAGAAGGACGGTTTTCTGTTTTTGAAGGATTCTGTAAGTTTTCATATAAAAATCATTAATTTCTTGGATCTGCTTAAAGTAATTCTGGATTTTGTTAAACTTAAGAACAGATTATCCAAGCCTGAGACTGCCAGATTTCTTCTCCAGATGCCAATACTTCCGCGTAACGTCAGGTTTGTGGACAGATGGATTATAAACGTTTCCTCTCTATGCTCTTGTTTCTGTTGAACTCTTGTGTGTAGGGGTGACACGTTTTGTGTTGTTAGACCATTGTGTGATTAAAACGGATTATTGAAGACAAGTAAAAATTCACTGTTTATTTTTAGAAAATAAGTCCAAATGTAATCGCGTATTTTCCACAAGTTTAACATTATATGTTTTAGTACATAAAAGAAAAATTGCTGGTGGGAAAATTGGTCCTGTATCACAAGATACATTTACTAACATGAAACTGACCGTTAAGGTAAGAAGTACAAGAATTGTTAGTTTATGAGCACACCGCCTCACGCAAAACTACTCAATGTCAGGCACTGTACCTGGAGTAAGACCACGGTTTTCATATTTAGTAACATATCGTATTATACGATACAACACTGGATGTTTATTATTCTAACTGTTGATAAACACTTCATTACAAAATACTCGCCATCATTTCTTGCAACTAGATAATCATCTTGTTGAGCCACGGTGGCTCGGTGAGTATTACGCCGTCTCAGTAATTAGGGGATCTCCCAGTGTATGCCGCGAAACTTCCAAGAAGGACGTTAAATTGAATTTCAACTTTGTCGTTCCTGCATGACATTCCTGGAAATTCTTCATCTTGCATATGAACTAAAGAGATATTAAATCGGATTAAATAGCTTGCAATTGTTGTTAAGACACAGAATGTTATGGCGTCATACCGAACAGCGGTAGCCGCATAGGTTAAGCTTAGTTTGGTCGTTGGGCTTTTAATTAGTTAATCGGTAAACAAAGAAAGCCGATTCTGAAATGAAATGGGGTTTAACGTCCTACTCTAAGCCGATTCTGTAATTGGGAAGCTATGAACATCTCATTTTATTTACAGAACGACCTAGCGACTGGTTATCTGAATAACAAGACACTGTTTGTTGTGAGGTTTGCTGATGAGGTTGTTAATGGTTTCGTGGGTTTTGGTACACGTCCATATGGATTGGCTAAATTTGACAATTTGAAAATAGAAGCTGTTCCAGGAGGTCGGCTTCCTGGTCAGCCACAATAGTTTACTTAATAAAATATCTTCAAATATCAACTGTTAGATAGTTAATCTGTTCGGATAAAAATAATGGCCACTGGTTACTTTTCTTTGTTCATCAACCCGATTAAATCTCGGTCTTTCTTCCACATTGATGACCTCTGGGAAAGAAAATGAAATGGGGTTTCTAATCCGACTGGGCTAATAAAGACAGGCATACGCAATGCAGTGTAAAATGCTCGAAATTTTGTCCGAACAACTGACCTACGGCCTACTCTATTTCGAATTCCGACGGACGAGGGTTTTTTCATGCCAATGTGTATACACGGGACCTCTATGCGTTGTCTCTTGCCGACATCAATGACAAAGGGGGGCCACGCCGGAAAATTCCGATTAACTTACTCGCGGAGCCACCATGGCTTCCTCCGGTAAAGAAATGTGTTTTAGCCTCTCGTCTGGGACAATAATTGCCTTCACGAATATTGGGGTCTCTCTGGTTTGAAAATAATATTTTTGAGTTAATCGGGTGCCCTGGACTTGAACTGGGTGAAAGATGACACCTGCCTTCTCACTCGGTTCCCAAAGTAGTACGTTGTGTTGGAATCCAGGATGACGGGTTAGTAAACACGTACCTGTCAATCGAGGAGCTCCAGATTTTTCAGACACCATTAAGTTGGTTTAATTCAGTCGGGTCAGGCGAGCGGCTGCCAGGAAACTTTATTCTTATTATTGATGATGTGTCGCAGGATTGTGTGGCATCGTAATCAAACTATCGAGCAGACAAACTGCTTATATTATATATACCTAGCTTTTAGTCATAGTTTGGATCAATTTGCTCATCTCTGCTCAACCTATAAAGAAAATGTTTCTCGAACACGTACATCATCTTTCACCATTCTAGCTCAATAAGAGAGCCGAGTTTTGGGAACCCAAAAGTGTGACGGACGGATCGAAAGACAGACCCATAGGGAGACAACATAGACAATTCTGGTATATCAGTCCTGCATTCATAATATTTACTTAGGTACGACTTCTACATTTGTGAAACGAAATGGGGTTTAACATCCTACTTTCCTGGCCATTCGGTTCCACATATCTATATAATTGAGAGATAAGTAATTATGAGTCCCCTGGGTCTGGATTCAAGCCCATCTTAAGCCTGGTCTGATATTTTGTAATCTAATTAGGAACTACAGATGATGGAGACGGGTCTTTAGCTTGGGGATTTCCATTCTTTCATTACAAACTGGGCTCTTTTCTTTCATTATTTGATAAAAGAACCAGCGGCTGCCAGTCAGGATACGCCCACATTTTCGAGAGATGGATAGAGAACAAGCTAAAAAGAAAGTGATTTTTCCTACAATCAAGGGCCATAATTCATGCAGTTACAATTCGATATGCGCAAATATCGACAGGAACCAAGATCTTTGGGTTATGAACATGCATGCAAGTTTCATCAAAATCAGATTAAAATTGTGACCTCTACAGAGTCCACAACCTTGATTTACCATATTTTTACACTATTCGCGTACAAGCGGCGACCGATTTGTCAGACAGTTTTGGTCAGATTTTTACGAAATCGGAACTCACCTTCCTTATGGTGTAACGGGGTTATAATCAAACGGGTTTTTTTTAAATCAGATAATTGTGACCTCCAGAGGGACCACAAGCTAAAATAGGCGATTTTGCGTACAGTCAGGGGCCATAATTCAGGAATCTGATATGCGCAAATATCGAAAGGAACCATGATCTTTGGGTTATAAACATGCATTTCAAGTTTTATCAAAATCGGATTAAAATTGTTACCTACACAGGGTCCACAACCTTGTTATACCATATTTTTTACACTTTTCGCGTACAAGTGGCGTCCACTTTGGTCCGATTTTCGCGAAATTCGAACTCAACCTTCATTATGAGGGTAATGGTGATATAAGCAGGTGGTTTTCTAAATCGGATAAAAATTTTGACCTCCAGACCGACCACAAGCTAAAATAGGTGATTTTTCGTACAATCAAGGGCCATAATTCAGGAAGTTACGATCCGATATGCCCAATTATCGAAAGGAACCAGGGTCTTTTGGGTTATAAACATGCATTTCAAGTTTCATCAAAATCGGTTCGAAATTGTGACCTCTACAATGTTCACAAGTGAAAAAACGTGATTGTTAGTACAATCAGGGGTCATAATCCACGAAGTTAGCCCGATACATCCCAATATTGAAAGGAACCGAGATCTTGGGGTGATAAACCTATATTTCAAGTTTCATTGAAATCGGATAAAAATTGTGACCTGTAGACCTGCGGACGGACGGACGAACAGGGGCGACGACAATATACATCCACATGAAAATTCCGGACTGACAATTATCCATTTTATCATTAAATGGTGACAGGATTCAAATCTATTCATATCTAGACAGTTGATAATGGGCTTGTCTTGTGAATAAATGTCTAAATAATAGCTTATATAACATTTGAAGCATGAAAAAAGTCCTGCAAGACGCATATAGTTCTTACATAATGAATATTAAAAGATATAAATCATGACAACAAACGTATGATTTAGATCAAACCTGCCTCTGTGTGTGTGTTGGGGGGTCACTGTGGGAGGGGGATAATATATATATATATATGTGCAGTTCAATGTGTCAAAGTAAAAGTGGTTCTGAACCGAAATGAAATGGGGTTTAAGGTCCTACTCTTCTGAACCTGACCTGGGCTTATGGAAGACGGGGTTCTGAACCGAAGTATCATAATGAAATATAGATTTGCTGTGTAGCTGTCCATATGTACCATGCTGTGGTATTATCGATTACATATTTAACACATAAAATGCCTATGGTGATTTATTTATATATACATGTATATAACAACAATTTAACAAAAACATACATCATACATCAATCTGACATGGGCAAACTGCTATTGAACACCTGATTTAATACTAGGAAAGAATAAAAGTCGAGTAAGTATTATGATATATCAAAAGGCGTTTTTATCGACCACTGATCAGCCAAAGTGCTTTGCATTCAATCACATTTTCATCTTTAACTCCATCTAATTCAAATTGGTTACCCTAATCAACGAATTTATCGACACTGATTTCCACTTCAGGGTGCGATTTGACAATTTGAGCGGATGATCACATGTTTTTGTCAACTGTGTCCAGCCACAAGAATTGTTTACAGCTAATCCGAGCATTTAAAGACTCGCCAAAGTACTCTGAAATCGACTATATTGTCACAAGACATTTCTACTAAATTCAAATCAATTTGGCAAGTCGATAAAAAAGCATATAATATTTCTTCTTGTTTTACTGTACTGCCACATAAAAACTATCAAGTGTTTTGTATTTTATCATCGAACAAATGATAAATGACTGACAATTATGAAGCCAAGTAAGGTACTTCTCGAAGCAGACTATGGAGAACCATTCATAACACAACCAATATAAACATGACTGTCTTCTAGCTTAGAAATATAATAGTTCGGAAACTCTTCACAAAAACATCATGTAACAAAATCAATTTTGTTATTTCTTCCTAATTAAAGATACATTATGGAATATTAGATAACAAGTTGGCAGTTCTCACTACAATAGTTAAAAACTAGCTAATGTAAAGGCAATTTGCTGAAAATTTCAGTCAAATTGATCCACTATTAGCTTAGAACTACGCGATTGAAATTTCCGCTTAGCCTTGGTCATCATTACTAAAGTCATCATTACTAAAGTAGTCTCAGTTATCCATTTTTAGTGGTTAATCACGAAGGAAAATATTTCAGCGAATCCAACAAAAATCTCATGCTAGTCTCAACATCGAGAGTTGATTATGGTCTGAATAGGTTAATTCATGTCTAATTAATAGTTTTTATAACATTTCAGGCCTAAAGAAAGACCTACATGTACAATAGGCAGATTTTGCTCTTGCATAATGCATGTTTAACTAACAAGTAGACTAACAGATAAATTGAACAAAATTACAACTCCGGATTTGTAAAGGATAGACAGGCCTGTGTGGTTACTTTTGAGGCATTGTTCACAAGATTAAGGAGACTTAACAACTTCATAATGGAATATTTGCGGATATGGAATAAATCGTCATTTCTTAAAATACAGTGACAATCAGAAATTATATCACAATATATTGTTTAGGCGAAACTTATTACTTCCAAAATATCAGTCGTATTTTGATTACTCAGGTCACTGACGTATGCTAATATGGCCGTTGATCAGTTGATCAAGAACTAAGTCGGACTATATATGCTTCATTCTTCCCTTTCTTCCCAAAACTTATAAGTCTCCACATACTTCAAACAAAGTATCTCATGATAATATTCATCAGAAAAGTTCAAATTTTTGTTGATAAAATCCATATTATCAATGACACATTGAATATCAAATTATTTTCTTCCATACAATTTGAAGAAAATTACTTCAAGTATAAAGACGTATTGTTCCATCAGCTCCAGCAGTAAAGATCCATGGTTGGGATGGATGGAATTGACAGTCTAGAACACCCAATCCTTTAGCTGCTTTATGTCCACGTAAAACTTTAACTGGAACTATGAGAGGATTCTGTAATAAGTCACTATAGACCATACCATGACAAACTGTCACAGATAAATCATCAGACGCCGATGCGAATAATGGATAACGTTTGTGATAAGTCACTGATCTAAGAGCCTTGGTGTGATGTCTGAAATAAAAAGAAAATATTCATAAACTTTATGCTATACACAACACTTTTTTAACACAATTCTTCGCTCATTCTCGGATTAACAGACTATATACATTTAGAAAAGGAAAGAGAGAGAGAGAGAAATGGGGTTTAACGTCCACTCGACACAAACTAGGTCATTTCGGGACTAACATATGGTTTAATTTTATTTCAATAATTCGCTTGCGCGTAGGGGTCTTTAGCAGTGCCAGGAAACCAGAGTGCCCGGAGGAAACCCACGAGGTTGAGAAAGCGCCCCATCTCCATGTCACATACGCTCACACCAGGGATCGAAACCACAGCCGCAAACCAGAGGTGACCGGTCAGCTAGAGGTCGAAGCGCGGCACTCTAGACCACTAGGCCATCCCAAACCCCTAGAAAAGGAAAGAGCAAGCATATACGAAAACGCTAGCGCCATTAACATTGCTCTATTTGTTTAGGACATATATAAAGATACTATATGTAAAATCAGAAGTGCAAGTTTCACAATATTGTAATTTACAAGGGATTATCAATGTAAACTTCAAATGGCCATAACTCATATTAGCAATGATCTACTGTATTGTATTTTTACTATGATCGTGTATGTTCTTAAAAACTTATGAAAGAGATAACAATCTTTTTATTGATAAAATATTAAATTAAAAAGAGTTTGAGGTTATAAATCATGTTCAACCCACCTGAGAGTATGATAAGGTTTTGTTGATAGATCTAAATCAAACCAAGATAACTTGGAATCATAACTTCCTATTATAACATTATCACCTGTAATAGAACATCATCTGTAGATTACTCAATACATACATTATTGATAGTAGCTTGAATGGTTATAGTACTTTCACCCAAAAATAAATGTCTTACTCTTATTTCATATCAACCCCCTAAATATATTCAAGGGTGAAAGAGATGGGGTTTAACATCCACACACAAGCTATGCCATTTATAGTCTAAAGTCAACCAACCTCTCTATGCTTCCTGTGGTTTAAACAATGATATATATAGTACCACTTACCTCCAGGATGAACAGCCATACTTGATATCCATTGACAATTACTTAACAACTTCTTAGATAAACTTTGTTTCATTAAATTATAAATACGAACATATCTTTGAGTCTGAAAAAATACAATGTGAACAAATAATAATTAAAGTGCTATGTCTTTCAATGTATAATTTGCGATAGAGGTCTGGGTGTTAAGGTAAGTCTATCAACGTCTATTATCCAGCCTTGGGAGACATTCTGTGACTATCTTTTTCCTACGTACGGACACAGACCATACCATGACGTTGTTACCGATTTCGAGAAGCCATTTCACTTCAACAAACAGAATTGTTCATGATATAAAATTTACACTGCGCTTTTCTACCAATATGTTAGTGTTTGATTAAACAGTGTAATAATTGATATCGTGAGACAGAATGAACAAAGTGTAAGTCTATGCTATTTATATTTTTCTTTGAAACACACTTATAGTAAGTGCCAGAGAACAGACAAACCACACCAACAATGCAAGAAATTAACAACAAATATCAGATGAAGTGAATAAACTCAATCAAAACCAACTGAAGACTCTAGAGGGATTAAAATATTAATATGTCATAAACAACTGTTATATATATAGATACGTCTGTCTTTTAAACCTGTGTATTACTTTACATACAAAAAACATAGTTTTTGTAGTTAATATCTGAGTGGTAAACATTATAGATATCAAATATTACTTACAGCAACAAAAAGGAAGGGTCTAATTGGGTGAAATAGTACACACTGTACTAAACCTTTAGGTTTAGAGAATGGATTCTGAAATACAAAATAAAGTTACTTTTTTTACTATCATATTATTCATTATAATTAATTTGAAGAGGTCAATGGCAAGATTCTGAATTAATCTCATGAGGAACGGATAGTTTTGTTGCTGTATTCGTTCCTGGAATACACATGTGGCCATTTTTACCTGCATTACCCAGGTGAAAATAGACCAGTTAATAAAACAACTCTGCACACACATCCTTACACCTTGGGACATTAGCAAGACAAGTAGCAACATGGATCTACAATCTAGTCACATGTCCATTTTCCTGACCGAATGACTACCTCAACTTCTCACACGTAAACCTCCCCCCCCCCTCTCTAGTCCCCAAAACCTCAACCAAAAATACACTTAAACCAACCCCAAGACCTGAGTGGGGTTTGAAAATTTTGATATTAGTAGAAGACCCTAAAACTTTTCAGTAAGCCCAGGGAGTGTTGATTGAAGAACATAATTGAAAACTGACCTGTGATCTACGTTTCATCAGTTGATGAATTAAAACTGATTTACTTTCTCCTTTAGGCATAGTGGAAGCAAAATAATCTCCCTTTCCATGCCACGTAACCTGTGATATTTCTCGCTGATGTTTTATTTTTAAACGGAATCCCAATTCATATTCAGCATCTTCGTATAATTCCCATTCTGTTACTTTGGGTTTATCTAAAACAGTAATCAATAAATACGAAAGAAAAATTTAAAATTAGCAAATGTGGTTTAATGTACGAAAACTAATCTTCTATTTGTCTGAAAATAACCAACATTGTCAAAACAACATTGATATTATTTAAATAAAATCACAGAATAATTCATATCATATTTCATGTGCAATTTAGCCAAGATACTGATATAATTCCAATCGTCAGGGATCTTTTGTCGTCAGTAGATATCCAACTTTCAGGGGATCTTTGATTTGCTGCCAACGGTATACAAAGGAACCTTGGTTTATCTATTGCAAATTTATTATGCAATTTCAGTCTATAGTTCTATATTTCCTAGTGATAAGAAATATCACATTTTGACCTAATTATGCTCAAGGGAACATATCTTTAAACAGTTTCTATTTTCTTGTAATAAGCCTAAATACAATACCAATGGCCCATCTTTCATTTATATTTATATATATTATTAAGTAATCTTACCAGTTGGTGCTGGGGGTAACTCGACATCTTCAAAACTATTTATAAGTAAATCAGTCTTTGAACAGATGAGTTTATCTCCAACATGTGGATTTATTATAATTAAACTAGTTTCACTAAAATTACACAAACATCCATTATAAAAAAAAACCTAATAAAATTACACAAACATCCATAATAAAAAAAACCCAATAAAATGGATAAGTCTACATAATATTGCTTCATCTGTGAAAGTCAAAAATAACAGGCAGAAAATTTCTCTAATTTTAGCAGTTTGGCTATAGTAAAAGCAATACGGATTCATGTTCCATCCACACAGTATGTGGTCGCATTAATTGAGAATGCAGATTTGGAGACAATCCTGGACAATTTAGCAAATACATGTATGACGCCATATGTGGATTGTGGATTAGGGTATGGATTAGGACCTGCAGATGTAAACGGGGCTAACGTTAATCCTAATCTTCACGAATAATCCATACATTACATCATGTGCAGGGCCATCTCCGATGTATCGTTCTCTCGTATTAAGACTAAAGACTAACATATAATTATTTCTATCTTGAAGGTATATCGTATGTGCGCTGGCAATTTTCACATAGCAATCTTGATTGACATGTCATCTGAATGACCAGAAAGGTTACCAAATTTCACAGCATGGAGACTAAGTACAGGAAATAGATATTTTAACAATACATACACAGCTACAACTATAATAGATAATGAAGGGTTGGGATTCCAGGCTACTCCTTTGACTTTGGTTTCTACATTAAACGTCTTTATGCATCTTCCTGTTGCTACTTCCCATATCTTTACTGTTTTATCATCACAGCCTAAAATATAACAACAAGAAGATTAATGTTTTACATTTCTAATTATTCAAACTAGTTGAAGAAACTCTACTTATATCATTTTAAAGAAACAGTTTCATTCTAGTATAATTTGACAATTATATCATTCCGAAATACTTAGCACGTGGAAGCCCTAAATTATCTAATTTACTCCATTTAGCAATAAATATTTTACTCAAACATAATTTGATAATTTAAAAATTGATAGTGGTGATAGCCTGTGAAATGGCAGTCAAATGTGTCAGTCAACCTAAGTAGTAAGTGATTTGTGCTGTGTATGGAGAACAGTATCTTTAATATTTCTAAAACACTCAATACATGTACCATTAATTTCACATAGCTAACAAACTATATCAAATGTTAATCTTTAACTTTTTTAACTAATCATATGTACATAATTTTACTATATTACCATGAGAGAAATGGGGCTAAAATATGGTTAAATTTTTTTTCACTACTTGACTAGCATGTACAGTGAAGGGATCTGTAGCAGTGAGCAGAAGAAGGAGGTTGGACAGGCAACCCTACTCTGCTCTTTAAATACCATTGAATTGTTGAGTCAAATGACTCATATAAAGGTATAGTTTTTTGTTCCAGAGAAAAATTCAATTTTCAATTAAATAATAAAGAGGATAAATGAATCTATACTAACCAGAAGCAATCCACTGTCCTTTAGGATCCGGTGAAATAGTACGTATAATTCCTTTATGTCCTTTAAATACAAGATATTCTGTAGTTGGGAAAGGCTGAAGATCACGTGGTTTAGGTAATTTTGGTATCAGATCATCTGGATTCACATTCATCTACAAATAAAAACATGGCAAATTGTTACAAAAGTTGGAGCTAAAAGAATATCGGTCATTGAGTAGTTGAGGAAAAAGTCATTTAAAGCAAACATTCAGCATTTGGGGGATTTAGAATCCATTGCCAACAAAAATATTACCGGTTTTAAAGTTGAAACTATATTAAGGAAATGAAATGGGGTTTAACGTCCTACTGTTCCGCTCCGACTGAGCTAATGAAGATGGGCATATGCCATACAGTTTGCTATGAGGGACATTTTGCCTGGGCAGCATCAAAATGGCCTATTCTTATATGAAATTCCAACTGCCAAAGGATCTATTTTACGTGCATGCCAATGCATACATGGTACCTCGGTTTTTCGTACCATCAGTCCTGCACCAGTGACAAGGGGAAACCATTTGGGTTTAGATGAATTGGAATGATACCAAAATTTAACTTAAGTGAAATGGATATGATTCAGGAGATATTGCAATGTTTAATACATGCATATAACACACATAGGTCTCTGTATGATAATAAGGGAAATAACTTTTTGAAATTAAAGTATTTTATGGGGAATGGGGAGATAATCAGACATAAAAAAAACACTGTTATATAATCTAATATTTAATAGAAAAGATTTATTTTTTTAAATTTCTGGAAGACCTTCTTCAAACATAAATGGAATATGATAGAGTTTATGCCAGCAAACGATAGGTGGTTAAGCAATAAACATATACATACTCGAACTTTACGTTGTCGTGGACAGAGGTATAAATCAAGACATCTCTCGAATCTTTCTCTGATAAAATATTTAAACCCAGGAACCAGGCGGAGGGAGGAGAACTTCTGTGGAATTGTTCTGGTTTTTCCTCTGGCTATGTCTTTCTTTAACCTCTCCACCTAAACACAACAAACAATTCACCATTAATGTCCTACTGTCCAGCATCAACTGGGATAATGAACATGGGCTATGGGAGACATTTTGCCCAAACAGAGTCGCTACCGGCAAATTTTCTTTTTGATTACAACAGTCATGGGTTTTTTCAAACACACACAAAGAGTACACTGAACCTGGAATTGTCGTTGCATATGAACAACTAGTCACTCGAATTAATTTTTGAAAATATTTTCAAGACATCTCCGTCAATCAGAACCAATATAATCATCAATTACATAAAATTTTAATGAGCAGATAACATACCGGTATATCCATTTCAAAAAGATATATAGATTGTCATCATAGCTTCCATTGTGCAGGCAACAAAATGTGAATGACAGACAAACAGTCGATTGGACAGAAAAGGGTAATGGAAATATATAACCACATTAAAATTAAGGCGTATGAATACTGAAACATAAACTTACAGTTTTTTCTGAAGGTAGATATTCTTCTGGTGGATTATATGATTCTGCATGGCCAGGAAGTCGGACTTTAGGTGGAGGAATATACTGACGATACTGTCGGGTAATTTCTGGCTGCAAAAAAACCCGATAAACATTCATAGTCTCAGCTCATTTTCAAATAGCTTGGATCAAAATCATCAAACAGTCTGGATGAAGATTTCCAGATAGTCTGCATCAAAATTTGGAAAACAAATTTTTCATAACAGTATTCTTTCATTCTACATTCTTTGGAGATGGACTTTTCAGAAAGTTACAATTCTAATTTTTTTATTGCATCAACAGATAAAATACCAAATAACGTTTGAATAGATTTACCTCTTCATCATCTTTCCACAACATGTAAAAATTATTCTCATCTTCTTCATCTGGTTTTCTAGTTGGTGTCGGTTTCATCCACCCCATCTTTAGAGCATGTACCATTTGAGATACCTATTACCAACAACATAAATAAAGTTATTAAAAGCAATTCATAATTTTGAAATCATATCAAAATAAATTATGAGACAAAAGTGTATTCATTTGCAATATGAGATTGCATTTTCGATCATCATTACTATAGTTGGTACAATAAAAAATAAGTCTCAATTATCCATTTTATGATTAAATCATGAATTAAAGTTTAGCAGCAAATCGGATCCTAATCCAATAAATATTGCAGGCTAGCATTGACATCGAGAGTTGATTATGGTCTGGATAAGTTAATTAACGTCTAATTAATAATTTAGATAACGTGCCAGGTCTAAAGAAAGACCTGCAATTGGCAGATTTAGCTCTTGCATAATGTATGTTAAAATCTATCACTTACCACATACTACTGATAGTGTTACAAAGAAAAATTGGAAATTAATGAATATGTTTTGCATGCAATTTTTAGAAAACACTTCTTTTGGTTAACATTTATATACATAGGTCATTTTAAATGGAATAGTGGTAAATACTAGGCATACCTTCAACATTTCCCAACGTGATGGAATAAAAGAAGCTTTCGTTTCTGGTCGATTCGAAACTGGATGTATCATTTTCTCATTGGTGAAGAAATCTATCCATGGCTAAAAAAATAAACCAATGATTGTAATTTCACAGATATCTTATAGAAGAATACTTGACAATATGTATGACATGATAATACATGTATGACACAAACATATAATATAATATTTGCCATCGCATCAATTATTCGTTTAATTCTTCTAATGTCACATTCTATTTCAGAAATAAAATGGGGTTTAACGTCCTACTGTTCTGCTTCAATTGGGTTAATACAGTGTGCTATGAGGGAAATTTTGGCCCACACAGCGGCATTACGGCCCACTCTTACATGGAATTCCAACTGCCAAGGAATCTTTTACTTGCACGCCAATGTGTACAAGGGATCTTGGTTTTTCATCCCATCCAAATGACTAGACAAACTGGTGTTTCTGCCCACTCTTTTTTGTATGTACACAACGCACAAACAATAGGATCTCCTTATCTAAATCCTGCATGTAATATACTGATGGTTCTTATTGGCACATGCCAGGTTTCTAACCCAAGTCATTCCTGACTTATTTACCCAGCATATTGGAAAGTCTTGTCAATATCTGTATCATTGAATATAAATATCCCTTGTATTTACCTCATACATATCAGATCCAACTGGATTCTTAAACTTCTGCATATTCTGAATTATTTTAACATCCTCTTTACTGAGTAAAACTTTCTGTCCTGTTAACTTGTTACTCACTGTTCTCCTACAATAAACATACACAAATATAATACTTTTATGCTGGGTTCCTAATATCACGATTTGCTCTATGATTGAAATTGTAGTTTTAATTGTGGACTAATCATAGTGATCCTATCAGGTCTTGTAAAAATTTGGGTCAGTCGTAGCAAGCCAGTTGATCGTATCGAAACGTATCCGGACGTAGCATATTGTGGACTCAATAGAGACAGTCCTATCGTAACGCACCATACAACAGTGGGAACAGAGCGTTAAATGTGAGGTGTAAACTACGTAGGTTACTACATGTAAATATTATTATACAATTTATATCTCTTTTTCATGCACATTCACAAAGAAAGAATTGGAGATAACTGCTTGAAAAGTTCTGTAATTGAAATCGTTCAATCCAACGAGTAGTGCAAATCAAGTGAAAAATGAGATTTTGAGCTACATTACATGTACTGACTGAATAAGACAAAAATTCAACCAATCATGAGCGCTGAAACATATATGCTCTGTGATTAATAATGTCCTAATTTTACTCACACTACCTGTGTTGTCAAGACTGACAAATGTGCCAGGACTTAATTTCCTCTCAGAACATTCCAACCTAACAATCGAGCATCCCTGTTAAGTCTTTTGTTATTTTGAGCCTAATAAAATTATTTAGTGACAAGCGAGAGGAACCAACTAAATTTCAGAAATGATAAACAAACAAATGAAGGAAGTCAATTCCACAAACCAATAATCCGGGTTTTCCATTTTGTCTAAGAATTCGTCAAGTTCATCTCCCTTTTCAGGTTTTAATAATTTCTTTCCCTCTACATCATATCCTAGATGAGGATAATCTCTATACCATTCCATGGGTATATTACCAACAGTGTTACGTATATCCTGAAATATAAATCACAAGTGAAACAAAATTGTGCCAGTAAACAAAATCCCGATATTAGAAATCAACTGGAGTTTAATGTCCTACTTTTCCGCACCGACTGGGCTAATGAACACAGGAATACCTCATGCAGTATGCTATTATTTTTCCCCGCAAATGGTGTTGACCAGTCCTGATGTTAATATGAGATCTACATGTAATCATTAAAGTATTGGCAGTAATAATGTCATTGAGACATATATTCCAAAACATGTCTAATATTTCCATTGTGTTAAAATATAATACATGTATATCTTGGCCATTTACAAATTATTGCATCTGAAAACAACTAATAAACATTTGAAACATCCATTTCTTAAATTAGTTAGCTACCAAATAATATCTTTTTTTATATCTAACAACGTTCTTGAGAGGTAAACAATGGATATTATTTGCTAGAAATTCAAAATCAATATCCATATTCAGCAATTAGTATGAATAAAGACTAATTAATAACAGAAAACTATACTGAAAGGCAAACCTGGAAATAAGGCACCTGTCCCAGACAATGTCAGGCACAGATTCAGGCTTTGTCAGGCATAAAACCTGTGGTGCCCGCCACTCTATCCGTCACTGATTTGGGTTTTCTATTGCAATTATTAATAGTTGTCCAGGACTGAGTTGAAAATGTCAGATACTATTTCATTAGTGCCTGACATTTTGTCAAGTACATCTAAAACCGTTATTTCAAGGCCTGCTGACAGGTATAAGCTTACTGCCACTTTAAGTTATTCAAGCAGATAACTAGTTGGTCTCAGGATCTTTCTATTAAAACCCACAGTAAAAATGGCACAGTTTTATCGGCATCAGTATCAAAAACTGGACAATAGGTTAAATAGTCAACATTTATAGACAGCTATATTTCATCATATAAATCTTTACATTGTTCTCAATATTGATCTATGGTAAGCAAGCATATAAAAGTATCTTAAAAGAATAAGACAATAATGAAATAGAAGCTTACCTCTTCATCTGAAGAATCATATTCATATTCATCAGGTAATTGAGTTATCTTCCCTTCTTTATCATCAGGTCCTGCTGTTATGATTTCTTGACTTGTTGGTTTGGAATGGCTTGAAGTTTCTTCAGCATAGTCTTCTACATCAGATTCATCCTCATCCTCTCCGTCTTCATCATTATCCTCATCCTCATCATCTTCTTCGTCTTCCTCCTAAATTAAATAAGTCAAAATGCATTTATAATTATATTAGTAACTTACAAAAATTGATTGCCAGAGAGAAAGAGAGAAAATGGGGTTTAATGTCTTTTTCCCAGGAATTCACTTATGCATAGCTGGCTTCAGTGTGTGAGGTTACTAGAGTTGGAAAGACACAAGCATGAAAGCTTTAATCAAATGATGGATCTTAGGATCTAAAGCACTTGCAATGATTACATGTCATTTCGGTCCCGCGTCATTTCGGACTTACGACATTTCGGACTCGGGTATATGACATTTCGGACTCGGGTAGGTGACGCTTCGGACTCGGGAATAAGTTGAAAGGAAAGGTTGAACACAACTGTCAAATAAATATATAATACGCCGCTGTGGCTATTCTTAATAGCCCAACAAAATATAACATGCCGGTTTAGTTTTATAATTTACCGCTCAACATCAAGTTGAAGTAGGCCTTCAGCATGTGGAATCGTGCATAACGAACCTACAAGACAAAATTTCCAATGTTGAATGTTTACAAACAGAACGTTTTACTTCTTTATACATTGTATCTCTGTACTATGTATATAAAAAAGTTGCTGATGAATTTATTAGAAATAGGCCAAATTAAAACACGAAAGAAAATATTTATTAACATGAAACACGTGGTTAGTAAATGGCTCCACCAAACAATAAAAATTAGTTGCACTTATGGTTCTTTGATAATCATCGTTTCCCGTAAAAGTAGTGTATTTGTTTAAAACCAATAATATGTTGGTGAATTTATTTGAAAATGACATATAACATAAATAATTATTTACTCGACATGCACTCTTTTTACAAGTCCCTAGAAATTGTTAACGATAATCCGTGCTGCACATTGACATGCATTTCTCCCGCTTGGCAATACCAATCGATAAATTAGTGCATACAAAGCAAAGTGTTTCTGTGGAAAATATTAGGAATAGCAACGATCAAAGCGGGATAATTAAAGCTGATTAACCGATAATCCCGATGTTATTGTAGTATGTGCAAAGAAATCTTGCGGTTCTTCGGTGGATGATGAAAAACGTGAGTTGTCAATCATTGATCATGGCGGCCGTGTGTTGATTGAAATTATTCCGTTTCACAAAAAAAGACTTTAGCACTACATGTAGCAGTGATCGGTCAATCAAGCTCGTTTAGTATTTGACAAAAGAAAAACAATGAAGTATTACTAAGTACATGTACATGTTTACACAAATTTTTCAACAATATTTTAATTGCCAAGTTCAATACTCGCCGATGAAACAAAACAAAAGAGAACAAGCAGTGTTAATCACGACATCAACAATCGCTGATCAATTAAATGAGACAACTATCAGTCTCACATAAAACGAAAAAACAAACAGCTGTACCATTACATAAATTTTCTACAGTCTTTTAATTATTAATCAGAGTCCGAAAAATCGCTTGACTGAGTCCGAAACGACGCCAAGTAAGTCCGAAAAGTCGCCAGACTGAGTCCGAAACGACGTTTGTGTTGAGTCCGAAATGACGCGGGACCGAAATGACGTGCTACCCTTGCAATAATAGCCCACTCAACAACTTTGGGCATGCAAATTCTTGCACTAAAATTGAGCTGCATACATGTATATGAACATGTTAATTAAGCTGGAGCCTTGCACAAGCAACTTGTATAGGTCTTTCCCAAAACATGTACCTCATCTTCATCCTCATCATCTTCATCATCTCCTTCATCATCAGTGTCTGGTTCATCTTCTAAACCAGAATATTCACTAGAGTCTGAGTCAGTTGTGTCATCATCATCCTCAGAATCTGGAGGTTCATCAACAAATAGATTTACTCCATCCTGTCGAAAAATAACCAGAAACATTACAATTATAAAGGAGATTGGATCGCATGTATTTGTAATAGTAATTATCACACATGTGACACGAATTTAATAACAAAACTCCAGGAAATTGAGGAAAAAAGTTTTGCAAACATTGAATGACAGAAGAAAAAAAACGTATTGTGCTAGACAGAGATGTTCGCTATAAAGAATAGGTTGATCTGTTAAATTTGTGTAATAAAATCTTAAAATAACATACATTTATATCAATTTCTTCAACAGGAGAAATTTTCCGTTTTGCAGCAACAGCAGCCATGTTTATCCCCACGTGTTGTAAATAGTGGGCACTAACCGACACAGATTAACTGTATAAAGTAAATTCCAATCTTTATAACAAATTTATTCCCTTTTATGCTCCCCGTATGTGCCATTATAACACTGCATACAAATGAAAGAAAAAATATTGTTTTAATTGTCCTGGCTTAGATTTATTTTTACATCTTTATTTATCGGTTGGTTTTCTATTATTTACATGAACTGGGGACGACGATTATCTTCTTCACAAAAGAAGTAACAAGGGAGGTAAACAGGATTTCTGGATGGATTCACGCCACAGTTTATTTTCACAATGAGTTTACGGTAGGCTTTACATTCCCATTTTAATTTCAGGTTTAAAATAACAGATTCTATGGTCTGGTGGTTTATTGTCCTTATTTATATACCCCCCCCCCTATAGCTCAAACAGATTCCATCAAACATCACTTTCAGACTGAGATAACAGATTGTATCAAAACAAACAGAAAAAAGAATGAAAAAAATAACGGGAAAACAACGAGTCGAAGACAGTATTGTATACAGTTTATGTAGGTATCGTACACCCGTCGTTGCCCTTTCTTATGTCTGTGACAGCTGTTTATGCGATTGTTTGGCGACTAGTGCCAAATATCCATTGGCGTACGGGATCGGATACTGGGTTACAGACGGCGGCGCCATTTGTCTGCGGGAGGCGACGGGGTGGTGCTTACCGTGCAGCCTCTCCCCCCCCCCCCCAAAAAAATTTTTTTTTGAAAATCTCTTGGCCCCAAACTCATTTTGCAGCTATTCCAGCAACTGCGTCTGATTCGAATTCCAACCAACCAATCATTACAGTCCACGCATTTTCCTGCTATTCCAGCCCGTGAATACAGCAACTTCGAGGTGGTCCAATATAGCGTACATTACGTGGCTGCCCTGAATCCCAAACACCCAATCAATCGTCGCAGGGTATGAGGCCTCGCCATGCCGGAGAAAATTTAAACTCCACAGATGCAGCAACTTGAATACAGCAACTTCAGTATGGTCCAATATAGCGCCAATATGGTGGCTGACCTGAATCCCAAATAACCAATCAATCGTCGCAGAGTGTGGAAGCCTCGCCATTCCGAAGAAAATTTAACCTCCGCAAATGCGTTTTTCTGCTATTTTAGCATGTGAGATAAGCAACACCTCGACAAAATCCTGGATCCGGGCCGGATGTTCTCCCGGCTCCAGAAAACTAGATACAATAATAATGTTTGTTTTCACTTTATAGTCCAGTCAATAAAGCTGAAAAAAGGGCCGAACCGAAAACAAATTGCAACAGAATTTCTTTTGGTGGTATGCATTTAAGGTCTCCTGTAAATCATACTAAAAATGTTCCAAAATATTTTTGGTGGAAAGGGGTCAGATTGTGTAATATGCTAATTAGCATAATGTCATGTTTCAATTTGGCTATCAAATGCTCAAATTTGGTGGAAATTGTATTCAAGCCCGTGTTTTCGTGGCCAAGGACACAAATAAACACATTTAAATATAATCAAATAATTATGCACAATATGCAAATTAACCACCGCCATTAGTTAAGAACTTATCCCCCCCCCAAATTAGAAACTCTTTGACTTAGCTCCATGAAACCAGTACCTAGCCCATAATTACTGGGTAAAGGGTGCCGAAAAACACTAGAAGAACAGCACAGTAATATTGCATAATAGAGAATATGCGAATTAGACACCTCGGCTCTAAACGAAAAACACACTTTAAGTCCATCTCAAAAAGCATTTGCAATGAGTATGACTTATTCGAAAAGCACGACCAATACAACAATATACATGTATTTGTGTTTTTTTCGACATTTATGTTCATTTTGGTAGAAATAACCAATATTATCATACATCACTAATCATTGACATATTACTTCGCATGTTGTCCATAATAACACTCACTCAGTGACGGATCCAAAGTTATCACAAATGAATATTATATGCAATACCGCGTAAAAAGTCCAACAAATCCCACCTAGATTGTTTGCACCGACTGTCAGACAGAAGGAAATGTTCCCCATTACAATTATCTTTGTATTAGTCTTGTTTTTGTTGAGTTGGTGGTAGTGGTACCAGCTTTCCTTGTAGTAGTCTTTAAACATCTTATAGTACGTTGGCGGTGTCTAATAGGTGGAAGTTGGTCCTTCTGGTACTTTTTGAGAATGCAGCAGTGATAATTTGTTCTGAAATCTCATGAGTTCCTATTGATTGTCTCTTTATGGTATTTTTCACTGCAATAATCATATGATGTTTGTTCACTTTTACGGACTGGCTGACCTCTTCTCTCTGGATCTTTACTCTGGTTTACCTAGATCAAAACATTCATCTGTCAACCCTCCGTGTGACAGATGAAATTTCTTCCCATTTCAATCAACGTTGCAAGTGCGATTCTGAATCACAATCGCTCTTAGTATGCAAAATTGACAATATTTTTCATCAAAACAACGATTGATTATTGTTATTTATGATGTTTCTGCAACACTCAATTACAAGTAAGCATGCTTCCCAGGCCACGAAACATGGATTTACAAACAATTTCCAGTTCCACCAAATTTGAACATTTAATAGCCAAGTTATAGCATTAAGTCCATTTTTGTAATTTGAAAGTATGCTAGCATATTACGCAATTTGACCCCTTTCCACCAAAAATATTTTGGAACCTTTTTGGGATGTTTTTAGGGGACTATACTGAAATGTATCCCAGTGAAATTAATTCTGTTGCAATTTGTTTTGGGTCTAACCCAAGATTAACTGAACTATTACCCGTCTGTCCGAAAAGTCAGATTGCCCCAAAGTATTCACCGACGGGCCAATAGAGATGGGTATACGCCATGCAGTATGCTATAAGGGAAATTATGCCATCGACGCTACAACGGCCTTTTCTTAATTCAAATTCTAAATACATGGGGCCTCGGCTGTTCGTGCCACCCGAACGACTATACGCTATCCCTTGTCAGGCCCTTCGTCCTACACCACCACCAACAGGAAGCCACGCCGGAAAATTCCGATGAACTGTCTCAAACATGGAACCTCCACGCCAGAGAGCTAACGTCTTTAACACCGAGTCACCATGACTCTCTTAACAAGTATGGAAATATATTTCTTTTTGTGACAGATTCAAGCATGAGTACTTTTAAAAACATACATTACGCAAGAGCTAAATTTGCAAATGGTAGGTCTTTGGCTGGGATGTTATCTAAATTAATAATTGGACATTAATTAACTTATCCAGACCATAGTCGACCCTCGATGTCATCGCCAGCCTGCGATATTTACTGGATTAGGATCTAATCAGCTGCTCAACGCCCACTCATGATATAATCAAAAAATGGATTGTCGAGATTATGTTATTTTTTATCACCGGCCCTTAGTAATGATAATTGAGGCTATGGCCAAAATTCAATCTCTAAATCCTCGGTTCAGAGTTGATCAATTAGACTGAAATTTTCAGCAAATTCCCTTCACATTATGTAGTTTTTAACTGTTATAGTGATAAATGCCAGATCTGTATCTAATCTCCCATAATGTATCTTTATACAGCCCGCCGTCGATATTTATTCATTGACTCGCTCAGTCCCTACGGGAATACCGTCGTTTGGCTGTTCTTGCATGGACGCATATTTATTGTACTTCCAGGCTTTGTTGATTGTTTTTTAACTATTTGACCAAGAATAATTCATTTATTATTTATTAACCCTTCAATGACGACGGCTGTCTCTAAATAACTTTGACGTTGTTTTCAATAATGGACGCAAAATTATTTAGTATATCCAGTCTTTGTTGTTTTGTTATTTGAGTATTTGAACAATATGGGATGATTATTTATGTAAATATAATTATTATTACCCCCTCACCGAAGATTGTCGTTATATGCTCTAAATAACTTTGACGAATTAAAGCGGGAATTTCATATTTTCTAAGAAAGTCAAAACATAATTATTTCTATGTCTTTTGCTGAAAAGGTTGTCAACTCACTTTTATACGATCATGGGCATTATTTCCCAGGCATTAAAATCAGTGACACAGAAAATAATAACACAATTACCTCCCTTGTTATTCCGTGCACCCCCATGGAATGGCTGGTTTGAATTTGAAGTTAAAAATGATATTTTTGCCAATTTCTCGACTGGCAATAGTGAATTATAGGATTAATAGGATTATTCTTTAACAAAGTAGAACTTTTTATAGATACAATTTTTTTAAGGATTTATTTTAATACATTTTAAAAATATAACTTAAAAATATGAAATTGCAACTTTAAGCTCGATATATTAGTGTATATAATCTATACGAAACAGACAACCGCATGTTTTCAGATTTAAAATCTGAATAACTAACCCGAGAAACTATATAGTAGTGTGGTATGACATGTCATCAAAACAGCTTACGCAGGATTTGTTTGCTGAAATCGATTTTTTTAAATTTTTTGTTGTTGTTTTAGGTTGATTAGGGACCAAGCTATCCAAAAATGTTGGGGTTCAACTCCCCCCCCCCCGCCCCCCGAGAGTCATTTTTGAAATCGGGACCCCTATGAACGAGGATATGGCTTTCGCCGCCAATAATTGTTGGATTTTCATGATCTGAAGTCCATTCTCAGGGTTTTTCATTCGGTTGGGAATACCAATTTACTGTGTCAAACTCGGGATTGATTTCAGCCAATAAGTTTTGGATTTACATGATCTGAAGTTCATTCTGGTTTTTTTTCATCATACCGACCCCATCTATGATACACCTAAAGTCAAACGGAAGTAGGTCCTATCAGGCCCGTATCTAGACACCATTAAGCAGGGGGGCATTACCTTTCGGTAGGGGGGCGAACATTTTGAGGAAATTTTCGGAAAGGTCATTCTAACAGACTGTTGTAATCATCATGCTATGTAGTTACCTAGGCGTCTAATAAGCATTTTAAAATAAGTATTCAAACAAAAACAAAATAGCTTTTTTAGGTTAATATAAGGTACTGTGTATACTTTAATGATTGTTAGCAATTTCTGAGCGGGGGGGCGAGCATTTCACGCGGGGGGGCCATGCCCCCCCCGCGCCCCCCTGTAGATACGGGCCCGGGTCCTATTGACTACCGGAGGTAAATATCAATTTCCAGTGTCAAACTCAGATTGATTAAGGCCAATAATCTTTGGATTTTCATGATCTGAAGTTCATTCTGGGTGGCAAGGACAGCTGTCTAGACGTTCGTAGTGGACGAAAAACAAGGTTGACTCACATGGATTTGATATACAGCCTATGTTTGTCGTTACTGTTTGAAATGTGTAATTGTGCAAGTGTGCCGAGGTTCTCGTAGCAGAAACGTAGGACGTTAATCCCCAATCCCATTAAATTTTATTTTCCTCCCATTGCACTTAAATGGACTGCTATTATTTTACAACTAGGTATAACTGAGACTGAGAGAAAACAATAAAGAACCTAGAAGAGAACGCAGGGCTGGCGTGTTTGAAAAAGATAACATAATTATACTCTCAGAATGCTGTAGAGTATGTTTAAGTACGCTGTAACCCCCACAATTTATTGTTTACTGGTAGAACTGTTAAATGATTCGAATAACTCTAATCCTAATAAGGGAACTTTGCCACAATTGTTTCGCCAAAGACATTTGAAGAATGATGTGACGCAAGAAAAGGAGAGAGAGAGAGAGAAATTGGGTTTTATGTCCACTCGATACAAACTAGGTCATTTCGGGACTAACATACGTTTCAATTTTATTTCAATAATTCGCTTGCGCGTTGTGGTCTTCTAGCAGTGAGAGGAAACCGAAGAACCCGGAGAAAAACAACGATGGTTGGACAGACAACCCTATTCCTTGTCACGTACAACCGAGGAATCGAAACCACGCCATTTGACTTAATGACAGACACTATGATGCAGCGCATACGCGCTAATCATTCAGCCATCCAAGCGCCGAAAATGCGTCGAACATATGACAAATCAAAAATAAGTTCAAAATATGACAGATCAAAACAGTGATTTTTTGTAGTTGTGATCATTCTAAAATGAAACTATGAAAATATACGAAACACTTCAAATACTCAATTTTACAAAGAAATGAAACTTACCTGTCACCCAGATTGGTGATTTGACTTCATAATGTCCGCTTCATGGTTCCATAGCAGTCATTAACCCCAGTTTATAGAATGTATTTAGGCAGATTACAGCAGAATCGTGAGAATGGTGATACAAGCATCAAATTTGGCACAACTGTTCTCCAAGGATACTTATCAAATCTGCCCAATTGGCCAATTGAAAATCCAAGATGGCGGCCATCTTGAAAAGTGGCCATGCGAAGTTGATGTTTTGCTTAGAAATATTTGTAGTTGTCCGATTTGCATGATCAAGTGTCTATTCCCATGTTTTAAAGCCTGCTGAACTACATTTTCCTGTTCAAAAAGGACTTCGAGACATATTTTCACAGTAAAAGCACTCTGAGACATATTATATATATATACACACAATAGGTCCTATACATATCTATTTTAATTTATATAACAAATTTACATTAAAAACACGATTGTCTGTCTTTCTTCACATATTTTTCTCACTTCGCATGTTCATTCATGAATTGCATACGTTTGCATGTCTTTGCAATGTAAGGGTTGTAGTGTTAGAGGTAGTACCAAAATCGAAACCACATATTTTCTATTTGTTTGGTGGGGGGGGGGGAATCAAATGCGTGTCAGAGTCTTAGTCACTGGCCCGACACTGCTAATTGACGTAATATACAAACATTACAAGCAACACCAGTATATATCAAATCGAATGGAGGATCTTCGAACTGCATTAATTTATATAAAAAGAATTTTTTAGATGTTTAACTAATTTTAATATTCATTCACCTTTTGCATAATGATGTTCAATATCATTATGCAAAACATATAGGGTTTACATGCTATTTTAAATTTACAGTGTTACCATTTGGACTCAGCAGCGACACTTTGATTTGTTTACTAAAATAATTCGAAGGAAAGCAAGTTTTAGTATACTTTAGTATACAGATCGTACTTGACTGCCCAAGCTACAGATGTAAACGAATGATCAGAGAAGTCCTGGAATTGTCCAAAAGCTAGTAAATCACGTTATGATGCTGTATGATCATGAAATTCATCACAAATAACAAAAAGGCGCAGTTTTTTGCAAGTTGACATGTCTGTATAAACAGATTTCTTTATATATTCGGGGGTTGAATGGCCGAATGGTTAGCACATATCTATCATAAAGCCTATCATTGAGTCAATTGGCGTGGTTTCGAATCCCCGAATGTACGTGACAAGGAGTAGGGTCGCCTGTCTAATCTCGTGGGTTTTCCCCGGGTCTTCCGGTTTCTTCCTACTGCTAAAGACTCCTACGCACAAGCGAATTGTTGAAATAAAATTAAAACCCTATATGTTTGTGTGGAGTGGACGTTAAACTCTCTCTCTCTCTCTCTCTTCTCTCTCTCTCTCTCTCTCTCTCTCTCTTTGACATAGTATTTGTTTTATCTTACTTAATGCAGCTTGTTGATCGGCACCGTGTTAATATTGTTTATGTATCGTACTCTGAATAAAACTATTATCTATATAAAGCCATGGGCATTCAATGTTATTTAAAATAATCGACCAGTCGCCAATTTCACTTTAAAATAATTAATTGTTTCATTACTTTTCTGGACACAGAAGTAAAATCGATGTCGTTTTTAATCCTAATCAATTAACCCTTATTTTTGTAATATAGACGTCAAAGACGTCGATGTTCAGAATAATAAAAAAAAGACAATGTGCACAGTGCAGTGGGGTCAATTCAAAAACCTATAATTATTTATTTTTGTAATTTACTGAGAAACAGAACAATGGATATCGTAAGGTACTAATGGTTCCGACCGAAGGGTATTTATTGACTTTCAGACCATATACTTTACAATTACTCCCACCAAAAGGCTTATAGTCCTATTATTATTACAATCGATCTATCCTAATGTACATTATGATCAACCAATTCAATGTCACATTGCTTTCTACAGAATATACGCAATGTAAAACACAGCAGGTGTCTGGTTACTGATTAAGACTAAGATAGGCACTAGACATTTTAAAGAACTTGCAGGTACCCTAACATCTAAATAAACCATTGTAAACCAAACAATTCAATTTACATTTGTTAAAAGGAGGTTTATATACGTCATTATTAATAGAGACAAGGCAGGTAACAGCAATAAAAGACAAAAACAATAAAAAAATAATTTAAAGGTCTTCATTAATTTTTTACATTAAATATTTTATATTTGTCATCTAACAAAGCAGAAATTCTGAGGTGCACTCTGTGATGTCCCATTTGCTTAGTTTGCCTAATGGTTAATCTGTTACTGACCACGTCTATTACAGTAAGCAAAACAAGACATATCCGGTTCTAAAACATTGTATAGCGTTTACACACTAGACCAGTCAATTTATGGAAAAAAGAGGTCAAGCCATAAAAAAAACTTGACATAAAACGTTTTTGGATGGTTACTGGTAGTTTCATGTGTACTGAATGAAGCCCATAAGTTTACCAAAATGGGAGTATCGAAAAGTCACAAATTTTGGTAAATGCTAGGTTTTTTAAGTCATTTTCCTATAAAAAGTACAACATCGACAGACACCAAATCGTCAATTTCTGAGAGAAACACATGAAACTGGCGCCTTTCTCTGGGTTGCCAGAAACCCGAGCAACTTTGCTCAAAAACGCGTCAATCTCAGTTTGACGTGCTTTACAACGTTATAGTTTGCATGAGAATTACTGTTATACATTTCGTAGAACCTTGACGTTGGCTCACTAACCTGGAGGTCCTGTGTTCGGTTAGCCGAGAAATTCATCGGGATTTACTGGCGTGGTTGCCCTTGTCAGTGGTTCAGGTGGTCCCATGTACATATGAATATGCACGTAAAAGAACCATTGTCAGCTGAAATTCAATGTAAGAGTAGGTCGTAGCGTCGCTGCCCAAACAAAATGTGGTAGTAAATGGTATAAGGGATCACTTAAAACCGCTGAGTATATGTTCATATTAAAAGACGGTCCAAAGCCTCTACTTGTATGTTCATAATACATTTATATGATTATAAATCAACTGTTTAGGATTTTCATGTACACTGATTAGACAAATGTTAGCCAACTTGGTTTTTGAACAATATTTATTGCCGTAACGGACCAGTAGCACAACTATGTATGTCTTCAAATGAACAGAATGGTTTATAATACATTTGTATGATCTTTTACACAGATTATAGGTGAATGTCAGCCATCTTGGATTTTACCTAGTTTTACCGCTTTAAGGGATACTTAACATTACTAGGTGTATTTCCAAATAAAAGAATTACCCCAGAAACATTAATTACATGTTAATACTACATTTAAAGCGTTTTAAGCCAATAGTTAAGGATTTTCTTGTTCGTTGATTAGGCAAATTTTGACCAGCTTCGATTTTATCGCTTTTCAGTGGGCAAAATTTGGTAAACTTTTACGTTGTAATAAAGTAAACCTAAATATCGCAAGGGGTATTTAGGGGTAACCTGATGTTGTGGCAAGAAAAAAGATGTGCAAGAAACCCTTTACCAATCTGTTCTTCCTAGAATCACGTGTGTTATTGTCTGTATATCTAAGACACGTGGTGGTACTTTTCATTAACCGAGCAAAATATGCTAAAATAAGCGCGATTCTCAGTTTGCTGGGCTATACAACGCTATAGTTTGCATCACATTTACTGTTATACATTCATAGAACCTCAAGGCTAGGAGGGTGTGCATTTTCCTTTTTATTCCACTGTATGAGAAAGCCCACTGTGGAATTTTAAATGTCAAATCACATTCCATTTAGTATGTAAATCATATGCCACATATTATAGTAAAGCCAGCGTTTTGACTAGTCTTCCATATATTGGATACTGTATGTAAAACAAGGCGTATCGGTTACTGTTTGTTATACGCATATTCCTGAAGCAATGGCCCGAGAAATCCATCTTTGGCCATCGCTGGATTAGTGTCTGATACCTGAGCTTTTGGGAGAGTATGTCTATTCTTGCCGACCGATCAAATCCATTCCAAGTAAGGCAATATGACAACCCTTCGTTTAATCTGAGACCCCTAATACTTTTGAAAATGATTTAAGGTATTGAAAACGTTGAAAGTATTGCACGTCTCCAAGCAGTATTGTTTACATTGTATCCATTTTGATAGCCTCGTTTGTCACGCAATTAGTTTTTCTGCAATATTCTGCTATCCACTGGTTAACGTTATTATGTAAACATGTTTGGTCCAATATGGAGCTCTCTTTAAAGCGTAATGATACTGTTACGCAGTTAGCTATTTGTTGTTTATCGAACCGAAATTTGCTTCCTTTACAACAATGTGTAGACACTGCTTAAAGGGAATAATGCTCACGATCACTGTTCGTAAATTTAAAAATAAGATGCATACCCAGAAATCATTCGACGGGAATTTTCTTTGCTATTTTCTATTTTTCGTCAAAAGATGTGAAACACATCGAGAAAGGTCCGTTAGAATAATAAATCCTATAAAAATCACTAGCAAGATCACAGAAGACAGCCCTATATTGGTTTCCGATTGAAGCATATTCACTTCACTATTTTTTAGCCTACGTGCCTTTGAAAGTGTGAGTTTATCTATTTTAATTGCGTTTTGTTGCCTTTGTGTATATATGTGCAAATTTGTTATATTCCATAGCTTTATTGCGCATGGGCAAGCACACTGACACAGACTTCCCAGACATGGATTTTGTTTAAATGGTATTATTTGTTCTATTGGCGATCCACTATTAGTCGTAACAATGGAGGCTGTTTCCGTGTTCGCTGATGGAGAAACAGTGTCCCCTAAATATGTTGAAGAGTCTGATGACGTCGTGGTAACGTCTAATGATGTCGCTGGTGCCGTCGTGGTATCTTCAATTGACGTCGATATTGCCGTCGTGATGTTGGTTAAAGGAGTTGTTTGGGCTACAACGGAACCTTCTAATGATACAGGCGACGTTGTGGTATCTTCTATTTTCGTTGTATTTAACGTGGTATTTTGTAATGACGCCACTGTGTATGCCGAAGTATATTCTAACGAATTCTTCGTTGATGTTGTATTTTCTATTGGTGTCGCGGTAGTGGGTATCTCTATAAAACAAAATCAAATGAAGTCGAATATTACAGAATACCCTTTACGTAACAATAACCTTTCATTTTTTCGATAGCAGTACTATCATAGGTGACTATCGTGTTACTTAAACATGCATTATGCAAGAGCTATATATTGGCCTATTGAAGGTCTTTCTTTAGGCCTGAATTATTGTATAAATTATTATTTAAACATTAATTAACAAATTCAGACCATAATTAACTCTCGGTCACATCGCTAGCCTGCGATATATGGTGGATTATGATCTGATTTACTGCATCACTTTCCTTCTCGATTTAATTATTGAATCGATAATCGACACTTTTTACCGTACCGACTTAAGATATGTTGGATAATCGAGACTATGTTTTTTACCGCACCGACTTGAATGAAAATCGAGACTATGCTCTTTATGCTTTTTACCGTACCGACTTTAGATATGATATGGTCGAGACTAGGTGGAAATTTCTCTGGCTTAATATTCGGTTCAAAATTGATCAATCTGACTGAAATTTTCAGCAAATTGTCCTTACATTATCTAGTTTTTAACTATCATAATGAGCTCTTTATCTAATCTCCCATAATGTATCTTTAACAGTCATAACGTCGGTCAATAACATAATAACATGATTGTCTACGATATACCTATTGTGGAAGCAGACGTCAAAAGACCACAGAAGTCCATCAAAATATAACAATCATTAAACATGGCAGCTGACCCCTGGGGTTTTTTGCACCATAGTTCAATTAACACCACCAATGGCCAATCCTTACTTATTCACAGTTTTTCATATATAATAAACCATTTTCCATCAATCGTTCTTTTATTGTCCTAGGACAATTGTGAAAATGGACGCTAAGGTCGACAGCAAGGTAATTAATCGTTTAAAATAAAAACAACTCTAGTGATAATTGGGGCCATCATTTTAGAAAACGTGTCACAATCTAATTATTTCAACTCACTACATACTAGTTCATAACAGTCTTATTTTCTGCCACGGCCTACTCTTATTTAAATTTGGGGGGATCTTTAGCTTGAAAAGCATCATGCAGCTAGTATACACGAAAATTGTACGCCATCGTATCCGGGAAGGACGTCCCGATAGTGAGCCAGCGTCCTGCTTTCCGCTTGGAAAGTAGCCGAGATCCAAAATGTAAGATTTTGGTCTTGGTCTTTAAGACCAAATGAATGTGAATAGATAGTATACATAAAAAACAGTGACATTTTGGTAAAATCATAACTAGTGTCAAAATATCCGTGTCAAATTCTACCTGTTATTGGACGATGGTTAGTACACTAAATAAGGTAATGTTTTCCTGGGAAATAAAGAGTTTTATTCCATATTTGGAATAGAAACTAACGTCAAGGCTAATCTTGGACGTGCAGGAATTGGGGGGTATAAATTAAGGTGTAAAGCGAACTGCATTAAAGTTCGCCCCTATTATTCCAAGCAGCCATTATCTGTCGAGAACAAAGAACCTTCAAAGTCAATTGAGCTTTGTAATAAAGTTGTTATACCATTGATGCTGTAGTGTTCTAGCGATCACAAGAACAAACACAACAAGGAAAGAAGTCCAATAGTACTACAGTGGTCATTCTCGATTAATGATAAGGGATCGTAGCATAATGTGCTCAAAAGGATAAAACCAGGGATATACTTCGACCCACCGCGAAATATGTCCACCCGCGCAATTTTGATGCGAGTAAATTACATATAACTGAAATGCGCGGGTTATTCGTTAGGGCGAAAACGTTGATATTTTACGACCGTCCCTTATTAGTAATTTTTTATCCGGTGCTAAAGCATTATAACCATTATAGCAAGGAATTTTAGCCAACCCAGCACTCGACCGCATTGTGGTTCCGACGAATGTACAATACACAACTATAATATTCAAACTTACCGATTTCACAAAGATTTCCACTAAATCTAGTTAAACAGCTGCATCTGAAGGAAGACCCAACTTCTAAACACCAACCACCATTTTCACAAGGCTTACTCGAACACTCTTCGACACCTTAAGATAACCAATACAAAGTTCAGATATTTGACTTTAGCATTCGCTTAATTGATTTTGAAGCACAGATCATCCCATTTTCGATAATCCAAGCACGGCTAACTTCAAATTATGGAACACCTCTAACAGGGTGAAGTGTCATTGCACACAGCTCTTAATTACAATCCTTTAATAATCAAATACATTACATTTTTCTAGGCCAAAACTTTACCCAATATTTTTCTAGAAGATAGCAAAATGTAAACTTTTGTAATAAATCTCCGGTTTCAATATAACCTCCAAAACCACTGACACATTTTGATAAGCTATTACACATATTCAGTATATCATTCGTCTTACCTGAAAAATCTGATAATTTCATTCCAGCAGGATAACCATAGCCCTGTCTTGTATAAATACCATACATCAACACCATAAACACGCCACGAGCTTTGTAATGCGTAATGCCATGTACCACAAATCCGTCATATACGAAGCCATTACAACCAGTTATTTGTTTAGAGGAAAGTAAGGATAACGAGGGACCTGCAGTAAGGAACGCGGAGGGCAACAGTACTAAAGCGTAGGACTCATAATCGGGAAATACATCCGCATCTATCACATACTCGTTGGTGTACTTATTAATTGGCGGTACTACCATCATAAAAGAATCTCCCTTATAAGAATCATATCTGAAAGAATCTGAAGTAGCTCCCGTCATGAGCATCACCACCAAGACAGGTTTGCTACTCAGAAAACAGAACACATCACTTTGTACAAGATTAAAAGTTGCAAACGTTTGAGAAGACAATGTGTTAGAAACCCCCTTGATGGTAAACGTAGTCCCGTCAGTCGGAGCTATCACCCGTAGCATAGCATCATATTTTTGTCCAAAGGGAGCTTTAATGGTAAAATTCTTGCCGAACTCGGATATTGGCGGCAGCATTTCTACGATATGGTCACAAATGGCCTCTTTTGGTAAGGACACACACTTGCATCCGGATAGAACAGCAACGGGTTTGTTTGAGGTCACGAGCGTACCCGTAGTATCTCTAAGACAGTACAGATTAACCACGTCGTAGGCATCCATGTGAAAAGTTATTTTCATCCCGTCTGTGAAACTGCTACTGGACCAATCAGTACCTTCGCGGCATTTATTTACGTGTGTGCTTTTTATTTCTACACGTACCGTTGTTCCGTTCTCTACAGCCACCACAACTATCTGGGCTGGAAATTAAACAACGCATATTTTAGTATTAGGAGCAATTGTGAATGAATAGTTGTAAGCTATTATAGGGGATTGTTTTTAAAAGAATACATGTACACAACGACACTTTATTATCTAGCTGAACTCCTCAAGCGAAAAGGGGTATTTGGTTTTAAAAGTTAATCCCAGTCATGATTTCTGATTAGATCAAGACTGTATCATGAGTGCTCCGGAGATCACCCTTGTTGAAAACCTATTTTTAGCCCAACTGGTACAGACATTAAAAATAATGATATCCCCAGGCTACTATATAATGAAGATACCCACTGATACCGAATATTGGGCCTCTGATAATTTTGATACTGAAGATAAGCGTGTCTTTAATAACTTTGATACTGAAGATGGGCGTGTCCAAAATATTGATACTGAAGTTGACTATAATGGAAATCTTGATGCTGAAGATAACTGAAGATGGACGCGTCTAAACCTTTTGATACTGAAGATGACTGAAGAAAGGCGTGTCTATAAATTTTGATACTGAAGATGGACATGCATATAAATTTTGATACTGAAGATGGCTAAGATGGGCATGTCTAAGGATTTTGATACTGAAAACATGAAGGTGGACAACTTTGCTTCTGAAGATGACTGAAGATGGGCGTGTCGAAAGATTTTGATACTGATAAGGAACGTGTCGAACGATTTTGATACAGAAAATGACTGAAAATGGACGTATCTAAAAATGTTAATACTGAAGATAAAGAAGATGTATTTAAATATTTAAGATGACTGCGTTTAAAGGTATTGATCATGGTTGTGTCTACAGCTATTGATATTGTCGGCGTATTTTTACGAAAGATATGGATACGACGATAACGCTGCTGATGAAGAAGACGGTTGTGTCTAAAGATATTAATACTTACGAATGACGATAACCTCGAGACTCAAAGTGCTGATACTGGAATAAAGTGTTGGCATTGAAATGAAATGAAGTGGAGTTTAACGTCATATTGTTTTTCTCCGAACTGAGCTAATGAAGACGGGCATACGCCATGTGCTATGATGGAAATTTTGCCCGGCCAGCGGAACGACGGCCTACTCTTATATCGAATACCAACTGTCAAGGGATCTTTTACATGAAAGACAATGTGTACACGGGACCTCGGTTTTCTTCCCATCCCAACGACTAGACAAATGTCCTTGCATCACTGACAAGGGAGAATCACACCGGAAAATCCGGATGAACTCTCTCCGCCAATTCAGGGATCGAACGGTTGGCATTGAAGATGACTATATCAAATGATGCTATTGTGACGAATGTGTTATTCACATATGCTAATAATAAAGGTGTTAAAGCTAAATTTAACCATATAACCAAAGATATGGATTAAATCGTGTCGATATTGATGTAAACTGTCTTGTCTAATATCGTGTCTATTATGTCTTATATAATATTACTTACGTCCACCGGAATCGTTAATGTCGTCATTCTCTATAGATGCTGTGATATAATCAGTTCCAAGGGAAGGTACTGGTAAAACTAGAAAACCCTCAGCTGTAAAGCTTCTGTTCGTGTAGCCATAAACTGAAACTTTTGCCGATGATTCGATAGATACGGCTTTTTTCTTCAATACTGTTGCAAATGGCATGGGTAAAACATCGCTATTAAACACATGGTGGAATGATTCCCCCGCATTAATAGTAATTTCCTTTGTGAATCCCGATTCGTGAAATGTTAGCCGTACGTCAGTAACATTTCTTGCTGTTATAACCACCACATTGTTGTTGCTTGTCGGATCGTGATTAAGAAGAAATGACATCACAAAATGAGTTCCCCAGTGATCTATATCAGTACCTAGAAAATAATAAAAAGCTATGAAGTGGGTGACACCAGTTTTTTCTCTACGTTTCTGATATACGATACAATAAATATTTCGCCGTTCTATGTGGGGGCGCAGTGTTGGCCAAGAAAGTTCCCGTGATTTTCGGGCGTGGTTTTCCAGATTAAGCTCAAATGTGGAATACCACCTCGAAGGTCAACGAATTTCAACAAGGTTTCCATAAATCTTAAATATATTTGGAGAAACACGAGCAAAACCAGAAGTGGGAACGCGCTTGGAATGGTGCTCGAACTTTCTGTTTTTCCTCGTCCGATATCCCCATTCAGTTTACATCCGACGTGTTGCATTTATTATTATACTTATATTTACTTACCCTGACCCAAGGCCATCACCAAACACAGCAACAACTTAAAACATAAAAGAATATAGACATGACAAGGATTAATTGGAGGCGTTTGGAATTTTCTATTTAATTTGCTGGACCATAGATAGTTTTCCTAGATCACCTTGTAAGTGTAAATGGTATTACATTGGCATATATTGGGTCCGAGGACAAATATCTTGTCGAACTCTTGTGATAAAAACACAACATATCCAAAACATTTAAAGTGATTATTTTATTTTCAAAAAAATATCCATGCTTCAAGTTCATTGAAAATATATAGTGATTGGTGCAAATATAAAACAAAAAGTGTAAATATAAAGTGAATTGTGTAAATATAAAGTTAATGGTATAAATATAAAATGGACGGTGCTATATAAAATTAATGGTGTAAATGTCTTATTTGATGGTATATATGTTTTATGGAAAATCAATAACGAAGACTTAGTAAGTCACATAAAAGAAAACCAAATACGAACAATCCGAACCATTAAACATGAAAGACCCATCTCGCTTCCTTTAAATCAATTACATTTTAAACATACTTAAATGTAGCAGTTATAAACTATTTTCATTTTCAAGAATAATCCCATGGACGAAGTAAAAATGTTAAAATCTGATCAAAATAAAGAATAATAATCTTGAAGTGGCATTTAGTGATTGGAGAACACAATAACAGAACACAATTTTTATGGGAAACAATCACTGGTTTTATTCTAATATCACGAAGTTTCGACAAGTATCCTCTTATCGTTATCAAGCACAATGACATTTAGTAAACTTGGGTTTAATATATAAGAGTTCATGATGAAGCCATTTACAAAAATTAAATAATAATAACTATAAGAAGTAAAGGATTAAACAAAAACAACACAATATAATTGGCCCATTGTCGAAACGTCGTGATATTAGAATAAAACCAGTGATTGTTTCCCATAAAAATTGTGTTCTGTTACAAAATAAAGAAACCAAATCGCCATATTAAAAATATATAAATTTATTGTTGCATCAAGCTCCTGATGAAAATTTATTGCATATTGAATGGATAACAATTGATAAAAGAAACTACTTTGATTCTTAAAATGAAATTTTTGAAAATAGCTACTTACTTTAATACAGATGGATTGTGGCATTGTTATCGTGCCAGAGCAAGCTGATAATGAATCCGCTTCCTGTATAGTTTAGACTTTAATTGTTTTATTGATTAGTCAGCACGCCTCTACACATTTAATACATATCCAGTCGCCTGTATGAAATGGAAATGGCATGAAGTAAAGTTTGTTGCCTTACTTTTCTGCACCTACAGGGATAATGAAGGATGGTGCGTGCCAGAGGGCGGCGATTCCAACGCTCCTGTCCACATCCTCCGTCCTGTATCACTGACAAGGTGAAACCACACCGGAAAATCCCAGCGAACAAAATCCCTTAAATTTCTCTCAACCAGCATTCCAGTGGTTTCTTGTTCTAATGTTCAGTATTATATCTTATAGTAAAAAAATATAAAAAAAAAACCGAGTTGCTTCTAAATGTTTTATAAGGTTATAAAACCTTGCAACGTACATATCGAAACCAGGAGAAATTCGATATTCATGTACACGAAATCAAATTCACTATTGTCAAGATAATCAACCTATGTATTAGATAAAATAGAATATTTTAACAACTTTACAGCCTAAATATAAAATTGACACGGAGCCAAAGTTTCAGTTTTTTTTCCAATTTGAACATTCCCCGTGAGTTGCGTATCGAGAGAGTTCTTGTGAGACCAGTTCCAGTCCCCCCCCCCCAAAAAAAATTACCAATTATAATACATAACACGCCAAGTCCAAAATATTCTTCCGTTTTTTGAGCTCCATTCCATTATTCCAGCACTATCGCAGTTATAGCGAACCATCGGGTTAGCGGTACCACTAATGCGTCGATCGTGAGGAGACAGATTGCGCAACAGCCAATGCCTGATGATCTCGTTCACAAGATTTTTCTAGGGCATCCCCTCCCCTACCACGACCACTTCAGGTTTATCTCACCCGAGACATTCGCCGCTGACTCCTTCACACCTCTGGCATTTAATACCAAGCCGTTTCCTTTGCAAAGCCTCCTTTGCAAATTTATAACGGAAATTAAGGACCAAATATTTCTGTTTTAATTGAGACTTGTGAACCTGACAAATGTAGATTTTCGCATTATCTGCCTGGAGCTACATCCTCATTATCTATTGATTTAATATTTGAACAGCCTATTGACCATGAAAAGGCGCGCGTTATTGTATTTAAATTCTAATCTCGAGAAGATAAAAGACGTATTTTAAAACTATTTAATGGCTACTTTGATCCCAGGTAATGGCTACTTTGCGATTTTGCATTAACACTTTACATATATCACTTTATACATTACTTAATTTGCTATTAAACATATGTGTATTGTTTAAGGAGTGCTTAATGATTATTTTCAGAAAGCTTTGAATTAATATATAATGTATCAGAGAAAGGTGTTATCTTCCAATCTGTGATTTGCCTTGGCGAGTGTTTATTTCCCCCACTACTCTATTGATTGATGTTATATGACTGGTAGAAGATTCATGATTGCTAATTGCAGTCAGATGATGGAATAGAAATAAAATGTCTATATTATCAAATGTCAAACAAAAAAGCTTTAGTGACTCGGCAGTTCAAGTTATTTAGTCACGTGTGTGCGGACTGCCAACCATTATTCTTAGCTCCACAAATACTTACGATTTGGTTTGAAACATTTTTGGAACATTTATAAATCACACCGGCCGGTGAATCAATTCCAGGAAAACATCAGTTAACGGTGCCCTATACAATTGCTTAGATAAGTCAGGCAAAACGGCACCAGGATTGGTAGCAATGTCCATTGTTGTGGCCGTCAATTCTTTGCTTCACATTGTGTTTCAAAATGGAAATGGGTCTGCTCCATTGACTCAATATTACTTCAATATAACTTCATTTGGACGACAAATGCGTTTTGATATCAATCAAAATACATCTATCTCAGAGGCAACAGTTTATGGCAGCTGTGATATAACAAATATAAGCACAAGCATAAGTCAAAAATTAAACAACTTTAGATCTCCTTCAAATTGTTTTAACTTACTTAGATTTCAAAATGTTGAATCGCCGCAACTTACATTTTTTGCCAGGGTCTACAAAATATATAGTCCAATTTACACTTAAATTATTCTCTATGCAGTCTGAAATAAAATTGGCGCTTCCTCTTACGTACTGAATATTCAGACTGTACCGTTTCAAAATCAACGAAAGAGTCTTTGGCTTTGATTCTTGGATTTCTCTAGAAAGGTAGGATACATTAGTAGCATTGACTTCAAAATATTTGACCGCTGCAACTAGTCCATACAGTTCCTCATCAATAGTTCGAGGTATAAGATATAGGACGTAAATATTTCTGTCTACCGTCTTGCATCAATACGTCCACCACTCGGGGCCTGTTTCACGATTTTTAACTGAGATAAGATCCCAATTTTAGTAATTTGATTGGATAATATTTGATTGATTTTAGTGCTTAGCCAATCAAAATTTAAGTATCATCATTAGTTAAGATTTCGAGAAACAAGACCCAGTCCTTGTTGAGAATTGGAGTCATAAACACAGGACTGTTCCCTATAATATTATCTTTTAACTTTTTGAATGCTACTTGATCATTTTCTGACCACTGGAATTTCGCGACTTGACCATTAAATATTACATGACCTTAGCTTTTCTTCAGATTTACGACGAGATTTTACCCTGAAGAGTGCTTCGAAGAGTTGCCTCAGTGAGCTCAAATGGTTGATGCAGGAGGTGCATACGACCACATCGTCTATGTCACCAGTTACTCAGTATTAGGGCTGCCTGTATGGCAACGCACGGGCGTGCACGCGCGTGCGTGCATGCGCTTGCACGTAACCTTGCACTGGATAACCTTTAGCGCATGTGTGACCCCTTGCACGTGCGTGACCCCTTGCATGTGCGTGGCCTAGTTCGTCGTGACCTTGCACGTACGGAGAGAGAAAGAGGGGCGCACGGTAAAAGAGAGAGAGGGGGAGAGGGAGGAGAAGAAGAAGAAGGGGGGAGAGAGGAGGGGGGGGGAAGAAGTGGGAAACAACTCTTTTTGCATTGATTAAGTTGGCCCTGAAAAGGGCCGTTGCCGTCACAAAAATGTGAGGATACGACGCACTTTATGTCGGTTACGTTTAATGGCCTCCACTAATTCAGGGGGTGTTTTTAATACCTCGTCAGGTAAGACGAAGATATCGCCAGGGGTAATCACAGCAAGAGTATGACCCCTGAGATACATGCGAGTGTCCCTGCTGCCATTCTGATACTGAGAGACGGGTGTCGTGTCGTTTTATAACTGTAAGGACGAATATATTTGAGGGGTATGACGTCACAGACGAGTCCATTCATGGGCTGGCGTCACAGCTCATTTTCAACACAATTTCGGCGGGGCCCAACTGTTGGGGGTGTCTGGCGGGGCTTTTACAGCAGACAATTTGTCTGGCACTGGGATTTTTACACTTGGTAGAGTCTAATTGTTCATTTTAAATTTGTTTCGTATGGTACCTCCAATGTTTAATCTTGCTCAATATTCGAGGCCCTTTGGGAGCGTCTGGCGGAGGAAAATTTGTCTGGCAGGACCTGTTTTGTACTCAGAGAGATGTATCTGATCATTTCAACTTGTTTCCGAGTGGAATCCACAATGTTTGATCTAAACCATTTTGTGGTGTCCTCTTTGGGGCCCAAAAGGCCAGACGCAGCAACTGGACCCCGGCAGACATCCGTATCTGAATATGCAAGGTTTATAAAGTTGTTAACGCGCTACTCGATCACAATGATGGTGTCATAAAACTTCCAACTGATGATGTAACTGATTTACCTAATAGATTTGCTAACTTCTTTTCTTCCAAAATTACGAAAATCAGGAATGATTTAAATAAGTCAGCTTCATCAGGCAGCACTACAACTAAAACCGTCCAGTCTAACGTAAACTGCAATCTAGAAGCAGATCATGAAATTAAAAGTTAATCTGTTCATCAAATTCAAAGTCTTGCATCCTTGATCCGTTACCTACCTGGCTTCTAAAAGAATGCCTCGACTGTATACTCCCTTCTTTTTAATGATTTTATATATCCTATACATTTATCTATCTATTGTAAAGCGCATCTGAACACGTATGTGGAAGTTAGCGCTATATAAGTGTTGTATAATAATATAATAATAAGGTTGCAGAGTAATCATTCCAGTACTCAGATATTGGTACCTCGTTCGTTTGACCAAAGTGCTCTGGGCTGCCGGTCTATGAGCATAACGTTATGCATCGTAGCAATCTGTTTCACAGAGAATTACGAATTATCTCTGTAATGGATGACTGTCTTCAACACTGTCATTGGCTCAATGGCTCGTGTATTGTTTACATAACACGTAACTGCTTCGCGCAAAATGATGCCTTTTACTCATTTTAATATCCATTTACACTAAATAGGAAATATTTTTTAACTACAGATACTTCAAACGTCTTTCTTTATTATTCTTATACTTCAAAAAAATGTTGATTTTGTCGGAGGAAAAAAGTAGATACCGGGGACTCATTAAGTCGCGTCGATGTCATCCTTATCAGTGATTGTAGCGACCTTGCGAATATTCACTACTGATCAGTGTGGCATCGTAGGTTGTACGTTGGGGGCTAAAAGTAGATGTGATGCAACGTTATGCATCGTACGGTGTACGTTGGAGGCTAAATATAGACGCGATGTAACGTTTTACAGCGCATGTGCAACGTTATACAGCGTAGGGTGTACGATATCGAACGTTTGATGACGTCACGAAATAAGAGGATAAAAGGACGGGACGCGACAGCTTCTGACATTTTCATGCGATCACTGAGCGAATCAAGATGAGTTTTTCATTACGACCCGTGGACAGAAGATACAGCCGATTGTTTAGAACCGAATCGCTATGTGTGGAAATAGACTTTCTTGAAGATTGGACTCACGTTCCAGCCAACGATGTAGCACAACAACCACACGACACCTTTGAGGCCAACATTGAGGAAATTCGCCGAACCTTGGACGTCAGAGAAAGTGACTACGTTAGAATTGTCATTAGTCACCTAGGACTCAAATCACCGATCTGGTTACCGTTCCGTGAGCATCGCTTGTATCAAAATATCATAATACGCCAATATCCCAACGGCATGAAAAACCGAAGGGGCGTCCATAATATCATGCAAGTGAGATTAGTCAGGCGCCCACAAATGAATTGGGCACCCAAAACGCGTGATAATCTTTAAGATTCCAACAAGTCGAATACGTTAAAGTCGTATTTCTTCATTCTACTGTTTATAATGTTCGTATCAAAATATCATAGTACGCTAATTGAAATTTTCCTTCATTTTCAGGTGCAAACCCTATTTTCCAAACTTTTCTGGAGGAAATTCCTCCCTGGCCATTGCTGAATTGGCTTCTGATACTTGAGCTTTTGAGGCAGTGTGTCTGTTCTTCCATTCAATAAGTACAGCAACATGACAGCCCTTCGTATAATCTGGGGTCTTCCCCATTTACCACTGTTTAAAGCGTAACGATATTGTTCGGCAGTTAGTTATTGGTTGTTAATCGGACTATTGACCAGTCATAATATGGATCAGAAATTTGCTTCCATTACAGCAATGTTAAGTGGGATTTATAACGCTAATTAAACGAAACACTGCGAGGAGTATGGTAAGCCATACCTAAGGTAGGCTATATTGGACCACTTTTAAGTTGCTGTATTCGCGGGCTTGAATAGCAGGAAAACACTTTTTAAAAATTTGCTCCCGACGGCTCTATCTCCGCGACGTGGACTATAAACAATTGATTAGTTGATTGAGATCGTCAAATTTTCTTGGGGAGGGTAGTTCGAACGCCTATGGAGACCCCGTTCGCCGTGGACCGTCAAGTGTACGTACATCGGCGCCCCAAAAGACGCATCAGTGCCCTCACAAGCCTTTGCTAGCTACGGGTCTGATTAAGCTTTCATATGTTCGGGCGCCATCTTATATGCACCCCCTGCCCCCCCTCCCCGGATCCACGCCTGTTTCTAACTGATGTCTGTGTGTAAAATTAATGTTACTGTTGGGTCAACGAGGTTTTAATTGAAAGAGATTTTTTAATTGGGTATTTTAATTAGCAAGAATGGTATTTGGATTTGCAATAAGTTTGAATAAAAGCCTAACGATTTGACTAATTATTTCAGTTTGAATTATTTGTTATTATTATTTCAGTATTTATTAAAGAAAGACATTCTATAGTTTTGAAGCTTTACACTAAACAACACTTGTGGTTAGTTAGGACGATGCAAGAATTCTGAATTAAGGGGACAACATCAATAACGTACTGAAAAAAGATATTATGTACATTGATGCAAAGTAAATTAAAACGGTACACAGTTAGTTTAATTATAATAGAAATAGAATTGAGTAAATACCCTTTCATATAACAGTCATACAAATAGTTCAAATAACACTGACTATTATACATATTAAGTTTAAATAATTAATATTCTAACCCTAACTTTTCAGTGCATACACGACACAATACCAGGCTTCTTAGGTAATTATTTTGTCTGCGTGATAAATATGTATATCACATAGCGATCATCTGATCCAGGTCGGGAAAATTTGCCCGTGGTAAAGAAACCATTATAATATAAATTGTACAGCGATAACGTGATCTCGAACTCAACAATTTGCCTTCAGCCACGAAATCACCATAACGTGCACACCGATCAATTGAGAATTACCTCAATACACAGACGATAGTTGATAAATAAATCCGCAAGGAAAGGGGAATATTAGGTGCATGCCTATTGCAATATCAGATAAATGTTTTCTTGTTCGCTGCAGGTAAACGGACGGTTGAACTTTTAATTTTAGAAAACATTCAAGATAACCGAAAAGTGAATGCATTTGACGTTGTCCACATTAAAATTACAGAGGTTTGATGTGAAGTAAGAGGGCGATGTATTAACCGTTACGCAACCCTCCGTTACACTGCGGTTTAACATTCTGCTAATCGGCACCTATCAGGACGGTGATCATGAGCACATCTTTCCCTGAAATCGGCACTACAAATTTCTCCACCATGGACCACTTTCAAGGCAAACACCACACTGGAAAACGTCTATAGCAACAGAACAATATATCAGGTTATCAGGTCATGGTATGTTCCAGGACCATCATGGATTTAAGCTTAACACATCAGGTGTGCTTTTGATGTCATCTTTAATTTGTCACGACCGGATGTGACCATGTACATAATCATATTTATTTATTAAATGTGTAAATTATTTATTAAATGTATAAATTGTTATCATCTAATATGTATCTGTCAAATGTGTAAATTGTTATCATCTAATATGTATCTGTCAAATGTGTAAATTGTTATCATCTAATATGTATCTGTCAAATGTGTAAATTGTTATCATCTAATATGTATCTGTCAAATGTGTAAATTGTTATCATCTAATATGTATCTGTCAAATGTGTAAATTGTTATCATCTAATATGTATCTGTAAAATGTTTAAATTGTTATCATCTAACATTTATAAATTAGAAAGGATTGTTTACTGTTATGTGCAAATGCATATTGAAAATGTAAATCAATTTTTAGAGCAGTGGGGGGGGGGGAACTGTAGGACGCAGAGAAAACCAACGAGGTTGAGCACGTTAAAGTGTGAGATCGAATCCAGCCCTAATGACAAATATTCTGATCTAAAGCGCACGCGTTAACCCATTCAGCCGCCCAGTCCGACCAAACCTGAAATCGAACAGGGTTTAACCTTTCTGCGTTGTTTGGACTAATGAAGACGGACATACGCCATTCGGTGTGCAATGAGGGTCTACTCTTATTTCGAATTCCTAGTCTCCAGGATTATTCAAAGTGCACGCTAGTATGTACACAGAACTTGGTTTTTCGTCCAAATAAACCTATTCACCGCGTCTCAGAATATAATATATAAATCTAATCACTGTAACCAAGAATATAATTTATAAACCTATTCACCGTGTCCTAGAATATAATCCATTCATCTATAAACCTATTCATCGCATCTCAGAATATAATATATAAATCTGTGACCTAGAATATAATTTATAAACCTATAGACCCTGTCCCAGGACATAATTTATATTCACTGCGTCTCAGAATATAATATATAAACCTATTCACTGTGACCTGGATTGTCCCAGAATATAATTTATAAACCTATTTCTTATGTCCTAGAATATAATTCACGCATCTATAAACCTATTCACCGAATCTCAGAATATAATTTGCGGTGTCAATTAATACATTTATTATTTTGATTACCAAGTATTCGGTTGAAACAAACTACTATTGAAGTTACACGGGCTTAGATCTTTGTCCTTCAACAAACAGTATAGATCACTCTCTTTTCCTCGAACATAAGCAGCATGTCGCCCTATACCACTCCAGCTAGTTACCAGCACATCACATGTACTTAAAATATGTTGATCCAAAATCACCTTCTTGAATGCGTGGCACGTTCTTTCTGTCTCCGGTCCTTTATCAACATGTCCAATAGGACCGTCGCTTTCTATGAACATCCCTGGGAAAAGTGTTTTTGCCTTTAATCGGACTTCCAGGTTATCAGTCGTCAGAAATATTTTGTATTTCTTGGGGTTATTATATTTTTGGAATAGATTCCAGACCTGGGCAGTCTGGGCGAGAGTCATCACACGGTACTCACCGTTAAAATCAGTATTATTCGGATCGGGACCTATTCGTATTTGGGCACAAACTAATTTCTTTCCAGCCACTCGTGTTGCCACAAACTGCTGGTAACGTTTTTGTAATTCCGGTGAGAGCGTCATAATATCACGCCATATTGTAGCAAAGATTTCTGCCATATTCAAGTGTTTAAGCCAGGCGAGATTTTGGCTGTATAATTTATTCTGTCGGATATAATGGCTAAATTCACTATTAATCGTTAGATATGAAACGTCCCGTGGGAAATGTTCCATTATGTTGTCTTTTGTTAACTTTGCTCTTAATGCCCTTCCATTTCTGTCTAAAATGTGTTTTCTTTCACTTGATCTGTTTATAAACTCATCCTTGCTTAAAATCCAGTTAAAAGATTTAGGTTGAAGTGCTGCAGTAAAGTCACATGGTTTTTCTATTTGAATCCTGAATTTACTGTTTGTGGCATTAGCCATCAAATATATGGCTATGATACCCTTCTGTCTATCGCCCCACCCTCCGCAAATCATACCTCGTTTACAGGAATAAACAAAGTACTTATCCTTTAATCTCACAGCGGACAACCTTGTCTCCCTGTCAAATAATGATCCATAATAGAACCCGTAAAGAATGACGACAAAAAGAGTTGAAAGGACCCCGATCTGAAAAAAAACAGAAAGACGACATTCATGTTAGAATTACTCCAAGACAACCAACATTTTGAAATCCTTCCTACTAGTCGATCCGATTACTGAACAGATCTATATTTCGTTTCGGTTTTTTTTATACTTTTGATGTGCTCCAAATAAAATGAAATGGGGTTTAAGGTCAATCTGTTCTGCTCCTACTGGGCTAATGTCGAAGGGCATACGTCATACGCCGTACTACGGGCCTACTCTTATATCGGTTTTTCGTCCCATCCAAATGACTAGACAGCTGTCTTTGTCAGGCCATCCGTTCTGCACCACTGGCAAGGGGAAACCACACTGGAAAATCCCAATGAACTTTCTCGGCCAACGCAGGGACTGAACACACGACATTTAGGCTAGCGAGACAACGTCTTACATAGCTAGTCATTGTGGCCTCCACGACATGACAAGTAACATGAAATTTTGAAGTGTAAAAATGATACGAAATATGATCTGTGTTTTAATCAGATTGTACTACTTCATGGGCTGGGCGCGAGACAGACATTTATTCCCATGTTAACTCCGAAAACAAAATGTAGGTTAATGTCCTACTGTTCTGAATACGACATAGTGTGCTGTTATGGAGATTTTGACCGGACAGCGGCACTAAGACCTGCCCTTATATCGAATTTCAACTGCGTTTTTTACCTGCACGTCAATTTTTACACGCTGTGTCAATGCCCTACTCTTCTGTTCCGCCGGACTGATGTAGACGACATAAGCCATACAGTGTGCTGTGAGAGAGATTTTATCCGTCCTCCTCTTATATCTCAGTAGCAGATCTAGTATCTAATTGCAACTGCAAAGGGTACTTTTACTACATGCCAATTTGTACATGGGGCATCGGTGTTTTTTCCCACCCAAAAGACGTTTTCCCTGTATCACTGACAAGAGGGAGCCACTCGGGAAAATCCCGATTAACTTCACCAGCCAACGAAATGGGTTCCAATGCAAAATAGAAACAGAAATTTGGTTTTGTACCCACCTTGAATTTACTGAGCATTTCTTTAGAATAAAAAAGAGCTGCAATTAAAATGTAAAACATATAAAGCTGTCGTAGTGCGGTTTCCAGAACTTGCTAACGAGATAGGCATCGGTCGGGCGAGCCGATCACCTAAGTTACAGTAGAATATAGAACATATATACTATTCAAAAAAAAGTAGGGGATATATGATTTTGGGGGCATAATACTAAAATATGCAAATGACTACGAAAAAAGTCACTACAGAACCTAACAGAAGAAACATTTCCAGTTACATGTGACGCCCAAACGCACCAATAGCTACCGCATGGAATGCAGGTGATGCTTGGGATCATCATGGGGGTCCAACCCAAGATTTGCACGACTCTGACTTTGAATGTTACAGTCATTGTGGCATTGAATTCCAGGGTGGAAACATCAGTTTAATTGTTTTAGTGACCAGAAAACAAATTTTGATAATGCGTCGGCTTACCCAAAATGAAAGGTTACGTGCCCTTGGCATGCTACAGATCGGCACAACACAGGCGGTTGTGGCGCGGACGATGAATGTTTCTCAGTCTGTCATAAGCAGGCTATGGCCCAGATACCATGATACGCAATCTGTACAGGACAGACCACGCTCAGGTCGACCAAGGGCGACAACTCAAGCCCAGGATCGATTTATCCGTACCCTGGCCTTGAGAAATCGTGTCATCACAGCAAATCAGATCAGCGCTCGTCTTCAAACAGACACTGGTGTGAGAGTGAGTGGCCAGACGATTCGGAATCGACTGCATAGGGGTCACCTTCGCGCCCGACGTCCTCGCGTGATCCCTTGTTTGAGAGATCACCACATTCAGGCAAGACGTCGTTGGTGTAGGGATCGTCAACACTGGGATAATCGACGCTGGAGCAATGTGATGTTTTCAGATGAGTCAAGGTTCACTGTTGATTTTTTTGGACAGACGTAGGAGGGTGTGGCGTCGTCGAAACGAGCGCTTCCAAGACGTTAACGTCATCAGACATGATCGATTTGGGAGTGGTTCTGTTATGGTGTGGGGAGGCATCACTGTTGCTGGAAGAACGGCTTTACATGTTGTTACAGGGCGTGTTACAGGCCAGTACTACCGGGACAACATCTTGGCAGTCCATGTTGTGCCGTTCGCACGACGTCATGGCCGCCGTTTCATCTTCCAGGATGACAACGCAAGATGTCACAGGGCCAGGATCGTTACAGGTTACCTCCAACAACAGAACATCACCACATTACCTTGGCCAGCACTGAGTCCCGACCTCTCCCCCATCGAGCATGTCTGGGACATGCTTGGACAGAGGTTACGTCAACGTCAACAACGTCCTGCCAATGTCCAAGAACTTGCTGCTGCGTTGCAACAGGAATGGGGCAATCTGGACCAAAATGACCTTAGACGTCTCATTAGGAGTATGCCACGTCGGATCAATGCTTGTTTGGCAAACAGAGGAGGATTTACCCGTTACTGACTTTGTTGTGATGCTGTGGTAACTTTGCTGTTTGACCCCGGGTATCATTTTACCCTTATAATGGTCAGTCTGTGCCTTGCTTAGTCTAACGATCATTTGGAATAAATCGATGAATGTGAACTTCATTTCATTTTGTCATTTGTTTCTTCGTCAGTTTCATTAGGTGACTTTAATAACACTTAAAAATCAAATATCCCCTACTTTTTTTGAATAGTATATATAAGTTTAGGATTAAAATATTTATATAATAATATTTGTTAAGAAATGTTACATTGCACATATGAAAAGGGTGTTTAAATACAGACGACGATATGGACATTGTGTAAACTTTTATTGTGTAAATTTCTAAATTCGTCAGAAATATCAACACAAAGTGACGTCATAGATACATGCACCAAAAATAATTCATGTCATTCTTAGGAATAAGTAAGAAACATTTTCAAGACGAGTCATTAAGAGAAATGGAAGTGGCTGGGTGGGCATGCACCAAAAACGATAAGGGTGATCCTTGGGGTATAATAAAAAAGTTTCAAGATGGTCCATTAAAAAAATGTGTCCTGACAAACAAACAAATACAAAAACTGGCTCTGTCCCTGGGGTTCGGGTCTGCACCTTAGGGCATAAGGAACATGGATCATCCTTCGGGTATAACGAATAAATTGCACAAAGTTTCAAGACAACCCATTAAGAATTGGAATTGCGCCCTGTAGGTGACCCATAGACAGAAAATGTTTTGACTCGATACAAGGAAATTATTTGTTACTAAATAACATAAACGGCAAATTTTATAACATCATTCATAATAATATGTACTTGAATATAAAGTCGTGTATTATCTATAATAATGAGAAATCTACGTTTTTTCCTCGTGGAATAGGCCTAAGACAAGGAGACCATTTGTCTCCCATTTTATTCTCATTATTTCTAAAATGATCTACAGGAATACTTAGTAAAGAAGAATATCTGAACTAATAACTTATATTAAAATTTCCCTATTTCTTATATGCGAATAATCCTGGTGAAACTCTTTCAACAAATTGTGATCAGTACTGTGACAAATGGAATTTAAAAATAAATATACAGAAAACATGTATGAAAGGACCGTAATGCCAAGGCAAAATACATTAGTACATTATAATTAGATGACAGCGGGAGGGGGGGGGGCGAAATATATGAGAGAAAAAAGGGAATAACACAGTCTTAATGAAATGACAAAATAAGGAATGAAATGAACTGAAATATGGTTTAACGTCCTACTGTTCCTCCGGGTGTGCTAATGAAGACGGGAATACGCGATATGGTATGCTATGAGGGAAATTTCCCCGAACATCGACGCTACGGTCTACTCTTATATCGAATTCAAATTGCCAAGGTATCCTTTACGTGTCCGCTAAGAGATCTAGGCAGCTTTCCTTGACAGACCCCCCCCCCGTTCTGCACCACTGACAAGGGGAAACCAACCATGGCAAAAAATAAGAAATGAAAGGACCTTAATGAGATGACAAAAAAAGGAATTATGAAAGGACAGTAATGCGATGACAACTAAACTTACCCTTATCATGAAACTGCTATGGTACCGATTCGAGAGCGACTAGACGCCACAATTAAAGCATTTGTTTTGTGGCTTATATGCTTTACTCATATCAAACGGATTAAAAAAAATTATATATATTCATAATAAGCAACATAACTTGTTCCCGGTGGTATGGCCATGGGCAAATACATACTTCATACTTACCTTGATCGATAGTCCTAACACTGAATACAAAAAGATCAATATGATTATAGGCCAAGATAAGCGTCTATTTGAATATAAACTAGTCGAGCGTAGGATTGCCATGGGTTATAATTTTGGGAGAATTTTTTTTTAAATTTATAACAAACTTTAACACATAACATAACACATAATTTTAACTTTATGCCACATAAAGTGTCCAACATAGTCCAAAATTTCTAAAAAATTCTTTTTCAGTCTATACTTAAACACAACAACACATAGGTATTTGCCACCTTTTGCTGTACGAATAAACTTAGATTGTAACTGTGCATATAGCCATTGTAGAAAGAAACGAATATGAAATGTCTTGGAATGATTTACGTATTTATACTTATGAGAAATAATCACAATGAACCGAATTTCGATCGCCTGTCCGCTTCACGTTGAACTGCAGTCTATTATTTCATTACTTAATGATTGAGTTGAATTCCGACAAAATTCAAGTTCATGTAATTCTGATAAAAATCAATTTAAGTGAACTATATTAATGAGGACTTGTCCCTGCCTCATTGACGCTTTTAATCCGTTTTTAACCCATCAAAGAGTGCCGCGATCGACTTTCCAAATTCTGGTGTGTCGGCGATATGGGAAGACCCCAGTTTTATATGTTTCAAGGAAAAAACATTAATATCAGTTCAAGGAAAAAACATTAATATCATGTCTACTTTAATACTCTTTTACGTCCATCCATAGAAACAAATGCAAAAGACATATAAGCCCAAATTTAAAGATGTTCTAATGTTCTAGGGTTCATGGGTGACTAAGCTCCAGTTGTCAAGTACCGTTGCTACAATAATCTAAGCTACATCATCAAATAGAGATCAAACAGTGATAACTTAGCTCAGAATAAAGTAATTTGAATGAAATTTGCAATATGTTAATTAATCATTTGTCTAGTGTATATTACTTAATATGCGTCGCTATCTGAAGTGTTCTCCGTCGTAGACACTCGATTTCCTTAATCGATCCGATGTGGTCTTCACTATCACATTCACGGTTATAACGGCATTGCCCAGTTAGTAGTACCACTAGTGCGCGGGCCGTGGGGCAAAAGGAAAGTGATTCGAAATTTCTAATGGGGGTCGCACCCCCACCCCTGAAAACTGCTTGGTTGATCGCTCCTACGACGCTCGCAGGATGGCTTCAGCATCCAGTTCCCCGCCCCCCGTCACAAATTCCTGGCTATGCCACTGGTCTTCTCACGCCGTTGGTCATACCAAGCAGTAAATTGTAGACTACGCAATGGCCTCAAATGCCAGAAATTGACTCAAATTTTCAAGCCCGAAAACCCCTGCGTTTGATCGCACCTCTGGCGGTCGTAGGATGACTGTAAGACTGTGGTCTTTAAGACCATATTGTGTCTTTGGAAAATTGTTAAAATACTCTTTCAATAAAGTCAAAATCACACGTACTTAGTGAACGTGAAATAAAAGCTATACATAAAAAACGGTGATGTTTTGGTAAAATCATAATCATTGTCAAAATATCCATCACGTTCTTCCTGTTATTTGACCTGTGATTGGTAGACAAAAATAAGGTATCATCACCTCATTTAGTGGTGTGAAATATAGGGGATTATTCCATACTTGGAATGGAAATTAACGTCAAGGTTAAATCTTGGACGTACAGGAATGAGGGGGTATAAATTAGGGTGTAGACCAAGCCCCATGAGAACTCACCCAGATATTCCAAGCAGCCATTATTTGTGGAGAACAAGGAACCTTCGAAATTCAATTCAGCGTTGTAATAAAGTTGTTATACGATCTACTAATGCTGTAGTACTATTTACGATCACAAGAACACAACGAGGAAAGAAGTCCTAATAGTACTACATGACTTCGGCATCCCAGCTCCTCGCTCCCCGTCACAAAATTCCTGGCTGTTGGCCCTTCTTTACACCTTCGGGCAAGCAGTCTCCATTGTAAATTCCTGTCTACCCAACGTCCTGTTGTAACGAAAATGAAGAGCAAGATATTTTTGTCTTAAATGACACTTATGAGCTTGGCAAATTTCGATCTACACGAATTGTCTGGAGCTGTATCCCGGATATTTAATATTTGAACAATCTACTGACCACAAAAAGGCGCGTTATTTTATTTAAATTCTACTGAGAGAAGATAAAAGACTGGTTTTGTAACTATTTAATGGCTACTTTGATCACAGAAATGGCTTTATTTAATTTTGTAGTTGGATTACCTACATTAACACGTTACATATTCAATTTGCTATTAAACATCTGTCTATTGTTTAAGGGGTGCTTAATGATTATTTTCAGAAAGCTTTGAATTAATATATAATCGGTTTAATGAATCACTGAACGGTGTTTCTTATAACCTGTGTTTGCCTAATTAGCGAGTGTTTATTTCCCTCATTATGATGATAGAAACAAAATAAAAGACTATTTCATTAAATTTTAATGTCGAACTAAAAAAAAGCTTTCATGACTCAGCATTTCAAGTTACTTATTCATGTGTGTGCGTACTACCAACCATTACTGTTAGCTCCATACCTACGATTTGGTTTCGAACATTGTTGGAAAATTTATAAATCACACCGGCCCGTGAATCAAATCATGGAGAGAGAGAGAGAGAGAGAGAGAGAGAGAGAGAGAGAGAGAGAGAGAGAGCTTACGGTACACTCGTCACAAACCACATCATTTCGGGACAATTGAATCATGGAAACGATCAGCTAATGTGTTTTTTACATGTTTAGATAAATATTTTGTTCGACAGAAAAACAAACCACAAAAATCAAAACGATTTAAATCAGGCGAAACGTAACCAAAAGAATTGGTAGCAATGCCCTTCGTTACGCTGCTAATTCTCTACTTCACGTTGTGTTTCGAAAAAGGTTTCAAAATGGGACATGACCTCACTATAAACCCGTTATGATAAAACACCCAGCAACACGCGGTTTATATAAAGCAGTATACATCTCAAATGCAACAGTTTAGAACATCTATAAACATATGCATTGGTCAAAAACAGGTCTATCTTTTGGTGTTCTTCAACCCGCTCAAACCAGAGCGGCTAACTTCGGAAAACACTACAGTATGCTGTCGCAATAGGGACGCCAGATGAACTCTGATTATATCCAGCCCACGGTCATTTTTATATCCCCGATTTCAGGGATGAGCCAATTATTGTATCTATTTCCTTTACCTTTCCTTTTTGTCCAATCTAATAAAACTTGTATACGAGTTTGGGGCCAATCCAATGAAAAAACAATCTTCTGATAATATTTAACATAACTGTGTCGTAATAACTAGATACAGAGATCAAATGAAATTGCGTCGTAATTAGAGATACGTGATATGTCTAGTAGCAAACGCCAGCGCCGCACTTTTTTTATGTTACAGAATCGTCGGCACATTCATATCATGCTTTCATTCGTTACTTTCATGCCCTCATTATCGCGTATACTCTAATTAACTTCATACTCTAACTAATTTCATATAGCTACTCTCATTGATACCATTTATTTATATCACGATTCTTTAAATTCGTGTTCTCCTTAAAGACGCGGAACGCCATTTACATTTTTCGGAAAATATGAAATTTTTTAAGGTAGATAATATAAGCGCATCAAAGAGGTTCAGCGATACGTAAAGATGGCAAAGGCTTGCTTAAAAGGGACGACACAACACTAAATCGAGATGATAATAACAAAAAAATGGGAACATCTCGCTGTGCCACCCGCTATTGTTCTCAAACATTTTTTTGAGGTAAAAGAAAAATAAATAAAGACGCTTGAAGTATTAATTTGTAGTTAAAAAATATTTCCTATTTAGTGTAAATGGGTATTAAAATGAGTAAAATGCATCATTTTGCCCGTTGAAGCAGTTAGGTATTAAGTAAACATTGCACGGGCCGTTAAGCCAATGACTGACGCCACGTGCAGTCAACGCACGTGTTGTGGACAGTCATCTGTCTGTAAAACCATAGAACTAGAATACTATTCTAGTTCTATGGTAAAACAGATTGGTTGGCAGGGTTTATTTTACAATGCATGGGAGGTAACTCAGTTTAATTAAGAAGAGTAGTTTCCCCTTTTCTGCAAGATTATTTTCCTTTTTTTCTGTAATTAAATCAAATTCTATGGAAAAGTCACCCCTTTACTAGGCTTTAGGGGTGAAAATTGTTTTAATTTTTGAATGCTTCCACCAAATGATTTGTAAATTGATGACACTATTTATTCGAAACTATTTCTGTCAATATCTGTACAATTTTTACCTTACAGCAGCAATGGCGTCGGAATGGAAGTGAAAATGTGATAAACAAAACAAATGGACGCCATGTAGACTACTCAAACGTTGATCGACTTAGATTTTATGAATATCTATTAGCGGAACACAGTCGTCGATATTACAACAGAAAATGGCGACTATTGAAAAATTAATCAAAGCCTTTGAAGCTTTGAAAGTTTTCCAACCTGCAGCCAGTGGAATCGAAGAAATCACAACATCAACAAAGTTAGTTGAATATAAACACAGTCAATAGATAATTACGTTATATTTATGGATGACATGCATTGACATATAAATATTACAATAATTTGAGATAGGATGAAAATGTTTTTCTCTAACTATGTGACACATAAATGTAATTCTTTTATTCGTTATGGCTTGCAGGAACTTCATGAGGTAGTTGTGGACAGGAAAATATATTTAATATTTATTTAGAATCAAACGGCCACATTCAGTAACACGAAAAAAACCCAGTGACAATAATATTACTGATCGTTCACTAAGGCTTCTGGATAGCATATTGAAAAAATATAAAGGTTGTCCTGCTGTGATGTGCACAAGATGTCAACATGTTGCCGGATTAGAACATATCGAGAAGCACAATCTTAGTACCGGTACCGTTGTTTAACTGGTAGCACGATTTGCCCAAATCTACCCAAATCCACCACTATTTCAACTCATATCACAATAATTAATATTGATATTTGAAAACATACCATTCTTTATCCCGAATTGTCATTTTTAATTTAAAATCACAGCTTTTCAAAGTGTGATTTCCAAGCAAGTTTGGAAGTCGTAACTATGCGCCATAGTTCGTGTAATACACAAATCTACCCAAAACCACTATTACTTCCACATATCACAATCATGTATATCGTTTTTTTTACAATAATTATTCCATATTTAGCTATAAGAATGGTAGCACATTAAAATCACAGTCTACTTTTGTTAAAATCCAACAATTCATGCTTGTTTGGTCGTTGTGTGGGAGGAACATAACTCGTGTATATACCCAAATCTTCTCTTTTTAAAACTCCCAATGACACAAAAACGCGATAATTTAAAGGACAATTTTGCAAAAGGAACGATATGTTATCAAAAATCGGTATAAATTATTGTGATATGAGTTGAAATAACGGTTGTTTTGGTTAGATTTGTGTATTAGAGTAGTTATGTCCCTTAGTTATGACTTCCAAAGTTACGCGGAAATCACATCCTGACACAAAAACACTGCGATTTTAAATTAAAAATGACAATTTGACAGAAAGAATAATATACATGTATTATCAAATATCAATATAAATTATAGTGATATCAGTTGAAATAATGGTGGATTTGGGTAGAATTCGGTGGATTTGGGTAAATCGTGCTACTGTAGTTCAATAAATTTCTCACTTTTGATTTCAGGAAGAAAGACCAACCACCAAGTAAGAAAGATAAAATGGTTAATTGTAATATTGTTGCTGATTGTATCTGTGCTGTTAATATGAGGTAAAGTACTGTAATAAGGGGACTGACTAAGCCACTGTCAATGTTTTTATTTATGCTTTTAGGATTCAGGATACGATGTAAACAAACTGCAATTTTGTAGCATGTACGAATAAAGGTCACCATCCTGTGGCTAGCCGTATCAATTCCCCAGGGACCACCAGTAACCTTCAGGTTTGAAATTTCGAATGCATATAATAAATTTTTTTGGTGATTGTAGGTCTGTTCCTGATTTCCCTAAATTTTTAGGAATAGCAGTTGAAGCATTTTTAACTTTATGTGATGATGTTGAGTCTGATATTAGAATGGTAGCTGATGAATGTTTGAACAGAACAATAAAGGTGAAAAATTATTTGAAATAAAATAAAACAAGATATCCTCAAGGAGTGAAAACTCTTTGATTTAATTTTAAAACTGTCTGTTTGAATATATCTAACAAGGATACACCAATTAAGAGTATATCACAATTATTACAGTTTCTGTGATTTGGTACTGTTGCAATACTATGTATCTTAGTGTTAGTATTGCTCATGATACAAGGCATTATTACTTATATTAGTAAAAAAGAAATATGAAAATACTGAATTTTGATATGTTTAATTTATTTTTATATGTACTGTAAATGTAAATTTGCTATATCGTATTGTTTTAACCCTTAGAACCCGAAATGCCGCAAAACCGGCTTGACGTATCGCATATACCCGAAATGTCGGTTTTGCGGCTTGGGGCGTGTCAAGCTCCAATTACGTTGACGTCATAATTAATATGACGTCCTGTAAATCCAGGGAGGGACGTGCAACACCCCATGTATAGTCAGTGTTCAAAGGGTTAAAATATTACATGAATATAAATATACAATGTATCAGTGTATGTTAACAGCCCTGATCGATTTTTCTTTTAAATAAACTACTTTTTGTCATTGTATGGAGGTGAATGTGAATTTTGTTACATGTATTTATTCTTCATTCTTTAATTTGGACTACTCATTCGGTTGAAGAAATGTTTTATTTTGAGATACATGTTCTGTTGTAGGTTATCGGTATATTTTTGTATTTCTTCATGATATATTTCTTTTGTTTACAGACTTTGCTGGAGACAAACCTGGGTCGATTACAAGTTGAACTTTATAAAGAAATAAAGAAAAATGGAACATCAAGAACTCTAAGAGCAGCCCTGTGGAGATTTGCTGAAATGTGTCATTTAATTAGACCATTAAAATGCAGGTAAGATTTGAGAGTGAAATTTTAAAAGTATAGGTAGAATTCATTAGTGCCTTAATTAAGCATGTTACAACAAAATCTGTATATCCATGTCCACTATGTGGTACACTAAAGAAATGTTACGTTTGTTTATTTCAGACCATATATAGTAAACTTGTTACCATGTCTTACTCGGATCTGTCAAAGAGATGAAGAAGCTGTTCAAGATACCCTAGGAACAGCCATGTCTAAAATCTGTCCTTCCTTAATGGGTTTTGCTAATGACACAGAAGTGAAGGTAACAAAGTTGTTTTCATCCTGTGCAGAACTGCGTGGGATGGTAATGACTAGTCATGTTTAAGCTTATGATTAAGCGTGTACATTTGTAATTAACTGACATTTTATGGAATCTTCTTGAAGTGCGAGGCATTCAGTAATATGTTGATATTGCACAAGTGCTATATCTATATATTACGCGATGTCTTGCACGAGACCATTAAACAACTTGAAATACAGACTCTATTCAGCATGTGCATTTCAATGAAATCTGTGAAATGGGTCCAATATTTCAACTAGTATAAATAATATACGCTTAGCAAATTGCCCATAACAAGATTTGGAATAGGTATGCCAACATCAAAGGATAGATAAAGTCACATCTATCTTTTAATAATCATTAATATTTGATGACCAGGCAATAATTAAAGCCGTTTTGGACAGGCCATATTTAAAAAACCTTGATCACCTCTGGCAAATAAAATAAACCAGTGAAGGTATTTGTATATGTTTTGTCTTCATAAATTTACTCCATTTATTCTAGAATCAATTAAATGATAAATTTGGTTTGCTTTTGAGATGATTGAACCGGCAACTTTGTCTTGTATTTATTTCAGAGCTTGTTGAAAGCATTTATGCCAAATCTACGTTCAGGGACTGCCGTCTGTCGGCGTACTACAGCTACATCTCTTGTTCTAATTTGTCAATACTCCCGCAATCCTATGTCATTCTTCTCCTATCTTATTACAGTACTATTAGGTAAGTCAACCTTAGTGTACATGCAACTGATACTCGATTGAATATTCCAGAATTGAATTCTACAGAAGGCAAGAATTGAGTAATCATTCGAAATAGGCAGCATGGGACAATTGAATAGGATAATATGCCCACCGATTATGTCTACTTTGTAGGACAAGTTTGTCTAAAAGATAATTTAGATATATATTTTATAAAAAATGTTATTTAATTTAATCATAGGCCATTGAACTAGGTGTTTATGTATTATTAAGGTTTTGTATGTAATGTTTAATTTGTAGAACAAGTTTTACCCGTGGATGTAAATCATGAAGTATATACATTACTGGGCGTTATTCTATGTTTACGTCACGCTATACCTGTCATGAGTTCCACAGATGATAAAGATCAGGGAATGAAAGGAAGCTTTGGATTGGTTCAGAAAGATAAAGAAGAAGGGGTCAGTGCAATGCAAGTTGAAAAGGTGAAAAAATTTATTTTATTTTCTATAAAGCTGATTTTCCCTTGTCAGTGGTGTTTGTCATGTTATGGCGTTTGTCTTATTATTAATTAATCACCTTTGTTTTTTGTATTTTAATTCTGTTAATGTTACTATTACAGATATTTCAGCTATTATTATATTACTCGGGTCATACTGATCATAATGTTGTGACAGCAGCTTTAGAGGCACTGCAACAACTATTACGCCACCCACCAGACAACATACAATCGTTGCTTCTCAAACCTGGTAGTATTGTTAGAACTCATATATATCAACAAGATTTTATAGATGAAAGAGAAAGAATGAGAGTCGAAAGTAAGAATTTTACTAAATTTTGTTTAGTTCATGAAATGAAATATTTAATGTCTTACCTTTCTTAGCCCAGTTTAGGAGAAAAACAGTCAGATATTAAACTCCATATCCTTTACCTTTCTTCACCAATCAAACTTTTTATATCCCGTCTGCCTGACTAGACGCTTTTCTTTGTCAGGCATTTGGTCCTGCGCCACTGAATTTATATGCTGCATCTTTTATTTGGTGTTATTTGTTTTGCTAACCACAGACTGGCCCATTTTGCAACATACTAATCTGAAAGTTTCTGTAAGATGTCTTAGTGACTTAAACTATGTCCACTGGGACATCGCTCATTATTAATGCACAGTTTTAGTCTGAGTTTGTTTCAAACTTAGAAATGAATAGTCTTTGAATCACGTTTATGGCAATTCATTATGTCTTAATTTCTTGAAACTGACCTGAAGGTGTACCTAGTACAAATAAATACATATACATGTACATTATTTTATGTTAGTTCTGTCTGAATTGTAATGTTTGTATTGGTAATAACGGTACCGGTATTCAGACATTATCGAACGTCACTGAACGAAGTCAAGGAAGGGATGCTGAAGTGGACTCTGTCACTTTGTGGGGGATTGGGATGGCCTAGTGGTCTAGAGTGTCGCCCTTCGACCTCTAGCTGGCCGGTCACCTCTGGCTTGCGGCTGTGGTTTCGATCCCTGGTGTGAGCGTATGTGACATGGAGATGGGGCGCCTTCTCAACCTCATGGGTTTCCTCCCACTGCTAAAGACCCCTACGCGCAAGCGAATTGTTGAAATAAAATTAAACCATATGTTAGTCCCAAAATGACCTAGTTTGTGTCGAGTGGACATTGAAACCCCATTTCTCTGTCTCCCTCTCTCTGTCACTTTGTTTCATGCAAGAGCCTACATGTATCTCATAAACCATTCTAGATATCTTATGAAATTTAGTTGTAATGTTGTACATGCATCAAACTATTATACAATAGTTGTATGTCTCCTTGGCTAATTAGAAATTTTTAGGATTTAATAATTTTTATTTTTGATTTAGTTTTTTGTATACAAGGATGTGATATGAATGAATCTATTTGTTAAGCTTGAATCAAATCAGTTTCTATATTTGTCTTTTCTATAGGCACTGCTGAACTCTCTGTAATGGCTGATGACCAAGGATTGGAGGAGGATGCTGATATTTCCATAGCAACAGATCAACCAATTAAATCTAATACATCTGCTTTAGACGATGATATTGACCAAACAGAGGATCTGCCTTTGGAATCGATAAATTCTGACTTAGTAGATGCAGAAACGGATGTTTGTCAAGCTGTTGACTCGTCCGTTAAGTTCACAACAGATACAGATTACTCAAGCCTCGATATCGGGGACCTGAATGAAGAAAAATCTGAAAAGGTTACACTCTCTCACAGTCCGAGTCAAGATACTTTAGTAAGTGTTAAAAGTATCAGTCCAAAACACCAAACAAGAAGTTTGCTTGAAGTGGCCCAAGATATGAATGGAAATCCAGAATATATTGAAACATCAGGAGCTGTAAGTCCTTTACCATCAAATGAAGAAACGCCAACAATTGAAGTAACCAAAGCAACGCCAACAAAAGAGCTGCACGATTTTGGTGATATTACAGACAATGAGATGCCATTGATATATTGTGTGAGATTGTTGTGTCGAAGATTTTTATTAAGTGGAACAAGACAAGGACTGATTTTAGATAAATGTGTTCGAGTTAGTTCCAAATCTCTAGCTTTAGGTTGTATAGCATCGGCTGTTTTTATGTGTCCAAAGATATTTTTATTAAAATTACTGCCAGGTGAATTAGGTAGGTGATATTTAATTAAATTTTTAAGATCAACATGAATCTGATCAAGCTAATATCACCAATTTCAGGTGTTATAAGCAGTTCCCAACTTTTTTCATCCTGTTTACCCCTGGTAACTTTTTAAAAGTAAACTTTACCAGAAATCATTCATTAATTTGATTTCACTCATCTACCGTAACAAAGCATCCAACAAAGGGCAAATATATAATACGTTTTCATTCATTTTAGGTGATCAAGATATCCGCGAGGTAGTTTTATATGCGTCTCATCCTGATCCTATTTTAAAAGGTCAAACGTCTGTGGTTATCAGTAGTTTTATAAAGGGAGTTTTAATTGAGGGTCGAGGGGATTTTAACAAATGGTTAAAACTGACTTCACCAGCTGATATTGGTAGGTAATCTAATACATTTATCATCTGTTTATGTCCAAAGACTAGGATCACCTGTCCAACCTCGTAGGTTTTCTCTGAGTCCTCCGACTTCCTCCCACTGCTTAAGACCCCTACGAGCAAGCAAATTATTGAAAATACAATTGAACCATGTAATAATCCCAAAATGACCTAGTTTGTGTCGAGTGGACATTAAACCCCCATTTCTCTATATCCCTTATGTCCAAAGAAGCTGATGATCGTCATTTGCAATTTTTGAACAATATATCATCCCCGGTCTTGAATTCACTCATGTTAATTATGCTCATCGGAATTGAACCAGTTTTGGATTGACATTCAACTTTCTGAATATTGTTGTTTGCAACAGCAAGAGATTCATAAACACTTCAAATTGTTACATGTAATAATTACAATTTATTGGTTACTTGTCACTTTTAGAATAATAAATTAGCCATGCTTTTATTTATTTATTGATTTAAATTACAGGTGAAGTATGTCTGGATAATCTAGTGGAAACATTAATACATGTGATAGAAGATGAATCTTCAGTAGCAACAAGACAAGCTCTTATAGCTCTACAGATGTGTTTATCCAGTCTTATAGAAAGTTGTCATGGTGGACTAGGTCTACAGGTCTTATTAGAATTGTTAGAGATTAGAAATAACCCATATTGGTTAGTTAAAGTAAGTGAAAACCAGCTCCAGTTGTTTTGTAAGAACGACGTCAGATCAAACACAGCATACAACGAACAATATAAGGATAACACGACCAACACTATCCGTTTCTTTGTAAAACTGCATGTTAAAACCCATTTGATCCCTAAAATCAGAAGACTTGTAAATTTTGGATCCTGCAGGTGAAAGGAAAAAGGAAAAACAACTATTCTCCATGTTAGAATTCCATTCTCTATCTTTATTACTCAAAAGGCAGAAGAACTGTAACATAAGGGAGACAACTTGTTTCTATTTTAGCATAGGTTTCAGACCACAGTAATATACAATACACCACTATATGACACTATGACTCCTTTTCCACCCGCTCTCCAGATATCAATGTAGAGTGGTCACTGTTTGGTTCAAATCACATTTCATGCAAAGAAATACAATGTGATATATTTATTTTTTTCAGGTAGAATTATTAGATATTGTTAGCAGCATTAATTTTAAAGTTGTAGCATATTTAGAAAATATCTGTGAAGAAATAGAAACTGGCAAACATCATTATCTAGGGGTAAGATATGTTCTGTTTCTGGTCGTTGTTTTCATGTTTATTTATGGAGAATTGTTTGTCATTGATTCATTTCTTTAAAAATATTAATACATCAAAAATGCTCTTAATAAATGGGACTATCTTAATCCAATTAGGAGATAATCTGCCTTTGGTATTTTGTTTTTATTTTCTGTATTAAAAGTTAAATAATCAATTTTGAGTACAGTTACACTTTAATTTAGCATATTTAGCTCTTATTTCTTTCACATTCATTCAATAACAATTGTTTGTTTGAAAATTCGTAAATATTGTCTAAAATCACTCTCAAAATCATCAAATTTGTACTTGTGTCCATGGTAAAGCTGACTGTTTAATTTTGATGATGACTTTAATTTTCGAGTATTTCAAAATATTTCACGATCACAGTTAAAAAGAAAATGACCTAATTGATTATTGAATAGGGACATTTTTTTTCAACAGTGGTCAGGAAATTAAACTAATTATCAAAAATAAACAGTCAGATTTGAAATAGTTTTATTGGCAGGATATTGAGCGTTTGTTTTATGATTGCAGAAGTTAGAAATACAGGAGTATTATATACATAATGTCGTGTTGCATCTACTAGCTGATGAAGATACTCGAGTACGACATGCTGCTGCTACAGCTCTAGTCAAGTAAGATATATAAACATATTTCACACTAGATTCCTTACTCATCAAAATACTGATTGGGGTCTGATTTAATGAATCGACTAGTCAATAAATTGTATCCTTACCCTGTGGATTACATAAGTTCAGTAGTTTGAGATGATTTTGAAAAATAAATGTCTTATTTCACAGAATAATTTACGATTGGAAACATTTTTAGGTAATCTGCACCAGTTTGAATTTTTGTTGTTGCATATTTCTTTTGAAAAAACAATACTTTCTTGCACTTCTCATTTCATTCAGTGTCAAATTTTTTGATTTTAAATAAACCAAGATTCAAGAGTGTAGTTAATTTATCAATAACACAAAGAATTAAAATTAGAGTGGCTAGAATAACATTTATTAGAAATTTATTATATTTGGAAATTTATTAAATTGTGGTCCTTATTGCTTTCCCTTAATCAATGGAGCCTATGACTTGAACATTCTACTGTTATGTAAGATTCAATTTCAAAGAGATAAATCTTTAATCAAGTCTGCTATTTTGATACAAGATGAAGCACAAATATCATTTAGAATTAAATTTGATAAAGACATATTACGACCTTGTAAACAGATGTAGAAATAGGTGTGAATTATTCTGTGAACCTTTTCCTGATTTCTATACCTTCATTTTAGGAATATATATTTTTCATTTATATTTCAGACTCATTCCAAACTTATTTTTCTCGGTTGACAATGCTCAGCATGATCCAGTGACAGCCTGTGCTCAGGATATGACAGATTGTGCATTTAGTTGTCTTTCCCATCAACTGGTGGAGGATTTACCTCCGATAGTTCAAGGCTTGGTGAAACCATATCATTTCTCACCTATAACTGTAGTGAAACAGACTGTAGAAAGTAGTTTATCCCGTCTTATACAAGCTTTATTACATCAGATACATATATCACAGTCGAAATACCTAACAGTAAGTTTATACACAATATTAGACCATATAGAAAATAATATTCTGGTTCCCAAATAATCCTGCATCCATGTGTACTCAATGATCAATTAGTATTACAATAGTTATATGAGAACTTATTTAGCCCATTAGTTATCCTTTGTCAAATTAAAAACATAAAAAATCAGATATTTGGTAAGGATTGTTTGAGAACCGAAATATTTTTTTGTATGGCTTTTTAAAATGGGATTTGACTTCTGTGAATGCTGTCCAAAGTTCTACAATTAATCTGTTCTTCCACGTTCGCCACAGTGTTTTAGATCTTACAGAAAGTAATTTAGTTTAACTACTGTTACCAGTTGCTGTAAGACTTGGTTGTCCATAGATTGTATTGATTAATATACAGCTTGTGTCACTGGTTTAAGAATTAACAGTTTCAAAGGCAAAAGGTTAAAATAAGATTCATGATAAAAATTTGACGTAACTGAAAATGATGAATTTGAAACGATCCTTCCCTGGGTTCATTTTTGGTATCAGATTAAAGCGGAAATTTCATATTTTCTAAGAAAGTCAAAACATAATTATTTCTATGTCTTTTGCTCAAAAGGTTGTCAACTCACTATTATACGATCATGGGCAATACTTCACAGGCATAAAAATCCCTGACACAGAAAATAATAACACAATTACTTGGATTACCTCCCTTGTTTTCCCATTCCCCTCCATGCAATGGCGATCTTCAAACGTTTGAATTTGAAGTTGAAAATGATATTTTTGCCAATTTCTCAACTGGCAATAGTGAATTATAGGATTAATAGGATTATTCTTTAACAAGGTAGGACTGTTTATAGATACAATCTATTTTAGGGCTTTATTTTAATATATTTTAAAAATATAACTAAAAAATATGAAATTGCCGTTTTAAATAAAGATATTTGTGTGGTTGTATTATTATAGAATGGTTGTTGTCATGCACTGTGTTTATTATGTGAAGAGTATATGGTATCGTGTTATTCATCATGTTGGGGATGTGGTCCAGCTACACATATATCAACTAAAGACTCAACAACTCGATCTAATATGAAACGACCTCCTAGTAGATCTCTCAGTTCTTCAAGGTAAGTACAGTCAACAAGTTACGATTAACCCTCTGGCATCCAAGTTCCTCAACATTTACACTGGATTCATTTGTTTACATTACGGCCTTTCTCCCCCCCCCCCCAAAATGGAATACATTTATATGTAACACTTGCATTTCACTGAATATCTAGTAATTATTAACTCTGTATCTGTTGGATTTTCCAGTACATTTAGCCTAGAAGAACTATCCTCATCGACTGGTGGTGGACCATTACCAATGGTTATAAGTGTTCTCATGTCATCATCTGTAGCATTAGATCTCTCTGCACATCAAGATGTACTACAGTTAACAGGCAATTTGATGGCAGGTATGTTAAAGTTCAACAAATTGAAAGAGAGCTATTCGTTCTTGTCTATGATTTACAATTAACTCCAAACAAACTCTTTTCTTACCAATTTTTATCCTAAAATTTCATTATTAATTTTACAAAGATCTTAACACTGCAGAACTGATTCTCATGTTTTTGTTATTTGCATTTCCCTAATAATTTGTGTTGTGTCATTTGAATGGGAAAGATAAACACAGTCCATGTATTCTTTTGGAAAAGTGTTATATCGATTTTGTAATAGTTGGAAATCTGGATAATGGTAGGCCGCAGCATTGTTGTTTGAGCACAGTTTCCTGCATAGCAGACTGCATGGTGTATGTCTGACTTCAATAGATGGTTTGGTGCAAAAAACTAAAACCTTAAACATTTGATATACTTTTATATTCTATATTTCAGGTTCAGCATTTAAATGTCTCCGATCTAGTGAAGAATTAGCTAGTTTAAATGGTACAGGAGATGCTGGGAAGTGGGCAGCTATAGGAGATGTACAGCTAGGATCATTGATTGATCAGCTACTAACTCATGTAGCCAGGTGGGTTAAAATAATATAAAGAGAGAGAGAAATGACGTTTAACATCGCCTCGACACAAACTATGTATTTTAATAAAACACTATTTATGGATGAAGAGAGAGATAGAGAATTGGCGTATAACATCCACGCGACACAAACTATGTCATTTTGGGACTTACATTTATTTTAATAAATCACTTGTGTGTAGAGGACTTATGCAGTGGGAGGAAATTGGAGGACCCAGAGAAAACCCATGAGGTTGGACCGGCGACTTTGCTCTATGCCACATACAAGCAGGGGATCGAAACCATGCCACTCAACTCAATGACAGAGTTAATGCCCTGATTGAAATCTGGGACAAAACATTCTAGGGTTTGGTGATTATGCTGCTTAACTACTGCAGCCCTCTTCCTGTGTTGGAGGTAAATTGACTGGGAAAATTACCTTGAACTGTTTCATGAAAATGTCCCAGAATAATTCTATATATAAACATAGATATTTTAATATCATTGGTAAGTAACTTAGTTTACACGTAGATGAATCCAGATGGTATTTTTATTTGCAGATTAATGAGTTGTTATAGTCATGTCTTTGAGGAACAAAGCCCTGGTCCTCCTCAAGTTAAACCCTCCTTACCATCACTACCGAATGCTCCTTCTCTCAGTCCAGTTAAACGAAAGGTTAAGGGAGATAAGGAGGCAGCATCTCCAGCAGGTAACGCAGCTCAGACAGACAGTAAAACACCACAGAAGACACCACAGAAAGGTATTTTTAAATTTCGAAGTTATAATATTTTTGATATAAGGGAAACATAATAAAGTATATTTCAAAGTATGAAATATACAGATTCTGTTTAGGTTACAAATCATCCCCAAAATATGATAAGTTCTTTCCAGATATCACAGAAAAATTTGCAATTTAAAACAAGATAAATGTTTTACTTTAGTCATATTTAGTCCGGTCAGTCAAGAAAATATGTTGAATTGTTGCTGTTAAGTTTTCAGACTCCTCACACTGTCTGTGAAAATCGAGATAGATAGAAATATAATTTACTCATTAAAAAAACAGTTTTACAAGTTGTTCCTCAATATCCTGATGGATTAGATACAATTATACTTTTGTCTGTTGCTGCTTTCATTCCCATGATAAAACTATATCTTCTTGTTGATGCTTCATTTCGTTTGTAAAATTAAGTTATATTGATATTATAGATCAGAAAGAAGGAGAGAAGGAAAAAGGGAAGAAAGAAGGACTCGGAACATTTTATAATTTACCGCAATATATGAAATTATTTGATGTGATAAAAGGGGCTTACTCTAATTATAAGGTGAGAAAAGTTTTCATATACATTTGGTTTAGGGACTGACAATTGCCGACGAGGACAACTGCCAGCTGTACAATTGTTTATTTAGTATAGATTATGGAATGATGATAAAGCCCTATCGTGTAATGTACATGTAATCATTATCAAAATAATGTAATAACATAAATTTATTTGTTATATTTCATATGGTAACATAAAGAACATAGCAAAAAATTGGCCTGTCTGTAGATGTCCCACCAGCCGCCACTTGTCATGCTCCCATGCAATAATTAGATTTTGCTAATCTAAGTTAAAGAGGAGATTATTAGATAGACTATTTACAATCAGTAGTATGTGTGCATTGTCAAACGAAGACACTTTCCTTTTTGTACATTTGGGCTTAATATAATATATTTTTATGTGGTTATTTTCGCAGACATCTTTAGATTTAAACAATTCTGACAAGTTTTGTAATTTGTTGCGAGTTACTCTCCGAGTACTGTCTCAAATTCTGGAGGTTACAACTTTGTTTGATATTGGTAAATACGCAGAAGAATTCCTAGGATATTTTAAGTGTACATTTTCTCTGGAACCAACGTACACTGTTTTATGTGTTCAACAGGTTAGTCTTCTTTCTGAAATTTCTTCATGTGTACATTTACTAAATTTCCAAAACAAAATTTTTGGATAATGATAGTTGTTATCTTTGGATATAATCAAGTTGTATAATAATTGACTCTCACCTAGCCTGAAAGTTATATTCTTCTTTAAACATACATTATGCGAGAACTAAATCTGCCAATTGCAGGTCTTTACTTAGGCCTGAAATGTTATCTTAAATATTAATTAGACATTGATTATCTTATCCAGACCGTAATCAACTCCCCATCTCATCGGTAGCCTGCGAAATTTACTGGTTTAGAACCTGGCCTGCTTCTGCTGAAAAAAATTAAAAAATGGATAATCGAGACAATGTTTTTTATTGTACCAACTTAACAAATGATGATCGAGGCTAGGCCATAAGTTCAATCGCTAAATTCTGGGTTCAGTGTGGATCAATTTGACTAAAATTTTCGGCAAATTCCCTTTACATTATCTAGTTATTAACTATTATATTGAGAACTGTCAGCTCTTTATCTAATCTACCATAAAGCCCTTTTAAAGCGAAACATTACTTGCTTTGTTATATTGCATCTTGATGGCAATTTAAATGATATTGGCCAATGTACTCTTGTCGATTCTTTGCTTCAATTCGAATTGTCTTTATTTTATTCAGTTATTAAAAGCTTTATTTGGTACTAATATTGCCAACCAATGGGAGCCAGCATTAATATCTACATACAACCAACGATCACGCACTACACGCTCAACTGGTACTGGTTTTAAACCTGGTTTATATCAGAGCTGTTTAAATCAACCATATACAACACTGACTAAATCACTAGATACCACTACAGATAAAACACAATCAGAACAAGATGCCAGTCAGAAGTAAGTTATATTTATCAATTATAATAATCTGTCATCGACAGCTAATTTATTATTGGCAATCCATTCTTACAACATCAATCTAATCTAACTGTTGCTCAATATAGTTTAAGTGATGATAGTGTTGTAAAAATGGTTAAGCCCCCAATATAGAACCCTGTGGAACACCACTTTTGAATAGTCTGGGTACTAGTGTAAAAGTCTTATAAAGATGATAAATTAGTAGCCACTGTCTGTATTTTCAGTCCATTAATATGGTTAAAGAAAAGAGTAGAGAGGAAAGTACCAGCAATATTGAAACCTGGCAGTAAAGTTGATAAAGTAAGTTATCAAAAAGACATTGCAGAAATTATATATAGAATATTAAAGTAATATAACAACTACTGAACTTTAAAATGATAAGGATTACAGTGATAGTGAATAACTAATAAAGAAAATACATCCTACTTACTATGGTGCATGTTTAAATAAAAATGGCACTGCTTGTTTGAAATGAACAAAAGCAATAATCATTTTTTGAAAAAAATTGCATTTACCCAAATGTTGTATTACATTATTCACACACTATTACTTATACATATTAGCAATTGAATAGTTAGGGAAAAGATACTTTCTTATGAAATATTTATGAAATGAATATGTTATACTTTCAGTCAGCTATAGCTTCATACATTCGTTTATTTGAACCATTAGTGATAAAAGCTTTAAAACAGTATACAGTTACAAGTTCATTAGATCTCCAACATCAAGTATTGAATCTGCTGGCTCAACTCGTACAGTTACGTGTTAACTACTGTCTTCTAGATTCTGATCAAATCTTCATCGGCTTTGTTCTAAAGCAGTTTGAATATATAGAGGAGGGGCAGATAAGGTATGATGTCAGTGCTTCTTTTTATAATTACCCCTTCTTCTCATGACTAAAAATGAGTCCAGACTCATTGACCTAGAAGTCTGATAAGGGCTGAACTTAGGAGATCAAGGACCCAGAGCTGGCACCATGAGGGGATCTAAGAAGTTCACTCTCAACTTGTATTATGAGTCAGGATATTAAACAGCAAAAATAACACGAAAGAGTAAGATCTAATTTTAATTAAGACTACTCTTCCATAATTATCTTGGACAGGTTATTTGATAACTTTTAGCATTTGTAAAATGATGTAGTGTGTAATAGTGTGCGCACATGGTTTTTGAAAGAAAATTAGGTAGTACGTGATTAAATTGGTGTATGACCTTTCATACATTGATACTGATTATATGTTTGCTTATTTTTTTCAGAGATTCTGAGATGTTGATTCCCCATATATTCCGTTTTTTAGTGATGTTAAGTTATGAAAAGTTCCCGGGTAAAGTTATAATAGATATGCCCGGTGTTATACATAGATGTGATGGTATAATGGCTAGTGGTTTACAGCCAACTAAACATGGTATGTCTATTTCTAGTTCTAAAATTTATGATTTACTATTATTGTACAATCAATGAAATAATTCTTCACTTACTATTATGGTACAATTCATGAAATAATTTATGACTTACTATTATATGGTAATTCATGAATAATTTACTTTTTTGGTACAATCCATGAAATAATTTTTGACTTACTATTATGGTACAATCCATGAGATGATTTATATAAAACAAGAAAAAAAATGAATTATCAGAAAAGAAATTGTTTTTGATGATGAACATCCCTTTTGTTTGCAACATGATGGTTATTGTGCCAGATTACTTCATATAGATGCAAATGCCATGACTTGGTAAGTGAATTATGACTCAATGACAACTTGTCAGCATATGAAGGTCAGATAAAAGTCATGAAATCCAAATATCAATAGAAAATTATTTTTGTAAATGTTTCAGCTATCCCAGCATTACGACCAATAGTTTATGATCTATTTTTATTACGTGGTAATATTAAATCCGAGGTTGGTAAAGAACAAGATACACAGCGAGAAGTAGTTGTATCCATGTTGTTACGTTTAATCAATTATTACCAGGTAATCTTATATTCATGTGAATAAAAGTAAAGTTGCTAGTTTTAGCTATCTGATTAAAACACAGATATAACTTTTTTTTATTTTTATTTTTTATACTTCGATGACCTCCTAAACGAAGATCTGATCAGTTATAGTGGAAGGTCGTGTCAGGGGTCGTACAAGTGGTTTTTGACATTTGATTAACCAATTAGCATTGACTTGACAGTTCTGTGCACTGTACGCCAAGAACTCACTGTAACAGACCGTTTCATTGGCTAATCCTTCACATCAACCAGCCCTCTGGTTATATAACACCTCTTCAACATCCTAGTGCAGTAAGGTTAAGTAAAACGATATTTTGAACCATCAAAAACAAAAAGAAATAGGATCTGTGTTTTAATCTGATTGCAATTACAAAAAGAATATTTGACAAATTCATGCTAAATCTATGTCTTATATTTAAACATATATCTTAAAGTCACTGATTGAGGGATTTTTAAACCATTGGTTAAACATTAATTGATCTTAAATGAGTTCATTTGATCGTGAAATAAGTAGTAAAAATTAGATATTGTCCAAAAATGGACCATACAGATCAACATCTTTCAATAGCACTGTTAAAAATATATCAATATGACTATACTATACCCATTATTTCACTAGGCTTTAGAGATGTTTGTGATTGTCCTACAACAATGTCATCGTGAAAGTGAAGAAAAATGGAAAAGATTATCTCGTCAGGTTATGGATCTTGTTTTGCCAGCTCTTTCTAAACAGCAGGTTAGTTTTACTTGACAATCTATAGGCAAACATTTATACACAATTGATTACCACTCGACACAAATCAGGTCATTTCGTAACTAACTTATGGTACAATATTATTGCCGTGTTTCGTTTGTGTGTAGGGGTCTTTATTAGCAGTGGGAGTAAACTGTAGGACTTGGAGAAAACCAACAAGATAGTCATGAGGTGACCTCACTCTTGTCACGTACAAGCTTTGGATCGAAACCATGTCACTTGATGACTCAATGACAGATCTTATGAACTAAAGCACACATTAGACCATTTGATTGCATAGATTTATATAAATGTAGACCGTTTTATTCAATAGATATATATGGATTGTTCAATAGATAAATATGAATTGTTTTATTTTATAGATAAATATGGATTCCTTCTATTTAATAGATAATTATGGATTGTTTTTGTTCAGTAGATAAATATGGATTGTTTTAATTCATAGATAAATATGGATTCTGTCTATGTTATAGATTAATATGGATTGTGGTAAAAGTTTGGATGTTTTACATCAGTTATTTGAGTGTGTAGCACCAAGTGTATTTAGACCTGTGGATATTCTACTCAAGACATTACTAGCTCCACCAGGTGATATTGTAAGTATCTGGATGATGATGTGGTGATTGTAAATATCAGAGATTGAAGTCAGTGTTTTTGTAATATGTCTTATCTTTAAAATAACTTTCTCCTCAGACCTGGTAATCGTGATTTTTGATTATAATCAGCTGTTATCAATTAATATTTTTCAAGCACAGTAATCTGGTGTATTCTGTAATCCAATTTTTTTTTTGTAATTAAAGTTTTTTTCATTTATTGAAAATTTATACAAAACTAAATGGGTGACCACAGTCCAAGACTTAACCATTTAGCACCAGGTACATGTAAATAGACTACTCAAGTTCCTTGGAAAAAATAGAGAAAATTGATTTTTTTACATTGAGATTTCGAGTTTATTTTTGAAAATGCCCCAAACTACCGTCTAAAGTCAAATATGTACTGCAGTAATTCAATAGTTACAGCTTTTATTGTGGAGGGAAATTTTGCCCGGAAAGCTGCGCTACGATGTACTCTTTATTTCAAATTTTCAACTGTCAAGGGTTCTTTTATACGTAGTACATGTACATACCAACTAGACACTGTCCTTGCCAGGTCGTCTGCCCTGCACCACTGACAAGGGCTAATGTGTTTTTGATATAATTTTCAGAGTTGTGTAGAAGGTTTACAGAGATGGTTATGTTTAGTATTAGCTATATTACGTGTCTTAATGGCCCAGTCGAAAGAAGAAGTGATGTTGTCACGATTGTTAGAGTTAAATCTACCACTATGTTTGACAAGAGAATTAATAAAACCTAAAGCTGAACCAGTATCTTTAACTGATATCAATCCTGAAGAAACTTGTGCTTGGTATGTAGTAGATAATTCTTTATCGTTATAAAACAAGGGGGATGTTCGATTGTCAGTCCGGAACGTCCCAAATTGTCAGAATTTTAATCAAATGATGTGGAGTTCAGTCTCGTCACCGTTCTGTCATTCCTGACAAACGAGGTGGTGTGAGTAGATTAGAAAACTAGAATTGTGATGTAATTACACAAAAGCAATATTATTCATATGTAATGGTTAGTTGAGATATTTTCTTATACAGTGGGAGCATTCTAGCCTGAATCTCCCTTTTCACTTGATTGTCAATATTTTCGGGATTGAGAGAATTCAATTCCAAAATGTTCGATCGAATATCCCAAGGGATCATCTGTTCATTTGTGATGTCAGTTTGACAGATCTATAACTCTCCAATACTGTTCAGAAATTGTAAACTGATGGGTTTGTCTAAAAGTCTGGAGTGTCTCTCAATTGGGTTACTAATTGAATTTAGTTTTTGTCTCCCTACTTTTGAAGAAAGCAGGGAACTATAAAATTGTGTTTGTCTATCCATCCGTCACACTTTTTTTGGACACAATAACTCTCTTTCTAATTGAGTTAGAATGTTCAAACTTGGTGTAGGTGTTTATATGGTCAATTCAATACCTTGATAGGGTTTGAAGATGAGCATTTTCTGTTCAGGGTAAGCAGAGATATGCAATCTGGTTGGTTAATGCTTTTGGACCAGATAATTTTGCTTCTATATGATAGAGTGATATGAAACTTGGTGTACAGTTTGATTGCTCGACACTTTTGAAAAAAATAAAGTGCGATTAATTAATATGTGTCATCTATTTATTTTGGGATTTCAGCGGGGAACATCAGCCTCACTGTTGGATTGTTTCTTTTGAAGTAAATGATATTTGTAAGAATATTAACTTCATTGCTTCATTGTGACCCTGTACCCAAAGCATTATTAAAGTGCTAGCAGTAATTTCTTGCTTAACGGAATAAGGACATAGTTTTCTCTGTCCTATGAAGTTGTTAAAAATTTCATCTAATAAAATAATGCTTTTAAACAATTTTCTTAAATAAATGTGAGGTGATTTAATGACATTATTGTTGACTTCAGGTTTTTATTACAAGCTGTTGGTGTGTGTAGTGAAATATTAAATCGTGAAACAGCTATAGTAACCAATAATCAGAGTATTTGTGATTTCCTTGTTACACAGACATCTCATCTATTACTATATATTACATATATGTTTCAATCAGGTCAGTATTCCAATGATAAACAGTGTATCAGTATCTCCTACCATAAACTGTATATCAATATATCCTAAAATAAACAATATATCAGTATCTCCTTCCATAAACAATATAACAGTATCTCCTTCATAAAGAATATATCAGCCTCTCCTTTCTCCTTCCATAAACAATGTTTCAGTCCCTCCTACCATAAACCATTTATCTGTATCTTCTACAATAAACAATATATCAGTCTCTCCCTCCATAAACAATGTATCAGTATCTCCTACCATAAACAATGTATTAGAATCCCATAAAAAAACCAATATACATTATACATGCATCAGTGAATATACATATACAATCATAATATAGGCCTATATAGTAGTCATGATGGTTAGGATACTGGGACCTTATTCAGAAAATAAAAATATTTTACTTCTAACTTCTGCAATGAATTTCTCATTTGTTATGAATTTTTACTTCTAATGTTGTTTTTTTTGTAATCCTTACTTTTATTGAATTTTAGATATTTAGTTTTCTATGTATTATTTTCTAGGGTTATATAGAAGAGTAGCTACAGCAGCTATGAGATTAATAAATCGTGATCGACCAAACTGTCTGTACAGCGTGAAGGAAATTAATGGTTTTCTGCTAGGTTTGGGTACAAGATGGCCGACATTAGCTCTTCACTGGAGTAATATTCTCATCTTGTTGAATTATGATAATCAAAAACTCTGGAATCAAATTTTACAAACACCACAAAAATATCATCTAGTTATTCCAGGGTAAGGAAATGCAATATATATATAGTGTTGGCCTTTTTTTTTTCTTTTTTGGAGGGGTCTTTAGGAAACCGGAGAAAACCCACGAGAATGGACAGGCGACCCTACTCCTTGTCACGTACAACCGGTGATTTGAAACCACGCCGTTGACTCTATGACAGGCTTTATGATACAGCATGCACGTGCTAACCACTCAGCCATCCAACCCCCCAGGTAGTCTAAAACAGGCAGCCACTAAAATATCTTTGAATGTATACTAGGGCAAGCACCAGCATATCCTTGAGTTGAAATTTTAATCTACCTACTGCATAATGTATTAGCTTGATAACACTTACAGAATCCTCTTCGAATTGTCGGCTGTTTCCCAACAGTATGTCTTATAGTTTATTGCTCTGTCCAGTTATTAAATGCCTCTAAAAGATTAGTATTTGATGTAGATATTGAAAAGAAGATGACTTTATTTCAGACTTCAGACTGGTAATATAATGGAGCCATCACGTAAATTATTACAGTGTTGTAATTTAGAAATATTAAGAAGAGGGGGTCTTATTTTATACTGTGATTATGTGGTAAGAATATGATATTTAGTCAAAGATAGATTGTTTTGATGTGTTGAGTATTTGGTTTGGGTTGCTTCTTATATTGATAAGTACGAGCATGCCATTGACAAGGAACCAAGTATAGAGTGGTTCAGAGACACAGTATTTGTCCTTATAAAAACTGACCCGCTTATCTGTGTGATTGCTCCGTCGAGAAATCTTCTGAAGTGAGCAGAAGTTAGCGCCGCGCACGTGATTTCGGATGTCGCAGCAAATATATGTCACACGAGGTATTTTTAGAAACATGTATTGGTATATAACGTCGAGTAAAAAATGCACTCATTACGGGCTTCGACTAACGTGTTTATTTAATAGCGAACGTGAGCAAAAATTTCGATTTCACTCCTTGACTTGATTTTTGATTTTGGCGATTTTGGTGATTTAAATACAGAGCTAGCTGTAATAGCTTCGTTTCATTTCTAACTTTCAAGCAGGTGAAATCGCCGAGATAAATTCACTACAGCCTTTCGAGATTTACTTTGATTAAGTGGTTACAATCTTGGTTTACGCGGCGATCTCTCCTGGTTAGGAAATAAATATTTGCTAGCTCTAAATACGCAGAACTATTTGAGACCGGAAAATAACCGAAACAAACTTTTTATTTGTAGTCTTTATTTTCCAGACACTTTTCGGTAACCTGGTGTAAATTATTTTCATAATCATAGTATATTATTTAATCATCCTGTAGCCATAGGCTTTGATCGACGGACTTATTTTTTTCTAGATTTGTGACTGAGCCCTGCAAGATATCGTCCACGGATGATTTGCTATCCAGCATTGGATTGGACAAGTACAGGGGCGGTTTGGGCTATCGGGCGATCGCCCGAAGGGCCGGTCGGACGATCGTCTGAAGGGCCGGTCAGACAAAAAATGAAAAAAATAATTTTGTCCAATTCGCCTAAAAAATTCCATCTTTTTCTGTCGAACATTTTATGGGGGAGGGGGTATTGGACCGGTCATAGAGCGATGATGATCATGTTGTATGTGGCCACCACGCCATCACTGGCAATCCGGATTCCGATCAGGATTCCGAATTTCATCTGGAAATTTCATCGGATTCACCCGACACTGTCGCCCACAAATTCACTAATTATTAAGTCACCTGCACCCTGTTTGTGGGAATACGCCAGAATCCAAAATTCAAAAAGCAGCTTTTATGAATTTCACTATCGTCAGTCTGTACGTGTCTAGCAGCCTTCCGTCACAGGAGGATTCAACTAGTGCTCCCGGCATCAAAAATGGGAAAAATATTCCTACTTATTCAATATTCCTAACTGGGTAATCAAATGGTCAAAATTTGGAGTTCATTTTTCAAAAATTTCCTCCGGTCACCCCCTATGCGCCCCTCCCCCGTCCAGGCTCCGCGGTCAGTAAAAGGGGCCGCTCCGACACGGGAGCCCGGGCCAGTTCCCGGTCCCAATCCGCCCCTGGACAAGTACCCCTATGATTTTAGCACTGTAACAAACTACCTATGACAAAAATCACAAACAGGCTTATGATAGACAAATGTTAATAAATTCCCGACAACTTCGGAGCATCGGTCTTCCATGACTGCTTTACATGACGACTGTGTGACGTTTGGTGACAAATACGTTCAAAATAGACCGGAAGCTGAGTAAAAGTAAGGGAAAGCCCACTAAATGTATGAAATCATACGACGATTTTCTTGACACCCCATTTTTTCCGGGATAGTTTAGAGACTCCATCGGCAGACACAAGTGAAATTAATTTAATAAATAGAGGGACTCGGACATCTGCCGATGCGACCTTGACTGATTTAAAAAGAAAAAAAGTATTTGCGGCGATTGTCAAAGTGTCATAAAAGCACGATCGTCAAGTTAAAAAAAAATCCACTTCGGAAGACTAAAAAAGAAATGATTCGCACGAAGGCTAATAATGAAAATAAAAAAAACAATTGGCAGGTAAAAAGAATGGTTGCAAGTCCAAACCTTTTTAGATGAACGAAGGAATTTTGTATGATGTCAAAAATCAAAGACACACAGCAGAATGCCATAATTTGGTCATGGAACTTAAAAATCTAAACGTTTCCAATGGTAACGTAGCAGTGGTTGTAACCGCATGTTTGGCTGTCGTGGGACTAAAATCTAATTACACTCCATCAAAATCTACAGTTCAAAGAATATCATGTGAGCGCGTCGGTGTATCTTTAAAACATGTTTCGAAAACCTTGAAGTCGGTGAAAAATACCATCCTTTATACAGACGAAACTACAAAAGTTGGCTCTAAATTCGGTACATACGCAATAACCGCTGGCTCAACAGATACGCCACATATCCAACAATGTGTTTCTTTTTCATAACAAACATTATGCAGTACAATATATTTATTTATCTGTGGGACAAAAAATAAAGTCTTAAATTAATAGTTTTATTGAGGTGTTTATCCCTCTCTCTCTCTCACTCCCCATATTGCATGTCATTATATTTTCCTCGTACTTTACCCGGCAATTTATTATTCATAACAAACATCATACTGCACAATATAATATTTAGTTAGGTTTGAGACTTACATTAAAGTGTTACATTATTAGATTTATAGACCTCTCTCTCCCACTGTATAACATGCCATTATAAACAGACCAGTGTCTGTGGGTATAAATAAGTAAACGCACTGTTCATTTTAATACATGTACATGTATTAGGCTATCCTTGAAATAATTCATGTCAAACGCCGATCTTTTCATCTCCAGCTTAACATGTATTTTAATTTCTACTGTAGCATTATAAACACAGTTGATATAAAGACATTTGAAGGCGTGGGTCTACTATTAAAACAACTAAGCGTTTGCGCATGCGTAGATATGTCAAATCCAATCGTCTCATAGAGTGTATTCTGTTACTTCGCAGTAAGGAAATAAACGATGTTTTCCGACTGCGGTAAAGTTATTTCGTTTCCGGGGCGTGCGTAGCTTGGAGCATATTTTTTTTATTACAACCAAGGGACATAGCTCTTATTCTCACTAGGAGATAACTCCTTTGATAATGGAAGCCGGGAAGATTTTGAGCCATTTATAACATATGTCCAAATGGTTATCTATCCTCAGAAATTAGACGTGGCCAGACTTCCATTGTTGATGAATGAAGTTTTTATAGTAAGTCTTATCATATAATGTCTTTACTGTCCCGAAATAGTGTCCGTTTGTTATAAAACATTTTTAGCCTGAACCACTCTACCAAGTATGACATCATTACTGCCATCTTGGAATTGTGACGTCATATAAAAAATCAAGGTCTGTCAATCGATGCGCCATTCATCAAGACATAAGCATGCAAAGTTTCATGTTGATCATACTGGAATCTTCGACTTTCCTTAAAGAGTCACTCCCAAGAACAAGAACAACAACAAGATGAGTGGCACAAAGGGACAAGTTCCTGGACCCTGTTTCACAAAAACTTAAATCTCCTTAAAATCGTCTTAAACTAAAATTTCATCCTAACTTAAGACAGATGAGTTTCATAAAACGATTTTAAGCATTTTAGTTAAAATCCACTAAAATAATATTTTAAGTTAAAATCTAATCTTAACTTAAAATAGTGGCGTTTCACAAAGCCATTTTAAGGACAGTTTTAACTAAAATCAATTTTAACTTAGGATAGCCGTCACCCTGTCTTAACTTAAAATCAAGACATTAACAAACATTGATTAGAGCTACATTGTTACATATATGGCGACATATAGATATAATTGGAATAATGATAATATTGTGAATGGCCCGGGTCACATAATTTTAATATTCCAACCATCATTCACAAAAACAATTCTCATTCAAATTCTTTTCACCCGTTTATTTTATTGTAAGTCAATTTAAGCATTTGGATGGCGCTCCATATTAGAACTGCAAGAAAAAAACCCACTCAAAACCCCAGTAAACTAAACACTAAAAGAAAATCATTTATTCATATTCAATGTCTTGGAAAGAAGTGCCCTCTTGTCTATAAAGAAAATATGTTCGTGTACAATGGTTTAATATGGCCCATTTCTTGGTTATAGAAGGCCTAAAGGCCTATAATACTAGACAAACCATATGTAGTATTTACGCATAATTTAGTGGTTATGGTGATATGTAAAGAGATAAATCAATAATCTCAAATGTGTTTATTGAAAAATGTTATAGGCCTAGGCCTATTTTAAATTAAATTTTAATATAAATTTATTATTATTTCTTAATGAAGTCTTACGTTAATAAAACAACAAAAATAATTGGCATTTTAGGAGCCAAAGCTATTTTATCTTGGGAAAAAATCATATAATTAAGTAAGTATCATTTTCAAAGTATCATTGAAAGGGTGGGTCTATGAGAATGACATGTCAAATCTAGGCATCGGAACATTGGCTATTTGGTGTATTAATTTCAAAGTTAATAAATACTTTTAAAATGCGACAAAAAATTACAACCTAGATTAGCCGTTTGAGTCACAAATATCATAATATGTTTGTGACAATTCTCCATAAAACTACAAATCCATGCGATTTAGTTTATCGATACACATTATTTCCATTGAAGCCTGCGAGTAAATCAAATTCCCATGTCACAAATCAAATGCCAAGTTCAAAGCCAACCCACGGATAATTTTCGAATCATATATTATGCAGTAACCTCATTTATTTCACATCTCTATGAATGTCTGACCGTGTGCAAACATTGCTTCAACATATGAAACTCTCCCCATTGATATTGCAACCGTTAATTTAACCTGCCAACTGTATTCAGTTTTGAAGCGTATTTGCTTTCACCGTAAGTACCCGCAGCGCAAATTTTACACTGCGCGGGCGCAAGCGATTTTAACTAAAATCTATTAAAATCACATGTTAAGTTACAATCAATCTTCGTGAAACGCATAAAATTTAAAATTTCATTTTGATATTAGTTCAAATCTATTTTAGTTATTTTAGTTTAAGTTTTTGTGAAACAGGGCCCTGGTCCAAAATTGTTACATTGAAAGTCCTGAGATGCAGCTAATGTTATTAAAGTTGTTGAAAGTTCACAGATGAAGCTAATGAGACCTACATAAGATCAACCTAAGTCAATGCTCTTATTCTGATCAAAATCAAAGCGGCTTTGCTGGGTGTAGTGAATATAAACATAATTATCCATTTTTTCTGTTGTTTACAGGTAGAGAATTTGAGTAATGCTGAGCATATTACATGGTTAACTGTCAATCATGTTAGTGATTTAATAGAATTAACACCAGAATCACCTGTACAAGATTTTATAAGGTAATTTTACTTTATAGATAAAAAATGAAATGAAATGTGCTATGAGAGAAATTTGGCTTGGACATTATTACTACGGCCTACTCTTATATCAAATTCCAACTATCAAGGGTTCCTTTTCGTACACACAATTAGTGCACACAGGACCTCAGTTTTTCGTCCCATCTGAACAACTATATGATGTCCTTGCCAGGTCATTAGTCCTGCACCACTGACAAGGGCTAAACGTTTTCGGTCAACGCATGGATCGAAAACAGAACCTCCCGGTCAGCAACCAAACGTCTTACTCACTGATCCATGATGGCGTTCTTTTTATAAATATAAGGTTATAGTAAATAATTTGAATAAATGAGTGACTTTGTTTTTAAAGCACAATAAAAAGAAACTGAATTTTTATGGATTTGTTCCCTTTAGATAATCAATAGTGTCAGATGAATGCAAATGGAAATCTTGGGCTAGAGGCCTTGCAAGGCACTGAACAGCATCTGATCATGAGAAACTTTACTCTTATCTTTTTATCTCTTCTATGAAAGTAGAATTGAAACAGATTAAATTAAACTTAAAAAGAATATCAGCATGATTATTAATATATATCCCATTAATGTTGTCTAAATAATAGACTGATTTGCTAGTCATATTACCCAGGTTGAAATATTAAAAATATATACTTAAACATTAGTGTATATTGTGTTTATTTTCAGTGCTATACATCGTAATCCAGCTGCTAGTAGTATGTTTGTACAAGCTATAAACACGAGATGTGATCACGTCACCAGGGTAAGTCCTTCAATACTTGCCAGTAAACATTTAGATGATTACTCCATCTATCTTCCAATTTGTAAAGCCAGTTAATAAAATAGTTTTGGGATAAAAACAGGTATTGCTTCTTTCATAGGTTTTCATATTTGGATGTCTTAAATGTAACAAGTATACAGATGTTCTTCTGTCAAATTTTTAAATATAATCCTAGGATAAAACCATGGATAAATATTATTTTTAGCCAGAAATTAATTTTTGTAAAACGTTGAAGGATTTGTATATTACTGTATGTATCAGTTGTGCTTGAAAACTACAATAGAACACTTGTCGAAACGTGGAGCTGTATGTATAGCAGACTAGTGATTGTTTCCCACATTAACTTATTGATTGCTTTGTGTTGTTTTATTGTTCTCCATTGCTAAATGCTTCTCAAGGATTTATATGTTACTGTATCTCTCATTTTATTTCAGCCTTCATTAATAAGAAAGACGTTGAAATCATTAGAAGCCATACATCTGAGTCAGAGTGGATCATTATTACAACTATTAATAGATAAATTTCTCAATACACATCAACTATCTGTGGCTAGAATGTGTGACACTATCGCATGCAGACGTGTGGAAATGTTGCTGGTTGAAACAGTTGAGGTAATATTTTTTAGCTTTACTTGTCTTGTGAGGGTGTTGGACGACTGAATGGTTATCGTGTGTGTGTTGGATCATATGGTCTATCTGAGTCAAGTGGCATGGTTTCAATTCCAGACTTGTAGGTGACAAGGAGTACTTCCTTGGGGTTACTTCCACTGCTAAAGACACAAGCAATTTGAAATAAAATTGAACCATATGTTAGTCCCAAAATGACCTTGTTTGTTTAAAGTGAATGTTAACCCCAATCTCTCTGATTTGTTTTGTCAAAGGTGTATCTGTGTAGGCCTGCAGTTCAGAGTTTAGGCCAATGTTTATATTGCACCATGGGGATAATGTGTCTGTTTGTCCATAGATGGTATGGATAAGAATACAATTAATGGAAAAAACATATTTTGTAACATTAAAGATGATTATTCACTCTCTAATCTCTAATGGTAGATAACTCAAAAAGACTCCAATAACTACTCATTTTTGCCAAACACAAAGTGTCAGCTTCATGGCTAAATGAACGGTCAATTGAGCACATACTTAAAGCTGTTGTTAAACCTTGCTGCATGGTAAATGTAAACATCATGATAGAAATAACTGTTTTTGATATGTAAATATTAATTTGTTTAAATTTACAGGAGAGTAAACATCAGCTGCCATTAGAAGATTTGGATAAACTTCTTCAATTCATGAAAACACATAATCTAGTCAAAAGGTAAAATAAAACTTGAATCACTTTCAGTATGAATCTTAACAATATCAGTATTTTGGTTAACAATCAGTTTTTGACCGCCAAATAAGTAATTATGATTTATTTTTTCAACAAATATTTCTATTTTTATGTTCATTTGTTGCATTTCTGTCAATATGTTGAAAAGTATTTTCTGTGTATTTCTAATTTTATTTTTGCTTGTTGGATTTCTGTCAATATCTTGAAAGTTTTTTTATGTGTATTTCAGGCATGCTCGATTAGCTTCTCTTCTAGCTAAATTCCGTACAATATTTACACCCGAGACAGAACTGAACCTTTCACCAGAGCGAACCCATCCACTAGCACTGACACCTGGTGAGGTATCAGATATAAATGTCAATAAGGTAATAAACAGAAGTTTTTTATTTTGCTCGATGGAAAAGCACTTATAATCGATATCCAGAATTCAGTTTTCCTTGCAACCTGATTAAAACACAGATCCTATTAATTCCGTTCGTTTTTTATTGTTGACTTTATTTTAAGAATTTACTCAAAATTGTTCGCCTTATTTTATCTAAAATATAGCCCTGTATAAACTTTTGTTGTTTTAATGTATCAAATACATCAATAAGAAACTATGTGTAGAGTTTTGTGTTTCTGAATCAAAAATATTTCTCTTTAACACTGATTGAAAATTGAGACCTAGAAATTGACACAAGTGGGTCGCAACGCATATAATACTGTAATATGAATGCATATAAACTGATTTACATTCAACGGTTTCTGTTTTTACTCTAATTTCAAATCAGTTATGTTCAGGGAAATAAGGCAGCAGTTTCAAATTTCTAGCGTCTGGTTATTCCAGTCTACATACGTAGTTTGATTTGGTGCAATGTTTCTTGCCTCGTTCCTCGAGTCTCTTGCTAGAACTGGGGCTGAAGCGCATTATGATACATGAATCGTGTACCAATGGAAAAATGTTTTGTTTTTGGATATCAGAAGCCCATCTTTTTCTGGTAAGATCACAGCATCAATGTTGATTTAGATTGACAAATAATTAATGTTTTCAATGTTGAAGATTTTTGATGATATTGAGTTAGAGACTTAACTACTTTAACTTAAGTCTGAGAATGTTTTGTGAACTCGGGCCTGGTCTGTTGACTTTGATTATGAATCCATTATGTTTCAGGACTTTTATGTATCTATAGTAAAAGATCAATGTTTTGGTGTTGATCCTAATGTAAGAGAATGTGCCTTTCTACTACAGAGATTAGACTATGCAGATATACTATCTATCACTATGACTAAGGTAAATTAATCTGTAGTATTATTCATCGTAAATCCCTTTTAATTATTTAGACTACAACTTCAATCAAATAATTTGTTGATTAAACCTCACTTCATTTCAGTTGAAATTTTAATTATGAAATGACTGATTTTATTCTGATTTTTTCTAGGTTTTTTGTTGAACCCTATTTCATTTCACTCCATTTCAATGAAAATTTAATAGTAAACCCTTTTTATGAAATGCCTGATTTTATTCTGATATTTGCTAGGTTTTTTATTAAACCCCTTTCATTTCACTTCATTTCAATGAAAATTTAATAGTAAACCCTTTTTATACGCCCACATAGAAATGTGGACGTATATTGCCGTCGCCCCCGTCCGTCCGTCTGTCGGTCCGTCCGTCCGTCCGTCGGTCCGTCCGTCCGTCCGTCCGTCCATCGTCCACAATTTCTTGTGAACGCACTAGAGGCCAGGGTTAATATCCGATTGACTTTAAATTTATACACAGTGTTTAAGGTCATGAGACGAAGAAGCCTATTGATTTTCAGCAATATCCTATAATTACTGCCAGAGTTGTGTCCCTTGATCACTTCAAAAAATCTTGTGGATGCTCTAGAGGCCAAAGTTAATATCTGATTGACTTTAAATTTATACACAGTGTTTAAGATCATGAGACAAAGAAGCCTATTGATTTTCAGCGATCTCTGATAATTATTGCCAGAGTTATGGCCTTTGATCACATCAAAAAATCCTGTGGACGCTCTGGAGGCCAAAGTTAATATCTGATTGACTTTAAATTTACACACACTGTTTAAGGTCATGAGACGAAGAAGCCTACTGATTTTCAGCGATTTCAAATAATTTCTTCCAGAGTTATCTCCCTTGATCACTTCAAAAAACCTTGTGACGCTATAGATGCCAAACTTATCATCCGATTGACTTCAGATTGATACACAGAGTTTAAGGTGTTGAAACGAACAAGTATTTTGATTTTCAATGAATTTTGATAACTGAACAGCTAAATCCATGATGTTAAATGTTTCCTATACTAATTGTTAGCGTGGGGCAAAACTTTATAAAAAGCTAACAAATTCTAATGATTTTCAGATAATTACATAATGAGTTGTTACTCTTAATCAGATTTTAGTGTATTACAAATGTTTCATTCCCCAAAAAAGTAAAAATATGCGACAACCCTTGTTGACTGCCCGGACGATTTAGCTGCTGTGGGCGTATGTTTTGTTGCCTGGCAACCTATCTTTTATAAAATGACTGATTTTAATTTTGTTATTATCTAGGTGTTTTGTGGAATTTTTTTGCTTTGTTAACTAACTGCATTTCATTTCAATTAAGATTTGATAGAAAAACCTATTTTGATGAAATGACTGATTTTAATTTGTCTGTTTTTTAAGAGGGTTTTTTTTGTTGTTTTTTTATTAGCTAAAAACTCTTTCGTTTCAATCCCAATTTGATAAAAACACTTTTTATAAAATGTCTGATTTTAATTTTGCTTTTTTCTAGGATTTTTGTTTGTCGATATTAGAAGAGTGTATAGCACTGGGAGCCTACAGATCAATAGTTCGCTATAATCGAGATAAAGAAAGTTTACCAACTAACACAAAACTTGAAGCCACCCTAGACCAACTTTTTTCTGCCGCTCAACTCACAATGTTCCGTCATATAAACAATATCATTAATCATCTACCAGTACCGCACCAACTTCTTAGCTACAGTCGAATACAGAGCACAAAAAATTTGCGATATTACGAACGCGTTGATGACTTGTTCCAGGATTGTGCTTGGTTTGATATGAACTTTCACCTTGCCGCTTCCTTATCACAGTATCTGATGTGTATTCGGAGATTCCCATGGGTAGCTGTCATTCCAACAGAATCCATTCCTGATATTTGTAGATTTTGTGTTTTATGTATGGAGGTGAGATTACTAACCTATTTCTTCTTTATATATATTAAGACATTTATTCATGAGGCAAGTCCATAATGAACTCTCTAGATCATCAGATGGCAGTGATATTAAATGGATAAGAACACATATTTCATTTAATAATAGACATTAAAATGGATAATCAAGATTTTGTTTATAGTCATACCAATGGAACTTGACTATCAAAACTGCAAACACTCATAACATCGCTTAGAATAAAGTAATTTGATTTAACTTTTATATCGAGATAATGCATCTTAAGCTGTTTTTATTCTAGATGTTAAACTGGCAACTTCATCATAATCAGCTACCAACGTCTGAACAGATACAGATGTGTTTAGAGTGTGTGGCATTAGTTTTACAGAATAAAGATTTTACGACTATTATTGGTCAGAGTGAATATAGTACTTATGTTAGTGCAATAACTTCTTCAGTTTATCAACTAATTTCTTCATGTAAGTAAATGTTTAAGAGACTGAAATTAGGGGAAAAATATTCTACTTACGAGACATATTTATGTAAAAGCTGCATACATATTATCAAACCTAACTGGAAATAGTACAGAAGAACAAAAAACATTTGATAAACAGCACATATCTGATAGTGATATGATGTAATATACAAGAACAAAAAAATATTTAATGTAGTAAACAAGAAATAAACAAATACAAATATAACTATTTTCATACATAATGTGTCTGATTATGATGTACTATACAAGAAGAATATGATTTTATTTTTATTTATTTTCCCAATTTTAGTGGTGGTATTACCTGGTGAAAAAGTTTATCTTTTACCACATAAAGATAGGCATGAGGAAAGTGAAGATGATGGTAAGAGGATTTCATTACATTATTATATGATATGATACAATGGATTCTATTCTTTGTTACAAATAACACACTATTTATGGGTAACAATTACTAATATTGTTTATTACACTGCAACGTTTCAACAAGATTTCACAGTTTAAGAGTCAGGCTATTTTATGAATATAATTATAAATAAATCTCGCTGAATTACTATATTTTGCTGTTTTTTTCTTCTAGAATCAATACACCTTATTACATCATGTGATCAAATCTCAGAATTACTTCAGTGTTTGAAAACTAGATTACGACCAAAATCAACAGAAACCCAGAAACTACCACCATTCCTTGCTTCACCAATCAGAAACATTGTAACAGGTAGGAATTTATAGTCATGCATTATTAGACAGTAAACCATGCCTGTATCAAAAACAAACAAGATGGGGGGGGGTACCAAGGACTGTGAAAGCCGAATATCTCATAGGATCAAATCTTGGCGCTGTCAGAGAAGAACCTATGGGTTTATTCAACCCAGTTCTAACTTGTCAAGGGTGACACTGCTATGAGGTCAAACTTCACCCCTTTCCACAGAAAAGTAATTTACCTTATGTCAGTCTCGAAATGGCTGATGTAGTCATTTGACAAGACATTTTAATCCCATTCTGTTCTGTTCAAATCTTACCAACAGGCTCGATATCAAAAGTGAAATTGCCATGAGTTAATACTTTAACAGGTTTTGTTAACCAAATGGTTTTGATTTACCAATAAAAATATTTTTGAATTTTGATCATTTCAATTTTGTGATATGTTACCAGGGTTAGCCAGATTGCCATTAGTAAATTCCTATGCCAGAGTTCCACCTCTCGTATGGAAATTGGGATGGTCACCTTCACCAACTGGAAACCTAAAAACCCAGTTGCCTCCACTACCAGTAGATTTTCTACAAGAGAAAGATGTTCTGGAAGAGTTTGTTTTTAGGATAAATACACTAGGTGAGTATTTCCATCCATTTAAAAAGTAAATAATCTTGTTTGGGGTGCACTTCCGGAAATATCTTACAATGTGAATCTGTGTCGGTTTTTAAATCCAAAGTGAAAACTTGGTTATTTGGTCTTTATCATTAACACTCCAAATTTGAACATTTTCTAGTGCCTAATGCATTTCGTAGTGGATTGAATAGTTGTGCAATACTAATATCATTATTATTATTAAATACAGTTTAAAATAACTGCAAACCCAATCTAAGTTGATTGTAAAGGATAAGGGCCTGTATGTTTAAATAATTCCAAGAGTTAGTGTGTTGTCTACTTTTATAACAAAATTGTAAAATATTTGATCATGATATAAACATCTGTACATTTCCGTCTTATAGTATCCTTACTTTATTTCTTTTTAGAACAATAATGTTGAGTTTTCTTGTATATTTTGCTAAACGTTTAACTGAAGGAAATTTATTCAGAAATCTCTGAGAAAAATGGGGTTTTTTATTTGTACGAGGCATTCAATTTCTTGAGTGAACCCTGATTAGCAAAAAATTTCTGTTTGAAGTTATAAGGTCCCTGCCAACATGCTGATTTGAGTGAAAAGCTCTAATGTCTCCTAATGCTTTTAATAAGTTCTACATGTTTATGTATTTGTCAGACATTAGTTTTGTATTAATCTGGAATATATTTTATTTTATAGGTTGGGTGAGTCGCCATCAGTTTGAAGAAACATGGATGAGTTTATTGGGTGTTTTAAATCCAGTGTCATTGACAGATACTAATCAGCTCTCCCCTGAGGTAAGCTTACCTGATTTATTTATATTTTATCTGAGTTAATGTTCGATACATATTTCACCAAAATTACTTTGCTAATATTTTTGGTCCTTAAGTAATAATTCTGCCTATATTTTCAGGAGGAAATTGAACGAAGTCAAGGAATGGTTATAGCTGTTAAGGCTATAACATCATTATTATTACAATCAACATTAATACCACAAGCTGGTAACCCTGGTAACAGTGTCTATGAGATCCGTCCTAGAGATAAACCACTTGCATTTTTACATACTAGGTAAATATTCTAGTTTTCATACACTAAGTCTGGATTATCCATTTTATCATTAAATCTTGCAATTTTGAAGGTGTTCTAGAAAGCTGATTATGGGCTAGTTATGTGAAAAAATTTTTAGTTTATATAAGATTTGAATCCAGAAAAAAGACCTATAATCGACAAGATTTTAGCGATTACATAATACATCTTTAAGGCTGAAGGAATAAAGAAGTAAATGAAAATTCACACAGTTATAAATCAGTGGGTAGAAATACGGCTATTTATCTTTGATTATACAGGTTGCCTTGCAACTTTTGAAAACAGCCCTAACCACAACATTCCCAGTTTAATACTAATGGAGTTCTTGATCTAACATTTGAATCTGTTGAATACAATTGAAATATTCTCATCCTATTTCAATCCAAGCACAAGGCAACAGAGAAATTTCATCTAGAACCACACTGTCTATTGTACCCAGGACATTCTTGTTGTGACTTAACAGCCCTTACCATGACCCCAGTTAACTACCAAAATATTGTAATTTGTATTCAAATTTTTTATTGTTTGTAAATTATCTAGATGTGGTAAGAAGTTGGTGATCATTCGTGGCTTAATTGAGCAAGAAATAAGTAATCTTTGTTCCAATAAATCAGATCGACAAACTCATCACTCTAACAGTCGGTCCACTAGACGTCTAGATTCGTACAGTTCTGAACTCTTTGAAGATAATCTGGAACGTAAAGTTGGATCAGAAGATTTTAGTCTTGGACAGGTAACAATATATAAATATATTCATCAATCATTACTTTAATTATGTTCAACTGGATTTCAAACATCCATTCAAAACACAAATGTTTGCCTGATTAGGTCATAGGAGGATCTAGGACAGCTGCCAGAGGGCAACTGCAGACTGGTCAATTGCTCACAAGGACAATTCCATTGCAAGACACTTTTTTTTAAATTTTTAGTATAGTACATGAAATTATGAATAAGCCCTAACATGTATTGATACGTGTAAGAATTGTCAACAGGAAGTTGTCCTTGAAAGCATTTGTCTTCTGCCAGTTGTCCTGCCAACGATTATCCTTGTCCTGTCACAGAGTAATGCTGAGTAAAATCAATTTTATGTATTTTGTTTGTTGTTGAATTTTTATCTTATCTATTTTTTGTTAAGATTTCATTAGAGGGCATCTGGTCAGTGGTAGGATGTTTAGAAACAACACATTCTGAAAGTGATACAACTGATTCTACAGAAAGTCCTCAACATGACAAGAAGAAACCTCAAATTCCTCTAATAGCCTTAGAAAATAAAGATCGGTCTGTGTCTGTGAATGGTTTGGATATTAATTCCTGTTTACAGTTTTTATCAGAATTGTACGGTCCTTGGTTATCTCCAGAAACAGGTTCCAAACCACCATTAATGTTACTCAATGCCGTAGTCAAATCTGTAAGTACAGTATAAAAAACATTTGAAGTTAATTTTACTGGTATTTATCACCAATCACTCAGCTTTGGTAACTGATGGTTAGACCCCAGGAGAATGGCATGACTAGAGAAGTAAATATTTCTTTGTGAGAACATATAAATATATCTATCATGATATAGGATATCTGTTCTTGTGAGAACTTGTGCATATAGATTATGGTCTATCATCATGACATAGTATATCCATGATTTACTGTTCCAAGATCACTCATCACATTTCAAATAGATGCTGGTAATTGAAAATGGTTTACGCTTTTAACTTTCTTAATATTGTGAAATTCTGATCTAACATAACTCTTTAACCCTTGTAAGAAGGCTATTTATTTTGTATTATTACAGATGTTAAGCTTATCTGATTTATTTATGGAAAGAGAACAGTTTGAGATGATGTTAGATACATTTTTAGATTTATATAAAGTCCATCCTGCCGAAGATGAAATATTGTTACAGTATCTAATAGTTGGTATTTGTAAAGCAGCTGCAGTTATTGGTGTGGTAAGTTATGAGATGTGCATTGGATTCCTTAAAGTTCCAATTTCATATTTTTAAGTTATATTTTTAAAATATATTAAAATAAAGGCCTAAAATAGATTTTATCTATAAACAGTATTGTCAGTTGAGAAATTGGCTAAAATATAATTTTCAACTTCAAATTCCATAGGGGTGAATGGAAAACAAGGCAGGTAATTGTGTTATTTCCCGTGTCACAGATATTTAGGCCTCTAAAATAATGCCCATGATCATATAATAGTGAGTTGACAACCTTTTGAGCAAAAGACATACAAATAATTATGTTTTGACTTTCTTAGAAAATATGAAATTCCCGCTTTAAAATAGGCGTCCTGTACTACACCTTAACACTCTGTGGGGGAAATTTGGACACAGTTGTTAAAAGTTTCAAAAAGAAAGCAAGTCATTTTAAAAGTACAGACGTTGAGCAAAAATTATTTTGTTTTCCTCAAAATAAACAAATATTTATCAAGACAAAATAATAGATTACACCCCAAAAATTACTTGATTAATATTATTATAAATGCATTTTTCAGGATTCTGCAACAGCTGAACGATTAATAAAAATAGTTGATGCTGGTTTACGTACAACACATCTGCCTAGTAAAATTTCATCTCTACATGGAATATTATATATACTAGAAACAAGTACTTCTGAATTAACTAAATCATTGCTACCACTTATTACAGATTTCCTTATAAAACATCTCTCAGCTGTTACATCGTAAGTCTGTAAAATATTGTTTATAAAAGAAAAAACATCTATATAATATATCTTGAACAAATATTAAATTGTTCTATAAATTTAGATATTTAAAAAAGTAATCTATCTAAATAAAGATAACATTGACCTTATTCAAACATGTTTGAGCATTCTCCAAAATCATATATGTTTTATGTATTTCAAATCACCCTTTCTCTCATGAAATTATTGTTTGGTATGTTAGACACACAATTACGTATGTGTTCAAAATATTTCTTATCTCATGAAACTACGGTTTGGTATATTAGACTCACAATTATGTATTTGTTCTGTGTATTTCTATTTCAAAATGCTACTGTTGGTATATTTCAGGGCATATATAACCAGTGATCAGTTCTCATTAACTATGTGGTCCACAGCTTTTTATGTGATGGAGAATTATCATGAGGATATTAAAGATGGGGATTTCCCATCTAAAATAATGCAGGTAAATTGTTAGATAAGCTTCTATTGCTTGAGCTGTTTGCACAAGAGAGCATAATGCTTTTCAAGGCGTGTCATCACTTTCATCATGATAATCATGAAAATCATATAACCTTATATACACATACTTATTTAAAGAATCAAGCACTGATATACTAAGAGTAAGGCACAATAGTTTTGGTTACTGCTTTAAAATCCGTCTTTCAGCAATTGTTTGCCAGTGCCACTTTTCACCCATATTTCACCTAAAGTCTAATTTGATGACCTAAATATTTCTTTACAGTCAAATCATGTCTAGTGAAACTATTTATTTTTTTAAAAACTTGCAAAAATTTTAAAAGCTCATGTACCTCTCTGATTAAATTGTATCATTTTAAGTAATGACCATACTTTCAGTTGCTTTTTCCTGCATGAAATACATATTAATATCTGAAATTACATAAAGTATTTATTGATTTTGTAGTCTTACTCTTCTAAAAAAATGTTTTTAATTTATCACATTTATACTTATATCACATGAATACAGTTAGTATCATATTTATACTTTTATTTATCACAATTAGACTTTTATTTATCACAATTAGACTTTTATTTATCACAATTAGACTTTTATTTATAATATTAACACTATCATTTACACTTCATTCATTATATATCATATTTATGCTTTAAATTATCTTGTTCATACTTTAAATTATCATATTTATATGATCTTGTTTTTTAGTTGGTGGTGAATACAGCATCATGTAGTGAGGACAGTATATCAACATCAGTATTTATAACTTTGATGAAAGGTCTAGAGAGATTATTGTTAGCTGATGTTTTATCGAAATCAGAATATGAAACAATAATTAAACTTAGTTTAGATAGGTATGCATAAAAGACATTGTATTCGTTGCTTCTTATTCATGAATCATTAAATCTTGACTACCAATACTGTCTTTCAAAGTATGTCATATAGACTTAAGTCAAGTCCTGTGATATGTTGCATAGGTCAGTCGTCTTTATAATTTTAATTCAGTGATTGCTAGGCGTACAGGTGTCATTTGCATAATTTCATTGATTTTCTGGATTCCCAGTTTAGTGTCATTGCTATCAACCTCGTGATTGTTCTCTTTTTGTCTTTCGGTTTCTTCCCACTGCTAAATACCCCTATAGGCAAGCACTTTCTTAAAGTAAAATTGAACCATATGTTAATCCCAAATGACCTATTTGTGTTGAGTGGATCTTATCCTCTCTCTGGCCAAAGTGAATATAACCTCATTATTAGAAACAGTTGAATATATAACCTCATTATTAGAAACAATTGAATATAACCTCATTATCAAGAATAATTAAATATAACATCGTTATTAGAAACAAATCATGTATATAATGTTATGAAATCTGTATCTTTTGCTTGTTGTAGGTTATGTCTTCCTAGTCCCCAGAGGGCGTTAGCAGCTTTAGGTCTAATGTTTACATGTATGTATTCAGGTACGTTGGTTATACATTATAAAATCTGATAACATCTGAAGACATCTAGTTTATGATTTTATGTATATGAGAATGAAGTAAAGTGGTTGCTATTTTTACCTGGACATATTTTATATTTATGTATGTTTGTATGTATACATGTAAATATAGTTATACGTTATTTGCATATATTGTGCATAGATTCTGACGTCCTATGTATACATTTGTGTACATGTAAAAGTACCTTTGACAGTTGGTATACATTGCACACAGTCTCGGTTTTTCGTCCCATCCAAACAACTATATGTTGTCCCTTGCCAGACTCTCCATCCTGCACCACTGACAAGGAAGAATCTTGTCGTAAAAATCCTGATGAAAGAGATGTCTAGGTTAGCAGGCAAACGTTTTAGTCATATAGACTTCATCGCTTCTTGTCTGGATAAAATCAAAATAGTTGTATTGTCTGGGGCATTAGCGCCGCTGCCTGGGCAAAATTTCCCGCATAGCACACTGTATGGCGTATGCCCAGGTTAGGTGCAGAAGAGTAGGACGTTGAACCCTATTTCATTTCATTTCTGTATTGTCTGATATTAAATGTATTTATTTGTTATCTCAGGAAAAAGTTTAGATGGGTATAGTCCTAGACCACGAGAAACGCAGCCATCATTTTCTCAGGAGGCTCTTGATATGATTTGCCAAGATTCTGAGTCTCTGATTCTAGCTATGGAAAGAGTTACGGTTCTTTTTGACAGGTAAAATTAAATTTAAATACAATAGGTTAAAGACATTCAGCTAGAACACAAATTTTATGGGAAACAATCACTTGTTTTATTACATTAGCAGAGCATTTCGACAAGTTAAGCACATATGATTTATATACAATTAAATCATTTATCTTCTAAATGAATTAGGCGTCTATCGCTTACTTACATGTATAATATTTATATATTTTTAAAAAGATTGTTCAACTTTATTTTTATACCCACTATATTTCAAATGCACGAAGTCAATTGAATAATAAAAATCGCACCCAATAATACCCATCATGTCTGGACCTGTCATGGACACTGTCAGACACAGATTCAAACTTTGTCAGGTACAATCTTTCCTGTGGATGTCAAGTGGTCTAACTAGTGTGCTTTAGATCACAAGGTCTGTAATTATGGATGTTCGTCTGGTCAACCTTGTAGGTTTCTTTTGATCCTCCCACTGCTGAAGACCTACGGGCAAACAAAGTATTGAAATATAATTGAACCACATGTTGGCCTTGAAAAGACCTTGTTTATATCAAGTGGATATTAAACCTCATTTCTCTCTTGACTTTTTCAGTGTTTTCATTTTTGTTCCGAGGCCTGCATACATTGCACTTTAATAATTGACCATGACTTTATGTATTTTAGAATAAAGAAAGGTTATCCTTACGAGGCTCGTGTTATTACTCGTCTTCTGCCAGCATTTCTCTCCGATTTTTTCCCACCACAAGATATAATGAATAAGGTTATTGGTGAATTTCTCTCCAGTCAGCAGCCATATCCTCAGTTAATAGCCAAAGTTGTCTTTCAGGTATGTATAAACTCTTTTTTCTTGTAAGACGTTTTTGTTTATATTCAGAGGGTTGATATCAGAATCCATTGTAATATTATGTGACCAGGGGGGGTTGGAAGGTCAAATGGTTAGAACTTCCCTGCTGTATCATAGGGTATCTCATTGAGTCAACTTGCATGGTTCCGATTTCCCGGTTGTGTGTGACAAGGACCAGGGTCACCTGTCCAACCTCGTGGATTATATTCGTGTCCTCCAGTTTCCTCCCTCTGCTAAAGACCCCTACACAAGCCAATTATTGAAATAAAATTGAACCATGTCTTAGTCCGAAAATGACCTTGTTTCTGTCAAGTGGATGTTAAACCCCATTTCTCTCTCTCCCTATGTGACCAATCCACAAAGGGTTTATCTTTTGTAATGATGCTACAACTCTTAAACATGTTACTTAATTCTTGACCAATGATAAATGAATTGTAAACATTTCCACTATTCTATATGTTTATTTACCCACTGTAGCGGAACATCTCATATATTGTAATTCATTTATTATTGCTCAAAAAGTTTAATTAATGCATTTAGTGTTGTATTTTTTCCAATTCTTCCACACAGATGACATTGTAATTTACATCATTGCCAAAGATAAACCCTATTTTGACTGATCACATCTATCCTATAGTATGCAACATATTTGTAATTTTTCAATTGTGGACCTTTTCTTTCTAGGTTTTCAATAATCTTCACCTACAGAATCAACAGAAATTAGTACGAGACTGGGTGATGCTGTCTTTATCAAATTTTACCCAGAGATCACCTATTGCCATGGCAATATGGAGTCTAACTGCTTTCTTTATCAGTGCTTCAACAAATCCATGGCTTAAAGCTTTGTATCCTTTTAAACCGTAATCTTTGATAAACAGAAAAAAAATTCTCAAGATATAGGGAGATTAGAATAATCATCCCAAGTACAGGGATCACAGGAGTGCCAATATCTTTGTGTTCCTCTGGCACCACAGTGGCTCTATAAGTAACCAGGAGGTCCCAGGTTTAATGCTGGTGTTGTCCAAGAAAGTTGCTCAGAAATTTCTAACCTGTTCTTCCCTTGTTAGTACAGAGCACCTGTCAAGAAAAACGTTTATTTATTTGAATGAGGTCCTTTGTATTTCATTGGCAGCACAGTAAATTCTCCTCATAGTTGGAAACTGAAATAGGAGCAGGTCGTGTTGCAATTTCTTAATGTGCTCTCACACTACTCCTTCCCTCAGCCTCAGGCAAAACAAGACTGATTTAAAATATCTTAATTGAAGGATGTTCTATACTGTTGATTGAATTTGGTCGAGTGTGTCCTGTTCATTCTGAAATTGTACCATCAATTTTCTCACCCATGAACTATTCACCTTAACATTATTGTAGATTTCCACATGTTATAGAACGCATGGGCAAGATGGAGGTAGTAGATAAACGTCTCTTCTGTCTCTCAGCCATAGACTTTTATCGACAATTGACAGAAGACGCCCAGAAAAGAGCTTTTATATCAACATTCCAAGCTGTGGTCCAAACAGACACTCCGTATCAAACGCTCTTAAGTTCACTTTCATCATAATGAAAATCAGCATAAATAAAAAAAACACATTCGATGACTAATTCCTCAGTTTCATCCTGATAGACCCAGACTTGTCACTTATTATAAAACTTAAACCATTTTTACCTATGGTTTTACATTTTTACTGTTCACGATTAGATATCATAAGTATATTTTCAAAGGGTCATATATCGATTCATTTCTTTGAATTGTAAAATGTGGCGTCTTGAATCATTGTATTGTTTATGTAGTAATTAGCTGATGATGCGTTTATTTCTTGTGCTTTCATATATTAAGAACAAGAAACAGTCATTGGTAGTTGGAATTTATGGCAAAATTTCCCTCATAGCCCACTGTATGGTGTTTGTCAGTCTTCATTAGCCCAGTCGGAGCAGAACAGTGGGAAGTTAAAACCCATTTCATTTCATTTATTGACGTTTGAAGCATGATAACTATTCTAATTATTAGATAACCCTGGCTTTGAACAACATGTTGTGTATGAATCAACTTTAATGAAGTGGAGCACATCACATTTTGGAGCCAACTGAATTGTCATTTGAGAATGTTGCTTTGTAATGGCAGTGACATACATGTGCTTTATGTTTAAAGGAATATTTCGCACATTGAGATATCGCGTTATAGAATTACTGTCATAGTAAAGATCATCTTGAAAGATCATATAGCAAAAAAACTCTTTTGACCTTTTGTATTTTTGTTTTGCTTTCCAAGATTAATTTATTCCAGTATTAAATTTAATTTTTTTTTAACTTGATCTCAAAATGAACTTAAATTGGAGAATGACTGTAATTTAATTATCCATAAACTTAAACCACTATTAATGATTGCATGAAATGTTTAACTTTTGTATTTTCTTTTATCTTATTCATGTGGTTTCTTACATTTTTGAATATCATTTTAAAGCATCCATGCTTAATTTCTAAACCTAATATCTTTATATATGATTTACATTGATATTCTGAAAATATGACATTGTAAATGCTGTATCCTGAATGTATCATATATATCTATACTTAGAATCGCCAAAAATATTATATGGCCATCCTATTCTCGTCAACTATCACTCAGGATTCCTTTGGAATTTCTGTGACCTGCACCTTTGGCATCATGCGAGGCCTTTTTGGCGTAGACGATGTCTACTAGACATCCTAAATAAAAGCATTTGATTGGTTAAAAATTGTGAAAATATTCAAACTGTTCACCTTGAAAGTCTTCCGCACTGTAAAATAGTCCATTGCACCTCTTGTAGTCCTTCTGTGATGATCAAGTCTAGATTATCTCTGAATGAGGAGATCACCGTTTTGTACAATCGAGTGAAAGCTCAGACATGTACATGATTGTAAAATATCTAATGTATTATTGCAATGAGCAGTTAATGCAGCATTTACTGTAACTGTGGGCTGTTTATGCAACAGTGTTTCGGTGGAGATATTATTTCTTTGATGATTGCTACACAAGGTTTTGTGTAATCTAAGTCCTAAACAGAAGGTTTTGTATAATCTAAGTCCTGAGCACAAGGTTTATACAAGAGGACTTTTCTAAACATTAATGTGGATATACAGAAAGAGATGAACCATTACCATCAACATTTACCAGTAATAAGTTAATGATCTTGCCAATTAAGTAAAGTAATTAAGTGAAGGGTAAAAATACAGAGAATGGGTTGTTATTATTATGCTAATTGTTGCAGTATATTTATTTTGTTTGTTATGTTATTGTTATTATGTTTATTGGTAGGTACATGTGTAATTACTATAATATATTATTATTATCACTGTAAAGCATTAAGTTATGTATATTGATTAATATTTGTTGTTCATATATGTACAGTAATAAAAGCAGGACTCTTTATTTGACTGACTGGCAGTGAAATTGACCAAGTACAGAACATACCTGTCCTTTAATTTAGAATTTAAGAGAATTAAACACTTTAAAATATATGAAACAATTGGGATAATGCTAAAAATTGTCATTTTTTTTTTTTTGAAAAATAAATATCTTCCTGTTTTGCGAATGTGCATGAGAAAATAGTGAACACTGTTGGTGCTTATGCTTAGACACTGTCGGGTACCATTTGGCACCATAAGGTAAAAATAAGATGGCTGTTCAAAAGCAGTAATATGAACATCTTTCACATTGCTTGGATTCCGTTTTTGAATCAAGACATCTTGTGGAGCATATAATATGATAGATTACCAGCGATGACAGTTCCCCATCAGCTGTAAAATGATCTGTATCTTATGCTAAGCTTTTTGTTTATATGTAAATGTAAGAACGTATAATTGTACATAAAGTATTGAATGTGAACTATATTACACAATTGGTGTACAGTATATTCGTTAATACAACCTTAATGGATCAGTTATTAATAAAACTCTTATGTCTTATGGATTGTTGTAAAATTTCAACACTTACTTCCAAATGAATAACCTGTAGACCTGGGTATGTGGGTTGAACAACAGCAGGTTATAGAAAATGATGAATTAAATGCCAGAATAAAAAAATCTGTTAGTTGGCCAACAGCCTTTTCAAATCTCTCTCAAGAAGTAATTAATTTTGTCTTAAACTGTGTGAACAGAAAGGAATATGAGTTTCCGCAGGTTATTGGTTGAGAAGCAAGTGTTGAAATTTTGCAACGGTTGTATGTTATTTTTCCGCAATTATTTGTTGATTAACACGAAAGAAATGTGAAGAGTTAAGTAGATATAAATTAAATAGGTTTAGAGTAATAGATTACCCACATTTTTTAAAAATCTTAACATTCCATACAAACTTTTAACGGTACTCTGGTTAAAGGAGATAATTTGATGGATGTTCTTGTCCTATTGAATATGTCACTATCTCTAGATTTGTCTAGAATCAACTTTACTTACTTCATAGGTTTTTTTGCAAATAATTCTTATTACAAATATTTTATATTTGGAACGGGTGTTAAACTTACTTATAGACATTGCCGAATCAACCTTTTGGCTTTCAGAATGAAGTCTAAAGCCTCGAGATCAAGGGGTTCTCCGGCCCAAGTGTATAATATTTTGACACTATAATAAGACTTTCTTACACGTCTGCCATAAGTTTTGCTAAATTGTGTTTTAAACACACTTTTATCATCCGCTAGTCATAGGGGAGTTGAGATGGGCTCCATCAGTAGAATAGCTTATGGCCTCTTTTCATCTAAATCCGGTTATGCTTTTAGTAATCATATTCTAATAATATAACCCTTTCTTATATAGTTTTTTTTATATGTAATCAGTCAATCTGAATGGCAATTGCTATATCTGACATTCTCATATGACAACTGTTAAAGGCGAGGTAAAAAATTGTTAATGAAAATAAATACAGAAAGAAGTGTTTTACTGAGAACAAATTAATGTTAGTGGTGTATATATTATGTGAACTATTTATGGCATATCATGAAGATTACCCTTTTTTTTCCTTAAAATCATGTCACTTAATTGTCAGATTGTAAGAGAGTAAATAAATTATTCATCATTAAAATAGTAGTGTTTTAATTTCATGAAATTTGTATTTAACATATTTTTTATTCACTAGTCTAGTCATAGCCAGTGATATGATACTGGAGCTTTTTTTTTACCAATTGGCGTAAGTGCAGTCTTTCTTTTTCGTGAACAGTAGTAGTATGTAGGATTTAACATCCGCTTTCACCAAAGTTGATATGGGGAAGTCTATAGAATTTCTGCAATTTCTCCTAATAATTTCATGAGTTATTGCCCTTGATCAGTTTCGTATAATCTCCAGAACGCCCAAGAGACAACATTTATACCATCCGATCTTTTCAAATCTTGGTTCTTCATAGTTATTAACATTATAACTGCCAAATCTAGAATTTTGCTCACTCCTCTAAAAAGCTCTATGGTTATCATAGTATGGTATGGTTGGTGTGTCTAGCTATCTGTACCATCACACTCATATTCAGGGCCAGATATTAAGCTTGCATGGGACAGTCACGCACATACAATCTGTTTATCAGTGTGGAACATAGATTTATTTTGCACAAATACATATACAACATTAGGGGGTTCTTTTTTCGTTAATTTTGCGGCCCTGTAATATTTGTTTGGACCCCAAGTCGCAGCCCAGCCTCACCCAACTCCCCACCGGCCTTAATCCTGCCCTGCTCTTATTCAACGACACTGATACCACTGATGTGTTGACTTGCCATTTCATTTGACAGTGACGCCCTAAACATTTAAATTTTGACTTCTAGATCGATTGCGCTGAACTTTTGCAGTAATTTATCTACATGGTAATAAATATCTTACTACAAGCTTCATTTGTGTCATATTAGCTTTGTACTTTGTCTGTGTGTTTTTAAAACAATTTCTTTTTTACTTATTTTTTATTTAGAATGTTCAATCCCGCGCGAGAGAATATGCCTCTAGGTAAAACGTAAAATGACACAGTAAAGTATGTTAAATGACATTTTGTTAGACGGCGCGATTAAACAATGTGGTCTATGTGTACAGCAATCGTCATTGGGTAGTCTAGTAGCTAAATAATGAATACCCAAATACGCCAAACAAACCTGTGATAAAAATCTTATATACCACACCTGATGATGTCATAACTTTTAGTTTAATGGAATATAATTTAGAAAAAGGACTAACTCTATGAAATCGCTCTTGTGTTTAATTGATTGAAGGTGAGTTGTTTTAAAATAATTTTCACATCTAATTTGTTATTTAAACAATAAACAACATGTAAATTGTTTGGGTTTTTTTTTTCTTTAAAAAGCGCACTGAATGAATTGAAAGTTTTCGGGGGGTATCGAACATAAAATGTAGTACAGCGACTATAAAACAAAAGGTCACATATGCAACAAGATTTTCTTTGAAATACACAAATGACGAATGTATTAACCTTTCTATATGCAAAAGTGGCGTGTTATTGTCAGGTTTAATAGATATATAGTTTTTATACTGCAAATGGCGTCGTTTGCTAAATGATATTTGAAATAAATATGCGTTTCCAGGTTTGGGAAAGGGTTATTTAAAACAGATAGTAACCCTTTTCTATGCTACAAGCTCTCATAGCTATTTTTTATGAATATATTTTGGGCTTCAGTGTTATATTTTTTTTTTTTTTTTTTTATAGAAACCCCTAATAACTGCTTGGTTATAACTGGCCACCCCCTTCTCTGATATCAATTAGAGTTATAAAGAAATATTTTTATAAAGTGCCCCCATCCCCCGATATCGTGCTAACTGCGTGTCACCTATGCAAGTCATGGATTTAGCCCACTGGGTTGTGGAGGTGCGTGAAATATTGAGTAAAGATTATAATGCGTTCTCGCAATTTGACAGTTTGTGTTAAGGCGAAAAATGTAATTTATTTCTTTTTTTATTTAAGCTATAAAAGTATTTTAATGAACTTTCTGCACTAAGTACGGTAAAGGCAGTTACTTGTATTTTTTCAACATTTTATACGCTGTAATAAATTCGCTAAGTCCAAAATGATTAAATTGCGAGGCGTGGAAATAAAATGAAATGGGGTTTAAAGGTCCTACTTTTCTGTCCGACAGGGATAATTATGAAGACGAGAATATTGAATGCAATGTGCTATGAGGAAAATTTTGCCCGAACAGCGGCGCTACGATTTAGTCTTATTTGGAATTCTGATTATCAAGGGTGTGGACGGTGGTTTTTTGGTCAATCCGAACGACTACACGTTTTCTAAAGAGGCGTATAACTTTCGATTTTATAATTCGTAGTGCAAGGCGTGGCTTAAGAATGTTAACAATGAAGACGTGCAAACAGGAAGTGGTTTGTTAATCCGGCAATAGATTTAAAATAATCTCTCTCTCTCTCTCTCTCTCTCTCTCCTGAAATGACATTGTGGAGGCTAATAGTAAGTAATAGAAATGTATTAATGGTTTCCAAATTGAAATTTTATTTATTCATATTTTCTATAGCCACCAGGCGTTATGCGTGACATGGGAAATTTATTAATAAAAACCTTTCTGATAGGATCGATCTGGGTCAGTCTAAATCAAAATCATTTACATACAAAGATAAAGATTTTTATATGCCAGGGTTAAAATTCATAAATACGAAAATAATATGAAGGGCGCTAACATTATTATTATTAGATTTAAAAAAAAAAATTAAATGTGACACGTACAAACAATGAATAGGATATTAACATTGATTAGCATATTATGTTTAATGGGATATTAACATCGAATAGCACATTATGTTTAATGAGATATTAACATTGAATAGCACATTATGTTTAATGGGATATTTACATTGAATAACTCATTATGTTTAATGGGATATTTACATTAGATAGGATATTAACATTAAGTAGGATATTAACATTAAGTAGGATATTAACATTAAGTAGGATATTAAGATAAAATAGGATATTGAAATTAAAAAAGATATTAAGATTGAATAGGTATTACGGTTAAAAAGCTGATATTACGATTAAATAGCTGATATTATGATTAAATAAGATATCAAAATTAAAAAGGATATTAACATAATCCCAGAAACACAATCACTGGTTTATACATATTATATCATAACGTTGCAAGTTATCAAGCCAATAAAGAGCGTCATTATTTAGGATATTTAGAACATTAAAATTAAGTAGTACATATATATTATATTTAAGTGGACATTAAAATGAAAAATGATATTATAAAACATTAATAGAATAATATTAGAAAATTGAATAAGACATAAATATCAATTGAGACATAAAAATTAAACAGGACAATCAATTGAAATAACCGAAGACCCCCCCACACCCACACACACACACACCCATACACGCATACACACCCACTACTTGCCTTGCCTCTGGCATACCCTTACGATGAAATTTTGTCAAAAGTACAAATGATAAAGTACATTGTGACTTATATTATACTTGATGATTAATTAAAGTCAGATTTCGTATGAAATTTATTGCATTTCACTGACGGGGTACTCGCAATTCGAATACCCGTTGAGCACACGTGTTTGGGATGGAGGGGGAGGGGTAGGCAATATAGAACGCTGTTATTCACTTTCCGACCAACTTATGGATATATTTTATTGGTTTAATCAGACAATGGCGGATGACAAATGTGTTCTATTTAAACAGTCAGGATGGGTCTTTATTTTATGTTGACGTAAGCAAGAGACATTTGACATTAACAATTTGTATTCAAATAAAACATTCTGTCAATTTACACGATTAAATGTTGATATTCCAGGGTTTGTCTTAATCACTTAAATATATCACAGGATAGCGAGGGGTGTAAAACAGTATATTTACCACATGAATTCATTAAATGAATAGTGGTATTGGTTTTTATACAATGGGGGGAGGGCTGGCCGAATGGTTAGCGTGTGCGCGTTGTATCATAAGGTCTGCCATTGAGTCAACAGGCGTGGTTTAGATTCCCCGGTTTCCTGGCACTGCTAAAGACCACTACCCGAAAGAGAATTAATGAAAAAAAAAATAAAACCGTATGTTAGTCCCGAAATAACCTAGATTGTGTCGAGTAAATGTTACACCCCATTTCTCTCTCTCTCTCTCTGTCTTCTAAAATGACATTGTGAAGGTAGCTTCTGTAACACCCGAGCAAGACAATTTATAAATATGTGTTCATTAATGTAAAAATTGTCCCGAGGACAGGTTGTTAGACCCCCCCCCCCCATTTTGGCTTGTAACGCTGACTGTTACCGATTTGTGCCCGAAATCTGACTTCATGTACTTTTTGTGGACTTCATACGCCATAAAGGCAAGTTGCGTTAAAGGCTCAATTCCTCATGTGTGACCGTAAAAAATGTGCAAGAGTTTGACCAATGAAATTAGCCCCCCACCCCCCCACCCCCCTGCAATAATAACCCATAACTCAAAATTTCAAACGTGAGAAGTGGTATCGCACATTCCAAAGAAAATGGTTGCTTATATTCCGCTATACGCTTTTTAAATTTAAGTTTCATAACAAAAATTAATGATGACTTCACAGGAGCTTATTGTCTTTTCAGATTCAACATGGAGGATGAGTCAGGTGACCAAGACTACCTGCCAGAATCACAGGAAATACAGTCCCCACAGACATTTCTTCAAATTGATTCTAGCCGAATCGTCATAGAAACCATACCAAGTATTCCTTGTGAAACCGCGTCATATCCGAATAATGTGATTTCGTCTGACGTTACTGGTCTTGGGGACACGTTCACCGCATCTGTAGATCGTTCCACCATCGGACAATATTCAGAAATTATTCTTCCAAGTTCTGAGATTCGACATAGATTTACGGATCCACATGCACCAGAAGTTTCGAGTGAAACTCGTGGTGCTCAAGCTGTTTCATCAATCGGTGCCCACACTGGCGATTTTGTAAATCCTAATAAGAAGCGTGACTCGCAGCGTGTGGAAGATTTGTTTTCGTTCATAAATGAAGGCTTTGATCGCGATGAAGTAAAACGAGATGTCAAGAAAGCCAGATATGAGAACGATTATGCTGAGTCTCGTGATTTATTGATGACCGGAGATTCGTTTGTAACAGAAAGTCGACATGGAGAGAGTTTAATCAATTTTAACACCCCGGAAACAACGAAAGAGACACCGAAGATTAAAGGAATGGCCGTTTTTCTACCTAATGATGATCCAGATGATGCAAGCCATAAGGTGAAGTCTTGGAAAGGGAGAACGCCTTTGGCAAGTCTCGTAGATTCACAAAACATTGACATTACCTCTAAATCCAGAGACAAGAGCCTACATATTGCCGATATCAAAATTTCAAATCAAAACTCAGAATCAATTACTTATTTTGGTGACAATTCGCGCAATTCGGAAGTTCCGTCAACAATGAACCGCAACCGCTGTGGGTCGTTTGAGGATATACCAGGAACTGGACACCACATTCGAAACATTTATATTACGAAGACTTCAAATTACTCAAAATTAATCCCAAACGAAAACCAACCTCAGAGTAATAAAACAGAAAGTAGGGAATTGGTAACAGAAAGCCGTAAATCCAAAACTGGAGATCAAGCAGTCCAAAATCTGCAAACAAGTCTAAGGGATACCCAGATGTTTTCCAGCGAAAATAAACAACTTATCACACCTAAACAACGAAACTCAAAAGAGACCCAACAAACTGCAGAAACAGGACGGCATATCCGGGGTGACAGTGGAGCTAGTTCGATAAAATCGTCAGATATCTCACCAGGTGATAAAGAATATACCGCACATGATAGTGATTCGGTTGGTAAACCTACTGAAAAGGGACACCTCACTAAAGATACAAACACTTCCTCTCGAGTAACCGAAAATCCAATTCATGTAAAGGGATTGCGAAAACATTCATCGACAGAGAAAAGACGTACCCCAAGTAGTCCTTCGAGAGAACTAACTCAAAGGTCACTAGACACAAAACCAGAATCCAAAAGACAAAAGAGCAAAACCCACCAACCAGATATTCAAGTATCCGTTAGTTCTGCTGATGATGGACATAAATGGGCAATTCAACCCATCGTTTCACAAAACGGATCCACGAGTGTTTACCCAACAGGCCAGAGCCCAATGAGTCTTGGCGGACAAAGCGGCACAGAAAAGGTGACATTCCCGAAACGGATCCAGGACGATAACATTAATGTGTATGTCAATGTAAATGTTAACATGGTCCAACAAAAACAATCTAAAAAACACAAAAATAATATTACCGATTACACGATTCAAGATACTGAGCTCAAAAGTCTCCAAGTCGCAGAATCTTCAGATCCAACTACTGACTCTTCAGCAAACTCAGACAAAACCCAAACAGACTACTCGCTAAGCGATCATGGCGATGATTTTTCGAGCAGTGATACAGATAGTTTCAATCATCCTGATTATTCTGTGTACCAAACGGGTCAATTTGGTCAAACTAAAGTATACGATGCACAGCAGCAGCGAACCAATAATCTATCCGTCAATTATTACGATGATAGGTTTCGAACGACGAACAATCTTGGACTACGGGGCCTCTCGCCAATTCCCAGTATGAGTTATGAGTCCGACTCTACTAACAGACAAATTGACACTTCAAGTGGCGACGATGGAAAGATAACTCCGACAAAAGGCGATTTTTCGGATAACTCTTCGGACACTACATTAAAAGATGTACAGGCTGATGACGAGTCAGATGACTGGAAAAACGCGAAAGATTTCAGAACGACAGAAACACATTTGACATGGACTCAGCGAAAATTCTCCAACAAAACAAAATTGAAACCAACGGAGGAACAACCCAGCGATGCAAATGATTCTACTGAATTAAGCACATTTGGTGAGTACGCGTTATTGGATAGCGAGCTTGATGGTCAGAAAAGAAGACGATCACAGACCACTCGCGAAGAGGAGAGTTATACTTCAAGACCAACGGTGACCCGATCTTACAGTCAACCAGAGCAGTACCTAATGACGAAAAGACAATCAGCAATCGACACAATGAGAGCGAAAAAATCGATTGAAACCCAGCAACATTTTGAAATTATTGTAGAAAAGAACGACAGAGACTCGCCTTACCAGAGAACTAGAACTATGAGTGAACGAAGAGCCAGCAATATCCGTAGTTTCACTGAATATGATTATAGACTTCCATTAAACGTATCGGGAGAATTTCAAGCAGATGACAACACAGAACGCCGTATATCTGGCAGCAGTACGATGACGAGATATGGACACTCTCGTTCTTCATGGCATCCTAAATCTCCTTACAGTAACAGGGTAAGTCGGTCTTCCTCCGTACTTTCAGATGGCTCAAGAACAGGAAAAGGAAAACGACAACTTTCTGTGGATATTGGAGAAGAGTGGGAAAACGTTAGAGGAACCAGACCCAGGGCGACATCTGACGTTGGTTCTGTATCCTCCAGCGTTTTCTCCTACAGAAGTTTACGAAAGCAAAGAGTGGCAATTGAAATGCCATTTGGCAAGGATACTGGTGCATTTGATAGTGTTATGCCTGGTCAGAGACACGTGGATTCTACACAAGAGAGCGGAGCATGTGCAGATCAGGTGGATACAATGCCAGTAGATATGCTTGTCAGTGAGGAAATTGATTCTCCGTTAGCTGAACTAAAGGAAGAAAGACATGATGGTGCTAGGCCAATTGTTGAGGAACCTAAACCCGTGGTCATAGAGGTGGAAGCCGTTTCAGATGATTATTTTACCCTACCACCCGAAAAGCGCATCTTGTTAAACAATCCTTATAACTCAATCAACCAGCGATTCCACAGTACTCTCCACTGTCCCTGTTTCATTTTCTTCTGCTTTTTGTGCTGTGCGCCGGCAGTTTATTGGATGCAGCGGTCGGATTATGAATTCGACTACGGTTCTGAAAAGCGGGCGAAGAAATTTGGCTATCGTGCTACCGGTTTGTATATAGCTGGGGCTATTGTTTCGATCGTAGCATTATCAGCGGCCATCACTGTTACATATATATTACTTAAAGATGAATTGGTGCCAGATCCGGTTATTTAGAAATTTATTTGTGGATTAAGATGAATCCAATCTCAATCTTTCAAAACCCGTGTATGAACATTTACTTGGATTATTTTATTTTGGACAATATACGATTGTTGATCTTGGCAGTCGTGTTCATTGCACAATTGCGTATTGGTGTTTATTTTAAATATGACTTAACAATTCCTGGTCCATAGTACGGGGGGTACTAAATATTTATAATAATTACCAATCAATGTGGTTTCCTGTATTCTTCTCGTGTTTTATAATCATTTACATATTTAAATATCCACCAGAATGTCATTTGTATCTGTAGATCGAGACAACTAAATAACTGGCCTTAACTAAGTCCCAAAAATGTCTATTAGCGATATTTATAAGTTGCTGTCAAGATATCTAGAATGTCACGTATTTCTTATTTTATTATGTGTACACGTATGTTATTTGTATATTAGTTGTTTGTTTTACACGTTTAATGTGGATGTATAATGTATTCGCGTGTAGACAGCTAAAGTAGATTGGATGGGGCGGGGGGCAAACCTCCGAAAGAATTTGTTTTGCACTCGACGGTCGTTCCTCCGACCGTCGTCCACCCACAGTTTCTTGTGAACACGAAGAACCATGTCGACTTTGAAAATTTCTTATGTTGTGGGGTAGATGTTAAGCTTCTTTAAAATAGCATTATGCAAGAGCAAAATCTGCTTATTACAGGTCTTTCTTTAGGCCTGAGACTAGTCTACGATATCACCTTTGGTGGAAGTGGACGTTTAACTCCCAGTAACGAATGAACGAGGCCTGAGATGTTATATAAATAATCAATTAGACATTAATTAAAATATCCAGACCATAATAAACTCTTAAAGTCAAGGCTAGCCTTCGATGTTGGCGGATTGAATTCCTATATGTCGCTTAATGGCCGTTGATAATTAAATCAATCAAGTGGATAATCGAGACTATGCTGTTTATATTAATGATTTGAGTAATGATGACCGAAGCTATGTGAATATTTCAAACGCCTTTTTCACGGCTAATAGTGGACCAATTTCACTGAAATGTTCAGCAAATTACCATAACACTATATAGTTTTTAACTATTATAGTGAGAACTGCCATCTCTTTATCTTATCTCCCATAATGTAACTTTAATAATACAGGACAAACTTTTTGATGAATCTGTTTTAAACATGACGGGGTTTCTCATTGGAATAATCTGAAATTCTGAATTTTTCGATCGCAAATCTTAGAGTAATGATTCTTGTTTAGTTTCTAATTTATGAAATCTTGTTACAGCAATACAAGGCAGAGAGTGGTTTCGAATCCCTGGTTGTACGTGGCAAGGAGTAGGGTCGCCAGTCAAACCTCGTGGGTTTTCTCCGGGTACTCCGGTTTCCTCCCACTGCTAAAGACCCCTATGCGCAAGCGAATTATTGAAATAAAACTAAAACCATATGTTAGTCCCGAAATGACCTAGTTCGTGTCGAGTGGACGTTAAACCCCATTTCTCTCTCTCTGTTTAATTAGGTTATTTTTATATTGTCTCTGGAATAGTGGTGCCATGTGTACGTTACCGACTTTTCAACTATTATTTGTTAAACTTTCGAATCTCTTCTTTCTCAATCCTTGTCACTCATGACGTTCCTGTATCCACAGGCATGTCCATCTGCGCTGTGTTGTAGCCGCAATACAAAGCTTGATTTTGACTTTTTCATTTTTATCAATATGATGTTGGTTCGACAAAGTAATTTAGATTTTACGTGGTACTTAAATTTTAATTGCTTATTTAACGTAGCCTAAAAATCTCTGTCAACAATTCAAATAATGGTACAACGTGAAAAATAAAACAATTTTGATTTCATAGTAATTTATGTGTTTATTTGGTTGAAGAAATGACATGGTCTTATTCATAACATCATCACAAAATCACCGTGAGGCCCATAACCCAACATGCTCTCAGAACACCAGTCGGCTACACCGGCAATCTTCCGTCCCAATCTGTTTCACAGAGAATTCACTGCGGGATCAGTTTGCTTCCGTCCCACAATGAATTTGTTCCGACAAAAGGGGTTGGACATGTTAATAAACCCTAAAAAGTTCCTCTGTATTTCCCCGCACGGTTTCCCCTTGTCGGGGAACAACATCTTGTCGTTCAGATAGGACGAGACGCTGGGGTTCTGTGTTTGAAATCGTAATAATACTAAGCCGTCACGACGCTTTTTGAGCAAAATTTCCCTCATAGTAGTTCCTTTAGGAACTGTTACTGACGAATATCGTTCGTTCAAAGACAGTTCCAAAAGGAACTATATTCGTGGAGATAAGGGGGTTGGGATGGCCCAGTGGTCTAGAGTGCCGCGCTTAGATCTCTAACTGGCCGGTCACCTCTGGCTTGCGGCTGTAGTTTCGATCCCTTGTGTGAGCGTATGTGGCATGGAGATAGGGGCGCCTTCTCAACCTCGTGGGTTTCCTCCGGGCTCTCCGGTTTCCTCCAACTGCTAAAGACCCCTACGCGCAAGCGAATTATTGAGATAAAATTAAACCATGTGTTAGTCCCGAAATGACCTAGTTTGTGTTGAGTGGACGTAAACCCCATTTCTCTCTCTCTCGTGGTGGTAACTATTACGTTCTCTAATATATATCACGACCGTCAGAAGGAAATTCATATGAGGGGTTGGGTTGGGTTGGGGTTCAGAGTAACGGCCAAACGGGGTTGAATGGGGTTAATGCATTTGTAAAATGATGGAGAGGCGGGTGTGACGATCACACTTTTAACCTATGACGATTGTACGTTTCATGGCTTGGATACTTGGAGTAGAAGTTAGAATTAGAAGCATATAATAGGCAAATTTCTGATTACACGCTAAAGTCCTTTTCTTTCCTGATTTTGCTCATAATAAATTATTCAATTGGGTTGATTTGACTCATTATTTCGCTTTGTGGTACATGGTGAATCAGTGACAGAGGCGTTAACTCACTAAACAGAGGTGTTTGTCTAGAAAATATATTGGGAATATTCAGCGTTTCTCCCTGCCAGTGTTACAGGACGTCGAGTCTGGAAAGAAACGGCGTCTAGTCGTTCGGATGGACCTAATAGCCAAGACCCTTTGCGGTTGGAATTCCCACATATCACACTGCAAGGCACATATATCTGTCTTCATTAAGTAGTTAAAGGGACAATCCCGATTTGAACAGAGTCCAGAAATAAAAGTCCGTGTACGTAAGAAATTTTAAAGCGCCAAGATATAGAGGTATGAATGGTGTATTTACCTTGTCTCAAAATTTCAGCTCAAAATATGTAGGGTCGCTTATCCGACCACGTAATATTTTTAAGATTTCGAGTTTATTTTTTTCGTTTGGTAGCTTTAACATACATTATGCAAGAGCTAAATCTGCCTATTGAAAGTCTATCTTTAGGCATGAAATGTTTTCTAAATTATACTATTCAAAAAAAGTAGAGGATATTTGATTTTTAAGTGTTATTAAAGTCACCTAATGAAACTGACGAAGAAACAAATGACAAAATGAAATGAAGTTCACATTCATCGATTTATTCCAAATGATCGTTAGACTACGTAAGGCACAGACTGACCATTATAAGGGTAAAATGATACCCGGGGTCAAACAGCAAAGTTACCACAGCATCACAACAAAGTCAGTAACGGGTAAATCCTCCTCTGTTTGCCAATCAAGCATTGATCCGACGTGGCATACTCCTAATGAGACGTCTAAGGTCATTTTGGTCCAGATTGTCCCATTCCTGTTGCAACGCAGCAGCAAGTTCTTGGATATTGGCAGGACGTTGTTGACGTTGACGTAACCTCTGTCCAAGCATGTCCAAAACATGCTCGATGGGGAGAGGTCGGGACTCAGTGCTGGCCAAGGTAATGTGGTGATGTTCTGTTGTTGGAGGTAACCTGTAACGATCCTGGCCCTGTGACATCTTGCGTTGTCATCCTGGAAGATGAAACGGCGGCCATGACGTCGTGCGAACGGCACAACATGGACTGCCAAGATGTTGTCCCGGTAGTACTGGCCTGTAACACGCCCTGCAACAACATGTAAAGCCGTTCTTCCAGCAACAGTGATGCCTCCCCACACCATAACAAAACCACCCCCAAATCGATCATGTCTGATGACGTTAACGTCTTGGAAGCGCTCGTTTCGACGACGCCACAACCTCCTACGTCTGTCCAAAAAATCAACAGTGAACCTTGACTCATCTGAAAACATCACATTGCTCCAGCGTCGATTATCCCAGTGTTGACGATCCCTACACCAACGACGTCTTGCCTGAATGTGATGATCTCTCAAACAAGGGATCACGCGAGGACGTCGGGCGCGAAGGTGACCCCTATGCAGTCGATTCCGAATCGTCTGACCACTCACTCTCACACCAGTGTCTGTTTGAAGACGAGCGCTGATCAGATTTGCTGTGATGACACGATTTCTCAAGGCCAAGGTACGGATAAATCGATCCTGGGCTTGAGTTGTCGCCCTTGGTCGACCTGAGCGTGGTCTGTCCTGTACAGATTGTGTATCACGGTATCTGGACGATAGCCTGCTTATGACAGACTGAGAAACATTCATCGTCCGCGCCACAACCGCCTGTGTTGTGCCGATCTGTAGCATGCCAAGGGCACGTAACCTTTCATTTTGGGTAAGCCGACGCATATCAAAATTTGTTTTCTGGTCACTAAAACAATTAAACTGATGTTTCCACCCTGGAATTCAATGCCACAATGACTGTAACATTCAAAGTCAGAGTCGTGCAAATCTTGGGTTGGACCCCCATGATGACCCCAAGCATCACCTGCATTCCATGCGGTAGCTTTTGGTGCGTTTGGGCGTCACATGTAACTGGAAATGTTTCTTCTGTCAGGTTCTATAGTGACTTTTTTCGTAGTCATTTGCATATTTTAGTATTATGCCCCCAAAATCAAATATCCCCTACTTTTTTGAATAGTATATTAATTAGACATTAATTAATTTATCCAGGCTATAGTCAACTCCCGATGACAACGTATATCTCCGATATTAAATAGATTAGAACAGTTCAGCCGTATTTTGATTTAAGCTCAAAATGGACGGGCAAGACTTAGCTTCGAACAACCAGTAACGTGCAGGTTGAATTTATTGCGCGCGTCCTGTCAAATCTTCAAAGGCTAATATCTTTGGTTGCAATAGATTAATTTGAATGAAATTTTCAAATTATTCAGTTTACATTATCTTTTTTCGAACTATTTATAGCGAGAATGGCTAGCTCTTTATCTAAATCTTACATAATGTATCTTTAATAATCTATTGACGCTTCTTTAGAGGTTTATAACCGACCCATGTGCTGTACTTGATTACCAACGGTAAATTTCACCTACACGTAATTTTTATAAGGTAAAAGTCTGGTTTTATCCAGACACCGTATACATTACAGCTTGGGACATCGGTCTCAATTTCCAGATGAAGACGGGCAATTTTCGGTTGTTTAAATCGTATTCCGTACATTAAGTTAGTTGCTATGACCTAATTTACGGTAGAGCATTTTGGGGCTTTTTAAAACAAAACTAAGCAGTTTTATTGGCCTTTTAAACCCCATTTCCATCCATTCACACTTATACAGATTTTCGAGAGGGCAGCATACAATCCATTTCATATCTCAACATCGGCATTATCTATTGTAATGGATGGAATCATACTTTTTTTCAGGTAGCAAAGGTAAGATTCGAGCGGGTTTATAAAAATCTCAAAACCGACTCCACCCGAATGTAACCTTATTTCCGTCCACGTGATTATATATGTAGACTCGATTTTCAGGAATCTTTCCCTATCTTATATTATTATATATGCCATAGCACATGGCGAAATCGGGTTTGTTTTGATTCCAACATTATTATTGTATTGCCAATTAGGAAATTTTTTATTGATACAAAAATGGGTAAAAAGAATAAAAAGGATAAGAAAGGAAAGGGGCAAGAGAAGACAGCATTAAAAACAGAGAAAAAAGCCGAAAAGAGAGCTAAAAGAGAACTGGCAGAAATTGGAGAGGTAAAAACATGTATTGATGTATTGTAATTGTGAGAATTTGACAAATCAATATCCTAATCATCGATATTATATTTATGTTATTCCCACACATCATGTAAGTTGACATATTTATGGATTTAGAGAAGACATCGTATTGCCCAGGAGTGTTTCGAATTGGTCACCAGTTCTCCATCCGTTTTTTGTGGGTTGGTAAGATGTTTCCCTTGTCAGTGGTGCAGGACGTAGTTACTAGTAACTGACAAGGTCTGCTGTCTAGTCGTTCGGAGGGTACGATAAGCCGCAGTCCTGTGTATACATTACACTGGCATGCAAGTAAAAGATCCCTTGGCAGTTGGATTTTGATACATAAAAGTAGGCCATAGTGCCACTGCCCGAGCAAAATTTCCCTCATCGTACATTACACATACTGTATGACATATGCCTGTCTTCATTAGCCCAGTTGGAGCAGAACAGTAAGGCGTTAAACCCCATTTTATTTCGGTTTTTGTGGTTACTTCTGCTGATGAATATATTTGTTTATTATTTGTTTGACATCTAAGCAAATGTCATTACTGCTGTATTGAAATCCATGATTGATGGAAGAATATGCCTCTACGAGGCTCTTTGACAGTAGTGCTAGGTATTAACAGCAGTCACGATAAGATACCGGTATGTATTTTGATTCAGGTGATAGATGTGTCATTAGCATGAAATAAAGCCCTTGGTTTAGAATGTTGTGTAATAATAAGAATTTTGAATTTGGAAAAATAACAGATTTTAGGTAACTTGGATTGTTCTAAAGTAATCATTCAATAGTAATCTTGAGAAGAATTGCAATTACCATTTTAATTTGATACTAAGACTTGTATGCTTGTAGGATGATATAAAGAAACAAATAGCAGAATATCAGGATAAAGCTAAAGATCGAACAGAAGTATTAGAAGAAAAATGTCCACCACCTTCACCAAGGTATATTAGTTCTCCTTCTGTTTTTCAATATTCAGCGATTGCCATCTTTTGGACTAAATCTCAGTATCGGATGATTCTATTTGGTTGTATTTAAAATCTAAATCTTAAGAAGGAACATGAAATAATGGTGCCTTATTATTAAAGAAAATAATAGTGCCTAGCAGGCCGCTGTGTAAAATTGTGCTCTCATGTTTTTGTGTGTTTCACATTTAGGTTTGTGTTACATATTACAAAAACATCGTCAATACTAATCAAACAATCAACAATAATCATACGATCATACAAACAATACGATTAACTTTCGTACAAAAACATCGGTGATTCGATCTGAAATCAAATAACAAAATAGTCAACGAGTACTAATCGAACAACCAACAATAATCATACGATCATACAAAGAATACGATTAACTTTAGTACAAAAACATCGGTGATTTGATCTGAAATCAAATAACAAAATAGTGAACGAGTACTAGCTATTTCTTCCATACGATTAAATTGTTTACGAGTCTTATTCTTAGTTGTGGACGACATCACCAATAGTTGTGGATACGATTAAATTGTGTACGATTCTTATTCTTAGTTGTGTACGAGTCTTATTCTTAGTTGTGGACGACATAACCAATAGTTGTGGATGACATCACCAACGGGTGTGGACGACTTGACTGGTACCCCATGTAGATGCAACCAACCGGAAGAAATCATTTAGTTAAAGAATTTTGAATTATGTGCATAGAAGCACTAATGTGTAATGAAGCCCAATATAAATTGAACAAATAACAATTTTTTAAACATGCAATCTTTATTTGCCAAGAACTAAATTATTTTAGTTTACGTTTTAATGAAAATGTTCTTTTATTCTATGCTTAGATGTAGCATGAGTTTAACAGCCAATCCAGATAAAGAAGAGTTATTTATGTTTGGTGGGGAATATTATACTGGAAAAAATGTAAGTTTTTGAGGTCTAATCATAATTCTTCAAAAGTAGCCATAGTTGAAAGAGTTCACCAACAGGCTCATAGCTGGTTTTGATCCTAAGTTTGTTTAGGTATAAAATTGTACACAGTGTTAGTCCCCAAATGGCCTAATATCTCTCTCTTTTCTGACTAATTCTGCTGATTTACATGTAACCAAGGCTGATCCTCAAGGAAGGGAAGTTGGGTGGCGGAATGGTGAACACGTGCATGTTGGATCAGAAGGTCTGTCACAGACTCAAGTGGCATGGTTTCGATTCCCCACTAGTACATGACAAGGAGTAGTGTCACCTGTCCAACCTCGTGGGTTTTCTTCTGGTCATCCAGTTTCCTCCCACGGCTAAAAACCCCTACATTCAAGCAAATATTATTGAAATAAAATTGAACCATATGTTAATCTCAAAATGGCCAGTAGACAATAAACCCAATTTCCCTCTCTCTGTCACTCACAAAAGGAAATGATTGACAGCAGAGATTAATTTTATTAAAATTTAGGACTGGATAATCAAAATAAAATTTTGTAATATTATAGATATGATATTGGATATTTTATTTATTTCAGATGACGTTATATAATGATCTGTTTATTTATAATATCAAGAAGAATGAGTGGACCCGCATCACAGCACCTAACGCTCCTCCACCTCGTAGTTCACATCAGGTAAGTTTTCAAAAAATGACATCTTTTAGAATTCAAGCGCAGGACATTAAACACCAAGAAAAGCAACAACTTAAGTAAACACTCATGTCTGCTTTTGACACTTATAATATAATCAATTCTTTTCTCACTCTCAGAATGTTCTTATGTATGTACAAATAACCTTTCATATGTTAATAGGCAGTAGCTTCTAGTCAAGGTGGTGGACAGTTGTGGATATTTGGAGGAGAATTTTCTAGCAGTAGTCAGTCCCAGTTTTATCATTATAGGGATTTATGGGTTTATCATATTAAAGAGAAACAGTGGCAGATGATCAGGTTAGAGATTATGATAATATATCCATGTGTTTGTTTGATTGTCTCACTACGGTCATAAAGGATAAAAAACATCATTTGTTGTGAAGCTTGAACAATGAAGTTAATCAAGAGTAAAGACAGAAAAATGATAATCTGTATGTCTCTGTTCTCCATGCACATGTCTTGGTATTTTTCGGGATGTAAATCAAGCAGACCCAGTGTTGTTTACCTACCACATGTATACAGTGTTGTCATAATTGACTGACTGACTGACTGGCATTAAAATGCACCGGCAAGAGAACTTTATAGTTTTAACGTGTTAAACGGTTCTACGTTTACAAAATTCTAATTCTGGGTAATCATGTTAAGTAAGATATTGTGATGGCATCATAATTAAAGCAGTATACTTTGTTTTATTTTTTTTATCTTTTGATTATAATTTTAAAACATGAATTATACTAAAACCAAACTTATAGAAATCCTACTTATTTCTTCTCAGATGTGGATTTTACTTCTATTCTTGTCATCTCCATTTATTACAGTATCCTTCCTTTATGAGTTGGAAAAAATCAAATTTTTGATGCGTCAAGGGAGATAATGAGAATTTGTAATGCATCAAGGGAGACAATTGTGTTCTATATTTGGACACAGTACACCATTAATTTCCCCATTGACCCTTATATTAATTCTCACATTTTTTCCAAATTCTCATTGGGTTGAATGTAACATGTGGCAACAAGCAACTTAACCAGCCTCTTATCCCAGGTATCCTGAGTGGTCTCATTGCCTTCTACTCACCTATATCCTGGGTTCATTCCTGGAATATTCACATATTCAAATATCTGCTCTTGATCGTAGCTTGATTCTACGAACCAATCAAAAACAGAAAGGAGGGAGAGGAAGAGACAGACTAAAATCAAACAGGTTTAAAAACGAGGGTAACAACCAGATGTATGAATTTGATGATGTCTCTGTAGTTGAAATATATTCCACTGCTGCAATGGGTATTAAGTTCCTTTTAAACATGTACCTATTCTGCATTTACTAATCTGTTTAAATATTGTTAAATATATAGTGCTCCCGGGGGACCATCATCTAGAAGTGGTCATAGGATGGTACTATGGAAAAAATTATTAGTGGTTTTTGGAGGATTTCATGATAATTTAAGGTAAAGCATTACTCATAATTATTCTTACCATTAAAGACTATTAAAGCAACGTCACATTTTTGGAGGATTTTATGATAATTTAAGATTTCATAGATTATAATTCCCATTGAAGACCATGTATTGTTATTAACATTTTTCGGATGATGTCTAAATGTTCGTGACTTAATTTACATTTAATTAAAACCCCTAAACCAAAATATCAATGGTGGGTGATCTCTTAGCTTGTATTTAATCATTTTAAAAAGAGGCCCATCACAAGATTTTCTCACAATGGTATTGGTGGTGATGGTTCATCATGATGCCAACTCAGTTTTGGTCTGATATTCCTTTAAGGGGATCAACTTTCATAATATTGTAATCTGTAAAGGATAAAAATCTCCCTGACAAACAGCAGGTTTAATATATGTCTCATTATTGTTTTGAAAATACTAATCAAATACAGAAATAAAAGTGTAACGTCCTACTGTTCTGCTCTGTTTGGGCTAATAAAGACAAGCATAAGCCATGCAGAGTGCTATGAGTGAAGTTTTGCCTGGATAGCGGCGCTACGGCCCACTCTTATATTAAATTCCAACTGCCAAGGAATCTTTACGTGCAATATAATGTGTACATTGGACCTTGTTTTTTGTCCTATCCAAATGACTAGACAGCTGCCCTTGTCAGGCCATGCATACTGCACAACTCACAAGGATAAACCACACTGGACAATCCCCATGAATCCATGACCTGCAAGCTAGCGAGCCAGCGTCTTACTTACTTAGCAACCGTGGCTCCTAATCAAATCTAAATAATCTTGCATTCCTATCGGATCATGGTTTTACTATTATGTTGCCCAACCCCTTATAGCGTGGTATAATCTGTTGTTTTTATTTTTCTATAGAGAATACAAGTATTTTAATGATTTATACACCTTTGATCTGGAAACCTATTCTTGGTCTCGTATAACTGCTACAGGTATTCCCCCTGCACCACGATCAGGCTGTGTTATGGCCGTCAATCAGGATTCTGGCAAGATTATTATATATGGTGGATTTTGTAAAGAAAAAGTTAAAAAAGATGTTGATAAACCAACTACTTACACAGATCTATTCTCTTTAACTGTAGAAGGTATGATTTATGTTTATTATCCTTCTATTTTATATGTTGGAGGGGTCATGGTGGCTAAGTGGATAAGACGCTAACTCACTAGCCGGTAGGTTGGGTGTTCAATTCCTTCATTGACGGTTGGAATTCGATATAAGAGTAGGCCTTTAGTGCCGCTGTCTGGCTGGGCAAAATTTCCCTCATAGCACACTGTATGGAGTATGCCAGTCTTCATGAACACAGTTCAGAGCAGTAGGACGTTAAACTTCATTTCATTTAAATGTCAGGGGGTTGGGTGGCTGAATGGTCTAATGCGGGATGGTTAGCACGTACGCATTATATCATAAGGTTTGACATTGGGTCAATTGGCATGGTTGTACGTGACAAGGAGTAGGGTAGCCTGTTCATTGTTATTGGTTTTCTCTGGGTCCTCCAGTTTCCTCCCACTGCCAAAGACCCCTACGTACATTGCAAATAATTGATATAAAAATTGAACCATGTGTAAGTCCAGAAATGACCTAGTTTGTGTTGAGTGGATGTTAAACCCCATTTCTCTGTCTCTCTCTAAATGGTTAGAGGTTATGTAATGTGTATGCTTTAAGTCTTCGATAATAAGATCAAAACATTGAGTAGCATAATTTCGATCCCAAGCTTGTACCTGAGGAAGTGTATTGCCGTCGGCCTAGTTTGTGTTGATTTTCACTTAATACAGCATAAAACTACTTTCAAAATATATTAAATTATCATTTGATATGGATTGAGTTGAAAATTGTTAAAATTTGCTTATCAGAGACTGTTCTAGAGATTGGAGTAATGCCTTAAAACTTGATATACAAGTATTGAAAAAGTTGAAGAATGATGACCAAGCGAAAAAGATTATAAATCTAGACTTGTGTTATGTCAGTTGATTGTGAAGTTTGAATTTTAATTCATTTATTAAGGTAAAGGAGATGCTATGAAATGGAAATGGTCACAGATGAAGCAATCAGGATCATGCCCTACATCAAGGAGTGGTATATCAGCAGCTGTTGCTCCTGGTAACCGAGCTATATTATTTGGTGGAGTTTATGATAAGGTAAATGTTTACAATTTCAGTATATGTCTGATGTAGTTAGATGTGTTTGGGGTTGGATTATATGACAATTCAAGTCACCTGGTTGGTGCAGAAAAGTTAGATGTTAAACCCCATTTTATTTCATGACCCCTAATACCTAATAAATGTTGTGTCGGTTTTATGGAGTAGCTGATGTCGATTTTCTTACTTTATTTTAGGGAGAATTGGATGATGATGATGAAGAAGGGATATTTTTTAATGAGATTTTATCGTTGGATACAGATAAAGGCAGATGGAACGATGTGATCATTAGGTTAGTACAGTTAAACAAGGGACGAAAAACTGAGGTCCACATGTGTATAAACATAAAAGAACCCTTGATTGTTAGAATGTTAGAAATTGAAGAAGAGTAGATGAAAAATGCCACCGTTTGGGCAAAATTATCCTGCCTCACATGGAACACATAACCATAGAAATATCTATCTTCTCATCAGATTGAGCCATGTTGGTCCAAAAATGACATTGTTTGGGTGGAGTGGACATTAAACCACCCTCTCTACCTCTCTCAATGGAGCTTAACGTCCGTTTCCATCTACATATAGAGTGATACCATAGGCAAGTGTTTCTTTAGAAACTTGCTCGTCATGCATAGGTTGGAGACAAGTGAGAGATTGAGAGACCTAATTGATTCTGTTTCCTAAGTGAAGGACACAAATGCCTTGTAAGTACCAGCATCTAAGTAACAACATATAGGCTCCATTGTAATTGAAATCTTGACCTCATATTTCTCCAATGGCTTACAAACATTATCTACTGTTATTATGTTTGTTGTGTGGTCTGCAATCTGATTAAAACACAGATCCTATATCTTTTCGTTTTTTATTGTTCAAAATTTCATTTTACTTGTCTTTACTACACTAGGATCTGGAAGAGTTGTTGTATAACCCATGTTCTGGTTAATGTGATGGATTAGCCAATGATCGGTCTGTTGTGAATTCTTGGTGTAATTGTGGCTTTCCTACTAGAAATTCTGATGTCATTGGGTCAAAAGCCACTCATATGACCCATAATGCGACCCTCCAGTGACCTTCCACTACAACTGGTCAGATCTTCATGTAGTAGAGGCCATCAAAAGTATAATAAAAATAAAACGAAATATAGATCTGTATTTGAATCAGTTCGTGTGGTCTGTGAATATTATTGTAATTGATTCCTCCCTATTGCAGGAGCAAAAAAAGTGCAACAGAGAAAAAGAAAAGAAGAAGAAATAAAGAAGACAGTGAAATGAATGAAGAAACCATGGAAGAAGCAGAAGAATGTTTAGATGAGTTACAACTTGATAAACAAAGGGAGGCAGCTTCACCTAATGATAAGGATGTAGATATGGAGACTGAATCAAGTAGTGTATTTACTGTTAAAATTGGACCACAGTCTTCACGTAGTGGTGATAACAAGGAGGAAGACAATGACGATATATTTCGCCCCTCTCCCAGAATGAACTGTGCGTTAAGTGTTAAAGGGAGTGTGTTGTATTTGTACGGGGGTCTTGTAGAGGATGGCGATAAACAGATAACGCTAGCTGATCTTTATTCTTTAGATTTACATAAATTAGATGAATGGAATATTATCATACCAGAGGATAAAAAGCTTCAGGTAGGTTTCCTGTGGTTACAATTATCAATTACTCCAATAAAATGAATTATGTGAGTGCCCAGTTTCTACATCCCTTCCTTAACGTCATTCAGGATAATAAAGAGACTTGCTCTCATTTAGCAGCTTTGCATTAATATGAATATGCTGAGTGCCCCTTTTAATGCCTAACTTTGTTCAACACAGGATATTCTTATTTGGTATGTTTGCATAAAATCATCCTCAATATTTCTAAAAGGAGTACAGTTATTTTCTTTCAATTATTATCTATTTTATGTCTACTCAATTATTATCCAGCACTGAATACAGTCAACAGCGTGATATTGAAATGGGCTCTGTACAATGTCTGTCCTTCTGTCCAGCGATGTTAATGACCAAGTCGTCTGATTTAAAGTTATAGTTGTCTTTGTTTATTCTTTGAATTGATCACCATAACTAAGATACTTGTATCATCTTCTACAACCAGGTATGGGAAGAATCATCAGATGAGGAGGATGATGATGATGATGAAATGGAAGGAGCAGACGGTGGAGATGATTCATCTTCCAGTGATGATGGTAATTTATTTCCTTTTTAAAACTTTTTCTATTTCTCTATTTTATGTCCACTCCAATATACACGTATTCTACTGACCTGTTATTAAATTTGGTTTGTTTTGAAAGAAGTGACTTTCCTCCAACCTAAATTTGGAGAGAAAGAGAGAGAGGAATGGGGTTTAACGTCCACTCGACACAAACTAGGTCATTTTGGGACTAACATATGGTTTCAATTTTTATTTCAATAATTCGCTTGGGCGTAGGGGTCTTTAGCAGTGGGAGGAAACCGGATTGCCTGGAGAAAACCCACGAGGTTGAGAAGGAGCCCCTATCTCCATGCCACATACGCTCACACCAGGGATCGAAATCACAGCCGCAAGCCAGCAGTGACCGGCCAGCTAGAGGTCGAAGCGTGGCACTCTAGACCACTAGGCCACCCCCACTAAATTTGGAAGTTAATTATTAGTCCCTTTCATCTTGTTTTTGTATATCAAATTCAGGAAAATTCTAATTACATCTTTTTGTTTCCACTTACATGTTTTTTGAAAATTTAAGTTATTCATTTTAAAAATTAAATAATAGAATTACATTGGTAGTGGGGCCCTGGCAACCAATATTTTCAGGCCCAGTCTGCCACTGATGTAAATGTATGTGATGAAAGAATGCACTGATATTCAAATGGACAGCAAAAATTGTAGTTATCTCCCTTCTTCTACTAAATAAAATACTATTTCAAAACAAATAGAAATATGAATGTGAGATAAAAGATTGCATAATGTACCGAGTCATGTTCAGTCTGTTCTTATTACACGTATTTTCTGTGTTTTAATAGATTCTGATGATGAAGAGATAACATTTGAAGATGCCCCAAAACAGGAAGAGGAAGAATCTGTGACTGATTATTTTCAACGATCAAAAGACTATTGGGTTGATAAAGCTGCTGAAATATTTGAAGAGGATAAATCTAAGATATCAGCACAGAAATTAGAGAAATTAGCACATGAATTATGTAAAAAAGCTTTATCAGACATGAAGAAATAAATATTATATTAGAAGTATGTATTACTATGTTTCATTTTATACCCAGGTGGAATTGTCTTTTCTTAAAGAGAGACAAAGCCATTTTGTTGCAGTTTACTGGAAGGCAAAAGATAAACACTGCAGAAACAACCCTACGAATGATTATTAAAAAATAAAGGACACTATGATTCAGTAGTCGTAAAATACCATCTTGCTCATTTCCCTTCGAGAATGATTTGCCTTGACATACTTGCAAACAAATGACACCGAAATCAGTCCTGTCACGTTTTATCAGTCCCGAAACTGAGAGTGAGGAAATTTTGCATGGACAGAGGCACTACAACCAACTCTTATATCAAATTCCAACTGTCTAGGGGTCTTTTAAGTATATGCCAAGGTATAGTACACAGGGCCTTGTTTTTTCGTGACACCCGATTGACTAGACACTATTCCTTGTCAGGTCCTCCCTCCCTATGCACCACTGATAAGGGCAAACCATGAAGGAGACTCTGCCGTAGATCTTTAGTATATTGTCCTGGTCCAGTAATGACTATATGGATATATATGAAATGATCCCATAGTGACTGTTTCTATTCAGTCATTAAGATTTGTGATATGAGGCAAGTTTCAGGAGCACATACATTGACATACAGGTATAAGTGAAAAGGAAATGGAGTTTAACTATTCTGCTCAGACTGGGCTGATGAAAACAGGCATACCGGCACATATTTGATTGCCTTAATTTATCAAAAGTGAAGATCACCAAATGAGTAGCCACAACAAGAAAATAAATCTTGTATTATTATAAACATGACATGAAATGAAAGCAGCACCAGTATTTCAAAGATGCATTATGTAAGAGCTAAATATGCCCATTGCAGGTTGTTTAGGGGATTCAAATGTTATATTAATTATTATTATTAAATTTATTTAAATGACAATTATCCAATAATCAACGCTCTAGGACATCGCTGTTTAACCTTGTAAAAACTTAACTCAGAGTCAGACTGAATAATTTGACACTGAATTTTTCAAAATATTTTATTTTTCATTATCTATCTTTGAAATTTATGGAGGAAACGGCCAGCACTTTATCTAAATCTTACATAATGCATCTTTAACAGTGTTAAGAAAAGACAAAGAACAACTTAAAATTTATGTACTATTTATTCACAGTTAAAACACTCCTTCAAATAAAAAGTTGTCAGTTTAATAAATAACCATAGTAATTCACGTTTAATTTACAAGGCTGGTCATATGACCCCATCTTGCGCTTCTAAACATGTTGCTATGTCATCCAACACTTCTATCCAAGATGGCTGCCAGAATGGCAACCAAGATGGTGGCATTTGGTTGAAATTCACTGAAGAATCTGGTTTTGACTAAAATACAAACACATCAAAGACTCATCTAATGTACAAAAAAAACCTAGTCTACAAATAGGCAGGCAAAAAGAGACTATGGTATTCTAGTCTACAGCAGGCAAATGAGACTAAAATTAAACCACTTTGGGACACAAAGTCTCTTTTTCAGTGGTTTTGGAACGCTTTGAAATACTATGGAATTAAATGAAAGAAAAAAAAATTGAAAAATAAATTAAGTTATGTTAATAATTAAACAAAAGAAAAAACAGATTCTACACCCAAAAACTAAGTCAAAAATGTACAAGGACAAACTTATATCCTGCAAAGTCACATTGAAAGAAATTATTGAAAATAATTTGACGAAAATCAACGGTAAAGGAGTGGCCGGTGGTGGCAGGGAAGTTTAAAGGAGCAAATTGCATTTTGTTTTGTAATAAATAAAAGTTTACGCCTTTTCATTCTTCAATATCATACAATTGTTGTTTTAAACCAAGGGACATAAATTGAATGGCCTAACAAGGAACCCTGTACAAAGGGAAGATAACTTTCTTGAAATCTTAAGAAAATATTTTACAAGGGACAAAGGAGGCAATTATATAAAGAATAATTTATATCGGCCCATTCAAATATATTTCCAAGACAAAAATCACAAGAAAGGGATTTTAAAATTAATCAATAATTTAACCCTTCCGATATAACACTTGACAAAAAACTATCGACTTGGTTTAAGATGAAATAATAAATTATCAATAAATTACTTCCATATAAGGAAACACAATCTGTACACAATGTTTGGAAGATTAGCAAGGCATAATATACAAATAGTCAAAAACATAAAATGCAAAATGGTGAAATCTCAATCTTACAATTCTAACCAATATTGTCTTGAATTATTTACATTCTAAATTTTAACATTATCCATATGACATCAGGCTGATAATAAATAAATCCAGCCAAAAAAAAGACCCTGACTTCAATATCTATATAATTTCTAGATTTGAAAAGTAAACTTTATTATTAATGTGTTTTTGAAACCATTTTAAACTTTTTCTCAAAATAATTGATATTATGACTTGCTAAGTTGTCCCGATAAAATTTACAAATTGATTTTTTTAAATATAAATATATTACACTTGGCCCAGAGATTTCTTCTTTTATCACAGTTTAGGGGAATTCTGGGAAAAAATAAAATAAAAAATCTCAACCGTTGGATATTTAAATTAACCAAACAATATATTATCATGTTAATAATAATAATAATAATAATCAACACGCACACACTTGGAGACAAACACATCCATTGAACTTTGTGATAATCTGGACAAATACTTCTTTCATTAATGGTTGTCATAACAACTATATATTATGCAAATACATCATCAAGGGTAACTTGTTGCCATGGTGTCAAGGTCACTGGATGGTGTTGGCAAGGTTATGGTCTCTCCATTATGAACATGACTGAACAACACATCACTCATTGTTATGACTGTTTTAATATCACTTCGTATTGATCGTTTTTGGTTCTCTCCTAAAAATGGTTTTAATTCTAGCAGTAAGACTAAATGATTTTGGGGTAGAAGTGTCATGGTTCACATTATGATGTATGAAACAAACAAAAAAAGTTTTAAAAATGAACGATTCCATAATTCTGATAGGGTGAACATCATAATTCACAGATGTTGAAATCTCATAGAAAGCATGTACGTATCGTCGAAACTTCTCATACTTTTTTATTTTAGGGATTAACAGTCAAACAAACAGCCTTGACCTCTAACCTTTTAATCTCAACCACATGTCAAAGGTCACTTGAGTCAAAGGTCAACAAGTGGACACTAATGGTTTCATTCGTTCCGGGGACCCAAGATCTGGGGTCGAGCTTTCCTGTGACGGTATCAACCATTCTGTTGCCATGGAGAAAGGTAGCAGGTCTGTCTCATGAAAGCAAGTTAAAGAACATGGTTGCTAGGCTGAGGTTGATGGCAATAACTAATACCAGGAGTTGTCTTTCTTGGCACCAGTCCTGAAAAATAACCGTAAGTGGGGGTTAGGTGTAAGGCAGGGCTAGGCATAACTTTCAATAGTGTTTCAGATATAACATAATTGTACCTAGTAGATCTCAATATTGTAATCAGGTCATCGCTTACACAGTGCAGGGCCGTAAAAAACGCAGGGGGGGGGGGGACTTGCAACAATATGAAAGGGCCCAAATAATAAGTCCTAACAAAAAATAGTACCATATAGAATAATATTCTGTATGTTCGTGCCAAATAAATCTATTTATCTAATATGACTGGCATAGAAATTGCATTTGTGTGAGTATTAGGAACAATGACCAGAATATGCCCTCTTTTCACTGTTGTTGACATTTTCAGCCTCATGCAAGATTAATCAGTCCATCACTTACCCAGTGAATCAGTAAATCTGATATTTTACTACATAGCTTTACTGATCTTGGGATGTAATTAACAGTAAATATATTTGATCACATTTATTTACAGTCAGGTGTGAGCCAAATACTGAATTACGTGTTCATAAAGTTCAATATTTACAGATGTGAACAGATCATTGATTTAATAAATATACACAATCCAAATTACCTTAAGATCTCCTAGTATAACCCCAACATCTCCTTGACGTCTTCTCTCAGCTACATCCTGTAATCTTCGTATCTCCTCCCTCCTTGCTGTTCCCAGACGATAAACTTCCTCACGCCCCATTGGCTGCTGATTGACCATTTTCAAGTCTGGAAGACTACCCCTGTTTGAAGTTGCCCCTAATTTATTTTGGCTTTCTATTTTATATTCATTGGGTAAATCACCTCTACTACGTGCTGGATTTTGATGTACTTCCGCCCTAATGCGTTTTCGGATGCCGTTTTCTATAATATAACTTTCGCTATTTTTACTTGCTAAGTTTTCACTACTGTGAGCGGTCTCTTTTTCCGCTAATTCTTGCTTGATATTATCGTCAGGTTTATTTATAATACATGGTAGAGTTCGACGCCGTTGTAGCGGACGATTTTTACTATCCTCATCTAGAGAATCTGAAACACCTGAATCAGGGGAAGTGTCAGTCGGTCCCATTCGAGACCGTTCATCATTAGTATAAATATCTTTACCCAATCCGCTGTCATCTCTTAGGGCTGAATACTGATCAAAATGATCATTAAGAATAGTTGAATTAAAGATTTCACTAAACCCGCGACCACGTCTAGATCCAGCCAAGAAACTGTAGCGGCGAACTTTTAATGATGGGCTACGATGGTGTTGGTTAACATTGAGCGCCTGCATTTTCTCTTGGCCTTGAGGGTTGGCGGATAAAGTATTGAATCCTGCACCACCATTGCCATACCCTGTGTATCCCGCAGTATTTCCGATATCATTAGGTTGTCGAGGTTCACTGTTTTGTTGTTGGTATGATATATTCGACATCATTGGAATAGCACCAGGGTCTAGATGCTCCTGATCAGAACGCACCGTCATAGACTTAGAGCGATGCGGATTATGATTCTGCATTGGTTTCACATAACTAAAATCGTAATCCTGTTCATTATTTTCCATTTGTTTCTTTAAAATATCTGTGCCTGAAAAAAGCAAATTAGTTTAGTTCATAAAAGTACATTTAAAGATACATTATGGAAGATAAGATGAGGAGCTGGCAGTTCTCACGATAGTAATTAAAAACTAGATAATGTAAAGGGTATTTGCTGAAAATTTCATTTAAATTGATCCACCCTGAACCCAGAATTTAGCAATAATTTTGGACCTAGCCTAGATCATCAATACATTGTCTTGATTATCCACTTTTGTTTAAATCAGCAGCAGAGGACCGGGTTCCAATCCAGTAAATATCGCAGGCTAGCAATGACATCAAGAGTTGATTATGTTCTGGATAAGTCAATTAATGTCTAATTAATAATTTAGATGACGATAAGTCAAATTTATCTCCATGGAAACACAAAAATTATTAAATGTTAGAAATATCAAATTAGCAAAATGGGCAGCTACTGTAATAGGTTAATGTGAGTAAAAGGTTTCATAAAGTTCCATTGAAAAGAAATATGAAAAGGAAACAAAATCAAAACCATTTGAATATCTCTCCCTAACTTCCTTTGGTGTTGGATAATGTTAATATTATTCACTTGAATTGACTCCGACCGGTCATGAGAGAGAGTTTAATGTTCACTCAACACAAACCAGGTCATTTTGGGACTAATATACAGCTCAATTTTATTTCATTAATTTGCTAGCATTTAGGGTCTTTTAGCAGTGGGAGGAAATCAGAGGACCCGCAGGAAACCCATGAGATTGGACAGACGACCCTACTCCTTGTCACTTATAATCGGAGAATTGAAACCACGCCAGTTGACTCAATGGCAGACGTTATGATACAGCGCTTGTGCTAACCATTCGACCTGTCGCACAGGAGATCTCATCAAATATGGATAGTTCACCATTTAGAGATTTGATTTACCCAGGGTTCCCGCGGCTTCGTCAAACATTTTTTCAAGGATACTCAAGGATAAATATACGTCAAATTCCAGGATTTTCAATGACATTTTTAGCCTAAAGTTACCATTTTTTCATCTTAAAAACAACCAAAACATTACCAACTATCGTTATAATCTCATATTTAAAAGGAATTGAAGACATAAACTGTTTTTTATTATTACAGATCGACTTTCAGCACACCGGGGAAAACTCCCGCCATTTTTAAAACAGAGTTATTTCCATTTTCGTTATTATGCTTTGTTTAATGTAATTACTAATACCGATTTTGATTAGTCAGTGTAGTGGCTTCTAGTATGTTAATTGGACAAGGGAGTCACGTGAGAGTATTTGGTTGCCTAACGGTAAATGTCATTGGCTTATCTTGTTATTACGTGACAAAACACGGCTGTTTATTTAGATCAGTTGATTGACAGGTATACGTCAGTTATTATTTAGTATATTAACCAGCATTACTTATAATCTAAACGGGATTTTCAGATCAACTTACTAGTATTACCAACAAAATTAAGGATTTTAACTGAAATTCAAGGATATTTTCCTATTTCCTCGAAATTCAAGGATATTCAAGACCTTGAAAATGTAATTTTAAATTTAAGGATATTCAAGGATTTTCAAGGACCGCGGGAACCCTGTTACCAGATTTCAGCTTCCCTATGGCTATCAGTTTGATGCATACGTTCAACATGGCCTATTCTCACTAAAGCATGACTGGAGTGTAGTTGACAAGTTGATTGACTTGCTAATCAACAAGTGTATATATAAGTAATAATTAACTTTATAATTGAGTCGAAAAGTTCATTGTTTTATCAATCAGCTTTTTCAAACATGAAGTGGATGCAACCGAAAATATTCAGCCAATTAAGATCACTGCCTCAAACTTAACAAGTATTAGCTCTTAAGACTACATGATTGGTTGAAATTTAGATAATCTCAGCCAACCAAATAGCTTTAACCCTGTTTGGGGGTTTGAAAATATGTGGCTGTTTATGACAAATTCAGTTATACATTGTAATTTGTTGTTGCCACCTTTCTCATCTTACTTTGTTCCCTGAAAACATTTGTTTTAAGAAATAGTAACCAAGAAAACTACAAATATTTATTTGTTTTCGGCTGAAATCCTAGATATTCTCAAGCAGAGCTAATTGTAAACAGACATTATAAGTTTCGTATTTCATAGAGTTTGATTGAAAGGTTGATCTGGTATCGACTAATTAAAATATACGTGCGAATGAACACATCTTAGTTTTTACTGTTGAAATCATTTTGGTGGAAGCAGAAGCTAAACAGCTATTTCACACACAGAAGTGAAAAACAATGAAAAAAGAAAGCAAAATGCTAGAATAATTTTCAATCAGAATGATCCTGAGCAATTGAAATATTCCACCAGGTCCCCCTGTGCCCTTGGACAAATAGGTTTACTTAGGGCCTCTGTCATGGTGAAGAATTTTTACAGAAAGAGAAAACGAAACTAGCTTGATTCACCTTTCTAAACCCCACTCATACATCATTTTGCTCATTATATTTTTCAGTTGATGCGAAATTGAATTTTATTTTCATCAGTCCACGCCTGAAAACCACTAGAATATTTTACACCTACCTGGTTGATGGAATTCTGGGGCATATTCTTTGGCTTTTAATCTTGCCACATCACAGTCTTGTTGCGCTTTATCTCCAGCTGCATCTGCTTGCTCAGCTTTAGCTCTAGCATTAGCCATTCTGAAAAATATACAAACATACACAATTATACACTATATCACTACATCAATCCTGACTATTATCAAAGACAATCGTGATTAGTAATATTTGTACCCTGAGTAAAGTAAATATATTTTGGAATTTTGACACCATATCTTGATGTCCGGGTCGGACTTTTGTCAACGTTCTGTAGGACATGTCCAGTATATATGGACAAAACAGCAGCCATGCGTAATATAATATTAGATCAAATCCTGGAATTTGTTCTTCAGATTATCTACTATTACCAGTAGTGAAAAGTATTGGTGGGGGGGGGGGGAGCTGAATGATTAAATCGTACACAAACTCGCAAGAAAATTAAAATAGTGAGAATGACCTAGTTTGCATGGATTGGACCTTAAACCCCATTTCTCCTTCTGTCTGTCCCTCTCTATGAGGTCGGATGGCCGAATTGTTAGCGCGCATTGTATCATAAGGTCTGTCATTGAGTCAACTGGCATGGTTAGGATTCCCTGGTCGTACATGCCAAGGAGTAGGGTCGCCTGTCCACCCTCATGGGTTTTCCCTGGGTTCTCCGGTTTCTGCCTACTGCTAAAGACCCCTGTGCGCAAGCGAATTATTGAAGTAAAATTGAACCATATATTAGTCCCAAAATAACCTAGTTTATGTTAAGTGGACATTAAACCCCATTACTCTACCTAAGGTATGAGTGATTATAATAAATCATATAACCAGTAGCTAGTCTAAGACAATATATCACACACAGGTGATATATAAACTGTACGTTCAACCATTTTGTGCTGATACAGCAGTTTTGTACAATGTTACTGTAAGCTATTTATATCTACAAGATATACTAATATACACAGGTATAGATAAGGTTAAAGATGCTATAATAGATCAAAAATAGATACTCTAAGGAAAAATGAATGTATTGAAAATTCTATTCAAATTACTTTATTCTTAGCAAAGATACCTGTGTTGGAAAGGTTGACAAGATCTAGTTTAGATTGTTTATTATCGTAGCAATGGTGCTTTTATCGTTATTACATTTAAATCAAAGCCATCTGATGGCCTGGAGAGTTGATTATTGACTAGTCATGTTTATATAACATTTTAAGCTAAAATCGATCTTGCAATAGGCAGATTTAAATCTTACATAATCTGTCTTTTATAATACATGTACTATACCATAATTTAGCAAAACATCAAACCGTTGTTCGGTATCATGCCATAGTTAATTTTCAGCACAAAAAAAATTGTTTTGGAGGCTAAAGAGAGCCTACCCCCCATTCAATTCCTTTTACCAGACATGCCATTAACAGGCTTAATTAACCAAAATAATGATGTTCTGGTCATGTTTAAACAGATCTGAGATGCCCCACACTCCAACTCATTCAGGAATGAAATGGGGTTTAACATCCCACTTTTCTGGACCGCCTGGTGTAATAAAAATGCGCTATAATGAAAATTTTGCCCAGACAGTTGTCAAGAATTCTTTTACACTCATACCAATGTGTACATGAGAACTCAAGTTTTTTGTTCCATCCGAATGACTAGACAGACACTGTCCTTGTCAGATCCTCCATCCTGCACCACAGGAATCCGTGTAAAGTTTGAAACAACTTTATTAATTTATCAGTTAAAACTAAAATCGTTATTTCAAGGTATGAGCTAGGAGATATACATATATATATATGTACAGATATATACCGGTATGTGTGAATATATGTAAGTATGTCAGGGAATAACTTGTAACAGATGTTTAAACTATTATTGATTTTAACTTTATTTATTCCACATCAATAAACAAAACAAGTTTACCTATTTTAAAATGTGCTTCTGCTAGACACTCACCAGGTGTTTCAATAGTAAAAACTAAAAATTAGTAGTTACCTGTGCTTGAAACATTCTCTTATTCAAACATTTTCAATTTGAAAAATTTGATCAATGCTCGTCAAGTAGCAATATTGTTGTTAGAAGGAAAGGGTCCAGACCCCATATACCCTCCTTCTGAAGTTGGTATATTGAATCCTAATTGTAGGGAACTGCATAATGGACATGAACATGTAGGGTTTACTGTATCAGAAACAAACTTTTTTTTTTCTTTAATCCAAACTCAACTGACATTAATCATTAGTTTATAGGCTTGTTTTAGTTTCAAGGATTATTCAAAGGAAATTCATGTTTATGTAAAATTTACCAATCAAAGGAAGTACATATATCATCAAGAACTTAGATATTTATTTTCTTTTAAACACAGGAAAGTTCATCTTTTATTTTATATCAAATATTAAAACATTAATGGCTGGGTAGAGTAATAGGCATCAATTTAAACAATCAGATTTCAAATGTAAAAAAAAACACTCTTAATCTGTAACCTCGAAGAATCACTTTACAAAATAGACCAAGAAATCAAATTAGATGATCAGTTGAATTTCTCTGGCTAAAAAGGCATCAAAAGAGAGAAAGAGAAAGAGAGAGAGAGAGAGAGAGAGAGAGAGAGAGAGAGAGTAATGGAGTATAATGTTCATACCACACAAACTATATGGTTCAATTATTTTTCAATAATTCGTTTGTGATAGGTCTTTAGCAGTGGGAGGAAACTGGAGGACCCAGAGAAAAACCTACAAGGTTGGACAGGCGGCCCTACTCCTAGTCACATACAAGCGAAGAATAAAAACCACACCACTTCGACTCATTGACAAACCTTACGATCTAACATGCATGCATTAAACCATTTGGCCACCTGCCACCCTCTAATGGACATCAAACTCAATGTTCGTACCAGGGTAGATACAAGACAGACTAATTAGTATAATACTATATGGATATGACAAAGTAACAGGCATGATGTGTTAAATAAGAAATAAGAATACTCTGCTTTGTACATGACACCCATAACTACTACAATAACACAAGTTGAGTTTATACAGGAAGTGTAGACCGAGGTTAAATAGGTGCTAACTAGTGCTAATAGCTGGTTATAAGGTTCATCATCAAAAGAAGGCTTGATCTTGCTTTAACTCCGCACTTCTTATCAAGCACTTCACGTAATACCTGCATATTGACCCAGCTGGGGACCTCGCAGATTCCTCGATAGAAAATATCATCCAGCTAAAATGTCTACCTGTGATAATCGAGTTGCAAAGTTCGAAGTTCGTTCAATGTCATGGTTTCCATGGAGGTTGCCATGTTTAATTTGAGTGTGTTTGTGTCACAGCCTCTGATTGGACAATGCTATTGTTCACGTGTCTGGTAAAGGGAGTTAACATAGCTATAAGTTTGTGAATTTATGACTAATCTACTTTCAACAGCTAGGAACATGGTTACGGTTGGGATAAGGGTTAATATCATCTGTCAATGACGCATCAGTGGCCAAAACATCGTACATTCACAGAAACATCAGGGCCCTGATTCACGAAATCTTAACTAAAGTTAAAATCCAAATTTTAGTAGATACTTCAGTTTTGATTGGCTAAGCACTAAAATCAATCTAATATTATCCAATCAAATAACTAAAATTTGGATTTTATCTTAGTTGAAATTTCATGAATAAGGCCCTAGTATTTGTGAAATAGATCTGCATACTTAATGGCTTGATGAATCACTAGAGCAATATTGTGAAAGTTGAAACTTTAATAGGAATGTTAGTCCACAGATGATTCAATTCTGTTCAGAATTTACAAAGTTATGATAAATTGAAAATTTCATTGATCTATGCTGCTTGAGCATAACAAGATGCCGCCATCTTTTATTGGTAGCAGAGAAACCTAGTGGACCAACTTTAAATCCAACTGAATAAATTCCGGGAGATTATCTAGCGTTGGTAAATAATCAATCTGAGTACATTAGTGTGTATTAAGCCGTGAGAAATTTGATTTTTTAGCAAAAATGCAAAAGACACATCAAGCATTTAATTGTAGTTCCCCCAAAAGCTGATATTGAGGAAATGAAATGAAAAGAAAGGGGGTTTATAATGTCAAACTTTTCTGCAACAGCCAAGCTTTAAATCAAAACAGACTGCAAGACTAGATTTGTGTATCAAAGATAAGAAATAATTAACATAGCAGTATATAGAACATCTATTATGGTATTTTGATTGTTTACAGACTGGTGTTGTCAAGGTTACATAAATGATGATTGAAGATGTTTGAATGTTAAAGTTGTATAGAAAGGGGTGGGTAACTCTAACACATGTTTTACACCTGTCATTAAGGTAGATGTTGAATATTCACCATCTGTAAGTTAATATAATCAACAGGACCACTTTTATACACCCACATGTTAATGTGGTTGTATCTGTCCCTTCTATATGTCCCTACATGTAGATCAGTGATTCTCAACTAGTGTGCCACGGTAAACAGGTGTGCATTGAAATTTTGAATGGCACACTAAGAAAATGTGAAAAATCATGTGATGCCAATTGAGTATCTCTTTAAATTAGTTTCAGTCATTCTATGAGTCTATGAATAGTCTGTGTCTCCAGTTGTATGCCTTCTATTATTTGCAAATTCAAATATTTTTCATATATATTTAGCCAGGTGTATGCCGCTATTTTTTCATGTGTTCCTAGGTGTGCCATTGGCTAATAAATAAAGGTTGAGAACCACTGCCCTAGATTCATAAGTTCCCTTAAGTGGGCAAGACACTAGTCTGTAAGTCACAGGTTCACTCCCAGTGCTGGTTGAGAAAGTTCATTGAGATTTTACGGTGTGATTTGCTCTTGTCAGTGGTGCAGTACAGAGGTCCAAGGACAACTATATAGATGTCCTTATGGGATGAAAAGCTGAGGTCCTGTGTACACTGCAGTGCAGGTAAAAGATCCCTTGGCAGTTGGAATTCGATATAAGAGTTGACCAAAGGGCCGCTGTCCAGATAAAATTTCCCTCATAGCACACTATATGGTGCATAGCGGTCTTCATTAGCCAAGTAGGAGCAGAACAGTAGGACATTAAACCCCATTTTATTTTATTTCCGTTCCTTGAACTCTTTGTAAACATTCTATAGAGTTTTAAGATTTATTATTTGACACTGCTGGTATTATAGGACTAATCACAAGGATATTCCCTTTTGAAAGTTAGGTTCACATACTAATTACTTGAAGAGTTACAACACAGCAACGCTCATGGTGACGGTTCTGATCACCATTTTCCAGAAAGAGAGATTCACTGGCTTACAAAATAAGCTATTGTTTTAGCTCTCTGTCCTGGAGAACTAAACTCCAAAACAAATAAACACAAGATGATTGGTGTGAAATGACGACTTATATTAAATAATCATTGGGCTTAATCTCAAAACCCATGTACCTGGCCAGACAGTCCTGATTGAGCAGAAAATATGCTATATATATCCATATGACTACACCCTCTATTAATAACCACCAGTTGATTTATACACTTTTATCAAGATTCAATTTTGATATTCAAAGAGAATACACAATTCTGTCATAGCTTTGCCGACAAAATGTTTTATTTGTATATGTACGTTATTTCCAATTTTTATTCCCAATATTTGTACCGGTATATTATTTAAAATATTTGTATGTTATTTCCAATGTTTGATATTACCAATATTTGTATGTTATTTCCGAAATCTATATCTTTATTTTGATTGCCATACTAGCATTTATTTATTATTAACAAGAAAAATCATGATTTATGTACTAATAACGCAAATTTAAGTAAAAGATAGGGAAATGTGAAAAGTTTCGATTTTAGTAGAAAATCAATGTTCTTCTTAATTTGCTTAGTATACACATTGACTTGCACATAAAAGAACCAATGAAGGCTAGAATTCAAAATTAGAATATACTGTACATAGCTAGAGCAGCTGCCTGTGCAAAATTTCACCCATAGCACACCATATGGTGTATGCCTGTCTTCATTAACCCCATCAGTGCAGAACAGTAGGAGGATTGCTAAACCCCATTTCATTTCATTTCCTCTAAATTTTGCTAAAATAATATGGTCGGCATGTAATCTATTAAAGCTGTCTTAATTCCACAGAGAAAATTCAGATCTATTTTATTTACTAAATGTCAGCCATATTGCCATCCTTTCACTTTCCTATTTAATTGTGCCAAAGGCAGATGTAAATTCATGTCATATTTTTCTTTATAGACCGTTTCCAATTAATGGACAGGCGATGAGATGCTTGACTATGGCTGTTGTCGAGATCAATAAAATCTATGAATGTATTTAACAAGATCTTCTGTAGTTATAGTCTGATCAGGATATCTATAGCTGTCTATTTTATTGAAATTAACTGAATCTGGTTGTCAGTCTGCATCCATGGCTGCCTGTCCAACTATGAAAATGTCCAAATCTAAATGAAATGAAGAACATTTTGCCCTTCTTAATCAATCTAACTGTCTGTTTTAGCTGTCGGTTTTATTGGAATAAACTAAACCTGATTGTCCGTCTGTTCTGTCAAATTATATAAATGTTCAATCGTGAAGTTAAATTATTTGAATGGGTTCAAAGCTATAATGACCAACTGAAATTATGTAATACACATAGATTATTTTTTTAAAGAGCTGACAGTTTCACTATAATAATTAAAAACTAGATACAGTAAAGGAAATCTGCTGAAAATTTCAGTCTAATTGATCCACTCTGAGCCGAGAATACAGCGATTAATTTTTCGGCCTAGCCTCGATCATCATTACTAATGTTGGCAAGATAAAAAACATAAGTCTCGATTATCCATTTCATGTTTTGATCGTGAATGAAAGTTGAGCAGCAAATCAGATCCTAATCCAGTAAATATCGCAGGCTAGCGATGACATAAATGGTTGATTATGGTCTGGATAAGTTAATTAATGTCTAGTTAATAATTTAGATAATATTTCAGGCCTGAAGTAAGACCTGCAATAGGCAGATTTAGCTCTAGTATAATGTATGTTTAATGTATTCCTTATTCAACTGGCATATTAATCAAATTTAAATAGCTCAAAATTGATTTAAACTGTGCATATATACCTTGTTCTTGTATCCCAATGCCTACTTTTTAAATGTATTAATATTATTGACCTTAACTTGAAGTCGGTAGTGAATTAAATATGGAAAAATTTTGAGCAGGTGTACTTATTTGTCGTGGTAATCATATGTATATTGGCCTTTCATATTACAACATTCTATATAATGGATTTAGAACCCTGTGTTAAAGATATATACATCAAACAACTAGGATATAAATATGTTGAGGTTGGAATGGAACAGGCCTGGAAATACGGCACCTGTCACAGACATTCACAGGCATAAATGCAGACTCCTTCAGACACAATCCCTTTATGTTTCTCTTGTATTTTTTATTGAGATGTCCAACACAAACTTAAAAACCTCAAGAACTAGTTCAGAAGGAGCTGTGGTCAGTAAGACGTTGGCTCGTAACCTGGAGTTTCTTTGCGGTGGCCGAGAAAGTTCATCAGCATTTTCCGTCGTGATTTCACCTTTGTCAGTGGTAAAGGACAAAGGGCCTAGTAAGGGACAATGTATAGTCATTTGAAATATGGTACAAAAACGAGTTCCCATGTACACTGGACCTTGGTTTTTCGTGCAATCCAAACAACTACAAGCTGCTGTCCTCTTGTAACAGGATGATTACAACACTGAATTTGGTATATGCATGTAGTACGTGTTATAGTAAATAGTCTTGTGTAACATGGGTACACCTTTACCTTTTTTTAAATAAATTTATTGAGAAATGTTAGAATAAGACAGATGTGCAAATCGTGCAATGATTTCTAACTTGTGTTATTTCAATACACTGAGAGAATTTGATATACTGTCGAAGGTTACTATAACACGGAAAGCAAAACATCAAAATGTTTACACCTATACGTCTTAATTGCCTTTAGGCCCCAAAAACTAAATGTAGATTGAAGAATCCAAGTTTTTGGTGGTATATCATACATTAATCTTATAGATGTCTGACTCCGTGTACTATCACGGGAGCCACAGTGTCACAGTGAGTAAGGTGCTAGCTCACTGACGAGGAGACCTGGGGTTCAAAAACGGTGTTGGCCAAGAAAGATCCCAGGCCAAGAGTTCACAAAGCATTCACAGACTCATACTCCGCGCAGCGCTTCGTTTGATTAGTGGATATTATGAGTGGATATTGTTGTTTTAAATTTTGATTGGTCAGTAGTCCGTCTACCAACCAATCACTAGCTGCCCTACAAAAGCTTTGCATTTAAAACGAGTGCTAATATTGGACCAAATATGTTTACAAAACGTTACGTCATGGCTCACGATTTTATTATGCCTAATTAACCCGTGCATAGCAGAATACTGCAGTAAAACTACTTGCGTGACAAACGAGGCTATCAAGTCGAATGAAATGTAAACAATACTGTTTGGAAACGAACATACTTTCACCTTTTTTAATACCTTAAATCACTGTCCAAAGTTTTAGGGAAGACCCAGATTAAACGAAGGACTGTCATGTTGCTGTACTTAAGTGATAGCTTTCATTGAACGGAAAGAATAGACACACTCCCGCATAAGTTCAAGAAACAGACGCTATTCCAGCAATGGCCAGAGAGGGATTTCTCAGGCCATTGCTTCAGGAATATGTCACAGACTCAAGTTAAGAATTTAGGTAACTTCCAATCATTGTTTATGACAAATATCTTTGATCCAGAAACACAAAACTTTGCACATTGTTTCTTAATGATGTATTTGATACATTAAAACAGCAAAAGTTTTATAAAGGACTATATTTTAGTTAAAATAAGGTGAAACAATGTTGAGTAAATTTTTAATGAACTTAAGTCTGAGAATGCTTTGTGAACACAGGGCCTGACTGGAAAATCCAGAGAAACTATCTCTGTCAATTGATGGTAGACACACAGGGCCTCATTTTTTTTTTGTCCCATCCAAATGAATTTTCCTTTACCAGGACTACTGACAGGGGAAAGGGGGCCATCTGGTTAGAATTTAATTTGTTGGATGAAAAAAGTTAATATTTGTTATTCATTACGTCGCATTGATGTCATCTTTATCAGTAATTGTAGCGGTCTAGTGAATATTCACTGTTATCAGTGTGGCAATGTGCACCTCAAAAAAATATGTTATTTGGGTCTCATTGTCCTCTAACCCCAAATTCAAACGGAAGCTCATATCCTCCCCAGCATGATCCCCGCATTGTTCACCCCTTTTGGTCGAAACAGAATTGGCTGTTTGAGTAGTCGTACAAGAAGCATGGCAATTGAAGATATTGACTATTGCCTCCATGTCATGTACCAGAAACAGACTATACCATTAAATACATTCAATGATCTCTGAAGAATCCAGCTGCCTGGCTTCAGCCTCGTGCCTCCATAGCAACCAGAAGAATGGAATTAAAAGGCTGAGACTAAGAAAAACTAAGCTGTGTAGATTATCACTTTTATACCCGATACTGGTAGATTGTGACTATATATGTTTGGTCCAGATTATACTAGTTTTTTTTATGATATGACATTCTCAACGAAATGATAAAACATGAATGCTGTTAAATATGGATTAATGAATTGGTTGATATTTTTATAATATTGATTTACAGGAAAATTTAAGCCTTCGTGATGTCAACGTTCTTGACCTTGAGTAAACATATTTATTTGAAGTGAATTAAACATGGTTATTGGTGAAATTGATATTAATTTGATGCCCATCCTCTGCAAAAATCTAAATAAGGGTCTAAGAATTAAATTTTCATTTTGAAGCCAGAAATGTAATAGAAAGGAATGTAATTCAATTCTCCTAAGACTAACATACAGTTTGTTTTTTTTTATTTATATAACCATGAGTGCAGTGCATACTGGAAAACATTTTCTGGAAAGAGACTTTTCCAACTACTTTTCTTTGAATTGCAGGGAGCTATATGTTCATCATTTAATCTAATAAATACTCATGGAGTCATCTGGAATCCATCCTTGATACGTGAAAAACTACGAGTTTGTAATAATATTGACATGTTTCATAAAGGACAGGATGTAACAGGTTATTTGTCCACTGTTGAATATATTAGTAAAATATGAATATTTATTGTCATTTTATTGTCATACATATCGCCCTTGATTACTTTGAAATCTCTTGTGACGCGCTAGAAATATCTGATTGACTTTAGGTTTATCCTTATATAATATGTAAATATTTACATGCTACGTTGTTTTTTGTTTTTTAAATTTAATTATTAGCCTTTGTCATAAATGATGTTCATGCTTTTTTTTTTTCTTAAAATGTTTTGTGGATATTTGTATGCTGCCTCTTATGGGGTGTTTAGATACAATAAAATCTATCTATATAGCTATCTATCTATCTATCTATCTATCTATCTATCTATCTATCATGACATAATTGGGAGCTGCAGTGGCTCAGTGAGTAAGGTGATCACTCAATAACCGAAGGCGCAGGGTTCGATCCCATTGTCGGCTAAGAAAGTTGTCCAGGTTTTGTTTCCCCTTGTCAGTGGTGCTGGATAGAAGGCCTGACAAGGACAGCATCTAGTTCTTCAGATTGGATGACAATCTAAGGCCCTGTGTACACGTTGGCATGCAAACGAACCCATGATATTTGGAATTCAAAATAAGAATAGTCCATAGCACCACTGTCCTGGTCCTGATAGTTCACTGCACAGACATACATGTACACCCATCTTCATTAGTCCAGTCAGAGCAGAACACGGAACCTCGTTTTTTCATCCCATCCGAACAACTAGACAGCTCTCTTTGTCAGGCCCCCCTTCCTGCATCGCTGACAAGGGGAAACCACGTCAGAAAATCTGGATGAACTTTCTCGGCCAATGCAGTGAACGAACATCTGACCTCCGAGCTAGCAAGCCAGCGTCTTACCCACTTAGCCATGTGATCCCCCTTTTAAGTAATACACCAACAGATTTATAATCTGACAGATTTTTAGAATTTAAAAGGTGAGTAACTTGGCAACAGGAACAGGTGAAGAGATTTTAGTGCCATACTCGGGAGATTAAAGAGTTAAAAATTGATCTCTAATTTATCTAACGATAACCTCAATATCAAAGGATATCTTAGAAGTTTAGCCATTGCTTATCAGTTTGGTAGAAGTTAAACCAGTTCATTTCAGCCTATAAACTAAATCACCAGACAAGTACCTGGCTAGACCTAAATTTAGAAATTATAAAACACCATTAGTACGGTGCCAAAACTATACTCACAATCTCCAGCTACTTTTAATCATTAAGGAATGGAATATCTTTCCATCATGTAATTATGTAATTGCGATTGTTTTTTTGTACTGGTACAGGAAATGGGTTCTTGACCATTTACCTATTTGGCTATACCATTCTTAAGATGTTGTATTTTTGTGGTGTTTTCTGGTATGAAATGATGAAAGATGTTTGCCACAAGGTAAATTTACTTTTACATTTATTTTCTTTTCATTTGATATCTGAATAGTTTTATTTCTTAAATGTAAATCTTGATTTGGACGAGAGATCTACACCTCGCATGCTGATCCGCAGCTTTAATATGTTATTATAAGAAACCAATTACGTTAATTTGCAGAAATGTACATGAAAAAAGATCGATACCGTGTACACCAACCCTGTACATTTCTTCACGCATCATCAAGTTACAGTCGAGAACCTCGGATTCAGGTTACAAATGAACTGTCCCCACACCAGAAGAGAAAGAGAGAGACTGGGACTAACATATGGTTCAATTTTATAACTCACTTTGGTGAGTGGGCGTCAACCAGACAAGCCTTAGAAAACCCATGAGGTTGGACAGAGAAGGTTCAATTCTATTTCAGTGACTGGCTTGGGCGAGTGGGAGGAAACCGGAGGACCCTGAGAAAACCCAAGCGGTTGGACAGATGACCTTACTTCTTGTCAACTACAAAAAACCCCAACACATTTGATATGGTTTGAGCTATGAGTAATTAGTTTATACCTAGGCTGTTCTGTTTATTAGAATCCTAACTTGCGGAATTTTCTGCATGGATTGGAAATGACCTCCCATCCACAGCCCAACCAGCCTCCCTATTTTACCTGTTAACATGGGAGACCCTGCCTCCAAATGACCCTGTTCAGAAACTATACTTCAAGATCTAAAAAGTGATAATCAATGTTAAATTCGGTAAATATTTCTGGAACAGAAGCTCCCTTTAAGCTGCCATTTATGTAAGAATATGTTTGAAGGTTAAACAAATCACCTAATATGTTTTTCAAACAAATCTCTGTTGACATAAAGGCATTAAAACCAGTTAGAAAATCAAACCCAGGAAGCTCTGCTGACATTTTGGAAATGGCTGCCTATTTCTGAAGATCCCGGAGATCACGGAGGTCTCTACATGTTAATAAAATCAACATAAGAGGTTTCAAATTAAATGAAAATATTTTTGGCGTTTTCATTAGTATCAGGTGGAGGAAATGTTATCGTCATGTGGTACATAGGCGTCAAATATCATTCAGGTGCATACCTCAATACTCTTGACATTTTACACGTTGTGATGACGTCATCAAGATATCTCGCGTTCATAGAGGGAAAGATGTAACATGTGATCTCTGCATTTTTGCGTGAAGAATGAATATTGTATAGTTGCTCAATATTATTCAAATATCACTATATAGCTATGCATGCATTCCTATGGAGATAAAGTTGTCTTGATCTACCAGGTACAGAAGAACTAAATGGTCAACATCTTTCTGGTTACATGAAACTGTTATAGAATAGTATAGGAGGAGTTAAAATATATTTTATTTCTATTATATCATGATTATTTACAATACTGTGGATCTGAAAACAAGCCATAGCTTATATAAATTCATCTCCATATAGGTTTCAAATTAAATAGGAGGAGGTGAATATCTCATCAACAGACTAACATTGTCCATTATGAGACTAACATGTGGTCCTGTGCACACTGTCAGAGAGATGAATTTGAGGGTTGTTTTTCACAGGTGGATATTGCTTCGACAGCAGTAGACATGGTCTTGAGAATTGAGATAATCATTATTAAAAATTTCAAATCTTATTTCTCAGATTATATATTTGTCCTGTACTTCAAAATGTAATAAAAATTCATAAAAAAGATATTGGAGGGGAGGGGGGAGGGAGGGTGCTGGTAGATTAAAATGGTGGTGTAAAATGGAACCCAGAGTGAACACTGCACTGTATGTCTCCATTAGACCTGTAAAGAATGTATATCAACTTACCTGGTAATGGCAATGTCAGCTTTTTGAAGCGCTATTTGTGCTGCTCTTTGTGCTGATAATAGAGCATTATCCACCCTTTCTCGTAATTTAGAAGTCCGTATTAAGAATAACTTATTTTTCTTTCCAGAAGAAATTAAAACATTATTTTTATATTTTCCCTCCTCTTTCGTGCCGTCTTTGAAATTCGTAACACCGTATCCATATTTTTTATTGTTATACCACTCTCCCTCATATTTTAAACCGTCCGAACGTTCACTAATACCAAACCCCGAACGCTTGTCATTTTTCCACTCTCCCATATACGTTTCAGTCACATTCAGATCTGTTATGTCGTCTTGACTAACAAAACTTAAATTACTGTCCGTATAAACTGAGGCATTGGTCATTCCAGACTGAGTAGAATCAGCACTCACGTGACTAATATTACTAATGGTACTGCGAACGGACCCTGTTTGTCGTTTCGGGGAATCGTTTATATCTCCTGTACTTTTCTGTTTCTTTAATTTTAAACCCGACATTAAAGTTTTACGTAAACTAGATCGACCCTGTTTATCAAAGATGGAGCGTCGTCGACTCGGAGGTGTTTCATCACTTCTGGCTTTTAAAACAAAACCACCACGACTTTCGTCAAGTTTCTTATCCCTGTTTTTAACAACTTGTTCATCCTCATTTTCACTGCGGAGCGATGTGAGGGAGTCACGAATCTTCTTAGGACGGTAATGGGAGGCCAGACCGTAAGGCACGCTGGATCGTACACCATAACCATGACGAGTTCCTCGCAACCACTGACCTTGGTACGTGCCTGAAAAATACAAAGAAGAATGGATGAATGTCAAAATGAAAACTGAATGTTTTCTGTATTCAAATTACATAGCGTAATGTTGGAAAAAAAACAAAAACTTTAATTCTAAAAGAAAAATAGTTTATGATTCTCTTTTAAAATGATTCTTACTGACACACAATATATTTCCAGAGTACTGCAAATCAAATTTTTGTCATAATCCAAACATCCAGACTGTCTTAAAGTATGGGAGATTATATAAAGAGCTGGCAGTTCCCACTATAATAGTTAAAAACTAGATAATGTAAAGGTAATTTGTTGAAATTTCAGTCAAATTGCTCAACTTTGAACTGAGAATTTAACAATTGAATTTTCGGCCTAGCCTCGATCATCATTACCAAAGACAGGACGATAAAAAATATAGTCTCAATTATCCATTTCATGATTAAATCATGAATGAAAGTTGAGCAGCAAATTGGATCCTAATCCTATCGATATCGAAGGCTAGCATTGACATCGAGTGTTTATTACGGTCTGGATCAGTTAATTAATGTCTAATTAATAATTTAGATAACATTTCAGGCCTAAAGAAAGACCTGTAACAAGCAGATTTAGCTCTTGCATAATGTATGTTTAATACCTAGGACCCACGCTAATCTGCACAGATTTTATTGGAAGTACCAATACAATAAATATATATATAATTTTATTTACATTTTTATTCCTGTGAGTGATTGTGTAGGTAGGGGCCCCAGTACACTGATTTGCCTTGGGCAAGTAATGCCGTTAATTAGCATTGAATACTGATTAATAACAAGAACTTCAGTTTCATTTTCATTTTGAGACAGACAAAATGGACAATTCTTCATTTCCATTTCTTGCTCATTGATGAGAAAGCCAACAAGGAGGTGAGAACAAAACCACTATATGGTGAAAAAAATCTTCTTTTCATTTCATTCCAGTCCTGTACTATTTGAAACAATTATTCATATTTTTGACAGATCTTGATTTATTGGCTCGATCAAGCTATAGGCCTACATGATCCTGGGTTGATTAACCTCCATTTTATAAACCGTCTGACAGTCGTAACTTTTACTCCACTATAATCAGGAGTGATAAGACTTCTCATAAACATCAGAATTAACCGGGATTAAGGAGATGTTGAAACATTTTAGATAAGAAAGTCGTCTTTATTTGATTTCCCTGTCCATCAGTTAAATTAGGTGATAAGATGGCCATTTTGTATTTAGTGCTGATAGCTTCTGATTAGCTGTAGAATATAAAATAGTCTATGGTAAGTGTTTAGCTGACAACCCTGTGTTTCAGGGCATCCAATGATGAGGGGATTGCTTTGGATTAGTACAGATATCAATAGAAGCTGATAGCTATGTGTACATCCAAAATAAACAAATGAAATGGAATGGGGTTTAACGTTTTACTGCTCTGCTCTGAACTGGGCAAATGAAGATGAGCAAATTTTGCCCCAGGCAGCGTTGCTACAGCCTACACTTATATTGAATTCCAACTGCCAAGGGATCTTTTATGTGCACCCCAATGTGTACACAGGACCCATTCAAACGACTAGACAGCTATTTTTGTCAGGCCCTCCATCCAGCATCACTGACAATGGATGAACTTTCTCAGCCAAAGCAGGGATCGAACGCCCGTTCTCCAGACTAGCGGGCCAGCATCTTACCCACTTAGCCACTGTGGCTCCCCACAAAAAAAAAACAGGAAATGATATCAGGTGTTTAAAGCATCACTACTTGAAGTGACAGTGCTAACTGGAATCAAATGGTATAAATAATTTTTGACAAAAAAGCATTTTAAATGGGTGGGAATCCAGCAGAAAGGGTTGATTCTCAGGTTTTAAAGACACTTCATCGGATAATAAAACAATTTAATCGAATGAAATAAGTTCAAGAAAGCATCCTACTTTTCTTCTTCAAAGGAGTAATAATCTGAGTAATATTAGAATATGTATTATTCATATGCTGAAGCCTGAAGGATCAGACAAGAGAGTGTCTAGGATGGGATGAAAAACCGACGGGCCGTGTACACATAGTAGTGCACTGAAAGATTCATTTACATTAACAGTTAGAATTTGATATAAATGTAGGGCGTAGAAGTGCAGTTCAGGCAAAATGTTCCTCACAGAACACTGTGACTGTATGGTAAAAGTCGAACTTTAAATTCCCATTTTATTTATTCATATTCAGTCAGTCTGTCGGAATCTGTAGATGTGAATTCCATGGTTACACAGGGTTATAATCTTGCACACTTTAGATTGAAGAATCCTAATTACCTACAGGTATGGTAGAGTGCAGACTATATTAATCACAGGTAATTATCATTGAAGTATAAACGGATATTATTCCAATACAAAATCACATTATGTACCCCATATTCAAAATCAGAATGCTTTACTTAACTATTCTTAATTCAGCAATGCATGTTTTTAATTAATAAAACTCAAGAATAGAGTTATTTCTGTTTTAAAAATGTAAAAGAATATATCTAGTGCTTGAAATAAAACATGCGTAAAGGATTATAGTTTACAGCCACATTATTTTGTTATTTTCTCTTAAATTCCCAATCAAGATTGTAATGAAAACTATTTTGTACTAGAGATGAAAGATCATTAACCATGTAGTACTTGTAAAGATGCCAGGCATTAATAGAACATGCACGTAGAACATAAACCCAAAATTCTCTGGCGTTTATTCAAACATTCTATCATATTTGTATACATGATCAGTACACATAAAGATGTTTGAAGGATAAACTAATGGAGCAAAATCTCAAAACAAAAATAATATCCATAAGTATGATTTAAAGCAGTGTGTGTGTGTGTGTGTGTGTGTGTGATATCACCAACAAGGTGCTGCTTGAGACTTAAGATTTAATCCCTCACAAATGTCCATTTGGGATTTTAAATGCTCCTATCCTATTTCAAAGATTAATAAATATATAAATGATAGGCTTCCTGAATAATTTTTCCCTTTCCTTTCATAAATTACCCTCAATTACCAGTTGTATATTAACATATATACATCCTTAAATATAATACCATTTTAAGATATTTAGCAGATCAATATTTTGAGCAATAATTTTTTTTATGGAGTTCTACCATTACAGTGAGCAACATATTTGACAATTTACAACAGAACAATACTGTCTTGATATTGGGTACATTTTATCAATACTATACTCCATATATTTAATAACATTCAAACCTGAAAGGTCAAGGTTATAGAGAAAGGTCAATTACAACCAGTCAACATCAATATCATTGTGGTTAGTAAATCAATAAGTGAACCTAGTTAACAGAATTATCTTCTTAGACTGATTCAATCAACACATAGTAACAATATTCTTACCAGCCAGCAAACCATACTCTTAAACATACTTGTTCTTTATTTTAGATGTGGAGAGCCATTCCTCATTTGAAAGACTGGTCTTGGGTATTGACACAAAAATATCTTGAAGGATAGAAATATATAATGATATTGTCTAAAATGTCATACTATGGTGACACTTTCAACTCATTTTAACTTGCCATTGTTGTATCGTCAATTCCCATGTCAACAATTTTGAAATTTTTTACAGCTAAATGGGGTGAGAGTTGCTCAAGCTCTCTAGCATCCTGCATAGTCTATACTTTTGGTTTAGGAAGAAACAAAGCCAGGATTTTCAGCGGGGGTTCGGTGGAGTATATCCTGGATAAAAGAACACAATCAACAGCTATATTGCATCTTGGGATTGCTCAAAACGGGGTAAAATTGGTTTGGATGTTCACCATCCTTTGTTGGCACCACCACTGACGTAGGTGTAAGTTCACTGGTGATATTCATTCATAAAAAGCTAGGAAATTTGTTCATCCCATGGTACTATGACTGGCTTAAGTGACATTTATACCAAATGAATGTTCTGATAAATTGCAGTAGTGGATTTTATAGTATAAGTCCAAGCCAAATATTGTAAGATGTGCAGAGATTAACTCAATCAAATAAATAGATTCAAAATTACAAGAACAAGGAATGAACACAGCATTGATCAGATGTTAGAATCCCCACTGATATTAACTTCTGACCATACAATGATTCTAATATAAAAATTCAAAGGCCAGCCATTTACTGTGTAATTGAGATCATTTAGAATAACAATGTTAATCGTGATGTAGGGCTGCTCAATCCAATATATCTGTCCTTGAAATTAATAGAACTTCATGACCTTGTCTACTCCAAGCACAAAGGTCATTTCAGGGTCAGTATTTTTGTCAAAGAAGCTAAGTTTTTAAGTGATTTGGCTTTTAACTGGCTATGAAAGTGATACAATTTTTGGAGACCAAGACCTGGATAGTGTTTTCCTTTCGGATAAGTGGCGCAAAGGTGGACCTCCACTGGTGGTGATATTGCAGACAAGCCAAGGTCAGTGCCAAGTTACAGCGTAAGACTTATTAGGCCTGACAATCCACAAGGGTCTCACAAAATTTCTGATTTTTTTTATTGACCTTTTAAAATTACTTGAACCCTTGGGACCTGAGCGGCCAAATGGCTTGAGAACCTGCGGCCATGTGGGATACCTGTTTGACCAGTCAGTTATAACCTCCAAGTTTTAAGATAGATTAGGTCTAAATTGGTACTGGTCATGGCAACCTTATGTTGGGATGCAGGACAAAATTTAGGAAACATAGTTTTTAATTTCAAAAGTTAATTGCATTCTTCATTTCAAAATACATAAATATAAATAACGAAATTGTAATGTTTGTATATTGTGACTATATGGTGAAACCAGGTGCTTCTCACACAACTTGGTTTTGTACTATGGGCACAAAAGCATGAGTTTTCTGTGAATGAGCCAAACTCAACTCCAGATGATACGATACAATAAATTTTAAAAGAATGGCATTTTTGGAAAGCTTGCTGTGTACTATTCAAATATGCTGCCATCTCTATCAATATCAAAATGACCAAGCGCCTGGTTTTGTGGGAGCATCTAACATATTGATACCGTTAAGTATTATACAGAATACATTCTGCATGTATAACTATATAGTCAAAGTAACCATATGTCATTGCCAATTTTCACTCAAATATCAAATTTCTCATTGATTAATCCACACTAATATTTACCCAGATTGATTACTTAACATTTAATTAAGAAAAAAAAAATAAAATATCAATGCTAGATAACGTCCTGGCTTGTATTCAATAGGATTTGAAACAGGCCTATCATTGCAGGGGGGGGGGGCTTATTACATAGCAAGCCGTATAGATCCATGAAATTTCATTTCAGTTCAACATATTTTTGTAAATACTGAACGGAACCGAACCATGTTTGGATCGTTATTTCTTTTGCACATTCATTTTAGACAAAATTGTAGTTTTCAAGGGACTACAATATTTTCTAAAATGAATGTGCTAAGATGATACAATGCAGCTTTAAATTTCAACTTAATATTTCATTACTAAATAAAATATAACTCTACCAAAACGAATGAATGTTAAATGAAGATAAAACTGTAATCTGGTTATTATGACTATATGATGATATATATCACGTCAGTAATTATATAGCGGGTATTATACATGTATTACTGGCTAATATACTCCATATGTATATGTATATATAATCGGTGAGTTATACAATATGCTATAATTACATACTTATATAATATACTAGTGTGTATATCAACATACATACAGTAAGTAATCAATGATATAATAACATATTATAGCATATAATGAATTCAGGCAGTCATCTAATATTTTAATAAATAATTAAATCTAAATGTTGTTTCAGATGGGTAGAAAAGATATTGCTATTGTAGAAATTGGTTGTGCATCTGAATAATCCTTGGCAGTTTGAACTCTCCCTCAAAAATAAAAATATGGACAGGGTCTCGATCCAACACTTGTAGGTGCCTAATCTCATGGGGGTCTCTCTCTGTCTCTCTCAAAATTGTTAATTGCAGACTTTCTGATTAAAAACGGCCAACTGAACAAGATCTGAATATTATATTAACTTAATATTTCAGTTTGTTATTTTATTAAATTACACTGCAACTCAACAATATCTGAAGAGTATAGTTCATAATGATTCATTGACCCAGGCACCCTCCCCCAACATTCTTGGCGATATCAGTTAGTGGGGGTGTGAAAACACATTTTCTATATGAAAAAATGGTAAACTAAAACTACCGACAGATTTTCTTTATTTCCTCCTTCAATATACTAAAAGGAGATCGGATAACTAGACGGTTGTCATAGAGATCTATCAACTACAATATAGTAAAAGGTAAGATATATACTAGTAAACATATAGTAGATCGCCTTAATAATATACTTTAAATGAGGTTTGGTGGCTGAATGATTTACCTTGTGCACTTTGATAAATGACGTTTGATTAGGTTCAATCAAATATCTTACTGCATTACACCCACGACAAGTTGTTGAAGATAGATTTTAATGTTCAGTTAAAGTAGAGGGAAAGAGAGATAGAGACTTTAAGGTTCACTCCATACAAACTTACAATTCAATTTTAATTCACTTGTGCGTAGGAGTATTAAGTAGTGGGTGGACTAGACAGCTGTCCTTGTCAGGCCTTCCATCCTGTATGATTGACAAGGAGGAACCACGCTGAAAAATCTGGATGAACTTTCTTGGCCAATGCAGGGATCAAACACCTGACCTCCAGACTAGCGAGCCAGCGCCTTACCCACGTGAGGTTGGATAGACGACCCAATCCTTGTCATGTACAAGCAGGGAATCGAAACCATGCCAGACCTTATGATACAACACTCATGTGCTAACCATTCAGCCATCCAGCCCCCCCTCCCCACAAAGGAAGTTCAGGACATGTGAAATGATGTGCTGTGTATTGGTGGTACACCCTTAACCTGTCTGCAACCGACTATGAAAATGAATAATTTCTTCCTGTAACGATAAAAGCACACATTTATGTTACTTCCGAAACATCAAGGATAACGTGCACTTATTGCAGTCTGCTGTTTTTTGGTAAAATTGATCTGGATAGCATCCAAGGTTTTGGTTCTGTGAAGATTGATAACAGAAAAAAGTGTTGAATGTTTTGAACATTATTCTATTTTCATCTACATGTATTTATCACAATATTCAAAACATTTTCTGCTGGTGTGGATCTAATGATCGGTGTTCAAATTAGCCTTCCTCAATTACTCATCTAACATCCTATCACACAAACTAGCTTATACTGGGACTAACATATGGTATATGTCTATTTCAGGAAATATATCTCCCATTCTGGGCTTACCTTTCAAAATTTTGTCAGTTGGTCCAATTTTTTATATGATTGTTTCACATTAGCAAGAAAATGAAATGTATATATATTTGAAGAGTTTTTGTCGTGTTGGATGACTGAATGGTTAGCGTGTGTGTGTTGTATCATATGGTCTGTCATTGAGTTAAGTGCCATGGTTTCAATTCACTGTTTGTATGTGACAAGGAGTAGGGTTGTCTGTCAAACCTAGTGGGTTTTCTACAGGTCCTCCTGTTTCCTCCCACTGCTAAAGACCCCTACGTGCTAGCGAATTATTGAAATAAAACTGAACCATATGTTAGTCCCAAAATGACCTAGTTTGTGTCGAGTGGACGTTAAACCCCATTTCTTTCTCTCCCTTTCTCTTTAGTAGTGAGATGAATATGGAGAGAACTGACAAGTTTACGTGGGTGGCTCAACTGTTTTTCACACCATTTGACTCATTAACATATCTTATAATCTAATGTGCATATAAGATCACTAGGCCACCCAATCCTTTTTATACACAATCATCTCAAAATAACACAAGTGGGTTCCTGTCTTTTAAAGCTCACCTGTATGATGTAAACAATTCTGGATTAACAATAAGTTACAAACATTACCAAACCGTTATTTAAATGATGTTGGGATGGGCATGTGGATCTAGACTGAGTCTTCTAAAGTGCATCCTGTAGATTGTATCTACATACCAATATCATGAGTTGTTGCTTTTACATGACAATGAGTTACTGCTTGTCAGGCATGGAAATAATGGTGATAAAATAATACCTGACATTTTCACCTTAGTGCCGGACATGTATTAATAATATCATTAAAACGACAAATCAGTGCCTGACAAAATGAAAGGCACCAGGGTTTTTGTGCCTGACAAAGCATGAATCTGTGTCGGACATTGTCAGTGACAGGTGCCTTGTTTCCAGGCTTGGCTATGACCTACTGATCAATAACTAGGAATTATTTCCAGACTTGCTGCTTGTGCATGACAAAAAGCTGTCGCTTGTGCGTATAAGAGTTGTTTTATCTACCTAGACATATACCATATGTTTCTCCTGAAATGAGCTTGTTAGCGAATGTCAAAACCTATATGCATCTCTTTTTCACTGCTCTAAAAGTTATCCTTAACTTTAACCCTTATTACATTTTCACCTTTTTTTATTTACAAATTTTAGGATAGGCTCCATTTCAATGTTCATCACCTGTCGATTTTATCTGTGTACTTTTGGCGGAAAAATAACTAGACTCAATCCCACGCTGTTGATACATAGGATGATTTATAACATAAGGATATATAACAGTGCGGTAGATTGGCCAGATTACATCTTATAACAATAAATGTAACAAAGATATACATTGGTTGCTGGCATATTATTCTAACAAGATAACAACAAGTTTTATTGGACAGCAGATGTAGATTTATGATTTGTATGATGAGGATGTCAAAGCATTTTCTTATTTACAATTCTTAATATTCATCTTCTATTGTTTTTAAGAAACAAGTTATATTAAAATATCAGAATGTTAAAGTTTGGTTTTATTCGAAAAGTGATTCAGAAAATGGAAGTCAAAGTGTGCTTTGTGTTTCCAATAATCATAACAAAAATTTCTGAATATAAACTGTGGCAATATGAGCTCAAACAGTAAGTGCAGGAGGACCACCCTACAAAATGGACAAGACAAACCTGTGGACAATGGGATACACAAATTACACAGACACTGCAAGCAATAAACAAGTGTATATATCAAATCAAGTGAATAGAATCGCGGATCAGTTGTAAGTTATGGGCTTGTATTAATGCAGACTTCACTGACTGAAAAACAACAGCGCTTTGCTCATACTTCAAAACAAAATGACTCCACGATTACTTGGGATTTAAGATTTAAGAACGCAATCTGTAACTTAAGTTGCTTTCCAATACTTCAATACAAAGGAAGGAAAATTAAGTTCTTTCAATTACCTACGAATTAAAAGCTGTGCCAGGGTTTAGTCAGTAAATTTACATGTCATAAAATTGCCAAGAATCTAACTTGTAAGCACAATAATTACAGTTAAATTGATCATTTTTTTTGAGTAAAAACAGTTAAAAATAGATACATAATTTTCATATTGTTTGAAACAATTGTCTTGAGAATCAGAAATAAACAAAATATAAAAAAAATTGGACCAATTGACAAAATTTTGAAATGAAAGCCCTGAGTGGGAGATATGTTTCCTGTCAATAATCTATTCAACTAATTTGATCAGAAAATTCTTGGAAATTGCTTTTAACACCCTATTGTTATCCTTATTTATTGGAACCGAATATTGTTAATAATATTTAATAGGTTAATTAATTTGATATTCCTCGTATTTTAACAATTTCAAATATATAACTAAAAATAAATATCATTTGTCTTTCATTAATGATTCTAAATATAGCACTAAAAGCATATAAACTAATACCCTATTATTTTTCCAAGTCTAATTTCAGGCTTTATGACGTCAAACCATACCATTACTTAACACACTACATTCTACTGTGTTAGGGTTTGACGGAGTTCAGTAATTTCCACCCACACCCCATAACAACTAGATTTCCGTAGAAACTGGAAATTAGGTGAGATAATGAAGGCAACGTGTGAAAATGGTGAGTGATTTTAAGAAACAGTTAACTACAGTTACTAAGTACGACTCTTTGAATCGAGATGTCCATGATCAATAAATCATTATCCTGTCTTCAGCAGACTCAGAACACACTACACAAAGTACATGTAATAATATAGGACAATCTTTTTTATATTAAAGCCTGTTGTATCCATTAAGAGAGAGAGGGAGAGAGAGAGATGGGAATTAATGTCCACTCAACACAAACGAGGTCATTTCGGACTAACATAATGGTTTTTATTTTATTTCAATAAATTGCTTGCACCTAGGGGTCTTTAGCAGTGGGAGGAAACCGGAGGACCTGGAAAAAATCCATTAGGTTGGATAGGCGACTCTCACCCTACTTCTTGTCATGTACAAGTGGGGAATCAAAACCTGATATTGAAATGTTCTAAAACAATGTGCTGATCATAGGTTTATCATGAAGGCAAATCCTGTCATCAATACAGGATGTTTCCTTGCATGTTGCTTTTCTATCAGATTCTCCGATGTCCCTCCACTACTAGGGGATCACATGACTAAGTGGGTACAACGCTGGTTTGCTAGCCTGGAGGTCAGGTGTTCGATCCCTGCATTGGCCGAGAAAGTTTATCCAGATTTTCAGGGGTGATTTCCTCTTGTCAGTGATGCAGGACTGAGGATCTGACAAGGACAGCTGTCTAGTCATTGGGATTGGACGAAAAACTGATGTCCCGTGTTCACATTGGCGTGCATGTAAAAGATCCCATGGAAGTTGGAATTCGATATAAGAGTAGGCCATAGCACCGCTGCCCAGGCAAAATTTCCCTCATAGCACACTGTATAGCGTATGCCTGTCTTCATTAGCCCTGGTAAGAAGCAGAACAGTAGGACGCTAAACCCCATTTCATTTTCATCCACTACTATAAAGACCACTTTACTCAATCAAATTATTGAAATACCATGTGGTGTGAGTCCCAAAATGACTTAATTTGCATTGACATTAAACTTCTTTCTCTTTCTTTATAAAACTTTTACAAAGATACTGTACCATCCGGTTGCTCGACTCACTGTATAAATCAGGGTATAAAAAGGCTGCTTGTTATAACTCAGGTATAGACTAAGGAGGAGTCAGTAAATATGGTCGGCTTTCAGGTCCCTTAACAAGCTAAATAATGTTCTTACATAGACTCTTTTTTTAGTTTTGATAGCTTTTGTTGGTCTTAAATTTGTTGTTTTTGATGAACTGGTAGAAACAACCAGATATACTTTAGAAAGCGTCATTTACAGTCAATTCTTGCACGAAGGGGGAAAAAGCTTCACCCCTTTAGAGTGGCGACCCCTTACATGATCGTCCCCAGTCTGTCCATGTTATAACCTCCTTAACCTATGAAGGCAACCATTTCACACCATTGATAACTGTATCATTATCGCTGTAATCTAAGAAATAAAAGAACAGCACCTTTAATCGATATTATTTGCTTTATTATATAGAAAGGAGAAAATATAATTATGATTTGTTGTGGATTATATAACTTGTACAACAACAAAACTAATTAACAGACATATTGTCTGCTATCATTGACACTCATCCCACGTCACAGTTGACGTCAAGAGGTCATATTTCTCCTGTCATTATTTCATCAGCTCGTTATACCCGATGGTAATTAATTTGATTTAATACCAATAACATACTTGACTTGATCCCTGGCAACTTCTTTCAGTTTCAGTAAATGAAGTATGCGATGTCATTGCCAACACCCAGAACCATTCTGTGAAAAGATCTACGAGTACATGTACATGAAACACATGGTTACAACTAACCCTTTGTGAAAAGATCTAACAGTGCAGGTCGTGAAATAGGTTTGGGTGGTAATTATTAGAATCCTCACAAAATAAACTCTCTACATTCCTATTCACTCCCAAAAGCCAGAATGGCCATCAAGAGTTGATCAGGATGAGATGGACGTGTGTAATATAACTTGTGACAGGACTGCGGATGTCTCCATATTATATCCATACAGCTTACACTAAGACTAATATTAAGATGGCTGGCAGAAGGTTGAAAACCTGATAATGATTGGCATGGTGCCAGTCTGTCTCAGCTTTTACCTTTATTTAATGTCAGATACAATCTTGTCTTTACATTAGCGCACTTGCTATAACTGTACATTATGATAGAGGTCTAACTCCACGCTATCCTACTCTATTCTCTATCTTCTATCATACTTTTACACAACCCAGGTTCTCTTTTTATATACCATATTTAAACATTCAACTAGACTTTAGAATCTGATTACCACTCATTCAATTGAAAGACACCTAGCAGAGCAACATACAATTGGGGGAACCCCAGCATGGCAACATACAATTACGGGAACCCCGGCATGGCAACCTATTATTGGGGACACTCAACACACAAACATACAATGGCGGGACACCCAGTTCAGCTACATACAATTGTGGGACATCCAGCACAGTTTCATACAATTGGGGAACACTCAGTACACTAGCATACAATTGGGGGTCACCTAGTACACTAACATACAATTGGGGACACCCAGCACAGCTGAATATTGCTGCAAGAACCAAGCAAAGTAACATACACCAAAGAATACCTGAAATAGTGAGATATAATTACACATTGAAACACAATCAAACAAAGATGGCCAGACAGATGAATGTGGGCACCTGCTAAATAGCAAAGGTGATGTTGGGTGTGACACAAACAACACGATAGAAATGGCATTCAGTATTAGCACCAACTCTAAAAGAAAAAGATTGTCAAAGATGAGTTTAATGAAATGAAATCAAATAGGGTTCAACATCCTTATTTTCTGTATGAGTATACACCATACAGTCAACAGTGTACTATGAGCGAATTTTGCCTGGACAGAAGCACTACACCCTACTTTTATTTTCTCATTATGAACATAGGAACATTGCTTTTCTTCCCATTTGAATGGCTAGACACTGTCCTTGCGAAGCCATCTGTTCTCCACGACTGACAATGACTGGGGAACCAAGCTGGAAAAACCTGGGAAACTTTCCAAATGAACACAGGGATCAAACTCTGGACATCCTGGTTTTGTCAGCCAGCGGCCTACTCACTGAACCATCATGGTTTCTTACCTGTAGTAAGGGATACTACTAAAATGAATATGCTACATATATATAGACAAGCAAAATGGAAATGGCAATCTGATCATATTCTTAATGTAAATATGACATTTCAAAAGTATTACTGACTGACATTATATCCAAATAATATACAGTTCCATTTATCTATAATAAAAGAACATATCCTGATACATCAACAGAATCAAAGTATTTTGAAAGACCATGTCAAGTACACTTGGTAATCTTGGTTTCCGAGGTATGATCATTACTAGTAAGAGTCACATATTCCAATACGGACACACTAGTATAGTGACTACAATGTATATCTATAAGACTGGAAGATCATGTCAAACAGATTATCTCATCTCAGTTATCAAGACAGGAATGCAATCTGCCAGATTTCTGACAAAGTTAACAGAGTATCGCTATGGTAATCATGGAATTCCAGACCATGTAATAGCAGACAGGGTATTAGTTTGACTTATTTCCACAATCTTGAGTCCCAGCCAAACTCGTAACTTATTTCATCTTTTTTATCCAGTAAACCTGCTTTCTTACAATTTCTATAAAGTAGATGTAATCACTAGATATTGTATCAAGAACAAATAAATCGTGTAGCAATGTGAAAGCCTTTCGATGCTAGTAATACGTCTATCTTTTATTTGTAAAATGTGCAAGGATATAGGCCTTTTAGTAATTCAAGTTTCTTTTCTAATAGGCCGGTGAAATGCTAGTATAAAATCAGAATGTTTTTTAAGACAGAGTAGTGTTTTATCTGGCACAGAATGTCATTTTTATCCGTGTTTGTAATGATATTTATAATATTCATAATACACAGCACCATCCCACCAACAGTCTTGATAATACATGTCCGATAGAAATTTTAAAATGGCAGGTACAACTAAAATCAGGCCTGAGCAGCATATGTCTATGTGTGATGTCACATCATATGGTGTGATAGCGCATGCATTGTTTACATCGGATGTAGTGAAACACAAACTGGTCTGGACCGGATGGTGCCTTTTACTCATTTACTTATTTAACACCTTTACATGTACACTGAATGGGGAATATCTTTATCCAGATCTAATTCCAACAAATTAAATTTTTTTCTTTATAACTTAATATGAGGAAGAAACAAAGTTAATATTGTGAGCTAATTAACTTGCCCCTATGTCATCCCTTTCAGTGATCGTATATTCCAAGCAAATATTCACTGCTGATCAGGTTGAGATCTTTAAACTGTTAACGGCTCAAATTATTTTTCTCTGGTGAAATACTAATAATTGCCAGCCAGACTAGCAATAGAATTCTATTAAGACCTTTTTCCTTCCATTTCCATATTCATCCATAATCTAAATTGTAACCTTGATTTTCTATAATGGTGGTTTTATTAACCACATCAAATTTACTTTGTTAATCAAAAGAAGATCAAATCTGGCTGGCTGCCATTGTCCGATCATTTGGCGTGAGATGGTTTGTGTTGTCTGGTAATGACAAGAGGTCAATGATCACTAGTTAATTATATAATTAACGGACAAGAGCCAGGCATCAACAAATTTACGACTAGATGATGGACACTTGATAAAGTCAATGATTCTGATAGTTGTATTATATCAGATTTCAGTTTCAAATGTGTTCAAATATACTCAGGGATGGACTGGGAATTAAGGAGCGTGTAAGACTCAAGGGACCCCTAGGGAAATTAATATTCTCAGGTAGTTTGGAGAGTGGGTGGGGAGGTGGGCTCTTTATTAGTCTTGAATTTACATTGTTTTTTGACGAATTGGTAAGATTACTGCTTGTTGAATTTGTGCATAAGCTAGAAATATCAAGATATAGGCCTACTATAGAAAGCTCCATTTCAGTTACAGGCTACACATGGGACCAGACTCAGGGGCCTTGATCCAGCCCCAAGTCTGTCCCTGCAGATAACTATACCTTGCCAATACTCCTAGATGTAATTATCTACGGGAACAAACATAAAGGAATATGGCTGCCAAAACGCATATATTATGTAAAGTTCAACAGACCTGAACAATGAAATGAGTTCAATAGACTATGAAGTTTCCTACAGCCATATACACAATATTCCTCATGTTTTTCAATTTTTTAATTCAATTTTCATTAATTAAGTTCTTCATGTACTTTTATAACAAGAAATGCACTTTTTTTTTCTAACATCTGAAATTAATTACTGTTTTTATAAATTTAAGTTTGAGTTATGTTAACATATTCAAATATACAAATATACCCATCTTGCATTTAAAAACCAAGGTAGTGTATCATTTCATACAACATATATAACCAATTTATAAATCCAGCTAAAGTTACCTTTCAGCTCTTCACTAAATAAAGATAACGTTTAATCAAAACTAACAAGATGATCGTGATCGTCCATATTGGTTTAATGTCAACACAATAATTCAATTTATAACACTATCTTTTTAATCCTATCTCTTGACAGAAACCGAATAATATTCTTTGCCTGAGGATTAATCGAGGATTCGTGCTCTCTTGTCAGCAACTCAACTCCTAAATCTCCACACTGAGTCCAACCTGACAAGAGATTCCCTGAGGCAAACTTCCATCTTGGGCAACAAGAGAGAGAGAGAGAGAGAGAGAGAGAGAGAGAGAGAGAGAGGGGAGTTATTTTGGGACTAGCATATTGTTCAATTTTATGTCAATAGTTTGCTTACATGTTAGAGTCTTGTAGCAGTGGGAGGAAACCAGAGGATCCAGAATAAATCCATAAGGCTGGCAGATACCATTTGGCAACCCAACACTCAGGGCAACAAAGAGCAAATAAAATGAGACATTAGGAAATGGCTTGGTGTTTGATAGTTGTGTGGTTTTCTCACTTACTGAGCTTACTAAACGAAACCAAGGGGGTGATCCAAACTAATCTACATTTCAGCAGTTCCAAACACACGTGATCAACCCCTTATAAAAATTCATGAATCCAAATTTAATTTGCAAATTGATTTTGACTGTTCTTATTGAAAACTACTTTATTTCGCATATGTAAAACCCTTAAGATATCCGCCAAGACCCATAAATACACTGGAGTTTCAACAAAGTACGGAATCATTTTCGTCGTATATGCTGGGCATGTCCTAAATGCATTGGCTTAAGTCCACCTATGACCCATCAGATATCAACGTATAGAGAGAGTCAGTAATCTCGATTATTGTTGTTAATAGGCAGGATTAATTCTATACAATGTAGTCTTACAAACTACTTCAACTTATTGATGCTATTTCTTGAAGCTGACAGAACTTCTGGTGAGCGAACCCTAACTAAAAATTTCAACAGAAATCCTGCCACAAATTACTGAGTTTTTTAAAACTGAACTGGAAACTTTGAGTTTTAATTAAACAAGAATGCATGGTTGCAAGCACATCAAATTAAATGTACCATATAGTTTAACAACCTCATTACAGGTAATCCAGTACAGTTTTCAAAATCTGCATTACACAAGTTAATGATCTCTATATAGCCTCACGCATTTATTCTAAACCAAACAGATAACCAAATAAAATCTAAGGCCATACAAAAAAAATATTTTGGTTCTTAGACAATCCTTCCTAAAGTTCTGATGCAGGAAGGAGCTTTATGTTTTTGTGTTTGTATTTTGTCAATGATCACACTACATTTATCTCAACACATTGTTGAATGTTTGATGTTCAGTATCATTTATGATACATTCAGCTTTTATTGGCAAGTCCAGTAAGCAAAATAAAATAAATTGAGAGAGAGAGAGAGAGAGAGGGGGGGGGGGGGGGTAACCTCCACTCAACACAAACCTGGTCTAATCAGGACAAACATATGTCACCAATAAGCATATAATAAAATAGATATCGAGTTTGAACGATTGTGTTAAGTTCTGTGCGATGCATTTTTCTCCTGTTTTAACTACCTTCACATTTTACATGTATGTGAATGTAGGCTAGATGTGTGTCTTTATATACTGTCTGTATAAACATATTGATTACTATGGACTGTTGATCAGACCCTTGAGTCAATCTGATTCAACTAGACCTGTGAAATGATGAGATATAATTGACAACTCTGTGTATTGACCTGGGTTACCACTCATACCAACTGATGGCAATATTATAGCCTGATAAAATATTGGGCCAGGGCCAAGGTATATAGTCACTGAAGGCCAATGTATAGTCACAGAGGGCTGGGACATATAGTCACAGACAGTCACAGAGGGCAGGATATATAGTTACAGAGGGCTGGGACATATATTCAGAGAGGGCCAAGGTATACAGTCAGAAAGGCCCAAGCTATTTAGTCACAGAAGGCCAGAATATAGTCACATAGGTCCAAGCTATATATATAGTGACAGTAGTCTAAGGTGTATTGTTGAAAAGGGTCACAGTATATAATCACCGAAGGCCAAGGTATACAGTCACATAGAGTCAAAGTTTCTAATCACATTGGTCCAATGTATAGTTATGGAGGGCCAGGATATATAGTCACATGGCCGAGGTTTGTAATCACAAAGGGCCAGGGTATATAGCCTAAGGGGGCCAAGGTATATACTATATAGTCACAGAGGGTCTAAGAAACCTAGCCACAGTGGCCAATGGCATTTACTGTTGTGGTCTGTAGGTAGGTGTATACTACTTATTGAAATATGCAGATACTAAAGCATGTCTATAGAATTTTCACACTTCATATTTGGTGCTTCTGAAAGAATTGCTGAATGTACATACACAATCAGAACTCATGATCCTCCAGTGCATCAAAATCAAATATAACGACCCTCTTCATATTTAGATTTGTCATACTGGAACAAATTAATTCTTTGAATGACACAATCAAGAATTCTACAAGAATATTAGAATTTCAAAGTGGCTGCAAATGACAAAAACATATTATTTATGTGATTTAACACTAAACCCAGACACCATGAGTCATATCTGAAATTCTGATTGAGTTTAATGAACACTGATACATTATACTCCAAGAAAACTGATAAGTGATTGGGATACCCTGAATCTTCAACTGAACCTACTGCAAAATTCACCTCTTGCAAAATTCATTGGGATCCCACACTGGGGACAACTTTTCAGAATAAATGGCAAATATAGAGTTTAAAACCTTGTATAATCAAAAAAGCTATTACCAAAAATCGGATTGGTCCAGCACCATCAATATTAGGAAACGTTACAACCGTTCAAATTATTTCACACTACTATTTGTATGTATCTGGGAAGATTGGCTGGTCGAATGGTTTAACGTGTGCTCATTAGATCATAGGGTCTGTCATTGAGTCTAGTGAGTGGTGTGGTTTCCATTCCCTGCGTGTATGTATCAAGGAGTAGGGTCGCTTGTCCAACCTTGTGGGTTTTCTCCGGGTCATACAGTTTCGTACCCCTACTAACAAGTGAATTGCAATAAAATTCAACCATATGTTAGTTCCGAAATGAGTGAACATTATATCCCATTTCTCTCTCTGTCTCTTTATGCAACTGTAATGCTGGCGTCAGGATCCGCTTTAAGACAGTTGGACTAATTGCTGCCAAGGGACCCTGTGCTGGGGTAATCTGCTCTAGTCTTATTAAGTAAAATTATAAGTATTAAAGTAGTCATTTCTGACCATTTTCAATAAATTATTTTACTAAAACAGACATTGGCTGTGAACCTAATGAATTCCACAGTTTTTATGGTTGGCTGGCATACATATTTCATCTGTATCTGCGCACATTAAGGACTCGACATCAGCAAAAAAACTATAATTTTTGTTTTAATCTTTTAAATTACTATCTAAATACCCAAACACTTTTCATTATTTAAATTATTTCTGTTGAATGTAAAATACCAATAATGACATTTCTATTGGCTTTCTGTCATGCTGTTGGTTTAAGCATATAGAATCCAACCCATAAGAGACTACAAAACTGCCGCAGAATTCAACATTTGTGAATAAAATATAGCACCATCAATACTACGGATCGAAATCCAAGTTAAATAAGACAAAAGGTGAAACAAGTGTGTGGACTTTATCAGGGGAGTTTATGCTGCATTTTCATGCCAACGTACCTGTTGCGAAACTGATAAGCATGGTCTGTCTTGTGCATAACTCCCTTCAACTATACTTTTATAACCAAATATTTGTCCTGCCAAAATATCAGTGTGGCAGGACAGAGGACCTGACAAGGAGAGCTGTCCAGTCATTCAGATTTCAGATAGGATGAAAAAACAAGGACCTATGTATCAATTGGTGTGCAGGTAAAAGATCCCTTGGCAGTTGGAATTTGATATAAGAGTAGGCCATAGTGCCGCTACCCGGGCAAAATTTCCCAAATGACTAGACAACTGTACTTGTCAGGTCCTCTGTCCTGCATCACCGACCAGAGGAAACCACGCCAGGAAATCTGAATGAACTTTCTCGGCCAATGCAGGGATTGAACACCCGACCTCCAGGCTATCGAACCAGCGCCTTACCCATGTGATCCCCTATCCTAGCAGAAGTAGAACAGTAGGACATTAAACCCTCCCCAAATTACATTTCATTTTTGAAGAGCTAGAAATAACACTGGCTTGGTTTCATCAATAGTTTTCTGATGATGACCATAATTGTTTTTTTAAAGCAGCTTTTGTATTATCCTGCATTTGGAGCCGTCATCCTCAGAACTTGAAATTAGTCCTTAGATATCATTTGTGTCGCTCGACGAAAGAAGCTATTTAAATTCTGAAAATCAAACTCTTCTCTGATAATTATTATTCTCTCGGTGTAATTTACCGTCAAAGTAAATCTACCTTTAATTCATACTAAAGCAAACCAGATCGCTTGACCTTCATAAAAATGGCTAAATGCCTTTCTGTTAAATAGCTTGATATAATCGTCTGTTCCACATGGCGTCTGGCCAACAATCACAATCAACTGCCAAACTAAGAAATGCTGATACAAAACGAGAAGAAACTGTAAAATACTCATTATATTCTTTATCAAAACCAAAGGCTACTCCATTCCCAAATCCATTACTAATAGTAATTATTTGGCCACAAAATTGTTACTGGAAGACAAAAAGATCCTGTATTCTGTTTTAAAAATGGGTCTGTTTCAGCTCTCAGCCACACTTCTGGTAATATATCATTGTCGAGAGCTGTAACTTCCACTTGATCTCCACAAGACTAAGGTTAACCCCTTATAAAACACATCAATTTGTGAATCAGTGGTTGTAAAAGAAGGCTAGCACTTGCACCCTTATAAAACACATTCATTTGTGAATCAGTGGTATTGAAAGAAGGCCCATGTCGTTTCCACAGAATTAATCAGTCTTTACAGACTCTTTCGTGTTTGCTTATGCTTTGTGATATGGTTCGCCTGGGAGCCTCCATCCGACTATTGACACGGTATGTGAAAAGTAAAATCAACCCAGTTTCACTTCATTTCTTAATGTACAGTAAGGCCATGGTGGCTCAGTGAGTATGGCACTGGAAGACTAAGTGGGAGGTCCTAGGTTTAATCCTTGTAGGCCGAGAAAGTGTCTTGGAAAAAATACGTACGTTACTCATCCAGTTAAAACATTCAGACTGCCATCCTTCCGAATATAAACTTTTCTTATAAGTAAAGGGCAGGTTGCATCTGTAAATGCAGAATGTGACGGGCCCTGAACAGATTGGCATCCCTACCACCCCCCTTGTTTTACAGAATGGATTGTTCTTAGTTATATATAAAATAGATCCTAATCACTTAAAATTGTGAAGATGTCATACTGTTGATCTGGCATTCCATTTTAATTCCGTCGACCTTTTAAAATGTTAACAGGTCATTGTGAGTCTACTACCAGACATAATATATATACATACATATAAAGTTTTTAATAAAACTCTCAAGTTACTTGCATAAATTCACCTTGGATAAATGTTACGAACATTCCAATAAATGTCTAGTTAATTATAAACAATACCAGGTAAAGCCATACCCAATATAGACAAGGTATCATTTTTTTCAGTTTCATCAAAGACAAAGCACAAAAAAAAGTAAATGAAATTTCAGTTAAATATTTAACATCTGGGAAATGTAAATATTGGTTATCCTACCCCGATTCCTAGCTGCAATATTTGTAGTGGTGATCATTGTTTTATTCACCGCCACAATTGATACATACATACTTGCAACTGCGCAAGTGAAAATAACTGCGACTCAGTGCTACGGCCGACTCTTATATTAAATTCCACTGTCTGGGGGTTTTGTACGTGCACGCTAATATGTAAACTGGGAGCTCATTCTTTTTGTACCATTTGAATGACATTGTCTATTGCCAGGACCTCTATCCTGTACCACTGACAAGAGGGAACTACGCCGGAAAATGCATATGAACTTTCTTGGCCACTACTTGGATCGAACATGGAACCCCCATGTTAGGGAGCCATCTTACTTTCTGAGCCACAGCAGCTCCCAACTAAGACGATAAACCAATATAATTTGTCTAACACTCTCTAACTGCTAACATCAATCCACAATCATAACAAAAGTTACATGATCCAGAAACAGTCATGAAAAATGGAACAATTGAATCGATTCCACATGGAGTTGACTGCAATCAGGTCGTCATGGATACCAGATATATGATAGAAAGTAAATGGTTTTATAAGAGGGAGTGAAGAGAAGAGCTGACTTTGTTTAATGATGTTATTAACTCCTGCTTTTCTCTAGTTCTACCAGTAATCATAACAGCCATAGCCTTTATAGCACTGCTTCTAACTCTCCTGCATACACACAACAATTAATATCAATAATCATATTGATAAATATATTACATATGGTGATAATCAGGTTATTATTAATACACTGTAATGTCATTATGGTCTCTGTCAGCATATGGTGCCTCCAGCATATTACAATTTCTCATCAACATCTCTATACTTTATTTATTTCAGGGGTGTTGAGTGGTCGAATTGTTTAGAGAGAGGAAGAAAGAGAAATAGCGTTCAACGTCCACTTGACACAAACTAGGTCATTTTGGGACTAAGTCTGAATGGTTTAAAATGTCTACTTTAGATCTGAATGGTTTAAAATGTCTACTTTAGATCATATGGTCTGTCATTGAGTCATGTGGAGTGGTTTCAATCCCCCACTGCTAAAGACCCCTACATGCAACCGATTATTGAAATAAAATTAACCCATGCTAGTCCCGAAATGACCTAGTTTATGTCGAGTGGACGATAAACTTCAATTATTTCTCTCTAAGATATACTTTTTCTAAATCCTGATCCTTTGGTTAAAAAAACCCACACAATTAATCTGATCTGGTGGTCAAATTACAAAATCTGAAAAATTTCACATAGGGTAATAAAGATTGATACACATTATTGTTACCATAGTAACTGGGTTATTCTCTATCAAATCACCCAATGAGGTAAAACGTAACCTATTCAATTTTCCAGAAATTTGGTTTATATGCCTATTTTAGCTTCATCCAACTTTCCATAACCTGGGATATGGCCCATTCAATTTCCAGCCAAATTCAGCATATACACCAAATTTCAGAAAAATTGTAGGAGGTACAATTTACTTTTTTCGACTGATTTGACACAGAATGATCCAGCTAAAAGATTGTTTTGGCGACATCAGAATTTCCAAATGTAAGACATTTCGGCAACACAGGAATTTATCGCACCCCCCCTCCCTTAACCAGTTACTTCCTAACATATCTGATTCTGATGTGGTTCCATTCAACATTTATCTAACAAACAACTAAATAAATAATCTAAAAAATATTTCATCTTGGAACATATTAGACCACTAACCCCCCAACCCCAACCCAAGAATAATGCGGCCAAGAATAATTGTAGAAGCCTAACATTTCATTGAACCTGATATTTTTGTCTGAAGCTTTATCCCACTGATGCGCTAAGAATTTAACATCTTTCAGGTAATTCCATTCATAAAGCTCCCCACACCTCAAACCAACGTCATACATTCCAGGCAATAGTATTCAACTACCATGGTAACCAAAACCAACATGGCAGAAAGTCAGCAGTCCAGAACGTCTAATGAAGCAAATCAGCATTAGTTATTTTAGCTGGTAATTGTAGTCTGTATGTGGAATACATGTATATAGTAAATAGACATGTTTTATTTGTCTCTCTGTATTTGATTGATTAAATCAGAATAATAGACTTGATTAACATGACCGTGTTGAACATGTTTATAATTAACTGCAGAACTGATCTTTCTATTTAGCCAAATCTGTCGTCAACAGTAACAATAAACTCAATCGTCAATATCTTATAATAGATCGGCTCATCCAGTTATGGAAGTGAATAAAGACGCTAATTAACATCCAGCCAGTAATGATATTTATGACAAGTTACACATAGACAGAGAAAAAGTAATAACTACCCAAGGCCCAGAATCTAATTGTGTGAAATACATTAATGACAATAAGCTTAATAATGGTCAGTGTCAATAGGGACGGGTGGAACTCAAATCTATTCAATATAAGTCAGAGCTTGGTCAGAGGCATATTATATTGAATAGACTTCTTTGCAGTCAATTTATATTTCACAAACATGTTATATGATTTTGGTTGGACGTGGTAATTTTGATTAATGATACATTATGTAAGATTTAGATAAATAAAATGAAATGGGGATTAACATCCTACTGTTCTGCTCCGTCTGGGCAGCGGCAATATAGCCTACTCTTATATAAAATTCCAACTGCCAAGGGATCTTTTGCACACAGACTCTCGTCTGCTCCCATAAATGACACATTAAACAATAGCAGGATTTATTCTTCACATTATTTATATTTCTAATATTATGTTGCAATATTTTGTAATAAAAAGAAATAAACAATATGAAATAACAAATAATGAAGTCTGAATGTTGCAATATATAATAGGAAATATGAAGTTGTTCTTTGACAGAAATTATTTAATATTCACAATTTTACCAATGAATAATCTTTAAATTGCCTTGAGTGTAACATGTTAATTTTTTTTCATATTTGAAACGGAAGCCAGTTTTTAGTCTGTAAGTCTGATAAATTTTCAATGTTTTGAGAAACTCAGAGACCCAAGGTTACGTGGCCGACATACGACATTCAAAAACAGTTAGACCAATGAAAAACGTTTTGTTTCAGCTTATGAAAATATTTTTACATCACAGATTGATTGGTTCGAAAACATCAGCGAGAAAATACTGCCCGCAGGATAATCGTACGTTCCTGAATGAGACCAGTATCTCGTGATTCACTAGTAATATTTTTGGCAAGTTTGGATCTTGTATGTTCTTGTGAAGTTCTGACTAAAAGATTGGCTAATTAATTAGATTTCGTACTAAGTAACTACTGATACTGGCATCCAATCAAAAATAATCTTTACTCCAAATACTGGCAGCCATATTGGCTTTCTGACTTTGATTAACAGAGATGTTACATAGTTCTAAAACATGAACTAAATGTTCTCTTTCATTTCTATATCATGTATATCACGTATGGACAATGTGTTTTTCATATGCTAAACACTAATTTTAATACAAATTATATACTAATCTGAAAACTTGGTGAACCATGAAATTATATATATTTACATTAATCCTAGACCTGTCATTGAAACAAATAATTTAAATCACGGTGACTTTAAAAAGCAACAAATTTGTATACATATTAATCTTAAACATGTCATAAAGAATAATTTCCCATACTGTAATCTATTAGAAAAATGAAAAAAAAAAATGTTTTCTGCATTTAAAATGAAATCATTTGGCCTTGCAGATATAGTTCATTATTGTTTCAAAGTTTAATGGATTAGACATTTTTTTATAAATGGAAATGAGATTTGATTGTACTTTAAGACATTTAAAACTTATTTTCTTTACAGTAAATTTTGAGATTGATTTACTGGCATGGTACTGTATATAAGTAAGGGAATGTACATTGGACAGATTGCTCAAACAGAATCCAAAATATTGGCCATTATCAACCTTACAGATTTGATCAGTGGCTACCAAACAAGGAATCATCAATAATATTACTTTTTGTGTGGCAAAATAATATCTGGGAGATAGCTCTATCTTGTATCAATCATCAAGGGTGAAAAATATTATGACATGACTGTCAAAGGTGAACATGTATTGCTGTTCTTTTAACATGACAAGAGTAAATATGGACTGGGTCAAACCTTACAACCGGATCATTGTCCTATTTGTTTGAATCATTCAGGGTTTATTGGGGTTTACATCTTCATTAAAATCAGTTCACTTCAAAAATAAAATCTAAATCTACAATCACTTCAAAACCCAAATTCTCAAAAATGTAAAGCAGCATTTTGTCAGAAATTAGTACTAAGCCATTTTGTGATATCACACTATATTATAAGCAGTTAATTTTATTTAAATGAATAAACTGTACCAATATTGTCGGACCAATTGTAATCAATGGGGATTGTAAAAATTTGCTTTAAAAAAAGCAATTCTTATTTTATATAAGCAAAAAAATGCTTAAAAAACAATAATTTATTATCAATATATAAATCGTTAAGAAAGAAACTGAACGTGATCAGACAAAAAAGTGAGGTAAACAGAAATAAGTGATAAAAAAGAAACTTGACATTTACGACTTGAAACGTTACAATATTCTCTAATTACAATAAAAAATAAATACCTAAAATTCACATGAATGGAAATTTGTTGTATAATTTTATCTACTATCATAGGAATTCATACAGAGGTATGATTTCATTTAATTCAAGAACAGGTCTGCCTATTTGCCAACTAACTGTTGGCAGCTGTGTTTTATTTAATTTCTTATTTCATAAGGGTTCCAACATTTTATTGAATATTAGGCCTTACATAACAAGGCTAAAATTGATGTATTTTTCACCCCCCCCTCATCTTTTATTAACCAATTCTGTAAAAGACCTCTGCTAATGATGAATTGGGCTTTCTGACACTATGAAATATGAAACAATGTGAATGTGCTAGAAAACTGTAAAAAGCCATAACAATATTTCACCAAAACGCCAAACATCAACAAAAAGCCGAATAACACAATATCTAAACCATCCAATGACAAAACCAGAAAAGCAGATCTGCTGGACTGGGGTGGCACCATTTTGGTTGTTGCATCATGGATGATTCATTAAATTGAATGAATATTTTGTTTTATTACCTGTTTAATGTGTAGTAGACCCTCTTTAAAATGATTCTCATGCAGTTAGACTACTGTTAACTGTCTGTTTGCCATCTGGCATTTACAAAGTTCTATGTAATAAATATCCAACTTGAAATTATAAATTCAATAATTCCAATGTAAACCTCATTTTATCAGAAAATCAACAATTTTTATCGTATGTAATATGTATTGTTTTGATATGGCAATTTGACACCTAGATGTAAAATGCCAATGTAGATATATCTAACAGACTTGAGAATTTTTTTGGTCCACCACAAACCAGAATTTATTCTAGTTATTCCTTCTGGGGTTTTTTTTCAGGCATACATATCTGATTTAGGGTCACAGGTTATATGAATCCCTACATGTACATGCAACAACCAAATAAGGTCACACCATGTATCGTGATTTTTACAACAGGTTCTACTATTGGGTGAAATATTAAGTTGTTCGATGGCGTAAGAAGAAAAATACGGAGAGGGTCAACTACGACAAAAAACAGGGAAGAAAAAAAACTTCAAACTTTTATTTTTGTCCATACCTGGTGCCACTTGCTTCTCTTTGAGGAATTCTTCTGATAAAAATAAACAAAATATTAAATTAATGTATCATACATAGAGCAGCATACTTTACCAACTAATCGCATCAGTGGGAGTGGGGCAGTAACGCCAATGAATGATTAACAAGAAATGATTCATGTACCCAACCCATCTTTGTTTAGCCTACTAGTTGTTGGATAAAAGTTGCAGTCTGAAAGGTGTGCAAAAGAGAGAGAGAGAAATGGGGTTTAACTTCCACTCGATACAAACTAGGTCATTTCGGGACAAACATAAGGTTCAATTTTATTTCAAAATTCAGCTTCTGTGTAGGGGTCTTTAGTAGCAGTGGGAGGAAACAGGAGGACCCAGAGAAAACCCACAGGGTTCGACAGGTGATCCTACTCCGCGTCTGCCATTTCTCTTGACCTTGAGAGGTCACTGAAACCCAGAAGATCGATAGAATAGCTGACAGGATATTTCTTGAGTTTCAGAAATATAAACTTCCATTACAGATTGTATTTGGTTAGTTTCACTTAAAAATCACTATTTCATTCTTCAGCTTACCTGAAACCAGTTATAATCAAGGCTATTCAATGTAAACGTTCACACTAGATAGTAATTACACGCACTCCAGTCGCCACAGCCTATATTTCCCGCCTTATTCTGATCCAGTAATTGGGCAGTGTTCAATTAGGGGCGTTTAAAGCTGTATTAGTTTCCACAGCAAACGGACAACGAATGCCCACGTGTTCTTGCTTTTAAAAATACCACAGTTATAATTAAATACTAATTAGCCCTAGTCGGAGTTGTGAAATAGGGAGTTTAAAATGTTATAAGCAGAGATCACGATCTATAGACACCCAAGGCAGTGTTCCATTGGATAATACAGATAGTTCCAAATTTGAAAGATGGTGGGCAGTTTGAAGGAGGAAACGAATAAGTTTAAATTTCTCTACGCAAACCATTCACTATTACTAGTAACTATATTTGTATTCAAACAGTAAAAGATCGATCAAATTTTGTAATTTGTAAATAAATAACCTTGTACTCTGGAAACGACGTGACAACAGCTGGTTAAAATTTCCAAAATTAAATGTCACACGATTAAGCTCGGCAATTTTTGTAGAATATCACCTTGGTTATTGACATTTTTAAACATTGAGTCTCGGTGGGGGTGGGGGATCTCTCATAAATTTAACATAATAGCAAAAACGTAACGATGTAGGCTACATGTAGACTGGTCCTTTGATTTGGACATTTATATCTAAAGGCGATTTTTCATTATAGCAATGACCTACAGATTATGATAATTTGACCAAACTCCACCCCAGAAATCGGGGACAGATTAAAGGGGGGGGGGGGGCAAAAATTCAATCAGGAGATCCTGTATTAAAAGGGCTACCAAATTAGTTCTAAAAAAATGTACCATACATAAATATGTCATTTGTTATGTTGTATAAGTCAATAAATAAATTACATCTTCCATACTTATACTGTATAAAATTTGCATTTGTGTAAAAATGCTGAAAGGCCCATGTAATCTCAATCCGGCCCTGCCATGACCGTTTAAAATCCCCGGTAAGATTACAGCATCGATGCCATCTTACTTTATCGTAGGTCTACACGGAACAGCTCCTTTGGATGACATTTTACCTTTAAAGCTATCCTCGTTTTGATGAAACTAAATCGAATAGAACTACTAATGGCCTGAGCCTAAGTAGCTTCTCTGGCAAGTTTCTTAGGAAAAGTTTGTCTGTCATATCACCCAAGATGGAAGCGGGCGTAAAACTCTACGAACGAACTAACTGTTTTTCCCCAACTGCATGGGTCAAAGAAGACGGGAACGCGGCCTTACCCATTGAACCGCCATGGCTCCCTATTGCCGATCTAGTAGTTAAGTACATAAATAGTAGAGACAGATAGATGGATGGAAGAAGAACGAGTTGAACATGTGTTAATAGCATAACATGAGAGTAACACGCTGTAACTATTTATATACACAACTGGAAGAGACATAGAGAAAGAGAGACGATATATAATAATGCTGAGTGGGCGAGTTAAGAGATAATACGACGTCATGTTTATTATTAGTAGCTCCAGATAATCAGCTACATCTGTTATCCTTCACTTATTTAATTCTTCCAGTGGATGACTTGAATAAACATCCCATACATTCTTAAAATACACAAATATCTATATACATACACTCTATTACAGGTACAACTTTTTATACACATACAGGTAGGGCACTAGATGAAAGAGGCGTCTAATATGCGCGGCCTCACAGAAAAATATACGTACACTCTGTTACAGGTACAACTGTATATACAGGTACAACTGTAAAACGGGGCATCTATACACTAGAAAGGTGTTTCTAATACAGAAAAAATAGTGTACACATATCTATATACGTAGGGCCTACACTTGATTTAAGTCAATACTTCATGTACCATTACAGGTACAACTATAGAAGGGTATCTATACACACTAGTACAGATATAATACCTTTATACACAGATACAGGTACAACTATAGAAGGGGGCATCTATACACTTGATCACAGATAAAATACCTTTATACACAGATACAGGTACAACTATAGAAGGGGCATCTATACACTTGATAACAGATAAAATCCCCGTATAGACATATACAGGTACAATTATAGAAGGGGGCATCTAAACACTTGATCACAGATAAAATCCCTGTATAGACAGATACAGGTACAATTATAGAAGGGGCATTTATACACTTGATCACAGATAAAATCCCTGCATAGACATATACAGGTACAAATTATAGAAGGGGGCATCTATACACTTGATAACAGATAAAACACCTTTATATACAGATACAGCTACAATTATAGAACGATATGCGTTTAATGTGTTTAGCCTCACAGAAATATCTATATACACCTACGAAAGGGTGTCTAATACTGCACGTGTGTTGGGTTTCACAGAAAAAATGGTATTTTATAGAAATACGACTATTTTTTAATACTCACTCTCCTTATCCTAAACGTATAATGTTAGTTACGTTCTTTCTTATAACATATATTGTACCGTTCGTTACAGATGTAGACACTGTGCACATTGGACCCAGGATGCTAATTATATCAAAACTTCAATCATAGTAGGCTATATTTTATGTCTTGGGTGCTAGTTACATCAAGACCCGATGGTATGCCTTTGGTGCCACCAATTCCACAGCCTTACGATAGTATACTCTATGTTTGGGTGTTTGTTATAACAAAACCTTATACGTAATAATATTTTATGTCAAAGGTGTTAGTTATATCAAAATTTGATACATAATAAATTTATGTCCAGTGTGCAAGTTATATCAAATGGGTGCTAGTTATATCAAATCTTGACACGTGTTATATTTTATGTCAAGAGTGCTTGTTATATTTAAACTTGATACATAATTTGTACGGTGCCAGTTATATCAAAACTTGATACATGATATATTTTATGTCTAAAGTGCCATTTTATATGAAGGTTGATATATATTATATTTTATAACATGAAAGTTGATACATAGTATATTTTATAACACGATACATAGTAGAGTATTTTATAACTAGAATCCTAGTTCTATATATAGCCTAATGACTAAATATCATACGATGCTCTAGAACAGCTTCGAATCCAGTTCAGTGATGGCTTCATTTGATTATCATACTTAATGATAACAACGAACACTATTACCCATTAATTTACTAATAAATCAAACATTGTGTAATGATAAGGGGAGTTTAGTTTCATTTTAAAAATAGACAGTGCATTGATATAGATGTAACAGCCGAGTCTATGTGATGAAAATAGAACATAGTTTACGTTTATAAACAGATTTATAATTTTGCATAGTGAAATTACTGTTTATGATTTATCATTTTCGTGACTTTTTGTGTAACTGTTTACTTCAAAATGAAGCGTGCCACAGGGCTCTGTTCTCGGTCATCTCCTTTTTCTCATTTATATCAATGACGTTGTGAATGATATTTCATCAAATGTTCGACTCTTTGCTGATGATACTTCTCTCTATCTGAAAATTGATGACCCTACCGAATGCGCGAATATTCTAAACAATGACCTGAATAAAATTAACGCGTGGGCTAAAACATGGCTGGTATCCTTCAACCTAGACTGGCCCAGTCTCTTCTATTTATTTTACATTTCGATTTATATAAAAGTATTAATTTTTAGTAAACCAACACTTTCGTTTCCATTTGTATAAAAAAAAATTTGAGTAAACCTGTAACCAGCACAAGAGACTGGACAATTTGCGAGCTTCACAATAAAATGGGCGTTCCTGTCCTGTTTTACGTTGTTCCTTATTTGGAATGATTGACAGTTGTCAAGCAAGCCTCGAGTCACGTGACACGAATTTGTAAATAAAGTCTCGATTATCGCGGCTTCACACACACGCCGTTGTAGGCTAATTGTGGAATCATGTCCGAATTAGCGGATATTTACCTTCATGAATCATGCGTCTCGAATGGAGTGCAAAGCAGTAATGCTGAAACTCTGCGGGCTGATGTCATGTTTTTGTTTCCATTCGCCATTCGGCTTCGTCCTAATACGCATGAACTGGCTTCGTTAAGTTGTTATAATGATGTCGTGTGTAATTATTTATGTTCATTCACCTCATCCCATACGTTGTATCCGTTCATTCGACAGATATTGTCCGTCAACAAAATTCTTAGATCGTTAAAGTATCACTAAATAACAATAACTGTTATCCACAACAAACATCTCGCACCTACACCAGTTTGCCAGTTAGTCGACAGCCATGTTTATTATCACGTGATGTTAGATATATGTCGTGATCACGTGCACGACGTTACCCGACTAACATAATGCAGATTGACCTACTAGATGAGAATTAAGCTCTATTTGCTCAGTCTCTAGAGATAACGTTTTTTTTTCGTTTTGTTTTTTTGAGAGGACTGGCCAATTTTTGGTGTGTGGAGAAGACTGGCCACCAGTCTACCTTCAACCCACTGAAGACCGAAACACTAGCACTGACAACCAAACAAAATCCCATTTTACCTACCCTAACTCTAAATAATGTTCCCATCAAGGAAGTCCCCCATCATAAACATTTAGGCTTGACATTTCAACAAAATTGTAAATGGAACCAACACATTAATGACGTTATAGAAAAAAACAGCAAATCTTTCAATTGTTTAAGATCTCTTAAATACAGACTTAACCGGAAATCGTTACAAACTATCTATACCTCTTTTATCCTACCACATTTTGATTATTGCGACGTCATCTGGGACAACTGCACAGACCAACTAGCTAACAAATTAGAGCACCTACAACTGGATGTACTTAGGTCCATATGTGGTGCTGTAAAGGGTACCAGCCATAGACTGTTATATAAAGAAACCGGTTTTATTACGCTAAAAGAGAGACGCAGAAGACATAAACTCAAATTCCTTTATTAAATTATAAACGGCCTTTCTCCATCCTATCTCCATGATTTAATCTTGACAAAAAGCGCACACTATAATCTCCGAAAAACAAGCCTACCCGAATATAAATGCAAAACAAATATCTTCTATAATTCTTTCATACCATCGTCAATAAGAGAATGGAACAAATTAAGTTCGGAGACAAAAAATTCAACATCTCTAAATAATTTCAATTCGAAACTCATGGCTCAAGATCCGATACCACCTAAAACATTCTCTTTTGGAACCCGTGTAAACCAAATCATACATTCTAAACTGCGTCTCTCTTGCAGCAATTTTACGCCATATTTCTGATAACCCATCCTGCAGATGTGGTCATCAATTTGAAGACACTGAAAATTTTTTATTGAATTGCTCCTTATATTCAGATGCCCGAAATAATACAATAAATAATTTACCTACTATTCACCGAAATACTACAACCCTATTGTATGGAATTGACAACATAGAAAACTCATTCATTATTTTTAAAACTGTTCACTCGTTTTACGAAATCACCAGACGATTCCAGGGACAACTATAACCATTCATTGTAAATATATTTTCACTTGTACATTATTTGCCTATTACTAAACTGTAAATCCATTCAAGAGACAACTATAACACACTCACTGTAAAATATTTGCACTTGTACATTGTATGTTTCTTTATGTAAATACATGTATCTATATCTGACAGGGAGAAGGGTTTAATATAGGCTATGCCTGTTCCCCAATCCCTATTCAGATAGAAATCTGAATAAAAATATTGCTTATAAAAAAAAAAAAAATGAAGCGAGTTATTGTAAATGATTAGTTTAATTAGAAACATAGGCAATAGTTGAGGAAGAGGTAATTTGCGTCACTTTTAAACAAATTTAAAGGTCAAATGTATAATACGGTGCTCTCTTTTTTTCTAAAATAACATTTGATATTATAATATATTTTGATATATCTTATACAAAATGTGTATCAGGTGACTGTTATTCCATTGTTTTCAGTGGATAAGTATAATTGGTAAGCTCTATATCTAGTCTATATGGTTACTGTATTATTCTTTAATAGATAAGATTGTGGTTTGAGGGCATTACAAAATGAACTGAAATTGTGAAGTACTTGATATTTGAACCGGGTACGGACGTTCCAATGTACATGACTTCCTGATGATATAAACATATGAACTGGTAAAGTACATGACGTCCCAATGATATTAACAAAATGAACTGGTAAAGGACATGACGTCCCATTGATATTAACAAAATGAACTGGTTAAGTAGATGACACCCCAGTGATATTAACAAAATGAACTGGTTAAGTACGTGACACCCAAGTGATATTAACAAAATGACCAGGTAAAGTACGTGACGTCCCAGTGATATTAACAAAATGAACTGGTAAAGTACGTGACGTCCAAATGATATTAACCAATTGGATGTATGAAGTACATGAAGTCACAATGATGTTAACCCACTAAATTTGTAAAGTTCACGACGTCCACATTAATGTTGTTAACAAACTAATATGTTAAATTACATTACGTTGCGATGTCGTTAACAAAATAAACAGGTTAAGTACATTAAGTTCCACGTTGATAATTTATATCACATTGCATACAGCGAAGTTGAAGTTAAAGTGTAAACTGAGGTAAATAAAAGATAAGTATTAATCATGGTTTATCTCACAAGTAGAAACTTTAAATGAAGAGCTATCTGTCTTATAAGGCACATGGAAAGATTGATTCGAGATAATTCAGGTTACTGTATAATCATATTCTCACCCTTAACGCCCCCAGCCTCACAGCTTTAAAATGGTTGTGTGTTCGGTTATATCTTATATCTTCCCCCGTCTGTTGAATTATTTAACTGAAACACTCGGTCAAACATTTCTTTCGTTGTAAAGATGGAGAATGGCATATGAAATGAGATATGTTTAATTTTTTGTTTTGTGAATTTGGATACTAATTTATGTTCGGAATAATAAGAAGCACGAAAGGGAGCAACGGATGCGATACATTTCCACAGATTTATATAATCGGACAGTACATATCATTGTCTCTGTTAAAATATATCTTTGGAAGAGATACTGCTGGACCGTTTATACCCCCCCCCCACCAACACAATGTCTAATGAGAAATAGATTTAAGTGGCCTTGGTTTTTTCATTTAAACTAAAAATAAACATATGAATGAACCCGACTTGAAAACTAGAATGATGTTATTGTCAATAATTACAGGTTCTGTGATTATGTATATATTCTCCAGACGACCACCTTTCTATATATATACATAGATGAGATTAACCAGAACCGTTCTATCTATACAAATATATAACACTGTTTTAGTCTTATTATTAAACAGAAGTCATTGTTCGAGAGAGAGAGAGAGAGAGAGAGAGAGAGAGAGAGAGAGAGTTCAACGTCCACTTGACACAAACTAAGGTTAAATTTTATTTCGATAATTTGTTTGCGCGTATAGGCGTCTTTAGTTCTGGAAAGAAACCAATGAACCGGGAGAAAACCAACGAGGTTAGACCGGCGACCCTACTCCTTGTCACAAACGGGAAATCGAATCCATGCCTTTCGACTCAATGACAGACCCTGTAATATAACGCGCATGTATTTAATCATTCCACCATCCATTGTTAAGAGACTCATTTTCAGTATATATTAGATACAAACACCAAGTTTTATATTATTCTTAATTCAAAAAACAAAATTACCGATCCTCGAAATTAAAACCGGTTTAACGTCCTACTGTTTTGCTCTGGCTGGGCGGATGAAGACGGGCATACGCCATACAGTGTACTATGAGAGAAATCTTGCTCAGATACGCCAATGTGTACACGGGACCTTGTGTCCCACCCTATCGACTACAGTCCCGTGAATGAAAGAAAGAAGAACCTGTAAGCAATGTATTTTTCCATTTTGTAGGAAAGTCATTGGATAGTCATTGCTAAAGATGAACAGTCACATTCAAATTTGATTAACGACAGGTTGAATATTTATTTAACGTTGTTGCTAAACTATATTTACGTTTGTCCACAGGCGTTTTGTGGATTTACAGAGGTTTTAACCCTGGGGTCAGACCACCATATTCACATCAGCTATGTTCATATCAGAGATTCTAGCTACAATCTAGCATAACTAGAATCAAAAGGGGCTTAACGTCCTATTTTCTACACCAACATCGGCTAATGAAGATGGCCATGCGCCATGCATTGTAATACGAGGGACAACACCACTGAAAAGGGTGCCCCCCCCCCCGCCACACACACACACTCCCTTCCTTGGCTAACTCCTCGTCTAACTACACTGCGCGCTATATAAAATTTTTGGGTTAAATAACGTTTGGTGTGAAGAACGTGCATGTACATTCATGGTATATAGGTATGATATACGATAGCAGACATCATCAACAGCTGTGTGCATATATAACACACACATACAACACGCACGCGCCTTATATCAGTGTTGATCCTGGCCTATAAAGTATTGCATCCACATGTACAAAATACAACAAAAAGCCATAGCTATGTGAACTTAAAAAAAGTAAGTGTTCGTTAGCTATGTGAACTTAAAAAAAAGAAATGTTCGTTAGCTTTGTGAACTTAAAAAAAGGAAGTGTTCGTTAGCTATGTGAACTTAAAAAAAAGGTACTGTTCGTTAGCTATGTGAACTTAAAAAAAGGAGTGTTGTTGGGTGTTCTGGAAAGAGATTACGTACACTACCCCGATCAATCCTTCAGTCACAATTAATTATTATGCATATAAAAGTGCAAAGGGATGATGTTTTTCCTTTTACCTTGACATCAAATGCTTCCGTCAGAATAAGCTTTCCTTACAGCTAGATCTATTTGCTAATGTTAACTCAATGTTCATCAAGGTCGCGGGGATGTACATAAGGTTAGGGCACGTGATTGTTGACGAGATTGTAAGTTATGGTTAGGGTTAGCGTCATGGCTAGGTCCAGGGCTAGGGTTGGGATTAGCGCTAACCCTGTTTACATCTTGTCACCTTTGACAAAAATTGAAGTTGGCCTTATCAAATAATCTAACCCTAACCCTATAGCGAATGTCCCCCCCCCCTCTACCCCAACGTAGCCTACATTAACATTGAAACATGATACGAGTCTTTGAATAAATTTACCCAATTGCACTTTTTCTGTATACACTATTTATTGGACTAATAAAGCATTTCTTTGTTTCTGCGATTGAAACTACGACGACTGCATACGCCGACATTTTAATGATTAGATTTCAGGATATTGACATCTGTTACTTCTTGTCTATCATTCAAACAAGTACATTTTAAAATATAGCTTACATAACTTGAAAAAAGGATATATTACGAAACGTATTTTTAGTTATAATTCATGTACGTCAAGTCATATTACTTGACTGAACTAACATAATTTTATAACAACAAACAAAAATGACTCTTGCGGGAATTATAAATGATAATCAAGTCTACACTATTCTTCGTAGACTTGCTCGCGGTCTCTGGAGTAATAACAAACATTAACGGCTCAGCCGAGAGACTCATTAACTACAAGCGATACTGAATGAATTATCCATAATTTCGTTATTTTGAATACGAAACAAAAAGCTAGAGGGCCATGATCGTGGTTACCATGACATTAATAAGTTTTGTCATAGTAATTATCTTAGTTGTTGCTACATCTATTACCGTTGCCATAACAAACATAGTAGTTACCATCTCCACAGGCATCGTCGTTTCCATGGTTATACTTATTTAGGTAACATGCATCCATGTTGTAACCTTGATTGTCGTGGTCATCATCTCATCGTTCTAAAACAATTCTTTAAACCAGTTTAATTCCTCGTTATTTTATTACAACTGTTTGTTTTCAAATCACTACACAATGTTATGTTTTAATACCCCCAAAGTGTTCCGGTTCCTTACGAAATGCTCTTTTTTTATTCCCATTTTCCAAGAAATAGTTATATTTTAATTTCGTACAAAATGCTATGTTTTTTTAAAATGTCTACAAAATGTTCCTGTTTTATTCAATATAAAATGCTCTGCTTTATAACAGTCCATGTTTAGTTTTAATTCCCTACAATTCACTACACAATATCATTGTATTTATAATTTTAATAAATGGCGCATAAACATTATAATATATAGCATACAATTACAACTATACGACTACTATTATAATACTGAATAAATCCACTTCAATCAAATACAACTGGAAATTGATTTTTCTTCACTCTGTTCACGAATAATAATTTCTAGGTCAAATTCATATTGTTTGTTGTTTGAGAATAGCTTGATGATATGACATATTTCACAAATTCAGAGCTGTAAGTTCTTTCCAACCAAAATCAATAAAACGTATATGAAATCATTAGAGAATCAAACTCCAGTTTCCTACTCTAGTATGCTTCATTGCTGGGTGGTTTTCTATGGCGAATATAAGTTGAATAAAGAGAGTTTCTGTCCCTCCACCCTTCGCCAGGACCGGATTAAAGGGGGTGGGGACTGACTGGCCCACAATAAATAAATATATCATTTATGGCCATGTTCTGTATGTCGTTGTAAAATAAATCTATCTATCATGATAACCTACACATTAAATGTGTGTGAGTTTGACTGATAAAGACCAGAAAATGTCTTCTTTTCACTGGGGGCCGAGCGATTAGCACGTGTGCGCTTTATCGTAAGGTCTGCGAAGGACAGGGTCGGATATTAACCTTGCATTGGACCCCTGGGCCGTGAAGAGAGAGAAATGGGGCTTAACGTCGACCCGACACAAACTAGGTCATTTTGGGACTAATATACATGCATGGTTCAATTTTATTTCGATAATTAGCATGCGCGTAAGGGTCTTTAACAGTACGAGGAAAACGAGGGACCCGGAGAAAAACCGCAACCGAGAAATCGAAACCCCGCCAGTTGACAAAATGACAGACTTAATGATACATGCACACGCGCTAACCATTCGGCCATCCAACCTCCCAGTGACTGTTGGAGAATCTCACCAGACATAAACACACACACAGAAATCAAACCTGCTCAAAATTACCTGAACCTTCTGCAAATACCCGTTTTAAGATTCAGTCTACATCTTCGTATCGATTGTAGATATATTTACATTTATATTAAAATCTGTACGGACAGGAATCCGACTAAATTAAATACATAATCAATAACAGAATCTATACTGTATGTTTTTACATTGATCTCTAACATAATATTTTCTGTCGTGTCCGCAGGTTTATCTTGTAGATTTTTGTTTTGCGAGTAGTGCAGTCCTCCTGCATTTACTAATAGTGTTGGGGTTGTTTTACGTACGAAGTGGATGTGTGCAACTCTGGAATTTATAAATAATGTTTGACTTTTATAATGTAGCAGAATTTCCCGTCTGTCCTATATACAACTCACGTGGGTGTTGGGATGGGAACACACGGTGGTTGAGTGAGTAAGATGTTGACTCGCTACCCTGGAGGTCGCGGGTTCCATACCGGTGTTGACAGAGAAAGTTCTTCGGGAGTTTCCGGCATTGGTTCCCCCTTGTCAGCTGTACAGAATGGAGGGCCTGACAAGGACAGCTGCCTAGTCGTTGGGCCCGGTACAAGGAACCGATTCCGTGGCATGTACAGGGAAGATCCTTTGGCAGCTGTCCAGGCAAAACTTCCCTCATAGCATCCTACATTAGCCAGGTATGTACAGAAAAATAGGAACTTTTAACCCAATTGACCTTCTCTTCAAGTGCACAGGTGTCGTCGGTAATTTTCCGGTTTCATACGAACGTGTGCACCATCCTACTGAATTGTAATCTGAATATCATCAGCATCTATTTCTGTCACGGTTGAATTGATTATCGATTCTTCTACTTAGTTAAACAGTTTTAAATATTAATTCATCACGGTTGATTAATTCTCCTGTAATAGACAATCAGTAGAAAAGTAGCCCCCTATCCCCCTCTCTCTCTCGATCGGCATATTTGCATATTAAAGAGCTGAATCTGTCCTATTGCTCAAGCCCATAGTAAACTATCAAGAACATTGGATGGTCAAGAATTTCAACGGATTGAAATATGGATAATCGAGACTTTGTTTATTATCTTATGAAACGGTAGCAATAATCATCGCGACTACACTGTTCTTCGAACAGTCATAAATTCACTCAGAATAAAGTAATTTGACTGAAATTTTAAATATGTCCCTTTCTCATTATCTCTTGTTGCACTGTATATAGCAAGAACGGTCAGCTTTTTTATCTTTTTGAGGACTGTGTTGTAGTTTCGGCAACTTTAAGGACCTATACTAGTTTCCACCCCCCCCCTCTCTCTCTCTCTCTCTTTCTCCGCCAACAAAAACTATGTTCTAGAAGTTTATTGTCTCCTGTTTAATGGTGGAATGCCCCTGTGTCAATTGACCTTTCTGGTTAATAAACTTGGAACAATCTGATTATTTCAACTTGTATCTTATCAAAGAAAAATAACGCAAGCCACAGGGAGAATGAATAGTGCATTGAAAAGGGCAATGGTTTAAAATGGTTCATTAAATAAATTCCATTAATAATTCATAAATATCAGTATGGAATGGTTTCTACTGTAAAATTACATACTACGCATTTTATCTTCTCACTTGATGAAGTTCTACATTGTCTTTGACATCGAAAACAATGGTGTGTTTCCTGACAGAAAGGTATATGGTTGAACGTCCTACTTTTCTGCAAAATTCAGAATCATGAAGCAGTTTGAGACTACTCTAACGCATGTCCAATAGTCCGAATTACTTTCAAATTCACCTGATAATATGTTTATCATTGTTCGTAAAATGAAATAAAATGGGGGGGGGGGTAACGTCTTACTGTTTTGTTCCGAACTGGGCTAATGAAGACGGGCATGCACTTTACAGTGTGAGGGAAATTTTGCCCGGACAGTGGCAATATGTCCGTCTCTTATATCAGATCTTTCACGTGCACGCCAATGTGTACACGGGGCCCCGGTTTTTCGTCCCATCCGAACGAATAGACAGCTGTTCGTGTCGGGCCCTTCGTCCTGCATTACTGTTAAGGGGGAACCACACCGGAAAATCTGGATGAGTTTTCTCGGCCAATGCAGAGATCCAGGCAAACTAGCGAGCCAGCGTCTTACCCACTTTACAACCGCGATTCCCTCATCATTGATCGTAAAATTGTTTTAATTTTTGATATGATTTAATTCAGACATTATGCAAAGTTAATCTATAAAGATAATTTCAGGTAGCTCAGCGAGTAATTCATTTTTTGTAGAATTATAGTGTGTCTGAAAATACGAAGGCTGTGTATCGGGTAAATCTGTAAGAACGAAATAATAGATATCCGATTCCCCAGCCGCATATCTTCATGTAGAACAGCCTACACGAGGGTTTTGCTAAGTTGCCAATAAATGAGAGTATGAAATAACACTAATGATGTATACTGATATATTATTACTCACACTAACATAATTCATTACTACATCATCTACAATTAGTATACAAGATAATACGACGTATGCATGAGTAATTTCTTGCTGACTTCATCTGACATCTTGTATTCAGTAATGACTAGAATATCTGTTGCTTCGTAACGTGTCTCTTAGCAAATCAGTGGTGTTATATGTAAGAGCACAATAATGGCGTGGCCAGGATGTTCTGGCTAATGAAAATTAGATTTCCTTTTTTTACTTTTTCGCTACCAGTAAGGTCTCACGAGGGTGGACTGTGGGATCCTCATGGTACCAGGATTTGGGGCATTGGACACCCAGTCATGCTCCACCTCCTTTTTTAAAATTCCACTACCAGTAAGTTCTCACGCGGTTAGACTGTGGAAGCCTTACGGTACCAGGATCAGGGCCCTTGGGCACCCATTCCACCTCTGATGTCTAACAGCACCTTTAAGATATCTGTATTCCCCTGACCTTACTTTTCGTCTGACCAATGAATGAGCGCCTTTTCTCTGGGAAAAATTGTTTTAACGAAATACAGTTCAAACAGTTAGATATCAAATACAAATGATAAAGAAGTTGTTAGATTTACCAGTAATACCAGAAGTAAAGTTTCATAAAATTGGTCAGGATTTTGCAAAGTGGAAGCTCAACCCCACAACGTCGTGAATTTTACATATTGGATAATCGATATACCCCATACTAAACATACGCGGCTTGTCTACAGTAATCTATTTGACCGACATTTTAATTTCTACATCGATAATTTTAGTCGAAAACTAAGAAACATTTTTCCCGCTTCCATTTTTCATATTGTATTCAATTGAATATGGGGGGTTGGGATGGCCTAGTGGTCTAGAATGCCGCGCTTCGACCTCTAGTTGGCCGGTCACCTCTGACTAGCGGCTGTGGTTTCGAGCCCTGGTGTGAGCGTATGTGGCATGGAGATAGGGGCGCCTTCTCAACCTCGTGGGTTTCCTCCGCGCACTCCGGTTTCCTCCCACGGCTAAAGACCCCTACGCGCAAGCGAATTATTGAAATAAAATTGAAACCATATGTTAGTCCCGAAATGACCTGGTTGTGTTGAGTGGACGTTAAACCCCATTTCTCTCTCTCTCTCTCTCTCTCTCTCTCTCTCAATTGAATATGTTTATTTAGTCTTTGGGTACATGAAAGATGTGAAACGAGTTGGTATCGTCTAACAAGATAGTTCATTTTTCAATATGGCGGCCATTTAGGGCAGAGATCTTTTGACGAGGTAGACAGTTCTCTGTGTGCAAAAACAGCTCAGTTCTCAAACCTTACTCTTAACGTCTTGAATTTCACATTCAATATTTAAAACATAACTACTAAAAAAATGTCATGTTATTACCATGAAAGAACGAACTCCTTCATATTGTAGTTTGTTCGTGTGTGTACTATTCTTCTAGGACGTTAAACCCTTTTCATTTCATTTCGAACGTAGCTGGTCTAGCCGATTGCATTAGTGACTTCTCTCTGCGTCAATACCGGGAAGCTTATCCTGCCGATCGAAGTCTGTTTAAAAAGTACACCCAATGGATAAAAGGCTGCACTTATGAATTATTCACGGTAGTTTCACAATCAGATGACAGATCTAAATCCTATCCCAGTCACACTATTTATTGTTATGTAGTGTGTCGTTGTTTCGAGTAGTGGCTCGTTGTTCCTATCCCAGTCACACTATTTATTGTTAAGTAGTGGCTCGTCGTTCTAGAATAAAATGAATGGCATGTGATCTCCAGATCAACTGTATGGACTGTTCAGAAAAAACTATTCAAATCATGATCGGTAATTTACGTCTATATCACCATTTCCTTCCTTTCAGGTGAACAGGTGTTCAGTACGAACCTGTTGATCATCCTACTGAACTGTAATCTGAACATTATGAGAGTCTATTTCTGTCACGGTTGAGTTGATTATTGATTCTTATACTAAGTTTAACTGTTTTAAAAATTAATTTAACACGGTTGAATAACTGTCTTGTAAACGAGGATCAGTTCTGCCATGATTTCGATCGTAGAATGAATAATAACAATATACAGTAATAAGGTTTTGCCAAGTTGCCAATTGATTACTTATTATAGAAGGGAGCCGCGGCAATTCAGTGAGTAGGACGTTTGCCCGCAAACCTAGGGGTCCCATGTTCGACTCCGATGTTGGCCGAGAAAGTTCATGATGCAGGATAAAGGGCCAGGCAGGCAAGGGACAACGTATAGTCGTTCGTATAGGACGGAAAACTGTTTTCCAGTGTATACATTGATGTGCACGTAAAAGAACCCTTGGCATTTAGAATTTGAAATAAGAGCAGGTCGTATAGTGCCGATGTCGGGCAAAATATCCCTCAGGGCAGAACTGTAGGAAGTCAAACTCATTTCCTATTGATCTGACCTCTTTTGACCCCTTCATCTTCATTAGCCCAGTTTGGAGCAAAACAGAAGGACGTTAAACACCATTTCATTTCATTTCATTTCTTTTGACCTGTTATCCTCCCCACTAAAAGATCTGTATAAAAGATGCATTATGTAAGATGTGGATGAAGAGATGGTTGTTCTTGCTACAATAAGCAAACAGAAATGAATATATTGAAACGTTTCAGTCATATTGCTTTATTCTGAAAGAAGTTGTGGGCGTTAAGGATAAACACAGAAACCAGTTTTAGTTCATTTTTATGCTAGGCCTACACTAGAGTGGAATTTTCCTACTCGGCACAAAATATATAGTCTTATCTCTTTAACTTAACCTTTACCTGTTTTAATTATCAAAGCGAACTCTATAAAACTATTGCGATATTAACTTCTGTTATTGACCTTATAACAAAAGGTCAACATTTTGGTTATCAGAGGACTACATTACCATGTAAACTAAACCTAACTTAGTAAAAGTCAAACTAGTGATGCGAGATAAAAAGGCGGGAATGCGTATCACATGTATGATGTACTTGCACGTGAAGGTTATTCTATAAATATCTCGTATATATCTGTGAGTGAGCAGATCGCACAGCTAGCCAACACGTGCAATAATTCCTGACTGATCATCTTAGAAAAATGTTGACTGTATAATCTTCTCTTCCTTTACCTTTATCTTCTCATCACGAGGCTATTACATACTTCCGCTAATATTTACCGCCAATCAAAACCGCCCATTTCCCTTTCTCCTGCTGTCTGTTCAGCGGAAGTGATATAACGCATTACGCTTTACGAATTAATACAAGATGATGAACTACCAGAAATCCACTAGGAAACACAGATAATGCATTAGGGAAGATCGTCCAAGCTACCATAATCTTTAATAATGTATAATCATTACATGCATCTAATTATCCTGTGTTAATTTCCAGACGCCATTATATAATGGTTGCCATTATAGAAACAGACATCTGGTTGTACATCAACTATCAGCCAAAATTAACAAACATTTTAACATAAAACGGGAGAAAAAAAATAACTTGGTATTTTATCAAGTATTTCAAGCTGTTCAGTTTGTAAGGGATTCCACGATCTTTATTTAAAACATGGTTGGAAATACAGTAATCAAAATATAGACCAGACCTGTGAACGAAAAGTAACGCAAAGCAGCCTCCCCCGCTTTCTATAGATTAAATATCTAGATGGTTTAAAGAATGAATGGAGAAAACCCCCAGAGATAAAATCTGCAAGAACAGCCGAACAATCTATTAAATTGCGGATCTGAAATATAAGTGTTACTCTTGGTATACTCTTGCATACAAATGTCATAAAAACTTTCCTGGGATCCCTTGTGCGATTAATTAAGCATCACGGTTACATAGGCCTATAGTTAAGATCCCATAAAATTGGGGGTCCGTTTAAAATGTTCCTTTGTTAGGCCAGTGTGTCCCGAGCTCATATCCCTGCGAGTACCACACGAGAGCCCATATTACGTAGAGTTTATCCTGTACATCCGCTTTGCTCACCAATTCACCAAAAACGACCTAAATTAAAGACTAAAAACTGCATGAGAACATAAACTTCGTTATCGTTAGGGGCACCCAAGCCTACTATACTCGCAGGCTCTTTCTCAGTCCATCTTTCCCCTTTTCAGTGGTACAAGGCTGAAAGATCTAGGGGGGGGGGGGCACCCGGCGCACGTCCCCTATCTGGATTTCTGACTGAAAGAGTTCCATTATAATTCATTATTTTTTAACCGGATTCTTGTCTCAGATCACAATTTTCCGGGTGGGGGAGGGGGAGGCCATGCGGACTCTTCGATGTGCGCTTCGCGCCTTCGGAACGCGCAGTGCAGCTTTGCCTGTCGTGCACCGCCCCCTATCCATGGTCTCTGAATCCGTCCTTGTATTGGCGTGCAATTGACAGTTGGAATTGGATACAAGTGCCACTGTCCGGGCCAAGTTTCCCTTATATAGCACACTTTATGGCGTATACCCGTCTTCATTAGACCAGTCGGTACCGAACAGTCGAACGTTATACCCCATTTGATTTGATTCCTCAGTCTATCCCTGGCAGACCATGGGAAACTATAATCAATAGATAAAACTACATACGTCTTGGAATAATGCTAGTCGATTATATAATATCATTACTAACATTAACATGTTACCGACCTTGGTTTATACCAAGATGGTCGTCAATGTCACCTGGGGAATGGACCGGTTTCTGGTCTAACATATTTGGGAATTTAAAAATCATTCAACCTACGGTACATAAATCTTTAAAATACTTGTCTTGCGTCTGAAGAGGAAATCATGTATAGAGTGGAAGTCCACCAGAGGCATATTAATTTGGACTTGGGTGCATCGAACGTTCTACCACCGAAAAGAATTTTCTTCGGCGAATGAGTGAGTGCGTCCAACAGGCTGCAGGTTGTGTGAGCTCGGTCCCTTTGTGGCGTGGATTATATCGCGATATATATTTCAATTTTATTAAAGGAAAGGCGGTCGGAGTAGGGTAGGGGCAGATCTCCTCGTTTTCGGCATGGGGGCGAGGGACGCTTGTCTATTTGTAACTGACTCACCTAACCAGACAGGATGAAAGGTGGTAACCACGTGTAAGAGTCAAGCAGTAGATGTCAAACTATTTCTGATTGAAACGAGATGATGGTGAGGAAATCCTTGACACCGGTTGTAAGCTTGTTATATTTCTATATTAGTCGATTCATCTGAACTTATTTATATGTACTGACAAACACTATAATTGATCCCGTCCTCATCTTAGAGTTCAGTGTCTGGGTTGGCAGGAAAATATTCTTTTTCATAGGTAATGTTCCAGAGTCGTATTTCACACAGACCAGACAAATAGATGAAAATACCCAGAACACAGATTTGCTCCAGTCTAATTTTTAAAATCTTCTGTGGGAAGATAACATACATGTCCCCACCCCCCCCCCGACTAAACACATACGTATACACTATATCCAACCCCTTCGGTGCGCTTATAGTCGGTCCTCTCATCCAGCCAAGCCCCCTCCCCCCAAATCGAATTAGCCCCCCAAATATTTCGCCAACAATAATGATTTCTTAGTAGTGTTCTTAGCCGGCCACATCCTTAGCCCCTCCAAAAAGTTCCGTAGCCCCCCCCCCCCCAAATTTTATGAGCTGGCTACGGGCCCGAGCCAAGCACATTGCCAGCCAAGGTGTACAATAATTCTGACCGGCCGTAAGCCGTTCTTACTCACACTGTAGTCTTAAATTTCCTTCATCCTCATCGGCAGTTCTCAATTGTGTTTATAACATACTCTCATCTTCCTCTAGTCGTGAGGGTGGGGGGGTGGCTTATAAGTGAAATAGCCTAGTACATCTCTTCACTTAAATCCTGCACTGCTCTCAACCCCCGTATTTCAAAGATAAATCTGCAACCTGGGAATTTATACAAGTATGTGCTAAATTTATACCAGATTTTACATATCTATCTAATTGAAGGAAGGGAATTCACAAAACTAATAAATTGTTCTTCTTCTGTTCTTATATTTATTGTCTTTGGTATACGTGCGGTAAGATTTTTGTTTGATTGAGTTCTAAAAACATTGACCGAACATTTGTACACTAGTCACTGAAAAAACATTCTGGTTATTAACCTGAAAATAGCTGTCATTTCAATCTCAATAATACAATCTAAACATTTAGTCTTATCAAATCATACCTTGCTTATCAAAATAATCACTATTCTAATCAAGATAGACATTTCAGACTAATTTCATTAGAAATTAACCAGACCCTGTTGATGAGATACACTCAAAGTAAAAGTACGCTACCGGTAGGAATTACAAAAAACAGTTGTGATAATTTAAAAGTGCAATACATATTTTTGGGGGACCCAAATCAAAGATGAAGTGACAATATTCTGAAAAATAATAACTAAATTTGAATCTTTCAAATGATCGTCCTGGGTCTTTTTAGTCTTTGGCCTACTTATACAGCCCTCCTATCCCGAAAAAAGTACTGGGTTGACAGGCAAAAATAGATTGGGTAAATGCTCTATTACGAGAACCTTATAGGCGGATAAATAGGAAATAGAGATATTAATACAGAAATGATAATTAAATCCCAATGGGCGTTCCTATAGTAGCGAAGACATATCGACAAGAAAAACAACACCAGAAAAGAAAATGCCAATACGGCTTAATCCGACACGGCTGGCGCTTCGAAATATAACAGTAGCAAGTGCAAAATGTACGTAGCTTCGACATTTATATACATATATATCCAGATCAGGGAATGTAACAGAACACGTTGCTTAAAAAAAAACAGAAGAAAAGAATTCGGAGCATCTCGTTTTTAATCAATGTTTTATTGCAGATGATATCACGGTAATATGATTCCTCTAATAATACCGGCAAATACATCATTACAATTAACAGTGACGTCATTGACCGTAAGTGTTTATCAATTATACTATAAAAATACAGCAATATGTTCTCTAATAACACGTGACCTTGGGGAAGAAAAATAGGAAACGTGATAATAGCTGATCACGATAATCACGGCTATCATTAACATGACGTAACACGGCAATAGTTTACGCTATCATCCAGACTCCAAAGAGTTATCAAATTAGACGCGTACAAAATACAATATAAAAGTGATTAATATACGATGTAAATGAATTCGATCAATAATATGGCTAACTTTCTCACTAGCTTTATTCCAGTCTAATACATATATTTCATGTTGTTAATTTTCTTCTTTAGACACGCCGAAAACAATATATTGCTAATAAACGATGCTCCATTGCATTTACATACAGTTTTGGTTAATGATCATGGTTTTAACCGGCAACTAGAAAACCCGGATTATTGACTAAATCAGGTCTTACTGTGTCTTTTCCATCTTGTGTAAAGCCGCGGAGAGCCCTTGGAGTGGGCAGTGCAGGTCCTAAGGTTCGGCAGAAAAATATAAAATTTTGCTGCGCCACACATCTGATATGTCACACTAAATACCAACATCCAGAGTAAGCATACCCTGCCTAGAATGCGACACCGATACAACTAAAATAGCATTCACCATGAATCCAACATACACCTTACAGAAACCTTTAAAGATAATAAAAGTTGAGGACAAAGCAGCAGAGGTATATTTTGGTGCCCATATTTTATGTTTTTGTAATCAACCATACAATGCAATATGGTGCCCAGATTTGGTGGTTTTGTATTTAATGTAGTTTGGTATATGTAATCATACTACTGTATCTTGCACTTAAATATTAGGAATCTTTGTCGTTAAGACACTTTGTTGTCTTACATGATTTACCGTCTCTTAATTTTGTCCAGGAAACCAAATGTTAACGGTCACGTGCCACGATCTGATTTTGGCACATTTAACCTCATACGAAACTTACACTGTCTGTCTAGGATTAGCTCCACTTGGGAACACAACACCAAGCTAGCTGGCCGACATTTTAATTCCCATTTAGACGAAAACACTAAGAATACTATGAGAATTTTTGAGAAGTATTTATCCTGTTTTAATATTCACATGTAATGAAATAAAATGTTTATTTGGTATCTGTGAATGAAACGGATTAGAATTACATAAAAACAAATAGTACACTAATTTTCAATAAGGCAGTCATTCATGACCGACATCTATCCTCAAAGTAGATAGAGTTCCCTGTTTGCAGAATGATTTAACCTAACATTGTTTTATACATCGTCAACTCCCGATGAGTCACTCTCGATTGCCAGAGCGATGCCGGAATAGATCGTTATTTGTCAGAATTCGAAGAACTCGGATAATGTTACACGAGTGCCATAAGTATTTGAACAGATGGATGGCACCTGGTTTTACAAATTATAATAACATCATGTCTTCTTTATCAACAACTTTATCCTAAACATTACCTGTAAATTGTAAAAACCTTCACAATAACACGAGAGGGTGGGGGGAGACGGAGAGTTTAACGTCCAGTCGATACAAACTATGTCATTTCGGGACTAACGCATGGTTTAATTTCATTTCAATGATTTGCTTGCATATAAGGTTGGACCCTACTCCTTGTCACGTACAACCGGGGGGAAGCGAAACCACACCAGTTGACCAAATAGCAGACTTTATATAATACTGCGTACACGTGCTAACCATTCGGCCATTCAACCCCCGCCTCAAATATGGCCTACATTATTTGATAGCTATATATTGAACGTTACTAAACTTTGATATAAATTAACTATAATTTGACGAAAACTGGGTCATAATCGATTAGGTTGTACTTACATAGAAGAGTCAATAATTTTTCCATCCATCACGAGCAGGTGCATTTGCAAGACCAAATGGTTTTCAGCAAATTATTTCATACAAGAGTTTACATTTGTGTAGTTTAATCAGGACGGATTACATAAATGATTTTGTGAACAAGATATATTACATTCATAACGATTTTGTTTTTTGACTCCTACGGAGTCAAAAGCTCCAGTCAACAGATCTGATCATGGGGGAAATGAAACGCTTATCAACTCCTCAACAAATAAGAAATTTTATGCATTCCGAAAATGTAAAGTGGTGTTACACAAAGATACCTGCTATCCATTTTGTGTGCCAAGTGTTTCATGTTACAGCACCCCTATCACAATTCACCGATAGATTGGAAAAGAGTTAAATCTTAAATCAGGGCAAGTATCTCTTTAGATGCTTTCATCCCCCTACCATCGCATTCCTGACGAACTAATTCAATCATTGATAAAAGGTCAATGACCGCCTTCATAAATCTGAATATTCATCAATAATATTGTGTTCTAAAGGGTTACCAGTTTTAATTAAACTCGGTTTAACAAGTGCTAAACACAATCAAGCAATCTGTAAATCTAGAAATAAAAGGGATGATTGGATCCTGTCTCCAGAAGAAACCAGTCATTATTTATTCCAGGGACGAATTATGCAAATTAAGGCCGTAGACCATACATCAGTGCTCACTTCTTTACAGAATGTTTCGCGAAAGAACACACACGATACCAGGTTCCAGATAAAGAAGAATTCGGTTGTGTATATACATATGATAATCTGACATATTAATTATCAAAGGTCAAATATCTTCATGGTCAGGGACCTTAACAGTACAATAAGTTAGAGCATGGTCAGAGACCTCAGTACAATGAGTATGGCCAGGGACATCATTACAGTGAGTTAGAGAATGGTCAGAGACCTTAGCAGTACAATGAGTCAGAGCATGATCAGAGTTAGAGCATGGTCAGAGACCTTAGTAGTGCAATGAGTTAGATCATGATCAGAGACCTTAGTAGTACAATGAGTCAGAGCATGGTCAGAAACCTTAGTAGTACAACGAGTCAGAGACCTCAGTACAATGAGTTAGAGCATGGTCAGAGACCTTATACAATGAGTCAGAGCATGGTCAGAGACCTTATACAATGAGTCAGAGCATGGTCAGAGACATTAGTACAGTGAGTTAAATCGTGGTCAGGGACATCAGTAGTACAATGAGTTAACAATCTATCAGATGGCCGTTTATATCAAATCTCATCATTGGATAGAACCCCCTCTGTTTACAATTTAATATATGCCGGTATATAACTTCTTTTGGGGGGATGTTTATTACATGGTTATATCATGTTACTTATACTAAGGGCATTCACATACTTTTCATAAGTGTGTGCTCAGCTTTATATTTGTGTAACCCCCTGGGCTATCAAATATGGAAACATTCTGTTTGTGTTTGTTTATGTAATGTGTACATATTTTACACAATAGCCAGTTTAATTGTCTATGTCAAAACAGCGACAAAGAAATACGCAATGTGCAAGATAAGGAAATATTCCAGATGAATCTTAAATTAGTCATTCGATCACGAGTCCGAATATATCACTCATATCTGATTCATTTATTGAGAAAAGGTCACATTCCTAAAGGATCCCATTCTCAATATGTAGGGCAACAATAGAAACCATTAATTATACGCCATTCACATGAAACCAAACCAATGCATGAGGTCAAATATGTGTAATCTAATGCCTAATCCAGCATTCTAAGCATTAACCGTTATGCTGTTTATTTGTAACACACGAAAAGGGTTAGGGGGGACTTTCGAGCATACCTTATCAGCGTACTTGGGCCCATCTGATTGTTATAAAACAAGCCCCCAAGCTTGTTGTTGCTACCATCTCAAGTAACAATATCGTAGGCTATTCAGCAACCCCTTTATGAGGTCGAAGCAATTATTCCAGCAATAATTTGCTCATCACTCAAAAAGCCGGGATTGGCTCTCGGAAGGAAGATATCTGCATTAATCGTTATATCAGTCGCGCATTTCACAATTTCAATAAGGTGTAGTACCTGCATCTCGGATAATCCTTTATTAATCTCTAAAAATGCTATTGTCACGAACGAAATTGATGTGCAATGGATTAGGAGAACGTACGTTCACATATCACACTCATTTTAAGTACAGTTATCCATTGATCCTTGATCAACGTTTTATTCACCACATCTGGATTAATTATGTGTTAATCCCTATTGAATATCGGTACTAATTGACATTTATCAAATCAAAGCTTCAGGAAATATTTTGGATGAATTAATGAACCAGGGAAGTTTTATTATAGTCCCCGCACAGGCCTCCAGGCAATCTGATTAAAATACAGATCTATATTTCGTTTCGTTTTTTTTTTATACTTTTCACGGCCTCCACTACAAAAAACATAGGATCTGTGTTTTAAAATAGTCTCCAGATGTATCTGTTGGTAGAAGGTAATATGTTTAAGTAATTGTTTCTCGGGAGCTAAAGGTGAAATAAGCAATATGGTACAAACACCACTTCATGTTTAACCTTAACTTTAAAATGAACCTTTTCACCTTAAAGTATCTTTTTATTGCGCTGAATTCTGAGCAAGATAAAGAAAGAATATTTCGAAAGTTTCCTTGGACATTTGTATTCCAATCCATCGATTTGTTGACTTAAGGGCCACAAGGAAGTGATCGATTATCAAGAATGATACTTGATTACTGTACGATAGGGTCGTAAATGCGATCCGTCCTGGGGTCACGAGTTACAAGATCATATTTTGATCAGGGATTTGTTCCTGTAAGGCTAACCCCAAAGGAATTAGCTTAAGGGGTTGTTCCAATCAAATCCTTTAGGGGTTATGTGCATTTAAGTCGGCCGGGTATAAACATTGCCTTGATCTGCATGAACTATTTTGCCATTCCTTAGAATGTTATACTTGGTCATATTTTGATCCTTTTTCTCATAGAATTGTTCCTTTAAGGCCACGGTCATAGGGGTTCGATTAGGGGGCTGTTCCTAATTAATCCTTTAGGGGTTATGTGTGTCGAAGCCGGTTATAAAACTTTTCATGATCAGCATGAACTATTTTGCCATTACGTGCACTCGTATATTTCTGGTCATAATGAAATATGACCACCTACTGTGACCAGTTTAATGGAAGGGTATTGTGAAGTACGTACTGGCGTGTGAAAAATGCTAATTGTCTGCATTAGTTTAAATTATCAAGAGAATACAATTATTGTCTAGATTAATCTGGTTTTTGACATCTGTTCTGTGAGCACCTTAAAAACAGATCCATGACTTTATCAGAGAAGAAAGACTAATTGTTCTGTGTGCACATTACAACCATATTCATGATTTTATCAGAAAAGTTGGAATAATTATTTATTTCTTATTCCAGAGAATTTGTGTATTCTGTGGAGAAATAACTAACGCTATTCAATAATTTAGGAAAATTGAGTGGTCTTACCTCCGTCGGCGTATGTTTCACATCCATATCCGTCCTGTAATCCTGTCGTCCACGTTCCCTCGTAACGTGCACCGGAATTATTACTGGCCCTTACGCCGTATCGGCCCTTAAATCCTTGAGTCCATTCTCCGCGATAAATCCATCGGCCCTTGTTCTCCGAACCCAGTCCATGCCGTTTACCCTGGAACCACTGGCCCCTATATTTATTACCACTAGGCCAGGTATAGATTCCTGACACTTCGAAACCAAACTGCCAGGCCCCGGCGTACTCGCCCATACCCTTGGGGCCAGTGCAGACCCCGTGTCCGTGGGCCTTGCCATCTTCCCAACCGCCACAGTACGTCCCCCCATCATCGAAATCAAATCGTCCTCCGCCCGAGGTCATTGCAAGGACCGCTTTACTTTAACTTCAACTGCCGGTATCATTGGTGACGACGTCCTCTAGCATGTACACACATCGGTCCCAATTATGGTAAAATCAATACGATTTGGGTAGGCACTATACACTCATTGATGTCGAACTGGTTCCACTCGAGTAGTCCTTGGATCCGATTTGGTAAAAATTAATCAACATTGAAACGAAACGGCTTGGATCAATCAGTATTTATACCTGCGGGTAGAATTCGGTTACCTTCAGAAAACAATATAAATTTCACAAACAGTAAAATATCGAAAATAAAATCAGGTTAAATTTAGATATCACCTGGTTGTTATGACGACGGGGATACCTGTAATTACACGGACAAGTTCCAAATTTTCGGGAATTTTTTTAACACATCACCTTTGTGCATTTTATCCCCGGTTTGTGAATAAAACAGCTGAGAACGATCTTGGTATTACCTGGCTATTGACAATGTATAATCCACTAACGTCTACCTTCTCAGGTAAAGCACAGGTAAATCATATATATATATCTCAATATACATCACACCTCGGTTGGTTAGTTCTCGCTTTCTGGTCGAAAGACAGGATAAAATTGATCGGGTTATGTCGTAATAGTTGTTGGTATTAAAAAAGAAGACAATTCGACTGAAATAAAACGGTTGTCCGTGTGTTCACTTAAAACGGAAGCTGGGTTATGTAGATATATATATATATATGTGTAAATATAATACGAGAGGTATGTTTCCTACAGCAGGTCTACTAGCCGACTGATTCCCCCGGATTTACAGTTCCATCCGCGTTTTTCTCCACAACACACTTCGATCTTTAGTTCCTTTTACGGCGCCATGATAAATATATCATCTCCATGTCGTGTTGTAATATACAGAAGATCCGTGGAGATCGGAGAAAACGGACCGATACGAAAGATGCCAGCACCAGGGCGAATAAATTATGCGAAACTATCGGCCATGGAAGCAACAGGGAATACACATCAGAGTACTGCTCGGCAATCCATATATGGCGACGGCATCCTATTGGCTAGGGCTGTTCGGTCGGTGATCAGCGTTCAACATAACGGCTACTGTTTCAATCAGTGTGTTACTGTCAGATGTACGCCGGCCAGTGGAGGTATCGGTTTAGACAAGGTAGGCCTATATAAAACGCCTCACAGTCAAAAGATGTAAGGAACACACGGCATTGGTATCTATCAGCGCACCTACCGTTAACCACATACCTACTCTCTGTAAATAAGTGAGGTGCCTGGCGTGTATTCGGTGTTAGTAATCCGTCTGCTTGAAGCGACAAGTAAACGACTGTTTGTAATCCGTGATTATATTACACTAACAACTGGTTAATTACAACCACAGATCGTTTTCAACATTTCTACAAAACGTGGATGCTAGAGTATTTTTCAGGAGTTAAATTATTAATATGTCACCTGCTAGATTGGCAGCGCGCGCTCTTTACTCAGCAGTGGGGTTAATTTTCCAACGTTTTTCATAGAGTATACACTTAAACATCGCCTAAATATCCGAAGAATAACAATGGCACATATTCTATTTAACTGTATCGCATACGGCAAATCTAAGTGGTCGATTTTATGATGTATATAATAATGACCAGGGTATGGTCGTCTGCTTTACAACCCCGTAGCAGACCAGCGCTTTATTGGCATTGATTAGACGACTGTTGCACGCGACAACCTGCACGCGCCCGCTTCAATGCTACCATATTGACCCGCTAATAATACATTGTATATTTTTTATAGATACTCAAAAGGTGAAAATAATTAATAATATTGAATATTTGGAGATCAAATGAAATAAAAACATTAATTAACAACCTAAAGGTTAATACACAAACACAAAAAGAGTACATTAATGTCAACAAAATTGATCTAAAGTAATATTTCTCGGGATGGAGTGAAATTATAAAGAATGCAAGCAAAACTAAAACGGAAACAACTTTAAAATTTGCGATTATGAGGTGAATTGTCAGTTTAAAATTTGCGATTATGGGGTGAATTGTCAGCTTAAAATTTGCGATTATGAAGTTAATTGTCAGCTTAAAATTTGTGATTATGAGCTTAAAATTTGTGATTATGAGGTGAATTGTCTGCTTAAAATTTACGATTATGAGGTGAATTTTCAGTTTAAAATTACAGTAGGACCAATTGAATGATACAAGTTTTTCGTTTCACTACCACCCGAAAACATTGAAATTACCGGTAATTTAGTTTTAATTTTCATATATAGAAGAGATTTGAAACGTTACATCAATAAGTTAAGTCAAGTTAATAAGCCCGTTTACTGGCATTGATTTTGTGTAAAAATGGAAATTAAAGAGACAACCCCCCACTTTAAAATTTAAAAAAAATGAGGAACTAACTTTAAGATCATCTTGTAACACTGATTTAGTTGAAGAATTTATTTTTGTTCACTTTTGTTTTGATTGTTAGGGACTAATTGTTCAATATTGAAATTTCAGTGTTTTGTATAAGGGCAATATATAGTCAAAAAAAGGTTGAATCTAGCCTATTATGACAATTATATAAATGATTTATGCTTAAAAGAAATGTATTATTAAAAGATAAATATATCGCTGCCGTGACAAAATTGCCTTATTCAATACGTATAAGACAATATGTTTAACAGAAGTGTGACTCAGATTGCGAATAAATCTCGTTTGGCTTTAAACTCCCATGTGAAAGGTATTATTATCATGAAAATAAGCATTTCAATCAATAATTTACGCGTATCATTTAGATCTAATAGAATATCATAACAAGAGAGTTTGTTCAACTATTTTTATATATCGACTCGTGGGCTATTTTATTCTAAACACATGGTAATCATCGTGTAGGCCCCGGTAATTGATTTATTTGTTGCAAGGGAATTTCACCATGGCGGTGGCATGAATAGAAAATGCAATTACTTATGCCATTCTTGAGGAACGGTAAAAGATTTATTTTTGTGTTTGACATGATTCGACATAATATCCGGTACTCTAATCTATGAAAAATGTGTTACCTTTCACCAACTTCTCAAATGAGAGGTTCTAGAAAGATTACATCTGTGCTTGTTTCATACAATTAAACCGTGGCTTCTTACACGCAGACGGGGTGTTCTTTTGGATTTGAATTTTTGGGTACGACCCATTTGTAAGAGGGTGTTGCTGTTTGACCCTCTGCTCGGTTCCCTGTGTATGGGAGGCTATGGCAGGCTGGAATTCACCAGGGCGAGCGAGAGAGAGAGAGAGAGAGCAGTAGACTATCGAATGGTGATTAGTAGAAATATGATTTATTGCACGGGTCATTAAATCCCGTAGATTTGAGTTCATTCATGTACGTTTTAGTATGTATATCACGCTATAGTGTATTATTGTAAGCAGATTAGGAACAGTTGACAAACACATTGATTTGTATTTCAAAACCAGTACTAATCTCAGATTTTCACTCGTCACATGACAGTGGTAATCCAGTGTCTTTGGCGTCTCTGACAACATGCACTCGGCGTTACGAATGAACTAATAACCTTAACAGTGATAATCCTAATACATTCTTACCACATACTTCTACTGGAGTTCGACTTTGAATAGGAATTTTAAATTTCAAGTAAACCAAGAAAAATTGTAATTAATTCTATTTAAATATGATCTAAAATCCAATCATTGGCCTATAAGAGAAAAGCTCTTCATGAATGTCTGCTTTTGAGGTCCCTACTTCGATCCCGCTGTTCGCGCAGAAAGTTCTTTCAGCAAGGGAATGCGTCTGGGGGTTTAGGACTACATGACACGTAAAATTAAGATCTTGTTCATATTACTGACAACACGTTAAAGATCATCGGATAAACAGAAATCTAAATAAGGGGACATCATTAGCCCCGTTTTTGCAGCAAAGTAAGACGTTGAATCTCATTTCGGCCTGGGGTCCCGGTGGCTAAGTGGGCAAGACGCTTGCTCGCTAGCCCGAGGGTCGGGTGTTCGATCCTTGCATTGGCCGAGAAAGGTCATCCAGATTTTCCGGCGTGGTTCCCCATGGTCGGTGATGCAGGATAAGGACAGTTGTCTAGTCATTCGGATGGGACAAACAGCGAGTTGCAGTGTACACATTGGCGTGCACGCAAAAGATTCCATAACAGTTGGAATTCGATTCAAGAGTATTGGCCGTAGTGCCGCTGCACGGGCAAAAATTCCCTCATAGCACATTGTATGGCGTACGCCCGTCTTCATTAGCCCAGTTCGTAGCAGGAACAGTAGGACGCTAACCGGAGTTAAACCCTTTTTATTTCGTTTCATTTGGGCTCAGTTCAATTCATTTCTTTTGAAATATTTCAACAAAATGAAGTTTGTCTTATGAATAGTGAATTATACATGGAAAAGCTGCACAGCAAAACACAAACAGGACAAATGATACAACAGTACTTCACATACATTATAGTCAGTCTATTCTTACTCGGGGAAGGGGGCGTGGGCGAATGGTTAGCGCGTGCGCGTTGTATCATTAGGTCTGTGGTTTCGATTCCACACTTGTACGTGACAAGTATAGGGTCGCCTGTCCAACTTCCGAAAGCTGAAGACCCCTAAGCACAAACGAGTTATTCGAATAAAATTGAATCATATGTTAGTCCCGAAATGACCTTGTTTGTGTCGCGTTAACGTTAAACCCGATTGGGACAATTCATAAAAGTATGAACTTCTTCTCAGTCTTAGGTTAACATTTATCAAAATTAATAACATATATTTTTTTTAATTACCGGTAGTGAGATACATATAACGTCTATTTAGTTTATACCTATCTATATAATCCTGTGATGTAATACTATAATAGTATCAGAAAATTAGATAATGAATAATAAACACTGACATAATTGACATTAATAATTAATTCAGTTTATGCTCAGTAAATTAAACGAAATTGGAGAAATTTTGCCTGGACAGTGGCGTCATGGTGGACTCTCAGCCAGTCCAGCTGTGTTTGGGTGAGATTTGGTATAATGAAACGAAATACTGCGAGGTGTATGTGGTTAAAGAATTACCATCAACGCTTCAGGAGTATGAAATTAAAAGCCCTTTGAAGATTAGCTTACCGCCACCCCCTCCCCCACCCATCTTTCCCCGGATATAACAATGTTACCGAACACAAACTAGGTCCGCCAGATACTCTACCCCTTTATCGAAACAAGGCAGACCATGACATGCCCCGCTCAGCCAGGGCTCTTGAAAGGAAAAAAAAATGTGGTTGGGCGAGACCCGCTTTTGCCCCCCCCCCCCTCCCATCTCCTGTCCAACACTAGTCAGTTCTAAATGATTCACTAGCAGATTGCCATTAGTTGTACATGCTTATAATATAAGCTTCAAAGAGACAATAAAATCCATGCATAATTGCCATTTCAATTTTGAACTTTGATATTCATGGGCCTCACAGACTTTTATGGAGCCTGGGGTAGCACACCGGCTGCACCCCCCCCCCAACTCATGCCCCCACCCTACTCTTAGTGTGGCCTGTTCTCGGATAGCAAGGCTTTTTTTGTGTTATCTCTTTCAACGCTGTCGTAATTTAGGTTTGTTGCGGTTTAATTCGTATGCTTTTTCACAATATGAAGATCAACTCTTTAGTTATATTCAAAATCATTATGACTGTGGCAGTAGGTCTGGTAGATAAAATTACGACAAATTAATGATATCCGCGCTAATTAGGTCATTAACACCATTATCATGCTTTATTTATCTGATTAACTATACAGGTGATTGAACGACGTTCTGGCGCCTGGTCTTCTTATCTCTTTGAATGTATGTGATGTCCCCTTTAAATCGCAGAGGGATTGGTGGCCGAATGGTCATAAGGTCTGTCATTGCCCATTGAGTCAAGTGGCGTGATTTCTGTTGTACGTGACAAGGAGTAGGGTCGTCTGTCCAACATTGTGCACTCCGGTGTCGTATGAAAAAATTGATATGCGTTGTGTAAAGATGTAGGTTCGGTAGCCCCCCCCCCCCATCGACTCTGTGAATCTAATTTATAAAAAATACCAGCGTACTGTAAAGCCTAATTTAATGAATGTAAACATAAGATATATGTATAGACGTTTGAAAGCTTCTGTTTTTGTCTGTAACTATTGTCGGAGCATAGTTCATTTTGTCCGAAAACATTTTGGGTGTATTTAGATAAAAGGGCTACACTCCCTCGAACCCAGCCCCGATATGCATATGAATGTGTAAACGAATACAGGTTTGGGTAGTAAACAACCCTACAGAACACAAATGTAATAATAACAGCTCTCCTTAGTGTGCAAGGTTACAACTTGCGTCATAGGCCTACTTATCTTTCAGTCGATCAGCCGGCGAGTGAAAATACCAATTCTTATTCGGATTAGTTCTCCAGATCTGGAAATGCTATATGTTGGTGTGGCGTGTTTGAATTTTCACTGCCTAGGCCAAAAACTCCTAAAAACAAAAATCTGTATTCCGCATATTAAATATGAAAGATGAAATAAACGTGCTGAAATATTGTTCCGATATGCTCATCAAATTATGAAAAGAAGCTGAGTTAATTAAGTCTGCTATACATCATGGGTGCATATAACTTCTGTTATTAATAAACTGTATAGTACTTATATAGTAGATTGATCTATTTAATTAAAAGGAATGAGTCATGTTAATGTAATTAGTGCCAGGTTTATACATTTAGTTAATACTATCAACATGGCTACATTATAATAATACCCGAGACCATCACTATTTATCATTAGTTATTAATAAAGGTAATATTTTGTTGGCAGTTACTCAACCGCAAATTTAATAAAAACAATATGGCGGTTTAGAATACTTTAGAATATATACTATTAAAAAAAAGTAGGGGATATTTGATTTTTAAGTGTTATTAAAGTCACCTAATGAAAATGACGAAGAAACAAATGACAAAATGAAATGAAGTTCACATTCATCGATTTATTCCAAATGATCGTTAGACTAAGTAAGGCACAGACTGACCATTATAAGGGTAAAATGATACCCGGGGTCAAACAGCAAAGTTACCACAGCATCACAACAAAGTCAGTAACGGGTAAATCCTCCTCTGTTTGCCAAACAAGCATTGATCCGACGTGGCATACTCCTAATGAGACGTCTAAGGTCATTTTGGTCCAGATTGTCCCATTCCTGTTGCAACGCAGCAGCAAGTTCTTGGACATTGGCAGGACGTTGTTGACGTTGACGTAACCTCTGTCCAAGCATGTCCCAGACATGCTCGATGGGGGAGAGGTCGGGACTCAGTGCTGGCCAAGGTAATGTGGTGATGTTCTGTTGTTGGAGGTAACCTGTAACGATCCTGGCCCTGTGACATCTTGCCTTGTCATCCTGGAAGATGAAACGGCGGCCATGACGTTGGACTGCCTGTAACACGCCCTGCAACAACATATAAAGCCGTTCTTCCAGCAACAGTGATGCCTCCCCACACCATAACAGAACCACCCCCAAATCGATCATGTCTGATGACGTTAACGTCTTGGAAGCGCTCGTTTCGACGACGCCACACCCTCCTACGTCTGTCCAAAAAATCGAACAGTGAACCTTGACTCATCTGAAAACATCACATTGCTCCAGCGTCGATTATCCCAGTGTTGACGATCCCTACACCAACGACGTCTTGCCTGAATGCGATGATCTCTCAAACAAGGGATCACGCGAGGACGTCGGGCGCGAAGGTGACCCCTATGCAGTCGATTCCGAATCGTCTGGCCACTCACTCTCACACACGAAGACGAGCGCTGATCTGATTTGCTGTAATGACACGATTTCTCAAGGCCAAGGTACGGATAAATCGATCCTGGGCTTGAGTTGTCGCCCTTGGTCGACCTGAGCGTGGTCTGTCCTGTACAGATTGTGTATCACGGTATCTGGACCATAGCCTGCTTATGACAGACTGAGAAACATTCATCGTCCGCGCTACAACCGCCTGTGTTGTGCCGATCTGTAGCATGCCAAGGGCACGTAACCTTTCATTTTGGGTAAGCCGACGCATATCAAAATTTGTTTTCTGGTCACTAAAACAATTAAACTGATGTTTCCACCCTGGAATTCAATGCCACAATGACTGTAACATTCAAAGTCAGAGTCGTGCAAATCTTGGGTTGGACCCCCATGATGATCCCAAGCATCACCTGCATTCCATGCGGTAGCTATTGGTGCGTTTGGGCGTCACATGTAGCTGGAAATGTTTCTTAGGTTAGGTTCTATAGTGACTTTTTTCGTAGTCATTTGCATATTTTAGTATTATGCCCCCAAAATCAAATATCCCCTACTTTTTTTGAATAGTATATAACGGTTAACTATTCTATCACCCCAAAATTCGTGGAAATTACAGTAATGTGCCATCCACAAGACCTTACAATAGGAGTTAAACGCGAACTCGTAAAATATAAATCTGTTATTCGTCTAAAGGTATATGGTGCAGTGTCGGATTTATCTAAAGGCTTGACGAAATGAAGCCTTGAGCCTCAAGATATAGCCCCCCCCCCCCCGGACCAATTGTATAATATTTTAGACAGTGTTATCCAGTAGTCTTAAAACACCAATCACCATCCTCATTTGTAGCCTATTTAAAACACACTTTAATCCTCTTCTGGTTGTGGGGCATCTCTTCATCTAAATAACCCCTGGTTTTGTTTACCTTTGACGGGCCAAAAATTAGAAATAAAAATGTTCAAACATAATTGCCCAAAAGCAATTGTTTTTTTTTTATCTGCAAAATAAGGCTACACTATGAATTGTTTATGAATAAATAAAATTTCAGTATCAGAATCGACAAACACATAGGATAAAATAACTGACTATTTATTCATTTCATTTTTAATACAATTGGTTTGTTTTATTTAGGACATACAGGTATAATTATAAAGATTGTGAGACCAGGAAGCACAGCACCCACTCTACAAAATAAAGTATGGAATATAATATATATATTTACAATTCTATTATTTCTGTAACTATAAGCTTTTGTTATATAAATATATGACATATTATTATAAACCGCCACACAGCAAAATACACCCAACCCAATAAATTAATATTAAAGGCTGAAATATAATATGTATTTACAATTTCTACAAGCGAGCAGAATACACTATATATATACAAAATATATATACTATTTCTAGAATTACATGTACAGTTATATTTTTTTTATAAACACTTAACACTAAATTATACTTAAAGAATACTTTCGTACACATTTGATTACTTTTATGCTCAATTTGTTTGATTCGTGTATTCCAATGAATATTCTGAATAGATTATAGATTTATGAAATTATACTCTTATAGACAATACACTTCTTGGAAAAACTGAAACGGTTTTTAAAAATATCGACAGCTTTCTTCCCCGTGTCCTAATAAGCAATCTCACTGAGTTTTAAAAATTCTCATACAGAAGTTTGACCTTTATTATGAGTATATGATTCTAAATTTATGATGGAAATTCTCTGAATTTCGGCCGAAGTCGTAATTAAACAATCTCACCCAGCTTTACAAAATTCCAACAAGAACTTCGGCCTTTATTGATTAGAACCCTTCAAACGGGGAGATAACTCTGTCATACATGGTCCAAAAATTAATTTCAATGGTGCTCTTCTTTTAACCCAATGGACAATTTGTTAATTAAAAAAAAAAACACAGACGTGTAGCGTATTGACAAAATTGTAGACTGACAACTGATCAAAATTCGCAGGTGACGAAAATATAGGTCCACTAAATGAAATGCATCAACGCATGTCTGTCTACATCCAGTAATGCCAGTATATGAACTGATACTCTGTCCACCGTGTCGTAATACAGATGATTATAATTCACTCAAAGAACGCCAAAGATTTGTCAGAATTTCAGTTTCACCAACGTTACAACATAGATAGTTTCTAGTAGTTTTATGGTTACAACCTTATAAAAAAGTTATCGCATGCATATATAGTCTTTATCACAATGAGCTGCCGTGGAATTCATAACGTCATAAAACTTAAACATCGTTTTAGTTAAACAGCAATTTGTATGGAAATAAGACACCGGAATGACTTGATGAAAAAGATTTCAGTCTATACTGTATTGTAGAAAAAGAAGCTACGCAAGTACTACTCTACATACTTCCAGCATATGTTTATGTAGATAACGTTTCTGAGCAAAACCTCGACCACATCGTGTACAAACGTGTGTTTTGTTTTTGGAAGAGTGGATTAACATATGTGAACGTAGGTTGGATTTATCAGCGAACGCTTTATCACATTCCTCATCCGGGCAATTAAAGGGGCGTTCACCTGTATGTGTTCTAAGATGGCCTTTTAGAAGCCACGTGCGAGAAAAGATCTTGCCGCATTGATCACATTTATTCTCTTGTTTTCCGTGTCGTCTAATGTGAGACTGGAGAGCCGAATATAAGAAAAATTCTCTATCACAGTGGGGACATCTTTGAATTGTATTTTTGCAGTATTTCTCCCGCTCTTCCAGACTCTCTATCTCATTTAACTCTTGTCCAGTCGGAATGTTCGGTCTTACAAAAAATAGGTTGCTTGCTTCGGCCAAGGTCATGACCTTCTTTTCGTTTCCAGGAATATTACTATGGATATGGGCTTGGAAGCTGTTACCTTGTATCCTAGGATACACATTATTAACCAATGAAAACTCTATTTTTGGTCCTAACGTTGTACAGACCAACTTGTTTGCGTTTGAATAATTGACACTATCTAAAACACTGAATTTGGTGGCCTTTTTCAAATCGAGTGAAGGTGTGGGTTCCTTGTTGGTTATCATAAGGTTTCCCGCATCGATATCAAATACATTAACTGCAGAATCATTGCCAACAACGTCTATCTCGGGACTCGAGGGGGCTTTGTCTCCCACTTCTGACATAAGCTTCTCCCCACCATTATCATCGTCCAATTGACTGTAATCAGAGCTTTCTTGTGAAAATGGTCCATCATCAATCGTACCCTCACAAAAGCTATCATCGTCTTCCGACTCGTTCCCATTTGAATCCGTTGATCTTGTATCATCTAGTCTGTTCAGTTCCTCCTTCCAATTCGAGAAGGCCATGGAACTTGCTCGGTATTTTACACTTAGTTCTGGAATTCTCCGACTAAGGTGGAATCTAGTAACGAAGGATAGATAACTCAAAGGCCTAATTTTTGTCGAGTTTTCTCTTTTCTTGGGCTGACATGATTCGTTGCTTAGTTCTGGGGGCGATGGAAGACGTCTTACTCCAGTATAAGCTGTACCTCTTGGTATAGTGTTAATAGATAATCCTGAACGGGTTGTCATTACAAATGGATCGTAGACTAAAAAAAAACAAAACAGAAAGATCAAAATTAAATACTTTTCATTTTTTATACAATTCGAATAGTGCCCAAAATGTCTGTGTTTATATCATACGGCTCAGTGGCGGATCCAGGATTTTTTTGAGGGGGGTGACAACCTCGTGTTTTGTCTCGCCGACCGCGGAGTGATGGGTGCCGCAGGCACGCACCCGAGTGCCGATGGCGCGAGCAGTAGAGGGGGTATGGGGGTCTCCCCCCAGAAATTTTTTAAAAATCATCATCGATTTCCTCGCATCTGAGCCATAACGAACAATGATTTCTGTTCGACGACAATGTTTCATTTCGTTGACAATTTTCAAAATTTGAAGAATAAATTTCGAAATTTATTATATATGTTGATTACCGGTATTGTGAATTTTTGCATACATCAAAGATAGTGCGGACTGTACGTACAAAGAAGTTGCCACATTCACGGAAAAGTTGTCAACGTCTCTAATAAAAAACAGCAAGTTATATATCCAGATCATGAACCAAATAATAATGTTTGAATGTTATCGAATATTTGCAAATGTACAGTCAATTTTCTTCGCCAATGATATCAGTCCTATCAATACCATCGTAAAATAATGTATAATTTATGCATCAGTCTGACAAAAGTGTTGATGCCTTCATCCGGCGAGGAAATGCTTCGAAGAATTTCCTGCAAATGTCCTAAGACTACTAAGAGATCAGCCGCGGTTTACGGAGCTAATTTCTGCCGCTAGTAACATAGATGCTGATTGTGTGTCTGATAAGATGCGCACCATGTGCTATATAATATATATACGACTATGCGTGTGCATGCCCCGGTGGAAGCTTGTAGGACCCAGGATTCCTATACACCGGTGGGGAGGGGGTGACTAGGGTTACTCGTCAACCCCTCCCCACCGGTGTATAGGAATCCTGGGTCCTACAAGCTTCCACCGGGGCATGCACACGCATATAGCACATGGATCCGCCCCTGACGGCACAGGCACTTGAAGGGATTAAAATAAAACTTCTTACTGCTGCTTGAGTATATAGTATAGTATGTAGAAGGTATATCAGAGGCCATCTTTGTTATGACTCGTTGGCAAAATATCGTCTGCTAACATCTCACAATACTCACTAGTTCTAAGACTTTCCATCGTTTTAATTCCCAATGAGACTTTATTTGATCATTATACACCCTCCAATGTAGTTAAATTGGTCATTTTACAGCGTTATTAATTACAAATCAAACTTAAAGTGTGTTCACTTGGTTATTCATATCTTCAACCATCTTGAACGGACCGGAATTACCACGAAATCAGGTCAAAAGAAGTCTGTATCACCCAGTCCCTTTATAAACTTATCATTACTCGAAATGTGCCTAGGAACTGGGTGATCAAGACTCGCTCAACAACGGCCTCGCTTCGTAGGCTCTATCACGGTAACCTTTGATTTGTAATTAATAACGCTGTAAAATGACCAAATGATAAAGCCTACGAAGCGAGGCCGTTGTTGAGCGGTAATTCCGGTCAGTTCAAGATGGTTGAAGATATTATGAATAACCAAGTGAACACACTTTAAGTTTGATTTGTAATTAATAACGCTGTAAAATGACCAATTTAACTACATTGGAGGGTGTATAATGATCAAATAAAGTCTCGTTGGGAATTAAAACGATGGAAAGTCTCAGAACTAGTGAGTATTGTGAGATGTTAGCAGACGATATTTGCCAACGACAACGAGTCATAACAAAGATAGCCTCTGAAATACCTTCATATAGTCAAACAGTAAGAAGTTTTATTTTAATCCCTTCAAGTGCCTGTGCCTGACGGCTACGTAAGTGCATAAATATTGTAATTTTAATAGTAACGGGCACCTGCTATGAACTTTGAACTAGGCTACTCAACAATGTTGCAAAAATACTTGACGTCAGTTAAAATTCACTTCTGCTATTTGTTCTACAGTACATTAATTTTCATTCAACTTCCCAATGACCAGTTTACCCCTAAAGGATGAAGCAATGAGCGTAAACAAGACAACTATCAACCCCGAAATCAGTACATACATAATTGATGCAAGAAAAATTAAAAACACAGGTCCTAGGTCTAAAAACAATAAAGGGCACCTGCTCATTCGCTTTCCATTTGGTCGAAACAAACGCTACTCTTCTTGAAATTCTTGAAATACTCATAGGGGTGATATTATTCACAATAAGACAAGAATATTTTTAATCTATATAAGCAATCACGATATTAAACGGTGTGTGTTTAGATCCATTGTGATTGTGTCAATTTAAAGTAAAGTTGAAACTTCCGCTGTTGAAAAAAATAATGAAATTTGTTGACCGTAATAACTAGGCTACCATCGACAAAAATCGCAAAGTGAAGAAAAGAGGGCCTATTTTTGGCTGTTCTTTGGTTGACTTTCACTTTGAAGGTCTGTCAATTAAAATTGATATTTGGTCTCCGTTACTTACCAAAACTGCCATGATAGTTTCCAAACTTGTAATCTCGAACAGAGTTAATTAAACATTTAGGCATTTTGTCGAAAACAGTCGGTGCGATAAGTGGAATCTCAAACGTCATTCCATTCTAACGGCAGCGTTTGTTTAGCAACGAAGAGTCCGCGCACGCGCAGTGAGTTAGTTACTTTAGCTCCACGCGAGCACCTTGCAACACTCAATAGGCCTATAGTTCGGCATTATGATTATCATTATTACGAATTATGTGACTGTTTCATCAGAGCGTCATAAGGGCACCAATTTGCTCTCAAGATTTGTCTAATTATTGGTAATTAATGAAAATATTAAACTTTAGACCCACCTAAATTATTAATAATTAGTCCGGCAGGCCCCTCCCGTATTGGTAAACGCTAGGATTCAAGTCACGGACATACACTAGGCCTAGTAGTAGTATTAAAGTAAGTTACCCCAGGCGCACCTATTTTTTTGGTGGCAATTAGATTTATCAGTTTCGAACTCCATAATTATACCCTAGTACTAGTAGTACGCATTCTCCACGCAAGTCTCGCTCTATCAAGCATTCGTGTGGACTGCAAGGGAAGACAACTCTGTTTGGGAAATTGAGTAGTACGGTTACCTCCCCTTTGTCGGTGGTGAAGGGCCCAGAGCCTTATATATAGAGAGTCTGGCCAACTGACGTCGTGGGCGCCATTTTGTTACCCATTTTTACGTTGCACATAGAGCCGCAGTACAGCGTGTGACCGATTTATATGTTTTAGATTTGTGCAAATGTATTTTTATGTTCACTCGTGTGTAGGGGTAGACAATAATTTTAATAAATCAATCAGAATATTGACGATATTTATTTTTTTTACCTTTTAAACATTTAAAAACACCGCAATAATCCAATATATCGTTTATCTAAAGGTTAAATTGAAAGTATCGAATAACGATTCAAAGATTACCTTTGAAATTAGAAACAATTTTTTTTATTATATTTTAAGGGTGAAATATTGAAACGGGTTCCATTGATTCCGATTTCGTTTCTGATTTTGTTTTTAAATTAACATTAAAAATACTGCATTGAACCAATATAATTTTTTATTTAATTTTTATCGTAGGGCCTATGTTATTATCCCGCGTCGAAGGAAGTAAGGGGGAGATCTTGAAACGGGCTCTGTCCATCCCTGCAGTATCTTTATGAAACTTTATTTGTAAACACATCATTATAGTAGTTGTGCCTTTTGCTAATTAGAAATCTTTAAGATTTAATCATTTGTGTGTTTCCATAGAGACGTTGGTGGTCGTGTGATCTAACACGTGCGCTTTAATCATAATTTCTTTTATTGAATCAAGCGGCGATGTTTCGACCTAAAGATTCTACGTGACAGGGAGTAGGTCGCCTGTCCAACCTTGTGGGTTTTCTACTTGTCCTTCAATTTCCTTCCATTACTAAAGACCCCCAACGCACAAGCGAATTATTAAAGGTGTAGCCTACCATACGCTAGCTCTCTTTCGAATCTCCGGTTGTAATTGACAAGTAGTAGGGTCGCCTGTCCAATCTCGTGGGTTTTCTCCGGGTCCTCCCACTAGGTTGTAAGTGATGGCCTGTTCAGTCTCGTGGGTTTTCTCGGGGTCCTCCGGTTTCCTCCCACTGCTAAAGATCCCTACGCGCAAGCGAATAATTGAAATAAAATTAAACCATATGGATGATCTAGTTTGTGTCGAGTGGACGTTACCCCCCCCCCCTCTCTCTCTCTCTCCCACCATGGGAACAAATTCGAGGTAGATTTTGGTGTACAATTTTTATTCAGAGGAGCAAAAATAAATGATTTAGCCTTTTATTCAAAATTGCCGGAAAACGAAATTCAAACTTCGACTCCCTACAAAGACCAGAAAAACAAATAATAATATGAATAAAAAGAATTTTTTTAAGCTGAACGGCTTAATCCGAATAATTAATAATATTGATGACTTCAGTCAAGCGGGAACTTTGCTGGGCCTACACTGTGTGTCTCAAGCTCATAAATTGTTGAAGATTCACCCCTGGATGGAGATATCAAACATAATCACTTATAAAAAAAATGAAAATAAAAATGACTATATCGATGAAGTTAAAATTCGAAAAACATCTACTGCAGTACTAACTAGGCCAGACCAGGCCTGGCCCTACACGGTAGGCTATCAAACTCAAAAGTGTTATTCCCAAGTACATAAATCTTTTTCGAAAATTCACTCGTGGATAAATTCATTAAACATATACAAAGTAACGCAAACCACAACACTTTATGCCATATAGACGAAATTTAAATTGAAAAAAACATCTACTAATTAACAAAGGCTAGGCCAAAAGGCCTATTTGGGCCTACACTGTCAAAGCGTCTTTTTCAATTCATAACAAATCTTTGAAAATTCATTCATCAAAAAATAATAACCTATGACGTGAATATGTCATTAGATTCGGAATTTCTTCAAACTACAATGAGAATCTATGGTCACTTGAAATCATTAAAAACGCGAATGACAGGATAATAATTACCGGTACGGTAGGCCTAGGCTACTAAGTAACACAAGATGTAATTTTTGCCACAATCGACGCCTTTTCGCATTTTTTGGGAACCTGTGCAAATAAATCCCTTGCCCATCATTTGTGTGGCATTTCACAGCCACAAAACAGACCAATAATATAAAAAAACGCGGATAAAATGTCATTTAAAACACGTCAAATTATAGGTTACTATACAGACGATTCTTTTCAGATGGGTAACATAATGGCGTCCATGTGTCACGTGACCACCATTAGCCAATCATAATCGGGACACGGGTTGGCCAGACTCTCTTTATATAAGGCTCTGGAAGGGCCTAACAAGGAGAGTGTCTAGTCGTTCGGATGGTTACGGAAACACGATCGCGGTTCCGTGTAGGCTACATCAGGCCCGTAGCCAGCATGCTGGCTTCGGAGGGGCAGTGAAGTTTTTTAGGAGGGGCATACTCGTTACAGTCTACAGTAGGTATTTTAGAATTATGGTTGCCAAATTTTCTTTCGGGGGGGCAAAACATTTTTTCAGGGGGGCATTGCCCCCCCTTGCCACCCCCTGGCTACGGGCCTGGGCTACATATTGGTGTGTACGTAAGAAATCTTAAAAGTAGGCAGTAGCGCCGCTGTCCAGCAAAATGTCACCCTTAGCACGCTGCATAGCGCATCGATGATCTCCGTCTTCATTATCCCAGTCGATGCAGGAACGTATGATTTTAAAACCCTATTTCATTTCATTTCGAGTTAGGCTACCTAACTGACTTTGCTGCATGTCTTCAGCCTAATAGAGAAAACGAAGCTGGCCCCGGCCCTACAACTGGGCAGCACATCAAACACATCTCAATTGGAATGTCAACTTCTTTCTTTTGACACAACTTTCTACTTGGATTCCGGTGAAACGTTTTAATTTTAAGGGGTTATTTTTTGTCAGTCAGCTGTGCAGCTTGTGGCAGAGCAGAGAACTGAAGCGTTTCACAAGTCTACCCAGGTTGGTTCCAGGGCACCTGCAATAGTTTCAAAATAGCAATTGAGAATAGTAGTATTTCAAAGACAACTTTGGATGTCTGCAATCGGAAACTATAATTTTAAATCTCATCAAGAACAACAGCATCTCTGGTGTTCTTATGCAAATGATAAGACAGCTCCGATTCCTTCAATTGAAGAAAACACTGCAAATTTTAAGACAACCGTCATGATCTTTAGTAGAGTGTCCACAAGAAATTGATTCAGGCGACACGTGTAGGTCAGCGTCCACATTCATCAAATGATTGTTGTTCATTTAAATTTAAAAAGACCATAGACGTACGGGCTCGATGACAGTTAGGGGGGCAGAACCCGAATTTCGGGTTAACAGACAGACCCCCCCCCTCCTCTTCAAGAAAATTTTGGAATATTTGACTGCTGCAGTTTTCCTGCTAATTCAGCCCTACAAAATGGTCTAATATTATAGCTAGCTTAATTAAGGTGGCTGGCTCGAATTTCAATAAATCTTTTACAGACCACGAAGACGAGAAAATTTTGAAACTTTAACTGCTGCAAACGCGTCTTACTGCTATTCCAGCCTGTGAATACATCAACTCCAATTTGGTCCAATACAGCCTACATGCTGACCCGAATTCCAAACAATCAATCAATCATCGCGGGGTATGCCCCCCCCCCCCCGGAGAAAATTTTGAAAATTTAACCACCGCAAATGCGTTTTCTGCTATTTTAGCCCGTGTAAGCAGCTCCAAAAGTATCCTATGGTTTTGTAACCGAAATCCTACCCCGAATTCCAAGCATCCAATCAGACTGTTGCAGCTGCATTCACAAATACTAATCGATGCCCGAAAAATGTCGTACAAAGTAGAGTTTCCCCAGACAAAATGTTTTAATCCATAGTCAACTCTGTACAAATTCGTGGTATTCAATTAAAAAAAAAGAGTAAAATTAGTGTTTTATTAGTGTTCAATGACAGTTAGGGAAGCAAAACTAGAAATGCCCGAAAAAAATTCAGGTTTACAGACAGCGGCGCCAGTTTTCTTCGAGAGGCGAAGAAGCGGAGCAGACGTCGTATAGACCCTCCAAGAAAATTTTGGAATATTTGACGGCCACAAACACGTTTTCCAACTATTCCAGCCCGTACAATTAGTGTTTTATTAGATTTCGGGCACTTTATTTTGCCAAGTAGATCAAATAATTTTTTTCTCTCACTTTACCCGTCTGCCCGAAAAGTCAGCTTGCCCGAAAGTAAGGGGGCAGCTGCCCCCCTGCCCCCGTGGCTCGTACACCTATGAAAAAGACGCATCACTGCTTTTCAGGATAGATTTTAATTGAAAGAGCATTTTCACATTGATTCAGGAATATGCAACAAGGATGCCCTATAGGAACATGGTTTTAAAACTGAAGTAGATTTTGTAACATTTTTTGTGTTACGAGTTATCTATGGCAACTGATACACAATGAAATCGTCATAATGACGTCAATTTTAATCACCAATTAAGTCAAAATGGAAGGGAGCGATGACGGTCATTCCTGCTCTTCACCTTGTAATAGTGCGCAAAATGAATGTGGATATTCTGAATTTTCTGGGCAAAAGATGTCGTCTGCTACCCAAGAATCACAGGCAGCTATCGTCGGAGCTGAAAGTCATACAGTTCAACAGATACTGAATTATCTTTCAAATGGTGTCTGCTGTGTCCCAGAAGATGAAGATGGAGAATCGACTGACGATGAAGAAAAGATGAGATACAAAGAATCTAGTGCTTCTACCATTTCCAGAGACACCCAAGCTGTGTTAAATAGCGATGATGGAGATGCATTAACGACCGAAGAATTATTTCGACTTATCATGAGCGATCATCATTATTTAAAAATTGATGCGGGTTCTAGACAAATGGCGTTAGGTAATGATGCCAACTTGGTTCCAAACGCCGAGGATATTCAAAAATTCTTTTTAGAAACAATCAATCTGATAGCATTTAAACCAATTAAGGATGTAGAACCAGGTTTGGGGCACGACCCGAATTCGCCAAAGACAAATTTAGAAACAAGCAAAGACAGTAGTGTAGTACCAGAAGAAGTTAAATTTGGCGGGAATTCGAATGAAGGCAAGGGAGTAAAAAGTCTTGTAGAAAAAGAAACTAAGCCAACGACCATTTTGACTACAGGAGAACGAGAAAATAGAAAAAGGGCGAGACAGATATGGACGACGGAATGTCGGGCCGTTTTAGAAAAGGTTCAACAAAATTCACTCATTAATCACGTTGGAAATCTTCTACAGAAATACTGGAGATCGTACTTGGCCACACCACAATCCGAGATTAACGAACAGGCTATTCAAACAGCTAAAGAACTACAACAAACAGACGATGTCGTGGAAATGTTAGAAGATAAGGGAAGATACGTCTGGCAAATTATAGAAGAAATGCCACCAAAAACAATCAAATTGCAAGAAGATTGAACATACTCCTTACCGTATATGAAATGATTTTACAGGCTTTATGACGTAGAATTTTTATAGAAACTTTTTTTCTATTTAATATCAAACTTACACTTTTAATTTTGTACTTTATTTACAAAACTTTATACAATTGTACATAAATATTAGCATTTTTTAGTTGCTGCATTATAACCTTTTAATATATCTTTTTATGGCGTTAATAAAACATTTACACCTTTGTTAATAGACCTAATTGTTTTTCTCCGCGAATTATGTAAACACTTTCAAGAGGAAAGGCATTTCAATGTAAAGAGTTCAGGTGAGCTTTGTTGTTGACATGGTTAGTAATGTATGCCCTGATATTTTGGGACGTTTTATAATGCCGAATTGAATACTCAGTTTGGATGCCGTATCGCGGTAATTTATATTAACCGGCAACGTCATTTCAAATGAAATGGGGGTTTAACGTCCTACTTTTCTGCATAAGTCCGCTACTGAAGAATAATATGTGAGTATATATTAAAATCCAAGTAGTGCACATTTACTGAGTATATATATATACCATGCCAACCCAGCACAGCCAACGCAGCACATAAACAAACCTTTGACAAATGAAATCCCATGAAAAATAGGCAGACATCGGTATTTCTATCTACTCCTCTTTGAATTCCAACTGCCTGCTATCTGGACCTTGTTTTTTCATCCAGTCTGAATAACTAGAAGTCCTTCCGTCCTGTACCACTAGCATGGAGAACCTAGGCAAGAAAATACTGAGGAACTTTCACATTCCAATCAGTTGTAAATTAAATACCACACTTTAAAAAATGATTTCCATATTTTCAATTTGGTATTGGGGGATCACCTGGGTAAGGCGCTGGTTCGCTAGTCTGAAGGTCGGGTGTTCGATCCCTGCCAAGAAAATTTATCTCGATTTTCTGGCGTGGTTTCCTCTTGTCAGTGATGCAGAACGGAGGGCCTGACAAGGACAGCTGTCTAGTCGTTTGGATGGTACAAAAAACCGAGGTACCGTGTACACATTGGCGTACACGTAAATGATCCCTTGGCAGTTGGAATTCGATATAAGAGTAGGCTGTAGCGCCGGTGCCCGGGCAAAATTTCCCTCATAGCACACTGTATGGCGCATGACTGTCTTCCATTAGCCCAGGTTAGGTGCAGAAGAGTAGGACGTTAAACCCCATTTCATTTCACTTCAATTTGGTATAATTAAATTACTTCACTGCATTAATCTCGTCTATTTCTGTCAACGTCTGTGTAACCTTAACCCAAAGATTTTCAATCAAAGAAATTTAGTGATAGAAAAACTACTCCAAATTGAAAAAAATATATATTCTTTAATGTTTTTCATAACTTTACATATTTAATAATGTTTACAAAGAAATCTCTTGGGAGTCAAACCTTGAATACAGTATATACAATAAATATAAACAATATATCTACATTAATACATACAATTTATTTGGCCATACAAAAAAAAAAATTCTGGTTCTCAAAAAAGCCCTCCTAAACATCCGTGTTTTTATTTTATCAAAGAATAAATAAGTCGACTAAATGACTTCTCCTAAACATCCCATTTCAAGGCACAACATATATTGTATCATATTGTTGGATGTATGATTATCCAGTATCATTTATGATTGTTAGTAACAGTTATAAGGACAGTGTACTTGATAAAAGAGACTATGAATTCATTTTAATTTTTTTAAAGATTTACTTGTCTGATGGGCTAAATGAATCAAGACATTACATATACCTCAGCACATTGTTGAATGTACGATTATCCATTATCATTTATGATTGTCAATAACATTATCAGGGTTGCATATTTGATGATGGCTTGTAGGGTACATATATCCGGAAATATAACCAAGTGATGCTGCTATTTTTAAGAGGCACATGAGTAGGAGAACCAGAATATTTTTCATATGTCCTAATAATACTTCTAATCTATTGATGAGTTTTTAACATGACTCATTATAAAAGAAGATACTAATCTGGCTATCAACAAACAATTCAATACAAAATAACAACTTAAATTTGGGAATGTAAATATATAAGTATAATTTCATTTCTGGGTTTTCATAGATAGAAAAAAAACACTTTCATTGGTGACATGCTTATTCACTGATATATTTTAAACAATGCCTTTGTACAAAACTGTTATAAAGATCGAGAAATGAAAATTATTATTATAATGTTTAAGTGGCATTTCAACATGCATTAAGGAAGAGCTAAATCTGCCTATTGTAGGTCTTTCTTTAGGCCGGAAATGTTATCCAAAATGTTATTTAGACATTAATGTTATCTAAAATGTTATTTAGACCATAATCAGCTCTTGATGCCATCGTTATTTAGTGGATTTGAATACATTTTGTGACGGATAATTTAACAGAAAAATGGAAAATCAAGGCATTGTTTACTATCGTGCCAACATTATTAATGACGACCAAAACTAGCCTAAAATTCATAGGCTAATATCTTGTTTCAGAGTGAAGTAACTTGACTGAAATTTTTGGCATATTTTGTTATCATTATCTATTTTTTAATGATTATTGCAAGAACTGTCAGCTCTTTTATCTAACCTAATGCCCCTTTAATAATTTGAAACACTAGAGTTTCAAAAATAAGTTTAATGTGATGATTTCCAAACAGGGTAAAATTAATTTCAAAAGACATCAAAAATTTACATTAACAAAACACTGAAAGTCAGATCAAACTTTGACCATAAAAAACTCATATATAATTTTCATTCATTTATCATTCTGTTTAAGAAGTTTTTTCTGAAACACTGAGTTGAATATGATTTCCTGACATCACCAACTTTGATAAATCTTTCCATTTTTCTTCCCAAACCTGACGTATGCAGTCAATATCAATTTTATCAAGACCTTCACACGTAAACGACAGAAAGCGCAGTGGAGAAGCACGACACAAAACATCACTGAGAGAATCTAAAAATCCTGTATCTAACGGAGATTTGATACTACATCCGTTAGCGGTAACTTCCTCTAAACAACTAACATCATTTTCTACTATAGTTTGTAAAAGTTGTTGTATCGTGTGGTTTGTTATTCGGATATTTTTGGAGATTAAGAGTTTATGGAGTCTTGGACAAGAGGATGGTAATCTGTAAAAGAAGAGAATTATCAAACATCCAATTTAGAAAATTACGACTCAATAAAGACAAATTTCCAAACTAACGGCACGTCAAGGAGTTGTTTGAAATAGCTTTATTTAATGGCTGCTTCCATCGAAGTAATATACTGATATCACCGACAATATCAAATACGGGGGAACAAGATTCGATCAACCAGGTCGGTGGTTGAAATTATTGCACACGTCTGTCAAATCTTTAAAGGCTTAATATCTTCGGTTGCAATAGAGTAATTTGAATGAAATTTTCAAATTATTCATTTTACATTATCTACTTTCTAACTATTATAGTAAGAATGGCTAGTTCTTTATCTAAATCTTACATAATGTATCTTTAATGATCTTTATTCTTGAGAAGAAACAAGACAATGGCCATCTTTTTGAAGTCGGGTGAAACCATAGGATCCGGAGGAATCCTACAGGTTAGGCATGCGACCACACTCCTTGTCACATAGACAGTTCCTTTTGAAACTAACATAAAGTTGAGCTTTTTTCTATGGCCATGAGTGTATTCTTAAACAGGAGAATTTTGTCCAGTAAGTCTTTTAATTTTGACATTTAGTTAAAACTCTTCACTGAATTACACGCAGGTCTTTTTTTGCATCACATCTAAATAAAGTCACCTGTCTTTGTTGCCTCGCTATAGGGCTCGTCCATGAAAGTAACAACCACAATCGAGACAGTCTAGTAGTGTTCCTTAACTACTGGGACCCCCAGTAAATGGAAGTAACCATATCAACAGCAGCCAGGGAATATATGTCAACAGCAGCTAATCATCTGGATAGTCAACACAGGTTTTACTAATTTAAAACAGGCATATAAATTTAATACAAATCTGATGATAACAAGGTTCACCGCAGTGAAACAAGAGCCATAACTCTAGAAGTAATTAACGGAAATTGTTGAAATTAAATAGATTTCTTCGACTCACTAATGTAATCAACATGTATAAAAGATCTGATAATAAATGTAGTCTGCAGAGTATTCACAAGAATTGTGGACGAAGGACCAATTGAGCCAAAAATAATATACATCTACCTTTTTGTGTGGGCGTAAAAAGTGAACATACTGTGTTACACAGTGAATATCATCAGATAATGGAAGTAAATTGAACATACCGTGTTATAGAGTGAACATCATCAGATGAGAGATTACAACCAGAAATATTTAATTCTTCTAAACTACAACCAACCTGAAATAATCAAACAATCAAAATTATTACACTCTCAAGTCAAAATCATTATATTGTCAGGTCAAAATCATTACATCATCAAGTCAAAATGTCCCTCTGTTGGTTCTAGGCAGTAAGACATAACATTCTATTTCTTTCATTTGATATACAAATGGATGTATCAAATCATGCATATACGGATGGCCGAATAGTTAACATGTGCACGCTGTATCATAAGGTCGTCATTATGTCAACTGGCGTGGTTTCGACCCCCCGGTTGAACATGACAAGGAGTTGCGGCGCTTATCTAACCTTGTGGGTTTTCTTTGGGTCCTCCAGTTTCCTCCCACTGCTAAAGACCCCTATGCCTAAGCGAATTTTTGAAATAAAATTAAACCATGTGTTAATCTCGAAATGACCTCATTTGTGTTGAGTGGATGTTAACCCTCATTCTCTCTCTCTATGAAAAGAATGTCTGACTCACCTGAGTAAAATAATGTTGTAGATGTAAGGACAGATGACTGTTATTGGTTCCTGATTGAGTGTCGGCCATATTCAAACTTGTAATCTTCTGACTATTTAAACATTTGATCAACAACTCAACACCCAGAGTTCCAAATTTATTACATGACACATCTAATAAACGTATATTTGATGCTGAAAACAAATATTTTAACGGCATACAATAAGAAAGGGAGAGGACAGGGTTTATGAAGTTTAATTCTTGACATTGGTAGGTAAACAACTAAGGGTGCTTACCTTAATCCTTGGTTTGTAGCTGAACCTTTTTGACTAATGCATAGCTAGTCTCTATCATCCAGAGAAATATTATACGAATATTAGTCTAGATGCATTGTCAACATTTGAGAAAAATCGCTCATTGACTAGATTATCCGGTGTTTTACAATATCATAAACAGCGTCTAAGGGAGGTAAATCATCCTAAAACAAGATGATGACGCCCATGAAATTAATTTAAGAATGCCATTTTTCAAATGATCCATTTGATTGCATTCAAGTTCAATATCCAGCACTCTTATTTTTTAATTGTAAAATGTCTCTATTCGTGGGCCTTAGCTATGTTTAATCTAATTAATTCTAATTCGTCGTCACGATTCATGTTTGTTTATATTAATGTAAGAATTATGGGATTTATTGCGGGAAGGGGCACAACTCTTACTTGACTTGGCCAGAAGATACTGGATAATCAACCACATTAAAAACCAAACTCCCAGTTACGCATGGGCAATGGACTTTAGTCAAATATTGACAACGTTCCCAGACCCTAAATACATTGAAGACTATAATAGGAGGTTCTGGGTGACCGAGACTAATGCATAGCAAAGATGTTATTCTACTTATAAATTCTTGTGTATAATGGCATTATACGTAAACAAAAGAATTTGAAAACACACATTATTTACTGGACGGTTTGATGCTACTTACATGTGATACAGCTATCAGAGTGTCTAAGTCCAGGGAAGAGTACATCGATAGGCCTGCACACACCAAGTATAATTTGTCACTGGCTGACAGATCAATTTTTTGATGGTTGTGCTGTAGGATTACATGGCTATATGGCAATGTTTACTCTAGGGTTCAGCCATACTACATGGCTATATGGCGATATTTACTCAAGGGTTCATCCATACAACATGGCGATGTTTACTCAAGGCTTCATCTGTATAAATTTGCCGTAGACAAATGAATGAGTTACGTCGTAGACAAATGAATGAATTACGTCGGTGATGGAAAATGGTTGACAAATAATTCCTAGTGTGTGCATGCCTATATTTACCTGTTAAAGAGTTAGCTAGTAATATTCTGTGTTGTTGAAAACATTGTGTAGTAAGTTGACATGATGATATATATAATGATGATAATAATGGTAAAGATGATATTAAACAGGACAAACTCGTAATACAATTATCACCTAATCCATTACCATTTATATTTAAACAACATAATAACTGAAAAAAATTAAAATTACATGAAATAAAGAAATACATGAAAATACATCTATTTACTAAAATAAACATGAAAATAAATGAAATATGTGAAAATAAATGAAGGAAGTACATAAATAAATGAAATAAGAAATACAAGAAATAAAAGAAAAATTCATGAAATAAATGAAATGACTAACTCTAGAACCTAATGCTTCACACTGAATTTGGAAAAGAGTGGTTAAAAACTGTATCCTTGTTCACTAATTTTAACATACATTGTATAACAAAACTCTAAAATCAATTAAAATAGACATACCTGTAAATGTTTTGTATTGTCTGTATTGTTTATACCATCTGTTATATGTTTTATACCTATACTTGTAATATTATTACACGCTATATTCAAACTGCTTAAATTGGGCATCGCTTCAAATGTTTTACTCAAATTCTCAACACCTATATCACCCATTCTGTTACCTGCATGAGATTAACCATTCATTATTAGAGATTAGATAAAGAGCTGGCTGTTCTCACTATAATAGTCAAAAACTAGATAATGTAAAGGGAATTTGCTGAAAATTTCAGTCAAATTGATCAGTTTCATACTGTTTCAGGATGTACCAGTAATATTATATCACTTTTCTTTAATTTTCTTAATAACTGGGTCGTTAATATCTTCATGTACCAAATGCTAAGGGGTTAAACTTAATACTGCTAATACCTTGTAAGTTTAATATAGTTAAATTATTCTGTCCTTGTAGAGCTCTGAATACTGGTTGTATCTGTACAGGTCGTAAAGCTAGATTACTGAGTATAAGATGACCTGTTGTTTCACTAGTCTGTAGTATATTACTTATATTACTGTATATTACTGAAAATATATAAAACAGACACAACATGTACTTATGTTTAACTAGTCTCACCAAGAAAATGAGGGAAATGTTACCCGAGCAGCTGCACTATGGCCTTCTCTTATATCAGATTCCAATTGCCAAGGGATCTTTTACGTGCACAACAATGTATACATGAGACCTCAGTTTTCCGTCACATGCGAATGATTGAACAGCTGTGCTTGTCAGGCCAACCATTCTGTACCACTGACAAGGGGAAACAACGCAGGAAAATCCTGATCAACTTTCTCGGCCAATACGGGGATCAAACACACGATCTCCAGGCTAGTGAGCCAGCGTCTTACCCACTTAGCTACCGTGGCTCCCAGCTGCAGGTTTTAATGACAAGAGCAACATTTCTGCAAATAAATGAAGTTCGGCTTTTAACTTCAGTGGGATTCATTCTCATAACCATTCCAACAAAATAAAAATCTTAAAAGGCGTGGTCCACAAAGAATAAATGGTGAAATGAGGTTTAAAACATCCTACTGGTCTGCATCAACTGGGCTAATGATAACGTACATACGCCATACAGTATCCCATGAAGCTTGCCCTCAAAGCCATTACAAACAAGAGCAATAAATATGTTAACAAAGTTTTTAAACATTCTATTTTTGTGCATAAATCAGCAAGTTATAGATGTATAACAACTTACCTGTATTTAGAGTTTTACAAGCTTGTTTATATCTTTGATGTAAGGGAGGTAAATCCCAATTATCTATAGAACCAGATATCTACAAACAAGACATATTATTCATAAAAGAACTATCGTCTATGGCAGCGATATGAATGTATATGAAGGGGATAAAAGCAATATTTCCATATATGCAGCATAGTTTAGTTTTACTAAAATATCTGGAAAAACTCTACTAACCATTTAAATGGATTTTTTTGTGACAGGGGCAACAAATCAGGAAGTTGGGAAAAAGTTTTTTCTGTCCATGATACAACCATATGGAGAAAATTTTGCCCAGGGCTATAGCCTACTTTCATTTTGATTTCCACGTTTCAGAGACTCTTTACTGTGCTGCCAATGGTATCCACATGACTAGACATGATTCATTTCAAAACCCTATGTCCTGCACCATTTCCGGGCCGGAAAATCTCCACGAACTTTTTCAGCCTTGTGGTTAAAAAACAGCACCTTAATAACCAAGCCACAATATAGCAGGATGCTGAAGGATTACTATTCTCTTTAATTGTTTTATTTAAGAATGTAAAACTGTATCTTACCACATCATTATTAACTAACACCATAGATATAATATCATCTGGTGAGAGTAAAGCGCCCTCTGTTGTACTCAGTGTTAAAAGGGGACGTAATCCATACAGACTATAATATCTCTGTGATACTTCCTGTGACAACCAAGAAATAGTTTTGTCTTGATTACTGAAACAAAAGTAGGAAATAAAATCATTTACTTTGAGAAAATGGAAAGAAATGTATTTAAATACTCTCAGAACTAAATTCAATCCTTATCGAGGTGTTCTCCGACTCCTGATGACATATTACAAATACCACAGAATCTACTGTGGATTGCCAACCAGCCTTCTTTACAGAAAAACTGTTCTACCAAAAGATTAAAAACAAGGTAGGTTATGTTACTATCTTCTTATACTACAGATTACAACATATATTATTTTTTTTTGTTAAATATCAAACTTATGTTCTATTCTGTGATGAATTTACATAACAGAACATAACTTTAAGAACTTGTAAAAATTGATAATGGTATCAGCATCAAATCTAAAGTTTTTAATACTTATTATATTGTAATTTCATTTATTAAGCGCTTCACAAAAGACTAATCATAACACTGTCCGAAAAGATGAGTTTTCAGTTTCCAATTAAATATATGATACGAATTTGATTGTCTATTGGTTACAGGAAGATTGTTTCAGAGATTGGTAAATTTACATGTGTATGAGAATTCACCAACTCGTTTGTTTAATTTTGGGATTGAAAGTCGAGTTCTGTCATTGTCTGATCTCAGATTAGATGGTTGGCTGGAATAATATGTGTGAAGTTCTTTCAGATAGACGGATGGGAATCAGAGTATAGCGAATTGTATCTGTTGCACAGTATTTTACAAGAAATGAAGGATTTTATATGAGAGAGAAATGAGATTTAAATTACACTCGTGACTAACATATGGTTCAAATTCATTTCAATAAATGGATTTTGCTTAGGATTCTTTTGCTGTGAGAGGTAACCACAGGACCTGGTAAAAAAAAAATGAGGTTACAAAGGAGGCACTATGTGTTGTAACATACAAGTCTGGAACAAAAAGCCAGCCACAAGATTCAATGGGAGAATCAAAAAAAACTAATCACAAACAATTCATCTATGTTATGTACTAAAGTTTACCTTTGAAGAACTGGTATTAATAATACTTTATCTTTGATTTTCACTTTAAATTTCATCACATTCGTAGTCATTTGACTAACAGACGGCGCATTATTATTGTTAGTTCCTACTGATGAATCAATGGAATCATTGGAGTTTGAATCCCATAAGTCATTGTTGGACACGGCATCCTGTTTTACAGTTTTATTATTAATATTTCTGCCATTAACTTTATTCGATGAGGTAGACATTTGCATTCTCTCAGAACTTGAACCAAAGCTGGTTATTCTAGTTTGTTTAGCTTTTCGTTTCAATGAAAGACTTTTTTGAGAATGATTTGTTCGATTGACGGGTTCTGGAGATATCACATCGTCAATGACACAAAAGTCCATATCTTTGTTGTCCATATCAAAATTATTGTCGTTAATATCACAAATATCGTTCGAATCATTTGACACTAAATCATCATCTTCAATTGGATTAGTCGTAATTCTTTGTCGCTTAGCAACATTTGATTTCTGACTTCTACTAAAAGAATTTCCACTCATCAATCCATCACAATCTCTAAACTTTCGTTTGATTGGTCGGGTATCATCAATCAACCAATCATCGCCTACATAAGAATTTTCACTCAATAATGCATCAGGTTCCACACCTGACTCAAAGGGTAAATGTTTTTGTGTGGAGGCTAAAATTTGAGATGAATGCACAGCTGATTTACCGACCAATGAAATGGCACTTCTGTAGTCTTCTGTTGCGTTTTCGTTTGTGTGGATATTTTCTAAAGCAGGATTCAAGTAAATTTCTTCTGAATCTTCATAAGAATCTGGAGCTCTGGAAAAGCAAAATGACAGATAGGATAAACTAATATATCAACAATTGCTACAATTAACACATATTTTGTTTGATTCATCTAGCAACTGATGTTGACACATCTTGATTGTTGTAAAAGATAGACACGAGAAAATTTTCTGTTTTTTCTTTATCATTATTCAATTGTCTGAATCACATGGTCTCATAATAAAACATCCATTTATACAGCACCAAATCCACAAATATGAAAACTATAATGAATTTTGAAAAGCTCAGTTTTAAATAAGGATTAGAAGATCGACATAGAAGACAATAAACACAGTTCAACTGCGAGTGAATTGCTTCTTTCAGCAACAGATGCTCTTTGCCCAAAGGTTGCAAGTTTCCACTTTGGGACCAATAGCTGATTTAGATATATACCAAATTGGATCTGCCTGGTAATGGTGTTCTCAAATGTCTATGCGTTGTAGGCCAAATAATTTATGAGAGAGTGAGAGGGGGCCTAAAAGATGGGACGGAGTGGCTATTATTATGGAGAGTATTTTATAATTTAAATAAACGACAAGAAATAAAAACTCACCTCTCTTGTTCACTATCTACTTCTATTAATGGTCTTGGTGTTTTCCTGAAAAAAAAAGATATCCGTTAAAATACTAGACTTCAATTCTTCAAAATCTATTTTTGTTATGGCAAGGATTTTTTATAGACCATCTAACAAACTCTTTGTATAATTTTGTATGATGCTGAATACCAATGTATAAGTACATGAGTTTTTTTTAAAGAATTTTCGACTCAAATTTTGATAAGATGTAACAAAATATTTTGGTGGTATACTTATAAATAATAATATTTATTTGTCTAAAGAAGTTTATGTTCTCACATAGTTTGGGGTCTTTGTATAATTTTGTATGATGCTGAATACCAATGTATAAAGAATTTTTTAAAGAATTTTCGACTCAAATTTTGATAAGATGTAACAAAATATTTTGGTGGTATACTTATAAATAATAATATTTATTTGTCTAAAGAAGTTTATGTTCTCACATAGTTTGGGGTCCTGTTTTAGTTTGGGATATTTTTTATTTATGAATTTACGTCATTGCTATTGAATTTATTTCATGTTTTATTGAGTTAGTAACATTGCAAAACGATATACTCAAGGATGAGCTAGAAACATCAGGATATACTCTAGAAAGCACTATTTACAGGGGAGAGAGAAAAGGAGTGGGGAACCCTTACGGTGCCAGAACCAGGGGGCTGTCTCTGCGTTGAAAAAACCCCAACAAATTTCAAGATCATCATGTGCATAAATTTTAGAAATAGTTAGGACTCACTTCAACAATGCTAGTCTTTTGGCCTTTTTTGACATTGACAAGTCTGGTAGATCTTCATCTTCTGAGGACTGGATAAATGTATCTACTGTTATATTTCTATTGGTTGGAACAGTTTTTCTTGTTGATCCTATGTGAATACATTACAGTGTTATAAACTAATTATGAAAGTGCAATGACAAGATTTGGAGCTTGAAATTCCATAATTGTTCTAATAAATACAACTCTCAACCCGTTCTTTACTGATTAATATGAAATGAAATGGGGTTTAACTTCCTACTGTTCGGCTCCTATGAACTTTCTTAGCCAACAGGATAGCGTGCCAGGGTCTTACCCTTTTAGCCACCATTGCTCCCTGATCATTATGGTGACCAGCTTCGTATGCCCATTTCTACTAGCAGCTATGTAATACAAGCCAACAGTGAGACTGATGTCCTCCGGCAAAATCCCAAAATAAACAGATGACACATATTAATTAATCGCACATTTATTTTTTTCAAAAGTATCGAGCAATCAACTATACTGTAAGTTTCATCACTATCTATCAGATAGAATCAAGGTTATCTTATCCAAAAGCATTGACCAATGAAATTGCTTAGCTTTACCTCGAAATCATTGACTGAGTCAAGACATTCACCTGATGAACATCTACATCAAGTTTAAACATTCTACCACAATTAAAAGCAGACAATGATCATCTTCAAGTTCAAACATTCTACCTCAATTAGAAGGAGAGTCATTGTGTTTCAAAGTCTCGACCAATCAAATTGCTTATTTCTCTGCTTATCCTGCACCAAGTTTGAACATTCTAACTCAATTAGAAAGAGAGTTTTTGTGTCCCCAAAAGTGTGATGGACAGATAGACAGTCAGACGAACCAATTTTAATTTACTATTGCTTGATATGGTCACTCTCTTACTGTACCCAATTTAAGGTATTCTTATTACATATCGCACGTCAAGTTTACGTAGTGAGTAATGAAAAAGTTAAATAAAAGTTCTGAATGGCTGAACAAAGAGTTAAAATATTAATTGAAGAATAACCTTCCATTTAAATACAGACAAATTGCAAATATCATTTTTCCTTCTTTCTTCTCTCTAGGACATATATATTAGAATGTGATGATTATTGAAGAAGGACAACTTATATATCTGCTACTCCAGGTCTCATAAAACATTTGGTTATATATACCTGTGTTTTGTAATAATCTGACTGTATTTAAATATTGTTTCTTTAATTCACCATTTAATGTATCTTCACATCTATTATACCAGTCATTTAAACAATCTAACGCTGTCTGACCCTGTAATTAATGGCATACATGTACATCAACAATGTGACATCATAGACATTTTTACATTATCCCTATATTTACATGACAATAATTCAAATGGATAAATGTTTCAAGTAGCCTTATGGTAGGTTATTCTGTTTCAATACCAGCAAAATCAAGTCAGTTCTTAATTATGGTATAAATCCTAGATGCTGCAGAATTATTGCTCCATATTACTGTCTCACTCTTCTATATTAAATCTGACGATTGTAATTTGAGAGGAGAGAGAGGGAGAGAGAGAAATGGGGTTTAACATCCACTCGACACAAACTAAGTCATTTCGGGACTAACATATGGTTCAATTTTATTTCAATAATTCGCTTGTGTGTAGGGGTCTTTAGCAGTGGGAGGAAACCAGGACTCAGTGACTTAAATCAGAAATAACTTATACCTACCTCATCATCTTTAGCTAATTCATTAGCTCCCTTATTAACCAGGAGTTCTACGATTTCCATATTACCACAATTAGCAGCATCGATAAGGGGGGTAACTCCCCCACAACTAGCTCCACCACGATCATTAACATGTGCTCCATGATCTAATAGATATTCTACTATGTCATAAAAGTCGTGATTGGCTGCTTCATGTAATGGAATCCATCCACAAAAATCTCTTGGGTTTACAGGATGACCCTAAAAACAAAAAAAATAAATAATAAATAAATGAACTGAAACAAACAGAGTTTAAGGTCTTACGGTTCTGCTCCTACTGAGTTAATGAAGATGAGCAGAGGCCATATATTGTTCTATTCAATAAATTATGCCCAGAAATACTCTTACATCAAATTCAAACTCTCAAAGGGCCTCTTTTACTTCCACATCAACATGTACAGATAACCTTGGTGTTTCTCCCATTTAAACGACCAGACACTGTCCTTGCCAGGCCCTACGCAAGCGCCATTACTCACAAAGCCACAAATAATAAATAAGTTCTTATGTATGATGAAGTCGTGTAAAAAGACATGAAAATCTTTTAATAGATTTAAATTAATACAGCCACTTTGTTTTATTTGTCAGGAGAGCTTCCAGAAGCCAAATTCTGTCTAAGCTTGTTTCTTAAACTTGTATAAGAGTTTGTACGGTGTGTTCTCAAAGTGAAAGGCTCAATATACTCTGTATAATGTACAACACAAATCATTACTTATGGCGTAATGGCACAAAAAAAATTAGGATTTCAGAAGTGGGATATACAAAAAGTGTGGGGGAATTGCCACTAGCAAATTATTCTTTCAAATCAAGTTGATGTTTAGTTAATGCTTGGTTGACTGCTTACCTCTTCTATAAGTTTTTTAACTTTTTTGATATGTCCTGCAATACACGCTCTATGTAATGGTGTTTCTCCTTTCTCATTTACCTGTAAAACAAAACAACAGAAATACATAATTTTAAAAATAGGTGAATGGTCATTATATCAAATTTCTCTTAATGTAAGCTAATTGACTCATAGTTCTAGCGTTACTGTGTTTTTATCATGTCAACATTGTTTCCATAATAAATCTAAGAAATTTCTAATTCGAAAAAGAGAGACAGAGAAATTGGGTTTAACGTCCAGTTGACACAAACTAGGTCATTTCGGGACACATATGGTTCAATTTTATTGGAATAATTTGCTTGCGCGTAGGTGTCTTTTAGTAGTGGGAGGAAACCGGAGGAATTGAAGCCACACCAGTTGACTCAATGACAGACTTTATGATACAGCGCGCACATGCTAACCGTTCGACAATCCAACCCCTCTAATTAGAAAAAGATCCAATTACTATAATATGTTGATGTATGTACAAAGTTTCATTACGATATCTTGAATAGTTTATGAAATATGCTCCAGAAGCATTTAGGTGAAGGAATCTATTTCAACATCGACACCTAAACTTTATTTGGCATAGAATAAAAATTTAAACAACTATCCCAACACTTGGATTATGCTGCCTTTTTTAAACCTTATAATAAGTCCCAGTATAATTCTAAAATACAAATACAAATAAATCCCCATTATTATATAAAAGTGATGTATTAACAAGTCTGTTGATTTTCAATATTTTCAAGCAGACATCAATTTCTTTGTATTTTTGGTATTGATATTATAATTTAACCTTTGCTTTTGAATTAGTTTTTCGTGAACATCTGGTTCTTGTTTCTTGATTTGCGTCTTCTTCTTCAGGTTCTAAAATAAATAATTTAATATATTGACATAAATTGGACATTATATTAGGACTTTTGTTTCATCTTTTATATAAATAAAACAAAACATTGTATCATCAGTTGGCAACGAGGTGGTGAAACCTGTAAACACACTGTTATATACTTGTTTTCTATATATCAAATGTGTCCATGGTATGAAAGTTCCTGTTGATCTTCTGATGTGGTTTCACCTTTTCAGTGGTGTAGGGAGGGGGTGGGGGACAGTGTCTAATCGTTTGGATGGGACAGAAAACCTGAGGTCCAATGTACACATTAGCATGCACGTAAAAGATCCTATAACAGTTTGAATTCAAATAAGAGTTGGTAGTCCACTGTCCTGACAAAATTTCCCTCATAGCACACTATATAGGCCGTCTTCATTAGCCCAGTTGGTACAGAAAAGTAGGACAATCTTGGACAATCAAAACTACATATAAGGGTTGTACTCTGATCTTACCATTAAAGGGAACTAACCAATGGTTAGTTTGATAGGATTCAGACAACTGACTATTTATTAATATCCTTACACATACTATTTAGTAAGGGACTAGTTTTTTCATGAATGAGATAAAATGTTAAAGTAATATTGCAAGGCCAATGTATTAATTATGTTTTACCTGATTCTGATAAATCTGATATAATGACATCATCATCATCTAGTGTTTCTATTGGTTGGCTTTCTTCATCTGATAAATCAACCAGTTCATTCTCGTACTTCTTTAAGAACGTATCTAATTTCTTCTCTGTAACCATCAGGTGTTCTTTCTGTTTAAAATGTTTTTGTAATTCAGCTAATGACTTCAAAACCTGAACCTGACCAAAACAATAGAAACAAATAATGCACAAAACACTAGAATATAGCAGCATTATCCACGATTAGATAAAGAGCTGACAGTTCTCGCTATAATAGTTAAGAAATAGATAATGAAAAGAGAATATGCTGAAAATTTCAGTCAAATTACGTCACTCTGAGTTGAGATAACATTGTTACAATAACACAGTAGCCTCAATTGTCATTGCTACCATTGTTATGATAATAAACAAAGTCTTGATTATCCATTTTTACTGCATATCATCAACAGCCATTGAATCGCAGATCGCATATAAATCTGTTGATGGCATCGAGAATTGAGTTGGATGTTGGTAAGTTAATTAATGTCTAAATTAATAATATGTATAACATTTAAGGTCTAAAAAAAGAGCTGCATTAGTCAGATTTAGCTCTTGCATAATGTATTTTTAATATATTTACACATTGATTTAATGATTAACCCTCAAACAGGTTGGTGTGAGGTGACCGATTGACCAGATGCGTGTGCTTTAGATCATAATGATCAGCTAATCTCTACATTCATACCATATGTTAGACTCAAATGACCTAGTTGTACCTATTGAATGAACATTACACACACCTATTTTTACTACTTACCTGTAATTTTCTATGTTTAGTTTTTCGTGCTGCTTCAAAAGCTGCTAAGTAAGATTTATTGATTTTATTATAACCTAGATTTAGATGTTCTTCTGCGTCTGCTATATTTAACCATGTTCTACAAGTCTACAATAATTATCAACAAACTCTATAAATAACTGATTTACATAGCGCCAACAATTAAACTCAGCGAGCTGCTCTCGGGCGCTTTGCATAAGTACAACAATCACAACACATTAATCCATAAAAAAGGGCATAAACAAAAAACTGAGAACATAATTTAGTACACAAGGTAAAGTCTGACACAAACACAGCTAGAACCATAATCTATCAGTTTTATATTCGATTAAAAATTTGGGTTTTGAGATAATTTTTAAAACCTTTAATAGAATTTGCACTTTGGATTCGTTTGATATTGAATTCCATAACATCAGACCACCGACTGCGTAAGATCTATCACCAAAGTTGGTTTTTGAAAAAGGATTAATGAAGATGGCTGATTGTGATCAAAGGGTTCTGCAAAAGGTTTATTGGCGTTGAGATAATCTCTAAGGTACTGAGGTGAAGAATCGTCATTTAGAGTAGAATATGTAATAGACAGTACTTTAAAATTGATAGGTTGACGGACTGTAGCCAATGGAGATATATAGACATAGACGAAAACGTTTATGTATATCTAAGTGTGTAAAATGCCACTATTTGTGAGAAAATTTAATCATACAGAAACATCTGAGGCTGATACATGCCAATATCGAATATGAGGATAAACCTATATTTTAAGTTTCGTCATAATCGGAAAAGAATTGTGACCTGTAGAGAGTCCACAAACAATTGTGGACGGACAGGGGCGACTGCATAATATGCCCACATGAAAATGTGGACGTATAAAAAGATATTTTATAGGATATTGAATATTAGGATATTTTCTATATTTAAATCTTTATATAATTACCTGTTCTAGATTATTAGTATGACAAGTTAATTCCTGTTTATAGTATGTAATAGCTTGTGTATATTGTTTATCATCATAGTATGTCTGAGATAATGATACATATATTGGTACCATTTCTTCATCTTCTAAACCCAGATCCGTAGCACATTCAAGCTGAAAATAAAATCTAAGAAAGGTAAATGTGAGCAGCTAGAAACATGTACAGTCAATGAATGTACATCCACTACAAACAAGCATGAATATGCATTTTGATAGGATGTCTTTTTTCAGCTTAAGACCACACACACAATCTTAGCAAGTTTGAAAATATCAAGAGCTTGACCTGTCGAGCGAATACAAACCCAGTGAAAAATCGCCATGCAAGTCTCAAAAACTGACCTGTAGAGAATTGTGGATAGGTCAATGGACAGACAGGGTTGACAATAAAAATTTCCTATGTGAGATATGGGCATACAAAAATGTATCAAAATACATGAAAAAGTCTGGAAATAAGACACAATCTCTTACTGACATTTTACCAGGATTTATCGAGTACTAGCGTTCTAATGTAGTTATAATCTCTAGCAACTGATGGCATTGAGAGTTGTTTATGCTTTTTGTAATTTATATAACATTTAAAGCCTAAAGAAAGACCTACAATAGGCAAATTTATCATAGCTCTTACATAATTCATCTTTAACAAAAAATATTCTGAAAACAATGGCAGATGGCTCATTGAGAACATTGCTGACTAACAGACCAGGAAATCGGCAACTGGATCCCGCTGTTGACGAGAATGTTCTTTTGTAATTCCAACATGGCTTCCCTTATCAGCTGTGCTGGACAGAAGGCATAAGAAAACAATGGTGTCTTTTTGTTCAGAAAGGGCAAAAAACTTAATACAAATTCAAAGTAAGAGTAGGCCGTAGAGCCATAGTCCAGGCAAAATTTCCTTCACTAACAAGTTCCCTTCAATAGGCAGGCTAGTGCAGCAATGTAGGACATTAAAGCCCATTTCATACACAGTCTAAAATACCTCCAGTACAAACATGAATTTACCATTTTATGATAATATTCCAGAGCTTGTTTACAGTTATTAGCATCTACGGAACAATCAGCCAGAGTTTCATAGAGTTTCATTCGACATTTTTCATCTACAGCTGTCTCCAAATCCTGACTTGACTCTTCCATTTTAGTTGCTGCAGTTAAAGAACAATAATTGATATTCAGACTTTAAGTATGAGTCATTTGCCATTTCTCTAACCTTTCATGCAAAAGGAATACCATATTCATCTAAAATTGTCAAAAGCAAAGTGTTGGCATGAGAGAAAGGTTGTCGGTAATTTTTCATGTTTGATTGGCAGCACTGCTAATCAAAAAGTCCAATTTTGCCAAAATTGATTAGCAGTTTACCAATTTCAACATAAAACATCTAAGCGTGGGAAATAATGCAAATGAGTTAGTTGACAACCTATTGAGCAAAAGACATAGAACTAATTATGTTTTGACTTTCTTGAAATTTTGAAATTCTCACTTTAATCCATAACAAATGATTAGAGATTTCATTCTTAGATTTTTTTTAAAACTGCTACATGTTGCTTTGAAGGTTTGTGAATGTTATTGTTATGTAGACTTTTGGTTAGGTCTTATGTCTGAAGCCAATTTTTGGCAGTAGCTTCCAAAGCCCCACTTATTCTAATTGTTGTTTCTTCGTAACGTTAGAAATCCTTGTTAATAAACAAATGTCTGCTTTTTTTCGTCTGTTAATAAATTTGTTCAATCAGAAACACACGGAAATTAACGAATAAAGTTGATTAACTTATTCTAATTGTTGTTTCTTCGTAACGTTAGAAATCCTTGTTAATAAACAAATGTGCCTGCTTTTTTTCGTCTGTTAATAAATTTGTTCAATCAGAAACACACGGAAATTAACGAATAAAGTTGATTAACTAGACACACGCAATATAAACAATAATATTTTACAGGAATTCTTACTTTGATTTCTCATTTTATAATACATTTACATATATTTATTTTTATATATTTTATTTACAATACGTGGGGGATACACCAGATTTATTTTTTTCAAATTGAATACTGATATAATTACTCGAAATTGTTCTTGCAACATGAGTGGTTACACTTGATTCGCTATTTCCGGTTTAATAGTCCCTATTCATAGAGTTATGTCCCTGTATTATATAGTATTATATAGTTACATTTGGGTAGTTCGAGAAGAAAATGTCACACGGAGAATGCCGTTTTTATTATAAAATTTTATTTGTTATTTGATACGTTGAAAGTGATGAGAAAGCCTTTTAGTCTTCAAAATATGGATAAATCTTCGAGTCAATATCCAAAATGACAGGCATATTAATGATTTGAAGTTACTGCAAATCAAAAACATTAGATTTTAATTTTTGATTAGCAACGAACAAAATATGTATTGCAAATTGCACTGCAATACTGGTTGTGGGCAGCCCTGCAAGGGAGAGGGAGAAATGGGGTTTAACATCCACTCGACACAAACTAGGTCATTTCAGGACAAGTGTTGACAAAAAGTAAAATATCATTTCTTTTCAACATTAAAGAAGAAAAAATTCATGAAATCTCAATCTTACTACGGTCATATTGTAGAATATAGTATATCATAGTGGTCTGAACCCTTTTGTTAAAGTAGACACAAGTTCTCTGCCTTATGTTGCTTTTTTTTTGAGTAATAGAGATTGAAATTCTATCACGGAAAATGGTTGTTTTTCCTTTTCAATCATACCTGCTTTATATAGTTTATATAATTGTTGAACATCTTGTTCTTGAGGTAATCCAAGTTTCTTGGCTTTTTTCAAACTATTCTTAGCCGTTTCATAATCACCTATTTTAATCTGAAGCTAGAAAAGATAAAAGATTTGATAAGTACCAATAGTCTGACCAAAAGAGAAAGAGAAAATTGGGTTTTATGCCAACTTGACAGAAACTAGGTCATTTCGGGACTAACACATGGTTGAACTTTATTTCAATAATTCACTTGCATGTAGCGGTCTTTAAACAGTGGGGGGGGGGGGGGAACTGAGGAGTCTTTATTTGGATTTTTTTAACTGTCAGAGAAGTTTGACTAGTTAGTGAGTCTTCACCATACTCATCAACTCACCGTGGCTTCCATACCTCTTGAGAAGACGGCTATAAAACAGAGATTAAAATTCAACAATCCATGATGCACACAGACATTTCCTGATCTTTTCCAGGGAGACTAACCTGAGCTTTCTGTAAAAGACAATCACTCTCCAGATGTTTATCTTTTAGTTTCAATGCATTTTTCTGGGCATCATCTAGCGCTCGTAAAGCCTGACTCATATTACCACATTTTTGATACATATTACACAGAGCATTCTGACAGCGATATACATCATGGTACAGTTGATATTTTCTACAATTACAAAATACGTGCTATTAGTAAAAACTCAATAAAATTAAACTTTCCAAAAGTGACTACTATATTATTCAAAACATTTTGCTCATGTGCATATCAGGTCAGAAATGTTCAAAGAAAACCAGAAATCTCATGGTTAGCGAGGCATACCCTTATCTCCTGGTGAAATATGTGCCATGGTCTAAAATCAAAATGGGTGACGCTGCCTTACCCAAGATCCAGAAAGTTTGTTTTTATATGATCATATACATGTACTGGTAACTAAATGTGTACTCGATAACTACATACTCTATTTGTAAAGAATGTTTTTATACAACTTACTGGGCTATAGAAATGGCTCGTTTGAAATATTCAGCACTATTTTTAACTTCACCTCTACCGTCATATACTAATCCTGTTGAGAAAACAAAAATTAAACAGATAAGCCAATATGAATTACATTTGTGTCACTAATACATTTCAAGCATTTCTATAAATGTTAATGATAACTATTTGGACAAAAAGCAACGTTAACGTTGGTCATAGATTGAATTATGGATAATATGTAACAAGACATAGTCATCAATATCCTGCGCTACATTTGTTTTCATAGAAACACAAAAATCATTGATACTGAGAAATTTCTCATTAGCAAAAGGTACAGCTACTATAATAGGTTGATGTCAGTACAAAGTTTCAGAAAGATATCTTGAACTATTTATAAGATCTGATACAGTATGCTCATCTGGAAAGAGAGAGAAATTGGATTTAACATACACTCGACACAAGGGAATTGCAGGATTAACACATTGTTCAATTTAATTTCAATAATTAGTCTGCACATGGGGATCTTTAGCAGCGGGAGGAAACTGTAGAAAACCCACATGGTTGGACCCTACTCATCACGTACCACCAAGGAATCGAAACCACGCCAAATGATTCAATGACAGACCTTATCATGCAGCGTGCATGTGTAAACCATTCGGTCAACCCCCCCACTTTACTTCAATAAGCATACCACATGCATATACTTAGAATATAACTTAGTACTTTACATAATATTCAGTAATCTAACCCAAATTAAGGAATAATCTTTCCTTCATCTCCATGTAACTTTCTACTTTAGTTGTTGGTTTTAATCTTTCACAAACTTCTAAACTTTTTAACAGACTGTCTTCAGCTTTCTTCAATATCTCCAACTGGGGACCTCGACTTTGTGTTGCTTCTGCCTGACATAGGTAGGTTCGACCAATTGTTGCCCAAGCTCTTTGTTCTTCTAATATATCATCACATGACTTGGCTAAGTCAAGATGGCGTGTCTGTAAACTGATGGCTTTATCGTACTGCCCCATTGAGCAGTAACATTCTCCAATCTTACGACATGCCACCGCTTCACCAATGACATCATGTAATGTTTCACTAATGGATCTTTCTGTTTCATGCTCTGTGATGGCATCTTCATATTTTTCTGCAATCCAAATCAAAAACTGACATAAAATTTAATAATAGCGCAGAGCACAAACATTATTCTAACAAATTACTTTAAAAAGCTACCATTTGATAACAAATATTGCTGGTTCCATGTTTTAATATTCAATTGACATACTGGTTAAAAGTATTATTAAGCACAGAATGTAGGGATGGGAATGTAGGGTGTGGCATCCCACTAAATTACCCTTGGCAAATACGAGCTGTAATAAATATGTCAGCAAATTGATGCATCGTAATCGATAAATTTCAGTCAGATTAGCAGAACCTATTAGAGACTTATTTCATACCCTGTTACTGTAAGTGCACGCTAATGTGTACATAGGACCTCAGTTTTTTGTCCCAGCTGAACAACTGGACGCTGCAGTCCTCTACCAGGCCATCTATCCTACACTACTGATAAGGCCAAACCACCCTGGAAAATCTATTACTGCGCCACCTCCACACCCATCCATTATCCATGTTATTGAAGTTTAAAACAACACTCACCATAATCAGCTAATATTTTACCAATATAATTACTTAATGTAGCCACTTCTTTTAGATCATTCCTTTTCTCGGCTTTCTTCTTACTTCTCCTGAGGTCTGTAAAATAATTTTTCACACACTAGACAAAGTTTCTTTGAGTTTTTACACATGTGAAATATTTTACACATATAAACAACAAAATGATTAATTCAATAGTAGACAATACAAATAAAATATAAGCGCATACAACCAGATTAAATCATTATGAATAATTGACATAATGAAAAATGAATTGACATGGGGTTTAACACCCTACTGTTCTGCATATACCATACAGTCTTCTACAAAGGAAATTCTGAATGGACAGTGGCGCCTACTCTTATATCGAATTCCAACTGCCAAGGGATCTTTTCCGTGCCCTCCAATGTGTACACAGGGCCTCAGTTGTCCACCCTATCCAAACAACTAGACAGCTGTCCAAGTCAGGACCTTCATCCTGCACCACTGGCAAAGGGAAACCACGCTGGAAAATCTCAAACTTTCTTGGCCAACATACACGTATGGAGAGGACCTGAGACCTCCATTAGTTTAGTTAATTCAATGTTTTGCACTTCGATATACCACCCTTTAGTAGGGTGACACGTGTACTCTACAGAAAGTTGGACTCAACACGGCTAATGTCACATGTGCACGCTTCAGTGGCTGGTTCTCGAGACTATGAATAGCAAGCGGTGGAGTCTATGAGACTATAAATAACCATGTCACGTGCAAATCTCTACAAACATATCAACTATAAGTATAAGTATAACATTTGTAAAAAAACTATTGCTGACAATGGTCATAGCTTATCAAGTACAACATAATTGTTTATTTAGTGACTATAAATGTGCGAAACTGATTTAAGGCTTGGTATATATTATATAAATATATATTGTGACGTGTAATTGTCAAGATATTTATTTATGATGGGTCACCCTACCTTTAGCAGTGAAGTTTTTGATAATACTGTTGTTGGTGTTACTGTTTGGTAATAATGGGGGGGGGGGCGATTTGTCAGTAGACCTATTTTGATGATTCAGCAGATGCTGTAGGCCTACAGTTACAGTCCATCAGATGCTGTGCAGTAGTTATTGAGCTAACTAGTAACTATGTCTTAATTAATAATTAAATATAAAAATATGCAAATTATATTATGGTATTAGTAGTAGTGGGGAGTGGGAACAGAACAGTTCATCCTACGGCCGTTTCATCTCGGGCTGTTTCATGTTTATGCCTGCCATGGAACTAGAACTAATTTGATTTTTCTGTTTCATTTGGACAATTTGGTAGATTCAAAGATTGATTGTCATTTTTGCAAATTGTCGAAAACTCTACCAATTCCCCATCAATTCACTGACTCACTTTCTAATTCTTTCAAGTCGTCTTTATCCATTGCATTATGATACAAACGATGAAATTAAATCCGATGATTTGATGGCAATTACTCAAGCGATACCCAGTAAAATTGATCGAAAAATTAATCCAAAATATTTCAAGCCGCCATTTTTGTATTTCCCGGATTTTCTTACCGGAAATATTCTTCAGCGCATGCCCATACTTATTGCGTAAAATCTATTAAAGGGAGACAATCTAAAGATACTCTCTAAAGCCTGAGTTAATATTGGTATTTAATATGTAAACAAATAGCAAAATACACAAATAGGTTGTGACTTGCCACTTGAATGTCCTTGTATCTTAACAAATTAGGCCTATATCGGATTTTCTTTCTTATTTTAGATCTAACAAAAGGATTTGTCTTAGTCAGATTAATAATTTAATCAAAATTGATGTACAACACAAAAGAATGAAATGTACAAATTGGTTCGATAGTGATAGGATTTTAAAAAGGCTGAATCTTCGAATTTTCACCTTGGTTGTTGAGCTTACAGTCTGAATCTGTACATAGTAGGACCTTTTTCAGCATGTAACAGATAGTTGCTTATTATAAATGTTTTATATCTCCGAGATATCTGTATGGATTGTCGAGGATTTTGATGGATTTTTTTTTATAGCAGTTCCCTAAATCCCTTTATTTATAATTCTTAGAGTGCAATATACATGTATAGACATATAGCCAATAATATTAAATTATTGAATCAATTTTTACACCCACAAACTTTCCAAATCCGAATCCAATAAATTTGCTTTTCGACAGAACTGATAGTGATGTGTTTGTTTTTAGCTACAATTGGATGCCTTTAGTTTAATCTTGCAAACTTAATTTCTTCATTTAATGTATGTAACATCTTAGAAATAAGTGAATCTTATATATTAGCACTCATTAAACATATCTGTCCCAACGTAATGAAACAGCTTTCGTTTATAATTTATATGCAAATATTGTCAGTAAAGTTAATCAAGCAATATCTTGAGACACACAGAGTTGAAAGATGAGGTTTCTTATCTAAGGAGATCCATTGCACTCGGAGGGTTGTTAAATAAATTGGTACTGTAGTCAAAAGAAGTGAAATGGACGTAGCTGATTCATAGGACTGAAACCTAAAATTCTGTGTCTTTTATTGTTATGTTATTCTTTTTCAGTAATTGGGCAAAATAAATATAAGAAGATTAGGCCTAATTAGTGATGAAGATATAAAAGGAAAGAATGACAACACAAGGAAATAAAATCAAACTGAAAGATCTGGTTGATATAACAGGAGCTCTTTCAAAGATAATTTGTAAATCATTTGGACCAAGATGTCGCCAAACTCTTCTTTCCACCTCCACAGGTAAAATCATGATCACATCAGATGGATTTCAGATTCTCAGATCTTTAAATATCGGACATCCTGTTGCTAAGGTCATAGTTGAAGCTTGTGAAAAACAGCACAGTAACCATGGCGATGGTGTCAAGACATTTCTTTTGCATCTATCCACATTCATGCAGTGTTTAGACATAATTTTTTTAGATTATGAAAACCTTTCTTTGAAGATTTCCAGACAAATTCCCCAGTTTATAGAAGAGACATTATCAAACTGTTTCAAGACATTAGCATTAAAATCATTTATTCTGGATTCAGACTCCAAGTCATCAGACATTTTAAATCACTTCAAGTGTGTTATTATAACGACTTTATCAACTCATTTTAGTAAAAAACAAAGTCAGCTGTTCTCAGAAATGATTATTGAAGCCATTAACAACATGTCTTTCGATTTCAGGGATATTTTAGATTTAATTAATTTCTATGTCGACTATTTTGATTTGCTCCATATTAAATGCAGGCAATCTTATTCAAAGTCGAAGATCATACCAGGAATTTTACTCCGTGACTTCACTGTACGACCTCATGACACCTCAGAAAAAAATCTTAGATTTGTGATTCTACAGAACTCTATTGAAGGAAACACTGAAGAAAAACCAGATGAAATTATACAGGTTTCCATGGACACAGATTTAGATTCCTGTTTTATGGAGAGAATCAAGGCAGCTGAAATTTTTCTCAAAAAATTGGCAAATGATGAAATTCAACTAATCTTTTGTAATCAGAAAGTTCCCTCATATGTGATATCCCTATGTAACAAGTATAAAATCAGTGTTATTGGATACCTGGATGACAAAGACATAAAATTTTTAGAAATATTAACCAATTGTTCATCGCTATCCAGTATTTATGAAAATATTACAGATGTTTCAGTAGGAGAGACATTATATGAAAGAGTGAATTATTATGGGAAGTATTTTATAAATTTGACGTTTAAAAACCCTCTCATAAAAACATTTTTGCTCTGTGCACCGACAGATGGACTGGTGTATGAATTATCTTCCCTATTTTATAAAACGTTAAAAACATTACAAACAGCTTCAAATGGAACCAATTACAATTATCCAAGCAAATTATTTATGCGGGAAACAAACCCAAAGGTAGAAAAAACTGGAACTGTACACAGTAAACATTTGTTACTAGAAAATGTAAAAGTTGGTAATTCAGATCAAATTAACAGACTTGGCACCCTTGAAACTAATGATAACTCTAAAAAACTCTTTCTGATTTCTGGTGGGGGATATTTTGAATTTCAGATGGCAAAACTACTTAAAGAGTCATCAAAGAATTTCACCAATCAACAGTCTGGCATGCTTTGTAAAATTCTGAGCGATATCTTATTGTGTATCCCAGAAGCCCTCCATACGAATTTGTGCTTGAATAATGCCACTAATAAGCGGGAATATATTCAAAAGTTACAAACTGTATTAAGCTCTGATGAGAATTTGTGTTTGAATCCTCGTGGTGAAATCAAGGACTGTAGTTCTTCACTGCCAAATGGTTGTCTGGAATCTTTAAATCTTAAAATAACCACTTTATGTAATGTTCTGCAACTTATTCAACAGTTGTTAAGACTTGATATGGTAGTTGGAATAAATAAAATTTGATGTTTAACTCTTAATGTAATGTTCAGCAACCTTTTCAGCAATTATTTCTCCTTCCATATAGGTGGTAGACCACCATTAAATTTCACCATATGGATACTCATTATTTATAGTTTGACTATTTATTGCAATTCTCTCTTGCATGGCCATGTTTGTTCATATTTTGGTCTTGCATTGGAGACAAGGTTATGAATTAACATTTTTTTTACCAGGTTTTGGTAAATATTCATGGCTTAGAGGTTTAGAGCATACAGAAAACCAGAGTTTAGAAGTTGGTTACAGTGAATATGTACGCCGGATAATTACATGTTTTTAGTATGCTATTTCAACGTACAAATTTTGTAGCAAAAAATGGTCATTTGTTGCTCTGTCTGTTTGGAGAAGCGTTCAGTCCAATTAAAGTTTGGAACCGGGCAAAGAGACTAGGACTACCATTGAAGTCAATGGGGAAGTTGTGGTCTACATCCATCATTACCTCCCTTTGACCAAGAAACCAGCATTATCAAAAATTTCAGATTATCAAAGGCATCCGCGCCTTTTCAGGTTTCATTCTGCTATTTAGTTTATTGCCTTAAATAATGTAATATCACACATAGTCTAAGGGAAATAGACTATAAAATAAAAGTAGATAATAAAAAACATAAACAACAACACCCACAACAAAACAACCACAAGACAATGATGTATTATTAGTGTACTTGTAATGTGTTGTGACCCCAGCTGACCTCACCGGGTTATTTGAATTAACCTGTTACTGTATAACCTCTTGACCTGACCAAGGAATAAGCTGTTACAATGCATGGCTTACGTACCTAGTTGCATAAGGTTATTATAAAGCCATTTACCTATGATGGGTACGGAAATTATATTCTCAGGTAGTGACGTCAAAATAAAAGGTAAACCTGTACTACAAGATTAAAGGATCAATGAAGCATATAAGATAAAGTACAAAGTCCAGCGATTTACCTGGGCAATCAGAAATGAAATAGGGTTTAACGTCCTATTTCTTGACCCCTGGATCTGGAAAACGAGATGACTGTTTTGTTCCCTGTATCATTAAGCACTGAATCATTGATTACCCTAATACTTTTTCTGATAAAACATTATTGAAGAACCGTGGATTGTCTCCCTTTCCCGGTGTCACCGTTTGACTCGTTGCCCTGTATGAACTGGTTCCAAACCTTTTTTAGGTCCAAAAAATGTGACCGCATCCATAATATTTTTGCAAGTAACAGAGCAAAAATAAAAAATAGACTTATTAATAATTAATAGAATTGCGGAAATACATTTAGAACTGCAGAACCTAATCAAAGTTGCCATGACTAACGTCTCTTGTTGTAGATATAAAAGTTGATTCCGAGCCGATCTGGACGCCCTGTGAAACCGAAACCAAGCTTTCCGTTATATGAGTAATATTGTTCAGAGCTAAAATTAAACTAAGATACACTAAATGTACCACAAAAACACTAAATCCTCGTTTTTTTTATTATTTTAAAAACAAAGAATAGAAAGGCGTGAGATAAGAGAAAAACAAAACCACAACGCAGTATTTATTTACTATTCTTTAAGTCTACATGACCACACAATAAAACGAGTTTGTGAGTTTTTTTGTTGTTTTTTTATTAAAGAAATGGTTTGCATAAAGCAAGAACATATTGTAAGCGCCCAAACAACCAGGGGTAATCTATAAGCGTGAGAAAGGGTCGATGACCACAGCAGGTAAAATAACCCAAGCTTGATCAAGCGAACGCATATTAGCTCATCCACATCAGATACTAGTGTCAAGTATATATTAAGCCTTATTAAAATGTATATAGACGGGTGGGAATTTGATCTACATAAGTATAGTCACGACAAGAAATATTAAATTGGACCCTGTTCGTAAACATATCTTTGGTTCAAGTATAACACTGTGAAAATCTCCCACCGAATTTTTACATCGGTTTTAAACCAAGAAAAAAGTTTAATCAAAGTTCGATAATATATTCAACATAACCTCAAATTATTGAAAACCCTGCTTAGAGAAATGAATTTAGCACTAACGTTCGTTAACATGCTCTTTGCAAACCTCTAAAATTATAGAGACTGGTCAGGACACCTGCGATTCAAGCAAAATCAAACTAACTCGAAAACTGATACAACGTTTTTAATCGTAAACTTAAACACAAAAACGTCCGTATTTCAGCAATCTATACCCCGAATTGACTCAAATTAGAAAAACCTCAATTTAAAAATTATGTACCTGCAAATCTGCCCATCGTAGGTCTTTATTTTGGCTTCAGAAGTTATATAAATTATCTAGATCATTACATGGTGGAGGTTAAAACGGATTAAAACACGATTGCCATTTAAAAATCTAATTTAAAAATGGCGAAGCGAATAAGACAACTGGTAGAATTTGTTCTCTTTAAATTAATAATTGCATTGTATTATATTTTTAAATAATTATTGGCTTCACAAACATGTATTGGATGGAAGTCAGATCTCATGCACTCAAATGAATGATTGATAATTAATTGTTATTCTTGGTAAGACAAACGCCTTAACTTCACGAGAAGGCAAACGTCATTATTTACTACTTATAGATAAGAAGTTAGAATGCACAGTGTGAAAAGGAAGCAAAGAAGACGATTAAAAATACTAGACGATCACAAGGCTATTAAGATTATGTAGTAAGAATAGAGTGCATCGGTCATACGTAGGATGTGACGACAGGTTTTCAATGTGTGTCCACTCTCCATGTCTGACAGACGAGTCATGGTGCTACAATCGAGGCTAAACCTCGCATAACAAGTATCTTTGTTACGATAATAAACAATGTATGCGGCATCTTGTCAAAGCTTGAAACGGTGACAACTTCAATACAGCAAGAAGGCCCAGCTCTTTATCTAAATCTTACATAATGCTTCTTTAACGAAAGATGATCTCCCGCGAGAGTCCCTTTAAGATCTTTTCCGCTTACCTTTATCAACAGATAAAAGGCGAGCCCATTAATAATGTACTATTATAGATAAATAGTTTTTGTGTAGAATTTCGCTGCCCTGGCCCATTCCAACCACGCACGCTTTTTATAGCAATCAATAAAATCAAGAACAGTACCCCAGTATTAAGTACATTAATCTTATAATCATTTGAGCATCCATATACATAAGTCCCAAGACGGACGAAAAGTACTTTAAAATGTTATTAAACCAGTGTTGAAATCAGTTTTTGTCGGCATACCTTTTATCTTTTTATCATTTACCGTGAAACAAAGTAGTGCAGCTTTGCGGTTGTACTTATAATTTTGGACATTTTTTCTACATATCGGTGTATATTAATCGTCATAGAGACTCGAATTATCACGCAAGGATAGGCACTGACAGTATTCAGTTTAATATCCCTACAGGTCATTTGCGTGTAAAGTACATGGCTGTATAAATGGGTATATATGAATAAACAAATGAATGAATAGGTTGCCTGTCCTGAAACAGTAATTGGGTTCATCCAAAGAATAAAAACCTTTTTTGTAAGCTCCATGTTTCATGCGGTTGCTCAGTGTATGATGCGTTGGATCACTAACCAGGGTCTAGAGTTCGATCACGGTGCAAGATAGAGAGTCTGACGAGGCCAGTATCGTCTTCAGATGGAATAAGAAACCGCGGTCACGTTTCCACGCTGGCGTGCACGTAAAAGAACCGTTGACATTTAAAAGAGAGAGAATGGGAGACAGACAGAGAGAGTCATTTCGGGAATAACAAATTATTCAATTTTATTTCAAATTTTTGAATTTTTGCGCGTAGGGGTCTAGTGTGAGGCGACCCTACAGCTTGTCACGAAAAAGCTCCCACCCCTCCCCGGTTGTATAGAAGTTGATATAACGACTGTCATCGTATCCTGTATTTGTTTAAATCACAGTTGCGCGGGCAAAATTCCCCTCATGGCACACAATATGGCGTACACCCGTCTTCGTTATCCCGGTCGGTGCACCAGGGCGTTTTAAGGATTATCATGGCGGAGGCTATACTATTTTAAGGGCCCTCTTTCGCTGGGGTGGGGGTCTTGATTGGTGATTTTCATGTCAATGCAATGACTACATTCTTATTCAGTAGTGGATTTGACAGTAACAGTGTATAGAAAACGATTGACTCGAACTCGGGGTCCTTTCCCATGGCCAGAGGGGCCCGTGTGTCAGACATGGGGCCCTTTTGCCTGTCTTTAGGGTCCTCCCTAACGAGGGTACATTTTCATTTTTCTTATCGGTTTTAGCAATTTTCTCCCGTTTTATAACTTTGATAGTTATTTGGAAAATATCTACATATAGGCTTAAGTAAATCATCTCTCCAATCATGACTTCTAGTTCGACTGACAGGGAATTTTTAAGTGCATTATGTGTACCTCTGTTTATCGCCATATCCGAACGGGATAGACACAGTGACATGGGCGGCATTTTTAATAAGTGCCTCACCCTTGCTTTCACGTACATTTGTTTAACGGGGAAGTCCCAGGACCCTGTAAATAACAGTACGTGTGTTTATATGGTGGCGATGTAGGTCATTGACCTTGTATAATATAAAGAAATCTTCTAGCCATCTGGAAGTGCAATATTTGAGATACAATGTTGTGAATATTGAAATGAAGAAAACAATAGAACTGACTGTCACCTATCAATAGTGTGATAATTACATGTATTTAGCTCATAACTTCAGACATGTGGAAAGATATCGGTAAGGATACGCCATAAGGGTAGGCCATAGTGTCGCTGCACGGGCAAAAATTCCTCATAGCATACTATATGGTGTATGTCCGTCTTCATGCACCCAGTCAGAGCAGAACAGTAGGACGTTAAACCCCATTTCATTTGTAAATGCAGGTAGACAGCCATAGCAGCTTGTGTATAGTACGTGGTTCTCAACCCTTTTTCGTCAACGGCACACCTTGGAACACATGAACAAATAGCGGCACACCTAGCTACATATATATGAAAAATATATGAATTTTGCAAGTCATAGAAGACATATAACTATAGACGCCGACTAGTCGTAAAAACATAGAATGACTCAAACTCAATAAAGAAAAACACAGCTATGAACTTACTTTATTGCAGTGTTTCGATTTTCATCACTCAAAAAGATGGCTTATTTAGTGAGAAATTTTTAGTGTGCCGTTCAAAATTTTGCGGCACACTAAGGAAGATCTCGTGGCACACCTGTGTGCCGCGGCACACTGGTCGAGAATCACTGGATAGTTATACCGGGGTGCATGCCTTAAATCAACTGGGGTTCCTTAACAAAGTATAAAAGGCATTTGAAAAGAAACAAAATCGCAACGTAGTATTTATTTACTAGGTACATAGTGTTTACCAAGTGTTTCGAAAATAGTATGCATATTCTACTTCCTGCACGACATCCGCCAGTTACACTTCCTCAATCGGCCAACAGTGCACTGAATCTGAGAAGTGCGTAATGAATCAGACAGATTATGTCAGTAGGTCATTAACTTCCATCTCGCGTGACACACAACTCGGTCAAGCATCTATATTGGTTTTGTAAAAAGTATAATATATATCTAGTATAACCTATTCACTGAATGTAATAAATAATGACATGACTATGTTCACGTGATTTGTTTAATTATGATGTCGGTACACATTATAGAAGTGAAATGAAATGGGGTATAGTATCCCACTTTTCTTCTCCGAATGCGCTAATGAAGACGCGGGTGCTATGGCGGGGGGGGGGTGCCCAGACAGAATATCCAACTGCCAAGAGATCTTTTGCGTGCAGGCCAATATGTACACGGGACCTGGGTTTTTCGTCCCATTCGAACGGCTATACGGTGTTCCTGTCGTAACCTATGTTCTGCACCACTGGCAGAGAGTGACCACGTGGGAAAATCCCGATGAACCTCCTCGACCAATGAAGGGATCGAACATGAGACCTCCAACATCTTACACATCATAGAAAGAGCGTGGAATATTTTGAAACCAATAGTGAGAGTGAACCGCATCGCAGTCAAATAGAAACCGGGCGACAAATATGCGGACAGGACAAAATACAGACATCATCTCGACGTGCATTTATAATACTCTAATTCCATGGCCAAATCAAGTGATTGGATACGTGGGGTTATATATATGGAATAACATGTGTCATAACAATACACAGAGAGAAAATAAGGATATTAAAACTAACATATAATTTCGGTGTGGGACGCAAATGTACGTTGACGCTTCAATAAATAAAAGCAGAGTCGGGGCCAGATTTCTTTATAAAGAAAGGGCAATCCCTCCGTAAGCATCAAACAGTATACTGATTTAAAAACGGTGTACAGCTGCACAACTGACATACATAGATCAGTGAGCTGCACACGGAGAACTCATGGACTTTGATAATACATCTCAGCGGAAATATTTGTAGTGCACAAAGAGACCAGGTGTATCCAAACGAATACATAAAAATTCAATATATTCCTTTTTCATTATCTTCTTTCAAACTACTAAAATGTCAGCTCTTGATATAAATTTTTCATATTGAATCTTTAACATTTTGCAAGAGCTAAATCTATTGCAGGTCTTTCATTATGCCTGCAATGTTATCTAAATTATTAATTAGACATTAACTTATCCAGACCATAATAAACACTCGATGGTATCGCTAGCCTGTGATATTTATTGGATTACGTTCCGATTTGCTGTTCGACTTCCATTGATAATTAAATCGAAAAATGTATAATAGAGACCATGTGTTTTTATCATACCGACTTTAGTAATGATATTCGGGGCGAGCCCCATTATATAACCGCTAACATCTCGGTTTATAGTGGATCAATTTGACTACTATTTTCAGCAAATCCCCATTACATTATGGGTTTTTTAACTATTATACCGAGAATTGCCAACCCTTTATTTAATCTCCCATAATGTATCTTTAATCATAAAGCTTAATATCAGCTCCACCATCTCTCTCTCTCTCTCTCTCTCTCTCTCTCTCCGATAACTCCATTGATCAAAGCTACTAGCTTTTATCACGAATCGGTCCTTGGAGGCCCTTAAGGTCAGAGGGATTTTACACCATAGATTCAAGAACAGGTGGTTTAATTCCTTGCCAACGTGTGTTATTACACATTGTTAGATCAGGCGCGGTCACTATTGTTTACGTCATCTTTATTTCCGTCGCTGATAAAGATCACCAAAATCAAAGTTTATTGATTGCTGATATCATCTGTATATGAAACCAAATGTTTTAAACTGCCTTCGTATGGTGACAAGGGCCTATATTCTGGCCCCGAGTTCACAAAGCATTCTCAGGCTTAAGTTGAGAATTTGCTCAACTTTCAATCACTGCTTATGAGAAATATCAGGCGCGGATCCATAGGGGGGGCGCACCCGGCGCACGCCCCCTCTATTTTTTGAGGTGGTGAACAATTTTTAGCTCCATATATTCTCGCGAGAAAGGAGAACAAAAATAGTTTAGGTTGGAAATCCTAATTTACAGTGTTAGTATGAAATTAGTCCTTGTGGGCATTTTTTCCACTCAAAAATCACTGTTCCGGGCTTCGCACTCCCAAGTGAGTGCGGCACGCCCCCTCTTGCTGAAAATCCTGGATCCGCCTCTGAATATCTTTGATCCAGAAACACAAATCTTTGTACACAGTTTCTTATTCATGTATGTGATACATTAAAACAGCAAAGGTTTTATAAAGGGCTATATTTTAGTTAAAATAAGGTGAACAAATTTGAGTAAATTCTCATCTTAAGTCTGAGAATGCTTTGTGAACTCGGGGCCAGGTCATTATATGTTAGTATTTTATATAGATTTATTTGTCAGACACATAATATATAAAATCATATTCGCTTTATTAGAACTGATTTGGAGGCACCTCTACACTAATATTGGGGCATCTAACTGTAGTTCCAACTGGCAGGGGTTCTTTAAATGCACGTCAACATGTATACGTCACCGAGGTTTTTCGTCTCATGCGGACGACTAGACATTGCCTTTATCTTACAATTGCATATGGTAATGCATTTGTTAATGCCATATGGTATCTGTAAAAACTGGAAGCTATACCAGATCAAATATTTAAAATGGTGTAGATTTGTTTTCTACCCCAGGGTAATCTTCTACCCTCTTCATTTCAACTTTTAAAATTCGGGTCCGAACCCAAAATACAGTTTGTTTGCATGCACTTTCTCCCGGGAGCTGTGGTGGTTCAGTGAGTGAGACTCTGGATCAGTAAGCAATAGTTCCGGGTGTGATCCCGGTGTTGGCCGATGTCCTGGGGTTTCCCAGCGTTTTTCCCTTCGTCGGTGGTGCGGGTAGGGAGAACTTTGTAAGGACAACATGTAGTCCTTCGGGTTGTATGCAAAACAGGTCTCATATACATATTGGTATGCACATAAAAGAACCCTTAACAGTTGGGCTAAATGTCCCTCATACCACTATGTATGGCTTATGCCCGTCTTCATTATAAAAGGACATTAAGACCCATTTCATTGCCCGACCCAATCAATATACATGTACATATTTTATTGCCACGCCCAAAGCCATTTGATAGAATCAATATCATGCGCAGGCCATGATTATTTAAAGAAATCCTATTCCACAATAACCTGACACAAGTAACGGGTTTTTAAAACAAAATGCTGTAAATCGTGTTCCTAGATCACAACCATTAGGCAATTAAAGCTGATAGCCATAAGTTGCTATATTTTCATATTATGCAGGCTCAATATATGTAAATGTAAATGTGAGTCTGGAATATTATTATACGGCGCCTCTAATTAATTCTAACTTTTATAGTGAATGTATATATTGATCAGCCACCATAGCCCGGAGAGAGAATTTAATAACACTGCTGACAGTAATTATATGATAGGAGTTGGCCTATAATACATGAATACATGTATAGCCAATTGATTTGCGATAACCAAGTTAAAAACATATGGTTAGGCGGTCTACATAGGTATAGGAAATGGCGCTGCGGTTGTAACTTATCCAAAGCATTAACGACGTGTATATGCATAAAAGAAATACACATTGTAGTATCCAAATTTCTGAATACAGAAAAAGACACTGTCTGGTAAACTCATTGCCCCCACCCCACCCCGCCTCACACGACGCAGACATTATCATTTCTATATAAAGAATCTGATCCTATTAATTTTCACAATATCAAAGTATATCAGTGTAAACGTATGTAACAAACATCTTGACATTGTTTAAATAGAATATAATTAGATTGCACAGAAACGTCTTTTTATGCCAGCATACACCATGTAAAGATGAAAAATAGTGCATAGTGCTAAACTTACGAACGCTTAACACAATTTCTTATATACAACTTTGTAAATAGCGTTTTCCTGTTACGTCATTGTACCAGCAAAATATCATAGAAATATAGACAAAATCTACACGTATGTACTCACTACATGAGTGTAAAATAATTTTATATGACCTTGACATGGTATTATTCATTAATTGATGACCTGTAGGGGGATGGTTCGTCGGCTGGAACGATAAATTTATTTTTAGTTATGGTGTTAATTTACCTATGGGCCTTATACAAATTTAGTCCACGATTTCACCTGGCTCTAGGTCATAAGATATAGTGTGTAGAAAAGACATTGCTATGGTATATAATTTAATTAGGGTGGACTTTATACAACATAAACAAAGTTCGTCCAAAAGAAGAACCGTAAGGATACTTATTGGCTTTGTCACGATTCACATAAATATAACCTGTTTTCTGTCAAAAAATAAACAATTGTTTCGTTTATCTTTGACGGTGTTGTTTGTTATCGGTATTTTAAATATATGGCCAGCTATAATATTAAAAAAAAAGAATATGCACAATTACAAATTCTATTAATAAATTTAAACGCAAAACAATCGACCTGCAATTTTTATTATTTTTTTTATTTTTTTTTAATAATTCATATTCAGATTAAACAATGGAGAATTATTTAATAACTAATTCATTGATTCGCAAAGGAATTTTTCCAATTATCTGATCACGTCTCAAAGTCATTGATTACATAGGCCATATATTTGTATATAGTTAGTATCTATATTTGTAAATGTTAGCGATAGGTGTATACCATACTGAGTTATAGCTTACATCAGCAAAATATGTGGTAGGGCAACATGTCTGAAGATATGGGATTTTATCTTGAAAACCTGCCATGAAGGAAACGTTACGTAAATTTCTGTGTCGTTATGAGTCGTCGCCCTTGCTTGACCTGATTTCTCTTGGAAAAATTCAATGTTTAAAAACATAGTCCAGAATAACTGGTCCACAAAAATCAATACTATTTGTCAAGTAAAGCTTTAGAATCTTGGTTAACAGGTCGTTTTTCCCATGCACACATCACTTGTGAACTGTCAAAATATCAGCTGCTGAGCACGTGACATAAACATAGCCACGCGCTGTGATATCCATATATGGAACGACGCTCATTGAATATTAATATAATTTCTATTTATAGATACTAAGCTGCCAGGCAACAGCCAATGAAAACCCCCCAAACGAAGGTAAACAAAGAAATGACGTCACAGATTGACGACTTGTTGGGTTGAAAGTGTATACAGCTGATATTGACAGCTCCGTAAATAAAACTTTATTTCTGCAAATCAAGAAAAGCCTGAAGTAAACCAACACATAGAATCGTTAATTAATTACAGACACAAGAAGAGTATCGAGTAAGTATGAATTTGTTTACGCTAGATTACGAGAAATTGCACATTTAAACCAAGTACTGGTGTTGATATTTTTACAAAGCGCCAATGGCCACTTCTTTATGTAAATCGAATGCGCACAGCTCAACTGTCAAATTAATTTGGAACGTAGAAAACAAAAATTTTAGCACAATTTTCATCACAAGGCACTACTAAGATATTTTAAACATCTATGTTTATAATCTTCATGTATATTTCATTTTGATTTCTGCATGAATCTTGAAAAATTCCTGCTGAAAGTCAGCTGACGCTATGAAGGTCAGTTCTATTTTTAGTAACATGGAGGCTGATTGACATTTTGTCAATAATAATATGCGCCTCGGTTTTCAACCGATTTTAATGACATTTTGAATTGCGTCTCAATTGTTTGAAGACATATCCTCAAGTTTATACCTTTATTAATCCATTTAAGATCCGATTATCAAAGATTACATGTTTATGAAGTGTTAATTGGTTTATCAAATCGCGGTTTCTGGACGCTTTTCGAGGCTTTTGTCATTGTACATTGTGCATTGATAGACGACCACAAACTTCGGAACGAGTGGTTTAATTAACTATTCAGAATGGCGCACATCGACTGCATCGAGGCTATTTATTGTGTGAATAGCAGTTTGATTTAGAGTTAACCCAAACTGTTAACTATGACAACAAAACTATTTCACGACCCAAATAAGAACTTGTAGAACAGGCTACGACTGACATTGTTCGTCACAGTTGTGTGAATAGTCCGCCTTATCTGACAACAAAAAGAAATGACACTTAAAGTTAAAAATATGGATTATGCAAGCACAATTTTGTCTGAGAACTCCAGATATTTTTTGCTTACTTTGCCCATTGGTTTATTATAATGACCCTTACCTAGCCAAATAATTTTGATCTTTTGCCAATATCTATGGTTAATACAAGGTTATTACTAATAAAGCTTATTTTATTGTTATGTATTTCATTGTGGAACAAGTAAGATTAATTATATTTTATATGGCAGATGTTAAATAGGCTATGCCATGGTTGTTTGTTTAAAAAAAAAATCACAATGAAGACTGATAATTATATAGTGATATTAGAAATATATAAGCCATTGATTTTGCGATGAGTTCTTTATTAGCCATGTTCACTTGTCGGTGCAGAGAAAAGGAGTTCACGTGAACTGATTGTCAAACATTTCAACTCTAGTGGAGAAAAGAAGTTGTGCAACCTTTGATAAAGGCCATTGACATGTTATTGTTTAACAACAAACTAGTTTTTCCTCAAACTCCATTACAGAGATCTGCTCTCTGTTCAAATAACCACTACATGTACATGCATGGACATCCTCAAACTTTCATCTCACTGACACTATTAATACAGATATCGTTCTTTATCTGTTGTAATGGCATAAATATATATTGTCTGAATGAATGAAATTTGTTTTGAAATTGCAAACTCATACATATAGGTGGTGAAATACAAATGAAATGGAATAGTGTCTTAATGACCCACTTTTCAATTGATCTTGACACTATTGAATGTTCAATGATTTTGTCTGGTGCACAAATTGTCAGTTAATATGTACTAGGGATCTAAAGCCCTTTTGTTTTCTATGATTCAAGTTATAGAATTTTGAAAGGACAGCTGCTAAATTAAAAGAAACAAATGTATTGGGTTCTGAACTACATCAGAGTTGATATCCTTACAGGGAATTTATAGGGTGATACACAATTTGTAATAAATTTCAAAATTTAAATGAAGTCAATAGGTTTAGTAGTTGCCTAGAGAAGTGCAGTTTTATACAATGATACCTGACAATTATTTGATTGATTGAGGTGTTTGACCTTGTGGATGATACTGGTAAAACAATGGTGGGTCATGAAACTAGTGTAAATACAAAGCTTTTAAGGTTCACCCTTTCTTTTGTTAATTATCTGCTGACATTTGAGATGTTGAGGCTATTTAGCCCAATCTTTATCGTTATCTATGGAAGTTAAAAAACAAACACCATCACAATTTAATTTGGCATTATGTCCCTTGAAAATAGATCTCATCAAGTTCTTGTGAGCATTTCACAAGAATCTGTTGTAGAATTGTGTGGGGAAATCCTCTTCTGTGTAGTCTAAGCCAGGGCAATTTCAACTTGAAGCACTCACCAGTGAACTGTAGATTCTAAGCTAGGTTAACCATTAACAGGATTAATACTGTGTTGTCTTTTGATTTCAAATTTAAACACCCAAAAGCAAATTATCCTTTTCTCATTTTTTGTTCATGATCTCTTTTCTATTCTACATAATTCCAACATTCTCGCTAAATGGATCATATATTTATGGGGCCTGCTGTTTAATCAATTTCAAGTTATAAAGCATTCTTTTAAGAAAGCTAATGTGTACATGGGTCCTATTTTTTGTACCCATATGATTGACTAAACACTTTCCTACCAGACTATCTGTCTTGCACAACTAACAAGGGAAAACCCAGCTGGAAAATCCTGGTGAACTTTCCCGACCAACGCCAAGAATGTGAGCCTGATGTCAGGAATTAAAACTATCCGACCAACGCCAAGATCGTGAGCCTATGATGTCACAAATTAAAACTATCAAAATAATATGTAATAATATATGCCTATTAGCCCATTTGTATTTCAGTAGCAGAACTTATATTAGACACACAGACCAGTCCTTTGAAAATTAGGTCAAATCAAATTTAATGTAAAATGTTTTAGTCCTGCCTTGTACTTGAATACATGCTAAGCTTACATCATACTTCAGCCAATGTAATTAATATGAAGTGTCAGTCAGTCTATTTTAAGGCTATCAATGGATGTCTTTGTTTCTAAATACCCCACACTTAATAACACAGTGATGTCCAGCAGTTATTGATTTTAACTCAAGCCTTTCCATTGACCGATTTATCAGGTCCTAAGCTGGACATTAATCTTCTACCATTGTCAGTTGTACAAAATAACATGGTCTTTAACAGTTCACTTCATTTACAGACCTTCGCACCAAACACCATGTATCGTTTTAGAAAATTAAAGGGAAGAATATTCTTCTAAAAAATTAAAAGTGAACATTTCTCATAAAGCACTTTTTTAACTAGTGTAGCTATTTTTGATAAGAAAAACAGGGTTTAGTGTCCACTCGACACAAGCTAGGTCATTTCAGGACTAATATTTGGTTCAGTTTTTATTTCCATAATGCGCTTGTGCATAGGGGTCTTTAGCAGTGAGAGGACCTGGAGAAAACCCACAAGAATGGACAGGTACAACTACAACCGTGGAATCAAAACCAAGACAGTTGACTCAATGACAGACTTTATGATACAACGTGCACATGCTAACCATTCAGCCATCCAACCTATGGAGCGGAATTTCCCCCATAATTCTAACTCCTAACCTAGTAATGCGTATGCTAATATGCTTACTTCTATGCATGTAACTTCTTACTAACAAATGTTAAATTGGCTATTTAAACCTGTAAAAATGCTAATTTATATTACTTATTTCTTAAATATTGCAGTTAGAATTTGTATTTTGTTCTCTTTCCATTATTAGTTTGAATTTATTGTAGTCTGTTTAGTTTCGTTAACATTTTGACATTTCACAAATGTTGCGCGGTAAAGCTGTCATAATTCTAAGCCAAATTTTGCTAACAGACGTCGCTGTTTACAATTGTATGGTGGCTCATTAGGAACATGTAAAAATGACCCGATAAATAAATGGGCTATTTTATCGCGCATTTTCACAAATAATGCACTATCGATTGTTTTGGCTTATTTGTTTTCTAAAAGAATAATATATAGCAAGAACTCATTACTTCATGAATGAAAGTGAATAAATAATTATAAATCGGTCATAGTTTAGCTTATCTCTTCCCCTCAAAATTATGAAATGTTATACGCACACAAACATTTATATTTATGATATTATTGAAGTCACCTATATCGGGCCAGGCTTCCAAATCATCGGGAGTCGCGGTGCCTCGGTGAGTAAGTCACTGGCTCGGTAACCAGGAGATCTCGGGTTTCCGGCTCGCTTTCCACATGTTAGTGCCTGACAAGGAACTGTGTTTTCATGGGACGAAAACCCAATTACGAACACCAAGAGTAGGCCATAGCGCCCCTGTCCGTACAAAATCCCCAGAAAGTGCACACTTCATGATGTTTCCCCGTCTTCATTAGCATAGTCAGTGCATAATAGCAGGGTGTTAAACTTTATTTTATTTCTAAATCACCGGTTTTGTGTCTGGAGGTAGGGGTTTTGGGGATTGGGCCATTATTGATCCCATTCTATGGTGTCATAACTAAACGAATTTAAAAATGGTATAGTTCTACATTGTTTACACCCTCTCAACTTTCTATATTATGCGCCCATTGAGGGGTTCCGGGGTAATTGCCACCACCCCTCTCCTCTTATATTTTAATGTTTCCAAATGAAATGGAGTTTAACATGATACTGTTCTTCTCCGAACTGAGCTAATACGCCATACAGTGTGCTATGAGGGAAATTTTGCTCGGACAGCGGCACTACAGCCTACTCTTATATAAGGGATCTTTTACGTACACAAGACAGCTGTTCTTCCCCCCCCCCATCCTGCATCACTGACTGGTGGGGGGGGGGAGGCACGCCGGAAAATCTGAATGAACTTTCCCCCGCCCAATTAATGTTGCCATGCCTGTAAATTATTTGGACTCGATAAACTCATACCAACGATAACTGACAGGTACATAACATTAAAATTGATTAGACAACATAGGGTAGTATAGACAAATATTATTCTTTCAAGAGTTTGCATCCATTCATATTTTTAAGTGCACGTATTATGCCATCACACTTGTCCGTGCGTGTGTCTACAGATCCCAATTTGTTATCCGACTTTGATGAAACTTAAATTGTATATTGATATCCCAAAGACCTCGATAACATTTAGTAGTGTAGCTCCTGTTCGCACGAAAGTCGCACAAACAGCTTGTGGATCACAATTTTTATTCAATTTCTTTAAAACTAAAATTGTATGTTATAACGAAGAACTCGATTAGGTTCAATTCTGGCGCGTTTGGACTGTATTTTCCTGGATTTTAACCCCTGGTTGAGCCAAAATCGCGTATATAGCTTGTGCGCCCCGAAGAGATCATAATTTTGATTAGCTATATATAATATGTTTCAAACATAAACAACAATCACTCGTGAATTCGATTTTGGAGGAAATCGGTCCGTAACTTCTCGTTAAAATTGTTCCGCCCCTTTACGCAAATATATGCAGTTACAAAGCATGTAATACATATACATGTTCACAATGGGCAACCATATAGTAAACAGCGCCACCTGTTAACATAATGATAGTTAGAATTATGACTTATCATAACGGGTTAAAAGGGAGTCATAATTTTAACACGCACTATGCTAACAGGTGGCGCTATGTACTATATGGTAGTTCATTGGGGACATGTACAATATCGCACTTTTAATTACCCGTCAGACATGACGACATTTTTATGTCAAAAATAATAAAATACTTTACGTACAAAGGCAAATTATTCTACATATTTTTCAGATGAATAAATATGATACTTTTTCGTGCATTTGCCCCCGATACGGCCTTATCGATTGATTTAGTCTCCTTTTTTTTGCAATATTCTTTCTCAATATTTCTGAGAGAACTAATTGGCTAAAGATATATAAAATATGTTACGTACAAAAGTAAAATTATTCTTATATTATTTAAATAATACAGAAATACACCAGTATAACAAAGCTATTTTGTGTTTGCTTTGGTTTATAAACAATATTTTATTTTATTTGAGATTGGATTGAGAAACAGGAAATGATAATTCAGATATAAAATTAAAGCAAAGCCACACACCCGCCCACTCCACACACACACCCCACCCACCCACCAACCCAAACTTTGGAATGAGATTAATAAGATCAATTTAACCCGGTGATTTGGAAATTAAACATACATTATGCAAGAGCAGAATCTGCATTACCAATTGTTGATGTCACCTTTAGCCTGCTATGTTTACTGTATAAAAATCTGATCTGATGTTTAACGCTGATTCATGATTAAATCAAAAAATGGATAATCGAGACTATGTGAGGTTTTTTTTGTATCTTACCGACATTAGTAGTGATGATCGTGGCTATGCGCAAAATTCAATCGCTAAATTCTCGGTCAGACAATTAGTCATCTTTTTGGGCCTATCTATTTATCCCTTAATTTATCTTTAAATGAAATCGAGTTTAACGTCCCGTCGTTCAGCATCAAGGCGAGAACACGCCATGAAGTGTGTAGTGTGAGGTGATTTTGCAGGGACAGAGGCGCTACGGCCCATTATTATTTCAAATTCCAACGTCCGGGGTTCATTTACGTGCACGCCATTAGAACGACTAGACATTGTTCCACGTCAGGAACCGAACGGACGAAAAAACGAGGTCCCGTGTACACATTGGCCGTAGCGTTGCTAACAGGTCAAAATTCCCTCATAGCACACTGGATGGCGTATGCCCATCTTTCCTTAGCCCAGCTTAGGTGCAGAAGGATATAGGACGTTAAACCCGTGGAAAACCCGAAGGACTTTCTCTTCCAACACCGGCAGCGAACCCGAGACTGAGTCTGGGACATACCCACCGAGCCACCGAGGATCATGAAAATTTGGAAACTTGACCCGATAAAAAGCTGAAATAATATCAAAAAAAAAAATTTACTTATGTGCCTAAAATATTTCATAAATTTGAGGGGAAAAATGATTACCTATTTATATTTATTTATTCACTCCCGTGCATGACGTAATTAGTTCTTACTATATATTTTATTGTTCTTTTAGAACAATATTATGATAAATGCACGACAGAGAATCCTATTTATATATTTTAAACATTTATAGAATAGTTTATGATTTTGGTCTATGTCGGGTTATGAAAAGGGCGAGATTTTGCATATCCCCAATCAGCCTCCATACAATTGTAAACAGCGCCGTCTGTTAGCAAAAATTGGCTTAGAATTATGACAGCTTTACCGCGCAACATTTGTGAAATGTCAAAATGTTAACGAAACTAAACAGACTACAATAAATTAAAACTAATAATGGAAAGAGAACAAAATATAAATTCTAACTGCAATATTTAAGAAATAAGTAATATAAATTAGCATTTTTACAGGTTTAAATAGCCAATTTAACATTTGTTAGTAAGAAGTTACATGCATAGAAGTAAGCATATTAGCATACGCATTACTAGGTTAGGAGTTAGAATTATGGGGGAAATTCCGCTCCATACCAACCCCCCTGTTTTTATTAAGAACATAAAATAGTATAGTAGAATTAAGAGATCGTTTTTCAATTCTGTCGGTTCTCCAAAAGTATGGAAATTTATATATACCAGTACATGTACTGTATGTAAAATGCCAAATTGTGCAAAATTAGTCTATTTATTTTGTCTGAAAGTTGTAGCTAAGAATTCATTGGGGTTCTAAAACTCTTTTAGATGCAACTATTCTGTGCATGTAGTGTAAACTTTGTGATGATATAATTAAGGTGTTGCAATAATCTATTACGTACTGAGTGAAAAACAACAGCAAATATCTTAGTTTATCCAGATACATGGTGATTGTTAATTTAGAAGCACAGCTACTGTAGTCGATGGGTTGTGACGTAAAACCTAGGTAAAAATTAGCATTCAAATAGTTGTAATTTGTGAGAGTGCTCCATTGCGCTGTCATCCTGGCAAAATTTCCCTCATGTCTTATAATTTCAAATCATATCTTATAAGATAAAACCACTTAATGTTTCTAGATCCAGAACTATGGTCTCTATATTAACAGGGAACAGAAATATTGATTTTGTTACTGGTCTTTATAATACCACATAGAATTCACCTTGATAGAAAATCTGACCTACTTGAAAAAAAACATGGTATGCTCTGTTTGGATTAAACAGAATTTTATCTCCCATTCACACGCAAGAAAACATTTTGTTTTTGATGCTGTTTATTGTCATTAGGCTTAATGAGTTACAGTAAAGAAATTTGCTTCCGATTTGAAAAATAATAGTAAATTCATAAATAACCATGAAGGTCCTAGATCTTGTCAAGCCCTTCATGTAATACCCTACATATTTTCGGCGCTAATTTTGATTGGGTACTGACCCAGCTTGAGAGCCTATCAGATTCCTTGATTATGGGGAATACCAAGTCTCATACTTTCCTGGCAAAATGTCTTCCTGTGAAAATCTATGTTGCAAAGTTCAAGGTCGTTCAATGTTAAGGTTTCTGTGGAAGTCGTCATGTTTGATTTGAGATTTGAGTGTGTTTACATGTATGTCACAACATTTGATTGGATGCTACTTTTCACATGTCTGTGGTAATAAAGGGAGATAACGTAGCTATAAGTTCGAGAATTTCAAAGCAGTGCAATGTAGCAACGTTTAGATGTCGTAAATCCTGCGGCCGTTGCTGCAGGACATGGGGAGAAGATGTCTAGCCATCACAAATATCTTCAGTGTGTGGAATGGTAGCCAGTGGCCTGCTTTAATCTAAAGATTACTTTACATAAACCTACATGTATACACGTTCTGAAGTTAAAATAGATCCAATCAAAATTCAAAGAAACTTTTCAAAACTCAAGTGAAATTATCGAAAGACTTACGTTATTTATATTATAATATCTTATCTGTTGATTAATCTATAATTTCATGTTTCATATGCATCTCCCCGTCTTGTGATGACGTTCTCCTTTTAATAATTATATAATTAAGTTCATGTCATGTAGCCTACAAGGAAGGATTGGGCGAAATAGGGCCCTAAGGGGCAAATACTTCTATGTATAGCTGCAACAAAACTGTGCCATGCACAGATTGTACTCTTAAAAGGGTAAATATTTTTTGAATTCTATTATTAGAGCCACATCCGAACTAGGTACATGTATGTGTGTGGGTTGTGGGTGATAAAAGCTAAGTATTTTCTTGGCCTAACAACAGAGGGTTGGATAATTATGTCTTCTAATCAAAAGATACAAAACTTGGTTATATAAAAAAAACATCTGTAATAAACACCAGTCACATAAAAGTCTAAATAATTTCACACAATTTACAAATTACACTTTGGAATGAAGATAATTGACAAAGTTGAGATCAACTTCCTTATGAATGAGAATAGACGTCTCAATGTGACGTCACACGGTCACATCCATTCATTTTAATATCAAGTCTTCCAGAATACTATATTTAGGCCAAACCAAATAGATTTTTAATTAAAATTGTTGGAGAAATGCAATATTGAATCCTTGAATTATATTTTTTCTAAGGCAAAATAAGAAGCAAAATTTTAACAGTTGTTTCCAAGAGCAAAATTTAACAGGTGTTCCCAACGAGCAAAATTTAAACAGGTGTTCTCAAAGAGCACACTGTTAACAGGTGTTCCCAATAAGTACACTTGTAATAGGTGTTCCCAATGAGCACACTTTTAACCGGTATTTCTAATTCCAAAGAGCAAACTTTTAATGCTTGTAAAATAGATACAAAAAAATATCAACACAAGTTGATAGTGCTAGATTTCCACAATCATGATTTGTGCTACGACTTAAATCGTGGTTTTAATTGTGGGATATTCGTAGGGATCCTACCCTCTTCATTTCAACTTTTAAAATTCGGGTCCGAACCCAAAATACAGTTGGTTTGCATGCACTTTCTCCCAGGAGCTGTGGTGGTTCAGTGAGTGAGACTCTGGATCAGTAAGCAATAGTTCCGGGTGTGATCCCGGTGTTGGCCGATGTCCTGGGGTTTCCCAGCGTTTTTCCCTTCGTCGGTGGTGCGGGTAGGGAGAACTTTGTAAGGGCAACATGTAGTCCTTCGGGTTGTATGGAAAACAGGTCTTATATACATATTGGTATGCACATAAAAGAACCCTTGACAGTTGGGCTAAATGTCCCTCATACCACTATGTATGGCTTATGCCCGTCTTCATTATAAAACAACATTAAGACCCATTTCATTGCCCGACCCAATCAATATACATGTACATATTTAAACAGGTGTTCTCAAAGAGCACACTGTTAACAGGTGTTCCCAATAAGTACACTTGTAATAGGTGTTCCCAATGAGCACACTTTTAACCGGTATTTCCAATTCCAAAGAGCAAACTTTTAATGCTTGTAAAATAGATACAAAAAAATATCAACACAAGTTGATAGTGCTAGATTTCCACAATCATGATTTGTGCTACGACTTAAATCGTGGTTTTAATTGTGGGATATTCGTAGGGATCCTATCAGTTCGTATAACATATTGAGGTCAGTCGTAAAAATCATGTTGATCGTACCTAACCATATCCGAATTTATCTGCACGTACCAGATCGTGAATTCATTAGGGACCAACCCCGTTATAACCCATCGCACGGCAGTGGGAACCAAGCACAAAGTAAAAAAAACTTGCTACATTTTCCAGAAGAGCAAAAATGTTAACAGATGTTCCCATAGAAAAATATTAATAAATGTAGTTGTTCCCAAAGAACAAAAGTTTAAATTGATCTGGCCTTACTACGAGTTCTGTCTGAAAAATGAAACAAATACTGATGATTATGAAACATTTCTGTAAAGTAAAACAAACCAATGGTCTTAATTGATTAGATAAGTAACTTGTACATGGAAATTCCTGTAAATTAAGCACAAGTGGTTCATTAATATGGCTTAATAACTTGCTTAAATGTTTAATTTAAAGTCAAAGGCTTTTTTTGTTTTAGATCTTTCAAGTAGATCCAACTTTACATCTATATGTTTTCTTAACAGATTGCCTAATGATTGCAACAATAACTCAATCTGCTAGATTAAACATGGCTCCTAATCACTATGCCAACAGATTATCACAAAAAAATACAGAAGAAAAATCAACACTCATTGTTCTCAAATCCAAAAGGCTGTGCTATTGGTTCAATGATCTGAATTATTGATTACCAATGGTAGCAGTTGTTTCATTGGTCTGATTGTTATACATATGTATGAATTAAGATAATCATGCTCCCAACATGGTTTCTATAATCTGGGATTAGCTACCTGGTGATAATCTCCTGCAGGTCAAAGTTCTTGACGATTTCCAATACTTATCCTTGTAATAATATTAGTGGGTTCATTGTATTATTATTCAAATTAAGTCATGGTAATGTCATGGCAGCTGTATTAACTACCAGATATAAGATAGGTGTTAAGGATATTTTCTTCATATTGCATTCTATATTTTGTGAGGAAACAACTAATGCTGGATTGGTAACCAAGTAGAGAAAGGAAAATAGTGGATACACCTCAGATATTTTTTATTATTTAGAAGTGGCTTGAAGTGAACCTGATCTATTATTATCAAGTGACTTACACTAGATAGGTAGGATTCACCTCAGGTATTTTTTTCTTATTTAAAAGTGACTTGAACTGAATAGGTAGGATATACCCCTCATATTCTTATCTATAAGTGACTTGAATTGAACAGGTAGTGCCTCTGATAAATATGATATATACCCCTCATATTCTTATCTATAAGTGACTTGAATTGAATAGGTAGTGCCTCTGATATATATTTTGGATAAATTTTCTGTAAAATAGGAAAGACGTAATATAGACCTAGCCTGTACTTCAATCCTTTTCTGAAAATGAAATATTGTTTATAAAAATCATGATCTAAAAATGACAAATCAAGCATGGTTACTTTGATATAATTTTTTCTAAGGTTTCCTTTACCGGCACAGTTTCCCACTTTGGCAGTGGTGCAGAATGGAAGGTCTGACAAAGACAGCTGTCTAGTCGTTCGGATGGTACAGAAAACCAAGATCCTGTGCACACACTGGTGTGCATGTTAAAGATACTGTGGCAGTTGCAATTTGATGTGAGAGACTCGAGAGAGTATGCCAAAGCACTGCTGCCCAAGCAAAATTTCCCCCATTGCACACTGCATGGTGTATGCCCGTCTTCATTAGCCTAGTTGTAGAAGAACAGTAGGACGTTAAACCCCATTTCATTTCATTTTAAAACGATGAAGAGGCCTAGTAACAACATTATTCTGCAAGCTCCATATATTTCAATTTTTGATTGGCAAGATTAAACGGAAACTGTTTTGTTTGCTGATATTAGTTTTATATTTGGCTTACTGTGTTGACTAAGGAACACACAATCAATTATATCTCTACATTGGCTTTATCTGTGGACATTAAATTTTTGTTATCAAACAAAGCCAGATAGTTATACAACAAAACTTATCCAGTACAAAATTGAGCCATGTTTTGAATCCAAGCCAAGGAAATTGATAGGGTTTATTTTTGCCCGGGATCGAAGAGATCTACGTCAATCTAAGTTAAATGAACTGGGGTTTAACGTCCTACTTTACTGCACCCAATGGACTAATAAAGACAAGCATAAGATAAGATAAGATTTTATTGCATCGAAACGTCCATTTAGGACAGCATACAATATAAACATGAACATTTGATAACAATATGACCAATAATATTAACATTCATGTATAAGACAATGGTAATTTTCATATAGCTTATAATAATAATAACATAGATTTACTAACACGCCATGCATGGTGTTCAGAGGTGTTATTTTGTCCCATCCAAATGACTAGACACAGTCCCTTTAAAACCCTCCATCGGACACCACTTTAAGTAGTCTACATAAATATTATTTAGCTAGGCCTAATATTTTTTTATGTATTATAAATGATAAAACCCGCAAGACATGTTATTGATGTTTATAAATAAAATCACTAGTGTGATTGCATCACATTTTGAAATAAATCTAACTGTTTGTCAGTAGTGAAGTCAGCATTAGGTTTAACACACAAATGTTGCCTAGATATCAGGGTATAGTGACATGATATAGCATTTTATTCTAGTATGATTATTGTACACGATCATGCAATACCTTCCAGCAGTTACTGAGTTTAACTATCCTTATTAGAGACATTATAATCTGACATTAGAATAGTTAATTACCGATTACTGGTACTGGTATATGAATATAAGATCATCGGCTATAGAACCGTTCTAAATATTATAAGGAATTATCAGTAACAACTGTTTGGATATTTGTATAGTAAAGTGAGTTGTGTATTGATTTTGTTTTTTTAAAAATGCAATCTTCATTGCTTTTTAGTTTTATATGAATATGTTTTTATACGCCCACATTGAAATGTGGTCGTATATTGCCGTCGCCCCCGTCCGTCCGTCTGTCGGTCCGTCCGTCGGTCCGTCCGTCCATCGTCCACAATTTCTTGTGAACGCTCTAGAGGCTAAAGTTAATATCCGATTGACTTTAAATTTATACACGGTGTTTAAGGTCGTGAGACGAAGAAGCCTATTGATTTTCAGCGATTTCCGATAATTACTACCAGAGTTATGACCCTTGATCACTTTGAAAAATCTTGTGAACGCTCTAGAGGCTATAGTTAATATCCGATTGACTTTAAATTTATACACAGTGTTTAAGGTTATGAGACGAAGAAGCCTATTGATTTTCGGTGATATCCGATAATTACTGCCAGAGTTATGACCCTTGATCACTTTCAAAAATCTTGTGAACGCTTTTGAGGCTAAAGTTAATATCCGATTTACTTTAAATTTATACACGGTGTTTAAGGGCATGAGACGAATAAGTCTATTGATTTTCAGTAATATCCGATAATTCCCGCCCGAGTTATGACCCTTGATCACTTTGAAAAATCTTGTGAACGCTCTAGAGGCTAAAGTTAATATCCGATTGACTTTAAATTTATACACAGTGTTTAAAGTCATGATACAAAGAATCCTATTGATTTTCAGCAATATCCGATAATTACTGCTAGAGTTATGACCCTTGATCACTTTGAAAAATCTAAAGTTAATATCCGATTGACTTTAGATTTATACACACTATTTACGGTCATGATACAAAATAGCCTATTTATTTTCAGCGATATCCGATAATTACTGCCAGAGTTATGACCCTTGATCACTTTGAAAAACCCTGTGAATGCTCTAAAGGTTAAAGTTAATATCCGATTGACTTTAAATTTGTACACAGTGTTTAGGGTCATGAGACGAAGAATCCTATTTGATTTTCAGTGATATCTGATAATTTCTGGTACTTGATCACTTTGAAATATCTTGTGGACGAAGGCCTTTAGACAAACCATCAAAACTATTCTAATCATTTCTGATAATTACTTAATGGGTTATTACTTGTAATAAGATTATCATGTGTTGTAAATGTTCTCCTTACTGACAAAAGAAACAATATGCAACAATCCTTGTTGACTGCCCGGACGACTTAGCTGTTGTGGGCGTATGTTTCGTTGCCTGGCAACCTATCTTTTTGTTTATTTTTGTATGGAAATTATCATTGATTTTGCACTGGATCGAAATGTTGATATTTACTTTTAGAAAAGAAATTCATGATCCGTAAAATGCATTTTGATTACAATTTTTTTGATGACAATAACTATCCATGCAGTATAACTTTCTTGTTAATTTGCAAAATTAAATAAAGGTTTAAAAAAATAATCCTACATTTTAAGTACAGTAGAAAGAGAATCCTTGAAATAACTGATTGCACTATCATTTGTAATAAGCATATGGCTGCATTTCTCCAAATTTAGGACCTTTTCTTGCTAATTTGTAAAATTAACAAAGTTTGAAAACAAATATAACATTATTAACGTAAAAAGAAAACATTTAAAATAACTGATAATGGCGTGAAAACAAGATTGCACCATGCCTTGTAATAAGCACTTGTACAGGTATATCACTGCCATTTCTCCAAATTTAAAACTTAATGGATAAACCTGCAAGGGACTGTTCAACAGCCAAATTATTTATACATGATTTACAATCTCCAGTAGTCTATTTTTGTTTGCTGTTTATGACAATAATAGGTTATTTTTTTTATAGTCCCCTGAAGCAACGTATGTACATGTATAGAAAACTTGTTTATGTTTATTTTGTACACAATGGTTTCAATATAAGCTATAAACTTACTACAAAAGTTATATTCTTGACGTCTCTTTCATATATATCTGGTTGATTTGATCTAAAAAATCATTCAATTATTGGTGGATGGTCATACCAAAACTATTATGGATTTTTCTGTTTCCATGGAATATCAAAGTACAGGTCTAATTAACAATAAAATGGGTTGTTCTGTAATAAGTAAATAAAAATAATCAGCCAATTATGAAGGAAATTTTGAAAGAAACTTTTAAGAAAGTTTGATTCATGTATACGTTATAAACCAAAATTCTCCAATTACTCCAATGAAAACTTTTCCACCTTCGGTCACCAAGATTAGCAATACGACAAATCTTTACGTCTGCACTCTCTTTGCAAAAGATGTTCATCCTCTCGTTGCCATTTCATCAAAAATGAGATTTTGATTACTGTTTTGAAATATATCAATTTGAACTATGAAATTAACAGTATTTTATTTTGCTATTTTTCAGGAACCAATCATGCTGAGCAGTGTAACTGGGTTCTTTTTTGGTGCTTCTGCTACCGAGGCAGACAGCATAACCCCTGTTGACCTTAAAACTAAGGATAACAATGAAGGATGGGTAATCGTAGATGTTAATGGTACGTATATATGTAGGGAAAGCATTGCGTGACTGAAAACCATATGGGGAGGGGGGGGGGAATATTTACTTTGATTTTTCCATGGACCAAATGATTTGAAAAGTTTTTATTTACATCGCAAAAAATTACACAAATTTCAGTGACTCTTAGTTAAACTAGATGTACACAGGGCAGAATTACATGCATCGCCCAGCAATAACAATAATTGTAACGGAAGTGTGCTGTGCAAATTAAACGGAGGTGTGCAAATTAAACATGCAAAAATAAAATTTCTGTGAAGTTTTATGACTGTACTTTAGTCTCCCAACATTTATATTAAAAAAAGTCATTTGGTGTGTCAGAAAAGTTGAATTTATTTTCGATCATTTTATTATTTTATGTTTTAACATAGAAATTTGGTGGTTGTTGTGTTGTTGGCTGCTTTCATTCATCTGCTTATTATTCCTCTTGCTTTCATTTATTCATTCATCTACTCAATCATTCACTCAATCCATCATAGATATATAATTAAACATTAATAGTATTAGTAATCATAGTTTAACCTCTATCTCTTGCTGCAACCTTTGTCTTTCATCATTTGTTTGGTTTTTGAATTAGAATAGAATTTAATATACGTTATAAGAGTGATAGTTTAATATAGTTAATTCCTTTGTTTGGTAGAACCAATCCGGTATTGTGATTTATTTAATCCATATTTATAGACATGTACATGTATACAGTCAATGCGTATACATATTATCATTACTTCATTTCATTTTATTTTCATTCTGCTTTAACGTCTCAGTTTATCCTGTCATGCGAGGTACTGTACTTTTTTGCGCAGTGAGGGGGACTTTCCATTCAGATTTGGTCAAAATTACTCATGGGTTTGGTTGAAGGTGTATTACTGGCTATGGCAAGTCATTATTATTTATTATTAAGTAAAATACAGCCTCTAGTCACGCCATTAAGAAACTTATTTGATGCCAATAATTATGGAAAATTTGCAGCAGATCAGACTTCTACTTCCTTATTCCAATCTTGAAAACAAGACATTAAGTGACTAGTGTTTCCATAACGGTAATATTTCCATAGACTAGAGGCTGGTTGACATTTTATTGAGCTTTGCTTCTTTTATGTGTGCAACGGCACTTAGGTTAAATTTTCCTATTAACTATGAAATTTCGATGATTTTCATGCATGCAGTTGAAAAATATCTTAAGCAAGGCATGATATTAGTCAAATGTGCAAGATTGAGTAAATATATGAAAGTTTGAGTATATGAAAGCTTAATTAAGTAAGAAGGATCAGGAATTATCTAAAGGTTAACTTGATTCCATTCCAGATGAATCAAAGTCACCCCAACAACCACAACAACCGCCATTATGTGTTGCTACAAGTGAGGGGGACCAACAAATGTCCGATGTGACGGAGGGGGATAGCAGCTGTCCGTCCGAAACAGAAACAGACTTTTCTAACTCGCATCCAACTTCATCTCCGGAATCCCTCAGTCCTGGGAGCCAGGCGCATTTTAAATATCGTACGAAAGGCGATTCCGGTGAGAGCTGGATCATAACGCCACCCCCTTGTTTCTCGTTTTCCCGTAGGAGAAATTCTACTGTTAGTGACCATCCATTGGAAAATTTATTAATAGAACATCCTAGTATGTCTGTTTATGATTCTAATATCTGTGATAGTACTGTTAGTGAAATTAGCATGCATTCTGTGTCTTCAGAATCGGAAGAGGAAGAACCTGTAGCGAGCCGAACCCGGCAACAAAGTCAACAAGAGCAGCCCCAACAAGTCGTCGTCGTCCCCCGTCATCGTCAACCCCAGCTAGTGACACCCTCGGCTGGCGTCAATATCCAAGTACAGGCAGTTAAAGCAATCAGGCAGCAACAACGTAGAAATACCAAAAAATATAACAAATGTAATTTAGAACGTTCTAATAAATGCCGGGACTTTCAAGCTACCGGTAAGAAGCAACGTCAAAGAAACAGAAACTTGTGCAAAAGTGGTGCTTTGAATGCTCGTTACGGCCAGAGGTAAAAACGGTCGATCATAGAACTAAATTATTTCATCATAAATTAAGTTAAAAGATCTTTTCCCCCATTTTTAAAATGATCTGAGTTAAATGAAGACAAAACGAAATTACAAGTAAATTAATATTTAAAATACCCTAAAATTATAATTGTTATTTAGAATAGAGAAGTCGTATTTATTATAATTATTGTTTTACTCACATGTTTCTCCTATTTTCATCTTTATTTAACGTAAACATTGGAATGAATTAAGTAATAGGCTACATTTTAAAACTGGGATCACTTGCCTGAAATTTTGAACCAGTCATCCCATCCCATACTTTCTGTGGAAACAGTACTTTTGAATTCAAAGAACTAAAAATGATAAGTTCACTGGTTTCCAAATATGAAAATTTATTCAAAAAAGGGATTGATACATAGTAGCAGAAAATAGAGATATACACCTGTAGGTAATTGAAAATAAAGAAAAACTATATATAAACTTATTTGCGTCTTTATTTTGAAAATAATCTTTGCTTTTTGCTGTGCAGCTAATTAAATCTAATGGTGAATGGTTTGGATCTTAGGAACCACTCGCTTAGTCTGTGGTTTGGGTGACTGGTGTACAAGATTTTTTGGCAAAGGGTCTATGGGCTTCAGATACGGATTTTAAGAAATAATACACTTCTGTTTTAACTTCTCAAGCCAGTTGGTTTATTATTTAAATGTCTATTGAAGAATGGTCCAATTTTCAATAGACAACAGAGGCATATTATTTTTTGAAAAACTTATTTTAAGACAAAACTGTATTTCATCCATCTTATAAAATTTTTAAGAAAAACAAAAAACTTTTTTAAAGTCATGGGATATACATGAGATTTTATTTCCCATGGAAAATAACTTTAAATAGATGTATTAGAATTATGTTTTCCATTTAAATGTTTGTTGATATTTTGATTTTTTTTGTTTTTAAACTCATTTGGAAGGTAGATATTATGTGTACATTTTAAGGTTAAAAAAAAGAAATCTGTAAATTTTTCCGAACTTGTTGTAAAAGTTTCCTTTCTTTTATTTGTAAATTTCACTGGTTGTTATAACTTGTAAATTTTTAATTTTGCCACACAAAGTTTTTGCAGGAATGAAAAATACAAAAAAATGTTTAAAAACTGCAAAAAATATGCTTGTGGAAAAAAAATGAAGAAAATATAGAAATATTAATAAAAAAATAATTTTATAAACTTTTATATATATCTGTAATAGTTATTTATTGCTATTTTCGCATATTGGACCTGCAGATGGTTTTTGGAGATTTATCCCTTGCTAGTTGTATAGCAAATATAATTATGTTCCCTGACTTCATGGAGATCTTGTGAATTAAAGACTTTTATTCTCAACTTAATAACCATTGCCAACTTTTAAATTATTCTGCATTACATAGTTTCTAATACTATAAATAAGTAAAAAGGATACAGAACTTCTTCACATTTCAAATTAGTTAGTCCTTAATCTTAATAAGGATTTTGTATTAGAATGGTCTAGATTATCATTGTTGTCATTATTGCAATCTATTAGCTTTGGGATATGGAATGGCTACCCATTATATCAATTCGGTTATGATCCAAGTTTTTAAATCATAATTTATTTTGTTAAAGGTAAACAAGATATGTACAGGTTGATATTATGAGAGCTGTTTAATATTTCTACTTCAGATAGATATAACCTCAATAATTAAGTGCAAATTAAACAATCTAAGTCATTTGAAGTTGAGATCAGTTGTGTGCATAACTCTGTTAAACCTGATGTCGCCGTATTTCTGATCTCTTCATGAAAAATTAGTAAATTTACGCAAATTTAATTCAGTGGAGCCAAATACTAAAGTATTCAAATTTTTCGTGTGTGCAATTAAACTTAAATAATATTTTCAAACCGGGACCTGGTGTCTTGTGACAAATTCAGTCCTGGGGATACAGTATTTGTAGATTTAACTGCTTCTAACTGAGTCCTTGTCAGCACTGCGAATGCCAAGTAGTTTTCATGTAGTGCTTGACAGTCTTAAGAATTATCTTTTAAGAAAACATGTAAGTTCCTAGGTGAAATGCGAATAAAATCCCAGGTCCAAGCTAGGATTTAATGAAGTCCAAGAGAATCAGATTCATGCGTGAAATTAATTAATAATTGATAATTAATCATACTTTTTGGATAGAATGGGCACACAGCTGATGCAATTTGCAGTAACTCGACTTCACGAGTCAGCAGAGTCATAAACTAGTGGTTTTTCTACCTACCACTGTTAATTTACAATCACAAATTATAAAAGTTGAAATTATACAATTGGTTGTTTCAATCAAAAGATCAGTTTCCATAAATATCCAAACTTCAATGATGATCATCACAAATTTGTATGAAATTAAACAGTAAAGTTATGATTGTTCAATCTCTGTATTTCATACAAATCAAGGATAATTGATATTTGTGGTAATATTTTTCTAGGTTGGTTACAGATTGTTAATTAGAAATTGGTAGAATTTCAAAAATTTGATAATTTGTTCAATAGCCCAGTTGAGTAAATATTGCTCTTTGATTCTGAAAACCAGATCAGGTCAGTGGTCTGGGTTGTTGTGATTACTATACTACCGGTGAATACATTTGTGTGTATCCGAAGTACTTTAAATAAACCAAAGTAACTGACCTCTGGTTTCCAGAATCGGTAAGGAATACTCTGTTAATAGGCTATATTTTTACTCTTAAATCAAAGAATAATTATTGTTGAAAATCAAATCAAGTGACTTAACGATACCGGTAATGAAATATCAATTTGAAATCAGTAGTGGGCTAATTCTAATGAAAAGTTCACCATCTGAATTTGGAAACCATCAAAAGGAATTTTTCCTGCCCTCACCCCCTCCCCCAATTCATGTAATCTCACATAGATCTACCTCTTATATCAAGAAAATCAATTTGATCATCATACATGCTTCTCTGTTACTGTCATGACAGTATATTTAACCTTGACTTCGTTAGTTTAAGAGATTATAGCATACTGGCCTTGAGGTATAAATCATTTTTTGGTGACTCTGTGAAATTAAAAAAATGGATGGTATTTTTAATTACATATTTTACTTTTTGCACACAAGAGTCAAGTTATTCATATAGGGTATTTCACCTTGTGCATTAACAACAAGCAAGTATATTGCATATTTTATCTTGCACGCTAGCAACAACCCCAGCAACAAGATATTCAAATTTGGGTAAAAGCTTGAGTCACCTAAAGAGATTTTATTGGCCTGATTATATTATATCCTCATGTATTCATATCTCATTCACATATACTGACATCTGTATTTAATTCAAATCATAAACACTCACTTTCTCTGTATAAAAAACTCTCCTAAATTAATTAATATCATACGTAAAATATGGCTTAATTAAAACTTGTCTAATTAATGCTGTTATTGCAATTAATTTTCTCCGTCCTCAGACATTATTATGTAAATTAATTAACAGGGCTGCAACCGAGACTAAGATTTAAAGCCTTGTAACTGAACTATTAACATTAAACTCCTATTTTGATTAGTTTATTGGCGTATTTTTCAATCAGGATATACATTTTTATATATTAAGCTAAGTGGTCAGATAGCCATATTCTTAACTTCTACCATAAACACTATATATAGTACAATTTTATGGATACACATTTACTGTGTTTAATAGGCCTACTAATCGACGTCTTTATCAAGCAAATGATAATAAATATGTTCATGTTAATACTTTAATTCAAATCAGAGATTAGGGAAGCTTAGTATTTAATCTTTTCAACTTTTCTTCATCTTAGTAAATTCTAGTTACTATGGTGACCATTTACTGTTATAAAAATGATTATTATTTCTGTTTCTTTTGGTGCTAAATGAAATTTAACATATTTAAAATAGTGTTTTGATGATATTATTGAACATGAGAAAATGTGTACACGTTAATTAAAGAGGATGCCATTTAAATGTTGTTTATTTTGTATCTGAAAAGCCTTTATAATTACTGAACAGACGATTCTGTCTTGAAGTTGATTGTATTGATTATGAATTATATGAATAATTGATTATGGAAAACTATACCAAATACATTTGCCCATCTGGGGGATTTCTTTTTGAATTTAGTCCACTTTATGAAGAAATCACCATAGAAAAGATGACTTGCATTTTTGTTTGTGTTTATTTTTCATAATTGAATTCAGTTTCAATTTTAAGTGTTGGGGGTTTTTTTTTAAAGAAAATTGATTGGGATGCGCTTTCTCTGCTTTCAACAGCTTAAATGTTACATAACTTGTTGGCTTGGTTGGTTTTAAAAATAAAACAAATTTGGGTTTTTTCTCGAACATTTGATTGTAAATTTAAAAATGCTCAATTTGAATTGAGATCTAAATAGATGAGTATATATGTATATGACTGCCATTGTCAGAATAATGATAATGTAAAATTAATTATGCATGGATTTGATCTACCTCGTTAGTGTCATAAAATTGTGATATAATTGGTTAAGGGTGTTAATTACATTAATTAGTCTGCTGAATGTGCTTTTTAACCAAGTTGAAATAATTGTGGTAAATTATCTTTGCGGTATTAAATGAACAATTGTAGACTGGCAAACTTACTTTATTGATAGAAATTGCTGGATCCATTTGACAAAAAAATGCAATCCTCACTAAATAATCTGTTTTATGGGACATAAAATGCTAGTTTTCTAATTATTAGGCTATTTTAAATCTGTTTACAATTTTATTTATTTATGAAACCCATACACTGTTTAGATTTTAACATTGCTTGTAATAATATATACAGCCCTGTACCAAGAGATTGATTCAGTGATGATTATCTCCCCTGTTCAGAAATCCTTGTGTAGTGTACAATTAAAGTTAAAATGTATAACATAGTTGCTCTGCAGTAATATATATCTATAGATACACATTGATAACACAGTGTAGAGTCTCTTCATCTCCCACCCTGATTTAATGCTCAAAATATTCAAAATTTGAAGAGATTAAGGATAAGTACAAAGTTTGAATTTTAATCATTTGTTGTGTTTTTCCTCAGAAAAGATTTACTTGAATTAGTTGAAAGTATATAAAAATGAGTGGGCACCCCTCAGGACTAAATCTTGCCGTTAATGCCATCATAAATGAATTAGTCGAGCTGGCGATCAAAGAGGTTTAGGGTCAGTGAGAGTTTGTCTTGGATTGTCAATGATTTTATTTAATTTCAAATTATTTAAGTTATGATTGACTGTGTGGGACATGGAATTAAGATTACACATACTTTTGGTTCCATTTTAAAAATTTGAGCGATTCAGAATTTTTTTGAAGCCAATTTAAAGGCTGGTCCTTAACTTTGTAGATGTTGATATAAAGACTGAAATATGAAAATATTGGTAACTATTTGTTGTATTATATATATAATTATTATTAATTGTTGAAATCACAGCAACATGTCACAAAATGATGTTGAAAGAATTAGTGGTCTGAAACCTTTATTCAGTATTTTTAGATTTTCATTTATCTTGAATAAAGAACCGCAGACTTAAAATTAAAATATTTTAAGAATTCACACTTTTCATTGGCCAAGAATTAATATTTAAATGACAATATTAATCCTCAACCAATATGGCTGCCTTCTTAAAATAACTTAGTTTTAATTTTGTGAATGATATCCCAGATTATATGATTCTATCAAAGTTAAATTTGTTGACGTGTGGCTGAGATTAAAATCGTTATTTCATGTTTTTGATGAGACGTTCGACCCTCTTTATCTTGTATTTGTATAATACAATGTATAAAAGATCGGCGTGAAGAATGAATGTTTTAGATGAATGGATAGAATAAATAATTTTTTCCTGCAGATCTTTTTTGTTAGCTTTTCAGTTTGAAATCACTTATGAAGGAAGCAAAAATTAAATTGTGTTTTGACCCTGTGGTGCATCATTGCTGTTGAAGAGCATCTCACAGAGTCTAAGCATGGCTCATGTTCACACATCCCTTCTGTTGTGGACTGTTTATTTGAAGTCTTATTTCTCTGTTGTTTTCGAAGGGTGCTGGATTAAATTTGACAGGGACATTCTTTGAAACATTCCCAAAGCATTACCAGAGGCCAAATTTTGATACAGGCCCATTTGGCTTCCCAGTGCTATTTCTCAGCCATTCACAGCCACCACTTGAAGCTCACTGTAAACCACGTAGTTGTTCTAGATGGAGTTGAACTTAAAGTAGCTAAGTCTCTAACTCAATGCGTTTCAGCCTCAATTCTAGCAAGAGACTTGAGGAACGAGGCTAGAAACATTGCACCAAATCAAACGGCGTATATAGACTGGAATAACAAGACCCTAGAAATATGCAGTCGATTTAGACTGCCGGCTTTTTTGGCCGAACATAACAGATTCATATTACAGTACTATATGCGTTGCGACCCACTTGTCTCAATTTCTAGGTCCCAAATGTTAGCGATTTAGCTCCTTTAACCAGGCAATTATTGGTTAAAAATTTAAGAAAGCTATAATTAATGAACTTGCACATGGGGCTATTATGGAGTTAAATCAGAGAAAACCTACCGGGGATGGGTGAGTCCGCAACCCTACACCTTGGCACATCCAACCAGATGTGTCCATATTTAAATGTAAACTAATTTTTATGCATTGCTTTAAAAAGTGTTGTTTCCTAAGGTGCATATAATTCTAGATCTGGAGCTGTTGAAATGAAATGGAAGTTAACCTTCCAGTTATTGGCACCAACTGGGCTAATGAACATGAGCATACACCATACTGCAGCAATATCTCCTACCCTTCATTGAATTCCAACAATCAGGAGTTCTTTTACGTGCACAGCAACATGTAGGCAGGTCCTCTGGGTTTTTTTTACACTTCCAAATAACTAGACACTTGTTCATTTTCAGGCCTGCTATATTGCACCAGCGTCAAGAGATAATCAGACATAAACAATCCAGAGGAGCTTTCTCTGCCAGTGCTGTAAGCCACTGTGTCTCCAATCCTGTTGATATAATTGTGTGTAAGTGTGCAAAATGTCAAGATATACATGTTGCCCCTAAATAAAGTATACATGTATAGGGGAAGGCTCAGGGACTTGAAATAGAATTAAGGACCTTATAAATATAATCAATTTCATGTTCCATAACAGTCGTACATACAAACCAGGTTTTGGCAAAATCCAGCCTGATAAGAGCTATCTTGTGTATATTGTTAATAATAGAATTAATGTTGAACACGAAGTCACAATATTATGACATGATTTTATTATTTCTTCAAAAACAAAACAGTAAAACAAAGAATGGTAATAAAATAAAAATGAAACATTCCAATTTACAACCTCTCGGAGATTCACAATTATTAATATTTATTTACATACAGGGTATCAAAAACATTAAGATCTATTATAAACATAACATAGACCCACCAGCAGCTGCAACTCAAATTAGGTCATTTTGCATTCAACATCTTTGACATTGCCTTTTATTTTTATAATTTGTTTCTGCATAAGAGTTTTTAGCAGGGGGAGGAAATCTAGAGAGTCAGAAAAAAAGCTCCAAGGTTATGTGGAAACCTGGAACTACTTGTAGAGTAAGGGTGGAATAAATGAATGAAATGTGGTTTAACATCCTACTTTTCTGCGCAAATCAGGTGAACGAAAAGCTGAGTAAGTGTGGACGAATTGACATGTGGGTATATACAAATTTAAATTTACTTTATTTTTAGATACATATTTCAGATTTTTACAGAATTATTGTATTATAAAAAACTTTAATAAAGCTAGGCTAACCTAGACTAGATTTCACCTGTCATATAACTGGCTTTTTTGATTTATTGAACCTTTATATTAAAATAACCGGTTTGTGGCTGGTAGCCATTTGTCTAAAGGGTCTGACCTGTCACAGAAACTTTTGAAATCAAACATTACTTCCCTGATCTGATGCACTTATCAATGACAGGTACAGTGCACTAGTCAATGACATCTATGGTATGCTAATCAGGGACAAATATGACACACTAATCTGTGACAGGTATGGCACACTTATTAGTAACAGGTATGGCACACTAATCGTTGACAGGTATGGCACACTAATCATTGACAGGTATGGTACGCTAATCAGTGACAGATATGGTACACTAATCTGTTACAGGTAGGGTACACTAATCAGTGATAGATGTGACACTAATAATCAGTGACAGGTAGGGTACACTAATCATTGACAGGTAGGGGTACACTATCAGTGACAGGTGTAATTCACATTATACAAAATGTTATTTATAAAAAAAACTCTAGTCATACCTATAAGCAGGATTCATACTTACATTATTCATGCAATTACACAATTAAATTTTCAATCTATTCTATGTCCACGTCTATGTTATATGAAGTAGTAATTCATACCTCAAATATCATAGAATATTAATAAACAATAATAAATATATAACTGAAATTAAACGAGATACATGTAGAACCATGATACATGTAGAACCAGAAGGATTATACTCGCACATCAAGTCATATCACAAGTTGATTTCTTATAATAACAAGCCAACAGTGAGGCTGATGTCCCCCGCCGAAATCCCAAAATAAATAGATGACACATATTAATTAATCGCACATTTATTTTTTTCAAACGTATCGACCAATCAAACTGAACACGAAGTGTCATCCAAAAATTGCTTATCTCTGCCTACCGTAAGAAGAAAATGCTCATCTTCGAACTCCATCAAAGCATTGACCTAATAAGCATACACACCAATTTTGAACATTTTAACTCAATTCGAAGGAGAGTTATTGTGTTCCAAAGTCTCGGCAAATCAAATTGCTTATCGCTCTGCTTACCCTTAGCAGAAAATGATCATTATCGATCTTAGTCAAGGTATTACTGTAATGAAACTATACACCAAGTTTCATCACTCTCACTTAATTAGAACTAAAGTTATCGTGTCTCAAAGCATCAACCAATCAAATTGCTTATCTCTGCCTACCCTAAGCGGAAAATGCTCATCTTCGAACTCCATCAAGGCATTGACCTAATAAGCATATACACCAAGTTTGAACATTTTAACTCAATTAGAAGGAGAGTTATTGTGTTCAAAGTCTCGACCAATCAAATTGCGTATCGCTCTGCTTACCCTGAGCAGAAAATGCTCATTATCGAACTTAGTCAAGGTATTACCGTAATGAAACTATACACTAAGTTTCATCACTCTCACTTAATTAGAACTAAAGTTATCGTGTCCCAAAGCATCAACCAATCAAATTGCTTATCTCTGCTTACCCTAAGCGGAAAATGCTCATCTTCGAACTCCATCAAAGCATTGACCTAATAAGCATATACACCAAGTTTGAACATTTTAACTCAATTAGAAGGAGAGTTATTGTGTTCCAAAGTCTCGACCAATCAAATTGCGTATCGCTCTGCTTACCCTGAGCAGAAAATGCTCATTATCGAACTTAGTCAAGGTATTACTATAATGAAACTATACACCAAGTTTCATCACTCTCACTTAATTAGAACTAAAGTTACCGTGTCCCAAAGCATCAACCAATCAAATTGCTTATCTCTCCTTATCCTAAGCGGAAAATGCTCATCTTCGAACTCCATCAAGGCATTGACCTAATAAACATATACACCAAGTTTGAACATTTTAACTCAATTAGAAGGAGAGTTATTGTGTTCCAAATTCTCGACCAATCAAATTGCGTATAGCTCTGCTTACCCTGAGCAGAAAATGCTCATTATCGAACTTAGTCAAGGTATTACTATAATGAAACTATACACCAAGTTTCATCAATCTCACTTAATTAGAACTAAAGTTATCGTGTCCCAAAGCATCAACCAATCAAATTGCTTATCTCTGCTTACCCTAAGCGGAAAATGCTCATCTTCGAACTCCATCAAGGCATTGACCTAATAAACACATACACCAAGTTTGAACATTCTAGCTCAATTAGGAAGAGAGTTGTTGTGTCCCAAAAAGTGTGACGGACAGACAGACGGACAGACAGACGGACAGACGGACGAACCCATTTTAATAGTCCCCCAACTTTCTTCGAAAGGCGGGGGACAATTAAATATCTAAAGGTTTTACCGATTAACATTTAATAAATTCAGCCCAGAACGAAAATAAAATATAATTTGACCACAAATAAATCTTTGAAATGTTTTTACAATTATATTGTTAGCAACACACAAATGTAGGATATATTTCACATGTAAGTTTTTTTTTATGTCAATTGTAGATTTTGTGAGAGGAATAGTCAGCTTTTTCTTGAGTCTCTAGCGACTCTCATAAAGTATGGTTTAGTCATTAAATTCATATTACAATATTTCTACATGGTACACAACAATCAGTTTTATAAAACAATCTTATAGAAATCCTAAACTTTCAACAAACCACATTACGGTAACACACATGGGTATCGTGCAAAATGGAAGGTTTGCTCATACTATTTGGAACACCCGATGCCACTCACTACCGGGTTCATACAAGATGGCTCGGAAGCAGCCATGTGGTAAGTTCACATAGCCTACAGCTTTGGATTAAATTTTCATATTTGAAATCAGAGTTGACACATGAGGTGGCTCAGATGCAATCCTGTGGTAAGTTCACATAGCCTACACTTTTGGATTATCATATTTGGAATTAAGGTACACAGTTTTTTTCTGTATTTAGTTGCACTGTTTTCCAGCATTGTTTGTTAAGTCTTTCAGAAAAGTTTAGCTCTTCCTCTAATAAAATATGGATACCAATTTCATTAGTATGGCTTTCAGTGTGTAACATTAGATGAGGTATGAAAACAAACTCGGAGAAACATTCCATTAATATCATTTAACATACAAGACACATTTCTTCCGTGGGAACATTCAGCTCTCCGTCCAGTAATATTTTTATAACAACCTTCCCGATGTAACTCGTTGTTCCTCGTTTAATATTTGGCGGTGTGTTAAAGAAACATTTCATATCATCCTGTTTCTCGCGTCCCTCTGATTGGCTTAAATCTTTCTGAAACTCATCAAATGCTTCTTGTATAATCTAGTGAAAAAACAATTAAAAAATAAATGTCAATCTAGGTTGCCTGGCAACAAAAATAAGCGATAAGTATAATACATATAAAAAAATTAAAAAATCTAAGTTATCACAGCTTAATCCATGCTAAAATCAAGTCAAATTATTTAATTAATTAATCCAGCAAAAAATCAAGATTATTTCCGTCAAGGGTTCTTTTACGTGCACGCCAATGTGTACATGGGATCTCGTTTTTTGGGTCCATCAGACTGTCTATACTTTGTCCCTTGCCAGGCCCTTTGAATAATAAGAAACAAAATGAAATATGGTCTGTGTTTTTATCAAATTGACATGACATCAAGATCAGAGAATTTGTGATTTCTTTTTGGAAACAAATCTATATAATTATTACACTACGGCTACTACCATGTCATGTTTATATAAATATATCATAATTATATGGTATTTAATACACTGGAACAAAAGCCATCTCATTTTTATATAAATATATCATAATTATATGGTATTTAGTTCACTAGAACTAAAGCTTTGTCATGTTTATATAAATATATCATAATTATATGGTATTTATTACACTAGAACTAAAGCTATGTATTATAGTTACCCGATCCATGTTCACACTCTGATGAAAACTTAATTCTCTATTTCTCTCCAAGATGGTGCAAACAACCATAAACGTCTAAAACAAAGAAATAAGTACATTACAAGATAGGGTTTAATGTCTCCTCAACACAAACCAGTCCTAAGAGAGAGAGAAAGAGAAATGACATAAACTGCATGTAGCTGATTTCGGGACAAACCAGTCCTTAGAGTTAAGAACTAACTATGGTTAATCATAAATTTATTATTTTGGAAAAATGCAGGCGGCGGATTCTTTAACTGGAGTTTGATGACAGGAAATGGCTAATTTCTAATCCTACAGATCGACAGAATGGTATAAGAAAGAGACATCTGGTTCAAAGTCCATTCAACAGAAATTAGGTTATTTTTGGGCTACCATATGGTTCAGTTTTATTTCAATAATTTGCTTGTGTGCAGGGGTCTTTAGCAGTGGTAGGAAACCGAAAAAATATGACTGGAAAGATAACCTTGCAAAACACATTCAAAATGTTCTTTGTTCTTCCTTTCACCTTAATCAACAATCACACAATCATTTTAATTCAACATAAATTCAATTGAACATAATTTTTTATGTATAATAACTGCCATAAACTCCAGATTAAAGAGAATCTTTTTATAGATTCGACTGATTTAGAGAGGGAGAAATGAGGTTTAATGTCCACTCGACTCAAACTAGGCCATTATGGGAGTAACAAATGGTTCAATTTTATTTCAATGACCCAGAGAAAACCCATGAAGTTGGACAGGCGACCCAACTTTTTGTCACGTACAAGTGGGGAATCGAAAACACACCACTTGATTCAATGACATACTTTCTGATCCAACACGCAAACCCCAACTGATTTAGATGCAGCAGGGATATAAATGTGTAATGTGTTACAGTAGGCCTATATCAAATCTTGGGATGCCTAGATTGTTCTGTTCTGTGGTCTCTATTGACTTGGTCGCAGGGAATGCTGTTTGGCTCACACAGTAGAGGTGTATGGATTCCATAGAAACTATAAATCAATCTGATTAAAACACAGATCCTATTTCATTTTGTTTATTATAGTTCAAAATTTCGTTTTACTTTTCTTTACTACACAAGGATCTGAAAGACTTGTTAACATTGACATGTTCTGAATGGTGTGATATATTAGCCAATCAAACAGTCTTTACGCTGAGCTTTAGGCGTGTTTTGAACGGAACTGTGGGTAATCAAATAGTAACATCAATGCTGATTGGTTAATCAAATGTCTGACATCATAGGTCAAAAGCAGCTCGTATGACCTCTGACGTTAGACCTTCATGTAGTGTAGGCTATCAAAAGTATAAAAAATGGAATTTAATATGGAGCTGTATTTTAATCCGATTGAGTTTAAAGTAACTGACCTCGACCATGATCTGTCTATAAGAAGGATCAACTATTTTACTCAGCATCTGTTCTACCAGTAGAGAGAAATTCAACTCGTACATTGTCATATCAGACTGGGTTGGTTGCTGTAAGAAATAATAATAAATCAACCTAACTGATCAACTGATCGACTTGGAATTGATAGCGATTACACTTAACACGGTAGTGAATACCTTACAAGAAGGCACGGTCGGTCTTGTCACAAGTCTATTAAAACACGATTTTCGACATTTGAAAAGTGGGGGGTCTTTGTCTGCTTCCATTTCTATAAAGTCACATGACACATGTCTCGTAACATGTGATGTTATTTCCATGGAAAAAGTTGACACCAGTCATAAAAACACTAACGTTGACGGAAACTAGTTACTGCTAGTTGAAGGAAGTTGCAGTGAGTTAAACATGGGCAACTGGCTTCAACTAACAGGAACCAGTTGTTTTGAGTTTTAAGAGGCGCTTTAAACTGAAGTTGTTCTATGATGTAATAATAAAACTGTGAAATCTAATTGTAATATGGCACACATCAGACTTAAATATTCGGTAAATAAAAATTAAGTGATTCAAAGAAACATAGATGAGCTATTAATGAAACTATATACCTGAGGTAATAAATAACCTGCTACTTTAATGCCACCTGGTGTTCGTTCCAATATCTGCCATACGCATTCATAGAAATCTTTTGGCACTCGATTCAATGCTCCATCGAGCTGTCTTTTTTGTAAAGGAGTTCTGAATTAAAACAAACAAAATACATCATTATTGATATGTATGAAAAAGTAAGGGACCAATTATCAAGGATTAAAAAATAAAAACACAAATGTCTTTCACCACTGACTTTACTCATTACCACTGAAGGGTATTTCCGGGATCATAAGATTTGTCATTGGCCCGGTCGGTACAGAAAAGTAGGATGTTTAACATAAAATCTATTTCGTTTAATTTCATTTGTCATTGAGTCTAGTGGCGTGGTTTTAATGCCAAGTTTGTGCATGTCAAGGAATAAGGTCACCTAACTAACCTTGTTAGTTTTCTACAAGTTCTCTGCTGAATGACTATAAGCACATAATTGAAATAGAGATGTACTTTGTTAACAAGAACTCTTTATAAGGTATAAATTTGTCAGAATTGAGGTTGTGCTTAGGATTGAACAGGAGCATTGAATATATTACATTACTGACCTAGAATATCTTTTGAAAGTGCTTCAGACGGGCTCCGTAAAGAAGAAAGTTGGGAATGAGAAAGAGAGAGAGAAATGGGGTTTAACCGCCACTCAACACATACTAGGTCATTTCGGGACTAACATAGGTTTAAATTTTATTTCAATAATACGCGTGCGCGTCTTTAGCAGTGGGAGGAAACCAGAGGACCCGGGAGGAAACCCACGAGGTTGGAAAGGCGACCCTACTCCTTGTCACATACAACCAGGGATTCGAAACAACGCCAGACGACTCAAGGACAGGCTTTATGATACAGCACGCCCTGTTACTGGACCTGATGGATTGTGGAAGTATGACACAGATTTCACTGAGAGACTACCCAAAACCATGAGATTTCATTTTTCCTTATTTATGCATCTACCGAAGAATACAGTAATGTAAGTTTTATTTACCTGTAATCAGCCTCCTCGACATTTATAGTTAATATGTTAAGTAGAAGTTTTTTAATACTGTGTGGTGATAAAGCATGGATGTCCACATTATTGTCTGATTCTTTCTCCATCTCTACCTGCATAGCTTTAACAAACCAACTGATAGAATAAAATAAATATAGTCAGTTAATTATATCTTATAAAATAAATGTATATAGTCAGTCAATGATGTTTCATAAAATAAGATAGGTTGCCAAGCAACACGCCCCCAGTGGGTAAATCTTCCCATGCAGTTGACAAGGTATTGATATCCATTTAATACAATCAGATGCTAACTCTCTAGTCCGTTCACAACAAATTGTGGATGAAGGACGGAGAGGAGCGACGACAATATACAACATTTACTTTATATTTCTAATAGCCAGTTTTTGTGTTTTCACACACTTTCAGAATTTAAGAACCTATGAGATGGATCTATGTATTCTTAAAGTTGTTGATTATCATATCGTATCCTTGCAAACTATAATAATGTGAAAGTTGATTATCTGTCCAAAATGATTCAGTTCTATTCAGCAATTACTAAGATATGATGAATTGAAAATTTCACAACATTTTGCATACTTTTCAGTTGATATAAACAGACAGTGCCACCAACAAATGTTGGTTTAGATCTTTTAATGGGCCTCTTTGTACTCTTGGTTGATATTTTGTTTCTTTTAGCCTGAGGGATTAACATCAACCCATGTAAAATACAGGACCAGGATCAGAGACTTTAAAATAGTTGTGTTAAATTAACTTATTTTCATAATAACTTCAGGTATAGGAAGAGAAAGAGGGGTAAGTGGGTTATATACGTGATTACATAGTTAGCATTCGATGTTCAAATCAACCTAGATGTAAGCTCGGTAAAGTCTATTAAAGCACTCAATTTATGTTGCAGTTAAAATTACACTACTTTTACTTTATTGTAAACAAAGAGTTTTAATTAATAGTTTAAATAAAATAAATTCAACTAACCCAATTCTTATTTTTAATATTCCTTCGAAGAGTCCAGGTGAAGTGGCAATTAATTTGCCGATACAAAGAATTAATTCTTGTTGTAAAACTGCTTGTCTTATATCATGTGGTATACATTTACTATATAATATGTTCTTTATTTCATTTGGACTAACTGGTTTATCTAATACTTCTTCTTCATGACCAAATACACCTACTGTTATCTACAATTATAAAACTCTAACGGTAAATCACTTTCATCTTTGGGGTATATTCTATGCATGGACTAACTTAAGGTCAGGGGCGGCTTTGGATAAATAGAGAGGAATTTAAGTTTATTTTTTTGAAGATTTTTCTTTAAAACTTTAAGGGGTTATTTTTGCAGGATAGGTTTTTTTTCCATAAGAAAACATGAAATAACGTTTTTCTTACTGGAATTCTGGGATATTCTCATTTTATGTACATGTAAACAAAGACAGTTTATAAGCAAGATAGTACATGTAAACAAAGACGGTTTATAAGCAAGATAAAGTCTTCACTTTGGTTATGCTGGGGAAAAAAGACTTAAAAAAAAAACTCAACAGAAAAAACTCGGCCTGCCAGCCTCGTTTTTTTTTCTTTTTCTCAGGTTATTTTCTTAAGTCTTTCTTTCCCAGCACAACTGCAGTCTTGTGCTTTATCTTACACATACAATCTACAGAAGTTAGCAAGGTAAGATTAGGTGGCTGGGTCTAACGTGTGAGCACTAGATCATAAGTCATGGTGAAAGCTCAAAACAATGAGAGAGAGAGAGAGAAATGGGGTTTAAAGTCCACTCGACACAAACTAGGTCATTTTCGGACTAACATATGGTTTCAATTTTATTTCAATAATTCGCTTGCGCGTAGGGGTCTTTAGCAGTGGGAGGAAACCGGAGTGCCCGGAGGAAACCCACGAGGTTGAGAAGGCGCCCCTATCTCCATGCCACATACGCTCACACCAGGGATCGAAACCACAGCCGCAAGCCATAGGTGACCGGCCAGCTAGAGGTCGAAGCGCGGCACTCTAGACCACTAAGCAATCCCAACCCCCCAGCTCAAAACAAGCACATGTCCAACAATTGAGGAACAGTTAGCGCAAGTCGTACACAAACAACCTGTAAAGGCAAGTGTTATCTCTGCAGGATTACGTAGTGTACACAAAAACAATGCTGATTTCAAACAATTGCTACCACTCTTCCCAAGGTTTGCAGACTCCAAAGTTGCGCATACTAGCCTGACCTAGATAACTAGCGTCCCTATTCTGCACTAAATATCTACTAACCTAAATATCTACAGATTCTATTACGTCCATAATATGTATTTGTGGCCACATAACTGTAAACACAGGTAGTTTCTATTTCAGCCATACTCTTACTTGAATGACGAAAAGACAGACGAGAGACATAAAGACAGGATAATTAGAACCTACCTGTTTACCACGTACTAATACAGTTGTAACAGATGGGGCTAAACTATCAACTAATTTACCCAACAACGCTGAACATAATCGTACAACCGACCAATGTTTATGTGCTCCAGCTCGATGAATCAATTTCTCTAGTTTCTCACTGACTGTGTAAGAATCAATACGGAAGGCATGACCTTCTCGTTCGTAAAGAATTTTTAAGATTTGACTCTGAGGCTGCATGTCGTCTAATGATTTTAACAAAGTCACTAATTCATAGCTGGTCTTGGGTTTCAGATCCTAACAAAAGAAAAATGGAAATAAATAATAGAGAAAAAAATGTCATATTAAAAAAATATCTTTCCAAGTTTCCTAGACAAAGAAACTTGAATGAACTTAAAGACTATGTATAATTTGAGCATATAGAATTCCTTGCAAACTACAATATCATAAAAGTTTAATCTCGAAAAAAAATATCAGCCCTAAAATGGTTCAAAGATAAGACGATTTCGAAAATTCCATCAATCAATGCTGCTCCTCATGTAACAAGACGACAGCTATCATTATTTGCCGTGAATCAAATTGATGGGCCTGTTTTAAATCCAACTGAATCCAAGCTGGGAGATCAATTAGCGTAACAATCATAGCAGGTTTGAAATATAAATTTCAAAACCTCAGGTTGAGCCTTTACGAGGTTTTGACGATACACAACTCTGATTTCCTTGTCCTGACCATTCTAGCAGGATGGATAGACAGTGGTGACAACACTTAAAGTCTGGGAAAATGAAAATAAACAGCATACCTTTTCATTCACATAATGACCATCGGTTATATCTGTCAAGGTGGGAAGATCTGTTAAACTTTTAAAATTTGACCCCACAACTTTTTCTTTAAGAGGTTGAAATATATCAGGATCTTCAATTTGATGTAGAAAATCTAAATGTTCGATACATGCTGACTGAATAAATGACTGAAGAAAAAAATGAGTTTAAAGAAACGAATGATATAAGTATAAACTGTTATTGTTTTAGGAGATAAACACTGACTGTTTTGAATTTAGAGGACTGGTATTGTCCATCCGATACCGCTTAATTCATTAGAGGCCGAGATTACACAGCTAAGAAATTCTAGTACCCAGGCCCTGAGTTCACAAAGCATTCTCAGACTTAAGTTGAGAATTTGCACAAATTTCAATCATTGTTTATGAGAAATATCCTTAATACAGAAACACAAAGGTTTGCACATAACATCTTATTGATGTATTTGATACATTAAAATGACAAAATTAATATAAAGGGCTATATTTTAGTTAAAATAAGGCGAACAATTTTGAGTAAATTCTCAACTTAAGTCTGAGAATGCTTTGTGAACTCGGGGCCAGGAAAATTCATTGGCAATGAGTTGCCCAGGTTCGTTCATTCGTTTCTGGGGTTTAACGTCCACTTCCACCTAAGTTGCCCAGGAAATTTACAGGACTGTTATACTCATTTTTGACCAATCAGAATCCAGAACACTTCCAATCAAGCAATTGCCGATTGGTAAAAAATATGGTAGTGGATAAGACATGTATAAATCATAACTGTGTATGAGGGATCATAATTGGTTGATTGAGTCAGCTTTAGCCCTTTGCTGTTTAAAAAAAAAGCTGATTGATAAAAACAACGAACCGGCCACTATGGTATCATAAATCAATCTACTTTCGACTCAATTACACAAGAGTTGATTAGTACTTGTTGTTTTAAAAGTCAATCAACTTGTCAGCTACAATAACAGTCTTACCTTAGTGAGAAAGGGCCAAGTGGTTCATATGATTCAAGCAATTAGCTCATTTAATGGCGATTTTGATCATGACGTAAAAAAAACACCAGTAATTTTGCAGATCAATCATAATAGATCCAGTTTGTACAGAACTTGGGATCCATTTAAAAAAAAAAACAGACAAAGACTTTCACCAGCAGCCATTTGGCACATTTATAAACAGCAAATTCTGAGTAAAAAAAGCGATTGATGAGTAAAAATAAGTAAATTTACCTGTAATCTTCCCAGTCGAACTCTGACCCCATCAACACTACCTTTTTTAAATTGTGCTAACAAATCTAAAAACTCTCCAAAATTGTGGCCCCTGTAAAATTCAGAGAAAAGTCACAAGCTTATTCTTGAACTTTGATAAGGGCTTAAAGTAGTTAAGTTGTTAACTCCACATTATCCACAAAGGGTAAATAGGTCAGTGTTTAATCAATGAACTACCATGGTTCCCCATTTTTGAGAGAAGAAAACAGCAAGATATAGAATGTAATTACCTGATAGAATTTTCTCTAATGACCATACACCATGTAGGACGACCAGATAGTTTCCAACAACTTGATAAAAATGCTAAATCATTCTGAAATAATTAATTAATTATGAATAGTTTGAAAATACAGCACTACAATAAAGGTTGTTAGCTATGTGGTGTACCATAAAGCAAAGCGCTTCAACACACACTCTGCCACATGCTTGGCATCTCACAATGTTTACAACCAAATGAAGGTTCAATAGTTTGGATCTCAATTTTAGAAGACAAAGCTACAGGATAAAAGATAATATCAGGGATAAAGCCATCACAAGGGTCACAGGTCCATACAAATGTGCATCACTCCAATGAAAGTTCTGGTCTAAAAGCTTGCTGGTAAGATACATGAGGGGTACGTAGGGTCTGTATCCAGGGAAGTTTGTGAGACCAGGCAAAATAAGAGGAGGGAACTAGTCTCATTCAAGCTACCATATGTCAACTTTAATTATAGAGCTGTAAATTTCAATTAATTCATGTCACAATTTTGAGGTATGAATTTACAAATTGATCTGAATTTATTGTGTTTTCGTACAAAATTAATTAAAATACCAAAATGCTCTATTAGTCAGCTAGTCTGTTATTACAGATAAATATGACTGAAACAGTCATTACATATCTATATTACTGATGAACGGTTGTTTATCAGATAAATATGACTGAATTGATCATTACTGATCAATACGACTCAAACAGTAATTGTAAATCAATATGACAGTCATTATTGATCAATATGACTCAAACAGTTATTAAAGATCAGTCATTACTGATCAATATGACTCAAACAGTTATTAAAGATCAATATGACAGTCATTACTGATCAATATGATAGTCATTACTGATCAATATGACTCAAACTGTTATTACAGATCAATATGACAGTCATTGCTGATCAATATGGCAGTCATTGCTGATTAATATGACTCAAGCAGTTATTATTGATCAATATGACTCAAACAGTCATTAGAGATAAATATGACTGATAAGATATATCCACTTACCCTACAATCATCCATGACAAGTGATATATCTTGAGCTAGATAAAAATCACTGAGTTCAAACAACAGAGGATAACATAATATAGTTCTACTGCATGCTCGGTATATCTGTAAAATAAATAAAATTAATCGTGAAGACGATTTCATAAAGGTCAATTTCAATATCCCTCCGTGATCTTCAAGACTCAACGTGAACATACAAACGTTTTTTAAAGGGATACTGTCTTTTCATTGATTTTGAGCTACAGATACATATCTAAACATAAAGCATAAATATATACCATATATATAACAGAGTTATCTTTTCTTACCTTGGATGTACTCAAAACACCAAACGGTCTACTAGGACGTCCAGTTAGGTCAAGTTTATCATTATGCCCGAGAAATTCATAAGCTTTGGTTAATTCTTTTGGTGACCATATTTGTATTGGTTCTATCTGATGTGCTGTTTGAGTTTGAATACCATAAGTAGCTAGTAATTGCTGAAGTCGTGCTGTTTCTGCTATTAATACAATTTGGATGACAAGATCTGGGGGTGTGCCCTGTTTAACGATAAAAGATTATAAAGTTTTATATTTATTCATGGAATTCTTCTCTCCGTCTCTATAACAAAAACTCTAATACTATATTGCTTGAACATACCCAGTTCAGACCCAGCTGATATATGGAGTACAAATGATGTTGAAATTCTGGAATCTACATTATTTTCTTTGCTAATATTTGTTTAAAACTTCTATTATCTTTGGTGATATGGAAAATGTATATAAAGGTTGTCTCCTCAGGAAATCATTTCCAGTGTATTAGTGTTAATGTTAATAATATTAAAACTAACAACAATAAAAATAACTAGATCTGCCATATGCCAGGCAGATATGAAAGCTTTCATATTCATAGTCCCTTCCTCAAAAAAAAATTATTTTTTTATTCTAAACTGTCAAAAAATTGTAAGTTATACGCGAAGTTATAATTTGAAAAAGTTTACCCGAGCATGATTTTGTAAAGTAAGAAAAAGTGTCTAGTAAACAAATAAGTCTAAGGCGAAAATTTGAAATTTTTAAATGCTGTCTACCAGACCCCATGAAAGCTTAATATTATCTTAACAAAAACAATAAGTTTTTATATGAAATATGAATGCTTAACAATAAACTTTATTTAAAAAGAATAGAAATGAGGCCAAAGGCTGATCTTACATTTTTCCCCTTATACTAAAATGGAATGAAAAATACAGAAAACATGAAACTCAAGGAGTTCCTAATTCAATCTGATTAAAATATAGATTTATATTTCTTTTCTTTGTTTTTATACTTTCGATGGCCTACACTACATGCAGATCTGACCAGATGTAGTGGAAGGTTTCGCCAGGGGTCGTACTACCCTATGACGTCAGACATTTTATTAACCTATCAGCTTTGATGTGTCTAGTAGGATACTCATACGTTAGTCCCCAAATTACCTAGCTTGTGTATAGTGGATGTAAAACCCCATTGTTTCTCTTCTCTCAGTCTTGGTTTAATGTAGTTTTCTTTGAGCCAATGTTATGGGAGAGAAATGGGGAAGAAATTGGGGAAGAAATCGGACAGTATGTTTGATAGTATCGTTGCTTGAGTAGGCTACACACCTTCAATGAAACGTTGTAGTTAATAAGTGTTATCCATAAAGCAGTCTGTTAGCAATTAAAAATAAAGAAAATATATATTTGTAAAATTATGGATGTAACTACCTGAAATTTAGAATATCTGGTACTGAATTTAGGTCGTTCTAAAGCTGGTAAATATCTTCTAATTGGATCTAATTCATTAACATTGAGAATACCTTGAACTATAATATAAACAGATAATAGCCATCACAAACAGAAACATACTTGGCTAATGGAGACGGCTGTACGCCATACAGTGTGTTACACTGGAAATTTTTGCCTGGATGGCAGCGCTACAGCCTACTTTTATTTCGAATTCCACCCGTCATGGGTTCTTTTACGCGAACACCAACATGTTTTAGTACCATCCAAACAACTCGAAACTGTCTTTGCCAGCCCCTCCGTCCTAAACCCACTGACAAAGGCAAAATCGCACAGGAAAATCCCTAGGAACTTTCTAGGCTATCACCGGGATCGAACCCCAGACTTCCTGGTCAGTTAGCTAGCATATTACTCCAGCACGGCTTTTATCATCCCAATAAGAACATGATAACAAGATCAATGTTTTTGAGGGTTTACTCTGTCAGAATTCAATGTTTTATAATACAAAATACTAAAATTTGAAAGCAAGCCGTAAAGGAGGCATTAGATACTAATTTAAAGCAATAAATTAATGCATCAAGTGATGAAATGAAATAAATGTATCAAGTTATTAATTCTAAATGAAATTAATGTTTCAAGTTATTAATGTGAAATGAAATCAACACATTAGGTCATTAACCCATTTTTGACAATGTGAAATGAAATCATTGTTTCAAGTTATTAATGTGAAATGAAATCAACACTTCAGGTCATTAATGTGAAATGAATGTTGAAGGAAATGCATATTGAAGTTAATTCATGCTCTTTTTCAAATAGCCACTGTTTGCTTGAGCAGTTTCTTCCAAATTTTACAAATTCTTTAATGAATATAATAAATCTAAATGATCATGGATGAATATACTTACATAGCATCTGACTGATTAAATAAACAGATTGACCCCACATAAATACACCCTCAGTGGTGCCCTCTGGGCTGGGTACCCTTTGCTGACTTCCAGGATTCCTTCTTTCTGCTTCTATTTTATTCTTTGGTACATAATAATACTTTGGCAACAATACACCTATAATACATAAAGAAATAATTAAAACAACATATGGTCCTGCTGTCCTCTTATTTCGATTTCCGACTGTCAAGGGTTCTTTTATATACCCAGTTTTTCGTCTATACCTTGTCTCTCGCCAGGCCCTCTACCACTTCGGATAATCCTGATGAACTTTCTCGGCAAACACCGGGATCGAACATGTGACCTTCAAATTAGTGAACGAATGTCTTACTCACTGAGCCATTGTGGCTCGCTAACTAGATACAAGCTTGTGTCATATTGTCTGTTTGATGAGATATGGAAGGGCAAAGTCAACTATTCATGATGGTAAAATGATTTCTGTTTGATGGTGAAATGATTTTGTTTGTCATGGCAGTGGATTAATTAAAACTCAACTCACCATCTTTACTGTGTAATAATAGTGGCTGTAATTTCTTCATGTAATCTTCAGCTTCCTCTCTATGTCCATGAAAAATTTCTAAAATATAAAACCAACATCTGAGTCTAGCCGGGATTTGTCAAGCACATTTCTCAACTGTTCTTATTATTAAACGAAACCGGATGAATGCCTTTTGCTTTAAATAAAAAATGGGTCCTGCTTCTTAAAGAGAATGGTGTTTTAAAGACACGTCAGCGCAATGTAGGCTATACATGCCAAACATATGATGATGTTCGCAAGACAATCCGTTAATAGAGACGGCAGATATCAAAGTTAAACAAAGTGATACAGCACTGTGCAGGTCCCCGACGACTATATAAAGGGAACATCCGTGCAATTTAATCTAAGTCTGAATTGAACGAAACTAGTCGCTTCATGAGAGAAATCGGGGACGGCTACACGCCACTCATAGATTTCTAATTCTATAAACAAATTTGCATTTCTCGAAAGCAATTATATTGTTTTTCTACTTACTGTCAATCATCAAATATAAATAAAACATCGGCCATTCACATTCAACCCCATCAAAGTTCTGAAATACAACAATCATGTGATATAAAATATAACCAATGGAATTAAATGTTTTTATATAATGTCACCATTTTGTACAGGTATATCAAACTTTTATACTTTAATTGATTGACAAAATAAATCATTTGGAGTTTTTCCATTGTATACCTCCACCCTTATTGATACCATTACAAAGCCCAGATATCCTGACAGTTGTGTTTGTCTTTATTAGCCCATTCGGAGCAGAACAGTAGGACGTTAAACCCCATTTCATTTTATTTGCTGGCTGTGAAAAATAGTCAGATAGTCTGACATATTAAACAAAAGAAAAATAAAATAAGATATGGGGGTATAATTTACCTCAATGTCACCATTTTGTGTATCAAACTTTATTACTTGATTGCATATTGACAAACTAAATTACTTTTAGTTTTCCTATTTTATAACTCTGTCCGTATTGACACCATTACAAAGCCCAGACATCCTGATGGCTGAGAAAAATTATTGTCAATTTGTCTACAAATATGTAACAAAAGAAAAATAAATCATATTTTTACAGAGGTAGTTTACCTTGATTTCAGCTGGGCGATAAAATTTTCTAGTTGGATCTTCTATTTCTGTTTTATAACCATCTCGTAGAAAACGCTTCATTCCATAACGACCTTCTAGTTTCCGTTCAACTTTACTCACTGCACGTTTTTTAATTGCTTCTTCATGAATAGCGAAAGCTGGCCAGCAAATGGTTGGGAGTAAGGAAGCATCTGTGTTCTGAAATGAAAATGATAAATTATGTTGAGAATGAAATGTGATTTTCTGAATCAGACAGATTAATGAAGATGGGCAGAGTGTGCTAAGAGAAAACTTTTACCAGGATAGCATCACTTTCTATTCTATTTTCAATTTCCAACAGAAGTCGGATCTCTAACACGCTGCCAATGATCTACACCCGACCTCAGTTTTTCCGTATCATCCAAAAAACTAGGCAATTTCCATTGCCATGCTCCCTGTAGTAATACAAGCTTCACTCAAAATGAAAACATACAAACAATAAGGGACACAATCCAAGAAAAAGAGGGAATATTTTCGAAATGTATTATACTGAATGAGTCATGATCATCAGCTATGTGCTACAAGAAATCACTTGATATGATTTACACAATTGTTGTTTATTCATTGGGTTTTGTTTGTGTGTAGTGTGCTCTTCCTGCACTTGCTATTAATGGTTTAAATCAGATATCTCACCTTTGAATTAGATTCTCTTGGTAAAATGGTTTCAAATATTGTTCTATTTCTATTGTGAGCATCAATATCTACATAGATTACGGACCAGGCAGCACCAACTTCACCATATACATTACAACCATTAACAGCCTCTAATGCAGCCTTTGCCATTCCAATAGAACTATGACAATAGATTAGAAAATCTATACATGTACTATTAGTTTATTAAAAGTAAATCATTAATGAAAGATAGGTTGCCAGGCAACAAAACATACGCCCACAGCAGCTAAATCGTCCGGGCAGTCAACAAGAGTTGTTGCATATTTTTACTTTTTTTCGATAATGAAACGTTTATATTACACTAAAATCTGATTAAGAGTAACAACTCATAAAGTAATTATCAGAAAATCATTAGAATTTGTTTGGTTTTTATAAAGTTCTGGCCCATGCTAACATTCAGTACAGTATGCAAAACGTCTAATATCATGGATTTAGCTGTTCAGTTATCAAAATTCAATGAAAATTAATCAGATAAAAAGTTTGGACTCTAGAGCGTCACAAGATTTTTCAAAGTGATCAAGGGATATAACTTTGGCAGTTATTACGGGAAATCACTGAAAATCAATTAGGCTTCTTCGTCTCATGACCTTAAATACTGTGTATCAATTTAAAGTCAATCGGATATTAACTTTGACCTCTAGCGCGTCCACAAGATTTTTTGAAGTGATCAAGGGCCATAACTCTGGCAGTAATTATCAGAAATCTCTGAAAATCAATAGGATTCTTCTCTTCATGATCTTAAACGCTGTGTATAAATTTAAAGTCAATCGGATATTAACTCTGGCCTCTAGAGCATCCACAACATTTTTCAAAGTGATCAAGGGCCATAACTCTCGGAGTAATTATCGGAAATCTCTGAAAATCAATTGGATTCTACGTCTCATGACCTTAAACACTGTGTATAAATTTAAAGTCAATCGGATATCAACTTTGATCTCTAGACCATCCACAAGATTTTTCAAAGTGATCAAGGGCCATAACTCTGGCAGTAATTATTGCAAATCGCTGAAAATCAATAGGCTTCTTTGTCTCATGACTTTAAATACTGTGTTATAAATTTAAAGTCAATCGGATATTAACTTTAGCCTCTACAGCGTTCAGAAGATTTTTCAAAGTGATCAAGGGTCATAACTCTGGCAGTAATAATCGGAAATCGCTGAAAATCAATAGGCCTCTTCGTCTCATGACTTTAAATACTGTGTATAAATATGAAGCCAATCAGATATTAACTTTAGCCTCTAGAGCGTTCACAAGATTTTTCAAAGTGATCAAGGGTCATAACTCTGGCAATAATTATCAGATATTGCTGAAAATCAATAGGCTTCTTCGTCTCATGACCTTAAACAATGTGTATAAATTTAAAGTTAATCGGATATTAACTTTAGCCTCTAGTGCGTTCACAAGAAATTGTGGACGATGGACGGACGGACGGACGGACCGACCGACCGACGGACGGACGGGGGCGACGGCAATATACGTCCACATTTCTATGTGGGCGTATAAAAATGATTTTCTCTGCTATTAATTTATCGTCAACTTGCAATGAGACGGTGACACATACCTAACACAATAAAAAGCAGACATTAAACCCTATCAATTAAGAATCTTACCTTACAAGTAATTCTGACTTGACCTCGATATCACCTTCAGTGCAAGCAGATATTAAACCCTACGAATTAAAAATCTTACCTTGCGTGTAACTCTGTTGAACCATTGTTATATTTACTGCCTCTTTCCCACATACCATAATCTGGTGTTCTGTAAGCTCTTTCAACGTAAAATACTAAATTCTGGACAAAATTCACTTCATCTGTCGTAAATATTATCTAAAATGACGGAAAATATTAGATTATTAAATAAATTTAATTTAACATTTTTCATGTTTGTAACTGTTGTATGTAAAGTCCTTTATGAACTAAATTAGAATGTTTGGTCAGATTTCACTTTAACATTTATTTCTCAAGATACAAATCAAGCACGCATAACGAACATTTAAGGGGCAATCTAAAAGAGACAGGTGCCTTTTTAAAAAAATGTAATGGAGTACAATAGAGAATTAAAAAGATCTGACTCATTTATTTTTTAAAAAATAATATCAAGAACTACTTTTACTTCTAAAAATACGAACCCAAGAGAACATTTTAATTGGAGGGGGAATCTAAAAGAGACAGGTGCCTTAAAAAAAAATGCCACAACATACAGTGGAGTTTTTAAGAAGATCTGACTCATTTATTTTTTTTTAAATTTTTTTTTAAAAATTGCTTTTTCTTTTACCTGAAGACCTGATGTTATCATTTGGTTCAAAAATATTAAATATAAAGCTACACAATCTATCTGAAATATAGAAAACATTATTCATCATACATTACTTTACTCTAGTATTAAAATGGAGGGCCTGACAAGGACAGCTGTCTAGTCGTTTGGATGTGACAAAAAAACGAGGTCCTGTGTACACATTGGCATGGACATAAAGGATCCCTTGGCAGTTAAAATTTGATATATAAGAGTAGGCCAGGCAAAAGTTCCTTCATAGCACAATGTATGGCGTATACCCATCTTCATTAGACCAGTTTAGGAGCAGAACAGTAGGACGTTAAACCACATTTCATTTCGCTTCACTTTATAACAGTATTTTATTAATTTATATTTTAAGTATGATATACTCATATGAACACATATAAATGAAATGGAAAAGCCCCCTTAAACACCTGAAGACCCAGAGAATCAAAATATATATGCAAAAAAAATGCTCAAGAAAAAAAATGGTGTCATAAATTCCTTTCTTGGGTGTCAATATTCCCCCACTGAGCCATCGCAGTGATCAGACTATACTCCTTTTAATGCACAATCTGGAAATCGAAACCACTTGACTTGACTCAATGACAGACCTAATGATCTAAAAAAGCACACCCAACCTCCCTTATACTTAATGTATTCACTGACTTGTAGATGTCCGTATTCTTCATCTGTATAAACAGGATCACCGGTTATCATATCAAATGTTGAATGAAGAGCAAACTGAGGAAGCTGATGGCGTTTGAATTTCTCCACCTGAAATAAATATCGAAAATTGAGAAGTTTATATTTTCAATTTATTTTATAGGACACCATTGTTCAATATCACGAATAAAAAATTTCTTTTTCAGGTGGGATATTTTCCTTTCGGTTTGGAAAATGGATTACAATTTTGACTTCGGATCACATCAGAACCTTGAAAAAAAAATTAAGACAGTATTGAATTTTAAATGAATTCAGTTCAGTTTGCAGTTTGATGCTTTCATTCAGCTCGGTATGAGCAGGTCACTCTGATCTGATAACACCTCCATTTTTATTAAAGAATGAGAGTCACAGGGATTTAGTGAGTAAGATGTTGGCTTGATAACTTGGAGGACCTCTGTTCAATCCAAGTGTTCATCGGATGGTATGAAAAACCAACGTCCTGTGCACGTAAAAGAACCCCTGACAGATGGAATTCATAATAAGAGTAGGCAATAAGCAGCTTTCTGGGCAAAATATCCATTCTAGCACACTGTATGACAATCAGTGGGAGCAAAACAGTAGGATGTTAAACCCCATTTTATTTCATTTATTAAAGAATGAAACCTTGGTTTAACAAGATAACTCAGACCTGTATAGTCGAAATGAAGAGCTAGTAGAAGAATCAAAAAGATTTCTTTCATTAGATTCAAGTTTAACAAACCTTTTCTGACTGTCGAATCCAACAGAATAAAATACCTCTCATACATTTTACCGCTATCTGACCTAATTCATGTGTTCGTCCATTATCATCATCTATGCGTCTACAAAAAATAGTAAAATATATATATCTATAAGTGTTTAATTTACAGAGCTTTGTGTTCATTGAACACAACTGAGCCATTTTCCCAGTAAATTTACTTCCAACCTACAAACATTTTTTTAAATATACAAATTATTTACCTATAAACTTGACAGAGTGACCATGCCGCCACCAACTGTCCAGCCTGTTCATGTGCCACGCAACTTATTTTAATCTGTGTTTTATGTTTTAAATATTATCTGTATGTTTCCCAGTAAACTTACTCCAACCTACAAACATTATTTTTAAATATACAAATTATTTACCTGTAAGCCTGACAGAGTGACCATGCTGCCACCGAACAGTATATACTGTCTCGTACATGTGCCACACGACTTGTGTTATTTGGGGAACCTAATGAAGGAAATAATCCCAGACAACAATTCTGATATTGAAGAATTTGACGCTTCACTGAAAATAGAGAAATTCATGCATACACTAAAAGAATAAATTGATATTTAAAAATCCAAGCAAGACAAAAAACATACTTAAGTTATCATTATTTGATCCAGCAACTACATTACAGAAAGAGAGAGAAAAGGGGTTTAACGTATACTCGACACAAATTATGTCATTTCATGACTAACACATGGTTCAATTTTATTTCAACAGATCGCTTGTGCGTTAGGGTCTTTAGCAGTAGGTACAAACTGGTTGACCTGGAGAAAACCCACAAGGTTGGACAGACGACCCTAATCCTTCTCACGTACAACCAGGGATTCGAAACGACGCCTGACCATGACAGACTTTATGATACAGCGCGCGCGTGCTAACCATTCGGCCATCCAAGCCCCCTCCAGCAGCTACTGCTACTCTTTTTAAGGGAGTGTTATCGTGCCCTCTCTCATTTCCTGAAGGAATAAATAAAAGTATACTTAGGTTTTGTTCTTCAGCTTCTATTTTACATGGCCTGTTATAATTAGCTGGAGGTGGGTGGATAGCTAACGAGTGCGTGTTTGATCATGAGGTTTGTCATTGAGTCAATTCCCCGCTTGTAGGGTCACCTGTCCAACTTTGCAGGTGTTCTCTGGGTCTTCCGGTTTCCTCCAGCCGCTAAAGAACACTAAGCGAATTAGTGAAATAAATTGACATGTTATTCCCAAAATATGCCTGAGTAACCCCAACAGCCCCAAAGTAAATTTCGTTTTGGGGGCCTATCTTCTGATGTCATCTGATATAATAAAGTTGCAATGTCATTGTTTTCATGAAGTTGTAACTATTAAATCTACCCCTAAAATGTAGGCCTATCATAGGCCTATGGCTATATTATTGTTAGTATCATGATCATGTCAGTCAGACAGTGACCATGATTAATAATTTCAGTCTTACGTGTAAAATAAAAATCATTCAATTTCTTCAGAGTTTCCTCGTGAGACTCCACGTCCTGTGCAATTTCAGTAGTGTGCCATACATCACTTTGCTGCCTTTTGAAGGTTTTATCAACATGAATGCGAAGGTTATCACTCATTTTTATTTGGAGTTGGAGGCCTCTTACCCCCTGTCGCGGTTCTGGTTTTGAGATCGACACTGACAGCGCTAAAAATAGATCAGGTTCTAACTTCTAGATAATCGGTAAAGAACCCATTGCCACAACCAGAACTGCTGCTGTAGCTGATTAAAGCGGCGTTTATAATTGCCTTTTTTTGCCCTAATTAACGAGGAAATTAACCACGTAACCCAAATTATTGCAATGTCGCAAATGTCGTAAACGAAGACCAATTTCCGGTATACATGTAATGCGTTCCGCTTTATGGTTCAATGGCCGATTAGATGAGTCAAAATGACATGATGTGGAATTTAACAGTTTTAGTCGCGTTATTATTTCTTAATTTCACAAAACATTGTCAGGGTTCTTTTTCTGACACTTCGTCCGGTATTTTTGGAAGAACCAAAAATGGTCTCTTAGCTGCTTTTGGCGATTTTAACGCCGACAAAGCTACCGATGTGTTTATCCTCTCTGACGACGGTTTGTTGACATTTTTTTGTATGCAAATCTTATGACTGAATGGGTACCAGTCAAGTCGCCCACAAGCAAAGTCGTCCACAGTGAAGTCGTCCACAACTATTGGTGATGTCGTCCACAACTAAGAATAGGACTCGTACACAACTAATTACTCGTACACAATATAGCTAGTACTCGTTGACAAAAAAAGACAAATATATGTATAAATAACCTCATCCCGCCTACGCTTCGAAGTATAAAACATGCGGGTTTCAGAAAACAAATTTAAAATGTGGGTCGTTTGGTAGCGGTGTAGAAATATATTTCTGCATAGGGTTTATTTTAATGAAATTAGATTTGTTTTGTTGAATAAAATGATTTACTTTGTTATTTATTCACGAACGGGGCCGCTCAAGCTTGTGGACGACGGTATCATCATATTATTACATCCGGACGACTCCACCAACGAGTGAGGATGTTCACGCAGAACTCGGCACAAAAAAACGTATACTATTACATGTACTAATAAGGAAGGAATACCCATGTCCCGAAAGTAAACTATGTCATGTGGACGACTTTACCAACGTATTATTATATCCCAAAATTAAACTAAGTCTTGTGGACGACTCCACCAACAAGTGTGGACGACTCCACCAACGGGTGTGGACGACTTAACCAGATTTTTCGTGTGGATCACTTAACTGGCATTCGACTGAATTATGGTCCTAATTTTGACTCGGAATCTCACCGTTCTTTCACTTTAAAATATTGAAAACATTTAGGATGAGAGTGCACCCCTTTTAATATGATTGTGTCAACTTTTACTAATAATATTTAGAAAGCTTATTCAATTACCTTTTAGAATATATAGCTGGATGCTCAGAATTTTGTACGTCGATGACCTGAATGTGGACTTCGAAAAAAATACCAGTCTATCTTTACATTTAGAATATTGAAAAATTATTTAGGTTCAGGTTGAGAGTGCACCTCTTTAATATTATTGTGCCAACTTTTACTAATAATATTTGGAAATTTTTTCAATTACCTTTCAGAATATATATAGGTGGATGCTCAGAATTTTGTAGAATGGTCTGAATTTTGACTCTGAATATTACCGTTCTTTCACTTTAAAATATTGAAAAATTGGCGACGCTTAGGATGAGAGCGTGCCACTTTAATACGATTGTGCCAACTTTTACTAATAATATTTGGAAGGCTTATTCAATTACCTTTCGGGATATATTTAGTTGGATACCCAGAATTTTGTAAGATAATGCGAAATTACACATCAATTCTGATCTAAAAGAATGGATAAAAAAATATATATTCTACTTTTTATTTGATACATGTAAAGTTGGATTTTATTGGTTGATAAAAATAGACGAGTTTGGGCGATTATTGTCTATATTCTGAATAGGTTGCCAACGAACAAGTTACCAGCTGGATCGGTCGAATAGGTCGCCAGGCGATTAGGTCGCCAATTTGTGTTCGGTTAGGTTACTGTTACGTGTAAAAAAAAAGGGCTTACATGTATAACTACCTACTTATAACTAAACGCAATATCCAGAATCTTTTCAAACAAACATGAATAGTTATGGGTCCATTCCAGTAAATAGTGATGTTGTTTTCTTATCATGATAGTATGGGAGAAGAGCACAAGGCCTGTCAATGACATTGTTTTATTCAATTGTTTTAATTTAAGACTCTTAAATTGGTTTGGAATATAACCAGGGAGTGTAAATATAAATATAGGATATTAAAAAAAATGGTCTGGTCTTCTATTAGAGTTTGGGAAATTGGATAGCCGAATGGTTAGCATGTGCATGCTGTATCATTAGGTCGGTCATTGAGTCAACAGGCTGACATGGTTTTGATTCCCCGGTTGTGCGTGACAAGATGTAGGGTCGCCTGTCCAACCTCGTGGGTCCTCCGGTTTTCTCCCACTGCTAAAGAACCCTACGCAGAAGGGAATTATTGGAATAAAATGGAACCATGTGTTAGTCCCAAAATGACCTAGTTTGTGTCGAGTGGACATTTAAACCCCATTTCTCTCCCTCTCTCTATTAGTGTTTAGAGTCACTTCCACCAAGGTTACATCTCCAAGCCACATACGTTCACACCAGGGATCGAAACCACAGCTGAAAGCCATGGATTACATGTACCAGCCAGCTAGAGCTCAAAGCGTAACACCCCCAGATCTTATCTGTTGCTCAGAACTTATTAATACCGTAACTAAGTTGGCTTACTGTGATCTGTACTTAAAAATTTTGTTTGAGTTATATGTTACACACTGTGTTTACAGTGTTGAGTGTGTTTTAAACCATAATTTACTTTACGCGTTATAAGAAACAAGCATGTAATAAATTGTTTGTCTTTTTTTGCAGGGAAATCCATCCAACTTGTTCTGGGAACAACTGAAAAAATAGATGCCTCTTATTCTGAAAAGGAATTAATCAGTAAATCCCAAACAAATAATACCTATATTGTAAATGTAGTACCAGCGGATTTTGATGGCGATTCTATGATGGATGTCATGGTTACCAGAAGAAATGAAGGAGTTACAGATGGACCATTACAAGTAGTCATCTACTGGGGAAATATCCTCAAAAGTAATTTAGGTAGGACTTCATTGCCAGCAGTTTGCTCTAAAATTATACTATTTATACTCAGAAGATCATTTCCATTTTGTTCATGTGAATTGTCTTTAATTCTGTTTATAAAATGGTGGTGCAAGTAAAAAATCATTTGACAGATGGAGTGTACAGAAGATTAAGAGAAGAAACATGTTATGCAGTCGAGAACCCCCACAAGGCATTTAAATCCCACTCATTTACAAACTTATTGTATGTAACTTTTGCTAGTATTTTTGTAGATATTATTAAGTACCGTACTTATAATAAATGTGGGGGTTTGGGATGGCCTAGTGGTCCAGAGTGCCGCACTTCAACCTCTAGCTGGCCGGTCACTTCTGGCTTGCGACTGTGGTTTCGATCCCTGGTGTGAGCGTATGTGGCACTCCGGCTTCCTCCTCTTACTGCTAAAGACCCCTACGCGCAAGCGAATAACTGAAATAAAATTGAAACCATATGTTAGTCACAAAATGACCTAGTTTGTGTCGAGTGGACGTTAAACCCCATTTCTCTCTCTCTCTCTATAATAAATGTATTTTTTTTTTATGGTTGATCATTTTTTTAATTCAGGGGGTTTGGATGGCGGAATGGACAGCTTGTGCGCACTCTATCATAAGATCTGTCATTGAGTCAACTGGTGGGGGTTTTGATTCCCCGGTTGTACGTGACAAGGAGTAGGGTTGCCTGTCCCACCTTGTGGGTTTTCTCCGGGACCTCCAGTTTCCTCCCACTGTTAAAGACCCCGACATGCAAAGTGAAATATTGAAATAAAGTTGAAACGTATGTTCGTCCCGAAATAACCTAGTTTATGTCAAGTGGACAGTAAACACCATTTCTCTCTCTCTCTTTTTCTTAATTCAGAATTTCTACTTAATGGTATAAGTGATTTTTCTTTATTATTTACTTTTTTATATATATACTTGTTTTTATTACAACATTCTGTATTTTAATTCATTTCAGATACAATACCATTAGTTATTAAGGAAACATTTGCAGATCAACCAGCAATAATAGAGTCAGTTGTTTTCAATTTTTCTCTGTTTTATTGAATTAGATTACCTATATAATTTGAGCCGTCACTCAGTTGTGGCCATGAGTTATATGCATTATAGGAAAGTGATATTCAACTCTGCTCTTGACCAGTTCTTGCATTTTCTTTAAGAGGGGGTGGGATGGCGGAATGGTAAGCGTGGTGCACTGTATCATAAGACCTGTCATTGTGTCAACTGGCATGGTTTCGATTTCTCGGTTGTACATGTACATGAAAAGGAGTAGGGTTGCCTGTAAAATCTGATGGATTTTTCTGGGTCCTCCGGTTTCCTCCCACGGCTAAAGACCTGTACGCGCATTGAATTATTGAAATAAAATTGAACCATATGTTAGTCTTGAAATGGCCTAGTTTCGAAGAAAACCTGTGAGGCTGAACAGGCAACCCTACTCCTTGTCACATATAACTGGGTAACCGAAACCAATCCAGTTGACTCAATGACAGACTTCAGCCATCCGACCCTCCTATACAAGAGGACTAAAGAATGTTGAAGTGTGAATACATGTAGACCTTTTGAAGTCATTCTCAAGTTTCTTAAAAGATGTAAACACAATCATCAAGACTATGAAACCAACACATGGCTTTCCTTATAAATATTATTCCAATCTGATTAAAATACAGATCTGTATTTCCTTGTGTAGTACAGACAAATAAAACGAAATTTTGAACTATAAAAAACGTAACGAAATAGGATCTGTGTATTAATCAGATTGTAAATATTCTGGCTTTCAGATATTGCATCATGGTAATGATAACAACTCTCCAGATCCTAGTGTAGTAAAGACAAGTAAAACAAAATTTTGAACTATAACCTATATTGCATTATGTCCTATTTTAATATTTCAGTGTGAATGGAGATATGATTCCAGATTTATTAGGAGAGATATCAATGAATGGAGATAAGCAAAGAACATATTGGATATTTGGGTACGTTACTATATAATGCAAATGTTATTACAACTGTTTTAAGCTATCTCCACCCCCACTTCAGAAGTGCACATATTTCTGATATCCAGGCTGCAAAACTGCTATTTGTATGGGTCAATCTCTCCTTATAAATGGTTGTGTTTTGGTATTTATAATTTGGGTTTATACAACAACTAATATCAATTCAAGTGAATGGATTTGGCGGCCAGCCATAAGCGTCTACTGCGCGCTGTACAGTCCCGAGCTTGTATTAATACAGACTTCACTCAAAATAGAAATATTAATTTACAAGAAAGACATAATGCGACCGGTCTAGACACAGTATGGCGATAGTCTGTCAATTGAAGCTAGAATGTCACTTTAACCATATATTTGTCTTATCTCAGTAATGAAATAAGAAATTATGAGTGGTGAGTAGCTGTCCCAGATTTCTGTCATGAAGCTACTAGTTTCTTTCATTTTAAACTCATCAGGCTTATATGAAATGACCTATCCCGACGCAGACATACATGCTATGTCACATTGTATAATATTTGAACCATTTTAAATCAAAATGGATTCACACTTAAAAACTTTTGCATCAGACGGCCATACAATTTTATAAAATTTAGTCCTGAAGGTCCCCGCATTCTTTATATTTTTATTATCTCAGTAATTGTTAAAGCTAGATAATTTGGATAATAATATGGCCCTATTAACAAAATGAATCATTTTATCAGACTGATCCTTATGTTTTTTAAATAAAACTGTTTCCAAAATTCTAATGTAGTTTATTTTTTTTTTACAGTAATGACAGAAATTATACATTAGAAACAGTCAAAAATGAAACATCTTCTGCTCCTTTAGCACCTCTGCATATTCCACAGTCCAGCGCATTCTTAGATTTTAACATGGATTTAACAGCAGGTAAGTTGTATTTTTGTTAGAAAATTGACAACCAGAAATAGACTCAGAAATTTGTCATTTAATTTTCAAGTCTCTATGGATCATTTGAATTTATCAGACAATATCACGGTTTATTCAACGCTAAAATTTTACTCAGATTCATTATTTAACATTTACCTGGTAATTAGAAACAATACCAAAATATTAACGTTCAATTATCTCTCAGCTTGGATTCAATCAGATGAAAAAAGAGGACCATCAAAGATTTAATGCCTGAAATGTTATCTAAATTATTAATCAGACATTAATTAATATATTCAGACTATAACCAACTCTCGATGTCATCGCTAACCTGTGATATTTACTGGATTAGAATCCAATTTGCTGCTCAACTGTCATTCATGATGTAATCATGAAATGGATAATCTAGACTATGTTTTTTATCGTACCAACTTTAGTAATAATGATTGAGGCTAGGCCAAAAATTCAATCGCTAAAATCTTGGCTCAGAGTGGATCAATTTGACTGAAATTTTCAGCAAATTCCCTTTTCATTATCTAGTTTTTAAGTATTATAGTGAGAACTGCCAACTCTATTTAATCTCCCATCATGTATCTTTAATAGATTTGCAAATTCGTCATATCTTTATAAATACTGAACCATTCTGAACTTATATTCTAATTGCAAAAGATTACAAATCCCTGAACGGAGACCAGAGTGTGAGATTATGAATATCAAATGTTATGAATATTAAGTGAGTGCCTGCGCATGCACCCTGTCCATGCTCTTTTGAGAGAGGCAGTCTGTACATAGGGAGCAGCATACATGTAGATTGATGGAATTTCAAGAAAAAGAAGAGAGAAAATAGAAAAACTAATGTTTATCATTTACAAAAAGGCCAAATCACTGGAATTTCGTGACATCATATCGTTGTAAATCAGGGTTTTTAATCCATTTTGAAATGAACTGGCCAGAATTGCGTCACATGAGATCCCACTAGGAAATGGGTTTTAGAATTATAATATTCAATTACCTTTAATAGAACCAGACTTCAACAAAATTAATTCTTGGTAATTTGTTATGAGGAATATCGTATTCTAATGTATGTAATTACCACGAAAATAACAACAAATATGAAAATTTTTCCTATTATTTTTGATTCACTCACCAGCTGAAATTCATGTCAGTAATATTCATGAATAAACTACTTTCTTCATTTTTTCGATGGATATAAGCTGATATGGCACCTTGGTATTTCTTCAAAACACAATTTTTGTTTTTGTCTATCACTTAACTTGAATGTTTTTATTCATTCGTCCATGATTGGTCACGTGACAACCATAATTGAAATTGCTTTAAAATAAAATTCTGTGCGACTATGCCATATAGCTTTCACTAAGTATAACAACAATATTTTTAAAATGAAGCGTCCGTCAGCTTGTGCATGAAATAAAAAATCATAAAGGTATCATAGTCTAAAACTAAAACTAGCATCGCTGGTTTATTGACCTACATTTGAATCCAACCAATCTCACAAGTGGTCCGCAAAACCATTAAATATGTTTGATCTAATTGTTATTTTAATATCCACAAGTACTAGGAATTCATTGTTTTAGCAATCAGCTTGATTGAACTCCAAGTGGCTAAAGCCAACAAAAAACAGCCAATTAAGATCCCCGCTGTAAATGATGGACAAAATTGAACTATTTTTGGACTGATATTTTTTTTAGAGATGTAGGTTTTACAATATTATAGATTACAAGGAATCAGGAATACCTCAACTGATGATCAGAGACTTTAGGATGGATGATATTTTCTTTGTTTCAGATTTGATAACAGTTTCTGATGAAAATGGAAAAATTCAATTTGAAATCTGGCTAAATCAGGTAGGCTATGCACGTTAGTAATAATATCTGAAAATTTAGATTTAATAATCCATCTACAAAACAGATTTTATTTTCTACAAAATATTTCAGTACATTTTGGTAACTTGTGAAATACAGCTAGGATACAGTACGAGAAATGTCTGTGGAAGATGATCTCCTAGCATAGAAATAAAAGAGATCGATCAAAAGGATTTAGCAAAGATTGCAGATGATAACTGGCTTGTTTTCAATCCGTTAATTTCATCTGCAGATGATGCCAAATGTTGACAAAGTTTCAATTCTTCATACTTTTGTAAATACTGAATGGGGAATTGAAACATTTCTGGACTGATACTTCTTTTAGAGATTCCACTTTCACAATCCTGCAAGGGATTCAAAGTCCCTAAAAAAACTTACAGCGACTTTTACCAATTATAAGAGAGAGATAGAGGAATGAGTATTAACATCCACTCGACACAAACTAGGCCATTTTGGGACTAGCACATGGTTTACTTTTATTTCTATAATTCGCTTGCATGTAGGGTTCTTGAGCAGTGGTAGGAAAACGGACGATCCAGAGAAAACCCACAAGGCTGGGCAGATGACCCTACTCCTTGTCACGTACAACCAAGGATTCGAAACCACGTCAGCCATCCACAACCCCCCCTACTAATTATAATTTAACATAAAGAAATGAGCTTTCGTTAACATACTAAAAACTCTTTACAGAATAACAATCACTGGTTTATTAAGATGCACCTCTTCGACGACGATACTCTTGACTTTATCAAGCAAATTTTAACATTTCAAAGTTTGATTGTTTTTTTAGAAAGGTAAATTACTATGGAATCAGACAATTGTATCACCTGAAAAATTAAAGTCATATGGTCAACCAGTATTTTTAGATATGGGTAAGTTTAAACATTAATCTTTTTCCTTAAAATGTGAATAAATTAACAAGAACTGTTTCTTAAAATAATTTAAATCTCTAGCACCCAGAAAATATTTATTTGCAGTGAGTCGCCCAGGAAAATTAGAGGATTGTCATACTCATTGGACGCCACTTTTTGACCAATCAGAATCTAAGAAATTTCCATTTTAGGCTACAATCTCCCATTATGTATCTTTAATTACTCAACACCTTTCAAGAAAGTAAACAGTTTTAAAACCAACACTCATTATCTTACTTAGATAGACTATTTTAAACTATGCAACAGTAAGAATCCAATAGTTTTTGATGATTCTCACGAATTTTGACAATTTGCCAACAATGGATTGAATCTAAACATTACATACAAAAACTCCTGCTTAAACAGCACTACTAATGATAAGGCCTAGTATTCAAAGTATAGATAACTACATTACAGGGTCAGTAAATGTTGATTGCTGATTACATTCGGTCAGGTAGTTAGTTAGAGCACTATAATATAGATCTTAGTGTGATTGTTAGTTGATCGCATTCCTGACCTCATTGGGTTTTTGGGGGGACTTAATTTTCAGATGACAACTAATTTTATTGATTTTGTCTGTATATTTTAGATAATGATCATAGTGTTGATATAGTATTACCAGGTTGTACAGATACTACTGACTGTACTACTAATAGTGCAATATATGTCTGGTCCAAAAATAAGGTGAGTAACTATTATTTTATTAAAATATCATCGTAATTGAATGGTTTAGATAGGACTATTCAACTACTGCAATATTAACCTAAGATGGAGTATTCAAGTAGACTATCTAAGTACTGTATCATTTACATAGGATAGACTATTTGAGTACTGTATCAGTTACATATATTGGTAAAAAGGGTTAAAGGTGCATTAGGAAAGGATTTAGTGGTTATACATAATGAAGATTAAGGCCTAAAGGGGGTATATTTAGGAGAAGTGTCTGATAAATCTTCTAGAAAAAGAGGTTTTAGGCAGGGGATCTAGGAAGGGGATGTATTTAGAAATAGTATTGAGGGGACATCTAAGAAAAGAGGATTGATGGGTGGGGCAGGTGGGGATACGGTAGTGTATGAAAAAAGGAGGAAGAAGGGTACCATGTTAGGTAAGAGGTTAATAGAGTGGGCAAGAGAGATAAGGAAAAGTATGGGTAAGCTCATGTTCCTGAAGCAAAGACTGCAAGTTGCTAGATTACTTCACAATTCCCGAACTTATTGCTACGTTATCTACAGTCATGTGAACAGTAATGTCCAATCAAAGGTTGAGACATCGTGACCTCCACAGAAACTTTGAGATTGAATGAACCTTGAACTTTGCAACTCGATTATCACAGGTAAACATTTTAGTTTGAATGCGTGAGCTTTGGTATTCGCGATGACCGCGGAATATGATAAGCTCACAAGATGGGTTTGTACCCAATTGAAATTAGTTCTGAAATATGCAGGGTATTTCTATAGTTAAAGCAAGATCAAGCGTTCTATTGAAGGTGAGGTACATGTATGCTTTGAACAGTTAGAGATGTAAGTCTTTAATTCCTCGCCCTTAGACATACTGGGGGGTTGGGATGGCCTAGTGGTCTATAGTGCCGCATATGTGGCATGGAGAGAGGGGCGCCTTCTCAACCTCGTGGGTTTCCCTAGGGCACTCCGGTTTCCTCCCACTGCTAAAGACCCCTACGTGCATGCGAATTATTGAAATAAAATTGAAACCAGATTTTAGTCCCAAAATGACCTAGTTTGTGTCGAGTGGACATTAAATCCCATTTCTCTCTCTCTCTTAGACATACTACATTCTGTAGTATTGACCGTGTGTTATAATAGACGTGAGTATCATAACTGTATATCTAAATATTCTATTTTTAGTGGTATAAATTAGATGTAAAATTTAATGATGGAACCAATCAATGGGGATTCCTCCAAGGCAACACAATCCCAACTCTCTCTGTACCTATCAATCTACGAATGGGAGACTTGAATCTGGATGGCTTCCCAGATGCATTGACAGTTTTATCCTGGAAAAAAGCTGAGTGAGTGAAATTGCCATATATTTTAATGTCATTTATGAAAAGTTTGGGGGACTTTTGTGTGGAATTTTTGACCACAAGTGTTCCTCAATTATTTTCAAAAATATCTTTTAAAATCCCCTATATCCCCGTTCTCAAAATTAACTTAGTTGTTTCAAAATATATTTATTTATGATATTAGACATTTTTTTTATACAACCATTTTTTAGAAATTGTGACTGAACTAATGAGGGTTGGGTGGTCTAGTGGTTTATTGTGTGCTAGGGAAATCACAAGGTCTGGTTTCAGTTCTCTGCTTGTACATGACAAGAAGTAGGGTTGCCTGTCCAACCTCACAGGTTTTCTATGGTTCCTCCGGTTTCCGCCCACTGCTAAAGACATCTAAGGGCAAGCCAGTTCTTGAAATATAAATTGGACCATATGTTAGTCCCAAAATGATCTAGTTTGTATCGAATGGACGTTAAACTGTCTCTCTATGTATATTCCGAACAAAAGGGAAAACTATGTGTGTTAATGAAAACAGTATATCTATGGTAAACCAGCCTACTCTATTTGGTTAACATTTTTTTTTTTAGGAATAAATCTCAAGTAGCATATGTTTTAAAAAATGTTGTTTGCAGTACCTGTGATGGATTTTCTCGAACTTTTACAATTCAATTCTCAGACCCGCTAACCAAACCATCAACAATTCCTGTTTTGGTAGCTTTCTTCGACATTGGAGAAAATGTATGTAAAATGAAAATAATATTTAAAAATGTTTTAACTAATTAACATACAATGTATATATTTTGATTGCATTATAATTTGGGGCTGCAATGGCTCAGTGAGTAAGATTTTTGCTCACTAACTTGGAGGTTCTGTGTTTATCACCGTCTTGGCTGAGAAAGTTCATCAGGATATTTCAGTATGTTCTCCCTTGTCAGTGATACGGGATGGAGGATCTGGCAAGGGACAATGTATAGTTGATCAGATGGGAAGAAAAGCCGGGGTCCTGTGTACACACTGGCATGCACGTAAAAAAAACCTTGACAGTTGGAATTTGTGTAATACTGCTGCTGTCCAGGAAAAAAGGCCCTCATAACACACCATGTTGTGTACATCCATCTTCATTAGCCCAAATTGGTACTAAAACAATAGAGCGTTAAACCCATTTCATTTCATTGCATTATGATTACTCTTTGAATGAATGGGGGTTGGATGGCTGTATGGTTAGTGCATGTACCATGCGTGCTGTATTATAACGTCTGTCATTGAGCCAACTGGTGTGGTTTTGATTCCCGGTTGTACATGACAATGAGTAGGGTCAACTGTCCAACCTTATCTGGGTCCTCCAGTTTCCTCCCACCGCTAAAGACCCCTACACACAGGCAAATTATTGAAATAAAAGCAAATAAACCATGTGTTGGTCCAGAAATGACCTAGTTTGTGCCAAGTGGACATTAAACCCCATTTATCTCTCTCTCTTTGAATAAAGGCTTTCCGCTTTTTATTTATCATTGTCAGTTGTTTATGCTGAGAGGTTTAATTTGATTGTTATTTTCAGGGTGTTTTAGACATAGTTTTGTCAAATTATCAAGATAAAAAAACACATCTTCAGGCTTTATCTCAAGTTTTTACAGAAGATGCATATTTCGTTAAAATCATGGGTGAGTTCTCAAATTAGTACATTTTAAAATTTTGGTGTTGTAGACATTTAAAAGTCCATGATCGTGAATAAGTACTATAAGAAGCCCTTGCAAACTACAATATTGAAAAAGTTGAATTTCTAACAGGAATATCGGTCAGTAGTGGATCAATTCTGTTCTGTATTTACAAAAGATACGGTGATGTGAGATTAAATTGATCTTTACTACCCCTTTTGTAAATGGAATACATTACTTTTCCATTTTCTCTTTTCTGTTCTTGACAGAATCTGTCAACAAAGCCGATCTATATTTCATTAAAGCTGAACTTTCTGCTATTTAGCAATCTACAGTAGGCTTATTGCCAATAAACAAGCCTTTTTACTGTCGGTGGCTTAGTGGGTTGACGCTGGCTTGCTAGCCTGAGTGTCGGGTGTTAGATCCCTGCATTGCCTGAGTATGTTCATCCAGATTTTCCGGCATGACTCCCCGTTGTCAGTGATGCAGGACGGAGGGCTTGAAAAGGACAGTTGTCTAGTCGCTCAGATGGGATGAAAAACTGAGGACTCGTGTACATATTGGCGTGCGTGTAATTCGATTAACAGTAGGCTGTAGAGTTTATCAAGCAATGGTAGAATATAAAACTTGATGTAAAAACAGTACTTATTTAATTATGACCAATCAGACACATGTCACTATTTACCTCGAATGTACCTTATTATCATTTCTTTCCTCCAATCAATTCGCTTGTAAACACTGACGATAAGATGATTTATTATTTATATATATATTTTAGTGTTAAGTGGTTTATGTAAAGATGATTGTCCAGCTGGTCATCAGGTAAGAAAAATGTAATATTTGTTTTAAAACAAGGTTACCTTGAAAAAAGCTGTGATTATGCCGACGGACGATTTACCAAAAACTACCCAATACTAATTAAATACTACCAAATACCACCACATACTCTCTACCTTATTATTGTGAAAAACTAACATAATTCTTCAATGATATAAAAAAAGGAATTTATTCACAGTTTTAGCAAACTTTTTATGATAAACTGGAAAAGTATATTTATATATATATAAATATATATTATATATCTTCATTGTACTATGGTTGTCATACTTTGCTTGATAAAGACGGGAGAACCCTCGTCCAAACGTCACTGAAAAAAAAACCTTTAAGTAACTTGTATTCTATATAATTGTGTTGTGTGGTATTCTAATCCAGTTACTAAATGCTGATTGAACAATATATTTATAGTAAAACTAGACAAATATGACCATATATGTCCCATTTCTAATCCAATACTACAAAATACAACCACATGCTAAAAATATCCAGTGGTTGACGCCGCGTGATGTCATTGCACGTGTTGAAGACAGTCATCTTTGACATGGATATTAGAAGTCCATTATTATTGTGTAGTTTTGGGTAATATTTAGTTTGTATTGGGTAGTAATTGTAAGTATTTAGTGAGTATTAGGTGGTATTAAGTTAGTATTAGGTAGTATTGGGTAGTGTTTACGTAGTATACAATGGTATTTTAATTAAGTTAGTATTGGGTAAATCGTCTCATATTTGATTATACTTCAATTACATGTAGTATTCTCAAATATATTTAGTGTCTGTTGTATCTATTGTCAATCCAGATGGAACAAAACACAAAAGGTCCTTCCATGTATTTGTTTTTGTGCAGGTGAAAGAATGCTTACAGATGGAATCAATGAAATGCTGCAGTCCTTGCAAAATTCCCCTCAATGCACAACTGCTTGGCAATATGACTATCTTCATTAACTTTATTTATGTCAATTTTATCTAAAGTGTATCATGTTTTGTTGTTTTTTTCTTGACTAGAGATATGGTGTTAATCAAGTTGGACCAGCCGTAAGATATGAGACAGTAAATTCTAATGGAGACCAACAGATTGGAATAGGTATGTACCGTTGATATCTCCACAATAGAAGGAGAAATTAACCCTTACTTATATCCAAGTCAAGAAATACACTCATGCTTTGTATTTAATATGCTATGATCAAAATAGTCATTTGGTGATATCTAGTATGGTTTAACCATGTCAGCAGCGCAGGATCAAAGGCCTGACAAGGGACAGTTGAAATTTGATATAAGGAATACGTTCTAACACCACTGTCCGGGCAAAAGTTTCCGTCATAATTCAATACCATTGTGTTCTGTGTTTCCAATTTGCCGAGTAAAGATCAGTGAAACAATTTAACAGGTTTGTTGGCTGTTAGCAAATCAAATGTAATGAGTGACATTTTGATAGTTAAAATCAGTAATGTACAGAAGTCTATACCATGGTAGCTATTGGTTTATCAAATTTGCTTTTTCAGCCTCTCAGTTGACTCAGTCAGCCTATTTTTCTCTCCAACTGCCGTTTACTGTTTTTGGGTTAGGACAGACACCTAATTTTGTTGACACCTTAGAAGTTGGTGTACCTTATCCAGCTGGAAAAGTAGGTGTTTTTATTGGAGCTGTTTTTTCTTAAATAACCATTGCATTGACCAAGAGTATTCTCTGGCCTTTTCAAGCCTGGTTTTCTCTAGTCAGATCCTATACACATGTTAGCATGCACTAGCTTTGACAGTTAGAATTCAAAATAAGAGTAGACTGCAGCACCACTGTCTTCACTAGCCTGGAGGTACAGAATAGTAAGACGTGAACTATTTAAAAAACAATTCTGCCTGTAAGAATTCAACGAATATGAAATTCTCAAGATCAAAAAAACTTATTATATTTAATAAAGGTCACTACATTTGGCGGGACCATGTTCCTGTCCATCAATATTTCTCAACCAATCAAAACTAAGATTAATAGTTATGTCGGCAAATTGCGGACATCTGAGTGCACAAGCCTTATAAAGGATATTTCTGAATGTGAATCTCTTCAGTAGAACTATATTTCACATACATGTAATGCATTATTTTATACCTAGCATATATTTTTGCCTTATCGCGCTGATTTTTAAAATCGCTTGAAAAAATTGCCTGTGCAACCAACGCCGGATTAACCATGGTGGGGGCCCTGGGGCCTGGAACATGTGGGGGGCCCCTGATCACTGACCGCGAGCGCCGAAGGCGCGAAGCCCCGCATAAGGGGGTCTGGGGGGTTTCTCCCCCCCCCCCCAAAGAAATTTTCAGAAATTGGAGGCCAGAAACGTGATTTCCTGGCATTTGAGGCACTTGTGTTGGAGCCATTTAGAAGTACTTCCCCCAGAAAAAAATAAAATTCTGCCACCAAATTAGCGCATTCTGGCGTTATTTCAGTGGATCAATCCATGCGAGTGCTATGAAATGATGACATTTCTAGAGGAGGGGACTGTAATGATGGTGACGTGTAATTTGTTCGAGTTATACGATAATTCGAGTTAGACGATGGTCGGTGCGATAGAAGATCTCACAACAATAAAAAAAACATGTGTTACACCCATCACCGGATTACACCGAATTCTCGGATGTCGATCGCAACACACCATGGATTGAGGGGGGCCCAGGGACTTCTGATGGAGGGCCCTCGAAGCATCGGAGGGGCCCCGTCACTAGGTCACCGGACGTTGGATTCCTCGGTTCGACCATGCTCGAGGCGCGCAACTGAGATTTTTGTGGGGGGCCCCCTAATGTGGTGGGCCCTGGGGCCAGTGCCCCATGGTTAATCCGGCGTTGTGTGCAACCATTCATGCTCAGCGAACTATTTGCCCAACAGATTGCCCAAATCTAGCATGTTATATATTTTCAGCCGAATATTTTACACCAGCGATCGATTTGCCAGCATATACGCATGTCTGCCCATGTCCAGTGTATATTGTCGGGCGAATTATTTTCATAAGCCAATCGCAGACATCATGGATATTACATGAATTCAAAATGGCCGTCACCACTGCCAAAGCATGGAGTGTGATGAAAGAAGAGCAATTAGTGATTCTCTGGTCAGAAAGGCCTTACCTGTTTGACATCACAATTCTAGAGTTTTAGTAGCAAATGAATAACAGCTACCACAGAAAGCGTACGCTTTTGAGACAATCCCTATGTGTGCCCACTCGTGATCGGCGGTTAAAAATCGCCGCTTTCAGACAAAAAAATATGATCGTTTGCGCATATCTAATTGATAAGATCTTATCTTCTACGAAAATATGATTTAACTGAATTTTATGTAATATGCCTTTGGTAAATTTGAATTATTATGTTTTCAGAGTCCTAGACATAAGGCGTTTACTTCTATAATTCCAAATTCCCGTTTAGTTATCACACCATACAAGCTAGATTCTCCTAACAGGTACGTTACTATAGTAGACTGTTAAAATCATTTAGGTTTTATTTCTTCACAAATGGATCATGTTGTCACTGTTAGTCATATTTGACTTCTCCTAAACTGTTCAGTGAATTTATCGGGAAGTTGTCAGGGTGAAGTTTATTCAGATTTGTTTCAAGAAAATTCCTGAGTAAGGGTACTTTTTCGTAGAGCAAATTTAGGTATATGTTTAAAAAAATGACCTTTTTATCAGAATGCCTGAACTGATTTCTTGGAAATTAGAGTATAGCAATCATCCTTAGATGATAAATATTAACAATTTGTTAAAAAGAAAGAGCTAGACCACAATACCCCATAGTTATGAGCATGGGAACCGCAGAGTGACAAATTTAAACCTTTTCAACATCTCAGCAAGTGCAGGGGCACCTTGATTGAGCAAATTTATGGTATTTTAAACCTGTTCTTCTATACTACAAATATCAATATCACATAATTCCATTCTTCTAAAAATTCCCCTGTTATAAATATATATATTATTTATATAAATCCAAAATAAGACAAAAGTGGTCCAGGTTATTACTGGATGTAAACAATGAGTTATAATATATTTATTGTGTATATTTCTAGTTGGAGTAATAAGTTATTTATAACACCCAGTCGTTTAGTATTATTAACGGGAGCTGCTTTATTAGGAACCTGTGGTTTTATTGCCATCATAGTTGGTATATTACACTGGAGAGATAGGGTACGTATCATAGTAATATTTTTTATTGTACTGTTAATTTTGGATCCTTGGGTGTTGCACTAAACTTGTGGAAGAAAGTAAAAAACAACCATTCTCCATGTTTGAATTCCGATCTCTCTCTTTATTAATCCAAAAGGCCGAAGAACTACAATATAAGGAAGACAACTTAGACTTAAACCTAAGGTTTCAGATCACAATGATCTTCAATATACCACTGTATGACAATACGCCAACCTACATGTTAATATGCTCACAAATTGTTACTCCAGTATGTCTGTCAGTCCATCCATCCACTAACATGTACTCAGTTAAGTTCTTCACCGATTCCTATTAAATTTTTAGGAATCATAGAAAATATGTTTAAGAATATAGGCAGTCACACAATAAATATCAATAAGTTTGAGAAAATCACGTTACTTGGCATGGGAAGAACCCATTTTTGGCTTGTATCAGTTGTTGTGACTGCTGTCCATTTATTGTAAATTTTGAAGCCTAAGTAAATTCTAGGTCAATTTCTAGGGGAAAAAAGAAGCAACCATTCAAGTTATGGGGAGCAATCGTTTTTGTTTCAAGCCCCAAACCAGTGGAATTTCTTGCCATTTAGTATCCACAGTTGTACCTCTTTAACAACTTTTAAATCTAAACCCAAAACTTAGGTTTACACAGCTTCCAACAGTATTATGGTTAATTTTGTGTGCATAATAAATGAGGGTGTCGTTATATAACATTGGCAGCCATTTTGACTCCATCATCAGTATCATAATGAAGCTGTATTGTATGGTATATTGTAACGTTTTTTATATTTTTAATTACAGGCAGAAGATAAAAGGGAGAAACTCCAGGACGCTCATAAATTCCATTTTGATGCCATGTAACAAATTGTCTTCCAACATTCTTTCATCAGGGTCATTTGTGATTATATTATGTGCATGGAAAAACTTCACCATTAGCTAGGCTATGTCCAAGAAAACTCTTTCTTTTTATGGATGTTATTTACTGCTCTGGATTGCCTAAAATTAATGTTACCCTGTTACCCTTGTTTTATGGAAATTTTTCGGACTGGAACACAAGACATTTCCATGCATTTTTGATTGATATCAGATCTTGTAAATGAAAAATGTGGTGGAGGGGGGTGTGCGATCTGATTCATGTGTTAGAAACAAGCCTAAAACTGTTCTAACATTTACACACAGAACATGACATTCCCTACTCCACCCAAATCACATTTTATCTTCTCCATTAAACACTTAAAGCTGACAATTAATTAACTTATATTAACTACTAATTCGATGTTTTATTTCTTTTCCATTAAAATAATTTCTTGAATGATGAATGTGGATTAAATAATGGAGCATATACTGTAATATGGGAATCTCCAGATACTGTGTCTGTACTTCAGCAGCACGTCACTATGGTGCTTTTGGAGATCAGGACTGAAAATTATTCAGGATTCTTTACCCAGGAGCATTTGATTTTATAATGTCATTGGCATCGTGACATCAAGTATGAAATTCTCAATATTAAATATTATGTTTGTGCAAGATAAATATATTATATGTAATTTATTTAATTTATATATATATCCATGTATATAGGGACCCTTTTATTGTTATTTGGAGGTAAACAAGTCGTTAGAAACTTTCATATTGAAAGTAATCTGTTTATCTTTTCATTAAAAGAATCCACAGCCGTCTATTACTCATATTGTGTTAAATTTTAAAGGTTTATCCAAAGGATAATTTACATAAATATATAGTCAGACAGTACTATTCATATTGTGTTAACGATTAATGGTTTATCTACAGCACCTTTTACTGTTATTGTTTTTCTTATTTTAAACTTTATTTCATTCAATAAGAATGAGACTGGGGAGGAAACATACTTCGCCAATATATCAACCCTCTCCCTTCAAAAATAGTTAATTACAATTAATTTAGATAAATATATTGTCGGAACTTTTCATATTGTGTTATTAATAACAGTAAACAGTAAGATAGAAAATAATGGTATTTTCATAAAAAGATTATTCGATATAGATGATGTTTGATGAAGGCTACAAGCTCAGAAATTATTCTAACATTAATTATTATCAGAAATTAAAGACAAAGTTATGTTTAAGTTTAAATAGTGTTTTATTTCTCGTCAAACTACATGTATTTACAATGTATAAGAAATAAATGAAATGAACTGGGGTTTAACATCCTACTGTTCTGCTCCATCTAAGCTAATGAAGATGGACATATGCCATACAATGTGCTATGAGGAAAATTTTGCACTGGCTACAGTCTACGCTAATATCAAATTGCAACTGCCAAGGGGTATTTTACATCGACGGCAAAGTGCATGCAGGACCTCTGTTTTGCATCCTATCCAAATGACTATACACTGTCCCCTAATGCTAGGCCCCGCATCCTGCATCACTGTCATTGATTCCGTTTACATTACAAATTTTAAGCCTGCCAGGCACCGTATACCAAGTACGGCACATTTTCATGTGGCATATTATGCAGTCGCCTCGGTCTGTCATCCACAATTTAGATTGTGGACACTCTACGGATCACATTTTTATCCAATTTTAACGAAACTTTGAATATAGGTCATCTCTTTTCGATATTGGCATGTATCGGGCTATAACTTCATGGATTATGGCCCCTGATTGTACAAAAAAATGCATTTTAGCTTGTGGACCCAGGTCACAATTTTTATCCAAATTTGATGAAACTTGATATGCATGTTTATAACACAAAGATCTTGGTTCTTTGATATTCGTACATACCGGATCGTAATGTCCCGATTTATGGCCCTTGATTGTATGAAAAATCTTGTTTTTATATGCCCAAATGGTCTGACATAGGGTCTCGATACGGATTACTGCGCATGCGCCAAATGAACCTTGACCTCTTTATCTGCAAACATTAAGGGGATGCTCGATTCACAATTCCGGAATTGAATTCCAAAACTGGTGTCAATCGAGTGAAAGGGAGATTTTCGGACTACGATGCATGTGTCGACTGTATAAAAATATCTCAACCAATCATGACAGCTGAAACACATCTTTTACATAGGAATACGTCACGATTCTACTCACTCCACCTCAGCTGTCGGGACTGACAGAACTGTGACAGGACTGAATTCCGCGCCACTCGATTGTAATTCTGTCGATTCGGGACGTTCTGGACTGTGAATCGAGCATCCCCTAACAGTTCAGTCGCGGTCAAGTGTAAACTGGGCTATTTGGGACCCATGCCAGCAGATCTTGACGAACTTTCTCTGCCAATTCAAAGATCATACAAAGAATTTCCAGGATGGTGAGCCAAAGCTGGTCTTACTGAGTCGCAGTGGGATACCCGTGGGATACCCACAGTTTTGTGCACCTCATTTTGCGCCCAAAACTCGCCGTTACAGACAGTTTCATTAGCTAATCCCTCAAATCATCGTTCGTTCGTTGCTGGAGTTTAACGTCCACTTCCACCTGGGGTGATATCGTAGACAATCCCCCTCAAATCATCCAGAACGTGGCTTATTTAGCAACCCTTTCAGATCCTAGTGGGGAGTTGGATGGCCGAATGGTTAGTGCATTGCACAGTGTATCATAAGGTCTGTCATTGAGTCAGTGTGGTTTTGATTCCCAAGTTATACGTGACAACATGTGTTAGTCCTGAAGTGACCTAGTTTGTGTTGAGCGGACTTAAACACCATTTCTCTCTTTCTTTCTCCCCAGATCCTTGTATAGTAAAGACAAATAAAACAAAATATGAACTATAAAAAATTAAACTAAATAGGCTGTGTTTTAAAGGGCTAATCCTGATAATTGTTTGCTCTTGGTGCAAACAGGCATTATGATCGTCTCGACTACCAGCAGTCAACTGATTATAAAATGGTACACTTGTTTCAAATTCATTTATAGTTTTATCAAATATCAAGTGGTTTTAACTGTAAGTTTATTCATATTTAATGAAGAGAGAGAAAGAGAGTTTTATTTATCAAGTGTTCCCCCTGTTATATGTAATGGAGAGAGAGAAAGAGAGAGTGTGTGTGTCTAACCCTCACTTGAAACAAAGTAGGTCATTTCGGGACTAACATATTGTTCAATGAAGGTCTGTAGCAGTGGGAGGACCTGGGGAAAACGTATGAGGTTGCAAACACGTTTTATAGCTGAGGTGCTGGAGGCGCTAGCCTCCTCGTAAAAAAAAAATCAAAGATGTTGATAAAATAAAACGTGAGAAAAATGCTAATGTACCCAAGTTAGGGAGGGCCCTATGGGCAGACAAAAGGGCCCACGCCTGACCTGTCAATGGCCTTTCCGAGTCAATCGTTTTCTATATACTGTTACTGTAGAATCCACTACTGAATGAGAATGAATTCATTGCATGGGCACGAAAATCATCAATCAAGAGGGCCCTCAAAATAGTATAGCCTCTACCATGATAAAGCTTAAAACGCCCCTGTAAGGTTGGACATGCGACTCTTCTCCTTGTCATATACAAGCGAGCTGTCAAGAGCGCGTCAAATTACCCTAAACTCCCAAATATACTATTCAAAAAAAGTAGGGGATATTTGATTTTGGGGGCATAATAATAAAATATGCAAATGACTACGAAAAAAGTCACTATAGTTCCTAACAGAAGAAACATTTCCAGTAACATGTGACGCCCAAACGCACCAATAGCTACCGCATGAAATGCAGGTGATGCTTGGGATCATCATGGGGGTCCAACCCAAGATTTGCACGACTCTGACTTTGAATGTTACAGTCATTGTGGCATTGAATTCCAGGGTGGAAACATCAGTTTAATTGTTTTAGTGACCAGAAAACAAATTTTGATATGCGTCGGCTTACTCAAAATGAAAGGTTACGTGCCCTTGGCATGCTACAGATCGGCACAACACAGGCAGTTGTGGCGCGGACGATGAATGTTTCTCAGTCTGTCATAAGCAGGCTATGGTCTAGTTCAGCTCTGAACGTCGATCTCATTACACTCGCCCTGAACGTTCAGAAACTGTCCCATTCAATCAATGTCGAAAGAAAATTTTCGCCCCAGTCAATTTTACTGGGCAACTTTTCACTGCTAAACGATGGGGTGTCAATCCGTGTGGACGCATGTACAACGTAAACGAACATCTTAGTGAGAAAATAAGACCTTGCTTACTTCGCTAGATTCAGTATGAGCGAAACAACACGCTGTTAAAAATACGTCCCCTCCTATCAAGTTACAATTTCGCAGCCATGACACTCTTACTGTAGGTTAACGTCCACTTCAGGAATGTCAGTCATACAAGACGAAACGAAATGTACAGGCTTTACATTGTACAGGCTTTCACTCGGATTGACATCCCGTCGTTAAGCAGTGAAAAGTTGTCCAGTAAAATTGACTGTTCTCCAACTTTTTTCGACATTGATTCAATGGGACAGCCCCTGGACTAGCTATGGTCCAGATACCGTGATACACAATCTGTACAGGACAGACCACGCTCAGGGCGACAACTCAAGCCCAGGATCGATTTATCTGTACCTTGGCCTTGAGAAATCGTGTCATCACAGCAAATCATATTAGCGCTCGTCTTCAAACAGACACTGGTGTGAGAGTGAGTGGCCAGACGATTCGGAATCGACTGCATAGGGGTCACCTTCGCGCCCGACGTCCTCGCGTGATCCCTTGTAAGAGAGATCATCACATTCAGACAAGACGTCGTTGGTGTAGGGATCGTCAACACTGGGATAATCGACGCTGGAGCAATGTGATGTTTTCAGATGAGTCAAGGTTCACTGTTGATTTTTGGACAGACGTAGGAGGGTGTGGCGTCGTCGAAACGAGCGCTTCCAAGACGTTAACGTCATCAGACATGATCGATTTGGGGGTGGTTCTGTTATGGTGTGGGGAGGCATCACTGTTGCTGGAAGAACGGCTTTGCATGTTGTTGCAGGGCGTGTTACAGGCCAGTACTACCGGGACAACATCTTGGCAGTCCATGTTTTGCCGTTCGCACGACGTCATGGCCGCCGTTTCATCTTCCAGGATGACAACGCAAGATGTCACAGGGCCAGGATTGTTACAGGTTACCTCCAACAACAGAACATCACCACATTACCTTGGCCAGCACTGAGTCCCGACCTCTCCCCCATCGAGCATGTCTGGGACATGCTTGGACAGAGGTTACGTCAACGTCAACAACGTCCTGCCAATGTCCAAGAACTTGCTGCTGCGTTGCAACAGGAATGGCACAATCTGGACCAAAATGACCTTAGACGTCTCATTAGGAGTATGCCACGTCGGATCAATGCTTGTTTGGCAAACAGAGGAGGATTTACCCGTTACTGACTTTGTTGTGATGCTGTGGTAACTTTGCTGTTTGACCCCGGGTATCATTTTACCCTTATAATGGTCAGTCTGTGCCTTACTTAGTCTAACGATCATTTGGAATAAATCGATGAATGTGAACTTCATTCCATTTTGTCATTTGTTTCTTCGTCAGTTTCATTAGGTGACTTTAATAACACTTAAAATCAAATATCCCCTACTTTTTTTGAATAGTATAGTACCCTAAAACTTCAAAATAACACCAAAATGCTGACTTTGAAAACACAAAATATTAATTTATTTTTAGGCGTGTCTGTTTTGTGCCAAAAATCAGAGTTTCACGCTTACTCGCATAACCCCATCCACCTGGTATTTCCATTTTATACCAGAGCAGATGGTAGTTTGGACCAGATTCCTTGCTGATAGATAAATAACCAGCTGCGATTTCAAGTTAAGATAAGCCCACGTTTTTATACCTCCACATTCATAATGTGAACGTATTATCCCGTCGTCCCTGTCTGGGTGTGTATGTGTGTGTGTGTGTCTGTGGTTCGCCTACAGGGCGCAATTCTTCATGGTTTTTCTTCAAACTTGGTATACTTATTCCTTATACCCCAAGGAAGATCCCTATTGTTTTTGGTGCATGCCCGACACCCAGGGGCAGAGCCACGCCCATTTCTAGTATGTGTTTGTTTGTCGTCTACAGGCCACATTTCTTAACTTATAATCTTGAAACTTTGATACACATTCTTTGTACCCTAAGGAACATTCCTATCGTCTGGAGTGCATGCCCAACCCCCAGGGGCAGAGCCACGCCCATTTTCTTTTCGTGTGTCTTGTGTCGCCTACAGGGCGCAATTCTTACTGGATTTTCTTCAAACTTGGTATACTTATTCCTTATACCCCAAGGAATTTTTGTATACTTACCCTTTATACTCTAAGGATGATCCCTATCGTTTGGGGTGCATGCCCAACCCCCAGCGGCAGAGCCACGCCCATTTTCTTTTTGTGTGTCTGTGTGTCGCCTACAGGCCGCAATTCTAACTAGATTTTCTTAAAACTTTGTATACTTACTCTTTACACCCTAAGAATGATCCGTATTGTTTTTTGGAGCATGTCCGACCCCCAGTGGCAAAGCCACGCCCATTCCTTGTATTTATTTGTTTGTCGTCTACAAGCCACATTTCTTAACGTATCATCTTGAAACTTTGAATGCTTATTCTTTGTACCCTAAGGAACATTCCTATCATTTAGGGTGCATGCTTAACCTCCAGGGGCAGAGCCACGCCCATTTTCTTTTTGTGTGTCGCCTACAGGCCACAATTCTTAATCGGCCATCGTGTCGCCTACAGGGCGCAATTCCTACTGGATTTTCTTCAAACTTTGTATACTTACTCTTTATACTCTAAGGATGATCCCTATCATTTGGGGTGCATGCCCAACCCCCAGGGGCAGAGCCATTTTCTTTTTGTGTGTCTGTGTGTCGCCTACAGGCCGCAATTCTAACTGGATTTTCTTAAAACTTTGTATACTTACTCTTTACACCCTAAGGATGATCCCTATTGTTTTTTGGTGCATGCCCGACCCCCAATGGCAGAGCCACGCCCATTCCTTGTATTCATTTGTTTGTCGTCTACAAGCCACATTTCTTAACGTATCATCTTGAAACTTTGAATGCTTATTCTTTGTACCCTAAGGAACATTCCTATCATTTGGGGTGCATGCCCGACCCCCGGGCAGAGTCACGCCCATTTTCTTTTTGTGTGTCGCCCACAGGCCACAATTCTTAATCGGTCATCTTGAAACTTAAAATACTTATTCCTTATACCATAAGGATGATCACTTTTGTTTTGGGTGCATGCCCGACCCCCGTGGGACAGCAACACCCATTTCTTGTATTTGTTTGTCTGTCGTCTACAGGCTGCATTTCTTAATGTATCATCTTGAAACTTTGAATACTTATTCTTGGTACCTTAAGGAAGATCCCAATTATTTTTGGTGCATGCCCGACCCCCAGGGACAGTGCCACGCCCATTTCTTTTGTCTGTGTGTCACCTACAGGCCACAATTCTTAATCGATCGTCTTGAAAACTAAGTCTTTTTTTATACTTATTCTTTATACCCTAAGGCTGACCACTATTATTTTTGGTGCGTGCCGGACCCCCTGGGACAGAGCCACGCCCAATGCTTTTGTGTCTTGTGTTCGCCTACAGGATGCAATTCTTAACAGATCCTTCTAAAACTTTACATACCTATTCCTTATACCCTAAAGTTGACCCCTATTGTTTTTGGTGATTTCCTAACCCCCCGGTGCAGAGCCATGCCCATTTTTACTTCGTGTCTGTGTGTGTTGTCTACAGGTCACGATTCTTAATGGATCGTCTTTAAACTTGGGATATGTATTCCTTATAGCCTAAGGACGTCAACTGCATGTCTCGACTCCCACAGGCAAGACCCGCCCAATTTTTGTGTTTGTCGTTTACAGGCCGCAATTCTGGATGAAGCAGCTTGATACTTGGCTTATGTATTCCTTATAGCCTGAGGGCGTCCACTATTGATTTTGATGAATGTCCCGACCCCCAGGGGCAGGGCCACGCCCACATTTTGCCTTTAGCGTTAGGAAGGCACATTTATCTTGGTATACTTATTCCTTATACTCTAAGGACGGCAACTATTGATGTTGAGGCACGACCCTCAACGCTAAACAAACCAAACGCCTAGCCTTCTTGACAAAGTACCATACCAATCAAAGCAGGAATGTGGACGTATATTGTATAGCGTTAACGTTATGTTTCAAGAGATGGATAGAGATCAAGCTATAAAAAGAATAGAATTTTTGTACAAACGGGCCATACTGTAATTCAGGAAATTATGATCTGAAATGCGCAAATATCGAGAAGAACTAAGATAGTTGGGGAATCTAGATATATTTTCATCAAAATTGGATAAAAATTGTGACTTCCAGAGCGTCCACAACATTGGTGTTACATACTTTTGCAATTTGCATAAATGAGCGACCATGTTGTCAGGCAGTTTGGGTCCGATTTTGATGAAGTTCGATCTCAACCGTCATTATGTAAAGGTGATACATTAAAACGCTTTTTCAAATCGGATATATTGTGACCTCTAGAGGGTCCACAAGCTAAAAACATGACTTATCGTCATTAGGGGCCATAATCCAAGAAGTTGCGGTCCAATATGCACAAATATCGAAAGGAACCAAGATCTTTGAGATATTTCAAGTATTACATATTTTTAGACTATTTAACATGCAACCATTTTGTCTGGCAGTTTGGGTCAAATTTTTACGAAATTTTAATACAACCTTCCTTGATGAGTGGTGATATATTAAAACATTCTTTAAAATTGAATACAAATTATGGAGTCTATCAGATCCATGAGCTTAAAATGAGATTTTTCAAACAATAAGGGGCCATAATCGAGGAATTTACGCTCGAATATCGAAAGGAACGAAGACCTTTTGGTTTTAAAAATGAGAGAGAGAGAGAGAGAGAGAGAGAGATTGAAATGGGGTTTAAGTCCACTCGACACAAACTAGGTCATTTCGGAACTAACATATGGTTTAATTTTATTTCAATAATTCGCTTGTGTGTAGGGGTCTTTAGCAGTGGGAGGAAACCGGAGTACACGGAGAAAACCCACAAGGATGGACAGGTGACCCTACTCCTTGTCACATACTACCGGGGATTCGAAACGACGCCAGTCGACTCAACGACAGGCTTTATGATACAGCGTGCACGTGCTAACGATTCAGCCATCCACCCCCCTCCCCCCACAGATTGCATACAAGGTATATGTTCTAATATCTTCAGTTGTATTATGTCTTTGTCTATTATGCAAACTGCAGAACGGAGAAATGTAATGTGCCAAATAAGTATTATACTGTATTTTGGATTTAAATACAGATGTGACGTCACCTTTTGATGTTGGCGTACAATCGAAGCTTTAATATTAAAGCTTCTTGTTGGCGTACCATTATTTCAAATAATCGTACGGGCAACTTGCCAATCGTACTTAATTCATTTTAGTGAAGTATTTGATTCGTGTGACGTATTTCACTGTAAAAACACGTGCAAGTGTCTGTATTTTAAGTTGTTTAATTGTCTCGAGTTTAAGACATTGCGTAATATATTAGAGACTTTTGGCAAGTGGCATCTTCCCTATCCGTATCGTATACGTGACACGTTGCGTCAGAGTAGTTTTAGAGTTTTGGCAGATTCTTGCGTTGCGTACGTATGCGGCACTGAGCTGAGCTTAGTTCTGTACAGCATGCGATGGCAGTTATCTACCAAGATCGCCATCAGTAGGCTACTGGTCAAGTGCCTTGCCTACAATTTCTCGGAGTGCGTGAAGTCATTCGACAGTCGCTGAGCTATTAAAAAAATTAATGTTGCATCTTTTTAAAAAAAAATCTTTGACTTTGACTCGACAGCATTTTTGGGTTTCACTTATTTATCATTGACACCCCTTTACCATAGAATCACTCATTTACAGATTTGCAAGGTCCCATATCTACCTAAAGCTAGCGCTTAGATCAATCTGCGTGCAGACAGACAGGAAAAGTATGAAAATTCCGAGAAAAAAACATCAAAAATAATGATTAAATTGCAGTCTTTATTACGATTAAATTCACATCAAATATACACCTCCGTGTTCTAAGATACACATAGATTCATAAAAACGCTATGATACAACATTTCAGCGTCTAAAGAGACGACAATGTTATACGGACCATCTCCGTATGAAAACTGTTTGATACGGGCTACAGTATCCGTGTGCCGTATCATGTATGAGAAATACACACACATTGATGACGTCACACAAAATTCATGCGGAAACGCGCTACGCACTAGCAATTTACGCTTGCCAAAAGTCTCTATTGTAAAAACATTTGGGCCGTGCGGCCCTCTTGTTGTTACAATATATTACTTAATGTCTCGCTCTCGACCATTAAACAATACATAGTGTATTCTGTATTTTAACACTGTGACATTAGGAACTGCTGACATGCAGTTTGCACCGAGAACATTGAAATAATATTGGCAATGTTATCCTTCCATATTATTCAGTTTTAGAGCGATAGTCACGTTTGATTCTCGTATTTTATTAGGGTTTCACACTGTGAAACACTATTGTTTTTGTTCGGATTATTATTCTTTTTATTATTTTTCTTTTTCCATTTTGCTTATATTTCAGGAACTACTTGTCGGATCGATTCGATGTCTTCGGTTTTACTGGGAAAGTGCATTGGTGTGACTTAGAGTATAAAGCTATTTTGAACGTTCTGCGACAATGCGAAATGTCCGAAATCACCGATTTTTTTTAAAATATTGCCGTAATTTCAACAATAATCGTTGGATTTAAACATTTGATACATTTTGGAATAGCCGGAGACATGGCACATAGCTACGGTGCATTACGTGTTTGATATTTGACGAATCTTCGGAAATATTAGGCGCCAACTTTTGAAAATTAAATTTCGACAAAAAATATTTTTTGATGGCATTTTAGCAAGGGATAAAGGGTCGTCTGATATGGGCAAAAATGTGAACATTTTTTGTCTGGATAATTTTCCTTGGTCGCTATTGGCTAATTCAGTTTATCGGTTCTAGATGAATTATTTATTATCCGATTTGTATAATACAAAGTTCATATGCTCCATGGTCCAAAATGTCATTTTTGTTGTTAGCGGTAAAGTTTGCTGTTGGCACCGGAAGTGACTTATATTTAGCAAAAACTACAGTTTTGACAGTTCGGTGCCACTTTTTGAAAGCAAAAATTATTTTTTCAAATCACATATGACTGAAAGGATGTGCCATATAAAGGCGCACAAAATTGTAAGCTCAGTTTTTTGAATTTCGTTTCCGGGCCGTTTGGATTAAAAGGTGAAAAGGGGTGTCAAAATAAGCTATTTACAACCCATCCAGCGTCTTCATAATACTATTCAAAAAAAGTAGGGGATATTTGATTTTTAAGTGTTATTAAAGTCACCTAATGAAACTGACGAAGAAACAAATGACAAAATGAAATGAAGTTCACATTCATCGATTTATTCCAAATGATCGTTAGACTAAGTAAGGCACAGACTGACCATTATAAGGGTAAAATGATACCCGGGGTCAAACAGCAAAGTTACCACAGCATCACAACAAAGTCAGTAACGGGTAAATCCTCCTCTGTTTGCCAAACAAGCATTGATCCGACGTGGCATACTCCTAATGAGACGTCTAAGGTCATTTTGGTCCAGATTGTCCCATTCCTGTTGCAACGCAGCAGCAAGTTCTTGGACATTGGCAGGACGTTGTTGACGTTGACGTAACCTCTGTCCAAGCATGTCCCAGACATGCTCGATGGGGGAGAGGTCGGGACTCAGTGCTGGCCAAGGTAATGTGGTGATGTTCTGTTGTTGGAGGTAACCTGTAACGATCCTGGCCCTGTGACATCTTGCGTTGTCATCCTGGAAGATGAAACGGCGGCCATGACGTCGTGCGAACGGCACAACATGGACTGCCAAGATGTTGTCCCGGTAGTACTGGCCTGTAACACGCCCTGCAACAACATGTAAAGCCGTTCTTCCAGCAACAGTGATGCCTCCCCACACCATAACAGAACCACCCCCAAATCGATCATGTCTGATGACGTTAACGTCTTGGAAGCGCTCGTTTCGACGACGCCACACCCTCCTACGTCTGTCCAAAAAATCAACAGTGAACCTTGACTCATCTGAAAACATCACATTGCTCCAGCGTCGATTATCCCAGTGTTGACGATCCCTACACCAACGACGTTTTGCCTGAATGTGGTGATCTCTCAAACAAGGGATCACGCGAGGACGTCGGGCGCGAAGGTGACCCCTATGCAGTCGATTCCGAATCGTCTGGCCACTCACTCTCACACCAGTGTCTGTTTGAAGACGAGCGCTGATCTGATTTGTTGTGATGGCACGATTTCTCAAGGCAAAGGTACGGATAAATCGATCCTGGGCTTGAGTTGTCGCCCTTGGTCGACCTGAGCGTGGTCTGTCCTGTACAGATTGTGTATCACGGTATCTGGACCATAGCCTGCTTATGACAGACTGAGAAACATTCATCGTCCGCGCCACAACCGCCTGTGTTGTGCCGATCTGTAGCATGCCAAGGGCACGTAACCTTTCATTTTGGGTAAGCCGACGCATATCAAAATTTGTTTTCTGGTCACTAAAACAATTAAACTGATGTTTCCACCCTGGAATTCAATGCCACAATGACTGTAACATTCAAAGTCAGAGTCGTGCAAATCTTGGGTTGGACCCCCATGATGATCCCAAGCATCACCTGCATTCCATGCGGTAGCTATTGGTGCGTTTGGGCGTCACATGTAACTGGAAATGTTTCTTCTGTTAGGTTCTATAGTGACTTTTTTCGTAGTCATTTGCATATTTTAGTATTATGCCCCCAAAATCAAATATCCCCTACTTTATTTGAATAGTATATAACGATGATAGAGGCTAGAGCTTATGTTTCAATCTCGAAATACCCGGTTCAGAGTCCATCAATTTTACTGAAATTTTCAGCAAATTCCCTATCCTTTATCTAGTTTTTAAGTACTAGTGACGATCGTCGGCTCTTTATCTGATTTCACGTAATATATCTTTAATAGTTGCGTTTTTGGGAATGCCGATCACATTTTTGCTAATTCTAGTCCTCAAACATGTTATTAAATTTATACTCCAGATGTTATTTAAATTTTATTGGTTCCTATCTATGCATTCAGGAAACACCGCCGATGCCACGTCAGTACTGCAGAGGTACCTCTTGTGCAAACATTTCAGTGCGATAGGGTCAATTTATAATTGATAATAAAAAACTTTTACCGTTCTTTCTTTTACTTGAATACGACGAATTTGTACCGAATCGACTGGAGCCACTGTTTTGTGAGACAATTTCCGGGCATGCATGATCATTATTTGTTTCAACATTTTTCAGGAGTCGAAATCTCTTTGGATTAAAATTTAACACAATTATAATAATAATAATAATAATAATCCTCTATTTATATAGCGCGATAATACTAAAATTAAAGTTTCTATTGCGCTTTTCAAGTTTTCTCAATTGAACTACGGAAACGCTTCTGTAAACAGGAACGACTTTAGCTGGGATTTAAATGCATCTAGGGAGTTAATGGTTCTAATGTTGTAAGGCAGCGAATTCCATAACATAGGAGCAGAGAACGAGAAAGATCTTTTTGCTATTTCAAAATTCACTGATGGTTGATACAGAAATTGTTTATCTGTGGATCTAAGGGTTCTTGTGGATTTATATGGGGTAATCAGGTCTTTGATATATTTTGGTGATTGATCATGTAACGCCTTGAAAGTCAACAGTAATATTTTGAACTTGATACGTTGTTGAACTGGGAGGCAGTGTAGATTTTCCAGAATCGGGGTGATGTGGTCTGATTTTTTTGTCCTTGTCAAAACTCTGGCGGCAGCATTTTGAATTCGTTGAAGGTGCTGAATTTGATAATTCGGAAGGTCAAAAAATAAGGCATTTTGATAGTCTAGTTTATTTGTAATGAATGAATGAATGAGGAGTTCTGTGCTCTCAGCATTTAGGTATTTCTTTATTTTGTTAATTCTGTAATGATGGAAATAGGAAGAGGAGCAAACAGATTTGATGTGGGAGCTAAATGACATGGTGGAATCTAGAACTGCGCCGATGTTTTTGGCTTCTGGAGATTGAGCAAGACATTCGTGTTGAAATTTAAGAGTTGGTATTGAGAACCTACTAAGTTGTTGTTTTGTTCCAATTACCAGATACTCAATGTAATAAACGATTTCTTGTGCAACAGTCTGATCGATTGATTGGGTGATTGCATTTCAGATGGGCACAATTCTATAAGCAATTGGTCTAATTTCCAGGAACTGTATTCGGGGGTTTGAATGCAGGAAGAAATGCCTTTGTGGCTGTATAATTCTCAAAATTTTCTAGAGAAGCCCCTGCCCACACAACAATACATAGGTATATCATGGGACAATTGGTTTACTTCTATCCCGCAACATGATTAAAATACAGATCTATACATTGTATTTCGTTTCGTTTATTATATAATTTTGATGGCCTACACTACATGAAGATGTAATAAGTTGTAGTAAAAGGTCGTGTCAGGGGACATACTAGCGATTTTTTATCCTATGACGTCAGATATTTGATTAATCAATAGTTATGTTACTAGTGGATTACCCACAGTTCCGTGAAGTGTCGGTGAAGTGGATTACAGGAAAATTGTTCGTTTGCAGATATGAAATAGAAAAACCCTATACAGAGAACCGAATAATTCAACAATTACAGAACATTTTTTTTTAAAAAAATAATAATCTTCTTATTTATTTACAACCTTTAAGAACGTCCACTGTCAAGGTATCACAACTGAATTTTATGTTTAAAGAAATAAAACTACATTACACCCTTAAAGGGGAATTGTAAAATTATGTGTCCTTCAATCGAAATATATGTGTAACTATAGGTCAAGTAATACGTAGCCATTTTACTTATTCTCGTCAGTCGATTGAAACAATACTAACTCCTTTAGTAAATACACTTTGAAAACCTTAAATACCATAACTATTCAAACACTCGTTCAGACTAACTTATAATTCGTGTGCTTCCCTCACATTTGTAGGTAAAGTAAAAGCATGTTTGTCCACACCAGTTATCTCTTCAAGAATATCTAAGAAATCGTTTTCGCAACCATACAATGGGTATTCCAAGCTGTATTCATCGATAATTTCTTGGAGAATTCCCATATTACACGACAAGGGAAGAGATCGGTCTTCATACACCCATATACTTGTAGTTGGTGGTATAGAACACTGGGGATACCACTCACTTGACAATTTCGTTGGACTCTTATCCTGTGAACATTCCAGGTACTTTGGAAAACCATCAGTTGATATTTAATTACCGGAAGGAAACATAAACGAATGCATTGGGTATCAATTGAGTTTAATTGGTGTAGTTCTCCAGAACTGCGCATGTCACTGAAGTAATTTCTCCAGAATTCAGAAACGGTTTGACGTAAGGATCCCCAGAACCTCTCGATTCTTTGATTTCCGGTTGACCGTCCTCGCAAGAAAGGTGGCATGTCCGTAGATTCTTGCTGACTTAGAACAAACGCAGTCTGTAAATCCCTAACAATGCCGTTTTCCGTCCCATCATCCAACCTTACACATCTAGGAATTCTCTTAGTTTCCTTAACAAAGTTTAGATAGAATCTAGCGATGTATCGAGGGTTATTATTTGAAGGTCCAGCATTCAACCATAATAATTTTCTCGAAAATCCGTCCTGTGAATAGCAATTCCATAAGGCTTTAATTGTTTCTAGTATAGTATGAAAATTTGGTCTTATGTTCTTTCTTCGTAAGCCAAGACTTCCTAACATTCACTTTAAAGTTGAGATGCTTATGAATGTACTGTGGCATAAACCCAAAAACCCAAGTATTTCACACATACTGTACGATAATCCGTGGTAACATCTAATTAGTTCCTCTAAGGTTGCATTTTCCCTTTGAAATACAGGGTATGCTGCCACAGCTGTGATAAGAAGATATACGATGATCTGAAATGATACTAATAACATATCAGTGAAACCGTGAAAATGAAATGAAATGGGGTTTAACGCCCCACTGTCCTGCAAAGAACTGGCCTAATAAAGACGGGCATACGCCATAGTGTGCAATGAGGGTAATTTTGCCCGAACAGCGACACTACGACCTACTCTTAAATCGAATTCCAGCCGTCAAGTGATCTTTTACGTGCACGTCAATACACGGGACCTCGGCTTGTCGTCCCATCCGAACGACTAGATAGTTGTTCTTGTCAGACCCTCCGTCCTGTATCACTGACAAAGGGGAACCACGCCGGAAATGGATGAACTTTTTCGGCCAATGCAAGGATCGAACACCCGACCTCCGGGCTAGCGAGCCAGCGCCTTACCCGCTAGCCACTGTCATCAATGAAATGAAATGATATGGGATTTAACGTCCTACTGTTCTGTCCCGACTTGGGCTAATGAAAACGGGCATACGCCATACAGTGTGCTTGGAGGGAAATTTTGCCCGGACAGCGGCACTACGATCAACTCTTATATCGAATTCCAACTGCCACGGGATGTTTAACGTGAACACTAATGTGTACGTGGGACCCCGGTTTTCGCCCAAATCGAACGACTAGACAGCACTTCTCAGGCCCTCCATCCTGTATCACTGACAAGGGGGAACCAAGCCGGAAAATCGGGATGAACTTTCTCGGCCAATTCAGGGGATGGATTACTCGGCCTCCAGGCTAGCGAGCCAGCGCCTTCCTCACTAGCCACCGTAACAAGACAGTAGCTATTTAAACTATAGCTGGATTTTATTCTTATCCAGAATTCTGTAGACAAAATAACGTATGGCATGGGGAAACATAAATTGTCCAACACGTGCTTTAAAATAATTCGAAGTGGAAAATGGCGTAAGAGACAAAGAAAGTGTAATTTAAACTAAATACATACAGTTTTCATTTTCTCCACAGAATGCTTTCTATCTTTCAAGAGATAAAGACCCGGCTTGTTATGCAAGTGCCAGCAATAAACTGTACAGATCCTCTTGTTTTGGACATGTCGACAAAAATCGTAATAATGTAAATACACCAATCAATCTTAATACTTTGACGACTTAAGAAATCTAGAGATCTCGTCGTTTAGTGACTATGGAGGCGTATTTGGGTCACTACTTATTGAGATAATATCCCAACATATCGACTAAAAATATGTCAACTTTATGAGTTATATTACAAGAAATTGACTTAATAAAGTTGACATGACGCATTAAATTCACCATATGCCGACATAAACTATGTCGATATGTTTAAATCATGTCAATAGTCGATTTGATTCTAAATCGATATGTCATGTTTTATTGCATAATTATATATAAACTTAATAATATGGCTACAGACCACTAATGATTTCCCCATTAACTTTAATGTTAATTCTCGCCTCTTAGACCGGCTCTAACTTTTTCTCAAATTTTTGTTGGGTAGAACGCTTTCTGCCACAGATGAAGCAACATGTGGCAAACTCATGCCCAAAAGCATGTATGAAAATGAAATGAAATGAAATGGGGTTTAACGTCCTACTCTTCTGCACCTAACCTGGGCTACTGGAAGACGGGCATACGCCATACAGTGGGCTATGAGGGAAATTTTGCCGGGCAGCGGCACTACGGCCTACTATTATATCGAATTCCAACTGCCAAGGGATCGTTTACGTGCACGCCAATATGTACACGGGACCTCGATTTTTCGTCCCATCCGAACGACTAGACAGCTGTCCTTAGCAGGCCTTCCGTTCTGCATCACTGACAAGGGGAAACCACGCCGGAAATTCGAGATGAACTTTCTCGGCCAATGCACACTCGACCTCCAGACTAGCGAGCCAGCGCCTTGCCCACTTAGCCACGTGATCCCCCAAGCATGTATGAGGTTCACCTTGAAAAACTTGAGATACACAAGCTGGAAGCAGAGACAAGAAAACAAGCAATTTTCGGCCTTACATTTCAACGTAACCAACTTCTCAACCCTTGTATCCCTCCGCCTCAAAATCATGAATATTTACTATAACCTGGCAGAAAATGTATTTTCAAACCCTTTTCTTTGATTCTACTCTCATCGCTTTTGGTTTATCCTGTTTTCTATCCATCACTTGCAAAATGTTGCGTATCCTGCCTGGCAGTCGCTGGTTATTTAAAGATGCAACATGTAAATTTCGTAGAAGAAAAATATACAAATTTTGAATGTTTTCTGCGTAATTTGTTTATATCCTGTCCCATTATTAACAGATTTTGTTCAATTTGAACAAGTGGTGTGGTTTCAAAATCAAAATCTGTTAATAATTGCAACCTGTAGAATATTTACAGACAAAACAATAACAAAAAAGTGGGATTGGCACCACCCCGCGGGGTAGGGCATGCACCCGGAGAAAACCCACGAGGTTAGACAGACGACCCTACTCTTTGTCATGTACAAGCTTGGGCTGGATACCAAACCCCTTGACTCAATGACAAACACACAGATAAGGGCGGCGGCATAATATGTTCAGATTATGAAATGAAATGGGGTTTAACGTCCTACTGTTCTGCTCCGACTGAGCTAATGAAGACGGTTCACATTATGAATGTGGACGTAAACAAATGGATACGAATGCAACTCAAACTGCAATGTGAGTGTGAATCTACTTCCACTTGATCAACCATTTTCTTAATTGCCTGTTTTTTGTTCCATAACGCGACAACCCGACAACCCGACATCACGACAACCCGACAACCCGACATCACGACAACCCGACAATACGACATTTTTACCCGACATCACGACATTTTTACCCGACATCACGACATTTTTAGTGTCGTAATGTCGGGTAAAAATGTCGTGATGTCGGGTAGAAATGTCGTGATGTCGGGTTGTCGTGTTGTCGGGTAGAAATGTCGTGATGTCGGGTTGTCGCGTTATGAAAGGCGACATCACGACATTACGACATGATACCAATCAGCCACCATACTTACCCCCAACCGCACTTCTTAATAAGAGTCGCTTATATGCAGCTACAAATTGTTGAGCTGTAGGGTTATTATTAAAACGACCACAGGCCCGTACAGCCCCAAAGAAACGTTCAATATGGTCTTGACTAAATTTATAAGTGAGAATATAATTCAATGTTTTCGTTAGAATGAGGTCATTATATAACCCTTGAAAAGTTCTTATTGCGACCAAAAATCCAATGAAGCCAGTTTTCCGACGGGTAGATGTCATTAATAAACCTGAAGTGTCAGTTAATTGACTGATGTATGTATAACATGTTTCTAAATAAGGATGCCAATAGTTATAATTTACTTCCCGCAAAGGATACTTAAAACCTTTCTGGAAACTGTTTTTTGAATTAAATATGTCAAATAAATTATTAAATAACCGTATGAATTCGACAGTTGCTTTACAACCTTGGAAATCTGGAAGTTTTAATACATCACAACAGAACTCTAAAGCGTACACTATTACTTAGGACTTGGGCAGCTAAATTAACTTTCATCTTTTGCTTATCCCAATTGATATGAGATGATCTTAATTTATTAGCGAGACGCAACCCTTCAGAGTTCTGGAGATTATTAAGGTCAACCAGATATTTCCATTTAATTATTTCCCCGTTTCCATTCTTTAACAATCCACCACTTGCGAAGCTATTGCGAATTAATTTTAACATGTGACAAATATCAAGCAAAATATATACATTTAAGTTTTCATCTGAGGGGTGTGGAAATGAAGGGCTCATATTAGATTAGATGGGGATATTAATGCTCCGAGGGCTTTAAACATAGACAAATGGCATGAAGGTCCATCACACGTTAACGAAACTGTTTGCACACCAATATCATGCAAACGCCTTAAACATTCCTGTACCAAATTGGCACGCTCTTCCCCACTCATCCCATCTATCAAAAAAAAAGCACACGGAACCTTCCAGTGACCATTTACGACTGTAACTAAAAAGACCAAAGCGTCTTTAGCCAGAGGCATAGCGTCATCGTCACTCGTGGTAAGCGATCCAATGTCGACATAACCTCGAAATTTTTGCCCATCCCACTGAACATGTTTTTTTACAGACATTTCATCAATTGCCAACGAACAAATGACTTTTTTATTATTATAAAATAATAAAAAAGTCATTTGTTCGTTGGCAATTGATGAAATGTCTGTAAAAAAAACTGTGGCTTCTAAAGCAGTAAAGCTAGATTCGGTCAACCCAGGATCTGCATGAATGAGCGAATACCATTTTCGTATTCTAGATGGATGCGGAAGAGCTAGATCAAATGTTTTTCTAACATAATCATATGCTTTAGCTGAATAGAATTGTAGGGTCATTGCAAACGAGCGCAGTTCCTTAGTGTAGGCGACATGTTTTTGTGTTACAATACACTTCATAAGCGCTAATGGTATGCCACTAAATGTACTCTCAAGAGTTCTACTACAACTTTCGGAAATAAGTTTCTCTTGTTTTAGCATTTCAACAATTGTTCGTAGGCTGGTTATCTTCCTTTTGAGTCTTCGGCTTTTCTGATGTGATGTTTTAATTTTTTTCCTGAGATGTTTAACTTCTGCCTCGTATCTCCTTTTCATTGTTTTGGGACTTTCAGTAACACAGTAAGTATGATCTACATCAAGAAATGATTCCAGCTTTTCAGGCATAGTATGAACCTTTTCTATTTTATTTTCAGTAATTCTGGTCTTTGATGTTTTTCTTTCAGTTACAGATTTCTAAAATGATAGAAACAGAAAATTAGCTTCATTTATTAATTAAAGTCGACAGTTAATCGTCCGAAATATTTTATGTCAAAAAAGGCATACGCGCTATGCTCCAATATTTCATTATGTCTTGTCTCATAGAAAGTTTCAATTGCATAAAACAAAATATATGACAAACGATGACGCATTCATAAGCTTTATGTATCAACAACAAGGCTAACAATTGGGTCACATCATATTTGTTGTCGAATTATATCGATTGTACTAGCTGTCGTATGCTTATTTTATATTGAATATAATATTGTTAAATCATTAATGCATGGTTTTGTTTTGGTTCAGACGTGATGATGTTACATACCTTTTGTAGATGTTGTGGAAAGGAAAATATGGTAGGAATAGTATTTTCTCTTAACGTTACATTTCTTCCAAAATTGTAAAGGAATTTCTCTTCGAAATGGCTGGAACACAAGACTGCTGTTTTGGACGGGGTATAATGTTCTCTGCGAATATTGTTTAACCATTTTGACATCATAGCTGGATTATCATGAGGAAATCTAAAAAAAAGGGAGTAAAACATATAATACAATTTGGGAAAAAGGTTGGATCCGCGTTGGAGTCGGATTGATGGGGAAATTAACGGGCGGTCTGCCTCCAAATATGTATATTATCTCCCTTGATAGTTTATAATCCGATGATGTCGCAGTTTTACATTTCAGTTTTATTGATAATAATTATTTATCTGTAATTTTATTTATGTATGTCTGATTGTTTCGTATGTTTGTTATAATAACATAATTAATGTAACCAAATGGGGGTGTTAATATCCCGTGTCAAAATTCGGACCATCGTACAAAATTATGATGATCCAACTAAATATATTCTAAAAGGTAATTGGATAAGCTTTCCAAATATTATTAGTAAAAGTTGGCACAATCATATTAAAGGGGTGCGCTCTCAACCTGAACATAGCCAATTTTTCAATATTTTAAAGTGAAAGAACGGTAATATTCCGAGTCCAAATTCGGACCATCGTACAAAATTCTGAGCATCCAGCTATATATTTTCTGAATGGTAATTCAATAAGCTTTCTAAATATTATTAGTAAAAGTAGGCACAATCATATTAAAGGGGCGCGCTCTCAACCTGAACATAGCCAATTTTTCAATATTCTATATGTAAAGATAGACCGGAATTTTTTTTGAAGTCCGAATTTGGACCATCGTACAAAATTCTGACCATCCAGCTATATATATTCTGAAAGGTAATTGAATAAGCTTTCCAAATATTAATAGTAAAAGTTGATACACCAAAAAAAAACCCGTAGGCCTAAAGTAAAGATAAAACATGACTATAGGCTATAGGCCTACATGTATATAGGCCTATATAATTAGAAAATTGTTGATTCTAGACTAGCTGCATAGTTTTTATTACGTTTGACTACATATTATTATATCGAATAGAAACAAATTGAGGTTTTATGATACAATAGAATGCGTCCTGGACGCATTCTCACTGAAAATGATTATTCAATAACTTATCATACTTTTTTTTATGTGTTATTGTTGTAGGCCTGTGTCGGCTGGGTACCGTAGTATCCTTTTAATTTTTATACGAACGAAACATGTACTGACAACTAACCGTATTGATACAAAATAACTTACACATGGTTAAACATTAATTTCGGATATATCTTGGTAATTGGAAGTTGTGCAGACGATGTTTTTTTCTTATTTTATTCCGAAGCTCACAGGACTCCATACGCATTTCTTCAGGGTTTTGTTTAACCGGAAGTAACTTGGGTTCTCTGTTTTCGCACATGCGATGTATAACATAAACCACCAGTCGGACTTCCTTTCTAGTATGGCCAGACTCTATTAGGCTCTGGGCTGGACTATTTAGGGTTTTTTTTGTTCATGGATAACTATGGGTCTGTAGCTCCGCAAAATACATTATATGGCGGAAACATGCCAGCAGTGAATATTCGCTAGGCGATGCCAGTCTTGCAATCACCATAAACAACATATGTAACCATGGAAACGTAGGTTGTTGTTAGCGCTATGATTCTACATAGTGATCATCTCTGCGTTTTACAATAAATTATTTAATGTATCGGCTTCTGTTGCAAAGAAGGCAATAACAGGTATGTTTATGAAATATATCCATTGTACTCTAGATAACTGTTGGCCTAATATAATCTGACGAATTCTAATACATTATAAGCGCAATGGCGGATCGATAGATACGCTAGTGTAGATTCTGTAAATCATCGAATAAATAAGAATGGAACGGGAGTTTAACGTTGCACGTTTTTGTACCGTCTGGGTTAATATTGACGGACAGTGCTACGGCCTACATTATTTATTTTGAATTCAAATTGTCATGCTTTCTTTTGCGTAAACGCCAATGTTTTTTGTCTCACCGAACGACTAGTCGATATTTCTTGCCAGTGGGAAACCTCGCCGAAAGTGATGAACTAACCTCCCTATTTGAAAAAAACTATAAACGAATAAACATATATTTATATCGTTATGTTAATGTAACAGATAATGTAACAATTTTAACTCGCCAATGTACACTTCACGGGCTTGAGTTGAATTTTGTCTTTTTAGCGGATTTATATTCCTAATTCAATCTAGAGTATGGTTTCGTTGCAAATATTTTAATTTAGTAACACCTGCTGGCCTGTCTATACGTTTCGATTTCATTCATACACAAACCTTTATTAAATATCAATAAATAACTATGATGGTCGATCACGCCATTCTTATCACAAGAATAAAAATCACCCATACTCTTCCTGTTTAGTTCTCGAGCCTTTGTTGCGTACGGGTGAAAGTGTCCGCTCAACTGCACACCATATTCCCACCGAAGCAGCGGCCCGAGAAATCTCTCTCGTATAATCAAACGAAAGACTGTGAATTTTTTTTGACGCTAAAGCGTCGGAATAAGAGGCATGATATGTATCATCATTCTAAAAGGTCAAAGATGTATGCGACAGGTATCATCAATGAAAAGGTATCACAGTATAGGTGGTATAAAAGACGGTAAATAGTTAGCATATAGGCTAAATGTATACCTAACATGAAACGAATGTATCATCAATTTAGAAGGTGAGTAAAATCAAATATATTATGTGCGGTAAGTATCAAGAGACGGCTAGTGGACCCTGTGGGACACGGCTATTATTTTAAATCTATTGGATTGGTTTATGAATTGCTGAGCTGTAGTGAATATCTCCATGTTTGTCGAAGAAGCGAGAAGGTTCTAATCTCCCGGTGAGTACTTGGTAGTAATAGTATTGGTTCTCGCCTGCTCTAGAATCGTGGTGGTGGGGGTAGCCGAATGGTTAGTAAGTTTTTAAGTTTAAGTTTTATTGCATTGCATAGAAACGCCCACGGGGAGCAACATACAATTACAAAATGAAAGAAAAATCACATTAAAATAAACATGCATAAACATAGATAAACGTTGCCCGATTCAAGGGCGACACGTAAAGCTGCCTTAATGGAACGTAACACCTAATTCAAAGTAGAGTAGTTTGTTCAATTCATAATCGTAGAAATCCGTTTATTATTTACCATGGGTCACACAATAGTTAAGGTAGGTATGTTGTGTTATATACTATTCAAAAAAAGTAGGGGATATTTGATTTTTAAGTGTTATTAAAGTCACCTAATGAAACTGACGAAGAAACAAATGACAAAATGAAATGAAGTTCACATTCATCGATTTATTCCAAATGATCGTTAGACTAAGTAAGGCACAGACTGACCATTATAAGGGTAAAATGATACCCGGGGTCAAACAGCAAAGTTACCACAGCATCACAACAAAGTCAGTAACGGGTAAATCCTCCCCTGTTTGCCAAACAAGCATTGATCCGACGTGGTATACTCCTAATGAGACGTCTAAGGTCATTTTGGTCCAGATTGTCCCATTCCTGTTGCAACGCAGCAGCAAGTTCTTGGACATTGGCAGGACGTTGTTGACGTTGACGTAACCTCTGTCCAAGCATGTCCCAGACATGCTCGATGGGGGAAAGGTCGGGACTCAGTGCTGGCCAAGGTAATGTGGTGATGTTCTGTTGTTGGAGGTAACCTGTAACGATCCTGGTCCTGTGACATCTTGCGTTGTCATCCTAGAAGATGAAACGGCGGCCATGACGTCGTGCGAACGGCACAACATGGACTGCCAAGATGTTGTCCTGGCCTGCAACACGCCCTGCAACAACATGTAAAGCCGTTCTTCCAGCAACAGTGATGCCTCCCCACACCATAACAGAACCACCCCCAAATCGATCATGTCTGATGACGTTAACGTCTTGGAAGCGCTCGTTTCGACGACGCCACACCCTCCTACATCTGTCCAAAAAATCAACAGTGAACCTTGACTCATCTGAAAACATCACATTGCTCCAGCGTCGATTATCCCAGTGTTGACGATCCCTACACCAACGACGTCTTGCCTGAATGTGATGTTCTCTCAAACAAGGGATCACGCGAGGACGTCGGGCGCGAAGGTGACCCCTATGCAGTCGATTCCGAATCGTCTGGCCACTCACTCTCACACCAGTGTCTGTTTGAAGACGAGCGCTGATCTGATTTGCTGTGATGACACGATTTCTCAAGGCCAAGGTACGGATAAATCGATCCTGGGCTTGAGTTGTCGCCCTTGGTCGACCTGAGCGTGGTCTGTCCTGTACAGATTGTGTATCACGGTATCTGGACCATAGCCTGCTTATGACAGACTGAGAAACATTCATCGTCCGCGCCACAACCGCCTGTGTTGTGCCGATCTGTAGCATGCCAAGGGCACGTAACCTTTCATTTTGGGTAAGCCGACGCATATCAAAATTTGTTTTCTGGTCACTAAAACAATTAAACTGATGTTTCCACCCTGGAATTCAATGCCACAATGACTGCAACATTCAAAGTCAGAGTCGTGCAAATCTTGGGTTGGACCCCCATGATGATCCCAAGCATCACCTGCAATCCATGCGGTAGCTATTGGTGCGTTTGGGCGTCACATGTAACTGGAAATGTTTCTTCTGTTAGGTTCTATAGTGACTTTTTTCGTAGTCATTTGCATATTTTAGTATTATGCCCCCAAACTCAAATATCACCTACTTTTTTTGAATAGTATACATTATAGTAATGGTTGGTAGAACATAATATGAATAAATAAGATGTTTAATGAGATCGTGCCTTTTGTCAAAACGAGCAGAGCTCATTCGTGTGTTGCCCGTAAATAACATATTGAACACATTAGATGTTTTAATAAATCCGTGCCTAGGCCTAGCAGAAGTTGTATATAGTTCAAAACGTCAAATATAATATAATGTCAAATCTAGCAAAGTTCTATATATAAATTACTTTGTCACAAAGTTCTATATATAAATTACTTTGTCGAAATCAAAACGTCAAGGATTCTTTACGTGCACGTTGCACGCCAAAGTGTACATGGGACCTCGTGTTTCCGTTCCGCATGGGTGGCAGCATGCAGAAAAATCTTGATGATCTTTCTCGGCCAACCCAGGATTTCTGGGTTAGCGAATCAACGGCTTACTAACTGAGCCAGAGCTATCTTGGGTGGAAGACATCCCTTACAATAATTGTAACTTGGTTTGTTTGTTTTTTTTTTCAGTCAGTGAATGGTTTAAATGTCGTTATATTCCGTAGAAATGTTTAGAAAACTAAAAGCACTTGTGAACAATATTTGTTACAGAAAAGGAAAGAGACCTCTCATCACGTTGTTTTTTGTGTTTGTGTTTGTGTTTCTGTTGCCATATTTAACGAGCGATAGTTGCAGCGGAGAGAAATGTAGCGGGAATGTACCCTACATAACGACTTTTCAGCAAAACCACTGGAGAAATGCTACCAAGAAACGCATTTTACGATGGACGGGTTTTTTCTCTGATAAGACATGGGAAGGAATTGACGATCGTTTATTCAGACGCTGCAAAGTTCAATCATGTACAGTGACCAATGACAGAAGTCTTTTGGATGACAGTGACGCAATATTGATTCACGTGGGCGCATTTTGGAAAGTAGTTGGGGCTCTAGATCTGCCTCTTTCTAGGCTCCCTTTTCAACGATGGATAATGTACAACGTCGAACCTCCTCCCAGAACACCGCTTGGTTTCGGTCAGCTGGCAGGACTTTTTAACTGGACATCGTTTTATCGTCTAGATTCTGATGTTCCGGTATTCTACGGTGGATACGTTCGCTATAACCGGGGACCATATGCTACTAATGTTTCCGCGAAAAACTTTGCCGCGAGGAATTATTGCCTTGCAGCTTGGATGTCCAGTAATTGCTACGATTATGGGAGCAGACGCCTGTTTATAAATGAAATGAAACAGCATCTACCAGAGTTCGATCTTTACGGTAAATGTGGAGGCCATGAGTGTCCGACAACAATTTGCAGGGAACTATTATCACGCTACAAATTTTTCTTCGCTATTGAAAATTCTGTTTGCAGAGATTATGTCACGGAAAAATTTTGGGAGGCCCTGGTAAGGCGTCAAATTCCAATAGTTCGTGGGAACATCGACTATGCTAAAGTTGCACCACCCCATTCCTTTATTAATGCAGACGAGTTTGATAGTGGTAAAGACTTAAGTGACTTTTTACTTCGTTTATCAAGAAATGATGTTGAGTATAATAAATACTTCAAATGGACGGAACGATACGATGTCTACGGTGAAATTGAGGCTAGAAGGGAATATTTCTGTGACCTTTGCGAGGCTCTTCACGATAAAAGTAGACCAACTCAGGTTTATTCTAATCTAGATGGATGGTACAATGATGAACCTGAAACTTGTCCGCAATGGACGGTGAGTAAACATGAGCACTGTTGTTTGGAGAGGGTGGGGCCAAATAGTGTAACACGTGTGCTCTAGATCTGTAGGTCTGTCTTTGAGTTAAATGGCGTCCGTCGACTTCTTGATCGATACATATACCACGACTTGGCTACGATCTACAAAATCAGCCAGGTTGTGGTCGAGAGCGACATGGACGTGGTCAGGTCTTTGTGGGCGTAGTAAGAGGATGCGATATCACGGTATGAACGTGAGAGCGTGTTAGGCAACGACCTCGGACCGGCAGCAATCACGCTCCACACACCACCCACAAAGCGCTCATTATAAAGACAAAATACCTCCAGAAAATCAAAATTTTTGAAAAATCACATAAGGTCATTCCAGTATGCTACATTGCTGGGCAAATAATTTACACTAAAATAAAATAACAAGCGGTTGCCATGCAAGATACGCCTACATTTTGCAAGAGATGGACTGAGAACGAACTAAACAATAATGTGATTTTCGTGAAATCAGAGGACATAACTCAGGAAGTTACGATCCGATATATCGAAAGTTCTTTGCATTATAAACATGCATTTCAAGTTTCATTAAAATTGTGACCTCTAGAGGGTCCACAACCTTGATATACCAGATGTTTGCACTATTTGCGTACGGCGGGGAAAGGGGGTCGCATTTTGTCTGCCAGTTTTGGTCCGATTTTTATGAAATTTGACTCAACCAACAATACGGTGTTACGATGATATATTTGAACGGTTTCTTAAATCAGATAATAATTGTGACCTGTAGTGGAACCACAAGCTTAAAACGCGATTTTTCGTACAATCAAGAGCCATAACCCGGAAAAGTTACCATCCGATTTGCGCAAATATCGACAGGGACCACGGTCGTTGGGTTATAAAAATGCATTGCAAGTTTCATCAAAATCGGTGCAAAATTGTGGCCTCTAGAGGATGAACGACGCACCATATTTTTTTACACTATTTGAGTACGAGGGGCGGCCATTTTGTCCGGCAGTTTTGGTCCGATTTTCACATTCGAACTCAACCGTCATATATTCAAACGGGTTTTTTTTTAAATCAAGGGTCATATCGGGAAGTTACGGGTCCGGTATGCGCGAATATCGAAAGTAACCGAGATCTTTGTGATATAAAGAAAAATTTAAAATGTCATCAAAATCAGTTCAAGCTTGTGGCCTCTAGACGATCCACAGCCTTGATACACCATATTATTTTCACACTATTTGCGTACGAGGGGCGGCCATTTTGTTCAGTTGTCCCGATTCGAACTCAACCGTCATTAAGGTGTATCGGTGATATACTCAAACGGTTATTTTTTTTAAATCGAAATAAAACGTGATTATTCGTAAATCAGGGGCCATAATTCAGGAAGCGCGAATATCGAAAGGAACCAAGATCTTTGGGTTTTAAACTAACATTTCAAATTTCAACGAAATCAGATAATAATTGTGACCTCTATAGGGTCCACAAGCTAAAAACACGATTTTTCGTACAATTAGGGACCACAATCCATGAAGTTGCGGTCCGATTCATGCCAATATCGAAAGGAACCGAGATCTTAGGGAGAACTCTATCATTCAAGTTTCGTTGAAATCAGATAAAAAGTATGACCTGTAGAATGTCCACAAACAATTGTGGACGGACGGATTGACAGACGTCCGGGCGGACAGGGGCGAGGACAATATACGTCCACATGAAAATGTGGGCGTATAATAAAAATTATAGGTGTATGTGTTGTTACTCTGACCAATATTATTACTAAGGCAACGGTTCATTGTTTTACCGGGGGGTTGGGATGGCCTAGTGGTCTAGAGTGCCGCGCTTCGACCTCTAGCTGGCCGGTCACCTCTGGCTTGCGGCTGTGGCTTCGAACCCTGGTGTGAGCGTATGTGGCATGGAGATAGGGGCGCCTTCTGTACCTTGTGGGTTTCCTCCGGGCACTTCGGTTTCCTCCCACTGCTAAAACCCCTACGCGCAAGCGAATTATTGAAATAAAATTGAAATCATATGTTAGTCCCAAAATGACCTAGTTTTTGTCGAGTGGACGTTAAACCCCATTCTCTCTCTCTCCCTCATTGTGTTACTATAACAACGAATATAACTATAATGTACAATGCACTTTGCTGTCCTAACATAAATTCCGAGTGAGAAAGGTTCTATATATGATGCCATGATTTTTTTTAATTTCAGCTTGGTAATCAGTTATCACGTGTCATTGGTGGAATTAAGATTACATTAGGGTTAATGTGAACTGACAAAATACAAAGAGACTGGTGTCGAAGAACTTCAAGCCAGAAAACTGAATTAATGTATTAACATATAATTTCCAATTCATAATATTTTGATATTTAACTCATATCTACACATTTCAATAGTTAAGGGTGAATTATGTAAGATTTAGATAAAGATCAAATCTGATTAAAGTACAGATTTATTTCGTTTCGTTTTTTTTTTTACACTATCGATGGCCTACAAATAAGTAAAACGAAACGAAATAGGATCTGTGTTTTAATCAGATTGATTAAGATCTGGCAATTCTCACCGTAATAGTTAAAGATGCATTAGGTAAGATTTCGATAAAATTCTAGCGGTTATCGCTATAATAGTTTAAAATGCATTATGTAATAGGAAGTGCAGAAGGACCGCACTACACGCAAAACAAAAATGTACAAGATAAACCTGCGGACAAGACAGGAAATAAATATTGCAAAAAATAAACAAATAGAGAAAGATCTGGCGGTTATCGCTATAATAGTTAAAGATGCATTATGTAAGATTTAGATTAAGAGCTGGTGGTTCTCGCTATAAAAGTTTTGAAAAAATACCCCCAGATAATGAAAAGGGAATATCTTGAAAAATTTAGTCAAATTACGTCATTTTGAGCGACGTTATGGCTGTTTGTAGAATAGTAAACAAAGTCTCGATTGTCCATTCTTTAGTTTAATCATTAACCGTCAATCGTCTTTTAATCTGTTCAAAATCAAGAACCTAAAGATCAAAGCAAGATCTGCAATATGCATAATTAACTCTTGCCTAATGCATCGTTAAGCTATTTCAAATATACTAATCATTAGCTTTTGGAATATTCGGAGTGAGTTTACAATTTCAGTTTAATTTTTTACTCCCCAGACGCAAATACCAAATCTATTTATACTGCTGAGGCATCATTATTATCAATGTGTTACAGCTTGTTCTATTTTGCTATATCCAGTTAGTAAACACCTCTAAATTGTCATATTTATAACAGTTATATGACAGTACATATTTATTGTTAACAAGGTACTTAAAATGGCGTCTTGGTTGATATCTTAATATTGATCTACCAGCGTTGTGCGTGTACTCTGACACCGAGTGTGCACTCCCGTAAAATATTTATAAACTATTGTGGGTAAAATGTTGTAAGTCTGAAAAGAACAAACTTTTGTGACCAACAAGTAGGCTATACAGTCATTAAATGAATCATTAAAGCGGCGGCGGCACAGACGATCAATAGTCCTATTATTGTCAATATTTGATATTGACAATTATATTGAGTGTGTGTATGCGATATAGAAGCTCGAAATAATTTATGTTAATAATTGACCTTGTGTGGCCGTCATCAATAATATTGACGCAACTGTGGTGTTATTCGTCTGAAAGCCTATTGAGATTACTAAACTTATTATTTTTTTTTATTATTATTATTCTTTTCCGCGGGAGCCTATTTCTCTATGATCAAAAAGATATACCGATCTGCGGTTCACCTTTCTATCGGGAAACCATGTAGTGGTTACTCAATAAAGCAATTTTTGAACTTCTGCGCAGACCGAAAGTGGCCGAATTTTGAACGCTGATAAAAAATTAAAAATCGACCGTGGTTTCGTCAATTCTTTACCTATCTTCAAACAAATCACATTTTTGGAAAGTCTGAGACTTTTCTGAGATAATAGCAATCTCACATTTTTCTATTTCGAAAGTTCGTCGTTGACTTCTATCGTTCGAAAATTGAAAACACGTTGCCTACGAGACAATAAAGCAATTTCGAAAGTGGTCGAAATAATGTGCAAAATTTGCAAAAAAACCCCGAAATAAATGGGTGGTTTTGGGAAAAACGTGATTTCTTCGCCCGATATCAATGAATTAAAGGGATTAAGGTATCGTTGGGTTGCAAAATGAATGGACTATCGTATGATACCCCAATCATAAATATACTATGAACAAGCAGTAAAATATGGCACGCTGAAAATCAAGTATTTTCTGATTTTTAGCGTTTTTGGACGCCTGTATCTCGAAAACTACGACAGAGATTTTTCGAAAACGTCCTCTATCGAGAGTCCCTTCGGTAGTCTTGCGTACGAAATATTCCATTAAGACTTTGAAATATCTGGAATAACGGACTGAAAATCAAAAAAATTCGAAAAATCGCGAACTTTTGGAAAATGCTCTATTATGTTTTTATGTTAAGAGATTTTCAAAAAAGGTTTATATATTCAGATAGCTGCCCTAATTACGATTCTAACGATGTATAATATGTATGTAGTTATTGAAATTTAATTTTCGATTTTCTGACATTTTTGCATTTTTGGCACTTTTGAACATATGATTTCTCAGGGCCATTTTGTCTGATCAGATAATGCAATATATCATTACAGAGCCCTGCGACGTTTTAACTTAACAAAATGGTTATTAAAACTATACAGATAATAATCTCCATACCGGAAGTATTCAACAATTGAAAAAAAAAGGTTAAAAAAATTGGCGCTCTTGCGAAAAACTTGATTTTATCGGACCAAAAGAACTAAAGTACCATTTGATAGCCCTATTAATGGGCTATTTATTATATGGCATCTGGATGATACGATTTCGATGGCAAGGAAATAAATTATTGTATGCCAAAAGTCTAGTATTTTCCGAATTTTTGACATTCTGAGACGCCTTTTTGTCTTAAACGACGCCTTTTTGTCGTAAACGACGCCTACAGTTTTTCCTAAACTTTTGTTACTCAAAGTCCTATCGGTTGTCTATATAGTGAATCCAAAATGAAAAGCATTGAAATAATATAGGTTGTCCAAAAATGGCCCCAATCTTTGAAAAATTATTGAAAAATCGTCAAATTATTGAAAATATTCTCTTATTTGTCTTTTTTTCCAAAACTACGCGATGGATGTTTCTGATACTTCTGTTACAGGAAGTTAAGTATCCACGTACCTCATTAAAGTCATCCCGACAATGATCAAGGAAACGGAAGTAGTCGAAAAAATATCCGATATTTTGAAAAAAATCGTAAAAAGTAACAAAATGGTGCTCTTGTGAAAAAAAGTGATTACTACGTCAGATTTCTACGAATGAAAATAAATTAGGTATCGGTGGGTAGCGTGGATAATAATGGACTATTATATGATATCAGAATAAAACTGAGTTTGATTCCTGAAAGCCGGTTCAGTGCTGCTTGCAGGTCTAGTTATAGTTACTTTTGGAACTGTCTTTGAGCGAACGATAACTGGACATTGTACGCTCAAAAACAGTTCCTAAAGGAACTAGTGTTATTATTGTCATCTAGTTCCTTTCGGAACGGTCTTTGAGCGGACGACGACAGTTCTGAAAGGAACTAATTGTCATCGTACCAGATCCCGAGAGGGCTTAGAACATTATCGCCAACGTCAAAAGTTTCTACAAAATGGGTGCAAATGCTCTTGACTGTGGATCAGAAACGTGTCAATTCCTGACGTCTGTGCCGTTTTGAAGCAAATCCTGGCCACACTTGTAACCATGACTGAGACATGTTTCCAATAATGGACAAGGAACTAGCCGGTCGTCATATTTTTACTTTTTTATGGTGGCTAGACAATTGCTTTCCGAATCCAGACCTTCCCTCATCGTTGTCAAAAGTGTGTACACGTCGAGGAAGAGTGTCTATAGTAAAACAAACGGAAACTATCGCCTTAGTAGTACAGGGGCCTGTTTCGAGAAATCTTAACTAAGATAAAATCCAAATTTTAATGATTTGATTGGATAGTATAAAATTGACTTAGTGCTTGGCCAATCAAAATTAACGTATCTACTTAAATTTGGATTTTATCTTTAGTTAAGATTTCGAGAAACAGGGCCCAGGTCTTTCACAGAAAGGCTTGGAGCTTTTCAGTCAGTCTCGGTTTTCTGGTTTATATTGCAGTCGAATTAAAATTAAGAGAGCAAGTTTTCTGCATTTAGTTCAAAATTATCCCCAATAGTTGTCATAACTAAACAGTTCCTGTCTCCTGGCTTCGGTTAACCCGTCGGGAAAATATACTATAAATAATTGACAGTTTACAATATCCAGTTAGACTACGCTGTAGTCTAACATCTGTTATTTAATTGGTTTGGGCACTGATTGTTATCTTTTTTTAGCATTTTAAATTAATTTTTGAGTATAATAAGTAAGCTTCAATATTATCCACGAAAATATTTGGAAATCATTTGTCTATTATCTGACATTTTATGAAATATTATGCATTGCCGCTTAAGACATTTATGTATATTGGCAGGGGCGGACATTGGTGGCTCTAGGCCTTAGGATCAGCTGGTTTCCTTGTGCCTATATCATATCCCGGTGAAGAATACATGACATGACGAGAAAAAACTAAATTAACTTGATTAACCTTGCCAAACTGATCCCGCAGTGAATATTCACCTTTCCTGCTCCCCGGTGTTGGGCAAAAAAATGTTCATCGGGAATCGGGATGTTAGTATTGTCAATATTGACTTTATAAAAAGGAAAAATACTAAATTTAATATTTAAATTCTTAGCACAAGTATTTGAATTTTTAGAGACTTTCAAAACAGGGTTAGTTTGTAAACTTTGTTGCCTATGAACTCAGATACGTGCGCGTAATTCAGTGCTGCATTACTATAGAACTTCATACACTTATTGCAAACAAGAACATAAATTAAATTTTTAGTACTACAATTCCAATCCGTTTCACAGAAATTACTTACGAACCTAGCGAATATTCACTGCTGATCAGTGTGGTACAATTCATGTTATGATTAATTCTAAACGTATAATTAATATTAGAAAAGGTGAATTGTCTATTAGTAATCATATGTTGGAAACATTTACAAAGTGGACTATTGCACTTAGAAGTAGTAAAATTTATATTACAAGAAGCTTGAAACTTAGCTTTAGTGCGTAATTTTTTAAGGCTAGGGGTCTGACGTTTACTATTAATTAATTCAATGCCTTGGAATTGATTTTTAAGATTATCATTAGAAAGGAGAACATTCTTAGTATCATAAATATGTCGAAAAAAGTTATTATGTCGAGGATTATATGTCGAAATAAAGGTTAGGCAAGTAGAGATATTCTTTTCTTTTGGCGTTCTTAATGCTTCAGTAGTTAGACCCCTAGCCTTTTCATTACCAATATTAAAGGGACAATAACACTCTTGCTGGCTTGGCAGCTCTAGAAAATAAATAATAGTCTTATTCTAAGTACTAGATGTTTATTTGTCCTACCTGTTGTGTAAATTATCCATTACATCATATTTTACTTGTTCAGAGGGTTCGAAAATATTTTAAAATCCAAGTCACATTTGAAAAGGTTTACGTTAACCTTTTCAAATCATGTAGTTGAATTTTTCCAATTCTTTAAATTAGGTGTGTTAAGATGAAATTTGTGTCATCAATTAATTTGAATATTGTAAAATAATACAATTTGTTGGCCAGAATAAAGATTGGGACATATTATTCAATTACAACAAGAGTGTTATTGGGGCTTTAATAACTCCAAGTGGATAATCATTTTTCAATATATATTATCGCATTTGTTATATTTTGTATACATTATTAATATCTGAAGACGCCCATAGAAGGCAGATAGCTAGCTTATATATGATTTAATGTATGTCAGAATAAAGTAAACGGGAGAATTCTTTTTACCTGGACGTATTATTTTTTATTTATGTATGTATATATATGTATTTATATAAAAACTAAATAAAGCTGCTCTCAGTATATAATATTTGAAAAAAAAACAACACAATTTTTAACTATTAACGATTCATAAAACTGATAAATTTATCATATTTATCACAAATTTAACAGTTTTTATGAATCGTTAATAGTTAAAAATTGTGTTTTTTAAAATATATATATTATATATATATATATATATGTTTATATTATGTCAAAATACATAATAAATTTTTTTTATATTAGCAGTAACAAATATATGCTGTATCCATTTTACAGAATAGACATTTTATGTATAGTGCATATGTATTTTTGTATAATAATAGGCTTAATGTATATTTGTAATGTGCTTAATAATCCATCCATATACGCATGCTCAAAGCACCACATTTAATGTAAGCGTATATTGTTGTCACTTGTATCCGTCGCTTTTTCACTCCACAATGTAGATTAGAGGTTTTATTTTAAAATTCATATAAATGTTATTCATAAGGCAAGAAAATATGAAAATTAGGCTCGGCAATCGCCCCATTTCAATTCTCACTGACACGATCTGCGCCGAAAATATGAACTTGGGCTGATATAAATACATGTAGTTCGCTGTAAAAATTTAAAAACATATATGAGGTTCAATTGAGTTTTAAAAATCGTCACTTAGCAATAAAGAGTCATTTTATTCCATTGAATTAATGTGTACTGTGAATAATAGTGACGGGGCGATACCTGTTTTCTAGATGTGCACATATTTTAAATAAATTGATCTAACTTTAAGTTGCTGGCTTCCTCAATATTAATCTATTGTTTAGGCCATATAGAAATAGCTATTGGTGTTTTATTGTGTTTTTTGGTCCAGGGGTGGTATTATTTAATAGTCTTATATAGCTATCGTCTATACAGCAGTCCGGTTTTATTTTCAGAAAAAATTTTACACGTTCCTAGAGTTTATTTACAGTGTAATTATTTGCATATGATATGATATTATGTGATATGCGTTTATTGATGTCTCTAATAGTTAATATATTTATTCTCAATACAAATTTTCTTAAACAGGTTTTATCTTCCTTATTTCCCTTAAACACGTCTCCCGAATTCACGAGACAATATATTTATAAGCCCCTGGAGTACCCACCCAACTTACACTTTGGACGAAAACATTGTTAATGCGTTAGACTTAGAGGCTATAGCTTATAGAGGGGGGCTTTTAATCTGACGTGAGCATTGGGGGCACTATAATTAACTGGGGATGGGGGCATTGGCGGAGGGGGGGGGTCAGCCTATATGACTGAGATACACCCAAAGTGTAAACGGATATTAAGCCTCGAGGAACGAAATTTGGATATACATGTACTGCCGCACACTGATCAGCAGTGAATATTCGCTAGGCCGCTATTAGAAGACTTTCGTAATTCTCTGTGGAAAAGATGTTGATAGGCCTACTGCCTATAGACAACTGGTTATTATTTGTATGCTACTGTGTTACCTCAGCTGTAACACAGATAGTCACACTCTCCTAATTGCATGCTAATCGGAGTTTAGCGCCTGTTTCCATGGAAGTGATATCAGTGACAACTGTTCTTAATTGCGTGTGAAATAGTTTTAACGTCTGCTCCTAGAGGTGATTTCTTGATTAATTCTGCTAATGATATAAGTGACCATGGGATCTATACAATTGGGAGAGTGCATGCTGGAAACACCGTTCAGGCAACGAGGTTAAATGGACTAAAATGAACGGGGTTAAGTTCAACTTCAACGTCCTATACTGTTCTGCACTGACTTAACGGGAACAATTTTGCCCGGGCAGCGGCGCTACGATCGACCTACTGTTAATTTGAATTCCAACTATCAGGGATGGTTTTACGTCCCATCTAAACAACTAGACTCAATGAATCGCCGATAAGGGGAAAACGCCGCCTTATAGTCTTATACCCACTGAGTCACCGCGGCTCTGTTAAAACACAATATCCTCTGAATACGGGCCCTGGAATCATTTCTAGAACCCTGGTGCCATCGAGTTAACTCTATTAGTAAGTACAGGAGGACCGCAAAACAAAAATCTACAAGATAAACCTGCGGATAAGACAAAAAATAGACATTGCAAAAAATAAACAAAGATCAAATAAAGTCTGGCTAATCAAGTCGACAAGGGGGACTAACTCTAGTTAGTTTAGGTCTTGAAAAGCGGTACAGCCGTAAACAAATGCACGTGTGGGATAATATTTCACAACGTTTAATCAGATTTTCTTTCCTTAGAAAAATATTTTGTACAGCTAACGAATTGATCAGAAATTGAATAATGTGTAGTGTTGCTGATGGAGATGAAATTGCCAAGCCAAGGGACAAGAATAGAAGGTATCAATAAAATTCGTTTCACACTATTCTGTATTCACAGATTCTCACCCACACATGATACTTAGTTCCTTTTGTTTGGAACTGTCTTTGAGCGAACGATATTCGCTGACAATATATCGTTCGCTCAAGGACAGTTCCAAAAGAACCTAACATGATACATACAGTGAAACGGTAGTAATACTCACATTAATTATACTATTTATATCTAGAGAGAGAGAGAGAAATATGGTGTTTAACGTCCACTCGACACAAACTAGGTCATTTCGGGACTAACATATGGGTTAATTTTATTTCAATAATTCGCTTTTGCGTATTTATATAATTAGCAGTGGGAGGAAACCGGAGAAAACCCATGAGGTTGGACAGGCGACCCTACTCCTTCAGTCCTTGTCTCGTACAATCTGGGATTCGAAACCACGCCAGTTGACACAATTACAGGCTTTATGATACAGCACGCACATGCTAACGATTCGGCAGGCTTTATGATACAGCACGCACATGCTAACGAATCTCAAATTTTCGTTGGGTAAAGCTCTTTCAACAACTGATGGAGCAATATGCTCAAAAGAAGGTACCAGACCAGTGTGAGGTTCATCATGTGAATGTTTAGATACACATATTCGTCTCATTTTCTTCAACAAGGTGGTCGAGGGGCTGGTGCCACTTTTCACTTGTCATGACTATATTTAAAGGAGCTAAGTCTCTAACTCAATATCATCCAAAATCTTCAACATTGAAAACACAAATTATTTGTCAATTTAATTCAACATTGATGCTGTGATCTTACCGGGAAAAGATGGGCTTCTGATATCCAATATTTAAGACAAAATAAACATTTTACCATTGGTACACGAATCGTGTACCACAATGCTTTTCAGCACTAGTTCTAGCAAGAGACTCGAGGAACGAGACTAGTAGCATTGCACCAAATCAAACGGCATATGTAGACTGGAATAACCTGCAGACACTCGAAATAGCCACTCTATTGACACTGCTGGCTTATTTCGCCGAACATAACTTATTTGAAATTAGAGTAAAAACGGAAACCATTGAATGTAAATCGGCTAAGATACATTCATATTACAGTATTATAAGCATTGCGACCCACTTGTGTCAATTTCTATGTCTTAAATGTTACCGATTTAGCTCCTTTAATTCCCATTAAATCTAAGTGCTGAATTAAAGCTAAACATAAGTCAGACTTTTTTATAGTGTAAAACGTCGTAGAAAACCATGTTTGTAACAAACAATTCTACATGTTTCAAAACAGTGGTATTCAAAACTTTAGACATTTCATTCTTCCCAAAGATTATTATAGATTGGAACCATCTGGATTACAGTTAGTACAGTGGGCGCTCCATTAAAGGAGAGCTTTAAAACAGCTCTATCCCCCATGTTGAGTTCTTAATGCACTCACTCGACCTGTCACATATTAATGCTGTAACAGGCCATGTAGAAACTGCAAGTAGAGAAAAATAAACATGCAACTTTCTGCTCTACATTTCACCCTAACAAATGTCTTAACTCTCATATCCTTCCACCTCAAAATCTGGCAGAAAATGTATATTCAAACCCTTTTCTTCGATTTTGCACCAAAAAGTCAAGTAAGATTTTGCATGGAAAAGGGGCAAAGAGGAAAAGGAGAGAAAGACTAAAAGTAACTTTGGCCCTTGTTTCCTCGGTAACCAGCTTAGCGTAGGAATAATTGTGCTTTTAAGAGATGTCACATCGTACAATGTCGATCATTGGCTTGATGATACATGAATTATATGCGTGTAAGACATCTAAATTGGTCTGGGAAGAATGGTGGATTTTTCTCATTTTATTTACCATTTACACTAATTTATATCCGGATATACTTCAAACACCTTTATTTATTTTTCTAATCAAAAATTTACTAGAATTTCATTTGCAGATGGAAAAACTTAATATGGTGGGATAATTTACCTACACCGATGTCATCCCTCTCAGGGAAACTAAGCAAAACAACCAATTGTGTTATAGGTGCTAGTTAAAGCATAAAATAATAACAACATCTCCTTTTTTAAAAAGATTCTTGAATGATTTTTATATCTGTTTATTAATTACATTTCAGTGTGGGAAGAAAATGTATGAAATGTAAAGAAGATGGTTTTATTATCACCAGAGTTAATGATGCATTTTGCAGGTATTTTTGCATTAAAATCGGCCGTTAATCACGATTCATTTTGATATTTATGTTGTACTGCATGAATGGGGTGGGGGAAAGTTAGAAATGGTTCCACTACTGCTGTCTTCCGTCTTACTCCAGTCGCAGTAGTGGTTTTTCCTACAGAGTTCCTTTGCGCAAGTTTTTTAGTCAAATGACTACAAAAAGTTTACTGGCCTATAGCTCGCTTAATTTACAAAACAGTACTGCACGTAGCTTAACATATAATAAATCAATTCTTATTGAAATAAAGGTGAGGCCTTACCGCATAAATATATGATTTGATGAAACCCATCTCCTACACGCAATTTCAACTGACCGGTGTCATGGCCGCAAGTTGCGTAATACGTCATTAGGCCTACAACATAAACAGCGCTATGCAAAGAAAATTGTTCAGTAACTATTTTAATGGTCCAGTCTTCACTATTTGTGATAGAATTACTTATTTCAATACAAACTGTAATGATGTGTGTTGACAATTGTGCGTTTGAACCTATTTGAACTTGCGTAAGGGGTCTTAGACTGTATCAATTGTTACCTTAAACACAGTTTAAGGTTACAATTATAGTTACTAGGGGAAAGTGTGTGTGAATGGCTGAATGGTTAGCGTGTTTTCATTTCCCCGGCTGACACAGAGTAAGTTCGTCTGTCCAATGTTGTGGGTTTTCTCCAGGTCCAGCGGTTTCCTCCCACTGCTAACGACCCCTACGTGCAAGCAAATTGTTGAAATAAAATTGAACCATATGTTAGTCCCCAAATGACCAAATTTATGTCAAGTGATTGTTAAACCCCATTTCTTTCTTTGATTAATCAAATTATAATAGACTTCAAGATAACTCATGGGAAAATATGTAATGAAATCATATTAGTGATTTGGGGGTTATATATGCTTTTCTTATAACTATTTCAAATACCGTACAGTTATCTGCTATAAGAATTCTTTTGGGTAGAATATCTGTATGTTATTAAAGTTAATTGATTGGATTACAGTTAATTTAAGGTAATAATCAGAACAAATAAATAAAATTGTGAGATACTTTAATTTTTTTTTTTTAATTATGTGATATATTATGAAGATAAGCATATACCAATCATAGAAACATTTTGATAGTAAATATCTTTTTTTAATTTTAGGCAGTGTTTTACAGTTTACATTGTTCACAAATTTCGATCAGCTATTGGTAAATCTAAGTTAGTACGAGATGGAGATGTGGTTTTGTTGACCTATTCTGGTGGACCCTCATCTACAGCTTTACTACATCTGGTTCAAGAGGTACTGGGTATCTTACAATTGGGGGTGTAAATGAAGGGAGTAGAAGCTATGGGCATCATTTTAATGTCTTGTTCTTCTTCGAAGACTCCTTTTAAACAATTTCACAAAAAATTTATCATTATGATACGACATAATTGTCAACTAGATATCTACGTATGTATGTAAGAGCTTCCGCATATCCTTCAATCTGATTAAAACACAGATCCAATTTCATTTCGTTTTTTATAGTTCAAAATTTTGTTTTTACTTGTCTTCACTACTCTTGGATCTGGAGGACTTGTTATTTAACGCGTGTTTTGCCTGAAATTGAAATGAGGGGTCAGCCAATCAAATGGTCTGTCGAATCGACCGTTTGACCTTTTCATGCGTGGAACTGTGGGTAGATATTACCAGCCAATGACGTCTATACTATCACCAGCGGATAGAAATCAAAACAAAACAAAAGTAGATTTTAAAAAGCATGGCGGTTGCTAATTGGTTAATCGAATGACTGACGTTATCGGGTCAAATGTCCCCTGCTTGATACCTGACGTCATAGAACGTGAGCTCCCACTATAACTTGTTAGATCTACATGTGTGCTGTAGATCATAAGTTCAGTTATTTATGTAAGTCATGGATGCAGTCCAAGATTTGTATGTGACACAGAGCAGCGTCGCTTGCTTGCTTGCTTGCTAAACTCATTTCTTTTCTCTGATGTCCCATGACTTCTAACCACCTCAGCGCACAAGCTAAATTATTGGAATAAAAATATATTATTTTAGTCATGAAATGACTTGAATAGTGTCAAGTGAATGATAAACCCCTTTTCTGCCCCTGTCTTTCAGTTGTTTCATTAATATTGATTTCTAATTGTTAAATTTCCTTTGTTTCAGGGTTTAAGCCCAAGAGCACATAAGAAATTGCGATTTAAGCCAGTTATATTACACATAGATGGTAGGTTTTAGACCTTAATTTTGCTTGGCCTCAAATTGTAGATTTTCAGTAGAACTCGGGGGCGTGTAATATCAATATATCCCCCAAGGTTTCATCAAATGTGACACACAACCTTAAAAGGAGCTCTTTGATTTTGACTGAAATAAGATATAGAATAGGGTTAATCTGATGTTATCAACAATTTTGTTTCGTACCCAAATCGAAGAGACCTAGTCTAGTTAAATTAATTAGGTTTTATCATAATTTTATATTTTCTATGTTCAATTGAACTTTTATTTAGAGTCAGCAAGTCTTGATTTATCAGCTAAAATGAAAAAAGAAAATTTAATGAAGATTTGTGAAAGAATAAAAACAACTGGTTACCAAGGTTACATATCTTCTATAGAACAGGTTATTTTTTATTTCAATTATATAAAGGGTGTGGGGAATCAGGTGAATTTGTGGTGCCCCGAAAATAGTATACAGTTCTAAAATACACAAAGCTAGTCACAGGACTCAGTCAGTCTAGGGAGCAATAGTTTAGAGGATTGCAGGCTGTCCAGGAATATACCAATCTGATCAAAATTTCTTTTTACTGGTCTTTACTACGATAGGATCGGGAAGAGTTGTTATATTACTGACGTTTTGATTGAAGTGAGGGATTAGCCAATGAAACTGTATGTTACAGCGAGCTTTAGGCGTGTGGTGCACAGAACCGTTGGTAATCCACTAGAAACATCTATTCTAATTGGTTAGTCCTATGTCTGACGTTATAGGGTCAAAAGCAGAAAAGTAAGGCATATAACTTGATTTCATTTCCTTGCCAGGCCCTATGTTCTGCAATATTGACAAGGAAAAACTATATGCTGGAAAAATCCTGAGGAACACTAAGTTTGAACCTGGGACTGCAAGTTGGTCAACCATAGCCATACTCACTGAGTCACCACGGCTCTCACTACAGACAGAAAGTTGTTTTTAGTGGTTTACCCACAGTTCAGTGCATAGCACACCAAGAAGTTGCTGCAACAGACTGTTTCATTGGCTAATCCCTCACTTCAACCAAAACATTGAGAATAGAACAACTCTTCCAGATCCTAGTATAATATAGACAAGTAAAACAAAATTTTGCATTATAAAAAAATGAAACAAAATTTTCTCTGTGTTTTAATCACATTGAGATTTTCTCTTTGTTGATGTATATTTTACAAGACAAACAATTTATTGGCTAAAGCTAGGCCTTGGTATAAATATTCATTTGTCTATAAAAGGGAAAACCACATCATAAATAGGCTAAACACGCATGTCAGTACACTCCCAAATGTCTGATATTCTGTTAGCAGTTTAGATATGATTTAGGATTAAAATTATCTATGAAAGATACATTATGGGAGATTAGATAACGAGTTGTCAGTTCTCACTATAATAGATAAAAACTAGATAATGTAAAGGCTATTTGTTATGCAGCAAATCAGATCATAATCCAACAAATATCGCAGGCTAGGGTTGACATCGAGAGATGATTATGGTCTGGATAAGTTAATTAATGTCTAATTGATAGTTTATATAACAATTCAGGCCTAAAGAAAGACAGGGAATCAGAAAGACCAACTATAAGCAGATTTAGCTCTTGCATAATGTATGTTTAACATTATAAAGAAATGTGCGCATCTTAAATTTTATAAGTATTTGTTGTTTTTATTACCAGGGCTTAAATATATCAGGTTTAACACCAGACTCTCCACCATTATACATGCAACTTGATGAACAAGATAAATTGATGAGTCATTGTGAGCACAAAATGGCTGAATTTACAGAAGTCCTGTCATCAATGAAAAGTTTAACAGCAAAAGAAGATTTTATAAAAACATTGAGGTTATCTTCTTTTTCTTTCGTTACATTTTTAAAACATATTTCTTTTTTAAGGAGTCTGAGTATTTAATTTAGCGCTATATGAATCCGTCAAAACTTTTATATGCATATCAGTCCAAAATGGTTAAATTCTGTCTAATATTTACACTTAAAATACAGATGTGACGTCATCCTTTGATGTTGGCGTACCATTATTTAAAAAAATGGTAGGGCAATGTGCCAACCATACATTATTCATACAAGTTGAAATGGTGTACCCGAGTGACGTTTATCATTGAAATGCGCATGTTGGATAGTTACTTTAATCATTTCAAATTGTTTTTATTTCTTATGTGGAAATGTTTGTTGAATTTAAATTAAATGTATTGTATTAGAAAAATCCTAAAATATTAAAGGATGCCTGAAATAAAATGAATATGTCACCACATCCATGATAAGAACATTATCTTGCAGATGGTAAACATACTTTCTCTTATTTTTATAAAAATACAAATTTAAGACTTAATAACAGTAAGGCTGGAAATAAGGTACCTGTCACAGACATTGTCAGGCACAGATTCTGGCTTTGTCAGTCACAAAACCTCTTGGTGCCTGTCATTTGACCGGCACTGATTTGTCTTTTTTATTGATATTATTAATACATGTCTGGCACTAAATTGAAAATGTCAGGTACATCTAAAAGCATTATTTCCAGGCCTGAATAACAGTAAAGTCTGTGGCATCAGAATAGTATTACGTCAAGCCCATTTCATTTTACGTTTGCAATGCTATAAAAAGGATTTGGCCCCTAGAGTGGCATTTTATCTGCCCTTCTCTTGTTATCCAACAACCAAGGGTCGTTGAATGTCTGCTACAAACTTGTATGCAGGACCTCATTATTTTGTCCCATCCAAAGGACTTTTCCCTCTTTCATTACTTCTCAAACCTAGCTGTGGATTGTGTTTTTTATAGGACTCAGTTGATATTATCAATTGCTAAACAGATGGGTTATAGTAAAATTATGACTGCAGATACCAATTCTAGACTGGCAGTCAATATACTCAGTGATATTGCACAGGGTCGTGGAAGTCAAGTATCTTATGAAACGGTAACTTGAATTTTTTTTGCAACATAACAACCATTATTATCATTGCCACAATACAACCATTTTAGCATTGCCACAATACAATCATTTTAGCATTGCCACAATACAACCATTTTAGCATTACCACAATACAACTATTTTAGCCTTGCCCCAATACAACCATTTTAGCATTATCACAATACAACTATTTTAGTATTGCCACAATACAACCATTTTAGCATTGCCACAATACAACCATTTTAGCATTACCACAATACAACTATTTTAGTATTGTCATAATACAACCATTTTAGCATTACCACAACACAACTATTTTATTGTTGCCACAATACAACCATTTTAGCATGGCCACAATACAATCATTTTAGAGTTAAAACTAGTATAAGAATAGTATTAAAATGATCATGTCCAAGTAAGTAATTACTGTAACCAAATGCCTGTAAGTTTTTATTTAAGATTTGATTTATATATTTCAGAGTTTTTATGATAGTAGATATAATGATATGATGATATTACGTCCAATAAGGTAGATTTCAATCTATAATTTTGTAATGAACATTAGATATTGCCATGAACATTAAATATTGGCACATAACATTAAATATTACGGTGGCGGATAACGGACATGAAAAATAATATAATTTGTTTTTTTTTAATATCCACCAAAGTAAATTTTAATATAATTTGTTTTTTATAGTTTTCACCCAAGTCAATTTTAATTTTCACCCAAGTCAATTTTAATTTACACCCAAGTCAATTTTAATTTTTTTTTTTATAATTTTCACCCAAGTCAATTTTAATTTCTACCCATGTCAATTCTAATTTTCACCCAAGTCATTTGTAATATAATTTCGATTCTGTTGAATTTCCACACAGCGTGTGATGTTTTTATCAACAAGGAAATTTGATCATATCACCCAGTTCTCAGTTTCCTACACGGGCTGCTTCTCAAAAAAGGTTTAAGGGTTCGGACTTGGGGGTCCAAACCCCAGAGGGTTAGAAGGCATTACCGAGGCCTACCCCATGCCAAATTTATTCTTATAATGAGCATTAATTCTTGACAAGAGCACAGGGTCTTGTCACAAGCATTAAGTCTAGCAATAAGCATTGGGTCATGCCCTTAGCATTAAGCCTTGCAAATTCAATAAGCATTGGGTCATGTTTTGAGCATTAAGCCTTGCAATAAGCATTGGGTGAAGCTGTGAGCATTAAGTCTTGCAATAAACATTGGTTGAAGCTGTGAGCATTAAGTCTTGCAATAAGCATTGGAATCCTCAGATTAATATTTAAGACATTTTAAAATTTACACATTAAACACGGCATTAAAGTATATTAGTTTATCAGGACTAGTTTATAAAAGTAAGTTATGAGTTTGAGATTTGTTAAGCCTATTGAAACACAAAATTATTTGTCTTTCAAAACAATTTTAAAGGCTTAATGCTTTATTTAGCACTATAGGAATCCTTGAAAACTACAAAGTCGTTAAAGTATTAATCAAAAAATGGTTAATTCCTTTCTATACATGTATTTAAAAAGTTATGATAAATTAAAATTTCATTGCTGCTAGCTATGTTACAAGGCATCTTCATGTTTTATTGGTAGCTGAGAAACCTGATGAGTCTAGTTTAAATTTTGATTAAATCCAAGCCATCAGTATTTTGAATTGTTTTCTCAATGAAATGTTAAATTGTCAATCTGAGTACATATTGAGGTCTGAAAAATTTGATATTTTAGCGAAAATGCAAATGACACGTCGATTCTTTAAGTAAGAATGCTTCAGGCAACTTTTGTTGAAAGAGTCCAAAGATGATATTATTATGTTTTATATTTGTAGAGATTTATCTATAAAAGAAGTTGCTGTTTATGATCAAATGAATGATTTACATCCAGTTTTCATACCAACTTTAACAACAAAGGTAAATAATGATACAGACAGTGTGGCTTTAATTTAAAGTGCGTGTATCCCGATAATATAGGATTATATTAAAGATGCATTATGTAAGATTTTGATTAAAAAAAATGGACATTCTTGTTATCGTAGTTCAAAATTAGATAGCGAAAAATAAATATGTTAAAAATTTCAGTCAAGTTACTTCATTTTGAGCGAAGTTATGGATGTTTGAAGTTTTGACATGGTAGTTTTGATTGTCAAGTAACATTACTGCAATAATAAGCAGGGTCTTGGTTATCCATTTAATCGTTAATTTATTGAATTGTAAAGGTGTTCTAATCCCTTTAATATCTAGTCCATCCAATGACCCAGAGTTGACTGTTTGCATGTCATGTGAATAAATGTGTAATGTATAATTTATGTAACATTTAAAGCCAGAAAAAAGACCTGCAATGGTCAGATTTAGTAAGTAAATAATGCGTCTCATCTTTAAAGACCATGAAATAAATGTAATTAACTTTGCGTAATATCAAATTCAAAATGTGTACGCCTCGTAAATTGACTTTGTGGTTTATGTCTCAGTAATGGCTTGACAGATTTGTCTCAGAGATTTTGTGTACTGTCCGGTAGCAGTGTACTTGTAAGCTCACTGTAGGTAAATGTACATATGAAAACTTTAGCATATTATAGAATGTCTCATCGCCTATGTGAGAAATATGTTAATTAAAGGAACACAGTTATTTATTCAGGAGATTATTGACATGAACTTGAAGTGGGATGTGAATTAGATATGGAAAATTTTGATGTGTATCTGTTTGTGGTTATTTTTCTGTTAGTCATGTTAGTCATATATATTACATTAGGCGGTTCAGAATAGGACATTCTACATAAATTACCAAGAATTATTTTTATATTAAAGGCAATGGGAGCTTATAATTGCTCTATTTCCAACAAGGACCTTTTTTTTTTGGCTGGTTTCTTTTAGAATGGATAAAGAACCTTAAACACATGTATATGATTATGGTATATTTTAGGGATCGTTTGGTAGTAGTGTAGACAGATTAACAGAAAACTTTGTAACAGGATTACAAGCTGATTATTTATCAACTGTTAGTAATATTGTCAGGTAAAAATATATTGTTCACACAATATTGTATTCCAAACTTTTTCCACTCCACAGAGGACCTTGCAAGGACAGTATCTAGTCGTTAGGATGGGACAAAAAAATGAAATGAAATGGAGTTTAACATCCTACTGTTCTGCTCCAATTGGGCTAATGAAGACTGGCATATGCCATACTGTGTGCTATGAGGGACAGTTTGCCCGGGCAGCAGCAGTACTATGGCCTACTCTTATAATTATATTGAATTCCAACTGCTGAGGGATCTTTTAAGTGCACACCAATGTATACAAGGGACCTTGGTTTTTTATCCCATTCCAATGACTAGACAGCTGTCCTTGTCCGGTCTTCCATCCTTCACCACTGACAAGTGAAAACCTCGTCGGAAAATCTCTTACTCTTTCGAACACTGCAGGGGTAAAACACATCTTACCCACTTAGCCACCGTGGCACCTGGGACAAAAAAACCCAAAGATACCTTGACTGATGGAATTTGTTATAAGAGTAGGCAGTTTCATATCCACACAACAGATCTTCTAAATATATTTTCAAATGCAAAATTTTTACACTAAAAGATTTATACAGAGATATGGTTACCTGTGCAGTGCCGATTTACTTTGTGATATGGTTTGATATATATATTAATTAGAATCTCTGATTTGTCATTTTTTTTATTAAATATTGGATAGAATCTACTGCTGACAACCATTACATGTAACTAGATTATTAAAATAAAATTGAACCATACATTGGTCCCGAAATTACTTAGTTTGTGTTGTGTGGAGGCTTAAAGGGACAATAACTCTCTTGCTGGCTTCGTAGCTCCAGAAAATAAATAATAGCCTTATTCTAAGTACTAGATGTTTTAGTGTCTTACCTGTTGTGTAAATTATCCATTACATCCTATTTTACTTTTCCAGAGGGTTCGAAAATATTTTCAAATCCAAGTCACATTTGAAAAGGTTTACGTTAGACCTTTCAAATCAATAAGTTGAATTTTTCCAATTTTTTAAATTAGGTGTGTTAAAATGAAATTTATATCATCAGTTAATTGGAATATTGTAAAATAATACAATTTGTTGACCAGAATGAAGATTGGGACATATTATTCAGTTACAACAAGAGTGGTATTGGGGCTTTAACCCATTTAAAAGAATCAAAAAAAACTAGAATCCAGGATAGATTATAAATTTATTACAGTTCTGATTGTCAAAGAATCACATCTATGTATATTTTATCTGTTTTGTTTGCCACATACACAAAATCGCCATTTAAATCGACAAGAGAGTGTTATATATTTTATATATTTTGTTTGCCACCATCACTAAATCGAAAAGAGAGTGTGTAATTTTATTTTTTTTTGCAACAGAACTGGTGAAAAGTTGGGCGTTGAAGAAAATGAAAATAAAGATATTTGTACATTTTGTCAGGTAGTCTATTTATTGATTATTGATAGATTTCTGTTTTTTTCAAATTGTGATTTAAATCTGAAGTGTTTTATTTCCTGTATACTAAGACAAGACAGGACAACCGTAGAACAAAACACTAACAGAACAAACAATACACAAATACAATACAGACGGTACAATTATATACCTGTTTTGTTTTCATTTTAAGTGAAGCCTGTTTCTTTACAAGCCTAGGACTGTACATCACAGTGGATGCTTAATCATTTTGAATATTTTGATATTTTAAGTCGCCATTAGATACAGATGTTGGTCAAGCATCTGCTCTGGTTGCTGTTGAGTTTTCACAGAAATTATCTAAAGAAGGTCGTCCATCTGCTCAATCAATTGGTGAACCTGAACACATCCATACAACAAATGATGTCGGCCATTTCTCTCAGCTCAGGTACTCTTTGTTTTATTAAAAAAAAATTTTGACTGGTTGCATTGAGAAGATTTTGGCTTCCAACATCCAGGTCAAATTTTTCGTTTCATTAACTTTAATAAAGGGATTGGTCATCATTTGGGGGATATTGAATTCCTTCCCATATTTAAATTGTAAAACGTGAATCTCTGAAAGGAATAGAAGTCGAAAAATGGTTTGATTCTGTTCTGTATTTACATCTTAATGATGACTTAAAAATAAAGGGAAATGAAATGGAGTTAAACGTCCTACTTTTTTGCTCCAGCTGGGCTAATGAAGACAGACATTCAAAAAAATAAAGCAGTGTTTTTCAAGTGGGAGCTCACGTTCTATGACGTCAGGTATCACGCACGGGACATTTGACCCGATAACCTCAGTCATTCGATTATACAATTAGCAACCGCCATGCTTTTTAAAATCTAATTTTGTTTTGTTTTGATTTCTATCTGCTGGTGTTAGTATAGACGTCATTGGCTGGTAATATCTACCCACAGTTCCACGCATGAAAAGGTCAAACGGTCGTTTCGACAGACCATTTGATTGGCTGACCCCTCATTTCAGGCAGAATACGAGTTAAATAACAAGTCCTCCAGATCCAAGAGTAGTAAAGACAAGTAAAAACGAAATTTTGAACTATAAAAAACGAAACGAAATTGGATCTGTGTTTTAATCAGATTGCGGTTTCATTGGCGTAGATAACTATTACAGAAAAATAATATTTGGTATTAATAACTATTGATTTAATGTATTTATTGTTATAACACATTATCGTAAATTACGCATTAATACACAGTGTTATCAATAACAATTATATTTAATAAATGTTAATTTAATTTTAGGAAGGAATTTGACAAGAATTTATGTTATGGCTGTAGAATAACACTTTCAGAAATGGTTAGATAATAGTTTTATATATTTTTGGACCAGAAACTGGTAATCTGGTTATTTATGTATGACATGAAACTTGGCATGTTTGTTCCTTGTGCAATTATGCATTGATTGACAGACTTGAATTTCTGATATCAAAGATGGTTGTGATGAGTCGATGATGTCATCTTCAGCTCCTGGGCCCTGTTTCTCGAAATTTTAACTTAAGATAAAATCCACATTTTAGTAGATGCTTCAATTTTGATTGGCTAAGCATTAGAATCCATTTAATATTATCCAATCAAATTACTAAAATTTGGATTTTATCTTAGTTAAAATTTTGTGAAACTGGCCCCTGGTTTATAGTACAGTGGTACTTGTTAATTAAATATCCTAATTGTATGATTCTCTGTAACAATGTTATATTCAATATGTTTATAATTCTGTCTATTGGATATTGTCACGGGGGGGTGGGATGGCCTAGTGGTCTAGAGTGCCACGCTTCGACCTCTAGCTGGCCGGTCACCTCTGGCTTGCGGCTGTGGTTTCGATCCCTGGTGTGAGCATATGTGACATGGAGATAGGGGTGCCTTCTCAACCACGTGGGTTTCCTCCGGGCCTCCGTTTTTCCCCCACTGCTAAAGACCCCTACGCAAAAGCGAATTATTGAAATAAAATTGAAACCATATGTTAGTCCCAAAATGACCTAGTTTGTGTCTAGTGGAAGTTAAACCCCATTTCTCTCTCTCTCTCTGGATATTGTCACATGTTTATTGGGCAGAGGCCTGCTTATGGCATTTTTGAAAAAAAAATGAAATATCCTAAGATTAAAGTTGAAATATCATTTACCACAAAAGTTGTTTGGTAATTAAATACTGGAAGAATATTTTAAATTTAATAGCAGTAACATAACATGGCTTTTAGTCTGAAGCTAAGGTCGCAAAATATTTTATATTATTGTAGTTTTGTTCACTCATTGGTCAGATACAGCAATGTTTATGTCTCGCTTGGATATAAACTGATGGTAGATAGATAGCAATATCAACCACCAAAAGATTTAATTTTTATTCTTGAAAAATATGACACAATATACAGATGTCAGCAAAATATCTTTCCCTGTATAATTTCTATGTTAGATTTGGTCGTTGACATTTTATGTTAAATTATTTTATTTTCCTAGAAAGATGTGAAGACTATACCACCAGTGATGATTTCTGGAACTGTATCAATATTAAATAGGTAAGTCTTATCTCTAGACCGTGGGAGTCACGGTGAATCAGTGGTGTTGGCCAAGAAATTCATGAGGATTATTGGACCGAGTGCCCCCATTTCAGTGGCACAGGACTGAGGGTCTGGCAAGAAGCAACATATAGCCGTTTGTATGAGACGAAAATTCCCCCATAGTACACTGTATGGCATAAACTTGCATCATTAGCCCAGTCAGAACAGAACAGTAGGACGTTAAACCCATTTCATATTTCTAGATTTCATTATCATTAAGCCTGTCATTGAGTCAACAGGCGAGGGTCGAATCCCCGGTTGTACATGACAAGGATTGTAGGGTCGCCTGTCCAATCTTGTGGGTTTTCTCTGGGTCCCCCGGTTTCCTCCCACTGCTAAAGACCCCAACGCGCAAGCGAATTGTTGAAATAAAATTAAACCATGTTAGTCCCAAAATGACCTAGTTTGTGTTGAGTGGACGTTAAACCCCATTTCTCTCTCTCTCTCTCTAGATTTCATACATTATAGAAATAATAATAAGCATCTAAACATCATTGATTGGTTCAATATAAAGTGTTGATTTGGTCGATGACCTACACTACATGAAGATCTGACTGGTTGTGGTGGAAGGTCGGGTCAGGAGTCATGAGAGAGAGAGAAATGGGGTTTAACGCCCACTCGACACAAACTAGTTCATTTTGGGACTAACATATGGTTTCATTTTATTTCAATACATGTAATTCGCTTACGCGTAGGGGTCTTTACCAGTGGGAGGAAACCCACGAGGTTGAGAAGGCGCCCCTATCTCCATGTCACATACGCTCACACCAGGGCTCGAAACCACAGCCGCAAGCCAGAGGTGACCGGCCAGCTAGAGGTCGAAGCGCGGCACTCTAGACCACTAGGCCATCCCAACCCCCCGTCAGGAGTCATACAAGTGGCTTTTGACCCAATGATGTCAGACATTGATTTAACTATCAGCATTGACGTTTATAGTGGTTTACCCACAGTTCCATGCATTGCAAGCCAAAAACTTGCCGTTTCATTGGCCAACCCCTCACTTCAACCAGAATGTGCCAAGGTGTGAGACATGAGCCTCATGTACAGACTTGGGTGGTTGGGCAAGATTTATAATTTTAACACTTGTCTTGTGTGTCAACATGTGGAGTGTGAGAGTGGACTATGAACATTTCAATGTCAGCGTATAAAAATATTTTAATTTGATGGTTTGTGTACTGGTATCATAAATAAATTCATAAACTTGTTTATTGCAGTCAAGTTTTATGTTTGTTTATCAATTTTTATTCAGGGAGAAGATGAAGGAGGAAATTGCTGATTGTTTGCTAACACCAGATGCTGACTGAAAACTGATGTAAATATTTGTCAAAACGATGACTTTTAGCACAAATCATGTAAATAAAATCACTGTATTTATAAACCATTGGTTTCTATAATATATTCCGTCTTCCATTAGCCCGGGTCAGGTGCAGAAGAGTAGGAACTTAAACCCCATTTCATTTCATTTCATTTCTATAATATATTATACAAGAGGAAATGACCTGTCTCTATTGCACAATAGGGAATGACCTTTCTGTATATTGTATTATACAATAGGGAATGACCTGTCTGTATATTTTGGTACACACTAGGGAATAACCTAACCTGTCTTGGGAATAATCTGCCTATATTATTATTACACAGCTGTGTCTGATCTACAAAAGAAGTAGACAAGAAATGTGTCGGATGTAAACAAAGGTCTCCATAACTTGATAAACTGTCGGTATCTTTTTGTTGAAAATATTGATGTGCTTTATGGAACAAAAACTAAGGTCCTGTGTGCACATAAGCGTATATGTAAAAAATTCTCAAGGCAGTTGTAATTCGATTTAAGAGTAAGCTATAGTGCTGCTGCCTTGGCAAAATTTCCCACATAGCACACTGTATCAGGTATGTCCGTCTTTCTTAGCCCAGTAGGACATTGAACCCCCATTTCATTTTATTCTATTGCTCACTAATTGGGGATATTTTATTCCAACTTCTCAGCGACAATATCTGTAGAACACCATTGTTGTTACTGGCTAAAAGAACTTTTCCACTCTTCGACATTTTAAGTTCCCCACCCCCCAACATATCTCATACAGAAAATAGAGGGGTTGGGTGGTCAAGTGAAATCATTGCCCCACTTGTACGTGACAAGGATTAGGGTTGCCTGTCCAACTTCGTGGGTTTTCTCCCGGTCCTCCCACTTCTATAGACCCCTAAGCACAAGCAATTTATTGGAATAAAATTGAACAATGTTAGTCCCAAAATAACCCAGTTTTTGTTGAGTGGACATTAAACCCCAACTATCTCTTTCATACAGAAAACAATAAGTCGGTGTAAGTTTAAATATTTTAATGAACATTTTTTCTTTATCTTACAAGTTTAAATGTAAATATATACAAAATTACTGTTTCTCCATGGGTGGCTGTATAGTGATCTGCACTCTTTTAACATACAGATAAACAATCATTGTTGCCTTTCTGGAAAAACATCTACAAGTTTCTACCCATTCAAATTTGTATTCAGAAAAAATTCAAAATATTTTTGGTTTTTAATTCTATATAAATTTGTAAAATTGATTAAAATTTCTACCCATTTAGATTTGTATTCAGAAAAATTCTGTATAGTTTTGGTTTTTAATTTTATATAAATTTGTAAAAATGATTAAAATTTCACGTAAATTCAAAATCGGGACATTAAAAAAGCCAGATTAAGCTGTCAAGAAGGTTATGGAATCGATTTCATTGCTTTCCATACTGAATTTAAATTCAGATCATTTTGGAAAGAGGTTTTTTTTTTCTGGTATTTAATTATGATGGGCAGAATAATTGTAGCCCTTTTCCCAGGAACAAGGCCAATGGTCCTCTCTTACTGTATCTATAAGCATTATAATTTAATAAAATATTTTAATAATTACAATAAAATTACAATACTCCAGGATATTGATCAATTAAAATCTACAATTATAAATAAATTATTCAAAATATAAGCTTAAATTATATAAATTAGTGAAAAACAAATAGCCTTTTTCCTCCTAAAGTGTATAAATATTAAAATGTTAATTTGTATATAAATACATCCATTATCATAATACTTAAAACAATATCCTTAAATATGACAAACTTAAAAGAGTTAATGCCCGGGCTACACTGTGTATGTCGGATATTTTTATATTCTAAGAGGTAAATTTTAATATATATTTCATTTATGTCATACTTTCAACTTGCTTTCTAATGATACTTCCTCTTGCTTTATTAAAACTTAATAAATTTAATGAGTGACCAGATTTAATTTTACCAATAAATCATATAATGCATACATATTTCTTGTTTGAACTTTTCAGGGGTTGGGTGGCCAAATAGTTAGCGTGTGGTATCATAAGGTCTGTCATTGAGTCAACTGGGGTGGTTTCGATTCCCTGGTTGGACATGACAAACCAACTTCATGGGTTTTCTCCGGGTCCTCCCACTGTTTAAGACCCCTATGCGCAAGCAAATTATTGAAATAAAATTGAACCATATGTTAAACCAGAAATGACCTGTAAAACCCCATTTCTCTCTCTCTGTTTGAACCTTTTGAGATAATCAAAGTTAATTTTTCTCAACAGAGTGAATTAAATGATACACAATATTATACCATGACTATACTTTCAAATGCATATAATAAGAGGCTACACTAAACCATCGATTAACAAATTAAAGCACAGAGTATTTCATATTAAATCCTGAAATGATTTGTTGGGATGAACAGCTATTGATTTTTTTATTTTTAACTAAACATTAAAAAGTACCAAAGTCAAGCTACAACTTTTTAAAGACATAATTGATTTGTATATTCTATAACTACATTAACTACAAACTACTAATGTAAAATAAATTCCTGATAATCTTCACTGTAAATTACACATTATTCTCTAACATTTCCACCTGACCTCAATTCCTTTAGAAACGGCTATAATGCTGCATGTATAGCAGTGTCTGGACTGGTACAAGACCTAAGGCTCAGGCGACTTTCTGGCAGCCCATATTAAACGCAATACAACACTCTTAACAACTCCCATAGTAACAAACTAAGGATAATGCTTCCTCAATTTCCTAATTCTAAGCGATGAAACGGCAAGATTTAAGGAATTTCTTCCCCTATTTGCAATACTGTACAGTGACTGACTATCAACATGTATAACATGTTTTATTTAGCTTTTTTAAACAAAAACAATCAATGGAATTTATCATAAAACGACAAATTATCCACTGACAATTTATAATCCTAACTATCAATCAATCATCAATCCCATCAAAATTAGCTCTCTGATTTCCAAACTCTCTCCACCTGTTATATTCAAAGCAATTTTATTTCTTAAACTCAGAACTGGTGTACATTTTACAGGACATTTACACCAATCTGCCCAGTGCATTTACTGCATTACCAGTACTATTGAGCACCTTGTCCCTCTAAAGAAATATTGGCATGATTCTTACTTGGACCAGAAGGCCATTTCACATATAAAATATTTCATAGAGAGAAACTGACTTTCATCTGCACTGTGCTCTGATAACTGTTGTAACCCTCAAGTTTCAACTTCCTATCCGTCTCTACTTCCTCCAAATACAAACACTTCTGTCAGCCGCAAGGTAAGGACCCATTAAAACATGATTAAAAGAACTTGGGGAAAATCATCAATTCCATGTATTAACAATATAAATATAGTATAAAACTTGTATCACAACTCTATAACAAAAACTTGAGTGGTCGACACTATACAAATAACAATCGGCGACAATCGCATAAAAATAAGGAAGCCTAAGATTTCACATTATTATTAATTTGATTGTAATCTACTTGTAATCTTATTTAGTGATAAAAAAAAGTAGCCTAGTGAGCATCAGAATACAAGAACTTACTGAGAATAGTATAGTAATATCTTGATTTCACGCTAGGAAGCATGGTGAATCATTTAGAAACTCATTTCAGATCAGTAACAATAATACAACCAGTTTCATTATGCAGTAAAACTTATTCCGGGTTCAATTTCTCATATTAAACAATCCGACCAAAAAAGATTGAACTAGACAAAAATGCCAATTTAGCCATTTAAAGTAGGCTTTTGAAGACATCCCTCTGCTTCATTCCCCATCCAGCTAATTCCAAATGATTTCAATTTCAGATCCAATTCCAAATGATTTCAAGTCAATATTCAATTCCAAATGGTTTCAATCAAATTCCAAAGATTTCAAGTTTCAATCCAATTCCAAATGATATCCAGTTTCAATCCAATTCCAGATGATTTCAATTTTCCTTTTCTACTAGATACCATGTAATCATCAAAATTTTGATGTTAGCAAAAAAGTTGTGCAATGAAAGTTGTATTATTGAACCAATCGTTAGTCACCATATTATCTGACATCTATATAAATGCATTATGCTGGCAAAGTGAGAATAATTATTTACATTATATCTAAAGGAATTATTGGTTAACTTGAAATAATATTACTCTAAAGTTTATAGTTTTACCAGCTAACATTTTATTACACTCATTCGCATCGACTAACGGGAATTCTTTACTATCGGAATCGGTGTTTTCCGTGGAGAACTCGTGTTCATGTATTTGGGGAGTTACTTTAGTTTCGCTATGTGGACCCTTTAATACAAGGAAGTGTAACCTGAGGGGATTAGTTATTTTAGTTTTAAGGATGAGTTGATAAGTTAGAGAACGAAGACAAGTTTGTGTCGGATATTTTTGGTCTTGATTGGCCCTGGCCTTTATAACCCACTGATGATTAAATGCAGAAAATCGACTTGTTTCGTAGAACAGCTTGGCTATGAAGTCATCCGTACGATATGGCTTCAACTGTAAATCTAAAAAAAAGTAACAAGGGACATCATTAGCGGTTAATTGTGGAAGAAATATGAGGTAACAAGGAGATCCATCTTTGACAAATATATCAAGTTAATAAATACAGATAGGTTGCCAGGCAACAAAACATGCACTCACAGAAGATAAGTCATACGAGTAGTCAACAAGGGTTATGGCATTTTTTTTATTTTGTTGGTAATGAAAACATTTACAACACACTCAGTAATTATCAGAATAATTAGAATTTGTATGGCTTCTAGTTCTGCCGCATGCTAACGTTTACTATACAAAACATTTAATATCATGAATTTAGCTGATCAAGTTATTGGAAATTGTTGAAAAAAAATGGGCATCTTCGTCTCATGACCTTAAACACTGTGTATAAATTTGAAGTCAATCGGATAAAAACATTTTTCAAAATGTTCAAGGGCCATAACACCAGCAGTAACTATCTTAAATTGTTGAAAATCAATATGCTTCGTTGTCTCTGGACCATAAACACTGTATAAATTTAAAGTCAATTCGATATTAATTTTATCCTCTAGAGCATCCGTAATTGGGGACGTCGGATGTACAGACCGATCGCCCAGAATATATGACCACATTTCAGTGTAGGCGTATTAAAACTGAACTCACCATTAAATGTTATTTTCTCTAGTGACAGAAGACTAAATATAGAGTTGTATATTTTCTTTTCTTCCTGTTGTTTCATGTCAATAGCTTTCATGGAATCCATTATCTCAGCACCTGTCTTTAGTGGATGCTTACATGCCTGCTCATGCTCCCATACTTCATGGAATGGTCCACGCCATGGACAACCAATTCTTGAGAACTTACATGTGGATGGCCTAAAACGACATACGAAAAATCATAAGAAAGAGCACCCAGAGCTCAATATTTCCTGTCTAAACAGGACATCGTGTACTTACGAGATATTTCTACGCTGAGATTCCATGATGCTTTGTGACATCATCTGAAAAATAATACTATAGCACAAGGGTTTCATTTTCAAGTTTTGAAGCAATGTCATTTTTGTTGTCTCAAATGTCAAGTACCCCATCAAAATGTGGGTGTATGAAAATACAATGAATCATTTAGATCATTCAAACTGAAAAGAATAAATCTATCAAGTGCTTTGTGAAATATAAGGAAGGAAACCTCTGGTTAATTATATTAAAAATTTTGTTTGAGCCTGGCCCGATATCTTTAAAACACAGATTAACAAAACAAATATATAATAATATGTACAAAACACAGGTAAAATGCACCAAAACAAACATGTATGTGTTAGTCCCATCCATCCTTGTGTTTTAAACTTGTCAAATATCGGGCCAGAAATTTGGTCAAATATTTTTAAAACCTTTCAATAAACTTAACCAAGAGTCAACTGATTCGGTAACAAGAATTTCCCTTTTTTTTGTACTCATACAACGAGACTGCCATTTGAGCATTACGTCACACTGCTGTGTGAATCATCAAAAAAAAAATTGAAAAAGATGAAAAAATAAAATTTTGCATTCTGTCACCATCAGCTTTCTCACAAGTCAAGGGAAAAAAAATTGGGTTTTTCCTAAAAAAAAAAAAAAAAAAAATCCAGAGTCCCTTTAGAATTTTTATCTTAAAAAAAAATCCTGATCTCTTGATGACTGATGTGATTTCAGCACGCTGTATCCAATTGATGTTTCAATTAATTCAAGTCTTGTCCTCAGTTCTTATTTTCATTATGATGGCAAATTTGGAAAGACTTTGTACAAATGTACCTTTACAATCAAATATTCATGTGACTCCAAAATATGTAAAAATAGGTAAAAAGAAAACATTGAACAACGAACAGGATATCCATGCTTGAATAAGAACTGACGCCGACGGACAGATCCACCCTCAAGTAAAGTTTAATGATGAAGTGGTACTACTTGTGCCTGGTTCAACATGACAACGAAAATTTGGCAATGTCGCATTTTGTACATCCCATTGTGTACAAATATTAATCATTTTATCGGAAAAACATAAACTTTGGTCACTGAATGAAAACGTTTTCTTCAGGGCCGAAATCCATGTTTTGTTGCAAAGTCAATAATTTGCATTAATAATTCAAAATGCCAACAAATTCAAATACCTGTTTTGCTCGAAATTTTTAATCACATGACCAGAAATCATGTGACATAAGATGGTCCAATAGTTTCTACGCACAAGCTTAGTGGACACCAAACACAGGTCAACATGCAACATATAAACAATATTTGATGGTGGAACTGGCTCTTATTTTGACACGTAAATTGGAGCTAGCATGCCGCGACAGCATGTAAAGACAGAAAATACTTGCCCACAAGACAACTAGTTGTTGTCACTGGATCATCAGGTCTATCACGACATCATCCACGGAGTAAAAGTTGATTCGAGATCCGCTTCTCAAGTCCTAATTAACAAAGGAAAAACAAAAAGTGTGTTTCTGGTTAGACATACATCAAAACAAAATGGAACCCATCTAAAGCAAGGATCTGCATATGTCTCCCCCTAAACATATTCAGATGCTTGCAGGGTTCCATAACCTTAACTAAACCTTAACTAAGCCTTAACTAAACCTGAAATAAAGTCATTAGTTATTAGCGGCTTACCCCAACTTGCTATCTTACCGTTCTTGACAGAGTTCCCTCTGGTGATATTCTAATTTGTTTCTGGCCAGACTCTGACTGCAGTACTTGCATTCTAAGGGAAGTTCGGATGCAGCATTCTCAACAGCCAAGTTTCTTGTACAGGAATTTTTGCTGATTTCACATCGACAGTTTGGACATGTTGCTGTTTCATCTTTCAATCTAGCATCGGCTAACAGATGATTAAAACAGCCAGAGCACATCAAGTGTCCATTTATACACTGAAATATAAAAAAGATTAATTTTCAACTGTTTGTTTTGTAGAGTGAGAGATTGATGTATTTATCAAAGGACAGCAACTTTCCCTATCATAATCACTCTTAGTCTTAGTTATTTTATTTGGGTGGGACAAATGAGGGTTAAGGTGACCTTGTGGTCTAGAGTGTCGTGCTTAGAGCTCTAGCTTGCCGATTACTTCTTGCTTGCGGTCATGGTTTTGATCCTTGGTGTGAGTGTATGTGGCTTAGAGATTGGGACAGACCTTATGAATATGATACAGCAATATTATGCTAACTATTCGGCCATCCAACCCTCCATAAAAATCTGAGAATTAGTACACCATGTACATGTATTCACGGTCAGTCATAATGATTGTATAAAATCAATTGCCAAATTCAATATGAACTTACTCATTTACTTAATTTCTAATAATCAGTGGGATTAATACTGGTAGTGTACAGTAAAAAAAGTATTAATTTCATCTTATTCCAAAAATCATCAAGACCTTGGGAGATAGTGAGAGAAATGGTGTTTAACGTCCACTCGACACAAACTGGGTCATTTCGGGACTATTTAACATATGGGTTAATTTTATTTCAATAATTCCCTTGCGCATAGGGGTCTTTAGCACTGAGCAGTGGGGGTATCCAAAGAAAACCCACGAGGCTGGACAGACGGCCCTGCTCCTAATTGCCATGTACAACCGGGGATTCGAAACCACGCCAATAGACTCAATGGCAGGCAGTTGAGTATGACACAGCGCGCACACACCCAAGACCTTGGAGATTGGATCTTACAACTTTTAAGAAGGTCCAGGTTGAGAATCATTCAAGTAGGATAAGATTGTACGAAATCTTACAAGTACATGTAACAACCAATATTATTTCATAGACTGAAATGTTCTTTACTTTTTAAAGTTACATTATGGGAGATAAGATAAAGAGATGGCAATTCTCACTATAATAGTTAAAACCTAGATTGTGTAAAGGTAATTTGCTGAAAATTTCAGTCAAATTGATCAACTATTAGCCGAGAAAAAAGCGTTTGAACTATTCACATAGCCTCGGTCATCATTACTCAAATCATTAATATAAACAGTATAGTCTCGATTATCCACTTGATTGATTTAATTATCAACGGCCATTAAGCGGCATATAGGATTTTAATCCGCCAACATCGAAGGCTAGCCTTGATATCAAGAGTTTATTATGGTCTGGATATGTTAATTAATGTCTAATTGATTATTTAGATAACATTTCAGGCCAAAAGAAAGACCTGTAATAAACAGATTTTGCTCTTGCATAATGCTATTTTAATCAATAATATTAATACTCTACTTTTGTTTTATATTTTAAAATATTTGATTTAAATTTAATTTAGCATCGTTTTACTTTGCATATTTTCTATGTTTTTGTTTTTGGGTTAATTTATTCAGGGCGTGTATTAGGCTTGAGAGTATCTAGGTCAACTAATAAAATTATGTTTAGTAGTACGCTGATAAATGAATGTCCAGCTAGCCAGGAATGTTGCTTTCCCAGGGTCCGACCTATTTGATTGCTTCGTGCCAAAAATAGAACATAAACACGACACGTCAAAATCACGTGATGATGCTATGCAGGTTTTCGACCTTGCATGCAACTTCTTGCAGACGCCTCATCTCGAAGCCCCTAAAATCACCGGACATTCGATTTCACAAAGGTCATATAATTGTAACATATGTGAATGTTTTAAAGCTGACCTGAGCTGTTCTGGGATTAGGCAAAATGAATCGATGTTTTTATAAAAGAGACATAAATGAACAAAAATGAACTGACAGTTTATTTTTGACATTTCGTTTCGATCGTTCATTTCATCAGAAAAAGTGTAAGGTTAAGTAAACTCCAATTTTCAATCAATATATTAACGAGCCGAGGTCTTTAAGTGAATAAAATATAGTTTATATGTGAAAATTAAGCAAATAAAATCTGAACAGAACAATAATTAAAAACATTCTGAAATCGATTGAACGAGTGGGTTTTTTCCCTTCCGAGTGACCAACCTGATAACATGTTCTGGGCAAGTCGAGGCAAACTGCACAGCATAAAATTCCACTCAGACGGTCTTCAAGGTTAAAATTCTTCAAGGAACTGTGTGAAGAGAGTCTTGGCTTCTTACAATCTGGTTCATAATTCATTATATTTTCTTTGTCGTCCAATTCTTGACGAGAAATTTGACGTGGAGCTTCTGTACTCTCTGCCATTTTGCTTGTTTGTAAATTTTCGTGACGCAAGCACAGGGAATAGTCTGTTTTGACGTCACGTGTAGCCAATCAAACCTCTCGAAAACTATAGGTATGAACTTTGACCCGTTTATTGACAACACGGGTCACCATATATGACCTTTGATAGAAATAATGTAAACAAACACTGACACCGTTATAATCCCCGTTTCATCGCTAACGTAACGGCAGAATGATATGCTTTTGACCCTAATTAGTTGAACTGTCCTTAATGAACTTCTGAATCACACTGAAAAGAACCCGTTGAAACATGACTCAGCGCATCTTTCCGATTAAGCATTATTGTTAATGCCCCGTTGTTAATGTTAGTGGGTTTATGATATAAAATAAGCGATGATGAAATTGACCTATTTTTGATCGATACCATCTTGTCGTTTTCATTATGACGGCCCGAAGCTCTTTAAATGCCACAAAACCTGAATAACCAGTAATGAAAACACTGTACCCTTCAGCTAGGAAAATCATAACGAAATGTGTTGACCCCCAAAAAGCGGATTTTAACCTTGCTGGTGTCATCGCCATTGGTAACTTTTTTTTCTGCATTTTAATGTTTTATCCTTATTTGTTTTGCCTGGGTTAGCCTATACAATACGGCACATATAAGTCAGAAATATTTTGGGTATCAATTTAGAAGTTAATATTCCTCATTTTACTGATTTATAATATTATTCTACTATAATGTTTGCTATACATTATCTATAGCTGTTTCCCGTTGGTTAAAAATAATTTATTTCCCACCTGGGATCTACTTATATAGCAGGTTATAAGTTATTAATCTGAAACTAGTGCTACATTTTATAGGCCTACATATTAATATAGGTAGGCCTAAAGCCCATGTGCCAATTTCAGAATCATTTGGGACAAAAATTTGGAAACAGCACATGGAAATATTTTGGAACTATTCTCCAATAGGTCTCAAAATCTCAATTTTTCCTTATAAACGGCTTTATGGTGACCTGCTGAATATTTATATGTTATCTACATAAAGCATTTTAATGAACAGTAAAATCAATACCATGGGTATTATTAGGTATTTTTTCTACTGTAGATTGTCCTTGTGATTTCGTATTAATTAAGGAACAGCTGTATAAAATACCTTCATTCATCATAGCGCAAACTAATAAATTAATAATTATTTCTATGTGCCAGCTTGGTGAGAACAATTCTTTTCATTATTAACATTAGCATTTCAATAATTTACTTGCTCTCAAAGGTAAATGAAATAGGGTTCTGCTCCTACTGGGCTAATGAAAATGAGCATACTCCATGCAGTGTGCTATGAGGGGTATTTTACCAGGACAGTGGCTCTACAGCCTACTCTATTTCAAGCTGTCAAGGATTCTTTTCATGTACACCAAGGTGTGGACAAAACCTCAGGTTTTCGTCCTATCCAAAAGACTGCTCACATTCCTTGTCAGGCCCTCCGTCCTATACCACTGACGAAGGGAAACCACGTCAGAAAATCCCCACAACCACAGGACCTCCAGATTATCATGCCAACGTCCTACCTACCAGGGGCGTGGTGAGGGCAATTATTGAGAAGAAATTATGAGTAACAAAAAAGATTTTGGCACAAAAACCCTTTTACTGACCGCGGAGCTGTGGCCGGGAAAATTTCGAAAATTAGAAGCCCAGAAACGCAATCTCCAGCAATCCGAGACAAGAAATACGGTAATAAAATATGATTAAATTTTCCAACTTGACTCTTTCAAAATTTTTTTAATTGGGTCAGATGAAACAATTTTTCCACTTACAAATGTTTTTCATTTTTTGAGTAATTTGATTGTGATTTTGGCGCAAAAACTTTTTGGCGCATGAGTATGGCTACTCATGAACTCATTCTCACCACGCCCCTGCTACCTACTGAACCACTGTGACTCCCTCTCAGACACCCGGTTAGGCCTATGTACACAGATGTGACCAAATGCATGACTTGCATAGATGACAGATCAAAGCTGTATATATATTATAGACAATATTTGACACATATAGACAATGCCACTGAAAGATTTGTAGAGGTTTCTCTTTATACGTTTAATAATAAATTAGGCTTTTTTTTTTGTCTTTTGTAAATTACGGTATAAGTTTAGGAAGATTATGGGAGTCTTCCCACCAGCTCAATAAAACGAATGCTCATTGTAAATTTTCAGTTTTTAAAAAATTGACAGAACACCAAACATGATATAACTTGCCAAATAATCTCTCTCTTTGTACAAAAACAAAGCTGATTACTGAAATGATGGGGTCATATAAGGTTAATAGCAGGTCACTGTCCACAGGATTTTGAATAAGCTTAGAGTATATTTATATACATTATCCCAGATCAGATCTGCCCTTTATATAGGCCTATTTAATGGTCAATGTATTGACTAAAAGGCCTGTATTAAAATCACCCATAGAATTAGTGATGTTTTACTAATAGCATAATATCTGAAGATCGCAATTTGACTTAAAAGCCATGATGGCTCATTGAGTAAGACACTGGCTTCTCAGGATTCCGGCTTGGATCCCCCTTAGCTGGAGTGAAGAAAGAAGGGTCTGGCAAGGACAGTATCTAGTCGGTTGTCCAGGACAAAAAAAACCCTCAGGTCCTGTGTAGTCCCTATTATAGCAGTGGGAGGAAACCAGCGGAATTTTTTTGAAAGGCCAAGGTATACAATATAGTGTATTAGTTAAGCCCTAATACACCATAATAATATGCTTGGTTGTTTATGGTTGATCAATTATCATTCTGCGTCACTTCACAAGTAAACTTAGATAGTACATGTACATTATAAAGTAATTATTTATAATTACACTCATAGGCGTACGAGGCGGGGGGGCCGGGGGGGCACCGGCCCCCCCAAATATTTTCATGAAAAAAAATAGAAATCTGAAAAGAGCTCAGAATTGTGAGATCGGTCATTAGCCGAGGAGTTTTTGAAAATGGGGTGGGGTAGGGGTATGGCCTTGTCGGGGAAGGCTATGGTCTTGTCGGGAATGAATGCTCAGTTTGTCGGGAAGCGTCGCGCCGTCTGTCGGGTTTGGAATATTTTTAATAATATGGAAGCGGAAAGAAAGCAGTCCAGTCAATGATGAACACGTTAACCATCTGAATAGAACTAGCACGTACACACGGCCTTTCTCAGTTCTTGAGTACGGTACTGTGTTAGTAATAATCGTTTGACTTGTTCTTCTTTTGGTTTAATATAGTGCACTAGGTGTAAATAAACTTGAACTAAAATGGTCATTCATATATTAAAAGTATATAAATTTTACAAGTTCAAAAAGTCTTCTATCTTGATTCTAGATGTATCTATCTTAGATATGGATAAAAAATGTGAACTGTCATATAATGAAAAACGTGGCAAAAGTAAATCGTAATACGGAATATATAGATTGTAAATTTGAACTTTTATAAAATGGTCATTCATATATTAAAAGTAGATAAAGTATATAGGCCTACAAGTCTTCTATACATCTGAGATCTGGATAAAAAAATGTGAAGTCTCATAAAATGAAAAATGTGGCAAAAGTAAATCGTTCGACTTGTTCTTGTTTTCGTAGTAATAGAGCTTATTTTAAAGATGACTTTTTACCAGTTTTTATGCTGCAACTGACATAATTTACTACCCACTCCAAATTACTAGAAAGTATTCGAAATGCCTGGAAATCGCGTCTACGGCCGTTTGGTTTTCAACATTTTCTGGGGGAGGCCCCCCATACTCCCCGTCGGGGGGTCTCATGTGACGTCTCATAAAATGGAAAATGTGGCAAAAGTAAATCGTTCGACTTGTTCTTGTTTTCGTAGTAATAGAGCTTATTTTAAAGATAACTTTTTACCAGTTTTTATGCTGCAACTGACATAATTTACTACCCACTCCAAATTACTAGAAAGTATTCGAAATGCCTGGAAATCGCGTCTACGGCCGTTTGGTTTTCAAAATTTTCTGAGGGAGGCCCCCCATAACCCGCGTCGGACGCTTCGCGCCTACGGCGCTCGCGGGCTGACGGCTTCGCCGCCCGCCGCTCCGCGGATTCTAAAGAAATATGTTTGTCGGGAAAATATGCTGGCCCCCCCAAACAAGTTCGGCCTCGTACGCCTATGATTACACTACCAGTCATCTATCAAACATACCAATTTGATTTTAAAATGTATTAAATTTTTATACGTCCACATTCATAATGTGAACGTATATGCCGTCACCCCTGTCTGTGTGTGTGTGTAGGTGTGGGTGTGTGTGTGTCTGTGGTTCGCCTACAGGGCGCGCAATTCTTCATGGATTTTCTTCAAACTTTGTATACTTATTCCTTATACCCTAAGGAAGATCCCTATTGTTTTTGGTGCATGCCCGACCCCAAGGGGCAGAGCCACGCCCATTTCTAGTATTTGTTTGTTTGTCGTCTACAGGCCACATTTATTAACTTACAACCTTGAAACTTTGCATACATATTCTTTGTACTCAAAGGACCATCTCTATCGTTTGGGGTGCATGCCCATCCCTCAGGGGCAGAGCCACGCCCATTTTCTTTTCGCGTGTTTTTGTGTCGCCTACAGGGCGCAATTCTTACTGAATTTTCTTCAAACTTTGTATATTTACTCTTTACACCCTAAGGATGATCCCTATCGTTTAGGGTGCATGCCCGCCCCCCAGGGGCAGAGCCACGCCCATTTCTAGTATTTGATTATTTGTCGTCTACAGGCCACATTTCTTAACTTATAACCTTGAAACTTTGCATACATATTCTTTGTACCGAAGGACCATCCCTATCGTTTGGGGTGCATGCCCAACCCCCAGGGGCAGAGCCACGCCCATTTTCTTTTCGCGTGTCTTTGTGTCATCTACAGGGCGCAATTCTTACTGAAGTTTCTTCAAACTTTGTATATTTACTCTTTACACCCTAAGGATGACCCCTATCGTTTGGGGTGCATGCCCGACCCCCAGGGGAAGAGCCACGCCCATTTCTAGTATTTGATTGTTTGTCGTCTACAGGCCACATTTCTTAACTTATAACCTTGAAACTTTGCATACATATTCTTTGTACGCAAAGGAACATCCCTATCGTTTGGGGTGCATGCCCAACCCCCAGGGGCATATCCACGCCCATTTCTAGTATTTGATTGTTTGTCGTCTACAGGCCACATTTCTTAACTTATAACCTTGAAACTTTGCTTACATATTCTTTGTACCGATGGACCATCCCTATCGTTTGGGTGCATGCCCAACCCCCAGGGGCATAGCCACGCCCATTTTCTTTTCGCGTGTCTATATGTCGCCTACAGGGGGCAATTCTTACTGAATTTTCTTCAAACTTTGTATATTTACTCTTTACACCCTAAGGATGATCCCTATCGTTTGGGGTGCATGCCCGACCCCCAGGGGCAGAGCCACGCCCATTTTCTTTTCGCGTGTCTTTGTGTCGCCTACAGGGCGCAATTCTTACTGAATTTTCTTCAAACTTTGTATATTTACTCTTTACACCCTAAGGATGATCCCTATCGATTGGGGTGCATGCCCAACTCCCAGGAGCAGAGCCACGCCCATTTTATGTTTGTGTGTTGCCTACAGGCCACAATTCTTAATCGATCATATTGAAACTTAAAATACCTATTCCTTATACCCTAATGATGATCCCTTTTGTTTTGGGTGCATGTCCGACCCCCTGGGACAGCAACACCCATTTCTTGTATTTGTTTGTCTGTCATCTACAGGCTGCATTTCTTAACGTATCATCTTGAAACTTTGCGTACTTATTCTTGAGGGGGTTGGGATGGCCTAGTGGTCTAGAGTGCCGCGCCTCGACTGCTAGCTGGCCGGTCACCTCTGGCTTGCGGCTGTGGTTTCGAGCCCTGGTGTGAGCGTATGTGGCATGGAGATAAGAGCGCCTTCTCAACCTTGTGGGTTTCCTCCGGGCACTCCGGTTTCCTCCCACTGCTAAGGACCCCTACGCGCAAGCAAATTATTGAAATAAAATGAAACCATATGTTAGTCCCAAAATGACCTAGTTTGTGTCGAGTGGACGTTAAACCCCATTTCTCTCTCTCTCTCACTTATTCTTGATACCTTAAGGAAGATCCCTATTGTTTTTGGTGCATGCCCAACCCCCAGGGACAGTGTCACGCCCATTTTCTTTTTGTGTGTCTGTGTGTCACCTACAGGCCACAATTCTTAATCGATCGTCTTGAAAACTTTTTTAATACTTATTCCTTATACCCTAAGGCTGACCACTATTATTTTTGGTGCGTGCCGGACCGCCTGGGACTGAGCCACGCCCAATGTTTGTGTTCGCCTACAGGATGCAATTCTTAATAGATCCTTTTAAAACTTTGCATACCTATTCCTTATACCCTAAGGATGACTCCAATTGTTTTGGGTGATTTCCTATCCCCCAGGGGCAGAGCCATGTTCATTTTTACTTCGTGTCTGTGTGTTGTGTACAGGCCATGATTCTAAATGGATCGTCTTTAAACTTGGGATATGTATTCCTTATAGCCTAAGGACGACAACTGCATGTCCCGACTCCCAGAGGCCAGCCACGCCCTATTTTTGTGTTTGTGGTTTGCAGGCCGCAATTCTGACTGAATCAGCTTGGTACTTGGCATGTGTATTCCTTATAGCCTGCGGGCATCCACTATTGATTTTGGTGAATGTCCCGATCCCCAGGGGCAGAGCCACGCCCACTTTTTGCCTTTAGCATCTGAAAGCCACAATTCTGAATGGATTATCTTGATGTTGAAGCACGACCCTCAACGCTAAACAAACCAAACGCCTAGCCTTCTTGACAAAGTACCATATCAATCAAAGCAGGAATGTGGACGTATATTGTAGCGTTAGCGTTATGTTACTTAACTCTTTGACATGGGTAAATATTTTAAAATTATGATTTAATTAAATTTGATATTTTGATTTTTTTTTTTTTTTTTTAGAGAAATGGGTATTTCACACACAAGAAAAAGTTTCTTTATTAATGAACAATTTTAGCAGAATGGCGTGTCTGATTAAAGGGAAGTAACTATATATGTAGTACAATACAGGATGCAGACCCCCATTAATTTAATGTTAATTCTGGCCATTTTCATGTAACTATTTTTCCGTACATATCATCGTAACCAACATAACTCTGATATCCTTCCGCCTCATAATTATGAATATTTACCAAAACTTGGCTGGAAATGTAAATGCAAATCCTCTTCGCCCATTCCAGATGATAAATTCAACAAACAGGGCATATGGAAAAGGGCATATTCCTGAAGCAATGGCCCAAGAAAACACTGCGCGGAGTATGGGAAAAGGGGAGAAAAGAGAGACTGAATTGCTATAAACAGACGAACTATTTGCGTGTACCGTTTTAATGGTGGTCTGCCTCCTGTACAGATTCAGACTAGTAATCCCTCTACACGTGCTTTAATACTCCAACGAAAAAATCTTCTTAACCACAAAGAGCCCAAGATGCCAGTCATCTCATAAAAATATTGAAGGGTTGACCCCTTCAATTCTTTTCTACATCTGATCTTCATGTATAGCCATAAAGGCTAAAATTTCATTCAGGTTTTCCCAATTCATGTCTCTTGAACTAATGTTACTTTAGATCCCAAATCAAATATTCACTAAAACCCAACAGAATATGTAAATTAAATCACCCTTCAATTCTATACCAAAAAGTTAGCAGAAATGGTCATGCAAAATGAAAGGGGGGTTTAACATCCTACTGTTCTGCTCCTAAACTTGGCTAATGAAGTTGGGCATATGTCATACAGTGTGCTATGAGAGAAAGGGATCTTTTTTACGTGCACGCAGGGGCGTAGCCGTAAAATATATATTGGGGGGGGTACCCCCATAAATTTTGTTTAAAGTCTCAGTCTTCTGTAAACATTTTTTGGCATATTTTATGGGGTAAAACTAAAACATCACACCAATACAACGTTTATCATGTTTACAGACAGCGGCACTGGTCTTCCCCGAGAGACGAAGAAGCGTGGCTTACCCCCACCTAATAAAATTTTGGAATATTTGACAGCTGCAAACACCTTTTCCTGCTATTTCAGCCCATGAACAAAGCAATTTCAAAGTGGTCTAATATTACCTAATTAAGGTGGCTTGCTGACTCGAATTCCAATCAATTGATTACAACCATGAAGACGGGACCGTTGGGAGAAAATTTTGAGAATTTAACTGCCACAAACGCGTTTTCCTGCTATTCCAGTCTGGAACCTGTGAATACAGTAACTTCAATTTGGTTCAATATAGCCTACCTGGCTGCCCAGAATTCCAAACAACTAATCAATCGTCGCGGACTATGGGAGCCTCACCCTCCCGGAGAAAATTTTACCACCGCTAATGCGTTTTCTGCTATTCTAGCCTGTGTGAGCAACTCCAAAAGTGTCCAATGGTTTTGTAACCGAAATCCCACTCTGAATTCCAACCATCCAATCACACTGTTGCAGTTGCATTCACAAGTAATAATCGATGCCCGAAAAATGTTGCACAAAGTAGAGTGGCCCCAGACAAAATGTTTTAATCAATAGTCAACTCAGTATAAATTCGTGGTATTCAATTAAAAGAAAAGTGAAATTAGTGTTTTATTAGAAAGTTAGGGAAGCAAAACTAGAAATGTCCGAAGCAGGTTTACGGGCTGCTGCCAGTTTGTTTTCTTCGCAGGGCGAAGAAGCGGAGCTGACCTTGTATGGACCCCCCAAGAAAATTTTGGAATATTTGATGCCTGCAAACGCGTTTTACTGCTATTCCAGTCCTAAAATTAGTGTTTTATTAGATTTCGGGCACTTTATTTTGCCAATTTTTTTTTTGGGGGGGGGGTCCAAGTATATTCAGACCCCCCCAGGAAAACAATTGCGTGCATGCCAATTTGTACACAGGACCTCGATTTTTCCGTCCTATTCGAACGATTTCACAGTTGTCCTTGTCAGGCCATCCATCCTGCATCCCTGACAAGTGGAAACCACGCCGGAAAATCATAATGAACTTACTCGGCCAATGCAGGGATCGAACCCCCAACCCCCAAAACAGCATCTTACCAACTTAGCCACTGTGATCCCCAAATGGGCATGCACATGGAGGGAAAGGAACTTGAGTATCTGTAAAATGTATACCCAACAAGATTAGAACAAGAATACAAACAAAGCAATATACTGTGCCCGATTTAAAGTAGCCAAGTCCTTAATCCAATATCATCCACAGTCTTCAACATTGCAAACACGTCTTTATTTGTCAATTTAAATCAACATTGATGTTACAATGAAAATTTTAAATTTGGCACACAAATTGTGCCAGAATTCTTCAATGAAGGTGACTAAACATACAAGGGAACACGACAGGAAAGACTGACATTCAATTTGCACAATTTATGTATTTGGCCGAAAATAAATGATTAGAAATTAAAGTAAAATCAGCAACAATTGAATGTAAAGCAGTTTATATACATTCATATGACATTATTATATACGTTGCGACCCATTAAAGGCCCCTCCCCACGACTTAAGATTAAAGTGTTACAACTGAGCAATTGCAGGCCAACATCTCCTATTCTATGCGAGCCAAATCAAGCAGAAAATCGCAATGGCTACTGTTGCACTTTATATACCAATGTATTAATAGCATAGCTAGAATACTTCAATGCCAATTCTCATTTTAGGAGTTAACATAGTATAACTTCTGTTTTGTAGTACCATTGTATTGAATAATGTACACCTTGCAGAAAATGACAATTTTGAAATCTTCATTTATTAAATGAAATGGGGTTGGGACGTGTTACTTTTCTGCTCAACCGTTAACCTACATTCATCTTGTGTATGGCACAGACTGACATTGCAAGGAAAAGCATTCAATTTGACAGAAAATAGAGGTAAAAAGTGGTTAGATTTCAAAGATAAGTCAGAAATGCCACAATTTTAGTAAAAATTTCCCTCACAGTACATGGTGTAGGCCAGTCTTCATTTGACACATCCACAGCCACACATCAGAAATCGAAGCAGATATTGAAAACATAAAACCATTTTCCGGGATTGAATATAAATTTTATTATGGAAAAAAATTAAATTTGTGATAAATGAAAAATTAATACGCTTAGGAATAATTAAAAATTTTAAGACTAACTCCCCGCTGTATTTATTTATTCTTCCCCGAACCCCGTTGAACGTTTTGAGCGACGCTGACGGGGGGATTGCTTTGGGGTTCTTCTTGGGGAATGATCTGAAAGAAAAGATAAATCTATTAATGATGGAACTAAAAACAATGAAAAATCTTTGACAGTAACAACTTATAATACTCAAATAGATAGCATTGGGAACACAAATCGTGGTGACCTTTGCCAGGCTTTTTGTAAATGATTAACTGATGAACTTTGCAAAACTGTGTCAAAGCGACTAAGACAGACGGCCCTATTCTATTTAGCAAGTGTGCATGGTAGTATTAAATCCACGATCTGATAATACTTGACACAAATGGTCTGCAGTGATAAGCTAGGTTAGATAACTAACTGAACAAATCAACTGTCTATTGGGTTTGAGCAGCTTAGGAAAATTAACTTAAACTTACTTTAGATATCAATAATATAATTCATAATTCAATGTACATTAGGTGTTAGAGAAAGAAAACTTACTTATTAAGGCTTCCTTTGGGATCCAGTCGTAATCTATATCTGAATTCTGAGTCCCCATTTCGACTGGTGTTTTTGACCTCGCTGGCTTTTTCTGTAAAATTGAAAATGGGGAACTAAATAATAAATCTGACATTGGAAGCATTTTTAAGTCATCTTGCCAAAATAAAATAAAATGTTGATTCAGAATTTGTTGAATCTATAATAGACAACTGAAGTTTATACAGCATTATGTAGAGTATCCAGATATTATATGCAAGGGAAGTAACTCTAGAAGAAAACCAAGGTCAAGTTTCTGATGAAGTCGATATGTATGAGGAGCCTATCCACAGTGTATATATAGAATACAACATGGTCAAACTGTCCCCAAGTTTCTTTTGGCAGGTTTCTAGGAGAATCAGGGTTGAAAACACCAAGACTCGCTGGTTGACTTGCCGTTTATGTATTGTTTAATGGTCGAGAGCGAGACATTAAGTATTGTAACATGAGGGCCGTACGGCCCGAATGTTTTTACAATATATTATGCAATGTCGTAAGCTCGAGAGCATTAAACATCTTAAAATACTGACACTCCGCACGAGCTTTTACAGTGAAATACGTCACACTAGTCCAATATTTCACTGGTATGAATAAAGTACTATTGGCAAGTTGCCCGTACGATTATTTGAAATAATGATACGCCAACATCAAAGGGTGACGTCACATCTGTATTTCAAATATAAATAAGACACCAAAAAATGGTCCAAAAGCAGAGGAAGTAAATCAGAGATCAATATCCCCACACAAGCTGGAGGCTTAAATTAAGCATGTGCTGGTATAAATATTTAAATAATTTGAGTTTAATGAAACTAGCCTTAATAAATATACTATATAATTGATATTTTATTATGACCCCAAACTATTGAACCTGGATACATTGTGGACTAAACTAAATTTATTCTTGTAAACTTGTGTGAATATTATGGATATATATATATATATATATATATATACATGTATTTGGATCAATAGTTTGGTTTCTTTTGTTATCTAATATATGGGATTAACGAACAGTCCTTAATTTGTCCCAGAGAGATAAGGTATTGTCTAGACTTAGTGCGATTAAGGTGTAGGTACATGTACCTAATCAGGTCAAGCTGTTAATAAGTTAATTCCTTTGCTTTGGATATTTCACTTAGAAGCACAAGGCATGTTCTTTTAGTATAACAAGCATGTTTAATGCTGTAAAAACTAAAAATATAGTAAAAGAATTAAGGCAATAGGTTACATTGGTAAGACATGCACTGGGTGAAGAAATAAACTTGTGACAAGGTTTAATCTCAACTAGGTCATTTCAGGGCTAAGATGATATGGTTCAATTTTATTTCAATTATTCGCATGCATCCCCATGTAGGGGTCTTTAACAGTGGGAGGAAACCGGACACCCCGAAGAAAACCAATGAGGATGGACAGGCGAAAATAAACTACAATTCTAAAGTTTCCACAAATGTTTTTTTGGGCCGTTTTATTTTCCTACTCAATTCTTTAGTAGCACCAATTTCTGAATAAAGATAAATCCTGCATTTGCATTAATATCAGATCTTTGTTTAACACATCCTCAACTGAGTCCTAAATTTGCTAGTATTTGTTTAATTAAAGTTTTAAGTGAAATGGTTGTTGACACTTTACTGAGTGGTCCATTTTATATCAACACTGAATATGACTAATTAAACACAAAACCATATTATGGAATACAATTACTGTTTTAATTAAAGAGACGATTCATTGAGGGTTCTCTCATCGTTTTCAAGAATAGTACGGTTTTGTGTTTACTACTTGTGTCAATTGCTAAATGCCACTCCAAGATGATGACTAATTTACTTGATTATATTTAGAACAAATAAAATATGCTTCGCTTGTTACAACTTGTTATAAGATCCTGATGAATAATATGTACGAGAAGCCTATCCACAGTATATATATATAATACAACATGGTCAAACTGTCCTCAAGTTTCTTTTGGCAGGTTTCTAGGAGAATCAGGGTTGAAAACACCAAGACTCGCTGGTTGACTTGCCACATACAAATTTAATTTTAATATACTTGATAAAATACATGCAGAACTTGCTATATATGTCACAGGATCAATGGAAAGAGAGAAATAGCTTTTAATATCCACTTGAAACAAACTAGGTCATTTCGGGACTAACGTATGGTTTTATTCTATTTCAATAATTTGCTTGCACAAAGAAATCTTTTAAAGTGAAAGGATATCGAAGGACCCAGAGAAAACCCACGAGGTTGGAGAGGTGACCTTAATCGTGGTAACGTATATAACTGAGGAATCAAACCATGCCAGTTGATCCAGTGACAGACCTTATGACAATGCATACACGCTAACCATTTGGCCATCCAATTACCCGTGACCAATTGAAGTCGTGTCCATCAGTATTGATTATTGGATAATACCAATAGCTTTAGAGATGTTAAATAAATGTATGCAGACTTACTTTGAAAGAAGCCATCAATTGTTGAGCACCAATTAACAATAACACAACAGCAGCTGCTAAAAACACATACAAGAAAAAGCTGAAAAGAAAGAAATAAATGTGAATAATTGGTAACAATCGACCCCAAAACATACAAATTTGACTTAATGATAGGTTGATAAGTCAGCCAGTTGTGCTCATCCAGAAACAAATTTGACAACTTTTAAAACTGCAGGCAAAAAAAATATTAAACGAGAAATTAATCAGTTGCAGGTTATTACTAAAATCTTGTTAATATTTTAAGCAAAATATAACAACGCTCTTTAATTCAGTCGATTTGCAATATTTCTTGTAAAAGAAGTTCTACACACTGGCACTAATATTAGTGATAATGCTCTAGCAACTATGGTTTATCTAGCATGTTCCTTTATCTTAAATGACATAAAATCATTTATAGAAATTGCATTGTAATCAGCACACAGATTTTATTCTTTATTCCTTTGGCAGAAAGGATGTCAATATGAAAATATTTTTGAAAGAATTAAGGGATTAGGTGGTGGTTTTAAAACAATAATTGGGATTTTCGGAGAAATAAAATGGAAAATATCTGAACTAGAAAAATAGTTCAGTATTGGTGTGATCTGGATTTAGGTCTGAAAGAAACGCCAATCGACACATTCCAAAATATAGGATCTGGGATGATTTTTATGAATGAAATTAGGAAATTAAATTTTCCAAATTTCATACTGAACATTGGTAAGTTTCGTAGCTGATCAGAAAAAAATCAGAACCGAGGGGTGTCAAATACATGTATTCAATAAACTAAAAAAGGTTCGATCTCCTAAAAATAAGACGGGAAACCCAGGATAGTTTTTTTTATTCAGGACTATATCTTAGGTATACAGACAATAGAAATTTTTATAAAATATATATTTCAAAGATTCCTACTCCTGAAAAATATGGGAAAATGTTTACATATATCCCTTTAACCATTCTTACCTCTGCATCCTTTTTTCTAGCCTTTTAGAAAATTACAAAATATTCTTAAAAACAATTACAATATCTCCCTCTAAATCAAAATCCAGTTCTCAAACAAAATTAAAAATATTTGTACCCAGTATTGTGTCACATCTTCAAAAAAACACATGCAACATCCTGGTTTTGAATGACCAAAAACTAGCTCAATAATAAGATCACAAAAATGATTTGGAAATCAACTAGTAATTTGCAAACTTGACAGTTCACTAGTTATTTGAGCTCGTGTTTTTTTGAGAGACCAGTGACAAAACAAAATCAATGAGTATCCAAAATTATTTAATATCCCACAGGAATCCACACAATCACAACTACTGACCATATACATTTAAAAATGTTTCATAAACAGAGTTTTAACAAAATCAATGTTGCCAATTTCAATGAAAATGTGAATGGTCATGAGTTTGGACTGTAGGAACAATTAAATACTCACTGAAGAAAACATTGAATTCAAACAATATGATCCAAGTTGGTGTTTATTTCTAAATCATCAGAAAAACATTAATAATTTTGTTACTTAATCCATCATGTAACCCTTGACATTAAATATTTTCTTCAATAAGTGATCTATTTTCATTATTAACACCATACATTAATTTAGTACCAAAATTTAAACAACTATATTAAAAGGGACATAACCAGATATTAGTGCAGCGTTACTTAAATACAATTTACTCCCGACAAAAGCATAATCTTGTCAATCAAAATAGACCAATACTTTACTTACGTTTCAGCGTCTAACCCTTCCTCAGGTTCAACTACTGTAATAGTTTCATTATAAATAGCATTTGCAAATTCTGCACCATTCTGTAAAACAAAATTGAAAACAATGTAGACTATCAATGAGTTGTATTGTTGGCTTGGAGAGCAATTAAAGAAATATTTATAAATAGAAATAATTTAGGGTAAAGTTTGTTGTACAATGATTTCGACACACCTAACATTATACAGAAAATGCTGATGCTTTAGTATCTTGATTTTATCTAGCAAAATTCCATACAGTTGAGATACATAAATATATAACTGTTGGACGAACTTTGCTTCTGGCTGTGATAAAGCAATTTGCCATTTTGACAAAAGTAGAGTCTGAACCGTCTGTGTACCAACAGTATCAAATTAAAATAGTTGTAGGCTTTTTATCCTTATTCTGATTGAAGTTCATTCTCTTGACCGATTTGTCAATGTAAGGATCAATCATCTGGATAACCATAGTCCATGTGAATTATCAGTCTTGATTATCCAGAGTAATAGGACAATTCTTGTAAACTTACAGAATCTTTATAATTTAACATAATTGTGAGACCAAACGGTCGTCCACTAAAGGCATCACTGGGAGTAAATCCATATTCGAATGTAGCTTGTCTTTTAGGTTCAACTACTTGGGAATATCCTACAGTAGTAAACTGAAAGTAGACCAAAACAATTAATCTTTATGTACAGCAATTCAAAATCAATATTGTATTTCTAATACAAGTCAAACAATTTGTAAAAGAAGTTCTACACACTGGCACTAATATTAGTGATAATGCTCTAGCAACTATAGTTTATCTAGCATGTTTTCTGTATCTTAAATGACATAAAATCATTTTGATTTATAATGAATAACATGCTATAATTTATGATACGTATTAGTTTTCACAAATTCCTGATACAAAACTGTTAGTATGACGCAAAGCAACAAATGAGAAGTAACATTAGTGTATGGAAGGTTATCCTCATCATTTGAGTTTCAATAACAAGTATTCTGGTGTTACAGAGAGAGAGAAAAATGGGCTACAAACTAGGTCCTGTCCGGACTAACACATGGTTCAATTTTATCTTAATAATACGTTTGCATGTAGGGAAGAGACCGAAGGACAGAGGTTGGACAGGCAACTCTGGTGTCACAAATCAATCAGAATTGACAATTTAATGAACGATGGACGTACTGTAGTAACAAACTAAAAACTTACATTTTGTAGGTAAAATGAGTAATCTTGTGGGTATCGGAATGAAGCATCCATACTCTCAACAACAAAGTCTGATTCTCCATTATTGGTAAAACCAACCAATAATCTCACTAATCTACCAGCTGGTAGTTCTGGAAAAAAAATAAAAATTAGATACGTTTTACTGTAATTTTTTGGTTCAAAACCTAGGATAAAATAAGGGCAAGATACCAGAAACTGTCGCCACCAATATTATCTACATTGCATGTGAAGAAAACAAGATTAGACAACGAAACAATGCAAGTATACAAGATCAAACAAATGATGAATATATTGTTCCAACTACTGAATATTCTCTAAATTCAATTATAGATTACCAGCTTGGTGAAGAGCACACGCAAAATTCAGATTTATAAAACTTGAAGGTATACAATTAGGAATAACTAAACCTATCAATCTAAACTAACAATGCATCGTGTATATAAATATTTACACAAGATTTTACAAGTACCTGAAGGTTTGTTAGGTCTAACAAAATGTATAATAGTATCAACATGTGGTGAAGGTTTTAATCTCGTGTCATCTTCCTCCTGTCAAAAAAATTAAACATGTAAATGAGCCAAAATTATACAATATAATATATAGTTTTATATCTGTTGTTAACCTTTGAGATGTGGGGTAAAACTTCAACTGAAAGGGGATATCAGTTCAGTTTATGAATCTAGATGTTATAAATGTGTAGATCTAATACAGTTCCTCACTTAAGATTATATTTTAAACCAAATGACTTTGTTGTACACTAGTTCTGAAAGCAGTAGTTATTAGTTAATGTCTATTAGAGGTGCAAAAGAAATATTACACAATCAAATAAAGTGTTTACTATAACTGAAATGTGTCCATTGTTATTCACTCAAGTGGAAATGATTGATGGGATTTATGTTAAAGTGCCTCAAGCCATTTAACCCTTACTTCCCTATTAAAATAACTTCTTATAATATATACAATACATGTACATGTCGTTTCAGATTGACTATCACTATTGTATGACTATAGATTTACAGCTGTCAAAATCATTAGATCCAAGAAATGCAAAAAATAGACATTTCACTTCTCGCAATGGCTATATTTTTAATGGGAGTTTGTTATTCTTTCAATTATCGAAAAACAAATTTTCTTCACCTTCTCAGTAGCAGTGAGATCACTTTCTGCACCATCATCGGCAACTGGTTCATCTGAGTCTACAGTGGCATCATCATCTTCGCCTTCAAGTACATCTCCTGCTTCTTCTGCATAAACCAAAATACTACTTCTTCCACCTACAAAGATTCATAAAGATGTTGAAGTTAAGCAGATGGCTCTCTGATTAACACCTGTTTACTACCAAATCAAATTACTATTAACTTAATGTGTGTGTCTGAGATATTGAGTGGAGGGCTAAACCAGTAGTGTTTACTTAGAATGTAGACTTTGTCAATAAAATAAGCTTACTGAAAGTCATGTGCCATGGAGACTGTATCCACACATGATTTAGTCAGTCGACTACACTAAGTACACTACAATCGTCTACCGGTACATCTATTTAGTTTACTTTATTCTGATATGTATTCTGGCATTGATTATCACTTGCTACAAAGCTGGTTCTGATTTATTATATCATATAAAATTTTCTAGCATAATGAACAGAAAGAAACTTTATTTGATAAAGAGTTGAAATAAGAAAATATAGCTAGCCAAAACGAGCATCAATACGGTGTCAATTTAAGACCTATAAATAAATAAAATCGAACATAAATATGTATGGGTGAACGTTCACTTTCGTTAATTCAAACATATCTTTGATTTACAACAATGCATAATGATAATCTGTGTCGATAACAAGTTGCTATGCGTGAAGACGACTGCCACGTAGTCGTAATAAAAAAGATGCCAACAGGTTGCCAACATGTCTCGACGTCACAAATAATTTCCTTACCTTGTCCTACAAATATCACAGCGGTGGGTAAAAGTAAGAGAAGAAGAATTAAACTATTTTTACATAAACCCAACATCTTGAAAAAATATAATTATGCAGAAGTTACTAAGATGTGGGAGGATTTATACAGCCGTCTTCTTCTATCGTTGACCGGCTCCCAAATATCTACCGGAAAGGGATGTCATTCTGAGGCTCGGCAAACAGGAAGTAGACATTTCTGTAAACGCGTCTTTGATTGGTCACTCTTAACATATTTATCCGATTATCCAATCAAAACCATCGAATGTAATATGCGTAATGGCGAATTGGAAAGACTGAGACGTTTACTGTGATGGTTTTCCAGTTGATTTTGTGAGTTCTGGCTATTGGAATTATGGTATGCATTAGTAAAATAACACCTGCAAGGTCTTTTGATTGCTACAAAAGAGATGACAATAATAATTTTACCCTTAATCTCTGAATTCGAGCGTCTGAAAATGTTTGTTTACAAGGTTCGCACAGCCACTTGGTTGGCTAGTCCAAAGTAGTAGTAAGTAGTAATATTATGATGGTGTTTGCACTATCAATATCATTTACTATGATGAACAAACAAATACTTTGACCGTGGCAGACAAATGACATATGACATCGGTTACGAATTGTAGAGTAGGTCAAGAGGCTTAGTGCTATGCAGATTTAGGTTATAATGAATTGCCCATGGATTGTCAAGTTATTATAATAATAATACTATTACTATTAATTAGTAATATTACTATACTAGATTATCATAGTGTAAGATTTTACTTAAAAGTCAAGTTATAATTTTATTATAATCGACCAAAATCCCACATCATTTCAACTGATATCACAATAATTGATAATATACCATTCTTTATACAAAAGTGTCACTTTTAATTTGAAATAGTAAAGTTTTCTTTTGTGTCAAAAATGCCCCTCTAACCAAATCTGCTTTTTTCAACTCATCATATCACAATAATTTATATCAATATTTGATGATATACCGATTGTTATGCCAAATTGTAGTGTTTACCTGAAAATCCTAGCGTTTATGTGACCAAAATGACCTTCAATATAATGGTGGGACGATACATCGATACGGTATTGCGTAACTTGTAATTTTTATATGTCCTCTACCTTAAACAATTCTCTGGTGAAAGTTTCTTCCAATAATACTATCCAGAGCACCGGGCATGCCGGATGTCTAAATGACATGATGATGTAGGCCTAGGCCTACTTTATTACTTCCATCACCGGTACTTGCAGTATCGTGCATTTTCCGCTTGAAGCCACATGCCATAACGCATTTAATATCGTCTTGTTTATTTTTGATTTTATATTTCACCAGAAATGATACTGATGTAAATGAGAGTACGTATAACTGGTCACTTTCAATTCAAAGATTTAGGATTTGTTCACCTCTGTAGAAACCAGGTTCACAAATCAAGTTCGTCCTAGACATTCATTCGCGGAAAAAGACAAAGGATTCCCATTGCGTATCCATGTACGCTTCAATCAAAAATCGCTTACACCGTAAGTTACGGCGAAAAGTTTGTGGAGCTCTCCGGTTTGTTTCAAGGCATCTATATGGAAGCATTTTAATTTCAAAGCTATAGAACATAAATCTGGCGTTTTTGAAATTGATAGATCACAGGCAATATGCCGTGAGTGTACATGTAATATTCGAGTGAAGCATTCTGGAAACATGACGAACTTGAAAACTTGAGGAAACGCAGGTAAACGTAAACCGACATCACATGGAGTGAGTGGATCAACACAATGACAAATTTTAATGGAAACGGATAACGATAGCCTAGTGATTTGGGCAAGAAACGATTCATGCAGGCCTGGCAATACCCCTTTCGATAAATCACACACATCTATATATACTGACATTCTAAGTGACAGAAAATTGAAGTAAAAAAGTAAACACACAACGTGACACAACAGAAATAACTAAATCAATCGGTTTTTTCCATAGTCAAAGACCTTTGCCTGTTTTCTGTGGTTATTTTTATATTTTTGTAAAATACGTTTTATCATGTTTTTGTTTACACCAAATTCTTTGTTTTCACGCACACGCAATAAGTATCATATCGTGACCCATGTATCGCGATACATATCGTATCGTGACCACCAACAAATTCCCACCCCTACTTCATAATGTGATTTACAAGCAAGTTTGAAGGTCGTAAACAAGTGACGTAACTCGTGTTTTACACAAAATCACTTGCTTGGGAACAGCATTTTGAGGTACCTTTTGACACAAAAACATAATGGCAATTTGGTGTGAAGAATGGTATTGTATCAAATATTGATAGCCTATATTATATAATATACTTAGCACCATAGAAAACGCATCACTTAGTTTTTTGTATAACAAAATGATCCTGTAAACATACATGTATCTTATTTATTTTGCTAGCCTCAATATTAAATGACTAAAATCTTGGTTCATAGTGGATCAGTTTGACTGAAACTTTCGCTATTTCAGCTAATTCCCTTTACATTATCCAGTTTTTATACGCCCACATTGAAATGTGGTCGTATATTGTCGTCGCCCCCGTCCGTCCGTCGGTTCGGCCGTCGGTATTGTGGACGCTCTAGAGGCTAAAGTTAATATCTGATTTACTTTAAATTTATACACAGTGTTTAAGGTCATGAGACAAAGAAGCCTATTGTTTTTCTGCGATTTCCAACAATAATATTAGAGTTATGGCCCTTGATCACTTCAAAAAATCTTGTGGACGCTCTAGAGGCCAAAGTTAATATCCGATTGACTTAAAATTTACACATAATGTTTAAGGTCATGAGACGAAGAAGCATATTAATTTTCAGCGATTTCAAATAATTACTTCCAGAGTTATCTCCCTTGATCACTTCAAAAAACCTTGTGACACTATAGAGGCCAAACTTATCATCCGATTGACTTCAGATTGATACACAGAGTTTAAGGTGTTGAAACGAATAAGTATTTTGATTTTCAATGAATTTTGATAACTGAACAGCTAAATCCATGATATTAAATGTTTCGTATACTAATTGTTAGCGTGGGGCAAAACTTTATAAAAAGCAAACAAATTCTAATGATTTTCTGATAATTACATAATGAGTTGTTACTCTTAATCAGATTTTAGTGTATTACAAATGTTTCATTACCGAAAAAAGTAAAAATATGCGACAACCCTTGTTGACTGCCCGGACGATTTAGCTGCTGTGGGCGTATGTTTCTTTGCCTGGCAACCTATCTTTTGGTGTTGTTTTTGACAATTTGTGGATCTCGCTATCGGAAAAACTGATCCAGTCCATCATTAGACCCCTTTAAGTCCAGACTTACTTGAGAAATATTTGCAAGAGTGATTGTGTTTTTGTAGCACTATGATATGAGCATGACTATATGTGGAATTAGCGCAATATAAATGGCCTTTATTAATATTATATTTATACACAAGAGAAATTGTGCCAGATTTGTTTTCTGACATTTTCAGTGACAGTTTCCTTATTTTCTGGATTGTACATTTCAACAAAACAAGAATTACGTCAATACAGTTGGATGACATTAAAATATCTCGACTTGATCTTTAAGCTGGTTTATTCATTGTCTAGTTTTGGGAAATTTCTTTCAGATCCACGCTTTTTATCGACATAATATATTGCTATTCAAAATGTCGTGGTAGATGCGTAGGTGTCATGTTTAGAGCTGACATTTGTCTTCAATCCTGATTCCCCAATGCTGGCTAGCAGGCCCGCAACACGTAATATATGATGCACAGGTGAAATGCTGTATTGTTTATATTTCATGTTGAAATCTGTTGCTGTTAAAAAAATTCACAAAACTCAATTTAGATGCCACTGAAAATAATTCATGAAATCAATAAAAAGAGTTATTTCCCTTCATATATCAAAAATATTTTGTTTTTGCAAATCAGTGGAAAAAACCATTGCATTGAGTTTTATGTTTACAATAAATAAATACACGCAAAAAATTAAAAATCTCTCCAGTTAAAAAAAATCATGATTGTTTGTTCAGTGTAGGAATCATTTGTGCTATTTATTTGATATTTGGTGCAGTGCTAAAAATGTTAACAAAGAAATCCCATGTTAGAAAACATTGCTAATAGTTATAATCTGAAGTATATGAAATTTATGAGAATCATTCAAATTATGGAAAGAAAGAAGTCTATTGAATTTCAGCAATGATATAAACCTGTTTAATGAGTTTGCCTTGTTAACTGTTTGTACAATTAGCTGATGTGGGCCTGTGTTTCGTTGTCTAATTACGTATCTTTGATATAATTCCGAAATTGAATACCGGTAATAGTGTTTTGTCATATTGACTGTAAAATGGTACTTTAGTGAAAGAATTGAGATGTGAAATGGTATAATGTATCAAATTTAAAAGTGTGCGTTCATGCGTGAGCCAGCAGCAGAATTTAGTGCTGGGTAGCAAGACTTGTGTTGGGATATTGTACTCACTGTAGTAAATATATGTAGGATTTAAGGACAAAACGACTTGTACAGTTATCTTCTACATGTACATGTACAGTATAATGATTACAAAAAACATCAAATGATTTTCAGTTGAAAGATTATAATGTTTAATTGGAAGTCAGTGCTGTAAAATTGTCATATCTTCATTTTGATATTTAGGCCAACATGCTAATTGTGTGGGGCAGGGGGAGTAACCATGGTGGCTCAGCAAGAAGGACATTGGCTAGCTAACCTGGAGGTTCCATGTTCGATCGTTGCGTTAGCCAAGAAAGTTCGTCAGGTTCCACCATGTCAGTGCTGTGGGACAGAGGGCCCTTACAAGGGACGACGTGTAGAGGTTTGGATGGGATGAATAACCAAGGTCCCGTGTATACATTGGCCTGCACGACACAGTGCACATAAACGGACCCTCGACAGTTGAAATTAGAAATAAGAGTTGGCCATAATGTCGCTGTCCTGGCAAAATTACCCACATACCACAATGAAAATTTAAGTTAATCTTAAAAAACTCAATGATGTTAACCAATTTATAAAGGTGCTGATTGTCATTTGTATTTTTCATAGAGAGAGGGAAATGGGGTTTAATGTCCGCTTGATACAATCTAGGTCATTTCGAGGAGGACTAACATACAGTTTGGTTTTATTTGAATAATTTGCAAGCATGTATGGGTCTTTGGCGGTGGGAGGAAACCGGACAACCCGAAGAAAACCCATGATGTTGGACAGGCCACCCTACTCCTTGCCATGCACGAGCGGGGATTCGAAACCATGCTGCTTGACTTAATAACAGACCTTGTGACCAAATGCATTAACCAATCTACCACCGAACCCTACCCCCCTGTTATTTTTCAAGGGGTTAACTATCTCTAAAATATACTCCTCCTATTGATTATTTAGCATTTAATTAGATAACATGAATATGAATGGCACTTAATGTCCTGGTTTGGATTCAATCAGGTTAAAAGAAGATTATAGGTGGCGCTGGCTTGTTAATATCTTTGACAGTTGGAATTTGATATGAAAGTAAGCCATAGCACATTTCATTTCATTTCTTTCACAATATTACAGATTACAAAGGATTGATAGTCTCTCTGATGACATTCAGAGACTGTAATGTGTATGACGTTTTAACATTAATCCAGATATATGTCTAGTAAATTGATCTAAAAGGTTATCAATAACTGAACTGTCTAGCCCATTGCCTATCTGGTCTCAGTCCCTGTAGGGAGTTACAGTGGCTTAGTGATTATGGCCTCGAGTTCCTTCCTTTTTGCTGAATTGATTATCTGGTGCAATATAGCCCGATTGATGCTGACATGCCATTAAACAATATTTCATTTGATTTCCTGTTTTCTGGATGACACGAAAAACAGAGGTACTGTTTTTACATTGAATATAAGTGTAGGCCATAGTGCCGCTGCATGGGCAAAATGTCCTTGATAGCACACTGTATGGCACATGCACATCTTCATCAGACCAGTTGAAGCAGAACAGTAGGACTTTAAACCCCATTTCATTTACTAATTGATCAGACCGGTACATCTCCAGTAAATTAAATTGTTTTACTAAGCTTATTGTCTCTATCATATTGAGTTTTCTGATTATAGATTATTATGTACCATATCTTAGTCTTGAAATGAACATCTGTGCACATTTACAATCTACATTGTACATTGAATTGTATTATTTTGGTTTGAATTTGATCCCCTTGATAAGGAATTGTCTTGAAGTACATGTAGTACCCTCTAATTTTTGAGGAGCCACAGTGGCTAATTGAGTAAAGAAGCTGGCTCGCTAGCGTGACGGTAACAGGTTCAATCCCTGCATTGGCCGAGAAAGTTCATTCGGATTTTCCGACATGGTTCCCCTTGGCAGGGGTGCACAACCAAGGGCCCGACATGGACAGCTGTATAGCCATTCGGATGGGACAGAAAACCAAGGGCAGTTGGAATACGATAAAAGAAGAGGCCATAGTTCCGCTGCCCGGGCAAAACTTCCCACATAGCACACTGTATGCTCGTCTTTATTAGCCCAGTCATTGGCAGAATAGTATCATTTTCTTATTTTGTTAACTGAATGAAATGATTGAACGTGCATTAGTGTAAACCCCATTTCATTTGATTTTGTTATTTTGTAAATGAAATGATTAAACGTACATTAGTGTACTAGTACCAGCAACTTGATAAATTGAATTGTATTATGAAGCTTATAATGGTGATACAAGATAATATGTGGAAAAATTAATTATAATAAATGGCTAAATCTATTTCTCATCATAGACATAATGGCTGGCAGTATATTTGATAGATCTATTTACCATGGAGGATGTTTATGACACATGTTATTAGGTTTAATGGAGTATTGACCTATTTCCTTATAGTAAGAAGTTGTAGATCGTTAACAGAATCACACGATTTTCGCAGTAGTAAACAATGTGGTTGTCTCTCGAAGAATATTGATTATTTTTATTTCCCATGTTGCTCAAATCTAGCTTTCTGTGGTCTGTCGGATACAAACGTGTACTACTGTCTTTATTTTAAATGGACAGTCACGCTAAGACAGGGTGCAAATCTCAGGGATTATTCCGTCGAGGATCAACTATGATTATTATTTGTAGGTAATCAGATTGTCTGAAGCGTCAGGTCAGGATTTACAGCTGTCTCTTCAGCAGACTATCCTTGTAATAGTCTAAAAATTATACCTTACTGCAGATTTTGTCAAAGTCGCGAGATGTAAACAGGGCTAGGGCATGTGATTGTTGACGAGATTGTGGTTTAGGGCTAGGGCCCTGTTTACATCTAGTGCACTTGACCAAATCTGCAGTTGGCCTTAATTTTTAGACCTAAGCTACTGTACTCACTATTTACAATATTTGCCATGGAAGATTTCTTTTGGCCAAAGCCCAGCCAAGTTTATGCAGTGCTACATTGGCCAATAAAAAAAGTTAAAAAACATATTTAGAAGCATGTCTTCGTCCGTAAAACAATAATGGTGTAACATCTGGCCCACCAATTGGCATTTTTTATTGTGTTTTTGACTACAGTTGTTTTAATCAAGTTGTTGTAGAGAGATTTTGTTGGATATACAATGTCAAAATTAGACTTGATGAGGCCCTAAGCTGTTTATAGCTTGAAGTTCCCTTCTTAAGAATGCTTCGCAAAGGTGCGTACATACCTTAACAAGACTTTGGTTGGTTTTAAGAATTTTAAAAGCCAAATTAAAAATCTGAAAGTTTGTGATCTCCTCACCGGGTGAGGTCTTACTTAACCTGTACCTTCTTTAGTGTATGGCTAAATTGGGCTTTGTATGGTGCTGATGTTTTTTGTACTTATTTGTAGCATGTAGTAAAAATATTGATTATATGTATAGAGAGCAATCAGATGCCTCCGTGTATTACGATCGACTTACTACGACAACCTGTCCACATTCAGACGGTCTTCTTATTGAACAGACTTTAGGCAGACTTTTACTATCACTCACAACACCATGGCGATCGTTATGTTCGTTCTTTAAGCAACATATATATTCACTTAGTGATGTACTTCCCTTAATTTACATGTACATTTATTTAGGTTTATGTGTCACAACGTACTTCTGTCTTTACAGACCTCTATCTCCAGGAATCACTGGAATTATGGAAAGAATATTGAAGAATTAATCTCTGCATTCAAGTGGAATTGGGTGAGGATTTCTTTTATAATAGGATTATTATAAATAATATTAATCAGATCTGATGTATACTGCTTAAGTTAGTTGATTTTAGAAGTATGTTAATGCATTCAATTGATTTGATAGAGGTTTTATGACTGTCAATGTATGTATGTATATTTATCTTGCTTGAGTAGTACTTGTTTCACTTTGTTGTACCTTGTGAATGCTCTAATGGCAAAAATTATTATTCAATTTGTATGAAATTTATATGTATTGTTTGAATTAGTAAAAGGAACAAGCCAATTTAGTTTCAGCAAATTTCCTTAAATTACATCTAGAGTTATGGCCCTTGTTTCACTTTGTTGAATCTTGTGAAGGCTTAAATGTTATCGCCCAATCTGTATGAAATTCATATGCATCATTTAGATTAGTGAAATGAAGAAGCCTATTGAATGTCAGCAATTTTCGTCAATTCCTTCTAAAGTTATGGCCCTTTTACTATGTTGAACCTTGTGAATGTTCAAACGACAAAAGTTATCATCCAATCTGTATGAAAGTTATAGTATGCATTATTTGAATTAGTAAAATGAAAAAGTCTGTCGAATTTCAACAATTTCTGCTGATTACTTCCAGAGTTACCACCCTTGTTTTAGTTTCTAGAACCTTGTGAACCCTCAAACAACGAAAATTATAATGTCATATGTATAAAATTGTCTATTAAATGCACCTAATTACCTACAAAAGAATAAATATGCGACAACCCGCTCCAACGATTTGGCTGCTGTGGCCGTATGTTTTGTTGCCTGGCAACTTTTCTCATGAAATTCCCTTTCTTTTTGAAAATAAATGTATCCATATTTCCTCTTGTTACAGAATAAATGTTGTGTCTGATACCTTAGACCTGAAGTAATTATATCAAATTAAATGCCTTATGTCCGTCCATTGTAACTATTTTGCTATTTTCCAAATCTTGAAGTTTTGTTTCTTGTTTCGTGCTTATTTAGATTTGTTAAATATGTTTAGGACCACCAACATTAACGTATAATCTTCAATTTCTAAATGCCTGTTTGTCTCTACACATATATATGGGAAAAGAGATTATTTTAAAGTGGCATTGTGCAAGATTAGAAAAGGAGCTGGTAGTTCTTGATAAAATAGTAAAAATATAGATTATGAAAGGGAAGCTATTGGCAATACAATTATAGTCTAACCCCGATTGTCATTAATACCGTTGTTACGATAATAAACAGTCTGGATTATATATTTTATGGTAATCGCATCAACCGCAAAATATATTTAAATCTACTTAATACCAGAGCCAGATGATGTCATCGAGAGTTGATTATGTTCTTGGTAAGTTAATTGATGTCTAATTTGTCTAAAGAAAACACTGCAATAGGCAGATATAGCTCTTGGATAATTCCTGTTTGAAAAGCTATTCTGCTTGTAAAACACAATTGATCATTGTCAAAATTTCACTCAAGGGACACTCTTGCATCAGGAAGTTGGACTAAGCAAGACTTTTGGACACTGAAATAAAGACAGACTCCATCTTAATCATAGGTGTATAAAATTGACATGGATAATTTTTATTTGGTAGTAAAAAGCATCTATATCAGAAAGTGCCACTTATCATGTTTTTCGAGGGAGACAAATTGTGCACCGTCTGACAGACTTTTATATATTACGTCATAATTCCAAGAGGCGGTGATGACGTCATGCTACGTTCCTGCTAACTTCCTGGTCCATAGTACACTTGTACTTGTTTGACTTACAATTTACATTAGACTTAGCTCAAGACAATTGGTTAGCAGTTTGCTGTACAATTTATAAAAATTGCTAATCAAATTTTAATTGGTTAGCAGTTTGTCACAGAGTAATATTCTTCAGTAGCTTGTGTTGTTTGTTATAATGTATATCATGACAAGTTTGTACCGTACTCCTATTAGTGCTTTTTTTTCTTATTCATTTGTGGACAATATTTAGATAATTTTAAAGCTAAAGAAAGTTTTGAGAATTTTTTTCTCGACTGTCAACGATTTTGTATCCTGCGATACAGTCTTGATCAAGGGTGAACTTCATGACTTGGTAACATCTATTTATTTGAGACTTTTGCAGATGTAGAACAGCTGGCTTGTAATATACATGTATATAGGGTAGTGTTGGTCATGGGTTGTGCATATTTCTGAAGCAATGGCCCAAGAAATCCCTCTCTGGACGTTGCAGGATTGGTTTCTGATACTTGAACTTTTGAGGGAGTGTATCTATTCTTCCCGTTAGATCAAATCTATCACAAGTAGTGAAGTACAGCAAAATGACAGTCCTAGGTTTCAGTCTTCTCTAAAACTTTGGACAGTGATTTAATGTATTAAAAACGGTGAAAATGTGTTTGTTTCAAAACAGTATTGTTTACATTTTATTCGATTTGGTAGCCTTGTTTGTCCACACAATTAGTTTTTCTACAATATTGTGCTGTGTACTGGTAATTGGGCATAATAAAATCGTGAGTCATGACGTAACGTTATGTAAAGATAATATCTGGTCCAATTTGGTGCTCTGCTTTAAGTGTAAATGTTTTGAAACAAAGTAAACAATTGGTTGTTATCTGACCATTGACCAAATAATTTGGGACAGAAATTTGCTTCGGTAAATGCAGTGTGTAGGATTAGGTATAATCAAACACTGGGAGGAGTATGTGTGTTGTGTAACTAGTAGCAAGGTGCTTGGAGTGTGCATGTTCACATTTGGACAATGGTTTCGCACTGAAATGAAACATGAATAAATTTATGCTGATAATTTCTATACGCCCATTTTTACACGTATAATGTCGTCGCCCCCATCCCTCCGTCTGTTTGACCGTCCATCGTTCACAATTTCGTGTGAACACTCTGGAGGCTAAAGTTAATATCAGAATGACTTTAAATTTATACACAGTTTTTAAGGTCACAAGAAGAAAAAACCCTTTTGATTTTCAGCGATATCCGATAATTACTGCCAAAGTTATGGCCCTTGATTACTTTGAAAAATCTTGTGGACGCTTAAGTTAATATCTGATTGTCATTAAATTTATACACAGTTTTGAAGTTCATGAGACGAAGAAGCCTAATGATTTTCAGTCAGAGTTATGGTCCTTGATCACTTTAAAAAATCTTGTGGTCTCTCTAGAGGCTAAAGTTAATATCCGATTGTCTTTAAAATTATACTACACAGTGCTTAAGGTCATGAGACAAAGAATCCTATTGATTTTCAGTGATATCTGATAATTACTGCCAAAGTTATGACCCTAGATCACTTTGAAAATCCTGTAGATGCTCTAATGGCTAAAATTAATATACACAGTGTTTAAGAGCATAAGTTGCAGAAGCCTTTTGATTTTCAGCAATGTCCAATAATTTCTGCTAAAGTTATGGCCCTTGATCATTTTGTATACAGTGTTTAAGGTCACGAAACGAAGAATGCTATTGATTTGGCCCTTGATCACTTTGAAATATCTTGTGTACACTCTAGGGGCTAAAGTTAATAACCGATTGACTTCAAATTTATACACAGTGTTTAAGGTCATAACACAAAGGATCCTTGTCATTTTCAATGATTTCCAATAATTACTGCCAAGAGTTATGGCCCTTGATCACTTTGAAATATCTTGTGCATGTCCTAGAGGCTAAAGTCAATATCTGATTGACTTTAAATTTATACACAGTGTTTAAGGTCATGATACAAAGGATTCTAGCTAGTCATTGTCAACAATTTTTGATAATTCCAGACATTTTCAATAATATCTGATAATTACTGACATTTTTAACAATTTCTGATATCTACTGACAGAGTTATGGCCTTTGTTCACTTTGAAATTAGTGGATGCTCTAGAGGCTAAGGTTTATGTCCGATTGACTTTGAATTTATATACAGTGTTTAGGGCCATAAGACGAAGGATCCTAGTCATTTTAAATGATTTCCAATAATTACTGCCAGAGTTATGGATCTTGATCACTTGGAAATATCTTGTTGACGAAGGCCATGAGACAAACAATCGAAACAATTCTAACCATTTCTGATAACTACTTAATGAGCTATTACTCGTAATAAGATTTTTATGTGTTGTAAATGTTCTCCTGCTAAGAAAAGAAAAAAATATGTGACAACCCGTGTTGACTGCCCAGATGGCTTAGCTGTTGTGGGCATGTTTTGTTGCCTGGCTACCTATCTTGAATTTTATTTGCAATTCTTAATGTTTGAGTCACAAATGTTTAAAATTTGTAGTGTTGGAATTAGAAGAAAAAAAGACAAAAATGTCATGATCTGTGCAAATATAAAAAATAAGTCATTTTCTAATTCTTTTAGCTTGGCACAGAGTGAAGTAATTTGACTGAATTTTTCATTATATTCTTTTATCATTATCTATGTTATAACTATTATAGCAAGAACTGTCAGCTCTTATATAATCTTACCTAATGTCGCTTTATTTTTTTTTTTTTTTCTAAAGTTAATTGACCCCAAAGTTGTGGTGCAGGGAATCCCTACACCCTACAGGGTCAGATTCAGATACATTGGAATTTTAATTTTGGAATCGACTCCAGGTACATGATGGGCTATAATTACACTGTGTCATTAATACAATGGTTCCAGGGATTGGAATCTTATTTGTTCTGACGATGTCACTTTGGCTCCCGATTGCCTACCATATTTGTTTTTATCCAGGTTACTCTACATCGAGTTGTACCTTGATAAAAACAAATATGGTAGGCAATCCGGAGCCAAAGTGACATCATCAGAACAAATCTTGTGCATGTCCTAGAGGCTAAAGTCAATATCTGATTGACTTTAAATTTATACACAGTGTTTAAGGTCATGATACAAAGGATTCTAGCTAGTCATTGTCAACAATTTTTGATAATTCCAGACATTTTCAATAATATCTGATAATTACTGACATTTTTAACAATTTCTGATATCTACTGACAGAGTTATGGCCTTTGTTCACTTTGAAATTAGTGGATGCTCTAGAGGCTAAGGTTTATGTCCGATTGACTTTGAATTTATATACAGTGTTTAGGGCCATAAGACGAAGGATCCTAGTCATTTTAAATGATTTCCAATAATTACTGCCAGAGTTATGGATCTTGATCACTTGGAAAAATCTTGTTGACGAAGGCCATGAGACAAACAATCGAAACAATTCTAACCATTTCTGATAACTACTTAATGAGCTATTACTCGTAATAAGATTTTTATGTGTTGTAAATGTTCTCCTGCTAAGAAAAGAAAAAAATATGTGACAACCCGTGTTGACTGCCCAGATGGCTTAGCTGTTGTGGGCATGTTTTGTTGCCTGGCTACCTATCTTGAATTTTATTTGCAATTCTTAATGTTTGAGTCACAAATGTTTAAAATTTGTAGTGTTGGAATTAGAAGAAAAAAAGACAAAAATGTCATGATCTGTGCAAATATAAAAAATAAGTCATTTTCTAATTCTTTTAGCTTGGCACAGAGTGAAGTAATTTGACTGAATTTTTCATTATATTCTTTTATCATTATCTATGTTATAACTATTATAGCAAGAACTGTCAGCTCTTATATAATCTTACCTAATGTCGCTTTATTTTTTTTTTTTTTTCTAAAGTTAATTGACCCCAAAGTTGTGGTGCAGGGAATCCCTACACCCTACAGGGTCAGATTCAGATACATTGGAATTTTAATTTTGGAATCGACTCCAGGTACATGATGGGCTATAATTACACTGTGTCATTAATACAATGGTTCCAGGGATTGGAATCTTATTTGTTCTGACGATGTCACTTTGGCTCCCGATTGCCTACCATATTTGTTTTTATCCAGGTTACTCTACATCGAGTTGTACCTTGATAAAAACAAATATGGTAGGCAATCCGGAGCCAAAGTGACATCATCAGAACAAATAAGATTCCAATCCCTGGAACCATTGTATTAATGACACAGTGTAATTGTAGCCCATCATGTACCTGGAGTCGATTCCAAATGTGTGTCAACAATTTTTTGATTGAATAATTACATGAACAAAAGTTGTTATTTATGTGTGTCACTGATTGTTATCTTAATATGTCAGATACCCTTTTGGAACTATACATAAAAAAGAAAGTAGCGTAGTCGAACAGAAAGTGCACTTGTATACAGGTATAAATATATCAATCAATACGCATTAGTCTTCAATGACGTCTGTTCCTGTTCTATTTTTTTATTTTTTTTTTTATTGATTTTTGGTTGTTAAAAATTTAATGAATCGCCTTTTCCGTTTAATAAATCAAAGACGTATGTGTTTTGATTATCATAAGAGATATATAAATTGCATTGTCTGTCAATCGAGGCGAGGAATGTTATCATTTATTAATGACGTACATATTTAATGGAGATTGCGTCAGCGAAAGTGTTTGATAACGGAAGAAATAACATTCTATGATACATGGCATAGATTAGACCCAATAATTGGTTAGCACATCTATAAATAGCTTTTTAATCCAGACAATTTTGAAATAATTCATGGAAAACACATCTTTCTGTCTACATTAGATTTTAGCTGAACGGAATTTAAATTTAAATAACGTCATGTCTCATTTCATACATGTATATATATATATTAGAAGGCATTAAAATGGCCTGACGATTCGTTTGATAACGATGAAAGTACTAGCCAAAATTTAGTATCTTGGCCATCTGAATGTATTGTTTTTGAAAACTCTCCTGCTTGCCTTGGGTACATGCAATAAGTTATTTTCATGGAAAAGGCCGACACGGGACTGTAACCAACGATGTCAAAATTAAGTACATATATGTATGAACGCTACACTACCTTCTCTTAAAAACTCTGACAATTTTGGACTAGTTTAAAAATAAGCATCTGAACAGCCTAATACTAATAGTACCTTGTAATATGCCATATAAAAACATCCCCTTTCCAGGTAGATCCATCCCTAAAATTAGAATTTTTCCCCTGTTTACACAATTGACGTGCACAAAAGATGTCCTTGACAAAATGAAGGAAAGGTAATCAGTAGTGCTGCTGTCTGAATATTATTGTACATGTAAAGCATAGAAAAACTTACTACATTGTGTATTTGAAATATCAGTATGTCTGTTACGATACTACAAGACGATGGATGATACATTTTGCGATACAATGACATTTAGATTTATGTCAAAATTATGCTCAAGCTTTCTTGAATTTTCAAACATACATCTATTTTTAACCTATTTCAAACCGAAACAGTAGTTGCCGTTATTTTTATGTCCATATTGTACCAGAACGAAAGCCCTATGACATCCATCATATGAAAATTGAATGCAGCTTAGCAATAAATTATTAATTTTAGTTAAAACATCAATAAGTTTCATTATCTTGTTGCACGTATATTGATAGGTATTCGTGTAATGGCAGAACCCTAATGACGAATGTCACTGTAAATCTATGGCTTAAAAGATGCATATATAATGGCAAAAATGTGCTCTTTAGAAATTAACATATAGAATTATAAAGATTGTAATAGGTATAGATTTGAGGATATCTTTTCGTTTCAAATTATTTGAAGCTGGGAGTTGTTTATAGACCCCATCCAGCATATGCATATAGTGAATACAGTAGACAATCGATGTGCTGTTAGCTGATGAATGATTTAGGTTATAAGACCTTTTGTTAATTTTTAGCTAATAATTGTAGCACACTGTACTGTATTGAATTTCGGAAATAAGGAGCTTAAGAATAAAATAAATAGGCTTTTGTGCGCAAGAACAAAAGATTGTGCAGGAAAATCTAATTAATTGTAAGTTCAACTGAGTACAGTACACTACATATCCTTTACTATTGGTTTGTAGTTCGACATTATATTATTAGCTTGAAAGGGTTTTGCCTTTCTTTCCAAAGGGCAAAGTTTTGTCCTGGTAAAAACTAGAAAAATCAAACAATTAAGCATTTTTTTAATCCCACATTGAAATGTGGTCGTATATTGTCGTTGCCCATCCGTCGGACCGTCAGTCCAGCCGGCGGTCCGACATCCACACTTGCTAGTGTGGATGTTCTAGAGGCTAAAATTAGTATCCGATTGACTTTAAATTTATACACAGTGTTTAAAAATACATTCCCTTATACAAACTGGGTGATTTTATGATGTACTTTGGCTAAAAACATATTCAAACTAATTAATATATCAAACTTTTTCTTCAAATCCTTCTCAAAACACTGTTTACCCGAGGGAATACCCCTGCAATAAAAAATCTATTAACAGTGGTTATGTTTGTGTCGAGTGACTTAGCTGATCCACTACCTAGCAACCGGTGCGAAGTCGGAGAAGAATTCATTGCATATACATGTACAAGACAATGTTGTCTTTCATCGCTCTTCAATTCTGATTATCCACTTCCTACGTCTTTTTCCGTGATTTTTATCTCAAAAAGTGTTGTACGTCTTACTTTTCATAAAGTTTATCAACATGTACATCAATCTCTGTGTGCAACCTTTTATGTAACACAAGCAGACATTTCTAATTCTTGGGCTGCTGATTAGGGAAACCCTTACATTTTTCTCCTTTACATGTATGTACTCCATGAGTGTTTGTCAGGAAATCCAGTATTTTTTTTAGTTCGATTGGATATTTCTACTTTCCATATACCAAAATTGCCATTCTTTTATTGGAAATAAGCAGCCAATAAATACTTTTCTGGTAGTGTATCTTTAAGATTATGAGACAAAGAAGCCTATTGATTTTCAACGATTTCCAATAATTACTGCCAGAGTTATGGCCCTTGATCACTTTATAATATCTTATGGATGCTCTAGGGGCTAAATTTAATATCCAATTGACTTTAAATTTATACACATTGTTTAAGGTTAATGGGATGAAGAATCCTATTCATTTTCCATGATTTCGGATAATTACTTTGAAAGATCTTGTGGACTTAATATCCGATTGACTTTGAATTTATACACCATATTTGAAGTCATAAGACATAAGAGCCTGTTGATTTTCAACAATTTCCAGTAATTACTGCCAGAGTTATGACCCTTGATCACTTTGTGTTTGACCCTTCACCTAAAAAGTTTGTCCACCACTGCTCTAGAGGGTAAAATTAAATTTATACACAGTGTTTAAGGCTATGAGATGAAGAAGCCTAGAGATGTTTAATGATTTCCGATAATTACTGCCAGAATATTAGCTGACCTAATTACCAAATCAAAAAAGCAGGGACATACCTACAATGTCAGCTCTTATCTAATCTTGTGAATGTGACACTGCACCCAGTTATTTAAAAGAACTCTTTGATTTCTATACAAATAACATACTGAGGATTCCTAAATATAATAAACGTTCTGGTGAATGTGCTTTCTCCGCCAGAGCAGCCAAACTGTTGAATGATCTTCCAAAAAACTCTTTGAGAGTTCTCTTCCATCCAGAGCTTTAAGACTAACTTAAAAACATATTTATTTCAAAAATGTTTTGAACTGTTGTGTTGTGAATGCGATTAGAAGCACTCATGTGTAATGAAGCACTATATAAATCAAATAATAATAATAATAACCTTACTCAGTGCTGCTTTAACTTTATTCCAAGATGTAATGTGGATTAAGTTCTGAAAAATAAGATATTGTGCTACAAATGACAATCAGTAGAATTAAAGAGACTATCCCGATTTGAACAGTCTCAAAAATAAGAGTCTGTGTAAGTATGAAATTTAAATGCCAAAATATAAAGGAATGGTGTATCTATCTCCTTGAAATTTCAGCTCAAAATATTGAGTCGTTTGGACGTGAATGTCAAAACTGCTTACTGTATCTGGATGTGTAACCCTTTTAAGAACTATGGTAGAGGATTTTAAGGGTTTTTAACCCCAGATTAAGCAACTTTATTCTCCAAATTATTATTGGGATTGGACCTTTAAACAAACATATAGGTCTTTATTTATGACATTAAATTGTGAATTATTACACCGCCCCATTTGAAAGAACCTATATAACAAGTTTCCTTGAGTTTGATACTACTAATAACAGAAATTCCAGATAAAATTGTGTCTGCTGTATCATGTATAGCTTATTTACTGGTTGCTTAATTATAACCATGGGCAGATTATTTACATGTTTTGTCTCTTTGTCTGATTTGGAAATAAAATTTGTATTGATTATTTTGTGTCAGGTTATTTAGTCATTAGTAGGTAGCCCCAGGATAATATGAAAGAGGTCAATGAGTGAAATTAGATCAGTGTGTTTTTATGGCATGTCAAGTTATAGTAGGTCTCTAGTAGCACCAGATATGCAGAGGGTATGCTTAAAAATTAAATTTTTACACAATCCTGTGTGACAGAATCGAGGGGGGGGGGATGGTTTAATATGTGCACTTTAGATCAAAAGATCAGTCATTGAGTCAAGTTGCATAGTTTTCAGCCCACACATTATGTTAGTCCCAAAATGATCTAGTTTGTGTTGTGTGGATGTTGTCACTGAAACATTAGCAGTGGAAAGAAACTGGTGTCTATACTAATATCTGTGACTCGACTGGTTTGTTTGTCTGTCTGTTCATCAGGATTGGTGGCTACACTAGGGTTGTTTCAAGGCGGAAATTTTGTGTTTAGGGGCAGCTGGGCCCAGGGACTTTGGCTAGATTGCATATGTTAGACCACTCTGCCACCTGAAGTACTTTGGAATTAAAGGTTTGAAACATTAAAATTGAATATTTCTCAAATAATGGCCCAAGCTCCTTATGAGACATCATGCTGCTTTCGTTCACTTTAAGATGACAAGCGCTATGATCGGCACTTTTTATGAAGTGCCTGACGATTCTTTGGGTGAAGACTGTTAAAGTAATGATGCGATTTGATTGACAGTGACAAAAGTTTTAATTGACATTATGCTTGATGTTTTAAGAGCATATGATTGCTCTCAGACTGTATGTAGACCTGATAGATCATCAGATGGTTTGATCAGACTGATTACATTTTGGATGAAAGAAAGGCCCTTTCATCCACTGGTTCTTTGCAGCCAGGTAAATCATAAAAACATATTTATTTTGTTTTTGCAGAACCTTGAGTAGTCATGTCTGGTTATGGAGGGAATTCGAACATCAGGCGGGAATCTCCTCAACAAAATAATTTGACCTCTGACCATTATCACAACGGGGAGAGTCATCAGGGACAACCACAATATATCACTGCAACCACAGGAGTTATACAGATACCTCATCATGCAATGCAGACTACTGGTGAGTTGAAATCTTCTTTCGTTCAAAATTATTTTGATAAGAAAAAATGTTATACACATACAGCAATTGGAAAAGTTTTTAAATGGGCCAAAAAATCCCAATTACTGTTTGATTTCAGAAATTTTTAATCTTGTTGGGAAGAATGGTACCAAATTTACCCAAAAGTCATTTTATACTCTCCAAGTCCAAGCGCTTATGCACATTTCAAATGATAGAAATTTCTATCTTTTTGTCATTACTTCATCAAGTGGCCCATAAATTCAATATATATTCCCATATCTTGATGTCTGATTGGCATATTTCTGGTCAGACTTTTGCCATCTTTCGTAGGCCATGTCCATTTCATACTGTATTGGAGAGACAGCATACATGGTTTATACTATCCATACAAGTATGCAGGTTTTGAATTGTAGAAATTTCCATTTGATTATAATTACCGGTACCTCATTGACATGGAGTATGGATGTCCTATAATAATTTCAATATGTTTTCCCCCCATGAAATTGTGTACATACATGTAGATTAATCTTTTAAATATCGTTTTGAATTCAAAAATACACCTTTAAAGTAAGGCAAATTGTATATATTTCACAGATTAACCTTTTAGGTGTTTCTTTGAATTCAAAACTGCACCTCTTAAGTTTTTTAAAGGAAAGCAAGTTAGTTTTAAAAAAAAAGGAATACAAACCCTGCAGGGAAAATGTAAACATGCGACTCTTACTCTTAGTTTATTAGAGCTTTATAAACTAAGTACTTTTAACAGGTAGAAAATAATCACCATTATTCCATTGTCATGATTTTAGCCCAATTATTGATGGTTTACGTGCAGTAGATATCGTTTTACATATTAAGTTCAAACTTTGTTACTATGTTCATTTGTAACACTTGTTGTGGCTATGGAACGAATATGTTATGGTTTCTTATTCAAAAGCACGATTTATAACTAAAACGGCATTGAATAATTAGGTAAAAATACCAGAGAGCAATTAAATATCAAGTATCTGTTTAAGGCTTTCTTATATATATATATATAGGTATGTATGTTTTCAATTCCTAAAACCGCTAGTAATATTAAAGGGATTTTGAATTCCTTTTGAACTATAATATTGTGAAAGCTGAATTTCTGGAAAAAAGTATTAGTCCCAAAATAGTTTAATTCTGCTTAGTATTTACAAAGTTAGGATGAATTGAAAATAAGTTTGCAACATTTTGACATCCTCTGCAGACGATATATATATATACCGGTAGTTGTTGATAGTTGTTGGGTAAAATCTTTTGATTGTTTCTAATTCAATGGAGTTCAGGTAGCAGACAATACAGTTGTTGGGTAAAATCATTTGATTGTTTTTAATTTAATGGAGTCCACATATAGCAGGCAATGTAGTTGTTGGATATAATCTTTTGATTGTTTTTAATTCGATGGAGTCCACATTAGAAGATTATCTATCCTAGTTATTTTAGTTTTGTGTACAATCTGAAAAATGGATAATTTTTCTGTGAAAGGCTCTCCATCCTCCCCCCCACCCCCTCCAAATGAGGAAGGTAACATCCACTGCACTGTCATAGACGAAGGATGTAGATTTTTTTTAAAGATTTAATGAGGAAACAAACATTTTGTTCAGGTACCTTTTCTTCCTCATTCTATACCATTTTTCCTTCAATAGGTATTGGCGCAAATGGAATAATATATACCTCTGCACCTAATACAGTGTATTTCATATATTCACACATTGGTACTATTAATATTGTACATGTATATTTAATGATCATGTGGTATGTTTAAATGGGATGAGTTATTGATAGATCCTTGACATCATCATGTCACTAATAAAATGATATAAATCAAACATCAAAGGGAGATTACTAGGTTAAATAAATCATTAATCATGATAAACTACTGTATTTATTATAAGATATAGTTGTGGCTTTGCGTCTAATCTATCAAAATCAATATAGATTTCTACTGGGGAAATACAACAGAGGGGTTGTTTTGTAGTAAAAGTCATTGACGGAGATTCGAGAGAGAGCTAGAGAAATGGGGTTTAACGTCCACTCAACACAAACTAGGACATTTCGGGGCTAACACATGGTTTAATTTTATTGCAATAATTCGCTTGCGCGTAGGGGTCTTTAGCAGTGGGAGGAAGCTGGAGGACCTGGAGGAAACCCACAAGGTTGGACAGGCGACCCTACTCCTTGTCACGAACAATCGGGAAATCGATACCTTTTCAGTTGACTCAATGACAGACTTTATGATACAGCGTGCACGTACTTACCATTCAGCCACCCAACCCCCTCCAGAGAGAGATTCATATGGAGTATATGAGCCTGCTTTTCACAGTCCTTCATGTTTATGAAATTGTGCGGGAGCCATAAAAAGCACCTGCCAATTTAAAAAATGGGAAAAAAGTTTCTGTAAAAAAACTCTTCTCAATTATTTGTAAGAGTAATTTGACATTTACTGGAATTATGGAGAGCCAAGTTGTATTTATACTTTAGTCTTGTTTAATTTGCAGAAGTCTTTGATGACTCAAGCAAAGGAATGGCCAGATGCGTCGAGAGGAGCAGTGCCAAAAGCTCACCTTAAACATGAAGGACTGTGTTCATTTGAAGAGACCCGCATAAACCTAGTCTGTTTCCATATTGATATGCCTTCTGCTATGCAAGTCATGGTTAGCTCCCATGGTTTTACTTGACAAGAAGTAGGGTTGTTTGGAGAACCTTTTGGATTCTTCTCCAGATACTCCAGTTCCTTTCTTACACATGCAACTTATTGACATAGAAGTATAACATATACGTTAGTTCTGAAGCCGCCCGTCTTCGTTAGCCCTGTCAATACAGAACCGTAGGACATTAAACCCCATTTCATTTCATTTCTCTTTATTAGTTTACCCTTCCAATATGGTGACATGCTGGGTTCACAGAAAGCTAGGAGTTGATGTGTCATGTTTGATGCAAACTGACTCACTAGTAATGCTGGGCATGCCACTGCAGTCACGATACAATTACAATATATATGTTTTGCAATTCAGGTAGTACAATACGATCACAATTTATAACCAGGTCAATATTTACCAAGAAAGTAACTGGTTGAATGTATAATTGATATTGAAATAAAACTGCTTTATATCGTTATATTGATGTAGATCAAAATAAGGATTAAAACAATTGACATGATTAATTAGGAGTGACAGGTCACTTACTGAAGCGACAAAAAAAACATAAATAAGAATAAGCTTAAACATCACAACACAAACCTATAAAACATTGGACATTTTAATCTGACATGTATTTTTACCATTAAAGGGACTATCCCGATTTGAACAGAATCTCAAAAACAAAAGTCTGTGTATAGATCAAATTTAAGCGCCAGGAGTGGTATATTTACTTTGTCTCAAAATTTCAGCTCAAAATATTGAGTTGTTTGGACCTGAACGCCAAAACGACTTATCTGGACACGTAACTTTTTTAACATTTCGCGTTATAATCAATTGCTATTCCTTGAGAGGTCTATAAAGTGCATATGCCATGTATGTGCTGTACATGATAAGGAAAGGTAAATTTCACCCACACCCTATTTTCATAAAATAAAAGTCTGATGAAGACTGGCAGGTTTAAGTTGTTTGAAAACGTATATCTCATATATTGAGTTAGTTGTTCGGCCCTGAGGTAGAGGTTTTTAAGGGCTTTTAAAACAAAATCAAGCAGTTTTATTCACCAAAATATAATCAGGATTAGCCCTTTAAGCAAAATAAGCACGTGGTTTGGGCATTATGGTAATGGGGGCGCCACAAAATGTTTGTTTTTTAAAATGCCAAATTAAGAATATTTAATCTAAAAATTAATTAAACATGCATTATGCAAGAGCTAAATCTGCCTATTACAGGTCTTTCTTTAGCCCTGAAATGTTTTCTAAAGTATTAATTAGACATTAATTAACTGATCCAGGCCTTAATCAACTCTCGGTAGGATTCCCCGATATTAAATAGATTAGAACGGTTCAGCGATACTTTGATTTAATCAAATATGGAGGACCGAGATCAGCTTCGATCAACCAGTACGGAGGTTGGATTTATTGCACACGTCTGTCAAAACCTCAAAGGCTAATATCTTCGCTTGCAATAGAGTAATTTATTATCTACTCTTGAACTATTATAGTAAGAATGGCTAGTTCTTTATCTAAATCTTACATAATGTATCTTTAAACATACATTATGCAAGAGATAAATCTGCCTATTACAGGTCTTTCTTTAGGTCTGAAATGTTATTTAAACTATTAATTACACATTTATTAACAATACAAGACCATAGTCGACTCTCGATGGCATCGGTTACTCATGATTTTATTTAGATTAGAAGAGTAGCAATTTATAATCCCATCAAAAAATCCCAGAAAAACTTGAATCACATAATTGGCGGTTGTTTGTGGTTTATTATTGTTGATATTTTGAATTACGTAAGTATAGGGGCAACAAAATCTTTTAAGTGTTTAGGGCTTCTGTGGGACTTAATCTGGTCCTGCATTTTATCCTTTTTTTCTACAGTTTAGCTGGAACTTTATAGTTTGTGATGATGAGCTAAGTAGGAGTAGGACATTAAACCCCATTTCATTTCATTTTATAGTTGGTGAAGTTTGTATGAATATATTGAATAGAAAGTGATTTTCAGTGTTTTACTAACAAGCTGTTACTTGTGTACTTTATTTCACAAATCATGTAAAGCATGCAATAATAACCACATACTTTCAATCTCTTATGTATGTATTATGGGATAGATTTTCACGTCTGCTTGTCACAAGGATTGTTGTCAAGTGGTTTTAAATCCCAGCAGGGTAGGTAATTCAGGTAGATGTTACCATGGTGATAATATAAGACAAAGAAGTCCGGTTAAAGGAACCGTATAAAACAAATACAGCACTGTAGGAAATATTACACAAAGCCATATCATCAGAATTGTATTAATAAGTTGCTATTATTACTAATAATAGCTTCTGTTTCGGCCGTATTTATATTGATTGATGATGGCACTGTGTAGACTAATGATTATGAATTTATAATATTCAAAAAGGATCAGATTTTTCTTACTTGGCATCACAATTTATTTAGATTTTCTATTTATAAGGAAATATATTGTATTTTGTGTGTGGGTGGCAGGGTGGAGTTATTGTACAAGCTAAACCTCTTTGATCTGACCCGATAATTCCATCATTGATAAGAAAAACTCCCTCCGATTCAATTTTCAATTTAACAGATAATGTGAAAGTAGGTCTGTTTACAATTTTAGTTTTGTTTTTGCTTTAAACTTTCGACTGATAAACACTGGCTTAAATCTGCAGACCTACACTTTTAAATGTAGACAACTGTTGTTTTTTTCATCACATCTTAATGTTAATAAAATGGGTTTTGACTTGACATATCATACTTTTCTGCACCAACTGGGCTTTTTAAGACAGCCATATGCATATGCCTGCATGCAGTTTACTTTTGGGAAATGTTACTAAGACGCCATTTCTGTGTACTCCTCATTGAATTCCTATGCAAATATCACTCAGAGATTTTCTTTTGTCCCATCCAAGCTACTACTGGGAGAGATAATTTGTTTCCCAGGTCCTCCAACCTTCACCACTGACATGAAAATTTGTTTCTGCCAACCTGGATCCCCCTTGTTAGTGATTAATGAGCCAGTGCCATGCTCAGTGAGCCCATTTTAAAAAGATATTAACATTGATTTCCATTCTTAGGATACCTACCATAGACATGTTCCTATCTCCTTCCCCTGTAAATATTATTTCGAAATATTAAAATTTTTACTGATTAATTTGATTAAATCTTGAAGTTTCAAATAGGTAATGTCTAGATAATGAAGGTTAAATGCATGCTAACTTACCACAAGCACCTAGAGATAGAGACTAGGTAAAGTTTATTATCTAGTCTCTCTACCCAGTCTAGGGCCATGCATCAACAAGAATGGATGAAAATGAACACAAATACAACAGCATGTTTTATGATAGGTTATTATTGTGACATCGATTTACTATTGACGGAGAGGAAATGAAGATATATGAAGATAGTATAAGTGCACACTACTGCACAGTGCACACTGACTAAAGTACATCTCTGTCTGCTTTATTGAACTGGAGAGACGATCAAGATAAGCTGTAATAAATAGATTTATCTCCCTTGTATCAACTTTCACTTAACATTGTGTGCAATTTATAGAAGTTAACAAGGTGATGTCAGGTACATGTAGTACATCAGGAAAGAGCCTGCTTACAAGACAAAGCTAATATTAAAAATTAATGCATTTGAAAATAAATCAATTAAAGAAAATTATGGAATAACAGATAATTTGTACTGTCTTTAATTTGATATTGATGATTGCTCACTATATGTTTGGTACAATATAGCCCGACTAGTGCTGGGGGGTTATTGGCCGAATGGTTAGCACATGCGTGTTGTATCATAAAGCCTGTCATTGAGTCAAGTATTGAGTCAACTGGCGTGGTTTCGAATCCCCAGTTGTACTTTAGAAGGAGTAGGGTCGCCTGTCCAATTTCGTGGGTTTTCTCCAGGTCATTTCAATTTCACCTAATAAGTGATTTACTGAATCGTACTGAATAAATTGTTAATAAAAAAAAAGAGGCGTGACATTACTCAGTTTTATAAAATAAAGAGACTGATGATATTGATATAAATGTACCAGTGTGTCTTGTATTTATTGTACATTTTCACCAGCATGACTTGATTCTATGATTCTTAATGACAAATAATGTCTTCGAGTTGAAATTCTTTTCTTACACTACTCTCTGATTTAGGTGTATTTTACCTCCAAGAAGGTTCAGATATGTATGTGTATACTACAATGTAATACATTGGCATAATGGAGATAGATAGCCACGCCCTCTTATGTCAGAGAGTTTTTATCTTCCACTATTAATATTGATTTATCTGTATGTCAGCTATTATAATGTATGTCTCTTAATACTCTTCTAGTGATTTTAGTTACAAGGCAGGGTATGCGGTGGGGGTGGGTTAACGTGTATGTATGAGTGAGATATCCAGACCAACACTCTTTTGTGAACTAATTTGCTGTCTTGATTACACCAAAAATGAGTTAACCTCCAATGGTAATGCCAATCATCAACTTCGAGAGATACGGGTTTTGAATCCTTTTTTTTTGCTTCAGTCCTGTTATTTGTACATGTAGCATAGATAGAGTATAAAACAACTTCAAATGAGAGATACTGGTTTTGAATCCTTCAGTCGTGTCGTTTGTAACATAGATAAAGTATAAAACTTTTCTGGATAATCTGATTTCCCATAGTTTTGGGCATTTATGGTCCTTGGTCACTTTGAAAAATCTTGTGGACATTCTAGATGATAAAAGTTATCATCCGCTTGGTGAGAAATTTATACACAATGTTTATGTGCATGAGCAAAAGATTTTCAATGATTCTGATAGTTTAAACTGCTAATTCCTCATATTAGATTACATATTTGATATAATAAATGGTATAGGGAAGAATTAGAAGCCAAACAAATTCTAATGATTTTTAATTATTACTTAAAGATGCATTATGTAAGAGCTAAATGAGCCTATTGCAGGTCTTTATTATGGCTTCAAGTGTTATTTAATCTGTTATTTAGATATTAATTCACATGAAAAGCCTCTAATCAGCTCTCTAGACAATCGAATGGCAGAGATTTAAATGGGTGAGAACAAATACAAGATTAAACAATTTTAATGATGAAATGGATAATCAAGACATTGTCTCAATGGTCCAGTACCGTTGCTACGATAATAAAAAATCTAAGCTACATCATAACTTCACTCAGTTTAAAGACATTTGAATGACATTTTCAATATATTCATTTTTGATTATCTATTTTTGAACTAGTATAGTAAGAACAGCCAGCTCTTTATCAAATTTTATGTATGCATTTTTAAAGGGTTGTTTTCAGTACCACCAAAAGAAAATATATGTGACAACCCTTAGGACTGCTTGGACGACATAGCTGCTGTAAGCATAGGGTTTATTACCTGGCAACCTATCTTCCATTTAGTCACCTGAAAAACATTACTATTTGAGGCTGTGTGTAAACTTTGACAAGATATGATTACAATTTACAAAGTAATTGGTAGTTAAGAAAGCTTGTCTCTAATTAAAGCGTAATTAAGTCACATTAGATAAATAGCTGACAGTTTTTGCTGTAATAGTTTAGAAATAGATAATGAAAAGAGGATATGCTGAAAATTTCTGTTAAATAACTTTATTGTGAGCCTAGATATTAGCCATTGACTAGCCTCAATCGTCAATACTACCGTAGTTATGATAATAAAGAAAATGTATTTCAATCCATTGAATATTGCAGGCATCAGATGGCATCGAATGCATGTATAACAGAGCTTCGGATAATTGTTTGAGACTAGAATAAAGGATTGTAAGACGTTGTCTTTAAATAGATTCTGAAAAAAAATGTTCAGAAAAAAAACCTAAAAGAGAAATTTTAAGGAAGGCAATCACTTTCAATGAAATATTTTATCAGACTGGATTGGACTACTGATCTACTTTTCTTTCTAATTTGACATGAAACAACGTTAAGTTAAAAGAACATTATTTATTCTTAAGAAACACAATCATTTATCTTGAAACAGGAACGAACCACTTATTGTTGCAACATTGAAAAGATATATATGGCATTACCTACATTGCATATATATGTCTTTTGATATAAATGCATTTGTTTTTATAATTTGGCAAATGATTATTGTAACTTGGAGAAATTTCTGTGAATTCTTGCGACATCAAACATCTGATATATAAATCAAATAATCACAAGTAGAAAAAACAATAACTTAAATTACTTTTAGATTGTCGAAGTTAATCTATCAGTTTTGAAATATTTACGTTACAGCGTAATGTTCGCACGTGTATTCGATGTCACATTTTAAACACAATTGTGAAATCGGATTATATTGTCTATAAAGTTTACTATATTATAAACTACTGAACAGTTATTGACTATAAGCTTGAACTTGAACTTGCGTCATAGTGTCTTGGGATCTAGATCGTGAAGAAATTAAGCTGCCTTGGCCCTTGTGACATTTGATAATTTTCTAAACTGATCTTTAAAATACCATTAAGACGCCAAGGAAAGAAAGAATTGGATGTTTACGTTTATTGTGTTAGACATATTTGTGGGCGGGATTATTTATTTTACTATATTCTAAAGTCCAAGTTCAATGCCAAAGCCATTTTGATTTTGAAAATGTCACGATGATGAAATTTGTAAATTTTATTTACCTATACACAGGGGGATTCTTTATTAAAGAAATAAAACGAAATTTGCGTAGGAAATTATCGGATGTTTAACAAGTTGTTGATTAATAGAAATAAATTTTGCAATAATTGAGCAAGAATGTTAAGAGATGGGGGTCACAATTTATAGCAGGTATTTTGTGTTTTTTTAAACGAACCACCAATTGTTCGTTTGTTTCTTCCCTAGTGGAGTTTATTGTTTTCTTCCACCAATTGTGATATCACAGACTACTGTCTGTCCTTAAAAACTTGCAAGAATTAGCCTGTCAGGATTGTGAGGTAAGTCCAGTGTGGGGCAGGAATAATAAAATGATATAATACACCGCCCCCAGACACGTAGTTACAAGGTGCAGTCTTGCCTTTCAAGGAGGAATCACTGTGACCCAGTGAGTAAGATGTTGGTTAGCTTAACCTGTTATTCGATCTCTGCGTAGGCCGAAAAACTTCATTTTGATTTTCTTAGGGGTTAGGACAGAAAAGAAGGAACTGACTCTAATCGTTGATAATACACTGCATAGCGTATGCCCTTCTTCGTTAGTCCAGTTGGTGCAGTAAATTAGGACCTTTAGAACCCCAATTCATGGTTTTTGAGGAGAGAGATTACATATGGGATTTGTCCACTCAATGTTTCTAACAGTTTAACTGGCCTGAGTTGACCTGAGTGTTTTATTTTACATACTATAGTTACATACTAAATCTTACCAGCGATTAAGGATATAGAGTATGGTGATGGTATATTGTCAATGAACTTGAGTTATTCAGTATTATGTAATTGGTTCATTAAACATACATTATGCAAGACCTAAATTTGCCTAATGCAGGTCTTTCTTTACGCAGGAAATGTTATCACTAGTATTAATGGCATACTTACTGATGAGTAAATCGATCTACTGGTCATCGGCTGTTGATGATTTACTGTAAAAATGGATTATCAAGACTTTGTTTATTATCGTGAATGGGTCTGATTTTTTGTAGCTTCTTCTCTGTCCATCTTATGCAAAATGTGGACGTATATTGCATGGCAACCGCTTGTTTAACTATGTCAATTTTTTATCGAATCTTTCTTAATGGGGGTGTTGGATGGCCGATTTGTTAGCACCTGCGCGCTGTATCATAAAGCCTGTCATCAAGTCAAGTGGCAAGGTGTCGAAATCCTCCCCGGTTGTATGTGACAAGGAGTAGGGTCGCCTGTCCAACCTCATGGTTTTCTCAATGTCCTCTAGTTTCCTGCCACTGCTAAAGACCTCTACGCTCGAGCGAATTATTGAAGTAAAATTAAACCATATGTTAGTTCCGAAATGACATAGTTTGGGTCGAGTGGAAGTTAAACCCCATTTCTCTCTCTCTCTCTCTTAATGTCGCTTTAATTTGATATTTTTCATTCATTATGATTTTTTATATCATGAATCGGAAAGTAAATTCACTTTAATTCCAGCTTCATTAAAATGGTATGATTGCCCAATTCCTTTATGTATGTTATAATGATGTATATCAGTAGCTAGGTGGGAGACGTAGTTTATGATACTTTAAATTGATAATAATAGTCGTAAGAAATGCTCTAGTTGCTTTTCATAAGCAGACGCTATTTATCTCCCTAACTCCCACATTTCAACATTCTTTTATTATCTCAACTAGAAAAACACATTTTTATTGCCTACCTGGGTCACATGACAGGTACAGGTAATTCTAAAGACAGGCAGGTCAGGGGTAAGGGGTCATGAGAGGTCAGATTTACGATGTAAGGAATTTGAAGGTCATTGTGTACCGGGTTGTTTATTTGTGTAGATTATGAAAGGTTAGCGTACCTGTTTTAGGGATTAGGTTACGAAGTGTAGTCAACCCTGACTAGTTAGGGGCTCTTTAACTTTTATGTCCTAGGTGTCTCGTCCTCGTCAGTTGTGTGTACATGCGTAGGTTTAGGGTGGGATGAGACTTTGATCCAAGTAGTGTGCACGTTATTTTGTGTGGAGTTGTGTCACAGTATTTGTTTGTCTTTAAGTTTGGGAAGTGAATCAGGACGGTTGATGAAATATGACAATTGTTTAAACTATTCAGTTTTTATTTGAACTACCTGGAATCCTCAGCCGAATTTCAAACTCAATGACTTTTCAAGTAGGTGCTTTTATTTTCTCCCTTTTTTTTTATTTGTTTTTTTTTCTGGCATGAATAATGGTGGGGAATTTGTCAAGCATTAAATGCTGACGTCATCTATAAATATTTTTGTGTGGGAGAGCCAACAGGTTGTGATTTTGTCCTGTCTTGTTCAGCTAGTTAAACGAGTAAATTGATTTGGGATATATTTAGAAATCACCTGAGGACAAGATCACATATAAATTTACTTATCTTACTCAATATATAAGAAATGATATAGATATATACTATGCACATGTAACAACTGGCCCCAAGTTCACAAAACATTCTCAGACTTAAGTTGAGAATATACTCAAAATTGTTCGCCATAACTAAAATATAGTCATTTCTAAAACTTTTGTTATTTTAATGTATCAAATACATCAATGAGAAACTATTTGCAACGTTTTGTGTTTCTGCATCAAAGGTTTTTCTCATAGACAGTGATTGAAAGTTGAGTAAATTCTTAACTTAAGCCTAAGAATGCTTTGTGAACTTGGTGGCCTGATCTTTTTAATGTAGTGCAAGTGAAGTTAAAGTTGGGTTCCCAGATAAGTATTTATCGGGTGGTTATTGCCTATAAAAGTATGACAATTTTGGTATATATGGAAAGTAGAGATATCCAATCTTACTAGAAAAATACTGGATTCCCTGAAAGACACTCATGAAGCGTATACAGGACAAAAATGTAAGGGGTTCCCTTAATAGTCAAACCGACGAATAAGGTTACCTGCACGCTTGGCATTGAAGGCTGCACGCGAACTTGAGCGATTTGTGTACATGTTGAAAAACTTTATGAAGGGTTAGACGTACAACAATTTCTGGGATAAAAATCACGGAAAAAGACGCGGGCAGTGGATAATCCGAGAATTTAATTAGGATTCGATATTTGTAGTAAATAGTCAGCACTTACAGACAACATCGTCTTGTGTATGCAATGCATTCTCCCCTGTCCTCTGCCGCCGTTGCCATTGGTTACGGAGGGGTGTAATCGCCTGACGCAAACATAGTCTCTTTCGATAGATTTTTATAGCAGGCTATACTCTTCAATTACAATGTTTTGAGAACAATTTGAAGCAAAATTATGATAAAATAATTAGTTTAAATATGTTTATAGTTCTAATATATCATCAAATCACCCAGTTTGTACCCGGAAATATAACTTTAAGATAAAAAAGATAAAAAATAAACCAATATAATGTTTCTCATTTGTATGAATTTTTTTGCTGTCTGTCCCTTAAACATCCGGTACCACTTCTCAGATATTTGGCAACTTCACAATTTTTGTTCATAATTAATGTTAAAGATGAGTATGGGGAAGGAGTGCCAAATTGTTAAAGTGTGCACGTTGCATCATAAGGTCTGTCATTTAGTCAAATGACATGGTTTCGATTCCCCTGTCTCAACATGGCGAGTAGAGTCACCTGTGCAATCTCGTGGGTTTTCTGTTGGTCTCCGCTTTCCTCCCACTGCTAATTTATTACCCCTACACGCAAGCGAATTAATGAAATAGTCCCAAAATGAATTAGTTCGTGTCAAGTGGACATTACATTTTAAACACGATTGTGAAATCAGATTATTTTGTCCATAAAATTTCTTACATTAAAAACTTGTGAACAGTTATTGACTATAAGCTTGAACTTGAACTTGCGTCATAGTGTCTTGGGATCTAGATCGTGAAGAAATTAAGCTGCCTTGGCCCTTGTGACATTTGATCATTTTCTAAACTGATCTTTAAAGTACCATTAACACGCCAAAGAAAGAATTGGATGTTTACGTTTATTGTGTTAGACATATTTGTGGGTGGAATTATTTATTTTACTATATTCTAAAGTCCAAGTTCAATGCCAAAGCCATTTTGATTTTGAAAATGTCACGATGATGAAATTTGTAAATTTGATTTACCTATACACAGGGGGATTCTTTGTGAAAAAAATAAAACTAAATTTGCGTAGGAAATTATCGGATGTTTAACAAGTTGTTGATTAATAGAAATAAATTTTGAGATAATTGAGCAAGAATGTTTTGAGATGGGAGTCACAGTTTATAGTAGATATTTTATTGTTCGTTCCTTTCTTCCTAAGTGGGGTTTATTGTCTTCTTCCACCAAGGGCGAACTACTGTCTGTCCTAAGAAACTTGCCAGAAGAGCAAACTACAATATTTTGAAATTTGAATCTCTGAAAAGAACATCAGCCCCAATCCATTCAGTATTTACAAAGATATAATGAATCAACTCCTTGTCACGTACAACCAGGGAATCGAAACCACACCAGTTGACTCTCAATGACTGACCTTACGATACAACACATACAACCCCTCTCCCACTACAAAAACAATGTTCCAGCTCAGGTTTCACTCTACTTCTGATGTGGAACTAAAAAGAGGACCTTCTGGAGTTTTCTTTCAGCCTAGGAAATAACCTTTATCATGAATCATATATTGCTTCACCAAGTTTCTATGGCAGTTGTAAACAAATAGACCTTATGGACAACATATTAAAAATGATTTCTATACAGGAACAAAGCTTATCTTGCCTTTTAATGCACTGTTTATATGTTTGTTTTATATAGTGTATTTTGCTTTAAGCAAGCTAAAACAAACTGTCTTATAAAAGTTAACTAGAACTCTGGCACAGTGATGCTTGCTGACAATTAAAACAAAGGTGACTGTTAGTATGATTTAAAACAAATCAACTGAAATAGAAATAAACTCAAAGAAGATATCACATTAAATCATATTAAACATACATTATGGAAGAGCTAAATCTGCCTACTACAAGTCTTTCTTTAGGCCTGAAATATTATCTAAATTATTAATTAGACATTAATTAACTTATCCAGACCATAATCAACTATGCGAAATTTATTGCATTAAGATCTGATTTGCTGCTCAATTTCCATTATGATTTATTCATGAAATGGATAATCAAGACTATGTTTTTTATCGTACCGACTGTAGTAATGATGATCAAGGCTAGGCCGAAAATTCAATTGCTGAAATCTCGGTTCATAGTGGATCAATTTGACTGAAATTTTCAGCAAATGGTCTTTACATTATTTAGTTTTTAACTATTATAGTGAGAACTGCCAGTTCTTTATCTAATCTCCGATAATGTATCTTTTAAGTATTCTGTGCCAACTGACCTGAAAAGTACTGGGGATTTTTTTAATTTTAATGGATAGAAGACTTTTATTTAGTTCTTCTCCCAAATTTGAAGAGAAAAAACTTTGTTCCTTGCCCCTAGGCGTGGATCTCTTTATGTGGTAATCACTGCAGTAAACCCATCATGTGTGATTTAATGAATGCAGGTCTGAAGCCTGTGATTAACATCCAGTTTAAAGTCATTATCAGGACACACACAATTAATTTTCGCTACTTTACTGAGTCTGTACCTTGGGAAACCTTGTTGTCAGAAAGTAAATTATCAGAAATATAGTTTTTAGGAATTAGGATATATCTTTAAATATACCATTTATGAAAGATTAAAAACATTTTTATCATGTGCTTGTCCTGTTGATATTTTCTGTGAATCCAGTATGTTTCTTGTAAGATTTGGTGTCTCTATAATATTATTGGAAATAACTAATCTACAAATACATTTGTAGGAATATCTTTAATTGAACAAAATATTCATTTTATTTCTAAATGAAATGGGATTTAACATCCTACTGTCCTGCTCTGCACTGGGCTAATGAAGAAGGGCATACACCATACAGTGTGCTATGATGGAAATTTTTTTTCCTGGACAGCGGCACAATTGGTTACTCTTATATTGAAATCCAATTGTCCCCCCCCCCCCCGCCCCCGAACAACTAGACAGCTGACCTTGACAGGCCCTCCATCCAGCATCACTGACAAGGGGAACCATGTCAGAAAATCAGGATGTACTTTCTCGGCAAATGTAGGGATTTAACACCCGTCCTCCAGGCTAGCGAGCCGGTATCTAACCCACTTAGCAACCGTAGCCCCCATTTTTATTTCTAATAAATAAATACAGATTTTTTGCAGATAAGTGAATGAAGAAAGGTGCCGATGAATTTTGTCTGTTTTGGAAATTCTTAAATATTGACATTCTGGTTTTAAACCGTGGTTCTTTGGCAACATCACATAGGGGTACACCAATCACGATCTCAGATGTTGGTGATCATTGACACTCTATCAAATTTTGACGTTTTCATTAACTAAGTCATATGTATTTGACTTTCACATTGTGACATCCTTTTTATTCGGATTCCCATAGAGCAAAATTTCATAATCTCAGCAGATTGTTTTGGCTTCCTTTATTACAAGAATTGAATTAAATGGTAATGAATTGGAAAACATTTATTTTAATTAAATAAAAAAAGCAAATTACAAAATTACAGAAAAAAAGATTTTGTTCTAGTATAAAAAAACAAAATACATTGATGTAACTGCATTCAAAATAATTATAATTTCATATTATGAGAAACCGATAATAAATTGAGTCAAGCCTAATACATGATATATGGGTAATATATAGTCTGTAATGATATAATATGATTACATTTATTACTTGAGGCTTGTGGTTAATGAGCTATATATTACATCTGTATCATGATATATTGTAATACTGAACTTGCCTACGATATATAGGTATATATGCAAATTAATCAAAAGAAAAGGAGAGAAAATGATAATTAAGAGACAATATAGACTTACATAGACTATACTTACATCTCTATATATATATGCTTTCAAGACATATTTATGAATTAATAAAATGGATTGGGGGAATGATTGAATTGTTAGCGTGCGCGCGCTGTATCATAAGCGAATCATTGAAATAAAATTAAACTATATGTAAGTCCAGAAATGACCTAGTTTGTGTCAAGTGGACGTTAAACCCCATTTCGCTCTCTCTCTCTCAGTTGGCACAAGATTTGTGATTTTGAGATGCATGTACGTGGGTTGTAATGTTAAATCAACCGAATACTTAATATGATTTAATGTGATATCTTCTGTGAGTTGATTTCTATTTTAGTTGATTCGTTTTAAATCGTGTTAACAGTTAACAACTTTGTAACTAAAATTGGGAACTTGCTCACTTATAACAGATATTGTTTTGATATATTAAGTTTTGTTTGTGACATGGTTGCCATAAATAGTGTTTTATGAAGGTCTTTAAAATGCTTGGCTGGTTGTTTAAATATAACTGATCTTGATATCGGGTGAAATTTGTCTGTCACTAAAACTTGCTATTAGAATGAAAATTCCTTGCTTCAAGAGAGAGATAGAAATGGGGTTCAACATCCACTCAACACAAACTAGGTTATTTTGGGACTAACACATAGTTCAATTTTGTTTTAATAATCCGCCCATATACAGGGGTCTTTAGCAGTGGGAGGAAACCGTAGGACCTGTAGAAAACCCACGAGGTTGGATAGGCGACCTTACTCCTTGTCACATACAACCGGAGAATGGAAACCATGGCAATTGACTCAATGACAGACCTTACGCATGTGCTAGTTATTCAACCATCCAGTGCCCCTCTCCTTGCTTCAAACTCTGATATTATAATATCTATAAACATGTCATTTATTACTCAGTTATACTAGTGCCCACCTTTGTTATGTATTTCCTGAATGTGTGTGTTTACTCTGGGTCTAACAGTTTTCTCCCACAGATGAAGACCTATGTGCAAACACATTATTGAAATAAAATTAAACCATATGTTAGTACTGAAATGATCTTGTATGTGTCTTGTTAATCATAGATGAATTGGCTTATAACCTTAGGGTTTGTTTCAAAGTGTGTCATCCATAAGAACACGATGGTCAGGTTCCAGTTCCTGCTCCAAGAGATACAAAAGTTCTGGAATGATTGACTTTAATGAATATTGATCTTAAATGTTCTAGAATGAAAGCATAACCTTCCTCTTGATAACCTTAATTAGTCGTTCGGATGGGATGATAAACCAAGGTCCCGTGTACACATTTTCATGCATGTAAAAGATCTCTTGACAATTGGAATTCGATATAAGAGTAGGCCGTAGTGCCGCTGTCCAGGCAAAATTTTCCACATAGCACACTATATGGAGTATGCCTGTCTTCAATAGCCCAGTTCAGATCAGAACAGTAGGATGTCAAACCCAATTTCATTTCATTTCATAACCCCCATCATTACATAATGCTAAGTAATGTTTCAAAAGAAGCCAAGCATTTATTGTAAGCTATAAAGCTGTATGAATGAATCAGCTGCTGTGTATTACTAATATTTACATTATATGATATGTTTGCTTCTTCTCTCGTTCTAGTCTTTTATCACATTCTATCTATCTCTCTGTGAATGTGCATGTGCCAAGAGATTCTACCTGTGTGCACGCTGGCTGTCGTGTATTAAGCTTAACTGGTGAACTCTTCATTGACTGGTAGCAGAGTTGAACGAACAAATATTTATGCCAACCTTCACCCATTTACTCCCTGAGAGAATCGGATAAAATTAGGCTTCTTGTGTTTAAATTAGACTTCGTGTGAGTCATAGAGAATTCCTTGGTATGGTAGATGCATAACATGTTCATTACATAAGCTAAATGCGCACGCATGCATGGTGAATGAGTGTTTTCTCATCTAAGTATATTGGAATTCTATGAGTCATACAGCGTTGAATGTGTTGTTACTGTTACTGTTAGTTAGGGTAACAATAAGTACATACATTATGTCTCTTTTGCCCCACTTTTTTTTTTAATTTGTTTCAAATAAATAAAATAAAAATGCTATGATTGATATTATACTATATAATTTAATGGGTGTGTTTGTTTGGTTGTACTGTTCTTGCCAAACGTCATGATAATGCAGTTAGCTCATATTCCAAGACCATTCTCAATGAATCCTCAAGACTTTAAAAATGAAATTCTTTTCTACATAAACTCACATTTGACTGTTGTAATTGTAAACTTCTGTCCTGTAAATGTTAAAAATAGTTTTTTATTTGTATTTGTTTAGTATATTTGTATCACTCATCCTTGTAAAAGGCATCTTTTCCATGAGCTTGAAGATGCGACTCTGTCTCCATTACTGATTACCGTATCATTCCTGATGCTGGGTTAGATGACATTATATATAGACCTTGGTAGTTGTGACTCTGATATGTTGACTATCATTATCTGTGCTATAGCTCTATTTTCCTGACAGCCCCAATCTCTGCTAACTGTATCTTTCCTTTATGTGTATCTCCTCCTCCTTGATTTTTGTCTTTTCTCACCCTTGGTAGATGCATTCATCCACAATCCTGATTAATGTATCTTAATAATAAACATGACTCAACCAATAAGTGTGATTTTCCTTGGTAAATATGCCACACTTTATCATTCCTTACCCTTGGTATGTGACTTCCTTCACATCATTGATTTGTATCTGTCCTTATCTTCACATTCTTGATTTGCATCTTTCCATACTCTTAGTAGATGTGTCCCTCAACATCCCTCTGCACATTAGTCGTGACTCAACATGTCGTTTCTTCTACTTGGTAGAGGTGATTTTCCTCAACCCTGTTGACTACATCTTCTGTGTGTATATGACTCAACCCATTGGTGATTATGTGTCTGGAATGTTTTTTCTTGAGGTCAGAGATGTGAGTGTCCATATATTGTAGATGCATCTTCCCCGGAGTCTTGAACTTGTGGCCAGTGTATAAAGCTGACTGATTCATTTTGATAATGAGTGTCCAATTTACAAGTATTTAATTTCCTCAATTTGGTTGTTTATTTTTTAACAGTGATCAAGAAATTAAACACTTGTAAATTGGACGCTCATTATCGACATAGATGATTTTTGTTATGTTTAACCCTTTGAACACTGACTATACATGGGGTGTTGCACGTCCCTCCCTGGATTTACAGGACGTCATATTAATTATGACGTCAACGTAATTGGAGCTTGACACGCCCCAAGCAGCAAAACCGACATTTCGGGTATATGCGATACAACGTCAAGCCGGTTTTGCGGCATTTCGGGTTCTAAGGGTTAAGGATTTTTACAAAGTTTTAAAAAAGGTTTCATATTGAATGAATGTGAAAGAAGTTAGTGCTAAATACACAAGATTACATCAACCCATTACAGGTTTTTATTTTGACTTGAAATATTATATAAATTATTATTTAGACATTTATTCACATAACAAGCCTACTTTTTAAATCTAAATCAACTCTCTAGATTGAAATATGATTGCCATTTAATGATTTGATAAAATAATGGAGAAGCGAGGCTGAGTCTGGAATAACAAGTAACGTTGCTACGATGATAAACAACCTGTCTCACATCTTCCAACACCTATAACTTTCTTCAGAATAAAATGATTTAAATGAAATTTTCAAAATATTCATTTTTCGTTATTTATTTTTTAGTTATTATAGCAAGAACTATCTAAATCTTACATGATTTACCTTTAAGGTTAGATAAGACATGATAACTCCAGTAAATAAATTACTTAATAATCATAGCTTTAGATCATAAACATAATGAGGAAATATTTGAGAAATTTTTCGGTAAAATGATAAATAAAAAGAATAGCATGCATGACTCAGATTAGGTACAAAAATACATGCGTAGATAAGTTATTACGTCATTTTCCTTTCTTGTGAATAATCCAGAAGCAAAGCAAGGTAAACGCCAGCATCGTTACTACATGGTAAAAGCGTTCTACTCGGCACCACATGTTCTCATAGTGTGTAAAATGTTTACATTCCCGGTGTCTGAGACATGCCTGTTATTTATATACATATGGCTAATATGTCCTGGTCTACACTTCTTTTACTATTTACACTGCTACCACACTACCTACACTTTATCTATAAACTTACTATGAATCAGACCACCTGACTTCAGTCAAGCACCGGTGCTTAAAAATCTATGATTATGTATTATTTTAGTTTATTCTTTTCTATGAATCAGTCCATGTGGCCAGTTCTTTTTTTTATCTTTTCTTTTGTAAAGATTAAGTTATGCTTGATCTTTGAAGACACTTTGAGATTTTGAATGCCTCATTTTAACAGAGATGTTACTTTGATATAAAATGTGTGGGATGCTGGATTATAAAACGATTGTCTTTTGTCTAACCGCCTCATTTTATTGTCATTCATTGGAGATTGATAACAATTGGTACCCGTAGCGTTCTGAAACCGTCTTGTCAATTTCTCAGACATTTGTTAAAGAATTAACAACCAAGACTTTCCTATGGATGGGTCATTAGAATTTTATCAAATGATTGGTGGCCATTAGAAAGGGAATTTGTTGACATTTTAATAATTTGGAAACATCATAGTAAGGTAGGGTTATATTTTTTTAACACATAGCTGCAGATTTTTTTTTAAGATTTTAAGATTTTTTGACTTTTTATTGGAAATTAACAATTAGAGCCAAAAAAATATCCCCATAAAAATTAATAGTAGTTCTATATATGGACTTACACCTATTTTCTTTAATTAATTGAAAAGAATAAAAAATGAAGAATAATTTATTCACAAGCTGGCTTTTTCATAAACTATTGCATATTTAATTTTCATGTGCGTGGTGGATTCACTTTGTTAGTTTTCTTTTGACAAATGTGTATTAACAAACTAACTGTGCAACTGATCGTGAATAAATGTGCAGGGAAAGGACATGACTATTAACATTACAGTTTGTAAGTAATTATTAATAAATTATCCCAGCTTTGATTTTTCTTATATTGATCATTTTTCATAGCTTGTACAAATTTGAAGTAATTATATATCTAAAGTGTGTTGGCAGGTGATGAAGATTCATCGTATTTGAATTATCGTATTTCATCAATTATAAATTATCGCTAATATTTTGAAAATTGTTGATAAATATAATTCATATACATGTACATGTATTTGGGTCATATATAAGAGCACCTGCTATTCTGTACAAAAAAATAATACAGGTGGAAAACAAGCCATTGAATTGAAGGAGTTTACATGGCAATTATAGAATATTGTTAGAAAGGTATTCAGGTGAATTAAAGATACATTATGGGAGATTAGATAACAAGTTGGCAATTCTCACTATAATATTTAAAAACTAGATAATGTAAAGGCAATTTGCTGAAAATTTCAGTCAAATTGATCCACTATGAACTGAGAATTAAGACAATGAAATTTCTGTCTAGCCTCGATCATCATTACCAAATTCAGTACGATAAAAAGTCTTGATTATCCATTTATTGATTTAATCGTGAAGGGAAGTTATGCAATAAATCGGGTCATAATCCACTCAAGATCAAGAGTTGATTATGGTACAGATAAGTCAATTAATGTCTAATTGATAATTTAGTAACATTTCAGGCCTAACAAAATATCTGCAATAGGCAGATTTAGATCTTGCGTAATCTTTGTTTAATAGAATATGCATTTCTTACATTAAGATGTGAAAATGTTCAACAACAAAATTAAAAGTTTTACACCGGGTATTTTCTTTACTGGACATGTCATGTGACATAATGTGATGTTCATTTACAAAGCACGTCATGACATGCGTGGGCGCACGTTAATGTTTGTTTACATGTTTGCAAAAACTGACCTTAGTTGCATATGCAAACAGATAAAGGTGTTTAAACTGATGTTGTCAATGTGCAGCGAACATAAAGTTCCGCTGTACAGATCACTAAGTCTACCTGTAATTGAGATCAAACAAACAATTCACTTTAAGTTGTACCATTGTTTGTGGATTTAACAGCGGAAAAAATGTTAGCTAATTATTGGCTGAATCAGCTTTTGTACTAAACTTAAACTTCAGACATTTTAACGATCATGTCAAAAGTTTATTTGCAACCTTTAAGGGTGATTAGATCATAGATTGTTTGGTGCAGTGTTTTGAACTTAAAGATTTATTTAGATATAATTTAGGACAGTAGGGCATCCAGTGCACATGCACTATTAAAAAAAGTATAATGCTAAATATTCATGTTAAAGTGTGTATTAAATTTGTGACCGGTCTTGTCGGTCTGTGCAGCCATTTTCTGTATAGTTGTAGATGAGGTGAGTTTATGGTTACTTTGAATATCAGGCAATAGATATTTATCAACATGCACAGCCTTGGCTTTATTTTTAAAGATATTTCAGTTAAAAAAGGAAGATTTTTGTCATTTAATATAGGAAGATTTTTTTTATCATTTAAAATAGGAAAATTTTTATATTATAATCGGTTAAAGTAGAAAAATATTTTTGGTCAGTTACAAAAAAACAAAATTTCCATCTGTTAAGACTTTTTATCAGTGACTGAAAGTATATTTTTTATCAGTTTTTTTAATGGGTCATTTCGGGATGTTCCAAAGAATGTCAACGTCCAGCTCTGTTTGCAAACAGCCAAAAAAAAAGGACTTCAATCGAACTGTCCACTACAGCAGCAGATTAAACCTGAGCAGTGCTTAGACCAGGTGGGGTTCCCTTCAGCACCACAGGTAAAAAATTCTGAAATCATGGAACATCTGTTAAGTTTGTTATTTTTTACGTTGTATGTATAGAATTGTACGATAATTTAGAGCATTGAGAAGCCCTTGGGTCAGTTCTATTGAAGAAAGTGAGATCTCTGTTAAATCTAAAATGTTAATCAGTTATCTAATTGAAAGCAGGTACTTGCAAAAAATAAAATATTTTGATATACAGTATTGACATTCTGAACCGTCAATGTAATCTAATATATTGTAACTGTACCCATAGGGAGATTAAGGCCCTTGGGCATCTTATAATTTGAAAAAGAGTACTAAAAGTTTGAGTTTAGAGGACATGAAACTGTAAAAGTTAATATTGTACAATATTCATGTAATTGGGTAGAAACCTTACAAATGATTTGTCATGGATGGAGAAACCTAATTTAGACTATCCAGAACATTTTCGTGTTCGTGATAAACACATTTTTGAATTCTAATATTCCACACGTCTAATAAAATGAGATTAATTGATATTTATTTTGAGCTGTTCCTGGGTCACGTTTCTTTTGTTTCTAAAACTGAAACACTGATTAACCTAATTTTTGGAGTAAAGTAGACCCAATATCATATGTTTTGATCAGTAAGATCTGTCTAAGATTAAACTTGGTGTAACTGCAGGAGTATGTTGCAGGTTTTTGGTCAATAATATAATGCATGTGCTTTAGATCTTAAACCTATCGTTGACTCAAGTTATGTGATTTCCATTCCAAAGTTGTATTTTTTTTCCAACCCTCCAGTTTGTTGTCTCTTTGTCTCTCTGACTATACTATTAAGATCTTAGAACATTTAAATTTGATCCTTTATCCAAAATATGAGGTTCATCCTCAGAGCCTTTCTGCAGTGGCATTATCTACATTGGACATTATAAAAGACTACTGTACTGTAACGCCCAATATTCCAGAAAATGGAATGTGGACATACAGACAACAAAAACTTCCACAATGTTCTGGATAAGATCAACTTGTGGTGTGAAAGTAAACTATAAGATTTAGTTATAATGGATTGTCAATGAATTACATTTGTAGAAGGATTGACAGCAAAAACCACAGATTTGCCAAAGGTAACTATGTTATTTTGTATTAATTTCGTATCTGATGTAACTTCTTCCAGTTTGAGAAAGATGATGTCCATATATAAGGTATCCAAATAATCGACTATAAAATATATCTTAATTGTAATATAGTGGATAATAATGTCTGATCAGTCTCGTAGATGAAATCTTTTAAGATCTGGTAGCTTTGACAGGTAACCTAGACAACGTATGATTGTCATAAGATATTATATTTCAATAGTTCTATTGGTTTTAACACTAGATCTTTAACACACTTACAATTTTAAGTTCAAGTAGCCCATCTTCTTTAACAATGAAAGTCCTACTTCCACTCTGATTACGTTAGCAACGTCAAAATATTATTAATGGCTAAATAAATTGGTTAATACCTGTGAACACAAAAATGATTAAATTAGATAAGATATAGAACTCAAAATCTTGATCTCATTAATTTTACCCTCAGCTGTGATCAACTGAAAATTTTCTGCTGTAAGAGATTAAAGATACATTATAGGAGATAGATAACGAGTTGGCAGTTCTCACTATAATATTTAAAACTAAATAACATGAAGGCAATTGGCTGAAAATTTCATTCAAATTGATCCACTATGAACCGAAAATTAGCATGTGAAATTTCTGTCTAGCCGTATATATCATCATAACTAAAGTCAGTACGGTAAAAAACATAGTCTCTATTATCCATTTAATAATTAAATCGAGAATTAAAGATATGCAGTAAATCGAATCATAATCCACCAAAGATCGCAGGCTAGTGATGCAATCGAGAGTTGATAATGGTCTGGATATGTCAATTAATATCTAATTAATAATTTAGATATCATTTCAGGCCTAAAAAAAGACCTGCAATAGGCAGATTTAGCTCTTGCATAATGTATGTTTAATGGAATGAGTCTTAAATACGAAACAAGAAACTATGTGCCCTGATTGTAATAGTGAATGAAGGGGGGGGGACCACAACACAGACAATTACACAAGACAGACACCTCAAACAACAAATATCAAGTTAATGGATCCGAGGGCTAGTCGTACACATCATTTGCACTTTAGTGTCCCCTATCTGCAGCAATAGAAGCTTCAATTGAAACGAGAAAAAAATTAATAAGGGAAGTAACTCAAGAAGAAGGAGTGAAAATTTCCAAAACGTATTATGTACTACAGTGAGTAATGAACGTCTATGTGCTGCAAGAATTGAATAGAAAAAAATTGCAGCAGTAAAATAAATAAATTATCATAAAATGACAAATTTTATAAGAGAATTGTGTAGGTAACAGGGTCATAATAACCATGATATAAGTACATTTTATATAAGATGTGGATAAGATCAAAACTTCCAGAGATTGTAACCTGTTTTATTTGAAGACTTATGGTTTAAGGCCTTTTTTTGTTTTCAATCTTTTAGTGTTCATTGATTCTATCATAGAAATTTTTTTCGAATTCACAGGAAAGAAACCAACACATTTTTAGAATTCAATCTCTATGTTTCACTTTGTTTGTTTTGACTTAACAGTATGTATGTAGTTAGGTAAGCTTATCAATGCTTGCATTACATACTCTACATATCTTATCAGCCAATGAATAGGTCTGTAACAAGTAGATAGGGCACTAACAGCCTGTAATCTATTTATAGCTCAATGAATCAAAGTGGAAGATGTAAGCAGATGATGTTTGTGAAGAACTCCAGGAGTTTCCAAAATTCCTGAAATATTTCTTAGGTTATCTCACCGCTATCAGTCAGCCAATAAGAATCTTAGTGTTGTGATTTAACCAATGAGAAAGCAGGTTGTCCTAATATAGTTCCAGAAAGTTACGGGTAACCCTGAGAAAACATCTCTGAAATTATTGCTCGATGACATCACTTATTGTATTACCAGGTATACGTTCATGGCCATGCAACCTTCCAATCAGACACCTGCTACCTAAAATCTCATCCAATCAAGGCATTCGTAACTATGATTAGAAATGTACGGGCATCCCCAGGAAGGTTGTAGAAATTCCTTTGAAGTGATATCATGACTGGTAGGAAACCTCATTGTCAGTGTGTTGAGATTTGGATATTAACACAACAACTGAAGTCAAGTGGTTTGTAAAGTTATGTAATTATTCATTTTATCTTCATTTATCAAGTGACATCCTTTTATTATTTGTGTTGAACCGACCTACATGAAGTACATTTGTTGAAGGTGTGATCAGCTGATTATCGGAACTCACAGGTAAAAAACAAACTTTGATATATTTTGACAGATTTGATGTGTCAGTTATAGGTTTATGACATAAAGGTGACAGTTGCTTTGACAGAATTCATAAAAGTTTCAAAAGTTCATTTTCTGTGAAATTCTGAAATTGAGAGAAACTAGAGATTCAAATGTTGTATTTGAGGATAAGTTTGCAGATCAGCTCCATGTAATTGTTTTTATAAATGTCTTCATTGCTGCTGTAGTAATTGATTGTGTCTTGGAGATGGATTGTTTTTTATGAATTAATAAAATCACTTCAGATTATGGATTTGTCTTGGTCAGTAAGAATAGTAAGATGACTGTTGTTCTGTGACATATTGGGTGTCTGTTTTCTGATGAGTGGCAGTAGCCATTGCTCTGAAGTGCTTTCAGCCAAGTTACGGCTTATGCTTCGGAAATCAAGTTAAGTGAATATAGTGAAAGGTATTGTGCACAAGACAGAGTATAACTCAATACCGCTTATCATATTTTTACAATGTTAACTAGACAGACAATCATTAGTGTTCTTTAATTTTTCAAAGGGTTAAATATCCTATTGGCAAAGTTGTCTAATTATATGACTATTCAGTTATGTTTTAGTGTATTGTTATGCCATCAGATTAAAGGGAGATAACTGACTTGATTGATGAATTGACATTTTTTTTTTAGGCCAATTGAGAAATCATATTTAGTCTCAGGGCTCTTAATTGACTGTTTTCTGTTGTTTGCAGAAGTTTGATATATTAATAAGCAGATTGATAAAACTATGAACAGGTCACGATGGTTTCTGATATGGATCGGCTCAGTGTTACAAAAAGTACTTGTGGATTACTGACAGGTACTATTGTGGGAATATAACTGACATAAACATTCATGATTTTTTGTAATAATCATTGATATTATCAAAAAATATGATGTTCTACAAGGCAAATTTATGAAGATGCCTTATATTATTACTTGACCGACTTTCTTCTTAATTCCATGAAGAAATCTATATAGAATTGTAACAGAAAAGACCCAGGATATTATTGAAATATCCAAAAGATTCTCAGCTTGTTTCTGGACAATCATAGTTATCCATAGAGTCTTTTAAGTTAGTGCAAATATGTTAAATTCATTTATTACTTGAAGTTCATCACAACTATCTTTTATTGCATGACTTTCATTTTGATTGACAACTGTGCTGTATTGTGACATTATATAATAATAAGTGCATAAGGACTGCACTACATGCTAACAAAACCAAGAAGAGAAACCTGCGGACATAAGCTACACAGACATTGTAAGAAATATCCAATCAAGTGAATGGACCTGTGAACTAGACGGCACTGTAACAACTCAGAATGAAAAACAAACGCAACTGAATGGTGATTGTGGTAAGGGTAGTACACACAGAAGGGTATGCTTACTTTTTGTACGCCCACATGGAAATGTGGACGTATATTGCCGTCGCCCCCGTCCGTCCGTCCATCGTCCACAATTTCTTGTGAACGCACAAGAGGCTAAAGTTAATATCCGATTGACTTTAAATTTATACACAGTGTTTAAGGTCATGAGACGAAGAAGCCTGTTGATTTTCAGCAATATCTGATAATTATTGCCAGAGTTATGACCCTTGATCACTTTGAAAAATCTTGTGAACGCTCTAGCTGCTAAAGTTAATATCCGATTGACCTTAAATTTATACACAATGTTTAAGGTCATGAGATGTAGAATCCAATTGATTTTCAGAGATTTCCGATATTTACTGCCAGAGTTATGGCCCTTGATCACTTTGAAAAATCTTGTGGATGGTCTAGAGGCCAGAGTTAATATCCGATTGACTTTAAATTTATACACAGTGTTTAAGGTCATATAGAGAAGAATCCTATTGATTTTCAGAGATTTCTGATAATTACTGCCAGAGTTATGGCCCATAATCACTTCAAAAAATCTTGTGGATGCGCTAGAGGCCAAAGTTAATATCCGATTGACTTTAAATTGATACACAGTATTTAAGGTCATGAGACGAAAAAGCCTATTGATTTTCAGCGATTTCCCATAATTGCTGCTAAAGTTATCTCCCTTGATCACTTTGAAAAATCTTGTGACGCTCAAGAGACCAAACTTATTATCCGATTAATTTTCAATGAATTTTGATAACTGAACAGCTAAATCCATGATATTAAATGTTTTGTATACAGTACTAAATGTTAGCATGGGCCAGAACAAATTCTAATGATTTTCTGATAATTGCTTTATGAGTTGTTACTCTTAGTCAGATTTTAGTTTAGTGTAATATAAATGTTTCATTATCGAAAAAAAGTAAAAATATGCGACAACTCTTGTTGACTGCCCGGACGATTTAGCTGCTGTTGGCGTATGTTTTGTCTGGCTGTATAGTCGTTTGGACTGTATGGAAAACAGAGGTTCTGTGTACACATTGGCGTGCACGTAAAACATCACTTGACATTTGGAAGAATAAAACTGTAGTGCCGCTGTCCGGGCAAAATTTCCGTCATAGCACACTGTATGGCGTATACCCGTCTTCAATAGCCCAGTTCGAAGCAGAACAGTAGGACGTTAAACTCTATTTCATTTCATCTGTAAATACCATACCTTCATCATTAGCCTTTTTGTAAGATCTTAAACTCCATTTCATTTCAGTAATATCCTTGCATTTTGGGTCATAATATATTTCATCTTCAGTGTGTCAGTGTCATTCAAAGCATGATTTTTCATAGTTAAATGACTTAATTGTGAAATCATGTGTTCAATTTGGCTAAATCAGTATTTGACCACGTTAATCCGATTGATACGTCTTGTATGTGGGGTGGAGTTTTATTGTGTTGGATGTACCATTGGCAGGTGGTTTGAAAGTTCAACAATAAATGTGTAATCCTCCTCCATAACACAATACTATTCCTCTAGAAGGCTGGTATTGTTAAATGTTATATATCATGATATAACACCACATAACCAACGACCCCTGACCTCATTCATTTAACTTATCTCCAGTCTCTGTTACATCATGAGGTCACTGTGAACTGTTAAGGTCATGGGTCAAAGTTCATGTAGTACTGATATGATCAGCTGTTTCGAGTGAATTTATTAACTTGGTGGTTGTAATTGTGAGTATTTTTGTGTTGTAGATAATCAAAGGAAAAAGCTTGACTCTCGACAGTCACATCAAAACTGTGTTTAGTTTCCTGATCTTGAAGATTAAGTTTTAAAGAAACAAAGTGGCAAAAACATCTACTTTAAAACTTGTTTTGTTCACAGAGAATAAAATGGGTGGAGACATTTTGAACTATGTGATATGGAGATATCAAGTGTCCTTCTTTCATTGCTTCTAATTGTAGTAAATTATTTCATTCAGAACGGACTTAATATTTTAAGGATTGGCTTTCTAGGTGATTATTTTTATATGATATGGAGTTGAAATTTGGGCCCCCGCCCAGGATTATTTCAGATTGTAGGCCTATAAACGTTTAAATCTGTCAGTTAAATAACAATGACGTCTGTTGGAACTAAAAGGGATATGACACAAACAACGTGATATGAGGTTAACCACGCATAGCGAAGAATAAACTTAAAGTAGGTTTTTAGGTAAAGAAAATTGCTTTTATTTCACTAGCCTGATAATTACAATACTAGTAACAGCTGGACACTCTGGTTTCTGGTTTCACAATAACATAGTTTTCAAGAATGGGATGATTGAATGAAACATTCTTAAGTCAATATATATGTCACATGTGTGTTTATGTCTAAAAGTTGGTAAAATACTCCCAGGAAGATTTTTCAAATTGGACCCACAATTATTGTTTACTGCTGTCCTTTCGTTTGCTACTTTATATGTATCAATTTTCAACTAGAAAAAGACTTCTTTTTTTTTGAAAGGTGATTTATCTGCAGTGACAGTCCAGTTATTGGCCTAATAAGCGAATTATTGAACTAAGATTGAACCATATGTTAGTTTGTATTGAGTGGATGTTAAACCAAATTTCTCTCTCTGTAGTATAGACATTTTCTCCAACAAATTTGTTGTTATTGGCCTTATTGCTGTGTTTATTACAGGTTTGCACTGGTTATACTGGTCAATAAAATTAACCTATATCAGACCAACATCTCTTCATTCAGCTTTTCTCTCCACAACTGGTCGTTTGATGTATTAACGGTCATTTACTTGACCGCTAGATCAATACCACCATGTTTAAAAGGACAGCAATGTTTAACCATGGTTCAACTATTGACAGGGGAAAAGGCTTTCTTAAAGGGGGGTCATTGTCCAGATCCATTCACTTGATTTGATATTTGTTGTTTATTTCTCTCAATGTCTGTGTAGTTTGTCTTGTCCACGGGTTTGTCGTATCGGTTTTGCTTTTAGAGTAAAGCGTTTCTCCTACACTTACTGTTAGTTTAGCTTCTCGATTTTGTTAGGAAAAGAAAATTTCTTTCACCTGTTCCTATATCGATATATTTAATAATTAGAAATCTCATGAATGATTTATCAGTAATCAGAGTTTACAAATAGATGTGTTTAGAATTAAAGTGATCCAGCTGAATGTCGTTTTCTCGTTTAGCCTGAAGGTTCTATTTATAACAAATGAACCGTTAGAAAAAAAAAATAATTATATTCTTTAACAATAATGGCATTGGATGGTATTTATCCTATCACTTTTATTTGTCTTGATTGATATTGATTTTGTGAATAAATCTTTCCAGATGAATAAATGGAATAATATTCACTTTGTAATATGATGACACAGCCATGACCTAAATAGAGTGTCTGTCATAATTTATAGAGAGGTATTTTAATTCCTTGAAATTGATTAGGATGAAGGGCACAGCCATGACCTAAATATTTTCATTCATAATTTATAGAGAGTCTATTGGAAGTAAAAACAAGTACGATCGTACTAAGGAATAGGAATTGACCATGTTGTTGGATGAAATCCAATAATCTAATTCACCAAATCAACACACAATTGTTCAAAGAACAAGCACGCCAATTTTCATGTCAATCGGACTTGAATTGACCGAGGCTTACACTTTTTCGAAGAGTGTCACCCGGCCCAAGAACAAGATGATTATAGTCGTTAACAACCAGTTCCTGGTCTCCTGGTTCAAAAAAATGATTAAGAAGGAGGGCACTGCCATGACCTAAATATGGTGTCATTCATAATTTATGGAGAGGCATAATTGGAAATAAAAAATATGATTAGGATTTTAACTAGATAAGAATGGTTCAGCCATTTAATGAATTAATTTAAAATTGAAGAAGCCAGGTTAAGTTTCGAATATACCAGTTCCGAGGTTACAATAAAAACAATCAATGCACTCATCTTGTCAAAACTACAAACAGTGATAACTTGGCTCGGAACAGATTAATCTGAATAAAATTTTCAATATTTTCACTTTGCATTATCTATTTTTGAACTATTATAGCAAGAATGACCAGATCTTTATCTAAATCTTTAAGAACTAGTTTTATCAGAATGTCATATTGTGTCTACTGATAAACAATGGGCATGTTTTCCCTGACATCAACTGTAAACCGAAATAAAAAAAACTACCTGAATGATTGACTTTAGCGTCCCTTTAATGATTATTGAATGATTAGAAGAGTATTAAATCAGTATTGACATCCCTTTAAGTTAAGATGGGTATGACCTAAATGTGGTTAATAGTAGTATTGGATCGTCTCATTGACAGTGGCAGGAAGGTTGAACTGTCGACCACAGTTCTACGATATTATATTGATCTTTTTCAACATTCTATGTAAGGTAACCAGTCAGCTGATATGTACATGTATTCAGGTCTCGACATTCATCTAGTAAAGCTTCCACTCTTATAACCATAGTTGTCGTTGTCGTGTCGGCATATCATATCGACATAACGTGGACCAACGGTACGCAGTGTCTCTCGAAGTTCACTAAGAGTCGAATCAGTTTAAACAAGCCAATATGCATGTGTTGCCTCTCTCAAAGATTTGACTTTGTCATATTTCTTTTTGACTGCAGCACTTGTTGGCTTGAAACTGTGATTTGAATGACATGTCGTCAATAGCTATGAGACTCTACTAACCAGTTGAATAATATAAGTATTATATAGTTTTCTGGTATTGATTAGTTTGACTATAGACCAACTGGTGTAATTATCACATTATTACTTAATCAAGGACATGTTATTGTATTTTCGTTGACAATCTGCTTTGAATAGGGTGTTTGTTTGTGGCTCACCAAGGAACAGTAGAATAATATTTACATCCGATGTTCTGGGGTTAACAGCTTATTGATATGTAAGTAATTTTGTATTTGTTACGTTTATTAAACATGTATTATGGAAGAGCTAAATCTGCCTATTGTAGGACTTTCTTTAGGCCTGAAATGTTATCTATTTTATTAAATAGACATCAATTAATTTATCCAGATCATAATCAACTCTCGATGCTATATTTACTGCTCAACTTTCATTCATGATTTAATCATGAAATAGAAACTCGAGACTATGTTTTAAATCATATCGACCACTTTAGTAATGATGATTGAGGCTAGGCCAAAAATTCAATCGCTAAATTCTCAGTTTAGAGTTCATCAATTTGACTGAAATTTACAAGAAATTCCCTTTGCATTATCTAGTTTTTAACTATTACAGTGAGAACTGCCAGCTCTTTGTCTGATCCCCCCATAATGTATCTGAAATAATTTGAATATTGTGTATCACTTACCTGTTGCACATGTTGATAATTCTACCTGAAATCTGTGCCATATTGATATTTTTCACCTTCACACAGTTCCGACACTCACTGTCTGGTGAAGTTGAATGATTCATTAAGAAGAATGACTGTATTGTAAAATAGAAAAAATAAGTTTTATATTTCATCGTTAATTATTTCTTGAAATAGGATATAAATTATAATTGATATCAAAAGATTTTCTGAACTTACAAAATTAGTAAGTGGTATCAACTTACTGGAAGCTGAAACTTATTTTATTGTATCGAAAAAAACATTGTACAATAAAAAAGGATTTACGAAAGTTATAACAATTTAAATATAGGTGTTTTGGGATGGGTAGCATGCATTGTCATGTGCACAACACTTGTCATCACTTTAATTTTAGAATCAAATCCATTGGGTGATAGATAACCTTGATGCATTTTCCACCATGTTTACACGTAGCTACAAACATTTCTGTGAACTTGACAAGTGACTGAGAAATGGTATGCTCATTGACTTTCTAGGACATATTATTAATTAATTACGTAGCTTACAATTTTGCATTGTGCGTTTATTCTCAAACAGATTGACAACTGTAGAAGTTATGTGCAGGAAATATTTTTATACGCCTACATTGAAATGTGCTTCATAATTGTCCTCACTCCCTACCTATCTGTCTGTCTTGTAACTTACTAAATGTCTATTTAATAATTTATATAACATTTAAGACCTATAGAAAGACATGCAATAGTCAGATTTAGCTCTTGCATAATGCATGTTTTAAGGTATCAGAAAAATATTGTAAGTAATTTCATCTTATATAACAACATCAAATAGAAATTTTTTAAAATGCTGATGTCATTACAAAATAAATCATTTTAATGGTTGATATCTGTTAAAGGATTCATTTTTATACGCCCACATAGAAATGTGGACGTATATTGCCGTCGCCCCCGTCCGTCGCCCCCGTTTATCCGATTGACTTTAAATTTATACACAGTGTTTAAGGTCATGAGACGAAGAAGCCTATTGATTTTCAGCAATATCCGATAATTACTGCCAGAGTTATGACCCTTGATCACTTTGAAAAATCTTGTGAACGCTCTAGAGGCTAAAGTTAATATCCGATTGACCGTAAATTTATACACAGTGTTTAAGGTCATGAGACGAAGAAGCCTATTGATTTTCAGCAATATCCGATAATTACTGCCAGAGTTATGACCCTTGATCACTTTGAAAAATCTTGTGAACGCTCTAGAGGCTAAAGTTAATATCCGATTGACTTTAAATTTATACACAGTGTTTAAGGTCATGAGACGAAGACGCCTATTGATTTTCAGCGATCTCTGATAATTATTGCCAGAGTTATGGCCCTTGATCACATCAAAAAATCCTGTGGATGCTCTAGAGGCCAAAGTTAATATCTGATTGACTTTAAATTTACACACACTGTTTAAGGTCATGAGACAAAGAAGCCTACTGATTTTCAGCGATTTCAAATAATTACTTCCAGAGTTATCTCCCTTGATCACTTCAAGAAACCTTGTGACGCTATATAGATGCCAAACTTATCATCCGATTGACTTCTGATTGATACACAGAGTTTAAGGTGTTGAAACGAACAAGTATTTTGATTTTCAATGAATTTTGATAACTGAACAGCTAAATCCATGATGTTAAATGTTTCCTATACTAATTGTTAGCGTGGGGCAAAACTTTATAAAAAGCAAACAAATTCTAATGATTTTCAGATAATTACAAAATGAGTTGTTACTCTTAATCAGATTTTAGTGTATAACAAATGTTTCATTCCCAAAAAAAGTAAAAATATGCGACAACCCTTGTTGACTGCCCGGACGATTTAGCTGCTGTGGGCGTATGTTTCGTTGCCTGGCAACCTATCTTCATTAACTTAATATCATCCAAAGTTGGGCTTCTGACATCCAATATTTTAAAAGACAAAATGAAAATTTTGAAATTGGCACACCAATTGTGTGCCAGAATGCTTTCAAGTGCCAGTTATATGAAGCAACTCAATGAACAAGTATAAAGATATCCTATATATGGGAATACTTACCCGTGTAGACTGGAATAGCCAGTTACTATTTAAAATCTCATTCAATTCAGACTTATGGCATATTTTGGCAATCATAAACGATTAGAAATAACAGTAAAAACAGAAACAATTGAATGGAAATCAGTTTTTATATATCCATATTACTTTATTTGTGTCCATTTTTAGGTGTCAAAAAATAGCGATTTAGCCCCTTCAAATTGGAATATCCTCTGTTTTAAAAAATTAAAATTATTAAGTTTGTTTTATAAAATATGCTGGTAGTGTATCCGTTCTACTGTTTGACATGGGTTTCCTGATAAGAGAGAATGTCAAATATTCAAGAATATAAAATATAGATATATTCATACATATAAATCTAAAGTATTTGATAGAGTTTTGGATGAATTCCTAAATCAGCTTCTTGATCTGAATTCAGTATAAAAGATCTCACTGACAATTTATCAATGTCTTAATATAAGAGGCCCTCGTGCCGTGTGTACTTGGTTTTTCTCCGGGTACTGTAAGTTCATGTACCATTTTATTCCTTACTTCCATTTGGCATTATGCCGCTTCATATCTTCGCTTTTGAATTGCACAGACTTATATAAATTTGCGAGATTTTCGAGAAAGTTACTTGGTATGTTTCACCTAGAACCAGAAAAAAAAACTATGGTGTTTTCACTATTATACCTTGGACATCAATTCGGTTGGAGAACAATTGTGTCATTGCCTGGCAAACTATTTATTCTCAATGTATGTTGCATAATCAGTTTGTATGATGAAATTTCCGACTCTCGATTGATATGATCAGATATGGGCACTCCTAGGATATTCAAGGATGGGTTTTGTAAGGATAAATCGTGAAGTTACCTATGTGTGTATTAGGGGTGTAGTATAGGGATGATACTTTTACATGACAAGGAAACTCGAACCACCTACGCATTATATAACGTACAAACAGTGTATGGGTGGACAGATGATTCAATGCATGATGAACATTTTTATGACAGTATACTTATATAGTGTAGTAGGTAAATTTTCTGAACCCTTTCGTGATCATCAAATGCTTGAATAGATAACTCTTGACGTACTTGTTTCATTCATTCTGGAAATATTTTACTATAACTGAGTTGGTTCATTATTGAACTGCTTTACAAACTTCTTGGTCCATTACCTAGATCAGGAACCAAATGTCTTCACTGAGGAGGTTATATGTGACCCGCTCCCACAAAACCAGACGCTTCATTTTGTACTATGGGCACAAAAGCATAAACTGCATGCCTTCTTGTTACTATTAGTATTAATGAGCCATACTCAACTCCAGATGATACGACAAATTTAAAAAGAATTGGATTTTTGGAAAGCTTAACTGTAGACTATTCAAATACATGTATGGTGCCAGCTCTATTTTTATAAAAATGACCATCCGTCTGGTTTTGAGGGAGCGGCTCTCATATAGTAAGACAAGATGAAACTGTAACATTGTAGGTGTATTTGTACAAACAATTCATTTCTTTTTGATAAAAAAAGGTTTCATGTACGCTTGCAGGTACACTTGGCCAACACCATCTTATTCACCTTGAAAGGGCATTCACCTCATTTGACAAGACATTACAGCTGGAGGGAAAATATAAAATAGAAAAAACAATTAAATGTATGAGACAATAATAAATTTGTTTCCTTTCCTGGCGTGTCTAAGTTGGAAATTTGATGCATAAATAACGTTTTTATTCAAGTCACATTTACTTTTTAAGGTGTGGCTGGAATAATGAATGTCAAGGTTAAGTCTTTTGCTGATAATTTTGAAAGAAGTACCGGTAATATTTTGAAACTAAACGTACCAAGTATTAGTTTCATTGTACTGTAGAAGAAGCAGAATTCAATTCTATAATGTCTCAAGGTCACTAAAAATGGCAATTTAAGGGCACATTATTTCAGGATGAAAAGCAAATTTAGAGCTTAAACAAAGAAATGTAGTCCTACTCTTACTAAAATCAAAAACGTAATTTACTGCCATCTGAAGTCCATCACTGCCATCTTTATTTTCTTAGACGTAATAGTTAACAACTGAAGTTCTCATTTCTGTTTGTCAACATCAGGCTCCAAAATGGAAGTGCTTAAGATGGACTTCTGAACAATAACTATCGATCATACCCGTCTTCAATAGCCCAGTCAGAGTAGGACTTTAAACCCTATTTCATTTAATTTTCCTTCAGATTAAATATTCCCTTCAGATTATAGTACAAAGGTACTGTATTGTAAATGTTAATTTAATGTAGAAGAAGAGTTTAAAGATGCAGTATGTAAGATTTAGATAAAGAGCTGGACGTTCTTAAAGTTACATTATGGGAGATAAGATAAAGAGATGGCAGTTCTCACTATAATAGTTAAAAACTAGATAGTGTAAAGATAATTTGCTGAAAATTTCAGTCAAATTGTGATTCACTATTAGCCGAGAAAAAAGCGTTTGAAATATTCACATAGCCTCGGTCATCATTACTCATCATTAATATAAACAGCATAGTCTCGATTATCCACTTGATTGATTTAATTATCAACGGCCATTAAGCGGCATATAAGAATTTAATCCGCCAACATCGAAGGCTAGCCTTGACATAAAGAGTTTATTATGGTCTGGATATGTTAATTAATGTCTAATTGATTATTTAGATAACATCTCTGGCCTAAAGAAAGACCTGTAATAAGCAGATTTTGCTCTTGCATAATGCTATTTTAATATGATAATTCAAAAATAGATAAGGAAAAGTGAATGTTTTGAAAATGTTATTTAAATTATTCTGAGCAAAGTTATGGCTGTTTGAAGATAAAATGTCATTATTGTAGCAATGATACTTGACAACTAGGATTTGTCCATTTTAAGTCTCATGGATGCTTAATCCATTTAAATCTTGGCTATCCGATGTTCTAGAGAGTTGATTATAGGTTTGTCATGTTAATAAATGTCTAAATACATTTGAAACCAATTTGACCTGTATGCAATGAGCAAATTTAACTTTTACATAATGCATATTTAGTTTAAATTACCATGATAGATAAAAAGTAACAAATCACTGACACAATAAGTACTTAAATAATAATTTACAGACACAGAAAACTATTGGGGATGTGTATAATTATTATTTCTATCTTTATTAAAAATAGCTGCTCCTACACATTGATGTACATAATAAAAATATCTTACATATCACATTATATATTGAATGGATACATTTATTATTTTTTCTAGCAGCATGCTAATAAGTATTGTTATATGCCTGACATTGATCAACTTAACAGACGGCAGTAGTCTTTATCAATTAGTCTTTTTTAAAACACATATTCATGAATCAATGTGATATAATTCTTCTTTTATACCAGCATACCAAATGCTCTTACAAAGATTTGTCCTTTGAAAAAGAAAAGTCATTAATTTCCAGTTTAGATAATGCCAAAGACATTATAAATTGATCAAAATACGTGAGGAATTCCACTATAGACTTTATTAATTGAAAAACATCATCCAGACTCTTGGCAATCTTCCTGACCTTAACATAGATTTGATAGAAAGATTAACCAGTGTTATTTGACTAACCTCACTAATCGGGGAATCTTGCTCCATTTCGATCTGAAGCCAAACATAAAACCTCACTCAGTCAGTTAACTAGGTACGGTATGCTGCTTGTGAATTATGGGAAAGGTGTATCCCAAAACAAGGAAATTCCTTCAGGCTAATAGGAAATAATTCTTCTAAAACATTTATATTCAGTAAGTTTTCATGATTAATTTTTATAATAAAAATAGAATAGTATACATCAAATACTTCTCAATTGTTTTACTGGGTTTTTTCATTTTTTAATTGCTTACCTGGTAAAATTAAAGAATGAAGATGGAACGGATATATGAACAAATGAAAGAATTAATGAACGAAGAAAGTTATTAAATGATATAACTTAAGACACTGGCAGAATGAATACGCTACATATGTAGGTGAATGAATGGAAGAATGAAATAGTGACATTAATTAACATATCAAGACCATAATCAACTCTCCATGGCATCGTTAGCCTGCGATATTTAGTGGATTCAAATATGTTTTGTGACGTATGATTTGACATAAAAAAGGATATTCAAGACTTTGTTTATTATCGTACCCACTGGAGTAATGACATCGAGGCTTGCCTAAAGTTGAATCGCTAATATTTTCAGCATATTCTGTTTTCATTATCTTTTTTTAAAACTATTATAGCGAGAAATTATGTCCCTTTAATAAATGGAAAAATATGAGAGAATAATATGTTGAATGGAAGGGTGTTTATTATTAATAAACAACGAATAGAAGTATGAATGGAGGAATAATATATTGAATGATAGAGTTGATTAATGAATGGAAGACTGAAATAGTGAATGGAAGACTAAAATATTGAATGGAAAGGGGTTTAATCATGAATAGAAGTATGAGTGCAAGAATAGTAAATTGTATGAATAAGATAAAAGAGTTAAATCGTGAATGGAACAATAAATAAATGAAAGTATGAATAGAATAATGAGCATTAAGTCATGAATGGAAAAATAAATAAATGAAAGTATGAATACTTTAGTGAGAGTTATGTTATAAATGTATAAAAAAAATAACGAAGAGTTATTCACCCTGATGATAAAACAAAAAAGATTGAATGCAGTCAATTATAGGCTCTACTAATTAGATTTAAATCAATAAAATTGTAATCTGTATCAGTCATTTACCTCCTAGCATACTGCATGACGTGTGCTCAGTAGGTGCAGAAAGTTTCGATATGTCAAACCCCATTTTGTTTTATTCCATTTTTATAACAACTCATCTAATGTATCGGTGTCTGGGGTAAAGAACAGCAATCCTATTGATGGAAAATATGTGACCTGAATATGTAAAGTGTTGTCGTATTTCTGACATTAAAATTATACAGAAGGAAAAAATGAATTAGTTTTCTCCATTATCATTCAGGGAATACACCAGTTTGACACAGACGGACATTAAAATTCGTGAAAATCTGTTTAAAGATGCATGATGTTAGAATTCAATGAAGAGCTCACCGTTTTTTCTATAAAATTCAAAAATAGAAAATGAAATTGAATATATTGGAAATTCCGGTAACATTACTTTATTCTGTGCAAAGTTAGGAATGTTTGAAGTTTTGACAAAATGTAGTGTACATTTTTTATTAAGTCTAGATTATCTATTTTATGTTTAAACTCTTAAATGACTGCAGTGTCTACTTAAAATCAGAGCCATGTTAATAAATCATTAAATAATAATTTATTTAACATTTGAAGCCAGACAAAAGACATGCAATATTTAGGTCTTACATAATGCCTCTTTAATTTATATCAACTACTGGAAGAACAAATATACAAAACACAATATGCGGGAATATGATTATTTATCAGAGGTTTTTTTTACTGCTACATGTAAGTAAAAAAAAATTGTATTCCATAGAATTGTGTCTTGTTTATTTTCATTTGAATTACTAAATTCCATAGAAACAATTCAATTAAGATGGACAGAAAATGAGTGGATGAGTAAATGAATGAAATAATCATGAATGAATATTATAAAGCACTGCAGGGTACTTTAAAACCTGTTCCAAATATGTAACTGATATAAAAATAACTTTAGAATGTGTGAAACTGATAGGATAAGAGCATTGAAATAATAAACTGATGCAACTAATAAACCTAAAAATAACCAGTTTTATTACATTCCATTAGAGAGATATTAAAAGCCAAAATTAGTCTGAAATTAGACCGTTCCGTATTTAGCCAGGAAGATAGGAAAGTCAAGGAGATATCATATAGGATTTAACAAAAAATGAGATTTAAAATGTATTCAATGGATTAAAATATAACAATGTATGTGTATTTATCGCTGATGTAGTAACCTTAACGTAATAGAACACGGCTGCATTTGTAAACCTCTTACACAGAAATAGTCGTCTGCTAACACATCGATAGTTTATTGATGACGATATTGACGTATTTTATTAATGAGACGGATAGTTGTAAGCGGAGGGTGAAAAATATCCTTTGATTAGAGTTGTTTAAAAATAGATACTCGGCGACTCAAATAACGGTAAATTTTTATTGAATTAAACGCAAGTTGCGGGTGAAACTATTATTGGAGTGATATACGTCAGTGGGTGACGTATATTTATGGATTGACCTAAACTATAGGAAGTGGAAACGAGAGCTGATGTCGTATGTTGTCATTACAACATAGAATGGTTGAGCTAGCGGCCGCATTGTTACCGAGTAACTAGGTCTTCGTATCTCCTTAATCATTCATTTCCTCAATAGTACAAAAAACACTGTAATTGAAAGATAATTCTTTAATTGTTTCATGTCTATTTTGGGAAAAGAATCTCAGCAAATTTCAGTTATTGAAACATTCATTGCCGTAACCGTCTGCTGTTTCATGAGTTTGGAAAGTTCAAGAAAAGATTGAAAGAGATTTAGAAAATAGAATAGCGTCTGTGTCAGTAATTACATTATACTTTGAATGAATGAATTCTATTTAAATATATTTCTGTAAATGTATTCAGGTAAAAATTATAATAGGTTATGTCTTGGACCGTTATATTTCTTTTGATTACCTTAATTCCTTTGAGATTTTTCTGTCTGCTGTTTTACTTTCATTTTTATATGCAAACATTTCAGCCATTTTGTATTTAATTCTTCATCCCTGAAGAAGTTAGTATTTTTACTGAAGAAAGGTTGAATAAAATGGGGATATTTGGATATTATATTATATTTATTATATTGTGTATCAACTTATTTGATTTTCATATCAAATGCATCATTTTGGCTTAAGTAAAAATTGATGCTATTAAAGCGTCTATAATTGATTTGTTACCAGTTTCCATTGGAAGTTTGTTTCCGGGCAATATTTCCCTCATAGCACACTGTATGTGGTACATCTGTTTTTATTAACCCAGGCAGTGCAAAAGAGTCATTTGTTTCGATTACTGGGTACATCAGGCGTACAAATGGACCCAATCTTCCACCTTCAATTTATTTGAGAATTTAGTGTTATGTACAAAAATATAAATGAGGAATGTTTTGCTTTGTGTATCTAAAGATTAAAGCAAGATTTTAGGGGTTTAAAATGAACCCATACTCCACATGTCCTTGACACCTGTACAGGATTCTAATTCTGTGAATGTCTCTCTCTTTGGTGATGACGTTTTAGGAGGGAGACCAATAGAAAAATCATGGCAGGTTTTGATTATTCCTAAGTCATTTGAACATATTTGAGCCCTAATTTCCCTTTGTCAGTGGTACAGGATGAAGGACCTGGCAAGTTTTGCTGGACAGAGGGCCTGGAAAGTAGTGCAGGACGGAGGGTCTGGCAAGTGGTGATGGATGAAGGGCCTGGCAAGTGGTGCTGGATGGAGGGCCTGGCAAGGAACACCATCTAGTTAGTCAAGTAGGACCCGAAAAATGAGGTCCTGTTTAGATTTTGGTGTGCACAAAAAACTGTCGACAATTGGTATGCGATTGCTGTCCAGACCAAATTTCCCTCAAAGCACACTGCATGACAGATGCCTGTCATTAACCCTGTTGAGCTGGAAGGTGGGATTTTAACTCCATTCCATTCACTCTTTTACATGTTATCATTGCATTTTATTCTAAAATAGTAAGTGCAGGAGGACCGCACTACACGCAAAACAAAAATTTACAAGATTAACCTGCGTACAAGACAGAAAACAGACATTGCAAAAAAAAAAAAAAAAAATTAACAAATATTTGAATGGATCCGGGGGCCAGCCGTAAGCGTCCACTGCGCTGTACAGTCACGGGCCTGTTATGGTACAGACTTCACTAAAAATGATTTGCAAAAAAAAAAAATATATAACAGAAATAATCGACCGATCTTGACAGTGGTCGTCTCTTCAATGGCGATAGTCTGCCAGTTGACGTTAGATGTTAGAACGTCAAACAATTTCAACAATAAGGGCGATAATCCAGATAGAATCTCGGCTGAAATAATAAGTGTAGTGAGCAAAAAAAATAAAAAATTAACAAATATCGAATCAAGTGGCCAGCTGTAAGCGTCCACTGCGCTGTACAGAATGTTTAATTATAAGATATTCGCATTGACACACAAATTGTGTTTATTTATTCCATTAAATCACCTCTCTTAAAAATTTATTTTACACTGAATTGTAATAATCATATATTATGTGGTATTAATTGACTTGATAAAGAGTAATATACATGTAGCCTCTATTATCAAGTTCATGGAGATCGTAATTATACAGTGTATAGTATTTGATGATTTGCACTTGGTATATTATCAGTGTTGCCATGTATATGACATAATGTCTATATTTATATGATATCTACATATCCCATGATATAAGTAATATTATGCTATATACCACCCTGTTATTATTTCACATTTATCATATGAACACATTTTGCATTAATTATTACTCTGAAGGAAATGTAATATGGTATCAGTTCAACATAAACACAGGTTTCCATCCATTCCCCCCTAAGTTTTAATAAAATGAAACAGGGTTAAAACATCAGTGGGTGAGAAGTTGGTTCGATAACCATGGAGGTCCCCGTGTTTGATCCCTTTATCGGGCCACAAAATTATCAGGATTTTCCGAGGTGGTTCCTCCTTATCTGTGATGCAGGACCGAGGCCTTGGCAAGGGAAATGTATAGTCATTCGGATGGTATGGGAAACAGAGGTCCTGTGTAACAAATCTGTGCCATACTAAATGACAGGCACCAGATGAATTGTGTCTGACAAAGTCTGAATTTATGCTGACAATCTCTGTGACAAATGCCATATTTTCAGGCTTGCCCCACTGCTAAAATAAGAAAGTTCAAGTCCAGTCCTGATCATCTAGTATCTATTACCGCTATGTTGTGTATGCAGTAGTTATCTTCCCATCTTCTACGCTAAAAATAAATCACCTGTACTTAGCCTGAAAAAATATGAATCATATCGAATACAAAAAAAACCCCCCAAAATATTGGCTTGATCATTAGTTTGGTTACAATAAACTATGAAGCGTTTACATAATTTGTCAGAGATTTGCTGCAAGGTATTCTCATTCAAATTGACGTGTTTTGGCAATGGTGAACATTCTCAATGCATTATTGATGTGGACATTGACGTTTGCCTTGATGCATCGATGCCTATAATTTTACTTGATATGGACATTGCTATAAGCAGTTTGATAATCCAACTAGCAAATTTTTGCGATTGTATGTTGAAATTTTAAAAGATAGTCCCATTTTTTATATCGGTGAATCAAAAAAAAAAAATTGCCCAGGAGTACCCATCTGCATCGTTTCATGGTGCATCTCCTCTTTCTCGCACTTTTTCTCCTTTAAGATTTCTGTATTTATTATATTGATGACAAACATAATCCTTGAGTGTCATTTAACGATTGTGAACATTAAAAAACACAACACAATTTATATGGAAAACAATCACTGGTTTATACACAAATAGCACAATGTTTCGACAAGTATTCAACAAATGGTAAGAGAATACTTGTCGAAACGTCTTGCCATATGTGTATAAGTCAGTGATTGTTTTCCATATAGATTGTGTTGTGTTTTTTATTATATTCATATTCTTGCACAAGAATATATTTATTGTGAGTTAATATGAAGCGTCCATCTGTGAAACATGTAATGCATTGAATTAAATAGTGTGGCCTATTACTCATACATGTGGGGCAGAGAGGCGAAAGAATGATGGAGCTTTTATTTACCAATTCAACATTCACTGACTGACTGGCTGGTTGGCTGAGGGGTTGGTGTACTCTATGAATCTTCTCTCTCTCATACCAATACATCTTGTCATTGGTATTGGTCTATTGAGTTGAAAGTTAAAAATAGACCAACCCACTTACCCGGCCAGCCCATCAGCTTTTACTTGTCTCACTCACAACTAAAGCACATGCTTGCTTTATAGCCTAGTCTGTCTGTCTTATTTTGTCACTTGCCAAAAATGGCAACTCCACGATAGAGTAGTAGAATTAACCAGCTGTTTACTAGAGCAAGCATTTTACCCACAAGTTAGCCTAGAAATAAACGAAAAGCAGGAGGACCTAAGTTGTTTAGAGTAGTGTGTATAGGAAGAGAGTTGAAATAGTGTAAAATTTGGAGCGGATATATACATATTTATATATATTGGAGAGTTATGATTTGTAAAGTTGAATATAATACATGGATTGTACCGGATAATGTAGAAGTATTATTGATTCTGTTGAGCGCATGAGACAGATCCGTTACGTAGGTACAGTATTTATATATTATTATATATATATGGGAGTGTGTAGTGTAATACGATTGTATGTATTAAACTGTGATATGTTGTGCGACCTATATATATATATATATATATATCATATTGTGTAGTTACACACTTTAGGCAGTTCAGCAACCATTGGTAAGTGTAAATAGTTTACTATTTCTTACTAAATTCAGTGTGTTAGGCTCATATTTTGTTAGTATTATGATTGATTAAGGTTTGTTACATATGGGAAAACCAAAGATGACTTTTTCTTTAGAAGTCCAAGAAATTTGAATGATTTCCTCAAACAACATTTTATTTCATGTAATATATACGCTGACATCAGCTTCTATATATGTAAAATGTTATCACTACGAGTAGAGTATTTTCAATGGGGGCTGACATATTGCTGACTGAAGTTAAAGTGAGGTTTGAAGACTATTGTTGGCACTTTTAAAAGTTAAATTATCATGAATGTTTGGACTGCATCTGATGTTATGATTAGCTCCAAGAGTTATTCTGTAGGTTGTATAGTACAAGACAACCCCACTCCTCATCCCTAGAGAAGGTATGTTATATCTGGTGTTCTTGAAAGAGAAAGAGAGAAACAGAATTTAACACATTCTCAACACCAACTAGGTCATTTTGGGACTGACATATTGAAACTACGCAACTTGACTCAATGACAGACGTTGTTGTTTCACATGTTAAACCGCTCATTGATAACTTGATTTATAAGGTGAATGAACAACACCGTGTGTGTTAAGATTGTAAAAATGAAAATATATATATGATAGTAATATAATGAACTTAAAGAGTGCCTCTATTCCAATAGACATTACAGCTCCTTGGAGTTAAACTAAAAGTAACCAAATTCACATTTAGCAACAGATTTCATTATCAAATTCCTATTTGATTCCAATAGGATTTAGGGGGGTTGGATGGCCGAATGGTTAGCATGTGCAGGTTGTATCACAAGGCCTGTCATTGAGTCAACTGGCGTGGTTTCAATTCCCCGGTTGTATGTGACAAGGAGTAGTGTTGCCTGTCCAGCCTCGTGGGTTTTCTCTTGCTCCTCCAGTTTTCTTCCAACAATGGAAGAACCCTACGCGCGATCAAATTATTGAAATAAAATTGAATCATATGTTAATCCCGAAAGAACCTTGTTTATGCCTAGTGGATGTTAAACCTCTTTCTCTCTCTCTCTCTATCTCTCTCTCTCCTATAGATTTCGTCTACAAGACCGGCACAAATTCGAATCCAATCAATGTGAACACAAATTTTTATTCCAACCAGTTTGGTTTGGGTTAAGTCAATGTGACCACAGTCTCAGGAAGAATTTCGAAATACATGTAGGTAAAGGAAAAAAAGTGGCTTTAGTCATATTCACTGTCTGTGAAAACAATAGAATAAGTATAACACCATTAGTCTCGGCATGCCAGGAAATAATAGAACGCCATGTATAATTCATTTTCTTGTGAAAATATTTTGTTTCACAAATTGGTTTATTAATGTGAAGTTCAGAGAAATATAGGCAATCAAGATCTGTATTAGGTTCATTAAACATACATTATGCAAGAGCTAAATCTGCCTATTGCAGGTTTTTCTTTTAGGCCTGAAATGTATCTATTAATTAGACATTACTTAAACATACATTAGGGAGAGCAAAAACAGACTTTTGTCGGTCTTCCTTTGCTCCTCAGAAGTCATAGAAATTATAAATTAGATCTTTATTTAAACAACAAGCCTAAAATGAACTCTGTAGACCCACGGATGGCTTGGATTGGGCTCGGATTAAAACAGGATTTCGTTGACTGATTTAATCACTATGGCGTCGTGGGCGGGGCTTCTCCGTGACGTTGACGTCATCATACTTCCGGACTGTTTTCTATTCGTCTGCTTAGGGAGTCGCTTAGGCCTACCTGAAGTGCAAAAGAGTACACGCAGGCAACGCAAGAAGTCGGCTATTTATTATAATTTATTTACAATACTGCCTCGTTGATTTGGCCCATTCCTTTCAAACTTTAATATCCTATCGCAGACTTTCTCTTCTTATCTATATATTAAAATCTTAATTCTAATTTATAGTAAAAAATAAATGTATACGAATTGAATTGCAGTCCTGTCTCAAACCGAATACGCTATCAGTACTAGTCATTGTAAACATTACTTGATAATTGAGACTATATAGGTGGAGTTAACGCCTGTCAATCAACAATCGGCCATAATGGGAAAAGGGTGTCGATGAATTTAACTCCCATTTCTAGTAAAAAATTATAGTGGTAACAACTTTGTTCAGGATAAAGTAATTTGACTGAAATTTTCAATATATTCTTGTTTCAGCATCTATTTTTGAACTGTTATAGCAAGAATGGCTAACTCCTTGTAAAAATCTCCCATAATGTATCTTTAACTTATTCAAAACATAATCAACTCTCGAGTCAGATTTTCCCTGGAGTTCTGTTCAGAGTGGAGCAATTTGAAATTTTCAGCATATTCTATTTACGTAATCTTTTTTTAATTATTATAGAAAAACAGTCAACTCTTTATCTAATCGGGGGGTTGGGATGGCCAAGTGGTCTAGAGTGCCGCGCTTCGACCTCTAGCTGGCCGGTCACCTCTGGCTTATGCTGTGGTTTTGAGCCCTGGTGTGAGCGTATGTGGCATGTAGATAGGGGCGCCTTCTCAACCTCGTGGGTTTTCTCCGGGCACTCCGGTTTCCTCTCACTGCTAAAGACCCCTACGCGCAAGCGGATTATTGAAATAAAATGAAACCATATGTTAGTCCCAAAATGACCTGGTTTGTGTCGAGTGGACGTTAAACCCCATTTCTCTCTCTCTCTCTCTCTTAAATCTCCCATCAGTATCTTTAATGAAACAAATTTATTTTTCTTTGCACGTCCTTTGTTGTACCATATAGTGGTTTCTTCATATTTCAGAATAATTCAAGTAAAATTGAATGTAGTTTTGATTCACATTTTGATATTTTGTATTTTACAAATATATATATATTCTTAGAAAATCGAAAAGCCATACATTTGAACAATTTGGGTAACTTCGAGTCTTGTGACACAAATCAACAGTCATTTGCATCTCTATAGTTACATGTTTTGAATGTAGTTTTGATTCACATTTTAGATATTCTGTATTTTACAAATATATATATATATATTCTTAGAAAATCGAAAAGTTATACATTTTAACAATTTTAGTAACTGCGAGTCTGTGACACAAATCAACAGTCATTTGCATCTCTATAATAGTTACATGTTCAATTTCAATGCTAGGCATGAAGATTTTCCCCAGACAACAGCGTTTCTGCTTACTCTTCTTCTTCAGGAGAGATCAGTGTCCTACTGCTTGAATGTCACAGTCCCCTGGTAAGGACTGTAGGTTACAACAGATACGAGTGAAACAAGATATTTTACAGCTTGCTATCTGTGGCTGTCAGTGTAGGGCACTTTAACATTGTCTTGTTGACCTACCTTATTTTGATAATGGTTATATTTTAAGAACTATATGGAGATGCAATTAAAATGCATCACTGATTGACTGGAATTGCTCCATGCAGCTGAATTGATGTGATTTTGGACGTGATTGTATGCTGGACATTTACGGACTAAATTGCAACTTCACTTTAAATTTACAGTGAAACATAGTCAATAACTAACATGTGTGTCGATCTCTAACAGCCAAATATCTTGCCCAGTGGACTGGTATTAATATCCTCTTGGATTAACGGAATGGCACATTCTAGGTGTTCACCAGGTGTCAATCATGGAATATTGTTGAGTTTGCCACAGAACTGGAGTCGTTGTATAGAGTTCGTACTACAGACGCCAGATTTTCAAAACCACATTCAAGCCTATGTCTGCACTATAAAATTGTTTATTTTCATCATTCCCATTCTGTCAAATTATATTTTTTGTATTTGAAAAAAATTGGTATGTCGTGCGTCATTCTCATGTATTGTTTTCATGATTTGATTCCGCACTTCAAGATTAATAAGTATCTATCAAATGAGATTTACAATTATCCCTGCTGCGTTGTCATTGCATCTCTCATTCTCTGTATATTCTGCCATTTCAATTATCTAGATTAAAGAGTTGACTGTCAAAATAAACTGTTTCATTCAATTATCTATATTATAGCATTACCAATAAGCTTTTCATCTAATCTAATAGAGACTAGACAATCTATATTAAACTCTATGTTATGCATCTTTGAAGTTCATGCATCCTGTCTGTATGACATCAATGTCTTAATGGCATCTATTCCAGGTTGACATGGAATAAAAACATGAATGACGCCATTCATTCACGATACTACAGTGTATTGATGCTGTTCTAATTTTACTATGTGTACGTCATGAGCAGAATAACGTCAAAGCTGAAATGACGCTAGTCGTACACGATATGCGATAGTATTCTTTTCATTTTACAATCATTATCTTTATTATACGTCATAGGCAGTCCGTTCATCTAATATTTATTGGAAAATACTTGTTTAATTGAAAGATCAACATGACAAGAATTTCGATCATTAATAGATTTGCCGTGTAAGAAGTAAAGCGGGATGATTATTGATACACGTACGCTAGAGTTTATTTTTATTGTTCAATATTTTTTTTTTATTAATCACCTAGTCCCACTCAAATTGTTTGTATTGGGTTGTGGTAGCGTGATAATGTAAACTGATCTTAAAACTTGTTGTAAATTCAAATCAAAAATTTGTTTAATGGAATTCCTGTTACTGGATTGAGTTGCCATGGCTGTCTGCCACTCTACGTACTTGTGTAACATGAGAAAGTGGAAAATGTATTAAATATTGGAGTATTTTAAAAACAATTTCATTTTAGTGCAATAAAGTTAGGAACCAAAAGTCCTGTTTTCCAAGGTATTTATTAACTGTGTAAAATATTACGAAACAAACAAATGTCAAATTTTAAGAATATCAATTTACTATTGAATTTGTGTATCAAATTTGGTATTGAATTTGTAAGACAGTAACGTTCTTGTTTTATGAGAAAGTGGAAAATGTGTTAAATATTGGAATATTTTAGATTCATTATTATGTTTAGTGCGATAAAGTTACAAACACTATAAATATTTCAAAGCAAAAAAATAAAACTGGGAAAATATTAAAAATGTCAAACTAGGAAATAATTTAAGAATTTAAATCACGATTGCAAATTTGCTATTGAATTTGTGTTGTAATTTGGGGGGTCTTTAGCAGTCACAAGGTTGGACATGCAATCCCTATCTGGGGTTTGAAGAATAGAAAATGGTCACTGACAAGCTAATTTTCTGTATGAGATAGAAAGAAATCTGGCTCCTGTTTACTTTCTTTCCTGTCAAATTTTAAATGCAATTCCTGGTACTACACACATTATAACCCTGAACTCAAAAGAGGAAGAATATTAAAACTCTTATCTCGAAATCTCTTCAATGTCACGATTCAGATACATATCTATTAAACACACCCTAATTTTACATTTTGATACGCCCACATTGTTTATGAGTTATTGCCCTTAGTTACTTTAAAAAAAAATCTTTCTGCCCCTCCAGAGGCCAAGCTTATCATCCGGTTTGAAATTTGTATGCAGTGCTTTTATTCAGGAAACGAGAAAGTCTATTAAAATCAAGACTATCTGTTGTTATATTATATTTTTTCTCTGTGATTAATTACGCATAGTACTCTGAGTTGTGACTTTTATATTGGATTCATTGACTGTCGCTTTAAGTTCAATTACATGTGTGAGAACTGTGTACTTATAGGACCATGGGAGCGAGTATTATATATTTGTAAGTTGGGTGAACCCATTCAATGATGATTTCAAGGAATTTGAGAAGGTTGGTTGTGAAGTGATATAAGTCTACGCCCCTTATTCAACTTATAAAATTGAAGTCCTAACATGGCCAACCTATTATTGTAGACTAGAAACACCCCAGCAGTTATTTAATACTACGTCATTACAAATAAAATATCTCAAAGCCTTCTACATTTTTATTATCCTCAAATATTTTAACTTTTTTTTTCCTATCCAAATTGTCGGTGTGAACATGCTTGTCCATGACTGAAATATTTGGAGTATTTGAAATGTAAAATCATACAGTAGTATATTGTGGTCCATGACTGAATATATTTAATAGGTTTAAAGGACAATATTGGTGCCAGTCATTATCACATATATGATAGGGCTGGTTAAACACATTCCAAATATACTTTTAACAATGAGATCAATGCTACGATAGCTGCTGAGTAATACAGGTTTCCCAAATCGGAAGTGACGAACGCCAAAGGAAAACACGAGTCACCGGTCTATTTAACTGACTGAAGCGACGAGTGATAACAGATACACGGCCGAATTTCTACTCACTAATAATTCCTTCGAAGACCAAAAGTTGTTGTGTGAGACTGTGAGAGGATATCTACAATTCATAAAAAGAATTGACTGTCACTAGATAAGAAAACATGAAAGAAAAACAGAAAAAGCACGTGCATTACCATGTTTTTATAAGGTATAGAATGAATATAAACAAGGGAATGTACGGACTATTTCTATTTTTCTCGTGTTTTTTTTATCTAATGACATTCAATTACTTTATTGAATTGTCAGATATCCTCTTACAGTCCCATATAACAACTTTTGGTCTTCGAAGGAATTATTAGTGAGCAGATATTCGGCCGAGTATCTGTTTATCACTCGTCGCTTTAGTCAGTTATATAAAGCGGTGACTCGTGTTTTCCTTTGGCGTTCGTCACTTCCGATTCGGGAAACATGTATTACTCAGCTATCGTAGCATTGATCTCTCTGTTAAAAGTATATTTGGAATGTGTTTAACAAGCTCTATCACATATGTGATAATGACTGGCACCAATATTGTCCTTTAAATACACCCACATTGAATGTGGTCATATATTATCGGCACCCTGGTCTGTCTAGTCCCTGTCTATCTGTCCATCCACATGTCTATAGACTGCAATTGCTTGTGGACACTCTAGTTACTAAAGAATTCATCCAGATAGTCACAGCTCCAAATGAAGTAATTTTAACAAATTTTTTTTTATGCCAACATCCAAATTGTCATCTCCCTGTTTGTTCGAAATCAGTCGGCTACAATAGCTTGTTGGCATTCTACAGATTAACGTTGAATATCCGATAATTACTGTCAGATTTATTGTCCTTGATCAGTTTGAAAATCTTAATAGTGATTGAGTTATTGCCCTTGATCAGTTTGTAAAATGTTGTGAACCCTCAGTGTTACCATCTGATTACTAGTGCACATTTTTAGCAACAGGAAGAACAAGAAGCATATTGCAGCCTATCAGATTTTAATTATTTTTGATATTTAATTCCTAGATTATTGCTCCTGTTCATCTTAGTGTCTTGTAAATACCCCAATTATTACCTATAAAATAATAGATATGTGAAAACATTTATGAACTGCTGTGGGGGTATATTTCATTGCCTGGCAAACTATCGTGCCCCTCTTTAATAAGTATAAAGGACTAAGAATGTATGAATGAGTGTCATTGTTTATTGGAACATGACATTATATGGATGACTTTCTCTATTATCTACCTCAAATTGCTTACTACTACACAAACTATTTATTAGTGGTTGCAGTGTGACACACATCAAGCGTAAAACAGGTATGTTATAGGTAAGGTATATACACATGTAACTGGTTATATATATATTCATTATTTAACCAAGATGTTTACCAGAGTTTCTTCACCTGTAATTACAAATGGATAGGATAATAAATAAAGGTCAGTTTGATATGCTGTATACACTAGTGATAGACATGTAGGACACAACACATAGAACAACTGATAACACTTTTTTTGTAATCATGTAATGTTGGTGAGAAAGAACATGTTTCTGAATAGCTATATAATTTACAATGTTTTGCGTTCTTCTGAATTAATGATTGATCAATTTAAATGGGATCTTTGAGTCCCAAATTACCTGTAACAATCGGTCTGACTGGTTTCAAATATTGACATGTTGTGTAGTAAAACATCTGATACCACTTCTGCTAGTGGTGGGGTATGGATGGCTGAATCGTTAGTGTGTGTGCGTTGTGTCATAAGGTCTGTCATTGAGTCAAGTTGTGTGGTTTCGATTTCCCGGTTGTACGTGACAAGGAGTAGGGTCACCTGTCTAACCTCATAGGTTTTCTCCAGGTCCTCGTGTTCCCTCCCACTGTAACGAGTTATTGAAATAAAATTGAACATGTGTTAGTCCCGAAATGTTAAACCCCATTTCTCTCCCTCTACCGCTTATCGTCTATTCAGGTGGTTCCAAACGCAAGTAATTTATACTGTGATTTGTATGGTACATTAGACAGGGAATTACATTATTCCACTTCCCAACTCCTTGGGTGCTTCGCATCCCCAGCAATATTTGTTGTGCATTCTGATACCATTCCATTGTGAGAAATTCATATAGTAAACTTTTTGGGGGTAAGGTGGGGTAAGTTATGTAAGGTTGGAGTAGAATGTAGTTTAGTACATTTATAGTACAACATTTACCATGTTTGTGACATATATAGTTTTTATGTATGTCTATGTAACGAATGTAGGAATGTAGCCAGACAAACTGCCTCAGCCATTATTTTCGCTCTAATTCATTTTAATTTTATGGTCAACCTTTGTCGATACTCTACTCTCTACAAGAGTACAACTGCTTTATGAATTATTAATCATTTTAATTGGTTTTCTGTAATAAATAGCACAGATCCAACTAAACAGTTTCAATTTTTGTGTTTGAGGCGACCGATTCATTTCAATACAAAATGTGTTTCATTTAAAAAAATGTCACAAGTTTATGAATTATTGATGATTGGAATTTTTATTAGATAAATGTAAACCAATGCATAATTTATAAACTAATGGAAATATGTTGACCCTGGAATTTGTGCTACTATTGTAAACAATATAATTTTACTGTGATCATATAGGTAGGACTACCTGAAGATTTCTCTACTAAAACTAAAGGTGTTTCAGGGCATGTTGATATGATAGAGAACATGCGGGCAAAGTCATATATTAATGCCACCTCAATTGGCATCTAAAATGAAAAAGCTTTTATGGACTCCTCAGATGACTTTAATGTTTTGTTGCCTGACAATCTATGTTACACATTAATTTTTGCGACAGCATTTCATTTTTGTTAAAATTAATTAATCACACTTCCTTTGACATACTGTAGTCTATTGGTAGTCACGATTGTCATCTATATACACTATTGAAATATTTATAGCTCTAATTAATCCCTATTTCATTGTACAACTGTATTTGATTAATTGTTGAACAATTTGTTAATCAGTCATAATTTGACAGATAGAAAATATTTGCCAAACCAGCAAGGTATGTTGTATAGTGTTGATGTACCAACAAAACAGGAATCCTAGATTTATAACAGAAGATGCAGTATTTGATTAGTTGTTGAAAAGTTTATTATCCAATCAATTTGATGCAGAGAATATGTTGTTCAGTCCAGAAGGCAGACCAGGGAATAGATGTACTAATACCTGACAGTTTGAACTTCATGCCAGACATTTATGATAAATATCAATAAATTGATAAATAGAAAAAATCATTGCCAGAAAAAAAAATGACACAGACACCAGAGGGATTGCGCCATTCGGCACGAAGAGATCATCTTTTTCGTACTTGGAGAATAGATGTGGAAGTATATTAGTAATAGTATACTGTTTTGTAATACAGTTCCATTCCGTTTCACATCTGTCATACTCACAAATACTAAATAAACTTTTCAATTTTATTAAATGAAAGCATAATAAATACTTAACAAAATTGGGGGGTTGGGATGGCCTAGTGGTCTAGAGTGCCGCGCTTCGACCTCTAGCTGGCCGGTCACCTCTGGCTTGCGGCTGTGGTTTCGATCCCTGGTGTGAGCGTATGTAGCATGGAGATAGGGACACCTTCTCAACCTCATGGGTTTCCTCCGGGCACTCTGGTTTCCTCCCACTGCTAAAGACCCCTACGCGCGAGCGAATTATTAAAATAAAATTGAAACCATATGTTAGTCCCAAAATGACCTAGTTTGTGTCGAGTGGACGTTAAACCCCATTTCTCTCTCTCTCTCTTAACAAAATTCTTGAAGTATATATTGTGTTTTTGACTTAAAATCATTGATTTAGGCCTTAAAATGTCAGTCAATGTGTCTGTTCTCAAGCAGAGCTAACTATAGACATATAGTGTAAGGTATGGATTATATCTGACAAGGCCTGATTTTATACCTCATATAGTGTATGACAGGTGTCTTGTTGCCAGGGGAAGTCGTAGTGGCTCAGTGAGTAAGACATTGGCTCGCTAACCTGTTCAATCCTGGTGTTAGCCGAGAAAGTTCCCTCTTGCTAGTGACACAGAATAGGCCTTGTATGGGACAATGTATGTAGTTGTATGTATAGGACAAAAAACAAGATCATTTGTACACATTGACATGCACGTAAAAGAACCCTTGACAGTTGGCTGTAGTGCCTCTGACCGGGAAAAATTTCCCATATAGCACATTGTATGGCATATTCCTGTCTTCATTAGCCCAGGTCGGTACAGAGGTTAGTAGGATGTTAAACCCCATTTTATTTCTTTCTATGACAGGTGCCTTATTGTCCGACTTCACACCAAACCTGTGTTAACTTTCATTAAATGTATGGTCGTTGTATGTACAGTGGACAAGGAATAACGTTCTGGTGATTTGAAGCTACATTATAATAATACTTTTGGTTTAACCCATGTTAAATGAAATCAAATTGAATGTACAGAAAAGTTTATCATTTTTAAAGGGAATAACGTTCTGGTGATTTGAAGCTACCTTATAATAATACTTCCAGTTTTCGAAGTTACAATATTTCCGGTTTTGACAAAACTGAGTATTCTGACACTTTGCGTAATCCGACATATTGTAATAATCCTGTACGATGTCGGATTTGACAGTCCACTGTACAATTTAAAGGACAACTACATTGTTTTAATCAAAGTTAAATGATAACTCTGATTGTATGATTCAGATTGTAGTTGTAAATGTTAGATTTGTTTTCACAGAGCCACAAAATGTGCTAATGCTTAATATATTCTGTTAGATTGAAGTTAGATTTAAAACGAATTTATTTTATACTACAGCTTGTACAAGAAATTGTTTGCCCTTGTCTAGATGTTTCTAAAGTTATATGATATTGATTTAGGTGTAAGTTCAGTTTGAATGAACAAAAATTAAAAAATCAATACAATTTTTTTCAATGACGCAAGCAGATGGCACAGTAAACCATGTTAATATATGAATGATTCATTTGCATATTATGTATTATACAATTACGATATCTGTGCAGGGCATATTTTGAATAATTGTTCCCATTCTTTGAACAATGTCGAACATGTTGAATGAAATATTCATATTTATATATGCAGGATATTAGATTATTGAAAGAGATCGACCAGTTATTCAATAGATTTGATGTTAATAAGTTTTTGTCTGCAATGTATATGACTGTAAATGTGATAAACACACAATTGACGGTTAAGATGGTTAGTGGATGTAGTTATTCTTCTGCAGGTGTTACACGTTATATTAAAATATTTATTAGAAGATACATTATGGGAGATTAGATAAAGAGCTGGCAGTTCTCACTATAAAAACAAGATAATATAAAGGGAATTTGCTAAAAAAAATTCATTCCAATTGATCCACTCTGAGCCGAGAATTTAGCGATTGAATTTGTAGCCTAGCCTCAATCATCATAACTAAAAGTTGGTCAATCAAAAAACATAGTCTTGATTATCCATTTCGTGATTTAATCATGAATGAAGAAAGTTAAGCAGCAAATAGGATCCTAACCAAGTAAATATCGCAGTTAATTAAACTTGCATTATACAAGAGCAAAATCTGCCTATTACGTGTCTTTCTTTAGGCCTGAAATGTTATCTAAATTATTAATTAGACATTAATTAACTTATCCAGACCATAATAAACTCTTGATGTCAAAGATAGCCTTCGATGTAAGCTGGATGAGATTCAAATATGCGGCTGAACGGCCATTGTAATTAAATCACAACATTGGATAATCGAGACTACTCTGTTTATAATAATGATTTTAGTAATGATGACCGAGGCTATTCAGAAATTTCACGCGCTCCGTTCTCGACCTTTAGTGGATCAATTTGACTGAAATTTTCAGCAAATTACATTTACACTATATAGTTTTTAACTATTATAGTGAGAACTGCAAACTATTTATTTTATCTCCCATAATGTAACTTTAACATTTCAGACCTAAAGAAAAACCTGCAATAGGCAGATATAGCTCTTGCATACCTGAATTCAACTCAAATTGATTATTTAACATTTTATTAATAAAACGAAACCATGATTTCAACAACAGCAGTAGATATTTTACTGACCTGGATGCAGTCTAATTTAAATATTTCACCCAACTCTTACTGATCGCTTTGGCTTGCTTGTATCATCAACAATTAAAGGATGCTGAATGATGGAAAAACGTTGTTGTTGTAAATTGTTAGGGATTCCACTTACATAATATTGTAGATTCTAAAGTCTCGGAAATGAAGATCGGTGATTTTAAAGTGTAAGGTTAACTTTGAATATTAATCCACCTAGTGATTGGCAACACAAATAATTAGTATGGTTCCGATCTGAAGTTTTGTTTGAGAATGTGTTTCTTTCAGGAGGAATTTGGAGATTTGGGTATTGGATGAAAATCAATTTAAATTTGACATAATTTGAATGAATATGTTATACATCCATCTTCAAATTGTATTGTATCCATCATTGAAGTGTTTTACAAACGTTTACACAAAATACTGTTACTCTATATATTGGGCCAGGGCTTAGTCTTAGATTTATCATAATTAAGCGGGTCTGAGATTAATTTGAATATAATATTTCAGACCAATTACATTTAATGTCTTGATGAGAGTGATAAATTTATATTGTGACAGAAAGACAATTTCCTTTCTATTTCTCTACTAGAAACAGTCGGAAATGGAATGAAATAGGGTTTAACGTCCTACTGTTCGGCTCCAAACTGGGCTTATGAAGAAGACGGGCATACACCATACAGTGTGCTATAAGGGAAATTTGCCTGAACAGCGACACTACGGCCTACTCTTATATCGAATTCCAACTGTCAAGTGATCTTTTATGTACATAATATGTATACACAGGACCTTGGGTTTTTCATCCCATCCGAACAACTAGACAGCTTTCCTGTCAGGCCCTCCGTCCTGCATCACTGATAAGGGGGAACCAGGCCGGAAAATCTGAATGAACTTTCTCGACCAATGTAGGGATCGAACACCGAACTCCAGTCTAGCGAGCTTTGACTGGGACAGTATCGTGTTGTTGGAATGGTACAAAAAAAAAAACAAGACTCTATGTACACATTGTGCATGTAAAAAAAAAGAACCCTTGACAGTTGCAATTTGAGATAGGATCAGATTGTAGTGCCACTGTCTTGGCAAAATTTCCTTGAGTGCTGAAAGTAGGAGGTTAAACCCCATTTCATTTTGTTGATAATTATTAATAATATACTATGATAGCAGTATTATTGTAAAATTTAGTTGTGAGGTATTATTGATTAATGCTATACTATAATAACAACAGCTGAATAATATTTATATTTGAGTATATACTAGATGTGACTCACCCTAAAACTATTATTCATTATAGATAGCTAACCCCTATATATACATATATATATAAAACATTTATGAGTTATTGTTTTGTAGAGGGTCAAAGTTCACGATCATACTACCTTTCATGTGGTCTGAATTGGATGTTTGCTCCTTAACTACATCTTACGATCTTAATGAAAGTTGGATTCATGGCCTCTGATTAGTCTAATAAACTCAATGCTCTTTTGAATCTTTCCTACATAGAAATATTTACCTCCTGGGGAATATGCAGGCCCTAAAAAATGTCATGATTCTGGTTAATCCTGCAGTAGGCTATAATAACATATCAGTATTCCCAAGTTAAAGATATAAGATGCTTACCACAGCACTGATGACGACACACAGATTTATTGAGAATTCACAGAAAACATTTATCTAGATAGACCAGACATTTATTTATTCTAAACATTGTTTTATTTACATGTTGTCGTCAAACATTGGTCATTGGGGTGAAGGATAAATAGATTTGTTCAGACATGGAAATATGTTACAAAAACACCAACACAAGAACAAATTGAAACAAACTTATTATCCATCATGGATTTGATTTGATTTCCTAGTTTAAATTTATATATATATATATTAATGCCCTGACCAGTGATGGGATTTCAAAATTTTTCTTGTCGGACATGTTTACCAAAAATAAAGGGACATAACTCTTATCGTTTTTTTAAGAAGGCAGTTTTTAGACCAAACAATAAAATCATGTGTCAACAAAATATTCAAATTCGTACGTAATAAAAACAATAGGTGCACTTCGTTATTTTTCATATCTAATTCCCGTACAGTATTCAAATTTATGCCAGTAATAATATTTCTAAAACATTATGTGATGTCGTAATACAATAGATAGAATGAAAGCCGACTTCCGACTACTGTCGATCCGTACTGTTTCAAATTCTTCGAAAAGTACCGTATTGTCGGGTCATTTAATTCGATACATTCTTCAGCGGAAGTTTGGCATTCGGCTTATATACGGAGGATAGAAAATGGCCCCTGACCATTCTGGATGCAACTGATTCATGACATTTTTGTCTTGTTATCAAATAGTACAAATATCGACTTTCCCAGTCATATAAAACACTGAAACGTTTTGTAATCACATGATACCTTGATTGAATTGATAAAAGAGCTATTTATATATCAATATATTGTTATACTCTATCCTCTACAACGCATATTGCAATACGAAATTATGCGAAATTGATTCTATTGAAACTTGATTGAAAACATAGATTTTTCTCTTGATAAATTGTAATTTTGGAATATAGATTGATTCGTATCAAACTACACTTATTCTTATTTGTTCGTAAGTTTGAACTTGATTTTACCAGCAAACTCTTAAAGGGTAGATGTCCAACTGTATTTTATGTAAATAATGTACATATGGTCAGCAGTCGAAGGTTCATTCTGCAGCAAATCTGTCTATTATTAAACACATATTTTTCATGTACAACTAGGCATTTTTAAATATTTTCTTTTCTTAACGATACGTGAGACAGGGTGAATTTTGTTTTTATACGTCAATTGTCAAAGTAAAAAACACAGAATATTTCAAGAATGTTTATTTGAGTAAAATTTTGAATGTGTGAACAATTTTGATTTATTTCTTTTGTATTACACATTAGTTTGTTGCTGAATGGAATCTCACTCATAATGTCAGTTGTAATAATTATTGTATTAATGGGTTTGGAGTTGAAGCATCGGGAACCGTACACAATATAAAAACATTTATAATTTCATTAAATTTCGTCATATCTCATAAAATTATCATAATATGGAGAAATATCATAAGGAATATAAAATTTCACTATTTCTCATCAAATGAGACGAAAACATTTTCAAAATATAAAATTAACCATAAATCACTACTCCCAATAATAAATTTATTTACTAATAAATCTGGTAATAAAACACAATTTATATGGAAAACAATCACTGAGTTTATTTCATACTAGTTTCAACAAGTTCGTCTTTTTGTTCCATATTTAATTACTAAATGCGGTGTAAGGATTTAATAAATCTGGATGTGAATAAGAAAACTTTTCAGGTATTTTATAATCCCTACCCCCGGCCTGCTGCTCTCTTTCATTTTCAATTTGACAGTGTTCAGTCGCGTTATGTGGGTATATGCATATTGGAGAAGATGACTGCAACCACTAATATCACCATGGGACGTTGTTTATCCACAATACATAACACTGGCTGAACAGTACTTCGATATGTTATTTAGTTATATAAAAAAAATCTTAATATTTGATAATGATAAGAATATAAAAAGTCATGAAATGTGGTAAGAATATAATAGAAATCATAAAATTCCACAAAAATATAAATTTTTGACAAAAATCTTTGTATGGTCCCTGAAGCATCTCAAATCGCATTTTGCACACAGAATAGATCTGCTGCCCTGAATGGCCACCATATATAGAAAAATTATATACTTTTTTTTAAATGCAGTTTCACTCTGTTTCACACAAAGATTGAATAAACATTTTCTATTTTGTTAAATGGAAGTGGAATAAAAATACTACACAAGCTTTTCAAAGTATACTTTAACATGTATTTGGAAGCGCTAAATCTGCCTATTGCAGGTTTTTCTTTTGGCCTGAAATGTTATCTACATTATTAATAAGACATTAATTAAATTATCCAGACCATAGTCAACTCTTGATGCCATCGTTAGCCTGCAATATATAGTGGATTTGAATATATTTGTGATGGATAATATAAAGTAGACAATGAAGACTGTTTATTATCGCACCAAAACTAGTAGGTGTTAAGACTTCAAGGCTAGTCTGAACTTGAATAGCTAATATCTCACTTCAGAGTAAAGCATTACCAATTTTTTAAATTATTTTAGGGAGAACTGTCAGCTCTTTATCTGATCTTACCTAATGCCCCTTTGAGGTTTTCAACTAAAATCGTTGATTTAGGTTACAAAATGTTGGTTAAAGCAGAGCTTACTATAAACAAGCAGCATAAGATTAGTATGCTCAGATCTGTCACCAATTCAATTCTGGTTCAATATATGTCATAGATTTTTTTTTTCACATTGTCTGGTTTCTGTCCTGTAGAGCACCAGTGAATTACTACAAGTTAGTTACAAAGTGGGCATTAGATTACAGGGGCTGTCATTGAGTCACGTAGTTTGGTTTCGATTCCAGCTTATCAAGCCTCATGGGCTTCCTCCTACGCAAATTATGGAAATAATATTGAAGCATAGGACCTAATTTAAATCTCATTTTTCTTTCTTTGTCTCATGTGACCAGATTTGAAGATTTTGAAATATTTCATGGGTGTATGGCTCTATTTTTTGGAACCTTGAAATAAACAAAAGCACATTTTAATGTAATATGAATGTATGTAAAGTGATTGAAATTCAATTTTTGAGAAAAATATTGTAATTTATAATCAATTATGTTCGGTTACGTTACGTTAGGATCCTGTTGTTTCACAGCCAGATAACAACATGAATATTGATTGAAATTGAATTGATCAATACTGAATTCAAATTTGTGTTTTGAATTTCAAATATTATGAAAAATATTTGAGTTAGAGTCTGGAGACTTAGCTCCTTTTTGAACTTACACAAATATTGATTTCATGCTCTACAGCAGAATGTACACTGAAAATGATATGTATATTTTGTTTTATCTTGTCAATTGGATTTGGAAGGACATTTTATATATTGTTGACACATTATATGTAGGTCAATATGTCAGTTAAACACCATCTATCAGCTTCTCTAGTCAAAAACTGTGAAATGTTAATCCTTACCTTTAACTTACAGGAGATAAATAACCTTTATATCAGAATTCTCTAGATTACCTTATATACCACAATAAACAATAGTTAAACTATATATTCACAAGTGTAGACGTCATACCAAATACACTGTTCCTTGCCAGGTCCTCTGTCCTCAACCACAAACAAGAGCAAACAAACCCGGAAAATCGTTAGGAAGTTTCACAGCCAACACCAGAAGCGAAACCTCCTGGTTATCTAGTCTGTGTCTTACTCACTGAGCCACTACAGCTCCCCTTTCCTATTTTGGTCAAAGTCCAGTGTATATAAATATAGAGTGTTATTTGTGAACAGTCCTCAAAAGGGCATTTATGATTAGTAGAAACAAGGATGTGTTTACAACAATCCAATTTTGTTGACAGCATTAGAGATCTTTATGAAACTAAATTTGACTAACTTGCTCCTAGTTGTGTAAATGTTTATTCTAAAAGATGGACGAAGAAGACCCGTTATGCTTACAGCATGTTTGGGCTTTTACTTCACTGCACAAGGGCCAACAATTTGAAATACACAATAAGAGTTGACCATATTTCCACTGTCAGGACAAAATTCCACTCATAACTTTACTTAATGTATGGGGTATTCTATTCTTGTCTCCATTAATCTTGATGGTGTAGAAATGAAAGACGTTAAACCAGGTCCCAAGTTTACAAAGCATTCTCAAACTTAAAATAGCATTATGCAAGAGCAAAATCTGCTTATTACAAGTCTTTCTTTAGGCCTGAAATGTTATCTAAATAATCAATTAGACATTAATTAACATATCCAGACCATAATAAACTCCTGATGTCAAGGCTAGCCTTCGATGTTGGCGGATTAAAATCCTATATGCCACTTAATAGCCGTTGATAATTAAATCAATCAAGTGGATAATCGAGACTATGCTGTTTATATTAATGATTGAGTAATGATGACCGAGGGTATGTGAATATTTCAAACGCTTTTTTCTCGGCTAATAGTGGATCAATTTGACTGAAATTTTCAGCAAATTACCTTTACACTATCTAGTTTTTAACTATTATAGTGAGAACTGCCATCTCTTTATCTTATCTCCCATAATGTAACTTTAAGTTAAGAATTTATTCAAAATTGTTTGTCTTATTTTAACTAAAATATAGAACTTTATCAAACTTTTCTTGTTTTAATTTACCAAATACATCAATAAGAAACTATGTGTGAAGTTTTGTGTTCCTGGATCATAGATATTTTTCATAAACATTAAACATGCATTATGCAAGAGCAAAATCTGCCTATTACAAGTCTTTCTTTAGGCCTGAAATGTTATCTAAATTATCAATTAGACATTAACTTATCCAGACCATAATAAACTCTTGATGTCAAGGCTAGCTTTCGATGTTGGCTGGATTAGATTCTTATATGCCGCTTAACAGCCATTGATAATTAAATTTTAAAAGTGGATAATCAAGACTTTGTGCTGTTTATATTAATGATTTTAGCAATGATGTCCGAGGCTAGAGGGCAATTTCACCTGCTTCGTTATCGGCTCATAGTGGATCAATCTGACTGAAATTTTCAGCAAATTACCTTTACACTATCTTGTTTTTAACTATTATAGTGAGAAGTGCCAACTGTTTATCGTATCTCCCATAATGTATCTTTAATTGAAAGTTGAGTAAATACTTCGCTGAACAATCACTTTACCAGTTTCAATGTGGTGTGAATACAATGTTGACGAAATCAGTGACGTTTTTAACATTCAAACTGAATAACAAGTCTATATTGTTATTCAATCATTGTTGACTAACATTTATCTAAGGTATTTTAACATGTATAGTGTTTCAGTTATTTGGTATTTATTTATTAATAGCAACAAGGATGTAATTATCACGATTTTCAACAATTGAAATCTAATATCTTCACTGTTAGGGTTTAATTTCTACCAATTGATCTATGACGAGTTGTTGATTAACTAATTACTATTGTTTGTTAATGAGTACAGGTTAGTCGAATCATATTTTTCAATTTTAAAGTGTCTCATCGTCGTTGGCGTATCTCATTTCCATAGCTTAGTTCATACTAAAATGTACTCAAATTTATTATTGTATATTCTATTAAGAAAAAAAATTGCTATGGTGCACCCTAGCTTCTACACTTCTTCAGTCACCAACAACTATATAATGGGAATAGCGGAATAATCTCGCTGTCTATGATATCACCCCTGGTGGAAATGGATGTAAATCTCTTTTTTTGTCCTTGATATCACATTTTGTTCCTTTGTTTTAATATTATGTATGTATATTATCTAGGGAAAGGGGTTTCCATAGGCTAAGTCTGTTCCCCAGTCCCATTCAGACATCCTGAATAAAATATTGTTTATGAAAAAAAAAAATATAAAATTTTATTAACATGACAAGACCATAATCAACTCTTGATGCCATCTTCTCTGTCCAATTTTCATAAGATTTGAAGCCGATCTGCTGTTCAGCGCCACTGATGATTAAGGAAAAAATCGATAATCAAGTCTTTCTTATTACTGTTGCAGTGGTAACAATGACAATTGAGGCTACAGTGTTTTTAAAATAAGGTTTTCTCGGCCCTGAGTAAAGTAATTTGGAATTTGACAGAAATTTTCAGCATATCCCCTTTACTTTAGCTATTTTTTTTAACTATTATAGTGAGACCTACCAAGTCTGAATCTAATCAAGTCTCAGAATGTATATTTGACGAATCAAAACGACAATTGTTTATTGGAATTGTAAAATCGTAGTATGTTTGTACTACTGTATTACATATAATTAAACAATATTTAAAGTAATATTTGTTCATGAATGACATGGAATGACCGGTAAACATGTTAATGTAGGCCTACCGGCATATTATTAGAAAGTAATTAAATGATAGATCCTGGTTGAATGACGAGATGTAGGACACTAGCGCCACCTAGTAGCATTTAATCACAGGAAACAGTTATTGTAAGATCTTCCTGTTAATTTAATCTGCCTGAACATGCAGTTCGTGATTGTTGGTACTTTGTTGATTAAATACACGAAAATAAAGATTGTTAATTTAGGTTTAATAATAGAATTATGATGATAATCTGGATAAAAGTGGTCAACACCATTCTGGTAATTCTTTCAAGATATGCCTTTGATGACAACATCACTGTCTGTTAATCTATATATATTGCCCCCCCCCCCCTCCAAATATTATTGACTGATATACTACTGCCAAAAATATTTTATATTGTCATAGATTGCGGACGGTAGTTAAGTATGTTGGCAAAAGTCCTGATGTAAACTTAGTATGTCTCCACTCAAATGAGGGATAGGTGGGCCTCAGGGTGGCCCCAGGCTTTCATTAAAGTATTGAAATATGATCAGTCAATGTGCGGTGGTTTACTGTCTCAGTCCTCATCCCGATTGGAAACATTTAATGCACACAATGTCAGGCAATTCCAAGTGTTGTATGTTCAAAATATTTTATTACAGGCTTAGTATACATTTTATTTTCTCTGGTTGTTAGAAACTTCATATTCTCAGATAAGAAAGAGTTTTGGGGATCGAATGTGTTGCAAAATTAACTTTGAGGGATCATACATTTAATCTCTTATAATATAGTGTGCTAAATAATAAATGTATTGCCTTAAAAGAACAAAGATGTAATAAGAAATCTCCATCCCTGAGTGACATAGCTGCTTTTAAAGACCATTTAATTTACTAAAAGAAAAAAAAACAATCATAAATAGTTAGTGCCGCCAGAACCCAAGAGTTAATAAGAATGAATATTCATCTGGCTAAGTTTAAATTAGACAAGATCGATCAACAGACATAAATTGCTAGAATTTGTCGACTTGGTCTGTCTTTACACGTTTCCATTAGTCTGACCATTGCTCACAATCCCTTGTGAACTCTTTACATTTGACTACATTTGTTATTTGATCTATATGTATATTGTTTACATTATTGAATTTCAGTGAGTTCTGATAGTATCTGATAATAACTCAAGGAGTTATTGCCCTTGATTCCTTTTGTATTGTCTCGTGAATGCTAAATGTTATCAGATTTGCTTGAAATTAATATGCGTTGTTTACGCTAATGAAATGAATAATTTTATGATAATTATAGAGTTATTACCTGTGATTATGGCATATGATCTTGTCAAATTACTAATGATTTTATACAGTATTAAGATTTTGTAGATGACTCGGACAACTTAGCAGATGTGTGTGTTTTGCTTTGTGGCAACCTATCTTTTAATATTTAATCTGAGCCAAGTACAAATGTGTAAATATTTGACTAGAAGCAGTTGTTTTATACTTTAAAATACATGTTTAATAGTCTTACTATAAAAATGTGTGTAACACAGTCAAAAATTACAAGTTTTATTCAAAACCCACCTCATTCTGTCCCAAATAGGCAGCTGGCTTCTATTAAAGTTGAGTTGAAACTAAAATAGAAGGGTTGGACATTCCGTAGGACGGAATTATTTTAGGTGTAACAATGAAGTTTGTCTTGATATATTGAAATTCGGAAGTTAACATTTCTTAAGTTGATGTGAAAATATATTTTGAATGTGTCAAAAAGTTTCAGACGTCTGATATCAGTATACAGTTTCATATATTAATATCATTTGTGAATCAAATTTTCATAGGAGTAACAGATAATGGAAAATGTCTTTTGCAAAACTTTTATGAGAATACATCTGTTTTAAAAATATGATATTAATTTAAATTATTAAATTATTAATATATTGATATTAAAAATATGAAAGTACACAAACATGTATTGCCAATGAGAATTGGTATCAGATGCTCTGGAAAGACACATGTCATTGGTTGTTAATGTGGAAGTGTAGCAGGGGGTGAGGACGTTCTGTATTCCTGTAATAGGAATTATTTATCGGTCATATTTTAAAACTTAAGTATTGGATGTTCCCTCGAGGGCTCGTATTTTCAGTTATGATAGGCCTCAGAATAAGTATTTTTGTTACTCCATATTTAATAAAGCCTGTTGACTTGAAACTTTACTCAGAATGATTTTTAGCAGAGTTTTCCCCCTTTTCCAGAAATATGAACTACCGGGTATTCATAAATAAATCTATTGGTATTTTCAACATTTCTTGCGAAGTTGTGTCCAATTTTTTTTGTTCAAAGATTCAAAAAGAAATTATTTCCCAATCGTAACCAAGGCCACATCGTTTTAAATAGAATTGAAAGTCTTGGCATGTTTTTATGTTCATTATTGTGTTAGACAATATCTATCATCATAAGAAACTGCCACTAGGTTATATTGGTTGTTAGGTGGGTAACGCTGGATTATTAATCAATGTATTTGCTGTGGTCAGCCATTATTACTGTTATTGTTTAAGAGCGTAGGTGTCACAGACGATGAAAGAGACAGTCAATAATTTCTGTTGGTGTATCATATGTTGTTATTTTTAGTGTATGGTTATTAGCTTATATATAGAGGAAGTGATGATTTATTAGCCACAGATTGAAGAAAACAACTGGTTAAAGTTGATGCGATTTCAGACTCAATGGTGATTTGAAAATGAGGAAATAAAATAGATACAATTGTACATAGACTAGATTAAATGGTTATTGACTTACATAAGTGATGATTTATTTATTTCTATAAAACTCCACAGATTGAAGAAAACAACTGGTTATAGTTATAGTCTCGGTGGTAGAATGGTACAGAGTTAACTGAGGAAATAGAATAGATACATTTGTACATACACTAGATTATAATAATAAATTAAATAGATGTTCGCATATTTTGGACAAAATCCAGGCTAATATTTACACAGATTGATTGGTTTACATTGAATTTAAAAAAACAAAATCATAATATCAGCGTCAGATAATCTCCCGGCTTAAGCTTGTATTCAATCGGTTGAGAAAGAAGCCCATCAAAATTTCTTGTTAATTTTATCAGTGGGTCTGGCTGTTTTTGTCCATATCCAACCGGTAGAGGATGCTAAATGTTGTACAAATTCATTGAATCTTGTATATACTGAACAGAAATGAACCATATTTGGACTGGTATTCCTCTTAGACATTCAGCTTTCCTTTCCATTATTACAAGGGTTTAAATACCTCTAAAATAACAATCAGATACTTTGAATTCTATACAAAGAGATTGTATAATTTACCACAATACTTGACAAAAACAGTGTATGTGTATGCAATATAGAAAATAGCAGCAGAATTAACTGGGCAAGATTTGGTTTAGAACTGCTGCAGCGATATATCTGTTGTGTACTATGGAGTTTTTATGGTCTTCATAAATTTTATTTGCTTAAGAAATTCCTCAAATAAGGTTAAATTTTAAACAAAGACCTTTCTTCTATTTTCAGATTCCAATGGCCCGAATAATGATACATCCCTAAACAACCATTCTCACCCAGTGAACAAGCCTAGCAACCATCTACAGCAGCTAAATAACAACAACATATGGAGGAAAGCAGATGCAAACAAGAACCATAACTCTAACAACATTATAACAGTTGTTGCTGGTCAACAACATCTAGTGACAAATAGTGTTGTTCAGAAGCAAGTGTATTACAACAGTGTTAGTTCTGCAGAGGGAGTCAAAGAGAACCCAATTCTTAACGGAAAGCCCCAACTTGGCAAGGAAGATCGTGTACCGTCTCCAAAGAATGAACTGAGCTCAAATAAACGCATGAACAGCAATGGCTATGGGCGGGTTAGAATGACTGGCAGCTCCTCATCTACCAATGAAAATTTGTCATGGTTAGCTGATGTGGCAGCTAGTCAGTCTTCTCAGAGCCAATTGCAATCCTCAGAAAGTTTGTTGTCAAGTCGTCAGGAGACACAAGAAGGTCTAGGACATTCTTCTTTACACACATCTGGATCCTCGCAAGGAACAATTTTTCGTCAATCTGTAACAATGGCTGAAGGAGGTCAGCGTTTAATGGCAGGAAGTCAGTATATCGGAGGAAATCCGTCAATGGGTCCATATTCTTCTCTTTATAGCGTCCATGGACAACCTCAACATGTCTCTAATGTTCCTCAACAATATAGTGCTGTATATCAACAATATCCTTCTTCTTATTCTCACTCCGGTTCAACCCTCATGTCAGCTGGACATTATCCACATATAGAATCGTACTCTGCTGTTCTCGCCAGTATGGGCAGCCATGTTCAGCACGGCAACCCTGCTTCACAGACGCAGCTACCTCGAACACCGTTTATGTCTGGGAGCCCCATGCCCCAATATTCCCCAATAGGGGCTCATCGCAGCTTGTCGGCCACCTCATCGCCTGGCCCTCTTCATCCGTCAAGTAATTACAACATACCTGGAGGAGAATCCCTGTTACATGAAACCCGGTCCCCAAAAGTTGAAGGTCGAGAAGGAGAATGGGGTCATAGGTCAAGTTCAGGTGGTAGTTTGCGTGAGGAACGGAATTCCATTTATACTCAAGGTTCCTCCATGAGTAAATCTACATCTGGACTGTTACCTGGAGAAAAAGATCTGTTTTACAAAGTTCCGAGTGGTAAAGAGGGCAGCTTAAAACATAGAATATTAACGCGGCCTCTAGACGCTCCCGGTGAGGCTGAAGAATACAAATATTCCCATTCTTTAAGGCACGATGAACCGAGTGTAAAAAGAACTAAGATGTCTTCTGCTAGTGGGTCTTCACATGCAGTGCATGTATCGACAGCAGAAGAGTCACACATAACTGGGCAAGGTCCGGGTCCTCCCCAAGATATTCTACAAGAACTGGGGGAACTACAGGGTCTTCCTCCTCCGCATCTACATTATCCTCCCCATTTTATGAGGGGATCAGTTATACAACTGGCTAATAATAAACTAAAACGTGTTGAAGATCTAGAAACTTCTGATTTTGTCCAAAGTGCTGAAATTAGTTCTGATCTCAAAATAGACTCAAGTACGGTGATACGTATAGATGAACACGTGAACAGGGGAACTGCCATTTTAGGATTTTCTGTAGGAGAACACAAGGTGAAGGTTAGTATTTTGATAAAGTTATCATTGTGGTATTTTGTAGAAAATGGATTTGAATTGTGAACGATGATTGTGTGTGGTGTGGTGGCCTATTAAAGTAAATTCAGCTTAAATGCAGTTACAAGAATGGGGGTTATTCTTGGCTGAAGTACAAGGGGTAATCTGGGTCTATTTTGGTATCGTAAAAAGGTGTTCAGTCAATAACAAAATATGACTACCTTCACACCCCATTCACGGATGAAGTCTGACACCTTCCGCTAAATGGCTTAACCATAACCAATCACAACAGAGGTCTAAAATCAGTGAAATAATTTAAAACTTGACATTTATTTCCGTAGTATCTGTATCCATGATTGGGTGTTTGGATCCACTTGATACAAAATAGGTCAGGTTAAGACTAACATTGTTCAATTTTACTTGTTTAAAATAGTGGGATAAAACCGGAGGAACAGAAGAAAATCCACAATGTTCGAAAGGCGACCCTAAGTCCATGCTGGGTGTCGAAACCATGCCACTTGACTCAAGGACAGACCCCATGATCTATAGCGCACGCATTAGACCATTCGGCCCACCCATCCTTCAAGCTTGGTGATTATGAGTTATGGTTTTGTTTTAAGGATTGGATTATTAATCTAAAGATAATATTCTATTTGCTCACTGATGAATCTAAAAAAAGATGCCTGAAGTATATTCCCAAACGTTTACAGGATTAACAACAATTGTATCCTGATTTAGTTATTTCCCCTTTGACTTTACTATTAGGCTTTTTACAGATTACGAAACAACAATCTGTGTTTGTCGGTTATCTTTCTTTCATGAGTTGTGACTTTATAAGAAAATGCCTACAACCATGATAATAAACTTGCATAATTTACCCTTTAGTCCTTCCCGTCTATTCTTTTATTTTGAGTTACTAAGTCAGGCTAGCAACCTTCTTAGCAAAATGTCAATCTTACCAACTGCCTATTGCAACTGCCTTGTGACTTCTGTACTGTCTATTTCTGTGGTAGTAATCGTGTAACAATAAAATTAAAGGTGTGTGTATGTTCGCCGATCACGCTTCCTCGCCCTGATTCATCCAAACATATGTAGTATCAAATTAACCAGCATGTTGTAGTCCATCGAAATTTGACCTGGGCCACGAGCGAATAACGCTTCGCTGCCCCACTCCACCCTCACATGTGGTATGAAATAAACTAGAAGGACCCTGTGAATGTTTTAGACCATTGAATTTGGGCCCAGGAGAATTTGGGTCCATGGCAAATTCGACACCTCTGCGAATTTGGGCCCCAGGTGAATGGGACCTCAGTTGAATTTGAGCCCCAGGCAAAACTGGGCCAGAGGTGAAGCTGTTAGTTCTTGTATAATATCAACTCCATGAACAGCCCTCAAAGGGTTAATAGCCTTATTCATGCGTTCTGATCATAGCTTAGATAACGTCAGTAATTAAAAACTGTTTTGATATACCATTAGAATAATGTGGGTACTTCCCTTTCAAGATGCAGGTACTAAGCTATATTGATAGCACGGCTTATGTGTGTTTACCCGTTTACAGTATAATTCTTTAAAATTCTGATTTCATGACACGTAAAATGACCAACGACTGAAACAAGATCCCTAATTGATAGCCAGAAAACTCCCTTCTGAAAAGTGTGTAGGGATTCCTACTAGGAACTGCTTTTTAGTTTTAGAACTTATTCACAGGGCTCGTAACACTGGTACCAGGGGCTAAATTTATTCTTGAATCCATTTTCAGGTAAAACCTGAGCTATTTGCTTCTAAAGGGTTTTTTTTTTTGCGAACTACAAAAGCATTAAATGTCCATGGCAGAGCAGTTATATTATTTATTGCTCCATAAATCATTCACATGCATTTGAATGGATTTCATATAATTTGTTACTTGGGTGGAGTTGTCGCTTGAATTCATTTGATAAAAGATTGGCTTTGAAAACATTTTTGACAATGTTTTACCAATTTTTGGACACACCTCTATAATGGAGTTATTTCTGTCATTAATAATTTTTTCTGAAGGACATTATAATGTATAAAAACCTTTTTACAAGTTTGTTTACTTTTCATTGACTAAATATAATCAGTAAACGTCACAAGTCTTAGCTACGAGGCTAAACATGAATAACTGAAGGTTTCATTAACAAGAAATGAGCCTTGAGGGACGCCCTCCTTCAACAAATGAGAAAAACATGTAGTGTAGGGCTCCCTTCGGCCAGGTTAAGGTGTGATTTTATTTTCTACACTATTGTTTGTAATATATACGGAAGCCATTTGTTTTGTTACTATTTCTAGCATACAGAGAAATACTACTCTTTTATTCTTTTTAATCCCGTAAACATTTAATAAAATTATTTTTAGTCATAGATTGTCAATTTGGCTAAGAGCGATGGTTTATTCATGGAATCTTCGATCTTTTAATAGCTTGAATATTACAGAGAATTTCTTAATCCCACTCAACAGATTGCTTATATTTTTAACAGTAATACCTAGGATTGTTCTCTTTCTTTATTTAACTGTTTTATTTTCAGCACTTGTCCATATTCTATTCCAGACAAAAAAAAAGAAAAAGTGTGACAATTAAAACAATATTTAAGGAAAAAAAATTCGATCTTTTATTTGCCGTCTAAAAGTGTTTTATGGAGTACATGTATACCGTACAATGTGAAATAACAAAACGTGTGACGTTTTTTACTCCCCTTTTCTTGTATTTTAATTATGTCAAAGTCAAGTTCATTTAGTTTATTGTTAATGGTAGAAATCATTACCAAGAATTAGTAAGCGTTGGCATTCTAGTTTTAAAATAAAATGTTAAAAAAGGCGGCCAAGTATTACGCAAGTGTTTCATTAATGCTGATAAATGATGATTTGTGATGGCTGGTGGAACTTGATCAGTTTTCTAGAATGTCAAACGTCTTAATTTAGATTTAACTTGATAGTATAGATAAAACTAAGCAGAGGAGGTGGCTAGAAATACATCTCACAGATGATCTATTAAAACTTCTTGTGATAGCATTGTGGTTTCCTCCATTCTCATTCATAACTTCTTTCTTTAAAGTGTCTTCTAAAGTTGTGTTCCTTCAATTGCATTTTCTGTTCTGACTTTAAATACAGTTCATCTGTTATAATGGGGTTCTGTACACCCACATGGAAATTACTGTCAGAGTTATGACCCTTGGTTGCTTACAAACATCTTGTAGACACACTATCGGTTAAAGTTGTGATCTGATAAATATGAAAATTATACAAATTGTTCATTTTTATTTATTTTCCGTATTTTCCAATGATTGCTTAAACATACATTATGGGAGAGCAAAAACTGACTTTTGTCGGTCTTCCTTTGAGCTTCAGATGTCATAGAAATTATAAATTAGATCTTTATTTAAACAACAAGCCCAAAATGAACACTGTAGACCCACGGATGGCTTGGATTGGGCTCGATTTAAAACAGGATTTCGTCGACTGATTTAATCACTATGGCGTTGTGGGTGGGGTTTCTGCGTGACGTTGACGTCATCATACTTCCGGAAATTATTCATAAAAGACAGCGATGACCGAGGCTATACACAAGCTTCAGTAGATACCGTTTAAACATTACTTGATGATCGAGACTATGTAGGTGGAGTTAACGCCTGTCAATCAACAATCGGCCATAGTGGGAAAAGGGTGTCGATGATTTTAACCCCCATATCTAGTAAAAAATTATAGTGGTAACAACTTTGTTCAGGATAAAGTTATTTGACTGAAATTTTCAATATATTCTTGTTTCAACATCTATTTTTGAACTTTTATAGCAAGAATGGCTAACTCCTTGTCAAAATCTCCCATAATGTATCTTTAAAAATTATTGCCATCGATCTCTTTGAAAAACTGTGAAGATGATCTAGATGCTAAAACTACAACTCGATATTGCTGTTATATTTATAGACAATGTTTATCTTGATGAGATGAAGAATCCTATTTAATTTCCAATAATAACTGTTATAGTTATTGTCCTTACCGTAAGAGTTATTGCCTTTGATCGTGTTTGAAATTTCTTGTAGACCTTCTGGAGGCTATTTTTGTAATCTGAAACAAAAAAAAAACAGTTGATTTTCATTGATAATCGATAAAAGCTCAAACATTCAACCATAAAATTTTTACGCCAGGAAGATCTAGAAATTTATCAAATTTTAATTATTTCTCTTAATTACTTCATTGGATGAGCAGCTTTTAGTGTGGGCGAATGTTTATTACTTTGCTTGGCAACCTATCATTCCTTTCTTATAGATATTTCAATATTGATAAGGTCTGTCATTGAGTCAAGTGGTGTGGGTTCGATTCCCTGGCTGTACATGACAAGGAGTAGGGTCGCCTGTCCAACCTCGTTGTTTTTCTCTGGGTCCTCCAGATTCTTTCCACTGCTAAAGACCCCTACCCGGTCGTTAGTCCCAAAATGGCCTAGTTTGTGTCCAGTGGAGTTAAACCCCATTTCTATCTCTCTATCCATGTCTCTCTCGCTCTCTTTCTCAATATTGATACCAGTACCATAAAAAATAATTATGTGCCTGACAAATAAATATAGAAATCATCAAAAAAAGAATCTATCTGTTTGCGATGACCTATAAACTAAAAAGGCTATGGTACACTTCTCCAACTACCTTAATGTCACATTAAACTTTGTCCAAAAGGATGCTATATTATCATCTGATATAGAAAGAATTTACCACCAGAGTGCAGGACCAAATATAGACTGACAACATCCTGGTCAATCATATTAAAAGTTGTGGTTCCTGGTGTTAAGTCAGTATATCATTTCCCAAATTCCCTATTAACTTTTCAGTTTCTGAAACTTTACAAATTTCTCATAAAGATACATTGGTTAAGAGTTTAATAAAGAGTTGGCCATTCTTGTTATAAAAGTTCGAAAATAGATAATGTAAAATGAATAATTTGAAAATTTCAACCAAATTACTCTATTGTGGGTGAAGATATTAGCCTTAGAAGGTTTGACAAGACATATGCGATAATTGCAACTGCCGTCCTGGTTGTTCGAAGCTAAGTCTTGCTCGTCCATTTTAAAATTAATCACGATATGGTTGAACCCGTTGTAATCTATTTCAAATCGGACAAATCCTATGCCATCTGGAGTTGATTATGGCTTGGATCAGTTAATTAATGTTTAATTAATAATTTAGATAACATTTCAGGCCTAAAGAAAGACCTACGTCCTACAATAGGCAGATTTAGCTCTTTCATAATGTATGTTTAAGCGATGTACCTAAATGAATGACTGAAGCTGTATTCCTAATATATCCAACAATGCTGTTCAAATTAATTTTATTGACATGATGCTTGGAAAACATATAATAAATGGGGGGGCGGGTCTGGTGTTGTGTTGCCGTTTTGTAGTTCTAAGCTGAAAAGTATAGATCGGTTAGGCTGAAACAAACCTTTGCCACCATCAAGGACAATCATTGAACGAATCATAGACATAAGATATAAAAAGTAGTGCAACTGTAGTGTTATTATTGTCTTCGTACAAGACCATGTCGTGATCATACCCATTAAAATCACCAAAAACTGGCAATAGGGCAGTCATCAAGTACATGCATGTCATGGTGATTTCTGATCGACGATTGACCATGCGACATATTATCGTGTTGTAGACATCTCTTATGGGAGGTTTTGTTCAAAGATGGGTGCCAAAGCTCTTGACTGCTGGTCAGAAACGTGTCAGATTCCCGTCGTCGTCGTGTGACAATCTGTGCCGTATAAAACAGATCCTGATATTTTTGGGGTCAGATTTTGCCTCGGTCAGCATTCATCCTGTTTCAAAAATGAAAGAGGAACTAGCCAGTCATCACTTTCCTAGTAATGATGACATCATATCAGCTGTGAACAGCTTTTTCCAGGGGACTATGTGTAAAAATAAATGGAAACCAGCGATATATACAGGTCTTTCATAGATAGGCTTAAAACTTTTCAGCCAGCCCTCATACAAGAATGTTTCAACCGTCTTTTGAAGAAAGGAGCTGAGAAATTTTTGTTGGTCCGTCTTTCACACTTTTTGTACTTCTAAGTAAGCAGAACAAAGCTATGTAACTTTTTGTTTTCAGAGTAATAAAACTTGGATTGCTCAATGCTTTACAAAAAGATAAATGTTCAAATAGTTTAATATATACCTCATGATTTTGGAATCACAGTTGGTTTTGTTTCTTAAATAAAATCGTATTTTATTTTTAGTTCATCTTTATATAATAAATATAAGTCTATATCTAAAACCACTGTGATTTATTCTCAGAAGTCAGGAAAAGAAATAGAAATAAATATATATAGTTCAAATGAAACTATGCTACATTAATTTTTTAGTGAGAAATGAATTATCTTTCTAAATTAACTTTTAGTTGTCCAGAAATAACGTCTTGAAAGGAAATCAGCTTTTAAAGAATTATTGAAAGGTTGGGGTTTTTTTTCTGTCTCTAGTCTTGTGTAGTTGTTAACGTGTATCTTTAATAATATGGAAGAATGTCAGATGTTATTACGCTAGTTGTCTATTACAGCCGAAGATCAATATCCACTCAAATCAGTTACTACCACCCCCGCCCTACATCTCTGTCTCTCTCTCTCTCCGCGTTCATAGCTTTACGCACTAGCTTTAATTATTAATCATTATTTCTCTGACGTGAGACAACTATTTATAGAGATTTTCAATAAGACTCCTTGTGGATTATTGGAGTATAATATGCCAGGTTTTCATTGACTAGCTTTCATTCGATTGACGTAGGAATTATATATAGCTCAAGTGATAGAGCTGCGTTACGCCATCTAAGGACGTTGCCTCGCCACTAAAACGTCAATACAGGGTTACTATGGTCGTCCACACTGGTAATTCCAACTAGGAGACTTTTTGTGAAGGGAAGCAAATGAAATTTTAATAACTGTTTCCTATTTTTATCTTAATCTAAATGTCATCCGTTGGTTTAGTTACTTATATTGTGAAAATTCACACAGTTTTGCTGCCTCCTTCTCTTTTTGCTCTTACATGAATGGAGTTAAAATAAGCCATTGACAGTTCCCTAATAGCGTATATGTTTCATCAATAATGCATCCATTGATGAAACTACGTCAGTTTATTCTATTAATTCATGGTTTATCTACATCTATTTCAGTTAAAAGAGAGTATTTTTAGGTTACGATTCTCAAGTGTAATAAATCCATTGATAATTTTGTCTTTTTTTTTCCATTAAGTAGATTTTATAGAGGACTCTTATGGACTTAGTATTAATATCGGCTTAAATATTATCTAAATGTGGCTGGATACACAAGCATTTACATTTCTAAACATGCAGAAATAGAAAGAGTTTTCCATAATAGTAACTCTAAATAAAAATTTAGAAGAAGAACTTTTTGGGCATAAATGGATTGGAGATTTACAAATTCTGTTATTCTGATTCAAAATTAGACATGAAATTAATGTATTTGATTTGGACATCTGACCAACTTTGATTATTTAGAAATTGACATATCGTAATTCCTTTCAAAGGTAGACAGCTACGCAACCTGTTATAACAGAATGTATCCTTTTCCTTTCCTAACAGTAAAACAGCCTTTTTTTAAAACAGTTGACCAAAAGTGTTCCCACCCCCTTGCCCCACCTAAGCTACACTACTGAAGGTAGGGCAATTTTTTTCTGACAGCACTGACTCAAAACGGGTGGTTGGATGGCTGAATTTTTAACATGTGCGCGTTATCCAGACATGCAAAATTGCACTTGAAAATACTGTAATAAAGAACTCACTTTTAAACCAGTTTTAATTCATTTTTTTAAATGAAATTTTTGAAAACTTATGTGCTGATCAGACTGGGTCTATTTTAAGATTTTATGGTTTTCGGGTTCAGTGAAATATCCAGAACTTCCTTATCATTCAGCCAACATTACTTCCCTGTCAGCCAACATTACTGACAGAGGGCCTGACAAACAAGGACAGCTGTCTAGTGGTTTGGATGGGACAAAACTGAGGTCCCGTGTATACATTGGCATGCACGTTAAAGATCACTTGGCAGTTCGAATTTGATATATAAGAGTAGGCTGCAATGCCACTGCCCAGGCAAAATTTCCCACGTAGCACACTGTATGGCATATGCCTGTCTTCATTAGCCCAGTTTAGGAGTAGGACGTAGGGCTGCAACAATACGCCAGGCCACGATACGATGTGCATCACGATTCATAGTCTACGATACGATTAATATCGCAATAGGAAATAAATTTAAAAAATAGGCCTACTTTTATGATTTACTTTATATCTGGTGTTAAGCCACTTCAAGTGTCTGAAAACGCTTTAACACTTGCTAAAAGTAAAAAACTTATTTTGCTCATGGACTTATTTACGCACTTAAACTAATATTAGTCTATTTTTGTGAAATTTTTATTTGGATAAGGAATCACAATATTGACATTGATTGTATCGTGCATTGTGGGTTTTAGCAGCCCATTAAACCCCATTTCATTTCATTTCTTCATTTCTAATATATTTTTCATTATAAACAATATGATAGTGAAATTTCCCAATCGTTTTGTAAATTATTGATTAAACCACGGTCAAACCAGAACATCAACTTATCTGATATGAACACGTTATTGGCAAACAGGCAGACCTATAAAGGACTAAAACCTTGACTGGACAAGGAGATAATCAACCACAGACTTATCGTGTAAAGAAAAGAAGATGGTGATGATTGTTTATCTAGAGGCGAGTTCATGTTGTTTCAACAGACAACAATTTATTGGTTAAAGTTTATTGAGTGCAAATTCTTTGCGCTGCGGACATATTTAAACAATTCTCCCCGACCTCTTGGGATGATATTCTCACCGATGAATTGTCATAGTAAATTTTTGCCAAGTATTCTTGACATTTTCGCCAGAATTTTCTGAAGTGAAATAAATGCTGTTTTTCATTGACAAAATTTAAAAAATCCGAGAGAAATTTAAAGCTTTTGAAAAGAATTAGAAACATGTGTTGTACAACAAATGCTTAATGTGTTTTATACTAAAACACAAAAATAAAATGTTTATGTTTCGTCTACCTGTCAGTTACTTTTTTTTTTACAATAGTTAAAAATTGCACACATGGGTCAATGGATGGATTTGTTTTGTTTGCAATGGAAATCTTTCTGTTTATTCTGAAAGTTTTCCAGTCTTCCATTCTTCATTAGCCCAGTCAGTGCAGAAAGGTAACATGCTAAACCTAGGTTATGGAAAAAAGGGTTTAAACAAAGAATAAAAAGATCAGTGATTTGGCTATTTTGAAAAATTCCTTTCAATTAATCCTTGACATAAAGGTTTATTTCTCGATGAATTTATTAGAATTTTTCTATGATATATGTGTTAGATTGATAAATTACCAGGAAAGTGTGTTCTGGATAAATCGGACAAAATTTGACTTGAAGTAAGACTAAGAATCCGCTCTCAAGAAGTGTTATAAGTTTTCTAAGTGAGCCTGATCCTCACACTCTAACCAAAAGATCCTTGCCAACGGTGCAGAACAGAGGCCTGTATTAAAGTTGGTATGCATGTAAAAGAACACTTTGCAGAAATGTAAGATGTTAACCCCTAATTCATTTCACTTTCCTTCAATCTTATTAAAACACAGTCTTAATTACTATATGTATTAGGATCTGGAAAAGTTGTTATATAATGTGAGGGATTAGCCAATGAATTGGTCTGTTACAGCGAGTTTTTGTTGTGATGTGTATGGAACTGTGGGTAACCCACTAGAGACATCAACACTCATTGGTTAATCAGATGTCTGACATATTAGGGTCAAAAGCAGCTTGTATGACCTCCGACACAACCTTCTACCACAACCAGTCAGATCTTCATGTGGTATAGAGGCCAACGAAAGAATAAAAAACCAAAACGAAATATAGATCTATAATTTAATCAGTTTGATTTGCTTTAAAACAAATGTAAGAATAGAATACAATGTCATGACCTATTCAAGGTGTCAGACCCAATCGATTCGTTTGGGTTATGCTTGCAGTTTCAATTTGTTATCTTTATACACTCAGCACAGGACACAGGTTTTTGAATTTTTGTCTAGTTCAAGGCTGTATATATGATTGTTCTGTGTTGTATGTTTAAAATGACCACAACCCTCCATATGGGGTGAAAAGTAAATTGTTGATTGTTTGAAGTATTGATTCGTTCATGTGGGGAAAAAACAAAAGAAAAATAAGCAGTCATATCTGAATGGAAGTTATAAATTGAATGGAGCTAGGGCTAATAGTGATTAAATAAACACATTAGATCAATGAAATTAGAGATTTAATTTACACCTTAATCATATTATTACTCCATTATTACATGTGGTGTTATGAATATTAAAAAATTTAGTTCAATGAAAATTGATACTTATTTTCCAGTAATATAATAAGAATTTGATTTGTATATACTGTAGTATTTTCATTACAACTGGGGTGGGGGTGGGGTGATTGAATGGTCTAACTCATACAGTTTTAGATCATAGGGTCTGTCATTAAGTCAGGTGGTGTGGTTTGATCTCATACTTGTATGTGACAAGGAGTAGGGTTGTCTGTCCAACCTCTTGGGTTCTCTCCGGGTCCTCCGGGTTCCTCCCACTGCTAAAGATTCCCACAAGCAAATTTTTAAAATAAGATTGAACCATGTTTGTACCGAAATGACCTAGTTTGTGTAGAGTGGACATTAAACCCCCCTCTCTCTCTCTCTCTCTTTCTCAATATAATCAAAAAGTTATCAGTGATAATACATACCTTGTAATGTTTCTTTTTAATAAATGGCTGTTAAATTATGAAAATAGAATGATGAAGGAATTAAGATAAATTATAAATAAAGAAGGATGAATGAATGAAGTTGAAATACTTGATTAAATACTTGGCTCATTGATTCAATATTTTCTTGGCTTCAAGTTGAAGAAATAGAATTGATTTTATGATAAGAGGAGATTGTTAGTGTACTTGGTTAACTTGTTTTAAACCGTCTGCAGGTGGCCTCCATATTTTTGCATTTTTGTCTGACGGCCTACATACCATGTGAAATATCACTCGCTAGACCTAGCCCAACAATTTTTAACTTTATTTAAATTCCTTTTCTTTAACCATATCTGAGAGGTGAATAAGACAGGATTAGATTTCTGTAGTTTTAGAGGATTTTTAATTTTCTAGGGAATATTTATTTACTGTAAATAAATGAGAAAGAAGGGTAGTACATGTAACGGTATATTTAAACAGATTTAAGGCTGTTTTTAATTTGTTATAAGACAAAATCAAGTTCTGTACACACTCTGATTCTGAGATTGAGAAATTGAAAAGTAATAACAGATTTACTTCCCTCATACAATGATATCTCCCTGTACTTACCCCATACAGTGATATCTCTTTATGCTTCCTAGATACAATGATATCTCCCTGTAATTCCACCATACAGTGTTATCTCTCTGTACTTCACCCATATAATGTTATCTCCCTGTACATCCCCATACAATGATATCTCCCTGTATTTCCCCCCATACAGCGATATCCCCCGGTACAGTGATATCCCCAGAGTATCTGCCATACAATATCTCCCTGTACTTAACCCATACAATGATATCTCCCTGTACTTACCCCATGCAATGATATCTTCTTTTAGTTCCACCATACAGCGATATCTTGCTGTAATTCCACCACACCATGATATCTCACTGTACTTCCACCATGTGGAAAAACCATAATAGAGCTGGCCTGGAAGTAATTTATCTAATATTTTTCACTTTGTGCCAGAGGTGTACATGTATTAATAAAAATATGTAACTAAGACTAATCACAGCAAGATACAATGTCGGGCATCTGAGGGATTGAGTCTGAAAAAAACTTTAATTTGTGCCTCACAATCTTTCTGATGGTATCTGATCACAAATCTGGAATATGCGCCTGACATTGTTTCTGATGGTACCTAATGATAAAGCTTGAATTGGGGCTGGACAATGGGATCTTAATTCCAAGCTGGTATGGAATTAAAAACTGTCCAGGCAAACTTGTGCACCTCATTCCCTAGACAATTATAATAAACCTTGATCTTATCATTTTTTCATATCTTTTCAGGTGACCGTAGAAGCTACCTTGGAGCACCCATTTTTTGTGTTTGGCCAGGGTTGGTCTTCGTGTTGTCCTGCTCGTACATCTCAGCGCTATGGACTAGATTGTCAGAAATTAACAATAAACGATGTGTGTATATCTTTAACTCATAAAGACGTTACGTTAAAAGCTGCGGAGATCAGTCAACAACAAGCTCGAATGTCCCCCTCAACCTCACGTCAAGGTCAAAGTCAAGATTTTCCATTTTCAGAAACACAAAGGTCTGAAGGACATAGTGTGACACCTCAGTCTCGTTCGTCGGAAATGAGTCAAGAATCTTATCAGCAGAGATCGTATTCGTTGGAGAATTTAGAATTTAATCAGAACAAACGAAAAGAGAATCAGAATATGGAAAGAAAACAATGATAAAGTATATTTAGTTTTAAAAGACGCTTAGTAAGATATGAACACCGTCATCTGCTGAGAAAAAAAATGGTGGAGTTTTGTTTCTTATTAGAAGATAATGACGAGAAATGTCTGTTTGGGTTTTTTTTTAGTGAATTTTTTTCTCAGAAAGTGCTTGGTTTATTGTGATGACAAGATGTGGAATATCAAGAAACTGGACGATGTTTATGTAGGCGAGATTAACCCAGTGATAAATGTTATTAGTTATAGTTACTAAAGAAAAGGAATCCATTTCTTTTTTTTTTTTATCATTGTTAATTTTTGAAAGCCATTTAGAAATTTTATCTTATAGTTCAAACCCTCTGTGTTGCCATGAAATATTCTTTAATATACAAAAACATAGGTCGGTTTGGGAAAAGGTCCCTTGTGACGTCAAACTTAATGCATGGGAATTCCGGAAAATAGTTTCTCACAATAGTATAAAAACCAGCTCAACTTTATGATGATTATAATAACAAGAACGATCATACCATGGACCAGGAACTGACTATGACTCCCTCTCAACCACTTTGGAATTGTCATTTCAAAATTTTAATTCAGCCAATCGGTGCACAATATTTTAAGGAACAAACATAGCAAGATTCATATTGATTGTACATGATTGTAACTTGCTTAAGAGTAAATCTTGCGTTTTGATTGGTCAATTAGACACTGTCTACTGGACAATAACACCCCTCTGTTTTAGTAATTTCTTTTAAAATCCGAAAATAGCATGTTACAATGTCGATAAACACTTCCTGATTCGCATTCAGAGGGGTGTTATTGTCCAAGAGACATGTCCTGAGATCATTAGGACCCAAGACGAACTGGCTGAAGAGCGTTGCCCTCAAGAACAAGATGAGTTGGAGACCAGTTTCTGGTCCAAAATATACTGAAAAAACAATTAAGATATATGCCCAAGTATAATTATTCTTGATAAATTGAATCTCTTAAAATGGATTGAAATTTGAACCCATATTGGCAATGTTTCCCAACCTGGGCACCTCGAAAATCTGTAAAAAAAAATTGGGGGTCTACAAAGTCAAATGGAGCTTCATGAATAAGACAGGCCTTTATTGAATGTAAATGAAATGTTGGTGTATTTTTTGCAATATTATTATTAATATTTTGTACTCGCAATTTGATAAACCTATCCCCTTTTTCAAACAGCGTAACATTGCACAAGTAATATTTAATGGATAAATGAACTTTGACCTGTATTTTTGTAAATTAAGGAAAATTTCAGGCAGCACAAACCGTGTGAATAGACAAGAGCCATCTTCAGACAGAGAAACATCCAAATTTAGATATATATGATTTAACGAGTCAATGATGGACATTCCATTCCGCAATGGTAATTTTCAATTACATGTTTGTATTTTGCTCTGCTTAAAAACCTTCATTTGTTGACACGAATATTTGAACCGTTTATTGAATAAAAGAATCGTCACAACTGTTGTAAACTGTTTAATGTAAGAGAAACATTTGTCATCATTGAATATCAAAAAAAAAGAAACATAAAATGCATGCGTGTTCAAATATTCTCTGATTTTGAAAATTATCATGGAGTTTCTAAAAGCCAATTTTTTTAACAATGCAAGGGGAATAACTCCACTTAACAGAGGTGTCAGTTTTGAAATGACATTAATTGACAATGAAATGGTATTATCCAAATATCTCACTTCTGATTTTTAAACAAAAACTTACTTAGATTTTATTTATATATCTTTTTTCAAATCTATATTGATGGCAAAGAAATAAAGCATAAAGATGACATTAATTACAACTCCTCTGATAAACATGGCAGCTCAGATGCAAACTGGTTTTAGATTATCTCTTTATTCTGATGGTAAATTTTAACATGCCAATATTTTTTGACAAAAAATTATTTTTCGAGTCATTCAGCTTGATATTTTAAAACTATTTGTGACCGGAGTCAAGAAAATGAAATCTAAGTATTGTTAGATGTACTGAATCTATAATGAGAAATGAATGTGTTATTTAAATCGAAATGATTTTAAAGTATATTATCCGTATCCGTTGAATAGTTAATCGGTGTTTGAATTTTTATCTTGTAGAAATTTTTATTGAAAATGTATTTCAGGGGTTTCCTCAAGTGTATTTACTGGTTATTCAATTTGAAATGACTGAACTGAATGTATGTTTCACTGCCACTGGCTCATTTACCAGTGTACTATAGATTACTTGTTCAACCATGTGTTCACTGATTTGATCATGTTTTCACTGATTTGATCATGTTTTCACTGATTTCATCATGTTTTCACTGATTTGAGCATGTTTTCACTGATTTGATCATGTGTTCACTGATTCGATCATAGGTTCACTGATTTGATCATGTATTCATTGATTTGATTATATGTTTACTTGTTCAACCATGTGTTCACTGATTTACTATCTGATTAAAACACAAATCCTATTTCGTTTCGTTTTTTATAGTTCCAAATTTTGATTAACTTATCTTTACTATGCTAGTATCTGGGAGAGTTGTTATATTACCGGCATTTTGGATGAAGTGAAGGATTAGCCCATGAAATTGTCGACTTCTTGGTGTGCCATGCACGGAACTGCGGGTAAACCACTAGAAACGTCAATGCTGATTGATTAATCAATGTATGAACATCATAGGGTCAAAAGCCACTCATACGACCCCTGACACGACCTTCAAGTACACTTGTTAGATTTTCATGTAGTAGAGGCCATCAAAAGTATAAAAAAAAACGAAACGAAATACAGATCTGTTCAATTACATATATTTAACTTGTTAAATCATGAATTAGAATATTCAGCTGTGTTCAATGAAATGGTCACTAGATCAATCATGTGTTCATTAGTTTGAACATATGTTCCCTGTTTTGACCATGTGTTCACTGTTTTGAACATATGTTCTCTGTTTTGACCATGTGTTCGCTGTTTTGACCATGTGTTCTCTGGTTTGAACATGTGTATACTGGTTCCAAAATGTGTTCACTTGCCAGTTTCATGTGTTGATCCCAGTCATAAGAGTACCGATGTAATTGTGTGTTTATACATGATGAATAAGGTTTTTATGGTTCAAGCATGAGTACTCTGGTTTCAGACGTTCTACATGGTTGAATAAGGTCTTCATGGTTCAAGCATGAGTACTCTGGTTTCAGACGTTCTACATGGTTGAATAAGGTTTCATGGTTCAAGCATGAGTACTCTGGTTTCAGGCATTCTACATGGTTGAATAAGGTTTTCATGGTTGAATCATGATCATTAAGTGGTTGTAAATGATTATATAATAATGTGTTCACAGATATAATCATTTGTTACATTTTCAGTCAAATCTTTAGTGGAATTATGTTTAGGCCAAATGTCTTCAAAGTGCTTACATATGTTGTTATTACTGTCTGTTCACGAAAACTTAAGCTAAAACATTTTTATTATAAAACCTTTTCATTGGTTGAGAGTGAAAATCCAAGTAAAAAATTTTTAACTCTCGGCCAATGAAACGGTCGCAATTCTTTCAATCTGTTAGTTTAAGTTTTTGTGGATATAGTTCAGACCATTTTCATTTTTGACCGGGTTTCATTTCCAATTTCCAGGTAGATTTAGATGCGTTTATTTGTGGATAAAATGAATATGTTAAAATCTTCAATGTATAATTTAAGCGATGGGTGAGCGATCTACTCCAACCTCTTGTTATCTACTTGTTCAGTCATATTTTCATTGGTTTAGTGTTGTATCCACTGGTTTAATCTTGTATTCACAGATTCAGTCTTGTGTTCACTGTTCAATCTTGTATTCACTGATGTGATCTGATATTATTCACAAACGGTTTTATCCATTTCAGTTTTGTAATTACTGAGTATAATTGTTGAATGTTTTAAGTTTGTTGCTTGTGAGTTGTTACAGTAGATGACTTAAGTTTGATTAATTTGACTGTCTTTGGGCTGAATTTCTTTCGTCAGTTTAGTTAAAACTTATGGATTTCGTTTTGTCGTCGTTAGACGTTAACAGAATTGGATAGTACGAATTTTAAGAAATAAAAAGTGAGCTGAATTTCAAGTTTTAGCTTACAAAAATAATGGACAAGCTAAAATTTAGAATATGAAGGAAGAGTTAAAAAGCTTGTGAATTAATAAAAACTTGTTAAAAAGTTGCCTTGAAAAGGGGACAAGAAATCAGCCCTTGTCGTAGTTTGGTTAAATGTTTAATATAGTGGTATATAAACGTGTAAATATAAATATACAGTGTACAGTATATTATATATATTATATTAATGAATATCCTTGTTATAACCTATATTATGGATAATATTGAATGTATGTACAATGTATAATATTAAATATTTTATGTGTGTACATATATAACATATAACTTAACCTAAATACATACACTATTTTTATTCACTTCATAAGTTCATGCCACAAAATCGTTTACATGATAATGCAGCAGCATTGTTGGAAGATATATTGGAATTACAGAACATCATTTTCATATTTTGCTAGTTGGTTCCCAGAGGCCTACCATATCATGATTAAATACATTTTAATTGGTGACAAATCGTCAGTTTTATCCTAATCTTACATAATGCATCTTTTAAGTATTATATTGATACCGCCCGAGGACTTTAGTTCAAGTGTTGTTTCAAAATAGTATGCAACGTCTTTGAGACCCATTAAATGACTAAAAATACAGACACTTGCCCGCATGTGCTTTTCAATGAAATCGTCACTACGTAAATCCAATATTCCAAAAATGTACGATTGGCACATTGCCCATTTCATTATTATAAATAATAGTAAGCTAGTATTAAAGGATGATGTGACACCTGTATTTTACTACGGACTATTATAGTGTCAGCAGTATATGGAAAATGAGACCTGTCAGACAAAAAGAGAGAGCAAATAATGTATCTGATAATCAAACTATGGTTGGAATTTGAGAATCGTAAATATAAGTTATTATCAATTGTGGCATTAAATATGGCATAAAAATAAACACACATGGATATATACTACTCCTGAATTTTATTAACATGTTACGTTTCAATACACATATCGTTTCAATACACGTCGTATTTGCTTGATAACGATATGTGTATTGAAACGTAGCATGTTAATAAAATTCAGAAGACGTATACCCCTATATAAGTGTGTTTATTTTTAGTGAAATCTATTTCTATATGTCTTATAAGGATTAAATATGGCATATAGGTTTGTGGCAATATTTCATTGAAACATAAAACATGTCTCCTCTACATTGAATCATAAAATGATATCATAATCAGATATATATTATATTGTAAATATGTATTCAAGTTACGCAGTATGGTGTGTACATTTAAAGAAAAGATAAATCAACTAGCCCTGCTTATTTTTTAAAAAAAAATTCAGGAAAAAATCACACGTTCGTTTATAATTTTAAAAAAAATTTATTAGTTTAATTCTGGATGGTTGAAATGGAAAAAGCATCTAGATAGTATATAATGTATCTATTCAATTGTCTTGATATCCCATTAAACCAGATATTATTTTCTCCTAAAGTGTTAATGCCTCTTCAATCTTCTCCAGGAAACAATAAGCAGAGAATGATTACTTTTGCTTTATTACTGTGTATGATGTGAATTGCTATCAAACCTGTATATTGAACATGAATTTATCAACATATGCTGTTAAAAATTCATCATTTATTTTAATTATTCATGTGTGTCAACTTCATTGATATCAATTGAACCATTCAGTTGCAATCAAATTATTATAATTAAAGAGAGATTTTAGGTTATTTAAATGTACTATGTATAGTGCTATTAATAACATGATATGAGAATGTCATAAGTTATAATGAATATGTCTTTTTAATGTAGGTATCAAATGCTCTTTATTGCTACACAAAATATTGCCAGTCTGTATAACCCATGTGCCATAGGCTTAACACCACCTGTGGCCTTGTTTTTCAAAAAAAACTTGGAAGTAAAATACACACTGGTAAATTAAAAGAACTTTTCATTGCTTTAAGGAGCATTAGATAAGAGGTAAAGGAATATATTAACATAACAACCCTATAATCAACTCTCTAGACCATCAGATGGCAGAAATTTAATCAGATTGAAATAAGATTGCCATTTAATGATTTAATTAAATATGGAGAAGCGTGACAAATTTCAACACCCATAATTTTGCTGAGAATGAAGTGATTTCATTGATTTCATTATATATATTTATCTAAATCTTACAAAATACATCTTTAAGAGTTGTAGAATTGTAAAATTAATTTTAACACAACACTTCCTCGGTAAAATATTTTAGTGTAAGTTTTAGAGAATAAGAACTCATTGACCACAATTCTGACAAAGTGGTTTTAACTTGTGAGTGTAAATTCATTTTCACTCCTTGAATACAGTAATAACAGTTATTCACTCCGATTTGATCATTTCTATCAGAATATTTGGTACTAATAAATACCAACATTAATGAAGTCAGTAAAGGCACTTTTAAAACCTACTGTAATAATTACAGTATAATTTAAGAGCAATAAAATTTAGTTACATCAAAAGAATCTCAATACTATCCAATCAAATTACTTGACCATGAGCAGAGCCCTTGGTTACATATACTGGGTCCCAGTGTAAGACACTAACTAAAATCTGAAAAAATCTTCTAAAACCAAAATAAGTATATATTCACCATAAGCTTAAACTGACAGGATCACTTTTATTTGGGTGACAATTAAAATGTTGATTAATTCAATTTGTTGGATTGTTTTTAGAAATGGTGATCTGTCTGCTTACACTTTGGAAATAAAAATTTAATATTATAGTGCTTGTTATATACCTAATCAAAATTACAACCTATTTAGATTTATCATTACTTCTATGAAGTTGGCATACCATTACAAAAACTTATGGATTTAGCATCTGGATGTCGAGCCTATGATTTTGACAGAATGTATTGTAATCATGGACTGAATGACATATTTCCTCCATCTTTTTGAATTTATTTTATGATATATATTATATATAAGATAATTTGATTGGATCGTTGAATGTTGTGTTGTTGTGAAACGTGGCCTGTTATTTGTTTTTTTTTTCATGTTATTGACAAATGTGGGGGAATTAATCGTCTGTCGGAGGCTGGGGTCTTACTGTTCCTTGTCCTACGTCAACATTAACTTGAATAAAGTCTTTCATTATAAAAACTACAATATTTCTCTTATGTTATTTGTTTCAAAATCGTGAACAGAGTAGAATTTCTTTCTGTTTTCCGCTTCTTGTGGCTAACAAAGTGTGTTTAGTTGTTCAATTGGGATTAAACAGTCCAAGACAGGAGACTTAATAGTCAGGCCCTCTATATGGCACCTGTAGTAAAGCATCAATACTGAATCTAAAATCTTTGTCCACAAATCCCAGATTAATTTTTTAAAAAAACTGTTATCTAAGTTCATTGGCGTGCAGAAGTTTGGTGATGCCTAGTTTTATTCCTTGATTGTATGATCCCAAGAAAAAAGTATGGCCTTGTGAACTGAAAGGAAATGGGGTTTAACATCCTGCAGTTCTGCTCCGATGTGGTCTGGTGCTCAGAAATATGAGAAATTCTTAAACCTAACTCAACCCTAATAATAGATATCGGTGGACTTACGAACCCTAACTCAACCCTAATTATAGATATCTGTGGACCAATGAACCTGTGGGCTTGTGAGCATTCCCCAATAACATGTTCCCACCGATAAGCCTTATTTTTATATTTGTACAGAGTTTTTTAACATTAGTATACACCCACCAGTAAGATCGTGTATTTCAATTTGATTCTTTTGTGTATTACACTGATTTTCTTCGACATATAGTGTGGGTGGGTGGATGGCCGAATGTTAGCGCGTGCACATTGTATCATAAGGTCTGACATTGAGTCAACTGGCAAGGAGCAGGGTCGTTTGACCAAAGTTGTGGGGGTTTTCCAGGCCCTCTGGTTTCCTCCTACTGCTAAAGACCCCTAAGCACAAGCAAATTAGTCCAGAAATGACCGTGTTTGAGTCGAGTAGACTCTCTCTCAGTAAGGCAATCAGGGCACACTAACTGGATCTATGTGAGTGTGACGGACAATGAACAGAATATGCTCCTTTTGGTTGTTGATGCAGGGGTTCTGTGTAAGCTTAATACGATCCTGTTAATTCCTGCCATATTTCACTGACTTGCAATATCCTTTGTACGGAGCAAAGGTGTTTGTAACACATGCTCATGATGATAACTAATTTCATCCCCTTCTTCTTTAACCCAGTAAATGGGTGTACGTGCAGTATCATAAGATCTGTCATTTAGGCAACAGGCATGGTTTCCGGTTCCTCCCACGGCTAAAGGTCCCTATGCACAAGCCCCATCTCTCTTTCTGCCCCCCCCTCCTCATTCTCTCCCAACCCACTCTTTCTCTCTAACCCACTAAATGTAGAAAAAAAAGGAAAAGGATGTAAACCCCATTTAATTTCATTTCATTAATTATATCATTAGAAGAGTTCAATGTGGCCAACTGACTATTAATTATTACATATGTTACCCTGAATTCTCGTGATTATTATTAATTAAATAAATTTATTATTTATAGGCGCATATACTTATGTGGTCTATTAAATATACCAATATCATATGCTGAATCCCAGAGACTATTTCATGGAAGTATGGTAAAGTAAGCAGCCTTATATACTTATATGTATTATGTGACTTTAAATTTAGTAACTCATAATTTCAGTGGTAAGTGCCTACGCTATCTCTTCATGTCCCCGTAATATCATTGTCTTCAGGCTTAGATTCTTTACCTATATTTTTAGACAAAGTACAAATTTAAGAGAATTAGTAGGTAAAATCTAACTGGAACTACAAAAGGCGTAGGTAATGGTATAGCTCTACTATTTGGTAAAGTTCAATATGAACACGCCTTCTCATCTGTAAATGTAAGTATGTCGATATCAACAATAATTTGATTACTCGTAATATACCATAATATTTCCTTGGAAATTTGGGAACATTTGTTTGTTTGTTAAAGTTGCTAAGTCTCAAACTCAATATCATCCAAAGTCTTACACTTTGAAAACCCGAATTATTTGTCAATTCAAATCAACATTGATGTTGTTATCTTTTCCATGAAAAGGTAGTTTTCTGATATCCAACACTTCAGACAAAATATCTATTTTACCATTGGTACATTTCACTGTCATTAACAAGTGACCAGAAAGACTGAGGCTAGACATATTCCACAACTCATGTCAAACGGCGACGCCATATTTTACCTGGAAAGCATGCACAATAGACTGGAATAACCAGACACTAGAAATTTCTATTCGCTTCAGACTCATGTTGTATATTTCGCTGGACTTAACTGATTTGAAATTAGAGTCAAAACGGAAACATTTGAATGTAAATCAGTTTATATACAATCAGATTACATTATTATACTCATTGTGACCAATTTGGGTCAGTTTCTAGGTCCCAAATATTATGGCCACTTTTAACCCCGAAGAAGTTGACATTTACGCAAAATTTTGAAACCGCAATCCTGCTTTACTTTTCTTCCATGGGAAATATAAAATCAGCAATTTTGAGAGAAAAATGCTATCAAAACTAAAGATTTTTCTCGAGAACTTCGCTCTCCAGGCCCGAACGATTCTAGGGATTTACTACATTGTTTCCCTGTGCCAGTGATGTAGGACAGAGGCACGAACAAGAAAGGTCCACAAAGTGGCATGTACGTAAAGAACCCTTAGTTGGAATTTGAAAAAAAGGGTTCTGGTTCTGTTTTAAATGTTTATTGAACCATATTAATGAACCATGGCTGCTATGTGTTACCTGTATGTGTACATGGTAATCAAGTATTTTGTTGTAAGCTGTCCTGGTTGGACATTTTGATGTAATAAATCTTTCCTATGAATACGCTAATAGGAAATGAATCAAATCTATCATGGTCATCTATATATATAAAATTAAAATAATTGTGATCTGATCCTACAGATTGTGGTCGTATATTGTCGTCGCTCCCGTCTGTCCGTTGGCCCGGCATCCACAATTGGTTGTAGACGCTCTAGAGGCTAAAATATTGACTTTAAATGTATACACAAGCGTTGACACAAACATACTATAGGGACACACTCTCGGTCTGAACATAAGCTAGACAATTTTTATACGCCCACATTAAAATGTGGTCGTATATTGTCGTCGCCCTCGTCTGTCCGTCGGTCCGGCATCCACCATTGGTTGTAGGCGCTCTAGATAGCAATCTGATTAAAATACAGATCCTATTTCGTTTCGTTTTTATAGTTCAAAATTTCGTTTTAATTGTCTTTACTACATTAGGATCTGAAATCGAGGGTTTGACCTTTTATTGCGCGGAATTGTGGGTAGGCATTATCAGCGATAGAAATCAAAACAAAGCAACAACGATTCTGATTGGTTAATCGAATGACTGAGGTTATAGGGTCAAATGTCGCGTGCTTGACATCTGAACTGGCTGAACGTGAGCTCCTGCTATAACTTGTTAGATCTACATGTAGTGTAGGCCATCGGAATTATAAAAACCGAAACGAAATATAGATCTGAATTTTAATTAGATTGGCTCTATAGAGGCTAAAATTGACTTTAAATGTATACATAGTGTTTAAGGCCATAAGACGAAAAAGCCTAGGCTATTGATTTTCAGCGATTTCCGATATTTACTGCAGAAGTTATGTCACTTGATCACTTTTTAAAAAAAATCTTGTGGACGCTGTAGAGGCCAAAATTAACATCGGATTGCCTATAAATTGATACAAAATGTTCAAGGTCTTCCGACGAACAATCCGATAATTACTGCCAGAGTTATGACCCTTGATCACATCAAAAAATCTTGAGGACGGTCTAGAGGCTAAAGTGAATATCCAATTGTCTTTAGATTTATACACATGACACAAAGAAGCCTCATATGTATAAATGTTTCGTATACTAAATATTAGCATGGTACAGAACTTTTACTAATAATATTTAGAAAGCTTATGCAATTACCTTTGAGAATATATATAGATGGATGCTCAGAGTTTTGTACGATGATCCGAATTTAGACTTCGAAAAAATACCGATCTATTTAGAATATTGAAATATTGGCAGTGTTCAGGTTGAGAACGCGCCCCTTTAATATGTTTGTGCAACGTTTACTAAAAATATATAGAAAGCTTATTCAATTACCTTTCAGAATACAGTTATAGTTGGATCAGCAGAATTTTGTACAAGGGTCCCAATTCTGACTCGGAATGTTACCGTTCTTTTAGTTTAAGATATGGAAAAAATTGGTGATCTTTACAATGAGAGTGGGTCCTTTAATATAATTGTGCCAACTTTTATAAAGTACAACATGACCGTTTATTTAGTAACTATAAATGTACGAAACTGATTTTAGGCATCGTATATTATGGTGTAATTGTCAAGATTTTGTAGATATTTATTTATTTGTGGGGAACCCTGCTGACAGTAACATTATTTTGTCTGTATCTACTATCTAAGGGGCCTCACATGACATTTTCAGCCAGAGCAAGGGATGCAAGCTTATTCTGGTCTTGGTTGCAACCATAACATTTATTCTATTGCATCATATTTTATTTTAAAATTGTATACCATTTCCCTCGACACTATTGTACTTATCTATTCAAACATTGGATTAATAAAGACAGAGTGCTTTGGGGATAAAAGAGGCTGAGTACAGCTATACCTGGCTTAAATTGTTTATATATTTTCCAGATAAAGTACAAATTTAAGAGAATTCATTATGAAGCCATTAGTAGGTAAAATTTGTATTGTAACTGGAGCTACACGAGGTGTGGGTAAAGGTATAGCTCTGCAGCTAGGAGAAGCTGGTGCAACCGTTTATATAACAGGTAGGCCTAACCTCTCTCTAAATATTGGCCAAGGGCAACTTCTTCATTTTTTACAAAATGGACCGAAATCAGCCATTTTGTGCCATATTTGAGGTTAGGGATCAGATATTACAGAAAACTATTGGTTTACGTTTACCAATGGGAACTGACCGCGGATTTATGGCAAATGGACATTTATATAACGCAGTGGCTATCGTTACAACGAGTCGTAAGGACAGTCCTCAGGCTATTGTTACGACAATGCTTTTAGAGCCCTCCATCAACAAAGTTTAGAACGAATTCCAAACTGGCTGCCAATCTCCCCATCGCCAGCTTTGAAAAGGAGCAGTATTTTCAACATTTTTAAAACTGAAGGCAGCAATTAAGAGATGGGAAGCAAGGGTAAAGCAAATTTGTACTCACGGAACTCTCAATCTATACCTAACCCTAACCCAACCCTGGCTGATGAAGGGCTCTGAAAGCATCGTCGTAACAATAGCCTGAGGACTATTTTTACGACTCGTTGTAACAAGAGCCACTATGTTTATATAGATATGAATTCTGCATTTAGGATCATAAACATTAAAGTAGCTAAAATCCTAAACTATACCTTCCGATACATTGATGACACAACACCCATCAATGATAACGGAAATTTCAACAAATATAAAAATGAAATATATCCCATGGATTATCGCCCTTATTTTATGCCTTTGTAAATACACTTACAGAGTACGATTTCTTCAGCATTCCCGTTTCGTGCAATTGCGTAACTTAATAATTCCAATTAGTTGCTAAATTGATAGTTTATTAACTTTTTGGCGTTTTTTTTTATCTGGATATCGCCCCTTTTTGTGGTGTTTTGTCACCTAAATTTTGACGTTATTGACAACCTACCGTCGCTTTTAGTTCACGCCATTCAGCTGTGTTTTGGGACGGTCAACATTCTCTCACGTGCTTCTTTGTATTCAATATTGTTTGTTTTTTGCTCTGTTTTGTGATGGATGGAACGTGTGCCCAAACTGCATTTAATATGCCTCGATTCTATTGACTGCTAAAACAATTTCTTAATTGACTTACAACATTTAGTTTTAGACTGCCTGTTTTGTTATATATAAATTTCACCTGTATCCTTAAATTTTATTTCAATAAGCTTAGGCTACATTCATATTTCTTGTAACATATGGCAGATCATGACTATAATGGTGGCATTACACAAGGGTTTCTCTATAATATATTCCTGATTGTTTTCAAATTTGAAAGACGTAGGCCCCTATGTATCACTACAGGCTCGGGACTGTACAGCGAAGTGGACGCTTACGGCTAGCCCCTGATTCATTCACTTTATTTGAATTATTCGTTTGTTTGTGATTTCTGTGTATTGTGCAGTCTTGTCCATATATTTGTTTTTGTGTAAATAATGTGTGGTGCAGCCCCCACCCCCTGCACTTATTAATAGATTCAATACATGAATTTGTTGATTTACAATATATATATTGTTGTTCATAATTATTTTTACTTGTAGGTCGAACTTTGAATCCTCCGAATGATGAAATTGGAGGAAGTCTAAGAGAAACAGCTAAAGAGGTATGATGTACGGAGTAAGACCACAAAATTATCAAGATTTAAAGACTTTAAGATAATGATGATCTTTCATATCATAAACATGTTACGGTATCAAAACAAGTTTATTATTGGTGCCACCAGTATTCAGAATAAAATATTAGTTTCCTTCCCGGAGAGTAATCCTTGCATCGTTAATACACCTTTGTAGGATCATTCAACATTATGGATTTCTACAATTTACTTAATCTGTTGATGGTAGCTGGAATTCGTAGTAAGAATAGGCCCTTTAGCAGTGCTATCTAGGCAAACACACTGCATGATCTATGCCATGTCCATCTTCATTAGCCTGCCTTGTGCTGAAAATTGAGAAGTCAAACCTCCTTTTCCGATCTAGCATAACTGAGACGCGTCATACACTATATTATTGTCCCCCACCTTTCAGAGAAAGCAGGGGACTATTAGTATTAAGATGGGTTCGTCCATCTGTCTGCCCATCTGTCTGTCCGACCGTCACACTTTGGGGGAAACAATAACTCTCCGTCTAATTGAGCTAGAACTTTCAAACTTGGTGTAGGTGTTTATGCCTTGATCGAGCTCGAAGATGAGCATTATCTGCTTCGGGTAAGCAGAGATAAGCAATTTGATTGGTTGATGCTTTGGGACACGATAACTTTAGTTCTAATTAAGTGAGAGTGATGAAACTGTGTGTACAGTTAAATTACATCAATATCTTTACTATGTTAGATAACGAGCATTTTCTGCTCAAGGTAAGCAGAGTGATCAACAGTTCGATTGGCTATTTTAGCAATGGGTACGATAATTTTGGATATAATTGGGTGAGAGCGATGAAACTCCGAGTATAGATTCATTATATCATTACCTTGACTAAGCTCGATGATGAGAATTTTCTGTTTAGGCAAAGGAGCGATAAGCAATTTCATTGGTCAAGACTTTGGAACATAACAATTCTACTTTTAATTGAGGTAGAATGTTCAAACTTGATGCAGATGTTCTTTAGGTTTAGGTGACAGTCTTTACTGAGTTCAGTGATTAACATTTCGAGCTAAAGCTAAACAGAGCTAAGCAATTTCGTTGGTCGATGCTTTGGGGCAAGATAATGTGTCATCTATTTATTTTAGGATTTCGGCGGGGGAAATCACTAATCAGCCTCACTGTTGACTTACATGTATTTACTTCAGATTGAAAACAGGGGAGGTAAATGTATACCAGTACAATGTGATCACAGTAAAGATGATGATGTTGTTAAACTATTTGATAAAGTTAAACATGAACAGAATGGAAGACTGGATGTCCTAGTCAATAATGCCTACGCGGCTATAAATGTGAGTATGGCTTGGATCGTCAGTCTATGATTAAACCAAAATGGTATGGTGAAGCCAGAGAGAGAGAGAGAGAGAGAGACCCCAACAAGCAGTTTTGTATTATTGTAATGGCATGATAGCATTTTGAACATAGAATACTCTTTGAAAAGTTACCCAAATAAATTGGTAGGGTTTTCCATAAGTGTATGTGTTACAATTTAAAGGTCCCGATTTGAGTCTCAAAAATAAAAGTCTATGTACGAGTGAGACTTTAAGCCCCAAAATACGGAGGAATAGTGTAATTACCTTGTTGAGTCGTTTAGACCCGAACGTCAAAACTGTGTATCCAGATACATAACCCTTTTAAGATTTCGGTTCAAATGTTTCGTTGGGTGACCCGATAATCGATTCACGTTCCTTTAGAGGTCTTTGCAGTGAATGACTCATGTGCTGTACTTGATAATGAAAGGTATATTTCACCTGCATGTTATTTTTATAAAATAAAAGTCTGGTTTTATCTAGACACCGTATAATACAGCTTATAGTTCCAGATGAAGACTAACTGATTTAAATTGTTTGAAAATGTATCACGTATATTGAACATGGGCGGGTTGGGGCCGCGAACTGGCCCGTGCTCCCGTGTTTTAGCGGCCCATTCTACTGTCCGCGTAGCTCTGACGCGGGATCCGGGAGCTCAACCTCCGGGAAAATTTTGAAAAATGAACTCCAAATATGCGATTTGGTGGCATTACTGATTATAATCTCTGTCAAATAATATATCTTATAAATCGATTAATTTAGGCCAAAACCACGACTTGCAAGTAATTATCAACCATCAACCTGTGAAATTATCATATCGTCATATTATTAATTAACGTATTATCAGTGTATTAAGCGCTTAGAAATATCACCGGATATAATGAAGCGCTATAGAAGATGAATAATACTAAAAATAATAATAGTATCGTCAAGAGTCAAGACGTTTCTGTATATCTACAAACAGGGTGCAGTTGACTTAATAATTAGTAAATTTGCGGGCGACAGTGTCGGGTGAATCTGATGAAATTTTCGGATGAAATTCGGAATCCCCAGCACACCCGGTCCAGAAAGTCTATTATCCCAGCCCATTCCAGACTCCAGTGATGGCGTGGCTGTCCTGCCCGTTAAAGCCACCGACCACATACAACGTGATGATCATTGTTCCATGGCCGGTCCAATACCCCACCCCCATCCCTCGCATATTATGTTCAGCAGATAAATGTTTTTTTTAGACGAATTGGACAAAATTATTTTTTTCATTTTTTGTCCGACCTACCCTTCGGGCCATCGCCCGACGGCCCAATCCGCCACTGATATTGAGCTGGAAGATTTTAAATGCTTTTTACCAAAAATTAAGCAGTTTTATTCTCCTAAATATAATCAAAATTGGTCCTTTAAACCAAAGTTGTATGGTGAAATATAATTAAGATTGGCTCTTTAAACCAAAGTTTATGGTGGGAGATTGTTGATGAAAAGATTTCATTGATTATCATGGCAATAGTACTTAACTATCATTATCTTTATACGCCCACATTTTCATGTGGACGTTTATTGTCGTCGCCCTGTCCGTTCGCAATTTGCTTGTGGACACTCTACAGGTCACAATTTGTTTCCGATTTAGATGAAACTTGAAATATAGGTCTATATTTCCATTGATTTCGGTTCCTTTCGATATTGACATGTATCGACATTCATGGATTGTGGCCCTTGATTTTTAGTTTGTGGTTCAGATTTTGATGAAACTTGAAATGCATGTTTATAACCCTTTGATCTTGGGTCCTTTCGATATTTGCAAAAAATTGCGTTTTGAGCTTGTGGTCCCTATAGAGGTCACAATTATTTCTATCCGATTTAAAAAAAAAACGTGTGAATATATCGCTTGTGGATTCTGTAGAGGTTACAACTTTTTTCCGAATTCAAAGGTTTTGCATCTTTTCGAGGTCATGATTGATTTTTATCCAATTTTGATGAAACTTAAATCATATGTCTTTTTTTGGATTCACGCAGTTCAGACCATAACTTTCTGGATCATGGCCCCAGATTGTACAAAAAAACGTTTTTGTTTTTAGCTTGTTCTCTACCCATCTCTTTCAAAATCTTTGTACAAATCTTACATTCAATATCTTTACATTTTAAATATTTTTCAGACATTATTAGATAATCATGAAAAGACTTTTTGGGAATATGAACCAAAAATGTGGGATGATGTTAACAATGTTGGTTTGAGGTAGGCTAAATATTCTTGGTTCGCAAATTTTGCTTATACGCTGACGACACCCAGCTGTATATTACCTTCAAGCCATCAGATTCCAACAGTTTTAAACTATTAAAGTTCAATATTGAAAAATGTATAGATGATATAAAACTCTGGGTGTCATAGAATTTCCTTAAACTTCACAATGAGAAAACAGAATACTTGGTAATTGGTTCAAAACACAACCTCTCAAAGCTAGATGGTGATCTTGCTATTCGTGTTAGTGAATCATCCATCATAAATTCTACTGCAGCGCGAAACATTGGTGTTATCTTCCATTCTAACATGAATATTGAGTCCCAGATTAACAATGTGTCTAAAAGGGGCTATTTTCATTGAGAAACATTGTCAAATTAGGAAGTTTATAACAATAGATGCCCCTTCTAATTTTTGGACGGTGCCCTTTTTTACTGCTGAAAGTGCCTTTTCTCAGACCAAAATATGTCCGTTCCGAACGTTTACTTAGACGAAAATATCAGCCAAATAGCTCCTGGATTGGCTACAGATGCAAGGAAGTGAGGGATAATTTTCTTAAGGGACCCCCCCCCCCTCAGCGGCGTGTCCCGTCTCCGCGGTCAGTGCCCTCATTTTGCGGCGCCCCCCCTTTTTATAATTCCTAGATCCGCCCCTGGATAGTTAGAAGTATCACACAAAGAGAGGAGAATAATAATTAATCAGACAAACACGTATATAATCTGTATTATTCAAATGGTCAGATAATAGAATTTATATACACCTATCTGTAAGGGGAGTTCACTCCTAAATGATGTTTAATAACTGGACACAGATCATTAAATATTCATACAACACAATTCTCACCAAAAAGTCAACAAAAATCACCAGGCTAAAGGGGGAAAAAGGAAAAGGGATAGAAAGACTAAAAATAGCCTTGGCCCTTGTACTGTGTCCAACTGTCATAGTATTTAATGGGAGACAACTCCACTTATTGTTCTATCGCTATAGTGACACTACTAATATCTTACACATACACCCCCTTTAGATTTTGAGATGTACACATATAACAAATCTTAATAAGACTAAGGATCTAAAAGTTGGGGCACGCGACGCGAACGCAATTTTTTCCAGTGTTTCTTAATTTGTGGCTTGGCTGGAATGTCTTTCAGTGCATCATGCAGCTTCGTCGACACAGGATTTTCGTTGGCTCGTTGAGGTGTTAGTAATGGATAAATAAATACTTTGATGAGAAGAGTGTAGGTCATTAATGACCTGAAGACGCAGTGATTTAAGAATAATCAGTCTTGGTCCTGCAACTGCTAATCCATCATCAATGGAAATGTTTTTCTCTCATGCACCAGTAAGATTGGAGTTCCTGAGAGAGTTGATGCTTTGATTAAGGAAATCCATTCTTCACGACAGGCGTAAGTTTTTGATGGTCAGAATTTAGGAGACTGGTATTACAAATATCTGCAAGACGAGAGTCCATCGCCGCGTCATTGACAGTTTGACGTATGACAGCAATGTGTAAGGAATCAACGTCCAGATGTTCATGACGCTCATCAATCAGGTCAGGTCAAGGTCATCAATCTTTGGTGTTGATAACGGAGCTCTTGATAGTGCATCGGGTGTCGTATGGTCGGTACCTTTACGCCACGTTGAGACCAACCGGTAGGGTAGAAGTTGCATACGAAGACGTTTTAGCCGTTGATTTTCTATTTTAGCCAAGCGATGATGATTGTTAAGTAGAGGGACCAAAGGTTTGTGGTCGGTAATAATTTCAAATTGTTTAAGTCCAGCAAGAAAAGTATGACAATTCTTGACTGCCCAAGTCACACCTAGCATTTATATTTCAATCATGGCATACCTGGATTCAGTTTCCGTAATGTACCGAGAACCGGCGTGTACTACTTTCCATTTATCGTCATGGAGTTGAAGTAGGACGAATCCCAAACTATTTAGGCGACTGGCATTTGTCTGAAGTGGCGTTGGTTTGGAAGGATCAACGTATGCTAATGTTGGTGGATTAGATAATATCTTCTTAGTTGCCACAAATGACTTCTGATGAACATCATTCCACTGGAACTCATTCTTGGGTCGAAGTAGTGGTCTGAGGATTCCTGTAGCGGAAGATAAAATAGGTGAAAAGAAGCCCAGTTGATTGACGAAACACATGAATGAACGAACATCTGTAATATTCGTAGGGAATTAATGATAAGAAATGGCTTGAACAGTCTAGGGATCTGGTTTATACAGATAAGACAAATCCTGCGAATAGTGCGTTTCGACATCATTTGTAACAAGTGACCAAAAAGAACGAGGCTATACATATTCCACAACTCATGTTAAAAGTCGACGCCATAATTTATCTGGAGAAGATGAGCAATGGACTGGAATAACCAGACACTAGAAATTTACATTTGGCTGAGACACATGCCGCATTTCGCTGGACATAACTGATTTGAAATAATAGTCAAAACGGAAAGTATTGAATGTAAATCAGTTCATATACAATCAGATTACATTATTATATGCGTTGCGACCGATTTGGCTCAACTACTAGGTCCCAAACATTAGCGATTTAACTCCTTTAAAACCTCTGTATTATTGAATGGAATTTAACCATTATAAGGCTGATATTCCTTTTAGAAATTCAGCTTTCAAAATGTCTGACCAGATAATCAGAGACTTTAATCTGTGAAATAAATGATATATTGAATATTATGTCAAGGTAGAGAAATTGTTATTTGCAGGAACCATTATTTCTGTTCAGTTTATGCTGCTAGAATGATGGTGGAAAGGCAGTCAGGATTAATTGTCAATATTTCGTCTGTTGGTGGACTGAGAAAATTATTTAGTTGTGCGTATGGCGTCGGTAAAGCTGCTGTAAGTAGTATTTTGTTTGCTATTAGAAAACATGTTACTGATAATTATATGAAATTATAGCAAATAATTCTACAATTGCTTACGCAATGTTTTTGTGGCTTGAAGTGTATGGATATTCAACGTTCTGCAAATTTTCATTCCAGACTTATGATATAAGCTATAGTTTTTTTTAAAACAGATCTTCCAAATTTAGGCCGAAGCACTGGGGCCATGAGAGAACAAACCCTGTCAATAATCATCGATAATTGATAATCCTTAATAATTTAGAATGAATATATTTGATTTACAGTGTGGTCGTGTGGCTGTTAAGAATATATTTTTTTTTTACAGTGTAATTATATGGCTGTTAAGAATGTATTTTTTTTACAGTGTAATTATATGGTTGTTAAGAATATATTTGTTTTACAGTGTGATTTTATGACTGTTTAGAATATATTTATTTTTTAGTGTGATCGTATGGCTGTAGAATGTGGAGTTGATTTAAAGAAACACAACGTAACATTTATCAGTTTATGGCCAGGTCCTGTTTTTACAGAATCAGTTTCTCATTTCATCGATGATCCTGATCTAGTGAGTAGTATAGTGTGAAAAATGTGTTTGTCGCTCACCATTCTGAACCCACCAGAGAGAGAGAGAGAGAGAGAGAGAGAGAGGGGGGGGGGGGATTTAACGTCCACTCGACACAAACTAGGTCATTTCGAGACAAACATATATGTTTCAATTTTATTTTAGTAATTCGCTTGCGCGTAGGGGTCTTTTAGCAGTGGGAGGAAAGCGGGGGACCCGAAGAAAACCGACGAGGTTGGACAGGCGATCCAACTCCTTGTCACGTACCACGCCAGTTGACTCAATGACAGGCTTTATGATACAGCACTTACGTGTACCCCCCCCCCCCCCCCCCCGAACTCACCAATGACAGACCTTATGATACAGCACACATGCTAACCATTCGGCCATCCATTTTATTGGCATAAAGAGCTGCCTGTATGAGTTGGTTAGATTACAAAGTACATGTACTGTACAGATTTAAACAAAACATAAACAAAACATAACTGTAGTGGAGTTTTTTTTTTTAGATCGGCAGTGTTTATATTCATTAAAAAATGAAAGAGACATGACAAATAACGTTCATTGTTTAACGGACAATTCTTTTTATGAGTCTGTATCTTCTCACAGCCTCCTATATCAACTGAATTATCAGTGAAATGAAATTCGTATGTGTCTGTTCTTGGTCGTTACTTCAGTCAGTTATATAGAAGGATACCTAGTGTTTGTCATTTTTGGCATCACTTCCTCCGTTTTTTTCCAATGTTCGTTACGCATCTACTGTAGAAATGGTCTGTGAGTTAAAATTATATTTGGAATGTGTTGAACCAGTTCTATCACATATGTAATAATGACTGACACCAATATTGTCCTTTAAATTGAGCAGAGCTGAGATGTCATATTCAGTAATTTGAAAGATTTAAACAGCTCAAATAATTGAGAAGTTAAGGAAATCTCATTAGTGAGTTTATATTTTTATTAAAATTATTAAATAAAATTCAATCCAGAAACGACTGTTATTATATTTTGGGACAAAAAACCTGAAAATTTGCATTTTGGACATTAAAACTTAAACCCTATCATTATTTCAGGGCAGCTTTAAAAAATCCTTTGAAACTGCTGAGTCTGTAGAATATGCTGGCAAATGTATTGTTCATCTTGCAAATGGTAAGTCTACATTTTTATGTCCTCCCCACCCGTAAAGATGTGAATAGATTAAAAAGAAGCTAGGTCCACATATTTCTATATTCTAGTAGATCTGGATAGATAACAGCAACTACATATTTATGCCGGGTGCACGTAATAAAAGCGTCTCCCACTAATTGTTGTCAGAGTTATGGGGCTTAATCAATTTGACAAAGTTGTCATCCCATTGGCTTTAGATTAAGACACAGTTTTCTGTTTCATCTGATGAGAATGCCTATTTTCAATATACACAGCAACAGACTTGATTAAGTAGGACATTCTCATGCAACGAAGCAAATATAATGAGCAGAAATGTAATTTATATTTAATATTTTTAGATCCAAATGTCATAAAGAAAACTGCACGTATTTTGTTATCAGCTGAGTTGGGGGATGAATATGGTTTTGATGATGTCGATGGTAAACATGTTTATATTTTATAACCTTTCAGGGGGTTGGGATGGCCTAGTGGTCTAGAGTGCCGCGCTTCGACCTCTAGCTGGCCGGTCACCTCTGGCTTGCGGCTGTGGTTTCGAGCCCTGGTGTGAGCGTATGTGACATGGAGATAGGGGCGCCTTCTCAACCTCGTGGGTTTCCTCCGGGCACTCCGGTTTCCTCCCACGGCTAAAGACCCCTACGCGCAAGCGAATTATTGAAATAAAATTGAAACCATATGTTAGTCCCGAAATGACCTGGTTGTGTTGAGTGGACGTTAAACCCCATTTCTCTCTCGCTCTCTCTCTCTCTCTATAACCTTTCAATTTATACGCCTACATTGGAATCGTACCCGCCCATTGTCTGTTGAGCTTGTGGATGCTCTGGATGTCACAATTTTTATTTGATATAAAAAATAAGAAGAATTGAAATGGGGTTTAACGTCCTACTGTACTGCTACTAAACTGGGCTAATGGAGACGTGCTATGAGGGAAATTTTGCCTTGGCAGTGGTGCTACGACCTACTCTTATTTCGAATTCAAACTGCCAAGGGACCTTTTACTTGCACGCCAATGTGTACACGGGATATCGGTTTTTCGTCCCATCCGAACGACTAGACAGCTGTCCGTGCCAGGCTCCCCGTCCTGCATCACTGAAAAGAGGAAAACCACGCCGGAAAATCCGGATGAACTTTCTCGGCCAATTCAGGGATCGAACTCCCGACCTCCAGGCTAACAAGCCAGCACCTTATCCACTTAGCCAAAAAAACTTTCATATATATCATCGTTACACCATAATTACTGTTCAGTTGAAATTTTTGTGAAAATCAGACTGAAACTTCTCGTCAAAATGGTACTTTCCATTTACGCAAATGGTGTAATATGTATATGAAGGTTGTAGATCCTCCGGGGGCAACAATTTATGTCTGATTGAGATGAAACTTTATAACTATATATGATCAGGATCAGCTGCTCTTGAATGTATTTCATTTTGGTGCCCATCAAAAGTGAACTTCTTGTTTATTCGACATATTAAAAACTTTGATCTAGTTCCCTTTAACTATGCAATATCTTTGACCAATAAGCACGTCTTTTCCAGCACGTGTACAGCAGACTAAATAATTCAATGTGAAGCACGAGGACAATAATGAAAGGATGAGCCTTATTTCTCCGTCCATCTTTTGCAAATTATTAGCATATCTTGTATGGCAACTGGAAGAGCTAAATTTATCATTGTTGATGGAACAAGTTTTGTATAACAAATGTTGGCATCTGGAAGAACTGAAACCCAGTTGAATTTGACTATTTCTGATTATTACTAAAAGATGCATTATGGGAGATTAGATAAAGACCTCGCAGTTCTCACTGTAATAGTTAAAGATAAGAAATGTAAAGGGAATGTGCGGAAAATTTTAGTCACATTGATCCACTGTAAACCGAGATTTTAGCGATTGAATATCCATGATCATCACTACTGAAGTTAGTACGATAAAAAACATAATCGCGATTATCCATTAAATGATTAAATCATCGATGAAAGTTGAGCAACAAATCGGTTCCTAATCCAGTAAATATTGCAGGATAACAATATCCTCGAGAATTGATTATTGTCTGGATAAGTTAATTAATACCAATTAGTAATTACAATAGCATTTCGGGCCTAAAGAAATAACTGAAGTAGGTTGATTTAGCTCTTGCATAATGTATGTTTAAAAGATCTAAGCCTCTAACCCAGTTTTATACCCATTATAATTGAAATTAAAACACACGAATTAGAATTAAATATTGGTCCATTTCGATCAATATGAAATATTATCTTTCTGTAAATTGGTGTGGACACAATGGCTTTGAGCGCTATTTGAAATGATCAAACATATTCCAAAAGCCAATGTGAAGGTAATTACAACATGCTGATTAGCAATTTTAATTTTTAGTTATATATTCAACTTTTTTTAAATGTACAGATTGTGATTGGTTTACTCTAAATCATCCTACCAATCAGAACTTTTTAAAATGCTTTGAATATCCAGACATTTATCATTAGGCCTAGAATAAACAGGAAAAAAATGTTTTAGTTTTAATAAGATTTCTCAATTTAAGTTAATTTATTAACTCTTTTTTTTTTCATTTAAGGAAAACATCGACCATCTATCAGACAAGTAAAATATATATTGCAGATAAGTGGATATGATTGGTTAGCCTCGTTTACCCCTGGATTTATTAAAATACCATACTGGGCATTAACGTTGGCTTATAGTAAATTCTAAATGACGTAGTGAACTACTGCTGAATAATTAATCTATTAATATTCTTCTACTACGAATGAATTCGGCTGCAATTCGGGATGGATTGATTCTGGCAGAAATTTGCCTAGTGTGTCTGCACTTGACTGGTGAGGCATCAATAACTTTATTTATAGAAAACTTTACGTGTATTTTTATTATTTTATAATTCATTATAAACTCCAAAAGAATGTACATTTTGATGATGCAAGTTTAAAATGCACCAAAGGCATCATGAAATTTACAGCAAGTTCATGCATATATTAACGTATTTGATATTTTTATATGAAGCTACCATGGAGGTCCATAGAAAATCTAAGTAAAATATATTCTGTGTTTTTAAATTTACATTTGTCCATAATTAATTGTTAAGTTTATTGTACAATGCACCAAAGGCATCATGAAATTTACAGCAAGTTCATGCATATATTAATGTATTTGATGTTTTTACATGAAGCTACCATGGAGGTCCATAGAAAATCTAAGTTAAATATATTCTGTGTTTTTAAATTTACATTTGTCCATAATTAATTGTTAAGTTTATTGAATGCTTTTTTTATATATTGAATTTTAAAATTTTCTGTTTCTGCATTTTATAGACGTTTTTGACATGTTAAGCTTGTGACCACAATATACGATCTTGACACACTGACCGATGTTGTCAACTCCTCTGATAAGTGTTATTATTTCACAAAATCTGCCTCTAAGATTGACAAAATTAGAAAGGGGTTTACTGATCATAGAGCCCTTAGTGATACAAATACATGTAAACCCGTGAACTTGACTGGTGTCGTGTCACTCAACGAGTTTGAGACTTTTAGCCAGGTTTACATTTTAAATATCATCAAATCTGCCAAGAAAACGACATACCCACTTGATCCGATACCGTCCAAGCTGCTCGTTCAACTTCAAGACATTCTGCATCCTGTTATTACTTTATTAGTCAACTTAAGTTTAAGTACTGGATGTTTCCCATCGGTGTTCAAACAGGAGACCCCTTGATCCCAATATTCTCAAAAACTATAGACCTGTGTCCAACTTGTATTGTCATTCCTTTCCAAATTTTTGGAAAGGGCTGTAAATCTCTGTCTTCAATCCCATATTTCGAAATATGATTTGTTGGATAAGTTTCAGGCTGCTTACAGACCCCACCATGACACTGAGACCACTGTGTAGTGGGTCCTCAACGACCTACAGTGTGGAGTGGATACAGGGAATGTAGCATCTATACAATATACTTAAAAACAGTTTTTGATTTCCGGTACACCGCTTTTATGGATCGTACCATATCTTAGTAACAGGCATCAAACAGTTTTTCTTGGTGAGACTAAATCTCTACCGCCAAACTTGACTGTGGTGTACCACAAGGCAGTGTATTAGGACCCATGGTTTATACAACCGCTTTGGGTTCTGTGATCGATGGCTATTATCAGAGGCACTACCTGATCTTAAGATCACCCTTGGTAATTCAGAAATAAGTTGTTCGAAACCTTGGAATGAAAATTGATCCTTCTCTGACAATGGAAACTCAGGTTGACATGGTATGCCGTACATGCGTCTATCAACTACGCTGTATATGCAACATTAGTGATTATCTCACTGCTGACGCTTGTAAACTACTTGTGAGATGATTAATTTTATCCAGGATTAATTATTGTAATAGCTTACTCTCTGGAATCCCACGAGCACTTCTAGTCAAGATCCAGAAAGTTCTTAATACTGCAGCCCGAATAGTGACATGGACACATACGTTTGATCACATCCAGAATGTGCTAGCTTCAATACACTGGTTACCTGCTTAGGCGCGAGTCAGATACAAAATACTAACATTGGTGTATAAATGTTGCAATAACGCAGATCCTCAATACTATATCCCTATTAGATCACTTCGCTCTCGATATAAACAGTCATTGCTTGTTCCACGATATAATTTAAAGTCATATGGGTCTAGGTCTTTCAGTTAAGCTGGTCCTAGATTATGGAATGAGCTTCCACAACAGATCAATAATATTTTTTAAAGATAACGAAGGCAGTTTGATAGTACTAGAAGAAGTACAAACTCCAGATTTTATACACTTATTAATCAATAGTTACGGTCCAAACAAAGATGAACCTGTTTTTTCGAAAATTTAATCAATTAATACGAGTTACAATTGAGGTAGAAATTCTCATGTGGGTTTTCTAGACCAGATTGTTATTCTGAACAAGAATATATGAGGTAAACAGGCCATATCCTGAACCTCTTTCCGTTGGAATGCTTTTTCAAAATGGTCGCCAAAATCTCATATATATATTATATATAGTGACTTTATGGGTTAAGCAAGTTTTGCATTGGTTGTTATTAGAGTTATTCTCAAACAAGCTGCGATTGTATTCCAGACCCTTGAAAATGATAGAAAGTGAGGGCGCTCTTCACATGACCGCCAAGAAAACGTTGATAAACTGTATACATCTTTAAATAAGCATTTATTAGGTCACACTTTTAATAGTTACATTTTGCATTAATTGTGATTATGGTTATTCACAATGAATCTTCATTATTATGTACCACACGTTTTATGAAGATATAAAATGATGAGGGCCCTCTTCAAAATGGCCGCAAAAACAACTCATAGAAAAGGATATGGGCCTGTGTAGGTTAAGAAAAGATTATTGCGACTCATTTGGCCTCTTTTTGCATTGGTTTTACATAAAGTTATTTGAAAAGAATCTACATGTGTGACAAATAATCTCAGAAGAATGACTCTCAACATTAGATAAGATACTCATTAATCCTGGCTACAGAACTGATCATTCCATCACATTATTACAATTTGAAAGAGGTAAAGGGTTTTCGTGCTTTAATGATTCTTTATTGAAAAATCACGGATATGTTCTCAAAGTAAAATTAGTCTCTACTAAAACAAAACCGAAAATACTTAAACTTCATTGGTCTAAGTGATTTACAGATGAACATTGAAGATGACCTATTTCTGGAAATGATACTAATGAACATATGTGAATAAAACTGTTGCAAAATTACGGCGGGACGATTTACCCAATACTACCCAATACTACCCAATTCTACCCAATACCACCCCAGTAATACCTCAAAATCACCACATACTACCAAATACTACAACATAATACTGCAAAATGTGCATATCAATTGAATTTTTTCAAAAATAATTAGTTATGCCGTGGGAATTGTACTTCAAATGCGATTACAGATGTCGGGCTGTTACTTTTGCCTCCCTATATCACCTAAAACAAGCAAAAACTAACCAAATACTATCAAATACTTATCACATACTACCCACTATCATCAAATAACAACCTTATGTTGTCAAATAGCAAAACATTAGTGTAATTACGGCGATTCAAATGCGATTACAGATGTCGGGCTGTTCCTTTTGCCTCCCTATATCACCTAAAACAAGCAAAAACTAACCAAATACTATCAAATACTTATCACATACTACCCGCTATCATCAAATAACAACCTTATGTTGTCAAATAGCAAAACATTAGTGTAATTACGGCGACGAATATTCGATAATTCGCAGAGAATGGAAATGAATTTGCAGTTATCTCCCTTTACAACCGATTTGCGGATTAATCATCTTATTTTGCGTTTCGGTTGGTTTCCAAATCGACGAAATAAAAATAAGAAAAGCAAGTATTTTTTGTGTATATTTTAATCATTGTGTGTAATTAACTACTGTATTATTATATAAGATGGCCAGCAGTCTATAAAAAAACTATTTAAACCCTTCCAAATAGCAAAACATTAGTTTAATTACTGCGACGAATATTCGATAATTCGCAGAGAATGGAAATGAATGTGCAGTTATCTCCCTTTACAACCGATAACTGGATTTTAGATTGATTTGCGGATTAATCATCTTATTTTGCTTTGCGGTTGGTTTCCAAATCGACGAAATTAAAATAAGAAAAGCAAGTATTTTTTGTGTATATTTTAATCATTGTGTGTAATTAACTACTGTATTATTATATAAGATGGCCAGCAGTCTATAAATAACTATTTAAACCCTTCCATGGTTATCGTCAGGAAGTATGTCCATTAACAAATAACAAACAAAAAATTCGTTTGTTTCTGGGGTTTAACGTCAACTTCCACACAGGGTGATATACCTTTCCACCAAAAATTCCATTCTTAAGTTATATTTCCTCGTTCAGGACACAACCCTTTATCAAATGCCACTGAAGTGGATCCCGCACCTTCCATGTTGAATAAACCGATTTTTGGGGGTACTATGGGTGGTGGCTCCTCCTACCACACCCACCACTAGTGCTACTTAAGAATTGGGTTTCTGTGGTCTCCTAACCCAGTCATACACCACTATCATCTCAAACCTTCCGCACCTTTCATGTTGAATAAAACCCACCTAGCTCCCGGACCATATTATTTGGTAGCAGTTTAATCGAGAAATAAAATAAATAAAGCAGAACTTGATTACCCAGTCAACAATCTTAACAACCATTGATTAATTGTTATATACGACTAGAGCATTATACATTTGTAATAAACCGGCCATCTTATATAATAATGCAGTAGTTAATTACACACAATGATTAAAATACTTGCTTTTCTTATTTTAATTTCGTCGATTTGGAAACCAATCGCAACGCAAAATAAGATGATTAATCCGCAAATCAATCTAAAATCTAGTTATCGGTTGTAAAGGGAGATAACTGCACATTCATTTCCATTCTCTGCGAATTATCGAATATTCGTCGCCGTAATTAAACTAATGTTTTGCTATTTGACAACATAAGGTTGTTATTTTGATGATAGTGGGTTGTATGTGATAAGTATTTGATAGTATTTGGTTAGTTTTTGCTTGTTTTAGGTGATATAGGGAGGCAAAGGGAACAGCCAGACATCGGTAATCGCATTTGAAGTACAATTCCCACGGCATAACTAATTATTTTTGAAAAAATTCAATTGATATCCACATTTTGCAGTATTATGTTGTAGTATTTGGTAGTATGTGGTGATTTTGAGGTAGTATACTCACAGTTGGCAGACAAGTACACATACCATGCTCTTCGGGAAAGGGGTGTACCTGTCTCTTAGTATCTGCTGAATGCTCTTTCCCCATTTGATCACCATACTCTTATGTACACCGATATACTTTTACTACATATTTTATGAGTATTTTTATTTCATTGTCATAATTTCATTGTTGTTTTCATTGGTATCATCCCAATGGTGCATGTACATAGATATATCCCATTATAATTTCATTATATTTTCATTATTTATATAGTATTCCATGACAAATGTATCTTTTGCATGCATATGTATGTTGATGTTTTGTATACTGTTCTTAATGGACGTTATATGCAAATAAAAAAGTAAAGTAAAAAAGACAACCAGAGAGAGAGGGAGCAGACGGCAGAGACCGGCGTATGGACTCGCTCGCGTCCAGCCGCTGCATTGGCAGCGGTGTAGAATGGTAGATACAATATAGTTAGATGTGTTCCTGTCGTAGTAATTGTTCCAGTACATATAGACTAGTTCCTGTAGTGTAGATGTAGGCCTATTTTTGTATATCTTTTAAATTCTGTTCCCGATGTAAATAAATAATATATTTACGAAAGCTGACTCTGTAATAACTAAAATACTGTTACACCAAACAGTATCCCCAGACGGTATAAGCCTATCATAAGAGAAATAAGATACTACCTAAAACTAGGGGCAGTGAAGTTTTGGGGGAGGGGGCACACCCGGCACAGTCTACAGTAGATATTTTAGAATTTTCTTTCGGTGGGGCAAAACTTTTTTCAGGGGGGCATCACCCCGTTTGTATATATAAAATAGAATAAATAAAAGATTCTACTCTCAGGTAAAAGTATATAGAAAAATATATATACAAATGGGGTGATTATAGACGCTTTATTTGCTGTAGGATCGCTATTACATGACACAGACCAGTTATGATGTGGGGGGATCAATGGTGAAGATGATCGTTATAAGCATCGATTTATCTATTTAGTAGGGGGTTTGGGACAACCTAGTGGTCTAGAGTGCCGCGCTTCGACCTCTAGCTGGACGGCCACCTCTGGCTTGCGGCTGTGGTTTCGATCCCTGGTGTGAGCTTATGTGGCATGGAGATAGGGGTGCCTTCTCAACCTCGTGGGTTTCCTCCGGGCACTCCAGTTTCCTCCCACTGCTAAAGACCCCTACGCGCAAGCGAATTATTGAAATAAAATTGAAACCATATGTTAGTTCCAAAATGACCTAGCTAGTTTGTGTCGAGTGGACGTTAAACCCCATTTCCCTCTCTTTCTATCTATGTAGTATTTTATTGATTTAATGTTTCTCCATCTATGTAATACCCGGCTGTGTTATGGCTATGGCATGTACATTGTTCAGTATAATATACTTGAAAAAATTGAATATGTCACAGCCCCACTTATATCATACTTGCTAAAAGAATAAAAATCAACAGACGTTTAATCAATTTAAATCAACATTAAAGACTTTCCTGTTCCGACAGTGTTACCAGTAAAGCCATTACTAAAAGCGTTTTGAGCATATGTGTCAACATGGAGAAGAGACGCATTATTATTATTAATGCTTGTAGTGTAGATGTAACATGGAAAAATGTTCACAATATGACCAAGCCAGTGGCATATTTCTATATATGCATAAAGTATTTTTTTTTACATGTATATGTATGTGATTCTGTTTTATAATAAATAAAAAAAAAAAATTAATAGATCTTTTACTGTGTTGCATACACTCTGAGGCAGTATCCACGGAGAGGTTAGTCCAGGGAACTACTGGGATGTGTCCTAAATAGATAGATAGGTTCGGGTTGTTTCGAAAATCATGTAAAAAAATTCTATTATGGGACAGCAGTGCCCAATACGCTGGTCCTCTTCCCGTGATCAAACATGGCTGCTATCTGTATGTCCATAGTTGTTGGTGTACATGCTAATCAAGAATGTTGTTGTATGTTTTCGTGGTTGGACATTTGCCCTAAAACTAAAAATATCGTTGCTGTGGTTCTTTTACATGAATACGCCGATAGGAAATGTATCACATTTACCATGGCCAGGGGCGTTTTAAGGTTTATCATGGCGGAGGCTATACTATTTTGAGGGCCCTCATTCGCGGGGGGGGGGGGGTCTTGATTGATGATTTTTATGCCAATGCAATGACTGCATTCTCATTCAGTAATGGATTCGACTGTAACAGTGTATAGAAAACGATTGACTCGGACTCGGGGCCCTTTCCCTTGGCTAGAGGGGCCCTTTTGTCAGAAGTGGGGCCCTTTTGTCTGCCTTTAGGGCCTCTAACTAGGGTACATTTTCATTTTTCTCATCGGTTTTAGCATTTTTCTCCCGTTTTATTTTTCCAATTTCTTTGATTTTTTTCACGAGGAGGCTGGCGCCTCAAGCGCCTCAGCTATAAAACGCCTCTGACCATGGCCATGCGAACCCATAAATCTATAAGATGAAAATAACCGTAGTCTGATACCTGCAGAATTGTATACGAGTTGGCTATTATAATTTATAAATGACAATTAAGAAGTTTTAACCAAAATACCATATTTTGCACGCAGAACTTTCAAGTAACAAAACATGGTTGTGAATGAATATCGGTGTTCATCGTAACTTATCCTTATGTTATGTAAACAGAAACAGGTCAAAGTTCGATAACAGGTTCAGAGGTTGTCAAACGTAGAATTACTTACACGTAGGGCTACAATATTAGTATTAGCAGGCAAGACCTTATTTTTTATTTAATACGTATCAGTTCCGCTTGTGTAACTACGACGTAGGGACCAGATCAAGGGGTGGGACTGGCCGGGCTGCCCGTAGCTACTTTTAATTGTCCGGTATCTAAAATGGTCACACTCAGTACTCACTGTGCCTGTGCCGACTGTGGCTGGGCTGGAGTAAGGCCGATAAAGAAGACATCACTCTTAGTAGCTGAGTAATGGAACATTTCCTATGCTGTCCGGTACTCAATGAAGATTTTTGTGTAGGCTGCATTTATGAGTGTATCATTTATTATCCACAGTACTCATGATCAGTAGTACAGATGTATAAATTGTCTTTTCAATGTTGAAGGGTACCGGTAACATTGTCTGCAAGGGGTGGGGGCTCACGTGACATTAGTGTAGCCAGGCCCAAGGGGTCCATGCAACTTAATCTGGCCTTGATTGCAATCAAAGAATTGTTATGGTAGGCCTCCCAAACATTTGCTGGATTGCATCATTTTTAATTCTAAAATCGTATATCATTTACCTTGGCGGCATTGTAGCCTGTAGGCCCTACTTGTATTCTTATTTTTTCTTTCAAAGGAGGTGGTTTGAATGGCCGAATGGTTAGCATTTGTGTGCTGTATCATAAAGCCTGTCATTGAGTCAACTGGTGTGGTTTTGAATCCCTGGTTGTACGTGACAAGGAGTAGGGCCGCCTCTCAAACCTTGTGGGTTTTCTCTCTGGGACCTCCGGTTTCCTCCCACTGCTACATATCCGTACATGCAAGTGAAATGTTGAACCCCATTTCTCTCTCTCTCTCCTCTCTTTCAAATGAAATGGCTAGGCTAATTTGACGATCAAAGAGGGTGAGTAGGCTTACAGCTACCATATTATTTCTTTATCTTCGATTAAAAGAACGCTTTCTTCATGTTTGACTAAAATCAACATTTCCAGGCTTAGATTTTTTATATATTTTTAGGTAAGGTAGAAATTTAAGAGAATTCAATATGAAGTCACTAGTAGGTAAAATCTGTATTGTAACTGGAGCAACAAGAGGTATCGGTAAAGGTATAGCTCTACAACTAGGAGAAGCTGGTGCAACTGTCTATATAACAGGTAGGCCTAATCCCTCTCTAAATTGCCCAAGGGCCACTTCTTTTTTTACAAAATGGACCGAAATCAGATTCGGCCATTTCATGCTCTTGTTGACAATGCCATATCTTAGGTTGGGGATCAGATAATTCAGCAAACTATTGGTTTACCAATGGGAACTGACCCCGCCCATTTATGGCAAAGGCCATTTTCTAATCTTGTTGTCATAGAATCAATGCATGAATTTGTTGATTTGCAATATATTATTATCATTATTTGTATTTGCAGGTCGAACTTTAAATCCTCCAAATAATCAAGTTGGAGGAAGTCTAAGAGAAACAGCTAAAGAGGTATAATGTGCATGTAGGTCAGCTGAGTAAGACCACAAAATTATCAAGATTTAATAGACTTTCAGATGATGATGATCTTTCATATCATAGACATGTTACGGTATCAAAACAAGTTTATTATTGGTGCCACCAGTATTCAGAATAAAATATAATTTTCCTTCCTGGAGAGTAATCCTTGTATTGTTAATTCACCTTTGCAGGATCATTCAACATTATGGATTTCTAGAATTTACTTAAACTTGCGTTATGCAAGAGCTAAATCTGCCTATTGCAGGTCTTTCTTTAATCCTTAAAATGTTTTCTAAAGTATTAATTAGACATTAATTAACTGATCCAGGCCTTTATCAACTCTTAATGGCATCAGATTTCTCTAAAAATTAAATAGATTAAAATGGTTCAGCAATACTTTGATTTAATTAAATATGGAGGAACGAGACTTAACTTCTATAAACCAGTATGGTGATTGGAATTATTGCACACGTCTGTCCGTCCTTCAAAGGCTAATATCTTTGATTGCAATAGAGTAATTTGAATGAAATTTTCAAATTATTCATTTTACATTAGGCCTATCTACTTTCGAACTATTATAGCAAGAATGGCTAGTTCTTTATCTAAATCTCACATAATGTATCTTTAATCTGTTGATGGCAGTTGGAATTCGTAGTAAGAATAGGCCCTTTAGCAGTGCTATCTAGGCAAACACACTGCATGATCTATGCCATGTCCATCTTCATTAGCCTGCCTTGTGCTGAAAATTGAGAAGTCAAACCTCCTTTTCCTTTCTAGCATAACAGAGACGAGTAATACACCAGTTAGGTTGATTATTACATGTATTTATTTCAGGTCGAGAACAGGGGAGGTAAATGTATACCAGTACAATGTGATCACAGTAAAGATGATGATGTTGTTAAACTATTTGATAAAGTTAAACATGAACAAGATGGAAGACTGGATATCTTGGTCAATAATGCCTATTCAGCTGTAAATGTAAGTATGATTGGATTGTCAGTCTATAAATAAACCAAAATGGTTTGGCGAAGCCAGACAGACAAAAAGACCGCCCAACCAAACACCCAAATGCACTGAGGCAACTGTCCCAAACAGTTTTGTGTTATTGTATTAGCTCTGAGAACATAGAATAGTTTTTGAAATGTTACCAAAATTAATTAGTAGCTGTTTTTCCATAAGTGGATGTGTTATAGTTTAAACCAAAATCGTATGGCAAATGAAATGGGGTTTAACGTTCTGCTCCGAACTTGGCTAATGAAGACAGCATATGTGCACGGCAATTTATGAGACATCGGTTTTTCACACCTTCCTAACACCTAGATAGCTGTCCATGTCAGGTCCGCCGTCCTGCATCAATGACACGGGGGTACCACGCTGGAAAATCTTGATGAACTTTCTCAGCTAATGCAGGGATCGAACACCCGAACTCCGGGCTAGTGAGCAAACGTCCTACCCACTTAGCCACTGTGACGCAAAGCATTAAACACTTATATGGCCAGCGACTGTTGATGGAAAGATTTCGTTGATTATCATAGTAATCGTACTTGGCAATTGAAAATATGAACTTTGGGTGGAGATTCCATTTGCAAATTATGGGTGTTTCTTGTCCTGTCTTGTCATTCAAAATATTCATAAAATTCATTTTTGATTATTTTAAACTATAATGGCAGGAACGGCCAGCTCTTTATCCAAATCTTAAATAAAATATGTTTAAATGTTAAATATTTTTCAGGCAATAATGGATAATCTTGGAAAAAAATTTTGGGAATATGAACCAAAAATGTGGGATGATGTTAACAATGTTGGTTTAAGGTAGGCTAAATATTCTTGATATTAAAATTTTTTTAAGACTGATATTCCTTTTAGAGATTCAACTTTCAAAATGTCTGACAAGATAATCAGAGACTTTAATCTGTGAAATAAATGATATATTGAATATTATGTCAAGGTAGAGAAATTGTTATTTGCAGGAACCATTATTTCTGTTCAGTTTATGCTGCTAGAATGATGGTGGAAAGGCAGTCAGGATTAATTGTCAATGTTTCATCTAGTGGTGGACTGAGAAAAATATTTAATGTTGCGTATGGCATTGGTAAAGCTGCGGTAAGTTGTAGGGAGGGTTGGATGGCCCAATGGTTAGCATACGCTTGCTGTATCATAAGGTCTGTCATTGAGTCAACTGGCGTGGTTTCCATTCCCTGTTTATACTTGACAAGGAGTAGGGTGGCCTGTCCAACCTCATGGGTTTTCTCCAGGTCCTCCTGTTTCCTCTCACTACTCCCACTACTAAAGACCCCTGTGTGCAACGAATTAATGAAATGAAATTGAACCAGATGTTAGTCGTTAAATAACCTAGTTGCTCTCGAGTGGACGTTAAACCCCATTTCTCTCTCTTTCTCTTTCTACATATCAAAGTTCTTAACAGTTTTTCTCAATTTGCAAGGGTTGTTCAATGCCAACACGTATAGGTCTGTTTGTCACCAATTGGCTTTTGAATGCGATAGAGGCTGGAATATTTAACAGACCTTTTTCCTATTTGGTATTAATCATATTGGTCATTAGAGGATGAACTTTATGTATATTCAACATTCTGCAACTTTCCATTTTTGAATTATGTCTGCTTTGTGATAAAAGCTATGGTTTTTAACAGATCTTTTCAAATTTCGGTGAAAGCGCTGGGATCATGAGAAAAACCAACCCTATCAATAATCAACTGTTTTTCAGTGTGATTGTATGACTGTTAAGAATATATTTGTATTACAGTGTGATTGTATGGCTGTTAAGAATATATTTTATTTTTCAGTGTGACCTTATGGCTGTTAAGAGTATATTTTTTTTTACACTGTGATCGTATGACTGTTAAGAATGTATCTATTTTACAGTGTGATCGTATGGCTGTTAAGAATGTATTTTTTTTTACAGTGTAATTATATGGCTGTTTTACCTTAAAAGGATATATTTGTTTTACAGTGTGATCGTATGGCTGTTAATAATGTATTTGTTTTTCAGTGTGATCGTATGGCTGTAGATTGTGGACTTGATTTGAAGAAACACAACTTAACATTTGTCAGTTTATGGCCAGGTCCTGTGAATACAGAAAATATTTCGAAACACATCGATAATCCTGATCTGGTGAGTAGTATAGTGTGAAAAATGTGTTTGTCGCTCTCACCATTCTGATCTATTGAGTAGTATGATGTAAAACATGTTTGTCGCTCATCATTCTGAACTATTGAGTAGTATGTTGTGAAAAATGTGTTTGTGGCTCACCGATCTGAACTATTAAGTAGTATAATGTAAAACGTGTTTGATGCTCTTCATTCAATGTAATGTGATAAAATAAACAGATACAACATCTCATGTACTCTCTTTGAAATCAGTGTTCAGATCAGTTTAACTTATCAAACTGTCTTTATTGGTATACAGGGTTGTTAGCTTTTTGAAAGAGTATATATATGGAAATAATGTTTGGAATTAAAAGCATTTGGAATACAATTGTCTGTATAAGTTGATAAGATTACAATGTAGTGTACAGATCTGAAAAAATTATAATGTAGTTTTATTAAGATTGGTATTGAATATGACCAGGATCAAATCAGATCCATTAAAAGATTAAAGAGGTTTTATTACAAATAATGTTCATTGTTTAAATTGAGCAGAGCTGAGACATCATATTCAGCAATTTGAAATATTTTAACAGCACAATTAATTGAGAAGTTAAGGAATTCTGATTAGTGAGTATATATCCACTATAGGAGAAGTCAATACTTCCATTGTGTGAAAAATTAAGGGTATCTCAACCCCAAACTTTATACTGATTCAACCATCTTCTCTTCTACCAGGGGGTTGGGATGGCCTAGTGGTCTAGAGTGCCGTGCTTCGACCTCTAGCTGGCCGGTCACCTCTGGCTTGCGGCTGTGGTTTCGAACCCTGGTGTGAGCATATGTGGCATAGAGATAGGGGCGCCTTCTCAACCTCGTGGGTTTCCTCCGGGCACTCCGGTTTCCTCCCACTGCTAAAGACCCCTACGCGCAAACGAATTATTGAAATAAAATTGAAACCATGTGTTAGTCCCAAAATGACCTAGTTTGTGTCGAGTGGACGTTAAACCCCATTTCTCTCTCTCTCTCTTTTCTACCAAGTCTGTTGAGGGGGAATTCTTTAATTCTTTATCTTGATCCAGTGTCCACACAGATGTATCTGCCTGTCCAGCTTTAGTCATCTTGTCACAGGAGTGTTGCCGTTCCTGTTCTGGTATTCAACTTATACAAAAATTATATAAAAAAAATTCAATTCAGAAACAGCTGTTTTAAATATCATGCAATAAACCTTATCTTTACTTTTCAGAGTAAGTTTAAAAACTCTATTGAAAATGGTGAGACTGTAGAATACGCTGGCAAATGTATTGTTCATCTTGCAAATGGTAAGTCTACATTTTTATGTCCTCCCCACCTGTAAAGATGTGATTAGATTAAAAAGATGCTAAGTCCACATATTTCTATATTCTAGTAGATTTAGATAGATAACAGCTACTACATATTTATTTTATTTGTCAAATATAACTGCTTTTCTACTCTTTAACTGGATAGTTTCTAGTTCTGGTGGAATCTAGAAAGTTTTAAAGTAGCACCTTAGTGGGTGCACCTATAATTTTCACAAATTTAAGGAAGTGGAACCCTTGCTCAGTCATCAAAAGATTGGCTTTAGATTAAGACACAGTTTTCTCTGTCATCTGATGAGAAAATTAATTTTCCTTGATTTCTGATAACTACTAGACTAATTGGTTATTTTGTCACTATCATCAACACTCCAAAGTGAGAACATTTTCTAGTGCCTAGTGGATTGAATAGTTGCGTGATACAAATATCATTATTATTAGTAGTAGTATTAAGTAGGACATTTTCATGTAATGAAGCAAATATCATGAGCAGAAATGTAATTTATATTTAATTTTTTTTAGATCCAAATGTCATAAAGAAAACTGCACGTATTTTGTTATCAGCTGAGTTGGGGGATGAATATGGTTTTGATGATGTCGATGGTAAACATGTTTATATTTTATAACCTTTCAGGGGGGTTGGGATGGCCTAGTGGTGTAGAGTGCCGCGCTTCGACCTCTAGCTGGCCGGTCACCTCTGGCTTGCGGCTGTGGTTTCGAGCCCTGATGTGAGCGTATGTGACATGGAGATAGGGGCGCCTTCTCAACCTCGTGGGTTTCCTCCGGGCACTCCGGTTTCCTCCCACGGCTAAAGACCCCTACGCGCAAGCGAATTATTGAAATAAAATTGAAACCATATGCTGGTCCCGAAATGACCTGGTTGTGTTGAGTGGACGTTAAACCCCATCTCTCTCTCTCTCTCTCTCTCTCTCTCTCTCTCTCTCTCTCTCTCTCTCTATAACCTTTCAATTTATACGCCTACATTGGAATCGTACCCGCCCATTGTCTGTTGAGTTTGTGGATGCTCTGGATGTCACAATTTTTATTTGATATAAAAAATAAGAAGAATTGAAATGGGGTTTAACGTCCTACTGTACTGCTACTAAACTGGGCTAATGAAGACGAGCATACGCCATGCAGTGTGCTATGAGGGAAATTTTGCCTTGGCAGTGGTGCTACGACCTACTTTTATTTCGAATTCCAACTGCCAAGGGACCTTTTACTTGCACGCCAATGTGTACACGGGATATCGGTTTTCCGTCCCATCCGAACGACTAGACAGCTGTCCGTGCCAGCTCCCCGTCCTGCATCCCTGACAAGAGGAAAACCACGCCGGAAAATCTGGATGAACTTTCTCGGCCAATGCAGGGATCGAACTCCCGACCTCCAGGCTAACAAGCCAGCACCTTATCCACTCAGCCAAAAAAACTTTCATATATTATATCATCGTTACACCATAGTTACTGTTAAGTTGAAATTTTTGTGAAAATCAGACTGAAACTTCTTGTCAAAATGGTACTTTCCATTTACGCAAATGGTGTAATATGTATATGAAGGTTGTAGTCTGTAGATCCTCCGGAGGCAACAATTTATGTCTGATTGAGATGAAACTTTATAACTATATATGATCATTTCATTTTGGTGCCCATCAAAAGTGAACTTCTTGTTTATTCAACTATTAAAAACTTTGAGCTAGTTCCCTTTAACTATGCAATATCTTTGACCAATAAGCACACTATTTTTAAAACCGGGTCTTTTCCAGCACGTGTACAGCAGACTAAATAATTCAGTGTGAAGCATGAGGACAATAATGAAAGGATGAGCCTTATTTCTCCGTCCATCTTTTGCATATTGTTGGCATATCTTGTATGGCAACTGGAAGAGCTAAATTTATCATTGTTGATGGAACAAGTTTTGTATAACAAATGTTGGCATCTGGAAGAACTGAAACCCAGTTGAATTTGATTATTTCTGATTATTACTAAAAGATGCATTATGGGAGATTAGATAAAGACCTCGCAGTTCTCACTGTAATAGTTAAAGATAACAAAATGTAAAGGGAATGTGCGGAAAATTTTAGTCACATTGATCCACTATAAAACCGAGATTTTAGCGATTGAATATCCGTGATCATCACTACTGAAGTTAGTACGATAAAAAACATAATCTCGATTATCCATTGAATGATTAAATCATCGATGAAAGTTGAGCAACAAATCGGTTCCTAATCCAGTAAATATTGTAGGATAGCAATACCCTCGAGAATTGATTATTGTCTGGATAAGTTAATTAATACCAATTAGTAATTACAATAGCATTTCGGGCCTAAAGAAATAACTGAAGTAGGTTGATTTAGCTCTTGCATAATGTATGTTTAAAAGATCTAAGCCTCTAACCCAGTTTTATACCCATTATAATTGAAATTAAAACACACGAATTAGAATTCAATATTGGTCCATTTCGATCAATATGAAATATTATCTTTCTGTAAATTGGTGTGGACACAATGGCTTTGAGCGCTATTTGAAATGATCAAACATATTCCAAAAGCCAATGTGGAGGTAATTTCAACATGCTGATTAGCAATTTTAATTTTTAGTTATATTCAACTTTTTTTAAATGTACAGTTTGTGATTGGTTGACTCTAAATCATCCTACCAATCAGAACTTTACTTTTTAAAATGCTTTGATTATCCAGACATTTATCATTAGGCCTAGAATAAACAGGAAAAAATGATTTAGTTTTAATAAGATTTCTCAATTTAAGTTAATTTATTAACTCTTTTTTTTTTCATTTAAGGAAAACATCGACCATCTATCAGACAAGTAAAATATATATTGCAGATAAGTGGATATGATTGGTTAGCCTCGTTTACCCCTGGATTTATTAAAATACCATACTGGGCATTAACGTTGGCTTATAGTAAATTCTAAATGACGTAGTGAACTACTGCTGAATAATTAATCTATTAATATTCTTCTACTACCTACGAATGAATTCGGCTGCAATTCGGGGTGGATTGACTCTGGCAATTTGCGTAGTGTGTCTGCAACTTGACTGGTGAGGCATCAATAGTTTTATTTATAGAAACCTTTACGTGCATTTTATTATTTTATAATTCATTATAAACTCCAAAAGAATGTAAATTTTGATGATGCAAGTTTAAAATGCACCAAAGGCATCATGAAATTTACAGCAAGTTCATGCATATATTAACGTATTTGATGTTTTTACATGAAGCTACCATGGAAGTCCATAGAAAATCTAAGTAAAATGTATTCTGTGTTTTTATTATTTTATAATTCATTATAAACTCCAAAAGAATGTACATTTTGATGATGCAAGTTTACAATGCACCAAAGGCATCATGAAATTTACAGCAAGTTCATGCATATATTAATGTATTTGATGTTTTTACATGAAGCTACCATGGAGGTCCATAGAAAATCTAAGTTAAATATATTCTGTGTTTTTAAATTTACATTTGTCCATAATTAATTGTTAAGTTTATTGAATGCTTTTTTTATATATTGAATTTTAAAATTTTCTGTTTCTGCATTTTATAGAAGTTTTTGACATGTTAAGCTTGTGACGACAATATACGATCTTGACAAACTGACCGATGGTGTCAACTCTTCTGATAAGTGTTATTAATGTATTTCATGATATCCGCCTCGAAGATTGACAAAATTAGAAAGGGGTTTACTGACCATGGAGCCCTTAGTGATACAAATACATGTAAACCCGTGAACTTGACTGGTGTCGTGTCACTCAACGAGTTTGAGACTTTTAGCCAGGTTACATTTTAAATATCATCTAATCTGACAAGAAAACGACATGCCCACTTGATCCGATACCGTCCAAGCTGCTCGTGCAACCCCAAGACATTCAGCATCATGTTATTACTTTATTAGTCAACTTAAATTTAAGTACTGGATGTTTCCCATCGGTGTTCAAACTATAGACCTGTGTCCAGCGGGTCATTCCTTTCCAAATTTTTGGAAAGGGCTGTAAATCTCTGTCTTCAATCTCATATTTCGAAATATGATTTGTTGGATAAGTTTCAGGCTGCTTACAGACCCCATCATGACACTGAGACCACTGTGTTGTGGGTCCTCAACGACCTACAGCGTGGAGTGGATACAGGGAATGTAGCATCTTTACAATATACTTAAAAACAGTTTTGGATTTCCGGTACACCGCTTTTATGGATCGTACCATATCTTAGTAACAGGCATCAAACAGTTTTTCTTGGTGAGGCTAAATCTCTACCGCCAAACTTGACTGTGGTGTACCACAAGGCAGTGTATTAGGACCCATGGTTTTTGTTCTTTATACAACCGCTTTGGGTTCTGTGATCGATGGCTATTATCAGAGGCATAACTCTTACGCCGATGGTACACAACTCATTGGTATGTCTAGTCCTATGGTAATCAATGATTCTTCACAAACCTACTGACTGTTCGCTGGCAGTTAAACAGTGCATGAAAGCGAACAAGCTAAAATTGAACGATAAAACCGAAAGTTGCACATCACAACAACTAAAGTTACTACGTGATCTTAAGATCACCATTGGTAATTCAGAAATAAGTTGTTCGAAACCTTGGAGTGATACTTGATCCTTCTCTTACAATGGAAACTCAGGATGACATGGTATGTCGTACATGGTTCTATCAACTACGCTGTATATGCAACATTAGATACTGTCTCACTGCTGACGCTTGTAAACTACTTGTGAGATGATTAATTTTATCCAGGATTAATTATTGTAATAGCTTACTCTCTGGAATCCCACGAGCACTTCTAGTCAAGATCCAGAAAGTTCTTAATACTGCAGCCCGAATAGTGACATGGACACATACGTTTGATCACATCCAGAATGTGCTAGCTTCAATACACTGGTTACCTGCTTAGGCGCGAGTCAGATACAAAATACTAACATTGGTGTATAAATGTTGCAATAACGCAGCTCTTCAATACTATATCCATATTAGATCACTTCGCTCTCGATATAAACAGTCACTGGTTGTTCCAAGATATAATTTAAAGTCATATGGGTCTAGGTCTTTCAGTTAAGCTGGTCCTAGATTATGGAATGAGCTTCCACAACAGATCAATAATATTTTTTAAAGATAACGAAGGCAATTTGATAGTACTAGAAGAAGTACAAACTCCAGATTTTATACACTTATTAATCAGTAGTTACGGTCCAAACAAAGATGAACCTATTTTTTCAAAATTTAATCAAGTAGTCCGAGTTATAATTGAGGTAGAAATTCTCATGTGGGTTTTCTAGACCAGATTGTTATTCTGAACAAGAATATATTAGGTAAACAGGCCATATCCTGAACCTCTTTCCGTTGGAGTGCTTTTTCAAAATGGTCGCCAAATTCTCATATATATATATTATATATAGTGACTTTATGGGTTAAGCAAGTTTTGCATTGGTTATTATTAGAGTTATTCTCAAACAAGCTGCGATTGTATTCCAGACCCTTGAAAATGATAGAAAGTGAGGGCGCTCTTCACATAACCGCCAAGAAAACGTTGATAAACTGTATACATCTTTAAATAAGCATTTATTAGGCCACACTTTTAATAGTTACATTTTGCATTAATTGTGATTATGGTTATTCACAATGAATCTTCATTATTATGTACCACACGTTTTATGAAGATATAAAATGATGAGGGCCCTCTTCAAAATGGCCGCAAAAACAAATCATAGAAAAGGATATGGGCCTGTGTAGGTTAAGAAAAGATTGTTGCGACTCATTTGGCCTCTTTTTGCATTGGTTTTACATAAAGTTATTTGAAAAGAATCTACATGTGTGACAAATAATCTCAGAAGAATGACTCTCAACATTAGATAAGATACTCATTAATCCTGGCTACAGAACTGATCATCCCATCACATTATTACAATTAAAGATTTCAAAATTTGAAAGAGGTAAAGGGTTTTGGTGCTTTAATGATTATTTACTGAAAGATCACGGATATGTTCTCAAAGTAAAATTAGTCTCTACTAAAACAAAACCGAAAATACTTAAACTTCATTGGTCTAAGTGATTTACAGATGAACGTTGAAGATGACCTATTTCTGGAAATGATACTAATGAACATATGTGAATAAAACTGTTGCAAAATTATTAAATGAATCAGGGAAAAAAACCAAATTACTGATCAAAACGAAATTCTTCATGAAATAAAATTATTTTATGCTAAATTTTATCACAGTACAGTAGAGGATGTTAATCTAGATCCATTACTAGATAAATAAGAGGTCAATAAACTTTCAGATCTTGAGTCAGCTAGTATCGTTGGAATCATAACGAAACCAGAGGTATTAACCAACTTAAAAAACATGAAAAACAACAGAAGTCCTGGAACAGATGGATTTCTGCCAACTTCTTTAAAAAATTTGGTCCGATACAGGCGATTTTCTTAGCAAGGTCTTACAACCACAGCTTTTATAAAGAAATACTACCAATTACTCAGAAACAGGGAATCATATCGATCCTGTCGAAAGGTAGCAAACCGTGAGAATCTCTAAGAAACTGGCGTCCAGTTTCACTGTTAAATATTAGCTCCAAAATATTAACAGTGATATTGTGTGACAGAGAGAGAGAGGGGGAATGGGGTTTAACGTCCATTCGACACAAACTATGTCATTTCGGGACCAACATAAGGTTTAATTTTATTTTAATAATTCGCTTGCGCGTAGGGGTCTTTAGCAGTGGGAGGAACCCGGAGGAAATCCACGAGGTTGGGCAGGCGACCCTTCTCCTTGCCACGTACAACCGGGATTCGAAACCACGCCAGTTGACTCAATGACAGGGGGTATGATAGAGCGCGCACACGCTAACCATTCGACCATCCAACCCCCCAATGATACTGTCCAACTGAATAAAGATATTTCTACCAAAACTGATAAGCAAAATGCAAGCTGGTTTTATTGCAGGTCGTTACATTGGAGAAAACACCAGACTTTTATACAGTATTATGCATGGTGTAACTGTAAACAAAAAGAGTGGTATGATCCTTTTCGTTGATTTTATGAAAGTTTTCGATTGTATATCATGGAAATTTATGAAAAAGGTATTGATTTATTTCAATTTTGGAAAAAAGCTTCAGAAAGTCGATCAATATTATACTAAATGATGCGCAGCTCTGTGTGTGCCAAAACAACAGTTTATTCGTCCCTCTTTAGTATATCAAGAGGGTGTAGGCAAGGTGATCCAATATCGCCAAATCTATTTATTCTGTGTGCCGAAAAAATAAGTATAATGTTTGGAAATAATATCCTCATTAAAGGGGTTGAAATAAAATTCTCACAATGCGAAGATGACACTACCATCAAATCTCTAGAAAATGCATTTGACTCTCCTTGATCAGTATTCCAAATTCTCTGGTTTAACTTCAAAACTAGAAAAAACTTGATGTATTCCAATTGGGATGTTCACAGAAGATAACCTAAATCATGTCTCTGAAACAGGACTAAATCCATCTCTAGAAAATTTTACGGTTTTGGGAATTACCTTCTCAAGAAATCTTGATGATATAATTAGCACAAATTATACTTCTAAAGTTGAGGAAATAAAACGAGTAATTGCAATGTGGTCAAAGAGATTCCTATGAGTAATTGGGAAAATAACAGTAGTGAAAAATATCCTAAGTTTACCTACTCCAAGCCAGGAAGTTACTAAGGAAATTGCGACCATGATTTTTAATTATATCTGGAATGAAAAGACAGGTAGAATCTCGAGAAAATTAATAATACAGGGGGGTGAAAACGGTAGATTAAGAATGCTAAATGTAAACTGTTTCATAAAAAGTCTCAATTTGTCATGGATAAAACAACTCCTTGCTGAAAACTGAAACTGGACAAAACTTATTAAAGATGCCATGCCTGGAGGTGAACTTGTAATTAAAACTAACAAATGAAACTAATCAATTTTGGAAAGACGTTTTCAAAGCTCTCTATGACTTCATCCATGCCACCCGTGTGGCATAGTAACAAAATTACAATTTCCAGAAATCCTATCTATTACAAAGATTATGAAGGAATAAGTTTTATGACTTCTTAGATGAGGAAGGGAATCTAATTAATTTAGCCCGATTCAATAAAAATATTAATTTCAATCCCCCCTTTACCAATTTTTTAGGAATTATTTAGTCTATTAAAGTATTTCTCGAAAACCATCAAAATAATGGTTACTGCGGCTTCTACTATGGCAGCCCAAAACACATCCAAACTATCTTATTGAAAAAAGTTATTTCAAAGCATTTCAGACCCAAAGCAGAAGAAGGCAAATTTTTGATTTCCTGACACTATCATTAGATGAATTTGAGAATTCTCTTGGGTGTCAAAAACAAAAACCTTTTAATCTCAGTGGGCCCGTCTCCTTTCTTTCACTTTTCTTTTTTCTTTTTTTTCATTTTTCTTTCTCTTTATTCTATTTTCCTTTTTCTTTATAGGCTTAGGCCCAGGTGGGCACTGTTCGGCACTGGTGGCAAGATATCAATTCTTTAGCCTCTTAAATAACTAAAAACACTAAACTTATCTAGTTACAATTTATATAGGATTATCCATAGGATTCTGAGTACTAATCAATATCTAAAAAATAGGTATACAAGAAAATGATAAATGTACATTTTGTAAAAATTATGCAGAAACCATCAGTCACATATTTGTCGAGTGTGAAAAAATTGAAAAGTTATGGAAAAATTTTCTTAATTGGTTTAATTCGATCATGACGCCTGACCTGACCTTATCTCCAGTGGATATAATATTCGGGAAATTAAAACCATATAATAAGCCAATTAACATACTCTTGTTAATCATAAAAAACTATTAAACCACACAGTATCCCCAGACGGTAGCCTATGATAAGAGAAATAAGATACTACCTAAAACCAGGGGCAGTGAAGTTAATAAAATTATTTTATGCTAAATTTTATCACAGTACAGTAGAGGATGTTAATCTAGATCCATTACTAGATAAATAAGAGGTCAATAAACTTTCAGATCTTGAGTCAGCTAGTATCGTTGGAATCATAACGAAACCAGAGGTATTAACCAACTTAAAAAACATGAAAAACAACAGAAGTCCTGGAACAGATGGATTTCTGCCAACTTCTTTAAAAAATTTGGTCCGATACAGGCGATTTTCTTAGCAAGGTCTTACAACCACAGCTTTTATAAAGAAATACTACCAATTACTCAGAAACAGGGAATCATATCGATCCTGTCGAAAGGTAGCAAACCGTGAGAATCTCTAAGAAACTGGCGTCCAGTTTCACTGTTAAATATTAGCTCCAAAATATTAACAGTGATATTGTGTGACAGAGAGAGAGAGGGGGAATGGGGTTTAACGTCCATTCGACACAAACTATGTCATTTCGGGACCAACATAAGGTTTAATTTTATTTTAATAATTCGCTTGCGCGTAGGGGTCTTTAGCAGTGGGAGGAACCCGGAGGAAATCCACGAGGTTGGGCAGGCGACCCTTCTCCTTGCCACGTACAACCGGGATTCGAAACCACGCCAGTTGACTCAATGACAGGGGGTATGATAGAGCGCGCACACGCTAACCATTCGACCATCCAACCCCCCAATGATACTGTCCAACTGAATAAAGATATTTCTACCAAAACTGATAAGCAAAATGCAAGCTGGTTTTATTGCAGGTCGTTACATTGGAGAAAACACCAGACTTTTATACAGTATTATGCATGGTGTAACTGTAAACAAAAAGAGTGGTATGATCCTTTTCGTTGATTTTATGAAAGTTTTCGATTGTATATCATGGAAATTTATGAAAAAGGTATTGATTTATTTCAATTTTGGAAAAAAGCTTCAGAAAGTCGATCAATATTATACTAAATGATGCGCAGCTCTGTGTGTGCCAAAACAACAGTTTATTCGTCCCTCTTTAGTATATCAAGAGGGTGTAGGCAAGGTGATCCAATATCGCCAAATCTATTTATTCTGTGTGCCGAAAAAATAAGTATAATGTTTGGAAATAATATCCTCATTAAAGGGGTTGAAATAAAATTCTCACAATGCGAAGATGACACTACCATCAAATCTCTAGAAAATGCATTTGACTCTCCTTGATCAGTATTCCAAATTCTCTGGTTTAACTTCAAAACTAGAAAAAACTTGATGTATTCCAATTGGGATGTTCACAGAAGATAACCTAAATCATGTCTCTGAAACAGGACTAAATCCATCTCTAGAAAATTTTACGGTTTTGGGAATTACCTTCTCAAGAAATCTTGATGATATAATTAGCACAAATTATACTTCTAAAGTTGAGGAAATAAAACGAGTAATTGCAATGTGGTCAAAGAGATTCCTATGAGTAATTGGGAAAATAACAGTAGTGAAAAATATCCTAAGTTTACCTACTCCAAGCCAGGAAGTTACTAAGGAAATTGCGACCATGATTTTTAATTATATCTGGAATGAAAAGACAGGTAGAATCTCGAGAAAATTAATAATACAGGGGGGTGAAAACGGTAGATTAAGAATGCTAAATGTAAACTGTTTCATAAAAAGTCTCAATTTGTCATGGATAAAACAACTCCTTGCTGAAAACTGAAACTGGACAAAACTTATTAAAGATGCCATGCCTGGAGGTGAACTTGTAATTAAAACTAACAAATGAAACTAATCAATTTTGGAAAGACGTTTTCAAAGCTCTCTATGACTTCATCCATGCCACCCGTGTGGCATAGTAACAAAATTACAATTTCCAGAAATCCTATCTATTACAAAGATTATGAAGGAATAAGTTTTATGACTTCTTAGATGAGGAAGGGAATCTAATTAATTTAGCCCGATTCAATAAAAATATTAATTTCAATCCCCCCTTTACCAATTTTTTAGGAATTATTTAGTCTATTAAAGTATTTCTCGAAAACCATCAAAATAATGGTTACTGCGGCTTCTACTATGGCAGCCCAAAACACATCCAAACTATCTTATTGAAAAAAGTTATTTCAAAGCATTTCAGACCCAAAGCAGAAGAAGGCAAATTTTTGATTTCCTGACACTATCATTAGATGAATTTGAGAATTCTCTTGGGTGTCAAAAACAAAAACCTTTTAATCTCAGTGGGCCCGTCTCCTTTCTTTCACTTTTCTTTTTTCTTTTTTTTCATTTTTCTTTCTCTTTATTCTATTTTCCTTTTTCTTTATAGGCTTAGGCCCAGGTGGGCACTGTTCGGCACTGGTGGCAAGATATCAATTCTTTAGCCTCTTAAATAACTAAAAACACTAAACTTATCTAGTTACAATTTATATAGGATTATCCATAGGATTCTGAGTACTAATCAATATCTAAAAAATAGGTATACAAGAAAATGATAAATGTACATTTTGTAAAAATTATGCAGAAACCATCAGTCACATATTTGTCGAGTGTGAAAAAATTGAAAAGTTATGGAAAAATTTTCTTAATTGGTTTAATTCGATCATGACGCCTGACCTGACCTTATCTCCAGTGGATATAATATTCGGGAAATTAAAACCATATAATAAGCCAATTAACATACTCTTGTTAATCATAAAAAACTATTAAACCACACAGTATCCCCAGACGGTAGCCTATGATAAGAGAAATAAGATACTACCTAAAACCAGGGGCAGTGAAGTTTTGGAGGAGGGGGCACACCCACCACAGTCTACAGTAGATATTTTAGAATTATGGTCGGCAAATTTTCTTTCGGTGGGGCAAAACTTTTTTTCAGGGGGGCATCACCCCATTTGTATATATAAAATATAATAAATAAAAGATTCTACTCTCAGGTAAAAGTATATGGAAAAATATATACAAATGGGGTGATTATAGGCGCTTTATTTGCTGTGGGATCGCTATTACATGACGCAGACCAGTTACGGTGTGGGGGATCAATGGTGAAGATGATCATTATAAGCATCGATTTATCTATTTAGCAGGGGGTTTGGGACAACCCAGTGGCCTAGAGTGCGCGCTTCGACCTCTAGCTGGCCGACCACCTCTGGCTTGCGGCTGTGGTTTCGATCCCTGGTGTGAGCTTATGTGGCGTGGAGATAGGGGCGCCTTCTCAACCCCGTGGGTTTCCTCCGGGCACTCCGGTTTCCTCCCACTGCTAAAGACCCCTACGCGCAAGCGGATTATTGAATTAAATTGAAACCATTTGTTAGTTCCAAAATGACCTAGCTAGTTTGTGTCGAGTGGACGTTAAACCCCATTTCTCTCTCTTTCTATCTATGTAGTATTTTATTGATTTAATGTTTCTCCATCTATGTAATACCCGACTGTGTTATGGCTATGGCATGTACATTGTTCATAGTTCAGTATAATATACTTGAAAAAATTGAATATGTCACAGCCCCGCTTATATCCTACTCGCTAAAAGAAAAAAAATCAACAGACGTTTAATCAATTTAAATCAACACTAAAGACTTTCCTGTTTCGACAGTGTTACCAGTAAAGCCATTACTAAAAGCGTTTTGAGCATATGTGTCAACATGGAGAAGAGACGCATTATTATTATTAACGCTTGTAGTGTAGATATAACATGGAAAAATGTTCACAATATGACCAAGTCAGTGGCATATTTCTATTTATGCATAAAGTATTTTTTTTTTACATGTATATGTATATGATTCTGTTTTATAATAAATAATAAAAAAAAAAATTAAGAGATCTTTTACTGTGCTGCATACACTCTGATTCTGAGGCAGTATCTACGGAGAGGTTAGTCCAGGGAAGTACTGGGATGTGTCCGAAATACTGTCAGGCCATACTTTACTATTAAAGTAAGGGAGGTAGGTTCGGGTTGTTTCGAAAATCACGTAAAAAAAAATTCTATTATGGGACATCAGTGCCCATAGTTGGTGGTGTACATGCTAATCAAGAATATTGTTGTATGTTGTCCTGGTTGGACATTTGCCCTAAAACTAAAAATATCGTTGCTGTGGTTCTTTTACATGAATACGCCGATGGGAAATGTATCACATTTACCATGGCCATGCGAACCCATAAATATAAGATGAAAATAACCGTGGTCTGATCCCTGCAGAATTATATACGAGTTATGTCCCTTTCCTGCGATTTTTGGGGTAGGGAGGATGGTAAGTGCTAAATATCATGAAGCGGGGACGATTTTGCTAAATTCTATAAAGCGAGTATAATTTAAGCCCCGCCCTTCTGTTGTTTAGGCCCTTCCCACTTTTTTGAAGGTTAAGGTTGCAAGGGGCCGTTTATTATTATTATCTTATGATGAACATAAAACTTATTCTCCCTGAAGTTGAGACTACTATCGTTGGATCTTTCTCTGAGGCAGTACGATTTCCAATACCACCTAATATGTCTACAGAAGTATTTCAATCTGATGAAAATTTTAATAAGTTAATTCCAATAATGGGCAACCGTTATTTTGTCAATATCTAGGATATATAGGATAATATTCTTAATTTATATATTCAAATCACCCTAATATAGTTTTTTTTTTATGGAAATTAATTGAAAAAAATACTCCACAATCCTTTAAACATAAGAAAAGAACTCGCTATAAAACTAGGCCGATTGGGTTCCATGTATGGTATAAGGCAACGATTTTCTCTATTTCCAGAATTTATAGGGTAATATTCCTGAATTATATAATAAAATCAAGCTAATATCGCTTTTTGAATGGAAATTAATTGAAAAAATACTCCAACATTTTTTTAACACAAGAAAAAGACTCACTATAAAGCGAGGACGATCGGGTTCAATGTGTGTTATAAGGCAACGATTTTTTCTATATCTAGGATATATGAATGAATGAATGAATGAAAATACTTATAATGCGCCATTTCCAGAAAACTGCTCAACCGCGCATGGAAAATCATCAATGACACAAAGGTGAAAAACACTAATCAAAACTTAAGTCTATCGCCGTAGGCTTCACGGAAAAAATGAGTCTTCAGTCTCGATATATAGGATAATATTTTTGATTTATATAATCAAATCACCTTAATATCGTTTTTGAATGGGAATTAATTGAAAAAAATACTCCAAAATCTTTTGAACATCAGAAAAAGACTCACTATAAAGCGTGGACGATTGGGTTCTATATGTGATAAATGGCAACCATTTTGTCTATATCTAGAATATATAGGAAGATATTCTTAATTTAAATATTCAAATCACCCTAATATAGTTTTTCTTATGGAAATTAATTGAAAAAATACTCCACAATCCTTTAAACACAAGAAAAGAACTCGCTATAAAGCGAGTCCGATTGGGTTCCATGTATGGTATAAGGCAACGATTTCTCTATTTCCAGGATTTATAAGGTAATATTCCTCATTTATAAAATAAAATCAAGCTAATATCGTATTTTGAATGGAAATTAATGGAAAAAAATACTCCAACATCTTTTTAACATAAGAAAAAGAGTCACTATAAAGCGAGGAAGATCGGGTTGAATGTGTGTTATAAGGCAACGATTTTCTCTGTATCTATGATATATAGGAAAATATTCTTGATTTATATAATCAAATCGACCTCATATAGTTTTTGAGTGGGAATTAATTGAAAAAAAAGAATGGAAATTAATTGAAAAGAATACTCCAACATCTTTTAATCATTAGAAAAAGACTCACTAAAAAGCGAGGACGATTGGGTTCTATATGTGTTAAATGGCAACCATTTTATCTATATCTAGGATATAATTTAGATATTCAAATCACCCTAATATATTTTTTTTTATGGAAATCAATTGAAAAAATACTCCACAATGCTTTAAACATAAGAAAAGAACTCGCTATAAAGCGAGTCCGATTGGGTTCCATGTATGGTATAAGGCAACGATTTCTCTATTTCCAGGATTTATAGGGTAATATTTCTCATTTATAAAATAAAATCAAGCTAATATCGTTTTTGAATGGAAATTAATGGAAAAAAATACTCCAACATCTTTTTAACATAAGAAAAAGAGTCACTATAAAGCGAGGAAGATCGGGTTGAATGTGTGTTATATATAAGGCAACGATTTTCTCTATATCTATGATATATAGGAAAATATTCTTGATTTATATAATCAAATCACCCTCATATAGTTTTTGAATGGGAATTAAATGAAAAAAATACTCCAACATCTTTTGAACATCAGAAAAAGGCTCACTATAAAGCGAGGACGATTGGGTTCTATATGTGGTAAATGGCAACCATTTTATCTATATCTAGGATATATAGGATAATATTCTTAATTTAGATATTCAAATCACCCTAATATAGTTTTTTTTTATGGAAATCAATTGAAAAAATACTCCACAATGCTTTAAACATAAGAAAAGAACTCGCTATAAAGCGAGTCCGATTGGGTTCCATGTATGGTATAAGGCAACGATTTCTCTATTTCCAGGATTTATAGGGTAATATTTCTCATTTATAAAATAAAATCAAGCTAATATCGTTTTTGAATGGAAATTAATGGAAAAAAATACTCCAACATCTTTTTAACATAAGAAAAAGAGTCACTATAAAGCGAGGAAGATCGGGTTGAATGTGTGTTATAAGGCAACGATTTTCTCTATATCTATGATATATAGGAAAATATTCTTGATTTATATAATCAAATCACCCTCATATAGTTTTTGGATGGGAATTAAATGAAAAAAATACTCCAACATCTTTTGAACATCAGAAAAAGACTCACTATAAAGCGAGGACGATTGGGTTCTATATTTAGTAAATGGCAACCATTTTGTCTATATCTAGGATATATAGGATAATATTCTTAATTTAGATATTCAAATCACCCTAATGTAGTTTTTTTTTATGGAAATCAATTGAAAAAATGCTCCACAATCCTTTAAACATAAGAAAAGAACTCGCTATAAAGCGAGTCCGATTGGGTTCCATGTATGGTATAAGGCAATGATTTCTCTATTTCCAGGATTTATAGGGTAATATTCCTCATTTATAAAATAAAATCAAGCTAATATCGTTTTTGAATGGAAATTAATGGAAAAAAATACTCCAACATCTTTTTAACATAAGAAAAAGAGTCACTATAAAGCGAGGAAGATCGGGTTGAATGTGTGTTATAAGGCAACGATTTTCTCTATATCTATGATATATAGGAAAATATTCTTGATTTATATAATCAAATCGCCCTCATATAGTTTTTGGATGGGAATTAATTTAAAAAAATACTCCAACATCTTTTGAACATCAGAAAAAGAGTCACTATAAAGCGAGGAAGATCACGTTGAATGTGTGTTATAAGGCAACGATTTTCTCTATATCTATGATATATAGGAAAATATTCTTGATTTATATAATCAAATCGCCCTCATATAGTTTTTGAATGGGAATTAATTTAAAAAAATACTCCAACATCTTTTGAACATCAGAAAAAGACTCACTATAAAGCGAGGACGATTGGGTTCTATATGTAGTAAATGGCAACCATTTTGTCTATATCTAGGATAATATTCTTAATTTAGATATTCAAATCACCCTAATATAGTTTTTTTTATGGAAATCAATTGAAAAAATACCCCACAATCCTTTAAACATAAGAAAAGAACTCGCTATAAAGCGAGTCCGATTGGGTTCCATGTGTGGTATAAGGCAACGATTTCTCTATTTCCATGATTTATAGGGTAATATTTCTCATTTATAAAATAAAATCAAGCTAATATCGTTTTTGAATGGAAATTAATGGAAAAAATACTCCAACATCTTTTTAACATAAGAAAAAGGGTCACTATAAAGCGAGGAAGATCGGGTTGAATGTGTGTTATATATAAGGCAACGATTTTCTCTATATCTATGATATATAGGAAAATATTCTTGATTTATATAATCAAATCAACCTCATATAGTTTTTGAATGGGAATAAAATGAAAAAAATACTCCAACATCTTTTGAACATCAGAAAAAGACTCACTATAAAGCGAGGACGATTGGGTTCTATATGTGGTAAATGGCAACCATTTTATCTATATCTAGGATATATAGGATAATATTCTTAATTTAGATATTCAAATCACCCTAATATAGATTTTTTATGGAAAGCAATTGAAAAAATACTCCACAATGCTTTAAACATAAGAAAAGAACTCGCTATAAAGCGAGTCCGATTGGGTTCCATGTATGGTATAAGGCAACGATTTCTCTATTTCCAGGATTTATAGGGTAATATTTCTCATTTATAAAATAAAATCAAGCTAATATCGTTTTTGAATGGAAATTAATGGAAAAAAATACTCCAACATCTTTTGAACATCAGAAAAAGAGTCACTATAAAGCGAGGAAGATCACGTTGAATGTGTGTTATAAGGCAACGATTTTCTCTATATCTATGATATATAGGAAAATATTCTTGATTTATATAATCAAATCGCCCTCATATAGTTTTTGAATGGGAATTAATTTAAAAAAATACTCCAACATCTTTTGAACATCAGAAAAAGACTCACTATAAAGCGAGGACGATTGGGTTCTATATGTAGTAAATGGCAACCATTTTGTCTATATCTAGGATAATATTCTTAATTTAGATATTCAAATCACCCTAATATAGTTTTTTTTTATGGAAATCAATTGAAAAAATGCTCCACAATCATTTAAACATAAGAAAAGAACTCGCTATAAAGCGAGTCCGATTGGGTTCCATGTATGGTATAAGGCAACGATTTCTCTATTTCCAGGATTTATAGGGTAATATTCCTCATTTATAAAATAAAATCAAGCTAATATCGTTTTTGAATGGAAATTAAAGGAAAAAAAATACTCCAACATCTTTTTAACATAAGAAAAAGAGTCACTATAAAGCGAGGAAGATCGGGTTGAATGTGTGTTATAAGGCAACGATTTTCTCTATATCTATGATATATAGGAAAATATTCTTGATTTATATAATCAAATCACCCTCATATAGTTTTTGGATGGGAATTAAATGAAAAAAATACTCCAACATCTTTTGAACATCAGAAAAAGACTCACTATAAAGCGAGGACGATTGGGTTCTATATTTAGTAAATGGCAACCATTTTGTCTATATCTAGGATATATAGGATAATATTCTTAATTTAGATATTCAAATCACCCTAATGTAGTTTTTTTTTATGGAAATCAATTGAAAAAATACCCCGCAATCCTTTAAACATAAGAAAAGAACTCGCTATAAAGCGTGTCCGATTGGGTTCCATGTATGGTATAAGGCAACGATTTCTTTATTTCCAGGATTTGTAGGGTAAAATTCCTCATTTATAAAATGAAATCAAGCTAATATCGTTTTTGAATGGAAATTAATGGAACAAAATACTCCAACATCTTTTTAACATAAGAAAAAGAGTCACTATAAAGCGAGGAAGATCGGGTTGAATGTGTGTTATAAGGCAACGATTTTCTCTATATCTATGATATATAGGAAAATATTCTTGATTTATATAATCAAATCGCCCTCATATAGTTTTTGGATGGGAATTAATTTAAAAAAATACTCCAACATCTTTTGAACATCAGAAAAAGAGTCACTATAAAGCGAGGAAGATCACGTTGAATGTGTGTTATAAGGCAACGATTTTCTCTATATCTATGATATATAGGAAAATATTCTTGATTTATATAATCAAATCGCCCTCATATAGTTTTTGAATGGGAATTAATTTAAAAAAATACTCCAACATCTTTTGAACATCAGAAAAAGACTCACTATAAAGCGAGGACGATTGGGTTCTATATGTAGTAAATGGCAACCATTTTGTCTATATCTAGGATAATATTCTTAATTTAGATATTCAAATCACCCTAATATAGTTTTTTTTTATGGAAATCAATTGAAAAAATGCTCCACAATCATTTAAACATAAGAAAAGAACTCGCTATAAAGCGAGTCCGATTGGGTTCCATGTATGGTATAAGGCAACGATTTCTCTATTTCCAGGATTTATAGGGTAATATTCCTCATTTATAAAATAAAATCAAGCTAATATCGTTTTTGAATGGAAATTAAAGGAAAAATAATACTCCAACATCTTTTTAACATAAGAAAAAGAGTCACTATAAAGCGAGGAAGATCGGGTTGAATGTGTGTTATAAGGCAACGATTTTCTCTATATCTATGATATATAGGAAAATATTCTTGATTTATATAATCAAATCACCCTCATATAGTTTTTGGATGGGAATTAAATGAAAAAAATACTCCAACATCTTTTGAACATCAGAAAAAGACTCACTATAAAGCGAGGACGATTGGGTTCTATATTTAGTAAATGGCAACCATTTTGTCTATATCTAGGATATATAGGATAATATTCTTAATTTAGATATTCAAATCACCCTAATGTAGTTTTTTTTTATGGAAATCAATTGAAAAAATACCCCGCAATCCTTTAAACATAAGAAAAGAACTCGCTATAAAGCGTGTCCGATTGGGTTCCATGTATGGTATAAGGCAACGATTTCTTTATTTCCAGGATTTGTAGGGTAAAATTCCTCATTTATAAAATGAAATCAAGCTAATATCGTTTTTGAATGGAAATTAATGGAACAAAATACTCCAACATCTTTTTAACATAAGAAAAAGAGTCACTATAAAGCGAGGAAGATCGGGTTGGATGTGTGTTATAAGGCAACGATTTTCTCTATATCTATGATATATAGGAAAATATTCTTGATTTATATAATCAAATCACCCTCATATAGTTTTTGAATGGGAATTAATTGAAAAAAATACTCCGACATCTTTGAAACATAAGAAAAAGACTCACTATAAAGCGAGAACCATTGGGTTCAATGTGTGGTATAAGGCAGCGATTTTCTCTATATCTAGGATATATAGGATAATATTCTTAATTTATATAATCTAATCACCTTAATATCAATTTTATTTTAATAGAAATTAATTGAAAAAAATACTCCAAAATCTTTTAAACGTAAGAAAAAGACTAACTATAAAGCGAGGACGAATGTAGTACTAAGGCAACCATTTTCTCTATATCTAGGATATAGAGAATAATATTCTTAATTTATATATTCAAATTACCCTAATATCGTTTTTATTATGGAAATTAATTGCAAAAAATACTCCACAATAAAATCCCTCTAATATCTTTATTTTATGGAAATTAATTGAAAGAAATACTCCAAATTTCTTTCAAATATAAGATAAAGCGAAACCGATGGGTTCTAATTGCTATGTGTGGTATAATGCGATGATTTTCTCTATTTCTAGGACATTTAGGATAATATTCTTAATTTAAAATAATAAAATCACTCAAATTTCGTGTTTTTTATGGAAATTATTTTAAAAGGTATTCCAAAATCTTTTAATTTAAACAGACGCAGTTACAGTGAGACCAAACAAATTAATACAAGTAGATCCAACATCTGATTTTAGCCTCTACTATACATAATGTCAAGGCCGTACATTGAACTGTCAATCAAATTGACTGACATGTTCCTCGCTCTATATCTTACTCGCTTTATATGATTTAGCATTTTCCAGGGAGGATGAAACATATTTATGATAACTAAAAAATATGGGACGAAAGTCCAAAACTGTCATAGAAAGCGACAAGGTTGGCTATTATAATTTATAAATGACAATTAAGAAGTTTTAACCAAAATACCATATTTTGCACGAAGAACTTTCAAGTAACAAAACATGGTGTTGTGAATGAATATCGGTGTTCATCGTAACTTATCTGTTATGTAAACAGAAACAGGTCAAAGTTCGATAACACAACAGTAACAGGTTCAGAGGTTGTCAAACGTAGAATAGAATTACTTTACACGTACAATATTAGTATTAGCAGGCAAGACCTTATTTTTATTTAATACGTATCAATTCCTCTTGTGTAACTACGACGTAGGGACCAGATCAAGGGGTGGGACTGGCCGGGCTGCCCCTAGCTACTTTTAATTGTCCGGTAAAATGGTCACTGTGCCTGTGCCGACTGTGGCTGGGCTGGAGTAAGGCGGATAAGAAGACATCACTCTAACTCTTAGTAGCTGAGTAGTGGAACATTTCCTATGCTGTCCAGTACACAATGAAGATTTTTGTGTAGGCTGCATTTATGAATGTATCATTTATTATCAACAGTACTCAGTAGTACAGATGTATAAATTGTCTTTTCAATGTTGAAGGGTACCGGTAACATTGTCTGCAAGGGGTGGGGGTGGGGGCTTATGTGACATTAGTGTAGCCAGGCTCAAGGGTTCCATGCAACTTAATCTGGCCTTGATTGCAATCATAGAATTCTTATGGTAGGCCTCCCAAACATTTGCTCGATTGCGTCATTTTTAATTCTAAAATCGTATATCATTTAGCTTGGCGGCGTTGTAGCCTGTAGGCCCTACTTGTATTCTTATTTTTTATTTCAAAGGAGGTGGTTTGAATGGCCGAATGGTTAGCATTTGTGTGCTGTATCATAAAGCCTGTCATTGAGTCAACTGGTGTGGTTTTGAATCCCTGGTTGTACGTGACAAGGAGTAGGGTCGCCTCTCAAACCTTGTGGGTTTTCTCTCTGGGACCTCCGGTTTCCTCCCACTGCTACATACCCCTACATGCAAGTGAATTATTGAACCCATTTCTCTCTCTCTCTCTCTCTCTCTCTCTCTCTCTCTCTCTCTCTCTCTTTCTCTCTCTTTCAAATGAAATGGCTAGGCTAATTTGACGATCAAAGAGGCTGAGTAGGCTTACAGGTACCATATTATTTCTTTATCTTCGATTAAAAGAACACTATCTTCATGTTTGATTAAAATCAACATTTCCAGGCTTAGATTTTTTATATATTTTTAGGTAAGGTAGAAATTTAAGAGAATTCAATATGAAGTCACTAGTAGGTAAAATCTGTATTGTAACTGGAGCAACAAGAGGTATCGGTAAAGGTATAGCTCTACAACTAGGAGAAGCTGGTGCAACTGTCTATATAACAGGTAGGCCTAATCCCTCTCTAAATATTGGCCAAGGGCCACTTCTTTTTTTACACAATGGACCGAAATCAGATTCGGCCATTTCATGCTCTTGTTGACAATGCCATATTTTAGGTTGGGGATCAGATAATACAGCAAACTATTGGTTTACCAATGGGAACTGACCCCGCCCATTTATGGCAAAGGCTCACTTCTTTTTTTTTAAATGGACCGAAATCAGATTTGGCCATTTTCTAATCTTGTTGTCATAGAATCAATGCATGAATTTGTTGATTTGCAATATATTATTATCATTATTTGTATTTGCAGGTCGAACTTTAAATCCTCCAAATAATCAAGTTGGAGGAAGTCTAAGAGAAACAGCTAAAGAGGTATAATGTGCATGTAGGTCAGTGGAGTAAGACCACAAAATTATCAAGATTTAATAGACTTTCAGATGATGATGATCTTTCATATCATAGACATGTTACGGTATCAAAACAATTATTATTGGTGCCACCAGTATTCAGAATAAAGTATTAGTTTCCTTCCTGGAGAGCAATCCTTGTATTGTTAATTCACCTTTGCAGGATCATTCAACATTATGGATTTCTACAATTTACTTAAACATGCGTTATGCAAGAGCTAAACCTGCCTATTACAGGTCTTTCTTTAATCCTTAAAATGTTTTCTAAAGTATTAATTAGACATTAATTAACTGATCCAGGCCTTAATCAACTCTTGATGGCATCAGATTTCTCTGATATTAAATAGATTAAAATGGTTCAGCAATACTTTGATTTAATTAAATATGGAGGAACGAGACATAACTTCGATAAACCAGTATGGTGATTGGAATTATTGCACACGTCTGTCAATCCTTCAAAGGCTAATATCTTCGCTTGCAATAGAGTAATTTGAATGAAATTTTCAAATTATTCATTTTACATTATCTACTTTCGAACTATTATAGCAAGAATGGATAGTTCCTTATCTAAATCTCACATAATGTATCTTTAATCTGTTGATGGTAGTTGGAATTCGTAGTAAGAATAGGCCCTTTAGCAGTGCTATCTAGGCAAACACACTGCATGATATATGCCATGTCCATCTTCATTAGCCTGCCTTGTGCTGAAAATTGAGAACTCAAACCTCCTTTTCCTTTCTAGCATAACAGAGACGAGTAATACACCAGTTAGGTTGATTATTAAATGTATTTATTTCAGGTCGAGAACAGGGGAGGTAAATGTATACCAGTACAATGTGATCACAGTAAAGATGATGATGTTGTTAAACTATTTGATAAAGTTAAACATGAACAAGATGGAAGACTGGATATCTTGGTCAATAATGCCTATTCAGCTGTAAATGTAAGTATGATTGGATTGTCAGTCTATAAATAAACCAAAATGGTTTGGCGAAGCCAGACAGACAAAAAGACCGCCCAACCAAACACCCAAATGCACTGAGGTAACTGTCCCAAACAGTTTTGTGTTATTGTATTAGCTCTGAGAACATAGAATAGTTTTTGAAATGTTACCAAAATAAATTAGTAGCTGTTTTTCCAGAAGTGGATGTGTTATAGTTTAAACCAAAATCGTATGGCAAATGAAATGGGGTTTAACGTTCTGCTCCGAACTTGGCTGATGAAGACAGGCATATGTGCACGGCAATTTATGAGACGTCGGTTTTTCACACCTTCCTAACGCCTAGACAGCTGTCCAGGTCAGGTCCGCCGTCCTGCATCAATGACACAGGGGAACCACGCTGGAAAATCTGGATGAACTTTCTCAGCTAATGCAGGGATCAAACACCCGAATTCCGGGCTAGTGAGCAAACGTCCTACCCACTTACCCACTGTGACGCAAAGCATTAAACACTTATATGGCCAGAGACTGTTGATGGAAAGATTTCGTTGCTTATCATAGTAATAGTACTTGATAATTGAAAATTTGAACTTTGGGTGGAGATTCCATTTGCAAATTATGGGTGTTTCTTGTCCTGTCTTGTCATTCAAAATATTTAGAAAATTCATTTTTCCTTATTTTAAACTATAATGGCAGGAATGGCCAGCTGTTTATCCAAATCTTAAATAAAATATGTTAAATATTTTCAGGCAATAATGGATAATCTTGGAAAGAGATTTTGGGAATATGAACCAAAAATGTGGGATGATGTTAACAATGTTGGTTTGAGGTAGGCTAAATATGCTTGATATTAAAATCTTTTTTAAGACTGATATTCCTTTTAGAAATTCAGCTTTCAAAATGTCTGACAAGATAATCAGAGACTTTAATCTGTGAAATAAATGATATATTGAATATTATGTCAAGACAGAGAATTTGTTATTTGCAGGAACCATTATTTCTGTTCAGTTTATGCTGCTAGAATGATGGTGGAAAGGCAGTCAGGATTAATTGTCAATGTTTCATCTAGTGGTGGACTGAGAAAATTATTTAATGTTGCGTATGGCATTGGTAAAGCTGCGGTAAGTTGTAGGGAGGGTTGGATGGCCAAATGGTTAGCATACGCTTGCTGTATCATAAGGTCTGTCATTGAGTCAACTGGCGTGGTTTCGATTCCCTGTTTGTAATTGACAAGGAGTAGGGTGGCCTGTCCAACCTCATGGGTTTTCTCCAGGTCCTCCTGTTTCCTCTCTCTGCTTCCACTACTAAAGACCCCTGTGCGCAAACGAATTAATGAAATGAAATTGAACCATATGTTAGTCGTTAAATAACCTAGTTGGTCTCGAGTGGACGTTAAACCCAATTTCTCTCTCTTTCTCTTTCTACATGTCAAAGTTCTTAACAGTTTTTCTCAATTTGTGAGGGTTGTTCAATGCCAACATGTATAGGTCCGTCCGTCTGTCACCAATTGGCTTTTGAATGCGATAGAGGCTGGAATTTTTAACAGACCTTTTTCTTATTTGGTATTAATCATATTGGTCATTAGAGGATGAACTTTATGTATATTCAACATTCAGCGACTTTCCATTTTTGAATTATGTCTGCTTTGTGATAAAAGCTATAGTTTTTAACAGATCTTTTCAAATTTCGGTGAAAGTGCTGGGATCATGAGAAAAACCAACCCTATCAATAATCAACTGTTTTTCAGTGTGATTGTATGACTGTTAAGAATATATTTGTATTACAGTGTGATGGTATGGCTGTTAAGAATGTTTATTTTACAGTGAGATTGTATAACTGTTAAGAATATATTTGTATTACAGTTTGATTGTATGACTCTTAAGAATATATTTGTATTACAGTGTGATTGTATGGCTGTTAAGAATATATTTATTTTTCAGTGTGATCTTATGGCTATTATAAATATATTTTTTTACAGTGTGATCGTATGACTGTTAAGAATGTATTTATTTTACAGTGTGATCGTATGGCTGTTAAGAATATATATTTTTTTACAGTGTAATTATATGGCTGTTAAGAATATATTTGTTTTACAGTGCGATCGTATGGCTGTTAATAATGTATTTGTTTTTCAGTGTGATCGTATGGCTGTAGATTGTGGGCTTGATTTGAAGAAACACAACGTAACATTTGTCAGTTTATGGCCAGGTCCTGTGAATACAGAAAATATTTCGAAACACATTGATAATCCTGATCTGGTGAGTAGTATAGTATAGTGTGAAAAATGTGGTTGTCGCTCACCATTCTGAACTATTGTGTAGTATGATGTAAAACATGTTTGTCGCTCACCATTCTGAACTATTGAGTAGTATGTTGTGAAAAATTTGTTTGTGGCTCACCGTTTGAACTATTGAGTAGTATAATGTAAAACATGTTTGATTCTCTTCATTCAATGTAATGTGATAGAATAAAAAACAGATACAACATCTCATGTACTTTCTTTGAAACCAGTGTTCAGATCAGTTCAACTTATCAAACTGTCTTTATTGGTATACAGGGTTGTTAGCTTTTTGAAAGAGTATATATATGGAAATAATGTTTGGAAATAAAAGCATTTGGAATACAATTGTCTGTATAAGTTGATAAGATTACAATGTAGTGTACAGATCTGAAAAAATTATAATGTAGTTTTATTAAGATTGGTATTGAATATGACCAGGATCAAATCAGATCCATTAAAAGATTAAAGAGGTTTTATTACAAATAATGTTCATTGTTTAAATTGAGCAGAGCTGAGACATCATATTCAGCAATTTGAAATATTTTAACAGCACAAATAATTGAGAAGTTAAGGAATTCTGATTAGTGAGTATATATCCACTATAGGAGAAGTCAATACTTCCATTGTGTGAAAAATTAAGGGTATCTCAACCCCAAACTTTATACTGATTCAACCATCTTCTCTTCTACCAAGTCTGTTGAGGGGGAATTCTTTAAATTATTTATTTTACTCCTCTTTATCTTGATCCAATGTCCACACAGATGTATCTGCCTGCCCAGCTCTAGTCATCTTGTCACAGGAGTGTTGCTGTTCCTGTTCTGGTATTCAACTTATACAAAAATTATATAAAAAAATTCAATTCAGAAACAGCTGTTTTGGATATCATGCAATAAATCTTATCTTTACTTTTCAGAGTAAGTTTAAAAACTTTTTTGAAAATGGTGAGACTGTAGAATATGCTGGCAAATGTATTGTTCATCTTGCAAATGGTAAGTCTACATTTTTATGTCCTCCCCACCTAGGTCCACATATTTCTATATTGTAGTAGATTTAGATAGGTAACAGCTACTACATATTTATTTTATTTGTCAAATATAACTGCTTTTCTACTCTTTCCAATGGATAGTTCTTGTTCTGGTGGAATCTAGAAAGTTTTAAAGTAGAACCTTAGTGGGTGCACCTATAATTTTCACAAATTAAAGGAAGTGAAACCCTTGCTCAGTCATCAAAAGATTGGCTTTAGATTAAGACACAGTTTTCTATTTCATCTGATGAGAAAATCTATTTTCCTTGATTTCTGACAACTACTAGACTAACTGGTTATTTTGTCACTATCATTAACACTCCAAAGTGAGAACATTTTCTAGTGCCTAGTGGATTGAAAAGTTGCGCGATACAAATATCATTATTATTAGTAGTAGTATTAAGTAGGACATTTTCATGTAATGAAGCAAATATCATGAGCAGAAATGTAATTTATATTTAATTTTTTTAGATCCAAATGTAATTAAGAAAACTGCACGTATTTTGCTAGCAGCTGAGTTGGGGGATGAATATGGTTTTGATGATGTCAATGGTAAACTTATTTATATTTTATAACCTTTCACCTTGATTGTTTATGTTTGATACACCTATATTGAAATGTAGTCCTAAATTTTCTTCGCCCCCCCCCCTTTTTTAAGACATAACAAACATTTTAAAACACTCATGTGTATCATATGGTTTTGAGAGCTATTTGTAATGATCAATCAGAGAAGCCAATGCAGGAGTAATTAAAAAAATTCTGATTCACAAATTTAAATATATGAACATGTAATTTTAATTTTTAGTTGTACATTCATCTTTCTTTGAAATGTACAGTTTGTGATTGGTTATCTCTAGACCAACCTACCAATAAGAACTTGTGATACAGAAAATTATTTTTTAAACGCTTTGATTATCCAGACATTTATCATTAGGCCTAGAATAAACAGAAAAAAAAATATTTAGTTTTAATAAGATAGCTCAATTTTATTTGATTTATAACTGTATCCATTTCAGGGAGACATCTGCAATCTTTCAGGCAAATAAAATATCTGTTGCAGCAAGGTGGATATGGTTGGATAGCCCCGTTTATCCCAGGATTTATTAAAATACCATACTGGGTGTTAACATTGGCTTCTAGTAAATTCTAACTATACATATACTAGCCAATTATTGCTGAATAATTGATCTGTTAATATCCTGTCGATGAGGCATCCATAATTTTTTTTATTGAAAAGTTTAGATGTATTTTTATTTTTTTATAATTCATTATAAACTCCAAAAGTATGTAAATTTTGATGATACAAGTTTGAAATGCATTAAAAAAATGAAATGAAATGGGGTTTAACGTCCTACTCTTCTGCACCTGACCTGGGCTAATGGGAGACGGGCATACGCCATACAGTGTGCTATGAGGGAAATTTTGCCCGGGCAGCGGCACTACGGCCTACTCTTATATCGAATCCCAACTGCCAAGGGATCTTTCACGTGCACGCCAATGTGTACCTCGGTTTTTCATCCCATCCGAAAGACTAGACAGCTGTCCTTGTCAGACCCTCCTTCTTCATCACTGACAAGGGGAAACCACGCCTGAAAAAAATGCATCAAAGGCAAGTTTATGTATGCATTAATGTATGTTATGTTTTCACATGGTGCTACTATGGAGGACTACAAAACGCCAAATAAATTTATATTCTGTGTATTTGAATCTACATCTGTCCATAATTATTGATCCAGAATTTATTTACTTTAGCGAATGTTTTTTTTTACCAAATTTTCTGTTTCTGTATAATTTTTTTTAGCAGATTTTGACATGTTTTAACAAGCATGTAACCACAATATAGGATAAGTTTTTCCAGATTCGTTAAATTCTTGATTTAATTGTTTAAAACTCAGAGAAAACGAGGAAACAAGTAAAAATTGTAGAGTTACTAGCCTTAGTCGATGTAAAATTGTAGAGTTATCTCTCCTGTCCTATATTTTGACTGTTAATGCTTGTAAATGTAACATTGAAAAATGTTCACAATATGACCATTGGCATACCTTTTTTATGCATAAAGTAATCGATTTTTTTATATGTATATGTATATAATTCTGTTTTATGATAAATAAAAAAAAAAAATATTTTAATAGATCTTTCACTATTTTACATACCCACATTGATGTTATGATCTTACCGGGGAAAAGATGGGCTTCTGATGTCCAATATTTAAGACAAAAAAAACATTTTACCATTGGTACCCGAATCGTGTACCATGATGCGTTTCGGCGCCATTTGTAACAAGGGGTTCGAAGAAGGAGCCTAGACAAATACAAGTCTTGTCAAACGGTGCCTCATATTTATTCTTATCTGTTCGTTGGTTTCTGGGGTTTAACGTCCATTTACACCGGGGTCATATGGTAGACAAGTTCTTATCTGGAGAGCACGCACAATAAATACTATCAGTGTAGACTGTGGAATAAACAGACGCTATAGATTGCCATTTGATTGAGACTTCTGGCGTATTTCGCCGAACATAATTTATTATTGTAAAAACAGAAAGTATTGAATTTTAATGTAAATCAGTTTATATATATTCATATCACATGATTATTTGCTTTACGACCCATTTGTATCAATTTCTAGGTTCCAAATAGTATCTATAACCCTGTGTATTTAAATAGTTTGTTTAATACAAAACTCAAAGCTCAACTCAGTAGGACGTTAAACCCATTCCATTTCATTTCCAAAGTAGTCTACAACTCATTTCGCATATTAACTGGCCCAGCTTGTTGGACTGTATGGAAGCTTGAACGACGAAGATAACAGCGATAATTTCAATTTTCCAAAAAATAATTAATTCTATTTTTACTATTTGATAGCCCCCTTCCCTCCCTCCCTTCCTCCCTCCCTCCCTCCCTCCATCCACTCAAATGGGTATCCGGTGTACTGATCGACGTCGTAGCACCACCCCGCGTACTTCTTTGATTGAATGGAGAAATAGACCAAACCTTTCATCAAATACAATTACATATATATCCTATATTATATTTTAGGGGGGTTGGGATGGCCTAGTGGTCTAGAGTGCCGTGCTTCGACCTCTAGCTGGCCGGTCACCTCTGGCTTGCGGCTGTGGTTTCGATCCCTGGTGTGAGCGTATGTGGCATGGAGATAGGGGCGCCTTTTTAACCTCGTGGGTTTCCTCTGGGCACTCCGGTTTCCTCCCGGCACTCCGGTTTCCTCCCACTGATAAAGACCCCTACGCGCAAGCGAATTATTGAAATAAAATTGAAACCATATGTTACTCTCAAAATGACCTAGTTTGTGTCGAGTGGACGTTAAACCCCATTTCTCTCTCTCTATATATATATATATTTTAGAATAAAAACCCAAATGAAATTCGAAAGTTCTAAAAGTAGTCAGGTTTATTGTGAACTTTATCAGAGAAAAAGGCTGTCCATTATTAATTATTACGTCTTATAATTAAACGACGTCATAATGCAAGCCATGACGTTATGTCTATTGTTCCACCATTCCTGCTCTTATTTTATAATTAACAGGACGTCTTTCTACTTTTTGTGGCAAAGTTTTACATTTTAACGAATTTTCAGTCTAATTTTACAAAGTTTGTTCAATGGATTCGAGGTAAGAATATTTTTCCTTATTTGCATATAAATAACTTTTTAAAATCAAAGTTTTGCATGGAGTTAAGACTAATAATAACTTTTCATAGTAGACCTATGGTAGTCTCCAATGAATGACATATTTTAACATAAAATGGAAGATAAACTTCTTTACTAAAGAACACAAAGGTAAAACAATTAAAAGAAATTAAGATAGTAATTATTATGGTTTTGTTTTGTAGAATTGATTTTTTACACGACTTTAAAAAGCGTGTATTAAATGGCCATCGAGCTATGGAACCTCTAGGTGAAGATGATGAAGATGCACCCTACCCATCTCCTAGAGATATTACTGGTGAGTATTAGACCAGAGTCATCTTCACTGTATTTGTAAAACGCTGAAGTATTATATATTAGATCTATTATTCTACTGATGAATTAAATCAGAGTAGGCCTAAAGTTATTTCAAGTCTGAACAAGCTAAATACTGGTAAAGGGTCTCTTAAGAAGTTTATTGGGCTATATCTCTTCTACACGTATTTCTTGCATTTGTAGGTTTACCAGAACCAATTCCTGGTGAAGCTTATTGGATTAGACGTGAACCCGTATCAGCTAGAAATGATTCATGCGGATCTGTATCCGATGCTTCATCCTTGAGTGGATCTTGGTGTAGTGTTGAACCTGAAACCAATGGAGAGGACATACTATCTAAACCTCGAACTGACTCTAAAGGTTTGTTCTGCTTTTACATTTAAATATACAATATATATACATGATCATTAGCATTTAATGATCCAGTTCAATCCCTGGATCTATTAAACATTCGTAAGAAACATCTATCAAGCAGGAGCACAAACAAATAGTCTACGGCCTATACCATAAGCCACTCCAGGAAGAACAGAAAGAACACGTCCGTTTTAGCTTTTGAGTTGCCATAAATAACAAATATGTAATATTTTTATTAAAAAAATTTGATATGCCATTGCATAATTTCTAGATTGATCTATTTCCAATTTGATTAGACTATCACAGCACAAAATTTTTCATTAGGTATTATCGGTGTTGACTTTCGATATACTTTTTCCATGTTGTTGCTGGCATCGATAAGACGGACTACCAGGGGAATTTAATATTAAACTGATACGTGATTGAAAAAAGACGTCTTTTTTACACTTTCATTTGGCATACGGTAATGGGGTTTAACGTCCTACTAGTCTGCTCCGATTTTATCCTATCCATTTCGGCACCGACGATTATCAGCTATCACATATTCAAACGCGATATTTCTCATAACGTAGACCAGTTCTAATATTTAAATGCACGTAGATATATTCGATTTTGTTTATACCTTTGGCTTTCCGTTAAACCCCATTTCATTTCACCTTTGGCTTCTGACCTTTCAGTGCACGTAGAGTTAATCGACTGTGTTTATATACTTTCGGTTTGATTCTAAGGTCATTTATGAATGAATTTCATTCACGATATTTTAAGGATTACGATTTATATTTACAGGTTCATCACTACAAGATGATGAGGAATGTGTTAAGATATTCAACCATCAGATGCAATCAGAAAATGATGAACTTCGCTTTAAAGTTGATCAACTCAACAGGTACTTTTATTTGAATCATAGTAAATGTTTTATTTTGAGTAAATATACTTTTTTGATGGAGATACTATGTCATTGTTGATAAAAGTAAACAATTTACTCCAATTTTGTAAAATTTAGTTATAATTATTTGATGTATTTTTTATTTCAGACATATCGACAAGCTACATTATGAAAACGATGATTGTATGAACCGTATTTTAATTCTACAATGTAGTGTGGAGAGGGCCGATGAGGAGGTAGATTTCTACAAGAAACTTTACGAGGCTACAAGAAGTAAAGGCAAGGATTACATTGAGCAAGTACCACCTATTGATGGAGAGAAGAAGGTTAGATATCGGTTCGGTAAAAGAGTGAAAGATCCAAGTCCAACTGTTGTTGATCCCGTTGTTAAAGCTATGGTAGATGAAAGACTTCAACCCATCACACGCGTGAGTCCTGAATATCAAATGCTTGAAAGTGAAAAACACCAGGAAGAAAGCGATTCGAGAAATGAAAATGAGAAAACACTGCTCATATTCAACGAAAAGGTCAGCACCAGAAACACCAGGAAAAAAATAGATGAGTACATGGACATGGACACATATTCATGTTGTACCAATATGGATGGATACAGTACTTGCACACCGATGAAGAGCTTAGAAGTAATGGATACAAAGCACAAATGTGTGGACAGTAGCAACAGAGGAATAGGTCAGAAAGATCATTTGGAGACATGCCTCAGTTTGGGTGACTATACAACATGTAAACCTATGGAGATCCGAGGCTCAAGGGGCAATCCACTGCTATCAAACACCATCTCCAACACAGCTCGAGGTGTGTCCAGTAGAGTTTCAATAGATCATTGTATTTCTCTATCCAGTAGTGCCGATTCTACTTCACATCTTTTGAAAGAGACACCCGTCGAAAAAGAATATCCCACAGTAGTCGAGGATACACAGAATTACCCTAAAGGCTTAAACGAGAGTGATAAAGCAAAGAATGGAGGTCGACAAGAAACTGTAATTTCAAGTCCCAGGGAAGATATCAGCAATAATACGACCGATATTCAAAGACTTCAAACAGGTGATACTGCTAAACATGCCGAGGAAATCAAGACCATGGATGATGACAGCCCAGTTCCACTAGATCCATCTTTCATCGTGAAATACACCATTAAAGATGCTTCCACTGTGAAAGAAGCTTTTTGCTACGATGATAGTTTAGGAAAATATGCCAAGTTGCCTCCTCTAGGAGCAGTTCCAAACTTGCCAACTGAACGCAGCAAACATTTTAAAAGTAAAAAGCTAAAACCAATTATTTCCAGCTCGGAGGGTACCACTCATCAGTCACAACCAATGCCAAGTTTTCCCAAAACGGTGACGATGCCTCGACCTACTAGAGCCAGTGCTATGAAAGCTAAAGATACTTCCATGAAGATATCGAAAAATAAAACTCTGATACCAAAGTATCTTCCACCAACAGATCATGCAGTATTTACTGGAGATAAGCGACCCTCGCTTCCAAAGATAAAATCAGGAACATCAACAGATAAAAACAAGCTTCAAGAAAATCTGAGGGTTATGAAGAAAGTCAACGCTACCCCTCTTCCAAATTTATTAAAACCTGTCCAAACTTTACCACGTATTTATCAACCGAAGCCCCCTTCAATTAGACAAACAAAACGTCCATACACAGGCAAAAATAGAAAGTTGCCACCTCTAAATTTAAGGAATCAATGAACTATTTATAGTATGTCGAATTATATTATTTTCGGAATGTATATGAAAGGGATTTCGTTTTAATCTTGTATGATTGTGTACTTATAACTAGTATATTTAAATGAGTTAACCTCTTCGATTTCTGTCACACTAATCTGTTGAATCAGGTTGATATGATCCACTATACCAAACAATCCAAATTTCGTTTTGAAAGATAAAAACTGTGGATACTATGTTTACTATTTTTAGTTTTGGTTTTGGCCTAAATTGTCTATTTTTAAAGACACAATCGAGTATATACCTTTGGCTTTATCTGTTGATATAAAATTTAACTACGTGTATAAAGACATACACCCAGTAGTAAAATAGATCAAAACATCAAATTCATTTTTTAAATGAACTTGCAATGATGGGTTGATCTATTTTACTAACGGTATTAAAATCAACATTTTCATTTTTCTTACATAAATCAAAGAGGTCTTGTCATTTTGAAATGCCTTTTGGGAAATATTATTTTAAATTTTTTCTGGTCATTGTAATTTCAATGTACAAAGAATCTAAGATTTTCATATACTAGATATACTAGACCTATGGTGTGTAAGATTGTATAGATGTGTGAGTATGTGTTCTATTTGTTATTTATTAAGCGGATAATAAATTGTTAGATCAGTTTTTTTTCTTTTCTGTTTTCTTTCTTTTATTTGGGTTGGTATAGCGAGAGGGTGGTTTGTAAAACAGAAAATTTCAAACATTGATAGTAACCAATAAAGAAAAACTTAAATTTTAATCGAACATCGATGTTAGAGGAGTACACTTACTTGGCGATGTTTTTGTGATATTTTTTTTTTTTTTTTTTGCGTCACAGTTTTTGAAAGAATGTAGCTGAACAATAACAATGGTATGGAATGAAATGTAATTGTGTTTAATGAAGACCAGGTCATTTCACCCAGTCTGTCGAGCAAATTTTGCCCAGACAGTGGTGTTTCTGCATACTCTTTATGCCAGTGGTGCACACGGTCCCATCCAATCCTCGCTTGGCTCCTAGTCCTGCACCACTGAGAGGGGGGGGGAGAATCCAAGAAACGTTCTCGGCCAACACCCGTGTCGAACCAGGGACTCCTTTTTAGTCTGCCAGCACCTACTCACTGAGTCTACTTACTAGATGCCGAATACTACGAATTTTAACATTAACAATGAGTCCATATTTGATAGGGGTGGAGAATGACCAACAAGCACAAGTCTCAAGATCAGTCACAATCATGTGTCTAACAACTATCGATTTGCTGTCTGCCATGTAATGGATGTCGTGTTGATTATTCAAAAATTTTGATGTACAGACTGCAAAACGCCGGTTCAAGTACTGCTCCGTGTGGTACGCCCAATTTGATATCAATGCTGGATGATTCACTGTTTCTGACCACAAAATTCACATCCCATTTCTAGTCTCGTTAATATCTTTTGCATAAAATTCCGATAAAAGAACTATGTAATACTAACTATGTAACTTTCCCGTCCAAAGATAACATATCAAGGTCCTGTCAAGAGATTCAACATTGGAGGTGACCGTTGTACGTTTCAACTATCGACATTTCAGGTCGAAAATGAATTTTTTTTTGGGGGGGGGGGCGCAAAAATAACAATCGTTAAATGACTGTCAGAGTAACATGAATACCACATGATGGATTCATATCCTCAAATATCAATGAGATATCGTCCCTTCAAGTTTATAATTTCATTATTAGGAAATAATTGGATTTTATATGTCACGTGTCTATATATGGGGATATCAAATAACTGATGGAGAATGGAGAACAAATTGTTTTCTATTGTGGCTGTCTGTAAATAAAAACGTAGTCGTCATTTGAGATAACTCTAGCCATATATCGTTAATCCGCCATCCGCCTATAATCCACCCCACATAGCTGTCCTACCATATCAGTTGGTGACATACATACCAATATAACTGGCCAGTATCACAATTCTACACTTGATACATAACTCTGATTGTTTTCTCGGTCTGGCTGACGGTGGGAAAAGTGTGTCACATTTAGGGAACGGCCAAAAACAAATAATACCCTTGGTCACTTCACATAACTTTGTCATTACCGGGGTCAGAGTTCATGTTCTGTTTCTAGTGCTGTGATAGAGAAAGGTAATAGAAAATATACAGGAAAGTTAACAAGCTTGTTTCGCGGAAGTAAAAACACAATGGCGGGGACGCCTATAGCGCGTTCGTCTAACAGACTGGGACACTACTTAACAAGAAAACAAGAATATATTTTTAATCTACTATATGGTAAGTTTTTTTTCTTTTATTGAACAATTTTAAAGGAAGATTGTATTGCACTTTTTTTAGAATTTGTTTCTATTATGTTTCAATATAAAAACTTGATACAAGACATTTAAATTAGTCACGATCACTTACTATTACGATTGTGGAACTGTTCATATACGTGTATTTTCTGGTGGAGATATTTTTGGGGTTATGTGATTGGATGGGGCCTTTTTACCCATTATTTCCGTTGATTATTCCGGGGTAATTCTCCCTAACATGTGCTTTAATTCGCTTGCGCGTAGGGGTCTTTAGCAGTGGGAGGAAACCGGAGTGCCCCGGAGGAAACCCACGACGTTGAGAAGGCGCCCCTATCTCCATGCCACATACGCTCACACCAGCAGCAAACCAGAGGTGATCGGCCAGCTAGAGGTCGAAGCGCGGCACTCTAGACCACGAGGCCATCCCAACCCCCCTATATGAATTAAGAGCCATGGCAGTCTTTTGTGTATGTTTTATTCGGGAGGTGGGGGGGGGCGGTGGATCGTTTCTTTTTTTGCTTTTATTTATCGTTCATTTGATTGATTATAACTGAATTATTTTGTATGTGTTTTATAGGGTGTTTGTGTGTGTGTATGGGGGGGGGAGGGGTCGGGAGTTTCTTTGTTTGCTTTTATTTATCGTTTATTGTATTGATTATAAGTGTATTATTTGTGTGTGTGTGACTGGATGGTAATTCAGATATTACATCATTATAAGTATATGTTTTGATACAGCATGGTATTTCTCTAATGTAATTAACACATTCCAATACATTATTATGATTAATTAAAATCCATTTACGTATTAACATCTACAAATACCATACCGATTATAAATATCAAGCTAATAAAAAAATCTATTATGATTCAGTCATAACACTAAACGATTTTAAATCTCTCCTTAGCCACAATTATTGACTTAAGAAGGTTGATAGAACAAGTGGGCTAGCGTTGACCACAAAACCCCAGCTTGAAAGATAACTTTAATCTAGCTTCTTAGTTAAGATAGAATGCCTAAGTCAAGTTGGCTCATTGAGTACAGGAATTTTGTCATTATGTTCGTGTATATTTGATCTTGTTTAAACATCGGACATTTTATTGTACAGTGAGTCTGTACGTGCTACGGTATTTGTTTAGTAAAAGACTATCAAATATAAAAGTGTCATTTCACTTGATTTGTGATGGTGTATCTTATAGGTGTGGGCTAGTGAGCCGATGTGGCTCCAGGAGTAAGGCGCCGGGTCGCTAATCTGGACGCGGGGGTTAGATTTTCCCGCTTGGTTTCCCCATGTGTATAGGTTGGGAAGAAAATCCGACGCCCTATGTAAGTAACAGAACCCTTTGCAGTTTTGCGTGGGGGGGGGGGGTAATAAACGTCGAACGATTCTAAGAGGTGGACCGTGATCTATCGCAGTAATTGGCAGAATGTGTTGTGTTCAATGCGATTTATTACATGTTTGTTTTCCATGGAGGATGTCGCGATCTATTTTAGTTTTTCGGCCCTTAAATAGGAACTGTCCAGAGTCCTGAATAAGTGATATTCAATTCCTAAATTTCAAGTACATCTTTCACATTATAGTTGATATTGTACGATGGCTAAGTGGGTAAGACGCTGGCTTGCTTGTTTGGAGGTCGGGAGTTCGAGTTGGGAATTGGTCGAGAAAGTTCATCCAGATTGTACGGCGTGGTTCCCTCTTGTCAGTGATCCAGGCGTGGGGGGGGGCTGACAAGGACAGCTGTCTAGTCATTCGGGTGGAACAAAAACCGAGGTCCCGTGCACGTAAAAGATCACTTGGTGGTCGGAATTCGATTTAAGAGTAGACCATAGTGACGCTGCCCGGGCAAAATTTCCCTCGTAGCACATTGCATGGCGTATTCACGTCTTTATTAGCTCAGTCGAAGCAGAAAAGTAGGACGTTAAACAACATGTCATTTCATTTCCGCCCATAAATATCCGCAATATTTGGCTGATAATTATAGTGAAATGGTAAAGCACCTCACTTTTAGCGAGGTAAGCCTACTTTACTTTATTAACTAAATCAACATGGCGTATAAATCATGTGACACATGACGACCATAAATTATGATGAGGATAAATAGAAACTGGTTGAAATGAGTTCAATCGTAAAATACGACATGACACAATCGACACTTCCTCTGAAATGATATGGTCGACCCTTGAAACACCACTAAGCAAATATGTTGAATATTTTATATGTTTGCAAGTTTATAATATCGTGGATTGAGATATTTTAACCCCATTATTAAAACATTAAAATCATCCATTGTTTTCTTTAAAAATATTAAATGGAATGTGAACTCATATATTTTATGATATAGATTTATATAGATTTAAAATGGGGTTTAACGTCTTACTGCCCTGTGAAAACGGGCTAAGGAAAACATGCATACGTCGTGTACTGTGCTATATGAGGAACATTTTGCTTAGGAGGCGACTACTCATCAGTGAATCCAATTTCTTAGGGGTTTATTTTACGTTTTCACGAGACCTCGGTTTTACGTTCTATCCGAAGGACTATATTATGCCATCCGTAATACCGAGGCGATTACTTGGCCTATAGCTGGAATTTCCTGACCAGTTGAGCGAGCGATTTTCCCACTAATCCAAAGTGGCTCCGATGTGGTGCTCTAATTTGAATCATTACTATTAGGATACTGAATTAATTGCATATTGTTTAATTTCTATAGATGGATTAGCCATTAATTTGTATCTAAATTCACGAAATTCGCTAACAAAAGAACCATTTAATGCATCCAACCCTTATCCGTGTATATAATCATCTTACTGGAGACTAGGGGATTTGTTAATCAATAGACAATGCAGCCAAACTTCTGAAGAATTACAAATAATACAAACTTCGGACATATTGTAGATGGGTGGCCTTGTTTACAATGTGGAATATAGGATTTCAGTTTATTGTTGTGTTTAATGAGAGAGAGAGAGAGAGGGAGAGAGAGAGAGAGAGAGATCCGATCGACAAACACTGTCATTTAGCCGTTGGAGAAACCAGAGAGAGAGAGAGAAATGGGGTTTAACGTCCACTCGACACAAACTAGGTCATTTTGGGACTAACGTATGGTTTCAATTTTATTTCAACAATTCGCTTGCGCGTAGGGGTCTTTAGCAGTGGGAGGAAACCGGAGTGCCCGGAGGAAACCCACGAGGTTGAGAAGGCACCCCTATCTCCATGCCACATACGCTCACACCAGGGATTGAAACCACAGTCGCAAGCCAGAGGTGACCGGCTAGCTAGAGGTCGAAGCGCGACACTCTAGACCACTAGGCCATCCCAACCCCCCTGGAGAAACCAGCGGGACACTAAGAATTCAGGAAACCCCAATTCAGGCAACCATGTCACTTGACTGAATGACAGACCGTATGACTCAATGCGCTTACATTAGACCACTCGACTCCGGCACCCAGGTTATTAACAACATCAACACTTGACATCGTACAACATCGGTGACATCGGAATACCTTGCAAGTCAGTTTTCATGATTTTGAGAAAATCACCCCCCCCCCCGCAAAAAAACAACAAAAAGCATTTTAGTATAAATTTTACTTTTATCTGGGATATTATTTTACAGATAAAGTTGCTCAATTCTAGTTTTGATGTGTTAATTGTAAAATATGTAAACAAATAAACATGAAATAATGTAAGTAGTTGGGTATTTGATATGTATTTACGGCGTTTCCAATTTCAAAATATGGACACAAAAGCTTATTTATCATACTACTATCCTATATAATTACACGTAACTCAACACCAAGGAATTTATATCATAATTATAGAATAGTTTGTAGGTTTGTTTTCAATTCCAATTGTGGATGAACTTTGCACGGTTAAGACTGGCTAATGACATTGACAGATAGAAAATAAAACTTGTAAATGAAATGAAATGGGGTTTAACGTCCAACTGTTCTTCTCCATATGCTATATGAGGGAAATTTTGCCCGGACAGCAGCACTACGGCATACTCTTATATCGAATTCTAACTGTCAATGAATATTTTACGTGCACGCCAATGTGTACACGGGGTCTCAGGCTTTCGTCCCATCCGAACGACTAGACAGCTGTCCTTGTCAGGCCCTTCATCTTGCATCATTGACAAGGGGGAATCTCGCCGAAAAATCTTAGCCACCGTGACCCTGGTTTTCCTTGTCATCAACGATTAAGCTATTTAATTATTCTACATATTACATATCATTAATATAAAGACACAATTCGTTGTTTGCCATTTTTATTCAACTTCGTTATAATGAATTATTTGATTGACATCTGGGACTGAATGTGTATATGATATTTAAATCAAATGAGAATTATGTTCATAGGTCAAAGACAGGAAGTTAATCTTTTTGATATACTAGATATACTTCTGATTATATACAAAGTTCCATGGGGTTGATTTGTAAATTACTATAGACCTATAATGACCTGTAATTTTAAAGAGGGTGTAGATAGGCAAAATCGGACGTGGGTTTTAACGGCCACTTACTACTAACTAGGTCATTTCGGGATTAATTTATGGTACAATTTCATGACAATAATTCACTTGTCCCGCCAGGGGACCATTTACTCATAACTAGGTCATTTCCGGATTAATATATGACAAAGAATAGTGTAAAGTCGTTCGAATGGGACGAAAAACCGAGGTCCCCTGAACACACTGGCGTGCACGTAACAGAGCACACATGTCGGGTTGATTGTCTATTCAGGGTAGATATCATCTCACCGATCACAAAATGTTGACATTGTGCTATGTTTCTTGATATCTTTCGCCCGGATTCAATATCCCGGTCGGTGCAGAAAAGTAGGACGTTAAACCCCATTTTATTATATCAATGCTGTGTAAACGTCATACATATTCAATAGGTGCCATTACAACCAGTGTGTAAATATATCTGAACTATCTATCTTTAGAGTCGCAAAGTTAATAAAATCTACCAACTACAATCGCGATGTGTTATCCAAGCATGTATCATTAATAGTACTGCAAATTCCTGCGATGTTATTTTGAGGGCTAGTCAAACGTACCGCAATATAGGTATATGTCCTGCAAGATGATGCCGTGTATAAGGTAGACTATGTATTGTCGACCAGTTTGGCTACCCACGCGCGCCGAAAGCACAACTTGCTTTTCAAGAGATAGTTTCATACGAGTTTTAATGGGGTGTTATCATGGTCACTCTTATTATTGTCGCTATTATGAAAACAACTGCCCAGACCAACAATTTGGGCTTTGTTCAGATTAAAATACATTGACAAGATGTCCAATTAATTTTAACACTGCCCTAACACTGTCTATACACAACATAAAGCATGTAACAAGTAGGGTATATAAGGTCATCAATACATCGTTTATCTTTCACTGTTTATTCACGGGGAGCAGTAACAGTTGTTTTTTGTTACCCAGTTAAACAAAACCCTAGTAGTTAGAGTATGTCAACATACTGTTTCTAACGTCCACTCTTATCAACTACCTACATGGCTGGAATAATTGTATACTCTGGATACGTGACCGATTAACAGTAACTTTTAAATCTAAATATAGATACGTATCCATGTTATGCACTGTCGGATTTACCTAAAGGCTTGGCAGACTCAAACATTGGGCCTCAAGTTCTAGGAATTGAAATGAAATGGGGTTTCTATTCTGGCGGGGTTAATCAGCACTGGCATATGCCATACAACAAACAGTGTGCCTTGAGCGGAATTGATCCCGGACAGTGGCGCTACGGCCAACTGTTATACTGAATTCAGACTGCCGAGTAATCGTTTCATTGCACGCCAATATGCACATGGGAACTTGTTTTGTCGTCCCATACGAACAACCATACATTGTCCCTTGCCAGACCCTCGGTCCAGTCCCACTGACAAGGAGTAACTACGCCGGAAAATCTTGATGAACTTTCTCTATCAACATTGGGGTCGAACACGGGACCTCCAACGTCCTCGGTGTGAATAATATTTTTGACACCGCTTAAACCTATCAAAAAAACACTATATTCTTAGCTATCCACCATCATCACCGGCTTCGATCCTTCCTTTCAATCCCTTTATCTTCCTCTCATCGTTTGAATTTAAATTAAGATTGCTTTAAAATATAATGTGTCTTATATAATTACTATCCGGTTTATTGTCGATATCATACTTTCAATATTCAGCGTAGGAAAAACTACATCCTCGGTATCCTCCGTGGTCTCATTTCGATCTACCTCACTAACCTTTGTGTTCATCCATGGGTATACACGCATTCAAATTATCTACCCTTGAGTATTGAGTTATTTTTAATACACCAATCAAAAAAATACACTCCATCAAAAAGATGTTTTTGGAAATCTTTTTGTGTGCACGTCACTTCTGTTGATGAAGCGAAGAGGCCACCATATTGCTGTGAACTGTTTATTGATTAGTTCGTAGAATTAGGTTGCGATCAAGGGCAGATAATACTGCATGGGCATGGTTGAACCCAATGTATAGTGGAGCAGAAAGGAATGAGATTACAGAGGATACCGAGGGCGGATTAATGAATAATGAATAAATGGCGTGCAGGGGTATCGTGATACCCAGGTCCAGTCAGTCAAGTCCTTGTAAAAAGAAGTAAGCAGCGATTATTTCAAATTTGAAGAAAAATGCATTTGGGTTGATAAGTTAATGGAAGACGGGCAGTGGGCGTGATATGTTAAGCTTCTTATTAAGGTGACCTGATAACCCAAATGACCTAATTTTTATATCTATTGTTTATATCATGTGGTTGTGGTGTTTGGGGGTGCGAATGGTCTAATGTGTGCACTTTAGATCAGAAACTCTGTCATTGAATCCAGAGGTGTGGCTTCGATACCCAGCTTGTAAGCGAACAGGAGAAGTGGGTTTTCGTTGGGTCCACTGGTTTACTCCCACAGCAAGCGAATATGTTAGTCCCGAAATGACCTATTTTGTAACTTAGTTTGTGACTGTCCCCCTATTACCATCTTTATATATTTATATAACAGTTAACTATTATTTGATAGTGGATGTGAATCAGTACAAAAATGTTCAGATTTTAGGTAAACGGGGTTAAATAATTATGGCAAGTCCACGGGGCAACTTTCGTGCAGAAAATATACATACTGTTGAGTAACGGTGTAGTAAATATGTTTTGTGTTGACTTGATATGAAATGAAACGTTTGGATAATTTACCGGAACAGCAGCGCTCCCGCTGTTGAATTCCAACTGTCAATGTTCTTTTGGATCACACCAACGAGTACACAAGCGGACAACGGATTGTCGTACCATCTGAACAACTAGTCATTGTGGGTTTTCTCCGATTTACTCCCACTGTTAAAGACCCGAACGGGCAAGAGAATTATCGAAATAAAATTGAACCATATGTTAGTCCCGAAATGACCTGGTTTGTGTCGAGTGGTCGTTAAACCACATATCTCTCTCTGTCTCTCTGTCCCTCTCTCTGTCTCTCTCACCCTCTCTCTCACCACAGAACGTCATACCGCCATGTTCTCGTTTTGCTTGTGCACATACTTTTAACTGAATCTAATTCTTGAATTATTCCTCATTTCAGATACAATGCACGATAAAAATCTCTCACGACAAGATTTTAAGGAGTTACAGAAGGTATTCACATTTGCAATCCAAACAAATATTTGGTCAAAATAGGTTTATCTCACGATAAAATATATTTGTAATTCATTATAAAAAGTTAAATAGGTCGTATACCCACTATCTGGAGTTGCATGCAAGATGATAACTGAGAAATGACACAATATTGTAGCAGAAAGGAATGTCACTTCTGCGATTTTCATCTGTAAGTGTAACATCCTGGGGTCCGACATCTCCGGGCCGAGGATATCTTTTTCTGGCGAATAGCAGAGTCAAACACGTTTGACCAGTTGTATTTGGGTCAGAGCTGCATATTTTATTCTGTGGACTTACCCATCTGCAAATAGGTACATTGACAGATAATTGGGATTCAATGCAGTTAAACGATGTCAGAACCAATTTTGTCGTGTGTGTTAATTTTTATAAAGTTAAATATTTGCTGTTGATGATGCGAAAGCAGGAATAAAGTTCAAGAAGATCACCTGGGAGAAGTTGTACCCAAGCACTTTTAAACAACACAATTTCAGCTTATCCTGTCATTCCTAGATGTCTACAAACAAAACCATACCGAAACCAAACTAATTTCTTACAATCAAAGGGGAAGGGGGACTCCTTTCTGATTCAAAATCACCAATTTCTTTAAAGGCAACATATTCGGCAAATGTATTTTCTACATAACCACCCCACCAACTCATTTCGTCTGTTGCAGAGACTATCAAGTTTAAAGAATCTACGTGCCACGTCAGAAGAGAATCGCAAAATTCAGACACGAGTTGGTAGCATATGGTCTGGTTTAATGAAAAGTTCTCGCCATTATAGAAGTAACCCACTACAGTTACACGTAAGTATGACGAAGATGATATTAAACCACAAGTCTTACGATGGTGATATCTACTACTTTCAAACCTAAGTCTTGTGGTTATGATATCTACTACATTTATTCGTAAGTCTTGTGACGATGATATCTACTTCATTAAACCGTACGTCTTGTGACGATGATATCTACTATATTAAACCGTATGTCTTGTGACGATGATATCTACTTCATTAAACCGTACGTCTAGCGATGATGATATCTACTACATTAGACCGAAAGTCGTGCATGTGATGATGCTACTGCATTAAAACACCAGATTTGGTGACGATGATATTAAACCGTAAGTCTTGTGAAGACGCTTTTTACGACATTAAAAACGAAGTCTGGTGATGGAGATTGGTATATATGGCGCTGGCAGAGTTTGCATGGGCTTTCTCTCATGGTAATGTAAAGCAAAAACACTTCCGTAAAGCCGTAGTTGTACGACAACGTTATGGTCACCACATTGGTGTTTCCTACATTCCCGAAAATATCAATTTTTTTTACTTGTGGCAGTTCTGGCTAACTTATCCTAGATTTAACTGGTTTCATAGCTAATATTTTCTAAAGACCTAAATGAAGTATTTTGTCTTTGTAGCTGAGTGTACCAGAATGGTTATCTTACTGGAGTGATTTTGTGAAATCAGCCAGATCGTGTAAAGGATGGCCAGCTATGTCAGATGATGGTCAAACAGATTATACGTGGCATACTGAGTTTATAGATCTTATATTTGATGTTGCTGATACCAAAGGTAGGTTTTACTTGTCTTTACTACAATGGGATCTGGAAGAGTTGTTATCATTGACGTGTTCTACATGATGTGAGTGATTAGCCAATGAAACGATCTATTACGGCGAGTGCTTTGCCTTTTGATGCACGAAACTGTGGGTAAACCACAAGAATCGTCAACGCTGATTGATTAATCAATACTGACGTCATAGGTCAAAAGCCACTCGTTTACCCCTGATGAAATCAAATGTTTTCCTGTTGAATGTATTTCATAATAAAACAGTAATGCCATGACAGTTTTCCATTCGTCTTCGCACAAAAAAGCTGTTGGTGGGATCATGGTTTAATGCCTGTCAATCTGTGTTTATAACTAATATATGGGTTTTCTTTAAGGTGATGATTGCATTGATAAAGAAGAATATACGTTATTTTTAACGGTTTTTGGCCTGTCAGCAGCTAACTGTGAAAAATCGTTTACCTATATTACACGACAACAGGTATTCAATAGATTTATCTTATTTAGATTCAGATCTATATTTCGTTTCGTTTTGTTTTATACTTTCGATGACCTACTCTACATGAAGATCTGACAAGGGGTCGTACGTGCGGCTTTTGGCCCTATGACGTTGAAACGAAATAGGGTATGTGTATTAATCAGATTGATATTATTTGAATTAATGTTCTTTGTGGCCTTGAAAAATAAATAGCCTCTTGCACTATGGCTTATTCTTATATCGAATTCCAACTGCTTCGGGGTCTTTTACGTGCACGGCAATGTGCTCACGGGACATCGGTTTTTCATAGACTCATGTTGATATTGTCCTTTTATACGATGTTTTTTGTCTTATGCTCTCGTTAATATGGACAATATCTACAAATCATTACAATGAAGGTTCTGGTGTTTTCTAGGGTATGGTTTTTATGGGGGTTTTTATTTATTTTCAGACTAACGGACACAAATTGGATAGGAATAGATTCAAAGATTTGTGGTTTGAGTTTATAACGAGTGAAGACGAGGATTCTCCGGGCAGTTTTTTATTTGGCAATCCTTTAATGACATTGGATGATCAGAATTAGAAATAGCAGGAAAATATAGAACAACACACTTATTTTAACGTAAAGGAATAGACATTATAAAAACACGATTTTTCTAGAATGCCGTTTTAGAACACCGATTGTTCTTATTGGGAATTATGAGTTGTGTTGAGAGGACAACATTTCGTATAGTCCCGTACAATTAGTATTTGATGTTATGTTAGTAAAATATCCTTTGAAATTGACGATCGACTTGAAAATATATGGGGTTCCCCTTATCAGTGATGCATGACGGAGGGCCTGGCAAGCACAGTTGCCGAGGTCCCGTTTACACGTAAAAGATCGCTTGACAGTTAGAATTCGATATAAAGGTAGGCGGCAGCCCCGCTGCATCGGCAAAATTTCCCTCACAGCACACTGTATGGCGTATGCATCATAAGGTCTGTCATTGAGTCAACTGTAAGTGCCAAGGAGTAAGGTCGCCTGTCTAACCCCGTGGGTTTCCTCCTACTTCCATAGACCCCTACGCGCATGTGACTTATACGTTAGCTCTCTTTTTCTCTCTCTCTCTTTCGCATCCCCGGTTGTAAGTGACACGGAGTAGGGTCGCCTGTCCAATCTCGTGGGTTTTCTCCGGGTCCCCCCGTTTCCTCCCACTGCTAAAGACCCCTACGCGCAAGCGAATAACTGAAATAAAATGGAACCATACATTAGTTCCGAAATGACCTAGTTTGTGTCCAGTGGATGTTAAACACCCATTTCTCTCTCTCTCTCCCCCTTATCCCCCGTTCTCGCACAGTTCAGATTTTTATTCTCCACTTTAATCCTATAAATTAATGTATGCGTCTAAATGAACAGTAGGAGGGGGGGGGGTAGCACGTGCGCACTGTATCATAAGATCTGTCATGGAGTCAACTGGTTATACGTGACAAGGAGTAGTCTCGCCCGTCCAACCTCGTGGTTTTTCTCCGGGTCCTTCGGTTTGCTAAAGACACTAGGCGAGAGTGAATTATTGAAATAAACTTGAATCATGTGTTACTCTATAAAACTAGCAACTACACAGTAATAATATTTACAAAGTACATATAACAGTTGGGCAAAATGAGGCATGGTCGAGTCGACGCAGAATTCAGTTTTGTCACTCCCGACAACCGAGATGGTGTTAGTGGAGTCGTGATGTAATTAAATGCTTTATAGGACTATGTTTCGGCGGTCATGGTTGGTTGAGATATTTTCCTATCCGTTGTAGTCCGAAATCCCCTTTTCACTCGAGTGTTGTTATTTTTGAGCTCTGGAAAAATTCGATTTTGGAAAATCCATTTGAGTATCCACATAATATTTCGATCATTCATCATCACTAGATTGACCACTAAGGTTGGTAACCCTGCATAGCGGTGCTACGGGTACGGACCACCCGTTCTCGGTACAAGTACTTTTCCCCGAAATTCCGGTTAATCCAAGGAGGGTGCAGCAGTAGTCAACTTCTGTGCCCAATATAAAAGTTAGGGCTGTTTGAGCATTTTTGACCCGAAAATTTTCCACTATTGATGGTGGAGATGAACATCTTACCTCTGAAATAATAGAAAAAACAAAAAAATCTATATAAGAATGTTTCTAGTTCAGAAAAAAAAGTGGATACAAAAGAGAGATGGGGGGGGGGTGACAGAATGGTCAGCACGTGCATGTTGTATCATAAAGTCTGTCATTTAGTCAACTGGTCTGCTGACGATTCCCCGGTTGTACGTGACAGGGAGTGGTGTCGCCTATCCAACCTCGTTGGTTTTCCCCGTGTCCTCCGGTTTCCTCCCATTGCTAAAGACCCCTACGCCCAAGCAAATTATTGAAATAAAAATGAAACATGTGTTTGTCCCGAAATGACCTAGTTTTTGTCGAGTGGACGTTAAACTCCATCTCTCTCTGTCTCTCTCCCCCTCTCTTTCTCTATCTCTCTCTATCTATCTCTATCTCTCTTTATACAAAAGAGAACTTAAATCTTCAATGTTCAGTCAGATATATGTACAATCTCCAGTACTATAGCTTCAAGCAAGTCCCATTCTCTTCAGGTCCTACACATTTTAGAATTAAATGCTGTATTAGAAATTCGAAACCTGCCGTGCAAATGATGACTGCCACAAGTGGACTGGTTAATTAAAATTGAAGATCATATTGCTAGAAATGTTTCACATTTCTTAACCTCAAGCGACAAAACTACCCCATTACGAAATGAAATGAAATGCGAGTTTAACATCATATTGTTCTGCTCTGAACATGGATAATAAAGACGGGCATACGCCATGATACAGTGTGGTATGAGGAAATTTTGCCCGGACAGCGGCACTACGACCTAGTCTTATATCGAATTCCAACTGCCATGGAATCTTTTACGAGCACGCCGATATGTACATGGCACCTCGGTTTTTCGTCCCCTCCGAACGACCAGACAGCTGTCCTTGTCAGACTTTCCGTCCTGCATCACACCGGAAAATCTGGATGAACTTTCTCGGCCAATGCAGGGATCGAACACCCAACCTTCAGGCTGGCTAAGCAGCGTCTTACCTACTTAGCCACCGTGATCCCATATTAACGAATATCCTGGCGTTGGATAAATATGAAGACAATTTTCTTACCACACACAAGGTCCGAGGTTGTCCATTCGCCATTATCTTGACACTGTATGGATGTATTACCAGAAATATATACAGCATTTTCAGTAGTTCTACATCGAAACATAGTCACCTGTCCAACAAACGCTGGCATCATAGTGTTTACAGCTTGTGCAAGATTAGGGGTGATGAATGTCCTACATACTACAACTGAAATAAAGTTAAAAGGGGGAAAAATTTATTTCAACACACGCCCAAAAAAGTCGACCGACCTCGCCCCGTGAGTAAAACAACACGAACGAGAACTAACATAGCCAAATCCAGTTAGCTTTGGAACCGAAATCCAATTCTGTACCCAGAGTTATGTACCTCGATTTCCACGAGGGGGGTGCTCGATTGATCGTTCCGGAATTGAAGTATGGCAAACCCAATCGGGTGAAAATGAAGATTTTGACCTAGAACGCATGTCCCGACTGCATGAGGAAATATTTCAACGACCCATGACAGCTGCAACATATTCATTGTGTTTAATTACGTCACGATTTACTCACACTACCTCCGGTGTCCGGACTGACAGAACTGCGATTGGACTGAAGTCCGCATCACTCGGTTGCAATTCTGTTAACAGGGAACGTTTCAGGGTGACAATCTAGCATCCGCCTAGCTGTTTACCCTTTTGATGCATTTTTTTTCAGATTGTTCATACCCCTTGACAATGATATCATACTTGACCTTGCTTAATCTGATATCAATGGGGGGGGGGGAATTTCGGAGTACAACGCATGTGCCGACTGCATAAAAAATATCTCAACCAATCATGGCAGCTGAAACATATTTGTTATTTAAAGTACGTCACAATTCTAATCACACCACCTCAGCTGTCGGGACTGACAGAACTGTGACAGGACTGAATTCCGTATCACTTGATTGCAATTATGTCAATTCGGGACATTCCGGACTGACAATCGAGCATCCCTAATATATCCACAAGATTATAACGTACTTGTGGTGGCACAAAAAAATCCCATTTGAATATTTGCCTGTGGTTTGGATGACATTGTCAATGGTGGCTTTACCTGCCTGTTAGTATTTTGAATTCTAAGAGGATACTCGATTCACATACCAGAACGTCCCGAATTAGCAGAACTGCAATCGAGTGAGGTGGAATACAGTCGGGTCGCAGTTCTGTCAGTCCCTACAACGGAGAGGTATGGGGTACTCGATCGAAAGTTCCGGAATTGAATTCTCTCAATCCCAAAAATAGTGACAATTAAGTGAAAAAGGGTAGGTCGTGCTACAACGCATGCGTTGACTTGATAAGTAAATAAATATCTCAACCAACCATGTAGCCGAAACTTATTCGTTGCGTATAATTACGTCACAATTCTACTCACACCAAAGCCGTATAGATAAAGTTGCGACAACTGTGAAGCCAGAAAATTCACATGACGTCATGAAAAGATGACGTTTTGTGTAAAAAGACGCCATCTTGGGTCACAAGTACCTACGCACTATCTATTTATAATATTATGCCCTATTTTATTGTTGTGTCGCAATTGGCTGCCCAGACACACAGGGTGTGGATAGATATAGAAATGAAATGAAATGGGGTTTAACATCCTACTCTTTTGTACCTAACCTGGGCTAATGGAAGACGGGCATACGCCATCACTGACAAGGGGAAATCACGCCGGAAAATCGAGATGAACTTTCTCGGCCAATGCAGGGATCGAATACCCGACCTACGGGCTAGCGAACCAGCGCCTTATCCACTTAGCCACCGTGACCCCCAGGATAGATATATCATAGATTTCTGCGAAAAGATTCTATTGGAGATAAAACATATATTTTTAAAACGAAAAGTATAGCTGAACATACTATCATTATTAATATCATTATACAACACAAAGAGTATATTATTGTTATATAATCACTTATTCATAAGAAAATAAAATAGAAGATCACCAGATAAGACTGATAAGAGCGCTATGTATTAAAATCAGATTCATCTGAACAATTCTGAATAGGATAAATGGAGCAATAGAGCAAGTTCACCTTGATGTTGACAAATACGTAAGACTACATGAAATAAGATATTTTTATGATATAATTCAACTATATAAATGGTATGCAACAAGACGGCATTGTACGTCTTATATGTTGAGCTGAATAAATTATGATTTTTCCCACTATTTGATTTGTTTATTTTTTGCATTGCTATTTTCTGTCTTGTCCGCAGATTTATCTTTAAGATTTTCTTGGGTTTGCGTGTAGTGCGATCCTGCTGTACTTACTATTTTTGTCATTAAAACATCTATGAGTGGTTAACAGTGTGTACCAAGAATTTTCTACACCAAGTCTATTGCATCCAGATAATTAAAGCGCGTTAACAAAATATTCATGTAAGAGTAACTATATCATTTCTGGGTTAACATGTCGTAGGCTACAATTCATATTTACAAAACTATGGTTTATCCCAACTACAGGGTACATCATGTTATGGAGACTACCTGGTAGACCATAGCTTAGAGACTCTCCGAACTACAGGATACATCATGGTTTAGAGCCTCAGTGTCATGGTTTAGAGACTCTACCCGAACTACAGTTTAGATGCCCACGACCCTCGATCCGTCCTGGTAGCTGTCTTTGAGGATTTAAAAAGAAATCATTTATCCTCCCACCACTGAAAGACACTGATTACGAGATATCGCTCTCCGATAATATCCGGATAACGCGACACCGTATTGAATTATGTTAATTACGTCATTTTTTCCTTGGCCAAATTCGGCCGATTTTGAGTATGAATTTGTCTGACATTTTTATCATTGAACCAAACAGCATTGGTTTCTTTTCCAATTTGTTTATTATAAATTGTAGCCCGTAAAACGTAACCCCAAGAAAAAGATAAAACGTTTTGTTTAGTAAAGCTATATGACGCCATGACGTCATAGTTTTTATGGCGTCATAGTTGGGACCCAGAATGGCGCCTGTAAATGAGTTGTCGTAACTTTCCCTATACAGGGCTTTGACTCACACCACCTCCGTATAGTCGCGACTGGCAGAACTGTGACAGGATTGAATTCCGCGTCACTCGATTGCAATTCTGTCAATTCGGAACGTTCTGGACTGTGAATCGAACATCCCGGAGTGAGTAGAATCGTGTCGTAATTAAACACAATAAATATGTTCCAGCTGCATGGTTGAGTGAGATATTTACTTATTCAATCGACGCATGTGTTGTAGCCTGAAATACATCTTTTCACTCGACTGTCACTATTGTTGGGATTGAGAGAATTCAATTCCTGAACGTTCAATCAAGCACCCTCTAATGCCTTTGAACGCAATATATACAAGTCAGTATCACCAATGAAACAGCATGGGTGTTTGGCAGCTAAGTAGTGTGGGAGCTTAGAAATCTCCTGTTTATGTCTAACCAGCTGCTGTTGTCGAGACATCTTCAATAGAAGGCTTGATCTCGCCTTAACTACGTACATCTCATCAAGCTCTTCACGCAATACCCTACACATTTCGCCACTAAGTTCGATTGGGTAATAAGCCTTGCTTTGGGAACCTATCAGACTCATCGGTCGTCGTGAATACCAAGACTCTCGCTTCTAGCTAAAATGTTTACATGTGACAATCGAGTTGCAAAGTTCAAAGATCGATCAATGTCCAGGTTACTGGTTTCCTGTGAGTTTCTCAATTTAAAAAAAGACATCTTTCAACGGCAGTATACTTGTTTGTTTACAGTGTGTCATGTGCCACGACCTCGGGTTGGACAATGCTAATTAGTCACGTGTCTACACAACGGGCGCAAAAGTTCGGGAAATACTAAGCATTGAAGCAACGGTTAGATGTTGTAAAACTCGCGGACGTTGCTTAAGGAGCATGTTGTCGAGAGCGATTTTAGTACAAACTGAAACGAGTCTTACAACAAGAGATGTTAAGGGGAGACCACTGTCCATCTGACTGGCATACTGTTTCTGTATTACCCTCGATATGAATACTAATATCATCACATTTATAATGTACAGATGTATCAAAGGATGTATTTGTGGGCGTGGAAATGGCGACAGCGTGATTTGGTTCTGGTATCGCCCCACAATCTACCACTGAAAATAGAAAGAAAAGGAACGACTTCAAAGAATTATCATTAAGCGAACTTTAAGAATTTGTGACGGGTGGTTATTCTTTCTATAGGACATGTGGTCACTTCCCTAATTGAATAGTTCCACTTTATAGCTATCACACATTTAGTCTAATTAACAAAGCAATTGCAATTCAGTACCTTTTCATACCTAAAACAGTTTTATTGTATTAAGAAATGAAATGGGGCTACTGTTCTCCTCCGACTTGGCTTATGTAGACTGGCATACAGTGTAATATGGGGGAGTTTTGCCCGGATAGCATTGCTATGGCCTACGCTTATACCGAATTCCAACAGCCAAGGGATCTTCGAATATACGTTGTCTCTATTTAAACCCTTTATAATCCCAAGGATCGGTCCATGTACAGCTTATTTAAAGTATCAATTTGGAACAATACTTACATTCACAATTTAGATCAATCGCCGACCAAGAAGAATCCAGTTGACATTCAGAGATACCAGTTCCAGTCTGATTGTAACCAATATCACATTGGTAGAATGCCTTTACTCCATAAGTTATATCAACATTGTCCAGATAGAATAAAGCCATATCCGATGCTGTGTCAACAGGATTACCGCACCGTACTACTGTATTGACAAAATATTTAAAGATGCGTTATGTAACAAATTATTGACACATTACAGGTCTCTTTGTATGGGGTTGAAGATGTTATATAATATTATGAATTGGGCATTTATTCACATGGCAAGTCCATAATCAACTCTCTAGGACATCGGGTGGTCGTGATATTTAAATGGACAATCGAGACTATCTTGTCAAACCTTCAAACACTCATAACTTAGCCCGATATATCAGTTTGACTGATATTTCCAATATATTCATTTTTCATTATCTGGATATTCGCCATGCGAATGGCAAAGAGTTATTCGCCATTCGTTTACGTTATTTGCCATTCGTTTTTGTTATTCGCCATTCTTTTTTTTAAATCGATATTCTCTGGCCTATCACGATGTCTGGTCGAGTGGTAATGCCACAAAACACTTAAACTAGTTTAACCTCATCCTACAAAATGAACATATATCATTTTCGTTGCAGTAAAAATGCGAAAATAAATACTACAACAAACGTCGTTTGGCAGAGTGCCATTGGAGGTCTATTTATAGCCTAGCGGTGACTACCCGAAAGAGTACCATACCTTATGACCTGTCTTTGAAAAGTTTAAATAAGACAAAAATAGTTTTATTCAAGTATATGAATTGGAAATAAACATTTTTTGAAAATAAAAGGTTCGAGTAGATCAGAATGTTCTGATCGGAATACATCAATATGAATTTCATGCTGGGCCTATGCAGCTATGCTGTAGAATAAAAGGGTTAAATTACTAGGGGGGTAGGGATGGCCTAGTGGTCTAGAGTGCCGCTCTTTGACCTCTAGCTGGCCGGTCACCTCTGGCTTGCGGCTGTGGTTTCGATCCCTGGTGTGAGCGTATGTGGCATGGAGATAGGTGCACCTTCTCGACCTCCTGGCTTTCCTCCGTTCACTTCGGTTTCCTCACACTGCTAGAAACCTCTACGCACAAGCGAATTATTGAAATAGAATTAAAACCATATGTTAGTCTACGCTATGACCTAGTTTGTGTCGAGTGGGCGTTAAACCCCATCTCTCTCTCTCTCTCTCTCTCTAAATTACTTAATTTGTTCACCATTTATATTTATACGTGGGGAAATACCTTTTGTTGGGCCATGTTCAGGAGTAGGGTCGCCTGTCCAACCACGTGGGTTTTCTCTGGATCCTACCACTGCTAAAGACCCATACGCGCAAGGGAATTATTCAAATAAAAAAAACCTGAACCATATGTTAGTCCCGAATTCCCCCACCCCCACTCTCAACTACACAGCTGCCCTCCGTCCAGCACCACTAACAAGAGGAATTAGCCGATACAAATTACGAAAATGCCTAAAAAAAATTATCTCGTTTAGAGTACACAGAGACGCGACATGCGAAGCCGATCGCTTAAAAAAAATCGTGGTGCCCGAAACAATGTCACTGTGTATTAAACTGACTTTAAATGTTCTAAATTTTATGCCTAATTTTAATCCCTTAGTCAATTTTAAGAAATCCCTGGCTGGTACGCCTATGTGAGTAGTTGTAAATGAATCATGTGTTTGACAATAAAATAAACGATAGGGAAATAGAGGGTAGTGTGCCTGTCCAACCTCTTCGGTTTTCTCCGGGTCCTCCGATATCTAGACCCCCTACGCGGAAGTCTATTTTTGAATTGAAATTGGACCATGTGTTAATCCCAAAATGACCTACATTGTGTCAAGTGGACGTTAAACTCTCTCTCTCTCTCTCTCTCTCTCTCTCTATTGGTAGGGAATGAAATTTAGGAATGGAAAATAAAATATATAAACTACAGGTCGCAGATAAAACATGCGGTTGGCAACGAAATATAGGGGTAGACTCCTCCGTGTGGTTGGCGGGCGGGCAGATGAAATAGAACAATTTCAATAAGCCTCTATTGCTTTCGCTCGACAGGAATGGAATTAGACTAAGTTTGTATTTTATATACTTTGTGATAAACAAAGGTACAAAGAAATGCGTTTTCAATGTTTCTGGATTAGTAAAGATACAAAATTTTACAGCGTCCGGAACTTTTCACATGTGTTCTACTTCCATGTACACACGATGTCGGTTTCTCTGTCTTCGCTTCGCTGTGAACGAATGCTTTCATTTACACGGCGAAGCTTCAAATAACAAATAACAATTAAAAATGGATTCTAGGCATGCAGTTTGAATAAAAGCACAAACAATCTGCAAGGATTTTAAGTTTATTATATAAAACGAATGGCGAATAACCATCCTTATGGGTCTGGGTTATTCGCCATGCGAATGGCGAATATCCACTCCCTTAAAGGAATATACCAGGAGCGACCGACTACATTTTACATCATGCATATTTAATAGAGGAATAAATGACAAGCAAATGAGTTCAACATTCGAGCAGGGCGTCGTATAATTACTTATACACATACACTTACTTTCATATTAATACTTTCACATTAAAACTAATTTGAATACTTACTTTCCCATTAGTATTCATATCAATAACTTACTTTCCCATTAATACTCACATTAATATTTACTTTCACATCAATGCTCACATTAATACTTACTTTCACATTAATACTCGCATTAATACTTACTTTCACATTAATACTCACATTCATACTAACTTTCACATCAATGCGCACATTAATACTTACTTTCTCATTAACACTCACATTCATACTTTCTTTCACATTAATACTTACTTTCACATTTATGCTCATATTAATACTTACTTTAACATTAATACTTACATTAATAATTACTTTCACATTTATGCTCACATTAATACTTACTTTAACATTAATACTTACTTTAACATTAATACTCACATTAATACTTACCTTTACATTAATGCTCACATTTATACTTACTTTCACATTCATACTTTCTTTCACGTGAATACTTACTTTCACATTAAAGCCCATATTAAAATTACTTCCACATTAATACTTACTTTCGCATTAATACTCACATTAATACTTACTTTCACATTAAAACTTATGTTAACACTTACTTTCACATTCTACATCTACATCGGTCCAGTTTCCATCAGATTTACACGTAGATAAACCTGAGCCGTTTATTTTATTATAACCCACATCACAGCCATATTGTACAGACTGATTATAGGTTGTACTGTAAGATTGATTTACCAAGCTCATTCCTTCTAATAGCGTAATATTACCACAATCAACTTCTGGAATTCATAAAAAAAACATTTGTTAAACATGCGCGTGTACATGGCATTCCCCATCTCCCATTCTCTCACAGTTCATATGTTTATCCTCCATTATAATCCTATACATGCATGCATCTAAATTGTCCTAGGACATCTGATATTATAGAATTATCGATTAATCTCAAAAACCTTACGCCAAACTTTACTTTGTCTCAACCTGGGCCCTCCCATGTTTAAAGTGCACATAAAACGGCGTGGAAACTTTACGATATGTGTAGCCAGTGGTTACTATATCAACTTTACGGCAGTTCACACCAATCAGATTTAAATTAATACAGCTATCTTTACTCAAAGTCGTAAAAATAGACCTTCCGTAAAAATGACCTTGCCAATTATCGAAAACACTCTTAATCCCCTCAGACGCCGGTGATTAATTAATTACCTACATACAGCCGGCGTGTGAATTCATTAACGTCTGACTGATTCCTTAATCCCCTTAATTAAATAAAACAATTGACTACGGAATAATTTGGTTTTTTAATTCATTTTAATTTTAGATCCAATTTAGAATTTGTTTCATAATGTACGTTCGTTCTCTTTTCTCGCGGCACTATAGTATAACAACCTCCACAACACAAACTAGGGTCTAGGGTTGTAGGAAATGGAACGGTTGGTAAGGTGTTTGGTATGCGTTAGGTAGCTCACTTCTTTTCGTGACCTTTCCAATCCCCAATTACCGTTATTTGTATTGTTCTTTCTACGGCCACACTCTTCCCCTTCACTAACATGGCGAGGGTGTTATTCTATGATGCGTTTACTTGTGTTGCTTTACAGCATAAAATAACAGTGAGGATACCCGATTGTTACTTACAACAACGTAGGTGGCGTGAGCAGAATCGTGACGCAATTAAACACAATTCCAAATTCTGAAACCTAACTCGGGACCTAGCCCTAACAATTACTCTAATGCTAAGTACCCAACGAACATAACCCTAACTTACAATCTCGCCAACAGTTTCGTGTCTTAACCTTTTAGCATCATAGCGACCTTGACGAAGTCTTGGTTTGGTCTTTAAAAAAAATCTAGTCCTATTTTGGGGATCGAGAGAATTCAATTCTGGAACGCTCAATAGAGCATCCTCACAGCTGTGTCTTGAGCTTTACCTTCGCATTGTAAATCGACGGGAGTCCAAAACCCATCCGCCATACAAGTCGATAATCCTGTTCCATTTGCATAATTATAGCCTTCTGTGCAGGTATATTCAGCTTGCGAATTAAACGAAGCCGGAACCGGAAGATCCATCATTGTTAAACTTACGTCTAGAAAGAGGTCGCCACAATCCACCTCTGAAATATCATAAAACATACCACAAATTTTTTGTTCAGCCCGACTCCGTATACTAATAGTACTTACAGGAGGACCGCACAACGCACAAAAAGCTCCATAAGACAAACTACACAGACAAGCAATGGACAACAATCGTACATAAGTTGGGCGCCAAACTTGTTTATTATTTGATTTTCTTTTTGATAATACCTATTAAAAACCTGTAAAGGCGTGGGGTTTCGCCCAGTTCCGATAAATAAACTGAGACAGAGCCTTGGAATTGTTTTGTTGTCCTACAACGGTGACATAGGATGTTTATGGTATTCTTAACAAAACACCCATGAGAAAAAACACACATACGATGAACTACTGGAATAAAACAGACCATTGTTTAATAAAACGGACTGACTGGCTCATTGGTTGGTGTTTACCGACCGCGACAATGGGAACTGATGAAGCGTACATGTATCCAAACAGAGCTTATGAATAACTAACATGAAAATACAACTGGTGGCTACCTAAGGAGTACCAAGATGTCACCAATAATGAAATCTTCCCTGAACAGATGATTATTGAAGCGCATTGGGGTCAACAGTGAGACATACCGAGATATTAGAAGGGTAATAAGTCAGCCAAATTGTTATCGTTGAGATGATTTTAACCCTAAAAAGACAAGTTTTGCTGAATTAATTGAATCAACGCGCCTTGTTGTGTGTCGTTATTTCGATTTAAAAGCACACAATTGTATTAATATATTGCTATTATGAAGCCGACATAGCGAAGTATTTGTCGACATAGTAGCAATATTTTAACTCAAACGTGCACATTTAAAACGACATGGTGACATACAACATAGCGCGTTGGTAAAATTAACTTATAGTCAGGACTTTCACGTTGTATATAAAACTATTTGCAATGTTCTATTAACTCTGGAATACTGTTGGTTAACTATGTGTTTTATATCTTTATAAAAGCCATAAGACAAAGGTTATATATAAAGAAACTACACACACAGCTATGACAGTAACAGTAAGTGCAGGAGGAGTTTGTGAGTTTGACGAACAATGGCCCCTTTTTCTATTGATGTAAGGGCCCCAGTGATATTGTGAGCCCAAGTGACATAAGTAGATATTACCTCGTTTTAAACAGATGTGACGCGATGAAGATAGAATGAGTACACATAATTCATCTTCGCGGCAAGGTTTCATGTCACATGGATTGAAATCTTGATATGGCTGAAATGAAACATATATAATTTACAAATCTTTGCTGGGGGGGGGGGATGGCCTAGTGGTCTAGAGTGCCGCGCTTCGACCTCTAGCTGGCCGGTCACCTCTGGCGCCTTCTCAACCTCGTAGGTTTCCTCCGAGCACTCCGGTTTCCTCCTACTGCTAAAGACCCCTACGCGCAAGCATAGGCGTACGAGGCCGAACTTGTTTGGGGGGGCCAGCATATTTTCCCGACAAATATATTTCTCTAGAGTCCGCAGGGCGGCGGTGCGAAGCCGTCCGGCCGCGAGCGACTGAGGCGCGAAGCGTCGGACGGGTGGGGGGCCTCCCGAAGAACATTTTGAAAACCAGACGGCCGTAGACGCGATTTCCAGGCATTTCGAATACTTTCTAGTAATTTGGAGTGGGTAGTAAATCATGTCAGTTGCAGCATAAAAACTGGTAAAAAGCCATCTTTAAAATACAAGCTCTAGTACTACGAAAACAAGAACAAGTCGAACGATTTACTTTTGCCACATTTTTCATTTTATGAGACTTCACATTTTTTATCCAGATCTCAGATGTATAGAAGACTTGTATATACTTTATCTTCTTTTAAGATATAGGGGGTTGGGATGGCCTAGTGGTCTAGAGTGCCGCTCTTCGACCTCTGGCTGGCCGGTCACCTCTGGCTTGCGGCTGTGGTTTCGATCCCTGGTGTGAGCGTATGTGGCATGGAGATAGGGGCGCCTTCTCAACCTCGTGGGTTTCCTCCGGGCACTCCGGTTTCCTCCCACTGCTAAAGACCCCTACACGCATGCGAATTATTGAAATAAAATTGAAACCGTGTCGAGTGGACGTTAAACCCCATTTCTCTCTCTCTCTCTCTCTCTCTCTCTCTCTCTCTCTCTCTCTCTCTCTCTCTCTCTCTTTGTAATAACAAGCCTTATTGAAATACCGATGTGTTCACATGGAGACGAACGTTTGGGTTGTATGTTATCACATCATCAATAATAGGTCTATTTCTTTATTTTTAATTTTTATTTCGATAGCAGTCCAATCTCGTTCATTTTAGTAAGTCCCATTTCCTTCACTTAAACATGCACTATGCAAGAGCTAAATCTGCCTATTGCAGGTCTTTCTTTAGGCCTGAAATGTTTTCTTAAGTATTAATTAGACATTAATTAACTGATCCAGGCCTTAATCAACTCTTGATGGCATCAGATTTCTCTAATATTAAACAGATTAGGACGGTTCAGCGATACTTTGATTTAATCAAATATGGAGGACCAAAACTTAGCATTGATCATCCAGTACGGTGGTTGAAATTATTGCACACGTCTGTCAAAACTTCAAAGGCTAATATCTTCGCTTGCAATAGAGTAATTTGAATGAAATTTTCAAATTATTCATTTTACATTATCTTTTTTCTAACTATTATAGCAAGAATGGCTAGTTCTTTATCTAAATCGTACATAACGTATCTTCAAGATAACATCACTAACTCTTTCGATTGGGTAGCCACAGTTATCCAGGCAATGTCTTAAAAGCTTTCATTAAACAGTCATTATTTATGGGACGAAAAACCTAGGCCCGGTGCACGTAAAAGATTCTTTGGCAGCTGTATTTCGATACAAAAATAGACCGTAGCATCGCTGTCCGGGCAAAATTTCTCCCATAGCACACTGTATGGCGTGTGCCCGTCTTCATTAGCTGAGTCGCAAAAGAACAGTCCATGGATTCCAAGCGCTGGTATTTGTTTTCTTAATTAAATATTAAATAATCCAGTTGTGGTTATTTTAGCAAGGACTAAGAGTCGTGAAAAATTGTATATTTGCCAAACGATACAGATGCCACACAGGGACTTTAATGGTGAAAATTCTATAAAGATAATTTAAAATTCTTACCGTGCATCCCGGCTTCGTTGTTTTAACATGGAAACCATTTTTTGTTTGTTCACTGGACCATTTGCTTTGTTTACTATTCACAGACAATAACTGGCAGTAAGAATCGTGTTCATTTCTTATATAATTATAACCAGAACATAGTGAAGAATATCCACATAATTTATGACACTGGTGTTCATTGTTCACTTTACCTGTGAAATACGGCCTTCCTTTAACCCCAGGGTGATTATTTTCCGATGAACATCCAGCATTAACGACGACCAGTAACGCCAAGGAATACAGGAAATACGTCGACCAAAGGGATCTCATTTTACTCACTGCTTTCAGCACCAATCTGTGAAGCAATAGTCCTCAAAGAAACACCAAACGGTACCAGCAAAAAGTAACTCCGGGATATATTGAAGGTCAATTTCATATACTTATTTTAAATCCACAGATATATTTGTTATACGGAGAACGAATCTCTCATCCTGCTCTTCTATCTGAAGTGCTAAAATGCCTTTTCGGAGAACTGCCAATTCTTAGATTCCATTTGTGAGAAACCAGAGAAACATGTTGATACTTACTGAATAATACATGAGTTGAATAGCTCCCTTAAGGACATCTAACTATTATTCCCAGATTGTTCAATATTTTGATTTGAAATTTAGAATTGAATAACCCTTATCGCCACACAATGTTGCTTTTGCTTCATATTGTTTAATTCACTACTCTCTACGTCGTCTTGTAAAGTCTGGAACTTCCCCTTTAAACTATTCCTCAATCTCTTAGTTGTCGCTTTTCCTGTCCATTGTTTGATGTGATAAAATATTCTTCATGATACTTTATGTCGAAACGAACGCCGACACAAAATGGAATTAGTTTCAGGAATCCATGATCTGGAATTAATTCCCTTTTACTATGAACACCTGAATATTTCTGTGATGCTTGGGAGGAAGTAATCAATTGAATTCGATTTACATCGCTGACGTTCTGAATACCTTAAGGAATAACAATATAGTTATATCTACATAATAACGGCAAGAAATGATCGATCTACAGCTAGAAACTCATTTATGAAATACAATCCGTGGGTTTTAACGCCCTACCTTTCTGCAAAAAAACGAAGACTAATGAAGCCACGCACATTTTCTGTTGCGTAATTTGATTTCTTTCCAATATGTTCAAAAACTTATCATTCTCGAGTGAGCCTAACAAAATAAATCTATTCTCTCTTCGAAGCCTGGTAAAAAAACACAATATACATTTTATGTTTTTAAATAAAAGAGGGCATATTGTTTGTGCCTTTCTCGGATTTTATATCATTTTATACGCGACAAATTAGTAGTAAGTCCTGAACATTTCAGCAAGTGCCTATTTCTTGTGTCCAAAATCGCCAGTCGAGCGAAACAATGCGAAATAATTTTTGAAAAAACAGATACATATTATAAGTATCAAGACTGTGTTTAGTCGTTCGGATGGTATAAAAACCAAGGCCCCGTGCACGTAAAAGACCAATTCGGGATAAGAGTAAGACGCTGCCCTGGCAAAATGTCCCTCAAATCACACTCAATAGTCCAGTCGGTACAGATAAGTAGAATGTTAAACCCCGTTTCGTTTTATTTGATTTCCTGATATGTTTCTCCTGTGTATGAAATTACACCCTATGTTTACCAAACAGGAAAGAATGGTAGTTTTAGTAACATATAGTTGATGCCATCTATGTGGGTCAAATATAAAGAAATGGTGATCTACCATTGCTAGATATTAGTCTAATATAGCTAATTTGTATACAAAGACATCTACGGTTATGTTGAATACGTGCAACTTGATTAAAGAAAAGTACAAATCTGTTCGCCGAAAGCAATTGATCTATGTACATTAAAATTAAAGATTTTGATTATAGTGAGACTAGTAATCTTCTCCTTATTCAATTCAATGTTAAATTTGATTAAAATACAAAACTGTATTTCGTTTCGTTTTTTTATACTTTCGATGGTTTACACTATATGAAGATCTGACAAGTTGTAATGGAAGATCGTGTCAGTGCTTTTGACCTTATGACGTCAGACATTGATTAGCGTTAACGGTTCTAGTGGTTTACCCACAGTTCCGTGCATGGTTCGCCAAGAAGTCGCAGTAACAGACCGTCTCATTGGCTAATCCATCAATTCAACCAAAACGCCGGTAATATAACAACTGTTCCGGATCCCAGTGTAGTGAAGACAAGTAAAACGAAATTTTGAACTATAAAATACGAAACGAAATAGGATCTGTGTTTTAAACAGATTGTTGTTTCAATGTTTATAAAACCATGTCCATTCATTGGCCTTGAATATTCTAGCATGAAAGATGTTAACAATCTAAAGGCTCTGGCGTAACTTTTTTTTAGCGTGATTTCCAATATTCCTGTCTGTTTCCTTTCTGATCTGTCCGCCTCAAAACCTTATAGAAAATGTAAATGAAAACGCTAGATCTAATTCTAGATAAAACATTCAACGAAACATGAGGCGAAGTGAACTGCTCACCAACAAAGGTACATTAAAAACGACAAAGCCAGCTATTGTATTAAAATTTATATTCGAAAACAAAGCATTTGTTTTATATAAGTTTAAAATAAAGAGAAATAAACAAAATATGATGGAAGCTTGGGGAATTAAACTAATAGAATATTTACACACAAATTGAAAACACTAGTTTTATTTTGTATTAGCCCTACCTCTACCGTCTTTGTTTCAGCAATGACATGAATAGTAAATATATAGCATTTAAAGGACCACCAGCGAATAGGTGTAACAGAAATTAAAACAGTAAATCATTCTTCTAGCACTTATTGAAGTAGTGGGTTTCTTAGTGATGTATTATAACGGAAATACGGAAATATTGGATCGTGTTGGAAGTATTTTTCCCGGGATGTGTTTAATTGAAATATTGGGTTGTTTGGTAGGGAAGTATTCATTGCGGGGGTTATTACAGGCGCGGATCCAGGGGGTGGCAGGGGTCCCCCCTCAGCCCCAGTGACATAGTTGATTTTCATTTTCGTTTGCTTTGTTACTGTTGTAGTTCACACATCTGCTCTTAAATAGATGGTATAAACATGATTTTCGCATTGTTTCCGCCTGAGCAATCCAAGATTGCAACGTATTACCCTTTGTTCCAATGTATGCCCCCCCCCTCCGACAAAATCCTGGATCCGGGCCTGTATTACAACTGAAATATTGGCTCGTTTGGTACGGAAATAATTGACGAGGGATGTATTATACCTAAATGAATTGGACCATTTAGTGTTGATATACTTGTTATGGAGTGTATTCTAAGCCGAAATATTGGTTCGTTTAGTGTGAATATCTTTGTCACGGAGTGTATTCTAAACCGAACTATTGGAAATAGTTGTTATGGGGTGTATTATAAACGAAATAAATATCTGGCTGTGTGTCGCAGGGTGTATTTTACTAAACCGAAATAATGGATCGTTTAGTTGTCTTGGGGTATTTATAAACTGAAACATTAGGTCGTTGAGTACAGAAATATTTGTACGGTGTGGGGTGTATTATTATAAACAGAAATATTTTGAAATAAGAACAATGATGTCGCGATAAATGTATATCATTTAAAAGCATTAACTTAGAACATCTGTTATTCTATTGGTGAAAAACAATACCATCCATCTGTCTATGGTCCATTATAATTACAAATATGTTCTTTTTTAAAATGAAAATTTGAATAATAGCATTCGTCATCGTTTTAATATCTATGTCCAATTAGGACAACTACCAGCCTCAAAGTGTCTTGTTAAAGGAAATACAACAAAACGTATTCAGATTCCATTAATGCTTCTATCTAGCTATTTTTTTTTTATATTTCCTCCTCGTTTCATGACCAGCATGAAAAAAAAATACACATGCCAGCAACGATTAACAGTATCCATCTCTGGCGATTCGTATCGTCGTTCTAAGACGTTGTGCAGATACGCACAGATCACATTCACTCAGGTACGTTGATCCATTCGACCCACAGACTCTTCCGTAACGAGAACATTTTTGACCATATGGTCCACAATTTGCCTGAAAAGTAAAACGAAAGATTTTTGTGTACCAAGTTTATAATATCGATTGGTGGTGTTAGTATATTATTTATTGTAAGCTAATAATTGCAATTGAGAGGGTGGGGTTGGTTTGGGATGGGTATCCGAATGTCTTTAAATCATAAGGTCTGTTATTGAGGTAAGTGACGTTGCTTCGATCCCACACTCCTAAGTGACAAGAAGTGGGATAGCTTGTCAGATCGCCCCGGTTTCCTCCAGATCCTCCCGTTTTCCCTCACTGCTAAAGACCACTACTCGCATTCTGACATATTATTATGTAGTCTCGGTCACCCAGAATCCTCATAATATTTTTCGGGATGATAGAGACTAATTATTATGTTACATCCGAATTAACCTAATTTGTACTGCGTGGATATTAAACTCTGTTTCCCTTCAGAAGTACATGAGAGAGAGAGAGAGAGAGAGAGAGAGAGAGAGAGAGAGAGAGAGAGAGAGAAATGGGGTACAACGTTCACTCGTTTTGGGACTAACACATGGTTTAATTCTATTTCAATAATTCGCATGCGCGTAGGGGTCTTTAACAGTGGGAGGAAACCGGAATGCCCGGAGGAAACCCACGAGGTTGAGAAGGCGCCCCTATCTCCATGCCATATACGCTCACACCAGGGATCGAAACTACAGCGGCAAGTTAGAGGTGACCGGCCAGCTAGAGGTCGAAACGCGGCACTCTAGACCACTAGGCCATCCCAACCCCCCAGAAGTACATGAAATTACTCAAGATAAAGGTGCCAAATAAAGAATATATTTAAAAGGGTGCTGAGGAATACATTGCAAGATTGGCAACAGCGATCATAAGGGAATTATTCCAATGCTGCAAGAATCATGAAATTATAACGCCATTTGCAATACTTACGGTTCTTCCTGTTGATTGTTGTAGGTTATATGGACGACCTTGTGGTGGATAGTATGACTGGGATTGTTGCTGTCGTGATCCATATGGAGATTGGATATTTTTATTCAGTAACTGCCATAGCGTGTTTGGGAAGCTATCTCCTGGTTGGGAAAAACGATTACCGAGGTTGAATGGAAACCTTGTTGAGGGAGAAGAGGCTGGAAAGTACTGACTGACGACATTTTGGAAAAATGTTGGTGCACCATAGGTTGGTCTGTATGTAGGTCTTGTAGGGGCTGGTTGGAATGGCGATTGTGACGAATCACATGCTCCTGAATTATAAATGTATAATATAGTTTTAAAATAGAATGGTTGATTTGTCAAGAAAGGGTTCTTTCTCCTTCTTTAAATTACTATTGTCGTCTCTAATTAAACATGGGTCATAGTATCGGAATAGCGTTTCTCGCGGAATGAAATAAAGAAGTGGCAAGTTTTCAAAATTTGCAAAGAGTAATAAGATTGAACGTCCATTCAACACTCGTGACTAATAACTGGCAGTGATCTAGTTTTGATCAAACTGGTTAAAATACAGATCTATATTTCGTTTCGTTTCTTTATACTTTCGATGCCCTCACTACAAGAGGATCTGACAAGATAAAGCGAGCGCATACGAGCGCCTTTTGACCCTATGACGTAAGACATTTGATTAAGCAATCGGCATTGATGTTACTAGCGGATTATCCACAGTTCCGTGCAAAACACGACTAAAGCTCGCCGTAACAGACCGTTTCGTTGGCTAGTACCCCACACTATTCAGAACACATCAATGAAAACAACTCTTCCGGATCTGAGAGCAGTAAAGACAATTAAAACGAAATTTTGAACTATAAAAACGAAACGAAATAGGATCTGTGTTTTGATGAACAGAACCAGAAGTATTTTGACCGGATGCTTACCATCATGTTCTAAATACACATTCCAAGCTTTTCCTTCTTTGTCACTCATCCATTTGCGTCGACAATATTCACAACTATTTGCGTACGTCACTCGGTCACTGCCACAGACAGGAGTTAAGTCCCTTGTACAGGGATGGATTTTAGCATTTTGATTAACCGGTGGACACGACACATTCACAAACGATGAGACAATTTCTACATCTAACAGCACAACAACTGAAACAAACACAGAAACATCTTTTTAAAAACATTCAAAAACTCAATGTTGGTTCATGCTCTTGGTCGTCATGTACAGGATTTAATGTCTTATTCTTCTTCATCAACAGAAGTGTTATATTGAAAGATTTTTTTCCTTGGTTATGAAAGATTTTTTTCATTGGTTTCCATATTCCTAGTGTTTCGCATGGAACCACCATTTGTTGTTTTCTGTTTTTTTTAAACATATAGATTTAGGCTGCTCATTTCGATCATTCTCGTATAGAAGTCTAAATATTAAGGCCACTCGCTGATGTCGTCATGGTCACGACTCACGAGATGAAAATAGAGATAGGGCACGTGATTTTTAGGGTTAGCGGCGCTAACTTAGCGCTAACCCTGTTTACATCTCGTGGCCTTGAAGAACTCTGCAGATGGCCTTAATATTTAGATCCTACAACTAGAGTGATACAAAGTGAGAGAGAGCGAGAGAGAGAGAGAGAGACAGACAGAGAGACAGAGAGAAATGGGGTTTAACGTCCACTCGACACAAACTTGATCATTTCGGGACTAACATATGGTTTAATTTCATTTCAGTATTTCGCTTGCGCGTAGGGGTCTTTAGCAGTGGGAGGAAACCGAAGAACCCGGAAAAAACTCACGAGGTTGGACAGGCGACCCTACTCCTTGTCACGTACAACCGGGGATTCGAAACCACGCCAATTGATTCATTGAAAGGCATATGATACAACGCGCACGCAATAAACATACGGCCATCCAACCCCCATGATACAAAGGAAGTGTTTCGCATGAAATCACATTTAATGCAATCTGAATAAACACAGATCCTACTTCGTTTCGTTTTTATAGTTTAAAATTTCGTTTTACTTGTCTTTGTTACACTAGGGGGTTGCTCGATTCACAGTCCAGAACGTCCCGAATCGACAGAATTACAATCGAGTGACGCGGAATTCAGTTCTGTCACAGTTCTGCCAGTCCCAACCACTGAGGTGGAGTGAGTAGAATCATGACGTATTCCTATGTAAAAACTATGTTTCAGCTGTCATGATTGGTTGAGATATTTTTTACACAGTCGACACATGCGTTGTATTTCGAAATTCTCCTTTTCACTCGATTGTCACCAGTTTTGGAATTCAATTCCGGAACTGTGAATCGAGCATCCCCTAGGCGATGCTCGATTCACAGTCCAGAACGTCCCGAATCGGCAGAATTACAATCGAGTGGCGCGGAATTCAGTCCTGACACAGTTCTGTCAGTCCCGACAGCTGAGGTGGAGTGAGCAGAATCGTGACGTATTCCTAGGTAAAAAATATGTTTCAGCTGTCATGAATGGTTGAGATATATTTTATACAGTCGACTCATGCGCTGTACTCCGAAATTCTACTTTTCACTCGATTGACACCAGTTTTGGAATTTAATTCCGGAACTGTGAATCGAGCATCCCCGAAGTAGGATATAGAAAGAATTTAAAAAAATGAAACGAAGCATACAGGCCCGGTTGAAGCAATTCTCGATTTGGGGGGGGGGGGGCTTCCATCCTAGGTCCTTATAGGCGAGGGTCCAGGGACTGCAATAACCTGAAGAAAAGAAAATTTGCGGCCAAATTATTGGGGGCGGGGGGTAAAGCACCCCCTTCTCCGCCGGGTCTCACATAGATCTGTATATTAATCATATTGCATTTAATGTTTTTCTACTTTTTTACATCTAGAGATGTATACTCAATTCGAAATTTCTCGTATAAACGTTTTGCTGCGAGGTAAGAGGAATACAGCGGAAGTAATGAATGACTAGGTGATCCAAACATGATGTTGGTTCAGCAAACAAGGATCAAAGATGACGGATAAGTGTTAATTAAAAGGCGAGCAAACATACACAAGAATTGTCTAGCTAATGTCAAAATTTCTTAAAAGGTCAAGATGGTGGCGTGAATAGGTTTCAAACAATTCGTTTAGAATTGTTTATTTTTAAGTTACATTTTGAGATATCTAGTTAACGGGTGTTGGTGATATGCAAATTATGTTGAATAACGAAACCACGAACCCAAAAAACTCATCTTTGTGTATTTAATACATGTATAATATATTCATGAATGACTGTTGTTTCAATATTGACAGACATTTTGTTTTTCTTCTACTTTTAGTAGACGACAATTAATCTAAGAAGCGTGATGTCTATCAACTAAAACTGCCATTGCTTATCTTGAAAAGGGGCGTGAAAAGTCCCCTGTGGAATATTAAAACTATAAAGTCAGGTTCGTGTTTTATTGACTTCCAAGGAGTGTTAAAGTAGTTATACAATATGCATACATATATTATAAAAACTAAATTTTCTTCAAATTGAAACCTAAGACTCTGAATGTGATTTTAACGCTAGAGAATCCCTAGCAAACTATACTGTTAGTCCGGTGGCTGAAGGGGTGGGGTGGGGGAATCGCCACCCGAGATGTGAATTTATGAGACTAAGTTTTTCTAGACCAGTCGTTTGTGTAGATTTCGAATATGAGTGGTGATCAGGCGTTTGAAGGGGCGTTTTCGAGATATACGGGGTCAAATTTAATGTCTACAACATGCGTGTGTGTATGTGGTGGGGTGGGGAGAATGTAATGTTGACATAACATATTAATAAAACAAAAACTTCTAGGACTGCCCATCTTTAAATAAGTGTTTATGATACCCTGGACAACTGTTTTGATATTTGGGGAGGTGGGGTGGGGGTAGCAAGTGTTGGTGTTCGTGTGTGGAGGGGAAGGGGCGTCATTATGTTGACATAAATGATGACCATGTTATATATATTGTGGAAGATAAATATCTTATTGGGATATCAGTCCAAACAAATCGTTCAATTCCGTATAAAATTTACAAAGATAACTAGAGTACCACCATCTTTATTACCGTGAACCACATTGCTGGACCTGTTTTAAATCCGATTTCGATGTTGTTTTGTTAATTGATCAACGTGAGTATACAGCATGGATTCAACAAATAACGTATGTGCTATTAATGTTAAATCTTTTTAAAAAATCATCCACTTTGACGCGACAGCAAATTTTGGTTTTACTACTGTATCATTTCAGAAAGTTTATATCACTTTACAATATAGAATCACATCATTTAAAGATTTGCAAGGTCCCACCTCCCTAAATTTAGCGCGTAGCTCAACCAGCATGCAGACAGGCAGACAGCCAGGCAGGAAAAATGTGTAAATTCCGAGAAAAAGTCATCAAAAATAATTATTAAATTCAGTCTTTATCATGACTAAAATCACATCAAATTAACACCATTGTGTTCTAAAATACACATAGATTCATAAACACGCTATACACAACATCCAGCGTACGCTAAAAGCAGCAAAAGACGGTGAAAAGATGATGATGCTATACGGACCTTTTCCGTATGAATAAAGCTTTTCGATACGTACGGCCGTATCTGTGTGCCGTATCACGTATGACAAATACCCAAACATTGATGACGTCACAAGCAGAATCGATACCGATACGTGATACGGACCACAGCGCCTGTAACGTGGAAAATATTTCAAAAATAACATTAGGCGTAAGTTAAATGACTAATTGTAATGTCTAAACTCTGCTATGACCATGTGGTCTGAAGTCGATATCTAATTCAAGGGCAAATAACTCGCGGGAACCTGATTCGTAGCGCGAATCGTGATAGGGGGGATTTTGATTTTGATTGCATAATAAGATCAAGTAAGGTACGGCTTTTTTATTTGAATAAAAAATCATCTGCTACGTCCCATGTTTATTTTTAATGTTTGTTTTTAAATTGTTGGAAATGTCATGGGGATTGTCAGTAAAGTGACCTAATCAAATACTATACTAGTTGTATCAGGTGCTGTAGAAATGGTAGGTAGGCCTATGTCAGTAGAATTAAAACTTACTGCAACAGTTAACACTTATAATGACAGAATCACTCGTTTCATTGGGCATCATAGAAAGACAGTTCACTCAATTGAGTGTTTGCCAACTTCAATGGGGCAGGATGGAGGGGAAGGAAATCGATGTCTCGCGTACACGTTACCTTGCGCGTAATAGAACTCGTGACAGATGGAATTCGAAAGACCGTAGCGCTGTAATACGGGCAAAATTACCTTCATATCGTATGTCCGTCTTCATGCAACAGAACATTTAGCTTTCCTTTAGGTATTCGCGGCATCTTCAGGTTTAAAGCGAGTTAGAACATAAATCATTCACATTCGCTATTTAAAGGAGCTAAATAGCTAACATTTGGGGCCTAGCAATTGACACAAGTGGGTCGCAACGCATGTAATACTGTAATATGAATGTATATAAACTGTTTTACATTCAATGGTTTCCGTGTTTACTCTAATTTCAAATCAGTTATGTTCGGCGAAATAAGCCAACAGTCTCAATCGAATGCAAATTTCTAGCGTCTGGTTATTCCAGTCAACATACGCCGTTTCATTTGGTGCAATGTGTCTAGCCTCGTCCCTCGAGTCTCTTGTTACAACTGGGGCTGAAACGCATTATGGTACACGATTCGTGTACCAATGGTAAAATGTTTATTTGTCTCAAATATTGGATATCAGAAGCCAATCTTTTTCCGGTAAGATCACAGCATCAATGTTGATTTAAATTGACAAATAATTTGTGTTTTCAAAGTTGAAGATTTTGGATGATATTGAGTTAGAGACTTAGATACTTTAAGCATGGATAGCTTGAAGGAGCTAAATCGCTTATATTTGGGACCTAAAAATTGATGCAAAAGGGTCGCAGCGCATATATAGTTATGTAATATGAATGTGTATAAACCCATTTACATTCAATCATTTCTGTTTTACTGTATTTTCTAATCAATTAGGTTCGACGAAATACGCCAGAAGTCTCAACTGAATACCAATCTTTGGTGCCTGGTTTATCTAGTCTACACCGATAGCATTTATTGCGCATGATCTCCAGCCTCGTTCTTCGAGTCCCTTGTTACAAATGGCGATGAAACATATCAATGGTAAAATGTTTATTTTGTTTTAAATATTGGATACAGGAAGCACATCATTTCCCGGTAAGATGATAACATCAATGTTGATTTAAATTGACAAATTATTATTTTCAATGTCGAAGTCTTAAGATGATAATGAGTTTAAGCAATTGGGTTGAGCAAAGCATATCCTACTAATCAAAATCAAACAGTTTGTGTACCTATAATGATATGCAATAATATTCTACCCTGACTAAAAAGGTCAAACATACTAACTAATTCAAGGCAATGATGGCTGTGCCCAGTACTATACGAACGTATCTAAAAGGTCAAAAGCCTATTAACTAGCTAATTATGACCTCAGGGTGGTCTTCATTTGTAAAAGAGAATAAACACAATCCAGTGGTCAGTGAAAAGTTTATACTTTGTAAATTGTGTAAAGCTTACTTTGAATTAAGAGATGGTATTCCTATGTATAAATTGTTTTATCCAACCCCCAAGGTAAATATTTGTGGAATATATAACACCATCTATATTTTACTTTCACACTTACATTAGGAGGTTCAAAAGGTCAATTTATTAAATTATCTTTTTCGGATAATGAAGACGGATATCAGGTCTTGTTTTGGTGAAGACAGTGTCAATAGTGGATCGAACTTTAATTCTTTAATATAAAATGAAACTGGTATGGGGTCATTGACTTATCATTGATCTACACAAGCATGGCTTCGAGAGGAGATAAACACAAATAAGTGTAAGGAAAAGACGTATTAAAGATACGTTATGTAAGATAGAGATAAAGAGCAGATCGTTATTACTAAAGTAGTTCGAAAAAAGATAATGTAAAATGAATATGTTGAACATTCCATTCAAATTACTTTATTCTGGGTGAAGTTATCACTGTTTGACAAGATGTGACATAGATTGTTTATCATAATAGCATCGGTACTTGTTAATCGAGACTTAGCCTTGATCCACCATTTTTAAATTAAATCATTAAATGGCGATCGTGTTTCCATCCGTTTAAATCGTCACCATGAGTCCAATCGCGTGGGTTTTCTCCGGTGCCTCCGGTTTCCCCCCACTACTAAAGAACTCTACGCGCAAGCGAATTATTGAAATAAAATTAAACCATATTTTAGTCCCGAAATGACCTAGTTTGTGGACGTTAAACCTCATCTCTCTCTCTCTCTCTCTCTCTCTCTCTCTCTTCATCATGAGATGCTCTAGCTAGAGAGTTGATTATAGAACGGCCATGTCAAGTCTAGATAATAGTCTATATAACTATCATTGGCACCCAAAACAAAGACACGCAATAAGCATTAACTCTTACATAATAAGTCTTTAATAATTTACTCTAATATGTATCAAATCGTTTCAGAATAACAAAGATACATATCAGCTATCACCATATATACAAAGGAGGACAAAACAATAGAATATCGAAATCAATTTAATTTCCCACTTGAGATTTTGTTTGTGTCAATGGTTTTACGTATTTGTACTTAATATACAGTATTTGACAAATTTTATAGATTTAATTATTCAGTAGACACAAAACCACCTGATGCGCACGGAAACAATAGATTCGTGAGTGATATATCTAACTGATCAAAAACAAACCAAAAATCAATTATTGTTTTCAGTCCGCCGGGTATTATTCACTATTTGCCTATACGGTTTTTTTGTCTAGGACGTCAAATTTGGTGTTTAGATAGTTCGTACTTGGTTTTATTTTATTAAGGGTTATTTTAGAGTTATTATAGTTGTTGATAATGTCATGTCTACCAAAATCAGTAAGACGATATCTCGCTAACCCAGAGGTCCCGTGTTCGATCCCTACATTGGCCGAGAGAGTTCATCAGGATTTCCATCGCGGTTCCTCCCTGGCAAGGGACAACTTATAGTCGTTTCGATTAGACGAAAAACCGAGGTCCCGTATACACATTGGCGTGTACGTTAAAGACCATTTAGCCTCTACCCGGGCACACTTTTCCTTTATTACCACAGATTCTATTTTGCATTTTTTTATAGTTCAAAATTTCGTTTTATTTGCCTGCGCTACATTAGGATCTCGAAGAGTTGTTATATAAATCGGTTCTAAATGACGTGAGGGATTAGCCAACGAAACCATCTGTTACGGCGACTTCTTGGTGTGCGATGCATGGAACTGTGGGTAAACCACAAGAAACGTCAACGCTGATTGATTAATCAATAGCTGACATCATCGGATCATAAAGCCGCTCGTACGATTCCTGACGCGATCTTCCAGTACAACTGTTTAGATCTTCATGTGGTGTAGGCCATCGAAATAATAAAAAAAACAAAAATGAAACGAAATATAGATCTGGGCAGAACAGTAATACTAAAAAAAAAACATTTTGCCCTGGGGCGCCACATGTTTAACTTTTCTGCACCCTCCAAACTACTCTCCGTGGGACGTTTGTCACCCACCATTCGTCGAATTTCAACTGCCAATTTAAATAGGTTTTAACCGAGATCAAACCCCAGACCTCTTGGTTGCTGAGATAGTACATTACTCGCCGAGTTACCGTCGCTCGTAATTCTAAGGGAGTTGAGAAGACCAGAAGGTCCGTCATTGAATCAAGTGGCTTGATTTCGTTTCCCCGCATGTGAATGACATTGACAAGGAGTAGGCTGAGTCTGTCCAACCTCGTGTGTTTTCTCCGGGGACTCTGGTTTTCTCCCACAGAAATAAAAACACCCCTATACACGCAAGCGAATAATTGAAATAAAATTGAACCATATGTTAGTCCCGAAATGCCCCCTTTCCTCCCTCTCTCTCTCTCTCTCTCTCTCTCTCTCTCTCTCTCTCTCTCTCTCTCTCTCTCTCTCAATTCTAATCGAAATGTCGCTCAGTGATAAATAGTGGGACTATTTGTTTTCCATGAAAATGAGTCCTGTTCATTTTCAGTTCAATTACTATATTCCACTGAAACAGATCTTGTTCAATTGTTCTCTTTAACTCCGCGTGTGTACCCATTGGCCGCAATAAATCTCATAATCAATTCATTTTTTGAAATGAAAATAACATAAACCTAATTTACTTACCTAACAATGGCAAAAAAACAGACTTTACGATCTCCATTTTGTGAATATTGTAAAATTTTCGAGACGAAATTCAAGGTTGATCGTTGGCTATCTAATGATTTGAATAATAGCTATATCAAATTACGTACGTTCTCTACGAGTGTGGTCGTGACTCTGTCGCAGATTTCAAGGGATGGCGTTAATATTTTGAGAATTGGTGTATGTCAACACGGGAGGGGCACGTGCCCCCGACGTTGTCGTCAATGCATCGCGCGACGGACAGAATGTCAACATTGCATAAAATGTACACCTATATAACTAATTTACCAAAATAATGTATGCATGACGTGGGTAGGTAATAAATAAATATGTACCAAATAATTTATCGACAATACTTGAAGATTTTGACTTGACGCGGGGTTTGTTTTTAGCGATATTGTGTAAATTTACCCATCTAAATATAAAATTTTTGAAGGTTTTTAATGAGGTTTATACGCCATTCAACATGTTTATTTGCAGACGAATTTTGAGATGAATTTTAAGTACTATTTTCACTGTTATATTTTCTCACTTTATTCAGCATGTAATCCCTGAGAATTAACACTCTCTCGGTATTTACATTACGTAATGTTTTAAACCTAACGGTCTTACAACAGCCTTGAAACATGATAAGCACAATTTTTACAAATCTAACTCAATGGGACTAACAAGATGTTTCTAAGGGTTACGTTTCTATTTGAAATATGATGAAGTTACATAATATATCTTTTCCCATGGGTGTGGAATGGATATATTTAAATAGTTTGGTTAATTGCTTGAACGTTGGGATTTTTTGAAAAAGAAAGTCGAGATGAACAAATGTTTGAGTATACAAATCGTACTGAATGACTTTAGTTGAGAAACTCTGAGAATATTTTAAAAAGAATTAACTCAATAAGGCTAACAATATGTTTCTAAATCTTTCGTTTCTATTTGAAGTATAATTAAATATACATTATGTTAGATTAAGATAAAGATCTGGTCGTTCTCACTCTAAAATCGATAACAAATAATGAGTTCCTTTATTCAAAGAGAAGTTATGAATGTTCGAAATTTCAAAAAGAATATCGTATAGTCTCGGTTGTTATTGCTTGGATAATAAACGAAGTCTCGATTCACCATATTTCGTTAACCGACTAAATGACGCCGGTGGTGTATTCCAATTAATATTCAAGCAATGTGACGGCCAATAGAGTGGATTATACGCTTGTCATTGAAATAAAGCCTTACAAAGATTGTGCATCTATCTATCAATCAAATCAGGGTCCGTGAGGGGTGGGGGGCAACTGGGACATGTGTCCTGAAGCCCGGAGCCTTGAAATGCCCGTAGTTATGCTGTGTAATATTTTAAAAAGAATTGTTGGTATAAGTTAATGAATAAAATACACCGTTACTTGATCGTAAAGTATAGAAGAAAACCGGTGACTTTTCTGGGTAGGATTAGAATAGGATTCTGTCAGTTAACTTTGGTGAATTAAAAACTATAAGCCGATCGTTTCTATGGTTTAGCGAAGTAATCCATCCTCAGATATACTTTAAAATGACGCTATAGACCATGTATCTTTCAAAAAGGTTTGAACTAGGGGGGGGGGGGGGCGGGGGCGTCAACTGCTTGTCCCAGAGTCCGGAGGGGGACAATGGTTGATTAATGACAGGCAATCGTGGTGGGGGAATGAAGAGCAATAAATTCCAGATTTTTGCAGCGTTTATATTGTTTCATGCAGTTGTAGGCCGTAATATGTTCCCCGGGATTTTTCTTAGTGTAGTTAAGTGTAGTTTCTCCTCGGTTAACAAAGAGGCGGGAGAGGTTGGGGTGTACAGGTCAGGGTACGATTATCCGTTTCAATTCCATGCAATTTCAATTCCAAAATGTATCTCATAGAGCAATCTATGTTCTTGTACCGGAAGAACGACCCAAGTTCTACACAAGGGCACCAAACCCAATGTTCATGACACAGAATTCACCACAAAAGATACGATTTTTAGAGAAAGAAACTGGGTTTGTTTGGGTGACTGTGATTTAGACTGGCCAATGGCATATTAAAAAATCTATCAATGTATTCCGATGATATGTAGGGTACGACGCGATGACTGAAACGGTCTTCGACCAATAACTAACGGTGCAGATCAATATGTGGACAATGTAGAGGCAAATTATTAATTCCGCATTTGAAAAGGCACTCGGCTATGGCTAACCTTGTAATAGACACCGTTTTAATACAGCAAATCAGTATAGCTGGAAATTTTCAAAATTTTCTTGAGGGAAAGCCGGGGGAGGGGGAAAGGAAGGTCCCTAGACGGTAATTCCCGCTCGGTGGTTCTCACAGTCGTCTGTAACCCGAAATTCTTTCGGACATTTCAGGTTTTGTCCCCCAAACATTCATCGAACCTGTATGCCTATGTGCCTATAAGGCAGGGGAATTGCATGGCAGAAGATCGTCACTTGCAGGTGACATTGTAGGTTCGTTTGCCTTAGGATCGACTTAGGGTGTTTCTTTGGACTGCTAACAATAACGACACTCGTAATATCGTGTTATCGGAACCCCCAAACATGCACCGGAAATAAAGCCTTTAAATAGGCCCTGTATATACAATCCATCAATATTTACAATTCAAGGATTCAACTGTAAGTTTGACAGTAAGTCTATTATAATTAACATCCAAATACTCCAACATCTAAATACAGTTAAAAAGAAAGATCACAACATTACTTTGACAAAACTTCGATAAAGTGCTGATAATCAGGAAGTGGAAAGAGTCTGGTATTTAAATATCCCGACAGAGCATCGTCTTTACCAAATCCGTTCCTGTCTTCTTTATCTCGGATGGCGCAGAAACGTGGGACGTTAAACCCCATTTCGTTTTTATTTCATTTCCACCGAAAGTCATTAAAGATGTAGAAATTGTGTAATGCTATGCAGTAATTATGAAAACTCCTACGTACAGCCAATCCTTAACAAATCCCGAAGTAAATTTAATTGTATTAAATTATGTCCACAAATATCATTGTTATATTTGTCCGTGTTTGGAGAAGTTTTCAAAATATCACTATTTGAATAAACGTAAAAACAAAAGAAAGGAGCGGTTGTCTGACATTTCATGACAAAACTACATGTATCACGTGGCCGTTTTCTCTCCCCAGTACCCCAACAAAGACGTCTGAATGTGCGAATTGTGTCCAATTTATGTTTGTCACAGATCCTATTTCGTTTCGTATTTATAGTTCAAAATTCGTTTTACTTGTCTTTACTACACTAGAACCTGGGAGGAGTTGTTATCATTGACGTTTTCTGGGTGATGTCAGGGATTAGCCAATGAAACGGTCTGTTACAGCGAGTTCTCGGCCTTTTGATGCACGGAACAGTGGGTAAACCACAAGAAACGTCAACGCTGATTGATTAATCAATGTCTGACGTCACATGGTCAAAAGTCGCTCGTTTGACTTAAACTCTCACCATCGAAAGAATATAAAAAAAACGAAACGAAATATAGATCTGTATTAATGATGTTGTGTTTTTCGTACCTCTTCTTTGACTGGCCCTGTACAACGTGTTAGATTTCAAAAGCTTTATAAATGCATTATTAAATAGTATGGATGGAAAATTACATTCTTTAAATTTAATTAATAGTCGTGGGCAGGTCTTTGGTAGGGCCGGATTTACAACGGGGCATTGTGGGGCCCAGGGAGCCAGGACAACCCACCCCCTCTCAGTTGCGGGAAAAACGATGTGCATGGTGAGACCGAGGACTATATCTACAAGTGGCAGTGATGGAGCCCTCCGAGGCTCTCTGTCGGATTTTCCAAGTACTGGACAGTGTGGCCCTTTCATCCAATGTATGGGCACGTGTTACGGTTTGACATCCGAGTATTCTTTCTTTTTGCTGATGGGGAACCCAGCAACGTTGGTTTCTGGACTCGTATTTTGCGACGTTTTTTTGTGGTGGGGGGAGGGATGGCCTAGTGGTCTAGAGTGCCGCGCTTCGACCTCTAGCTGGCCGGTCACCTCTGGCTTGCGATCCCTGGTGTGAGCGTATGTGGCATGGAGATAGGGGCGCCTTCTCAACCTCGTGGGTTTCCTCCGTGCACTCCGGTTTCCTCCCACTGCAAAAGAACACCACGCGCAAGCGAATTATTGAAATAAAATTGAACCATATGCTAGTCCCGAAATGACCTAGTTTGTGTCGAGTGGACGTTAAACCCCATTTCTCTCTCTCTCTGCGACGTTTAGCATCTAGACTATATAATTATTTGATAAGTATAATATGCGTAATTTCCGTATCGATTACATTATGTACTTACGATATTCGCCTAATGGAGAGAGAGAGAGAGAGAGAGAGAGAGAGAGAGAGAGAGCGAGAGGGGTTTAACATCCACTCGACACAAACTAGGTCATTTGGGACTAACCGGAGCACCGTAAAAAAAACCATGGGGTTACATAGGCGACCCTACGCCTTGTCACGTATAACCGGGGAATCGACACCACGCCAGTTGACTCAATGACCGACCTTATTATACAACGCGCACGTGCTAAGCATTCGGCCAATGCAACCCCTTCGCCTATTGGTTCCAGCAAAACGCTTTCAAATATGGGTCAGTCGTTTCGGCCGTTCGTCAAAAAACAACTACGGTCGGTTACTTTCTGGTCACTTGGGTCAGTTGAAGCCACTTGTGTTAGATTTAGGGCCCCCACTATAATTAATCCAGAGCTGGTAATTGGGCATAATTTAATTTTAATTAAACTGCATCAAATTCTCCCCGACTGATGCACTTTTAAGTAAATGGAGCATGTTATATAGATGAAGTACGTACCTATGTAGATGGCCTAATTATAATTAATACGGGTTAATTTAAAGAAAGATTAAACTAAGAGTGCTACACGGACAAGTAATTTAATGTCTTTGAAGACACTGCAGATGTTAGTCATGCTCCATATAATATATTTACTCTATATCTATAGCAATGTTGGCTTAAGACTTTTCTAGATTTGTTGGGTAAACGGAGCCTTTTCTTTCTTGGGTTTGCCAACTTTCTTCATGACTGTGACCAGTGTCAACACCACCGTTTGATTCAGACAGAATAAAACTTGTAATTTAAACAAGTATTATCACCAATTAAACGAAGTAGTCACACCACAGCAAAGAAATTGTACAATAGATGGAAATAAAAACTGTACTGCTTCCATTGTGTGAGTGGACAACATCCTCTTTATTTTTAAAGCTATGGGGTCTGTAGTTTTTAAACAGTGTAAGAGAGAGAGAAATGGGGTTTAACGTCCACTCGACGCAAACTAGGTCATTTCGGGACTAACATGTGGTTTAATTTTATTTCAATAATTTGCTTGCGCGTAGGGGTCTTTAGCAGTGGGAGGAAACCGGAGGAAACCCACGAGGCTGAGAAGGTGCCCCTATCTCCATACCACATATGCTCGCACCAGGGATCGAAACAACAGCCGCAAGCCAGAGGTGACCGGCCAACAAGAGGCACTCTAGACCACTAGGCCATCTCAACCCCCCTTAAACAGTGAAAAGTTCCTGGAAAAGGTGTACTTGTTCAACACGATCTTTATTGAAACTTATTTATAAATAGAGGGAGAAATGGGGTGTAACCTCTCCACTGAACACAAACTAGGTCACTTTGAGACCAACATCAGGTTCAATCTTTTTCAATCTATTCTACTCAAACAACGAAATTAATAACCTTATCTTTACAACAGCTCAATCATTTTTCAATTTAACTAAATGATTCTAAATGATTATTATTTTTACATACTTTAGGTGTATTCAGAAATGAAATGAAATGAAATGGGGTTTAACGTCCTACTCTTCTGCACCTGACCTGGGCTAATTGAAAGACAGGCATACGCCATACAGTGTGCTATGAGGGAAATTTTGCACAGGCAGCGGCGCTACGGCCTACTCTTATATCGAATTCCAACTGCCAAGGGATCTTTTACGTGCACGCCAATGTGTACACGGGACCTCGTTTATTTGTCCCATCCGAATGACTAGACAGCTGTCCCTGTCAGGCCCTCCTTCTGCATCTCTGACAAGGGGAAACCACGCCGGAAAATCGAGATGAACTTTCTCGGCCAATGCAGGGATCGAACACCCGTCCTCCAGGCTAGCGAGCCAGCGCTTTACCCACTTAGACACCGTGATTCCAGATAAGTATATATATATTGTATATAGTGTATCTACTGCTTTTCATTATTATTATTTAAAATACAGATGTGACGTCACCCTTTGATGTTGGCGTACCATTATTTCAAATAATCGTACGGGCAACTTGCCAATAGTACTTTATTCATACCAGTGAAATATTGGACTAGTGTGACGTATTTCACTGTAAAAGCTCGTGCAGATTGTCAGTATTTTAAGATGTTTAATGCTCTCGAGCTTACGACAGTATCTCACTGTAAAAGCTCCTGCGGAGTGTCAGTATTTTAAGATGTTTAATACTTTCGAGCTTACGACATTGCGTAATATATTGTAAAAACATTCGGGCCGTACGGCCCTCATGTTGTTACAATATTTTACTTAATGGCTCGCTCTCGACCATTAAACAATACTTAATTTGTATTGTTAATAGGGATAGGGGTCTGACAAAGGCATTTTGCCTGTTCACCAATTTCCCATTCATTTAATGTGAATAAAATATGTCTTTATAAGAGCATCCAGATTCCACAATTAAGCAATGTTTATCAACAGTATAATTATTTTGATACCAATATTTGATTTCGTTTTAATTTGTGCATGTTTACTCTTGAACAGTCTGGTGAGTAATCAATGCCTGGGACACAGCAAATTCTATGAAATATTTTCTGAGGAATTTATTAAACTCTATTATGTTTAGATTATATGGAGTACCTATACTTTGATTCAGTGTTCATGAATGAAATAACTTTTCACTTAATTAGTTTTTGGCATAATACCATTAAATGAAGCCAATATTAAAGCCTGTGCTGGGTTTAAGGACAGTGCAAACTATTTTTCTCTTCTAATTTCGCCCCAACTAACACCTCTTCCATATAATGTAACCCACACTCAGGACAAATCAAACTCAAATTTGTATGTCATGGTTATTTAATTACATGTCAAAACTGAAAGAAGTGAGCATCAGTAAAACGAATAAAATGGTATATCAGTAAAAAATAAACTTTTAATCATTAAATTTACAAAAATGTATACAGATTACACATCAACACATGCAAAATAAAGAAAAAAAATAACTTTGGCTTGTCTAAACTTATATATTTGTAGATGTGACACTAAATTCATGAAATCATAAAAAGCTTGCAATTCTTTCAATTTAAATATTGAAAAAAGGGGATTATGCACAACAACGTTTCTCACTTGGAACTATACAAAAGGAAAGAAAGATTTTAAAATCTATTTTATATAGAATATAGTGAGTACAGTTCAATGTGTCACATAGGGTTATATTATCGCTGTGATTAGTATGCATACACCAATCTACTTATTGTATTTGAACTCAGACAGGACAGGTATTTTAAACTTTGAATCTGAAGGTACAATTTTAAAGTTTCAACTCAATATAAACCCAATGATTAATTTGTTTAGTGGTCAAGTGTGAGATATTAAGTAATATATTGATATCGTACATGCTATATGTATATATTACACAATGTCTTACACAAATCCATTAAACAAATTAAAATACAGAAACTATCCAGCACGTGCATTTCAATGAAATATGTCACACGGGTTCAATATTTCAAATAGTAAATAATGTACACTTGGCACATTGCCTGAACTATTATTTGAAATAAAAGTACTTTGACGACGTCACATTTGTATGTTAATCCCTTGGACACGCTGCTTCTCATGGAATACATCATTGATAATATTTCTACAACAAATTCACACAAACATTTTAAATAATACAGTGCCATATTGTTTGTTTACAGCATTCAGTTCCTGTTCCAAACCAAATGTAGTAAGACAAAATCAAATAAATCATATTATGGATTAATAAGGGGTTAAATTTTCACAACAATAAAAGCGCAATGTCAACAATCCTGAGGAATTTTTCTAGCTTGAAAATATCTACACAATATTAACATAACACAAAAATACATACATAAAATTATCACAGTCAATTAAAATATAATCAGGTAACGACAGTACATGAAATATTATAATATATGTCTATTAAATGGAGATATATCTGTATATTTTTGTGAAGTCACCTACCATCTTAAAATATATATAATATTTCAGAAGAGACAAAATTGATTTATTTATAAAAATGCTTGAAATCTTAAAAACCCATACAAAACCACTTATTACAATTAGAGATATGCTTTCTACTTAAAGGTATTAATAATGATTCTCTGAAGTTCCATTATTTAGTTTTAAAGGCCAAATGAATAATACTAATTGTAAATTTAATTTTCTTTGCCACACAACACACAAACTGACAAATCACAATATGTTTAGAAATCATCATCCCCACTGCCTATTGGTTTAGGTGAACTATAGGTCGAATTTCCCTCCATTTCTGGTGAATTTATATACATAGCTGTTTTAGGGACAGGATGCTTATCAATTGGTGAAGTTTGATAATTTAAATCACAGTTTTTATCTCCATCAGCTTTAGACACATTATGTTTAATAGGTGACATATCCTTCCAATTTGTACTACCGTTAGTTTGATTTAAATGAGAGTTCTGGAGTAAAGTAGAGTTTGGACCGAATACCGAGGGCATACAAAATGATGTCTGCATAAATGGAAGCTGGTTGTTGTCAAGTCCTGCCATTGTGATCAAATTCCCAAGACTGCAAAATAAAACACATTTAACATATATCTTTTCTGTTTTGTGTCTAAAATGTACTTTTTTTTACACTGTTAAACCAAGAATAGTAGTATCTAAAATGTAAACTTTTTACAGTGTCCAACCAAGAATAGTAGCTACAGTTAAAAGGAACTGAGATTGAGACGTCAGATTGAAGTAATAAATAAATCTTAATTAGTCTGACAATATTATTATCTATTCTGTGATTTTTGATAGCTGATGAATTTTAAAGGTACATTATGTAAGATTTAATTAAAAAGCTGTTCATTCTTACTATAGTAGTTCAAAAATAGACAATACAAAATGAATATATTAAAAATTTCATTCAAATTACTTCACTCTGAGCCAACTTCTGACAAGATGTGTTTAGTGATTGTTTATTATCGTAACCATGGTACTGGTATATCCAAGACTTGGACTCAATCCTCCATTTTTAAATTAAATCATTAAATGGCCAAACTGCTCTAGTCTAGTTAAAATCTGAATATGGTTTAATTATGTTAATAAATGTCTAATCACTTATTTATATAACATTTAAGGCCTAAAGTAAGAGCAGCAATAGGCAAATTTAATTCTTGAATAATGCCTCTTTTATAGCAAAAATTTGTGAAAATCATTGTAAAGATTTTAAGTATCTTACTTTGCTTCCGTTAACATATCTAGAAATTGATGAAATTGTTTAAATGAAGCTTCAACATTTGATAGAAATGATTCATCTCCTAGATTTTCCAGACGTTTTAATCTAGTAACATCTTCTTGTAGTCTTTTATTCTCTACAGCCAGCTGAAAAATACATACATCATCAATTAATATTATCTATATATACAACTAGAAGTACTTTACTCCTGGAGCCGAGTAGACATCAGGCGCGGATCCAGGATTTTTTGCAGGGGGGGGGGGGGGGTCTAGGTTTGATAATTTCTTAACTAATTGCGCTCAATCAATTAATTTGGTAAATTAGATTCAATTTGGTGCATTTTGACGTATTTCCGGAAAGTAAATTCTAAAATTGCAGGTCTAAAAATCGCCAATAAAATCGCATAGATTTAAGTTTCAAATTTTCAAGCCTCTGGATCCGCGCCTGGACATGGTACTAGCACAAAACCTCTCAGCATAATACAAAACTCTTGCAAACTACATATTTATTGTAAATATCAATTCGGTTCATTATTTACAAATATTATAATATGACAAACTGGAATTCAACTGACCTATGTGTATAGTTGTACATTTTACTTTTTCTACAATAATAATATGACAAACTGGAATTTCACTGATCTATGCAGATTTCTAAAAAATAATGTAGTGGTACATTTGACTTTTTCTATTTTTCTCTCTTCTTATTCTTGACATAATTTTTTTTTTCAACAACACCTGTCTACATTTCTTCAAAGTTTAACTTTCCGCTATCTACGGTAATGGCCAGTATGAAGTCGAGAGAAATTTGATATTTTAAGAAAAATGTAAATAACACACAATTACTCTAATGTACCATTAATTGGTATCTGTATTTATGCATTCATTTGCATATATGACTCTTTGGCAGTAGATATCAACAGGGAATGGTTAACAATATATACCACATAATTTGGGTAGATTGGAATATATAAATTAACCTGTAAAAGAGCTTGATCTGATGTAGCTCTAGCTATCTTTTCTTCTCTTAAACTTCTTCTTAATTGTTCTAGTTCAACCTGAAGAAAATATATCATCATTAATTCCTTTCACTACATCAAACATCAACTATATGGTCTTTCATTATTCCAACAGCAATTGATCAAACGAAAATATAGCCGGAGACTATACAAGACAAATATGACAATTTCAATTTCCCCATCGTTAATCTTCCTCAGCATTTTGGGGAAAAATATTTCTCAGTTGATTTGCTATGATAGATAGAGCTTCCTCATATTACAGATATATCTATTAGTTAGCAGGGTCACTGATAGTCACGTCAGGAATTGTCAATCAATCTTATAATACAATGTTTTTGGAAAGTTGACCCTCTAAAATGAACTGCAGTACAAAAATTGTCTAATTCCCACAGATACTGATATAAATTTCAGGAACTGTCAATCAATCACAAACTACAATATTTTGAAATTAGGCATGGATATCAGTTCAAAATTGGTTCCTTCAATATTTGTAAGAGAGAGAGAGAAATGTGGTCAACGTTCACTCGATACAAACTAGGTCATTTGGGGACTAACACATGGTTCAATTTTATTTCAATAATTCGCTTGCGCTTAGGAGTCTTTAGCAGTGGGAGGAAACTGGAGGACCCAGAGAAAACCCACGAGACTGGACAGGCAACCCTACACCTTGTCATGTTCAGCCAGGGAATCAAAACCATGCCACTTGACTCAATTATATAGAGAGAGAGAAATGGGGTTTACATCCACTCAACACAAACTATGTCATTTCGGGACCAACATGGTTTTAATTTTATATCAATAATTTGCTTGCCCGTAGCATTGAGTCAACTGGCAAGGTTTCGAATCCCGGTTGTACGTGGCAAGAAGTAAGGTCGCCTATCCAATTTCCTGGGTTTTCTCCGGGTGCTCTGGTTTCCTCCCACTGCTAAAGACCCCTACGCGAATTATTGAAATAAAATTAAACCATACGTCGAATGGACGTTCAACCCCATTACTCTCTCTTTCTCTCTCTAAATAATGCATCATTGTGATCTGTGAATTCAACATCAACATGCTTTCACTCAACACATGGCAGGTCATTTCTGGACTAACATTGTTCAATTTTTTATTTCAATAATTTACTTGCAAGTAAGAATCTTAGTAGTGGGAGTAAACTGGAGGACCCAGAGAAAATCCACAATGTTATACCGATTTACTGAATGACACTCCTTATTATCTAACGCCCAATCCACCTTAACCCTTAGAACCCGAATTGCCGCAAAACAGGCTTGACGTTGTATCGCATAAACCCGTAATGTCAGTTTTGCGGCTTGGGGCGTGTCAAGTTCCAATTAATATGTCGTCCTGTAAATCCAGGGAGGGATGTGCAACACCCCATGTATAGTCAGTGTTCAAAGGGTTAATCCTCTGGAAGCAAGAGAGAGAAATGGGGTTTAACATCCATTCGACATAAACTAGGTAATTTCAGGACTTACGCATGGTTCAATTTTATTTCAATAATTTGCTTGCGCTTAGGGGTCTTAAGCAGAGGGAGGAAACCAGACTAAAGTGAAAAAACCCATGAGATTGGACAGGTGACCCTACTCTTTGTCATGTTCAGTCGCGGAATCGAAACCACGCCAGCTGACTCAATAACAGGCCATCCAACTATCCTTTCTGCACAGACTGCCTGATTTCAATATCAATATTTTAGCACTACTAACCTTAACCTCCTTTGGATTATTAATATCAATAGATACATCACTATCATTATTAAATGTTACATTATGTTTATAGCTGTAATTATTGTCTCGTATTAAAACTATTTCTGATATACTGTGATTATCGGTCGTGGTATTGGGTGACAGACATTCACTACTGTCGATAAAACTTGATTTATAATCTGGAGGAAATCCCCTGAAAATAACAATACATTTATTAATCACCATGTTGAAATGTACAGAATAAATCCTTTTAGGCACAACATATATCAGGTGAAAATCCATTTCACGTTTGTCTGGAATTGTGTCAAGGGAAATAACTCTTTTAAAGCTATTTCCTTAATGACACATCTGATTTTATCTATTCAATAATGCACATTAAAATCTGCTAGACAGGAAATGAATGGAGGTATATATTTATTCAATCTAAAATATTGTTATAAAAGATTATTACAATATTTTTTATATAAAATCCATCATGTTTTATCTGGATCGGCTTTGGAAATATATAGAGAAGATTATTTTGGCATTAAAATGGGGTTCAACGTCCGACTTTCCTGAAAGGAATTAAAGTCATCTAATGGGAAAAAATTTGAGGTTTGAAAAGAATCAATACATCCAATATCGAAAAATGCTCAGGTTTATGTATTAGCTGATAATATTGTTTTTATATCAAGTTGGGTTCTGGGCTAAGGATTAATCACATCATGATTCCAAAATTCCACCCTGTAGATTTATTCTGTTTTATTTTTTGAAGTGAAAAAGACAAAGATCATAATGTACCTATATCTATCAGCTCGTTCTGCTGTTCTCCATGGTAACCCTGGACTCTTACAAACTTTTCCTTTACTTCTAACTTTATCTACATTTTCCGCTGATATGGTGATCTTTTTGGCAGAACTCTGAGCCTGTAAAAAATTCATTCATTGGATAAAAATATCTTAAATAAACAATCCTTTTTTTTAACCCCTTTAGCACTTGGAATATGTTACATTGTTAATATATAGACTACCTCAGTTTCTTTGAGGGAAGTGATATATTGCAATGTATCCCCAAACAGTCTGATAGAGAACACCTTCAAACAGCTGTCTGAATTATATGCCACATAGGGGTTGGGTGGTCTATAAGTGGTTTAATGTGTTAGCATGAAATCATAAGGTCTGTCATTCAGTGTTGTGGTTTTGATTGCCCGCTTGTACATGACAAGGCGTATGGGCATCTGTCCACCCTCATGGGTTTTCTCCGAGTCCACCGGTTTCCTAACACTGCTAAAGATTTGTATGTGCAAGCGAATTATTGAAATAAAATTGAACCAAGAGCTAGATCCACCTGTACTATAATTGTCTGTACCTTAATCAGTGGGAAAATACTGTGTTGATCATTGGCAACCCAATCAGCCATGCTGTTTCAATATTTTGCTCGTTCATCATTTTTATTTGTGGTTAATAGAGGCCAGAATTAGGTCACCAGAAGTTTTTGTCAGCTTTAGGAAATAGGGTCAATAAGCTTCCGTTACCCTTTAATAGACTTCAATTACAAATTTCTTTCTATGTTATGTAGCATATCAGGTTCTGAAGTTACCCAATTATCTTAACATTTTATGCGAAGATTACAGCAACCCCAGACTTAGGTCCATAGTATCTCAAACAAATAAACACATCTGTAAAGATTAGAGAGAGAAATGGGTGATTCCGGGACTAACATACGGTTTAATTCTATTTCAATAATTCGTTTTGGCGTAGGGGTCTTTAGCAGTGGGCGGAAATTGGAGGACCCAGAGAAAACCCACATGGTTGGACAGACGACCTAACTCCTTGTCACGTACAACCAGGTATTCGAAACCACGCCACTTTATGATACAGCACGCACATGCCAACCATTGGGCCATCCAACCCCTTCTGCAAGATTAACTTGAGATAATAATATATAAGTACAATGTTTGGTGGTTTTGACTAGGAAAAGAATATAGTTAAGAAAATATCCTATAACTTTTTAAATTTAAGAATACATCATACCAATGTATATATTTGGAGAGATCTTGAATTCCTCTATTCAGCAGTCTAAGATATTTAACATCTTTTGCTATTTTTATTCATATGTCAATGTCATGACGGTTAAAGGGTTAAGCAAAATAAGCTTGTGGTTAGGGAATTATAATAATGTGGGGTACCACAGAATGTCTGCTGTTATTGATACCAAATTCAAAATATCTAATCTAAAAATTAATTAAGAACTTTCAATTAGTTTTCTTTGTTTTTCGTCTTTTCTTACAGTTTTGCCACAAATAATAATGACATGTATAAAATCCCAGCAAAACTCTAATCATATGCTTGGCAGTTTATTATTGTTTTGTTTATATTTTGAATTACATTTTGAGCCAAAATCTTTTAAGTACTTAGGGCCTCCATGGGTCTTACTCTGGCACTACTCCTCTTTATCAATCTTCTAAGTAATTTGTATTCCATATATTTGTGTCATGTGTTATTCTCATTCAGTTACTAAATGCCACTTAAACAATTTATTATGTCTCTGTTGTGTATAAATGATAAAATAATATCTTCATTATTATACCCATGGTATGAAAAAAAAGAATTAATTTCAATAATAAAAACCATGGGAGCTGATCGAATAAACATTATTATTTTAGATGATAAATCTGTTTATTACGCAATGGGTGAAAAAGAAGCAAGATATACTAGAATATTCATGAATTATATCATCTTTTGTTATCCACCTGACATGATGCTTTGTATATTATGGTAGATTTTTTTTTTGTAAAAAATATTTCATTTCATTTGAAGATGTGATGTATGATGGATGTGATGTATGAATGAGGCAAGAGATATCATCCGTATGGAGAATAATTATTATAAATTATAACCAATGATAAATTGTAATGTTTCAATATTAGACTTATCAGATAATACATAATTGGCATCAGCGAATGTTAAAACAGATGAGTTATGCCACAACTGTCGTTAACAATTACAGACAATTGTTGAAAATCGAGAACCATACTTGTAACTCATTGGAAATCGATAGGCTTCATTGTTCCACCACCTTAAACGCTGTGAATAAATTTAAAGTCAATCAGAGCGTCCATATGATTCATCAATAAGTTTCAAGGTCCATAACTCAGGCAGTAATTACCAGAGATTTTTCAAATCAATAGGCTTCTTCTCATAACCACAGATAGTGTGTATAAATTATGTAAAGTCGATCATATAGTTACTTCAACCGCAAGAGAATCCACAGACCGATGATTTGGGTGACAACAATATACAACCACATTTCAATGTAGTCGTATTAGAATGAGTTTGTTCTTTGTCCAATCCGACCAATCCCTGTAACAGCACCTTACTCTAATTAATGTAAAGTTTCGTCAAAAAAATAAGTTTCAATTTCTAAATTGATTGCAGTACACGAAATCGTTGCAAGACTATGGATATCATTATAAAAGAAAGGACAAATTTAAAGTGATGATGGAACATTTTGTGGTGTGAATCATAACTAATGAATTACAAATGAAAGTCACTGCACAAATATTTAGAGAGACCTTAATATGCATTATATAAGACTTAGATGAAAAAGTGACTGTTCTTGATATAATAGTTTAAATATAGATGATGAGAAAGGATTATACTGAAGTACTTTATTCTCGTCAAAGTTATTGATTCCTCTGATTGTTATGATAATAAACAAAGTTTCGATTATCCGTTTTTTAAATTCAATTATTGAATGTCGATTGTGTCTCAATCCAATAAAAATCACGACCAGAGAGTTGATTATGGGCTATGTCACGTGAATAAATGTCTATGCATCTTTTATAAAATAACAATAAAATTTTATTTCACAATTTTCCATACCTTTTGTGTTAACTTTCTACCAAAGCTGCTGTTTAGTAAACGAGTGGCACGTCTTCTGGGTTTCCGTTTAGGATCGGGTGATTCCTCAGTCTTCAACCATTTATACTACAAATAAAGAAATAGGCATTTACTCTCCAATCAGGCAAATAGATTACATCAAAACCAACATATGTGACTATTACTGACTAACTGTGTCTAAATCTGTCACATTGGGCAAAATAGCAAAATACAAAACTGCGTAAAATTGCTATTCTGGTTTCAAAGAGCTAAAAATTAATATGACATGATTTATCAAGATTTCAACTTTTATACACAATAAAATTAATTTTTAGGGGGAAAACAACAAGATTTCATAGAAAACAAATATATAAAATTTTATGCATTCTAATGAGTTTTCCCATTTGGACAATAAAAGTAAGACAATTATTATGCTTGAAACTCAAGAGATAAAAGAAAATTAATTTTTTGGTTTGAACCTAATCTGAAATAAGTGGATTGCTATATGTATCTCATTTATCAGAGCTTGTGACACTTTTTATCAGATTTTAATTTCATTATTTAACTTGCAGGCAAAAGGAAGACGGTATCTCTTACATGGCTTTCAATTTATAGTCATCGAAGGACTTTTACAGCCAGGATTGCTAGAGTTAACAGCGAATTGTTTTCTTATTGAAAAAGTTATTTTTATTCAGACAGTGATGTCTAAACCACCAAGTAGTTACAAAGATCAAATTTGCATAGTTTCTCAATGACTGGGCAAAAAGGATAGGTAGCTACAGGCGCGGATCCAGAGGGGGGTCCAGGGGGTCCGGACCCCCCCCCCCTGCTCAGGCTTGAAAATTTTTTATGCGATTTTATTGGCGATTTAGACCTGTAATTTGGGAATTTACCTTCCGGAAATACGTCAGAATGAACCAAATTGAATCTAATTTACCAAATTAATCGGTTGAGCGCAATTAGTTAAGCAATTATCAAACCTAGACCCCCCCCCCCCCCGCAAAAAATCCTGGATCCGCGCCTGAGCTATGTAACAAATCATATGCCCACATAAGTTAATTCATGGGGTAGCTTTAGGTAAATAAAAGGCAAATCATTACTATTTTTTCAGACATAATAAAGCGGATTAACTCTAGAGGTAATTATCAGAAATTGCTATATATAATTAGGATTCATTGCAATAATAGAAAAAACAAACAGCACTAGTAGGACTACTTAATAGAAATTGTTTGAATTCAATTTCAATTGGATGAGAACTCATTATAGCATTCAAAAGATTCAAAAGGATTCTTTTTCTTGCTAATCTGGGAAAAAGCATATAAATTTCTAGCAAATCAGATAACTTTCACAAGACTTTGCAAAGTTAACAAGGACCATAACATTAGTAGTAATTAAAGGAAATTGCCGGAGTTCTAATTCTATAACTCTGAATAATGCATATAGAACAAAAATGATCAAGAGCAGTAACAGTGGAAGTTATCTGAATTTGATAACATTCAATAAGCTTTTTCTTCCTTCTAGTGTTAACAAGACCAAAATTCAAAAAGGGTCTTGGTGTCAACACTTCTGATATCGTACTGTATCTTTAAAATATTCCGGATTACACACCAAGAAGGAATACTCAATACAGGAAGAATTATTGCATAGGTCTTCAAATTTACCGGAAGTATAATCTTCTATGGTTATATATGATTTTGTATTTGGTGGCAAAAATTTAATATTTACGAAGCTACATGTATAGCGCTCGCATTTTTATCACATAATGTTCATTCAGGTAATGCTCTTAAAAACAAAACTGTTTGATCACAATCAAAAACGTAATCAGGAGAATACCCTTCAACAACAGACAGAATGTGCATGCAGAATTCTTCAACAGTACCAAGATCAACACCTGCCTTGCCACTTACTTTAAAGGCTTTGATGTTAAAACAAGGTAATCAACAAAGACTGACACAAGTATTAATCTCACGGATAATTGATTTGTGATTGCTTGTCAATCCTTTGTAGGTGAACATTCAGAATACAGATTAATCAAAACATTTTAGGTTGAAGTAATAAGGAAATAAATCGGGACAGCAAAATGATAACGGATTTCACAGAATGTCATAGTACCGTACTCAGTAATCAGAAGCTGGATGTGACAAGAGTCCACTGTAGTACCGATAATCAGTGGAAAACAGATGAACGGACAGAGTTTGACAGTAATGTACAACAACATTTAAATGCAAGGTGGATGTTTAAAGAAACAAAGACATACACAAGCCAAATAATTTTTTTTTAAAGACTTATCTACTCCTAGTGCTGGTAACAATAGTACAGACAGAAGAATAATTAAATACAGATGAGAACTGGTATTTATATATAAGATTAGAATTGGAACAGTATAAATAAAGTAACAATAAGGATGTTAACAATAAAGTCTAGTCTGGTACAATGTAAGGTGGAGTATTAATTAAGTCAGTTCGCAAATTCAAGTTGATGACCTACAGGCCAAATATTGTCTGTTCTAAATTCTAATAAAACATGACTGAATTTATATAAGAGTACAAGTTAATCATCTTTAGTGAATTTTCAACCATGATTCTCTTGTCTTTATCTCATATACTACTACAACTACTACTACTACTACATGATGAGTACATCAGCTTCCACCTAGGATGATATCAAAGACAACCAAACACTTCCACCAAGGGTCATATCAAAGACACCCAAACACTTCCACCTTAGGACATATCAAAGACAACCAAACGCTTCCACCTAGAGTGATATAGAGAAAATCAAACATTTCTGCCTAGGGTGATATCAAAGGAAATCAAGCGGCTTTCACCTAGAGTGATATCAAAGGAAATCAAAGACTTCCACCTTGGGTGATATCAAAAACAACCAAACACTTCCACCTTGGGTGATATCAAAAACAACCAAACATAAACAGTTCTACCTAGGGTAATATCAAAAACAACTAACCACTTATGGAATAATGAAAGACATCCAAATACCTCCAGTACTTCCATATCAAAGATAACCAAGCACTTCCACCTTGGGTGATATCCAAGTTAACCAAAACCTTTCACCTTGGGAGATATGAAAGACAACCATCATATCTAGAATGATATCATAGACGATATCAAAGACAAACAAACGCTTACACTCCAGGTGATATCAAAGATGATATCAAAGACAACCCAAAGCTTCTATCTGGGATGACAAAGTATAGAGTTCTGTAAAGGTATTAAGACAATAATATACAATTAGGGTCTGTATAATTAACCATAAACCATGTGTAATTATAATACAGATGAGTATTAATACAGTGGAACAATAATAATACAATGGATTACTCATATTGAGCAGATTGGAATACATTTTTTGAAAAATAATTTAACGTAAAAATGGATAATTGAGATTTTGTTTTTTTTTATCGTAATGATGATCAAGGCTAGCCTAAAATTTTAAAGCTAATATCTTGGTTCAGAGTGGAGCAACTTGACCGAAATTTTCAGCATGTTCTATTTATGAACTCTTCATCTATTCTGTCATAATTCCCTTTTAAGTTATCTCAGTGTCATGTATTAAAAACAATATGTTTGTGACTGAAATGCCATTGAAGATTGGCCACTATTAACCAAAGTACACTTAATTGAACTATTTTTAGACTGAGTGATATACATCAGTTTACATGGGATTCAAATTCCTTTGAATAACGATCAACGTCTTTAATAGAAGTATAATGTAATTGTAATGAAACTGTCCCACGAGATTATTAGTATTATTCTTGTGATAGATCAAAGATTCAATTGTTCTTTGAGACGTTGAAGATCATAAAAATATGGTCTGAAGGGCAGGCAGTATAGTAGACTGGCTTGAGGCATAACTTCCTGACATTAACAACAACATGATATCTATCATTTCTACATCCTCTATTGATGACACGTTTTACATAAAACATGCGTAAGTTAGACATAATCAAAATAATCCTATTGATTACCCATCACTGATAGAAAACACAACATGTGCTAAAATATTTATATTAATAATAATTATCAACAAAACACACAGCCTGCTTCTTGTCATGCATGAAATTATGGTAGAATGCCATAACTGTCTGGTGAGCCACAGTGGCTAAGTGGGTAAGACACTGGCTTGCTAGCCTTTCGGACTGATGTTCGATTCTTGCATTGGTCCAGGATTTTCTGTTATGGTTTCTCCTTGTCATTTATGCAGGATGGAGAGCCTGACAAGGACAGCTCTCTAGTCGTTTGGATGAGACAGAAATCCAAGGAACCATGTACACAATGGCGTGCATGTAAAAGATCCCATGGCAGTTGGAATTCGATATAAGAGTAGGCCATAGTGCCACTGAGCAGGCAAAATTTCCCCCATAGCACACTGTATTGCATATGACCGTTTTCATTTGCCCAGTATAGGAGCAGAACAGTAGGACGTTTAACAACATTTCATTTCATAACTGTCCGTAGAATGCCACAAAAATAAGACTAACAACTAGGGCTCCCATTTATGTCTTATTGATCAGACTGATCAATCTTAGAAACAGATAAACACAGACACTACACATCAGGTATTTTATATAATTTCAGTTTATATAAATCAAATGAATTTGGGTTTAACGTCCTACTCTTCTAATCAAGCAGTGCTATGACAGGAAATTCGAACCTGACATAGGCACTATGGCTGACAAACTGTCAAGGCATCGCATGTTACAGGACTCTTTGGTACCATGTGAACAACTAGATGCTATTCCATGTAGTGCAGTCCTCGTGTAGAACTCAGATGCTTTAGATGAAACACAAACCATGCTTGTCTGGACAAAATTGTCTATTTGCATATATTGCAAATCACTATGATTTGGGTATCATGTAGTTTTGCTGTTTTAGCAGGGGTTTCTGTGTTTGATGTCAAAACAGTTGTAAACCCAACACTCTCATTATGAAAGACAAGACTATTTTTAATGTCTAAACACAACCCTCTCATTATGAAATGTAGCAGACAGACTATTTTAAACTATGTGACAATAGAAGCCCAATAGATTTCTATGATTCTCAACTTATTTGAACTGTTTTCCAACAATGGTTTGAAATTAAAACATTAAATACAGAAACTCCTGCTAAAACAATAAAACTACATGATACCCAAGTTGTAATGCATGTACACTACAGAAATAAATATTACTATTTTAGTCTCAAAATGGCCACAGATTGGCAAATAATTTAACCTCATTCTAATATATTCCTTCAATCTAACTCAATACAATTTACTATCATTTCCAGGGGGCCACGTTGGCTAAGTGGGCAAGAAGCTGGCGCACTAGACTGGAGGTCAGTTGTTTGATACCTGCATTTCCTGAGAAAGTTCATCAGGATTTTTTTGATGTTGTTTCCCCTTGTCAGTGGTTCAGGATGGAAGGCCTGACAAGAACAGCTGTCTAGTCATTCGGATGTGATGTGACCAAAAATTGATGTCCCGTGTTTACATTGTAAAAGGCCCCTTGGTATTTGGAATTCGATAGAAGAGTAGGCCATAGTGCCGCTTTCCTGGCAAAATGTACCTGATAGCACACTGTATGGCGTACCTTGGTCTTCATTAACACAGACAGAGCAGAACAGTAGGACGTCGAACCCCAATTGTTTCATTTCTATCAGAATCAGAATCGACTGCAGTGTTCGTTTTGATTTAGAGTAACGCATTTAAGGTATATTGCATATAACCATAATAATAATAATAACGCATTTAAGGTATATTGCATATAACCATAATAATAATAATAATAAGTCCATTTATATCGTGCTAATTCCACATATAGTTGTGCTCATAGCGCTACAAATCATAATAACATGAATTATTTATTTTAGGTAAGAACATACCTCTGTATCTTGACCTTTACTGTTCAACATAAGTTGCTCCATAATAGCATGTATAACATCTCGCTCTGAAATACATTAATAGATTTTGTTTATTTAGAACCATCTTCATCAAGCAGTGGGATGGCAGAGCTTCGGTTTTACCGGAGGACCAAGTCCTTGCTTGTATGGTCCCATGTCGTAGTACTGAGAAATGTCAGAAATGATGACAATTTAAGAATGTAAAACCTGATGAAATAATTTTTTTTTTTATTAAAATTCAATATAAAATCATTATTTTAATGTGCTGTCCCAAATCAGATCTCACGAAAGAAAACACTTGCACTACATTAAGTACATTAAACCGTCTCTGTCGACAAAAGACAACCAAAACATCATTCAGCAAATAAATATTTATTAATTGTTTTCAGATAAGCACACTAAATGATTATTATTGTAAAAGGATTAGAAAATATTAAACATGATCAAAATTCTGTAGTCTCTTGTCCTCAGTTTCCCGACCTGGTTCACAATATCACAATACCTCTTAATATTTAACGTGCGGTAGTTGAAATATTAAACTCTATTCTCCAGCTTGACTAAAGATATTAGCAACAAAGGGCAATAACTGTTAATGACTGGCAGATATATAAACTTTTTAATTGGGCACATATCACTGACGATGCACAGTAACAATAAATCCAAGCTTAAACATACATTATGCACGGGCTAAATCTGTCTATTGCAGGTCTTTTTTTTGGCTGGAAATGTTATCTAAATTATTAAATTATTAACTTATCCGGCCCGGAATCAACTTTCTAAGCCTGCGATATTTACTGGATTTTTCATGATTGTCACCCCTAAAAGAGAGAGGGAGAGAAATGGGGTTCAATGTCCACTCAACACAAACTAGGTCATTTTGGGACTAACATATAGTTAAATTTTATTCAAATAATTTGTTTACGCATCCCCAAGAACAAGTTGGTGTGGGCTATGACAAAACATTACAATGGCAGAGAGCAAGAATTCAAAGTGATAACTAATTCAATTTCAAAGTTCAATTTCTGTCATTATTACCTAAATTCTCTTCAGATTACAAATTCTGTTTGTACTTTTTGTTATCAAGGCTTTCGAACACAGAAATCTGGTTGACAAATATCTCGAGAATTAATAGATAAAACACGTTGAAGTTTCCGCATGGTGGAGCATTGATTGGTTTGATATTTAATAAAGAGCTATCTAAACAGTGTAACACATCCATAAAGATATCAGGATAGATATGTCAACTAAAAGTAACAGATTTATAAATACGCTTGTATTAATGAACAAGCGTTTGCCATGCAATATACACCCACATTTTGAAAGATCTGGACAGCAAACAAGCTAATAAAAAAGAAAACAAGCCAACAGTGAGGCTGATGTCACCCGCCCAAATCCCAAAATAAACAGATGACACATTAATTAATCGCACATTTATTTTTTTCAAAAGTATCGACCATGATCATTCACTATCAGTTAGAATCAAGGTTATCTTGTCCCAAAGCATCGACCAATGAAATTGCTTAGCTCTGCTTAGATTTAGCTAGAGATGTTAATCATTGAATTCAGTCAAGACATTCACCTAATGAACATCTACATCAAGTATGTTCCAAAGTCTTGACCAATCAAATTGCTTGTCGCTCCTTAGCCTAAGCAGAAAATTCTCACCAACAAACTTAGTCAAGGTAATTATATAATGAATCAATATCAAGAGTTTCATCGCCCTCACTTCATCATAACCAAAGTTATCATGCCTAAAAAATCAACCAATCAGATAGCTTATCTCTGCTAACCCTAAGCAGAAAATGCTCATCTTCGAACTCCATCAAGGCATTGACCTAATGAATGCTAATTACACTAAGTTTGAACATTGTACCCCAATTAGAAGGAGAGTTATTGTGTTCCAAAGTCTCGACCAGTCAAAATTGCTTATCGCTCGGCTTACCATGAGCAGAAAATGCTCAATTCGAAATTAGTCAAGGTATTGATGTAATGAAACTATACACCAAGTTTCATCACACTAACTTAATTAGAACTCTAAAGTTATCATGTCCCAAAGCATTGTGTAGAAATAATATTTTCTGTGAGCTGATAGTGTAAACCAAAAATTCTATCAGTCAGGAGGATATTGGCTGTTGACCACCTAGCCGGATGTGCACACTTCGCTTGACAAGGTATATAGTGGAAGTAGGTGTGGCCTGCTTGTGTGTTTGTGCTCAAAGCGATCGCCATGTTAGTTCAAGAAATTGAAAACAAATATGGCGGTTGCTTTGGATGTTACGGTAGTTTTACAATCAGAGTTCAGCTTTAATGTCTAGTTAATAATTTTTATAAAATTTCAGGCCTAAAGAAAGACCTACAATAGGCAGATATTGCTCTTGCATAATGTATGTTTAAATGTTTTTTTATAAAATCAGATAACAATCATGACCTCTAGAGGAACATCGCAAGATGTGTAAATTGATTTGACTAACTGGAAATTCAGTGATGTTATCCATATAATATGATATAAAGCACTCTACCAGATGTTTTCCAGAAAGAAGACAGCTCATCAAGACTTTTAAAACCAAGATCACTGTTGGATAATATCACTCAATTGTCAGCTCCATTAACATGTAGGGCCATCTCAATGCATGGGCAAACAAGGCAGTTGCCAGGAAGGCTCCAAGCACAAAGGGACACCATGCATTGTAACTTGTTGACTAATCTTTGGTGAACAGCATGATTTTTTAATGTTTAAACACTAATTTCATGTTTACTTTATCAACCATATTACTGTTAATGGTTGTGTACCTAGGGACCCCAGTTCAATGTTTTACCAAGGAACCTATATTATGTGCTATTAAAGATGACCCTGTGTTCTTAACAATAAAGGGATTCTTAGAGATTGCCATGAAAGATTGCCAAGAACCTGTACAATGTATGTGATTGTGAAGAAAATAAACGCCATTTGGATTGAATAGGTCTGTAAGGATTGTCAAACGCTAAGGAGGTCTAAAAATATATATATTGAATATTCCTTTACAGCTTCATTTGATAAAAATATATTCAGGTCTGATTAATTTATATAAACTATAAGGAACATTGGTACATCCTTTATAATGGCAGTAGAAAATCTATTCAAATCAAACCCGTAGACAACATATATCAAATAATACACAAATCACAAATGAATACAGAAACCGACAACTAATCAATCAAAGCCTGGTACAGACTAATGATGTATCATACAGTCTACACTTTTATTACAATTTGCTAAATGTACCGATAAAGATAGCTTGCCAGACAACAAAACATATGCACATTAGAAGTGTGATCTTGTGGAAATGGCTCACAACATACATCATTATCACGTGGGCACCAACTTACGCTCACAGCAGATAAATCGTCTGAGCGGTCGACAAGGGTTGTTGTACATAAATATTTATTGTCTTATATATAAGTGGGAAAAATAATTTACAAGACAATTTCATAATTATTATAACATTCATCATTTGATGGTTAACGACAACTGGCCAACATCTGACAAAGAACACTCAGATATCAGAAACATTCTGCAAAATTGCACTAACCAATATCATAAAATACACTTTAACTCATAACCGGTCAGGATAGAAATTAATACACGAAGAACATCATGTGGATGTGCTATTTACAGGTACGTTACATCTGAAACATCTCACAGGCCACCTGTCGTGTGTTATCTCTTTTGACAAAAGCCAACACTGACTCTGATCCGTTACAGTCTATTATAGTTTGGCTATGTAACATTTTAATAACAAAAGCATTGTTTCATAGTACTATATATCATAATAAAATGTCTACAGTATTTCCATGTCTCAGCTGGTAAACATATACTAATTATCATCTTTCTATCATTGTAGACTATCGTATTACATTTTATACAATATATGTCAGACCAAAATTTATCTAAGAGTACAATCTAAATTCCATAACATACCAATTAGCACATTTTTGCGAACATCAAGGACCACTATTGTTGTATTATATTCTAGAACATCCAGTAGAGCTCTGGCACCAGGGTTAGATATACCACAAGCTTGTAAATCTAAAGCTGAAATATACAACAAAATAAACCATATAATAAACAGACAGAGAGAAGGGGAAATGGGGTTTAAAGTCTACTGGTCACCAACTAGATCAGTTTGGGACTAACATACAGCTCAATTTAATTTCAATAATTTGCTTTGGTGTCTGAATCTTTTTTAGTTGTGGTAGGAAACTGGGGGACCCAGCAAAATCCACAAGGTTGGAAAGATGATCACGAAACCATGCCCTTTAACTCAATAAGGGGCCTGATCTATGAGACTCTTAGACTATTCGGTCACCTAATGCCCCTATAAAAAAAGAGATGTTAATAAAATTGAAAAGCAGAAAATTATTAACCAGATTCTGTCTTCATAGCGAAATGGATCTCCCAGTAGGTTCAAAGTTGTGATTTGTCAACCCATATCCTACCATGGCAGCTATGTTATCCGTTTTGTCATTCCTGTAATCATTTATCTTAAACTTTTGCATTGCTTTGTCATTTCTATTACTTGGGATAATAGAAACTTTGACAGTGCATAATAATCAGTCAGTGAAAGATTACAAGTTCAAAATATAAAAAAGTAGAATGATAAAATGCCAGACTACAAAGTGCTATTTCTAAAAAATAGAATTGATATCAAAATTTGCTGACTCTGCTCTTAAATTTTCCTAACAATATCTAAATTTTTACTTTTTTTTAAGCTATTAGCTTTATAGTCTACATTTCCTATTTATTCTACAATATCAGGCCTTTGATTTTCTTAAAAATTGCATTTATTGATAGCTTTATCCATTTGTTTATGCTTAATCTTTTATAAAATTAACTTAATAAATGCATGTTGTGAAGTTTGTAAATAGTGTAATTCATCTTCATGACGTAGGTAGAGGCTGTTGAAATTAAATATCTATTCCAGGGTTCAATTTAGTCTAAAACCAATGAGTAGCAAATTTTTGTGACAGATTCACATTTTGGCTAATCAATTCAAAATTTGAACAGCATTTGCTCAGATTTGAGGAGCAGTAAATGTAGCCTACATCACAAAAATTTGCAAATCTGATTTTTCGGGGTATAAGTGGATACTTTTTTCCGCCGAAGTCCGGCCTTCGTTGTATATTCCGCTTCGACTTATGCACGGATTAAGGTAAAAAAAAAAATTCAGTTACCGTCTCTCCACGATGCCATTCCAATCGAAATATTTGTTGATGTGGCTTTGCTTGTTTATTTCTTTATTTAAATATCCCCCTCTCCGCCATCAAAATAATATCAACCCAAGAATATGCCATAAGCATCAAATATTTACAGACATTCGTCAAAAATGGCTTGTTTCACGCGTCTCGCGAGATCTCTACTTTTAGTTTTCAGTTAACCAATCACATATACTGCGTTCTTTTATTCTATTTTTAGCAACATATTTTATAAACACGTGTGATTAAAAACGGAGTCTGCATTGTCTTCTAGTTATCGGATATATTGAAATAAAAACTGGTTCAAATGAATCATGACCACAACTTGGAATATTAAACAAGTTAGTCCTGCATTTATAAATTGATTCTTTCGTAGGCCTAAATATACTCAACATTCATCCAAAGTATAATGAATCGCACTTAACAAGTTTGAAAGCAATTTTTGGCTAATGAATAAAATAATTCTATCGCTTTTACCATGATTTGAGTCGCTTTTTGCGATGCGATACCGCTTAAATTGAACCCTGATCTATTCTGTTATAATAGCATTCACTAGGAACCGATCAAATTAAGTATTATTCAGGTAGGCGGTATAGGTTTATTGTATGGAAGGAGTTAACGGTAGTACCATACATAGTCATTTATCTTGTTGTTTGGTAAACCAAATCAATACTCTACATCGTCTAATCTTTTAACCCACAAACATTTCTCTCCATCAAAATTTATCACCGACCACGACATATTATACCATAGATGAAATGTGGTATAACTAATAGGCTTGTGTACTATACTTGATTTATTAAGTGTTGACTAGAATTACAGACAGGCATCTTCATTGTATTCAAGGCCAGCACAGGGGAGAGAGAGAGAAATGGGGTTTAACGTCTACTCGACACAAACTAGGTCATTTTGGGACTAACATATGTTTTCAATTTTATTTCAAAAATTCGCTTGCGCGTTGGGGTCTTTAGCAGTGGGATGAAACCGGAGTGCCCGGAGGAAACCCACGAGGTTGAGAAGGTGCCCCTATCTCCATGCCACATACGCTCACACCAGGGATCGAAACCACAGCCAGAGGTCGAAGCGTGACACTCTAGACCACTAGGCCATCCCAACCCCACAGGCCAGCACAGACCCACTAACATTTGTTACCATCTAAGAAAACAAATGTTTCATACCTTTTTATAATTTTCCGCAAACAAAGAATTTTTAACGCAAACGTCAAATAACCAACATTTGTTCAAAAGAAATCGCCATTGATGTCAAATGATTGACTCAATCATCACATGGTAACAAAATGGGAAGGTAAGTCATTTCTGTGCGATGTCATCATTAGTGACATGCTGACTGGATATCATTTTAAAATGTTTCATTCAATGTTGAAATTCAATGTAAACAATATGAACATTTGTTCGCTGAAGGGCATTATTAAAATCAAACACGTTTGATCTCATGAACATTGTTCACCCATTTATTGTCTTCAGTTTTTGGCGAGAGCGTGATTAGATTGTGCCAAGACGACATAAGAGAGTAGCTGAGCATACATGTACTACAAATTGTTCAGATATGCCGTACCATACTTTTTATATTCAGTCATGTTTAGGTGACACATTACCCTTTGTAATTAATGGCAAGGTCCCCTTCAATATTGAAGAGGACACCTTAGTAACTTTTGTACAATCCATTTATTTCTAAAGTAATAAAATATTTCTAAATCAAAAATGGCAAGGTCTGGAGCTGCCATAACAAAAAGCATATATTCCGATAGCAAGTTTGAAATCATTATCTGAAAATCTTAACCAAACCGTTCCTTTAAAAATATATATCATTTCAAGCAACCCACCCAATGTTTTTTCCCTTCAAAATGTCAATGTTTCTGAAAAGTTCTGAAAGCTTTCAGGGCTTGTTTTTGTGGTGTTATTGACATACTTGGCGGGAAAGTAATTTCCTGAGCTACTTTCAAATGCTTCTAAAAGCACGGACATTTAAACTAGAATTAATGTCAACAGAATTGGATCTATATAACCAAGTTGTTGAAGAGAAGTTAATCAATGATTAGACAGAATGATGAGAAATAGATCACCTTTCAGCCAAAGATCATCCTTTAAAGCCTCTGCTAAAGCCATCGCTCCTTGATCCCCTATTAAAGAATTATCGTTTAGAGTGATGCGTCTTATACCAGGCATTCTATCTAGATCCGGTCGCCTGTATCTCAAACTGTCTCCCCACGCTTCGCTGTGACGCTTCATAGCTTGATGCTGGAAATAGAAACCATTATCGTGAACATTCAGATTTAAATTGTAAATATAAGAATGGTGTTTAAATACAACTGCACAATTGGCATCAATCTGTGTCCTATAAATCCAAATATTTAAAAAAGATTATTTTCGTCACACAATTTACTAATTCTATCTAATTAAACATAGTGTTGCTAGGCAAAAAATACATGACTCTTATTTTCAATAGGATTCCTCTTCACAACCCAACAAGTTTGGAAATTTTTTTCAAAATCTCTTGATCTGTAGGTTATCAAAGTTTTGATAATAGGGACAATAACTTATAACATTATACATCAGAGAGAGAGAGAGAAATGGAATTTAACGTCCACTCGACACAAACTAGGTCATTTCGGGCCTAACATATGGTTTAATATTATTTCAATAATTCGCTTGTGCGTGGGGGTCTTTAGCAGTGGGAGGAAACCAGATTTCCCTGGAGAAAACCCACGAGGTTGGATAGGTGACCCTACAACCGGGGATTCGAAACCCATGTGGTTGGATAGGTGACCCTACAACCGGGGATTCGAAACCATGCCGGTTGACTCAATGGCAGGCCGTATGATACCGCGTGCGCACGCTAACCATTCGGCCATCCAACCCCCCATTATACATCAGTCTTAGTCTAAAATCAACAAGAATATATAATTTAAAGGTGTTGAAAATACTTTTATTGCAGTTCGGTAATACATAATCAAGATTTACTCAACTCGATAGTTTACTGAATTGAGAAAACACAGTTTACTTGAGATGGGAATATACAGTTCACTTGAGATGGGAATATACAGTTTACTTAGCATGGGAATATACAGTGTACTTGAGATGGGAATACAATGTTATTAGTGTTGGGAATATACAGTGTACTTGAGATAGAAATACTAGGTAACTTGAGATAGGAATACAAGGTTACAGGAGTTCGGAATATACTGTGTACTAGAGATGGGAATACTATAGGTAACTTGAGATAGTAATAATACAAGGTTACTGGAGTTGGGAATATACTGTGTACTAGAGATGGGAATACTAGGTAACTTGAGATAGCAATACAAGGTTACTGGAGTTGGGAATATACTGTGTAATAGAGATGGGAATACAAGATCTGAAAATAAACAGTTTAAAGAAAATACAGGACTTCCTAGAGTTGATAAAGAAGGTTTACATTTACTGAAGATTAGGCTGACCTTAAAAATATCTTTGTTTCACCAAACCCGACCCACAATTGAGGAGAAGGGTCGGTAGGTCGGTTTTTTTTTCAGATTTTTTTTTTAAGTCAGAGAAGCCCATACAGAAAATGGATAACTTAATTATAAGCTGTAAACAAATCAATATTGAATGACATCGCATCGGGATTTTAAATTTTAGCGATGCACGACTCGCACACGATTTGCTCCGAACTTGAAGTGTGAATTTTCTTCAACACGTTTTTAACGATCGTTCGGGTTGTGCCTTCATTTTTCTCTAACGGATATTGAATATATCGTCGTCGAGTTTAAAACGACGCTCCACAGACAAAGGCAGAATCATTTCGTAGGGATGGACATGTTTTCGTTTGCAACCATTTTGTTGAGAAGCGACACCTATGACGCTTTCGTCTTGATCAACCAGTTTCAATATTGAATCAAACGCATCAAACCATAGCCATAGTAAAGGGAAATAACTCCCGTGATATATTTCAGGTTGACACACAAAATAAAATAAAAAGATCGCGGAAAAGTGCAATAAAATAATTTGGGTCGGGGGTGGATTTAGTTAGTCGGTCGGGTTAGGCGAAACAAAGATATTTTTAAGGTCAGCCTTACAGCTACCGGCATAGGTTAGAAAAGAATGAATAAAATGGGGTTTAACGTCCTACTGTTCTGCTTCGAAATGGGCTAATGAAGACAGAGGTTAAAAAGACAGAGTTTATGTACCGTACCGGTAATCAATAATTTTATGTATTGTTTATATTAACAATAGCAAAAAGTATAAGATAACATCCCTCACAATATTGTCACTCAATAATAAAATAATCTTTGATGACAGAAAGATCATGCTGAATTACATTTTGTGTAATTTTTGAAGTAGATAGTTATAAATAATTTATCTAAATCAGATTTGAAAAGAATGGATTCACCAGCGTGTATAATTTGTCGACAGCAATATTGGTTAGATATATTATTGGCCCTCGTCGTATTTTAACACATATTGGCAAGATGAAGACGGAACTCTCAAGGGACCACTATCATCATCATGAAATATATAAAGGCTTTAATAACGTCTCTAGTCGATAAGAGGGGTGGAATTAATAGCATATGGCCATTTATTCAATACTTGCAAGTAGACAAATATATCATGATAAAATAACCATCAATGCGTAAAGAGCATTATAACATTGTTTGCAAAATTTTGTAAACTGATATTCACTTTCCGGTACTAGATGTGCCTTTGTCTGCATACATGTATGCAAATTTTCCACTGGCATCAACTTTAATTTCTCTGGGTTGGATTCCTGAATTCTTGTGATAAATAGATTTCATTTATCAGCTGAGTGGCATGATATTAACAGGTTATAAACATGTAACAACTCTTTGACGTAATATTTCACGACCAAGTTATTTTGATTGATGTCTAGAAATGAAGTCCGATTAGCAATTTTCACAGCACGTCAACATGTCATATGGCGTTTTAGCGATAAAATTAAATTATCAGTATGCCTTGTTATTGAATCGAGTCGTAAGAAACTAGAAATGTTGGAGAAAAAGGAGAAAATTATCTCAAACCAATTTTTTTAATTCTAGAATTTTATACCATGCGGCTAACCTTAACAACATAAACCTGTCTATATTAGCCAAGTTGGAGAAGAAATGTAGGACGATAAACAGTAAATCCCATTATTCAATTTCTTTAATAGTATCTAATTTACTCCTGGGGTAGGAGGATCTCAGGTGTGAAACAAGTATTGTATACAATTAAATGGAAATGGTTCACCAGATTCTATATAGACTTAAAAATCATCTTTCTATAACCGCTTTCTCAAGCGCAATCCTCCAAGGTACCCATAGAAATTAAACGAAGGTATTATATTTTATTTATACTACCATGTGCTTGCAAATCAGTAGTATTTACAGGTGCACTAAGGCAATCATTCAGTTGTCTTCCAGCAGAATTATCACCGGAATATAGCAGAGATAATTTGCTTGTATTTAAAATGAAATTGTCATTAATTTCTGCTTTTGCAGTATTTTTTTTGCCATACCCTGATATTTCCAAATGATAATCTACTACAGGGCTAGTCATTCATCGAATAATTAACCAACCAATCAGATACAAAGTACTAAAAGATGCTAAATAAAAAAACCCAATCAAAAACACACACACACAATGAAAAACAAATATGATAGAAAATTATCATATTCAGGAACATAAAAGTGTTGTGACAAAAACTGAACTTGAGTGAAAATCGTTACTAGTCAATTAAGACAACAACTCATGGATGTTGACCAAAACAATTTTCCATCTCGCTACTTTCTATACATACATCCATTCATTCATCTGATCAATCTATAATTAGCCTGAGTGTTGAATAGTCACGACTCTTTCAACATTCAAGCTCTATAAATCCAGTCAATAAAGATGCTATCTTTACAATTGATTACTTAAAGACTAATCTTATTTGGGTATTTACTGAACTAAACTGGTACCATACTCATTCATTCTTGGATAAAGACAAGCTAGATGATAAAAACAATTAACGTCAATCAATTCATGTTGATGATTTCTCTTGGACTGCCTGATGATGGAAAAATTCATACACTTTCACAAAATAATAGGACAACACCATGAAACATATGGTATTAAAAAAACCAAAATATCCCCAAAATTAATTTATAATAAAACAATTTAGAAAATAAGCATGTTTGTGTTTACAGTAGTTCAGATCATGTGATCTTCCATATTTCCTTCAAGTTCCTATTTCTAATCTGGACTTTATCATTGTTCTTTAAACAGTTTTATCCTTTCTTAATTATTAATAGCCATTGTGGTTCTTGACATTAAAAAAGAAGAAGCTAAGATCGTGACAATCTTTAATACAATTAGCTACTCCCACTTCGTCTCAAGAGATCTTCCATGACACTATCCAGTATAACCAGGCAACGTTAACATGCTGCTTATACTAACAGCTAAAGCCTTATCAAGATAGGATGCCAGGCAATGATACACAAGCCCAAAGGCACAGCAGTTAAGTTGTCACATATTTTCTTTTGTGGGCAATGAAAACATTTACAACATTTTAAGTCCAAGTCTAATTATAACATATTAGAATTTTTTGACTTGTACATGTAGTTCTGCCTCATGCTATCCATAAATATACAGAACATGTAACATCATGAATATAGCTGGTCTATCAGAAATCGTTGAAACTCAAGGGCAACAACTCTGGCAATATTTATTAGAAACCATAGGTTTTGTTGTTCCATGACCTTACAAACACTGCAAATAATCTAAAGTAAATTGGATGATGACTTATGTCTCAAAAGCATCCACAAGATTTCAAAAAGTGATCAATGTCATTAACTCCAGCAGTAATTATCTGAAATCGTTAGAAATCTATAGGCTTCACTGTCTTGGGACCGTAAACACTGTGCATAAATTTAAAGTAAATCAGATAATAACTAGATCTTTATAGTGTGCACAAGATTTTCAAAGTCATGAAGAGCAATAACTCTTTGTGTCATGACCTTAAACACTGTGTATTAATTTAATGTTAATTGGGCAGTATTTATCTGAAAACTTTGAAAATCAATAGGTTTTTTCATTTCATGACCTTTTATAAGTCAATCAAATATTACCTATATATAGCCTTTAGAGCGGACACAAGATTTTTCAAAGTGACAAAAGGACCAGGGTGTATAAAAACTATTCTTCAGCATTAGGGCACTTAATAAATAATATAATTAATATTAATCAATATCACTATTCCCACGAAAATATTTACTAGTAAGTTTTTTTCTATAGTATTCAGCATATTTGGTATAGTAGAGACAATAAACCTTAGTGAAAAAAATACCAGTTTCCAAGAAAAACACCCTGCTCGACTCACGTAAGGGGTGAGGCTTACGATTCGTGTTCCAATTTCAAAATGTTCATTTGACTTTGACTCTTGAATATTCGATATTGAAGACTTGCCTACTTGAATCTTGACGCCAACATTCACGTCAATATACAAGTGTTGATCTTCAACATACAATTTTATTGCCATAAACAATTAGATAAGAGATCTTGTGGGAGTTTTTTAACTTCATAAAAAAATCATCTTAGGATTGACTTAGATCATGCAAAAGAATGTAAAACTGTTATTTTAAGATGAATTGTCACTGGAAATTTTTTTATCTTGTATACTTAAATTATAAGACAAGGTTGTTTACGAAGGAAAGCTTTTAATGCTTTAATCTGGAGGACAATACAAAACATTAAAACATCCCCCAGATTATTCCAACATAACAATGTTTGTCGGGGTTCAATACAAGACTAAAGCTAGTAAAAGAGTCCACACAACAGACAAAAGCCTGTAGCAGTGCCACTGGCAATATCCATGGATCAATATTGGATTGGAACATGCAGTCATTGGCAACTAGTTATAGCGAGTCAGTTTTCAACTTACAGAGGCCGATTGGTCCGAGTTTTACAATTTGTAGTGTGTAGATTAGAGATCTGAGAGTAAAACGTGGAGAAATTGCGGCTGATCATCAGGACTATCATTAGAGTTGACAGTCAATTTTGTGGCTAATTATCTATAATAATGAATAATTGCAGGCTTTTTACATCTTGTCATTTGTAAGATTTTCTTACAAATTGTTGTCAAGGAGAAAGCCTAAAAAGTCATCTAAAAAAAAGAAAAGAAATATGCCAAGTTCCAGGAAGGAAAGTGACATAAATTAATGCACAGGTGTGAAATCAGGTATGTTAAAAATGAAAATTACATTTTAAAACCTTCAAATATAATCTTTCATTTCTTAAAAGTATTTATTCTTAAATAACTTTGACTTTATAAATATAATAGACTCCTAACAGAGCAATAAGACATTAAAAGAGTTCAAATATCAAAGATTATTTATTGAGTTTTGCTTCAAAAGAAAATATTTGATATTTGTAAGTGTGTCAGGATGTTTTCGTCTGTCAAAACTTATCAATATACAGAAATAAAAATGTATAAATGCACCATAGGGAGGTTTAATCGTTATTCAATTGTTTTTCCACAAATGTATATTGCATTGGGACTGTCTGAACACGTCTTGTGACTGGCTGCATGCAAACTAAGTGCAAACATGTACGTACTGTCATTAGGATGTGTTGCGCTAAAAGCACAAATTTTTAATCAGTGGCTATGTGTCGTAAGCTATATGTATGTTGAAAAGCTTCAAAAGAGTTTTTTTTTTTAAGACATTTTTGTGAAATACCTTGTTTGGAAAAACAAATAAGTATGGATTAAAGCAAAGAGAGAAGAAGTATTTAACTATTTATAAAGACCTGTCTATATGTTAAAGTACTTAAACATAGTAAAATAATCAATAAATTTTCATTAATTTTAGTTCATATTATCCAAATATAGTAACCAGATAGACATAAGTAAAATAAATAAACTATGGCTTTATTTAATAGATCAAAAATAAATATTAAAGTATGATAACAATTAAACTCATAAATTCTCTTTCTCTCTCTCTCTGGCTTATTACTAACCATTATAATTATCTTATTCAATTCTGGAAAACATTGTTGTTATCATAATATCAAGAGCCCTGGGGCTAATAATGCTAGCTGTTAGTAGCAGAGCAAGTACCACTTCAAAATCTTGCCAGTAAATTTTTGATATGGAAAAACAAGATATTTTTGACGAGGAATACCGGTATGACAATCTTAAGTATTTTATTCTTTTTTTTAACATATAAAAACTATAATGTTTACTGTACTATTTGTGTTCTGAGATTAAATTAATAAAGTTTGAAAAGAGGTATTTGCAAGTATTGCCTGGAAGGTAAGTTCTTCATTCAGTGAAGATTGGCAAATACATGACTAAAACGATATAGCCTTGAGGATTATAAAGCGCCAAATGTTTGGTGTGAGGGCAATTCTAATTTGGAGAATTGAGTTTCCGCACCAACACTTTCTATAATTCTTCTTTATTAATTGCATGCATTGTAAAAATGTGATGATAAAACCTGGAGACTTGCTTATTTCATTGCTTGAATCAAATAAAATGATATATGATTATATGATTTGTTAACTCATTGTCTAACAGGTGTAACAACCAAGATGACCATAATTACCAAAATCAGTCATTTAAATACTTGGTTAAGATTTTAATTGAATGAACCATGTAACTTATACATGTTGAATATGTTCAGATCTCTAACATAAGAGCTCATACAGGTTAAATTTAACCCAAAAATAATGACTTGAAATCTTTCATCAAGGAATTTCACATTGTAAGGAAAGTCTTAAAAACAATAACAGCTAATGTCTGTGCTATAAAATCAATGGTAAATTAAATTCGTCACAGTCCTGAAGGTGCCAGATGTGATTTTTCTTTCTCCATGGCATTTTTCTGGTTATTCGATACAACAATAATTATAGTACAGACATAAAGGTCTAAGAGTTACCTGATAGAACTGTCTACGTACACAAATTATCCAGTCTTGATAATACATATTGATCAATGTACTGGCCACAACCTACCAGTACATAGAACACTAACTATATATACAACTAATTAAAGTAACCCAACATAAAGAAAAGTAATTATAAGCAAACAAAACAAATTTCAAGTCCGGGTTTGTTAATTCACTTTTGACATTTGTATTAACCGTTCGTAATTGAAAATTTGCTTGCTTTCATCCACCATAATATTCTGACCTTTTTCATTTGGATCTGTATATTACGACCAATCAAAGAAAACAAGATTTACATATAATCCTAGACTTCCATTTCAAAATGATGACTGTCAGGAATTGACAACCGCAAACCCATTTCCCAAGCATTTCAGACCCAAGCTTCCTATCTTTTCTTTATCTTTTCCTGTCCTGTGTCCTGTCCTCTCATTCCTTCTTTCTTTTGTTTTTCCCCCCTCCCCTTTCTTTCTCTTTTTTGTTTTTTCTTTATTCTTTCTCTTTTTTCTTTATTCTTTCTCTTTTTACTTTATTAGCTTAGGCCCACCTCTCACGGACAGGTGGATAGGCGGGCCCAGTCCGGACTGGGGCAGTCTACTTTTCAAATTATTGGGGACTTAGTTGAGTTTCATTTGACATTTTCCACTCTGGGGTCGGAAAGACTAGTAATCAGGCCACAGACGACATCGGATCAGCTCTATTTATCTCTATGATCGGTGCCTGAATACTGTCAGGCAGCATTTCCAACAGTCTATTTTTCAAACCCCCCACAAGGACTCTCTACTTTAGCGCTCACAAAGGTACGTCGTTGAGGTTCGCAAGTCCGATCGTTTGCCATCTTGGTCTCTGATCGCATAAACTAGTGATCAGGCACCGGACGGTATGTGGTCAGATTTATTTATCTTGATGATTGGTGCCTGACTGAATACTGTCAGACAGCATTTCCGACAGTCTATTTTTCAAAATTTTCTGGGGGAGGTCCCCCATACCCTCCATAAGTACACCCTACATTGGCACTCGTGAGTGGGATTCGTTGAGGTTCACAAGTCCATTTGTTTGACACTTTACCTCTACGATCATTGCCTGAAATACTGCCAGGATGCATTTTCGGCAGCCTGTTTTTCAAAATTTTCTGGGGGAGCCCCCCCCACCCCTCGTTGAAACTCGTGCCTTTGCCCCCTTAACCTTGGACTTTGTCCCAGCTTTGCCTCTCCAACCACGGACGGCTGGCGCGGCCACTGGCAGTGGGAGGAAACGTGAGGACCCAGAGAAAACCCACGAGGTTAGACAGGTGACCCTACCAGGGATTTGAATTCATGCCAGTTGACTCAATGACAGGCTTTACGATACAGCATGCCCGTGCTAACCAATCGGCCATCCAACCCCCCTGGCGTCCATGTAACAGAATCCTTAACAATTTGAATCAAATATGAGGGGTAGGTGGAAAAACCAATATCTGGGCATAATTCTCCCACCGCACTATGCACATGGAAATAAAAATTACCAAATCATCATGTTTGATTGAAAATGATACATATTGGTTATTTTCTGTTAACTCTGCATTAAACTCCATTCCTATGTATTGTAGACTGTAAGATTTGTGAAAGATATCCTTGGGGATAAGTTACATCCCAAAACATACAATGTTGCAGGATTACAGACAGCATTGACAATTAGGGGGTTAACTGATATTTCTGTTGACACTAACCTAAGTGCTGTACGGTACCACACTCAGAATATATGGCAATGTCTGTATCCCACTCTACGAAGCAAGTTGCTCAATTTGGATCTTACTCAGTTCCTATTGTTGTCCCAGTGCTACTCTTATTACCACTGTGGGGAATTATCAATATCATTATAGGCAGATGTATATGGACTTGTATAATTCTGGTTAAAGGTCATTGAAGACTAGAATGTTGTTGGACTTCACAACACAGAAAAAAAATAGGTTGCCAGGCAACGAAACATACGCCCACACAGCAGCCAAATCGTCCGGGCAGTCAACAAGAGTTGATGCATTTTAAGTAATCATCAGAAAATCACCCATAACTACGGTGTAACTGTGATATAATCAAACGTTTTTTTAAATCAGATAATAATTGTGACCTCCAGAGGGACCACAAGCTAAAAAGGGTGATTTTTCGTACAATCAGGGGCCATGATTCAGGAAGTTACGATCCAATATGGGCAAATATGCAATGGAACCAAGATCATTAGGTTATAAACATGTATTTCAAGCTTCATCAAAATCAGTTCAAAATTGTGACCTCTATAGGGTCCACAACCTTGATATAACATATTCTTACACAATTCGCGTACAGACGGCGGCCATTTTATCCGTCAACTCTGGTCCGATTTTCACAAAATTAAAATTCTCTCTTCATTACCATGAAACTGTGATATAATCAAACGGTTTTTTAAATCGGATAATGACCTCCAGAGGGACCACAAGCTAACAAAAGCGATTTTTCGGACAATCAGGGGACATAATTCAGGAAGTTATGATTCGATGGGCGCAAATATCGAAAGGAACCAAGATCTTTGGGTTATAAACATGCATGTCATGTTTCATCAAAATCGGTTCAAAATTGTGACCTCTATAAGGTCCACAACCTTGATATAACATATTTTCACACCATTCGCGTACAAACGGCGGCCATTTTGTCCGTCAATTTTGGTCCGATTTTCACGAACTTCAAACTCAACCTTCATAACCATGGAACGGTGATATAATCAAACGTTTTTTTTAAATCGGATAACAATTTTGACCTCCAGAGGAACCACAAGCTAAAAAGGGCGATTTTTCGGACAATCAGGGGCCATAATTCAGGAAGTTACGATCCGATGGGCGCAAATATCGAAAGGAACCAAGATCTTTGGGTTATAAACATACATGTCAATTTTAATCAAAATCGGTTTAAAATTGTGACCTCTATAAGGTCCACAACCTTGATATAACATATTTTCACACCATTCACGTACAAACGGCGGCCATTTTGTCCGTCAATTTTGGTCCAATTTTCACGAAATTCGAACTCAACCTTCATAACCATGGAATGGTGATATAATCAAACGTTTTTTTAAATCGGATAACAATTTTGACCTCCAGAGGGACCAAAAGCTAAAAAGGGCGATTTTTCGGACAATCAGGGGCCATAATTCAGGAAGTTACGATCCGATGGGCGCAAATATCGAAAGGAACCAAGATCTTTGAGTTATAAACATACATGTCAAGTTTCATCTATAAGGTCCACAACCTTGATATAACATATTTTCACACCATTCGCGTACAAACGGCGGCCATTTTGTCTTTCAATTTTGGTCCGATTTTCAGGAAATTCCAACTCAACCTTCATAACCCTGGAACGGTGATATAATCAAACGTTTTTTTAAATCGGATAACAATTTTGACCTCCAGAGGGACCACAAGCTAAAAAGGGCGATTTTTCGGACAATCAGGGGCCATAATTCAGGAAGTTACGATCTGATGCGCGCAAATATCGAAAGGAACCAAGATCTTTGGGTTATAAACATACATGTCAAGTTTCATCAAAATCAGTTCAAAATTGTGACCTCTATAAGGTCCACAACCTTGATATAACATATTTTCACACTATTCGCGTACAAACGGCGGCCATTTTGTCCGTCAATTTTGGTCCGATTTTCACGAAATTCGAACTCAACCTTCATAACCATAGGACGGTGATATAATCAAACGTTTTTTTAAATCGGATAACAATTTTGACCTCCAGAGGGACCACAAGCTAAAATGGGCGATTTTTCGGAGAATCAGGGGCCATAATTAAGGAAGTTACGATCCGATTGGCGCAAATATCGAAAGGAACCAAGATCTTTGGGTTATAAACATGCATTTCAAGTTTCATCCAAATCGGTTCAAAATTGTGACCTCTACACTGTTCACAAGCTAAAAAAACGTGATTTTTCGTACAATCAGGGGCCATAACCCATGAAGTTACGGTCCGATACATCCCAATATCGAAAGGAACCGAGATCTTAGGGTGATAAACCTATATTTTAAGTTTCATTGAAATCGGATAAAAATTGTGACCTGTAGACTGTTCACAAACAATTGTGGACGGACGGACGGACGGACGGACCAACAGGGGCGACGACAATATACGTCCACATGAAAATGTGGGCGTATAAAAAAAGTTACTGCTGTGACATCTTAGGAAAATTGATTCTTGAATTATCAGCGTGTATAAAGTTGACAATAAACTTGTAAATCTGCCAGCAGACTGATCAATATAAGTAATCATTGTTCGTGTATAATTATGATATTATATAATATTAATAAATATCAATATATTCATCAACATAAATATATACAATCCAATATTCATCAACATAAATATATACAATCCAATATTCTCTGTAATTTCTGACTTCGCTCTACACTTAAAGAGACAATGGCTATCGTTCAAGATTCTATAGCATTAGCAAAAAAAATATGCTTGATTTGACTACAAGCAGTTCAATCATGTTTACCGGTAAATAAGATTGTGTACAAAATTTGAGACAGATATGTTAATATGATGTTGTATCATTGTGGATTTGAGAGGTTTCAGCAAATATTTGTACAAATTGCGTTGAGTGCATTAGTCTGCCATGTCTTGACAGTGATAATTATATTGCATTTAAGGGAAGACTTCATATGCAGTAACATCAATACAGCTCTAATGATTGCCTATACATGTAATTATTTGAGTGAAATCAAAACATTATATGTGTCTCCTATATGTTTTTCCCCCTGATACTGTCACTTACATGTCCAATGTAATTAGATTTTATGACATTTTCAAATTTGTGAAGACAGATTGTCTTATAGCACTAGCTATCTAGTGTTCTTTTCTAACACCAGACTGCCGTTTTCAGTACAGCCACATTCACAAATACTGACAGTGCGAGAAGCTTTTTGCTGACTTCAAAGAATTAGGGATGATGACTACAATAATTTGAAACTCTTATTCTAAATTTAGCTCCCATTCTTAAGAAAGATAATCTTCTCAACAGATTCTATCTTTAAAAGTAATTTCTGTTATTGATTATAGTCAAGTTATATTGATCAATTCCTGTAACAAGTCAAACGTCATTTTTATACACCCACAAAATACTTGTGAAACATTCCATTACGCCCTATCATTTAAGAGATGTGACAATTTTTAGTTTTTTATTAAATGAATTGAGAATTTAGCACCCACTCGATACAAACTAAGCCATTTTGGGACCAGCATGGTTCCATTTTATTTGAATAATTCGCTTGTAAGTAAGTAGGGGTCTTCAGCAGTGGGAGAAAACTGGAGGACCTGGAGAAAACCTACAAGGTTAGACAGGCAACCCTACATTCAAACAGGGAAATGAAATAAAATGTGGTTTAACAGTCCGACTTCTCGGCACCAACTTGGCTTATGAACAAGGGCATATTACATTAGGTATAATACAAGGTAGTGATGTGCGGTTTTTCGGTTTAACCGTACGGTATCGGTTTTTACAAATAAACCGAAAACCGAACCGTTAAAAAAAAAAATAACCGTGCGTTTCGGTTTTTTCCAAATTCCTAATTTTTATGTAGCCGTATTTCGTTTACTTAATAATTCCAAAATTTTAATGTAGCCACCTCTTTCGTTTTTATTTTCGATCAACCAGAGCCCGTATGTATAGAATAATAGAGTGTTTAATCAGTCTGGTTGGCCTAGACTATTTATTTTCTCAATTCGGTTCGGTTTACAATCCAAAATTTTATGCAACCCGAAGCCGGTTGTCAATATCGAACGATGGCTTCCTCTAAAAAGTAAAATGCCTCCATGGCTTGCTCAATAAGTATGAAAGATTGGATAACACAAAATGTAGATTTAATCTTTGTAAAAAATCTATTTCTGCTGCATAAATTATAAGAATATAATTTAACAATTTTGAGTCGGGTTTAGAACAACATTTGAACAATACCCGAAAACGGCAATTGCGTAAGTTTTGTTTTTAAGTTTATAATTTATAAACGAGAAATAAAAGACCACATGTTTCGATTTGTTGGATTGGTATTATTTTGTTATGCAAATTTATTTTGGCATTTTTTTTACAGTAGAATCTAACTTTATTGTTACTGATATTATGTCGTTATATTAATTTATTATTATGCCTATGGCGTTGTGTGTGTCAGATCTTTTTTTTTTACAGTAACTTTGTTATTACTATCAGTCATAATTAAAGTCATATAACAGTAAAAAAAAACCCTTGTTGTTTACTATTTACATCAATATTTTTGATATTTTTTCTGGCTTTCAAGTATTCCTGTAAAATAACCATAAATCAGTACATACATGACACAGTGTTTAAATGAATAAAAAAACCGAAAACCGAAACCGAAACCGAGGTTTTTTGCCTCAGAAAAACCGAAAACCGAAACCGAAAGAAAATTTAAAAACCGCACATCACTAATACAAGGGGAATTTGTCCTGGACAAAGATGTTTACTTTTATATTTCATCAAATTCAAATTGTCAAGGGTTCTTTATTGGCATGCACAGAAATGAATGTACAAATCAGAGAGAGAGAAAGCAGGAAATGGGGATTAACCTCGTTCAATTTTATTTCAATAATTCGCTTGTGCGTATGGGTCTTTAGCAGTGGGAAGAAACCTGAGGACCCGGAGAAAACCCATGAGGTTGGACAGGTGACCCTACTCCTTGACACTTACAACTGCAGAATTGAAACCATGCAGTTGACTCAATGACAGACCTTATGATACAGTGCGCACCATTCAGCCATTCAACCCTTCTTTACAAGTAAGACTAGATGATTCTGTTTTCTTGGTTAATGAGCCAGTTTCTATTACTTACTAAGCCGTCCCAGTCCTCCATTAAGGACATGATTCAACCACAAATGTTGTATACACCTGTACTATTAAACCTTTTATACCCTTATTGAAATTAAGAGAAGAATATTTTAATCATAGGGTAGTTAATTGTATTTGAAAAAAAATTTGGACTTATAGTTTTCTAAAGAATCGTTATTTGAGCAATTATCAACTGCTGACCATGTTGGTTGAAATATCTTGATGGACTTCTGTTTAAAGATATGGGAGATTAGATAAAGAGCTGGCTGTTCTCACTATAACAGTTCAAAACTAGATAATGTACATGTAAAGGGAATTTGCTGAATTCTAGGTCAAGCCTTGATCATCATTACTTAAGTCTGGACGATAAAAAACAGTCTTGATTATCCAGTGTTAAGCAGATCAGATTTCAATCCAGTAAATATCGCAGGCTAGCGATGACATCAAGAGTTGATTTTGGTCTCGATAACTTAATGTCTAATTAATAATTTATAAAACATTTCAGGCCTAAAGAAAGACATGCAATAGGCAGATTAGCTCTGGCATAATGTATGTTTAATTTAAACAAATCCAAACCCGGAGCCTAATTACCATTGTTTGATATATATGTTATAAATAATCAATGAGATTTTAGAATGGATAAATGTACGAAAAATTAAATGAAAATTTCAACTGTATGCAGCTGTATATCTGAAGTTTTACTATCTTGTTGTCCCTTTAATAGAAGAAGATAAAGAGTTCGAGTAAATAAATAATTAGTTTCTATCTTTACTATATACACATATTGATCTATGAACACGATACTCAATATATGAATAATTTGTGAGGATTTATTGGAATGATTGCGATTATGACCCATTCACACTCCATTTAATGAGTTTATTTAATGTAATTTAGCACGAAAATTCTCCTGGTAATATACTGGTCAATGATGTAACACTGTAATTCTACTATAAAATGTCACAAGGCTCCATTAACTTATTACAGCATGGACAATGATGTATTAACTTGGCTTCCATATTGCCAATTAACCCCATTGAGCTAATATAATTGAGTCAACAGTTAGGTGTACTTGTATCATATTCAAGTCATGAAAACTAGGACTGACAAATTATATTTGGAAACATGGAATGGGATATTGACATGTTATGGAGCAACGACTGCGAGTTTTATACAATCTCAATGGACGTTGCTAGATTACTTTACAATTCCTGAAATTATAGCTACATTATCTGCGGCATGTGAACAGTAGCGTCCAGTGAGAGGTTTTGTCATAGTAAACCCAACAGAAACCTTGACATAGGACGAACCTTGAACTTTGCAACTTGATTAGGCAGAAAGTTTTAGCTTGAAAGCGCGATACTTGGTATTCGAGATGACCGAGGACATAGTTAAAGCTGAACACTCTTTTTAATTCTAGTTATGTTCATTTTCATCAAAGACAGAATTTACATTTTCTACAATTTTGCAACCTATAACTTTAAGGCCATTCATCCACCCCAACTAAAATATGTCCAAAAACTTGAATGGGGTAATAACATATTAACAGCTCCTGAACATTTTCTAGGAACCAGTATTCTGGTTTTGTACATTTTTGTCACATCAAAAACAGAATTTATATTGTTACAGCATTTTGGAATCTGTTACTTTAAACTATTTAACGCCAAACACCATTTGTCCATGCGTCCTTTTCCCCCTCACTAAAATTTGAAAGCTTTACACAGATAATATAAAATCCTGTTTTCATGTCACCAGGACAACCTGTAGATTCTAGAACTTCACAACAATCAAGACTGTCTTTGATCAATAACGGCCAATGGAATTCCTTCATTAGAGGCTATAATACTTCTCAAACACTTAAATCATGGCAATTTCCGTCAAGTTCCATCAATTCTCGTCAGTTCGACCACCATCTAATGTAATAAGTACTCTCAACAATTCAATGACTCAAGCCAACAATAATTGGAAAGACATTCATACAAATGAATGTGTCACCATTCTAGTAGACTATCCTTTACAACATCTACAACCAGAAAAGATGTCATGAATGTTCGGTCATGAGAGTACTTGGTTGTCCTAAAGCCAGGGACACACTAGCCAAATGATTTGGCCAAATCGATGGCCTCTAAAATTTGCCTATTGTGCCCCGAGTCCTGATGCTGAATTTATATTCGCTCTAAACAAACAGATTCTATATTTTCGTCCAAATTCTCATTCACCGTATTTATATCCACCTAGTGTTTCCGATTGACCGAAACATTCGCCCAATTTTGTAGAATTCATTAGCCAATCGTCAATTGCCACTGATTCCGACAGAAATCTCAGTTTGAATACAAAAATGTGAACTCAATAAAACTATATATAGTTGTTGGGGAAAAAGAAATCTTTTCAGTCCCTGGTCCAGATCGGGAATAACATGAAGAGTTTTATTTGTCAGAGTGTGAAATTTCTCCTCAAATTAGATGCATTTGCTAATAACTTTAAAGTAAAGCAAAAATAAATAAATAAATAAAAAAAAACCCAAAGTAAAAGTTTAATTTAAAATGTAAGGTTTAAATTCAGTTTCATCTGAAGAAAATCATTTGAAGGCTTAAATTCTATTATCTAAAATCCAAAGTTAAAGCTCAATTTCATCTAACAAAAGCTCATCTGAAGACTTGATGATAAATTCATGTTTTGAAATTGATCGAGAGTACTGTGAGACTTGTTTGTGGTACAATCTGATCAACTGGTTGACTGATTATCTTTCCAGGTCAAAGTTAATCAGTCAGAGTTTACTCTAATTATTCATGTCCACTCTTCTATCTGCCAACTGTCTTAATAGAATTTGCATAAATGCATAACAAATTATCGTGCATGATGTAACTGAAAATGTCAAATGAATGATTTAAATGAAATGATTTTATTATGGTCTTACAACCTATTTTGATTTTCAGCAATTAAGGATCTATGATGTACCGGGTATTGCCAATCGTTATGTTACATGTATATGAGACCTTCATTTTAATACCAACTGAATGGCCAGACATAAGGTTCTACCGTCCTGCATCATGTCTGCCAACACTGATAAGGGGAAATCATGCCGGACAATCACCAGAAATATTCTTGGCCAGCACCGATATCTGGTTACTGAGTCAGAACCATACACTAACTGAACCCCTGTGGCTCGCAATGATCTAAAAGATGTTATAATAAAATACATAGATGAACAATATATTTTGATGCAAAAGTACAAATATGAATAATATTTCATAATTTCCTATTTTTATAAAATCTAAATAATGATATCTTATGTCATAGTTTCTATAAAATATAGTTTCTCAAATTTAATGTTTCTCTAAAAAAATTATTAACAAGATTCTGTAGCTGAATCAATCATGAAGATACTGCTTTTGCTATAAACTTTAGAAAAAGACGTTGCCACTGTTATAAAACTGTAGCTTCTATGGCAATTGAACATGGACGTATGTGGTATACTAATATAAATGTCATTACAGGATGAAAGAATAAAAGACGAAAAGGTTAAACATTTTCATCAACAAAAAAGAAGGTTACGAAAATTTATGGGATTGTGTTGTAATTATTCTGTATTTTCAGCTTGCGCCATAAACATTCAAAATTCAACAATATTCTTGACAATCAGGAGAGACGTGACTTGCTTAAGGCTAATACACCAAAAAAATATTTTAGCTATTGACTTCAGCATTAAAACATGCCACTCATAACACATTCCGTTAAAAGAAATTTCATCAACAAATTTAAAAAAAAAAATCATCTTATATGGCATGATCGATCACAATGGAAAACAAGCAGACTATAATGGCACAGCATGCCCTTATTAAGAGGATGTGACAATGTAGGACACAGAAAAGGTTTAAGAGACTGCTTGACAGCTTTCTGAGGCGTGAATTTAACTGAAATTAAATGGGGTTTAACAGGGTTTAACTCATTCTACACCAACTGAGCTAATGAAGAAAGGCATGCAGTCTGTACTGTGAGGAAAAGTTTGCTTTGACATTATGTGAGATTAAGATAAAGAGCTGGTTATTCTGAGCAAAGTTATCAATGGTTGTAGTTTTGACAAGATGTGTGCATTGATCGTTACTACCGTATTCGTTATTCAAGTCTTAACCTCACTTCTCCATTTTCAAATTAATTCATTAAATGGCCAATCTGTTTAATCTTCTCAAAATCAAAGGCATCTGCTGATGGTATCGAGGGCTGATCATGGTCTTACGTAATAATTATAACATTTAAGGCCCAAAGAAAGACATGTATAGGCAGATTTAGCTCTTACATAAGCTTTATTGAATTCTGTTGTGCACATCGACATGGACGTGTGACCTTGGGTTTCTGTATCTTTCGAACAACCACACATATTTTCTTCCCAGGATCTGATGGTTACACCACTGATACAGGAAAAACATCCTGGGAAATCTTGCGGAACTCACAAGGCTGCAAACATTAGGATTGAACTCATAACTTAAACTGCATCAAATAATTCTCTTCAGTCAATATTCAATGTTTTACATCTGCATGTGCATCTTTAAATGTTTGAAAGCGTACTGCCATAAGTGCAAGACCTTAGTAACTCTTGTCCTATGAACAACTCAGGTCTTTGAACATTAAACATAAGTCATGCATAACCATAATCATACTCAATATGAGGTGTGAATCGTGGGTGAATTAATAACTACAATTAGTGCATCATAAGTTGTGTTTTATTATATAACCTCATTCAGGGTCCTCACATTGTAGGGGACTGAGTGGGGCATATGTCCGGGGGCGACACATCTTGAGGGGCCTCAAATTATCTAACTGCATACTATAAATATTTAAAACAGCCTCCTCGTGAGGAAACTCACCTACATTGCTAAGATACTGTATTTCAAGGATTGATGAAATGTTCAAAATTACTGATTCGCCTTAGAAAGCTGTTTACATATATATACTATACATGTACTCATCCAATGTCTTGCAGCTTGTAAGAGTCAAATTACATCATTGAATGTCTATAACAAACATTGCCATAGATCTTGTATTTCAACGAGCAATGAAATGTTCAAAATTACTGAAACACCTTAGAAATCTGTTTACAAATACTCATTGAATGTTTGACTATACATATAGAACCCCTTCTAAATTGATAAAATTCAAGTTTCAATATGACTCAATATGAGTTTAATTTGGTTCAAAATCAGTGCCTAGACAAATGAAATCTGGTAAATGTGTATAGATACCAGAAAATAATCTACTAACGGGTTCCGAAATAAAAAAATGCTAGCGAGTCTATTTAAAAGTGAATGAGTTGATGCGGTTTAACTTAATCTTGCCGTTAGATACCACGGGAAGTGTGAACTGATAAACTGATACTTTGATCCTCTCTTTCTATGAGCTTGCACATTATCGTCATTTCCTTCTGTATGTTTCACTTACTGGCTGTTACATGTACAACTACAAGTTCTCGCTGTTAATGGAAAGAGCAATTGGTCATTGACAAAACCATCAAGCATTTCAAATCTGGCTTCACGGCTTCCATTTAACGTAATTTGGCTATTCTCTATGCATGTCAGGTAGAAATTAGTATGGAATTGGGGTTTTTGCATGACAAATAACAGATCGAAATAACGACTGCTTCTTAACTTAAGCTCTTTATCACAAGTCTGCCACAAAAAACTAAAAACTTTTATAAATCACGTTCCATTCTAATGCATCGCTTTGATAAAAATGACATTTTTAATGCCACTAAACAAATCTTCTGGAATGAAATTGTATTAGATTCATCGATCGAGTATATTAAGATTTTTATTAATTATACAATGAGGTGGATGTGAACATGTAACTGACAGCCCAACAGTGGGCATTATGAAAGAGATGGGCAGAAAGCAAGCTAAAAAAGTAATTTTTAATATAATCAGGGGACATAAGCCAGACAGTTATGGTCTGATATGCATGCATATCAAAAGAAATCAAAATCTCTTGAGATATAAACATATATTTTAAGTTAATCAAAATTGGACAAAAAATGTGACCTCTAGCATCTTAAAATTTTCATTTTGTCTTAAATATTGGATATCAAAAGCAATCTTTTATTGGTAAGATAACAACATCAATGTTGACTTGAATTGACAAATACGTTGTGTTTGCAATGTCAAAGACTGCGGAAGATATTGTGTTAGCGGCTTGCCTCCTTTAAAATAATTTACACAATCAAATTACTTTTCTTTGGAACAGAAAAACATTTCAGAGCTGGGGGTACAAAAAAATGTTTTTGCTGTCTGAGCAATGAGAAAACTTACTACACCAAACTTTCAATTTGTGAATCAAGCCATTTTTTATTAAGTTTTCAAGGAGTTAAATGAACCATGTGTACTCTAAGCAGATTAGTGCTTGTTACAATAATTAGGAATTAGATCGAGGAGTCTAAGGTTCTTTACAATATGACATTATTCGATATTTTTAGAATTTATTATTCGTACAGATTGTGTTAATGTTAAATAATAAAATTTTAATGGCCCCTGGGCCTTGTTTACTCTTTAAATCCCAATATGTAATCAGCAATGATTTTTGAATTGATTAAATGATAATGAAAACGAACGGGATAGAATACAATTCAACAGGTTTTTATTGATTCTGTGGTTCTTCATTTGAAATTGAAGCAAGGGACGTATAATTTGCAACGCTGATGTTCCCCTGGTGATACATTGTATTTATTCATGTAATTTGCACAATTCGTTCTGATTACTGTCATTCACATTATGTAAATTGATTGAACAACTGACATAATCTAGATGTAATTCTTTCAATCATTGTATAGCTTATTATGTACCTTGATACATGTACCTTAGAATTCATCTGGCTTACAAGTCATAGCTTAGTTCATACCCTGAGCTGTTGTGGTTGTCTCACTAATCAGGATGTCTTGCGTTCCTCAGAATTTTCCAGTAGGGTTTCTTTCCCTTTGTCGATGATGTGAGGAAGAAACAGTACGCGGAAATGTCACTGTCAAGGCAATATTTTCCTTACAGCATGACATATGTGACTGGTGACAGCCAAATCAGTCACTTGGGGTAAAAGAATAACATTTCTCAAGTTCTGCGACAATTGCGCCATGACTTTATTTCAGCTTTGTGCAAAACTTTTTTAATTTTCATCCAACCTTTACATTTTATATATCATTACCAAACTTATAACATGTACTTTCTGAATATATTACATAACTCAAATATTATTTTTTACCCCAGATGACTCATTTGGCTGTGACTGGTCACATATGTCAAGTTGGTATGAAAAGATATGGCATCAAATAATACAATTAAACACTTGATATATTCATAGAGAAAATATACAATTTTAACAGAAAATTGACAGAATTTCACCAAGGAAAGAAATAGTTGTCTGATCAAAGCGTATTACAGAAATACGTACAACATATTTTCTTTTGGAAAGTCACAGCACCTCCTTTTATTATTCTCCTAATAAAATATGCTCAAACCATATTTTGAGATTCACTCATATCATCCACATAATATACTTTATCTCTTCAAATTTTCTAGATCAGTTAAGTTTATTAAAGATACATTAGTTAAGAGTTTAATAAATAGTTGGCCATTCTTGCTATAATAATTCAAAAACAGATGATAAAAAAAGAAAATATTGAAAATTTCAGTGAAATTATTTTATTCTGAACGGAGTTATCAGTGTTGGAAGTTTGTACAAGAAATGGATACAAATTGCTGCGACACCTTAACGACAATTGTCGATCGTTTGATTGACAGACAATAACTCCACCCACATATTCTTGATTATCCAGTAACGTGCTCAATAGTAATAGTACTCTCGCTTCACAGGCCTTTCATCGTCAGTTTCCGGTAGCGCACGTCACCGAATAACAGTAAACGTTATCTTGGTCAGCCATTTCTGATTTAATTATATAGAAGGATGACTGTTTAAATCCGAGCTGTATCCAAGCCATCTGTGGGCCTACAGAGTTAATTTTGTGCTTGTTGTCTAAATGAAGGTCTAATTAATCATTTCTATAACATCTGAAGCCTAAATAAAGACTTTCAATATGTTGATTTAGCTCTTGCATAATGCATGTTTAATAAAGGAACTTCTCAATAAGAGCTACAAAATATTATCTGGACTTACATCATTGTTACTATCTGGTGTTTTTTTAAAAGACATCCCTAAGTGGTCATTGCTATTCGATAATCTTTTCGATATATTCTAATAAAATTAGATATTAAACAAACTGGAATAGAGGCCATTTTTGTAAAGCAGCGTAGGATAAGGAGGTGATTATCAATGTAGTTTTGATCATGTGACTATTTTCCGATTGATCATTAGCGCATTTAGTTGATCATAAAGTATGGTTCCTTGGTCATGTTTACACTAGATGCTAGGATATTGGTTTTGATTTATAGGGGTTCATTAACAGTTCATTTCCTTTCTGATAGTCTGACACCTCCGTCATCTGTCTTCAAACAACGCTGTCATCAAGGTTTCAATAAAACATTAATATAACAAGATAATGGAGAGCTGCCTCCATTCAAAACATCATCAATTCTTCCGAAAGTTAGACCATGCAGAAACTCGAAACCCTTTAATTTGTTCGCTCACTCGGCTCAGATCTTGATACCCTACAATCTGTAAAAGATTCACCATTCCTCGACTCGAATAAACAGGGTATTTATGTTCGTTTGGAGGACATCAGACGATACAACACCAACCTTCTTCAGATCAATAAGGTGCTAATTGAAGAAGATTACCCAAGTCAGAAAGGTTACTCGAACACTGACAAAACTTTCATCAATAATTGAACGTTCTCCCTTTTAAAAAAAATCTCCAACATCATTAAACAGCAATGTTTCAAGCAGTCATGTATGGATGCTGTTATCATAGTATTAGGTTCCATAGCTGAAAGACTGGAATTGAAGTCTTTATTTCTATACTGCAATAATGAGGCAGCATAAAATCATAAAAACTCCCAAATTTGTATGTTATTTATTTTTTTGGTTTTACTGTAATGTAATTGATAGTTATTTTCTTATTAGTTTTAATGTAATTGGTATCGTATTATTTATTTGGTATACTGTACATACTGTGTGTTTTGTTCAGACATTCTCAGATCTAAATTCAGGCTTTATCAGATAAAATTCCTCTAATGCATAGCATCGCATTTTGTCAATTCTGACTTGCGGTTGTGGTTTCGATCCCTGGTGTGACCATGTGCACTATAAAGATAATGAAAATGTCGGCAATATCATCCTTGGTGGAAGCAGACGTTAAAGGCTCAATCCTCATAATATTTTGGAGAATAAAACTGCTTAATTTTGTGTTAAAATCTATTAAAATCCTCTACCTTGGGGCTGAGCAACTGACTCAATATCTGATATGTTTTCAAACAATTTAAAACCTGTCAGACTTAATCTGGAAATGGAGACCAGTGTCCCAAGCTGTATTATGCGGTGTCTGGATAATTATTTTATAATAAACAATGTGTAGGTGAAAATTACCTTTCGTTATCAAGTACAGCACATGGGTCATTCACTGTATAGACGTCTAAAGGAACAGGAGTCGATTATCAGGTCACCCAACAAAAAAATTGACTCAAAATATTAAAAGGGTTACGTGTCTGGATAAGCAGTTTTGATGTTCACATCCAATCGATTCAATATTTTGAGACAAGGTAAATACACCATTCCCCTATATTTTGGCGCTTAAATTTCATACGTACTTAAGACTTATTTTTGAGACTGTTCAAATTGGGATAGTCCCTTCAAATAGATAAAGGCATTTAGTCCAGCACATGACATTCACGGATTTGTATTTACTAGGAGATGACTGAAATTGGTATCTGTATTACTAATTACCGAATGAGACCTCTCCCTGAATCTTATAATTTTATACATTGCATAAAAATCCTGTTCCAAAACATTATTCTAGCAAATAATAGTATCACATGGTCATATATTCAGATATTCAAGTAACTGTATTCAATTATTCATAGAAATTTGCAGCAAGAAATCAAGCATAAGAAAAACAAAATTATCAATAATAAGTTTATAAATATTCTATCAGTAACAATGTCTTGTCATTTAAAGATACAAACAGAAAAAAATTAACACAGTTTAAAGATGCATAACTGGTATGTAAGATTTAGATAAAGAAAATGAAATGAAATGGGGTTTAACGTCCTACTGTTCTGCTCCAAACTGGGCTAATGGAACGAGCATATGCTATGAGGGACATTTTGCCCAGACAGCAGTACTAAGGCCTACTCTTATAACAAATTCCATTTGTCATGGCATCTTTTACGTGCATGCCAATGTGTACATGGGACCTTGGATTTTCTTATCACCCGAAGGACTAGACAGCTGTCCTTGTCAGGCCCTCCAGCCTGCCCCAGTGACAAAGGGGATTTAGATAAAGAGTTGATAGTTCTCGCTATAAAAGATTAAAAAAAGATAATGAAAAAGGAATATATTGAATACTTTTGTCAAATTACTTTAACCGATTATTCATTTTTATTATTATATAGCATAGAGAGTTGATTATGTAAATGTCAAATTAATAATTTATATCGTTCATTTGAGGCCAAAATAAATGACATTTCCATTGTAGCTCTAACATAATGCAACTTTAATGTGTTAGAATTCGTAGAAAACGTGTATAAATTAACAACTTTTCTTTTGCTGTATCTTACTGTGTATTACATAGAATAGATGAAAAACACTTTAACTTTATAGCAGACAAAATGATAGAAACTAGTTGTTGTCTCAGACACTCGAAAATTACATCAATTTATCTACAGTTATTTAAAATTAAAAAACACAAATAGCTGATCTTGAAGTGTGTACCATATCATTAAGCTGAATCAATAATTCCTCTAGCAGCAGATTTAAATGGCTAACATCAATCACACCTTTTGTTTCGAGACGACCTATACTAAAATACCAGTAGATCGTGGTTTCCTGCGTATAAAGCAGGGCTTCCACTTCAAAATTTTCCCAACCGGTCGTTTTTCTCACGGAGAAAGTGGTGCTATTTTTAGCACATAATAAGAAGCCCAAAACTTCATGCTATCGGAATGTCGATCGACTTTAATTGGGTCAAGGACAGTCACACAAAAAGTCAATGTCACATAGACATTTATATACCCACCCACCTATCCCCATAATAAATAAAAGAACATGTACATGTAATCAATTATTATCATTTAGTTATTTATACATTCATAAAATATAACAATAACAAGATGTATTCATTTACCGAAAGTACACTATTTTCTTAATTTGTTTACTACATCACCCGTATATACTCGTCGGTTATTACAGGATTTCTATTTCGGTCGTTTTTCTCACGGAGAAAGTAGTGCTATTTTTAGCACATAATAAGAAGCCCAAAACTTCATGCTATCGGAATGTCGATCGACTTTAATTGGGTCAAGGACAGTCACACAAAAAGTCAATGTCACATAGACATTTATATACCCACCCACCTATCCCCATAATAAATAAAAGAACATGTACATGTAATCAATTATTATCATTTAGTTATTTATACATTCATAAAATATAACAATAACAAGATGTATTCATTTACCGAAAGTACACTATTTTCTTAATTTGTTTACTACATCACCCGTATATACTCGTCGGTTATTACAGGATTTCTATTTCTGTAAAGCACGTGCCGATTGAAATTCTGCAAGTGGTGGCCCCTTCATAGAAATTCTCATTAAGTCGTCAAGATTTTTCATGCTCAAGGAACATCTTAACTTGGTTTTAAATATGTTTTGGTGCGAGAATCCCCGTTCTCAGTGCGTACGTGACATATTCAGTGGTTGACTATTTTCTCCATACACGGGGAAAAAGTAGTTCCGAATGATTAGCTCACGTAAATAATTCAAATTCATAAACATGTACAATAGTTAACATAATTCTTAAACTTATCAATTTATTAACTTGTATTGATATCTTAAGAGCTAGTATTTTAACTCTATAACATGTAAAGACATTTGCACATATTTCAAAATGTGGCGATCTTAAAAGCCCATCGTTTTAACCAAATGCTGTCTATCAATTGTTATATAAAAGGAAAAAATGGATTAAAAATACACCTTGGAATACATCTTTTGTGTGGGAATATCATATCTTAACCACGGGAATATTTGTGACAATTTAGTAGAGATTTTACGGCTGACTTTGTTTTTCAGAGCAGAACTGTCAACCTCGTGGGTCAATGTTGAAGAAAGGAGGTCGGATTCATTGACGGCAATATCGTCATCTCGCTTTCTTTTCTTTTGTTATTCTTGGAGGTGAGGAATTTCAACATTTTGAAATGATATAGAGAATGCTAACATTTCTGATATATATATCTATATCATTCGCAACGTTGATACGATTAACTCTTGTAATCAAGTGAAGACATCAAAGAAATATTTTTAATTTGTTTGATGTTCGAACAGTGAATTGCCGCACGAGCGATGAAAGTCGGCAAATATGCTGTAACAACAACTCAACTTAAAGAATGATCACAGTATCACTAATTGTAAAACAAAACACACCTAAGTAAATTGATTACATGTTGAGCTTTTAATCTGTTTGATGTTGCTCCTCCGTTAATTGTGATTAGAGCAATATACACAGGGATAATTAATTGGCAGTGGTTTCACTTCGTGGACTACTGAACACTGTTAATTTTATTATACCCGACAGTTTACATCACGACACGCACGGAGTTTAGTCGTCTCCCGGATTTTATGATTTAGCACAAAATATGATATTTTTTCGCCATGCAAAATGACCTATGGGTCTGATTCAGTTTCGGTCATTTTTCAAAGCCCTCGGTCCCGACCGGCATATACGGCCGAAATGGAACCCATGGTATAAAGCCACTTTTTTTCAGAACACTTGATCTCACTTCTCATTATCTTGGGAGATTCACATAACACATAGTATCAATAAATGATAAGATATTATTAAGTTTTTATCCGGTTAAGCCACAGCTGATACATGTACAGATGCTTTTGTAACATTTGTACTTGTAGATCAATCTCGTAACAGTTCTTGAAATTTTTAAATTTAAGTTAGCTTTATGGTATAGAAAAAGATATTACAATTTTATTTAATTAGTTCCTGGCAGAACCATACAAAATTTGTTTCACTGATGAATATGAAATGAAATGGGGTTTAAAGTCCAACTGTTCAGTTCCGACTGGGCTAATGAAGACGGAGATAGGCCATAAAGTTGCTTTAAGGGAAATTTTGCACGGATAGCAGCACTAAGGCCTACTGTTACATAAGATTCTAACTGCCCGAGTATCTTTTACGTGCATGCGAATATGTTCAGGGGATCTCGGTTTTTTATCCATTCTGAATATATACTGAGTGCCATAGAAAACGCATCACTTAGTTTTTCGTATAATAAAATGAGCCTGTAAACATACCTTATTTATTTTGCTTCTTATTGTGAACAATATTCAAATGGGAACACATCAATAACAACACATTTGTACACTTATGGATGTTTAATCTGTAATCAACGGTACTTTTGATTTTAACCCCTCTTACTTTCTGCCATTGATTACAGATTAAACATCCATAAGTGTACAAATGTGTTGTTATTGATGTGTTCCCATTTGAATATTGTTCACAATAAGAAGCAAAATAAATAAGATATATTTACTTTACAGGATCATTTTGTTATACATGCACGCAAAACTAAGTGATGCGTTTTCTATGGCGCTCGGTATAGCTGTGTTTGTCAGCCCCTTCATCCGACACCACTAACGAGGGAAACCCACATCGGAAAATCCCGACTTACTTTCTCAGCCTACCCTGGGAGCCAATCCGAGACCTGTAGGCTAGCGAACCAGTGTCTTACTTACTTAGCGACCGTGGCTCTGTTTCACTGACGAATGAAACTAGAAAGATAATCAAATAAAAAAAGGTGCTATATACATTTAAACTACTACTACTATTTATTGGCCAATTACATTAAGTTCTATAATATGATATTTGATTAGTTATCTGTCCTATAGGGCTAATAATTATTTCTTTACTTGTTAGTCTATAATGCCATCAAATCAATGAAATTAATATCTCAACAGTATATTGATATGATCACACAATACAATGTGGGGAATACATTTTATTATTTTTGATTCTAGATAATCGTGTCTTAAGAGAGATGCATGAGTTACATACCTCATTAAATTGCTGTCTTAATGGCCTTCTTGATGCACAAATTGCCTCACAAATAGGTCATGGTTTTTTTAAAAACTACATTTCTATAATTTGACTAAATTATTTCGCCAAGAAAAATGAATTTGAGGCACATTCAGAAATATTATTTTACATTATAGTCCAATATCTTTTTTGCATGCTGCAATCATAAAAAATAAAAATAAAATGGTTCCTTCACATATTTCTGCATTGATGGTTACATCGATTATTTGGTGCATTTTACAATATTAACATGCACCTTTCGTTCACTCAGTGTAATTTTGCACAAATCTAAGTACTAGATCAAAAGAAAACAGGCCTCAAAGAGTTTTATCTAATGGTTTTCTTCATGTTGTTATTCAATTATTGAACTCTTAACATTCATTGCTTAGAAGAACTGCTTTGTAAAATTGTACGTATAGCCATGGTTGATAATTGTTTTTTTTTTTTTAGATAAATCAATTACTTTTCCCCAGATAAATTCCTAAATAAGTGAACAAAACTTTCTTAAATCTATTAAATTTTCCTGTCATTTCTGATTAGTTAATCTGGAAACTGCCATTAGACGTCAGTTTTTAATAGAAACACGTCTGTCACTGTTATAAGTTACATCCTTGTCCTTCGCTTCGTTTACAATTTCTACGTCTGTTATTCTACAAATTCTATATTGATTTCCTCACAAACAACAATGGAACCTTTAAGAAAATCCAATTTCTCTCTGCACCTGTCACTCGAGATAACACGTCCACCGAGAAACGAAAAGAAAATCCAAACAAGAGTGGAGGGAATTAATGAAATTGCTTATTAAACTATTTTTTTTGTAAAAAAACAACTTTTTCTAATGATAGCAATCACGATATCAAATTGAAAGCTACGATTTTTTAGGGGTTAGTATTTTGTATTCACTTTAGCTGTAGTTGAACAGAATACTTGGAACTTTTTTCCTCATTCCAAAAGAACTCATCATTAAAACACACTGCATGCTAAAATAAATCGTAGTTCTATTTAATTTGCATTTCTTAAATATATTCCATTAGTTCCTAGAGAGTTTAAAATTATAGTTACATGTATATACCAGTAAGTGGAAGGTTTAAACCACGACCAGGCACTTTTCCATTAAAATTTAGGACAAGATAATTGTAGCATAAAGAGAACTTTTCTTGTGCAAACTGTAATAATCAAACAGCCAACACGATTGGAAAGGTTTGATAGACATTTAGTCACCTTGCTACAAGCATGTTGGAGACAAAAGGGGTTTAAATTTAACGTCCACTCGACACAAACAAGGTCATTTTGGGACTAACATATGATTCAATTTTATTTCAATAACTGGCTTGCAGATAGAGGTCTATAGCAGTGCGAGGGAACCAGAGGACCCCAAAAACCCAGCGAGGTTTGAAAGGCAACCCTAGTCCTTGTTACGTACAACCAGGGAATAGAAACCACCCCAGTTGACTCAATGACAGAAATGAAATGAAATGAAATGGGGTTTAACGTCCTACACTTATGCACCTAAACCTGGGCTAATGGAAGACGGGCATACGCCATACAGTGTGCTATGAGGGAAATTTTGCCCGGGCAGGGGCACTACGGCCTACTCTTATATAGAATTCCAACTGCCGAACGACTAGGCAGCTATCCTTGTCAGGCCCTCCGTTCTGCATCACTGACAACGGGAAACCACGCTGGAAAATCGAGATGAACTTTCTCGGCCAATGCAGGGATCGAACACTCGACCTCCAGGCTAGCGAGCTAGTGCCTTACCCACTTAGCCACGTGATCCCCAACTCAATGACAGACCTTTATGATACAGCATGCACGTGTTAACCATTTGGCCATTTACCCCCCCACAAGCATGTTACATTTTGCTGAATAACTTAATATTGCTGATAAAGAAAAAAACAAGAAGGAATTGTCATTCATTCCATCATTATAGTTCGAAATTTTTACCATACACTATACATAAGATGTACATGTATGGTAACGCATATTCAGAATAAATATATAGCACAATTTTTTTGGGTAATTTACCCTGCATGTAGGTGTCTAGCAGTGAGAGGAAACCGGAGCAAATAGAGACATATACAAACTTAGGATCTAAACCACACCAATTGATCACTCAATGTTTAAACAATACCCTCCCCCCCCCCCCTTATCTTTCGCACAAGATTTTTTACCAGTCAGTCAGATTATAGACAGATCATGTGGACGAAGTCTTGGAGTGAGTAGATTAACCTACAAAGATAAAACTTGTCAGATGCTACATTGTCAGTAAGGCTGCGTCTGCTAAAATATCAAACACAGAATATTAAGGCAACACTTCTATTTGTGATATTTTAAAAGTTTTATAAGAGTCTGAAAATTCTACGATAAACAAATCACTATAATAATCTGCATTCCTGATTATGTATAAAGTGGAAATCTATCAGTTGTTCTGATCTTCTATTTATCAATTATTAACTATTTACAATAAACTGATCAATCATTACTTGAGGAATGTAATCAGTTGATGAGTTTATCTATATTTATAGCAATAATAGCATGTTATAAGAAAACATAATTTATTAATAAACAGTACTGACTAGCTTCAGACAGACAACATTCTATACATATACATGTATCTTTATATATATATATATCAATAGTCTTACAGACATCTTAATAAATAATTAATAGAAAAAAATAGTCATTCTTTATGAGCAGATGCATACAAGTTATTTTGATCTGCATTTCAATCATTTTGTATAATCAACTGAAGGAACATCTGTGTATTTAGATTACAGACAATCATCAAAATCTGTAAGTTAAACATGATGCAGCTGTACTTCGTTATTATTTCTATGTTCTTTTATAGAAATACTGCCATAATCAAAATGATTTTTCTTCAAATTGAACAAATATCTGAAAATTTTATTCTAATTGAAAAGTACTGAAGTTGGTTAAATATGGTTATCACATGTACAGTGTACGTGTACATTATTTGGTTCAATATGGTAATCACATGTATAGTGTACCTATTTGGTAAATATGGTAATCACATTGTTATCACATGTACCTTATTTGGTTAAATATGGTAATCACATGAATGTATTGTATAGTATACCTTATTTCGATACATATGCTTATCACATATTGTACCCTATTTGGTGAAATATGTTTATCCCTAATTGTACCGTATTTGGCTAAATATGGTTACCTCATGTTCATTGTACCTTATTTGGTTAATTTGGTTGAACATGGTATTGGTAATCACAAGATGGCCAGCTGGTCATCACCGAAATTTGTCAAGACATTTACCTAATGGACATCTCTACCAAGTTTGATAGACAGGGAGAGAAATAGGGTTTAAGGTCCAATTGACACAAAATAGGTAATTTCAGGACTAACATATGGTTAGATTTTATTTCAATAATTCACAGACCAGTAGGGGTTTTAGCAGTGGGGCCAAAAAACCTACAAAGTTGGAGGGCCATTTGACTTAATCTCAGACTTTATGACATTAAGCGCATGCATTAATCCATTTGTCTCCCAAACTACCTATACACCACGTTTGAACATTCTAATTCAAATAGAAGCAGAGTTATTGTGTCATAAAGGGCTCAACCAATGAAACTGCTTTTCTCTGCTTAGCCTAAGCCAAAAATGAGACTACCCCAGTTTAACAGTCCCATGCTTTCATCTGTAGATGTAGTCATGTACATAAATATTCCTCTTCAAACTGATCAAACAACCAATAAATTCAGAATTTCAACACTACACAAAACATGTAACAGCATTAGATAGATCAACAAGGAGATTGCATTAAAAAAATTGATATCATAAAAGTATCCAATATCATGTTAGAAAAACTTCAAGATGAATTTCCCTAAGGCTTGGTAGTGGTATTAGAAATATCTGAATTTATCAGTTATTTGATTTTTACTGGTAGAATCCAGTCCAAGGAAGAATTAAATTTAAAATAACCTAAAATATCACTGAGTAAATATATAAGGGGGAAAAGGTATAACTATAGATCACAGAACATCTTGTACCACTTTCCAATATAGTTATTTTTACATCCTATTCATCAATACTTGTATTCATGATTTTGTCTTTATCTGACACTTTTTAGCAATTCTAAATTTTCACACATCTATAATTCCAAAGTCTGCACTTATTGTGCACATAACATCAGTAAATTTAACTGAATTTATTATGTTTTAAGGTAAATTATTTACACACAACAGCTATAAATTTAACTGCATTTATTATAAGGTTATATTTTTACATATAGTTTTACTGCATTTATTTTTACATATAAGTTTACTTCACTTGTTTTTAAAGGTTATATTTTTACGCACAACAGATAAATTACTGCATATATTGTGTTAAGGTTCTATATTTACATTGAAGTTTGATTGTACTTATTGTGCTTTATTAAGGTTAAATTTTTACACATATTGAAATTCCAATTTCATGACATATAAATTTCCTGATAGGTAAAATCTTCAGTGGGTCATTTACATTGGGCATCAGCCAAGACTGGCAATTATAAATCAGTAAATATTCAACAGCATCGAATGCATGTGACACAGAGTTAAAAGAAGTCTTTTGCATTACCTCAGAGAAACATTGAAAACTTCATACTATTACTAGTTAATTTATTTATGATATACAGATACTAATGAACACAAGTCCTAATTCATAAAACCACAGAGAAGTCATCAGACCATACCTTTTAATGTAATGAAGTATTTTGCTTCAGACGGAATACGATAACATACAGAAGGTCTAGTTAAAGAGAAATCTCATATCCGATCTTTGCAAGTTATATATTCATTTATTCTAGATAACAGATGTGAGTCGGAATCGTATAATGATGTTACATTTGTACACCATATCAAGCGCATAGAGATTCAGAATATTGGCAGACATAAAACGTCTAGTGATTCGTAAAGATATTATACTAAATATTCCAAGATTCCGGAGAAATTTACTATGATTGACAGTTTAAAGCATTCCTAATCTTATTTCATCATCTATGGACACTCTTAATTTCATTTCATTTCCCTTGTCAGTCCAATTTCTACTTGAATTACGTTTTTATGTCAATTGTTATGGGATATATTCCTATAATAAAAGCTAGTCGACTATATGTATGAAGGCACTACTGGTTTTTGTCGATAAACCTAATAAATATTACTTTATGCAATCAGCTCTTACAATCGCTCGGATAACTCTGAAGTAATCAGTCTATTTTCAGTCTACTGTTTGATATGCAGAAGGCTTGATTAAGTAACGAGTCTTTGTGAATCTATCCCTTGTATTCATTTCCGGTCGTTAATAATTCCTCTCTGGGGATGACATATAACCCTGATTTTTATGGACATGTCAATAAACAGCGATCACGTTACTGCTGAGCCATAGTGTTAATTTTATATGACAAATTTCATCAGTGGACACTTAATAAAGTCAATGACAGCAGGCAAATTATCTCAGGTTCAATCATATTACCGGTACTATATAAGAAATTTGAGTTCTAGAATGAGTTAGATGATATACATTTACCAGTAATGCCATTTTATGAAAAACTATAATGAAACCGTACATCAAATGGTGTTTAATGGCAAGTCAGCACCGACATAGCTGTATTCCACCTAAGATACTTTATCAAAATTCAATACTGCACTACAGTATATATACTATTCAAAAAAAGTAGGGGATATTTGATTTTGGGGGCATAATACTAAAATATGAAAATGACTACGAAAAAAGTCACTATAGAACCTAACAGAAGAAACACTTCCAGTTACATGTGACGCCCAAACGCACCAATAGCTACCGCATGGAATGCAGGTGATGCTTGGGATCATCATGGGGGTCCAACCCAAGATTTGCGCGACTCTGACTTTGAATGTTACAGTCATTGTGGCATTGAATTCCAGGGTGGAAACATCAGTTTAATTGTTTTAGTGACCAGAAAACAAATTTTGATATGTGTTGGCTTACCCAAAATGAAAGGTTACGTACCCTTGGCATGCTACAGATCGGCACAACAGGGGCGGTTGTGGCGCGGACGATGAATGTTTCTCAGTCTGTCATAAGCAGGCTATGGTCCAGATACCGTGATACACAATCTGTACCGGACAGACCACGCTCAGGTCGACCAAGGGCGACAACTCAAGCCCAGGATCGATTTATCCGTACCTTGGCCTTGAGAAATCGTGTCATCACAGCAAATCAGATCAGCGCTCATCTTCAAACAGACACTGGTGTGAGAGTGAGTGACTAGACGATTCGGAATCGACTGCATAGGGGTCACCTTCGCGCCCGACGTACGCGCGTGATCCCTTGTTTGAGAGATCATCACATTCAGGCAAGACGTCGTTGGTGTAGGGATCGTCAACACTGGGATAATCGACGCTGGAGCAATGTGATGTTTTCAGATGAGTCAAGGTTCACTGTTGATTTTTTGGACAGACGTAGGAGGGTGTGGCGTGTCAAAACAAGCGCTTCCAAGACGTTAACGTCATCAGACATGATCGATTTGGGGGTGGTTCTGTTATGGTGTGGGGAGGCATCACTGTTGCTGGAAGAACGGCTTTACATGTTGTTGCAGGGTGTGTTACAGGCCAGTACTACCGGGACAACATCTTGGCAGTCCATGTTGTGCCGTTCGCACGACGTCATGGCCGCCGATTCATCTTCCAGGATGACAACGCAAGATGTCACAGGGCCAGGATTGTTACAGGTTACCTCCAACAACAGAACATCACCACATTACCTTGGCCAGCACTGAGTCCCGACCTCTCCCCCATCGAGTATGTCTGGGACATGCTTGGACAGAGGTTACGTCAACGTCAACAACGTCCTGCCAATGTCCAAGAACTTGCTGCTGCGTTGCAACAGGAATGGGACAATCTGGACCAAAATGACCTTAGACGTCTCATTAGGAGTATGCCACGTCGGATCAATGCTTGTTTGGCAAACAGAGGAGGATTTACCCGTTACTGACTTTGTTGTGATGCTGTGGTAACTTTGCTGTTTGACCCCGGGTATCATTTTACCCTTATAATGGTCAGTCTGTGCCTTACTTAGTCTAACGATCATTTGGAATAAATCGATGAATGTGAACTTCATTTCATTTTGTCATTTGTTTCTTCGTCAGTTTCATTAGGTGACTTTAATAACACTTAAAAATCAAATATCCCCTACTTTTTTTGAATAGTATATATGTGACCTACACTACAATCTTGGAAAATAAAATATTTGGTAAAAAAAAAAGGGCCCCTAATAATACACTGAAAAATATGGTAATAAAACTGTACGTCAAATGGTGTTTAATGGCAAGTCAGCACCAACCTGTTTTTTATTCCACCTAAGATACTTTATCAAAATTCAATACGGGTACTGCATTATGTGACCTACACTACAATCTTAAGCAAGACAATTGAATTCAAAAATGGTGTTTTATTCCATTAAAAGAATGAGAAGAAAATCCTTTTATCGTACAAATCTTTAACGATAACGCTTAAATCACAACACAATCACATAAGTGGTTGAATTTTATGTGTTGTTTTTAGACATGTAAATCATCAAATATCTTTCTAACACAATTCTTTCCTATTCTATTCGTCTGTGGTCATAATTCACCTTAATGTCATGTGTCAATTTGACCTACGCCATTTCGCTAATAAAAGCAATTCCAAATGACTAGAAAGTGTTTTTTACAAACCTCAAATTAAATCAACTATCCTACACTTGAATTTGAAAAATGAATTAAATCAAGAATACTTAGAAGCGTTTCCAATTTTTACAGTTCAATCAAGGAACAAAATTGAATGTGTTCTTGAAATATTGATGAATTTGTTTTTAACTAACTCATAAACCTCTCCATCAATACATTAAAACAAGTTCTTTCAAAATCACAGACCAGACTAAGCATTATGTCTCTGATCTAAAAGCTTATGTACAACTAGACCTCCTACAAAGAACACAAAATCAATGTTTCCCTTTTATACATCTCAAAGTGCTTCTAGTTATAAAATTTGAGCAAATGGAGTATCGAATACTTTATGTGATAAGTTGTCTGTTTGTTGAAGGGAAAAAAACCTTGTCTACGCGTAATTTACACACGCCGGCTATTCTTTCGATGGATTAACAGTTTGTATACATGATAAGTTTGTTGATGTCTTGAATGAAAAGAAAGCAATCCATGCTAGTAAACAGAGACCACTCTATGTCGTCATTACAACCAGACCCATTGACCTGTACAATATATGAAATGTTAACCGAATCGATAGTATACTCGTAGATTTTTACTTTTTATTAATCAGAATCTGTGTACTAATAAAATCCAATGATCAGATAAGGTCTTTGGGTCAGGAAACGCTTAATCACAGTATTCAAACTTGACAAAAGTTAGGTGATTAAGGTCCATTGATCAGATAAGACGTGACAAAGTTTCTGATGATTTTGACAAAGTATGAACCTGATGTAATGTCCTTCCTTCAACTTTTTGTAAGATGCAAGAAATTTAATGCTAAAGTCAAGATGAAATCAATGAGAATTTCATTAATATTGAGTTATAAGTGCTTATTGAAATGGTTTGGGGTAATTATCCAAAGAATTATTCGGCCTTAATTAACCACAACATAAAAATCGAAGTCTAGTATTTCTGGTAGGCTAGTTTTCCATTTAATTGTATTATGTAGTAGCAAATCTACATTTATGTGGAGGGTATCAATTATCACATACACATATAGTTGCATTTAGAGAATATAAATTATAACATCTACATATCTACATGTGATAAAGAATATAAATTATAACATCTACACACAATGTTAGAATATAAATTATAACTAATCAACTTGGATGTAGAGATTATATAAATTATAACAATCTACATGTACATGTATGTAGAAAATATAAAAAGAAAGAACAAGTTGTAAAATCTCACAAGTGCACTACCATCATACATGTACATTCATACAAAGTATTACTACTGGAATATGAATGTATTAGAATATTAGAATAAGACATGTTTTAAAGTTGTTGCTTAAATCATACTAAATGTAAATAAGGTATTATCTGCTCTCAATATATTTATTTGATTTGAAAATACTTTTTTAAATCAGAGAGAGAGAGCGAAAGAGAAATGGGGTTTAACATCAACTCGACACAAACTAGGTCATTTCGGGACTAACATATGGTTTAATTTCATTTCAATAATTTGATTGCGCATATGGGTCTTTAGCAGTGGGAAGAAACCGGAAACCGGAGTGCCCGGAGGAAACCAACGAGGTTGAGTAGGCGCCCCTATCTCCATGCCACACCGGGGATCGAAACCACAGCCGCAAGCTAGAGGTGACCGGCCAGCTAGAGGTTGAAGCACGGCACTCTAGACCACTAGGCCATCCCAACCCCCCATTTTTAAATCCGACTTTTTACTCTATTATTTATTTTGTTTCAAATTAAATAGAATATTAAATAATTACATAATTCAATTGGTATAAGTATTTATGGTTGTTGAATTCAAAATGATGAAACTTCAGGGAAAACGAACTTTGATCGCTTTAAGGATACTTGACTCTCAACAAAAAAAGTCCTATATTTGAAATCACACAATACATAATGAATTTGAGAACATCTAGGCTTCACTTGACTTAGTAACATTTGTCTTGAACGTGGTGAAAAAGCATTAATTATGTATCTATTTAGTTCCATGTTGTCATATAGACCAAGAAATCTTATAAGAACTAAGAATTGATTTATTATGCTGCTTCACTCCTTTTTAATTGCCTTTGTAAAACAATTTGCTTGACTGCCTTTCCACCAAACAACTATATATTATTGATATAAATCTTTCCTTTGTTGTTGTAGTTCTTATTCACTTACAACATGTGCCGGTACATCGTTTCCTTTTTACTTATTTTTACATGTAGGTCCACAAAGTTACATCCGTTTTCTTCTATTTAATTGAGCACTGCATTGTATATTGTGTATGTCTACACTGCAAGCTAACAATATGTCAAAGTTTAGATCCCTTTTTGTAACCTTTAAAATGACTAAGACAATGAACCAATTCAAATATCAAGTCAATCAAATTGAAAAAAAAAAAAAAACCCCGATCCCAAAAGATCTGTACTATTCTGTACCGTATGATATACCATTTATTCATTTCATAAACTGGAACTTTATTATCTTTTACTTTTGGTGGACCATATTGCTGTCCACCAATTTAGTATGTGATCAAATAGGCTAAACAGATTTCAAACTAAAGTCTTTGCTATGATTGATCCATAATGTCCATCAGCAAGTTCCGAATGTGACAAAAATATAGGAGAAGATTAGTTATTTCTAAATATAGAAAATTATGCAGGTGAAAACTTGTAGTGCTGATTAAGATAATTAGTTTTACTTGTAGTAATTAGTATACAACAGCCAGCTACTTGTATTAATAGTATACTGTTAATTAATTACAATACACCACCTACACTAATGTTAAGTTATCAGTCAATCATGTTTAATAAATCACTGATCTTCTTTCGGTACTTAAAGATACATTATGGGAGATTAGATAAAGAGCTGGCAGTTCTCACTATAATAGGTAAAAACTAGATAATGTAAAGGGAATTTGCTGAAAATTTCTGCAAATTGATCCACTCTGAACCAAGAACTTAATGATTGAATTTTCGACCTAGCCTTGATCTTCATTACTAAAGTTGGTACGATAAACACCATAGACTCGATTATCCATTTTGGGATGTCCCAGATTTCACCGGACACTGTACGATAAAGTTGATTTAAGTATGTCAATAAAAAGTTACGATAGCCAATTTTTATTTGTCTGGAAATTTTAAATAAAAAACCAGTCTGTTCAGAGATTTGTAAAGCCGGTGTTACTAAATGAAGAAAACAAATTCAAAATGTCAATGGAGGATATAATCGCCCGGCCTGGATGCAATCGGTTTATAAAGAAGTTCGTTTTAGCAAAGATTACAACCATTTATATTACAGTTACAATAATATTTCAATGTGCAAAGGATTCCTCAATGCCTTAAATTACATTCACAGACATTAATATTCTCTAAACCAGCCTACTGATAAAGCTATATATAAACTAAATTATCTTATAAGATTTCATATTTATGTGTACATGTATGTATAAATTTCTGTTATTACATTTACAATACCAATATCATAATTTGCAAAGGATTCCTAAATCCTGTAAATCAAATTCAGAGACTTCAAAATTCTCTAAACCAGTCTATTTATGAACTTATAGCAAAAATATCTATCTTATAAGATTTCATATATGTAAAACCTGATTAACTAACGACTAATCCATGTGATGTTTTGCTGTCTTTTCAGAGATTATGTGCGGAAGTGTGACCTGGATTGAGAGGTTAGCTGTATGGTTGGCGTACAATGACTCCCACAATCAATACAGCCCTCTTCTAATTAGCGACATTGCTGGCTACATTTTGACTGCTGTCAATCAATGACATGAGAGAATTTCATCACTTTATCTCAAAACAGTCCAACTTCCAGCAAGTTATCTCTGTGTTCCTTATTTTCATTCCTTTGGTCTACGAAAATCAAACAGGTGGATATTGGATTGCGAGGAAAAACGAATATATTTGTTCCCCGTAGCTACTGATGGAAATGATACTGTCAAAAGGAACACTATTGACGTAATTGACAAAAACTAAAGTTACTTTGTACTGTCCGATATTGCTGCGGCATTAACTCCAGGGGATGTCGGGGTTACATTGATGGAATAAGACATGTCTGTTGGGTAAATAAAAGGCAATCAAAATGAATGCTCTAGGATATCCGAGTTAATACAACAAATTTTAAAGAGACTCGGTTATACGGCTTGCCAGTAAGAGAAGTTAATGACACGCATGTATAGTGAACTGTGGTTTATTTGGTGTTACATTGACAACTCTAATAGAACTGGATTATGTGAAATTGATTTATTGTCCTAATATCAACTGACTGATTAAAGCTATACTTTAACCACAGGTTTTCTCTCTCTCTTTCTCTCACATCTCATGTTATGTGATGTGTTATCTTTGAACACCAACTTGATTTGCAATTCAAATGTAATCATATTTTCTGAGGCTTCGGTGTTGAAATTAAGCTTCAGGATAAAAACGAATCAATCAAGTTGCGACTTTTTGTTGTAGAGGCTTTACTCAACATATAAAAATATGTGTCGAACTACTATGAAGTGAAACAATTCAAGGAAAATAATTTTAATGGAAAAAAAGGCGATATGTATAACTTTTGAAAAATAATAGTTATACATATTTAAGGAAGTTAAACCATTTTATATATAAGAGAAATGAATGATTCAGTCAGTGCTGCTTTGACAGGAAGTGAAAGTGAAAGCGTTCTTGTGTCATTTTCCCAGAAATTACAGAATGGATCAAATAGCGGATCTCCAAGTGACTATATGCATTCTCGCAGCATTTCCGATTATCACAACCACAGTTCCTTTATAGCAGTAATAATTATCATGACGTTATTTTTAGTCGTGACGATAACCACCACAGGATTTATTTTAGCATTCTGTCGGAAAAAGAATACCGTATTTGCATTACAGAAGTGTGAACAAGAATCTGAGTATGAGTTAGACGATATGGATAATACAGACATAGAGATTTGTAGTGAGGAATACGAGACTCCCAAACCGGCAGTGCGATCAAGGACGTACCCAAATTTCTCAAGTGTGAAAAGTAATGCCTATCCCTCCAGTCCATCTCGGACACCGCTTGTAAATAAAACCAGCCAGTTATATGGCTGTAATAGTGATGATACTCTAGTAATAGGTGAAAATATAGAACATAATGGAATTATTCGAAAGATTCATCGATCTCATACAGTCGGGATTATTTATTCTTCTTCCAAAAATAACCATGATTCTTTATGTCAAAATGATAAAAATTGTGATACAGCATTAATACCAGACCGATTGCATTCTAATCCTTCCATATCTATTAGTATGGATGACATTCATGATAACTTTGATATAAGAGAAGGGACTTTACAGTTTTTGGACTTACATACCATTGCCAAAGACGAAGATGGAAAATACATCAATGTCTGATGTGTTCGTTTATGTTCTTATTTTATTTAAGAAATGCAATCTCAAATAATTTTGTTTAAAAATATAAAACAAATATCTTGATGTTCTTCATCGGTTTTTTTTGGTTTTGCTTTAAATCGGCCGGATGCATATACCTTGTACAGGAGAGTGGTCAAAAAAATATTTTAGTGAGAAATAGAGGTTATTTCTGTGTCTGAGAATGGGAGCCGCAATAACTCAGTGAGGAATGAAATGGAAAGGGAAATTGGGTTTATTGTCCTACTGTTCTGCTCTTACTCACTCGGCAAACCTCGGCAGATTCCGGAACCTACATCTAGCCTCGGCTGTATGACAGTAAGTGATATGTACCTATGCCTATACAATTGCGATGCGGCGCTGGTTTACTTATTAGGAAAAATTGCCGCTTTAAGAAAAAAGTTATCAAAATTGCGTCGTTTGAAGGGTGTGTAGAGTTTTCAGTGCAAACTTGTCCCTGTTTAAAGAAAATCGGATAAACTTGAAAGAAAAACAGCTTCAAACTTTCAAAACTTTGTATGATAAAACATTCTTCAAAGGCTTTGTCATGGGCAACGCCGTTTGTAATCCGGGAGCTTGAAAGTAGTTCTAATGGCGGACTTTGTCATACAGCCGAGGCTAGATGTAGGGTACTGGAATCTGCTGAGGTTTGCCAAGTGGCTCTTACTGGGCTAATTAAGATGAGCATACACCATTCAGTGTGCTATGAGGGAAATTTTGCTGGACTCTTCTTACATCGAATTCCAGATGCCAATGTATACACAGGATCTTGTTTTTTGTCCTATCTGAACAAACCACGTTGGAAAATCATGATGAACTTTCTCAGACATTGCAGGGATCGAACACTCGACTTCCAAGATAGTGAGTCTGCTCTTACCTACTTAGCCACAGTAGCTCCCAAGTGAGCAAGGTGTTGGCTCACTAGCCTGGAGTTTTTGTGTTTGCTCCCCATGTTGGCTGAGAAAGTTAATCAAGATTTCTGGCGTTGTGTTCTCTTGCCAAGAGAAGTCAGTTTGACAGCCATTTTGTTAAAAACCGATGACTTGTGTACACATTAGTACAGACGTAAAAGAAAAATTGACAATTGGAATGCGAAATATGAGTTGATCATAGCACCACTGTCTGGGCAAAATTACCCCCATAGCACACTGCATGACTTTATCCACATCTTCTGGGTAAAATTACCCGATAGCACACTGCGTGTCTGTGACACAGTTTCAAATACAAGTTTTCAGATTACATGTAGACCACCAAAGTTCACTACTATGTATGTGCCTTAATAATCATACTGGATTTTAAACCTTCACACAATAAAAATTAAAGCTTTTTCTTAACATGCTGGCATTCGATCTTGACTGGTACTGAATAACTGAAATAGATTATTATTAATGGATATCTGTTAAAAATATGACTTAGAACTTATAAACAAGCCATAAGAAAATGCCAAGTCAAATACATTATATAATAAACATGCACAGGGGTTTGGCTATAGATCAGTTTAATTTAACAATTGTCATTCTTTGCAAAGCTTCAAAAATTTACGAGGTAAATTTAATTCCTAAATACAGTATTTACAAGTTAATCAATCTTTGTTCGTAAACCATGTAGTTTTAAATAACCTCTTCTTTTTATAAGATTGTAATCACCATCTTTCTTTACACAATTTTCATTATTGAGATACACAGTCATGGATGTACAGTCACGTTCAGACATTAAGTCTCATAGTGTTGAAAAATAGAATTTTACAAATAAATGCAATGATACAAATATACAAATAATAAATGTAACATCAACGTCCAATAAAATAATAAATTTAAATCAATGTAAGTCCATATGGATTGTCTGAGAAAAGAGAGAGAGAGAAATGGGGTTAAACATCAACTTGACACAAGCTAGATCATTTTGGGACTAACATATGGTTCAGTGGGATTCGACCCTACTCCTTGTCAAGTACAAGTGGAGAATCGAAACCACGCCACTTGATTGATAGACAGACCTTCTGATCCTGATCCAACGCGCACGTGTCAACCATGCAGCAACACAAACCCACTTCATTAAGAGAAAAGAATCAATGAAACCAGTATGTTTAAAGACATACCGGTCGTACTGCTGTTTAGTGTTATAGATCCATTTAATATCCTATAAATAGTGAGTAACTAAGTTATAAAAGTTCTGTTCAATATTGCTTACTACATTAAATGTAGTGTTAAGGCCATACAAAGACAATCTTTACCAAATATCTGATGCGGGAGGGGGGTTCTTTTTTATGTTTTTATTTTGTCAAAGAATAACTACCGGGTAATGGGTTAAATGATTTCTTATAAATATCACATTTTGTGGCACTACATTTATCTCATCATGCTGTTTATAAGAATGTATAATTAGCCAGTTGTCCATAACACAGGGCCGATTGCATACTTTATAAATTAACCGAAGCCACATTTCTGCATTCATTTAAAAATTCTTTTTAGAGTAACTACCTGTCACAGGATATGAACATATATTATATGTGCAGTAATTAATAGGACTGGTTTTTTGTTTCATTTATAAAAAAAAAAACTCGTCATGCAGCCCTTTTCAAGAGACACAGAACTATCTGAGAACAAGGATATGTTTTTTATGGTTTTTTTCATTGATCGCATTATAGTGCTCATTGACGTTCTTACCAGTATAATGACCAGATCAGTGGATATAAGTTGAACATGGATCTTTCTATTCTTGTAAGAACTCATATTAAACTTACGCTGTCTATACATCTGTACACAACTAGATCCACTAAGTTAGTTGACTGACAATTTAATTCCTAAATCAACAATTTTAGTCGAAACCACACAGTATACTTTGCGAATTTAGAGAAGTATTGATTTCGTTTCCATTTATTAAAATAGAAAATGTTTATTACAAAATAGTATATTAATTTTTAGATATGATGGCCATTCAGGGCAGAGATATATTCCCGATTTAAATAGTTCTCCTTAAGCAGAATAATAAGAACTAAGACCAAACTAATGATCTCTGCACACAACACACTTGTCCACACCAGTATCGAGTGATGTTTCTCAGCTTGTTTATGTATTTATTTAAAAGCATGCCCATTCAAAATATTTCCATCAACCCAAGAATATGTCATTTCAATAGAATCCATTTCCCGTCATTTCACACATCTTGCGAAAGTTTTACTTTTAGTTAAATTAACCAATCATACCATGAGTTATTTTATTCTATTTTTAGTAACATCCTTTATAAACACGTTTGATTAGAAACAGAGCCTGCATTGCCTTATATTTATCGAATATATTGAAATAAAAAATGGTGCAAATAAACCAAGAACAATACTTGGAATATTAATCAAGTTAGTGCTACATTTATAAACTGATTATTTTACATTCATTAATATTATGGATAGTCCTAAAACTCAATAATATTTTGCTACTGTGGAGTTAAAAAAACATTTGTCTTATATATCGCATCGACTTATACGTCAATCAAATTTACGTGTCATAATATTTCACAGGATTATAACCTTATAGTACAAAAAATGATGTTATCTAAAATTTGTAAGTATCTCACTTAGAAATTAATTTAATGGGATATCAAAACAAGTCATAAACTATGCCCCCCCACCCCAACCCCACAAAATCACTTAATATTATTTTAATCAATATTGAGTGGAAAACTGGTCTTGTATTCAAAAGATCACGGATGGTTCAGCCATACAGAGCTTAAAGCCACAGAGGTTAAATGGGTGCTAACTTGTGCTAATAACAGCTAAGTGGTCACGGTCAGGGTTAAAAGATATGAAATGAGGTTTAACGTCCTTCTATTCTGCTCCGAATGGACTAATTAAGACGGGCATACGCCATACAGTTTGCTGTGAGGAAAATTTAGCCCAGGCGGTGGCACTACGGCCAAGGGATTTTTTTACGTACACTCCTCTCATCCGATTGACTATACATATATTTATTTGCAATTACTTTGTAACATGGGAAGCAGACACAAAAATTGGCATATCTACTGCAAATGTCACATTGAAGCAAACTTTACTGCTCCAAACCATTGTTATGATTACCGTATGCCAGTTGTCTACCTGAAAAAAGTTTTCTATACTATCATCTACAATGCTTCAAGATTTTAAACTAAATTTTGAAGTTGTGTCATGATTGACCAGCTTTCAGAGCAGTTAAGATCTTTGACTATCTTCTGTTATGGTTCATGCAACTTAAATTCATGTTTACATTTTCATTTTCCTTTCATTCATGCACTTAGTATAACATTGGCTTAAATGGCAATAAGTTAGCAATACTTTCAGAATATTGGGGTTTTTTTGTGTTGAGGGGAGGTAACAAAGTGTCAGATGTGTCTAAAATTGTTTGATATTACTAAGCGAGTGAGAGAAACAGGGCTTAACGAGGTTGGATAGGCGACCCTAATCCTTTGCACTTAGAGATCTTTAGCAATAGAAGGAATCAGGAGGACCCGTAGAAAACCCAGGAGGTTGGACAGGCGACCCTACTCCTTGTCACATACAACCGGTGAATTGAAACCGTGCCAGCTGAATCAATGACAGACCTTATGATACAACACGCACACGTTAACAATTTAGTTATCCAACCCCCTATGATATCACTAAAGATATTGATTTTCATATTATGATATATCGCTCAACTATACCCTCAATCATTAAAATCAAAACTCTGTCCATGAAAATATAAAAAAGCTTAGATTTAATACTTTTAATGGATAGAAAGACTGTTCTATGATTCTTTATCAATCATTTCATGTACGAACACTTTCAAATAACATGATTGTTTATCTACATGCACCTTATAATACTCTCCTATAATCTCATTGCACTATACAGTAAAATATATTCAATATGATATATTTTCCCAAAACTTTATTGTGATGGGTTTTCCCCTTTCCTTAAAATATCTCAATATTGATTGACATATTTGTGTGTCCTAATCAATATCCATGCAGAAAGTTACAAAAGAAGAAAGGATATCTGGAAGATTCAATTTTTAAAAGTTAAAAATATCGGCATGTATTACGGTAATTAGTGAACTGGTGACTTCAAGATTATGGGAGTCTTGTTTTAGTTATAGTAATGTTAAAACCATAGAAAAGAACTGTGAAATAATGCAAACATTTCTAATGTAATAAGATAACATTCATCCTTTGAACCATATTCAACGACTCATTTAACTATTTTTTTTCTATATTAGTCATATCTTCCATATAAATGTACATTCAAATACAAATTAAATGTGTAATCACAAACAAAATCTACAGATTTCTGGTGTTGAAGTTTAAAGAATTTTGATAATTTTAAATACTTCAACATTCACATTGTCAATATTCTCCTCCATCTTGAATCCATTTGAATTCTTTTAATTGTGGATAATCTATGCATAACTGTTTTGTCAGACATAAAAGTTCATACTAACCTGTACTTGGTTCATGTATATGTGTATATACTTCAGACGGCAACCATTATCCGTGTAATTTAAGTTATGTCCCTTCTTTGTAATAAAAGTTAATTGTATAGGTCTACCATATATATAATGCATGACATTAATTATTTGATGACATGTATGTTTGTAATTAACGTGTCTTAATGAAACCTGGATAGTGTGTATAGTGGCATTTTGTGATTTCAAAATGGCCCCAATACAAGGGCTGTGCATTTTCAGAAACCACTCACAGAAACAAGACAGACTCCACCTACATCACATTGACTATGTACATGTATATGAGACCACGTATATTGTTTTATTTTTTTTCTTTGTGAATGCCAGCATAAAATTAACAGTAGTCTAGCAAATATACTGAATACTCAAGGCATCTATAATTTAACACTGAGGAAAGATCAAATACTGAGAAAAGATCACATATCAAGAAATTCAAGCACCAACTGGAATCAGTCACAAATTAACTTTATACAATGGGAAGTAACTCTTGTGTTGTGAAACTTGAAAATGAAATGGGGTTTAATATACTACTCTTCTGCAGTGAGTTCTTGGCGTGCTGTGAACAGAACTGTGGGTAAACCACTAGAAACGTCAACAGTTATTGATTAACCAATGTCTGACGTCATAGGGTCAAAAGCTGCTAGTATGAACCCGGACGCGACCTTCCACTACAACTGATCAGATCTTCATGTAGTAGAGGCCATCGAAAGTATATAAAAAAAGAAACATTATATAGATCTGTATTTTAATCAGATAGAATAAGCTAATCCAAGTCGTTAATTATTGAACAATGATGTAGTTATCTTACAAACTGTCATCTTATTCCTACAGGTATAACCAATTACTCAGTCTTTATTTTAGAAATAAGTCATCTGAAGTAGGCCACATAAACTTAGATTTCAATACACATAAACTTAAAGATGTATTACGATTGCAGGTATTTATTTTGGCTCAAAGTGTTATATTATAAATCATCAATTAGACATTTATTCACATTACAAGCCCATAATCAACACTCTAGATCATCAAATAGTTGAAATTAGTACGGATTTGCAAGCCAGCGAGATTTTAAAATTTAACACTAAAATGGATAATCAAGAGTTGAAGTCTTGTTTGTCAAGTGCCATTGCTACAATAATAAACATAAACAATCTCCCATCAAAGTTTTACTTCACTCAGAATAAAATCATTCTATTGCAATTTAATTTTCAAGTCATTTTTCATTATCTATGAGAGAGAGATGTACGATTTAAGTCCAATCAACACAAATTATGTCATTTTGGGACTAACATGTCGAACAATTTTTATCAATGATTCACACGAGGTTAGGTAGACAACCCCTTTCCTTGTCCAGTACACATGTGGGATCAATGACAGACCTCATTATCTAAAGCACATCATGCAGCCCCTCTAACCCCACCATGATAATTATAAGCATAGAACTGTGTATATCGATGTAGAGTTACTGGCACTAAAAAACCGACGAGGATCTCAGATTCACCCACCTGTATCCCAGTTTATTAAACCAAGAAATGACTGTTCCATGGCCATCCTGAAATTAATAAAATTTCTAAACCTACCTTAATTACAGAGACGATAGATTCAGCACCATTACTCGATAAATTACATGCTGAAAAGTTGACTGAGTTGATATTGACAGCTTGTTTTACAGCCTTGCATACCACTAGTAAAAACAAAAACACAGACAAATTAAGAATGTTGTTTCAACTGAGGTCAAAGCGTTTCTACGAGGCTGTCAATCAAAATAGCTTAAAGGAAAGATAACTGTTGAACAACACGGTTCAGCAATTTTTCTTTGGGAAGAGTAGGAAACTGGATAGATGGTTTAGTAACCAGGGCAGGTACATAATATCATTGGATCAAGTTGTCAAATGAATTTGTGTAGACCTGAAGAAATCTAACTACTATTTGGCCACTCCAGACCCGGCAGCCCACCTATATAAGGCCCTATGTCAGGGGTACAGGACAGACAATAAACTGAAGTCCTATATACACATGCATGCAAATCGAACCAGTTGGCCATAGTGCCACTGTCCAGGCAAAATTGCCCTCAAAACACGCTGCGTGGCGTATGCCTGTTTCATTTAACTGGTTGGTGTAGAAAAGTAGGACGTTTACTTACTCTCTAAACCTTTATCTCCTATTAAACACTGCTCCATTGATAAATGTTTTAAATGTGTAGATTTAGCCAAACCCTAAAATATAAAACAATACTAATAATTCTCAAATAAAATACAATATTTTAATGGATGTACAATAACATGATTTAAAATACAGATGTGACGTCACCCTTTGATGTTGGCGTACCATTATTTCAAATAATCGTACGGGCAACTTGCCAATAGTACTTTATTCATACCAGCAGGCATCGATATTTCCGCGCACATGCGCACGGCGTGCGCAGGCACATTTGCTTTAAAAAACTTTTTTGCAGGCACATTTTTAACAAATTATTACTGTCACGTAAATCATGTAAAATAAAGAATACTATATATTTTTTTTTTTGTTTCCTTTGATTACCGTATAATAATTTACTAGAATAAGCTAGTCGATGATAAAAACATCAGCACGCAAAGTTAGCGATTCCACCTGTGACTTATGACCTATCACCTGTGACCTCTGCTTAATTTAGTGACAATTCTAGTCGAATGCCGGTCGATGATTAAAAGAATAGCACGCGACGTATGAACTATCACCTGTGACCTCGGCGACCCGTCAACACCAGTGCCGTGTAGTAACCACATTTACACCTGATAATTCTATAACGATGGCTTCCTATCGAGTATCAAGTGGAAAAAAGAACAAAGTCCCTTCCGAGTTTGTGGTGATGTTATTTTATTTCAAAATTATAAAGTGCATATACAGAGAAATCACCCCGCCGAAGACTGCAATGACCTACGGTCAAAAACAGACAGGTCCATAACATTCTTTTTCTCAAAACCTGCTGATTCTAAGCCTTCGTTCGGTGTCCGGTTCTCATGATAAAATGGCAGCCATTGTCGAAGCTATAGATGTTGATATGTCGGATACTGAGCAAAGTACAGAACTTGTTTGAACCCGGTAGTCTTCTATTCTATGTTTATATCAACCCCAAACAACAACAATATGCACATCAAACCTAATCTTTATTATCAAAGTAATCTATAATACATTAATACAATTTAGAAACCATAATAAAAAGGGTACTAAAATTTATTTATAATTTCTTCTTTTGCCGAGTCCAACCCAAGAAGCTTTCGTAAGCCCCCCTCCACCCACCCACAATCAATCATACTATGTACCTGGCAATTGAATACTCTCTTTTTGAGTATGACCCTGCAGGCACATTTTCAAGTGTGTGCGCAGGCACACTCAACTTTTTTAGAGCCCTGCATACCAGTGAAATATTGGACTAGTGTGACGTATTTCACTGTAAAAGCTTGTGCGGAGTGTCAGTATTTTAAGATGTTTAATGCTCTCGAGGTTACGACATTGCGTAATATATTGCAAAAACATTCGGGCCGTACGGCCCTCATGTTTTCTTTGATTGGCATTTAGTAATTGAACATATAACACAAGGTACAATTTTATGGATGCACAGTTACTGAGTTTGATACTAAGCGACGTTTCCACGAGGATACTCTCGTCTTTATTAAGCAAATGATACAAAAATGTGAATAGTAGGCAAATATATACAGAATATGTATCATTTGCTTGATAAAGACGAGAGTATCCTCGTCGAAACGTCGCTTAGTATCAAATTCAGTAATTGTGTATGCATAAAATTGTACCTTGTGGCCCTCATGTTGTTACAATATATTACTTAATGTCTCGCTCGCGACCATTAAACAATACATATTCAGGACATACAGTTTTCATTACACCATTCAAATCTGTAACAATTTAATAAAAATGAATGAAATCCCACTAAGCATGAATTTGAACTGTATCTCTACTAAATACAGCAATGTACCAAATTTGAATCAAATATCTCCAAGATAAATTTCTATAAATTTCCAGCAAACAAAAGTAACAGACGGGTGGAGAGAAAACCATCAATAAGTAAGTATTTAGTAGACCTTCTTATGGTACTTAACCACTTTTTTTCAACGACTGGGTTAATGATGACAGGCATCATACAAGTGCTACGAGGGAAATTGTTAGTACAGCGATGCTACGACCTACTCTTACATCAAATTCCAAATGACAAGTGTTCTTTTATGTGCACACTTATGTGTAGACACTGTTTTTTTTTTTGTACCATTCGAAGGCCTGCACACTGTTCTTGCTAGGCCCTTTATCCTGCACGAATGACATGGGGAAACCCTGCTGGAAATTCAAAGGTAACTTTCTCGACCAAAACCTGACCTCCTGGGGTTCTTGAGCAAGCACCTTACTGGTTTCAAATATATCTTGAATGGAATAAATATCTAATTTCAATTCGACTGGTTTTTATTATGTGCTGAAAGACTATATTTGAAAAAAGTACCTTTACAAGACAATTTATATCTCTTTGTCTCATTGGTAAACCTTGTAATTCTAAACATGATAACTGAGGCGATTTACTCAGACATTCCTGTAAAGCTTTACACAATCTGTAGGTTATTTCCCTTGAACGAATAGCGGGCGTCTTCTGCTTTTTTTGTGCTGAAGTTTTGACATCACCTTTAAAAATATAAAATTCAAAATATAAAACAACAATCTAAAATTATCTAAAAATTGGAAAATATTTGGATTCTATCATAAGCAGAGTTATTTGGTTCCAAAAGGTTTATTTGATGACAGATGAAGACCGGCTTAGTCTGGGAAGAAAATACTCATCATCGAATTCAGTTAAGACATTCTCTGTATGAAGGTACAATTAACATGATGTTTGAACATTCTACTTACCTCAATTAGGAGCAGAATTATTATGTCCCATAAAGTTTGATTCACAAACAGAGAGAGAGTGAGAGACAATTCTGCCTAGGCAGCGGCACTATGGCCTACTCTTATATCGAATTCCAACTGCCAAGGGCCTTTTACGTGCATGCCAATGTATACACGAAACCTCAGTTTTTTGTTCCATCCTAACGACTAAACAGCTGTTTTGTTTGGCTCTCCATCCTGCAACACTGACATTTAACCACCATGACCCCCACTTATGGATATTAACAAAGCATTCATGGATATAAACAATCTATACTATTCAAAAAAAGTAGGGGATATTTGATTTTGGGGGCATAATACTAAAATATGCAAATGACTACGAAAAAAGTCACTATAGAACCTAACAGAAGAAACATTTCCAGTTACATGTGACGCCCAAACGCACCAAGAGCTACCGCATGGAATGCAGGTGATGCTTGGGATCATCATGGGGGTCCAACCCAAGATTTGCACGACTCTGACTTTGAATGTTACAGTCATTGTGGCATTGAATTCCAGGGTGGAAACATCGGTTTAATTGTTTTAGTGACCAGAAAACAAATTTTGATATGCGTCGGCTTACCCAAAATGAAAGGTTACGTGCCCTTGGCATGCTACAGATCGGCACAACACAGGCGGTTGTGGCGCGGACGATGAATGTTTCTCAGTCTGTCATAAGCAGGCTATGGTCCAGATACCGTGATACACAATCTGTACAGGACAGACCACGCTCAGGTCGACCAAGGGCGATTACTCAAGCCCAGGATCGATTTATCCATACCTTGGCCTTGAGAAATCGTGTCATCACAGCAAATCAGATCAGCGCTCGTCTTCAAACAGACACTGGTGTGAGAGTGAGTGGCCAGACGATTCGGAATCGACTGCATAGGGGTCACCTTCGCGCCTGACGTCCTCGCGTGATCCCTTGTTTGAGAGATCATCACATTCAGGCAAGACGTCGCTGGTGTTGGGATCGTCAACACTGGGATAATCGACGCTGGAGCAATGTGATGTTTTCAGATGAGTCAAGGTTCACTGTTGATTTTTTGGACAGACGTAGGAGGGTGTGGCGTCGTCGAAACGAGCGCTTCCAAGACGTTAACGTCATCAGACATGATCGATTTGGGGGTGGTTCTGTTATGGTGTGGGGAGGCATCACTGTTGCTGGAAGAACGGCTTTACGTGTTGTTGCAGGGCGTGTTACAGGCCAGTACTACCGGGACAACATCTTGGCAGTCCATGTTGTGCCGTTCGCACGACGTCATGGCCGCCGTTTCATCTTCCAGGATGACAACAGAACATCACCACATTACACTACGTGTCTGGAGTTTGAGACTAGAAACACCGAACACCGTGGAAAAACACTCTATTTCACGGTGGAATCTCGGAGAATCGCTAGCGAAACGGCAGCTTGCCAAATCACCGCGAAATAGGGTGTTCCACGGTGAATTATAGTGTTTCGCGGTGGAACACGGTGAATCGCTCGAGTGCCGATATCATCCCGATGTAAGCATGTTGATGGAAAATGAAATTTATTTAAGTTGAATATAAGATATGTTAACCGTTGGCGAGGCAGCTACGGTCGTATTTTTTTTTATTTCTAACACACTGCACATGTATAACGTGGTGCCACACTGTACGCGTATGCAAACAATGAATAACTTACAACGTATCATTTCATCTTATTGGCTGCTTATTAACCGTTGGCGAGGCAGCTACGGTCGTATTTTTTTTTTATTTCTAACGCACTGCACATGTATAACGTGGTGCCACAATGTACGCGTATGCAAACAATGAATAACTTACAACGTATCATTTCATCTTATTGGCTGCTATCAAATCCATATTTATTCCAACGCACTGTACACATGCATACCGTCGATCAAAATGTATGCAACACTGAACAACTTAAAAAAATTTTAAACGTACCATTACATCTTCGTCTATAACTTAGATCTAATCCATCAATTATTGGCTGCTATCAAATCCAAACTTTAAATCATATACGATGAGCTTTTACGCATTACTTAATTACTCGCAGCCTCAGATAATCTAAATCAATTTTCCATACAGCACACGACACCACAAAGCAGTAAATCACTTTACGGTAAGTCACGTGGTCAGAAACGCGCCAAAATATTGGGACTATATTATTATTACGCTGTGTTATTTGGCGAAATTTCTTTTAGCAGATCTTGACTGTCACCGGTATATGATAATAATGCATTATGACGCATTTAAACGATATCAATGGCGGGCGATACACTGTGAGTATCACTAAAGTCACAGACCAATGTTTATGTTATTTTACAAACACTGTACATTTTCATGCACACAACCAAGTAATGTTCTTACGGGATTTTGCGCAGCCGTAGAATAATCTCCGCTGTGACAATATACATCTACTTCGTATGGCCCAATCTATTTCGGTGGAAGCGGATATTGAATAAAGCCATTTCACACACACATACGTGTACATGCCAAGCGCATGTCATATAGTTATACAATGTCCACGAGTATGTTAATTCTCGCCTTCACTCAATTATGATTTTCTCATTTTGAGTACACTTTCTGAATAATTCCATTCTTTTGTACGCATGCATGACCAATCGAACGAAACAAAAAGACTACTCAGACTAAACAAACAGACCGCTCGGACCAAAAATAAATTGTTGTTTTAAAAATTGCGTTTGTATTAATATGACCACTCGAATCAATAATAAAATGTTGTTTTAATTGTTGTTTTAATCGTTCGATAATTGTGTTTGTTTTAATATGCATCTGTTTTCTTTGAAATATAAAGTTTTATGTACTTACCCGTCGTATTTTTTCATTATGAAGCACATCAAAGAAAATCAGTTAAAACAACGATAACTGATCGAGTAGTGATTAATTCGTATGTATCGGTACTGGACTGCTCGAACCAATAATAAAGTGTTGTTTTAATAATTGATAATTGTGTTTGTTTTAATATGCATCTGTTTTCTTTGAAATAATAAAGCCTTATGCATTTACCCGCGGTATTGTTTCATCATAGAGAATATCAAAGAAAAACAATTAAATTGTTGATGTAATAAAGATAGATATTTGGTAATATGTACTTACCGGCAGCGGATATTCTTAAGTTATGTATATACTCACCTATAAATTATTCGCATCTTTGTATTGTGATTTAATCATAAAAACCATATTATCTGTATTATATTTTTAAAATGATTAAGTCAAGTCTTATAATGTAATTTAATTGGAACGAACGGTCCTTTCGGTTGGTCAGAGTAGAAAAGATAAATATGGGTCCGATATTATGCAATATCTATGCAGGTTCAATCACGAGACCTGGGTGCTCACCGTCTAGTATAACTTTACAGCTTCTGATATCCTGAGTTCAAACGTAAACATATACATGAATGTATAATCTTATAGATTGCAATATGCAGTAGGAAATCGGGATGTTGGACGTACAAAAGAATGGAATCATTCAGAAAGTGTACTAAAAATAAGCAAATTATAACAGCGTGAAGACGAGAATTAACATACTCGTGGACATTGTATAAATATATGACATGCGCTTGGAATGTACACGTATGTGTGTGTGAAATGGCATTATTCAATGTCCGCTTACACAGAAATTAATTGGGCGACATAAAGTAGATGTATATTGTCACAGCGGAGATTTTCCGCATAGTAACATAGCGTAAAAAAATATAGTCCCATTCGGAGTGATTTATGGCGCGGAGTGATTTATGTATGATTGTTTTAGATTGATTGAAGCTGCGTGTAACGGTACAATAATGTGTAAAAGCTCATCGTATATAATTTAAAGTTTGGATTTGATAGCAGCCAATAATTGATGCATTACATCTAAGTTACAGACGAAGATGTAATGATACGTTTAAAACATTGTAAGTTGTTCATTGTTGCGTGCATTTTGGCCGACGTTATGCATGTCCGCGCGTTAGGAAAAAAATTCCTAACCGATACAGAATGCCGGTAAATGTCTCCCCGAGATTACCTAACTCATTTGTTATTCAAACCGGCCTGTACTTTACACATATACATGTATATGTACACGTTTTCCCGGGAGCATTACTATATTATAACTCCTTCAATTTACAAATGTATTATAGACAATATTAGTTCGACCCTAGCTTAAGGTAGGCTCGCAAATTCCTTGCGGGAAGCACGGCAAAACACGATGTACTTTTATCGAAACACGGTGAATTCCTAGAGAAACACGGTGAATTCCTAGAGAAACACGGCGAATCTTAGAGAAAAATCGCCGCGGAATTAAGCGAAATTTCACCGTGAAATCTAAGAGAATTCGGAGTGTTTTTTTTCGCCGTGTCGGCGCGATTCCGGTCTCAAAAATTTGGTAGGAACTGTACTTTGGCCAGCACTGAGTCCCGACCTCTCCCCCATCGAGCATGTCTGGGGCATGCTTGGACAGAGGTTACGTCAACGTCAACAACGTCCTGCCAATGTCCAAGAACTTGCTGCTGCGTTGCAACAGGAATGGGACAATCTGGACCAAAATGACCTTAGACGTCTCATTAGGAGTATGCCACGTCGGATCAATGCTTCTTTGGCAAACAGAGGAGGATTTACCCGTTACTGACTTTGTTGTGATGCTGTGGTGACTTTGCTGTTTGACCCTGGGTATCATTTTACCCTTATAATGGTCAGTCTGTGCCTTACTTAGTCTAACGATCATTTGGAATAAATCGATGAATGTGAACTTCATTTCATTTTGTCATTTGTTTCTTCGTCAGTTTCATTAGGTGACTTTAATAACACTTAAAAATCAAATATCCCCTACTTTTTTTGAATAGTATATTCAATTATACTATAAATCTAGGTTTCTATATTCATATATACCTTGATTTTCCTTTGGTTCCATAAAGCTACTTCTAACAGCTACAAATTCTAAACTTTTATTAATTTGTAATGTGTCTAAGATAGGTTTCCAATCATTGGCCCTGGAAAAAAATATAGATTAGAAATATACAATATCTTTGCAAACAATTCATGTGTTGCTTAAAAGCAAATTACAACGGATGGGTTTAATAGTTCACTTCCCATCCTACATAATAAAAGGTATCTCAAAAACTATACCCATAGAAAAACTTAACTTCTAGAAATATGGGAACAAAATCCAAACACAATCCAGTCAGAAACACACAAAATGGTCACTAAAGGAAATTTGTCTAGAAAATCACAAGTCTGTACAGTGACAAATCTCTTCCAAAAGTAAATCTATTATGTTCATATATTCGTACGGTAAGAGATTTTCAAATTTAGGGTCAAATAAATATAATATACAAAGACAAGGTGAGACACATCGTGCGGACTTACATGTACCATGTGATCAAAGTTCACTACCCTGCATTTCGTCAAACAGTCGCAACACTCACTAGTTCTGACTTTTAGGTCCCTATGAACAAAAAACGACTATGCACAGCGCTCATATTCAACAAAATTTAAGTTTTGATGTAAACCCAACAACAAATGAGCTTACCTGATTCTATCTCCACTGATGTCAAGAACACCCTGAGATAGATGAGCTTTAACAGCTGATAACGGAGCGGAATCTTGAAGAGCACACAGATTATCATAATGACTTTCAAAATCATATGCACCACGCTGTCGTTCTTGCACACTTTGAATCATTTTGCAGGCTGTTTATCTCATATATGATAATACAAACTAAAAAAAAGAAATTCAAATCTTATTACCGGTACTTTTTAAGAATGAATATAGGCCTACATGTATCCAATTAATGCACAGTAACCAGGAGCCGCAGTGGCTCACTGATAGTTAGTATAGTTTGGCTCTAGGACCAAAATAATTTTGTGTTTTTAATGTGCCACTCTACAGATGATAATACATCATCATATTATGTAGTCAAATCACTTCAAATCGCAAATATATCAACCACCCAATTGGTATTACAAAACATTTAGATAGCGAGAGAGAGAAATGGGTTTAACGTCCACTCGACACAACTGGTTCATTTTGGGACATTCATATATGGTTCAATTTTATTTCAATAATTCGCTTACGGGTTTGGGTCTTTCAGAATCAGCAGTGGGAGCAAACTGGAGGACCCGGGAAAAAACCCACAAGGATGGACAGGCGACTGCTGTTACACAACATTAAGCAGCTGTGGTTTATAGCTGTCATACAATTAGTATATATATGTATGTGTTACACATGCATTATTTAAGTGGCCACAGACCGGAGACTGCTCTACAAGACAGAACGAGGGCATGTGACAATGGAAGCAGACGTGAATTTGGACGCTGGTCATTATGACAACAAACTGATGTTATGTTCCTGTGTGCTGTATTGGTTGTAGACTTATACATGTAGATGTATTTGTAATGTTCGTTCCTGTACTGTTATAATAAAGAAGTCCAATCCACGGTTATTATCTGATTATGTTACACTGCACTCCTTGTCACGTACAACCAGGGAATGGAAACCCCATTAGTTGACTCAATGAGACCTCATGATACAGACATATTCAGACATACAACCCACCCCACCCCTGGTACAGATTTTTTTGAAACTCTCCGTTTTCTTCTGATATTCAACTTTCGCAGCAGATTTCTGTTCACGTGAAAATTAAAAGGAGGAAAGATGTCTTCTGGCAATGAAACATTTGCTTCCTGAAAACTACAAATCACGGATATGGGAACATTTCGGATTACTGTAGCCTACTTACAACTACATGTACTTGAGATCTCAATTAGTCATTTTGAAAGACATACTGTACCAATCACAAACAGAATTTGAATTTAATTGTGTTTAGATATTTCTGTTTTTTTTTAATTATCAACGACAATGAAAGACAGGTCATCAATGGTATCAGATAATGAGATATTGATATGGTCTCATAAATAAATTTAGCTACGAGAACGTAACTAAAAACGTTGAGATATACTGATGTGCTTGGTTTTAGCTACATGTACGATTGAATGCCTTTAGTTCCAACTAGCAAACTCAATTTCTTTATTAATGCATGTACCATCTTTAAAATAAGTTACATGTAATTTTATACTATTAGTACTTATTACACATACACAGCCCAATCTACTGAAACAACATTCATTTATCAGCAAATATTGACAATAAAGTAAATCTAGCGTTGTTAAAATAGCGTTGTTAAAGGCTGAATACCACTCTAGTTGTAAGTGAATAATATGTCCCCATCCTTATTCTGGTCAACAAATTGTATTATTTTACAATATTCCAATTAATTGATGATACAAATTTCATCTTAACACACCTAATTTAAAAAATGGGAAAAATTCAACTAAATGATTTTGAAAAGCCTAAAGTAAAGCTTTTCAAATGTGGCATGGATTCTAAAATATTTTCGAACCCTCTGGACAAGTAAAATAGGATGTAATGGATAATTTACACAACAGGTAGGACACTTAAACATCAAGATAAAAAATTTCATCTGTCAACCCTCCGTGTTTCCAGATGAAATTTCTCCCCATTTGGTTCCACGTTGCAAGTGCGATTGTGAATCAGAATCGCTCTTACATATGCAAAATTGACAATATTTTTCATCAGAACAAAGATTGATCATTGTTATTCATAATATTTCTGCCACACCCAATTACAATTAAGCATATAATCCTACCTGGAGCGGGTATAAATCATCGTATTTAAAATCGAGGCGGTAAGCCGTTACTAAGACTGCCATCTTTTTAGACCAGAGACGTCTAGGGCTGTCAACATGAAGGCGGGGGCTAAATATAACGCTTTATAAAAGCCAATCAAAAACGTAATTGCATGTGGAAAAACGTAAACAAACTAAATGACATCCACGTGGATTTCAATGGCGGTGAATGTCGATCAAAAATATCGCTTCAGTAATCTAAATGCGAATATTTGGAGTTAGGCGATAGTTGTGCCACAACATTGGCCTATGTAAGTTTAATTAGTGATAATACATGTAGTATTAACTCATCTTATTTTAAAGATGTTATATGCATTAATAAATCAATTGAATTTGCAACTTGGAACTAAAGGCCTCAAATCGTAGCTAAAAACCAACACATCAGTATATCTCAATGTTTTTAGCTATGTTCTCGTAGCTATTAAACATCTAGTACTTAGAATAAGGCTATTATTTTAATTATTTTCTGGAGCTGCCAAGCCATCAAGAGTGTCATTGTACCTTTAAAATAACATAAATTTAAATGTCGGAAAACAGCAATCTACATATCGTTATGATTTAAAAAGAGGGGATTTGTACCGGTGTCTAGTAGGATTCTCTGCTTAATTGTATTGTAGTTGGATGTGGCAGAAATGTTAAATAACAATAAATAATCAATCGTTACTTGTTTTGATGAAAAATATTGTCAATTTTGCTTACTTTTAGCGGGTGTGATTCACGTTCGGCTTTGCTATGTGGAACTAAATAGGACCATCTCTTATATGGAAACATGGGGGGTTGAATAAAGATGAGGTTTGTTAAAATAAAGGAAATTTAGAAATTAGATCTACATAAATAATCAATGTACTCTTTTTTGTACAGTAGTCAGCCACTATTGCAAGCATTTTCCTTCTTTTTGTTAATATGTTTTGAGCAGATGTTGTTTTAGAAGATTAAGAGTGTTCTAAAACTGTTACTAGGCCCTAATTGACAAGATAAAGGAAACGTGATTTCGTGTTGTGACATGTGAACGTAATAATGTTGATTGATTTGCTGGTACAGTGATTTAATTTGTAAACAAAGGTAAATGGCTGCAAGCGGATAATGCTTTAAATCCATACTGACGACAAATCGTTTAATCTGTTAATTACTTACATTTTAATCAAATTAATACTAGAAATTGGGAACATTAATAAGGTAAAAACAAGATAAAATCACCGGTGTTGAGCATTCGAACGTATCAACTCTGGCGCCATCTTTTTAACCTATCCCAGAATTCAACAACATTCATTTAGTCATTTCCGGTTAGAATAGAAACCACCAGAAAATTCTGAACAGCACAAGGTCTGGGTATAAATGTTAAGTGTACCATAGAAGTATTTTCTAGATTTTAAGACTTCAGTATTAAATCAATTGTCTAACTAACAGAGTTTAGAAATCTAAACTGACTGGAGTTCAAAGTACTCTGAAAAAGAAAGAGAAGGTAAGTGGTAGTCCACCATCACGAGTCAGTTTCCTCAGCCTTTCAGCAGGTCACCAATCAAATGAAAAGGCCTACATGAGTACATGTGGGGGTTAAGGTTTGTGGTAATATTCCATAGATCAGAATTTAAATAGAAGGATTTTATCATGTACATCAGGTCTATAATATGTATTGTAATTAAACTTCAGCTAGCAGAAAATTTATGATATTTTAAAGAAGATTGCAAAAATGATATTATATTTTCAGGAAGGATGACAAATCACAATTTCACTTTCTGCCGTTTCTGGTACTAGAAGTTAGGAAGTGGCTAAACGACCGGCTTCGGTTCCTTAAGAAAATTTACTACGAAACAGGATATTGTCTCAGATTAGCCAATTTTATCACGTGGTTATTCTATCGTGATAGGTTCCCAACACTTCTCCACTACAAAACCGGATATTCGACCAACCCTAACTGTAACCCGTGTATCTCTTCGCCAATATGTCACTATACTCTTAAATTTGAATTGTTTCATCGCTCTAAAAGTGAATTAAGAGTCGTAAATTCCGCACCAACAAGGATGCCTGTAGAGGCCGCCATATTGGAAAAGACTGCTAATAGTTATAATCATGTTTCGTAGTAAATCTTCGCCAGGAACTGAATCCAGTTGATTATCCACTTGCTAGAAGTTATATGAATATGTACCTTACTAAACTACAAACTAGACAATCTAGATGTTCTGTTTGTAAAAATAATAAAATATGCTTATTCACCATCCATTTATCATCACAAAATTTTCGGAGCTCAAACTACATTTTTTAGACCTTTGGCTTGGCGTTCGTTGTCTAAAACTACTCGTTCAGATTCAGATGACCTGAAAAACTGATGTTTCCTGACTCAGTACACACATTGGCGTGCGCGTAAAAGAACCATTGACACAGGGATCGTAAATCAAGCCAACGTCTTACTTAATGAGCCACCATAGCTTCTGAAACCAAATCTATGCATTTATTAGGTTAACCAATCAAGGTTATGGATACATTGCCATCTTTGCCTGCATATTGTCTATCATATTCATTAACAATATAAATGTTATAAACAAGCCATTCCCTGTAAAAATGACTCCCTCCTCAATGTTCAGTGTTACCGGTATAGAAAACGATTATTATTATATTATTATTAATAAAATATGGTGAGAAACACTAGTAACTTCTTAGTGCCTTAACCCCCAATTCCACCACATTTTCACTGTGTTAAGTGGGTTCAGTTTAAAAAAAAAACCCAGTCATTAGGAATGAATTGTATCTTGAATGAAAAATGTATTCCAGTCTCCAGTATGATTGATAATTCAATGTACGTGCCCCCCCCCCCCCAATTGTTTCAATTTGATACATTATCATTATATTATTGTTTTATTTATCTATTTTTCAGATAATAAATACAAGGTTAAAACTACAACTAGTGAAGGAAGATGGTAAAGGAAACTAAGTTCTATGACATATTAGGTGTAAAACCTAATGCCACTGATAGTGAGATTAAAAAAGCATACAGAAAACTTGCTTTGAAATATCATCCTGATAAAAACCCTAGTGAGGGAGATAAGGTGAGAAGGTAACTCTTATTACAGAGCGCATAGGGTTAGACACCATCAAAATTCGATACTGGGTTGAGATCACCCAGCGCAATATTTATGGAAACGCAGTTTGACTCCCAGTCCCATTAAACAAGATGAACTCAGACACTATTCTATGGAATACTAGTATAGAAATGTGTTTTTTTGTATTTCAAGTTCATTTACTAAATGCTATTGAAAGAGTTTGATCAAACTTGTTTCTCTAGAAAGACATTTGTTAAAGGCAAGCGTTGATAAACATACTAACTACATGTAGATACAACTTTACATTGATAGAAATGGACCCTTATGTACTGTGCGTCACTGTTAGTGTTTCATCATTTATGTCTTACATTTTTTTTTTTTTTTTAGTTTAAACAAATAAGCCAGGCTTATGAAGTTTTATCTGATGCTAAAAAGCGTGAAATTTATGATCGTGGTGGAGAAGAAGCGATAAAAGGTGGCGATGCCGGTGGAGGAGGATTCCACTCCCCCATGGATATATTTGACATGTTTTTTGGTGGTGGAGGTAGAAGTCGTGGTCCAGCTAAGGGTAAAGATGTGATACATCAGATGAAAGTTTCATTAGAAGATTTATATAATGGTACAGCCAGAAAATTGGCAGTACAGAAAAATGTAATCTGTTCAAATTGTGAAGGTAGGTAAACATTACATGTGTTGTGTATAATAAGCAGACTGTAATAAAGGGTTGCTTGAAAACGACAATAAAATTAGGTCTTGTTTCTCGGAAGATAAAATCCAAATGTTAGTAGGTACTTAAATTTTGATTGGTTAAGTACTAAAATCAATCTAATATTATCCAATCAGATTACTAAAATTTGGATTTTATCTCAGCCAAAATTTCGTGAAACATGCCCCGGATTAAATACAGTAATTGGTTATCAGTTGTAATTAGTTTGTTATAAATGCTTCCCTGAAAATTATAGATGTACGTAATAAAGTTATGGACTGCTCCGTCGACTTAGATTCTATGGAGTTTGTGTTTTGTTGCCTTTAATGTTAAAGTAATAAATTGATGAATATAAAAATCTGTAAAGCTCCCTACGGTTCAACGTATTTAACTTAATATCACAACTTTGTTTCTGACGTGGTTTCCTCTTGTTAGTTGTGTAGGACGGAGGGCCTGAATAAGGACAACTGTCTAGTCCTTTGGATAGGATAAAAAAAACCTGAGATCCCTTATCAATTTGTTTTCCGTTAAAGAGTAAGGTTGCAACGATATCAAATTCTGATATCGCCATTAATCATGATAACTGCTTTTGGAATTATCGCGATAAATAAAAGTCTACGATTATCAATTTTATCACGATAATTCTCTTTATCGTACAGTACTAACTTAACATTGAAATAAACATAATATTTTCAGTCTTGTTAACCGGGGATTCGCCGCACCGTTGCTACGGTACACCGATGTCGCGTGCGGCTTTGTTTACAAAATGTGTTTCGGGAACTTTCTCTCACCGATTTTTATTGTATAATTTTACAAGTAGTAATTAAACTATTATTTCGAATTCGATCCGGCCCCCGCACCGGTGAAAATGAACTTTGGATTTATTGCACCGACCACCGCCCATAAAAATCCTAAAATACCGGGGATTGCGATTATTCAACTTTGGCCGATACGATATCACTTGAAAAAAAATAATCGCGATAACGCGGCATCCCCGGGGTATCGCTGCAACCTTATTAAAGAGTAGGCCATAATGCCACTGCCTGGGTAATATTTCCCTTCTGTCTATAACTGCAGGTCGTACCCAACCCCTCCCACTCACCCATTAATTTACTACCTTTTGACTTTTAGATACAGATCCGTATTAATCCATATTAAACATGCATTATGCAAGAGCAAAATCTGCTTATTACAAGTCTTTCTTTGGGCCTGAAATGTTATCTAAATTATCAATTAGACATTAATTAACTTATCCAGACCATCATAAACTCTCGATGTCAAGGCTAGCCTTCGATGTTGGCTGCATTAGATTCCTATATGCAGCTTAACAGCCATTGATAATTAAATCAAATAAGTGGATAATTGAGACTATGCTGTTTATATTAAAGATTTTAGTAATGATGACCGAAGCTATGCAAAATTTTCAGCCGCTGTTCACGGCTCATAGTGGATCAATTTGACTGAAAGTGAGAAGTGCCATCTCTTTATCTTATCTCCCATAATGTATCTTTAACTAACTGGCCTTTGATGTATTATACTGTTGTTATATCTCTTAAACTATGTGTCCAGGTCGTGGTGGTAAAGAAGGAGCTGTTGGTAAATGTGGTAATTGTAGAGGTACTGGTATGTGTGTTCGTATTCACCAGTTAGCACCTGGTATGGTACAACAAGTCCAGTGTGTATGTAATGAGTGTCATGGACAAGGCGAGAAAATAAATCCTAAAGATCGCTGTAAAAATTGTTTGGGTAAAAAAGTTATTAAGGAAAGGAAAATTCTCGAAGTGCATGTAGATAAAGGTAAGTAGTAATTTGTTTTTTGTTTATTAATGTTGTTGGTAAGAAATCCCAAATTTTTGATTTTGTAATAATTCCTCACAGGATTTTCTATTACCAATTAAATGGCATGTTCATTCAAGATACAGACCTTGTAGAGATATGTCTTTAGTTTTTAGACAAAAAAGAAATGGGTTGAGAGAATGATAGCTCAGTGGGTAAGGCTCACTAACCCAGGAGGTCTTTTGTTTGAATGCAGTGTTGGCCTAGAAAGTGCCTGTTGTGAGGGGGGGGGGGGTAGTTGTTTGTATCGTTTAAAAATATAAAAAACATCCCATGTGCAATCCTGGAAATATGGCACCGGTCTCTGACATCAAAGACTTTTTCAGGCACAGATTTATTAAGATATTATTAATATCAGATTTGTCCTAAATAAAAATATTTTCTATGAATAGGTATGCGAGATGAACAACAAATCCGTTTTTCTGGTGAAGGGGATCAAGAACCGGGGCTTGAACCAGGTGATATCATTATAGTACTGGATGAAAAAGAGCATCCTGTGTTTAAAAGAAGAGGAACGGATCTTAAAATGGAAATGGAATTAGAATTAGTAGAAGCCCTTTGTGGATTTAGTAAATCTATACAAACTTTAGATGATAGGACATTAATTATCTCAACTTTACCAGGTAGGCATTTATTCTGGGTTGTCACACTAGGCAACCATTGCCACTTATAAATATAGGCCTTTTACTAATCAAAATGTTTGTCATTTAGTCACTAATGCATACATGTAATGATATGTGCAGAAATTAGTGAGAAATTGTACAGTAGTCATTAATTAGCAGGTGTGAAACTCGCAATAAAAGATGACACTTCTGGTGTGAAAGTATGACTATTTGTAATATACACAACTACTGAATACACAACTACTAGTGATGTTATATCACTTATTAGTCCCAGTCTTAACACCATAGTAACTAACAACTACTTATTGACTGTTTTATGCTTACCATTTTAACTTGCTTGTTAACCTCATGCAAAAGTAATGACCTTGGGTGTGTTTATGGCAATTGCCAAGTTGCGAGAATTAAACAAATCTAGCTTTGGTCAAACCAGATACAGATAATGAGTCTGTTTTGGTTTTAAATAAGTGAGAAACAAGCAAAAGATTCTGAATGAGGAAGTGTAATTTTAATATATATATGTATGTTCATGAAACAGAATTTGGAACGTATACAAGATTTGTCTCCCTTGCAACATTTGGACAAGAATCCTTTTACTTTCAGCCATCTTGGGGTTTGATGACTGACTGATTAGCATGTGTGTGTTGTATCATAAGGTCCGTCATTGAGTTAATTGGAGTGGTTTCGATTCCCCGGTTGTATGTGACAAGGAGAAGGGTCGTCTGTCAAACCTAGTGAGTTTTCTCCGGGTCCTACGGTTTCCTCCCACAGGTAAAGAGCCCCACGCGCAAGCGATTTATTGAAATAAAAATTTAACCATATGTTAGTCCCAAAATGGCCTAGTTGGTGTTGGATGGCAGTTAAACCTCATTTCTCTCTCGCCTTTTCAGCCATTTTTCATAATCAGACAAATATTGATATTTTAATTCTACTTAAAAAAAATTTGTTTACAGGGGAGGTGGTAAAGAATGGTGATATAAAATGTGTGTTGAAAGAAGGTATGCCCGTTTATAAAGACCCTTTTGAAAAGGGCAGACTTGTTATTATTTTCAATGTGAATTTCCCACCAAATCATTTCTTACCGAAAGAGAAAGTGAAATCTCTGGAAAGATTACTACCACCAAGACAAGAAAGTATAATTCCTGATGGAGGTGAAGAGTGTACGTTAATGGACTATGATCCTTCAGCCTCGGGAAGGAGGCGCGGAAACGAAGCGTATGATTCCGATGACGAAAATCCGGGAGGCCAAAGAGTCCAGTGTGCATCGCATTAATGGACATTTTATGTTAGGTATTCTCTGCCTTGATTTTCAAGGAAAAAAAAAGACTTTCATGTAAACATTTAAATCATTTCATGATATATTATCTCATGGTTAATAATGGCAGGTATTGTCCACAAAATGTTTTAACTGCAACTATGTTTGCAACGATCTGATGATATAAACAGGTTGAGTAAATAATGACTTCCTGTCACGTGACCTGTGTATCTGTTGTAGTTGTCATATGATTTTGTTAGAAAACAAATTTGAGAAAATCAAACAAATTTCAGTTGAAAAAACATTTGAAACTGGACAGAAAGGCAGAGTATTTATATAACCAAGACATGTTTAAAATTATAGAATCGTCGATTGAATTTATTTTCAATCGAGCAACTTTGTCATAATTTTAGCCCTTGGATTTAAAACATGCATTTATTTCATTAAAAACATTGTGTCCTCATCACGAAAATGAAGGCTAAGACTATTAAAATTTGTTTTGGTTTGCTTTAGTTGTTAAATCGAAAAATGAAGCGATTTCAACCTTCTTGTTCATATCATAAACACAAGGACTTAAAACTTAGTTTGCTGTCACAGACAACCATTCTGAGAAATAAACAAACAAACCTTCACTTAAACTCAAGGAAATGTGTAATACCATATACTATCTCCATGTAAATTTCAACTTTGTCATATTTTTTTTTCCTAAGCTATGAATGATCTTGTTTTTAGTGAAAATGTTTATAATATATAATAGGCTTATTATAGTTACAGGTGTGACTGGCGTATGCATATTTAAACTTCTTTTTTTTTTTTGTAATGTTTTTTGCTGTAACTGGACTAAGCATGTCACCAAATGAGTACACTTTGTAAGTTACAACTACTCTATTTTTCAACAAAGAGAAGCTTAACCTCTGTGATCCTAATATCTTATATTTATGACATAATGAACATTTTAAAATCACTACATGACTCCTGTAGTCTATTGACATAATGGTTTTGAGCACCATTTGTAATGACCAAAGAAAAACATATCCCAGAAGACCATGATGAAGTAATTGAAAAAGTATGATTTCCCCCCCCCCCCACACACACAAAAAATCCTGTAGAATGGACTAAGTAGGCTCAAATAACTACCATTTAATTTTGGCTATTTCCACATTTCGACGAATAGGACATACATCATTTTATGTATACACTCCTATTACATTAATGTGCATTTTCAGAACCATTTTTCGTCAATATTAAGGTTCCCAAAAGAATAGAGCTATACCCCCTTTAAGTTGAAATATTTGTTGATTTATATGTTAAGGACAAGGTAAAGATAATTAAGTACATTGTATACATTTACATTACATACCAGCACATACAAGATAAGTTTACATACATCTAATACAGGATCTGACCAGATTCTGCAATTCCTGAAGATTCATTGACAGGCCTGCAAATAAGGAATCTGGCACAATTCTGGGGTTATCAGACACCCAATATGTCTTATTTTCTGTGGGTTTTTTTTTTAACATCAGAATGGAAGCCTGGCACAATGTTTTTTAAATGGAGTACTGGTTCAGCAATGCTTGACATCTTTACATGATTTCCAAGCCTGTTTATCCACTATTATTTGAAATGTTTTAAGCGTTCCCTTATGTTTGGCCATTCAAAAATGATAGTATTTGTTGACAAATTAACACGAAACGTTATTACTTGTTATTAATTTTGGTGTCACCTGTTGGGTTCTCAACAATTTAGACCCCCATTTGTTTGTAACTTGCCTTGTATCAGAATTGTTTGTATTTTGGTTTTATTCTATGATTAGTTGAGCAACTTGTGATCAAAATCATTTGACATTCATTCAAACATAAAGTTTCCAACATGGTCTTCATATTTTAAAATACAACCTTAGCAGGGAGCATTTTCTGAATCCCAGAAAGAAATCTGTTGTAAAGTCTACCATCGTCAATTAAGGGATTAAGATTGTTAATTCCCCTTGCTAACTAGACAATTGTGTCTTTCGTCACCGCCCATCCCCTTTTTTCAACCTCTTTGACAATGAAAGCTGTCATCACCACCATCCCATCCACCCTTTTCTTCAGCAATTGATATTATTCCACTGTAAAAAAGAAGTTATAATTGACGATAGATAAACTAGAAAGCTACATAGATCAAGAGTAGAGAATTTATTTCACCAAATAGATTTTAACCTTCTTTTAACGACCAACAAATATATGTTTACTTGCAACATATATAAATGTAGAAAAATAAAGTATACCTTGCTTACTCATTTCACAACATTATTTACTTTTTTGTCATGAACTGTTGTATGTTGAGTCATTGATAATTTATTTTGTAAAGTGTTGAATAAAATGTGATAGTGTAATAATGTTATGTTCTGTTAGTTGTTTAGGTCCCCAGTTTGACCCCAATGATGGCCAAGTAAGTAACCCCGTATTTTCCATGCTGTAGGATGGGGGGGGGGCCTGGCGAGGAACATCTGTTCATTCAGATTGGACCAAATCAATGTCCTGTGCAATCATTGGCAAAAATTTCCTTCATAGAACATAATGGCATGCTGATACCATTTAGACCTGGCTGGTGCAGACAAATTGGAGATAAGCCCCATTTCATTTATTTATGACTTTGATGATGTTTGATCTATATGGGGAGTTAAAATTATGGTACAACACCCACTGTCAAAGTATTCTAGGTTTCCATCTATTTCATGAGGCTGGGTTTGGTCAAAGGTCAGGAGATGTGACCAGACCAAGACCTAGCCCATCTTCAATTGAAGGCTTGATCTCACCTTAACTACATACATCTTATCAAGCCCTTCATGTAATACCCTGTATATTTCGCCACTAAGTTCGATTGTCACAAGCCCAGCTTGGGAACCTATCAGATTCATCGGTCGTCGTGAATACCAAGTCTCGTGCTTTATAGCGAGTTGCAAAGTACAGAGATCGATCAATGTCACAGTTGCTGTTTTCCCACAAGTTTCTCAATTTAAAAAACCCTGTTTGTTTATAGTGTGTTTGGTGCCACAAACTCTGATTGGACAATGCTAATTAGTCACTTGTAAAAACAACTCGCGCAAAGTTCAGGGAATTGCTTAGTATTCAGGCAACGGAGAGATGTTGTATAACTCGCGAACGTTGCTTAAGGAACATGGACCTAGCCCTAATCCTTATCCTAACCCATAATCTTCTCGACAATCATGTGTCCTAACCATACTTACATCTCCGCGATCTAGCTGTTTGCAGGGTAAATTTGTTGAGAAAATTTAATGAATCAGTAATTTTAAGTGTATATTAAAGTACTCCTTGCAATCCCAAATTTATCTCCCGACTGATTATAATATATAGGTGGTAGAATCTTAGTTTCAATTTCTGTGTTTAAGTCAAACTAAATTTTTAAAAATACCTTCAAAATATTTCAGTTTCGTCGTCTGCAGTTATCTGCTTTACACCAGTTTGATAACAAATTAAATCTTTCCACAGGATACTTGGTTTTATCAATCAAATTTTATAGAAATCCAATAGGGCCTACCACAAAGCTACGAGAACGTAGCTAAAAACGTTGAGATATACTGATACACGGGGGGTTGAGACATGAGATTTGTTATCTAAATACCACAAATATTCATGTTTGAAGTCTGATAAGTGAAGTTTATTGTTTGAGTGAGGTAAACAAACATACATGAATTTCAATTTGGGAAATCCCCTTAGAAAATAGAGCCGGTCAATCCCGTCTGGTATGACATGCTCGTGTTCACTTAGTAGTTACAAAAACTAAGATCGGGCATTGGGGTGTTAAGCAAAATGTGAATGATTTCACCTTGAACTCAACGAGTGAGAGTATAAGTAATAATCACACTCACGGTCAACATGACCCAGCTTGTTTAACCAGCTGAAGCGTGTCTAATATATATTATCACTAGAACATTCAATTTGATCACCTGGCCACTTCTATCACTGAACGAGATGAGTTAATTTTAGGTTTCATAGCTATAGTCCTTCTGCATATGAAATGCTAAAACTATTTTTTTAATATTAAAAAAATACATAAATACACTGGAAGTATACCCGGATAACAAGTATTTCCCACTTTGAGTAAATGGGTATAAAATAGTACGCGTACAGGGGCGGATCCTGGATTTTCAGAAAGGGGGGGGGGGCGTGCTGCACCCACTTGGGAGTGCGAAGCCCGGCCCGTGATTTTTGAGTGGTCTAAAATGCCCACAAGGACTGATTTCATACTAGTACTGTAAATTACAATTTCCAACTTAACTAAACTGTTTTTGTTCTCCTTTCCCGTGAGAATATATGGAGCTAAAAATTGTTCGCCTCCGCAGAAAAAATAGAGGGGGCGTGCGCCGGGTGCGCCCCCCTCTGTATCCGCGCCTGGCGTAGGCGTAAAATGAGTAAACGGTCCCAATGCTGGGTTCGATCTATTTGATCAGGCAACCTTCAAGTCTTGTGGCCAAAGATCCCGAGATGTAAACAACGGAAGCGCTAAATCCAAACCTAACCTTAACCCTGAACCTAGCTTTAATGCTTACCCCAACCTACAATCTCACAAACAAGCACGTGCCCTAAACCTTGTTTACATCTCAGCGACCTTGACTAAAATTGAGTTTTGTATTACTACGCCCGATGTAAAGCTATCGAGGTCGCGAACGTAAAGGTCACTCACTGGTCAGTCATCTTCAGCAGAGTTAAAATCAAGCTATCGTATAGATTGACATCTACAGTGTATTTGTGCCTGTATTCTGGGCCCATAGATCGTACGGCGTGCATAAAAAAGTTGGCCAAGGTGGGTTGTTCCGATGTGTTTGGTTGCAATTTAGATTAGTGCTGTCATAGAAGAATAAACGAAATGTTGCAAGAGATAACGACGTACATGGCAGACCCGTCATACAGAACACAAATAAGTTTGGTAACATTTGTGCTGACATTGATTTGTGCTAAGATTATATTGGATTTAGTTAGAAAGAATAACCTCCCACCTGGACCAATAGGCGTGCCTGTTTTAGGCTATCTACCTTTTTTCGGTACTCACCCGCATCTCACCTTTAATAAACTAAGAGAGAAATATGGCGACATCTTCAGCATCAAAATGGGCAGTTTTCCAGCCGTTGTAATCAATGGCAAGGCGTTAATTAAAGAGACTTTGGTTACTAGAGGAGATGATTTTTCAGGCAGGCCAAATTTCTACCTCGCCTCCCTATTTGGAGAACATACGCTAACTTTTGGACGTTTTTCAGAGAGTAGTATACTGCACAAGAAGATGGCATACAACTGCTTGTATGTCTTTGCCAATTCCCGGAGAAACCCCACCGAAGACATGATTTACGAGGAAGCAAAGATAACAGTTTCAGAATTTAATAATATGGGCGGGAAACCTTTTTGCCCAACGAAATTTCTCTATGTTAGTGTTGGAAGTATAATTTTTCAAATCTGTTTTGGGAAGCATACAAATATTCGTGAAGAAGATGAAACTTTTAAAACATTTCTCAAAAATAACAGTGAATTTATACAATTTGCTGCATCTGGAAATCCTGTTGAGGTTATGCCATGGTTGAGATACGTTATGCCATGGAAAGTCTCAACTATGATCAAAATTGACGAACAAGTTAGGGAAATCAGAAGTCAGAAAGTTGAAGAAAGCCTGAAGACCTACACACCGTCTAACCTGAGGCATGTCGCAGATGGCTTGATTGCTGCCGTTAAAGAAGCCGAAGCTGACCCCACATCCGATTTTACAGCTGAAAGAATTTACTCGACTTTGGATGACCTCTTGGGTGCTGGATTCGAAACAGTATCGAATACTTTGAATTGGGCCCTGCTATTGCTCACAGCGCACCCAGAAGTTCAACGAATGGTCCATGAGGAAATTGACGATGTGTTAGGACAACGACAACCAAAATTGGAAGATAAAGCTGAAATGCACTACTGCATGGCAACAATTAACGAAATCCTACGGTTTTCAAATATAGCGCCACTTTCCCTGCCTCATGCAGCTACCAAGGATACTGAGCTGAACGGTTATATCATTCCAAAAGATACTGTCGTCTTCCCAAACATGTACTCAATCAGCCACGATGAAAAGCTGTGGGGTGATCCTTTTAATTTTAGGCCAGAAAGATTTCTTGATACTGAAGGAAAGCTGGATAATAACACCACAGACAAATTCACAGCGTTTTCAATGGGTAGACGTAAATGTGTTGGCGAGTTTTTGGCGCGCATGGAACTGTTTCTATTCTTCACAGGAATATTTCAGAATTGTGTTTTCACCAAGCCAGCTCATACCAAGGAATATTCTTTTGATAGCGTTTTCGGACTCACTCTCTCCCCAGTTCCATATGAAATTTGTGCTTCAATGAGGGAATAGACCCAGTTTTCGAACAAACTATGTGGTATCCTTAAAATATGAAGAATCATCATTTTGATAAGATAATAATACATATAAACCCAGTAATCTCTAGTGAATTTGTTGTCTTGTTTGTCAATATTAACATGAATTTAGTAGTTTTAATTTTATGATTTTCGTTTCTACAACAAAATCGAGAATTGCAATTTTCGTTTGGGATTGGGGATAGAGAGAGAGAGAAATGGGGTTTAACGATAACTCGACACAGACTATAGGTCATATGGTTTTGATTTTTATTTCAACAATATGCTTTCGCGTAGGGGTCTTTAGCAGTGGGAGGAAACCGGAGTGCCCAGAGAAAACCCACTAGGTTGTGATTGGGGATTGGCAAGGGGAAGTGTTGGGGGTAATAGTGTAGTTGACACCAAGCTGGCGACAATATGTGTATATATTTACGGTTATTACTCCTTTGCACAGATCGATATTTGTGAAGCGATCTTGCACAGATTGCATGCTGTTTTGCACATAAATTTGTTCCTCATTCGGTGACATGTACTTCGTATCTATAAGTGTTTTATTCTAACGTTTGGCACCCCTATCTCCAAGCCACATACGCTCACACCAGGGATCGAAATCACGACCGGCCAATGGTTCTATTAAAAGAAGGACACAGAATGCTGATGAATCGATCGCCCGGGGAGTTCTTGGTGTGGGCTGTGGCAGCAAATACAAAGCAAAAGTTGTATTTTCATATACCAACTTGAAACATCGACGCTAATTAGTTAATCAAAGAGGGTCAAAGGCCGCTTGTATCCATCTTCAAAAGAAGGCTTGATCTCGCCTTAACTACATACATCTTATCAAGCCCTTCACGTAATACCCCGCATATTTCGGCACTAAGTTTGATTGGGTCACAAGCACAGCTTGGGAGCCTATCGGATTCCCTCGTTAAAAATATCGGAGAATTATCGGAACACATTCATAGCAAAGAGACTTGCCACTGCCGGTTTATGTGCAAATAAACACATCTTTAGTTCCTAAAACTGCTTCAATTGTTTTTTTTTGGGGGGGGGGGAGGGTCCGTGAGTTTCTCAATGGAAAAAAAATTCAACGGCTGTAAACTTGTCTGTTTCTTTTTCTATGGAGGCCGCCATGTTCATTTACAGTGTGTTATGTACCACGACCTCTGATTGGACAATGCTAATTAATCACGTGTAAACACAATGGGTAAAACTCGCGGACGTTGCTTAAGGAACATGGCTTGTATCGAGACCCCCAACTACGACTGGTACTGGGGGCAATCGAAAGTATAAAAAAACGAAACAAAATATAGCTGTATTTTAATGAGAGTCCCACACAGGGATAATGTAACATTCTGCATCAAACTAAATATGAAAACACGACTATTCACCTATCTGTCTACAGGACAGTGTTATAATAATAGCGTAGAGCATGTTAGAAGACGAGATTGGGAGGGGATATAAGTTCATACTTAAAGTATATCTATGACTCAATACCACCCAAAGTCTTCAACATTGAAAACACGGACTATTAGTCAATTTAAGTCAACATTGATGATGGGATCTTACAGGGAAAAGATGGGCTTCTGATATCTAATAAGACAAAATCAACGATGTACCATTGGTACAAGAATCGTGTACCATAATGCATTTCATCACCATTTGTAACACAGGGACTGGAAAAACGAGGCTTGGCATTCCACAAGTCATACCAAACCGCGAGAGCATGCACAATAGACTGAAATAACCAGACACTTTAGATTTCTCGTCGATTGAGACTTCTGACGCATTTCGCCGAACACAACTGATTTGAAATTACAGTAAAACCAGAAACGATTGAATGTAAATCAGTTTATATACATTCATGTCAAATTATTATATGCGTTGCGACCCGTTTGTGTCAATTTCTAGGTCCAAAATATTAGTGATTTAGCTTCTTTAGATATATTTAGAATATCGCTGGAGTCCGTTCATCACCTCAGGCGCGGATCCAGAGGGGGGGTCCAGGGGGTCCGGATCCCCCCCTGCTCAGGCTTGAAAATCTTAAACTTAAATCTAAGAGATTTTATTGGCGATTTTTAGACCTGTAATTTTGGAATTTACCTTACGGAAATACGTCAGAATGTACCAAATTGAATCTATTTTACCCCCCCCCCTTAATTGGTTGAGCGCAATTAGTTAAGAAATTATCAAACCTCGACCCCCCCCCCCCCCTGCAAAAAATCCTGGATCCGCGCCTGCACCTATAGATATAACTTTTGAAATTTTGAAAAGGGGGACCACTTTGAGTAAGACGTCGGCTCTACTGGCCAGAAATTCTCAGTTCATCGTGATTTTCCGGCGTTGTTCTCCTTTTCAGTGCTGCAGCGCATTGTACGAAAAGTTGAGCTCCCGTGTACCCATATGCGTGCACGTAAAATAACGCTTGGCAGTTAAAATTCGATATAAGAGTACGCCGTACCGCCATTGTTTAGGCAAAATTGACCCCATAACACCCTGTATGGCGTATGCCCGTCTTCATTAGCCGAGTCGGAACAGAGCAGTAGGACGTTAAACCCCACGCTACCTCACCTTTAGTGCATTCAGCGGTGCTCCGAATATGACTGTTGATAGTTCATGCCGCTACATATAAAATAGTCGATGGTTCATACCGCAATATCATAAATTCCTTACAGTCACACTTGGCTTTCATAAGCGTAAGTTACGTAACTGCCCATCTGATAACACAACCGGTTTCAAGACTTACCATTAGAAGCTCTACCCAATTATACAATCATTTTATTTATTTAATCATCTATACCAATCAAAAATGTAGCGCTACAACCATGCGTGACGACAATATTGAGACCATTAACAAATATACTTTTCCCAAAAATACATGGGTATTTCGAATACCGTGTTAGTATTTCAGCAGAAACTATTGTGCCCTTTTCGGCAACACGACACACCTTTCTTCGGAATCTCATACTGCTACATGTTCCTGTCTTTAGTTCTCCTAGAAGAAAATTAAATTTTGGGAAAATAATCATAGAATAAATAGACAAACCAAGTTATCTGGGTTTCCGGAAATCAAAGCACCAGCAAGCACCCACACCCCCTCTGTCAATTTGCAAGAAAGGGGGAGCTGTATTGGATATGGGGTATCGACCCCAGTGTTTGCCGAGACAGTACCCCAGGGATTCCCCGACGTGGGTGCTGCACGCGGATGGTCTAGCAAAAGGAAAGCACTAGTACCGAGAATCCGTGTACTCGTTGAAGTGCACGCAAAATAACCCTTGACAGTAGGTTGAAGTGCCGCTGCCCGGGCAGAATTTCCCTCATCACCCTGCTTGGATGCTAAACCCCATTCCATTTCATTTCATTTACCACCAAGACCCCTTACTTGTCCCAGTTAATAAATTTTTATGGTGACCATGGGATTCATTATTACCTTCTATAACACACAGCTCAAAAATAGCTCGACAGCCTTTGTCGACGTAGATTCTTGCTCCACGTCTACCATAGCTGTCACCATGTATGCAGGGTGCTCTCGAAAGTTGTCTTCTGACTCTAATTGAAGTTACAGCAGCTGTCTCTTGGAGGAAACTCCTCTTGAACCTTCCATCGAAACTCTCCAATTTTACAAGTACGCCACATTTTCTGTTAAGAGCAACAGACTCTGTAAAAAAAACCATTAATTCGGGGCACTATTTAAGGTATCTGAAGCCTGGGTGAATAAGCCACGAGTATGAGTGCCTTCCATACACTAATTCGCACATCGGTGATATAGAGCGGAAACCAGTTTCATCCTATGAATGAATTATCCTCCTCGACCACAGATTCTATAGAGTCCAGTAGGCTTTGACGGCAATCTGTTCGTAACGGGACATTTGGTGACCCTTATGGAGGAAAGCCTTTCCATTTCGGCAACGTTCTTTTACGATTGGGCAACCATTTAAGCTTGAAGCGGCAAAGGTCGACGTGTTACTAGCCCGGCAGTAGGTCGACAAACCTGGAAATATAGTCCACCTAATGTTTTTTGATGGATTATATCTTCAGTATGTGTAGATTCAGAATCCGGACAATGCATTCTGGCACCCTTGGTGGGATAAAATTTGGGACAGATTCTCTCGGACTTCGGAATGAAAGTGATGTCTATAAGAACTTGACCCACTCAATACGCTGAATTTAAGTATTCCTCATAAAAGTCACGGCTAATTCCGCCAGGGGGCCAATAATTTTCCCTAAAATGATGTGTAATATATTAAAATATAGGTTTTCGTTGTCAATTACTTCACATACAAACATGTTCCGACCAAAAGGTATTCCGGGTTGGGCTCATATTCAAAATGGCGGCCATATTTGACAATACATCTTGAATATTTAAATTTCCCCACGGGTACCAGGGTGGCATCATCCTGATTCTGAATCTACACATATTGAAGATAAATATATAATCCACCAAAAACAACCCTGGCTACACTAGGCGAATCAGAGTCCATTATTAGCGTTTTGGCGCCATTTTAGGTCGGTCCCAAACTGCATTAGTTTGTTCGACGTTTTTGAACCGGACGGTTGGTGACTATGTAATGGCAGCCGAGTTTGGCGAACGTTATCTTTCAAGAATATACCGATCATCTAGCCCCCGACAATCTACTTCAAACCTTTTTCACAAGTCAATATTGAAAAAACCCGATTTAATGACTCTAAATGCTAAAATTAAAAGCATGCTATCTGAGACATAATTTGGTTCATTTTGTTACGGTGTGCCTATTCTTTTACCATTTTCAAAAGCGCATGATCTTCCTTTGAAATACCGTGTATTGCAATTGTACCCCTGTTTCTTTTTGTTACAAAGCAACGAATCACTACTTGAAGGGGTAGTATGTAAGATTGTAGCACAAATTAGAAATTTCCTCGATTCTGATTGGTCGAAAAGTGTGGTCGAATGGACAATAAACCCCCTCTGAATTATCAAGGCGAAAATCCTTAAATATTTGAGCAACAATATCAATAAACACGTTCCTGTTACGTATTTAGAGGGGGTTTATTGTCCATTTAACCATGCTTGAATTATCCATTAGAACAACTCGACGCTATCGCGTCTCGATTATCCATTTTAATCACTAAATTTCCGAACTGTTCTAATCTACTTAAAATCGGAGGCACTAAGAGTTGATTAAAGTCTTGTCATGTTAATTTATGTCTAATTAATAATTTACATAACACTTTTAAGGCCTAATGAAAAACCCGCAATAGGCAAGCTCAGCTTTTGTATAATGTCTTGTCTAATATACTAAATGTTTCCTGCTTTTGACTAATCAGGGCGTGAAGACATTTTACAGTTTTTGATTTATGTAAGTAACAAACACGAACCAAAAAAGAATAGCAAAATATATAAATTACTTACCCTGAACAGCAGCGAGCAGAATTAGACTGCAGATTACAATCTTAAGCTCCATGCTGATATCTGAGAATCACCTCACCGCCAGGGCTAGAAGTACAAACTGAACGTACTACACACATTTACTCGGATTCATAACCGTATAAAAAGAAGAAATACTTTTATGTCGAGCTTGAGATTAATATAGAAATTTTTGATTGATATGTAACAAATAAAAGTCTAATTTTTGAACGCTTGGCTTCTTACTAAATACAGCCACAGTGGTTCAGACCAATGGCACGAGATGATGTATTCATCCACATTCGTTAATATATAAGTATTGTTTGATTGATGTGTCTGTCATACCCGGGAAATCGCGGTGGATTAGTGCTTAAGACGCTGGCTCTTCACTCCCGAGAAAGTTCAACGGGATAATCTGACGTGGTTTCTCTGACGTGGTTTCCCGTTTAGTCGTTCGGATGGCATGAAAAAACCGAGGTCCCGTGTATACATTGACATGTACGTAAAAGATCCCTTGGCAAAATTTCCATCATAGCACATTGTATGGCGTATGCCCGTCTTCATTATCCCAGTCGGAGCAGAACCCCATTTCATTTCATTTGTAGAACAGTACGACGTTAAAACCGAATTTATTTCATTTAATAATGACGCCTTGAAAGCCAAGTAGGCGCAAATGGCTCGTTAAATGTGGGACGTATTTTACCGAGCCCAATTGATTAGAAATTACAATAGCAAATATTTTAAAAGGCTGTAAATAACTTAATGTATACTTGTGTGACATTAATGGAGTTTCAAACAATAGAGTTATACAGCCTTGAATAGAAGTATTGCTTGATTGATTGTCTGACGTACCCAAATGGTTATTCTCCTTTTCATATTACCGTTCTTATTTACTTGATCTAAGCTCGTATTTGGTAAATTGTGCATTAGCACGATTCTGATTGGGTAAAAGCCACGGGGCTATTTCACAAAATTTTAACTAAGATAAAATCCAAATTTTAGTAATTTGATGGGATAATATTAGATTGATTATAGTGCATAGACAATCAAAATTGAAGAATCTACTAAGATTTGGATTTTATCTTAGTTAAGATATAGCATATCCTCGACCTCATACACTGGTGGTCACGGTGGCGAAGCGGGTAAGACGCTGGAGGTCCGGGTGTACAAACCTTGCATTGGCCGAGAAAGTTCATTGAGATTTTCCGGCGTGATTCTTCCTTGTCAGTGATGCTGGATAGAGGGTCTGACAAGGACAGCTGTATAGTGGTTCGGATGGGACGAAAAACCGAGGTACCGTGTACAAACTGGCGTGCACTTAAAGGATCCCTCGACAGTTGGAATTCGATATAAGAGTAGTCAGTCCGTAGTGCTGCTATCCCGGCAAAATTTACCTTGTAGCACACTGTATGGTGTATGCCCGTCTTCGTTAGCCCAGTTCGGAGCAGAACAGTAGAAACGGAACGGAAGGCCAAGCAACAAACTGATCCTGATCGTTCGGATAGTACCAAAATTTAACAGTCCGGTGTACGCAATGGCATGCACGTAAAAGAACCCGTGACAGTTGTAATTCGAAGGCTGTTGCCCCGCATCTGGGGAAGAGTTGCCTCATTGCACACGGCATGGCGTATTCCTGTCTTCATTAGCCCAGTTGGTGCAGACAAGTAGAACGTTAAACCCTAGTTCATTGGGTACACAGAGAACGCTATTTCACTGTAGTCATAATGAACAATGAACTATAATCCATACACTCCATTTAATAATAGTATGCTAAAAACAACCCGGTAAGAATAACACTCAAAACGTGTTCCAAACTAAATTAAAACGGTTTTGGTCATATAACTATAAGTGTGCAAACCAAATTGATACATTTCGTTTCACTATTAATCTTGACATCGATGAAGATACATAACGTTCAAGCAGGGCAGGGTTAAGATCCCAGAGGCCGATATATAAGCCTATGTAATTAAAAATATAGATAATAATAAGCCACAAACAACTTTTTCGATTTATTTGATAAGTAGCCCGAACAACCGCCAAGCACATGATTAAAGTTTTTTCTGGGATTTTATACACGTCCTTATTAATTGCTACAAAACAGGTAACAATAAGAAAAGACCAAAAAATTAAAAAAAAAACTAACTGAAAGTTCTAATTAATATTTAAATTCGATATTTTGAATTTGGCTTCTAACAAAAAGCAGATGTTTTGTGGTGACCCCCTCCCCCATTAACATGATGCTCTCGGCATGTGCCTTATTTACTTAATGGTTAATCCAGCACTGGGTTCAAGCCCTTAGTAAATGTTAACTGTCTACTCCCACCAAAAAATCTGCTGCGCATCCTGCGTACACGGTTAAAAAGGAGCCACTAACAAAGAGGTTTTGGTTATGAATACATGGGGTTTTTGATAGTGGTCTGATAATCTCCACGGAAACTATTTTATCTTTTAATGAATATCGACAGGTTTGTGGTTGAACGTGGCTGTGACATACCCCCCTTTTGAGGTCTCCTGAAATATAAAAAAAACATCATTATTAAGTCCTTAATTTCAATTTATTTGGTTTAGATTATTGGGATTTTACGGTAGCTGATGTAGGACACGCAGAAAAATAAAAAAACAATAAGTGGAGCGCTCGAGATAATTAAGTCGAGTGCTCGAGATAATGATCAGTTCTTACATATAATATAACTAACCTTGCTTCTGAGCTTCTATATAAGAGGAAATGTCAGTCTCTCCTAGCCAAACTCTTTTTATAACCTTGATTCGTATAATAACATGCCAGTCTATATACTCCTCACATGGAAGTGGGTAAAAATAACGGGAAATATTTAATGGTGGTGATGAGCATGGGATGTGGTGTGTGTGTGTTGCGGGGATCCGCTCCGTCACTAAAGCTTTGGATAGACTTGGGATAAGTGCCGTCAGTTCAACACGTGGTCGTCCAAGCTCAGGCGAAAACAAGAGTAACAACGCCTGACCTGGATTGTCACATCCGATTAAGTCATTTGCGGAAATGGTTCACGACAGCGACCTCTACAGCAGGAGCGAGAGAGAGAGAGAGAAATGGGGTTTAACGTCCACTCGACACAACTAAGTCATTTCGGGACTAACATATGGTTTTTAATTTTTATTTCAATAATTCGCTTGCGCGTAGGTCTGTAGCAGTGGGAGGAAACCGGAGTGCCCGGAGGAAACCCACAAGGTTGAGAAGGCGCCCCTATCTCCATGCCACATACGCTCACACCAGGGCTCGAAACCACAGCCGCATGCCATAGGTGACCGGCCAGCTAGAGGTCGAAGCGCGGCACTCTAGACCACTAGGCCATCCCAACCCCCCTACAGCAGGAGCAATTCCTGGACGGCGTAGGATCTCAGACTAGACAACCCTAGTTCCTTTTGGAACTGTCCTTGAGCGAACGATATATTCGCTGATAGTTCCTATCCGACCTTCTATAACTGCAGTATGAAAATACCGTTCTTCCCCACCTCTGTTCTAAGGCTATTTTGTTGGAATCCTTACCTACTATTTTTCACCTTGATCCTACTTTATTCGCCAAAGGAATCATTTCTTGCCACAGCTGACACGCATTTATAAAGATTCAACACTATTTTCCAAGCAGAATTCTGCGATTAAAAACATACACCAAATACGTTTAAACTGAAGAGTCATACGAGACCCGGACTTGCGCAAACCGCATGTTTATTTCATCGCTAAATTCTACTTGAAAATGGAGTTGAATTATTATAATTTGTGTCAAATATAGTGAAAAAGGATTCGATTGGTGGAAAATAAAGAATTGTGGTGACAAATAGACGGTAAGGGTTCTAAAACAGCCTGAGAACAAGGGTAGGGAATAGCGGTATTTTATCGTATTTTCATACTGCAGTTATAGAAGGCCGGATAGGACCTGTCAGCGAATATCGTTTGCTCAAAGACAGTTCCGAAAGGAACTAAGACAACCCGTAAACGCCTACTTAAAACCAGATTGTCCCCGTTAGAGTTGCTGTTTTGAAATACAGTGTACGCCGACAAAATGTCACCAACGCTCCTTTTACTGCAGCAATATATTACTTAATGTCTCGCTCTCGAAATGATATTTAAATATAGTTGACAGGAGTACGATATAGATTAAAGTGCTGAGATGATATTTAAATACAGTTGACACTTACCGTCAATATACCAAGGATAAAGTGAGAGAATGATATGTAAATATAGTTGACACTTATCGTCGATATAACACAGATTAATATCTCGACAGTATGGTATTTAAATATAGTTGACACTTAGCGTCGATATAACACAGATTAAAGTGTCGAGATGTTATTTAAATATAGTTGACACTTACCGTCAATATAACAAAGTTTAAAAACAGCTCCACAGCCCTTGTCGACGTATATACTCGCCCCACGACTTCCAAAGGTCTGACCATGTGTACATGGTGCATAAGATAATTGCCTATGAACACTAATTGAATGAACAGCCGCTACATCCGTGACATATGTGCGCATGAACTGATGGTTGTTGCTCTGTAGCTTCACAAGCAATCCACATCGCACATCTTGAGAATAGGATCCTGGAAGAGACAAAAGTTGCAATTTTAAACTTAAACAAGGTTTAGATTTGTTTCTAGCCAAACAAAGTGAAAACATTATCTTTTGAATTTCAAAATAGACCAAAGGAGATCTATGACATGGGCACTTTTGCTAATCAAATAATTTGTTTTGTATAAAGAACCTCGGACACCGCCTATTTCCATTTTTATAAGAAAACTGTCCCGTTCAGAAAGGGTAGACATTTTTTTAAAAAAAAATAGTTGATTTGTGCAAATTGCAGGATTGTGTATTTGTGATATTGTCTGCAATGATCTATCACAATTCTCTCTGTGAATAAATGCGACTAACCACATTTATGATTCCGATGACAATGTACAGTCACAGGTGGTGAAGATTTGAACTAGTATGGTGATATCTATATTAGAAATTATCATATTGATTCTCTTTTTAAAGAGTAAAAATGTTATACATCTGCATTATTTCTTCTCTATGTAATATTCCGGGATTACAAGTACATACCGTTCTGGAAAGATGTCCAGCCCACAGAGACTGTGGACCATGATTAACTTCAGTATGTAAACAGCAAACTCTTTTGACATGGGAAAGAAATAGATTGAAGTTTTATACAGCAGCGGGGCTAGAGTTAGTGTCGTTCGGAGTAAATAATCTTTAACAAGATTAGAACATCAAGTATCAAGTTTACTTCTGAAGTGAAAAATTTATATGCTACAAAAGTATTTCACCTCTTTAATAGGAAAGGTGGTCATTAAGGTAATCCATGGTGGAACTCAGTCCATACCATTATCTGAAATTCCGACTGTAATGTCGGTTTTCTATCGAAAATAAAATTATGCTAGGCGTCTTGTAAACGTCTACAGAAGAATACCCCTTTTCGATGCAGTAGAAACATGTGCTGCCTCCAAAAAAGTTGCCACCCGAGGAGCGCTACTCCCCTTTCCGCATCGTCCGTAGCTATGTTATTAATTGGATAGACCAATTTCAACCAGCAAACAGAATCTACGTATATGTATTATTTACTTACCGTGAAGAGCACTAACAAGAAATAAACTACAAATTACAAAACTAAGATCCATGTTTTCACGGGAAAAATGAGCGCAGACTACATACACAATTAAAAAGAGTGTAATCTGCGCATGATTCACCAATTATTCCTAATGACCAGGATGTTTATATAAGATGAATTTTAATTAACATAATATGTCCCCCCTTCGTCCTTGATGCAGCACCTGGGTAGAATTTTAATAAACACGTCACATCAACATAATAAAACCGAGATTAATATGCTTGTTCTGAAATAATTTATTTCGTGCTGACCCATTGGTCGTCAAGACTATAAACGTGCATAATCGTGACAGTAAAAATAAATTAAATCGGAAATCGTGCGTCATATAAAACAGATTCCCGCTTTTATTATCAATGGCGGGAATCCGAGTTTCCGGTCAAACGGTCGTTTAAAGTACTACTGGACTTCTTCGTTATGTTTTCTCCGTGATCAAAACTGCAACAACAGGTTACGCCATTTAATATTTCACCAGCTACAGGCATGTTCCTCGTTCTTAATAAAGTATATATAGCTTTTGATGGCTGCTCTGATAGACAGACTGAACTTTAATGAATTTCGACCAATACTCCCTTTTATATCCGTCCTGCATCAGTCACAAGGGGGATCACGCCAGAAAATCTGGATGAACTTTCAAGACCAATGAAGAGACCGACCACCCAACCTCCAGGTTAGCAAGCCAGCATCTCACCCACTTAGTCAGTGACCCCATTCACAATTAGAAAGCAATATATAGGTGATTCAAATATAATTTCAAAAATGAAACCTTTGTTAGACCCTTTCCCCAACGCTGAGTGAAAAGTTTTAAGTCAGAAAAGGATATATCAATTGGGTTGAAACCAATCTTTTCCACCATAAAGTACATTGGACGAATCATAGACATAAGAAATACAATTGTAGTGTTATTTTTGTCTTGTCAACCTACCCATTGAAATCACCATGAATTGGACAAAACCGGCTTTAGGGCTGTCATCAAGTATCTGCAACTGAAAGAACTAACACCAACACAGATAAATGCCGACATGGTCTCCACCTAAGAGGATGATGTCCCTTTCTTTTCCATAGTGAAGAGCTGGACTGCGGAGTTTAAGGCCTGGATTCCATGTGTACGCAGTGCGTACGGAATGCGTGTTACGTGATACGTGTTGCGTGTTGCTTAACGCTTATTGTCAGTTTCCATGTGTGCGTGAGTGGCGTATTATATGTGGATGAGAACCGAATATTGCCATCCCGATTGGAAAACCCCTGGGGAATCCCCGTTTCCGGTCTCCGTATACACGCGTATTGCGTATTCGGACACTCTTGTGAGCGTCCCGAGAAACACGTACTACGCGCTGTGCATCACGCTTTACGCATTACGTGTACATGGAATCAACTCCTACTATTTTAGTGCAAAGTGTTAAATACGCATTACGTACTACGCATTACGCAGTACGTACACATGGAATCCCGGCTTAAGTGTGACAGAGAGAGCCTTGACGATGGCCTGCGTCCTGGAAGGCCACCAACAGCAACCAGTCAAGAAAACATCACGCGGGTGCATGACATGGTGATGTTGTGTGAGCATCTCTTTTGAGGGGGTTGAACACATTACCGTCAGCAAAAGTTTCTGCAAGATGGGTGTCAACGGACAATTTTTTGGTCAGATTTGTTACCATTTTTCTAGCAATGATGACATCATGTTAGCCGCAAATGACTCTTTTAGGGTGGTTGAAGACAATTTCTTCCTTGTCTTGCAACATTGTTTGCAAAAGTGGTACACCTCAAACGGGATTATGTTGAAAAATAAATGGAAACCATCGACTCTGTGCATGTCTTTCACAGATACTTTTAGCTTTTCAGCAAGTCCTCCTGTAATAATTATTTAAAGCATTTGGCCAACAGCGTAAGTATTACACAAATCTAAATTGGTAAACCAAAGAGGCAGCCTCAACTTATACTCATTTTAACATCCCATTTGGCTCACTCCATATTTTCTCTGGGCGACATCTTGAAAATTACCTCTATTAAAAAAACAAACAATGCTTGTAATTAAGTTTCTCGACGTTAGGGGGTTTAAACTCCATATAGCCCCATTTCTAAACCAACCAAAATCTTTAACAACCGCTATATATTTCATAGAAAATTTAGGTGTATAAATGGCTCATAAGGGTGTGCTCTGTAGTTTAGGTAAGTTTCTCGGATATTAATTTACACATGCCTTTCTGTCATTCTTTTACAAATATTCTTAGTTACATTATTTCACGTTGATGTCACATAATGTCTTCCATTCATCATCATAAAAATACTACTACTAGAAATTATGATATCCCGCAATTAGCTGTGGACATAATACACATCAATTGTAAAACTCTCGTTAAGGATTTATGAGAATTTGATTGACGCGTGTTGGTAACGTTCGTGTGAAACAGATGACAGTTTGATAAAATATTTTATTGTTGTTTTTGAGTCAACTGACCTGGTTTCGATTCCCCAGTTGTACTTTAATAGGAGTAGGGTCGTCTGCCCCCCTCTCTCCCCACCCTCTCTCTCTTTCTCTCTGTTTTTTCTTGTAAGTCAAGACATAATTGCTGTTATTCTGTGTAAATTGTATAATTTGCGACGTTGTCACGTCGTTTAGACTTATTTATGGGCTAAAGACAAACTTACTTAAAGGCGCTAAACCTCTAACTCAATATTACAATTCGAAATTAAATTACGAATTAAAAAATCAATATTTCCCATTTCAATCAATATTAATGTTGTTATTTTACGTGAAAATATGAAATCCTAATATACTATTTTTGTGACCCAATGTTCATTTTGAAATTAGTATTTCTTTTTTATTGGCCACCATGTGTTATGAACGCAAAACAGATTCTACAACATACCCTTCACGACAATGCAGAAGTAATTATTAATGACTGATTCACAAACAAAAAAATAATAACAATAATAACAACAAAACCAAAACCATGTAGACGGGCTAAGCAGACATAAACGGCTGTCGTTCAATTTGGAATGTTTACGTATTTCACCAAACCAATCCATTCGAAGTTACCCCCCGGACTCATTTGAGGTTCCACAGAATAGTCACACGTCCTTTAATGTGGGTGTATCTCGACAGAAACGAATGTAGTCCCTGTTATATATACCCTCCCCTCTCTTTCTCTCTCGGAATAAGGTAAATGTCAGAGGAGTCAGAGTCAGGCGTAATGATAGACACGGGCATTTTCCACGGGGCAGCTCAAGGTATATCATTACGCCTTTTCTTTAAAAAGAAAAGACACGAAAGACAATTTACATACTATTTTCAACTGTGCTCATTTATCATTTTCAAAGAGAAGAAAAATGACACACTAGTTTTATGATGTACATTTATTTCAAATCCAGGATTAGTGTCAGACGTTACGCCAAATGAAATCCTCTTTGCTAAAAATGTACTATCACATCAACTCTGCATAAGATGAGATCCAGTAGTTGTTGGAGTGTCATTCTAATACGTTTGGCTTATGGTGGATGAACAAGTAAAGGTCAACGGAGAGTATACATATAGTTATAACCAAATTAATTCAGATGATATCCTCTGGGCTAAATGCGGGATGTGGGTGGAGTGTGGGCGGTTGTGAGGGGTGGCCGAATGGTTAGCATGTGCGCGCTGTACCATACAATTTGTAATTGAGTCAACTGGCGTGGTTTCGAATACCCGGTTGTACGTGACAAGGAGAAGTGTCGCCTGTCCAACCTCGTGGGTTTTATACGGGTCCTCCGGTTTCCTTCTACTGCTATAGACCCCTTCGCGCAAGCGAATTATTGAAATAAAAGCTAAAACATATGTTAGTCCCGAAATGACCTAGTTTGTCTCCAGTGGACGGTAAAACCCATTTTTCTCTCTCTCTTTCTCTGGGCTAAAAAGGTACTATCACACTACCTCTGCATAAAATGATATTCCAATAATTGCTGGAGTGGTATTACTCGATTACGTTTTGCTTATCGTGATTGGATACGAACAAGTAAACAGTAGATTCAAAACCTACATGAAAAAAATCCTGTATGGAAATGCAGGGAATTAGAAAGTATTTAACACAAAAATCAAGCATACTTCTTTATATTCTTATGATGAAACAATACAAAACAATTATAAAAAGGCGTTATTAAAAAAACCGATAATAATCTACAAAATTAAAAAAATATATGTATCTCTTATGGACAGAGGTACGAAGCTAATTAGTCGATGGTATGAACACAAACATTTGAAGTAAATTAAGAACAGACGAATAAAGCTAATTAGTCGATGGTATGAACACAAACATTTGAACAAAAATTAAGAATGAGCGAATAAAGCTACATGTAATTAATTTGTCGATGGTATGAACACAAACATTTGAATAAGAAAGAAAAATTGTTACAATATATCTCGTTATCTATAACATATGACACGATTCAACATCTTGACATATTCGTATCTGTAACATATCGGAGCCATGGTTGGTGACTGGGTATGAGAGAGAGAGAGAGAGAGAGAGAGAGAGAGAGAGAGATGGGGTTTAACGTCCACTCGACACAAACAAGGTCATTTCGGGACTAACATGGTTTAATTTTATTTCAATAATTCGCTTGCGCGTAGGGAGGAAATCGGAGGACCCGGAGAAAACCCACGAGGTTAGACTAGCGACCCTACTCCTTGCCACGTACAACCGGGGATTTGAAACCACGCCAGTTGACGCAATGGCAGGCCGAATGATACAGCGTGCGCACGCTAACCATTCGTCCACCGCCCCACCCCACCCCCAAGGATAAAGTGATAGAATGGTATATCCTGCCGGTGTTGACTGAGAAGGTTCGACGGCATTTTCCAGCGTAGCCCCCCCCCCCTTCTGTCAGTACTGCAGGACGAAGGCTCTGACAGCTGTCCAGTCGTTTGGATTGACACGCACGTAAAAGATCCCTTGGCCGAAGAGTAGGCCTTAGTGCCACTGTCCGGGCAACATTTCCCTCATAGCACACTGTATGGCGTATGCCCGTCTTCATTAGCCCAGTAAGAGCAGTAGAGTATAGGACGCTAAAACCCCATTTCATTTCATTTCTATTTTTGCAACATATCATAATTAACCATGGCACAAAGCAATGAATGGCTGAGATGGGCTTTAATGTCGTACTGTTTGGCTTCAACCGCTCCAATGCAGTCGAGGGAAATTATCCACGGACAAGTCAATTCCAATGCTTCTTTTTAGGTGCATGCCAATGTGAACCCTGGGCCTCGGGTTTTCCTCACTTTATCTGTTATGGGTACGGGAAGTAAGAATATGCTACAGACCACGGTTATGCCAAGAGAATGCCTAAAGAAGATGGCAACTTCAATTTTTAATCCCCACTCGAAATATGGCGCGACAACCATTGGTGACTCTGATAATTTTATCAGTATGGAAATAACTATCTCCTGGAAGGCATGGTGCTCTAGACTTGTGTTTTTCTGGTACAACCGAGAGTACTCTTCCACCTTTGGTAGGTATTTTACATACGTTAGGTTTATAATCCCTGCTGCTACATTCAACTGTCACAGAAGTCCCTAGAAAAAGATGATAATAGGGTAGCATTTATTGTGTGTATTTTTGTAATATCATAAAAATCATAATTGCTGTTTAAAACTATCAAGCATAAACCATCTCAACTTCCAAAATGGTTTTAGATAAAGGCTAAAACTTTAGCCTATAACACGATGTCCGTATTCGAATTGAACAAAAACGGTTAATACGTTATGTCGCCGAGATCAAGCATGCATTGAATCCGGTTATGTCAAAAATACAAATGAATATAGATTTTTGGACAGCATATGGTGCAGTGTGTAAGACCCCAATCACTATTTATAACCAGAGACAATAATTCAAACCTATATACATGTAAGTATTACTTGAGAACGTAATAAGGGGTGTCTGGATTTGAGAAAATGTGAAATTAAGCCCAATGCGTAACTCAGATTCGTTCATTTCTGTTACTAGCGCACTCAATAGAAGGCCTGGCCTCGCCTGATACCCTGCATATATCTCCACTAATGTCGATAGGATACTGGCCGAGCTGGGGAGCGTATCAAATTCCTCGATCATCGCGAACACCAAGTTCGTGCTTTCAAGATAAAATGTCTACCTGTTGTAATCGGGTTGCAAAGCGCAAGGTTCTTTCAATGTCAAGCTTTAAATGTTTGATTTGAGTGTTTTGTGTCAAATCCTCTGATTGGGCGCTGTCGTTCACGTGTCTGCGTTAAAGGGAGATAACGTAGCTGTAAGTTTGGGAATTGCAAATCATATATAGCAACGTCTAGATGTTGTATAACTCGCGGTCGTCGCTACACGAACATGACGATATACTATACCTACCTTTTCGAAAACACACGCTGAAAATAGCCCTACATCCATTATTGACCCACATACTGCTTCCTCTGAAACCAAAGCTATCTGTGTAATCACATGTTGCTTTAGATATTTGGTCTTTTACTCGCATTGATGTTATCCTGGCAGCACCCTCTAGAATCTGACTTGCATATTTGTATCCATTGCTTGATAATCTTAAACTAGTTTTATGTTGGCAAAAGGCACCAACATCTGGAAGAAAAATAACAACGGAACATCTCAAACTCTACATAAAATGAGAAGGTGGTAGCCCAGTGGTTAACCAGCGGTATCGTCCCCATAAGACGTAGCTGTAATGGGAATGTATCCTGTCATAATTGATAACTGGCAGTTTGTACAATCTTATACTTAGTGTAGTTACCCCCCTTTAACATTTGCATATTGAATGTGAATCAGGCGAGAGTTTCCCGTTAAAATGAAATTGGATTTAACGTCCTACTGTTCTGCTCCAAACTGGGCCGTCCGACACCACAGACAAAAGGAAACCACGCCAGAAAATCGGGATGAACTTTCTCGGCCAATGCAGGGATCGAACACCCAACCGCCAGGCTAGCGAGCCAGCGTCTTACCCACTTAGCCACGTGATCCTCGGGTCACGTTAATACCTATCGTTCATTATGCCAGATAATAACATGCTACAGGAGACTCTTGTGCCTATTCACGTCAATTGTAAAATGTCATTTTATTTTAGAACTTAATTTAGAAATAAAATGCGAAGTTAATTTCCAGCAATGTTGTTGTAACGATACGCCATTTTCATTTTTCGGAAAATATCAAATATCTCACGGCTTAATCCAAGCTATTTCACAAATCAAAATACCAAGGATTCAATAAAATTCAACACGGGTCTATCAATTTGGTTCACGGCAACTAAAGATGGCGGCCTGTTACATTGAATGGAGTTAAACCACTTTTGGATTGATACACCTTTTAGAGATTTATCTGTGACAAGATTTACACCCAGAGTCTACAAACATGATTGTAAATTGTCAATAAACACATACACTTCTACATAATAGCGTCTAAAATGAAATGGTGTTAAACGTCCCACTGTTAGGTACCGACTGGGCTAATGTAGACCGCGGGTATACGTCATACAGTATACGGAGGAATGGTCTACTCTTATTTAGAATTCCAACTGTCAAGGGTTCTTTTTATGTGCACGCCAATATGTACACGGGAACTTGGTTTCAAATCCGATCCGAACGACTATACGTTGTCCTTTGGCATGCAAACCGTCCAGCACCACTGACAAGGGGAAAACACGCAGGAAAATCTCAATGGACTTTCAGGGTCAACAAAAGGGTCAACCAAGGGAACTCTCCAGCTTAGCGAGTAAACTTAATTCTCACTGAGCGACCGCCGCCCCCCCCCCAATACCGTGTCTACTGTACCTTTTGTGTAACATATCTTGAAAACTGCTCTACAGCCATTATCGACCCAAACCGTATTTCCTCTGAAACCATAACTGTCTGTAAAATCACATGTTGCTTTAGATATTCTGTGGACAACTGTCATTGAAATAATGTTAGAAGCATCGTCGATTACCTGACTTTTATATTTATATTTATAACTCGATAACTTTATACTTGTGTTAGAATCACAGTCACCAAAAACACCTGTAAATAAATATAAATCATATCACTACAGGGCGAATAATTTTTTTGTTGTACTGCTTTCATCTGTCTTAAAAATAGAGTCATTTCCAGCACCAGATTTACATGGAATTGGTTGAGATTTGGCAATTAATGTATGGAGAGAGAGAGAGGGAGAGAGAGGGAGGGAGGGAGAGACAGAGACGCGACAGTCAATTCATTTTTGAATTGTCAGATATTCTCTCACGGTCTCAATATATAACAATTTTTCGTCTACAACGGACTTACAAGTGAAATATTGGGATAACTCGTGTTTTCATAAATTTGCTTGACCTCCCGTTTCTTCAAATATTAATTATGGATCTACCGTAGAAATGTTCTCTGTATTAAAGTTTATTTGGAATGTGTTTAACCAGGACTATCAAGTATGTTATAATGACTGACACCAACATACTCCTTTAACGCAACACTGAGCAAAGCCAATGAAATCGATCTACTAAATATCATGGTACATATTCTTACCTGAACAATTGATGATCACCAGTAAGGTGACTAATGCTTTAACTGGGAACATTATCTGGTATATTATCTATTTTTCTCCCACCCAACCTTAAGAACTATCTTCTGACTCTGTTGTTTTGGTTATTGCACAACTGGATAAACACCGTTTGCTATCGTCTTTCCTGTCGTCGTTTGATGACCTTCACCTTTTCATCACTACACTATTCAAATGTTTTTCTAAACAGGCAACATTAAAGGAGCTAAATCGCTAACATTTAGGACATAGAAATGGACATAAGTGGTTGCAACGCATAAAATACAGTAATATGAATGTATCTTAACTGATTTACATTCAATGGTTTCTTTTTTTACTCTAATTTCAAATCAGTTGTGTTCGGTGAAATAAGCCAGCAGTGTCAATCTATAGTTGCTATTTCTAGTGTCTGGTTATTCCAGTCTACATGTGTCGTTTGATTTGGTGCAATGTTTCTAGCCTCGTTCCTCGAGTCTCTTGCTAGAACTGGTACTGAAACGCATTGTGGTACACGATTCGTGTACCAATGGTAAAATGTTTATTTTGTCTTAAATATTGGATATCAGAAGCCCATCTATTTCCGGTAAGATCACAGCATGAATGTTGATTTAAATTGACAAATAATTCGTATTGAAGATTTTGAATGATATTGAGTTAGAGACTTAGCTCCTTTAAACTACTCAAATGTCCTCGGGTCATTATTTGGACGGTTTCATTTAGAAAAGGGGGTTTAATGTACACAGTCGAATTAATGTCCTCAATTTAATGAACTTTATTCAAATATTACTTTTATTTAATACACTTATATAGCGTATCTTTCGCCGAATTGCATTGCAGGTGCGCTTAACAATAACCAAGTAAGAATAAAAAAAATTATCCCTAAAGTAGTTAGTCTCGATCACCGAGAACCCCATAGTTTTCAACACATTTTTTCTTTTCTGGATGATAAAGACTATAAAACAGTAAATGACATACAAAAATAACTAGATATAAAAACAGTAATATTTATAAAATCAGCGAGAATAAATGATTTCGCAAATGGATGTTTTTTCAAATAGCATACTATTCTATCACGCGTATATCTTTTGCTTACTTCAATATCCTAGACAAAGACATACTAACAACAGCAGTTTAACTGGACCACTGGGATTATCCAGTTGAAAGCAAGCTAATGGCTTAAGTTTTAATAAAATTAAATTATTGTTAGTGTGCCCAGGCGGCCCCTTGAGATGGCGGGGGGGGGCAGCTGTGACACTTCTTGTCCAAGGCCCCGGAGTCTAGAGGGGCCTGGAAGTATGCCCTGTAATGTTTTACAAAACGTTTTTTGTGTAAATTAATACAATTTGTAAAGTAGAAGGAAACCGGTGACTTTTCTGAATGTGAATAGCCTTAGAAGCGGATTCTGTTAGTTCACTTGAATTGATAACTATAAGCCACCTGTCTTGGCCTTATTCGTGCCGTGGGGCCCCGAACCGCCCTCGTTCCGTTTGAGGTTCTAGTCACCGTCCGGGTATCTGGGCTCCGGTATGTAACTGGGGCCTAATCTGGAGCTGTGGAAAGATACTCTGATGATGATCGCGCATTTATAAATAAAAAACGCGTCGTATATACCGTATACTTTACTGACCGATCATCATATTTGGGTTAGGAAATAGGTCACGTATTACCACAACACATACCATACTTGAAGTAACATTGTAAGATCAGTGGGGTCTGAAGATCGGGATAATTACACATATACAAATTACTTTCTTAACCAAACCCCATTAGAGAACGAGAACGAGGTCATTCATTCCCTTTTTGCATGCGACGTCATCAGTTCTCGAGCCCCCCTAAAATGTCTACCTGCGATAATCGAGTTGCAAAGTTGAAGGTTCATTCAATGTCACAAGCTCTGGTTGGCCGCTACTGTTCACGTATAACATAGCTATAAGTCCGGAAATTATGAAGTAATCTAGCAACGTACAGTTCTAAATCTCACAGTCATTGCTTCAGGAGCATGGATAACGACCAAAATGCCTAGTAGTGGAAACGTCACACAGTAATAAGCAGTAATTCTGTTCCATATAATTGTGTCCTGTAAATTCCTTATATGGTAACAGTAAAGATGTATAAGTTAAACTTTAGAAAAGCACCCTACTACTGTATAAGCACTTGGACAAATCATTTCCTGTTAGTATGTACATGTATATATAATGGGGTATCTTGATGAATACCATTTACAATATATTCTAAAAGACATCTTGGTAACCCCAGGCTCTCCATTGGTGTTTCGAAGTGAACACGAGCTCCCAAAGTAGAACGTATTTTTAATCTACATCGCTCTTTAAGAGTCATTCTTCGGAATAAACTTTGTAAACTGTTGAATTCTTCAATAAGCTGATCCATGCCTATAATTGAATGCACCGACCCATATGTACAAGATAGAACAGCATCCAATCCATTGACAAAGTTTAACTTAAGGGTGGACAATGATACTAAGTATATTATGTACAGTTTAAGGAATTCGGTGTATTTACCACCATTATAGTCTTTTGGTTTTTTGGGTAAGTAATATTTATTGAGAATGACAAAACACTTATCAGTTACAGGAAAGTTATTACGTAATAGGAAGATAACTAACTCCAGCACCTGTTTTTCAAGAGCTAATTCCAACAACGCCTTCCCATTTACATCGCGTATTCCAAAATCTACTCCGGAGTCGATCAACATTTGCAGAAAACGTACACCGACCTTTTCAAATCTTTGTGGGTAATAGAATAGCTTCCATTTTGGTCCAACCAAATAAGGGAATAGTTCCTCCCATGAGAAAATTGGTTTTTCATTTTCCGTCAACAATTTCGTTTCACACCCATACTCAGTTAAAACTAAACAATGTTCATGTTTGTTAGTCGATATAGTTTTCATAAAAGGTGTAAAATTATCGGCACCAGATTGTTTGTTAATATCGATTCCCAGTTCTGGTTTATTTATAGATAATTCACACACGAAATACAACATACATACGTCATCGCACGATTCCACTGCGTAATACACTACGTCAGATATGTCACGATATTGAAACTGACTATATACTGATAATATGTATTCACAATAAAATGCCAAACCAAATTCACACAATTCATGAACTAATTTCAGTAATCCATCAGGGTCATTGATTTTGAATATCAGCCATTTGAAATCATCAAAGTTTTGAGTCTGATAGGTATGTTCACAACCGCTAACCACTGTTCGTATAACTCTGTCGTCTGCTATATTGTCTGGTTGGTGTAACCGAAGAAGTTTTTCAAACTCGATTTTAAACCCTGGAAATCCATCTTGTGTTAAGCTTCGGTGACAGGCGGCATTACAACGACTTCTTGGAGATCTAAAATATATATTAAATGAAATATCTTTAAATTATACAAATTCATATTGATAACACTGATATACTATTCAAAAAAAGTAGGGGATATTTGATTTTGGGGGCATAATACTAAAATATGCAAATGACTACGAAAAAAGTCACTATAGAACCTAACAGAAGAAACATTTCCAGTTACATGTGACGCCCAAACGCACCAATAGCTACCGCATGGAATGCAGGTGATGCTTGGGATCATCATGGGGGTCCAACCCAAGATTTGCACGACTCTGACTTTGAATGTTACAGTCATTGTGGCATTGAATTCCAGGGTGGAAACATCAGTTTAATTGTTTTAGTGACCCGAAAACAAATTTTGATATGCGTCGGCTTACCCAAAATGAAAGGTTACGTGCCCTTGGCATGCTACAGATCGGCACAACACAGGCGGTTGTGGCGCGGACGATGAATGTTTGTCAGTCTGTCATAAGCAGGCTATGGTCCAGATACCGTGATACACAATCTGTACAGGACAGACCACGCTCAGGTCGACCAAGGGCGACAACTCAAGCCCAGGATCGATTTATCCGTACCATGGCCTTGAGAAATCGTGTCATCACAGCAAATCAGATCAGCGCTCGTCTTCAAACAGACACTGGTGTGAGAGTGAGTGGCCAGACGATTCGGAATCGACTGCATAAGGGTCACCTTCGCGCCCGACGTCCTCGCGTGATCCCTTGTTTGAGAGATCATCACATTCAGGCAAGACGTCGTTGGTGTAGGGATCGTCAACACTTGGATAATCGACGCTCGAGCAATGTGATGTTTTCAGATGAGTCAAGGTTCACTGTTGATTTTTGGACAGACGTAGGAGGGTGTGGCGTCGTCGAAACGAGCGCTTCCAAGACGTTAACGTCATCAGACATGATCGATTTGGGGGTGGTTCTGTTATGGTGTGGGGAGGCATCACTGTTGCTGGAAGAATGGCTTTACATGTTGTTGCAGGGCGTGTTACAGTCCAGTACTACCGGGACAACATCTTGGCAGTCCACGTTGTGCCGTTCGCACGACGTCATGGCCGCCGTTTCATATTCCAGGATGACAACGCAAGATATCACAGGGCCAGGATCGTTACAGGTTACCTCCAACAACAGAACATCACCACACTACCTTGGCCAGCACTGAGTCCCGACCTCTCCCCCATCGAGCATGTCTGGGACATGCTTGGACAGAGGTTACGTCAACGTCAACAACGTCCTGCCAATGTCCAAGAACTTGCTGCTGCGTTGCAACAGGAATGGGACAATCTGGACCAAAATGACCTTAGACGTCCCATTAGGAGTATGCCACGTCGGATCAATGCTTGTTTGGCAAACAGAGGAGGATTTACCCGTTACTGACTTTGTTGTGATGCTGTGGTAACTTTGCTGTTTGACCCCGGGTATCATGTTACCCTTATAATGGCCAGTCTGTGCCTTACTTAGTCTAACGATCATTTGGAATAAATCGATGAATGTGAACTTCATTTCATTTTGTCATTTGTTTCTTCGTCAGTTTCATTAGGTGACTTTAATAACACTTAAAAATCAAAATATCCCCTACTTTTTTTGAATAGTATATATGTTTCCGGTAAAGTGCAGCTCAACGGAAGGTTTTCGGAACATGAAACATACGTCCATAAACAATAAATCGTAAAGTAACTGTCTTCGGTTAGAGATCTATTTAAATTAAAAAATGACCAAATTGATTAAAACACAGACCCTACTTCGTTCGTTTCGTATAGTTGTTATATAACCCGCGTTCTGGTTGATGCAAGGGATTAGCCAATGAAACCGTCTGTTACGGCGCGTTATTGGCGTGCGGTGCGCGAAACTGTGGGAAAACCCCTAGAAACGCTAACGCTGATTTTTTTAATCAATACCTGACGTCAAAGGGTCTTCATGTAGTGCCGGTCATCAAAAATATTAAAATATGAAAGGAAATATAGATCTGTATTTTAATCAGACGTAGTAATAATTAGAAATCGTTCAGACAATGTAACATTGTTCAAACTTGAGTATGGGAAACCACTCAAAATAGACAGTATTACTCCAGAAAATTGATCATAATCAGCTAAAACAAAATCTGAACTCTTTAGTATTGATTGCCAGTTTGCTGACATTAATATGTTGACGTACTAACTTATAAAATGTATGATCAACTAAATTACAATATTGAAGAAATCGGGATGCAGATCAAAAGAGAACGTCTTCTCTGTATAATGACTTACGTTTGCTCACTTTGGTTCGGTTTCCTGCGTAAACGTCTTCTCAATTTTCTAAACATTTTGACAATTTACATGTCATCTATAAACAATATTAAAGGTAAAATAAGTTAATAATAGTACAATATTGTAAATAATACAGGATAATACAAATAACATGTTCACTGCATGATAATTCGTATGCGCAGAAACCAGCATTTGGAGGTTGTTCATGGACGGATTTCCAAATACAGCTTGAGACACACCAATCACTTTCTGGCTCAAGCACTATAAACTCGCCAATATCTTATTCAACAAGCAAGACATATATGTGTATACTTTGATTTATAAATAATATATTTCAAGGCAAAACGGAATTATACAGAGGTTTCAGATCATAAACCTGTTCTGAGCTTGGCGCGGTAGCAATTATTTCCATTAAAATGTAGACACGAAGAATCGAGTGTAACATATATTTTTCGACTGGATGGATGGAACGGATTACATTTGTAACCATTTCGCCATGTTGTTAAAAGTTTGACAAGATTACAAACAATTAATCATTGTTTAATAATCGAAATTGCAATCCTAGTTTTTTTCCCAGTAGTTTTATGTGAATAGAATTTTGACGTAATCAAGACCGCCAATATGTTTGTGTCACGTGTGGTGATTGGTGGGGATATTTTCTTATTCAGTTAGCGCGTAAGTTGTCTTCCGTAAATTCAATACCGGACCCTCAAGACTGACCCTAAAGACTTACTTTGCTGATCTACCTTAAGAAAAAGGTAGGACAGACATGATGTAAATAACAGTAAAATAGAATAATGTGTGATTAGCTTATAGTCACCTGTATTACTTACAGACTGGAACATCTTAGCTACGTAAGGCCATAATTCCGCTATAGGCTTTGAAGTATACAAACTACCATAGTATTATACGCCATATGAAAGCGAGGGATAAACAGTGTTACCCATGACTATGAATGATTATTGTTATATAAATAGTACATGACTTGAATATATCTCATTGATCTCGATATGACGGGGAATTCATCGAAAATATTATTTTACCGAGAGAGAGAGAGAGAGAGAGAGAGAGAGAGAGAGAGAGAGAGAGAGAGAGAGAGAGAGACCTTGGGGATTTGGATTCCAGCGAAACGAAGTCTGTGACGACACCGACGTATCGCTTGAAGGAGCCAGTTACAGCAGTACAGTAGGATGTTTAACCAATTTCATTTCATTTTTTCAAGGACTGATATCAGCGTTTAGTTAAAATTATACATTATACCTTTTAAATACTACTTATACTGGATATATAAAACAGTGAAATGGGGTTTAACGTCCACTCCACACTAACTAGGTCATTTTGGGACTAAGATATAAAACAGGTCCAATACAGTCTATCGTTGTGTATTCTCTACCTTATCATCAATAGATAAAGCATATGATATTTATTGGGAAAACCAGTTTGTTTGAATAGCTATTGTGGTATGGATTGTTCAAGACGTCTTGTGGCTTGAATATGATGTCACACTGATTTCCCCGCTGGCTATTCATTTCTTGGACTTTCTCTTATTAACATGGCGAAAAATTCTCTCAGCACACGAAACGAAATAAAACAATGCCGATTCGGATATTTCCCACCCCCACTTTGGGTAGTTCACAAAGTATTAAATAATAATGAGTCCATTTATATCGCGCTAATTGCACACAATGTAGCACACTGATTAGAAAAAAATATCTTTAAATTTTTAATGTAAAATTTCTCTCTTAAAGGACCATATTTATGTTTTTTATTAATTCTAATTGGTAGTCACGATTCATGTTTGGTTTTAATAATGCGGGAATTTGGGAATTTATTTCGGGAAGGTGCGCAACTTTAGCTAAACTTGACTTTAACTAAACTAATTCCTGTGCCAATGCGTAACCGTTTTTTATGTGGTTAATCATGAGCAAATTTCGCCAAATGATGACGGCTGCCCCGGGTCCTCGTAGGCTCATAACGTTGCATCTTCAATAGAAGGCTTGATCTCGCCTTAACGACGTAATCTTGTCGAAGCCTGCACGTAATACCCCGCATTTTTCGCCACTAAGTTCGATTGGGTATCAAGCCCAGCTTGGGAGCCTATCAGATTCATCGGTCGTCGTGAATACCAAGTCTCGCGCTTCTAGCTAAAATGTTTACATGTGACAATCGAGTTGCAAAGTTCATAGATCGATTAATGTCAAGGTTCCTTTCAACGGCTGTATTCTCGTTTGTTTACAGTGTGTTATTTTGCCACGACCTCGGATTGGACAATGCTAATTAGTCACGTGTCTACTCAACGGGCGCAAAAGTTCGAGAATTGCTAAGTATATATTGAAGCAACGGTTAGATGTTGTAAAACTCGCGGACGTTTGCTTAAGGAACATGGAAGCGTTGAAGACTAGGAAGTCCAAGTTGACAGATGCTTGCGTGACCTTGATTTGAAACCGGTTGATTGACAGGCTTGGATAATAAAAGCTATTGTCTATACAACATTACAGAAAGTTCGACCAAGAAATCTAATTCCAAAACTTGCGAGCTTGGCAACTTATCAATTCATGTGAGAACCCTGGAAAAGCCAAAGGAAAATACTATACTAATAGCATTCTATCCTTGCATAGCCCTCGATCTTCAGAGACAGTAATTGTACTAAACCAAAAGATGCCAACATCTTCCTTAGCCCAGCCGGAGTAGGACGTTAAACCCCATTTCATTTTCAAAAGATGCCGCTTATAACGGTAAACGTAATAATAAACCAAATTAAAAAAACAACCAAACCAAAACAAAAACAAAAAAAAAAACCCCAAAAAACCCACCAAAAACAAAACGAACTCAATTTTCTTAAGCTGCTGTAACAACCAAACATCTAAATTTTGCTTTAATAGTTCAGAGATATGTAGAAAATGTAATGTGCGATGGCTATTTATAGGCCAATGTGTCCTGTAATCATTTTGGTACTTGTCATTTGAACGTGAACATTTGTAATGATATGGTCTCAACGATCATATATCTTTAACGAATTATTGGCTTCACATATTGTAGAATGAGTGATAGGTTTATACATGTATACATAAAACAGTTATAATTTTTTTATAAACATTCAATTCTGGTCTAATAAAAAATAACACGTCTGATACTTTTCGTTTTGTGAAAGTTTCTGCTGTCCCTATATGGATGGTTCTTGACGTCATTAGACTTAATAACAAATCATCACTATTAATAACGTAACATCTGCCCAATAAAATAATTGGCAGAGCTGTCCCAAGGTCAATGTCTTAGAGAGGAGACACACATTTGGGTTCTTGAGAGAGAAATGGGTTTTGACGTCCAATCTTGCGCGTAGGGGTCTTTAGCAGTGGGAGGGAACCGGAGTGCCCGGAGGAAACCCACGAGGTTGAGAAGGCGGCCCTATCTCCATGCCACATACGCTCACACCAGGGATCGAAACCACAGCCGCAAGCCAGAGGTGACCGGCCAGCTAGAGGTCGAAGCGCGGCAATCTAGACCACTAGGCCATCCCAACCCCCCTGGGTTCTTGAGAGAGGAGACACTACTGACGTCTTAATTACTGAGATAGTAAGCTTTAAATTCACAACGTGAAAAGAAGCCTAACCATAAGTAGAGAATTACAAATATAACCAGAGGCATTACTAGACGCTCACAAGGCTAATGAAGTGTGTGGCAGAAGAGAGTATTCGTCACACGTTGGATATGGGGAGTTTGGCATTTTGGGTTTCCATATCTAACTAACAGAGCATATCACTGCATCTTGCAACACATTCGCTGCAAAGATCAACTTTTAATCGAGCAGATTTTGACAGCATGGGACACCCTACCATTAGAAACAATCGATCTAAATTCGTCATTATTTCTAATGTCTAATTCTCAATATTAAATCTTTTCTAATGAGAACTATAAAATACAACAAAATGGCTAGTTCAAAATAATTGATCAATTTTGAATTGATGTTAACAAGTTGTCATTAATGACATTTGTGGATAATCTCTTTATTTTATACAAAATTAATTTGTGACAAAACACGTGTTCCATTCACCATTTTTCGTGTTTAAGCTTTTGGACAAATCATCTCCTGTATTATTGGGAATCTTTACAATATATTCGGAAAGAGGTTCTCCATTGGTGCTTCGAAATTTACCCGGTCTCCCGAAGTAGAACATATTTTTAATCTGCATCGCTCTTTAAGGATCATGTTTCGGAATAGACTTGGTAAACTGTTGAATTCTTCAATAAGCTGATTCATGCTTTTGTTGTCGAACAACGGCACTGCACTACATTCAAACGTAAGTACTGAAAAACGAATATATTGAACCTTTCAGTCAATGTACTGTATTATAAGCGATGTTATGTGCCTGAGAAGATTTGACAAGAAATAGTCGTTATCAGTACTTTTATTGAAAGGCATTCATTTTAACGCTAACCAATAATATCGTGCGAATTTTGTAATGACATTCCATATCACAACCAGCAGCTGGAATGGAATGATACTGGGGTTTAACGTCATACTTCTCTGTTAGTACTGGGTTAATGAAGACAGGCCTACGTCATGCAGTGTGCTATGAGGGAAATTTTGCTTGGACAAATTCAAACTGCTAAGGGTTCACTTAGATACAGGCCAGTGTGTACACATGACCTCTTTTCCATCCCATCCGAAGGACTATCCGTAGTCCTTGCCAGACCGTCCGTCCTACATCACTGACAAGAGGAACCATGTCGGTGAATCCCGATGAACTCTCTCGGCCAATGCAGAGATCGAACACGAGAGCTCTATGTTAGCGAGCAAACGGCATGCTCCCTGTTCAGATGATCTAGAGAGTCCATAATGGCCTTGTCATGTAAATAAATGTCTAAATACTTATTTATTTGACATTCGAATTCAGAAAAAAAGAACCGATATAGGCATGTCTATTTCTTGCATAATGAATAGGCGGCATTCCAAGGGCCATAATTCTCGTTGCAAAAATAATGCACATTCCAATTTTATTTTTACTTCGATGTTAATAGATCGGGAGTAAGATCAAAGGAGGAAATCATTTCTCTATAGTGACTTACTTCTTATCATGCTAGTTTGGCTTCAAGTTGGAAAGTTTTTTCAATTTTATAAAACACCATAATATGATATAATCGTATATCCACCACACCTGCCTATTTTTCCTTTGTAGGGATAAACACTGTGTAGCCAATGAGTATATGCATAACTTTATGGATATAAATAGAGCCTGACGTGAATATATTACACTGATCAAAATAAATCGATCTTTAATGTGACAAATCTCTCGAATATAGTATTAGTTTAAATTTTAGCTGGTAACATTGAAGTATATTACTGCACAAGTAATTAACGACATGCATACTTTCCAGTATATGCATGACTACACTCGAATATAAGGGTTGTTGTAGACATTGAATTCCATAAACCATATTTAATAAACACCGTCAGCTACTATTCATATTGGCTATGAAGACACCAGTATATATTTATAACACATTAGTAATGTCATCAGTGCGAGATATATATAGAATACTGTTTGTATACTACTGTATACCCTACAGACACCCGTGGAAAAGGTATGTTCTCTTCTTTTGGTACTCTTGGTTAATGAAATGAAATGAAATGGGGTTTAACGTCCTGCTGTTCTTCTCCTAAACTGGGTTAATGAAGGCGGGCATACGTCAGTGTGCTATGAGGGACATTTTGCCCGCAGCGGGGCTACAGCCTACTCTTCTATTCAATTCCAACTGCCAAGGGATCTTTTACGTGCACATCAATGTGTAGACGGGACCTCGGTTTTTCGGTGTGGTTTCCTCTTGTCAGGCCTTCCGTTCATATGTATCATTTATATAGATAAGAAAAAAATAGAGGCTTAAGTACAGAACCTTGTGGTATACCGGTATTGAGATAAACACATTAGGATGAAAATTTTTCAGTCTATCTACTAACTTGCTATTTTTATCTGATATGTAATTGGAAACAAGTTGAATTATTTCACATTTAATTAAACCTTTCATAATAATATGAATCTTCATTCGGAATCTCGATCATGAATATACATAATGCATAATGCAAACACTTATCCAAAACGTACAGTTATTTACACTTAATTAATTATGAATGGACCATATATTTACTAATTCAAATAGGTAGTGATATTCGTCATCAACTTTATTATCTTTACGTAATGTACAGATTCTATTTTGTTTTTGTGTGATTAACTGCCAAATCCCAATTGAGCAACTTCAAAGTTTCCAATTGGGTTGCAACCGAAATCCCATACTATATCGACCTGAATTCCAACAATTCCATCACTGTTGCAGCTGCATTCACAAATAATTATCGATGCCCACAACATAAGGTGGCTCCAGACAAAATCCTTTAATCCATAGTAAATTCGCGGTATTCAATTTTGCCAACTCGACGAAATAATAATTTTCGTTTTCACCTTAAGTCAGATTGAGCGAAATTTAACCGTACCACTATAACCATGGTGCTGAGTTTAACGTCCACTCGACGCAATTTAGACCATTTCGGGACTAACATATGGTTCAATAATTCATTTCTGCGTAGGGCTCTTTAGCAGTGGGGTGAAACCGGAGGACCAGGAGAAAACCCACTGCGGTTAGACAGGCGACCTTACTCCTTGTCACTTACAACCAGGGAATCGATACAACGCCAGTTGACTCAAAGGCAACCACCATTATGCAACGCGCATGCGCTAACCATTCGAATCTCCAACCCTCCCACTAGCTAACACTTACCAAACGTACCTAAAGACAATATATATTTTAAATCAAACCTGCAAATACACAATACGACACAATCGGCAAAATATGCCAAACCAAACGGCAAATACAAAGATTTGAATACACGATGTCCATGTCCATTAAAAGTTCCTTTTCGTTCTATTGATTTCATGACGTCGTCTATTTCTGAAGAATAAGTTTTGTCCATTCAAATTTGCATCTAACCTAGGATTTTGGATTAAGTCATTTAGACTAATATAAAAAGAACCTATGTTTATGTTTATTGTTTTTTTGGATTGTAATATTATTGAATTTTTTCTTTATACTTTTAGATTAACTTCATCCAGTATGTTCAGAAAACTCAAATCCTTTGTTCAAGATAAATCTAGCCGAAGGCACTCTACAGAAAACCTTTATTGGAAGTGTCGAAACAGCCTTATAAAAAATGTTGATTTCCGTTCTTTTAAGAAAATGTTTGTCAAAATTATTTCATTAAGCCAGTCCGATAAAATGGCCAACTGGCAACTCATTCTAACAGCAATTTGTGCTTGTAATTACACATACATAACTCAAAACTTTGATGACTTCAAATGGTTAGTATCCAAAATCCAAGATCCTGTTGTGATTCTTACATTGTTTCGAGAATTGTGTAACATTAAAATGAATGACAAATTGTTGGAGATAAACTTAAGTGATTATTGTGAATATATACTATCAGTTTACCGTCAAGACAATGATATTTCTATTGCGGTCCAATTTGCCGTTCAGTCGTGTCCATTACCAAACACTCTGGAATTTTTGTGTGATTTATCAATTAAAAAACCAGAACTGGGGATTAATATTAACAAACGAGATGCGGATGGTTTTACACCTTTCATGGACGCGATATCGAAATATAAGTACGATCACACTTTAATCTTAATGAAATATGGATGTGATAAAAAATTATGCATAGCAAAAACACAATTGCAGTTTTCATGGGATAAACTATTTCCTATTTTAACCGAAGGTAGATATCTTGAAACCATTATGACTAAATTAATCCAGGTTCTGATTGATTCAGGAGTAGATTTAGGAGTGCGAGACATTAACGGACACTCGTTACTTGAATTAGCTCTGTTAAAGTTAGACTTTAGTCGTTCAAGATTTCTACTTTTTAATAACTTTCCTATAACTAATAAGTGTATTGATATTTTGAACGAGCACTGTGTCGTGCTTACAAGAGAATGGAGTAAACTGACTTATGAATCTCTGGTTAGAAGTATTCCTGCATACGTTAACATTATATACTGGGTAGCATTTAACAGTGGTAATGTGGGTTTTGTGGAACATACAAATAAAACTCAAATTGTAAGCCTTCAGGAAATGATGGAGTCACCGATTGACGAGTTTAAGTCTTTGTGTCAACATCACCGCCAAATGACTCTTAAAGAACGATGTAGATTAATCATACGTTCTACTTTAGGTGTCCAAATTCATTCGGAATCAAAAATGAAGAGTCTGGGTTTGCCTTCTGTGCTATTGGAATTTATTCTAAATGATGAAATGCAAGTTCGTCCGCTTTATATGTTGACTGGATCAGATTTATCACAACGATTAGACTGTATTCATGGGAAATGGAAAGATGATGTTGAAACACCACCATGCGACGTCTTCCCACTAATGAATTGTTTAAGATATCTCATGGATTATGACCTACGGCTATAGTTTGTATAAACCTCGTGGTGTTGTGTTTGATTTTAACTCTACCAGGAAGTGGTGGGACAGAGATATAACCCCTTCCCCTCCAGTATAGGCTATTTGTACAGACATTAACCAAGTTAGAATCGATAGTGAATATTGAATAAAGGTATTAGCTGAACAAATAACATTTTTATGAAATAGATAACACCTTCAAGTGTTAACCCCTAGGAGAGAGAGGGCAGTGTCCATGAGCTGATATTAGGAAAACACTAGTGCTGGATCACTTCACTTGAGTAAATAAAAGTCAAGATACTGTTACAAATTTTTGTTGAGGTCAGTGTTGAGTTTAGAAGTAAACCATAAAGTACAAAATAAAGTTTAAACTGGTCTTATCAGATGTTTTATTTTATTCGCCGCTTATAATGTAAGTGGTGGTAGATAGAACAAACCAATCATTGAAAATGATCACGAGTTTCAATTTTAGAATTTAATATAATATGTTTCAATGTGTAACACTTTTTAAAAATTTGAATATGAAATTAGCGAGTACGGATCAACTCTTTAAGGCTGCTATTACATAGGGGTATACTGTATAGGCATAGCGGTTCACATCGGACTATACACGTGTAGGGGCACGCTATTCGTGTATACATGGTATCGTGCATGTTCCTTTTTTTATCGGCGTATACTTGCTGCAGATAGAAGTATATTCCACGAGGTGAGTAGAAAATGGGGCAGTTGTGTTGTAAAAATCTGGAGTTGTTGTCAGTGATTTGCGTGATTGTGGACAAACCATCCGTAAAATGCATAAAACGTTTTCATGCAATGTGTGTGGGGTAAAATGATAAATTGAATGGTCTAGTTGGCTTAATTTCTTATTGTACATTAATTGCAAACTGTCATTCTTGTGTCTTATGACAAATTGTAGCTTGAAACAGAATGGGTTCTGTATTTGATCACAGGTGAAAAACACAACGTGAAGTCCAGTGATCTGTCCATCAGTCTAATAAAGCCTTATTGGTTTCTATTTCATGTGCAACACAAAATGATGGTTGACGAGTGTTACACTCATCACTTGATCTTAATTTACTCCTACAGAATTTCAATAGTCCACCTCTTGCAAATACTTTAATTCTTCTAGACATATAATATACAAAACTGTTGGGTGAGTCCTGGTGCTAACGTGGCGCTCTGGCCTACACTCGAAAACCTATTCCCAACTAACTCTGAGTTCTGGTCTAAACTTGGGACCTGGTCCCAGCTTGCGTCTTAACAGTCTTGCTTTCTTGTCTTGGTTCTGTAACGTCTGCTTCCACTATAGTGATATCGCTGACAATTTCAACAGTCGGTTTATACGCCGATTGGCTAGAAATATTAGCCAATCAGCTATGCCGACCATCTGGGTGTGTGTGATATTGAATAAGACGTGATGGCCCATGGGGTCATCTTTCGGTCGGTAATAATTTTATACGGTGAAAACTCCATATTAGAGGAGTTATGAGAATAGAAGGGTACATTTGGTGGCCATTTTGAATTATGTAAATTAGGCTCTTACTAATGGGTGTCATGTTTCTATCTGTAATAAATTTATAAGGTGAACACTCAATTTTAGAGAATTTATGAGACTCCAAAAGTACATTCCGTGGCCATTTTGAATTTATTCAAATTAAGCCCATTCCCCCTAGCGAAAATCTGAGAACTTTGGATATGTTATGGATCATGATCCCACGAACACAACAGTACCAAGAAATCCGCTGTTCAATCTGTTCTAGGTTGCCATAAATTTTACGTAGATTGAGGATGAAGTCTGTGGTGTAGAGCTTCCGTATAAACATTGGCATGCACGGAAAAGAAACCCTCCTTGCATCCAGATTTTATCGTGCTCTGACTAGAAGGTGGAACTTAAAAGTACTGCTAGAACTAGTGTAAGAAAGCATCCGAGAAAAATTCGAAGTGACACGAGGAAAACTTTGATATCTCTATAGTTAATGATTATCTCCCTTTCCTACTGAACAATTTTAATCCAACTGAAATATTATCTATCCCTTTAAGGTAAATCTGTATGTATTAATCAACAAGTAAATTTGTCTAAAACATCGATATTGTAAATAGTATACTTTGTCAACAAGGAATAAGGCTTGGCAGAATAAATAATTTGTCACCGCTATAGACAAATACTGACATATTTCTCTTGTATATGTACTATACATATATAAACATCATGAAGACATTTGAATGAAAATGTTCGCAAATTGACTAATTTAAAATAAAGTATGGAGACAATGGTCAAGGTAATATAATTTAACTTTTTCGTCAGTTGTAGAGATTGTTATTTTGAAAATTAATAAGATTTTTTTTGAATGAATGAATTTATGTTTTGTTGACAGAGGAAATCAAGTAATAAATACTGTACTTTTTCATTCATATAATGCAAAAATAGATGTAAACATAGTTGGGTGAGGTAGGGCCAATGGAAGAAAATCGGATCTTTAGTAAATCAAAACTGTGCTAATGTATTTTGTAAAGTCAGATTTGTGAAGTTGTTGTATATTGTATTGTATATATAGGTAACTGTTTTATAATATGCTAATATGCATAAAACTGTTGACTTTTTCATCATACATTTTTGGCAGATAAATATTCAAGATGGCGGAACAAAATATGAACCTTTTTATATATAGAAATTGTCATCCATTTTGGCAGAAAAAAATGAAAGTCACTGTGAGTCTTGGAAAAAAAGTATACAGGAGACCGCGGGTATTTGGGCTTTCTGTTTTTATTTTAAATGGTGACAATGCAAAATGCTGGGCCCATAAAAATTCTATTTGCTCAGCATATCATGACCTGTAATGCGATGAACAAAAATATTCGACGCGATCGGCAGCCTGAGAGCGAAAACAAACAACAACAACGACTGCGATGATCTGACTTTATTCAAGTACATGTAATTACAATTCATGGGAGTATCAAAGCATGCACACAAACAACCAATCAGAATGCAGCGTATTCCGAGTCACCCGTTCGTACCACAAACACAAAATATCTACCTAGTTCGTCCACAAACACGTTTCGTCCATTAAATTTTAGCTGTTTATGAAAGTGTATTCATCAATCTCTTTATTTTTCAATCTTACAGAAAAAGATTTTGCTACCGGCATTGGTTGCTGTTTTTATATGTATAGAAGTCTACTCGGGTAGGTGAATAGTGCATAAACCTTACATTTTTATACGCCCACATTTTCATGTGGACGTATTATGTCGTCGCCCCTGTCCGTCAGGACGTCCGTCCACAATTTGTTTGTGGACTTTCTACAGGTCACAATTCTTATCTGATTTTGACGAAACTTGAAATATAGGTTTATCACCAAACGATCTCGACTGCTTTCGATATTGGCATGTATCGGATCAAAACTTCATGGATTATGGCCCCTGATTATACGAAAAATCACGTTTTTAGCTTGTGGATCCTATAGAGGTCACAATTTTGAACCGATTTTGATGAAACTTGACATGCATGTTTATAACCCCAAGATCTTGGTTCCTTTCGATATTTGCGCCTATCGGAACGTAATTTCCTGAATTATGGCCCCTGATTATCCGAAAAATCACCGTTTTTAGCTTGTGGTCCCTCTGGAGGTCACAATTATTATCCGATTAGAAAGACCGTTTGATTATATCACCGTTACACCCTAAGGAAGATTGAGTTCGAATTTCAAGAAAATCGGACCAAAATTGCCATACAAAATGGCCGCCGTTTGTACGCGAATACTGTTAAAAAATGTTATATCAAGGTTGTGGACCCTGTAGAGGTCACAATTTTAATTCGATTTTGATGAAACTTGAAATTCATGGTTATAACCCAAAGATCTTGGTTCCTTTCGATATTTGCGCATATCAGATCGTAACTTCCTGAATTATGACCCCTGTTTATACGCAAAATCGCCTTTTTTTTTAGCTTGTGGTCCCTCTGGAGGTCACAATTATTATCCGATTTAAAAAAACGTTTGATTATATTACCGTTACACCGTAAGGAAGGTTTGTACGCGAATACTGTTAAAAAATGGTATATCATGGTTTTGGACCCTGTAGAGGTCACAATTTTAAATTCGATTTTGATGAAACTTGAAATGCATGGTTATAACCCAAAAGTCTTGGTTCCTTTCGATATTTGCGCATATCGGATCGTAACTTCCTGTATTATGGCCCCTGATTGTACGCAAAATTGCCTTTTTTTAGCTTGTTGTCCCTCTGGAGGTCACAATTATTTTCCGATTTAAAAAAACGTTTGATTATATCACCGTTACACCTTAAGGAAGGTTTTAAGTTCAAATTTCGGGAAAATCGGACCAAAATTGACAGACAAAATAGCCGCCGTTTGTACGCGAATACTGTTAAGAAATGGTATATTATGGTTGTGGACCCTGTATAGGTCACAATTTTAATTCGATTTTGATGAAACTTGAAATGCATGGTTATAACCCAAAGATCTTGGTTCCTTTCGTTATTTGCGCACATCGGATCGTAACTTTCTGAATTATGGCCCCTGATTGTCCGAAAAATCGCCTATGGTCCCTCCGGAGGTCACAATTATTATCCGATTTAAAAAAAACGTTTGACTCTATCACCGTTACACCCTACGGAAGGTGGAGTTCGAATTTCGAGAAATTGGACCATAATTGCCAGACAAAATGGCTGCCGTTTGTACGCGAATAGTGTAAAAATATGGTATATCAAAGTTGTGGACCCTGTAGAGATCACAATTTTAAATCGATTTTGATGAAACCTGAAATGCATGTTTATAACATAAAGATCTTTATTCTTTTCGATATTTGCGCATATCAAATTGTAACTTAATGAATTATGGCCTTTGATTGTAGGAAAAATCACTTTCGGTATTGCTTGTTCTCTATTTATCTCTCGAACAATTATTATCCGATTTAAAAAAAAAAACTCTCATTATATTACTGTTGCAGCGTAAGGAAGGTTGAGTTCGAATTTCGTGAAAATCGTACCAAAATTGCCGGACGAAATGGTCGCTGTTTGTACGCGAATAGTGTAAAAATATGGTATATCATGGTTGTGGACTCTCTACAGGTCACAATTCCTATCCGATTTTGACGAAAAGTCACATTTCTAGGTTGTGTACCGTCACACCATAATCATTGTCGGCTTCGAATTTCATGAATATCAGACTGGAACTGACCAACAAAATGGCTGCTCCCAATACAGTATGAAATACAGGACTTAATGATGTAGGAAAAATCTCTTTCGGTATTGCTTGTTCTCTATCCATCTCTCGAAAATGTGGGCGTATCCTGCCTGGAAGTGCCAGCCTATCTTTTCATGTAGTGTTGAGCGTTCTAGCAAAAGTGTGGTTACTGTATAACGTGCGAAGATAGAACACACTATGGCCAAATTGTGCTTGACCGTTTGTAATAATTATTTTATTGTCAGCTTATTATGTGTTTGAGACCGTAACTTTAATTTTCCCATTCAATATAAAAGTCACACTTTCAGATAAAAATAGGTTTAGCCGGTGGTACATTCGGTTCAATTATGCTAAAGAGCCAACTTGAAATATAAATGTTTGGTCTTGTATATATTTAAATTCTATTTTAAATAGCAGGAAGAATATATGATACATGTTCATCGCAGGGAGGCTGCCCCGACCACAGTACTTGTAGACCTAACGGATGTCAAGGATACAATTGTCTTTGTTCAAACAATATGGCAGCTGATGATATGATGAAAACGTGCCTAACAGGTATATTTACAGTTCTAATTCCGGTATGGACCGAGAAAAGACATCTACAACCCCGATCCCCACCTGTGAGACTGTGAGAATTAAAGTGCGGCTTGGACGATAATTCTAAGCCCGTCCGTGTACACATTCATTTGGAATAGAAGAAGATTAGAGGGAAGCGTCTCTGTCCGTGCAAAACTTTCCTACCTAGCAACATGCACGTAACCATGAATATAAAAGTCAAACATTAAACTCATTCCATTATAACTGGTAATGTGATGTGTGCACTATATTTAAGTCTATCGTAAACAGAATATGAAAAGAGAAAATCATCCAGAAAAAGTAACTGATCGTTTTGAATTTATAAAATAGACCTCCAATTTATAGTTAATAACTACGGAAGCGTAATAGGGCCACATATTATTTTTTTTATTATATTTTCAATTTTTCAAGTTAGTAACTTGAATTTTCAAGATATTAACTTGAATTTTCAAGTTATTAACTTGAATTTTCAAGTTATTAACTTGAATTTTCAAGTTATTAACTTGAATTTTCAAGTTACTAACTTGAATTTTCAAGTTACTAACTTGAATTTTCAAGATACTAACTTGAATTTTCAAGATACTAACTTGAATTTTCAAGTTACTAACTTGAATTTTCAAGTTACTAACTTGAATTTTCAAGTTACTAACTTGAATTTTCAAGTTACTAACTTGAATTTTCAAGATACTAACTTGAATTTTCAAGATAGTAACTTGAATTTTCAAGTTACTAACTTGAATTTTCAAGATACTAACTTGAATTTTCAAGTTACTAACTTGAATTTTCAAGTTACTAACTTGAATTTTCAAGTTACTGTTATGTTATTAAAAGGGCGTTTTGATCGAATGATATAGTATGTCATGCAATGCTTTAGTCAATGGACGGCACGGTTATAGACCTCAATGACAAGGTCCGGGAGTAGCCTATTCGATCACGCAGGTTTCCCCCCTGCAGCGAAATTACTCCCCGCGAATTATGGTGTCGACGTACCATAAAACACCATTTATTCATTCATTCATTTTAACAGTATTGAGCCCTATAGAAAACATTTTTGAAGTACAAAAAAAAAATTAAATGACAAATCAAACGTCCCATTTCCCAGTTCTAAAAATAGTCTTTAGTGACATAATACACGACATTCTCCCCCCCCACCCCGCCACATGGATATCTGCCCCCGGATAACCCCCCTCCTTTTTAGGACTTTTACTCCCAGGACATTTCCTGCTGAAGACATCTTAACTCCTAGGACATCTCCCCCCGGACTTTTACTCACCAGACATCTGCCCCTGGGACATTTACCCCCACCCCCTAGGACATCTACCCCCAGAGTTTTACCCCCTCCCCCGACATTTTTCCTCTGGAACATCTGCGCCCTAGGACATGTCTGCTGAAGACATCTTAACTCCTAGGACATCTCCCCCCGGACTTTTACTCACCAGACATATGCCCCTGGGACATTTACCCCCACCCCCTAGGAAATCTACCCCCAGAGTTTCCCCCCCCCCCCCCGACATTTTTCCTCTGGAACGTCTGCGCCCTAGGACATGTCTGCCCCCTCCCCGCCACCCACCCTTTAGAGAGAGAGAGAGAGAAATGGGGTTTAACGTCCACTGGACACACATTAAGTCATTTCGGGACTAACATATGGTTTTAATTTTATTTCGATAATTCGCTTGCGCGTAGGGGTCTTTAGCAGTGGGAGGAAACCGGAGGTGCCCGGAGGAAACCCACGAGGTTGAGAAGGCGCCCCTATCTCCCTCCATGCCACATACGCTCACACCAGGGATCGAAACCACAGCCGCAAGCCAGAGGTGACCGGCCAGCTAGAGGTCGAAGCGCGGCACTCTAGACCACTAGGCCATCCCAACCCCCATCCTTTAGAACTCAGGACGTGTAAAATAATGCACTGTAAAATAAGTATACTTATTTTACATTGTTTCTTTGAGTACCTCGTAACACCCTTTAGAACCCTGGACGTTGCGAGGTACTCCAAGAAACAATGTAAAATAAATATAATTTTTTTACAGTGCATTATTTTACAGGTCAATAGTACAGAGTTAGATAGTAGAATGCGTCCATCGCCCTATTCCTGGCGTGTCGTAGTAGCCGACTCTTGGGGAGAGGTTCGGGTGGCTACGCCTTGATCTGCCATCAATAATGTCGAGGGTTCGAGTCCCATTCTCTGCTGTCTTAGTGACAAGGTGCAGGAGCAGCCTATCCGATCACTTAGGTGTACTCCCAGAACATAAGCAGATTATCGGCGATAACACGTAGATTACAATTATTTAGGGATCGAAACCACAGCCGCGAGCCAGAGCTGACCGGCCATCTAGAGGTCGAAGCGCGGCACTCTAGACTACTAGGCCATCCCAACCCCCACATTTAGAACCCTGGACGTGTAAAATAATGCACTGTAAAAAAAATATACTTATTTTGCATTGTTTCTTGGAGTACCTCGTAACACCCTTTAGAACCCTGGACGTTACGAGGTACTCCAAGAAACAATGTAAAATAAATGTAAATATTTTACAGTGCATTATTTTACAGGTCAATAGCACAGAGTTAGAAAGTAGAACGCGTCCATCGCCCCATTCCTAGCGTGTCGTAGACGCCGACTCTTGCGGAGTGGGTCGGGTGGCCGACAAGCTACGCCTTGGTCTGCCATCAATGGTGTCGAGGGTTCGAGTCCCATTCTCTGCTATCTTAGTGACTGATTTTCAAGTTACTGTTATATTATAAAATAAGGGTTTTGCTTTAGGCAATGGACGGCATGGTTATAGACCGAGACACAACGACATCTACCCTGGGACTTTCACCCCCTGGACATTCCCCCTCCTTAGAGCATCGTGTAACGTCCCCCCCCCCCGAAGTATTAATGAAGTTATAACCGACTGTGATGTATATTTGGTCCAGGCTTTTATCCGTTACATATCCGTTACATTTCTGGTAGCCTATATGTGTGTCAAGGTTGCTGTGTGGGCGTATTATCTTTTTTGTATGCCATTTTACTACCCGGAATTTTCAGGTTATTGACTTACAGGCTTTAAAATTTAGAAGATAATTAATTAATGACCCTATTACGCTTCCGTAGAATTAACTGAGGCGGAAAGCGCATTGCGTTTATACTCAGCTCTGATAAAAAAAAACCATGTCTTCTCTTCATAAACTTGCAGTATTGACCTAAATAAATGAAAGTTGTTTATAGCACGTCGACACCGTAAATCTTGTCAATTATTTAGGGATCGAAACCACAGCCGCGAGCCAGAGCTGACCGGCCATCTAGAGGTCGAAGCGCGGCACTCTAGACTACTAGGCCATCCCAACCCCCACATTTAGAACCCTGGACGTGTAAAATAATGCACTGTAAAAAAAATATACTTATTTTGCATTGTTTCTTGGAGTACCTCGTAACACCCTTTAGAACCCTGGACGTTACGAGGTACTCCAAGAAACAATGTAAAATAAATGTAAATATTTTACAGTGCATTATTTTACAGGTCAATAGCACAGAGTTAGAAAGTAGAACGCGTCCATCGCCCAATTCCTAGCGTGTCGTAGACGCCGACTCTTGCGGAGTGGGTCGGGTGGCCGACAAGCTACGCCTTGGTCTGCCATCAATGGTGTCGAGGGTTCGAGTCCCATTCTCTGCTATCTTAGTGACTGATTTTCAAGTTACTGTTATATTATAAAATAAGGGTTTTGCTTTAGGCAATGGACGGCATGGTTATAGACCGAGACACAACGACATCTACCCTGGGACTTTCACCCCCTGGACATTCCCCCTCCTTAGAGCATCGTGTAACGTCCCCCCCCCCGAAGTATTAATGAAGTTATAACCGACTGTGATGTATATTTGGTCCAGGCTTTTATCCGTTACATATCCGTTACATTTCTGGTAGCCTATATGTGTGTCAAGGTTGCTGTGTGGGCGTATTATCTTTTTTGTATGCCATTTTACTACCCGGAATTTTCAGGTTATTGACTTACAGGCTTTAAAATTTAGAAGATAATTAATTAATGACCCTATTACGCTTCCGTAGAATTAACTGAGGCGGAAAGCGCATTGCGTTTATACTCAGCTCTGATAAAAAAAACCCATGTCTTCTCTTCATAAACTTGCAGTATTGACCTAAATAAATGAAAGTTGTTTATAGCACGTCGACACCGTAAATCTTGTCAATCTACGTGTTATCGCCGATAATCTGCTTATGTTCTGGGAGTAACCCTAAGTGATCGGATAGACTGCTCCTGCACCTTGTCACTAAGATAGTAGAGAATGGGACTCGAACCCTCGACATCATTGATGGCAGACCAAGGCGTAGCTTATCGGCCACCCGACCTTCTCCCCAAGAGTCGGCTTCTACGACATGCTAGGAATAGGGCGATGGACGCATTCTACTTTCTAACTCTGTACTACTGACCTGTAAAATAATGCACTGTTAAAAAATTTATATTTATTTTACATTGTTTCTTGGAGTACCTCGTAACGTCCAGGATTTTAAAGGATGTTACGAGGTACTCCAAGAAACAATGTAAAATAAGTATCATTTTTTTACAGTGCATTATTTTACACGTGCTGGGTTCTAAAGGGTGGGGTGGGGGTGGGATGTCCTAGTGGTCTAGAGTGCCGCGCTTCGACCTCTAGCTGGCCGGTCACCTCTGGCTTGCGGCTGTGGTTTCGATCCCTAAATCATGTCAATCTACGTGTTATCGCCGATAATCTGCTTATGTTCTGGGAGTACCCCTGAGTGATCGGATAGGCTGCTCTTGCACCTTGTCACTAAGATAGCAGAGAATGGGACTCGAACCCTCGACATCATTGATGGCAAACCAAGGCGTAGCTTATCGGCCACCCGAACCTCTCCCCAAGAGTCGGCTTCTATGGACGCATTCTACTATCTAACTCTGTACTATTGACCTGTAAAATAATGCACTGTAAAAAATTTATATTTATTTTACATTGTTTCATGGAGTACCTCGTAAGGTCCAGGATTCTAAAGGGTGTTACGAGGCAATCCCAGAAACAATGTAAAATAAGTATAATTTTTTACAGTGCATTATTTTACACGTCCTGGGTTCTAAAGGGTGGTCTAGAGTGCCGCGCTTCGACCTCTAGCTGGCCGGTCACCTCTGGCTTGCGGCTGTGGTTTTGATCCCTGGTGTGAGCGTATGTGGCATGGAGGGAGATAGGGGCGCTTTCTCAACCTCGTGGGTTTCCTCTGGGCACTCCGGTTTCCTCCCACTGCTAAAAACCCCTACGCGCAAGCGAATTATCGAAATAAAATTAAAACCATATGTTAGTCCCGAAATGACCTAGTGTGTGTCCAGTGGACGTTAAACCCCATTTCTCTCTCTCTCTCTAAAGGGTGGGTGGCGGGGAGGGGGCAGACTTGTCCTAGGGCGCAGATGTTCCAGAGGAAAATTGTCGGGGGGAGGGGGTAAAACTCTGGGGGTAGATGGCCCGGGGGGGGGGGGGGTAAATGTCCCAGGGGCAGATGTCTGGTGAGTAAAAGTTCGGGGGGCGATGTCCTAGGAGTTAAGATGTCTTCAGCAGGAAATGTCCTGGGAGTAAAAGTCCTAAAAAGGAGGGGGGCAGATATCCATGTGGGGGGGGGGGGGAATGTCGTGTATTATGTCACTAAAGACTATTTTTAGAACTGGGACGTTTGATTTGTCATTTAATTTTTTTTTTTTGTACTTCAAAAAGGTTTTCCATAGGGCTCAATACTGTTAAAATGAATGAATGAATGAATGAATAAATGGTGTTTTATGGTACGTCGACACCATAATGCGCGAGGAGTAATTTCGCTGCAGGGGTGAAACCTGCGTGATCGAAAAGGCTACTCCCGGACCTTGTCATTGAGGTCTATAACCGTGCCGTCCATTGACTAAAGCATTGCATGACATACTATATCATTAGATCAAAACGCCTTTTTATAATATAACAGTAACTTGAAAATTCAAGTTAGTTAACTTGAAAATTCAAGTTAGTTAACTTGAAAATTCAAGTTAGTTAACTTGAAAATTCAAGTTAGTTAACTTGAAAATTCAAGTTAGTTAACTTGAAAATTCAAGTTAGTTAACTTGAAAATTCAAGTTAGTTAACTTGAAAATTCAAGTTAGTTAACTTGAAAATTCAAGTTAGTTAACTTGAAAATTCAAGTTAGTATCTTGAAAATTCAAGTTAGTATCTTGAAAATTCAAGTTAGTAACTTGAAAATTCAAGTTAGTAACTTGAAAATTCAAGTTAGTATCTTGAAAATTCAAGTTAGTAACTTGAAAATTCAAGTTAGTATCTTGAAAATTCAAGTTAGTAACTTGAAAATTCAAGTTACTAACTTGAAAATTCAAGTTACTAACTTGAAAAATTGAAAATAGAATAAAAAAAAAATATGTGGCCCTATTACGCTTCCGTAAATAACACACGAAAAAGACAGAATTCCTTCTAATCAGAAATCTCGTTTTTGGATAACTGAAACTAAAATTTCACCATCATAGGCAGTAACTGAAATATGTTCACACGATTTCAACTTAATTTAGGTCGAAATTTGTTTCATGTTATTTACAGCATCGTCAGTTGGAAGCTTCTGTGATAACAAGACCAAGTGTCTATCCCGAATGGCTGTGTGTTCGGGAAATGTATGCGTATGCAATGATTTCTTCCGTACCTCAGATGTTGGTTCATGCACGTTCAAAGACCTTCGAGACCTTGGTGAGAACTGCACGAGTTCCAGACAGTGTTCCCATGCCACAACAATTTGTAATGGTGGTGTTTGTGAATGTGCTTCAGGATATAGGTTAAAGACAGCTGATGAATATTGGGTTGATCCACTAGAAACAGAGCAGTGTGTATTGACAAATTATTCTTTGGGTATGATATCTCATTTATATAAATACATTTTAATCAATATGAAATTTGTAATTCCTTGAATGATTGTAGCTAATTAGCATCGTTGATGTCTCAATCATTTTGAGAAACCACCGCTGATTGTTGTTGTGCCATTGTAATTTCAAATTCTGTGGAGTCTTTCAATTCGGATACAGGTTACAATAAAATTAATTCTAAAAATTCTGTCATCTCCCACTATGTAATTTTATTCTTTGGTGTTCTTTATAGAATTTCAAATTCCGCGGATAATTTCAAGTCGGAAACAGATTACAATAATAATCAGGTCTAAATATTCTGGCATCTTCTACTAACGTTAATCTTTGGGTTTCTTTATAGAATTTTGTGGATTTGAAAGACTGGCAACTCCATTCCGTATATCTGCATCCTCAGTATATCTTCAAGATTCAACTTCTGGTGACCTGGTCACTGAGTCGGCAGAATCAGCTGGATCGGTTGCTAGCATCACAAGTTGGTCTTTTAAACTTATTCAGCCCTTGTCAGATTTCGATTACAGCGTCATCGACTCAGCCGAGCATCCACACCCTTCACTAACAGAGATAAGTCCTAATGTAGGTTATACGGAGATTATCCGCAGCTCAATGGATAGTATGAGCGTCAATATGGTACCTAATCCAGAAGAATCGGTGATGAATTCAGCTACCAACAACCAGGGACAGGGTAATCAAATAATATTTATTATCACAAACATAGGCAACGATAGTAAGGAAAAAATGGTTAGCTATATTTTTGTAGTACTCGCTGGGCACGGAACTTCTGGTAAAGTTCAAGGAAAACAATTTTACACTTTTAATCTGACTTTATATCCAACCTTTTGAAGTGCTGTCACAGTACAAAAATCAATCCATGTAAAAGAGATACAGGAAAGAATGAAAAGTAGTATCTCTGCACTTTAAGATACAATCCCGGTTTTCTAGAGTAATATGTATGTATGTCTGATGATAACGAAGATTTTTCTCCTGCCATCATCAAAAACATTAGTCTCGTGCCAAAATAATTGTACCTTAATTATAACAAAAACAATGTTAAAAATATAAATTACAGTTGAACCAGAAAGTCATTATACGTATTTGAAATACTCGACTGTACCAACCAAGTCCGTGGAAATGCTTATAAGTCGTGTGCAACCATTAGGCGATGAAAGCGTCAAGACGGTAGTCCCAACAGTTGTTACAGCTGAAGGTATTAAATTAATGTTGGCTTAACTAGTATTTGATTCAAGAGAACCTGCTTATTTATAACTTATTAGTATGAATAGGATGCAGTAACAAAGAGAAATGTGTATATTTCACGACTTAAAAAAGGGCCTATCTTTTTCTTACGGATACAAACAATAAATGGATAAATGATCAAAACGTGCGAGCAGGAGATAATCTATGACCATCCAAAAAATACCACTCCCCCTAACTATAATTTATAACTCGTGTCGAGCAGCACTTAAATCCATATTATTATGAATTGGTTTTATTTTCAGAGATACGTATCATTATAGGTTTACTCGGTGCCTGTGTTGGTGCTGTTTTTATACTATGTTTAACTGTACTTATATCACATCTGTGTAAATGTCAAAGGTGAGTTGCCATTACTTTGTAAACCACACCTTCATTAGCCTAGTCAGTTTGTGCAGGCAAGTGGGACGTTAACCCTTTTTTCATTTCTTTTCTAAAAGTCGTGTACAGTCAAAACAATTTTTAGGCCGTAACTTATTAATATTTAAGACATAAATCTTCTTGTGGGACGAAAACAGTTCCCCTGATTCCTCTGATAAATGCAAAAGTTATCTGAAAATTCTTTAACATGTCCACATTTTGATTTTATGTCAAAGTAGTTTTTTTTAGTCCTGATTCAATTTTTTGTCTAACGTATACTTAACCACAGATTAATTTTGTGTCAAAAATATATTTACACTTTTAATGGGCAAACTATATTTCCCTTTTCTATCCCTTTGAATACTAGTGAATAAAATGCTCACCAATATTGTTAACTCGAATTCTGTCACTGGCTTGGGGGATCCGATAGCCACCGTGTTTGGTTTTGTGCGCAGAGAAATTTGTGTCGTCGATAAGTCGACATATTAAGCCGTTTGGTCCAGGTGAACTTCATGTTTCTGAAGAAATGACTGCGAGTTTTACAACACCTTGACGTTGTTAGATTACTTCACAATTCACGGGATTATTGCTACGTTATCTACAGACACGTGAACAGTAACGTCCAATCAAAGGTTGTGACATAGCGACCTCCACAGACACCTTGACATTGAACGATAGGTTCACAAGCTGGGCTTGTACCCAGTCGAAATTAGTGCAGAAATATGTCGGGTATTATCAGAAGGCCTTGAAAAGATGTATGTAGTTAAAATGAGATCAAGCCTTCTATTGAAGATGTGTCAACTTGTAAATTAATGTTTTTACTGGGATGAGTTTAATTAGTGGATCTCGTCATTGAACCATGATATCATTGGTCCGATTATTCTGGGGGCCATTTTGTTTTTTTTGCAGTCATCCAAGCAATTCCGTCTCTCCAGAAACAGCAGTTCAGCCTTCAACTTTACCTACAATAAAACGGCAGCTTGATAGGTTTGAAGATCGGTGGTAAATGAGAAAACTTGCTGTTCTGAGAAAAACCCAAAGATTTATATATAACTTATTTCTATAATTTTATAATGGCGTAGCCTACTACAATTCTTTAAAAATCGAAAGACGCCCATAGTGGTCAGACAGGAAGTTCATATGATTTAATGTATGTCAGAATGAAGTGAAGTTGGGAATTTTTTACCTGGACTTTTTTTTTATTTATATATATATATATAACGTCGAGAGAGACAGAGAGATTCTAAGTCATTTCGCGACTAATATTTGAAACACATTTTATTTCGCAGTTTGGGATCTACACCCCCCGCCCCCTCGAATTTTAAAGACATGTGTACGTAAATATAAATGTTTTAATGTTACCTAATATCCACTAAATCATTAAATTCATGCGTGTAGTGAGTGAGACATCTGTGCCAGTCCACGCAAAGCGACTTTAGGCATGCGTAAGAGCTCAGGGTTGACATACCCGATATTGGCTTCAGTTGACCCTTGCTTTGTTTCATGGTTCTCAGACGTTTCGGTTTTGTGTATTTGTTGTGAATTCTTGTAGTGTTATCTCGATTTTGTCAATTGTTACGTACATTTGTTAAAGGTTTTTGCAGTAAATAAACTTTGAATTTGGCATAGCGTTTTTAATGACTATGAGTGGAAGAGAATGGTCATTATACCCCGATTTGACACCCATCTTAATTACATGGAACGTTCGCCGAGTCCATGAACAGTTATGCTGTAATTGTATCAATTGTAAGGTTTTGCAAATAGTAATAAATAATATTAAATTGTTTCATGTGTCACAGAAATTAGCAAATCAAATCTACATCACTTGCCTACTCAGTGCAGTGTGCAAAGAGAGACATTTTCCCAGAGAGTGATTTTCCTTCTACTCTTTTCAACTTCCAACTATAGCTACCAAGGTTTTTTTTTTACGTGTATGCCAAGTACATGGATCCTCAGTTTTTCAGAACGACTAATCTTCGCTTTATTAGTGTAATGGACGTCTTAGAAATATTTGACGGATATTCTTACAAAAGATGAAACGTATTAAAAAAACCCAACCCCATTCAAGATGTATGAAGCCCCCATCCCCACCAGAACAAACGAAATGAAATGAAATCGGGTTTAAGGTTCTACATTTCTGCACCGGCTGGCGTAATGAAGACAGGCATAACGCAATGCAGTGTGCTACCAGGACAGTTTGGGCCTACGGTCTACTCTTATTTTGAAATCCAACGACTATACGTTGCCCCTTGCCAGTCCCTCCTCCCTATAGCATAATAAAAATGGGGACACCACGCCGGAATCTCCAGATGAACTTTCTCGTCCAACACTGGGATAAAACACGGGAACTCCAGGTTAGCGAGCCAGCGTCTTACCCACTCAGACAACGTGGTTCCTTAGATGAAGAAGGGACAGAAAATAGCCGAATTTAGCCACCCAGTCACCCATGGAGAAAGGAAGGAAAGGAAATGCGTGTTTCAACAATTTTTTTATTTTTTGTAACAAGAAAAATATAATACTTCTACACACATCTTAAATAAAAAGCATTTTTTACAAAACATCACATTACATCGCAATTAACACGCATTCTTACAAACCAACACAATTTATACGGAAAACAATCACTGGTTTTTAGCACGACGATTCGACAAGTAGTATTCTCATAACGTCCTCAAGGACAAAAGATAAGAGAATACTTGTCGAAACGTCGTACTATTTGTGTATAAACCAGTGATTGTTTTCCATTTAAATTGTGATGTTTTTAAAGTGCTCAGTCGCTAAATGCCACTCAAGGATTATCATATTACATCTCAAATAATATGGATTCTTACAAAATATTACATTAAATTTCAAATAACATGACTGCTTACAAAACATCACATTACATCTCAAATAACACACATTTGCTAAATGCCACTCAGGGTTTAGCACATTACATCTCATATAACATGCATTCTTACAAATTATCACATCCCAAATAACAGATGTCTTACAAACATCATATTAGATTTCAAATAACATGCTTTTTTTACAAAGCATCACATTACATCTCAAATAACATATTGAACTAAAGTCAGAATATTTCATTGATTCCTTATCCTAGTATCTATAAATCTAGAAGTGGCAAATTTCTATTTTTACCTGTGTATGGACGTTTTGTTTGTCTAATGAAGGTGCCTTCGATTTATAAATACCTGGTAAAGTCTGGACAGATTTTAATAAATTGGGAAGCGGGGTAGCACTGACTTTCTTAATAACTTTGGGATATTCTTTGAGCTTGTTTTTATCTGTTGATGTTACTGATTTTATCTTTGGAAGCGAAAATGGTTTATCTCTTGTAACTACTGCATGATATATGGGTGGAAGATGGTTCGGTAGCACAGTTTGATACTTCGATTTCTTCATGGAAGTATCTTTAGCTTTTATAGCACTGGCTCTAGTAGGTCTAGGCATCGTCATCTTTTGGGGAAAAATTGGCATTGGCTTTGACTGTTGCGTGGTACCTTCCGAGCAGGAAATCGTTGATTTCAGTTTTTTGTTTTTTAAATGTTGGCTGCGTTCGGTTGGCAAGTTTGGAACTGCTCTTAAAGGAGGCAACTTGGCATATTTTCCTAAGCTATCTGCGTAGCAAAAAGCTTCTTTCACAGTGGAAGCATCTTTAATGGTGAATTTCACGATGAAAGATGAATCTTGTGGAACCGGGCTGTCATCATCCATGGTCTTAATTCCCTCGACATGTTTAGCAGTATCACCTCTTTTAAGTTTTTGATTATCGGTCGTATTATTGCTGATATCTTCCCCGGGACTTGAAATGACAGTTTCTTGTCGACCTCCATTCTTTGCTTTTTCACGCTCGTTTAAGCCTTTAGTTGAAATTGGTATATCCTCGAATATTTTGGGATATTCTCTTTCGATGGTCGTCTCTTTCAAAAGATGGACAGTAGTATCAGCACAACTGGGTGGAGAAATACAGTGAAGATCTGTGTTGGAGATGAACTTTGATAGGAGTGGACTTCTCCTTGAGCCTGAGATCTTCATAGGTTTACATGTTGTATATTCATCTATACTGCTGTATGTGTCCATTAGATCTTTCTGGTGGGTTTCTGTTATGCTACTGTCCACAATCTTTTGATTTGTATCCATTAGTACTAAGCTCTTCATAATTTTACAAGTACTGTATCCATCCAAATTGGTACAACATGAATATGTGTCCATATCCATGTACTCATCTATTTTTTTCCTGGTGTTTCTGGTGCTGAGCTTCTCGTTGAATATGAGCAGTGTTGTCCTATTTTCATTTCTCGAATCGCTTTCTTCCTGGTGTTTTTCACTCTCAAGCATTTGATCTTCAGGACTGACGCAGGTGATTGGTTGAAGTCTTTCATCTACCATAGCTTTAACTACGGGATCAACAACAGTTGGACTTAAATTTTCGACTCATTTACCGAAACGATATCTAACCTTCTTCAAGCCATAAATGGGTGGTACTTGCTCAATGTAATCCTTGCCTTTACTTCTTGTAGCCTCATAAAGTTTCTTGTAGAAATCAACCTCCTCATCGGCCCTCTCCACACTACATTGTAGAATTAAAATACGGATCATACAATCATCGTTTTCATAATGTAGCTTGTCGTGAATTGTTTACTTTTATCATTAAAAACAGCAATGATATATTACCTCAATCAAAAGTACATTTATTCAATAAATTATTCATTATGATTCAAATAAAAGTACCTGTTAAGTTGATCAACTTTAAAGCGAAGTTCATCGTTTTCTGACTGCATTTGATAGTTGTATACCTTAACACATTCCTCATCATCTTGAGGTGATGAACCTGTAAATATAAAGAAGATAGACATTTTGGTTATTATGTTCGGCTATTAATAAAAAAAATGTTGTGAAAGAATTTCATTCATAAATTACCTTCTTACATTCAAACCAAGAGGTGGATCACGTGGCTAAGTGGGTAAGACGCTGGCTCGCAAGCTTGGAGGTCGAGTGTTCGATCCCTGCATTAGCCGAGAAAGTTCATCCAGATTTTGAGGCGTGGTTTCCCCTGGTCAATGATGCGGGACGGAGGGCCTGATCGGGCTTTTCCAACTAGGTTCTTGACCCTTTAATGCGTTCTGTGCCCCTAGGTGTCGTAGTGGTTCCATTGACGAAGCGAAAATTCACTACCAATGGTATGCCTTAGATAATCGGTTACGTTTTGTTGTTGGTATTTTTGGATATATTGATCGTCTGGCGCGATACAGACTATTTTTCGTAGATGCAAAGGTTGGAAATTAGTTGCCAATTGGTATGTAAAATTCAGAGTTAACATAAATTCATAAAATCTTTAACACCTTTAATTGGGTTCTAATAACAACATGTCTCTCTTCAAACGAAAGCCGACAAGTCGATATCTGCGCCTTCGCGGGAAGGATTAATTTTGGTCACGCTCTGTAACTGCGCCTTCGCGGGAATACACCCAATTTAGTCCTAGACGCCGCTTACTGGCTTCTATAGAGTTACTGTATGTGTAAAAAAATCAATCACCTATCAGTTTAATATTAAATTCCCCTGATAGTCCGTCTTAGCGACGCCAACAAAATTATGGAAAAATATATGGAAAGTCAACACCGATACTTATTCTGTGCTGTGACAGTCTAATTGAATCGGAAATAGACATATCTAGAAATTATGCAATGACATATGAGTGAGTAATGACATAGGCCGTAGACTATTCGTTTGTGCTCCTGGTTGATAGATGTTTCTCACGGATGTTTAATAGATCCAGAGATTGACCTGGATCATTAAATGCTAATGATCATGTATGTATGTATGTTTAAAGGTAAAAGCAGAACAAACCTTTAGAGTCAGTTCGAGGTTTAGATAGTATGTTCCCTCCATTGGTTTCAGGTTGAACACTACACCAAGATCCACTCAAAGATGGTGCATCGGATTCTAATACAGATTCACCTGAATCACTTCTAGCTGATACGGGATCACGTTTAATCCAAAACGCTTCACCGGGAATCGGTTCTGGTAAACCTACAACATGTAAGAAATACGTTTAGAAGAGATACAGCCTACTAAACGTCTTTTGCCTGTGTATGGACGTTTTGTTTGTCTAACTGAAGGTGGCTTCGGTTTATAAATACCTGGTAAAGTCTGGACTGATTTTAATAAATTGGGGAGCGGGGTAGCGTTGACTTTCTTAATAACTTTGGGATTTTCTTTGAGCTTGTTTTTATCTGTTGATGTTACTGATTTTATCTTTGGAAGCGAAAATGGTTTATCTCTTGTAACTACTGCATGATATATGGGTGGAAGATGGTTCGGTAGCACAGTTTGATTCTTCGATTTCTTCATGGAAGTATCTTTAGCTTTCATAGCACTGGCTCTAGTAGGTCTAGGCATCGTCATCTTTTGGGGAAAAATTGGCATTGGCTTTGACTGTTGCGTGGTACCTTCCGAGCAGGAAATCATTGGTTTCAGTTTTTTGTTTTTTAAATGTTGGCTGCGTTCGGTTGGTAAGTTTGGAACTGCTCTTAAAGGAGGCAACTTGGCATATTTTCCTAAGCTATCTTCGTAGCAAAAAGCTTCTTTCACAGTGGAAGCATCCTTAATGGTGAATTTCACGATGAAAGATGGATCTTGTGGAACCGGGCTGTCATCATCCATGGTCTTGATTTCCTCGACATGTTTAGCAGTATCACCTCTTTCAAGTTTTTGATTATCGGTCGTATTATTGCTGATATCTTCCCCGGGACTTGAAATTACAGTTTCTTGTCGACCTCCATTCTGGGCTTTTTCACGCTCGTTTAAGCCTTTTGTTGAAATTTGTATATCCTCGAATATTTTGGGATATTCTCTTTCGATGGTCGTCTCTTTCAAAAGATGGACAGTAAAATCAGCACAACTGGGTGGAGAAATACAGTGAAGATCTGTGTTGGAGATGAACTTTGATAGGAGTGGACTTCTCCTTGAGCCCGAGATCTTCATAGGTTTACATGTTGTATATTCATCTATACTGCTGTATGTGTCCATTAGATCTTTCTGGTCGATTTACACACTTGTGCTTTGTATCCATTAGGTTTAAGCTCTTCATGATGTTACAAGTACTGTATCCATCCATATTGATACATGGTGAATATGTGTCCATGTCCATGTACACATCTTTTTTTGTCCTGATGGTTCTGGTGCTGAGCTTCTCGTTGCCTATGAGTAGTGTTGTCTTGTTTTCATTGCTCGAATCGCTTTCTTCCTTGTGATTTTCACTTTCAAACATTTGATCTTCAGGACTGACGCATGCGATGGGTTGAAGTCTTTCATCTACCATAGCTTTGACAACGGGATCAACAACAGTTGGACTTATATCTTTCACTCTTTTACCGAACCGATATCTAACCTTCTTTTCTCCATCAATAGGTGGTACTCTCTCAATGTAATCTTTGCCTTTACTTCTTGTAGCCTCGTAAAGTTTCTTGTAGAAATCAACCTCTTCATCGGCTCTCTCCACACTACATTGTAGAATTAAAATACGGTTCATACAATCATCGTTTTCATAATGTAGCTTGTCGATATGTCTGAAATAAAAGATACATCAAATAATTATAACTAAATTTAACAAAATTGGAGTAAATTGTTTACTTTTATCATTAAAAACAGCATATATACCTCCATCAAAAGTACATTTACTAAAAATAAATTATTCATTATGATTCAAATAAAGTACCTGTTTAGTTGATCAACTTTAAAGCGAAGTTCATCATTTTCTGATTGCATCTGATGGTTGAATATCTTAACACATTCCTCCTCATCTTGAAGTGATGAACCTGTAAATATAAAGAAGATAGACATTTTGGTTATTATGTTGGGCTATTAATAAAAATATACCTTCTTATATTCAAACCAAGAGGGATGTCGCAGGGCTAAGTGGGTAAGACGATGGCTCGCTAGCTTGGAGGTCGAGTGTTCGATCTCTGCATTAGCCGAGAGAGTTCATCCAGATTTTCCGGCGTGGTTTCTCCTTGTCAATGATGCAGGACGGAGGGTCTGACAAGGGCAGCTGTCTAGTCTTTCGGATGGGACGAAAATCCGAGGTCCCGTGTACACATTGGCGTGCACGTAAATGATCTCTTGGCAGTTGCAATTCGATATAAGTGTAGGCGTACCGTCTTTATTAGCCCAGTATAGGAGCAAAACAGTAGGACATTAAACCCCATTTCATGCAAACACGGTCAAATATATCTACGTGCATTTACATACTAAAACTGATCTACGTTATGAGAAATATCGCTTTTGAATATGTGATAGCTAATAATCGTCGGTGCCGAAATGGATGGGATGAAATGTCCAGTATATCCAATTTTGCCCTGGACACCGTTTACTGGCTTCTATAGAGTTACCGTGTTCCCAACGATATGTGAAAATTCAATCACCTATCAGCTTAATATTAATGTCTACTGATAGTCTGTCTTACCGAGGCCAGCAACAACATGGAACAAATATATGGAAAGTCAACACTGATACTAAACCAAATTTCTGTGGTGTGACAGTCTAATTGAATTGGAAATAGACATATCCAATGACATATCTGGAGTGAGTAATTGCATGTAGACTATTTGTTTGTGCTCCTGGTTGATATAATATGTTTCTCACGGATGTTTAATAGATCCAGGGATTAAACTGGATCATTAAATGCTAATGATCATGTATATATATTGTATGTTTAAATGTAAAAGCAGAACAAACCTTTAGAGTCAGTTCGAGGTTTAGATAGTATGTCCTCTCCATTGGTTTCAGGTTCAACACTACACCAAGATCCACTCAAGGATGATGCATCGGATTCTGATGATTCACCTGAATCACTTGTAGCTAATAAGGGATCACGTTTAATCCAAAAAGCTTCACCGGGAATTGGTTCTGGTAAACCTACAACATGTAAGAAATATGTTAAGAAGAGACACAGCCTAATATAAACGTCTTACGAGACCCTTTGTCTAGACTTAAAATATCTCAACTCTGATTCAGTTTATGGGTAAAATTATAGATCTTATATACAATGTTTCAAACATGCTTTATCGGTGTTTAACAAATACAGTGAGCTTGACTCTCGTCTAATACTCACCAGTAATGTCTCTAGGAGATGGGTAGGGTGCATCTTCATCATCTTCACCTAGAGGTTCCATGGCTTGATGGCCATTTATTACACGCTTTTTAAAGTCGTGTAAAAAATCAATTCTACAAAACAAAACCATGATAATTACCGTCTTGGTTGTGTTACCTTTGTATTATATAAAAAAGGAACCCTGTCTTCGTTTTTGTGTTAAAATAGCCTATGTCAATTGGTCTACTATTAAAAGTTATAATTACACTTAACTCCCAGCAAAACTTTGATTTTAAAAAAGTTATTTATATGCAATAATTCAAAATATTCTTACCTCGAATCCATTGAACAGATTTTGTAAAATTAGACTGAAAAATCGTTAAAATGTAAAACTTTGCCACATAAAGTAGAAAGACGTCCTGTTAATTATAAAATAAGAGCAGGAATGGTGGAACAATAGATATAACGTCATGGCTTACATTATGACGTCGTTTAATTATGACTTCTTGATAGTTAAATTTCTTTTAAAGAGTTCTAAAAATCTCAGATTAAGGGGTCCAAGGGGCTTTATCTATTTCTCCAAAAGATGGAAATGAAGCTTAGTGAAACGCAAGCGCTTATTATTGTGGTGATGACTTTTTGAGATGCTGTTGGTTAATTAATTTGGTAGAGATCATGATGCCCCTTTCTCGGTGAATAATCTTTTTAAAAAAAACCAGAAAAAAACCGCACTTCAAATGAACTAAGGACCTTATAATAAGATCTATGAATAAACTACTTTTTTTTTTAAAAAAAAAACCCCAAAAAACCAAGTTCATGTCATATGGGCCAGCGCATACCAATATTTTACACGATGTCCAAGATTTGATTATCATATAGTGCTTTGAAATAATAATTAACAGCACAGCCTACATGCTGTTATGTTAATTTTTATCTCAATGTTCGGGATTTTGAAAAGACTTTTATAATGAGGTGCGTGCAATAATGCTTTTCTCTCTTTTTTTTTATTTTTAGTATTTTATGTCATTCAAGGGAAGTAACTAAATTTTAGCGGTTGCCTCCTCTTACATTTATTTATTTACAGAGAGCGCTGCCTCAAAATGGCGACTGCTACAAATCGTGTAGACGAGCTTGTCAAAGATTATTTATTATTCCGTGGTTTGACAACAACCCTGAAGACTTTAGAAGTGGAACTAAAAACAGACAAAGAAAAGGGGCTTCGAGTAATTACATTAATTTCCTATTATTTTCTGTTTTTGCATGGGGACGGGACTGTCACGCTAAAATATAAACAAAGAATGAAGGGGGCGGGGACATTTTAGTATATAAGGTCCATGATTTTACTAAGACTAGGTATAGGCCCTACTTGTATTTTTGATAAAACATTTTTTTAATTCAACTACTAAATCTACGTTATGATTGATAAAAAAAAAACATTGCTAAAAAAATCGGCATTGTTCAATGGGATATCTTCGACCAAGTGATACTTGTTGTTTTAGTTATGAATTTCAGAAAAAATAAACTTATAAAATTGATGGGATTGGATAGATAAGGTTTGTCAGACGATTATCTGCGATAATCTGCCAATAGATATTCCCAGGGACTCTGAGGTAAACAGAGAGAATGATTTAGCCCCTTTATTGGACTACCTTATTGTGAAACATGTAGTCTTCGATGTACATCTGAGCTTTGTCTCATTTATTTTTAGGCTGATAAAATAGTTGAACAAGTACAGTATTATATCACCAATAGTGATCTACATGGATTGAGAGAATACTGGTCCTTTTTAAACCAACGATTATTCCAACGACTAGAACAACAGTTTATGTCAAGTGTTCGTAAACTGGAGGTGGGCCTACAAAAACTTTATATTGTTGCAGCTTTTCAAAATAACAGGCCAGACAGAGTACATGAATTTTTTGACAAACTGGTACAAGTATCAGATATACAGAATCAAATAGAATTCAAAGAATGGTTTGGTAATGTATTTTTTGCTCTTTTTGTTTCAAAGTTAGACTTTAATTTGATAGGTCACATTTAATACATTAATCTCTTGATAGCATTAATTTATAAATATCCAAAAAATTATATTTAAAATAAATGTATGCCCAGCTTTTACTTGGGTGAAGGTCATTTAAAAGAATATTTTCATCAATTTATTTGTTCATTTATATTTTAGCGTTTCCATTCATGAAGAACCCAGAAGAAAATACAATGTTTCAGATGTATTTTAATAAAGCCTGGCAAGATACTCTCTTCCTTTCATTACATAACTTTCTTAGTGTTATACTTCAAGCTATGCATATCCTTTTTAAAGTTTAATTAAACTCATCCATTTGGTTCTGTTTTTTATTGTTAATCAATTCATCTAAATCCTGGCAAAGAAAGAAAAATCCAGCTTAGTTCATTCAAAGAGGGTAATTGCACAATAGTTAGTTGTTTGTCAAATCCTTTTATCCTTGACTTAGACATTTTATCTGTGTATTCCCATCTATGCAGCTAAAATGTAAATTTAAGTAAATACAGCATTAAGATTTTGCTATAAAATAGTTTGTTTGGAAGTATGTTCAGTAACTTGTAATTATAAACTGTTTATCATTGATTGACACCCAGAATTGGATAAAATAAATTTAGAATTACATGAAAATGTAATACAAATGAAATTGTTTATAAACATAGGGGACATGAATTTTATGCTTATTTTATTTCATTTGAGTCAACTGGCGTGATTTCGATTCCCTGGTTGCACATGACGAGGAGTAGGTTCCTGCGGTTTCCTTCCATTCCTAAAGATCCGGTTTCTCTTTCTCTATTTACTTTTAGTCTCATCAAGATTAAATAACTTAATTAACCTTAATCATTAAGTACCAGCGCCAACACTGTTGAATTTTGAATATGATCATAAACGAATGAAGTTTCTACAAGAAGAAAACAATATTCTGAAGGAAAAGGTAAATTCTTATTTTAGGCAACACCCATGAATTATTTTATTTGTGAAACTACCCTAAGCAAATGGATCATAAATGTCAAGATTATGAACAAGTCTCTTGTTCTGATTTGCAAAAAAAAGTTGATTGTTCAAAATGAAATTAATATTTCACACATGTAAAACAAGAAAGTTATTATGAATAAAGTGACCTAAACAGCTTATTCAAGGAGTTATTATGGATTAATGTGCCCTGTACAGCTTATTGAAGGAGTAAAAATACAAGTGTACTTTTATTGAAATTCATAAGACTGACGATAGATCACGTTAAACTTACTTGCTCATGTTAGTTTCTTTGTTAGTTACATTTACTAACTTTGTGTGAAATGAAGTGGATTTTGTTTGAATAAGCTTAATTGTAGGAATACAGTAGTCGCTAATTACTGTATGTGATATATTATTTCTATAATTCTTGTTCAACATTTATATTTTTTAGTTGCGTATAGTGAGTGAATCTGGTAATTTAGATCAGAACAAGAAGAAAGAACAAGATTGTAATTCAGCTAACGAATCTTTAACATTAGATTTCTCAGCTTTATCAGAGTAAGTATTTAACATTAGATTTCTCAACTTTATTAAAGTAAGTATTTATCATTAGAATTCTCAGTTTTATTAAAGTAAGTATATAACATTAGATTTCTCAACTTTATGAAAGTAAGTATTTATCATTAGAATTCTCAGTTTTATTAAAGTAAGTATTTATCATTAGAATTCTCAATTTTATTAAAGTATTCTCAGTTTTATTAAAGTAAGTATTTAACATTAAATTTCTCAACTGTATCAGAGTAAGTATTTAAGACTAGATTTCTCAGTTTTATCAGATGTATGATTAAGCCTTAATCTGTTGCAACTTTTTTTTGATTAATACTTTGATTTTTTTCTTATTAGTGAAAATTCCAGCTCTAACATTCAAGAGAAGCAGAAATCTGGTAGACGTCTTCCATTTAATTTATCGTCATCTATATTAAGTAAAAAGAAACCTGATCCGCAACAACAGAGGGTTGAACCGAAAACTGTCCGAACTAAACCTAGTAAACTACCTCCACAAACAGCACCAATAACAACGAGTAAAAAACTATTATCAACTACATCACGACAACAGTCAGCAGGCGCAGGTAAGGTATACAGTTAATTCACAGTTTTATAGGATATTTTACTCTTCTGTTGATCAAAGTACAATTGCTAGTAAAATGAGAGAAAGAAATAAGGTTTAACGTCCCCTTGACACAAACTAGATCATTTCAAAACAATTTTTTTTCAGTCCCTAGCCAGGGAATGGGGGGGGGGGGAACCAGAGGACCAGAAAAAACACCAGAAGGTTGAATAGGCAACCACTTGACTGTATTGTACAGTACCATAGAATTATGAATATTCCTAGGCTAAAGTTAGAATAGGCTAAAGTAAACAATTGATTGCATATCTCTACCTATTTGTGTATTACTATTGTAGTCATGTCAACATCTATTCCATCAAATGAAGTAAACATTACTACACCAAGACATAAATCACAATCAGAATATCAAAAACAAAGAAAGGAATTATTAGGTGCTGAGAGAAAACCATCAACAATTGAAAAATCACAGGTAAATTAGTTAATTTAGTTATTTTCTTTCGTCATGTTTTGACTTACATGCCAAAGGTTTCTTTTATGCGCATTCCGTGTACTTGAAACCTTGAATTTTATCATCCCAACCGAATGTCTAGACACTGTTTTTTACCAGGCCTTCCATCCTGCACCACTGATAAAGACTTACCATGCTGGAAGTCATTGGTAACTGTCTCTGGCTAGAGGTGGATTGAAGCCTGAACTGCTTGGTAAGTGGGTCAGTGTCTTACTCACTGAGCTACTGTGGGTCTGAGAGATCCTAGGTCTAGGACAACTCAGAGTATAGACATTTGGAAAACTTCTTAAAATCCACTAATAATTGTATGAAATTTTTATAATTATAAGGGTTTATGTATTTGATTTATGACTTCCCTCGGTGTTAACATTATAATGTAATTAGAACATCACTGATATATGATTTTGTAAAGTAGTAAAAAGATTGTTCAAGATTTTAACTTAAAACTGCTAACAGATACTATAAATGTTTTTTTTTTACGTGCAAATCATCAAACATTGGATTTAGATATTATGACAAAAATAGTACTGGCAATCAAAATATATAGAATATACTAAAAAAATATACAACAGACAAAATTTTAATGTCAGAGCCAGGTTTGGTTTTTAATATAAGGGTCTAAATTTGTCATTTGATTTTTTTAGAAAGTTTCAGACACAGAATCTAGCTCTGGCTCTTCGACACCTAAGAAATCAGTACCAGTGTCATCAGAATACAGTCTAAGACCTGATACAGCAGCTAGTAGTCTTGATGTAGGTAAAAGTTCACCTATCGATGTAACAGCACGACAACCTTCTCCAGCAATTCCTGGTATGCGTGTTTTATCACTTTTATATGATTCATTTTACTAATGGGCAAGAAAATTCCTCAAGATTTTCGATTCTGATTTCCCCTTGTTAGTGATGCAGGGGATCCTGACAAGGTAAAGCATCCAGTTGTTTCGATAAGACATAAGGCAAAGGTTCTGTGTATATCATTAGAATCTGATTAAAGATCTCCAAACAGTTAGAAACCAAATAAGAGTTGGTCACAGTGCTGCTGTCAGGGCAAAATTTTCCTCATACCATCCAAAAATGAATGCCACTTGTTTCAAACAGGCATGGATAACTTTGAAGTATTCTTTCCCTGCTTAGCAAGCAGTACTCTTGATGCAGTGAATTACATAGTTAGTTTTGTGAAATAAATGATGTTAATTTATTTGTTTTTTTTTCAGATGGCGAATGTCCATTTCTACTAATGAGCCAAGTAAGTCATCAATTTATTTCCTCATTTATTAATACTAGCTTGTTAAAGTAGCTAAGTCTCTAACTCAATATCATCCAAAGTCTTCAGCATTCAAAACACGAATTATTCGTCAATTTAAATCAACAGTGATGTTGTCAGTTTACCGGGAAAAGATGGGCTTTTGATATCCAATATTTCAGACAAACTAAACATTTTACCATTGGTACACGAATCGTGTACAATAATGCGTTTCAGGCCCATTTTTAACAAGGGGCCTGAAGAACGAGACTAGATATATTCTTATCTGGGGAGCATGCACAAAAAATGCTATGTAGACTGGAATAACCAGACACTCAAAATAGCCACTCAATTGAAACTTCTTGCATATTTCGCCGAACATAACTGATTTGAAATTAGAGTACAAACGAAAACGATTTCATGTAATTGAGTTTGTATACATTTATATTACAGCATTACATGCGTTGCGACCCATTTGTGGCAATTTCTAGGTCTCAAATATTAGCGATTTAGCTCCTTTAAATAAGAAATCCAATATCAATTTTTTTCATTTGCTATTTGGTTTGCCAGCTTGTTTAATAAGAAATTCAATCTCAATTATTTAATTTTCCATTTAATTTGACAGGTTGTTTGATAAAAAATTCAATCTTAATTATTTCATTTGCCATTTGGTTTGAATATGATTTATGACTGTCTATTTTTTTTTATTAAGGAAGAGTATGCAGAACATCATTCAGCTATATCTTATTGTCGCTTTTCTAACACTGGACAGTTTGTGTCTAGTTTAGATGTAGATGGTGTTGTCAAGTAAGTTACATGCCAGTCAATATGTTAACATACCATGACATTAAGTATGCAATGCAAAATGAATATATTGAAAATTTGATTCAAATTATTTTATTCTGAGCCAAGTTATCAATGTTTGTAGTTTTGACAAGATGTGTGCATTGAGTGTTTACTATTGTAACCACGGTACTGGTATATTCGAGTGATCTAGTCTTCTCCATTTTTAAATTAAATCTTTTAATGCCCAAACCGTTCTAACCCAGTGACCGCCCTAGACATTCGCCAATTCGCCAATGACGACAAATATTTTTATTGGCGAATAAAGTGATGATTCTGGCGAAAATTTTGGCGAATGAATTATTTTGTAAATCTGTTAATATTAAAGTTGAAATCGTTTCGTTAAACGCTTCTTTCGATCATTCAATGGAATGTCTATTTTTAGTACATTAATTTCTCTAGTCTCAATCGTACAAGTCGCAAATCAGTCAATTCACGCATTAAAACGACCGAAAGATCGAGTCTAGAGACTATACACCACAGTTACGCCCAATTTGTGTGGCACTGTTTACATATGCTCGCCACTTGCCGAGTGTACATTCGCTTCACTACACGTAGCGATGTTCCGATATGACACCTATCGGTTTTACCGATATCAGATATTGACAGCGAAGTATATCGGACGATTCAAATAAATTACCGATAGTGGTGGATATAAAACCATTACACATTAAAATGTCTCGAATGGCATGATGATCTATGTGTACATTTGTCTTTATTGTAGTCGGGAAACGCATGGTACTTTTACTATTTTACTGCGGGAATCAACATAAACCCTGTGTTGTTGAAGTAATAATTGGGCCATGCTTCTTACGCAATCAAAAATATACACCATCCATTATGAATTAAATTATTTGCTGTATCATTAATGGTCGAGATTATCATATTTTAAGTGTCAATTACTATATAATTCCTTACAGTAATCGACACGGCATCTGTACATGTACATCTATACGTGTGCATTAGTTCATGCGGTAATGAAATGATACATCAAAGCGATACCTTCATGACCCGTTTGTCAACAGTGGCTATCACGTGACATTCTCCCGCCATTTCTAGAACTATTGTTAAAAATAAAACATCTAATGGGAACCTATTTGTTGATAATATTATTATTTAATAAAGGATGGTCTTTATTATGAGTTTTTATTTGTCGACACAATAACCAAGCATAACAATATAAATCACTAAATTATTTCTGAATTTATATCGGCATCTGGAAGACGGAATGTATTAGACAGTGATTACGTGACATCAAAGGAATATCCCCCCTTTCATCCTTTATTCCACCACGTGCAAACCACGTGATATTTCACACCTTTTCCAAAACTTCTACTCGTATATTGACAGACAATATAGTGAACTAGATAGAATGAAGTAAAAAAAAAAATAAGTAGCAATTTAGATAAAGGATACTCGTAAGGATTTTGTACTGTTTATTATTTCCTTTCTACGGCTGCTATGAGTCTTGTATTACCGGTACGTTTAAAAAGCAACAAGCATGTAGTTTCATTTTTAATTAACAAACATATGAATAAAAATGATATAAAATATTTGGCTAAAACATTCTGAATTGGCTAATAAAATTTTGATTTTGCTAAATATTTGGCTAAAGGTTTTAAGGGTCTAGGGCGGTCACTGCTAACCTAGCTAATATCTCGAGCTATGACATCAGGTGTTGATTGTAGTCTTGTCATGTTAATAAAATTAATGTCTAATAATATTTATATAACATTTAAAGACCTGCAAAAAGCCGATTTAACTCTTGTATAATGTATCTTTAAAACCCTTTTTTATTTTTAAAAGAATATGGACATGGAGTCCTCAACCATCAACTATTACAACTGTTATGGCTAGATCAGCATTTCTATCATTAGAATGGGCGAGCAAGTCAGATAAATATGTAAGTTTGATTCTACGATTAATATCATTAATTAGAAATACAACAACCATTTAGCATTCTCCAAAATGTTGCACTGAATACCAATTCAAATCTCAAACTATCAAAGTTATTTTGTAAAAACTTAAGTTTATGGGCATTTCAAGATTGATTCCAAATTAGAGAGAAACATTTTTGAATTATGATGAATTGAAATACAATGAGACAACCTAAACACTGATATAAAATAATCATTACATAGTGTTGTATGTTGTATTACACTTATTTTATTGCATGATCAACATATCTCATAATGTGGGCTTCAAGTTTAGATTTCAAGTTCTAAAGAAGAACTGTGTTTTCAAATTTGATTTAACATATCTTGTATTAATGTTTGTTGTATATGGATAAAGATATAATGTGTCAATGTTTGAGGATATTGTGTTTTAAAGATATTTGTATATTAATTTGTGTTTTATAGTTATTACTAGGTAATAGAACTGGTTGTATTAGACTCTATGATGTTAAAGAAAATAAAACATTAAAAGAAGTTGTTGTTGATACAGGATATCCAAGGTAAGTAATATATTTAACTTTATTTGTGAAATAAAAAAAATAATATTCAACATATGTACCAAGTTTTACATTTCTTGTAAGTATATTACCGACTACATATCGGATACGGATCAAATTTAATATCTATTTTAAATATTCTGTAGTTTCCTTATCATATCTGGATTATCGCAATTATCTAATGCCTTTATATAAATAAATACACTTTCATAGTACAATTTCTTCAGCATACCTGTTTTGCGTTTCTTGTAGGGGTTTACGTATTATATTTTGTGCAATTACATAGCTGAATAATTCCAATTAGTTCCTAAATCGATAGCTTATTAACAATTTGACCCGATCCTATTTGGATTATCAGCCTTTTTATCATGGTTTTTATTACATTTTTCAAACTTTGACGTCATTAGCAACCTATTCCTTTAACATCACGTCATTCAGTCAGCAAACGACCGTCTTTCAAGGCGGTTTGCATTTTCTCATTTGCTTCCTTGTAATCAGCATTGTTTGTTTTTTACTCTGTTTTTGTGGCTAGCCCCTGATTCATTCACTTTATTTGAATTTTTGTTTGTTTGTGATTTCTGTGTATTGTGTCTTGTCCATAGATTTGTTTTTGTGTAAATTATGTGTGGTGCAGTCCCCCTGCGCTTACTATTAGGCTTGTGTGGCATCTGCATTTTGGCTAAAATACACCAAAATATGTACTCAGATTGACTATTTAACAATTCAGAAAACAAAATGATAAACCCATTGTTAGATAATTTGTAAATGTATCAGATGTAATATCATAATATAATTGCATGTTTCAGAATTAATAACATAACATTGAATCCAGCTGGAGTGAGTTTTGTTTGTTCTGCAGCAGCTCAAAGAGTACACAGTCCATCGAGTGTTACAGATACTAGTTCTAGTTCTAAACCTGGTAAATTATTATTATGGGATGTCAAGACAATGAAATGTGAGGTAAGATTAAATGTGTTATAGTAATTACCTTTCATAGTTGGCAACCGATTTAACACCGGTGTGCTTTCCAACTTCTGAAGTCATTCATCCTAGTGAGCTAGTTTAATAATTAGGGAATCACAGTGGCTAAGTGGGTAAGGCGCTGGCTCGCTAGGGGAGGCGGTAGTGCCGCTGCCTGTGCAAAACCCCATTTCATTTCACTTTAATAATATGTCAAGTCATAGTTTTCTGCAGTCCCAATATAATGTATTAATTGCTTATTGTGTAATTTCTATGGATGGATTAGCCATTAATTTGTATCTAAAATCATGAAATTCGCTAAGTAAAGAACCATTGAATGCATCCAACCCTTATCCGTCTGTGATCAATCATCTCACTGAAGAATTATTTATGAATTTGGTAGGGATGGGTAAAAAAGATAAAATATTAAATGTGTATGTGAAATGGTTTTTTTTTAATGTATGTTTTCATGTTCTCTTGTTTTTATTTATAGAAACAGTTAGTTCTTGACCCTGGTCCAGTTTCAATCAATTGTTCATCATATAATCATAATGGTCAGTTATTAATAACAGGTGCTGCAGATGGTGTCATTAGATTGTTTGGTAAGCTCCAAATTGACATATTACTGTAGAGGTACACCTTGATTTAGATTTTGAAAAGGGAGCCAGGTTGGTTCAGTGGGTAGGACATTGGCTAGCTATCCCAAATGTCTCTTGTTCGATCCCTACATTGACTGAGAAAGTTCATCAGGATTTTCTGACGTGGCTCCCCCTTGACACTGATATATCATCCATTTTAAAGTCTTATACATGGCATGGATTAGATTCTGGTAAACGTACATGGAATGTAATCATTCTAGATTTATGTGCATACAACAGTGTAAATCGTGTGATATTTTTTGTATTATTGATGTTCAAAAGTGTAATGTTAATAACATGGTATAGTATATTTAATGTACCACAGGGTACATAGTATATAATATAATATACATGTATACTATATATTTTCTTTAGTAACCACTATAAATTTTAGTATTTCCTTTGTATATTATATTATATATATACTACAGGGTACATGTTATGTTTTGTATAATTATAGATATACCACAGGGTAAATGTATATCACAATGGGAAGCTCATACAGGTGAAGTTAATAGTGTACAGTTTAGTTCTGATGAAACTGCTTGTTATAGTCTGGGAACTGATGGAAAGGTTTGTTGTCCATATACATTATATTTATCATATTCCTGGTAATCAGCCCTACACTCATTCTTTGGCTGAGAAAGTTCCCCTAGAGTCTGTCCTACATTACATTTCAATCCTGTTTTGGGCTGAGAAAGTTCCCAGTAGGGTGTACCCGTGAACTGGTTGGTGTGCATATAAAAGAAACCTTGACACCACACGGTATGCTCATCGTCATTAGCCTTGTTGGTGCAGAAAAGTAGAATTTAAACCCTATTTCATTTCCATTTGATCATACACCTTGGATTATTCATATCTATAGTATCCAGAAATTGAATGACAAAGTTGTTTTGTTTGATTATCTGAATTAATATATAATGTATCTGTTTTTACAATTAAAATGGAGGAGATTGTTTAATGATATTTATTCTATTGTACAGATGGTAGTTTTAGATAAAATGTATTTATTAAGTTCAATGTATAATATTAGATTCAATCATTCTAAAGATATTCTTTTGGTTATTTTCTGAATGGTGTCACATTTGTTCACCCTGACATTTAAATGATTGGAATTGGGCGTTTATGTCAAGTGATGTTCAGATTGTCGGGGTTGGGTGGCTGAATGGTAATGTGTGTGCATTGCATCATAACGTCTCCTGCATTGAGTCAAGTGGCATTGTTTCTATTCCCCGCTTGTATGTGAAAAGGAGTAGGATACCCTGTTCAACCTTGTTCCTCCACCTAAAGACACATACTTTCAAGTGAATTATTGAAATAAAATTGAACAACTAGTTTATGTCTAGTGGACATTAAACCCCATTTCTCTATCTCTCTGTTCAAATTTTTTAGTATAATGATGAGATTATTGCTCTATATTTTTTTCAGTTTATTAAGTGGAGTATACATAATACTGGTTCAAAGTTAGAAGAATTACCTATACATCAAGGGGCATCACTCCCATTCCTAGCAACAAGTCCAACTGGTAATAAAGAGTTACCGAGGGGAAGATTATTTAATTTTGATTCTGAAGGACAGTATATATTAACATGTGATAAAAATAAAGGAGTTATTTACCAGGTATTATTTACATTTAATAATGTATTGGAATTTAAACATCCGGTGTAATTAGGGTTGACATAAAATGTTATTTTTATGTGTACCACAGTCCACAAATGAAATTTTATTTGATGTCAACCATAACACCGGATACATTACTTACTGAGTCCAACAATGTCAGTCTGTTTCGATAGTCTGGAAATTCCATCGGCCTAGGTTTTCTCATCTTTAAACTGAATGAATTTGTAATATTTTCAGCTATGTGGTGAGTCTGGTATAAGGAAGACTATGGAGTTGAAAGGTCACAAGAGTTTGATAACAACAGTTGATTGGTCCCCATCTGTTAATACCAGGGTAGCCCTTGCTGGGGCCATGGATGGAAAAATCAAAGTTTCTACACTTTTACCACAATAACATCAGCTGGAACAGAGTATTTTGTTTGACTACAGAAAGTGATCATTATATTCTCATTGAACAGTGTTATTTTAAGAATGAAATCAAAAAGTGTGTGAGAATAAATTTTACACTGTGAAGAATAGCAGGACTTCAGTTTTATTAGAATAAAATAGGTTGCTCAGACATGTCCATAATGGTGTCCATCATAATCACAGGTTTCCATCATAATCACAGGCTGTTCAGAAAAAGTAGACAACTTAAACCCTCCCACGCACCAAGTCTTAACTTGATAAAGAATAGAGAATCCTAATTGAAAAGTCTCTCAGCACAACAAATCAAAGAGTTGGACCAAATGATTCAAAACTGCCTACATGTAAACTACGTGTACATACTTTATAAAATCAGTGAATGGATTAATTGTTAGAATTAATGTATTATAATATTAATTGTTTAGATTATAGTAGATCAATATGTATTATATTTATTGTTACATGTTTATTAAACCAAAGATATTTTCTATTTTAATGTTAATCATTTAAAATACGTTTTCTATGTTATTTATGTATTCTTAAAAGATGCATTATGAAAGATGAGATAGAGTGCTGACAATTCTCGCTAAAATAGATAATGAACAGGGAATATGTCAAATTACTGCATTCAGAGTGAAGTTATGGCCAGTTGAAGAAAAGTGTAGTCTTGATTGTCATTGCTACCATTGTTATGATAATAAACAAAGTCTCGATTATCCATTTTAAATTAAATTATTAACGGCTGATTGTGTTTAAATCTGTTGGAAACCACAGCCATTCAATGGCATAGAGAGTTGATTATGAGCTTAGAATGTGAATAAAAGTCTAATTAATGATTTACATAACATTTGAGGCTAAACAAAAGATATGCAAAGGGAGATTTAGTTCTTACATAATGCATCTTTAATTGTAAAACCTAATCATCACATCCTTTAACCATATCAACATATTCATTATCAGGTAATTAACAGAATAATCGTTTTTTGTTAAAAGATATTGATATTATAAACATGTAGTATGAATACATTATTGTTCTATATAATGGGGAGATCAGTGATGCAGGACGAAGGGCTTGGCAAGGACAGCTGTTTAGTCGTTTGGATGGGACGAAAAACTGAGGTACTGTGTACCCACTGGTTGCACATAAAAGATCCCTGGACAGATCGAATGTGATAGAAGAGTAGACTGTAGTGCCGATGTTCGATGTTCGGACAAAATGTCGCTTATAGCACACTATATGCCCATCTTTATTAGCCCAGGTCGGAGCAGAAAAGTAGGACGTTACAATTCATTTCTATAGAATTGGATGGATTGGAGCTTAATATCGGTTAAACACATCAACATATACTTCGACCATTTGGAGATTTTGAGATAAACTTAGGGTAATATTTTTTTTCAGTTGTCATGTCTGTAATGCTCAAACATCCGCGTTATTGTCGACTAATTAATTTCGAACTGTTTAGTTGTATGGGGTTGAGTGACTGAATAGTTTAACAAAGATGTCTAGTTAATATGACCTCTGACTATAATTCAACCACAATCAGCTACTGTTAAAATTTCTGTATTATTAGCTTTGTATTTGTGTGGAAATGTGCAATAATTGTCTTTAGTGACTAAATGTTAAGAATAAACCTATAGATAAGACCAACTTGAATAAAAATTGTGTTGTTAATTTTGGGTGCCATTATCACTAACTGTATTTCATGGTAAACCATGGCCGCTAACCCACGTCCACAAGCTCCCTAGCTTTGTTTAAATTCACAAATAAATTAAAGAATGATTTGAAAATAGCCTTCTATTAAAAAGATGCAAATTTAATAATGATTTTAATAGCAATACCGAATAGGGAGAAGTAACCAATATTACTGAAGCGTCTATATAGGAACATAACACGAGGAGCACAACCCCCTTTTCACACCTTGACATATTGTTCCATCCTTTCTCCAGTGACATTATGTTGGAGGATTAACCCATTAACGCTGAGGGGTGCGGTAGCCGAATGGTTAGCACGTGTGCGCTGTATCATAAGGTCTGTCATTGAGTCAACTGGCGTGGTTTCGATTCCCTGGTTGTACGAGACAAGGAGTACGTTCGCCTGTCCACCCTTTGGTGTTTTTCTCCTGGTCCACCCCCCAATGTTAAAATTTTGAAATAAGATTGAATCATGTGTCAATCCTGAAATTATCTAGTTTGTGTCGAGTGTAGTTACCCCACCCTCTATCTCTCCCTCTCTCTCTCTCTCTTTCTCTCTCTCACAGTATTCACATTTATAACCCAATAATACATTCTACAGTAGATATCGCATGTGGTGTGATAAATATCATATTCTATTGCGATATGGGGGATCACGTGGCTAAGTGGGTAAGGCGCTAGCTCGCTAGCCTGGGGGTCGAGTGTTCCATCCCTGCATTGGCCGAGAAAGTTCATCTCGATTTTGCAGCGTGGTTTTCCCATTGTCAGTGATGCAGAAAGGAGGGCCTCACATGGATAGCTGCCTAGTCGTTCGGATGGGACGAAAAACCGAGGTCCTGTGTACACATTGGAGTGCACATAAAAGATCCCTTGGCAGTTGGAATTCGATATAAGAGTAGGCCGTAGTGCCACTGCCCGGGCAAAATTTCCCTCATAGCACACTGTATGGTGTATGCCCGTCTTCCATTATCCCAGGTTAGGTGCATAAGAGTAGGACGTTAAACTCCATTTCATTTCATTTCATTTCTATTGCGATATCGCTTACGGTGAATTTGATTGGTCAGTTAAAAAACAGTTCATTTTTTATGAAAAGTAACTTCTGTTTTATTAAAAATGAACTAATTTTACTTAATTAACCTTGATGGAAACACTGGGTCAATAAACATGACTTTGCAATGTTTGAATTGCTGTTAAATGATGTATCACTACGCCGTAATGTAATCAGGTTCAGTAAAAGTGACGTCTATAGCAAAGAAATATATTTATTTATTTGTGCAAGTAAGAAAGGATTGACTGATAAATAAAATCGACTCGTCTTTTTTGATTTCAAAAAATAACACTCTCCGAGAGAGCCTGTTTGTTTTACAATATCGACTTGTGTTGATATTTTTTCAAAAAAGACCCGTAGGAGATTCTCTATATATACCTACTCGAAGGGATTTAAAGACAAAGGGAGATAGTATGACGTTGATTATATCTTTATGATTATATGCAGGTTGCGGTTACGTGTGTATAATGATAATGGAGTTTCAGTTGATAAAAAAATATTCTAGCAGATCAACAACTCAAAATTATACGAATTATTTATTTACTGTTATTAACGGTCGATAATCAGTATATAATAAGGCGACTACAATTTAAAGCGACAGCGTGGTTAACATTTTAGTAAAAAATAAAAGAAAGTTGTTGTCTATAACGGTTGTTATAACATCTTATTAAGAGAACACACGGTTATTAAACAACAAATCAAAAAGGAACGGAGCGAAAATCATAAGAACCACATTCTGTCCACAGAGATCATTTTACATTGAGAATGGCCGCCATATTCACAATACTAGGATACAATTTTATAATGTGGTTCTACCACGTTTTACATCTTTCATAAACACAAAGACCAAATAAACATATTCAATATTATTAAATAAACATTTTTCAAAATTCTAAGTCAAGTTATTATTTTCGCATAATGACGATCGTCGATCAATCATGTTTGTGCCCATACCTGGCTTATCCATTACCTGAAGTAACACTTGCTTAGGACTTGAAGGGAAGAGTGGCATCATAGAGTTTTGTTCCAGTGCCAGAGTTTACAAATAAACCAATCTTGCAGCTGAATCAACAATAAATCAAAACCGCATATACAAAAGATATTATATGAAAAGAGAAAAAATGAAATGGGGTTTAACGCCATACTGTTCTGCTCCGACTAGACTAATGAAACCGAACATACGCCATACTGTGTGCTATGAGATTAATTTTGCCCGGACAACGGCATTATGGCCCACGTACTCTAACATTGAATTCCAACTGTCAAGGGATCTATGTGTACACGAGTTCTCGGTTTTTCGTCCCATCCGAACGACTAGGCAGGACACATTGTGTGGTATGCCTGGGCCATTTCATCTCGTTTTCCTAAAACACGTCCATTACATACATGGGATAGTACGGTCTTTCACCACAAATTTTATAGGAATTTGTTAGCAAATACAGGAGCGCCACCCACTCTGCCGCCTATACGATGGCGGCCCTTGTACTGTCCATGGTATAAGATGATTTCACACGAATTAATACAGTCGAAGCTATTTAATTTCTGAAACCAATAATCACAAGTTGAGCTGCATTAATATGATCCCATTAATATATAATTCAATCCATATATATCATTGTCTCGGCTTATCATGATCATATACACTCACCGGGTGGTAATTTACACCTACAATAAAACAGTCGATATAAGTAATGGGTTAATCTCGTGGAAGGATTATCTTACAGTGGTTGCCCATAGCAAATTATAGTTTATATATTTATATCTCCGCGAAGCCGTATCGAGTTATTTTCATATTAAGTACATTAGACAAGACAGAGAACTTCTTATATGACTCTATGTACATATACTTCAATATCTGCTTAGTTTTGTTGATATAAAGATCAAACTTCGACTTGATCTTAACCTTTTGATATACTTAAGAACACTTTACTTGGATATCAAGGATCGTTGGAACACAAGCTGGTTTAGTCAGTGAATAACTAATGTTTATTCGCCTAGTCGTAAAGGTGAGTTATACATTGGAACCATGTAATTTACCGGATCCATGCAATTAATTTGATATTAAATTTCTTGTAATGTCTGTATAGTCTGTCTTGTCCGTAAGTTTGCCTTATTGGTGTTGTTTTGAGTGTAGTGCGGTCCTCCTGGAGTTAGTATAACTGTCCGTAAAATATGATTGCTATACACGCTCCGAAACAACTAAATAGTTCGTAACATTATTAATAGTGAATTGTGCATAATGCTTTATGACAAACATGTTTAGGACCAAATAAAGATACACAGAATAAACAAGGGTAATTCTTTCGAAAAGGAACATTACTTCATTAGGGATTTACAGAGAAAAAAAAAAGAACATTAATGTTTTACGAATTTGTTTTGTAAAAGGAATATTACTTTATTACGAATTTGATTTTTAGAAGTAATAATATGTATATTTAGTTTTTAACATGACCATTATAATGCATTTCGGTTTTGATTTTTAAAAGGAATAATTATTACCGTGTTACTGTTTTTAAAAGGAATATTACGGTGTTACGGATTTGTTTTTAGAAGGAATATTACCGTGTTACGGATTTGTTTTTTGAAGGAATATTACTGTGTTACGGATTTGTTTTTACAATGAAGATTTATAATGCATTACGGATTTGGTTTTTAAAAGGAAAACTGTTGTACTAGGGATTTTTTTTTGTAAAAGGAAGGTTACTGTAATACGGATTTGTTTTAAAACATTATGAAATACACACACGTGTGTGTTGTATTTTGTAACGCATGCTGGTCATTGTAGACTGTTATATCACAATTTTAAGAAAGCCTGGGATTATTGTGAGTCGTGGTTTATTGGATTACCAAGCGTTGGTTGTTTAGGGTACTATTTACCAATACTTAATTATGCTGTCATGTTAGGTATAACTATAAGTACTTATATTCAATACGTAATACCATGCTAACATAATCCACTTACATTAAGTCGTTTAGTTGTCATCGTAAGCCTAATCGACTGGACAAAATAACATAGGATATTATCGTCACTAGAAAATATATCGGTTTCTATTTTTTACAATTTAGAATGCATTTAGACCACCATAGCAAAGTTAATATGCTTGACAAGTACATGTAAGATACCGCAGGAGTAATGTTTGCACATTAAAAACAAGAGAGAGAGATGGAGAGAGAGAGAGTTTAAAGTCCACTCGACACAAACTAGGTCATTTCTGGACTTACATATGGTTTAATTTTATTTCAATAATTCGCTTGCGCGTAGGGGTCTTTAGCAGTGGGAGGAAACCGGAGGACCGGGAGAAAACGCACGAGGTTGAACAGGCGACCCTACTCCTTGTCACGTACACCAGGGAATTCAAAACAACGAGAGAGAGAGAGAGAAAGAGGGTTGGCACAACGGGAAACCGGTGGGCGGGAGGAAGCAGGGGCCTTGGCGAAAAATCACGAGGTTGACCCGACGATCCTCATCACCTTACTTGACCAAAAGATAAACCTTACGATTTAAAGCGCACATGTTAAATCAATCGCACGCCTTAGATCACTCGACCACCCACATCCATACAAATAACAAGCGTATATTTGTTCGTTTAAAAACACAGAAAGGGGATTTTGTATCAGATAGCCTATGTATATGTAAATCAATTTTATATGTTAATATTTTATATCTTTTCAGGTGATCGATTTGTAATTGGATCTGAGTATTATGTTCATCTAATGAATTAAATTATTGAACAAATGAGCGAACGTTGTTTGACGTAGATATCAGTAAACGAGGGACATTAATCAAAAGACATAGCTTGCAAACATGGCGGCTGCGTCTTTTATGAAAATGAGTCCAGCCAAACTTAGAACTCCGACTACAAGGATAACCAGAAGTAGCGACAGTCGCCGAAGTGATTCATATGAAATAGAACACGTCGAATACGACTGGCCTGATCTACCGCCTTTAACACAAGTTAAGGACGCCATTACGAGGAATAAAGTCAGCCATGGCATCAGTTATTTACTTCCCTTGGATTCGGTCAGTAATAATTTTCGTCCAGATTTACGACACATGTATGGTGAAACTAATCGAAGTTATGATAGATTTTTGTTTGATAACGCTAAATCACAACCCTCTACTAAAGTGCAACTTTTTAGACACAGCGTAGACACGAAATTATCTGAAAAATATCTCAGTGCATTGCCGTCGAATCTTAATGCACATTCGGAAGAAGTCAGAAAATTGTATGGACGATCTGCCCCACGACAAGCTGCCGCTAAAAGACGAATGGGGTTAGATTGTAGTAAATCGCGACAGAGATCGGGTCTTTACGTCACAGTCAAAGCCAAAGAACCACCAGAAGCCATAGAGATGCGAGAGGAGGTAGAAAAAATTATTACATCATTAAAGGAAAATGATGATGAATATGACGATGATGTTGAAGAAGCCCACAGTCCAGAGGGTGGTTTAGAAACACAGTCAACAATAACAGAAGCAAGGAGCAACCAAATGTATCGCAAAAGATCAGTTTTCAAAGAAGCCGACCATTCTGCGTCTTTGAATGCAAAATTAGACAAACTAAAACTTGAGCAAAGAACATTTAAAACATATCAAAAATTGAAAAATGCTACACCTCCTAAAGTTCAAATTCCATCCATGTTAAAATCCACCTTTTTATCCGACGAAGTAAATCAGAAAATATGGGAATGGTTACACCACAATGAGGAGATGTCCGAATTCGATTTCTTTTTATCGGTTTGTGGATGAGAAGAAAATTTCCAAAAGGGACTAGAAATATTGAAACTATTTAAGTAATAAGTTTAACAGTTAACATCCGTCCATATTTCACTGTAAATGTATCCATGTGTTGATTATCATCCTTTTATAAAGGTTTGAGGATTTTTTCTGATTTGTGATGTGCAATGCTTGCAATACATTTTTTTTGTACAATTCTTTTAAAGTGTTTACTCATGGCTTAGTTACTACTCTGGAAAAACTATATAATTATTGCCGGTGTGTTTGAGGCGGGTGTAGGGGTGAAGTTGAAAAACGCAGCAGACATTCAGTACCATTCATACAACATACATATCACATAATGCGCCCCCAGCCCCATGGATCATTTACAGCAAAGATGACAACGTTTATTTACTCCGTCATGTTGAAAACACGTGTGCAATGTTCTAACATTCGGAGATTTATTGTGTAAGGGCATGCTTGTTTATCATTAATACTTTTGGTTGATCTTTTGAAGTGTTCCGCTCCCGAATAATTTTATATCCAAAGGCACACCCTACCCTCTCCCTGAATGAAAATTTAATGAGCAACAGTTGTAAACTAATTTTTAAATTATTAAAAAACCCATTAAAGCTGTTGAAAGTATATATGTATGAACAATATTTCCTATTACGTTTAAATGAGTACATAAAATAGTACGCCCATGTGTAAAAGACACCAATTCTGCCCAAACCAGTCGTTTGTGTTACTTCCTCCGGTGTAAATCATGCACGAGTTAAGATCTGACGTCACTATACTGCACGTGTAGGTGTTATAAACCAAACTCCTGTAGGGTAAACAATGCACAGGTGACCGCGCATCAATACTAATGTGTAATCCGTATTAAATTAAGATTAATAATTACTTCACATAAACTGTTAAAAAGCTTAGATTAGCAACATCCCGCTAAAAAGAAATGACCTTTCCCTTGACGCAAGGCGGAAAGAGCTGAACATTATTATCACGCCGTTATTTCGTAACATTAATATGATTATATAGGTACTTGTATAGCCGACATTAAACAAGGTATATTATATTCCACGAACAGTATTAAATTGGCAGCGCGTGGCATCCTGAAATACTGAATTTTATGAAATTATGTCGTTAGATATTGACACAATGGCTGTGTAAAAGCCTTCTCGATACACGTCACAGTTTTATCTTAAAGGAACACCATGTTCGAAACTCGTATCAAGGGTTTTGATGATTGTATGGCCCGGGCCCGTAGCCACAGGGGGGGGGGGGGGCTGCCCCCTCAAAAAAAAAATCGAATTAGACCCCCCCCCCCATATTTCGCCAACAATAATGATTTCATAGTAGTGTTCTTAGCCGGCCACATCCTTAGCCCCTCCAAAAAGTTCAGTAGCCCCCCCCCCCCCCAATTTATGAGCTGGCTACGGGCCCGGCATGGCCTGTTATTGTGTTTACAAACACGTTTGTTGTAGTGGGGTGAATCAATGGTCCTTGCAGGTTAGCTCCCAACGTAGCTCCCAATGTCCCTCGGGATTTTAAGGCACGGTTCCCCCTGTGAGTGCTGCACGACGAGGGTATGAGAAAGATTGCAAGACATTTAATATAAAAGAAGTGACATGGGAAAGCTGTTTTTATGTCAGTTCTTATGTTTTTAACTCTTGTCTGATTAGTCGATGAAAATAGCACAATCATCAAGGGCAGAAAATTTGAATACGTGCCCCCCCCCATGGATGAACCCATGGGTTAGTGTAGTGGAACGGAATGGGGCTACTGGGTATACCGAGGATGATATATGTACTCAATTATATTGAGTTTGAATAGATGCTAATCATAATTTAAAACCTAGAAACCCACGGATGAGGTTGATTCTCCCTTCATCAGAGTTTAACATTATGAACAATCTGACTAAATGTAGATTTGTATTTAGTTCAATTTAATTTTACCTGACCTTTACACGAAGATCTGACTACTTCTTTTTTACCATTTAATCGCTTTGAAATATATACCTTCAGCAGATGCGATTGTTGACAACCAAACAAACATATTTCTTCATTGGCTGGGAGAAAGGTTACTATTTGTTCCAGGTGAATCAAAATGGCTAAAACTTTGTGACATACCTGGAATTTCCATCCCTTTGATTTCTTCCCTTAGCCTAAATGACTTGAAGTCCGATAAAATCCAGTTTTCTCTTGTAAATATCACATTACTTCGACTTTCTCGGAACGTAAACATTACGATAGGCCTGCGTTAAACGGAATACCTGCATATCGCTTTAGGGTAGACATTCGGTTAGAAGTGTCTTGAGTTTTACACTGTGAAGCATGTGAAACAATATTGTTTTTGTTTGGATTAATTAATATGGTTTTTTTTTCTGTTTAACAGAGCCTTAGAAACAAACGTGTACATATGAAATATCAGCGCCAAAATATAGAGCAATGGTGTATTTACCTTGTGTCAAAATTACAGTTCAAAATATTTATTCAATTGGACGTCAAAGTCAAAAACTGCTTATGCGGATACGTAACCCTTTTAAAATATATATATACTGAGCGCCATAGAAAACGCATCACTTAATTTTTCGTATAACAAAATGATCCTGTAAACATATCGTATTTATTTTGCTTCTTATTGTGAACAATATTCAAATGGGAACACATCAATAACAACACATTTGTACACTTACGGATGTTTAATCTGTAATCAAAGTCAGAGGTTCACATCCATAAGTGTACAAATGTGTTGTTATTGATGTGTTCCCAGTTGAATATTGTTCACAACCACCTACGCATCCAAGTAGAGCGAACGACTCAAAGCCAACCGAGCACCCCTTGACCTCTTAGGCTCCTTCAGATAACTAGGCCAAACATGGCTGTTTTCAGTACGAAGATGTCAACAAACCACATTTTTCAATGGGGAAAAGCTATATAGCTTGATCTGAACTTAGGTCTCACAAGACAGAAATCTATGGGATGACCATACCAGGTATATCAAAAAATAGTAAACATGCATTATGCAAGAGCTAACTCTGCCTATAACAGGTCTTTCTTTAAGCCTGAAATCTTATCTAAATTATTAATTAGACATTAATTTACTTATCCAGACCATAATGAACTCCCAATGTCAACGCTAACCCTGGATATCGATGGGATTAGAATCCTACATGCTGCTTAACGCTCATTGATAATTAAACTAAAAAAATGGATAATCGAGGAGATGCTTTTTATCGTGCTGACTTTAGCAATGATGATCAAGGCTAGCCCCAATATCCAATTGCTAAAATCGCGGTTCATAGTGGATGAATTTGACTGAAATTTTCGGCAAATTACCTTTACATTGTCTAGTTTTTAACTATTATAGTGAGAACAGCCAACTCTTTATCTAATCTCCCATAATGTATCTTTAACCATTTTAAATAAAAATCGAAGAAATGGGAAGCAAATTTCGAGACGTAGTATCACCTAGGACCGACAGTAGGTTAGTTAGGTCAAAAATCTCCCTAATGTATGTAAAAAGCTTCGTAAAGATGCATTATATAAGTTTTTGCAATAATAGTTCCAGGATAGATAATGAAAACTTAACAAATTTCATTCAAATTACTGAGTTATGAAGCGAGGATAGTAGCAATGATACTTGACAATCGAGACTAAGTCTTGATTATCCATTTTATTATTAATTCTTTTTTAATCTCACGGGTTGATTATAGGCCTGCTATGCCAAAACGAAGATCTGAAATAGGCTGATTTAGCTCTGACATCATGCAACTTTATTTTAGTGTAAATGCAAAACATCAGAAAAACAAAATCCCAACGAAACGCAGATATGGTCTGACATTCTTAATTACGAATGTTTCAAATAACGAAATAAACTAGACTTGCTTGCAAGGCTGAAGGCTTTCACCTTACCCAAGGCAGCACAAAATGCCCACCACTCACCCCTTAAAACACACACACATGAACTTGGATCGGTAGAATCCTACAGACGCCAGAAATCTAAATACGCAATCAAAAACGCAAAAATTCTAAAAAAAAAATTACAATTTTAATACATTTTCAAATTTTCAGGAAAAAAAGAGAAGTGCGTGGTGTTGCAATTCGACCTATATCGCATCCGCAATATCTCCGGCTCTATAAAAATATAACTTTTTCGAAAATCGGTTGTGAATTGAGATTATTAGGACCTATTTTCATTTATGCACGTTAAAGATTTACTTCACTTCAGGTCTGTACATAACTTTCGCCATACTTCTAAGTACTTACTGCTTAAAACATAGGAAAAATCATTATTCAGAACTCTATCTGCTTTAGTTTCAGAGATCTACACGAGAATGAAAAAAAAAACAGTTTTTCGAATGGGACAAAAAAAAAGATCGTGTCAGATCATAACCAAATCCAAGATTCACCTTTCAACATCAACTCTTCAACATTTGTCCAGAGGGGTGCCTTCCTTATAAATAGTTTCGGTAAATAGCGTCATTTTCGCTGGTATCATATGATGGCGTCATGTAGACAAATAACCTGGGATAATAATTTCAGGAGTAACTGTTATTGACTAAAATGAATTATTTTCACTCTAGAAGCAGCATTACCAGATATTGGTTACCAGTAAAACACCATTAGTTCAAATATTGCCTCTTTCAAAAAAAGCTCTCTATATAATGCTTTATACGTAGGCAAAACGTTGCGATTATGACCAACTCGGACTTTTGTCAATGTCACACCAATGTGTACACGGGACTTTGGTATCACGTCCATATCAACTACTCAAATATGCAACTGGTTCAAAAATTGATTAAATATTCAATGAAATATCTACAATTTTCTGATTTCGTGCACGTTAAAGATTTGAACGTCACTACATGTAACATATAAAAATTTAATATTTATTACAGATAGAGTCCATGCTCAAACTGGTTATCTCAACTGAGAACGACATGGTTATCTCAATTCGACCTTTATCCCATCCGCAATATCCCCGGCTGTACAAAAATAAAAAAAATTCGAAAATCGGTTGGGAATTGACATAATTAGAACCGATTTTCATTCGTGCACGTTAAAGATTTACATCACTTGCGGTCTGGTTCACAACTTTCGCAATAGTTCTAAGTACTAAATGTTTAAAACATAGGAAAAATCAATATTCAAAACTTTATCTGTTTTAGTTTCAGAGATCTACACGAGAATAAAAACAAAACCGAGTTTTCCGATTGGGACAAAAAACTATCGTAAGTGTCAAATAATAACCCAAACCCAGAATCATATATTCAACATTAATTTTCCAGCATTTATTTAGAAGAGTGCCTTCCTTATAAATAGCTTCAACGGAGAGGTTTATTTTCACTGGTATCAAATGATGACGTCATGGAGACAAAAATCCTGCGATATTAATTTCAGGGGTAACTATTATTTACTAAAACGAATTATTTTCACTCTAGAAGCACCAGTAACAGATATTGGTTTCTATTAAAACACCCTTAGTTCAAATATTGCCAGTTTTAAAAAAAAGCTCTCTATATAGGCTTTATACGTATGCAAAACGTTCCATTTATAACCAATTCGGACTTTTGTCGATGTCACATCAATGTGTTACACGGGACTATGGAATCGCGTTTTCATATCAGCTACTCAAACATGTAACTGGTTCAAAAACTGATTGAATATTCAATGAAATATCGTCAATTTTCTGATTTCGTGCACGTTAAAGATTTGACGTCACTGTCACCAACATACAAAATTTCGATATTTATTACAAACAGAGTCCATGCTCAAACTACATCACACTTTCTATGACCGGTGCAATATTCGTACTTCTGCACGATACTACTGCAAGATACAACAGCAACCTCTTAAATATTGGATTTGCTTATAAACAGCGCGAGTCGTCGATTTATGTCGAGATGATTACGGTTATGAGGTAATTTTGACAAAGAAGAAACAATATTAATTCAAAGAATAATTATTACACGCAGCAATCAACTATTTCTGTTACAGGGCCATTAAAACCATATTTTGAATAGAAGTAAACACTCAAAGTTGAAATGCTTTTAGCTCAAATATCGTCACTGTGAGAGAAAAGGGGGCTTTTGAATATGCTCTAAACGTATGTAATACGTACAGATTGTATCAACTCTTACTGCATGTTTCGCTTAACAATGAAAGGTGACGTTTTCAATTTTCGATCCCTTTGTTCTCATACTCCTGATATTTTTAACTGTTGCGCAATGGTTTCATACCTAAGACTACCGATCAAACTCTCTGTAGAAGAGGTTCCAAAAAAAAAATTACGTTGACTTTTCAAGACAAAGACGTCTAAAAATGCTCCAAATGGTAAAAATACGACGTTTTGGATTTTCTATCTCGTTTTTCGACTACTCAAGACATTTAGAGAAATTGTACAATGGTTTCACACAATATACCACCTATAAGACTCTCGAATGAGAAAGTTTTAAAAAAATCGTTGGCGGCGTTTTCGAGAAAAACGCGTCTAAAGTTGATCGAAATAGCAAAATACCTTAATTTTCAAACTCAGATAACTTTTTTATTTTTTGATAGAAACTTGTCGCCATAGTACCATGTTGTAGATAATTCACGTGGCTACCAAACCATATAATACTTTAACTACTCGGTAAACAACCAATCGATACATCTTATTTGGCGCACAGGCACCCATTTTTCTGAATTTTGTCAAACTTTGGATACCTTTCTTGACCACTTCCGGTGATTAGAGGATTTTCATTTATAGCTCATGGACTGGTTTGGACCTTCGACTATATATTCACTAAGTTTCAGAAAAATCGTAGGCGCCGTTTTAAAAAAATAAGAACTCTACGATTTGACCAAAATGCGAAAAAAAGTGAAAAATCAAAGTTAACATTTCAGAATAAAACTTATATTTTTGGAATCGGATTGATGTCAGCTATCCAAAAATATAAGTCATTATTCAAAATTCCCCAAAATAAAAATTTTGGAAATTTTTGAAAATTATCCGATTTTCACCAAAAAAATGAAAGCGATATAGTTTCCAAATTTGATGTTTGTGAACTGCTATCTTCTTAGAAATGTCTCAAGCTATCCAAAAATGTAAATATCAGAGAAATCGGTTGACAATTACCAAAATTACGGCCGATTTTCAATTTTCGTGCACGTTAAAGATTTAACGCATTTCCGCTATGCGCACGAATTTCGTTTTACATTTAAGCACTAACTACCACCCAGTTTCCCGAGAGAAAATCAAACTTCAGACCTCTATCTCTTATAGTTGCTGAGAAATAGGCAAAATGGAAAAAAAAGAATAATAATAATAATCTTAGTAATAACAATAGTCTTTCACCATTGAAAATGGTGAAAGCCTAATAATAGACATAACCATAATTTTATAAAGAGAATAAAAAGTGACAGTTTGTGTTATAAAAAAGAAAACGGAACAGCTGTTTCATCGACCACATTTTAAAGGAATGTCATGCCATTGCAAATCTTTCACATGGTGGTCTTAAAATGAACCACAAGGTAACCAAGCGTTTAATAAGATGCTCGTCAAATCTAAATTGATCCTGTCGCATCGATAAATTTAATCACATATAAGGTGGAAGGAAATCATTTCATTATGGCTGGTGTCAGACACGCTAACTTTTCTTCATTATAGGGGTATTTTGTACAACTAGCAACTGGCACCGGTTGTAGAATCAGGTAAGTCTCTCATTGTTCCATTCATAAAGTACTCTCATAAATGTTCTTACGTTATTCTCATTAAGATGTTTTGAAATTTAAATTCGTTTTGCTCTTTTGATTTAAGGTACGTCTCTCACTGTTCGATTCATAAAGCACTTTCATATTCCTTTATTAGGTTGTTTTGAAATTTAAATTCGCGAAACTATTTTGATTTAAGGTAAATCGCTTATAGTTTGATCCATAAAACACTTTCATAAATATTATACCGTTATTAAGATATTTTGAAATTTAAATTCGTGTTACTCTTTTTATTTAACGTACGCCTCTCACTGTTCGATTAGTGATAAAGTACTTTAATAAGTTTATTCCGGTATTCTTAGTAGGGAGTTTTGATATTTAAATTCCTGTTACTCTTTTTATTTAAGGCACGTCTCTGTTCGATTCATAAAGTACTTTTATGATTTTATTCATGTGTTCTTATTAGGGAGTTTTGAAATTTAAGTTCGTGTTGCTCTTTTAGTGTAAGTATTTGGTTATTACGGAACATTCAGTAAAGGCTACGTTTAATAGAATTTCCTAATAAATATATGTAAGAACCAAAAGATAATCCAGAGAAACTGTAGCTTTCCGATATCAATAGAGTTAAATTACATCTATATACCATTGATTTCAATTATCTTAAGCTATTCTTATTAAGACATTTTGTAATTCTATTCATTAGTCTTTTTATTTTAACATTTTGGTTAAAGTAAGTTGAAAGTTTTTTTTTTACAAAAAAATAAAGTAAACAAATATTGTTATTAAATTGTGATATATTTTAATGTGTTTCCTATGGAATATGATAGAAAGATAAGATTAGTATTAATATTCATTCTTTTAATTCATTCTTATAAGATATTTTGAAATTCAATACTCGTCCATCTTTTTGATTTAATAATTTTGAAAAAAGTAAATATTGTTATATAAATAGGCTTGGGACATATTGATTAGATCATTCAAAATAGGTCATTTCAGGACTAACCTATGGTTCAATTTATTTGAATAATTAGCTTGCGAGAGAGAGAGATAGAGAGAGAGAGAGAGAGAGAGAGAGAGAGAGAGAGAGAGAGAGAGGACTGACCTTTTGATACAACGCACACGCGCTAACCATTCTGCCATCCAACCCCCCATTTGTCTTTGTACTACTCCTGCACACCCTCAGGTAGTAGATAAGCCGGTATTTTTGATCATTACCTACTGATGGGTGGACGAAACAGTATATTCTTAGACTTTCACAACGCCTAATACATCTTGGTTCTTGCTGTCGAGAAAATATGTAACTGGACAGAATCTTGTAATTTTACATTTGCTTTTAGATACGAATTTACAGAATACAATACGATATGTTGCAACAGATTGGAGGAGATCGTTTATTTTATATATCACAGGCTATACAACAATCCGATCAGTTACCTCTGATTATTGTCTTTTTAACCAATATGTTGGATAATCTTCTATTAACAGCAGTAGGTAAGAATATCAATATGTAGCTAAAACCTCAAAACCCTTTTCACTAAATGGTTAAATGCAATTCACAGGTAGTTTTGATGAGGGATGTGGATATCTTACAAACCTTTAAAGTGTCTTCGTGTACGAAATGAAATGGGGTTAAACGTCACACTGTTCTGCAGAGTCTGGGCTAAATGAAGACGGGCATATGCCATACAGTGGGCAGCGACATAAGGCCTACTCTTATACCGAATTCCATTTTTAAAGATAAAGTACTTGCATTATATATCTGTACATGGAATCTATTGGACATTTTTTTTGATTATTTTGTAGTTCCAATAATTCCTGATTATTTGCTAAATATGGATAAAGTCGAGTGGGAGACTGACAACAACACGTTCAATTTAAACCAATCAGACATTTCAAATGAATTTATGAACCAATCAGAACCATCAATGACAGAAAAGATTCTGCTATTATCTGTTAATATTATGAATGAGAATAGTAAAGTTGGTTGGTTATTATCATCTAAAGCCATAGTACAGTTAATAGCTAATCCGTTTATAAGTCCATTAGCCAGTAGGTAAGTTCAATAATGTAATTTAGCGTACCAAATTTAAAAGTGATATGACGGAGTGTCTCTCTTAATATGATTCTGGCGAATTTTATCGATCTGAAGTTCTTTGAAAACCGTCGAATTTTACCGAAATTTCATTTTTATCTCTAAAATTTATGAAGGACCAAACATATCTTTCTGAAGTCAGTGGTGTAGCCGGAAATGAAATTTTCTCTGAGATGGTTGAGCTGTGGATTCTCCAAGGAAACTTTGATATTCCGACTATATAGGGAATGTTATTAAAAGTCGTATATATGTTACTATACTGTCCCAAAACTTTACCCAAACAACTAAGCAATTGCGTCACAATTTCATGTTATACTTTGTTTCCCACAGGAACTTTCAGAACAAAACTGGAAGTTTTAATGAAATTCCAAACATCCCTCTTCGTTTCATACAGAGTTTTTAAATCTGACTGCATAGAGACTTGTTTTAATTTTCAGATTTGGCTATTCTGTTGTTTTATTCAGTGGTACTTCCGTTATATTTATATCATCTATGGGTAATTATAATCTTTTGTATTTTCAAGTTTTTGCAGTTTCTTATTGTTTACATGTTGGCCGAGTGACTAAGGCGCTGACTCACTAGCTAGTAGGTCTTTGGTTCGATCACATTGTTGGACGAGAAGGTCCCCGGGATTGACAGTGGTACAGGACGAATAAGACGAAAAACCAAAGTCCCGTGCTCGTAAAAGAAGTCTTGACAGCTGCTGTTCTAACAAAATTTTCCTCGAATGCCCGTCTTCAATAACCCCGTTGGAGCAGACAAGTCTTAAACACCATTCTTTCATTCGTTCATATACATGTACTTAATTCCAACTTTCTTTGGTTGGCGAATATGAGTTATGGCTTTTAAAACAAATATTAAAGTTTTAAAAATTAATCTTTAAGTGGCATTTAGGGTTGGGAAACACACAAATTACTTTTCAAATATTTGCTGTATCTTTGTACCAATATTATGCTTTCTCTGTTTTAATTCTTTATAGTATTTGCTTTTACGGAAAACTATGTACCACTCTTTATGGCGAGATCTGTTCAAGGTTTGGGTTCCGCGGCGTTGGCTATAGCAGGTAAGGGATGTTAGAACCGGCTGATATCAATTATTGTCAAAAACTGTTGCGTAAAAATATATGCATCTTCTTAGTAAATAAAGATCAATATCAATATTTATCTAGCATGATACTTTACGTTTTTACTTAAGGCAGGGTCGTGTTCGTCAGTCGGTCAGGGTACTTGACTCTCCTGGGTTCGAATTCAGGCTTGATCATTTTTCAATACCTGTCATAACTTGTCAGCGATGGTGGCCTTGAGACTAACATGGATGTGTGCTTATTCGTTCGGATGAGACAAGAAAACGGAGGTCAAACTATTGGCGTGCATATAACAACCTTTTACAAATTTAAAGTATGAAGAAGAGCAGGCGGAAACGCTACTGTCCGGGCCAAATTCTACCATCCCGCCTTGCACATGAAAATCTTAAAAAAAAATTGTGTTTGTCTCAAATTGACCGAAGAAGTGAGTTGAAAAGTTTTATAGTTTTATACAGTCTTACCGGTAGTTATTTCGATTACAATTTAGGATACGAAGCACTGTTTTTATATTAAAGTAACGGTTCATAATTTGCATTTTGTCGGAGAATACCAATTTCATCACTGCTTAATCGTCGCCAACATGTACTCAAGTTGGTTATTTAACATTTACATTGTACATGTAACTATGTAAACAAAACTAGATTATAGATACTGAATCTTGTGTACTGGTGATTAGCTTACCGTAAATTTTACAATTGCTTTGTCTACATATTCTGTTTTGAAAAGTTAAATAAATGGGTAGCATTTACAAAAGGTGCAGCATAGATCGATGGAATGTTACTGCAGCATATCTGTAAATATTGCATGGATCCATTTTTTGACTGATGCCCATAGAAATTCAATTTGTACAATAGTTAGCAAGAGAATACTGTATATGGCTCGGGAACATAACATCAGGACACCACGAAATATATTAATGTTAATTTCACCTAACAATTACAAAGTATACGTATTGCTGTTTTTCCACTATATTTTATAGGAATGAGTATAGTAGCCCAGAGATATCCTGATGATAAGAGCAGGAGTAGAGCTATGGGTGTGGCTATGGGAGGCTCTGCCACCGGTGTATTAGGTAAATGGATGTTTTAAGTGACCGAGTTGTATCCCAGTCTGTTTAAAACACAGATCCTATTTCCTTTCGTTTTTATAGTTCAAAATGTCGTTTTACTTGTCTTAACTACAAGAGGATCTGGAGGAGACGATTTGAGGGATTAGCCAATGAAACGGTCTGTTGCGGCGAGTTCTTGATGTGTGGTGCACGGTACTGTGGGTAGACAGTCACAGCCAAGACAAAGCAAAAATTGTATTTTCAAATACCCGCTTATCCAAGCTGATACTATCTGGCATCAGGGGATCGAAAGCCGGTCATACGACCACTGTCGCGACCCTCCACTACATCTTGTCTGATCTGCATATAGTGAAGAAAACCCAAGTTTTAAAATAAAAGAATCAATCTATAGATCAGGGGCCTATTTCACGAAATTTTAACTAAGATAAGATTCCAATTTTAGTAATTTGATTGGATAATATTAGATTGATTTTACTGCTTAGCCAATCAAAATTGGATTTTATCTTAAGTTAAAATTTCGTGAAACAGGGCCCTGTATTTTAATCAGATTGATCAGGATTGGTTGTAAATTGCGTTACGGCGAAACCTCGTATATTTAGTGTAAAAATGTTTTAAAATAAAGTCTTGCAACAGGCAGATTTAGCTCTTGCATAATGTATGTTTAATTTTAGCTACACTTTAACAGATAACCCTATATCTTTTCTCTAATTTATTTTGCACCTTCTGCTATCTTGAATAATTTCAAATACTGGTACTTATTACAGAAAGAATGGTATGGTGAGCGTGTGTAACGCTGTCCAATTCCTTTTCATTTGAATTTATTTATCTTTAATTTCAGTGGGTTATCCTTTTGGTGGATTCATGTACACTTTCGTAGGAAAGATGGCCCCGTTTTGCATTATAGCCGTATTGATATTATTTGATCTAGGTAAGGTATTTTGGCTAGCAGAGTAGAAGCTGATAGATTTATAACTCATTTAAAGCAACAACATTACATATATAGAATTTCCGATCATTCATAATAAAATGGTATATTGATCCAAATATTAAGTCCGATCAAGCCTAAGTCAAACTGTAACATGCTTGAGGGTGAATCTTGCGTTTTGATTGGTCAATTAGACACTGTATATTGGACAATAACATCCCTCTGTTTTAGTAATTTCTTTTAAAATACCGAAAAAAGCATGTTACAATGTCGATAAACACTTCCTGAGATTTTACATTAGGACCCGCGACGCTGGCGCGTCTTGTGTCTGAATGATCTCAGGACATGTCTATTGAACAAGAATACGCCTCTAAATGCGAAACAGGAAGTGTTTATCTCCTAAATAACATCTGTATATATATTTGTAGTTGTTTTATTCTCAAAACAACACTTATCGTAAGGAAAAAATGTATTAGTCAATTGATGCTCTAAGTATTTTGCGTTCCTACGATAAGTCCATTTTTACATGAAATTACAGGCAATGCTAATAAAACAATTCGATGTATGATTTAACAATTATATTTATTTCAGCATTACAGTGGGTAATTTTAAAGCCTTATATACTCTATGCAGTAAGTATTAGTGTATTGACAGACTTATCTCCCTTACATCAACTTTCCGACTTTCTTGAGTGGATAAAATTATACATCAGTAGTACAGACATACAGCTTAATAATCACTTAAAGATCTACAACTATATTACACTTAATTTAAACAGAGACCGAAATCCTTCTCCAATGCGGTCCTGGTTTAACGCGTGGGCGTCAAATCACATGGTCTGTCATTGATTCAAGCGGCGTATTTTTGATTCCCCGCTTATGCGACAAGGAGTAGGGTCGCCTGTCAGACCTCATGGGTTTTCTCCAGGTTTCCTCCCACGGCTAAAGACGCCTACAAGCAAGCGAATTATTGAAGTAAAATTGCACCATGTGTTAGACCCAAAATGACCTAGTCTTGGTCGAGTGGACGTTAAACCCCCTCTTCCCTTATGTAAATGGCGTGATTCCCAGAACACAAAGAACAGTCAAAACAAACTTTTTATTCACGTTGTACTGCGAAATCAACAAATGTCAAATATTTGAAAGTCATCTAGAAATGGATGCCCAGTTTCGTTTCCGTATCTGTCGGTCTATCTTCCTCAAACCCCGCCCGCCTCTTGTTGAGTATATTTTTACATACCTTTTATAAACATAGTATGTCTCATGCATATAAGCATACGTTTTTCTTGGGGTAATCTTCTTTTAAATTATTCCCTGATTTTAACAGCATCAAAACCAAACTACCTCGTTGTTGAAGTTACTTCGAGATCCTTATATAGCAGTTATTGCAGGTAAGAGTTAAAAATAGTTAAAAATAATAGGCCACTTAATACTTAGAGTACGATGTAAACCGATATATCCATTCATAAGTTAATTAAGAAAGGAAAGGTTCCAATTGTGATGAAGTCATTGATAATTATGATCAGTAGAATCCTAACTCGGTTGGGGTTTTGAATTTTCAGTACAATAAATGAATCCAAAAATATGTAATTTATAAATGAAGAATTCCTTTACAGTTGTGTTGATGTACAAAGTATAATTTTGTAGGTGCAATAATGTTAACAACAATGGCAATGGCAGTGATAGAACCAACGGTTCCATTATGGATCATGCAAACCATGGAAGTACAGAAATGGCAGCTAGGTTGGTGTTTTATACCTACAACAAATCCAACACGAACCGTTAGACTTTCGAACATTCCGCAAAACTGTGACTCAGTGGGTAGCACATTGGCTCGCTAACCTGGAGGTCACGTGTTCGACCCCTGCGTTAGCCGCGATCGTTCATATTGGCGAACATGTAAAGGATCCCTTGACAGTTGGAATTCGAACTAAGAGTGGGGTCTAGCGCCGCTGTCCGAGCAAATTTTGCTCATATCCCACTACATGGCTTATGCCCGTATTCATTAGCCCAGTTGGACCTTAAACCCCATTTCATTTCTCAAACAGATGGAAATACGAATTAGGGTAGACAGTCCCTACACACGAAGTGCAATATTTCCCAACCTAGTGCACCTAATGTCATATATCCGTCTTTATTAGAAGAGTAGGGACAGAAAAGTAAGACCCCCCCCCCTTCTTCATAGATATCATACTTTGTTTATACTACTGCTAGACGAGCAACATTTCCCAACCGAGTTATTAGAAGAATAGGGACAGAACGATAAAACCCCCACGCATATCATTCATTTAAAAGAAAAAGATTCTTTGTTTATACATTTTCTGTAAATATTTTGTTTGTTTTCAGGTCTAGTTTTTTTACCAGATAGTATCGGTTATTTGATTGGCACAAACTGTTTCGGTGTGACGGCTAGGAACGTTGGGAGGTAAGTTGACTTATTCTGGACATTCAATATTTTATTAATAAGCACGCAAATGATGATTTTAAGCTTTTATTTTACCTTTCAACCTTTGTTATTTAAAGGCAGTTCGAGTGTATTGTCAAGCTTTGTTAAATGCATTTACAGACATATGTAATACTATTGGTTAAGTAGAGCTACCCTGTCTTAACCCAGATCAAAAGAAATTTTTTCACCAAGGGGAGTAAAGATGACTCGGTCGACGTTGGCTCCCTAACCTGGAGGTCCTGTAATTGATCGCAGCGTTGGGACTTCCCGGCGTGGTTCCCTCTTGCCAGGGGTGACGGAGAGGAACAACGTTATTCGTTCGGATGGGGCGAAATACCGAAGTCCCATGTACATAACCCACGTAAAATAACCCTTGACAGTTGAAATTCGAAATAAGAGTAGGCCATTACATCGCTGTTCGAGCAAAATGACCCCCATAGCATACTGTATGGCATATACACGTCTTCATCAGACCACTGAGAGCAGAACAGCAGAACGTTAAAAGGAATTTCATTTCATTTTCATCTATTTCAGATGGCTGTGTACCGTGGGATGCATGACGATGATCAGCCTCTGTTTGATCTGTGTAAGTATTAATTCATAATACCCTTAAATTTTAATTACATTTTGATTTAATTGACAAAAAAGATTTTCAATTTATTAATATAAGATTGATATTTCATTTTCAGCTACCTTTCGCTACCCAGTTACCGCAGTTAGTTTTACCTCATCTTGGTTTAGGATTAGGACTAGGCGAGTATTATAATTCTTTTATTTATTGACTTGAAGATTGGTAAAATTCAATTTTCTGGAAAATTACCATTATGTATTACTCTCCATGCAACATGACACATAAGGAGGGGATTTGTGAAAATAAATACATATGATAAAAAAAATACATAAAAAACCCGGTATAAACAATGCCGCTAATTGTCCTTTATGTCATCTTTTGAAGGTGCAACTGATGCAGCTTTAATGCCTCTCTTGGCTCTACTGGTTGATACTCGACACGAAGCCTTTTATGGTAGTGTTTATGCCATAGCCCAACTGGCAGTTTGTCTAGCTTATTCTGTAGGTAAGTACATATTTAGACACAATGCAAACGCAACATTGATTTAATCGAAGGTACCTGTGCTGGTATGTGAGCTTTTTACATGACAGCAGACTGACTGCACATTTACCGACATCATGCCGATGTTGACGTAAGATCTTCCGCTCTTGTCAAGTCGTTTTGACAGGGGTTATCGTGTCGATCTTTATTGGAGCCTGGTTGCTCACAACGACAGGTCAGTCATTGGGGTAGTAGTGGGCTGGCATCCATCCCTTCAAATGATACTCTGACGGAAATCAAGTTCTCGGTTTTCAGATGTGAACCTTGAGTCGACGCGTTTTCTACTGAAATAAAGACGCCGTGCATGATGACCTTAAAAGTCTTAAAAGCCACATTTCATGTCCAATGTCTATGCTGTAAAATCGTAACTTTCCACGTCCCCATGGATTCAATTTGTTTGTTTGGGAGATTTGATCATTCCCGCGTATTATGGTTGTTCATAATTACAAGGTGAAAGTATTTCTTTCCAACGAGATTTACGACTACAGATATTGAACGGTCTGTGTTTCAGTGCGTCTTAGTATAATATTGTTTCGGTCAGTAGATATTATTTATCGTTGGGATTAATCATGATTTAACTAAACGAGCTATATCGCTAATATTTGGGACCTAGAAATTGACCCAAGTGGGTCGCAACGCATATAACAATGTAATCTGATTGTATATGAACTGATTTACATTCAGTTGTTTCCTTTTTGACTCTTATTAAATCAGTTATGTCCAGCAAAATACGGCATGCTCTCTAGATACGTTATGAAGTCTCTATTTGACGTGAGATGTGGAATATGTCTAGTCTCGTTCTTTCTGGTCACTGGCTACAATTGACGGCGAGACGCACTATGGTACACTATTTGTGTATCAATGGTATAATGTTTATTTTGTCTTAAATATCGGATATCACAAGCCTACCTTTTCAAGTTAAGATAACAATATCAATTTTGATTTGAATTGACAAATAATTTGTATTTATAACGTGTAAGGCTTTGGATGATAATAAGTTAGATACTTAACTACTTTAACGTTAGCACTTTAATGGAATCTATTGGTTTTGTGACAACAAGAACAGTTGGATAAATTAATTCCGGATCACGATTTATTATTTACTAATATTCACCCCATAGCAGCACGTACTGTGGGTTATGAGCTCCGCTTAATATTATATATATTTTTTTTAACAGGGCCATCATTAGCTGGGCAATTAGTTAAATCAATTGGTTTCCCATGGTGAGTAATGCTTTCTTCTTAAAATTATTAATGATGTTGGCTTCTTTTGTTTCAGGCACCCAATTATATTTAAAGATGATTTTGCAGACACTGGGTCGTTTTTTTATGGTACTGATGTATTTTATTCAATGCATTTGGCATCAAGATATTAATATTCACGAGATAGGGATATTTAACTTTAAATGGAAATTGATATGTTTAATTCAAAGATTGCCTTTCTTTTTGTTTAAAGGTTAATTCGTGGATTAGGAATACTCAATCTACTCTTCACACCATTTTGTCTTCTCCTTCGAAAAGTTTCCACACCTGACGAAAATACGGTATACTATCATTTTCATACATATAATTACCACAAACCCGCAAGAATGAGACACATATTATATTAGCTTATATTATGTAAGTGATCGAACAAGTTCTGGGTAGTCTGAAAATGGAAAAGACACATACAAATTGGATGCTTTTGACAATCGACTCTATCCATGAACTCGAATGAATCATTTAGCCAAATAAACACGTGCTTGGTGCTAGTGGGGTAACTAAACCAGGGCTTACAACAATATTATTAGCAGCGCACTAAGCGATACAAGGAGTATTGTGTGGTTTGGTATTGTTTTTTTAATTGAGTAATAATTATATGTATACGGGGGCACCATGATGTGTTCGAATGCCTAGGGTCACTGAAGGTTAGCGAAACGATGCTGACCTGCATGTGTGTAAAGAACTCTGACCAAATGAAATGAAATAGGGTTTAACTGTTCTGCTCCTTAACTGTGCTAATGAAGACGGGCATACGCCATACAGTGTGCTATGTAGGAAATTTTGCCCGGGCAGCGGCGCTATGGCCCACTCTTATATCGAATTCCAACTGCCATGGGATTTTTTACGTGTACGCCAATTTCGTACACAGGACCTCGGTTTTTGCGTCCCACCCGAACGGCTAGACAGCTGTCCTTGTCACTGAGAAGCGGGAAACCACTCCGGAAAATCTGGATGAACTTTCTCGGCCAATGCAGGCTAGAACTCTGACCAAAGTTTATCGGTAGTATAGATAATACAAATAGAAATAATATGTTCTCCCTTTCAGATTATTATTTCAGGAGAGAATAAGGAAGCTGGAAAACACGAGCTTGATGATGCGACGAACGGTTCCTTTGCATATGGCCGACTCCACGAGGAGGATTAGACGTATGTCTTTTGGGGGACATGATCGATTGTCTGCCCTTTGTATATCGAATACTGCCGTTAGGAATATTTATGTACATGTTGAAAATGTAACTTTAAATGATGCTAATAAAAACGAAGCAAGTCGTGGTTGAAATTTTACTAGTTATAACTCCCAACCATATAATTATCTTCAAGTTTCCGGCAATTTAGAAGTGTTTACTATGGAAGCGTATAAGGGTCAATCTCGAGAGAGATACCGAATATTAATAAATACGTCTACATATTGTGATCATAGCGATGATTTTACCTATAAAAAGTTTATTGAATTTTTTTTTATTTCGTTTACCGTGGCCAATTAAAAACCAAAACCTATATATACAATATAGTGCATTGATTCCATTAACTCGGTGTAAATCATATTATCAGGGCTGATGTCATGTCAACGACCACAGTATGTTGACATATTACTATCAATATCTCGATATCTGTCTCGATATTGACCCTTATACGCTTCCATAATTCAGCGTAGAAATCATGTCAACGATGACAATAGGTTGACATTATCTTATTAATATAGTGATATCTTGTGTGTTACTGATCTGTACATGTTTCCTTTGTTACACAGATAAAAAATCAAATTTCTCATATGAAAGCGATATTGTGCAATATAATGATAAAATTGATATAAAAGAGACGTTTTATATCTAATAATTTATATAAGTAATATTGTGAAATATATTGATCCGTATACCTGGTAAAAAATATTAATGTGCGGTAATGCACCATTTTGTGCAAATGGCCTTGAAAGTTATCTCATTTTTGAGGTTGGATGTAGTTAAGCCATAATTGAGTTTGCCAGCCGTAAACATAGAGTAATATAATAGGATTGCAATGTTTTACCTTAATGTATGAAGGTTTGTTTCGAACGGAAAATATCCATTTAATTTGCTGTTTTTTTTGTACGTCTTTTCACCTGAAATGGAAATGTTCATTTGACACGGAAAAGAAACGCCCAATGTGCCACCCTTTCTCTGTTTATAGGTCTCAGTTGGCAGAAGGGCGGACTCGTTCTATATCGGGATTGGAACGCGATTAAATTATTTCCTATCGGTAACGTCAAACGCCTCATAGTGCACACTTTTCTGTTCATGTCCATACATTGGATTTTTAAAACACTGACGAGCTCCATAAACTTTCAAAGGGGTTTAGCACTCGGGTTTCCCCATGACAGTGGTGCAGGGCGTGGTAGACACTGTTTTCGGAAAGGGTGGAGGAGGTGAAGAGTGGGGGTTGTAGTGTGGTAAAGAACAGGTCGCAGAATGCTGAATACCGATAAGGCTCGTCCACCCCAATGCTTCACACCAAAGACATTTAGTATGTAAACATGTTAACAAGTTTTCGGCACCTAGGAGGTAACACTGGAACGGATTATCGAGAACTCTGAATATCGATAGAGTTCTTCCTCTTACGACCCCAAAAACTAACACCAAAGCGTCCCGTAGCGTAATTTGAATGACATAGCAATCGCTTGAAAACTGCAATATTGTAAAAGTTTAATTTTTAACAGATCTATCAGTCCAAATGTGGTTCAATTCCGTTCATTATTCACAAAGATAAACAAACCCATCGACATGTTCATGTTTCGCGAAATCTAACTGATGGACATGTTCTAATCTGATTGAATCCATGCCTTGGTCGGAGAGAGTATCTTAATTAAATGTTTGTTAACCAAACTTTACTAACCAACCTATGTTACACACAAGCGTGGATTAAGTCGTGTGAAACTTAATATTTTCCGAAAAATGAAAATCATGCACAAGCAACAACTGTAGCCTACATCGCGCTAACAATGTTTTCGGAAAGTGGGTGTAACTCAAGAACCTAACCTAATCCAAAATCTATTCGTTAAAACCAGGTCAATTTTTGTCAAGGTTAGGGCACGTGATTGTTGGTGGGTAATAGTTTAGGGTTAGGAAAAGCATTAGAGCTCGATCCAGGGTAAGGTTTAGGGTTTGGATTAGGGCTATCCCAGTTTACATCTCGTGACCCATGACGACAAATTGAGCTGGCTTTATCACTTAGCACTAACCCCCGACTACCCCGGCCCTACACGATAAATAAAGTGCAAATACAGAAAATATCGGTATGTACACTGCAAGTAAACTGTTTACAACATTCAAGGATACCTTTAGAAGCCCCATTTAGGTTATTTATGGTTAGATTTGAACAGATCTTATATAGGGTATATAAATATAAGAATAATGCACTATATTGATTCAGCTTCAAATAACAGTGAAAAGAGAGGAAATAGTTTCAACATGATAATATTATAAACACACGTACAATAGATACCGGACGAGTATTTGAATAATGTCAAGTATTATTCGGAATGTTTGACGTGCACGCCAATGTGTACACAGAATCTCGGATTTCAGTCCTATTCGAACGACTATATCTTAAACCTTGCCAGGGACTCTGTTCAACACTACTGATAATGGGAAACCACGTCGGAAAATTCCGATAATTTTTTACAGTCAACGCAAGGATGGATCACGACCTCAAGGTTAGCAAGCCAACATCTTATTCACAGAGCCACCGTGACTCCTGTATGTGAGAGAAGTTTAAACATTGGTATACCAATGCTTATTAAATCACAAGTAAGTAATGACTCAATTTGTAACAAAGTGGACATTACCGGATGACCAATACCACATCCGTTAGGAATATGGATCTAACATAGGCGACTTGCCCGTTCATTGACTTCTCATTCATTTATATAGCGACTAAAATATCTATTTACAAAAAAATAAAACAAGATCAAAAAGATACAAATCTTAACTTTGATCTACTAATGGGAGAAAATATAAAATAAGTACACGCTAAACCGCAACAATATTTTGTAATCTGAGTTCCGGATTGCCACTGTCGCGGGTGGCGGTAATATGTAGCGGATATATACAAGGCGATCTAAACTCAAGAAAGTCACCTATAGTGTATATTAATTATTCATACCCATCCCATTATGTATTTATACTTAAATATGTATGTGTTTGTCATTTTAACTGTGTATATACACCCATTTTGTTCCTTTGTTTTAATACTATGTATGTATCTAGGGAGAGGGGTTTCACTTAGGCCAAGCCTGTTCCCCAATCCCATTCAGACATCCTGAATAAAATATTGTTTAAAAAAAAGAAAAAAGAAAGTCACCGAAAGTTGACCAATCTATACGCGTGTTCGGGGTAGGTCATGGGGTTATACTCGGGTGTTAGCCTACTGGTTGTTTAATATAGAATTACTCACGTCATCAAAATGTGAATAAAGAACTATATTTATTCGGTTTATATTGCAGAAGATATAACACCACGGCTAATATTGCGCAATAAATACAACGATAAGCTATTTTGTAATCTATTATCACCTTCGGACATATCGCGATAGCATATTATATAGCGAAAGTAAACTGTCATTGAATTATATATATAAAATGGCCAGGTATTAAGGCCACATGCAGATTTCGTCATGGTCGCAGGATAGTGTTACAGTACAGATGCGCCCCCTAATTTTCAACAGTGCCCTTTTTTAACGCTGAAAGTGCCTTTTTCCAGACCCAAATATGTCCTCTCCGAACGATTACTTAGACGAAAATATCAGCCAAATAGCTCTTGGAATGTCTACAGATGCAAGGAAATGGCGGATAATTATCTTCGCCCCCCCACCCCCTCGCAGCGGCGTGCCCCGTGTCTGCAGTAAGTGCCCTCATTTTGCGGCGCCCCCTTTTCAAAATTTCTAGATCCGCCCTGCAGTATTTAACTCGTAAAATATGGCTTTTGCAAAAAAAAAAAAAAAACAAACAAACAAAAAAAAAAAAAAAAAAAAAAAATAACCCCGTAATATTTGGTTAACGAGAGCCTGTAAAAACTGTTTCGATGGCATTTAGTATTTGTACTGGAATATACAGGTCACAATTCTATAGAGTACCTGTATATCCCACCAAGCAGCCACATTCTTGCAATGTACGAACACCGTCGCATGTTTTCCGTGCTTGACGGAGAGACTGTCAATGGTGAACATGTCTTGTTGTTTGGCGGCCACCTTCCTCTTCACTTTTCTTTCTCTTCTTTAATTTGATTTTCTTTATTTCCTATTTTACACGTAGCTCCTCTTCATCATACCACCATTAACTAAAACCCTAATATAGATAATCATTCTTATCTAATTACATGTACATTGCCAGCTTATCTTTAAAAAATTTATACATATCAACCTTTTCTGGAAGCAGTTTTAGCATTAAGTTGTTTGTTACTGTATCCAATTTATTCATACTATTCTCTTTCTTTATAAATGATATTTAAATCATGTTCGATGTAAGGTAAACGGAATCACTGCTTTCCGGACAAAATGTCACCAAGGACACTTTATGGCGTACGCGTCTGCATTATGCAGTTTGGTGCAGGAATGTAAGCAGTTCCACCTCATTTTGTTTGTCATGTCACTTGTTTAGATAAACCAGCCAACATTACGAACGGTAGTAATACGTCACGTGATGTGTCGGTGATATCTTTCTTGTGACGATTTCACAATCAAATAAAATCTACCTTTAATATCACGTATCTATACCATACGTCAATAAACAAAATGATAAAAATGTGAAAGATGTTAGTTGATGTAAGCTGTTGATATATGTACATGCAGTAAGTAAATCACCTGAAAGATACCGAATGGAGATTGTAAGGTGTTTTATTCACTATTTGATTTTAGACACACCGATCTATTTTTAGGGTGACAGCCAGTCAACCATGACGATGATATGTTCCTGGCTTGTGTTATATCTATATCTCTTGTCGTTTAACGTATGTCTCCACAAGGAAAAATTTCATCGTGTATAGGATTGGTTATTTAAATAAGAGTAGTCGTATAGCGCCGCTGTCGGGGCTAAATATTCGCAAGAGCACAGTGTAAGGTGTTTGTCCGTCTTCATTATCCCGGTTAATGCAGGGAATAAAACGTTAAGACCCATTTCATTTCATTTTCATATTATTGTATAAACGGACTTTTAAAAGACTGATTTGGAATCCGTAACTTACCAAGTGGGACAAGATGTACGAAAACAAGGGGAAAGGTGATAAGATCTATCCAATATAAACAAAAGGATCAGTAGACAATATCACTGGGGGGGGGGGGCTAAGAATGTGCGGGAGAGCCCTCGCACATTGTCTTAAGCTCACACGGCCTTTGTTTGGAAGTATTAACATCACCGCTACCTGCACATTGTTGTGTTGAAGTACAATGTACTAAGTTTTTATCTTTCATTTGATAAGCATGTCATTTGGGTAAACGCTAACTCGTAAAACCACGCCCACCATTGTATATGTTATATACTGACCTAATCTAATCATGGTATGTTTTGGTCAAGTGACACGGGCGGCAGTCTCTTGCTCCAGCTAAGAGTTACCCCAGGACGACGAAAGATCAAGACAGGGACGATAGCTGATCATTTTTCTCTAAGAACTGCGTTCTGCTGTCTTCTTCCCATAACTAGACAGGTAGGCTAATCACCACTTTACAATAACAAGTCTTGCAAGTTGACTTCATCAGAATATGTAATAATAAATGCTAAATAAATCGTCTGTTTATTTTCAGACATCCAGAATGTTTTTGTTACTTTCGGTTTTTATATCTCTGACAAGTCAGTATGCTGACGCTGCTGGTGGTAAGTTTACAAATTTTTCATTCGTTTTACATATATATAAAATGACGCATGCTACAAGAGATAATTGACATATTGACATAACATGGATATTAAAGTAAACATCATCAATTAACTCAGCAACCCCAAAAACCCTTTATAGAGTCAAGATGAGGTTTATACATGAAAAAATAATGAAGATTTTTTTAATAAAATCCAAATTATCACCCTCAGTTTAATCCCTACTATCTTCGGGGGTGTGCACAGGGGGTTGGGGGGGGGGGGGGAGAAAGACAGAAAAAATATGTTCATACATGAGTAGGGTAACTACAACTTTTGAAGTGGAACCCCGAATTGGAACATCAACATTTGTAAAATACTCCCCCCCCCCCCCCAACTAGAGATAACTGATATAACATGGATATTGTTGTAAATATGAAAATACGATGATTACTGCAATATATTGGTGCTGATAATTATAATAAGTTATGTTAACTATTGAGGAGAAATTGACTATGACGTCATCACAACCATCTTGGAATTGAGATGTTAAATCAACAATTGTCCAAGGAACAAGCATGCCAAGTTCATGTGGATCGTACATATATTAACGAAGCCTTTTTCCGAAGAGCGTCGCCCACGAGAGCAGAGTAACAGCAACAAAAAGATAAGTACCGCTTGTGGATCAGTTCCTTGTCCAAGAATACCCATTACAGGAAATTATTTTAAAGTTGATTGGATACGTTATCGTCGACAGATTTGTGTATCCAATCATCGTATGCAATGCGCTGTTAGCAAAGCGACGACGGAAATCTTATAGTCTCATTCCTTAAATATCTAATTCATCTTTCTTTTTCTCCAGCCGCTAGTCTGAGATTAACAGGAGGCGGATCAAGGTATGGTTTTGTAGAAATGAACATTGGTGGGGTTTGGCGACCGGTATGTCCTGGTGATAACTATAACCAGTACAACAAGGGAGAAATACCGAGTATTATTTGTAAACAACTAGGATATGTATCTGGTATATATTATGATATGGGGATGAATTCTACTGCTAACTCCTGGTGGTACAATCAATTCGAAAAGGAGTCTTACATGGAACCCTCCGTTCCTAACTTGGATGCTTATGTTAAAGAAAGATGGCTAAGTGTCACTGCAACAGGAGAGTTTTCTTATTGCCCAAGTTCCAGTATTGCTGTGAACTGCCGAGGAAAGGGTAAGTTTTATGTTGTTCGATTTAGAGAATTCTTCTAACATACAGTAGAAGCAGGTGTTCATACTCTGTCTTGTGTAATGCTCATCAATACTTTTATATAGAACCCCAGAAACCAAGACACAAATAGAGGATATAAGTCATATGTAATCTGATGCTTTCAATCAAAATTGATACGGCTATATATATACAAGGGTCTCCATGGAATTTACAAATTAAATGAAATGAAATGGGGTTTAACATCCTACTGTTCTGCTCCTAAACTGGGCTGATGAAGACGGGCATACGCCATACAGTGTGATGTGAGTGAAATTTAGCCCGCGCTCGGCGATACGGCCTACTCTTATATCGAATTCAAACTGCCAAGGGATCTTTAACGTGCGCGTCAATCTGTACACGGAACCACGCGTTTTAGTCCCATCTCAACGACTAGGCAGTTGTCCTTGTCAGGCCCCAGTCTTGCATAACTGACAAGGGGAAATCAGGGCGGAAAATCAGGATGAACTTTCTCAACAAATGCAGGGATCGAACACCCGTCCTCCAGGCTAGCGAGCCAGCGTCTTACCAAATAAGCCACCGTGCTCCCCTTACAAATTAAGAAACGAATTCGCATAATATTAAGCAAATCACGCGTTATTACATGTTTACATTCTATGTTACAGTATATCTAGAAAGTGCTTCTGCAAACACCGTCACCAAGGAGCGAGGATTTGGCTATGTTGTTGTCCAGATGCCCTCTGGACCTATGTATCTCGCAGACAGTGGATTAGGGGATGTTGATGTCCGTGTAATCTGTAAGGAGCTTGGTTATGATGTATCATATAAAATAAACCCAGATTCCACGACAGGATTCTCAAGGAACTCTGACTATGGGATGCTGGTAAAGGATTATAACTGTGCCGGCACGGAAGCATCACTACTCGAATGTCCTTCTGCTGATATGCAAGGTGGAACTCAAAAAGCGGCTGTCGTTTCCTGTTCAGTCACAAGTAAGAACTATTACATTGATTCTATCTCGAATTAAATGAAAACATGAAATGAAATAAAATACGGCTGAACGTCCTACTTCACCACATCAACTGGGGCTGGGCTAATGGAGACTGACATACGCCATGTACTGTTGTATGAGTGGCGTATGCTCAAGACCCGGTACACTATGCCCTCTATTATTTCGAATTCCAACTGCTATGAGTTCTTTTACGTAAAGGCCAAATTATACACGGAAACTCGGGGTTTTCGTCCCATTCAAACGACTAGACACAGCCGCATACCAGTAAACTCGTCCTTGACAAAAGGAAACCACGTCGTGGAACTTAATCGACAAAATCCGGTAGCGGATGTGAGCGAGCCGATGACCTCTTGATAAGCTAGGCAGTGGTTTTACACAATTAGCCAGAAGACCATTTTCCAAATTTTGACGGACTTCTTAATTTCTTGATGAACAATATATTTTAAAGGTTACTGGAAAAGCTTCATATTTTTGTTTAAATAATGCAAGTGATTATGTCAACACATCCATAAGTATAACAATATTACCTGCAACAGGTGGACAATCGTAACTTTCCGTCAATAAACAATCCGTGACGTCATTTTAGTCATTCTCTTCGGGGTCGTGTTATACGTTTGGAAAGGATATGTTGACATAATTACTGGCATTTAAAAAAAACAACAACAAAAACATTTAAAGCTTTTCCGGTGACCGTTAAACTTAAATTAATACATATTCATCACAGTGAAAGTAAAATAACATTGTCCAGTAAGATATAGTCACAAAAGACCAAAAAGAATATTTTTTCCATTTCCAGATACAATAGCAGATTATACGGTACGTTTGGCAACCAACAATGTGGTTGAAGTCCACCACCAGAGCACATGGGGAGTTATCTGTGGTGAAACATTTAGTAAAACTGACGCCAAAGTCGTTTGTGCCGCTTTAGGTTCCGATGGTTCTGAGATATTGGCAGTTAATATAAATGAATTATACACAGTATGGATTACAAACCTAAATTGTGGTGATTCGGATATATCCCCAGCTGCTTGCCCCATGACTTTGTGGACAGTTAATGATAATGTCTGTTTATCTATAGCTGCTGTTAGATGTTATGATCAAAATAAAGGTAGGTGCTTCAACTGAATATTTCATCCTGAATTAGGTGTATTACATCCTGTTTATCTTTAAATGTCCGCCTCGATTCGGTCAGTATGCAGGTCTGAGTACTTCACCTTATTTACAATATTTTCATTGGGTACTTTGAAAGATCCCTAAAGGAGTGTTATTCCCAGTTTAAATCCAAGTTTATGCAAGCTCAGTGTCGTCAATGAAAGTTTAGCGGGATTGTTAATATTGTAAAATTGCGCAGTTGCTCATCTGTTAATAATGAATTTCATCACATCGATATAGTAGAGACTTTAGAAATTTTTGAAGGCATAATTAAAGACCACTAAAGAATTTCAAAGTTTTATGATCGTTAATTTCACTGTCTGTATGGTGTCTATTCAGATTTGTCCAATTGAAGTTGCTAGTCCATTGAGGGACAATTGTTACCAAATCTTCCTTGGAATGACCTTTACGGATTTCTTTAGTAGGACTTTGTTAAAGAACTGAAATGGTTAGATCCAAATGTCTGCTGGGGCATTTTTCTTAGCACAGTTATTGTACGAACACCATGTACAATTGAACATATAAAACCCACGTTTTAGTTCATGAATATCGTGAGGTGTATAAAGCTGACCAGTCACAATCACATAATTGATTAATATAAAAGGTAAGTATTCATTTAGCCGTGACGTAACATCTATTTCTTCAAGTCAAATTGTAATGTCATGTTTATTTATACAGATGGCGTTTATCGTCTTGTAAATGGAGGAGGAAATATTCTTGGTAACCATTTCGTGGAGAGAAGTAGTGAGAACCAGAAAGGCTTGCTTGTTGTTGATGATATCAACGAGAATGCTGTTTGTGTAAATCTCGGGTTTAAAGGGGGTAGTATGTACGATTTGCCTAGTCCTGGATTACTGCCAACTAACCAAGCGTATTGGACAGCTACAGCAAAAGAGGGTTCTTCATTTTCATCCATAGAAAGTTCTGTTAAAAATGATTGGCAGCGCGTAACCGGAAAGGTGTTGGATAATCTGAAGATGACTGTCTGCTACAACACAGGTTGTTAATCTCAATCTATCATATATTTTACTTAATTCCATTACTATGACATATTGTGGCACAAAGAATACACAAGCACTACCTTACTATATACCAGGAACCAAGTGTGATATCATGGCAGCCATCTTGGAATTTTGACGACATTTCAAAAATTGACGTCCATCAATCGATTTGCTATTGTCTAGGGATAAGCATACGAAGTCGATTGGTACCTGAATTCCAAAGCCTTTGCCCCTGTTCCACAAATACTATCATTTAAGGGTTTTTAAAAAAGTTTAAAGGGTATAAGGGCATGTCTTTAAAATTGCGGTGTTTCTTATTTTACAGCTTACCTGCAAGGAAACGGTTATGCCGGTTTAGTCCAGTATATAGTTAACGGAAACCAAGGGCTGATCAATAAAGCGTCATTAAACCAGGTCGAAATCAATCTCATCTGCTCACACTTGGGTTTCAGTAAAGGTGGCATTATTGTACCAGCAACGATGTTTAAGTCAGATTATGATAATGGTGATATTTATGACCTGAACTGTGACCAGACGCCTACAAATTTAAGCACCTGCACCACAACTCGAGTCACTGATCAAACGAATATCAAAGTTGCTGCAATTTCGTGTAAACTTGATAACCCATTACCAGGTAAGATAATCACATAGGTCTATCGATGCAACTAAATAGTGCAATACTGTCATTATGTTACACTATCCTGCGTCGCGGGACCAAAATGCAGCTGTGACAATGATCGTCTAGGCCTTTCTTCTAGGGTTTTCTTCGGACTTCACGTTGTTATAAAATTATATCCAATTATCAATTAAGTCTAAAACACCGTTTATCTTGTTACTATTTTTATATAACAAATACAGGAAACTACAGTGGTTACAGGTACAGGAAACTACAATATTATTGAATATAAGTTCAATATCCTTAGCTTGTGTTCTGAGGTGGCATTTCCTCGCCTCTCATCCGGGAAGGCTGTGGTGTTCTCCTAACCTCCCAATGGTATCTATTTCCTACCGCCTCATCATGATATCTAAAGAAACTTAAACTGCGAATGTTCTTATAAAGAGATTACGTGCATGAGTCAGAATTGAGCCCCGGGAAATTGACCAGGTGCTTCCTTTATCGGATTGGTCAGCTGCACAGACACTACCCTTGGATTTCAAGACAGTGTACTTATATGGGCACATAGGAGAGTAGATAACCACGTTTCTAACTCATAGGATTACCATATTTGGATTATCAGACTTATGATGTCATTGCCCCACTTTAAACTTCCAGACATATTCTTGTGAGCCTAGTTCTTGTTGTCACTAACAATTTCAATACATAAACCAGAAGATATTTTACAAACTAAGGTAACCCCTACGGTATATAGGGTCTATAGTGTAACAATTATAGTTTAGACTGAGTGTTCCAATTCTGGAATACTTGGCTTAAGCTCCCCTAAAGAAGTTCATACCAATTACAGTATCTGTTTCGCGGTTTGCAGTCGCTGGAATTTTGGTACTCGCAATAATATATTCTGGAAAGCACCATTTACAATCAGTTTTTCAATATTATCTCGCGAGAAGGGACCCCAAATGTGTCAGACTCTCTGGCCCAAGTCCGGCCAATGGTGCCCCATTTAGTACAATCATATTCCATTTTGTAGCAGATGCCATTATATTCTAGGCCGTCGAATTCGCCTTCAAAGTCCATAAATATAAATTGTTAAATTAGGGTAATAATAAGCACGTTAAAGACTTCCGGGATTTTGAAACTGGAATAAGAAAATGGACCCACAATGATTACTGTCTACCTAAAAATAACTTTTTTTAGATACTTCTATTGTAAGTAAAGCCTTAATATTTCAGTTGGAGACATGGGTGTTTTCTTAAACAAAAAAGGTATTGTTCATGTAAACAAGGATGAATTACCAGGAAGAATATGCAACAGTGATAGTTGGAATGATAAAGCAGCAGCCGTCGTGTGTAAACAGCTAGGATTTGATACAGCTATACTCTCAACAGAACGTACCGAATACAACAATGGGAATCCTCCTGTATGGTTTAAATCTGTCACATGCCAGGGAACAGAATCATCCATAAAAGACTGCACGTTGGTTCCTATTTCTGAGACAGACCAAAATTGCGAAAAGGTTGCAGCAGTAATGTGCTATAACATGACAGACAGTACGTACCAGTTTACGTTAATATTAAGCTTAAATCGAGAATGTAAAAAGGGAGATATTAAATTGTTAACTGTACATTAAGATTAAATCAAATTATTTCCAAGGCTCTATTGAAATAATCTTTAATATACGAATAATTGTATTCTAGAGGCAACATTTAGTTTGGTGGACGGAAATTCTAGATTTGGTAGAGTAAAGATAACACGGGGTGGTAAAGAGGGTTTCTTGTGTTTGGCAAAAATGGATGAAGAAGAAGCTGCTACTATCTGTAAGGAACTAGGATTCCAAGACGGTGACGAATGGTCCATGGCGCCTGTGGTGGCAGCCGGTACCTCTTGGTGGTCAGTTTCTACAAATTGTGGTGGTGATTCAGAAGTCATTGAAAGTTGCGAAGGACAAAATTGGGAATATGTGACACCTCCAAACCCTTCTACCAGCGACTGCTCCTGGAAAACGGCTGCTGTTTATTGTTACAGTAGAGGTATGCTAAGTGATGCGTTTTCTATGGCGCTCAGTGTATTTCAAATAAACAAAAATATTAAAAAATATATAATAGTTTTATATAACGTAATTACGTATGTAGAGATTTTATTCGAAGTCAGACTTGACATCATAATTATTATTCAATATATTTACTTCTAGTCCGTTTGGAAACTGCACCGTATCTATCTTACGGAGTTGTGAGAAACTCGTTAACCAAAGCCAGATTTAGCTCCAACTCATTTGGTGAAAAGGAAGCTACTATTGGATGTAAAGAAATGGGATTCTCTAAAGGAGGTAAAGTATTTCCCTCAGGAACCTTCAAGAAATCAAAGACACCAATTGCAATTCGCTGTGCTGGTACTGAACAGTCGTTATTGGACTGTCCTGTGAGTAATGAAGCAACTGACAAGAATTTGTTTGCTTCTGTTTCTTGTACTACGGATGAAGTTGTGCCAGGTATGTACACTTAATTCAGTATTCAAAGACTTAATCAATTGTCACCCATCTACGTTAATATCATTTCAAACCATTTAATGTTTAGAATTTTTGTAATTGATTTTAAAAAGAATGTTTTAGGTGATCCATAATTTAAAGACGTATAGTTTATGATCACCGAACAAATAACCGAAATTAATGTGAAGTTGATCCCCTAATACAAATTAAATATAATCATTTCTAATGATTTAATATTAATTACACAGATGAGGGTTCAATTAAAATAAACGATGATTATCGAGTGTTGATTGTGAGGAGTGGTGTTTGGGGCGGACTTTGTGCTGAAAGCTGGACAACCAAAGATGCTGCTGTTGTGTGTCGACAACTTACGGGATCGGGAGGCAGGGCAACAAAGCGCGGGAAGTCAGATGTGAAATACGCCACATTTAAGGAACCTTGGACTTGTAGTGGTAGCGAAAGTAAATTAAGTGATTGTCCCGTGGATCCATCAGCAGTAGATCAAGCTTGCGATGACTATGCTGCTGTGTATTGTGATAATCAACAAGTTACAGGTTAAACAAAATTTCCATATTTAACACTCCTGTTTTATGTTTAATCTTTCAAATGCTATTTAAAATAAATCATAATTAGTGTATGAAATACCCACAAATGAAGTACCTAATATTTTAATGGAAGCCAACTATGGTTAATAGTTTAGTAGTTTGAGCATATTCAGTCACAAACATCAGAGCAATATCTCTATCCAGCAACCATTTCCTTTAGAATTTGCCAGTTACTTGAAGTGTTATAGTTTAATTCGTTACTTCGCTAAACTTAACAATGATTGTGTAACTTTGTGATCAATGATAAAACAAATCATTGGAATTGATTAACGTCACATTAAATATATTTCAGACCTAGATGCCAAAATATCCTTTTTAGGTTTTCCTAGTATTGAGTTATGTAGCCCAGTACCTAACTTGACGAAAACCAGTTGTCGTATCTTTAACACCTATATTACTTGCCAGTTTTCTTGTCCTTAAATATTTAAATCATTTATTACAAAGTAATTAATTTTGCTACGTGTAACTACCAGGTAACTCTCATGAATGTTAATGCTCTGTTTTCCAGCTGTAGATACAAGGGTATATACCCTGCCACCAGGAGTCGTAATTAATCAACCCACTATTAGTAGTCCAGCACCAGGTACTTTATAATCTCTATTCACCCCAAACGGACCTCCTGAAAACACCGTACTACATTTATTTCTGTAATATTGGCTGCGTTTGTTAATTGAATCTTCCAGTCCATGTTTTATCTGTAAAATATTCTCAGTGATCCCTCTTAACTTTGTTTTATATTATCAGTAAAAAACGTGAACAGCAATTGGTAGACATCTTTGATTGTATAAAACTGACATACATGTATATAATTAGATCATTTGTCACCAGTTTACCATTTGAAATTAATGGCATGCCATTTCATTTCATTCGTATTAAGATACCTTTTCCATGCATTCCAGCCACGAGTACACCAGTGACGAAAGATCCAGTCACCAATACTCCTGTCTCTAATGTACCAGTTACCGGTCAAACAGGAAGCGGTACTGATGACGGCAATGGCGCAAATCCAACAGGTAATTGCTATTCACTGAGAACTAAAGCTTCGGTTTGTAATATTTTTTGGCTATTCAATTTTTTCAATTTCATTACAATCGTTTTAAGATAGATTGTCTTGAATGTACTGAGCGAACACTTAGACCCCAGTCTCTAATGCACCATGCAGTCACGATTACCCCAGTACCTAATGTACCAGACACAATGAACCCGTCTCTAATGTACAAATCACTTTCCACCCCAGTCTCAAGTATACCACCACTATTACCCCGTCTCTAATGTACAAGTCACTTCTACCACCCCGGTTGTACGTGACAAGAGATAGGGTCGCATGTCCAACCTCGTGGGTTTTCTCCGCTTCCTCCGGTTTCCCCCCACTGCTAAAGCCCCCTACGCGCAATCGAATTATTGAGATAAAATAAAACCACATGCTAATCCCGAAATGACTTATAATAGATCATGACTCATGCTGACACTATATAATTATTTCTTTGGGTTGCATTCCCAGTTGTTTTCAAATTTGAGTGAAGTCTGTGTCACCACAGGCCCGGGACTGTACAGCGCAGTGGACGCTTACGGCTAGCCCCCGGATCCATTCACTCTCTTTGATTTGTTTATGTTTGTGGTCTTTGAGTATGATGTCTTGTCCATATATTTGTTTTTGTGTAGAATTGTGTGTGGTGCAGCCCTCCTGCACTTAGTATTAGTTTGTGTCGAGTGGACGTTAAACCCATTTCTCTCTCTCTCTCTCCCTCTCTCTCTCTCTCTCTCTCTCTCTCTCTCTCTCTCACTTCTACCCCTGTCTCATATGTACCAGTCGCTATTACCCCAGTCTTTAATGTACCAGGGACTAATACCCTGGTGTATCAGTTACTAATATACCAGTCAAACAAAGCGGGGTGCTATGATGGCAATGGCACAAAACCAACAAGAATATCTACGTACTATTCACATAGAATTGACTTCTGACTTTAATATTACTTTACTAAACATTTTTTGAATTTTCACAACATCGTTATGACGTCTTAGCAGACTAAGTAGATTTACATATGTAAAACCGCGTTTCTAATTGTATTGTCCTTTTAGTTATATTATCCCACTCGGTTAATTGAGGGAAATGTTGTATAATTCTGTGTTTCAGCTACGGGATTCTGGTTTATGACGGTGATGATGGTGACGATAATAACAAATCTCCAGAAATATGTTTTATCATAGTTAAAATGTTTATAAAAATATGTCCGTGAGCGTTATGTGTATTTGGATGATCTATACCTCATCGAAATATGTTAATTCATTTTGGATTGTGCTTACAACGATAAGAGAATACTTATCGAAACGTTGTGCTATATGTGTATAAACCAATGAGTGTTTTCTATATAAATTGTGTTATCTTTTTATGTGTAGTTGCTAATAGCGCCACTTGACTCAATGACATGCCCTATAATCAAAAGTGCACGTGTAAGACCTCGCTGCCCGTTCCCCGGGGAAGGGCAAACAACTATTTAAAGCTAACTAAGCCAGAGATTCCGTTTTTGACCCAGATGTTAACCAGAAAGTTGTTCGTTTTTTTAAGCTGGCGGGATTGATGGCCTTTTGTAGTCCAGTTGGTGCAGACATTGACATTAAACCCAGTCAGCAAATTGTTCTGAATTGTGATACACCGGATGCTTGTATTCAAACGTTCTATATTTAATATATATCAACCCATCATCATATCTTTACCACATTATAAATGATAAAAACTGTTGGGCATCAGTGTCGATTGCTATCTTGCCGAAAAGCAGTTTTATTCGAGTTGTCTATATAAAACTGAGCAACATGAAGGTGTGGGGGAAGTCTGGGGGTCGGGTGTTCGATCCATTTAGTGATGCAGGACGGAAGACCTTACAAGGAGGGAGTCTAATCGTTTGGATGCGAAGAAACACCGAGGTCCCGTGTACACTTTGGATGTTTGAATGCGATATCCCCATAGCACACTGTATGGCGTATGCCCGTCTTCATTAACCCAGTATAGGAGCAGAACAGTAGGACGTTAAACCCCATTTCATTTCATTTCTAATCCACTCGACTACCACGGACCTATACAATAAACAAAGACGTACTTTGTAGGTTAAGTTGTATATTGTATACACCGGTATTGTTCTACGTCTGAGAAATAAACAAATTGCTACATATTGTCTTATTTATCATAAATGTTTGACAGATAAAATATTCCAGTTGGCGAAAAAAATATGATATATTTACTACTTTCTCTGGGCCGTCAACCACAAAAAAGGGTCAAGGCTATTTTTAGTCTTGCTCTCCCTTTTCTTTTTCCCCCTTTTGCCTGGCGATTTGTGTTGACTTTTTGGCGTAAAATCGAAGAAAAGGGTTTCTGCCAGGTTTGGTGAATATTCATAATTTTGAGGCGAAAGGATAAAGTGGAGAGGTTGATTAGGCTGAAATGTAGGGCTGAACATTGCATGGTTAGGGATCGAACATCCGACCTCCAGGTGAATGAGCCAGCGCCTTACCCACTTAGCCACGTGATCCCCCTTGTAATAGGATTTTTACTATTAAAAATCACATAATATGAATATAACAAATAACTTTAACAATTATGCTTCTATGCTGGGATAATTACATAACAAATTCAAGGATCTGCAATGTGTTTTAGCGAGACATCATACAATGTTCTAAATGTTTCATCCACAATAAAACTGAAGCTGGAGTCCAAAAAACAACCAACTGGATCAATATCCAGGCAACTGCCACGGAAATAAAAGGAAATATTCCAACTGATACTCGTGGGTGTTTTGGGTTTTGTTTATGTCATATTTCGTTATTTGTTGTACAACATTAAAAAGGGCTTGACTATTCAACCTTTCCGCTAGGGACCCATCCTCGGTACACCCAGTGGTCTCATTCCGTTCTACTCCACTGTACCCTGGGTTCATCCATGGGGGTATTCAAATTATCTGCTCCTTGATCATAGCTTGATTAAAAAAGTAGTTAACAAATCCCAATTAGCCCTATTGTTTACGTTCACAACAATATGGTGTCTTTTTCGCTGGATTATGAGAAAAAAACGAATTGAAATGGGGTTTAACGTCACACTGTTTTGCTCCGAACTGGGGTATAATGAAGACGGGCATACGCCATACCAAAATTCCCTCATAGCACACTGTATGGTGTATGCCCGTCTTCATTATACCCCAGTTCGGAGCAAAACAGTGTGACGTTAAACCCCATTTCAATTCATTTTGCCCAGGCAGCGGCGCTACGGCTTACTCTTATATCGAATTCCAACTGCCAAGGGATCTTTACGTGCACGCCAATGTGTACACGGGACGGGACGACTAGTCAGCTGCCCTTGTCAGGCCCTCCGTTCTGCATCACTGACAAGTGGAAACCACGCCGGAAAATCGAGATGAATTTCTTGGTCAATGCAGGGATCGAACACCCGACCTCCAGGTTATCGAGCCAGCGCCTTACCCACTTAGTCCCCTTGAAACATATAGAAGCTTGTAAATTTGTTAATAGCTACACTTGTTTTTTCTTGTCTCTGTTGAAGAGTTCGGCGAACTCGAAAGCTTAGAATACACATGATTATCTGGATTTATGTGTTTGTTTTATTTCCTTGTCTGGATAGATGCTTTTAATTGGAATATTTATATATATCACTAATTCAACAGTTAAAATCCTTTAGATAGACTTTGTTATATTGACAACTGACTCAGCCCCCATCCCCGTCAAAGTTAAACCACATTTAAATATTAAGTAATATATATGATTTTGACAGTAATAATTGTGATGCAGAAACATTACAAGTCCTATGACCATTGGACTTTAGGTTTTTTTTGTTAGACGAGGCGAATTGTTGGAGGCGAATTAAACTAATTGAACACTATTGTAAGGTAAAATTTTGCGATTACCCAGGGACTAAATTCTCGTAACCCCACCAACAGGAGACATATCCACAAGTCGCTAAGCTGTGCGCTCTGTTTGAATGTACATGTATGTTTAAATAGTTCTGCACAATATAACCCCAGTGTCACATATAGAATGTATTTATTACGAATGTTAGTAAACTTATATTTATGGTGAGTTAATTGTGTCTTGGATCCAGTTATAAGCCGCAGATACGTCGGTTACTAGGAAACGATCACTGGCGTCACATCCTCTAACATATGGCACATTTATAATACCCTCTAATGCCCATCTGCCATCAGAATTTCTGCAAACTACCATCCCTCCGTTGTCATTCTATAAAAATACATAACATTAATTAAAGTCTTATAAGTCAATGACCTTAAACATTTGTATTTATTTTGATGACTATTTTAGCGAGAACGAAATGTTGGAGTGGGGGTGAATAAAGGAGACGAATATAGTTTAAATACAGTGTCTAGAATTTAATTTTGGCTGTGTTGGCAATTCGGCAAAGGTACCCATCTTTCAGTTTCCATCATTAGGTACACTGAATGAATTGCTAGGTGTCTAATATGAAAATATTTCTTATCTGATCAAAATGTAAGTATTTCATAGTTTGATACCTTAAGTATTATTAAAGGGACCATCCGGATTTTAACAGCGTTTCAGAAATAAAAGTCCGTGTAAGTACGACATTTAAGCGCCACAATATAGAGGAATGGTGTAGTTACCTGTCTCAAAATTTCAGCTCAACATAATGAGTTGTTTGGACATTAACGTAAAAGGCGCTTATCCGGACACGTAATTTTTTTTAAAAATTTTTTCCTTGGGTGACCTCCCAATATATGGTTGTTACTTTAGAGTTCTACACAGTCCATTACCTACGAGCCGTACTTGACAAAGAAAGGTAAATTTCATCTACACGTAATTTTTATTGAATAAAAGTCTTGTTTTATTCAGACAATGTATAATACAGCCCGTGACACCGATCTCCATTTCCAGATGACCACATTGTTTGAAAACATATCACGTTAATTGCTCAGCCCTAAGATAGAGGGATTTTAAGGGCTTTTAATGCAAAATTTGGCAATTTTATTCCCCAAAATATATTCAAGACTAGCCCATTAATAGATAGATAGATACACGGAATTAAATGCGATTATCCATAATATTATATATTAAAAAACACGAATTAGGATTAAGTATTAATCCATTTCAATCAAAATTGATAGTATCCAATATCTGAGACGGAATGAACATTATGAACACACTGGTATCGGGTGCCATTTGTAATGAGCAAAGAAACCACACATTACAGAAGACACTGCGGAAGTAATAATAAAAAAACAAGATGACTAGTCATCACAATCCTGCGTCCTAGCACCTGTATGTAAAGCAGAAGGAGAAACAATTTCTTTTAATATTATTGGGAAGATTCATACACTGATCAGAGTAGCTCAGCAAGGTGGCGTCGCTACTCACTGTAAGGTTTGCATATCTTTTGTCTACCTCAATCAGCTGCTGTATTTTTAACAATAAGCTTAAACATCAGAAAGTAAAATAGTCTAATAGTTTCATTTTTGTACTAAGAGAAGATTTCTTAAACGGATAATAAAATATGCCCCGGAAACGAAATCGAGACGAAAAGACGTGCATCAGAAAATAAAATAATAGCTTGATGAATGTAAATGTATCTTGAATAGTTTCTGTGATATGCTCTAGAATAATAATTATATACCAACAACTAAGTCAACATACTCCGCGCAGCGTTTCGTTTGATTATAGGTAATCTCACTACACACTGCTATTATGAGTGGATATTGTTGTGTTAAATTTTGATTGGTCAGTAGTCCGACTACCAACCAATCACTACCTACCATACAAACGCTTTACATTTAAAACGAGTGCCAGTATTGGACCAAATATATTTACATAACGTTACGTCATGGCTCACGCTTTTATTATGCCTAATTAACCCGTGCATAGGAGAATACTGCAGTAAAACTAATTGTGTGACAAACGAGGCTATCAAGTCGAATGAAATGTAAACAATACTGTTTGGAAACGAACATACTTTCACCGTTTTAATACCTTAAATCACTGTCCAAAGTTTTAGGGAAGACTCAGATTAAACGAAGGACTGTCATGTTGCTGTACTTAAGTGATAGCTTTCATTGAACGGGGAGAATAGACACACTCCCGCAAAAGTTCAAGAATCAGAAGTCAATCCAGCAATGGCCAGAGAGAGATTTCTCGGGCCATTGCTTCAGGAATATGCTAAGTCAAATGTGTAGTAAATATTCAAATATCACCAAAAAGAGAAATTTGTTGCCATGGAAACACAAAATTGATTAAATCCGACAATTTACAAATTAGCAAAGGTGCACGACTACTATAATACGTTTCTACACAGTTTCATGGATATATGCGGAATTTTTTAAAATATATGCTCTGGAAAGAAAGCTGTACATCAAAACTAACACAAAAAAATATAACGCCAAGAAATTCACAAACAGCAAAAGCTACAACTATTGTAATAGGTTGATGTGTGTGCATAGTTTCAAAATGTTATCTTGAACTGTTTGTGAGATATATATGGGATCCCATTTCAATATCCTTCCCTAAATTAGATCGACAAGAGATAAAAACACAAATGCTGAATGAACTAAGCTGGCGCATTCGACTGCCTTTTGATTTTTTCAAAAAATGAATGTGATCATTTAATGTTTAGCCAATTTTAAGGTTCCAAAAAATAGAGCTATAGGCTCTTTAACCCTATGCTATTTTTAAAAATTATTATTTTGATAATAACTTAATCTATCCATCTACATACCGTACATGTATTACCGGCTGATTGTGTAAAACGAGCATAATTTGTCAATGGTTTAAATGTAGTTGCAGTATCGACAAATGTTGTAAACAGCTGCATTACTTCTGATTTAATCAGTTCCACTTCAGCTTCTTGTAGTGTTCGAGGAACATCTGGAAATCAATTGAATTAAGCTTAGTCTTCCTCCCATTTCTGTTTGTTTTATATTTGTCCAAATAGGAGCATAATAGTAGAACGCTAAACCCTCATTTCATTTTGTTTTCTTAATAAAAGTGCCGATTAATCGCTCGTTATAAAGAGTTACTGTGACAACATATTTTACGGGGTGGTTTGAATCTTTAAAAATACGTTTGGAATGTACAGTGTATAATTTAAAATTATGAGTCGTCGGGTTAAATTTAGGGAATAATGCACGTTGCTAGCCACATACCTTCGTCTAGTGGTAGGAATTCGGTTTTTTTATTCACGCCCCACCCAGCTATCATACAAGTCTTCGTAAGTGAACACGTCGTTTGAACAGACGGAAGACAAACTTTACGCACACATTTTCCGAAAGTTGCTGGTCTCTGCAATTTGAGTAGGGCAATGTTGTATGCTGAAATTAGAATTAAAATTTCAATTTATTGAAATATATTTGATATGTCTTGCTATACATACAGTATAAACCACCCCTCATTTCTTCTAAGTCCGTCTTCACAAGGGAATGTTCGGACTAATTCTTTTTTCTCGTGTTCTCTTATCTAATGACATTCAAATACTTGAATTGTCAGATATCCTCTTACAGTCCCATATAACAATATTGTCCTTCCAGGGGATGTTGCCGCTCCACCACCCAGCGTTTCCCAAATACAATATCATTATATTAAAATTCACTGGATAAAGAAGAGATTTCAATGAAACATAGTCTAAAATAGTGTTGCGGTTTTCAACGCTTTTTGCGCGCAATGTGAAAGCTCTTGTTCTCTGCTACCCCAGCTTGTTATAGCACCCGCTACCGGACAATCCCCACCCCACGATATAAATGTTGGGTTTTTGTCGTGAATAAAAATAAACACACAACACTTGATTATTATCAGAACCAGAAAAACAACCAACAGTTGCAATATTTTAAAACCTTGATTCATTTTGGCTCCAAACAAATGTCTTGAGAGAATTTTTAGGCAGACCGTGTTTTTACCCAACTGAGGTTATTGAATTAAAAGGGAGATAATCGTGAAAGTGACAACAACTTACATTCCTTATCCAGTGTATTATTAAACACATCATTGATGGTAAACAATGCTGGATCAGTTTTGTAATAGTTTTCATGGATGATTATATTGGAGACCTTGAACGTTGTTTCTATGGGATTATTGGATACAATATCAGGCACATCAGTATTATACTCCCCAGCCACCACAGCTAAACTGTCTGTCGATGTCTCACCAGTAGGGGTTTGAAATGATGATCTATTTTAAAAAATCCCAAAAGAATAAAATAAGACAAAACTAAAAATATTAAAACTTTGAGACATAATGATGTAATCCACCTGGAATGTAAAAACAGTAAAAACAAGATTTGCACATTTCATATAAACAGTTTCGGGAACTCGGCGTAGAAATGAGACTTAGATTTCAGCAAGATTGAGTTGCATTATGATTGAGATTAAATCAAATGGGGATTAACGCCTTGCTTTTTTACATCCACGGAACAGAATATTAAGAATGAGGTGGATGCTACTAGGAAAGGTGTGTCCTGTCAGCGTTGGCATGGCGTACTTTTATTTAGATCTACAGATCTTAAAATTGCTACTAATGATATACACTGGACCACGGAATTTATGCAGGTAATGGATCCGTTCTAAGCGCCCCCACCCCCGCCCCATCAAAAAGAAAATTTTCCAAACAAAGCAAACAAAAAAACCCACACACAACGATAAATAAAACATGCTGCTGAAATGAAATGGGGTTCGGTCTTCTACTGTTCTACTCCAAACTACGTGCTGTGGTGAACAGGCATGCTCAAAATACAACAATTTGTAATATCATCAACAATTCTTAATTTCCGACTATAACATTGTTGTGAATATTTTTCTTGTCTATTGTAACTACGTACTAAGAAGGAATATTCTGACCATTAACTCACATTAAGGCACAGTATGCAGTGGTAACAACCCACAGATTATCTATAAGGACTCCACTACAATAAGGAACTGTTTCAGTAGAAGTGGTTGATGTCTTCCCACGAATAGAAACCAGCCATGGCCAATCACATGGCGATGTTTGAAATCCCCCAAGAATTCTACCAAGTTTGGCATTAGGGTTTGATCGTACACCACAGGGTATTTCAACTGGTAACGCGGTTGTCGGTAGCTTTGTTGTTATTGTTCGTTTCGTTGTTGTTGCAGCTGTGGTAGTAGTAGTAGTGGTGGTTGTTGTTTCTGAAAAGTCAACACGACTTTATAAATTCCTACCCGTCCCTTCAACTTCCAGCAGATATTACATTTCTTGCCATTTTCACGTCGCTGTTTGTTGTTGGCGTTCACAATCGTATACTAAGATGAGCTAGCCATGTGAACTCTTCAAATGGCGCTCAGGTCTATAATACCCTGTCACGTTACTTGCGTCTCGACTCGACAGTTGAATGGGCAGAATACATGACACATGTAAATAACTCAAGGTAAAGACCATGTAGAAACAACATTGTTCATCGGAGTCCCATGAAATTATTTCTCAAACCTCCAATGACATTATTTTCACCTCTCTCATGTCATTATTTCTCTAACCTCCCATTAACTATGTTTGCACGTTTAAGAATGTCGGTTAGCTTAGAGATAGAATGTTTTGGATAATCATAACAGAATGATTTTAACAGACAACTAATACAGTACCTGTTGGTTTAACACAACATCTAGTTCCATAACTTGCTAAACACCCAAACACTCCAAAATCATTCTTTGGTTCTCCATACCCAGAACATGATTTTAAACACTTTCCTTGCAGTCCAACAAAGTACGATTCACACACTGAAATTGATAATTAATGAAAATTGTGTTATTATGGATGTCCGAAAAATGGAAATACCCTATACGGATTTGTAAATATGCAGAAACTGTCTGCTATATGTGGTGGCTGGTTTCGGTGATGAAGACACCAACGTTATCTCCACTAATTCAACAGTCCTGTTTTAAATAAATAAGTTATTTTCCTTAAGATGTAGTTGGAAGGGATAAGGAGAGAGGGGGGGGAGGGGTACCGTCCACTGGTCACTCGACACAAACAAAGTCAATTCGTGACTAACATAATATGCTTCAAATGTATTTCAATATTTCCAATGCGCTCAGCGATCTTTGGCAGTGGGGGGGGGGGCAGAGCTCCCGGAGAAAACCCACAAAGTTGGACAGGCGACCCACTCCGTGTCACGTACAAGCGCAGAATCGAAATCACGCCACTTTGTGATTTCACACGCACGCGCTACACACGACACAATCTCCAACCACCCTAGTTAAAATTGGAGGGGACGGGGGTGAGTGTTGCGTGCTAGTGCTATTCAAATCAGACGGTTTGTCATTTTGTTCCAGCACTCACTAAACTAGTCGGTGTAGGACAGTTTGGACGTGTTCCAGCACTCACTAATCTAGTCGGTGTAGGACAGTTTGAACGTGTTCCGGCAATCACTAATCTAGTCCGCGTAGGACAGTTTGGACGTGTTCCAGCACTCACTAATCTAGTCGGTGTAGGACAGTTTGGACGTGTTCCAGCACTCACTAATCTAGTCGGTGTAGGACAGTTAGGACGTGTTCCAGCACTCACTAATCTAGTCCGTGTAGGATAGTAGGACGTTAAACCCCATTTATGTCATTGAGTCAAGCGGTGTGGTTTAGATCCTAAATCTCCTGTCCACATTCGTGATATATTAAAAAGGTGTTCTAATATTAATTTTTAAAAAAAATAGAATTAATAAAACACAGGTTTAAGTACCATTAATCTAATGTATCGTGCGGAACTTGTGCTCATTAGTTAACATAACAACCTGTATTATAGACTGTTTACATGCTTAACGTATATTACCAAAACATCATGTTCTTTCCATTCAAATATTGAAAAGCCGATAAACAAAAAAAACAAAAAAACCAACAAGAAAGAGAAAAACAGATCAATTGGCATAGCATTCGTTTTGATGGTATCGTAAGTATCCGAGCGTATCTGCACGTAACAGATCGTATCTGCACGTAACAGATCGTGGACTCAGTAGGGCCAACCCTATCGTAACGCATCGCACGACAGTATGAATCTAGCATTACAAGAGACACTTTTAATCATATGAATAGATATAGAAACTTACAATTTTGTGCTGATACGGAGGAAATACAGATGCAGATTATAACCGCTACAAAAAACATCGTTACATAACAAACTGCAAAACCAAAGATCTATTATATTATCCAACGTACGTAAAGTAAATCCACGGAAAAAAAAAATAAAAATGGAGATTTTACCCTCTTTTACCTGGCTTGTAAAATAGAGTAAACAAAACATAATGAACTAGCTCTAGTTGATAGATGTAATTCGTTTACGTTTATTTGCTAAATATTCTGTGAAAGGGTACATAGAATTTGGTTAAAATACACAAGCAACGCCTTAAGATAAATATCCTTCTGGATTATGAATAGAAAAAATTAATGGTTTACTACTTACATTATGAAATTTTGTCAGTTCACTGTATATTTTTGTTTTCACGCATTCATTGTCCTATGTCAATAATGTATAGTAATTCTTACTATAATTCTTTAAATATGTGAAAAAATACTTACTAGTGAATAATGTGCTGGATAATGAATAGACTAACTAAAAAGATTGTCACTTCTTAAGAACACTTGTCGACCCACAAAAAAGTACGCATTTATTTGACTTATTCAACTACCAATATTGTGTAGTAATTTCTATACACAGATTGTGACAAAGTGCTTTATAAATTACATCAATTTGAACAACCTTTTAGGTGCATAGAGCTAATTGGCCTAAGCTGCTTTTCATAATATATTTTTGACATTTCAAATCTGCATACTTCTGCTGAGGCAAGAACTGACTATGATCTAATTAAAAATGTAATTAATACAAATAGGTCATTCACAAACTACATAATTATGATCTGTACACACGGTCCGCATTACTTCAAACGAATACGCACTGGTCAGTAAGCATATCATGACGTGATAAAGAGACAATTGCATGTATGATCATGGGTATTAATTCCTTGTACATTTGCTGTGACTTACAAACGAATTACGTGTGTCAATTATGTGAAGATATCAGCATTACCGTACATTGATACAAAGAAATCCCTTTAAAAAAAAAAAATATTTAAAATAAAAGCACTTAAATTAAAGCATTTAGCGTATTTACATTTGACAAAACTAGGGGCTGGAACGTTTTCTGTAGATCTTAACTTGATCTCGATGTTCATAGATAAAATCGAAGTACTAAAAACAATGACAAGTCATTCACTTTGTCATTTGTTAATATAGAAAATAGATTAAGCTCTCCCGACATCAATATAGCATTAATAATATATGTTGTTCCATTCCATAATAGCACTGCTCCAGGGTTCTGGGGCCATCAATGGGGTATGCATAATTTAATGTCCCGTACGCACACTCAAGGCCAACAAGCTATATCATGCCCATACACCTAACTAAATACATACAGTAGCTAACGACGAAAAGTATTTTTTAATTATCAATTATTATTGATTACCGTGCAGGTCCTTCAAGGTGTGTTCTTATTGTCGGTCATCATTATCCCGGTTGGTGCTCATATCTTTGCCCGTTATGTCAGTGCTTCGGTCGTAAAGGCCCATTTCTTGTAAAGCGGTGTTAGACATGATAATATTCGTTAAAAAAAGACACCCATAATAATCTTGCTTATGGAGGTTGTATCTGAAGAATGATAATTGAGATCATTTGATATTTGACGTGCTTGAACAGTATTCCTACTACGCCAACAAATCGAAATATAACCGAGTTTGATGTTCTTTCTGAAAAATCGCTACGAATTCTCCAAATAAAGTTGGCATCGATACCCCGTATTGACGTATTTTCCATCGTTCGACAATTCACTGCCTAATCAAAACAATGCTCGATACAAATATCAATTTTAATCTAAACGTATTGAGAATAAACCACCCATTTACATGACATTGGACCATCAATCATTAAAGTAGTGATGTTTGATTTGCATTTTTGAAAAATATCAAATTTCTCAAAGGATTAAAGATACTTTCCCACAACGGTATTTATCGAGTTAGTTCAAAGAAAAGTATGGCAATTTTTGTATATATGGAAAGTAGAAACTCCCAGCCATAGCGGTTAAAGTCAACATTGTGTTATTTTAAAGAATACAATGTTTTTAGACGGATTTGATAGATAATTTAGTTGGAATATATCATCAAACCACCCCAAATTCTGAGCGAGAAGGTATCTTTAATCCCAATTAACGTATATTTTGTTGGATTATTTAACACGTAAATACTACAAACTTAGACAATCTCTCGGCTTGTATTGTATTCAATGCCGGTCAATTGGATAACGGCTAATAAACTTGTCACATAGAGCGATGAAGAGGCATAGAGAGATGGCATTGCCATTTCTAGGGTGACCCACCACAAATAAATATCTCCAAATATCTCGACAATTACACCACAATACTTATATATTTACCAAGCCTTAAATCAGTTTCGCACATTTATAGTCACTAAGTAAACGGTAAGCTATGACCATTTAACCGTCTAAAAATAATAGACTGAAACATGGTTCCGTGTGTCGTCCATAACATCCAGACACTTTTGAGTAAATGATAGGTTACGTGCCCGTGTTTTGAAAATAGTCTCGCTTAACCAGTCTATCGACCATTCTACGTCTAATTGGCAGGTCGGGATAATCAAGACTACTTTTTTTACGGAACATAACAGAAAGCTGGGACAAGAAATTGAATTTTGAAAAACGCACATCAGATTGTTTTAAATACCTTGTAAAAGTAAAATGAAACTATTGCTAGTATCATGTTCTTGTTTACGAACGTTATTCAGATATATTATTTGTACTAAACCAAAATATGCAGCTCCTATACGGTACAGTTAAACATACATTATGCAAGAGCTATATCTGATTATTGTAAGTCTTTATTTAGGCTTCAGATGTCATAGAAACGATAAATTAGATCTTTAATTAAACAACTAGCCTGTAGACCCACGGATAGCTTGGATTTAAACAGGATTTCATTGATCGATTTAATTATAAATGGCGTCGTGAGAGGGGATTGACGTCATACTCCTAGATCGAGGCTAATAATGATAGAGTGTATGAAGCGAGGCCGCTGTCGGTCTTTTGCTACTTGCGTTTACAGTAAAATTATGGAAATTGATAAACATCGCAGCTAACATCAACCAGCTGAATTGCAGCCCCATCGAATCACTTTTTTCTGTTCGCCTGCTTCGGGAGTTACGTAGACCTATCTATAGTACAAGAATACACGCAAGCCACTGAAGAAGTCGGCTATAGTACAATTATTTACAATACTGCCTCATTGATTTGGTCCATTCCTTTCAAACTTTAAAATTCTGTTGCCAACTTTCTCTTCTTATCTATATATCAAACGTCTTAATTCTAATTTGTAGTAGAAAATAAATGTAATACGAGTTGCATTGCAGCCCCGTCATATCCGATCAGCGTAAATGCTGAACGGAATTGAATGATATTCTTATTAGCGATAGAATGTATGGGCTTTGTAATGACATCAGTATTGTAAAACACGAACCAAGTCTTTACGATAGTTTTCTATTTAATTATAAGAATGTGTGGGCTTTGCAATGGAATCATTGTCGTCATATTCTTAAAAAGAAATGATTAAGGTTATCAATAATGCTCCTTTGTCCATTAAATCATTTACGGTTGCGATTTCAATGACGTTTTCGCTATATTTTCTCCCAAGGGATAATAGATAAACAAACAACCATGACAAACACGATTTATTTGTCTTTAAGTAAGTAGACTGTCGACCAACAAAGATATGTAATACTTGACCGGGGTGAGATATAACTTTGTTCTCGCAACAATTTAACATCGTTGTTCTTATTGTTATATAATATTCCAATAGTTAGACATGTTATGCCAATGCAACCATAGCACCGGATTCATATTGGTAAGTTTTTGCTTTGCTTCTATTGAAAATATATAACACAAATATAACAAAACCGTTATACGGTTGTCGGTGTGTTTTCTGTGTCTATTTAATAAACTGTTCAACAAGATCTTTGCTTCTGTTTCACATGCATTATAATTTAAGTAATATGTTCAGATATTCATTCAGTCATTTTATTTTCAGACTGCGTGGCTGCTTCTACATCTAAGTGTCTGTAAGGGTAGGTTTGATATGTCTTTTTAAAAATTTATTTGTGATTCGGTGGAATCAGTAGGGGATCTAGGAACTTAGAATGGGGAAGGGGTGACGGTTCCAAATCTATAGCGCCACTAACAATCCCATCGCAAAGTGAATGTCAACTAAATACTAGCTATAGCACTTGGCGTCCTGGTAGAACATAGGTCCTATTGCCTATATATTTGTTCGTCGATCGTTATCTCGCCGGAAAGCAGTTTGATTCAAGTTGAAAAAAAGTTAATGTATGTGATTGTTATTGACTATAAAACATTGAACAACCTGAAGTTGGGGTCTACCTCCTGAGAAAATGTTTGAAAAAATGGAGTCATTATTGTGGTCATTGCTATAGGAGCGAATTCTTGTGAACGAAAGGGGCAAACATTGGAATCAATGGGTCTGTCAATGAGTGCAGTGCCGTGGGGTTCCCCCACTACCTCAGAAATTAAAAAAACGGCATGTTAGTCAGCTTCTTCTCTCTTTTAGGTGTTGACATTGATCACTGGGGAACACATTTTGTGCTGTCATTTCTGAAAAATCATCCCACAGAACCAAACGTTAATTATGTCATTATTACTACAAGAGAATCATCGGATGTGACTGTAACATTTCATGAAATTGACCAGACAACAGAACTGACAATTGCTGCTGGAGAATCTAGGAATGTCAGTTATGGAACCATAGCTAGCGCAACACCGTATCTTGAAGTTTTACCAAGGAAGGGTATATCTGTTGAAGCATCTGCCAAGGTATCTGTTTATGGGTTTACAGACGGTCCCGGAACGGATGATGGTTATTTAGCATTACCAGTTCCATCATTAGGAACAACGTATTTAGCTGTCAATATGGGCACCGGCAGACGTAAGTAGTAGTTAGGCTTTTATCTTCGTGTAAATATTATTACTTTTTTCCAACGTACCTACTGCTCCGAGAGTACCCACCTTTCCCCTTTCCCGTTGTTATTGTCGTATACTCCCTTTTTCTTCTTCTTTGACGTTTTGAAAATAGCATAAGGCCCCGCAAAGTCAAGTATGATCGACTTGACACGTGTCATGCGGTTGGTTTCGTGGACAAATAATTGTCGATTTGGTATAATGATGTCACATTTCAAGATGTCTGCGGTGACATCTAGCTCGTTCTTTATAGTTCATAGTGCACCCCTGCTTGTTGTTCCCACGCCGCACAATTGGTTATAAGAAATAAAGTGAACTAAATTATTTCATACTTGAGATGGCCTAGACAATCATTGTATATTGGTTTCTTCCACAATAGGGATTCTTTTCTCCATTATGACGTTTTTTCCATTTTATTTCAGCCCAGATTGTTGTTGTAGGCGTAGAAGATGGTACGACAGTAAAAATCAAGTTGCCAAGTCTAAACTATTGCTATTTATCAGCTTTATCTGGGTGGTTTCGGGTTGAAACCAATTATACATTTGTATACACATTAAATGCCCACGATGCTGTTAATATATATTGCTTTAGCGACACTTCCGGTTCGTTTATAAAATCAGACAAGCCAGTAGCAGTCCTCAGCGGAAATCGGTGTGCTAGTTTACCGTCCACGTCATACTGTGATCATATGGTAGAAATGCTTCCGCCTACATCGGAACTTGGAACTAAGTTTGTTATAGCAGCACCGATTGGTCAAGATTATCCCGCCATGTTAAGAGTTGTTGCATTAAATAATGACACAACTTTAAACATAAATTCACAAAGTTTTACGTTAGATTCAAGCAAGCATAAAACAGTCCAGTTGAGTGATGCCGATAAAGTATGTGTTAGTAGCAACGAGCCGGTTCTTGTAGCAATGTACATGACCGGCAAAAACACCTCATCTGCATCACAGTATATGGGAGATGCCGCCATGATGGTCATAACCCCGACCAATAGATACGCTAAACACTATACACTAAATGTAGCAATAAGATCATCGGATTCCCATTATGCGGTTATTATTTCTGACAAAGCCACAAGATCGTATATTGAACCACAAATCACCAGCTTCGACGATATCTGTGATATGGCGTTTCATATACTCTCAGTTAGTGATATAGTTGATTACAAATCCCGTTTTTCATTTTATCTTCTTTATTACGGTTTTGGTAGGCTAGAAGGTTATGGATACCCAGGAGGCATGACATTGACTGATTTTTCAGGTAAGTCAATTTATCTGATTAATATTCACCCGGTTTCTTGTTATTCATAATTGTTTATATTTGCGAGGTCCCTAGAATGCCCCCCCCCCCAAACCATGCCCTGTGCCCTGTACATCAAGGCAGGGGCAGGGGACTTTTCTTAAAATCCATACGGGTTTTTTTTTGGCCGGCAATGGGTTCAATAGTACGAAAGAAAACCCGTCCCGTGAATGCGACTGGTCCATGGCAGTATGTTAAAGATTCCTGGCAATTGGATATGGAGAGATGAATATTTGCATTTATCTCCAGATGAATATGGTGTTTCAGACGTTTAAGAATTAAGTATGTTCGAATGTTCGTATCTAAACTGTTATTAATTTATTTGTTAGGACTCGAAGAATGTGCTTCACAACCATGTCAAAACAACGGATGGTGTTTAGAAGAAGGAATGTCTTATAGATGTCGCTGTTTACCCGGATATGCGGGTCATAATTGCGAAATAGGTAATAATCATGAAATATTTGAAAACATGAACTCATAATGGTAAATCTTTGGAAGCCCTTGATAATTCTACTGAAGTATAATATAAAGATGTTTAACATTTGTAACTATAAGATTTGTGTTGGTGGTTGATAAAGCTTTCATTTAAGCGTCTCCATAAGGCAGAAACTGGATTGATGAACATTTATTCTCATGTGCTAAATGGATAATATGATTTATATTTGGTTATTAAATATGACGTGTCTCTCCTGCACTTAATATTAATTTTTTTTTAGAATATATATTTTACATTGCCTTCAAATTATCTTTTCTGTGTATTGCTTAGAATTTACAACAACCATGACAGTAGTAAATACACAGCAAGACGGGGACACGACTACAGAACAAGACCAGGCCACAACGCAGCAGGATGAGACAACTACTCAAAAGAATGAGATAACGACTCCGCGGGATGAGACAACTACCCAGCAAGGTCAGACAACTACTCAGCGGGATGTGATAACAACTCAGCAAGATGAAACAACTACTCAGCGCGATGTGATAACAACTCAACAAGCTGAGATAACAACTCCGCAAGGTGAGGTAACTACTCAGCAAGATGATATAACTACTCAGCCATATTGGATAACAACACCGCAAGGTGAAATAACAACTCAGCAAGATGAGATAACAACTCAGCATGATGGGACACCTACTCAGCAATATGGGATAACAACCCCACAAGCTGAGATAACAACTCCGCAAGGTGAGGTAACTACTCAGCAAGATGATATAACTACTCAGCCATATTGGATAACAACACCGCAAGGTGAAATAACAACTCAGCAAGATGAGATAACAACTCAGCATGATGGGACACCTACTCAGCAATATGGGATAACAACCCCACAGCAAGATGAGATAACAACTCAGCATGATGGGACACCTACTCAGCAATATGGGATAACAACTCAACAAGCTGAGATAACAACTCCGCAAGGTGAGGTAACTACTCAGCAAGATGATATAACTACTCAGCCATATTGGATAACAACTCAGCAAGATGAGATAACAACTCAGCATGATGGGACACCTACTCAGCAATATGGGATAACAACCCCACAAGGTGAACTAACAACTCGGCAAGATGACATAACAACCCAACAAGATGGGATAACTACTCAGCAGGATGAGATAACAACTCAGCTGGGGGAAATAACAACATCACAACAGAGAAAAACAATAACAGCACACTCGGACGTTACACCGATCGTTAAACAACCAGTAACTAACAAATCACATGTATTCAAACCTATTGGACTTATTCCACCGTGCCTTGGCGCCAATTGTCAGTGTCCATGTCCGTGTAGGAAATTGACATCGGTGCTCATAGATGGGCCAGCTTTTACTAAGAAAAATCAAAGGGAACTGAAAATAGACAAAAACATTATGTCTAAAAGTGTTCGACTTAAAAGGACAGCTGATAATTTAAAAGCATCTGAGTCTACATTGGGTACATTAACTTTTAGTTTAGTAGCCATATTGTGTTCTTTGATTGTTTTATTAGATCTTCCGATCTCTCGCATTAGCACATGCTTTGTTTCAATGTTTTCGGAAAAAAATAATGAAGAATCTGACTACCCTATAATTAGTACGAGAAAAATATATACTACAGAAAACTAGAGTAAAATAAATAAAGAAATAATTTGTGAACTTCATTTCCTTGTGGAATTTTTGCAAATAAAGCAGTCATAAACGTTGGAGATCGAACTTTTATTTTTATACAATAGTACTATAGACGATTTACTAATCAAGAAGTGAACTAAAATTATTCACGGATATGGATAATTCGATATAATAGTTTACGTATTAATATGAGATGTATATATTAGGATGGTTTTAAACCGATATGTTCCATATGTAATTTACGCTTTATTTATACTTGGCTGCTCTTCTCATACGTCAATTGCTTGTGTAACAAAAAAAACTATTAAAAATTGAATAAAGAAGTGTTTATCAATTGAAGAAGAACTGTTCCCATTGATATTATAAACAATGTACAAACTCAATATTTCTAAGTAAGCATAAGTTATGTATGAAGGCTATTACAGACTGTTCATGCCGAACAAATTAATTCTTTTACCACGTGTCACGGTGTTGGGTATCTAACTTGCAGTTAGCCGAGAAAGTTCCTAGGTTTGATAATCTGACAGGGTAGAGAGTCCAGCATGAAAGAGGCCTCCCAGTCCTTCTGATGGGGCGTAAAACCGAGTTTCTCCCATTTACTCTTTCGTTTGACTTTCCTATTTCAAAAACGTTTAGTTGGAAATGTCGCTATCTAGGTGAAATTGCCCACGTAGCACCCGACGTGGAGTTATTAGCCCGGGATGACATAAAGTAAGACGTAAAACCTCACTTAATTCCTATTACATTCCAAAAAATATCTCCAAGAAGAAAAGGGATCGATCATTATGTTAAACAAATTTTTCGTCACGGTACCCTCACAATTGCTCCATCCATTTCTTCAGCTTACAGAATATAGGGCCTTCTAACAGAATATGTACAGCAATGTCAAGTTATGGACATGAATGATTACAATACTGCATTAAAACTAAGTTAAACAAAACATTGTACGATTTTCCTTTACACGGCCTTCTAACAGAATGTGTATAGCAATGTCAAGTTATGGACATGAATGTTTAAAATGCTGTATTCAAACTAAGTTAAACAAAACATTGTTCGACTTTACTTTTCAAATAATGGCAGGTTGATTCATTAACATTAAAACATGTGCCGATGTTTCATTCCCATGAGCCATCGTCATGTTAATATCCACGGGGCTCTTTTCATTATGTTTATGATTTATTAATATAACGTGGTTACGCACAGAACAACTACAGGCACCCCTTATTGATATTTTGTAATTTCATTAATTGTCTGAACATAATCGGCCAACGCCCTAGTAGTATTCAGGAAATCGGGATTCAGGAAATAAAATCGCATGAACGAAGGTACAGTAGTTAAAAGTTCATAAACTAAATTTAGTCTAGTCTATCGTCTGCTATAGGCCCACTCACCTGTCATCGCTCGGCCGCAGCTCTCCTGCATCTGCATGGCGATCATCGCCAATGCAACCTGCCGCACGTCTCTCTTGGAATAAGTCTTATGACTCACGTTCCCATAAGCAAGGTTGTGCGAGGTAAGAATTGACAAAATTCTCTGTCTCACATTTGCTGAGCGGCTCTTGATGGGTGCGCTTCGCGTCCATGTTTACAAACAAGGGGAGAGAACTCGTGTTTGTACTAATACTCGACGTCTCCGATTGGTCAATTTCATACGATCTGTTGACTGAAATAGGGAAGTTTCTATTTCACCCAACTCGCTTTCAACTGGTTGGGAACTTGTAAAAGTTGGTACGACTAGGGTGTTCTCACGCTGCAACTCGGGTCGATACTACAAGTAGTTACTACAAGTCGGACCGTGAGAATGGGCCTTAAGAGAAGTAGGACTCCGTGCATGACGACCTTATGTTGGAGCTATCCTCATGAATCATCACCGTCAGCGGCGTTTGATATTGGCTCAAGGACACCGGACATGGAGAAGAGTAGACTGGCAAAGTGTGCTCTTCAGTGATGAGAGTCGCTTTGATCTTTATCACGCTGATGGCCGTCAACGTGTGTGGAGACGTCTTGCAGACTGCTTCGTCTTCGAAACGGATCGATGGAAGGGGGAAGTGTAACGGTGTGGGGAGGCTTCACATTTCAAAACCGGACCCCCCTTCACATTTGCAGAGATCGCGTTATTGCTGTAGCCTACCGTGATGATGTCTTGCAACCAATTGTTGCTCCGATGTTTCGAGCGCACCCACAACTTCAGCACTTCTAACAGGGTAATGCACGTACGCATACCGCCCGTGTCAGTATGGACTACCTGGCTGCTAACAACATCAATGTCTTGGACTGGCCAGCCATGTCTCCGGACATGGCAGCGATAGAACATGTCTGGGATGAGATTGGACGCCGTCTGTATCGGAGACCACAGATGCACACCATTGCTGCTTTAGAAGCTGCTCTTGTCCAAGAATGGAACAATTTGCCCCAGGCCTTCTTTCAAACATTGGTTAATTCCATGCGACGTCGCTGCACAGGACACACGCGCTACTGACATAAGTGTACAAATGTGTTGTTATTGATGTGTTCCCATTTGAATATTGTTCACAATAAGAAGCAAAATAAATAAGATATGTTTACAGAATCATTTTGTTATACGAAAAACTAAGTGATGCGTTTTCCATGGCGCTCAGTATATTTTAGCAGATCCATAGGATAGTTTAATGTAGAAGTTTTGTAGAAATGTTTATCTTAACTACGTATAGATACTTTCAATTCTGTGGTACATTTCGGCTGACATACAATTGAGAGAGCCTACTCTTATCTCCTAAATAGAACACATGGCGTGCATACCGCTCTCCGCCAGCCCCACAACACAACACAAACAATACACACGCATCTTGGAGACTAAAACTGCTTCAAGATACATTCCCGGATACAAACTGGGTGAATTGATGATATATTTGGACTAAAAACATATTCAAACTAATTAATTTATCATAATTTTGCTTCAAATCATTCTCAAAACATTGCAATTGCCAAGGAATGCCCTGCTATAAAAATAGATCGAAAGAGGTCATGTGACTTACCTCTCTCCGTAGCATGGGGGGGGGGGGGGCAAAGACGAATGAGAATTCATTGCATACACAAAACGATGTTGATTGTAATCGCTGACTATTTATTACAAATATTGAATCTTATTAAATGATCGGACTATCCATCGCCCGCGTTCTTTCCCGTGATTTTTATATCAGAAAGTGGCGTACTAACTCTTCATAAAGTTTTTCAACATTTACACAAAACGCCCACTGCTTGCGTGCAGCCTTCGACGTCACGCGTGCAGATGTTAATTCCTAATCGTCGGACTGTTGATTAGGAGAACCATTATATTTTTGTCCTGTATGCGCTCCATGAGTGTTTTTCAGGGAAGGCAGTAAGTAAGATTGGATATCTCTACTTTCCATATATACCAAAATTGACATACCTGTATAGGCAATAACCACTCGATAAATACTTTTCTGGGAACCTATTTTTAATATTGTGTTAAAATCACTTCAAACCCACTACCTTAACCCGAGCAACAAACTCCAAATATGGGATACGTTTTCAAACAAAATCCACCAGTTTTAATCCGGAAATGGGGACGGGTGTCCCAAACTGTATTATGCGATGTCTGGATAAAACTAGACTTTTATTTCATAAAAAATGTTAAGGTGACATTTACCAAGTACAGCACATGGGTCATTTACTATATGGACCTCTAACGGAGCGGGAATCGGATATCGCGCCGCAAAAAGAAAACAACTGACCAGAAATCTTCAAAGTGTTACGTGTCCGGATAAGCAGTTTTGGCGTTCATGTCAAAACGACTTAATACTATTGGCTGAAATTTTGAGAGAGGGTCAATACACAAAGCCCAGCTTAACAGGAGCGGGGCCCCCAACGCGACGAGGGGATTTTATTTCTATATCCCTTAGATTGGCACGCAAAACATGCGATTACATTGTCTGTAACATAAGATAAATTATATAATGTCAGTTCCGAATGGCAATAATAATAAAACAAGGATAAAGTCTTTAAAATAGTTTTTTTCTTTTAGTGGTCTTTGTAATGACACTAATATTGTATTGTAAAACACGCATTTAGTTGTCTGCCTCAATAGTGTCATATTTTTATAAAGAAATTATTAATGTTATCAATGATGCTTGTTTTACCACTGGAATGTATCATTTACGGTTGTGATTTTAATAACGTATTCCATATTGTTTTTCCCCCAGGAGGTTAGATAGACAAACAACTATGACGTGCTCGTTTTATTTGTTTTTAAGTATACTGTCGACCAAGAAAGTCGTGTAGGACTTGAGATGAGATAACTGTGTTCTTGCAACAATTTAACATCGTTATATTTTATTATAAAACTCGCGATTGTTATAATATTCAGACATGTCAGGCCAATGTGACGAGAGCAACATTTTCATTTTGGTAACCTTTTGCTTTATTTTTACTGAAAATATATAACACAAATATAACAAAGGAGTTATGGAACTGTTTGACACTTTAAACTGTAAATCTGATACATTTTGTCCATACGTTTTTCAGTGTGTTTTATGGGTTTATCTTGATTAATTGTAAAACTATGTTATAAAATGCACAAAAAGATCTTTTGTCTTTGTCACTTGCATTAGAATTAAGGTAATGTGTCCCGATATTCATTTATTCATTCTATTTTCAGACTGTGTGCCTGCTGCTACACCTAAGTGCCTGCAAGGGTAGGTTTTATATGTTTTTAAAATTGGGTGGACACGAAATGAAATGGGGTTTAACGCACTACCGTTCTGCTCCGACTGGGCGAATGAAGTCGGGCATACGCCATACAGTGTGCTATGAGGGAAATTGTGCCCGGACAGCGGCACTATGGCCTACTCTTATATCAATTCCGAACTGCCGCGGGATCTTCTGTGTGCACGCCAATATTAAATTTCAGCGTTACCTATTTCCGCCGTTCTCCTTGAATAAACCAGCTGTGACGTCATTTTAGTCCTTCTGCGCATATTCTAGTCTATATTTCTATGAACAGAAGGATTAAAATGACTTCGTTACGACATATTACTCACAGGGAACGATGGAAATCCCTCATCTTCGAATTTACCAGAGGCAGGTAACATTGACATTCGGGATCGTGTTATACTTACGGCAAATATACGTCGACATAATTAATTGTATTATTTAAAAAATTATGTCACTGCTTTCATTGAGATTTATAATTATATGGCATACTTAAGCTGATGTCATAGTTTATAGACATTTGAACATGCATTAAGCAAGGGCTAAATCTACCTACTGCAGGTCTTTCTTTATTCCTTAAATGCTATATAGATTATCAATTAGATATTGATTAAATTATCCAGACCATAATCAACCCGCAATCATTAAAATGGATAATTGAGACTTTGTTTATTATCGCACCCATGTAATTGAAACGCTAATATCTCGGTTCAGGGTGAAACAATTCGACTGAAATTTTTAGCTTATACTGTTTTCATTGTCTATTTTTTAAAAACTATTATAACGAAAACTGACAGCTCTTTATCTACTTATATCCAATGTACCCTTTAAGCATTAACGATATAGTTATAGTTACATTAAAGTCAGAAACTCGAAATTGATATATACATGTGTATCTTTAACATGTTGGAGGTTGGAAGATACATGTGCTTTACATCACCAGGTCTGTCATCGAGTCTAGTGTTGTGATTTAACTACAGAAATTAAAATTAAACGATATGATAGTCTGGTAATACCATACTCTGATTTCTCACCTTTTAGGTTTTGACATTGATCATTGGGGAACACATTTTGTGCTGTCGTTTCTAAAAAATTATAACAGCGAACCAAACTTCAATTATGTCATCATTACGGCAAGAGAATTATCGAACGTGACAGTAACATTTCATGAAATTAATCAGACAACGGAACTGACAATTGCTGCTGGAGAATCTGAAAGTGTTAGTTATGGTGCCATTGCTAGCGCTATGCCGTATCTAGAAGTCTTACCAAGGAAGGGTATATCTGTTGAAGCATCTGCCAAGGTATCTGTTTATGGGTTTACAGACGGTCCCCGAACGCATGATGGTTATTTAGCATTACCAGTTCCATCATTAGGAACAAAGTATTTAGCTGTCAATATGGACCCCGGCTGGCGTAAGTAGTAGTTAGGCTTTTATCTTTGTATTTATATCATTACTTTTTTCCAACGTACCTTTTTCTCAGAAAGTACCCACCTTTTCCCTTTTCTATGTGTTATTGTCGTATACTCCATTCCCCTGTGGTACCCATATTTTTGTTTTTCTATGAAAAAAGCCTTAGGCTCCGCTAATTTAAGTATAATCGACCGGACACTTCATACACTGCTTGTTCCTTGGATAAATGTGTGTCGATTTGGTACAATGATGCCACAATTTCAAGATGTCTTCAATGACTTTGCGCTCGTGCTTGTTGTTTCAGTGAACAATGGGATATAAGCACTAAAGTTAACTAAAATGTATCATTCTTGAGATGGCCTGGATGGCCGTTGCATATTGTTTTCTATAGCACCAATTTTCTCCATAATTATTTCAGCCCAGATTGTTGTTGTAGGCGTAGAAGATGGTACGACAATAAATATCAAGTTGCCAAGTCTAAACTATTGCTATTTATCAGCTTCATCTAGATGGTTTCGGGTTGAAACCAACTATACATTTGTATACACATTAAATGCCCACGATGCTGTCAATATAATTTGCAATAAAGATACTTCCGGTTCGATTATAAAATCAGACAAGCCAGTAGCAGTCCTCAGCGGCAATTTGTGTGCTAGTTTACCGTCCACGTCATTTTGTGATCATATGGTAGAAATGCTTCCGCCTACATCGGAACTTGGAACTACGTTTGTTATAGCAGCACCGATTGGTCAAGATTATCCCGCCATGTTAAGAGTTGTTGCATTAAATAATGGCACAACTTTAAACATAACTTCACAAAGTTTTTCGTTAGATTCAAGCGAGCATAAAACAGTTCAGTTGAGTGATGCCGATAAAGTATGTGTTAGTAGCAACGAACCAGTTCTTGTAGCAATGTACATGACAGGCAGAAACACCTCGTCTGTAACACATTATATGGGAGATGCCGCCATGATGATCATACCCCCGACCGATAGATACGCCAAACACTACATACTAAATGTATCAATGAGTACATCGAATTCCCATCATGCGGTTATTATTTCTGACAAAGCCACAAGATCGTATATTGAACCACAAATCACCAGCTTCGACGATATCTGTGATATGGCGTTTCATATACTCTCAGTTAGTGATATAGTTGATTACAAATCCCGTTTTTCATTTTTTCTTCTTTCCTACGGTTTTGGTAGGCTAGAAGGTTATGGATACCCAGGAGGAATGACATTGACTGATTTTTCAGGTAAGTCCATTTATCTGAGAAGTATTCACCCTGTTTCGTGTAATTCATATTTTTTTACATTTGCGAAGACCCTAGACTATTTTTTAGACTGTAATATACTAGATATTTCCCAAGCCATGACCTCTGCCCTGTACCACTGTGGGCTATTCCTGCAAGGATTTCTCTCGGCCAACAATGGGATCGAACCCTGAACCACCAATTAAGGCCTCTAATCGACAATACGAAAACAAGAGAACGTTAAAGATCCCTGGCAATTGGAAATGGAAATTGAGTTGGCTTAAGCGAATCCGTCCGATCTATTACCGCCACAGCATGCACACTTAGTCCGACAGAACTATTGCTGAACCCGGAAATTGTCTACAAAGTTTTTTATGATTGGTAGTAGTAGCCTAGGGTGTCCTCTTTCAAAACCTGCCGGGTAAGCCTCGGTCATTCTTGAGCGTTTTGATAAAGTCAAGATGGCGTCTAAGATGTCCGCCATTTCAAATAATAATTTTGGTGTCTTCTAACCCTATTTGTTTTTTGGAGGGGGGGGGCTGTGTTAAGTAATACACTGAAATTGTTTATTATGTTGTGGGGTGATTGGATGGTAGTAAAATAAGACATGACAGACACATGGCTCTTCAATAGTAAGTACAGGGGGACTGCACCACACACAATTTTATACAAAAACAAATATATGCACAAGACATCGTACTCAGAGGCCACAAACAAAACAATTAAAAAAGAGTGAATGTATCCGGGGCTAGCCGTAAGCGTCCACTGTGCTGTACAGTCCCGGGCCTGTGGTGACACAGACTTCACTCATATTTGATGAAAAACAATTGGGAATACAACCCAAAGAAATAAATATGTAATGTCAGCATGGGTCATGATCTGTCTTATGTTGCAAGAAATACGAATGCAAGCATATTGTATTAATTCCGCTATACAAGTAACCACACCGGTAAATGTATCAGAGAAGTAGTTCAAAAAACTAAATGCACTAAATCAATAAAGAAGAGGATCGAAGTATATTGAATGCATTTAGAGCAAACAGTCCCAACCGTCACAGAAAAAAAAACTGAATACAAGGAAGCAAAGGAATGTAGAAAGACATTCGTCTGCTGACTGAATGGCGTGACGTAAATTTGCCAATACATCGTAGCTTAGAAGGTGCAAAGTTTCCCGATTAAAAAGGGCGATAATCCAGATAAAATAACGTTAAAACTAAAAAAAACTATTAGTTTTTGCGACCAACCGGAATTTTTAAGTTATGTATTTGTACAAACCATTTCCAAAACAGGAATGCTGAAGAAATAGTAGGCTATTAGTGTACTTATAAAGGCATAATAAAAAAGGGCGATAATCCAGGCAGGATTAGACAACTACAGAAGTAATTGTGTACACGTAAAAGTTTTTATTCGGGAAAGAAATAGTTCTTTATTGTTACAGATTTTCAAAAATCGTAATGCTTGTGAATAGAAAACATTATATAGTGTAGTATCTGGTATTTTACTACTTCAAAACGTTAGCGGCGGTTGGGGGCGACTATTTCACCGAACCAAACTATCTAGAGACAAACTCATATTTATATTTCTGGACATATGAGCGTAGGAGTGTTATAATAACACCACATACATTCATGTCAGGGTCTCCTGGGCCGGTACTGAAAAAGGAGGCACAAGCTGTTTGTTGAACATTTATAAAACCAAATCCTACCCGCAAAACAATAACAAAACTAATTAATATCCAGTTTAATCCTTTAGTCGTGTTTCTGACAGCAACCTGTGACAGCACAAACGCAAAATATTGTATATTCTAAGTCATCACTAGTGCAGTCACAAACACACATACCACATGAGCTGTCACCCTTGCATCCACGTATGATGAGCCACATGGCAGACTCCGGAGCAAGTAACGGTTGTAATGCATACAATTCTATACAATTTCCAGGTTCACTCGAAATAGTTGGTTTGGCAACCGTACTAACTGCATGAGGTTTTCGCATCCCCATTTATTCCCCAAGGTGCAAAAAATGAAGAAGTCCAAAGCCAATCCATCCAGTACTCTTGCAAAGATAATCGTTGTTTGTCCCTAGCCGACCCCTTGATATTCTTTCATCATACGCACCCCATGAGTATTTACATTTATCTCGGGATGAATAAGATGTTTCAGATGTTTGAAATTTACCCACAATTACATATCTAATTTATTTACTAGGCCTCGAAGAATGTGCTTCACGACCATGTCAAAACAACGGCTGGTGTTTAGAAGTAGGAATGTCTTACAGATGTCGCTGTTTACCCGGATATGCGGGTGATAACTGCGAAATAGGTATTATCATGAATTTGCTAAATGTGAAATAATTGAAAACAAGAACCCATAATACATGGAAGCCCTTGATATTTCTAAAACAGTTAGACCATTTCGATCTGAAAAATTATTTCGATTGGTAGTTGATAAAACTATCGTTTAAGCGTCTCCGTAATGCAGAATACAACAGATTTGATTATTAAATATGGCGTGTCTCTCTTGCACTTTCTATTAAGTTTTATGTATTTTGTTTCATTGCTTTCCAATTATATTTTTGTATATTGTTTAGAACTTACAACAACTGGTACAGTAGTAAGTACACAGCAAGGCGGGAACACCATTGCTGAGCAAGACCAGACCAAAACCCAGCAGGATGCGATAACTACTCAGCTGGATGAGACAACAACCCAGCGGGGTGAGATAACTACTCAACTAGATGAAATAACCACTCACCATAGTGAGATAACAATTCCACAAGCTGAGGTAGCAACTCCGCAAAATCAGATAACAACTCAGCAACACGAGGCAACAACTCAGCAGGATGAGATAACTACTAAGCTAGATGAAATAACAACTCTGCAAGCTGAGATAACAACTCTGCAAGCTGAGATAGCAACACCGCGAGCTGAGATAGCAACACCGCAAGATGAGATGACAACTCTGCAAGTTGAGATAGCAACCCAGCAAGCTGAGATAGCAACCCCGCAAGCTGAGATAACAACTCAGCAAGATGAGATAACGACTCTGTGGAATGAGACAACTACTCAGTGGGATGAAATAACAACCCAGGAAGATGTGATAACCTCGCAAGCTGAGATAACAACTCTGCAAGCTGATATAGCAACACCGCAAGCTGAGATAGCAACACCGCAAGCTGAGATAACAACTCAGCAAGATGAGATGACAACTCTGCAAGCTGAGATAGCAACCCCGCAAGCTGAGATAACAACTCAGCAAGATGAGATAACGACTCTGTGGAATGGGACAACTACTCAGTGGGATGAAATAACAACCCAGGAAGATGTGATAACAACGCAGCAAGCTGAGATAACAACCCTGCAAGCTGATATAGCAACACCGCAAGCTGAGATAGCAACACCGCAAGCTGAGATAACAACTCAGCAAGATGAGATGACAACTCTGCAAGCTGAGATAGCAACCCCGCAAGCTGAGATAACAACTCAGCAAGATGAGATAACGACTCTGTGGAATGGGACAACTACTCAGTGGGATGAAATAACAACCCAGGAAGATGTGATAACAACGCAGCAAGCTGAGATAACAACTCAGCAAGACGCAATATCAACTGTACATGTAGACTTAACAACTCCACAACAGGGAGAAACAACAAAGGCACAACCAGGCGTTACAGTGGTCGTTCACCAACCAAAAACTAACAAATCACATGTATTTAAGCCTATTGGATTAAGGCCTCATTGTCTTGGCGCAAATTGTCAGTGTCCATGCCCGTGCAGAAAACTGAAACGGGTGCTCATAGATGGAATATCGTTTTCGGAGAAAAATCAAATGGAATTGAAAATAGACAAAAACATTATGTCAAAAAATGTTCGACTTAAAAGGACAGCTGACAATTTAAAAGCATCTGAGTCTACATTGGGTGCATTCTCATTTTGTTTAGTAGCCATATTGTGTTCTTTGATTGTGTTATTAGATCTACCCATCTCTCGCATTCGCACCTGTTTTGTTTCAACGTTTTCGGAAAGTAATAATGAAGAACATGACTATCCTGTTATTCGAATGAGAAAAATATATACTTCAGAAACCTAGAGTGAAATCAATAAATAGATATTCTGTAAACTTCATTTCCTTAAGGAAGGTTTGTAAATAAAGCAAACTATTCATATAATACAGACCTATATTTCGACGGCCTACACCACATGAAAATCTGACCAGTTGTAATGGAAGATCGCGTCAGGTGTCATTCGAACGGCTTTTGACCTTATGGCGTCAGAAATTGATTAATCAATCAACTTTGACGTTTCTACCCAAAGTTCCGTGCACCTCACGCTAAAAACTTGCCATGACAGACCATTTGATTGGCCAATCCCTCACATCACAACTCTTCCGGATCCTAGTGTAGTAAAGACAAGTAAAACAAAGTTTTGGATATTGATAATTCGATATAATAGTTTACATATACTTGGATATTTAGTTTTAAATCGATATTTTATACATACATGTATTATGTTTATACGTTTTATTTATACTTGGTTGCTTTTCTCATACGTCAATTCGTTGTGTAACAGAAAATTATTAAATATTCAGTAAAAGAGTGGATATCAACCCAAGAAGAACTGTTTCCATTGAACATAAGATATGTATGAATAGTATTAAGACTGTTTGTTCATGACGAACAAATTGATTGTATTATTTGGTGTCTCTATGCCTGTAATTTTCGGTATCTAAGTTTAACGATGAGAATTTGTGATAAGACGGTGAGTGTGACAAGAAAGGACGTCCAGTCCTTCGCGTGGGCCGTAAAACGCACCCCCACCCCCACCATGCACTTTTGGAATTGAAAAAGAGTAGTTAGAAATGCCGCTATATAGGTACAATTGTTTAACGATGAGAATTTGTGATAAGACGGAGAGTCTGACAAGAAAGGACTTCCAGTCCTTCGGGTGGGCCGTAAAACGCACCCCCCACCCCCAACCCCACCATGCACTTTTGGAATTGGATAAAGAGTAGTTCGAAATGCCGCTATCTAGGTACACTTGTTCTCGTAGCAGATGTTATAGACGCTTCAGCCATCTTGACACGTGAAAGTGATATCAACATATTAACCTGTCTGCTATCGACACCCCTGGAGGTCTTAGTAGCATTCCTTATGTCATTATGCAACCTTAACTTGTTTTATTTGAAAAGCAAACGCTACTGAATGTTAAAACTGATATGAGACATTATCCAGGTGTCTAATAAGACCCTATGTCTTGAAGGGTTTATAAACCTAGAAAAGAAACAACATCGGCAGTCGAGTCTAGGCGGGGACGTCTAGAGGTTACCTTCAGAGTAGGCAAGTCTCGAAGAGATGAGTCGAGGCGAAAGCGTTTAGGAGTTGTCACATTTGTGCCAGGCTAAGACATGGCTCCCTCAATACAAGTTAGTTCTGGGGTCGTTATACATTAAGATGTGTGTACTTGATATGCAAGAAGCAGAATAAAAGTATTATTTGAAGTTGCACCAGAGTGTTGTCATCCAGAACCCGATTCAAAGACCCAATACTGCCACAACAAAAGCATAGATTATGTCCGTCTTTATTTGTCCAGGGTTAACCCTGTTTATTTGTAATTACGGTCCCAAAACAATATCTCCAATAAAGAAAATCGACCGCTGATGTTCAATACGTTTCTGTTGCACTATCCATGTCTTCACCTTACACAAAATGTATCTTTTGACTTTTCGGCGTTGCCCGAAACATGCCACGTGAACCTTATAACAGGTAGGCCTTAAAGCAATGTCTAGTTAAGAACAACTGACAACCATCATTTGTCTATGGAAGACCAAACAGCTCTTTATTCATTATTCTTAATTCTTAGCTCTTAATTCATAGCGATTAATTCTTATTTCTTCATTTGTTGTCGCATTTTTTTCTTAACAATATTTATTCACAGAAACTGGATTGGAGAACAGGCAGAAGCCCATTGACCACCTCTCCATGACGTATTTCAACATTTGTATATTAAGATTAACACTTGTATCTTAAAATCAATATTTATTTTACAAATCAGACATTTGTCATATCATTTGTAAATTTTTTTTTTGTTTAGTTTAATTATATTTTAATACAAAGATGAAATTTATGTTAGTACCGTAAATCCCCCCAAAAAGAGAAAATAATCTACATTTACATTTCATCATAGACATACAACGAATAAAAAAATCTTGAACAAACAATTGCTAAATACAAATCTTGCAGGAAGGGTTGGATGGTCGAAAGTTCAGCATGTGCGCACTGTATCATAAGGTCTGTCATTGTCAGCTAGCGTGGTTTCGATTCTTGGGTTGCACGTGACAGGTAGTAGGGTCACCAGGTCCTCCGGTTCCTCTCACTGCTAAAGAACCCGACGAGAAAGCGAAGTATTGAAGTCCCGAAATGGTCAAGTTTGTGTCCAATTAGTCCCCCCACCCCACCCCCCACACACATCTTTCACAGTATTTCTCAAATGTCATTTCTTCCAAATTATTTCTCAAAAAACATTTCTTCAAATACATTTCTCAAAAAACTTTTCTTCAAAAACATTTCTCAAAAAACTTTTTCTTCAAAAACATTTCTCAAAAAAACATTTCTCGAAATCCATCAAACCGGAACTTTATGACGACATGAGCTGAAATCAACCTGGCATATATAGTAACTTGAGTAAGTCCCTATACAATAAATTTTAATGAGAACCGATCAAGCATATAAAATAAAATATGTACAACTGTTAATATAAGAATTAGGGACTATGAATAAAGAATAAAGAACACTAAATAAGAGCTGTTTGGTGTTCCAAAATTGTCTGACCATTTTCACTCAACACTTTAGTATAGTGTCTTCCATAGGGATTTTAGCAGCATTATTCGTTATAATTTTAACCCCCAAAAATTGCAATAAAGGGTGTTTATGCATTTTTGCGTTTACTTAGGTGTACTTTATAAAATCCTAAAAGTATACCAAATTTTGCGCAACGGAAAGTGATAAAATCCAAGATGGTCGACATTTGCCTAATCAATGTTCAAGAAAATCCTAAACTGTTGGTTAAAGACCCTAAAATGTATTATGAACATATGCTTTTGGGGTCAATTTTTCATTGAAAGATATAGCCAGTAGTGCTAACTGGTCCCTTAAAGCGATAAAATAAGTAAAATCCAAGATGGCCGAATCCCTCATATCAACGTAGAAGGAAATCCTTTAATTGCAATATGAACATGTAAATTAATGTATATGGGGTCATTCTTTCATCTGAAATTTGTTCTTACCCTCTCGTGCATTAGAATTTGCTACCATGTGACAAAGTGATCTATACATTAAATTGAGCCGTACATATACAAGTACGTAGAACTCTGCTAGATTTGATATTATATTATATGTGACGTGTTCAACTCTATACAGAATGGTATTGTCCTACAAAAATTCTAGGACCAATGTTGTTCCGGATTTGTAATATAAATATATAATCGCATGTTTTCATTATATCGTGTGTACTGTTATTATATCATGTGTACTGTTATTATATCGTGTTTGGTGTATTATATATCGCGTGTGCTCTTCTTAATTCGTGTGTGATTTAACTTAATTGTGTGTACCATCAATTGATACAGATGAAGACAGCTTGTGTCTGTTATTTCCTTTTAGTAAATAACTTTTAGGTGATGAAGGAATATGACAAAGTGATCTCTACATTAAACTGAGCCGTACGTAGAACTCTGCTAGATTTGATATTATATTATATGTGACGTATCCAACTCTATACAACTTATTAAAACATCTAATGTATTCAATATGTTTTTACGGGCTACACACGAATGGCCTCTGCTAATTTTGATATTATATTATACGAGACGTACCAACTCTGTGTAACCCTTTGTTAAGGCACGATCTCATTAAACATCTCATTTATTCCATATGTTCTTTGTGACTTCAAAGGAAATATGCAGTGCAGTTACAGATACTATATTAGAGAGGTTTCGCACCAGTACGTATGCAGTTAGTAGGACGGATACGTCATCAATCTGTGTGTTCTTGTGACGTCACAGCAAGTTTCCTTATCCGTAATGCGTACTGAAGGACGGCTAGTCATCTCACTGCACGTGGTGAAAAAATAATTTGTGATCTTAGTGGAACGGATACGTCATCAGTTTGTGTGTTCTTGTGACTTCACAGCAAGTTTTCCTATCTGCTATTCGTACTGAAGGACGGCTAGTCAGCTTACTACACGTGGTCGAAAAACGAGTAAGTAATCTTCAATTTTTTCATAATTTTGGATATGAAATAAGTATTTCATGAATTACAAATCTTTGTTAATACCATGTAGTCCAAAGAATTAATGATTATTTGTGTTTTGAACATCAAAAACCTGTCTAAAAGGCGCTTTGAAAAGACCCCTATACTAGGACAAAAATCTTGTTTGTTTCTTCGATTATTTTTTTTTTTTCTTATAGAAGTGGCGATGGCAGCAGCAGCCAAAAAGCCGACAAGGTTTTATCCTGCAATGGATATCAACCTATTAAAAGAAGTATTAGCGCAGTGGTCCCCTGCCCAAATTAAATGGGAAGCTGTGGAGAAACAGTTAGGCCTACCACTAGAGGGTTTGAACGTACATGTGACAGCAAGACCTTGTCGCGATCGCTACAAAAAACTAATCACTGCTTATCGATCTGAGGAACTGATCACTAAGAGCGTAAGTTATAAACAGATACTTTTCGTGCATGGATCCTTGACCTTGGACTTAGATTACTATTGTAGACCCCAATGGTAGGCCTAGTGCCAGTGGTACAGGAAGTGACATATGGGCATGGGCGTAAGTTCAAGACTAGTATGTGCTCTTTTATAAATGGTTGAAATGATTACTTAGTATAATTTAAACCCGTCCACCCCTCGCTCTCTGCCTGGTTGGTCTTATGTGAACTATCTGAACACTATGGAATGTAGAGATTGATGATGTATCCTACTTGTAGGGCTTAACAGATGTGTTCTCATGATATTTGAGAGTGCCAAATTGTGTTCATAGATTAATTAAAAAAATGTATTCTTTTGCACCAGACACGCGTTACGGCCATTGAATCCTCGTCAGTGATGCTGGAATTTAAAAAGAATAAAATATTGTTAAAATGAGCGTTTAATGCTTTAATTGTTCAGATCTGGAACTGAGGAAGAGTATGGGGAAAGAGAAATGTTGTTGGGGGAATTAACGGAGCTGGAGGCGGAGAAAGAAAATGAAAAGAAGATGAAAAGAAGGATGAACAAGGTGATAAGTCCGCAAAGCCGCCATTGCAACTTTGAAAGAGCAATCTATGGCTGTTGGTAGGCCGCCAGGGGTTTTATTCACATAAACAACAACTAAAATAAAGTTTAAATTTTGAAAAGAAACTCCAATTTTAATACATATTTTTAAATTGATTTTCGTGTGTAGCCAATGAAATTGCAGTGTCTTTTTAAAATTTAATTTTTTTTTATTTTATGATTTGGTGAATAGGGCCACTGATTGATTGTTTTAATGCAATTAAAAACATTTTTTACCTTACAGGATTGAAAATATGGTTTTGTAAAAGTTAATCATTTAGCCTGGTCAACTAAAAGGGATAATCTCACTCTGGTTGTAACCAAACAAATGTTCCCAATCTTCATTTTGATTAATAAATTGTAGTTTATAAGATATTTCAATTTATTGGTGTTATATATTTCATCTGAATCAAACTATTATAAAAAAATGAAAAATTACGGCTAACTTATCCAGAAATATAAAAAACTAAAAGTTAGTAAAAGCGACTGGTAAAACATTCTACCAAAACGAAAGTAAACCAGTATAACGATTGATTGATATCGTGTGTATTACGTCAATAAAGGCTATTTTTTTAGAAATCTTATATTTTTGAACCAGCAAGAGTGGGATTGTCCTTTGAAGCATTCAGATTATGGCCTAAATCATGATATGATGTAGGCAGTTTATACTAGCTTTTTCAATCTCACTTTTTGTTTGTTTCAAAGAACAGGTGATCCAGTAAATGGATTGTTTTACTTTTCAGTCTATCTATTGACACATCGACTACCTCAACCTTATTCTAGTACCCAGTTACTAGCTCTTTTAGTGAGAATAGTAAACAAATTATTGTTTTAGAATTAAACAATTAAGCAGTGTGTTTTGTTGACTAACCAACCCCTTTAAATAAAATAAGTTTTAATCAGACCCATTTTTTGATAAATAATCCCTGTTTTATGTTTCCAGATGATAATGGTGAAAGCACTAGTAAGAAGCGAAAGAAGAGTAATTTGAGCGCCGATTATGTCCAATTTTGAAAGGAGAAAAATGACCGTGAAATGGACTTAAAAAAGGAACAATTAGAGTTAGAGAAGGCGAGATTTGAATGCGAAAGGAAGGAAAGGGAAGCCAGGACAGAACACGACAGAGCAATGCTGACACTTCTTACAGAGATGATTGTAAAAAAAAATAATTAACATCATGATATATGTACATTTAATTTATTCTTTTTACTTATGTATGAGATTTAAAAAAAACAACAATAGTAGTTTTAGCAATCTGTACATTTAATTTATTCTTTTTACTTATGTATGAGATTAAAAAAAACAATAGTAGTTTTAGCAATCTGTTTATCCCAAATAATTCTCCAACGTAGGTGGCATGAGTGCAAAATAATCACTGGTCTGGCTACCATATACACATGTATGACAGTTGGTCAAAAGAGCACCCACGATGTAATACTTGGCGATAGGCTGCAAATGCAGTTTCAAATTTTTCTTGCAATCTAGGAAAGCCGAAAGCTGCACAATTTTCCCAAATCCCCATTCAACACATTCCCGCACACTTGACATTTTTGAGTTAAATAAATTCTCATCTTGGGTCAAATTTGCTCCCTTAAATGGGCACAAAATATATTCCTTGAGTGGATATGCGGGATCACCATCAACAGCAAAACGTTGCCTATTGATGGTGTAAAGTGGATGAGCCTCAAAGTGATCTATTAGTCCACTTGAACGTAGTAATGCGCAATCATGCCGTCGTCCCTCAACTGGACCGTACAAATTTCCAATTATTCCATTTGGCAACATGACTGACTGGAATTTCAAGGCATGTACCCGTTTGTGGCCATTAAAGCACACTCTTTGGTTGATGCCAGGTCTACTCATTGCACGAACGGTACCATCTATAAACCCAAAGCAATTCATCAACGGAGCATTTTTCGAATGTATGGCATCTGCATATGATTGAAGCGAGTCTCTTGTCATCCATGGTTGTTCCATGGTTTTGAGCAAATGTCCATGAGTGGAATACAGGAACTCGAGGGTTTCTTTCACAATGAAAGATAAGGTTGATTTTTGTCTACCGAAAACCCTTTCCATGTCTGAAAGGCGATTCGGATACGCTAACCTTCGTAATGAAATGCATAACGCATCTAAGCCATCAACAACTGTCCTATTTTCGCAGACGAATCTCTCGGGAAGATTCAATGCAATACCAAGCCTCTTTAATGAATCTTTATCAAATCTAAACAAATCCAAGCACTGATCATCGCTGATATTATGCAGATTAAAATCAACATTTGGGTCGTATGTTACAAGGCCATTGCGTCGTGCATCAGCATTTTCTAATTGATGAAGAATCATGTTTTCGTCGTCATTCTCGATCGCCATAATCAAAATGTTTTCATTAAAGGGCCCCGCCATTTTGACTAGACATGCACGAGCGACATCTATCCGCTATACGTTAAAAATGGGAAACCTACAATAGCAGTCTAACCGTTAACGGATAGCTATGTGTAACCGTACTTGATTACGTTCAGGTGCGAAATGTCGCTAATCTCATAAATAAACAATACCAAATCCATTTGCTGATTACACTATTTTGCCTATAACGTTTTTAGAACTTCGAATTTTGTCTAATGGTTTGGATTGTTCGTACTTGGTTTTATTTTATGATCACTCTTGTACCATTTTCCTAATTGTCGGTTGCATTATAAGCCGGAGTTTACTGTCAGCAATTCAGACGTAAATAGAGCTCCTCCCGATCTACGTCTATTTCATGTTCTCAATAAAGGTCTATCAACTATGCTGATCGTCTGTTATCTGTAGTGTTACAACCGTCCATGAACTCAATACCAGGGAATTGACAACATTTTCAGGCCCAGTCCCAAATAATTAATCTGACATTATTCCAGCACTATCATATTCACGGCTATAGTGAACCGCCCTAGCCTAGTAGTATCGGGATGAACGTGGGGCGACAGACTGTACTATACTGTCAACTCTCACAAAATAGGCCGAATTGATAGACTGATCCCAAGGTTCCGTCTCATTGACTGACATTTCAGATCCTCTCATTCACAAGAATCTGCCCACAACAATGATCTCAAAAGTCATGATATTGACTCAGATTTTCTCCCATTCGGATTACTCAGTGTTATAACCACCGTCCCTTAGGGTCACAAAAAGTTATCAACAATCATAATATGACATGAACTTTACGTCTATTTGAATAAAACTAATTTCTGGCAAGATAACGAACCACGAAAAACCGTATATGCAATACTACCTATGCTCTTTGTTTGGTGGGAATCGATGCTTCTAGATCCGTTACTGGCGTTGCCTTATGTTCCCTTGAATGTATAACAGTAAATGTGATTCACACTATAACGTTCTATAGCCAAGCGAACTGACATTGGCGCTTATTTTAGCAATTGTTGCTCAGTTTATAAAAAAAAACTTACGTGGGGTGGGATCTATATTCACTGTGCCGTGGATTATGGATGGCGGCTTAGATTTGGAACCGCCCCCATTCTATTCACAGCTTTTAGATCCGCAACTGGCGTTACCCTAAGGTAACAGTAAATTAATGTGATTCAAACTTTAACGTTCTATAGCCGAGCAAACTGCGATTGGCGCTTATTGTAGCAAAAGTTGTTCAGTTTATAACAACAACCCTCATGTGTCTTAGAAATCATAGAGCTGACATAACCCTCCATTCTATGAAGAAAAAATTGGTAAATAATTTCTTGCGCGTCTTTTTTCGTGTCTGTTTTACTCATCTTTCTAGACATTATGTTATTGGGGGTAGGGACCCCAGAGCATATACATACCAAATATGCCAGTAAGTGGTGAAGAAGTGCAGATGTACGAATATACGTCAGTTTGGGTTTGCGTTAACATGTTTTGGGGTAGTGGGTTCCCGAAAATGTTATAAGGGAATCACTTAAGTCCACTGGGTATATCCTTAAATGAAATAAGGCCCCCCAAAATATTAATTTTGAGACTACAATTGTTATTTTATGACAAAACAATGCAGAGTTATGCCCCTGGGCAGCGTGTTTCTCGGGTAATGAAAACCCCGAAAATGGTTCAAGAGAGCACCGGACATTTAAAAAAAACATGCTATATAAAAGTTTGACATTGCCAACCTAATGCATGGTATCAGTTTCGTGTGCTTCTCTTAAAAATTGACGACTTTTTGTTTACCTGAAGTTGTACCTTTTAAAGGAAAATGGCTTAAATCCCCAATTTTACCCTCAAAATTTGAGACCTTCCGGTACTCCAATTTTGGTAAGCTTTTTAGATGTCATTTAGTACATCTGGTGCTATCAAAAATCATCAAAAAAACTTTTTTTGCAATTTTGGGGGGGTTGACCACCTTTTTTTAATAAATTGTCTGGACTTATATCCAAAGGGATTTTAGAAGCATTATCCAGGGGCACATGACAGTCCAAAGGTAAATTACCCTGCGTATAATAAGGTCATTTATTGACCGCTAAACCTTTTTTTCTTCACAAGGTGTGCCATTTGTAATAACCTGGAAAAGTTCAATTATTAAATCAACTATTTCCCCCATAAGCTCACAATGAATTAAATCCATTATTAATGAGCTCCATTTATTATCAATTATTCTTATACAATTTAAATACCTAAATGTAACAACAATATAACTCACCTTTTATATTTGGTTTGTGTTTAGGACCCCAACTTTCGAGGGTGTATATCTTTACAGATTATTCATGGCAAAGTTTGTTTAATTGTAACCATTAATTTAAAAAAAAATAGATTGTCAGGCAACGAAACATATGCCAAGTGTTGTCGTATATTTTTCTTTTGTCGATAATGAGACATTTACAATAATTTGGCTTCTAGTAATACAAAAAATATAATATCATGGATGTAGCTGTTCAAATTATCAAAAATTATTAAAAATCAACCCAGTTTGTCTTAAGACCTTCAGCTGTATGTATCAATTTAAAGACAATCGAATGACAACTTTGACCTGTGGAGCATCCACAAGATTTTTTGAAGTAATCGAGGGTTATACCTATGGTAGTAATTATGGGATCTCTTGACAATCAATAGGACTCTTGCGACCTTAAGCACCGTCCATCAATTTAATATCAACAAGATGTTAACTTTAAAGTGTAGAGAGTACACACGATTTTAAACTTGATCAAGAGCCATAACTCTGACGGTAATTATCGTAAATCGTAGGATGTTTCGTCTTTTGAGCTTAAACATTGTCTATAAATTTAAAGTCAGTCGGATATTAACTCTAGTCTCTAGAACGTTCACAAGATTTTCAAAGTGATGACGCGCCATAGCTTTTGGGAATAATTAACTGAAATCCTTTAAAAGGCGCCTTCCTCTCATGATCTTAAACATGTGTAAATTTAAAGTCAACATTAAAGATACATTATGGGAGATTACATAACGAGTTGGCACGAGTTGGCAGGTCTCACTATAATAGTCAAACACTAGATAATGTGAAAGGAATTTGCTAAAAAAAATTCAGTGAAATTTATCCACCCTGGACCGATGATTAAGTTATTGAAATTTCCGCCTTGCCTCGATTATCATTACTCCAGTCAGTGCGATAAAAAGCATAGTCTCGATTATCCATTTTTTGATTTAATTATCAATGACCGTAGAGCAGCATATAAGATTGTAATCTTGTCAATATCGAAAGCTACTGTTGACATCGAGAGATCATTATGATCTGGATGAGTTAATTAATATCATATTAATAATGTAGATAAAATTTCAGGCCTAAAGAAAGACATGTAATAGGCAACTTCAATGTGTACAGGGGGCATCGTGTTTTCGTCCCACCCCAATGACTATACAAATTGTTCCTTGCCAGAGAATCCACAATACATCACTGAAGCACCGCGCATCCTCTTATTTTCGAAATCATAGCCTTTTTTAAATCGGGCAATAATAACAATACTGGTGCACTCGGTGTCTTTTTTTTTAACATATTTGGCAAATTGGAATCAGGCCTGAAAATGCAAAAAGATAGAACAAAATTACGATTCCATTAAATTGGTAAATAGAGTAACAAGTTTATTAACATTTTTTTGTAATACATCATGGTTTTAAAATTACAATGATCACGAACAACATAAAAAAGGGAGTTTATATAATATTTAAAGTTCTAAATAAGCCGATATAGTAGTATAATACAGCATATCTCAACAAATTATAATTTACAACAAATTCCATTATAACTTTATAAATTCAATAATAAATTACAATAATCAAATTAGTTTATAATTCCCAAATACTGATGTCTTGTATAACTTTATAACTTCAATAATAACTTCTAGTGGTTAAATTAATTTATAATTCCCAAATATTGATCGTCATGTAGCGTTTTTACCAATTGATACTATCCCAGCGTCATCTCCATTACTCGTCCTTTTTTGAATCAAGAACAGTGAAGATCCCGTTTTTATACGCAGCCTCTGCGTAAATGGCTTTTCAGATTGGACAATAATAATTGCTTTGTCGGTTTTATATTAAGGTTTTGAATTAATAATATCTTTCACACTTTCAATTAACTTCTTTCTGGGAGCTTTACGACACTGAATAACACCCCCCCCCCACAAATACGCCAACTATGTTAAATAGGTGTAAAAAAAACCTGCGTTGTAACAACAATTATCTCCCTTGAAATAAACAAGCCACTACGTCAATATAATTATTCATAATTTTCGTGTGGTAATTTGACTTTTGTGATACGAAAGGTACATTTAATTGATAGTACATACAGAATGCAATCCCGCTTTATTCTTCCCACAGAGAGAAGCGGATTGACTAAAACACCAATTGATGGTCAAACGTTTACAGAAAGAAGTGAATCGAATTCAAATATCAATTTATGGTCAAACACATCCCAATTCTTCCCAGAGATAGAAATGTATCGACTAAACATATCAATGTTTTTTTTTCAAACACACGGCACTGACAATAATACTAAACGAGTAAAGAGTAAAATATAATGGATTATAACTAGTAGTCGAAATAATTAGTCCAATGGAAAGTATAATGATTTAGAACATGGGGCCCTATTCGCACGAATACTAAACGGGGGGTTGGGATGGCCTAGTGGTCTAGAGTGCCGCGCTTCGACCTCTAGCTGGCCGGTCACCTCTGGCTTGCGGCTGTGGTTTCGATTCCTGGTGTGAGCATATTTGGCATGGAGATAGGGGCGCCTTCTCAACCTCGTGGGTTTCCTCCGGGCACTCCGGTTTCCTCCCACTGCTAAAGACCCCTACGCGCAAGCGAATTATTGAAATAAAATTGAAACAATATGTTAGTCCCAAAATGACCTGGTTTGTGTCGAGTGGACGTTAAACCCCATTTCTCTCTCTCTCTCACGAATACTAAACTAAAAATATGTTGAGAGTTCAATATTTTCATTGCCTGAGAATTAAAATCTTAGTTTGTGGCTAACATTATAAGTCCCATTTTAAGAATTGAGACATTAATAGATTTCTATATGTACATCGACACACACTCAGAGACTAATTATTTTACTTTAAAATTATTAAAAAAAACCCAATTGAACAGAGAAATGAAACTAGATGGATTTCTTGTCCGTGATGATAATTATGATATCATACGTTTAACTATACATGTACATGTATATTCTAGATAGAAAGACTGATATCATCTATATATATACACATATGTATGTTTAACTATTGTACAATAATATAGTGTATACTAAATAACTTCATCTAATATGGCGTTTACACGTACATTAGTTAAACCCAATTAAAGTTACGAGTCCATTTGATTTGATCTACATACATTAGGGTTGTATCTCAATTGATTTGATTTACGGACGTAGAAGTTTTTATGTCAATGGATATGATCTACGAACACAATCTTATTAAACTACAGATCTATATTTCGTTTGTGTTTATATACTTTCGCTATCATACATTACACCAAGATCAGACCGGTTGACCTAGAAGATCACGCCAGGGGTCGTAGAGCAACATTTGTCCCTATGACGTCAAACATTGATTAATCAATCAACATTGGCGTTTCTAGTGGTCTACCCACATTTCTGTGCATCGCACGCCAAGAACTTTCTGTAACAGACCGTTTCACTGGCTTATTCCTCACTTCAACCAGAACGCTGCTAATATAACAACTTTTCGAGATCATAGTGTAGTAAAGAAAAACAAAACGAAATTATGAACTATGCCCAACGAAGCAAAATAGGATCTGTGCTTTAATCAAATCGCAACGAACATATCTTAATCAGTTTTAAAACTCGATCGGTTTGATCTACGAACGTAAAGGATTTGTCTCAGTCGGTTTGATCCATTGGTATAAAATATTTAACGTAAAACATTTCATCCCAGAAATTAAATCATATCATCAATTTCACGTAAATCAATGGCGTAATCTCAACTCTAATTCGAATTAACTAATGTAGTGTGAACACAAAATAATACATCATTATACAGTAGTTTACTAATTCATAAAGAGGAAGCCAGAATTAGACATGGACGTATTCATAAAATTCACAATTTACGATGTTACTGATTAAATATTTTCAAATCATATCCATTCATAACCAGAAGCCGTATCTTGGCGAAATTTGCAATTATAAAAGCTTTTGAAATCTAGTAACGCTTAGTAGTGAAATGGTTCAAGATGAAGTTACTAAACATAAAATTAAAGAATATAGAGGTTTGCGCAGGTTTGATATTACAATAAAATTTCCCCTTGATTTTGTTGAGAAAGTGGTGTAGATAGAACTGTTGGTGATATATTTGAAAAAAGTAACACTGTAAATATAAATGGCTTTATGTGCAGCATCCTCTTGTGTATACCCTACACAAAATTGCGCTTTCCTCTCTTTTATTATCACAAAATTAGTCACGGACACTATGAGCAACTGAATGTTGGCTAATCAACACTTTTTCAAAATTAAAACTGCAAATTCTGATCTCTTCTGGGTCAATGTTAGGACAATTCAACATTAGGATATTATATATGTTTCTTCATCATTCCAGCGCTACTCATTACTAATTAAGTACGATCAACTTATATGTCCATAAAGCCACCAAAGATAAACAAGTGAAAGAGGCTGAAGAATAGTCCGAAGCTGCATGATTACAGCCATCAGTATCACAGGTGACGATACAACCCCTCATTCTCCTTCCGTTGTATTTAATCACTCGCATCCAACCACAATGTCCAATTCGTCCAATTTCGGTCTCAGAGTTTGTACCGCCATTGTCCGAAACACAATTCCTGACAATCATTGAAAATCCAGAGGCCTCTGTAAGATAAATGAAAGTAAATGAAAGTTAAAGATAGGCAACCAATCTAATTACGGGTTAATACCATTCATTAATACCATTTTACGCAACAGGGGCGTGAAATTAATAAATGATATTACAATTTATGGTCCAACACTGTTTACAATAAAATCGGCATGCTTTCCCCATTGATATATTTATCAAATCTACCGAAGACTATTGGGTTCAAGCAAATAAAAAACCAAAACATTCTGCATATCACATAATTAAAGGCTCGCAAGTACAACACAATTATATCGTACTTACGACACAATTAGCCCTTATTTACAATATCGTTAATCCGTAATTATGAGATAATTTAAAGGTCAACATCTGTATGAATGCTATTAATCAGAGCATAGAATGATATTAATGTGAGCATGGTATAAATGATATTAATGAGGGCATGATATGAATATTAATGTAATGATGTTAATGAGGATGGATGATATTATTAAGGGCATGGTATGAATATTAATGAGGGGATGGCATGAATGATGTTAATAAGGATGAATGATATTAATGAGGGCGTGGTATGAATATTAATGTGGGGATGGCATGAATGATGTTAATGAGGATGAATGATATTAATGAGGGCGTGGTATGAATATTAACGAGGGGATGGTATGAATGAGGGGATGGTATGAAAGATATAAATGAGGGTATTGTATTGTATGATATTAATGAGGGCTGGTGGACAGAACACATTATGAATTAGCACATTGGTGGCTTGGACATGTCCATTACTGCATGGAAATACACTCGTACATTAAGAAGGTATGGTATTTACCCGTTACCATTACTTACCATCTTCAGCTATCATTTTGATGCATTGTGTACCCGGAAATAATCCTAATCTATCCTTTCTAGAGGCTAAACAATCCTCTCTGTAAAAACCTCCTGTATTATTAAACAGATCTTCACAGTCCGGGTTATCATGATTAATCGACGTACAGGCAAAACATCCTATCGCTTCACCTGAAATATAATAATAATTATTTGTAATATTTCCATAAATATGACGCTGGTAGGACCAAGAAAGGTTGTGGGCTGCAATTTGTACTCTCATAGACTGAGTGTGCAAACGACACAGGTGGGAGAATGGTTATGCGTCTACAAGTTTTATTCCAATACACTGAATGTATGAAACATACAAATTTAATGGTTGAATGGGGGTGCGGCTACACGTTTTACTCCAATACATTAAATGTATAAAACATACAAAATGATTATATGGTCATGCAGTTGTAAGGTTTACTCCAATACACTGAATGTATGAAACATACACAATGGTCGAATGGGGTGTGGCTACAAGTTTTACTCCAATACACTAAATGTATACAACATACAATGGTTATGTGGTTGTAAGGTTTACTCCAATACACTGGATGTGTAAAACATACAAACTAGTTGAATGGTTATGCGGTTGCAAGCTTTTACTCCAATACACTGGATGTATAAAACATACAGGGGTGGGGTAAGCTCTACACCATTACACTGATATAAACCACACAAAATGGTTGAATGGGGTGCGGCTGCAAGCTTTCCTTCAATGAGGTCAATGTATAAAACATGTGGATAAATATACACAATCTGGGATTACAACATTTGTGGAGTTGCCTCCTGATCTTCAGAATTCGTTGTATGTAACGCTTCCTATATAGATAGTCATGATAATCTAACGCCATCAATAAACCGTGGAAGGCTTGTTTAACGGTAATAAATTGGAAAACAAGAGCACATAACTCCAATGGCACTGAATAATCACTAACAGCATGTCAAGCGCCATAAACCAAATCTGTATAAATAATAGTCAGGGGAAAAAGCTATACGTTATTAAACATACATTATGCAAGAGCAAAATCTGCCTATTGTAGATCTTTCTTTAGCCCTGAAATTTTATAAAAACTATCAATTAGACATTAATTAACTTATTCAGACCATAATCAGCTCTCGATGTCAAGGCTGGCCTGCGATATTTGTTGGATTGCAGTCCGATTTACACTCAAAACATTCCTTCGTGCTAAACGATTAAATGAAAAATCGAGACTATTAGTTTTGTCTTACCGACTTCAGTAATGATGATCGAGGCTAAGCGGAAATTTCATTCGCTTAGTTCTCGGTTCATAGTGGATTAATTTGACTGACATTTTCAGCAAATTGCCTTTACATTATGTAGTTTTTATCTATTATAGTGAGAACTGACAACTCGTTATCTAACCTCCCATAATGCACCTTTAAATAAAGGAAGGGACATTTGTTCATGATTTAAAGGGTTGAGGCAGGTCGATGTTTTATATATAGATTAAATATAGTACTATGAACATCAATAATGTTGGAGATTTGTTCCAGTCTGGGATACCTTATAGCTTTGGTCACAGTTATAATATGACATCAAGCAAACGGTCAGTTTTCTAATAAACATTGGATATGAGATGCTACAAATGGGGACATCTCCAGAAAAAAATACTTTATATAACCAATTCCAAAACAGCAGAGAGTCACTCAGTAATAATCGAATAATTTATAAACATTACGTGCCAGTAAGTAGTATTGATTTGTTAGCCTGAAGTCAAAATCGATTATCGTTGCATGACTATTGACGATTTAACCGGAATTGGTTTAGATTATGTACATAGAGTAATGGCAGATTTATTCCTATAAATGCTACCTGTCTTACCTCACCACCGGGGGATAAATAAACATAATTGATTAAAGCGTGGTGATTCGCACACATTTGTGAATAAATAATTAATTTTCATCACTCACAATTTCACAGTACGAATTATTTGATTTCATGACTAAAGCCAAACAGAAATAAACAGGCACAGTGAATCGAGTTTAGGATGATTCCCAATTGAAAGTGCAATGTAAAGTGCAATTAAATTAAATGGAATTTCAAACGTCTTACTTTTCTGCACCCACCGGAACAATGACTATGGGGTTTTATAGTCGGCGCTTTTGCCTAGACATTGGCGTTCCCGCCTACTATTTCGCGTATTCACTAAACCACCATAGCTTCTGTAAATTAATGTAAACGCACGATGTACGCCTAAGGGGGTGGGGATATTTATGCCCTTACGACAGCAGCATGTATATAAATTCTAGTATATACAAAGGTATTTGAGGGAAGGAGGTGGTGGCGCGAATGGGTCAAGTTTGTCTTGTTTCGACGCCATGTGTTAAAGATAGGTTTGCCATTCAACGAAACATACGCCCACAGCAACTAAATCGTCCGGGCAGTCAACAAGGGTTGTCGCATATTTTTACTTTTTTTTGGTAATGAAACATTTGTAATACACTAAAATCTGAGTAACAACTCATTATGTAATTATCAGAAAATCATTAGAATTTGTTTGCTTTTTATAAAGTTTTGCCCCACGCTAACAATTAGTATAGGAAACATTTAATATCATGGATTTAGCTGTTCAGTTATCAAAATTCATTGAAAATCAAAATACTTGTTCGTTTCAACACTTTAAACTCTGTGTATCAATCTGAAGTCAATCGGATGATAAGTTTGGCATCTACAGCGCCACAAGGTTTTTTGAAGTGATCAAGGGAGATAACTCTGGAAGTAATTATTTGAAATTGATGAAAATCAGTAGGCTTCTTCCTCTCAGGAACTTAAACAGTGTGTGTAAATTTAAAGTCAATCGGATATTAACTTTGGCCTCTAGAGCGTCCACAGGATTTTTTGATGTGATCAAGGGCCATAACTCTGGCACTAATTATCGGAAATTGATGCAAATCAATATGATTCTTCGTTTTATGAACTTAAACACTGTGTATAAATTTAAAGTCAGTCGGATATTAACTTTGGCTTTTAGAGCATCCACAAGATTTTTTGTAGTGATCAAGGGTCATAACTCTGGCACTAATTATCGGAAATCGCTGAAAATCAAAAGGCTTCTTCGTCTTATGACCTTAAACACTGTGTATAAATTTAAAGTCAATCGGATAGAAACTTTGGCTTTTAGAGCATCCACAAGATTTTTTGAAGTGATCAAGGGCCATAACTCTGGCACTAATTATCGGAAACGGCTGAAAATCAATAAGCTTCTTCGTCTTATGACCTTAAACACTGTGTATAAATTTAAAGTCAATCGGATATTAACTTTGGCTTTTAGGGCCTTCACAAGATTTTTTGAAGTAATCAAGGGCCATAACTCTGGCACTAATTATTGGAAATCGCGGAAAATCAATAGGCTTCTTCGTCTTATGACCTTAAACACTGTGTATAAATTTAAAGTCAATCGGATATTAACTTTGGCTTTTAGAGCGTCCACAAGATTTTTTGAAGTGATCAAGGGTCATAACTCTGGCACTAATAATCGGAAATCGCTGAAAATCAATAGGCTTCTTCGTCTTATGACCTTAAACACTGTGTATAAATTTAAAGCCATTCGGATATTAACTTTGGCCTCTAGAGCGTCCACAAGATTTTTTGAAGTCGTCAAGGGCCATAACTCTGGTAGCTATTATCGGAAATCTCTGAAAAACAATAGGCTTCTTCGTCTCATGACCTTAAAAACTGTGTATAAATTTAAAGTCAATCGGATATTAATTTTAGCCTCTAGAGCGTCCACAAGCAATTGTGGACGCCGGACCGACGGACGGACGGACCGACGGACGGACGGACGGACGGGGGCGACGACAATATACGACCACATTTCAATGTGGGCGTATAAAAAGGTCATCCAATCTGTTTCACAGGGGATAACGAAAGTCTGCTAATATCTCTGTAAAAGTTGACCACCTTCAACAACACGCGACGTCTCACCACGCGGCGTCAATCAGTGGCTCAATGACGTGGGCATTTTTACATGACGTTATTGGTTCGGCCAGAATGGTGCCGTTATACATTTTAATACCCATTTACACTAAATTGGAAATAATTTTACCTACAAATACATAAAAAAAATGTTTTAGAATTTTTAAATCGGAATTTGTCGCCGGAAAATGATAATATTTGGGGCTTATTAAGCTGCTGCTGATCAGCTTAGCTTAGCCTCATGGTTTTTCCACCCACGTCCAAAACTCTGCAAAAGACTTCAGCACGCGATTTACTGAGTACAATTACAGCATATTTTTCATCGTGCTTTAAATAGTTATAGCTTTCAAGATGCAACGAAAACGTTTCGATAGTGATGATAAACGGAGTGAGCACCAATGTAACGTTCAACATAATATAAATGAATCTGGTCGTATAACCTATTTTGGTATGTTTTATAAACGTGGTTCATCCTATTTGACGTTTCTTGACTCACTATATAAGACGCATATTTAGCGGAATAATCTATTTTGGTATATAATAAATCGTGGTTCATCCTAGTTGACGTTTCTGGAGTTATTAATGTCCATATACGGATTCCCTAGTTGCACAATTCTGATATTGTAAAAACATAGTGGGTTAGCGGTCTAATCCATCAAAAACTGAACTAATGGTTAAAATCAAGGCTCATTAAGACGTGAGAGGCACTATTATCTCTTCTCTCCAGTCACATAGTGTCAAATTTAGAATCAATCTTGACTATAGAATCTTTGACGTTGCTGGTTGCAATTTCACAACTCTACTCATACAGTTTGTTTAGTGACGTTCATCATTCACGTTTGGGAAAATAGATTTAAATTTATTCCATTTGCTTGGACAGTTTTAATTTGAAGAAGAGTACTAGGAAACACCGCTGTATGGGCAAAATTCCCCCATATAGCGGAATATAGATAGAGTTTTTCCTCCATCGCATTAACAAGGTTTTCTGTACATAGTAGGTAATTTTCGGAATAAATTGGTAGGCGGTGGTTGGTAATTTCGGAGCGTTCTGCCCCGGAACGCTCAATGTCAAAATGTGTCGTCCTGATATGACCCCAATGTATTAGCCATGTCCTTCGTGTCATATTGCATATAATTAGGACAGACTAACTAGAAATATACAAGACCGGAAATAATAAGGCTCGAAAACATGCGCCAAACAGGGAAATTATTGAAAAATAATAAAGATAGGTTGCCAGGCAACGAAACATACGCCCACAGCAGCTAAATCGTCCGGGTAGTCAACAAGGGTTGTCGCATATTTTTACTTTTTTTGGTAATGAAACATTTGTAATACACTAAAATCTGATTAAGAGTAACAACTCATTATGTAATTATCTGAAAATCATTAGAATTTGCTTGCCTTTTATAAAGTTTTGCCCCACGCTAACAATTAGTATAGGAAACATTTAACATCATGGATTTAGCTGTTCAGTTATCAAAATTCACTGAAAATCAAAATACTTGTTCGTTTCAACACCTTAAACTCTGTGTATCAATCTGAAGTCAATCGGATGATAAGTTTGGCATCTATAGCGTCACAAGGTTTTTTGAAGTGATCAAGGGAGATAACTCTGGAAGTAATTATTTGAAATCGCTCAAAATCAGTAGGCTTCTTCGTCTCATGACCTTAAACAGTGTGTGTTAATTTAAAGTCAATCAGATATTAACTTTGGCATCTATAGCGTCACAAGGTTTTTTGAAGTGATCAAGGGAGATAACTCTGGAAGTAATTATTTGAAATCGCTGAAAATATGTAGGCTTCTTCATCTCTTGACCTTAAACAGTGTGTGTAAATTTAAAGTCAATCAGATATTAACTTTGGCCTCTAGAGAGTCCACAGGATTTTTTGATGTGATCAAGGGCCATAACTCTGGCAATAATTATCAGAGATCGCTGAAAATCAATAGGATTCTTCGTCTCATGACCTTAAACATTGTGTATAAATTTAAAGTCAATCGGATATTAACTTTGGCTTTTACAGTGTCCACAAGATTTTTTGAAGTGATCAAGGGCCATAACTGGGGCACTAATTATCGGAAATCGCTGAAAATCAATAGGCTTCTTCGTCTTATGACCTTAAACACTGTGCATAAATTTAAAGTCAATCGGATATTAACTTTGGCTTTTAGAGCATCCACAAGATTTTTTGAAGTGATCAAGGGCCATAATTCTGGCACTAATTATCGGAAATCGCTGAAGATCAGTAGGCTTCTTCGTCTTATGACCTTAAACATTGTGTATAAATTTAAAGCCAATCGGATATTAACTTTGGCCTCTAGAGCGTCCACAAGATTTTTTGAAGTGATCAAGGGCAATAACTCTGGTAGTTATTATCGGAAATCGCTGAAAAACAATAGGCTTCTTCGTCTCATGACCTTAAACACTGTGTATAAATTTAAAGTCAATCGGATATTAACTTTAGCCTCTAGAGCGTCCACAAGCAATTGTGGACGCCGGACCGACGGACGGACGGACGGACGGACCGACGGACGGACCGACGGACGGACGGACGGGGGCGACGACAATATACGACCACATTTCAATGTGGGCGTATAAAAACGAAAATCTGACTTTGTTTATTAAGTAATCTCCTTTAAATGCTTTAAATAAAGTAATATTGGCACTTGAAACGACACAACCAGACATCGTTTCAAAATTAAGTAATATTGAATTAGTCAGAAAATGTTAAAGTCTCCTGACGATAACTGTAAGCCACAAGTAAGGTATTGTTATATATGACACTGACTTCATAGTGTGTTGTTTTTGTTTATAAAGTTACAGGAACAGATCAATATTCTACTAATGAATCATATTGATCAATCGATTGATATATCTATAGCAGTATCTTGTATCATTTCATATTTATAACTTTGTTGTTAATATAATAGTTGAGACTTGAAAACAGCTTAGAGCAGTTAGGATCCACGTTGGTCAGCTATTGCTTTGAGGACTTAAAAGGTGTGTGTGTGTGTGTTGGGGGGGGGGGGAGCGTCACCCTATGCGAGAATTATGAAGCCACGTTTTTCCAGAGCAGTTTTTTTGCGTAGATTTTAATTCTGGGTGATTGTCCTCGCCGGCAATTGTCTAACCGGCAGTTGTCCCGCCGGCCGTTGTCCTAGACACATTAAAATTAATGAAAAATTATGAAAATAATTGAAAAAAATAACAGAAAAATAATAGAAGAAAAATAAGACTGAACAGTGATTTTGAATATTAGTGTAAAATAAGATTACCTTTGACTGGCAAGATGAAGTTGAATAATGTCAGGATAAATGGTATTAATGTTAATTGATAAACTGTTAACTCAGACATCCTGGTACCTAAAACACAAGAAATATAAATATTTAATAATATTTCGTTTACTTGGAACAGATGTTTTTTTTTTTATTTGTACACGACGTAGCTCCCCGTCAACGTATGGAATTCCTTCGAAATTCAGACACAGAACACGACAGTGAGACAATTGTCTAGGTCCAAATTCCACAATTAATAGAAGAGATTCATTAATGGCTGGCCAATTCATCTATTCAAATCGCCCAGAAAGCTGCTTACCTGAACAGAAAATGTTTATTTATAGATATGTAAATATGTATGTATTCATGTAATAAGACTATACCCAGGGATTTATCACTCTCACGGGGGGTGGGGGGCGAATGATTAGCACGTGCGTTTTGTATCATAAATCCTATCATTGAGTCAACTGGCATAGTTTCGAATCCCCAGTTGTACCTGACAACAAGGAGTAGGGTCTGTCCAACCTCGTGGGTTTTCTCCGGGTCCCCCGGTTTCCTCCCACTGCTAAAGACCCTTAGGCGCAAGCCAATTATTGAAATGAAATTAAACGATATGTTAGTCCCGAAATGACCTAGTTTGTGTCGAGTGGATGTTAAACCCCATTCTCTCTCTCTCTCTCTCCCTCTCTCTCTCTCTCCCTCTCTTTCTCTCTCTCTCTCTCCCTCACTCTCACTCCATTGGACTCGCAGTTATCGTGATCTACACCATGGGAAAATGCTTAGCATCGAACTCGGGAAAGACATTTACTCAATGAACTTCAAGACAATGTCTATACATTCTAACGAAATTAGCAGGGGTTTAATTGTGTTACACAGAGCGGGAATGGGGGACAAATGGACAGATAGACCGACATATGAACTCGTGCTCTCTCCGATCCAGAAGTTAGATCGCCCACCATTGCTCTAGTGCCTTATCATATCAACGCCGTGTGTGTATTATTTAATCTAGCTATTCACTTATTTCATAAGAGGAAAATGTAATAATGATTATTTCTAATGTTATTCCATCATGCTATACAGAGACATAAGGTCATCGACCGATAAAATGTAATGAAACTGCTGTCTGACAAATAAGTTATATAAATGACATTGATCGGCAATATTGGCTTTAAACAAGATGTATTAAATAGCGCATTCTGTCACTCATCACTATATAGTTACGTTTATAAAGATACATTATGGGAGATTACATAAAGAGTTGGCAGTTCTCTCTATAATGGCAATTTGCTGAAATTTTCAGTCAAATTGATCCACTCAGAAACGAGAATTAAGCGATTGAAATTTCCGCCTAACCTCGATCAGCATAGTCTCGAATATCCATTTCATGATTAAATCGTGAAGGAAAGTTATACAGTAAATCGGACCATAATCCACCAAAGTTCACGGGCTAGTGATGTCATCGGGAGTTGATTAAGGTCTGGATAAGTTAATTAATGTCTAATTAATATGTTAGATAACATTTTAGGCCTAAAGAAAGACTCGCAATAGGCAGAGTTAGCTTTTGCAGCGTGTAATCATTCGAAAGGGACATTGCGAGATGTAAAGAGGGTATGGAAATGCCTGGTAAATGTCCCCCATTTCAATGTTTTTAGCTACATTCTCTTAGCTACGTTAGACATTATATTGTGTAAGCCCGAAACTCTCCATTATCATTAATTCCACATGGATCAAAAGTAGCATGAGTTCCAGACGATAACGTCATGCATAATCTATGTCCATCCGAAATTATAACCAATACAATTATTTCTATTAGATCGGTTGTGGTGATTGGCAGCCTATATATATTGGTGAGATGTTTGATTGACATGCATGGAATGATAACAGCACGCTACAATTGGGAAGTGAAATCTACTCGTATTCATATACAATTGAAATGAAATGGGGTTCAACGTCCTACTTTTCTGCTCCTACTGGGCTAATGAAGACGGACATACCCTATGCCCTTCGGCGAAATTGTGCTCTGACATCGGAGCTATGGCCTACTTTTATATCGAATTTCAACCACTAGGGGTTTCCTACGTGCACAGCAATGTGTACACGTGACCTCGGTCTTTCGAACCTCCCGAACGACCAGACAGCTGTCCTTGTCAGGCCGTCCGTTCATTCTTCAATCAACTTAGCCTAGGTAATTTGGTGGTTAACGACTGATTCGCTTGCTTTGCAATCTCACCCCTCCTAAACTTCTATATGTTTAACGTTGACAATGTTCTCCGAGTAATTTAGGGGGATTAACGACTAATTCGCTTACTTGCAAACTCGCCCCCACCGTCCCAAACTACTATGATTAACATCGACAATCCTAACCGATAATTTGTTAATGACTTGGGTTATATAAGTAATAGAAAGTTGCTAATAAATGGTAGCTATGTAATATAATGACATAATATAGCTGTATAACAACACTATAACTGTAGATATCAAATGAATGTTAATTAACTGTTACCAACTATTATAGCCTTAGAAACAGTAGGAAGATTAACACGAAAATTGCTATCATTTCCTTACATTTCCTTGCTGATTTTGGGAATGAAATGGAAGCTGCGGTGGCTGAAGGATTAAGTAGTTGGCTCATAATCGAGATTGTTCACCGGTATTTTCAAGCTTGGTTTCCCTTGAATGTCAGTGGCAAGGACATCCTTTAGTTGAGAAACCGAGGTCCTGAGTGCACACTGGCGTTTACGTAAAACACTCTTGACAGATGATATTCGAAATAAGTGTAGGGAAGCGCCACCGTCCGGACAAAATTTTCTTCATGGTCCTCATTCCTGTACCACTGACACAGAAGAATTTCCGATGAATTCTCTAGGCCAACAAATGGACCTCCAGGTTAGCGAGTCAATATCTAACGCACTGAGCCACCGTGGATCACTACATGCACAAAAGTGAGCATATTAGTATACAACCGCGAACTTGACAAAATCTGCAGGTGGCCTTAATATTAAGATCTAACCTAGTATACACACTACTAGTCTACGGGTTATAATTATATTGTGCATAAACAGCAGTGACGAGTTTCAGAAATTCAACTCCAACAACTTGGGAGACGAATATCATTATCTTTTTGAATGTCAATTCTTTAAAACAGACCGAAGTAAATACATTGCCACAAAATATGTAAATAGACCATCAACTCTAAAGATGTATAACTTATTCAATAATGAGAGGGAAATCTTGAATTTATGCAAATTTGTCAAACGTATCCTTCGGCATTTTAAATAACAAGGTCATTATCCTAGACCTGATTAAATTGTATAATATATACTGTTCATTTCATTGTCAATTCTATAGTGTAAATATATCGTAATGTTATTTATTGTAAGTTATTATTGTTAATACCATTCATGTAACTTCACAGAAGTTTTTTGGAATAAAGATTATTATTATGAACTTGAGTAATGTTACCGACGTAGGAGTTGGGCTACACAGTTTCTAGTGGGTGTTTCGAGTCTTGGTACAATGATACGTCCATTAGATTCTATTTTCTTTAAGTATTAATACACATGTTCTAATAAAACGTGGACAGATAAAAAAGATAATAGAACATGACCATAATCAATATATGAATGATGTTCTAAACGTAGTAGATCACAGATAGCATCTCTAGCCAAAATCACTTAAATATCGCCTACAAAGAATCGATAGGAAATATTCTTTATGTTATCTGACCTGTAGACATATGTTTTCTGTATTGTACCAAACCAAAACAGCTTGTATTTGTCTAAGGGAAGGATATGCACATGGCTTATACTACAATTTTGTACATATCAATGTACTTGATTAAAGATACAGTATTACAATTTTGTAGATTATCAATGTACTTGATTAAAGATATATTATGGGAGATTAGATAACGAGTTGACAGTTCTCACTATAATAGTTAAAAACCAGATAATGTAAGGAAAATTTGAACCGAGATTTAAGCGACTGAAATTTCTTTGATTATAATTACTAAAATCAATACGAGAAAAAGCATAGTCTCGATTAGTCATGTTTTATATGATTATCAATAAGTGTTAAGTAGCATATAGTATTGTAATCCAGTAAATGTCGAAGGCTAGCGTTGACATCGAGAGTTCATTATATTCTGGATAACTTAATTAATAATTTATGATTAAATTTCAGGCCTAAAGAAAGACCTGCGAAAGGCAGATTTGGCTCTTGCATAATGCATGTTTAAATAAGCCATGATTTGCTTTTTTTTAACGTTCTGTGGTTATATACCAAGACACACATACTAACACAGTGGTATATTATAATCCATACACAGTAACACGGTATTATATTATAATTCACACATACTAACTAACACGGTGGTGAGCATTATATAAATATAATAATAAATCTACAGTTTCTAAAAATCAACCAAGAATAAAAACCTATTCTACATAATTGATTCGATGTTTTTCTATTAATAATGTCCGCATTATCAGTTTTAATCAATAAATGTAACAATGGTTTATTTATAATAATATATAGGTACTGTGACAAGACCATATTAACAGATGTGTTACTCGACAGGATAGCATATTGTTATAGTTTGTCGCTAACATATTACAGCAATTTCTCTTTCTTTGTTATTAGTTGTCGTGTTGAAATCTGTTGGGTTTATAAATCCCATGGTACAACATTTAAACTATATGTCTTTTATAAATGGTATCGCCCAACGAGACAAGAATCTAATAGTAATTTGTCCATACAAAATTACTATAATTTGTATTCGAAAACTCGTGCGTGTTAAAAGCTGCTGGGAATAAAAGGCGTTCAGCAGTATATATTTTAACTTATAGTATATCTCTGTATAGTATTTCTTGTTATCTCTCCGTGGGGATCTGTTAGTTTATCAAATGGAATACAATGGTGTTTGAAGTCGAATTTATTCTGCACGAACACCTGTTACCACTTCTCTTTTGGGAAGTTCACTTAGATAGGAGTCTTCTAAAAGTGAAAAAAACTCCCACGAGTTTGGGCAGGCGATCCTACTCCTTGTCACGTACAAGCTGGAAATCAATACGGCAATGATAAACGCAATGATCTAAGTACACGCAGTAGATCATTCGGCCACCCAACTCCTATTGTACACGCACTAGATCATTCGGCCACCAACTCCTAAAGTACACACACTAGATCATTTGGCAACCCAACACCTAAAGTGCACGCACTAGATCATTCAGTCACGCACCAGATCCTTCGGACACCCAACTCCTAAAGTACACGCCCTAGACCATTCGACCACCAAACTCCTTAAGTACACGCACCAGATCATTCGGACACTCAACTCCAAAGGGCCCCACAAGTTAATACATCTAATCGTTCGGATGTCATGAATAACCAGGGTCTGGTATATGATATTGAGAGAACGTTAACTAGCCGCTCGCTGTCAGGACCAAATATCCCTTATTGCTCACTTCCTGGTGTATGCTTATATCTCTTATGGTTTAGACACACTGGACACTAAAAGCCCATTTTATATCCGTATGTTTCATCATAAGTGTCATAATCTGTGGACATGATTCTTCTCATAAACGAGTAGCATGGGCTGACAATTAGCTTCATACATAAAGATGAATTATGTAAGAGATAAATCTGCCTAATGCATATCTTTCGTTAAGCCTCAATTACAACATAAATCTGTGATTAGATATTTATCCATTTGTCAAGCCCATAATTAACTCTCTAGTCCATCTGATGGTTTTGTTTTTCAACGGATTTAAACTTGACTGCCATCGAAGAATTTAATTCAATAATGGATAATTCGTCGGTAGGCAGACGAAGTGACGTATCTTCATACCGTATCGGTAGGTAGACGAAGTGACGTATCTTCATCCCGTAAGTAACTGACGATAAGTCACTTCGTCTACCTACCGACTTATTTGAGACTTTGTTTATTATCGTAACAACGGTAGGAATGATAACCGGTCATCACTCCGCTCAGAATAAAGTAATTTGACTGAAATCTTGAATAATTTCATTAATTATTTTTAACTAGTATAGCGAGAACTGTCAGCTCTGTATCTTAAATAAGGGGGCGGATGGTGGTGCCTGGAATGGTTAGCGCGTGCGCGCTGTATCATAAATAAGTAATACTCAATTTATAAAGCGCGTATTACCAGTAATATAGACCGTTATGAGAGAATACATATAAAACTAATTATTAATATAAATAAATCATAAAAAAGTAACCGACATATAAAACGTATAACAACCAGACTAGAAAAAACTTCTAGAACACAAACACCTTATACAGCAGCATTACATGTAAAATAAACGACGTTGACAAAATGTCAGACTTCTCTTTAAATAATTGCTTTATCGACGATCTAAGCAGCAATATTCCGATTTCATTTATCCTATAATTTGACTGGTAAATCATATAAATTATACACGATAGCAATTCATGTGACATTTCCTTGTTCTGATTGATATATATATATATATATATATATATATATATATATATATATATATATATATATATATATATATATATATATATATATATATATATATATATATATATATATATATATATATATTAAAGTAGATAAAGTACAAGTACTTATATGTTTACGGTAGATAATGCATAAAAAAATAGAAAAATACGTCCAGGTAAAAAATTCTCCACTTTACTTCATTCTGACATATATATATATATTCTCAGTACTGGAGAACGACCTTCAGAAAAGAAAATGCAGTTAACGTCTTTGCTGCGCCGAGTGGTGGGTAATGAAGATGAGCATACGCCATTTAATGTGCGATGCGGTCTACTCTTATATCGAATTCTAACGAAAAATGTGTACACGACTAGCGATTGTCCTTGCCAGGCCCTACCGACAAAGGGGGGGGGGGGACCCATAAAGACCGAGGCCACTGAAAAAATCATACTATACCACGCAAAATGAAAACAATATCATAATGTAAAATAAATTCTTTGTGAATGTTTTATTCCCACCGCTTGATCTGAGGATCCCCCAAAAAACTTTTTCCCATGAGGCTCCCACGTACGTTTTTTGATTAATGGTTAATCCAGAACTGTTTATTCCCCATACAATTCCAACCAACACGTGTGGTTTACGACCATCGGTCGGTGTCTCAGACAAATCAAATTATCTTTATTAATAATTCAATTCCACTGAATAAAAAAGGGTTTTACGTCATTTAATTTCGGGGAAAAATGTTGGATTCACGGCTAGTAAATCCCCGATTAGAGGCCAGGTATCAGTAGAGAAGTAGTCCGATGGTGGGCTGAAAAGAACTTTGTGTGTATATATGTTGGATCGGGTGGTATTGGACAATTATGTAGTACACGTGAAAGATCCCTTGGTAAGTAACAACATTGAGAAAGTGGCTGCCCGGGTAGAATATTTCCCTTATCTGCCTATACGTCACCACAAAAAATAAAATATACAGTCTCAAAATCAATGGAAGTGTTGTGTTATGCTGCCTTGGTTGTATGCCCAATTCTGCTGTTACTTTCTTAATACGCATCTTTAAGACAACGTATTATAAAAGTTATTGACAGAATTAATAGAAATGTACGAAAAGAAGCCTGAAAAGATGCCAGCAACTAATTTTACTCCAATACCGCAAGTGAGATGTAATTATATCGGAGTAGAAGTAAGTGTGTATTATTTCAGTAATATCAACACAGTGAATCCTTGTACCAAGCACACATATAAACATGAGGAACCATATATCGGTGCTTACAGATGGATTCATGTTTATGATACAAAAGAAAGATAGTAAGCACAAACACAGAGAAAATATCAAGAGAGTTTGCAAATGGAATGTGCTGATTGACACTGATAAATAACTATGAATAGGAAGACGATACGAGGTTAAAATGGCCGCCGTCAACTTGAGAATGTCATGGCGATCGACCGTTACAAGAACTAAAATAAAGATATCGATCGATCGAGGACTTCGTTATCGCCCCAACGTGTAGTCAACACTGATGAAATTAGCTAGTATTGTGAAAATCATTACGACACACCAAGAGAGCTCACGTTTAAAGAAATTAGCAGTAAAACATGTAAATGTCAATGGTTCTAGAGTTCCAGGGATATACCGTTAGATAGGTTGACACAACTAATCACCTTTCCGGGATATAAAATTAGATATGTTGACAGAACTAGCCAACATTCAGGGATATGCAATTAGACAATTTGACAGAAACTAGTCACCTTTCAGAGAAATAAAGTTACATAGGTCACCTTTCAGAGAAATAAAGTTAGATAGGTAGACTCAACTAGTCAACATTTATAGACATAGCGTTAGAAATAAGCAGTAAAACACCCAGATGTCAATGGTTGTAGAGTTTCAGATATATATCATTAGATGGGTTGACAGAACTAGTCAACTTTTAGAGACATACCGTTAGATAGGTTGACACAACTCGTTAATTCTCAGAGACACCCTTTACACCCCTTAGTATCTTTAATTGATCTCAAAACCTTTTTAAATCCAACTTTTATATCGCTTCATGAATCCAGGATGACCCAGTGAGCGAGGCGCTCACTCACTAACGATTAGCCTGTTAGAACAGAACAATATGACGTTGTTGTTGTTGTTGTTGTTTATTACAGATTTAACGTCCAATACATATTATATAATATTATGGACAGGTTGATTAAATTAAGCTGTCCATAATATCATATATGACGTAAATCTCCAGTTCATTTATCTCACAATGACAGGCCTTAGGATCTAGAGCCCATGCAGGTGATGAATGAAACAGGGAAAACTTAGTAAGTAATTTATTTGGAAATTAACAGGTAGGTCTACAGGGGATCCATCATCTACTTCATCAACACAACTAGGTTATTCTAGGACCCGTAACGTGATAGTTTTTTCTTTTCTATTCATTTGGTTTCTTTCAAAAGTAATTCGATATAAACCAAGCGGTCCGATGGGAGATTCTATCACCATCTAGGCATAGTTGTCGTCCGACATGCAGCATGTCGAAATGAAATGTAGCGGTGTTTTAACCGGATCCGAACATTAAATATGACAATATGCTCAACCGAACTAGTAACGACCTACACAACTCTACTAAACCATTGTACTAAAAGAACCAGATGGGACTAACACGTTACTATGGTGTTCTGTTTGGGCTACTGTGGATTCGCCGATATACATATTATTAATAATCGTATTGATTATATTATAAAAAGACGGAAGATTTATAACAATTATCAAATATCTTAAGAGAATTGATCTATTAATAAAATCTAATTATTTCGAAAATATGACCCCAAAAAGTAATGCTTTATTCCGAAGCGGCGTCGCCTAACATTGTAAATTACGACGAGCAACGCACAGCGTGACAGAATAGACCACCATACATTATATTAAGCTTATAATTGGTCCAAGAATTTCAGCATTCTTTACAGAATTCCTTTACATTATTCTGTGGCACCAATCCCACATGGTGTGTAGTTAAAGGTACATTATGTAAGAGTTAAATCAGCCTATTGCAGGTCTTTATTTTGGCTTCAAACGTTATATTAAAAACCAAAAAAAAAACCCCAAAAAACCGTTTCTATGGTAAAATGATTTATTTACCTTTTCAAATATAAACCGATATTATCAAATTGATTTAAATGTTTTGTATATAACATTAATAATTATTAGAAATCATGATGAGGCTACATACATAAATATTATCAGTTCATCTCATGATTATACATGATGTTCCATTAAAAAAAAATAATTATATTTAAAACAAATGTTATATAAACTACTATTTAGACATTTATTGACAGGACAAGCCTATAATCAACTCTCTAGACATCGGATGACGGAGATTTAAATGGATTAAAAGACGGGTGCTATGTAATGATTTTAATTAAAATGGCGATTCAGAGTTAATCCTCGAATAACAACATTCTATGCCACACCTTGTCAAAACAGCGACAACTTCGTTCAGAATAAAGTAATTCTCATTATGTATTTTTGAACTATTATAGCCAGAACGCCCAGCTCTTTATCTAAATCTTGCATAATGTATATGTCAAAACAACATATTCTTTAATATCAGTTCCTACAATCATTTCGCAACCATTGTCAATTATTTTCTTTGTGTACGTTGTACCTCAGAGAATGCTACAGATGTAAAACATTAACTTACATTTTGAAAATACGACAATTTGAAAATACTGATATAAGTGATCGCATATGTCAATATTTTTTTTTATCTAATTTTCGGTCGAAGTGTAATATTATTTGTCAGGACTGAATAATTATTGTTTAGATATGTAAGTATCTTCATTACTAATACCTAAACTAAAATGAACAATATACTTTTAAATTATTATGGTTATTATATTTCGCGAACCCACCTACACATACTTACATGGTAACATTCACTTTGTACTTATTTCCGGCTGATTTGTAACCAAGGATGAATAATTGATATAAATAAAATCATGTATGAGATAGAGAGAGCGAGAGAGAGGGAGGTAACATCCATTTGACCCAGTAACAGGGGGTGTAACGTCAACAAACTCAGTAATTTTGGAACTAACATATGCCATCTTTTTATTTCAATAATTGGCTTGCGAGTATGTGTGACTGTGGAAATGATTTCACGCGTGTGCATTGTATCATTAGATCTGTCATTGAGTCAACAAGCGTGGTTTCATTCCCCGGTTGTACATGGAAAGGAGTAGGGTCGCCTGTCCAGGCTCGTGGGTTTACTGCTCCGGTTTCCTCCCACTGCTAAAGGCCCCTACGCGAAAGCGAATTATTGAAATACAATTGAACCATGCGTTAGTCCCGAAATGACCTAGTGTGTGTCGAGTGGACATCAAACTCTCTCTCTCTCTCTCACTCTCTCTCTCACTAGTATGGGGTCGAAACCACACCACTTGAATCAATGGCAAACCTTACTATCTATTTTGTCAGCATGCTTAGATGACAAGTTAGCAGTTAATTACGGTCGGTATTTCACCAGGGCTGAATATAAATTATATTTTTGATAAATATCAACAGACGGCTATCAGATAAAATCTAAACAAATGCATGTATTATTGAAATTATAACCATTTAATGCTTGTATTATTACATACGTGACCTTTTAACATCCGTTTATATAAAAGATTAATGGGCAATGCGACAAGTATATAATAATAACCATTCAACATAACGGACGTAGTCGTGATGTGGAGATCCGATCTAAACCGGGTTCCTGGATGAAGAAATTGTAAGGACGGGGATAATATGGTCGTAACGTAATATCAGTAACACCATTCATACGTTCACGCCAGTTAATATATAAATATTTAATATTCAGAATATCAATATTTACAAAGAGGTTGTAATATATATATATCATGTTTTTAGATGCAAATAATAAATCACTTATATGTTTGTTTACACAGAAAAATAAAGTCAATATCCAACCTAATATTTGGGCCGATATTGATGTAATAAAATTGACATGAATATGTTAGTATTGGAAAAAAACAGAACTTGTTATTCAAACATTCTGATTTTGTACCTACTAGTACGTTTTTCTTTTATATGCTATGATAATCATATATTCTGCAGAGTTTACTATTAATAGCTCAAGGTGTAGACCAAAGCATAAATAAATTAAGAAAGCTGTAGAAACGTGCTTGGTACTATAATATCGACTAGAGTTGAGAGATAAGAATATGTCTATTGTTTGATTCCATAAAACTCTCTTACCTATATCATATTATCTCAAACATTGTGTGTGGTCTTCGATTTCAAGCAAATCTTCTTATTTCATCTCTCTGCCATTTTAAAACCAGAAAACGTACGATAGAACTCCAATAACGGCACACTAAATATATTACAATTAACTACACTCTAAAATTCAATATCCTTCCACAGCGCATGCGTCGTCTCGTCTCGTGCGTTGTCTAGGTTACAGAGTAAAAAGAAGCTTTGATGTTTTTCGTTTATTTCACTAAAATAATTTCCACCTTAGACAAGAACCGTGTGTTGATTCTTGAAAAATAAGGCTATGTTTTTGAAATCGAGATTACAGTATCACATTCAGCATCAATGGTAGATGGAATATCTAAAAGGCGGTGGTGTTTATCGATTTCTTCTCTGTATGTTATAGAACCGAGCTTCATGTTAATTAATTCGTATAGCGAGTATGGGTGTTTCTACTATTGGTTTTACACTCTATCTGCGCTAATCAACGTGTTATGGCCATTTATACTATACAATAACGTGATCAGGGCATGGAATATGGCCACCAATTATTCTTTGTTGAAGATTAGTAAAATTTAAAGTTATACTGTGATTTGTGTTTATTTTATTTTTCATCTTTCCCGAGTAAATTTGTTCCCCCAGCATTAGTATTCATTACAAAGTTAGATACTTAGGGATTTACTATCTTGTTTTTACCTTGTCTGAGGTTCAGAACGAAGTATCTTACAAGGAAAAGCTTAGTAGGCCTAGTTTTGCGAATGGGGCGAAAAACCAAGACCCCATGTATAGAACACGTGGGGAATCGATTGGGGGTGGTTACCGATTGGTTTAGATCATTATGTCTGACATTGAGTCAAGTCGCATGGTGTCGATACCCCGCTAGTACGTGGCAATGATGGTAGCCGAATTGTTTAGATCATTGGGTCTGTCATTTAGTCGATTCCCCGTTTGCACGTATCAAGGAGTGGGATCGCCTGTCCAACCTAGTGGTTTTCCTGGTCCTCTAGCTTCTTCCCACTGCAGAAGTGATTTATTTGAATCAAAATTGAACCACTGTGTTAATCCCGAGTTGCCATGTAAACGTTAAGCCCCATTTATCCCTCTCTATGTGCAGATGCGACTCGACGTAATTACCGGAGCAGAAACAATAACAAGCCGATAACGCATCTCAACCAAATTCAATCGTAATAAAGAAAATATACGGCATTCCATTGAACTATTGATTAGTTAGTGAGTTGCATGCTAGTAGATCCATCACTCGTAGATTATCCAGTCCTGAATCTTAATGGGAAATAACCTGATTTCTGCGTTATCCCCTCAGCCGGACATTACCGGAATTTCTCGAGTAATGCCGATTGGACAATTGACGAAATGAAAAGTAGTGTTGAATGTCCCACTGTTCTGCTCCGACTGGGCTACTGAAGTCTGGCGGGCATAGTGTGCTAAGAGGGAAAACTTTGCCCACAAAACGACGCTACGGCGTACTCTTATTTCGAATTCAAACTGTCAAGGATTTTTTATGTTTACACTGGACCTTTGTTTTACGTCTAATCCGAACGACTAGATAGCTATCCTTCCCCCCCCCCCCGCGTTCTGCACCACTGACGAGCGGAAATCAAGCCGAAATACCCCGATGAACTTTTTTGGCAAACACCGAAAGTGAACCAGCGACATCCAGGCCAGCCAGCCAGCGTTTTACTCTGTGGACTTAAATATCCAAAGAACAATTCCATCAGTTGATTAAATCAGTTTATGGACGTGTCTCGTAAAATAACAATAACAACAAAAGGGTTTTATAACAGGATCAAGTAAATACATGGATTACGAGGGGTTTGATAGAGACTAGACTTGTTCCCCAATTCCTATTCAAATAGAAATCTGAATAAAATTATTGTTTATAAAAACAATTGTAGCTTTCAAGTCCAACTTTATCTTTTTTTATATAGAAAGACGTCTTTCATCACCGTACAAAACCTACAGTAGCGATAATTATTTCTGAGTTTTACGATACAAAATTTGTATCCCCCTACTATACACACACACACACCATCACGCCTCTATCCTTGTGATGCCGTTTTAGTCTACCTGTAGAATGGAAAACAAAAAGTTTCTTCTGTCAGTTTGGCGGAACATTAATGCAATAAGAAAACATAAGTCCATCATGAATATTATGTGGGTAAAATAACATTTGACTGTAGATTCAATAATAAATAGCGCATATAAAGTCAAACAGGTCAGTCTCATGTAAAATTGTTGACAAAATACTTGTGATGTATTAGGCTCCTCGTAGACATACTAGACTCAATCAAGTGTATATTAAATAATACCATAACTGCATAATCGAGATAGTTTAACAAAGTTGTCTATACCTTTCATAAACTGAACATTCGTTTAGGTGCAAAAAACTAAATGACCTCTGTTAGTTTTGATATATATTCTAGTGGACGTTTCTTTTACTCTATAAATTTATTTAAGGCACGATCTTATTAACTATATAATTTATTCAATATGTTATTTACAAGCTACATATGATCTGTGCAAACACGCGGCAGAAGTTCCTTATTTGATGATCCCTCCTGTCCATATTCCCGAAGTGTTGGAGGCTTTATATATACAGTAGTTTACTCACAGTTAGAAGACAAGACAACCAGAGAAAGAACGAGTGAGAGCAGACGACGAGACGATAGAGACCGGCGTAGGGACTCGCCCGGGTCCAGCCGCTGCATTGGCAGCAAGGCGAGAGAGAGAGAGAGAAATGGGGTTTAACGTCCACTCAACACAACCAGGTCATTTCGGGACTAACATATGGTTTCAATTTTATTTCAATAATTCACTTGCGCGTAGGGGTCTTTAGCCGTGGGAGGAAACCGGAGTGCCCGGAGGAAACCCACGAGGTTGAGAAGGCGCCCCTATTTCCATGCCACATACGCTCACACCATGGCTCGAACCCACAGCCGCAAGCCAGAGGTGACCGGCCAGCTAGAGGTCGAAGCGCGGCACTCTAGACCACTAGGCCATCCCAACCCCCTGGCAGCAAGGCAGAATGGTAGATACAATATAGTTAGATGTGTTCCTGTCGTAGTATTTGTTCCAGTAGTAATAGTACTAGTTTCTGTAATGTTGATATCTTTGTACCTGTTTTAAATTCTGTTCCCGATGTAAATAAACCATATATATACACGAAGCTGACTCTGTAATAACTAAAATACTGGGCGACGTGAAGTTAGCCCGTTGTTCGTTGTTCGTTGTTCGGTATTCGCGAATAACGAACAACGAGCCAGTTTGTTTTTCGGTATTCGCGAATAACGAACAACGAGCTGGTTTGTTGTTCGGTATTCGCCAATAACGAACAACGAGCTGGTTTGTTGTTCGGTATTCACTAGATTTGGAATTAGTAATGTAATAAAAGATTTTTTGCAGGGAACACGCCGCGGGCGTGTTTTTATAAGCCTAACTGGATTATAAAGCTTCAAAATTCTGGGAAATAGATTCTCACAACTTCTCTTTCTTCTGACTTCTGGGAAATAGATTGTAACAACTTCTCTTTCTATCCGAAGAAAGAGCTGTTACATATTGGCGAATAACGAACAACGAGCCAGTTTGTTGTTCGGTATTGGCGAATAACGAACAACGAGCTGGTTTGTTGTTCGGTATTCACCGTATATGGAATTATAAAGGTACTTTTGTAGGGAACACGCGGAGCTTAAATAGACAATAAAACTTCAAACTTCTGGGAAATAGATTCTAACAATTTCTCTTTCTATCCGAAGAAAGAGCAGTTTCACATTGGCGAATAACGAACAAAAGTTACTTTATTAGATTACTAATTCCATATCTGGTGAATACCGAACAACAAACCAGCTCGTTGTTCGGTATTCGCGAATACCGAACAACAAACTGGCTCGTTGTTCGGTATTCGCGAATACCGAACAACGAACAACAAGCTAGCTTCACGCCGCTAAAATACTGTTACAGTGATTAGTTAATGATGCCGTGACTGTGAACCTGGGAGTTAATCGCCATAACAGCGGGAAGTCCTTCGCGACGATCATTGGCCGATGATTGAGATACGGAGTTCGATGATATGAATTTTTTTAAATCAAAGATAGAAATGGAGAAACTCACCAAACACGGAAAATGACGAAAAAAAGGAGCTACAAAAGATTTTCGCACCGGTGGCGGCAGAAATGCGAGGAACAGAAATTGTGTTTGATTGTTGTTTTACGGTGAGTCATTTTGTTTTTAAAAGAATGTAAATTGTCCTTGTTTGTTTTTGAACACATATTTTGGCTTTTAAAATGAATAGTAATAAAGTATTAAGAAGTTTGTAGTAAGACGTAAACTATTTTGTGATTGTTTGACTGGAATTGAGTTAAGTTCCTAATTAGGAAATTCTTGAATAGACGGTTGAATAGATTTTTCATCGTCCATCGCTATATTTGCGGTGAAGATATTAACTCACAAACATTCACATAATATTCACGGTTTTATCTCCTGTTAATTTTTTGTGTGTGTTTTGTATAACCCGACGTAACGGGAGACTTTTTTTCAAGAGTTTGTGCCTCGTAAATTAGAGAGTTTTGTGTATTCCTATTAAGAGGAATCGATTTTGTATACCCTCAAGTGTACGAAGCTGACTCTGTAATAACTAAAATACTGTTACAATACAACAAGAAGTTAAATATGAATACGCTAAATTAAATATATGGACACAGATCACCAAATATTCATGGGCGAAAGTTATTTTTAGTCCTTCTCTCCCTTTCCCTTTTCCCCCTTTTGCATGGCGATTTTTGTTGAATTTTTGGTGTAGAATCGAAGAAAAGGGTTTGAAAATACATTTTCTGCCAGGTTTTGGTGAATATTCACGATTTTGAGGCGGAAGAATACAAGAGTTGCGAGGTTGGTTACGTTGAAAGGGAGGGCCGAAAATTGCAAGTTTAGCTGTCTCTACTTCCAGCTTGTCTATCTCAAGTTTTTCATGAAGAACCTCATACATGCTTTTGGGCAAGAGTTTGCCACATGTTGCTCCATCTGTGGCAGAAAGCCTTTTACCCAACGAATATTTGGGAAAAAGTTACAACCGGTCTAAGAGACGAGAATTAACATTAAAGTCAATGGGGCAATAATTAGTGATCTGTGGCCATATAGTAGTCTCATTCACCCTAGAGTTATCTCCCTTAAAGCGTATCGCATAACATGACATAGCTCCGGTATAACTCATTAGTTTTTTTTTACACTGTAAACAAATGCAACCAGTCCATGTAAAGCAGATAACAAAATAATGCAATACTTTTTGTTCTCAATAAAGTTAAAATTGTAAGGAAGGTAAAATCACTTGACCGAAAGTCCCCCCCCCCCCCACGAGTTGCAATCATTTCTACTTAATCGCGTCTTTATTTGCCCTGTTGGAGCAGAACAGTAGGACGTTAAACCTCATTTAATTTTCAATTCTACTTAAGTGTTCAATGGTTTAATGCTTCAAATTCTATATAAGATTCAGCTTTTCAAATATTATTGACTATTCAATATTTGTAAGTGGTTTTATTTTTATTGACACAGTTGTTACGGTGCATTATAATGATGAAAATGTTCTTAACACTCATCTTGAATAGACTCGAAATAGTCCCATTGTACTCGTTCGAATTGGGTATTTTTTTTATTATATTATTGCACAGTCTCTTTGTATAAACGGCCTTCATTTAATAATACTAACAGCTATGTATTTTCACTGCTTACTACAAGCATATCATTTGGACAGCTTTAGTGACTTTATGCTGTTCTTAATACAGCAGTCAACAGAAGTCAGTTTACAAATCAAAAGATTTGAGAAGCTTAGAAGTGCAAAACTACAATGATAGGACATTAAACGATTAATGTTTAACTGTAAGTTAGTTAGGAATTATTTTATACAGCTAGGTGATCTTGGATCCATCTAAACAAATGATATACATGAAAAAATAGTTTAAAGTCGTTAAATTTTTTCATTTGTCTACACAATTTTAATTTTATAATTTAAGAAATCACAGATTGCTGTACTTACTTTTGTAATTCAAATGAGTACGCATCAATGTAATTTACCTTAATGCATTGATAAAACAATCAGATAATGTTTTCAACCAAATACCGTCAAAATTTTACTTTCCGGAGGTTTAGATTATTGAAAAGTGGCTAACCTTATAATGGGATTGGAAATGAGATTTAGGAAATTTAATTTCTTGATTAAAACAGTAGCGTTGGTTTAATTATTCTTGATACTTTGTTAGATGCTTATTTGTTGATAAAACGATCTTAAACGTAAACCCAAGCTGACATCCCTTTTTCAGGAGAAATAAAAACGAAAACTGCTATAATGACTGCTAGGCGGAAAGAAAACTTTCAAGCTGAAACTGCATCTAAAATAGATCATTTAGACACTGACGATGGTGATAAAGGCGAAGATGATGATGATGATAAAGACGAAGATGAAGATGGATATGATGAATGTGATGGATACAGCATATCAAATTTTTATAAGGTTACAAGCCCCCTCTTTTAACAACAGAGATTTACAACTTTTACATTTTTAGGACAATATCTATTTATTTTTTGCTTCTTAATTCATGCTAATATCTACCAAATATCTACTTATTTAACATTTAATTAAAACAATGAAATCAAAATATTTAATTAAAACAATGAAATCAAAATATATACCGTAGATAATATCTACGGTATAAATTGAGACACATTTTTAAAAAAAATGCAGCGGAAATTCTATTAAAAACCAAACAGCAGTTTATTCAGTGTTTTTAATTCTTGGTTCTTAATTCATAGTCCTTAATCCTTATTTCGACATTTCCATACACTAAAATTAAAATTTGCATCTTAAAATCAATATTTGTTTTAAAAAAAATCAGACATTTGCCATTTCAGATTTGTAAAAAGTATTTTCGTTTAACTTAAAACTTCGAAAATTAAAGAAAAAATAGCAATTTGACTCCTTATAACGATGCACCTGGGTGTTGAAATAAAAATGAAACAAAACGCATGAACGTGAATTAAACTGGTAATTCGCTTTATTTTAGAACAGCTAACACCAGAGACAAAATATTTAAAAAAATAACTTTTGATAATTTTGTGGTAAGAAGCAATGAAATGTTGTGTGATTCATTATCCATCTTGACTCACTAGTAAGGATTCCGTACAAAATCCCACCGACCTGCAAAATTAATTATTTTTATTTCAAGGAACAAAATAATGAAACGAAATGGATTAAAGCCCACATAAAAAAGAAGTGTAAAGGATATCAATACCTCCATCCGTTGTACGCAGGAAAACTGAGTTTCAGTCATTTTGGATCGCAGTGAGTATTCGGTTATGATATTCTGTGTGAATGTTTAGAAATTCCTCCCAAAAAAAAAGTATAGGCAAAACAAAAGGGGAATTCTCTTTCGTTTTTCACTAAATGCTTTTTTCACCATATTGTATTGCAAGAGGACAAGTTGGCTCAATGGGTAGTGCGTTAGTTCGCTAACATGGAGATCCCGACTTTTCGCACAATCCGAAAGACCCGACAATTTTCCTTGCCGGTCTCACCACTGTCATAAGGATATAAGGGTGGACTCGGCTTTTCGTTCTATCCGAAAGACCCGACAATTTTCCTTGTCGGGCTCACCACTGACATTAGGAAATGAGGGTGGACTCAAGGTTAGCGAGACACCATGTTTATAATGTGGTGAGAGATATTTATAAATATAATATAACCATTTACATTGCAGGAATATACAGGTCACAATTCTATGGAATACAATTACTGCTTATTACTGACTAGGCGTCTCTAGTCATTATCAAGCAATGAGATTCCCTTTAAGTACATAATGTAATTAAGGGAGATATCTGGTTTGTCAGCATTATCTAAGTATTGTTGTGTACATGGATATATTGTCCTGTTACATTTTCATATTTTATCATTGCTTGATAATAACTAGAGAAACCTTGTCGAAACGTCGCTCAGTAATAAGCAGTAATTGTATTCCATAGAATTGTGACCTGTATACTCCAGTTCAATTACTAAACGCCATTAAAACAGTTTACATTGCAGGAAGCCAACGCGTAATAATATAAAATGATTTTGATTGTTTTTTAAAGCCGCCTCCACAGTCGTAATCCAATATGTGCTTGTGGAAAACGCAGAAGTGAGCATAATTCTACAGATGCTTTTGGTGAAATACAATTTAATAATGATAGTAATCAGCTTGCAAAAGTGAGAACTTATAAATTGGTATTTGTCGTAAATAGAAAAGCTCCTACGAGTCTTTTTTATATCAGAAAATACAAGTCGATAATGTAAAAAAGAGCGATTATTTATCACCTAACCTTTTCTTACACGCACACATCAATAAATATAATTCTGGTGTAGATTTTCTATACATGTAAAGCGATTGAATATGAAACTTATACATAAGCGATATCTACTGTGGAATGTGTTATTGGGTGATAAAAAGATTTAACGCCATACTGTTTCTGTAACAATCTAGTTAATGAACACGGTGGCGCAGAGACAGAAAGCAAAACGTTGACACTGAATTACTTTTCCATTAATATTCTAATGTTTGTCCCCATGCGCTAATTTACTCTTACACTTCACACCAAAGCACTGGTCTGTCTGCACAATGACTTTGATTTATGCTTCAGGCAGACAAGTATATTTATTCGTCTGATCGCGTCGATTAAAATTCGCCAGCGATTTTTACGGTCGATCTCTAGCGGACAGGCATGCGTAGCGATTCTCTGAAGAGTGTACGCAACTCTGCGAGTAAATTACGTGACTTCTACAAGTGGCGAATGGCCTAAAACGTAAGCTTGCTATTTTTGTTCTTCTAAACTTCTCGAATTGTGACGCCAAACAGGCAAAGAATCAGAAATTCTTCTTAGCTAATTTATTTCAGCAGTGGAATAGGTTTCTTTTTCTTATAGTTCATTCGTGTTGATGACGGCACTTCACTACCAGAGTTATTGGATCACTACATTTACAGATGGAAAACACCACATGCTCTGATTTCTGTCGTTGGTGGAGAGAAGAATCTTCGTATGACGAAACAATCCAGCGAGATGTTTTATTCTGGATTGACAAAGATTGGAGAAGCTACCTGGAATGGTAAACTTGCCATCACAATAGACTTTATGATACCGTAGGGCCTTTATTCACGATTACCTAAACTATAATATTTTAAGAATTTTCATTGGCTGAGAATTTATATCGTAGCCTGTAACCAACAAAAAGAGAACATTCTTAATATCTATTTTTGGATTTACTGAATAAGGCTCCAGGGGTTTTGGACAAATTTGATCATTACTCTAATAAACATTTTGCATATATTCGATCAAAGGATGGGACGTGGATATGGTTATTTGCAGCCTGTCTAACCTGCGCCTTTCTCATTTCCTATCATAGGCGATCTAGTGAATTAGTGATAAAACTATATCTGTTACTTTTGAAGTTACCTAGTTAAGTTTACTTAACTTCAAACCTTATGACGATTCTTTCAGGTGAAGGTATATTGTTTATAACAGGGGGTACCAATATGACTGTTACCAAATATATTGGTGAAGCTTTCAAGACAAAGCGTTTGTTATCTGATACAGATTGGAACCGATCTGCAACCCCAATTATAGGTGTCGTGCCGTGGAATACAATTCAACGGAATGACCAACTGATATGTACTGATGTAAGTATAATAACTCTACTTCACAAAACGTTTCTTAGTTGACAAATGACTACACCCATGTCTAAACCATATCTTATAATTAGTAACTGCTTCGTTCACCTAGATTAACTTATTACTATATTTGCATAGTGTTATTGCCGGAATGGCGCTGCCAGCTGCTGTCTCACTAAACATAAGGTCCGGGGCTCAATCTCAGTTTCTCTGGATTATCCTGTGTGGTTTTCCATTGTCTTTGGTGCAATTGTCTCGTCCCATTGGCAGTAGGTTTAAGATAGTTGGAATCGATATAGAAGCAGGCCATACTGTCTGTCTTCATTTGCCTACCCGGTGCAGTAAATTAAGACGTTAAACCCTGTTTAATTTCATTTCCATTTTTCGATATGTTTAGGGAAAATGGCCAATAAAATATGGTCAAATAATCGGCCAATCAATTACCGGCGATGGGGTAGAAATCCACGATAAACACAAGGAAGTGCTTGATTCGAATCATACAAACTTTTTATTTGTGGATGGTAATGGCGATGATGATAACGCAGCAACTACTGACTTCCGGTTTAAGCTAGAGAAAATTATAAGTGAATCTTTAGACGGTAAGTATTGTATAATATCAGCTACCTACATTTTATAAAGCAATCCACGTGACTAACACCTGTTGTATATATACAATAAACAATAACAGAATGAATTCAAATGAGACTTTCCTCGATTTTAAAAATGCTTGTCCCAAGAAGATCCTGTTTGTTGAAGTTACACTTAGTTTGTATCTAATGGACGTTAAACCCCAGTCCCCATTCTCTGTCTCTGTCTGTCTATGTCTGTGTGTGTGTGTGTCTCCCTCTCTCTTTAAAGACGTAGCATTTCAATATTATGCCTGAGCATAATATTACTACATTGGTTATGTAAATATCGGCATTTCGTCTACATGTCATTGTATAAAAACCCAATTTAGAATCGGTGTTAATGTTGTGTACATCTTATTTAAATAATCTATCGTTGTAGGAACATTTATTTTAATGGTAATACAAGGCGGGCTTGAGACAATTAAATTTATTAATGAAGCTATTCGAAACAAGGAAGACATACTTTTAATCAAGGTGACTATTTATTGAATACCCGTGGTAAACATTACTGTATAAATGTAAACATAAATCAGTATCTGTGGAAACGATTAGAGTATCAATGTAAACAAACGTCAATAGCACAGTAATCCATTTTGAAAATGAAATATGATTTAGTGTCTTAATTTTCGGAACCAAAGTTGATCCGGCATGGTTCCCTCTTGTTACTGCTGCAGAACGGAGGGCCTTACAATGACAGCTGTGTTGTCGTTCGGATGGGATGAAAACCCGAGGTACCGTGTCCTCTGTCCCGCTCCACTGACAAAGGGAAACTAGATTGGAACATCTCGAGGACTGTCTCGGCCAACACCAGGATCGAACCCGATACATCCTGGTTAGTGAGAAATGGGGTTTAACGTCCTACTCTTCTGCACCTAACCTGGGCTAATAGAAGACGGTTGGTTTGTGAGACACCGTGGCCTAAATATTATTTTGGGGCTGTGGCAAAGAAGAGGGTCCAATGTTCGTTAAATATTTTCATTATAATTTTTTCAAACACATTTACTGTAACAAATCTATCAATTTTATTTTATTGGAAGGGATATGGTGGAATAGCAGATATAATATCGTCTGCTTTAAATTTGACTCAAATGGATAATAAAAAGTAAGTATAGATAATAATAACAATAAGTAATGCAATGAAATGGGGTTTAACGTCCTACTGTTCTCTCCGACAGGGGTAATGAAGACGGGCATATTCCATACATTGTGAGTTGAGGTAAATTTTGTCCGGGCAACGGCGCTACGGTCTACTCTTATATTGAATTCCTTTATGTGCAATCCAATGTGTACATGGGACCTCGTTTTTTCGTCTCGTCCGTTCTGCACCAGTAACAAGGGGATACCGCGCCGGAAATTCTCGATGTACTTTCTCGGCCAACACCGGGGGATAATCTGCAATCTCCTAGTGATTCAGCGTCTTTTCCACTTAGTCACCTTTGCTCCCAATAATTAGTAAATAACTCTTTACCTGATACATCTAAAAATACTGCATAGATCACCTTTTGATGTTCAACGGATTAACATTTGTTTCGTTCACTAAAAACATTAATGAGACATTCAACTTTATTTATATTAGAGCATTTCTACCGCTGATATCATTCTAGCAATGCAGATATTATCCAATTGCAGGAGAAAAGAACTTGTTCAATCTGCTATTGAACAAGACGATTATTTGCTACAATATGCATTAACGGAAGAAGAATCTATTAGAACCGCTGAACAAATCGAAATTATTCTTCAAAATAAAGAATTACTGACAGTATTTGATTTAGGTTCTTGCGATCAGGCAGAAGATTTCGGAATGATTCTTGAAAATATTATTCACGGTAAGTAAAGGCGGTTTTATAAATATATCCTATACCAACCCTTTGTTTTTGTTCATGCACAGTTTATAGAACCACTGATTGCAGTTCGTCTGTCCAAATATGTAGCTCTCTTCTGGTATTTCGACTTTTGTGTAATTTTGAGCAGTGTTCGATATATTCCGAGCATGGATGATGTTGTGTTGACGTGGTTAACCCCATGTTCCTTAATCAACGTTCGCGAGTTATACAACATCTCTCCGTTGCTTGAATACTCAGCAATTCCCCGAACTTTGCGCTAGTTGTTTTTACAAGTGACTAATTAGCATTGTCCAATCAGAGTTCGTGGGATTTTTAAATTGAGAAACTCGTGGGAAAACAGCAACCGTAAAATTGATCGATCTTTGCTTTGAACTTTGCAACTCGATTGTCACATGTAGGAATTTTAGCTATAAAGCACGAGACTTGGTATACACGACGACCGATCAATCTGATAGGTTCCCAAGCTGGGCTTGTGACAATCGAACTTAGTGGCGAAATATACAGGGTATTACGTGAAGGGCTAGATAAGATGTATGTAGTTAAGGCGAGATCAAGCCTTCTATTGAAGATGGGTTAACCCAAGCCTCTTAATCTGATGTGCAGGTTAACCAAAATGTAAAAAAATGGAAAATAAATTAAATTGTGTAAACATAACTTCTTGCAAATTTTATAATATAGGTATTTAACTAGAAACTTAAAACTTAGTCACTATAAAATTCTCTAATTAATTCATATTTAATGTGTCCAGTCAACAATAGTATTGCCTGTGTTTTAATGTTTCTCTAATGTCAGCTTTATTCTTCTTTATTTCGTTCGGATCTCTTGATGGGAAAAGGAGGTGGAAAGAATACCAAGACGAAACAGGAGACAGGCGAAGAAAAAATGAAACGAGCAATTCGTTCTGGTGACACTAAACTTGTTTCGGAATTGCTGCAGAGTGACAAATATACAGAGGTACCTTTCTAATTGTCATAGATATATATGTACATAATTATAACTGAGTGATAGTTATAAAATTATTATATATATTGTAACTGAGTAATATATATACAATTATTAGATATATATATAACGTAGTTGGAGAGATATAAAGTCATAAAGTTATTAGATATATAATAACTGAATTATAAAGTTATTAAATATATTTATTATAACTGGGTCATGGCTATTATATATATTTTGATATCTATAACTCAGTTTTAATATATATAATAGCTTTTTAGTGCCATGGATATAAATTTAATACTGCTTTTATGTAATAGATTTGTACGCTCAATGCGACATGCATGGTTTAAAGACAAATAAAAATGCCATTTTTTTTATACACATCGTAATCAAAAGAGTCCAATTAGTCTATGTGTTTTACTCGAAAGGATCAGTTTGTCTTACGAATTTTCGTTCATCTTACACACTGTTTTTCATTAACCAGAAACCGATACAGTTATATCCCCCAGGATTACTGCACAGGTATGCTTATATTGCGACATCTCTATATCATGCAGGTGTTTTATTGTCCAATGTGACGTGATTTAATACTTTATATTTTTTTTTGAAAAAAAATGATGACAAATAGCATAATGATATTTCAGAGTTATCAAGATTTTATTCACGAGATTTTCCTTCGAGACAAGTGTGAATGCCTGAATGTATTTTTTGAAAATGGAATAAATACGGGGCAGTTATTGGATTTCGAGATATGGCAACGGTATTTTTTAGAAAACAAAGCAGTGGTACCAAAGGCAAGTGTAATTTATAGAAATATGATAATATTTTTTCTCGCATTTTGTGGCCATGTCATAATATTTTGTAGGATACTCTACAATTTATTGAACTTACAGAAATACATAGCTAGTAAGTTATACATGGAAGTTAGGCAAAGTTATTGTCGCCCGAATAACCGCTTCTCAGGGATTAGTCTATCTGTTTTGGTTGGGTGAGTTCCCGAAGCCGAGAAGATCAGAAACACTTTAATATCATTTCGAAGGTAACTCGTCACTAGAAGGTCCTTCATGGTTTGATTCACACATGTCTCTAACTATCAGCCCTAGATCTGAAATAAAAGAATATTTGAACATTCGCTGTTAACAAAATTCTGCAAAAAGCAAAACAATGGCGGCATAATAAATTCATTTGTAATTTCAGATAGACAACAACGATGAAATTCCAATTTTTGAAAAATTAAGTGATTTTGGATATGGATCGCCCTTTCCTCCTAGTATAAAATGCCGGATGGATTTTAGTAAAGGTCAGTTGAAATTTACATCCTTTTGTCAAAACTTAGTATTTTGCTTTATTACGGCACTGGCAGAATACCTCTTCGGAAGAACCGCTTATTTGTAATTTACATTCATGCGACGATATAAATAAAATAACAATCTAATTAAATACAGATCTGTTTCGTTTTTTAAACTTTCGATGGCCTACACTATGTGACGATTTGAGACAAGTTATGGTGGGAGTTCACGCCAGGAGTCAAGCGAGTGGATTTTGAACCTATGACGTTAGACATTGATTAATCACTCAGCGTTGAAATTTCTAGTGGTTTACCCACAGTTCCATGCATCAAAAGGCATAGTACTCGCCGTAACAGGCAGTTTTGTTGGCTTTTTCGTCACCTCATCCAGAACACGTCATTGATAACAACTCTTCCAGATCCTAGTGTAGTGAAGACAAGTAAAACGAAATTTTGAACTATATAAACGAAACGAAATAGAATCTGTTTTTTAATTAAATTGATAAAATAGAAAACATTAACCGGAATTACAGTGTATATTATTGTGGTTGATCGGTTGTGGTAAACTATCACTTTTCATTGCAAGGTTTGTTTTCTGGAAGCACACGTTAACTACCAGTTATGCAGGGCCAATTATCGACCAAGGACACATCCGGAAATATTGACACTCCCTTTTCAGGTTTCGTTGTTTTGTTATTTTTCAGTTAAAGCTGATGAAGTAACTTTAGGACTGGAACAGATGTTTGTTTTGAGTGTCTTGTTTAAAAAACACGAGATGTCGAAGATAATTTGGTCAGAATTAGATGTGCGAGTAGTTAATCTTTTACTTTTTTTTCAATGGTAGCAATTTTAATATAGGGATAGGGAGCTGACATAGGCATTCTGCTTGTTCCCCACGTTCCCATTCATTTAAAGTGAATAAAATATGTCTTAAAATATTTCCCTATCAAATAATATTAGGTATAAAATGTGTTCCGGAAGAACTTAAGTTTATGTAGTAAATTATGCCTTGCTATGTTAACACTATGTGAATGGTATTTATTTTCAACACAGGAACCCGTTTTCGCTGCCTTGGCCGTCAAAAGATTGCACCAGATTGTCATCGATTTGGCTGAGATAAAGGACTCAGAAATATTAAAGACATACGAGCAGATTTCAAAGTAAGATTATCTATTAGAAATAGTGTGACTGGATGACAGTGCCGTGACAGGTGACAGAGACCGCTCTTGTAATAGTCTCAACTAGAGTCTGAATGGTCGAATGGTTAGCGTGTGCGTGCTGTATCATAAGTCTGTCATTGAGTCAACTGGCGTAGTGTCCTTTCAGACTCTAGTTGTATCTGGCAACGAGTAGGGTCGCCTGTCCAATCTCGTGGGTTTTCTCCGGGTCCTCCGGTTTCCTCCCTTTGCTAAAGACCCTTACGTGCAAGCAGATTGTTAAAATAAAATTGAACCATATGTTAGTCCCGAAATGACCTAGTCGTGTCGAGTGGACATTAAAACTCATCTCTCTCTCTCTCTCTCTCTCCCTCTCTCTCCCCCTCTCTCTCAGCTTTCAATAGCTTGTCATGTCCAATTTAACTTTGGTCCACAATTACAAACTGTTGGTTTAAATAATGGTCAATCTTCAGTCGATGGAAATGGTGGTATTTTCAATATAATTATTAACCAGTTCAATTGTCTATCAATAATATAGCACTTGTGGAAAATAACAAATACTTACAAAAAGCGTGCACAGACCATATTTATTTTTTACGAGACCCCTGCTATGGTTTTCCGTTTTGTGAGACCATTTGCTATAGGCTCGATTTCCCCCAGCGTTTTATTGCAGTTTCGTAGTTCATTATCCCTTTGGGATTTGGTACATACATTATTTATGTCTTCTTTGAATATAAAACATCATTTGACGGATATCAATGCCAAGTAAAATAAGAGAGACAACTCTATATTATATGAATTAATGTCTCGAGACATATTGCATAAAATTTCCCCAAGTTGAAATCAAGAACTCATTTTATGTGTTCGCATTCCTGATCAACGTCATTTTTTATCTCTATTTCAGTAGAGAATCGTGTACTTTCGAACCATCAATTTACAGACTTTTAAATTTGTTTTAGTGAATTCACAGATTTAGCAGTAGGGGTCATTGATGCATGCTATGAAAATAAATCATCTAACTACATATTACGTAGACAGTTAAAATATTGGAAAGATGGTTCCGTTTTATCAATAGCTTCAGAAGTAGAGAACAAGGTATTTATATCAAGACCAGCATGTCAAGAATTGCTGGATTCCATATGGTGGGGAAATGATAAATTGGAAAATAACATACCAAGAACAAGAGCAATTAAACGACCGGTTAGTATTAAATGAAATGAAATAGGGTTCAACGTCTTACTGTTCTGTACCGATCACGCTAATGAATCTGATATATATACCATACAGTGGGTTTGGGGTAAAATCGTGCCCGGACAGCGGCACCACAGCCTACTCTAACTTCGAATCTAACGGTTAAAGATTCTTTTTCGTGCACTACAATATGCACACCTCGGATTTTCATCCCATTCGAACGATTATATGATGCCCCTTGTCAGGTTCTCCATTCTGAACTTTCGATGACCCCCAATTTAGAGAGCCAACATCTTACTCCCCGGTGTCTTCATTAAATTAAATCATTTAAATGGCTGGAAAGATTTCAAGGGTAAATTTCGAGTTCTTAATCTCCTTTTTGAAACACAGAAGAAATTTCCTGAACGAAAGGCTTTGAAAAACACAGAACACTATTACCAAGGGATTCTTTCAGGTTTCTCAGAGCAAGCGAAGTCGACTGAAACAGATTAGTACAGCTCCGGTGGCGAAATTCCTGTTTAATTCTGTGAGTTTATCTTAAACTTAAAAACAAGAGGCGAACTAATTATGTAAGGCACGAAACCTATAGGCAAAATGAGCTTTTGAATTGGGATATTAATCAGATGATATAACAGAAATAAAATATTGTTTAAACCAATTGGGTTAATCCGATGAGCTGTGTCGAATGATTAAAGGTTTATTTACTATTTTGTATTTGATTTTGTGCAATGTGTCGATACATGATCAATTTTATATCACCAATGGCTAGAGATTTGAATGGGAGATCATTTCGATTAATGTTGATCATACGAGAACCTATTTGATTTGGGAAAAGAAAAATTGAAAACGTTTTAACCATCGCGATGATTAGGTTTAATGTTTGGTTAATTTCTCGAGGACATTAATTTCGGGTCCTACTTATCAACGACAAAGACAAAAGTGTTTGTTGTCAATGGCGTGTAAAGTATTGCTAAAAGTGGCCAACACTTTATGTATGGTATTAATATATACATATGCATATTCTACACATCGTATGCAAAATTTAGATGATTTCATAAAAAGGAATTGAGTAAATTAATAACAGCCCCCTAGTCAGTGATTAGCTGACCGTTTTTGTCAATCTTTCAATTATCCATAATTTTGTAAATTTTTATCATTTGAAATCATTTATATTTGGATGTGATGTGTAAAATGTGCATGTATAACACTGCTTTCGTTGTAGATTACTTTTTGTAGTTCATTGGTCAATATCTAGATAAACAAAACGCCCTTGTTGGGGATTTGCAGGACCGCTAGTTTCTGATTCTAAAACTGATTATGTTTTTTTCCAGCTCTCGTATATCGTATTTCTGACGTTGTACAGTTACCACATGCTTGTTAGCTTTAATCCGCAGTTTAATGTTATTGGTGGCCTTCTCTGTTTCTGGGTTTTCACTTTGGTTTGTGAAGAAATTAGACAGGTACGTCATGAAGCTGTGCGTTGGTATACCGAATGACACAATCGTATAGAATACAAGTTACATTTACTTTTTTGGCGTGATAAAGACGAGAGAATCAGCGTCGAAACGTGATCGGAAAAGATAAAATAATAATATTAATACTAATAATGACTCTATTAAATGAGGTAAATTTTTCAGTTTGCAACAAACTAATCTTCCATAGTTTCCTCCTCCTAGATAACCAAATCATAACCGCTATATGTAAAAATATTGACTTGGTGCTAATTGTAAACACCTACATAATGTATGTTAGCTCATGGATACATTTCCACGTGTTTAATATAATTCGGAAATGAAATATGGTAAGTGTCATTTTTATCTAAAGGAGAAGGGGCATATCCCGGGTCGTATGATGGCAATATTGACCGGACAGTGGCGTTTCCGCTTACTCTTCATTGAATACGGACTGCCAAGGTTACACACGACCTTCGTTTTTCTTATCATCTGAACAGCTATACACAGTGTTCCTAATGAGTCCTGTCACCCTGTCACGGGGAAACAACGGTACATATGACCGTCGCTTTTTTCTCACCTAAACAACTATACAATGTTCCTACTAATAAATCTGGAGAAACTTTGTGGGATCGAACTCGGGCCATCCTAGTTATGAAACCAGCCACCGAGGCTCCAATTATATTTTTCAATTATCGTATATTGTTTTTTTTGTATTTATTTGTATACTGAGGATCACTGAAGTTCTATGTTTAGTTTTCTGTAAAATATTTTTTTTTTTCCGTAGCTCTCGATCATCAAATCAAATTCGACTGAGTCAATGCTCGGGAAATATATAGGCCAGTCATTGAATGTGTTAGACATATTAACAGTCAGTGTGTTTATAATTGGAATAATATTAAGATCTGTACCAAACGCTTCGTGCATCGAGGCAGCCAGAGTTGTATTTTGTCTTAATTTAATATTGTGTTTCGTCCGGTTACTGCGCATGTTTGTACCAAATGAGCAACTAGGACCTAAACTTGTTATGATAAATAGAATGGTAAGTTTGTTTCAAGCTCTGTTCAGGGAGTGGGTATCTGAATGGTTTAACGCCTGTGCTTTAGGTCATAAGTTCTGGCATTTAGTCATGTGACGTAGAGTAGAGTTGCCTGTTCAATGCCATGGGTTCCTCGGGGTCCTCCACCCCCCTCCAATGCTAAAGTCTTCAACGCGCAAACGAATTATTAAAATACAATGGAACCATGTGTTAGTTCCGATATGACTTAATTTGTTTCGAGTGGGTATTACCCCCTCTCTCTCTCTCTCTTTAATCAATGTTCTAGCCGTCTATAAAACACCATCACCCTAGAAATAAAAATCCAACATACTAGAGATAACGGAACAGTCATGTCGAAATTGTAATAGATTAGTAACCTTATTGGAATACATATGTCTGCATTATATTATGTTCAAAAGGTGTAGTTTTATATGTGGTCCTATCCCCCCCCACCCCCCCACTCCCCCCCCCCAAAAAAACCCAACAAACAAACAGAAACCCGTTGTTGTTTAATTTAGATCTGGCGAGATTTGTTTCCCTAATTGGCCATCCCCATAACTCATAAGAAAGCCGTGTGTTATTGTTTATTTTAGATGTGGCAAAATTTGTTTCCCTTATTCGCCATCGTCATAACTCATAACAAAACCATATGTGCCATTGTTTATTTTAGATCTGGCGAGATTTGTTGCCTTTCTTGGCCATCTTCGTGGTGTTTATCGTAGCTTATGCTATTGCATCAGAAGCTATATTATATCCAAACACAGAATTAACATGGAAACTGGTTTATCAACTACCTCGAAAAGCATACTGGCAAATTTACGGCGAACTGTTCTTGGAAAATATTGAAGGTGAATGTCACGTATGTGTATTGATAATAAACTTATCTGATTACACTGTTAGATCTGATTTCGAATCAGGCTTTTAGTATGATTTATTCTTCGCGAAACTAAATTTCATTAGGATACAGCCATATTATCCTTGTTTTGAATCCTCTTCATAATTATGTTTCTGAAATTGTGGATGATTAAGCGATCGTATGTAAAAACGTTCCTTGCTTAATTTCTACCAGAAAGATGGAATTTAAAATAATCTTCAGAGAATTCACATAAACAGTAACACATTCGTCCAGAAGTTATTAAATCACCCGAAATTAAGACCTATTAAAACCTATCTCTTTGAGAAATGCTGTATGATTAATAAAAACATTTAAAGCTGAACTCCTGTTACAAAACTACAGAAATATTTAAATAGAAATAACCAGCTGTAAACACTTTGCTTGACACGGCATATACATGTACATGTACTGGATTTGGGCGTAGACTACCTGTGTTTTTGTTACTCCGAAGCGATCACCGTGTTTGTTCGAGCAATTGGAAACAGGTATGGCGGTTGTTGAGGGCGTTAACTATTTTTTATTTAATTATTTCTGTAGTTGTGTAATCGGAGTCCAGCTTTAACTGTGTGCGCTTTGGTATACACATTATTGTTATTATTACGGATGGCGTACTGGGTGTTGTCCTATTTGGTAGAACAGGGACAAAGGACTAGTCCCTAATATTCCAGATGGTGTTTATTCACATTCTGCACACATGGAACTATATGTACTTCGACACCAGATCTCTGTCTTGAATGGCCGCCATATTCAAGAATGTGTATACTTTTTTTGTTATGTGGTTCTAACCCGTTTTCATTCTTCATTCACCTATCGACTAACTAAACATTTTCAATAAATACAACGCAAGTATACATTTGTTTACTAACATCGTCTAGCTGTGCAGAAATTAAAATGCTGGCCAATCTGTTTCGTGTCTGTTCTCGAGCGGAGCTAATTGCAAACAGAGGGCGTAAGTCTTAGGGCGTAATCATCATTGAAGTTGTTGGCGCGCTTGAGCAACTAGTTTGTTGGATATTAAGCTCTTTATTTATCATTAAACCTGATTGGCAGATTACACTATTTCGCCTATACAGTTTTTTAGGACTTCGAATCTGTCTAATGCTTTGGATTGTTCGTACTTGGTTTTATTTTATTTGAATGCCATTGACTGTTTTTGTACAGGTGATATTGATTGTACGAACGATCCATCCTTATACGAGGACTACAATCAACTACGATGTCCATCTGAAGTGGGTAAATACATCGCTGCTATTCTACTTGGTATATATGTACTGTTTACTAATGTTCTATTGTTGAATTTACTGATCGCCATGTTCAGGTAAATAACTATAGTGTATACATGTACTTACTTTCGATAATATAATAAAACGGTTAGCTTGGTTAATGGAATGCGGGGGAGATGGTGGTGGGGTGGTGAGGGTCACATTTCAGGGGAATATCCAATCCAAGAGTAAAATTAATTTGTTTGACTTGGATATTATCGCTTATCACGCGATTGAACACATTGTCCAATAGTCACACTTATTGTCTTACTGAAATGAAATAAAATAAAATGGGGTTTCACGGGGATACGCCATACAGTGTGCTATGATAGAAATATTGCCCGGGTAGCGGCGCTACGGTCTACTCTTATATCGACTTCCAACTGCCAGGGGATCTTTTACGTGTACGCAAATGTGTACACGGGTTCTCGGTTTTTTGTCCCATCCGAACGATTAGACAGCTGTCCTTGTCAGGCCCTCCGTCCTTATTGTCTTACTGAAGCCTATGTTTGGTGCTTGGGACCAAACCATTGTATGCCATTGAACATGGTTAATACAACGTTAATCTCTTTGAAATGTATTGCACACCCACGCAGATCCGAAGTAGGGGATACTCCAATTGACATGCATTGAAATTAAATGAAATTGGTGTTATTGGCCTATTATTTTCTGCATGTAAACGGCATATATACAAGCCATGCAGTTTCTTAGGGCGGATATTTTTGTCTGGGCAGCGACTTTTACGCACACACCAACGAATACTTTGCTGGGCATGGTTCATTTTTCCTATCGCAACGACTACACATTTGTTCATTGGCAGGCCCTCGCTAACGCATTAAATACTGATTCGGCGAAAGTCTGGAAATTCCTATGAATATAAATTAAATACTAATTCACACCATCAGTCTTTTCTGTATCTTAACAGTTATACATTCTCGAGTATACAAGACCAATCTCATCTGTACTGGTGTTTGAATTATCTCCACTTGGTTCAAGAATATTATGCACGCCCTGTTCTTCCACCGCCGCTGATATTTTGTGAACATCTGTATAGACTGTATAAATATTGTAGAGGTCGATGTGGCAATTTAAACAAAGTTGAAGACGGTTTAAATCCAGAATCATACAACTCTTGTTCAAATTTTGGTATGTTATTTTAAAATGTATAATGGTGAATGTGTCGGGTTAAGAGCATACATGTTTCGTAGAAGCCGATTAAGGTAACATGACCTTGATATTCGTGGAAGAAACAAGTTATCTTTCTTAAGCTGATTAAAGGCGTTATGTTAATAGAAAGTTTATGGATTTAAATCTAACAATGATTCCTGTCGGTGGATTTGTCGATAAATGAAATTAAAAACTTTTGAATGTTTGCCATCTTGACCCACCTAAATTAGGTGAATTATATTTCGATCGTCAACTGGCCAGTATAATTTACATAGTCCTAACGTGGGTAATACCACTTCTTATGTATGGCAATACTTGCGTATGGTCTGAAAGTCATTATTTGACACGTATGAAAGACCGTGACTGTTATCTGCATCGCACCCAACCCAGAGACAAATTTTATAACGTTTACCATATACCTACATCAGTTGTCTAAAACTCTGGTAATCCGACATGTTTCTTGCAATTTGATCATTGGTTCTGTGCCTTTCAATCTAGCGGGAATATAATGGTAAAACTTAGTACATAGTACAATTAATTTTCTAACAGTTCTGTTCGTATTTCAGATGTTAATTTGGACTATAAAACACATCTATACTATGACAATGTTGAACGACGAGAGGCTAAAGCTTGTTTACAGAAAAGACAAGAAGAATCATTCGATAATTCTAAACACGTTTTTCAAAGGTATGTCAAGAGCCACTCAAACCTTTTCTTTTGGCCCAGGGATCAATAGCAATGAAATTATACTGAAAATATATTCAAATTAATATTGGCACTTTATGAAATTTAATAATATTTTACGTCTACGTCTTGGCGAGGTTAATCTGCTTTCGAAATTAAAAGGGTTTAAACGGGTAACATATAAAATATATATAAAATGAAAGGAAAATGGGGTTTCACGTCCTTCTCTTCTGCTCCGACTGAGAGAATGAATAATATATGAAGTAGTATGTATAGTACAGGAAGTTAGCGGGTTGTATCTTTTAACTGCTTGAATATGACAGTGTGTCGGTTCAAAATGCGACCCAGAGAAAAAAGTAGAAAATCACTGAATTTCTACCGTCTACTACTTTTAACTTTGGAATTTCTGCTTTCTTTAATTCCGAAGGTTTTTAATGCACTTTTAACTTAAGATAGCAATTTGGAACCGATATCCCGCCATATTTGGAATTGGGTTTAAATTCCTCTCCAACACAGTACTGTGTTTTTTTTAAAGACTAACATGTGGTCATTGTTATTTCTATGGTTACTTCATGATGCCCCGTTGGTGAAATCTGCTTACCCTTCCTCATTTTCCAATTACCAAGGGTTCTCTTACGTACACGCTAATGTGTACACGGGTCGATCCCAGCATTTTGTTCCACCCGAACGACTAGACACATTTTTCTTGTCAGCCTGGCAGATATCAATAGTGACAATTGAAAACTTGGATTAAAACCTCTGAAGGTTCTTCTCGCCCAGCGCCAGGATTTCAACCCTTGGCGATATAAAAGAGAGGATGTAATTGGTATTTGTAAGCCTTGGAATAGAATTAATTATCCGAGTTACAATATATGTCTATATATATGTGAATTAATTATTTTTTTCAAGATTGCAGACAGATATAGAAGCGTTTATAAATACACCCAAGTCTGAGAAACAGTCATTAAATAAAGATGATTTCAGAACAGAAATAAAAAAGCTGAGACAGTCATTCAAAAAAGAGGTAGGTTCACATTATAACAGCCGTGGGAACTCAGTGAGTAAGGCGCTGGCACACTAACCCGGGGTTCCCAGTGCTGTCTGAGAAACTTCCTCGGAAATTTTATCATCGTTTCGGTTTATCAATGTTAGAAGGTACAGGGAATGGGAGAGACAAGTCGTTTGGATGGATGAAGAATAGGCTCAGGAAAAATCTCCCTGATAGCATGCGTACGTAGGACGTTTAACCCCTTTTCGACAAGCCTTTTGAAAGCACTGACCTCAGGTAGATGTTTGTAAATACTGACCCTAGGTTTCTGTTTGTAAATACCGTCAATTTGTTATTTCTTTAATGTTTATAGACGTGTACACATATATTCTAGACATGTAAATTTAATGAATATATTTACAGATGCACAAAGTTCAGAAAAAGCTAACCAAAACAGTGGATGATAAGGTAAGCAGAATTTATACCGCTAGAGTATTATTTATTTTGATTCTTTAAGCAGGATACCTATATTAACTATATTAACGGCCTTTCATCTTTTTTATTAGGCCCTGCTCTATACATGTACGGATTCACGGTCTATTACTATATACATGAACGGATTCATGGTTTATTACTATATAAATGAACGTATTCATGGTTTATTACTATACACATGAACGAATCTGGGATTTATACGAATTCATGAAATATTACTATGTGTACGAATTCATGATTTATTACTCTGTGTATCGAATTCATGATTTCTTACTATGTGTATGAATTTATGGTTTATTACTATATGTACGAATTCATGGTTTATTACTTTGCACGATTTATTACTATGTGTACGAATTCATGGTTTATTACTATGCGTACGGAATTCATGGTTTATTACTGTGTACGAATTCATGGTTTATTACTATGCACGATTTATTACTATGTGTACGAATTCATGGTTTATTACTATGCGTACCCAAATCATGGTTTATTACATATGCACGAATTCATGAATACGATTTATTACAATGTGTACGAATTCATGGTTTATTACTATTTATAAGAGTACGAATTCATGGTTTATTACTTTATACATGTACGAACTACAAATTCATGGTTTATTATTATGTGTACGAATTCTGGGGTTTAGTAGTAATTCCTCTATTTATTGGGACGTTCAATCCGATTTCAATTCATCTCGGTTTTATTGTGTTTTGTGTTTAAAATTGTAGATTAACGAGGCGTTGGAAGAGCTGATGAACTCACCAAGGAAAACATAAAAGACTAGATGGCAGTAATCGGAATTCAGATCAGTCGTCAGATTATAATTTTATCATTGAACATTTACAGCGAGGCCTTTAGAATATGTCAAATTGTTTTTTGTTAATTTCCAATTTTATGTAATTCAAATGTTTTCTTCAACACATGTTATAAGTAATTCAAATTTCATGTACCATATTTCACATATTTAACGCATTTTACACATCTCGAGTAAAATGTGTCATGTTTGCCGTGATAAATACCTAAATACAAGCATTTTATTTGTCACTAGGCAGTTTAAGATTATTATTGATATGAGATGATAGTCATTAGGCATCATTGCAGTGCTCCAATCCAGCTTAACTAAAGATTATTTTCTATAATCCGTATAAGTATCATAACTTCCACAATAAAATTTATATTGGAGTCTGCAGCAGTTTGGCTAATTGGAAATGCAGTGTTTGCAGGCCCATGGAACAGAGCTGTAACCATGTTTACAAAACAGCACCTAACTTCAATGAGTCACTATTTTGCTGTTACTATTTTTTTTTTGATTTAGTATTATACAAATGTTGCTAGAATAAATGTGATGCTATGAAGATAAGAATTTTGCAACCGAACTTATAAAGCCATATAGCAGGCAGGCCACCGTTACATTTCACAATCTGTCTATTTATGGCAATTCTTGCCCCCCCCCCCTTTTGCATGGCCATATGGTTGATTTATTGTTCTAGAATGGACGGTTTTAATAAATATTCATGATTTGGAGGCGGAAGAATAACAGAGTTGAGGGGTTGGTTACGTTTACACTTACGGCGGGTAGTTGTTACATGTGTTACCTGTTTAGTATCTCAAAATATTATTGGTCACTACATACAGAATCTGGAGTTAAGACAACTAAAAATTGAGGGAAAATGCTGAAGATCAGAATTAATATAGATATCAAAGAGGAAGTAAATAGTGGTCTGCATCCATTTCGTTGTAAGGGTTACATCCCTTGCATGGTATCTCAATATAAAACGTTTTCGCGATGGAGATGGTTTTAACGTAATACTGATTAGCTCAGGCTTGGCTAATGAAGACGGGCATACGCTGTACAGTGTGCTATGAAGGAACTGTTGCCCGGATAGCGATATCGTTTACGTGCACGCCAGTGTGTACATGGGACCTCGGTTTTTCGTACCTCTCAAACGACTAGACCGTCAGGCCAGAGAGAGAGAGAGAGAGAGAGAGAGAGAGAGAGTGGAGGGGGGAGAGGGGAGAGAGAGAGAGTTATTTCGAGATTAAAATATATGGTCATATCTTTTTTTCAACAACTTTAATGACCACTCAACAGAAATAGGTTATTATTATTAAGTGCAAGAAAATTAGAAAAGCGACCATACTATATTTCTCAGACTTGGGTAGATGTCTGGCCTAATGATCTATTGTGCGTACGGTCATCTTCCGCCCCCAAAATTAATATACATTGAGTTGCATTGTGGCAAGAATGATAAATTTCAGTCAAATTGTCTGCACATAATTTTTTATTACAGTCAAAAATATTTTCGTTATATTGAAAACAACGCGAGAATTTGAGGAATGGTCTAGATTTCTTTTCAACATAACATCTCGTATTGCAAGCTATATTTATAATACAACAGTTATAGACCTAACGTTTATTTCCAGTGGAATGAATGAGATTTTACCCAGGGCTATGCCGTACAGAGTGATGTAGTGGAAATATTACCACGTGCAACATTACCCGACTTACGAAGATGCAAAGACACTTGAAGGGATTAAAATTTCTTAAACTATCTTGTCTAGTATACTATAATAGTGACAAAGTATATAGAGCGCCCCTTTGTTTTAATCCGGTGAAGAATTTTCGTCCTCGGTCATTTTACAATATTCACTACCAGTGACACCCTACACCCCTTTTATTGCCAAAGAATCTTCATTTAATCTTTATGCAGCTCCCGATAAAACTGAGTTAGTCGTTTAAAAGCTACATCAATTTAAAAAAAAAGCTTGAAGCGCTATCGCTTTGTAAATACCAACTTCCTTGGACTCCGGGTGTGACCCGAATGCTGGGTTAAGGGAATTTCCTTTTGTTTGATTACCCAGTCCCGGCAAAATCTGGCACAACGGGTACTTTAACGAAGGTACTGTTTGATTTAGACTGTCACCAATGAAAACTATATTTCATTAACCAGTCAGAAATAAGAGCTTCCCCAAACATCATATCTCCCGGTCGAACGAATTTAGCATTCAGAAATTTACGTCGTTTGTATATAATAACGCTATGAAATAGTCAATTTAGTGACATTGGGGGTTGCATAAGAATTAAATAAAGTCTAGTCTGCAACAAAACGGGTGGAGGTTTTTGCATGTAGCGTGAGTTAATATCTAGGACGGAATATAAATTGTCACTAGTGAAGTATGCTAGACAAGAGAATGTAATCAGTTTTATTCATTGCAAGTGCCTGTGCGAAGATGGTATCAATCTGATTATTTCAAATCTATTAGACTTTGTGCAGTCCGACTCATTTTGCCAAAACAGGTCACAAAACTTGTGTGTCTGCTAATCCCGATTATCCAACTAACGAAGATTACGTGAATCTAATAATATCAAATCTTGTCTGCTGGTAACCTTCTCACTGCATACAATTTAAACTCGATACTATGCAATTCTATGCATTTAACCCTGCCTAATAAGACGATATGTTAGACTAGAAAACAGTAATACCAAGATTTACTTGTCGACGGGTGTCTGTTCTCTTGCCTAACAATTCCTTTTTTTAAATGTCATTGGTGTACCGTTTCCTTCTTCTGGCATGCTCTCTTTTCTGATAAGACATGTTCAACGTAACAATTCACTTAACACAGTAAATCAACTGCCATTATCAACCGTGTCTTTAAAAAGATAAATGCAAAGCATAAACCTGTTTAAGACGGTCGCCTGAATCACCAGGTCAATGTGCGGTATTCTTCACAATTATATTAAATAATGTTTGGCTTTGAGAAATTTTTGTGAGCCGTAGACGTTGGCTCGCTAACCTGGCATTTTCGGCGTGGCTTGCAGGACGGAGAACAAACGAATAATCGTTCGGGTGGGACGAAAAAGTTAAAAAATGTTTGTAGAAATGGTATAAATTTTCCAGTGCTATTGCCACGGTAAAAGGCGACAGTCTCCGTGAGACATATTCGATCATGTTAATTATGTACAAAATATTCCGCTCATATCGCACTGCATGGCGCATGTCCGTCTTCATTACGCTTCTGGCATGGTTGCGGGTAATCGCAGCCCGAATGTGAATGGGGTATTACGGTGCCGTATATTCTACGATATGTAACACACAAATCGGTATAAAAACATTCTCTTTAGTGTTGTACTTCAACAAAATATGATAATGAAGTTATGGAAAATAAAACGATAAGAGAAAGTTGTTGAGTTATTTGGTAAGCAAACAATACACCCACTGAACAATCCACCCACCCACGCCTTCTTTACTATTAATTAATATTATATATTGAACCTGATCGTAAATCGTTGACAGAAGTGACACGAACATGTTATTTTCTGTTCTAACGAGTCTGTTTCACCAACACGAAATTAAATGTCTATGTTTGCACGGCCAGTTGAACAAATATAACACCAATCACTGTCAAGGATATATGAAAAAAAAGGTTTAGGGTTTTACTTCTCTGTAGCAATAGAACTGAGGAATACGGGCATGTAATGTTTTTTGTGTGAACATTTTGCTCGGATAGCCGAGTATAGGTCCACTCATATATCAATTTTCACCTGCTGGGGGTGGGGCTTTAACGTGTTACCAATGGTATACACGTGACCTCGCTCTCGGTATCATCCGAATGACTAGTAGACACTGACATGGGGAAACATCCTGGAAAATCCCAATGAAATTTCTCGACCCTTGTGAGTAAACAAGCGCCACCGTGCCGCTCGTAGTAATGCCGTGTAACTGCTAAACAGTACAATTATTCTACGTGCACGCCTCGGGTTTTACGTAACACCCGAACAACAAGACGACGTTTCTTGTTAGAGTCGTCTTCGTGCACCACGACGAGGGAGAACAGGCTGGAAATTCATGAGAAACTTCCTCGACCAGAAATAAAAGTTATTAACAGTGATATAGTAGGTTGTACAAAGAGTAAGTATACCTACATCGTGCACGACACTTGTCGCTTACAGGTAGCAGCGAGAGAGAGAAATAGGGTTTAACGTCTACTCGACACAAACTAGATTTTTTCGGACAAACGCATGGTTCAATTTTGTTTCAACAATTCGCTTGCAAATAGGGGTTTCTAGTAGTGTGAGGAAACCGGAATGCCCGGAAAAAACTCACGAGGTTGGACATTCGACTCATTGACAAACCCCATGATAAAGCGCGCATGTGCTAACCATTTGGCCCATAGTCCCTGCCCCCACTCCATCCCGTGAAGCAGAGGTTTCAGCAGCTGATTCATTGGTAAAGGAATTCTGTCATTAAAAGCATTACGAAAATGTGTTAAAAAGCGTGTGTAAAGAGGAAAACATATTGTTATAGTATATTAAGGAGAATCTTTCATGCTAAACTGATTACATAGCTAAACATAGCACCAGTATATATATAGATAATATAGACATGCTATATAAGCTTGCATACATAAACAAAGAGGAAAACAAATAACAAAAAAAACTCATCAGACCAGTCGCTAGTAATTCTATACCTTCTTGCTGCTGTTGGCAAGGAAAACTGTACGAGAGAGCAATAAAATATATCATCACATACACCCTCGTTTATTGTACTGGCAACAAAAATGTCTAAATGCTCGGGTTTTTTATAGGTCAAATTCATCAGCTGATTGGCGGTGAAACTCTGGTTTGTAAATACTTTTGTTTCGGTGAAGGAATTTGTTAAACGTTTTACATTGGCGTTTCTAATAATAAGACAATATTCCTCATATATACAGTTTTAAGCGAGACGCTTTTTTCATTTTTCTCGGGGAAAACTCAGTAAATATTCATCGAAGGTATAAACAATGCACCCTTTCCACATACTTCTCAAAGGACAAGCATTCTTCAAAGGCCGTGATACCTTCTTTTTTCGCAAAAGTTTTATAATAACCCAGAGTTGAAACGCTTGGTGCTAGCGTTAGATTAATATCAGCCCAACGAATATTTTGATTATATTCTATCTGAGTTAGGAAAATAGAGTAATAATTAAGTAAATTACCCCACTCCCCCAACAAAAACACTACTTTAAAAACAAAACAAAAAAAAAGCAAAGGGACCTGGAATCCATGTTAACAGCTCTTGCTATCAGAACTCTCGGTACCACTTTTATGGGGTTTAGCGAAGTAGTTTTTTCCACCATCTGGGCTAATGAAGACGAGTATTTGCTTTGTAGTGTGCTTCGAGGACAATTTGTCAGAATAGCGACGTTTCCGCCTCTTCTTGTAAGGGTTTTCCTACATTCACGCAAATGTATACAACACCGGATTCGAAAGAAATATGCATTGAAAATACAGATATAGTTTGAAAGTTATGAAACAATTGTTATAGTAATTAAGGAAATATAAATATTCATTTGTTTCTTTTGATGATACATTAATAAAGTTTCACATAGATGAGATGTACCCGAGACGCTTAGGGATGGTATAGGTCGGACACCGTTTGAAACAACTGTGACCAATTATTTAGCGGCCACATTTGTTTTAACTCTCGTTCAAGTCACTTGCCACATTCGCTGATATTATAAAATACTTCAATGATCAAGGCATATATGCTGAAGAGTATGCGTCCCTAGCGGATGTAAGATATTATTAAAATTAAAATAAGTGTTTGTCCAGATAGAAATGGTCATGCTTACTCGATTCTTGGCCCCCAAGAGGACGAGGGCACAAAGTTTATTTCCATAGACAGTGTTTAAAATCGCATACAACAAAGTATAATTATACGAACTCAATCTTAATTTGTATTTTGAAAACATAACCTCTAATAATATTAAAAATGGCGAATTTTGACTATTAGTCTCGGTCAACCAGAAACCCGTAATCTTCATCGTAGCAAAGCAGAATTCTTAATGATAGACACTATAAGGATTTCCTAGTTAGTTAGCCATTTTGTACTCGCTAGACCAACATGGCTCCGATTGCTTAACCATAGTGCGGGTTAACTATTGGTTCTATTGTTGTACAAACAAGTACGCCAATACTCTGAGTGGTTGGACCAAGTTTAAATCAGATAATACATAGTAAACAAAACAATCGTGGTCGCATTCCGGTCTACAAGCCATGCCAAGTTCCACTGCATGTTAATTTTCGCCCATTAATAACCCCTACATGTGTTCATGTCAAGGCGCATGAATAAAGGTACATCGTTGTTGATTTATGTTACATACATATATAAATATAAGTAAGCGATAAACAGTCTAGCCTCCCCCTGCTTCTACACTGATCTACATGACTGATACAAGCAAATTTATTACATGTATGTAATTGTTCGCAGACGAGTCAGCGCATGTTTATTTTTCCTTTATATTTTTTCATTAGAGTTATCCTCTCCTGTATTACACGATCTTAGCTCTATAAACAATATACATCTAGATAATGATTTAAACACAAATTTATTCAACAGGGTGCGTGACTCATTAATTCTTTACGCCACGACATTTCTTTAGAACGTGCAGTTTTGAGATTCTTTTGTTATTTTACGGGCTAACTGTCGCCCGAATCTTAATAATCATTAACGTTAACTGTTTCTGGCATGGCATCATTCCAATGCCTGGACCGCTTTACCGCACATATTACGCAATGGCTGTGGAACGGATGTCATTCGGAGTTCCCCGATTTGGCGTTCCCCGACCATTTTCTACAAGTCAGTAGTTATCTATGGGTTGTATCGTTAATAGGTTCTATGGTTGTGGATATGTGTTGACGACATGTGGTTGTCGATAGGTGTTGTCATTCTTTACCCTACATCGTGCGCAGTGGCAGTGGAATTCATCCGCAGTTCCCAGCGTGGCGTTCGCAGATCTGTGGCTGTCGATAGGTGTGGTCGACATGTGGTTGTCGATGAAACTTGTCGTTGATTGGCTCTATGGTTATCAATGGATAATATTGTTGATTAGTTCTATGGTTGTGGATGGTTTCTATGGTCGCCATTGAATGTTGTCGCTGATTGGTTCGGTTGGATGGTATCGTCGATTAATGGCATTGGTACAACTTCTGTTTGCTGAACGAACCGCGAAAGACTTCTATGTATCATGGTGTAATCCATTTATTGCCCAGTGCGTAGTCAGCAGTCACCCTTCATATAACATCTCGACATTGGATTTATCATTCGTGGCACTTTATCGCATCGCGGGCGTTATCAATAGCAATGAATGAAATGAAATTGGGTTTAACTCTCTATTGTTTCGGTCGTATCGGACTAATGAAACCAGACATACTCACGCAATGAGCGATGTGTGAATTTAATTCCGACTGTCAAGGGATTGTGTTACGTACAAACTAAGGTATACACACATGTCCTCGAAATTTCGTCCCAATATGGAAATCTATCAAAGGGTTACCATGCTGGCAAATTTGAAGGAAATTTCTCGGCCAACATAGGGTTCGAATAGGAAAAACGACCAAATTAAAACAGTATTCTCTTTATAATTTGAAAAATAAATAATTTTACTGGAGTTGGTAATATTAGAAATAATGCTTTGCATGGACTTTTATAAACGGGAGGGTAGGTGATGGCCGAATGGTTAGCGAGTGAGCGCTGGCTCGTAAGGTCTGGGATTGAGTCAATTGACGTGGTCTCGATTTCCCGGTTGTACGTGACAAGGAGCAGGGTCACCTGTCCAATATCGTGGGTTTTATCCGGTTTCTTCCCACTACTAAAGAACCCTTCGCACAAGCGGATTATTGAAATAAAATTGAACCATATTATGTTAGTCCGGAAATGACCTAGTTTGTGTCGAATGGACGTTAAACCCGATGATAAGCTTCGTTTAATCAGACTAAACCTATTCCCGTGATCCATTCAGAAAGTCTGAAAAAGTATTGCGGTACAAAAAATTTAAAAGAAATATTGATATTTTAAATTGCGCTGTCTATACAAACAAAAACTGTTATTGTTCTTAATTTTCCATCCATGGGGCCACTGGGACTTTAATTAGCAATTAGCATACACATTCATATTAAGATACAATAATAAGAGCTTGTCAAGTAAAATTATATGAATAACAAATTACGCAATTTTGAAGACATGCAGATCTCTAGGGACACCGTGTAGTCAAAAACCTATTCAACAGAAAAGTGCGCGATTGCCTTTGGAAGAACTTTTAGACTATATGGCCACAGATCACTAATGGTTTGCCCATTGACTTTTGTGTTTATTCTCGTCTCGTAGATCGACTCTAACTTTTTCCCAAATTTTGGTTGGGTAGAACGCTTTCTGCCAAAGATGAAGCAACATGTGACAAACTCTTGACCAAAAGCACGTGTGAGGTTTCTTAGATACACAAGCTAAAAGTAGAGACAAATAAACATGCAATTTTCGGCCCTACATTTTAATCTAACCAACCTCTTAAAATCATGAATTTTCAAGACCCTTTTCTGTGATTCTACACCAAAAAGTCTACAAAAATCGTCATGCATAAGGAAAAAGGCAAAGGGAGAGAAGGACTAAAAATAACTTTGGCCCTTGTTTCGGCGTAGGAATATTTGGGGAGCTGTGTCCATTTACTGTAGTTTAGCAGTCAATTATTCCTCGACTTAATGTAGTTTAGCAGTCAATTATTCCTCGACTTTTCGTACCACCGAACGACTAAACGTTATCACTTCTCAGGCCCTCAGTCCTGCATCACTATCAAGGAGAAACCACGCCGGAACATTTCCGATGAACTTTCTCGGCTAACACAGAAATCGAACACATCACTTCCAGGTTAGCAAGCAAACGTCTTACTAATTCAGCCACCGCGGCTCCCAGCCTTTTAAAGTACTTCACAGTGGAAATATTACATAATGAGTGACTCGCTCATATTTCACATAAAAACAGCATATCTCTAGAATAGATTTGCGACAACACTTCCGTTCTAGTATTCCATAAAGAAGAAACCACCGCCTACATACTTTCTACAGTATCTCAAGCTGTTCGGAGGCGTGTACAATTCAATATGCTATTGACCTTAATATCACTTCAAGTGTCAATATCTACATAGAAAGACGATAAAGATAAGCATCCAATCATACCGGTAACCTAATTTCAGAGATGAAGACTATTTCCACGTGCGCTCCTCATCAATATCATGAATAATAGAACGATTTTGTAGCCAGAATAACGCCAAGTGTAAGTAAATTTGGGGAAGTGTTAAATGAATATTGTAAAAGATGGTCTGATAGAAACGCGTTATTCACGCAAACGCCCGTGGCAATCCTCGAGCAATTAGTAGACCATAGAAAGCTTTGTACATTAAGACTAATCGTCAATTATCATTGATTATTCATATACATTGATTGATAATATAATGCGTCAACATCGTGTGGAAGAGTTCTATTGACTAACGCTACTTTCTTATCCTGTACACCACCAATCCCTGTTCTGTGGAAGCCTATCACTACCATTCGTGATATCTACTTTTGGCTACTTCAGAAGGCGAAAGTCGAAGAGTAGAAATTACATGTTGAAAGTCGACATCACGCTCATAAAAAAAGCCAAAACGCAAGTCGCAAAGTAGAAGGCACGACAAAACGGAAGGGGTGGGGGTATTTCTTGATTACTTATTTTCAATTGATTTTGGCTTGTGTAGCGTGCTGTCGCCTCACATTTTATCGTAACTTCTACTATTCGACTTTCGCGTTCTGAGTAGAGTGTGTGAAATAGCTTTATTTAACGTCCGCTTCCACCGAGGTGATATCGCAGACAACTTTCTGAGTAGAAATTACGAATGATAGTTATAGGCTTCCATACTTTTCCCATGCTGCCTGGATATTTTGAGGCAGAGTATGGAAGCAAGAAGTTGAAACTGTTTAGTAATTTTTACTTTAATTCCCGTTCTATGATAGAATTTTAAAATTTGAAATTAATTCCCCCTTTATGATTTAATTAAAAAATTGAGATTATTTATTAATGCGGCTTTTGTGATAAAAAATATGAGACTATTTTTTGATTCCCTTTAAAAAATTTGAGACTAATTAATATTTCAATTTTTATGATACAATTTAGAATTTGTATTGCTTATAGTCATTGTTTTATTAATATCATATGTATGTAAGTCATTTAACAAAAGGATATGAGTAACACTGCACAGAATCATTAATTATAAACTAAAATGGGCGCCATTGGAGAAAGTCTTTGGTTTCAGTATTTAAAATGGCGTCTACTATAGAAATATATATCATAATAAGCAATGTTCTTGCACCTAAAAATTTGCACAACAGATATGACTTTACCCATATCTTGAAATAATACTAAAACTCAGCATTAAGCAACACAAAAAGTGCTTTTTAAATTGACCAAACTGCTCCTTAAATATAGATTCCAGATTTAGAAATTGTTTAACAATAATGTCCTATCTTCTAATAAGTCAGGACAAAAACCAATTCAGATAACATTATCGACCTAATGCGCTTGAAATTCAAAACATCTCGAATCTAGGTTAAACATACATAATACATATTTTTAATCGATGCCTTTTCATCTATATATAAAAAAGATAAATAAAATCTGACAGTTTTCTCCATGAAAATCGATAGTTGCTCTTTTAAAGGTGTTATAGAAGTCGTTCATATAATCTAAGTACTTTTCGCTAATCCACCTCCGGATTCATTTACTTGATTGGATATATGTTTTCGTTGTTTGTTGCTTGCGAGGTTTGTTTACACGTAGTTCCGTCCTCCTGCACTTACAATTATTCTTTAACACACGCATTTGATATGTACATCGAAACATTAAAGTTGTTAGTTTGTAGCGCCTGTCATCTAAAAGCAAAAAACAACTTTACTCTTCAAGATAGTCGACAAACTCAAATATTTTTGAAATGATAAAGCCGTTGTCATATAGATTAAAGAAACTATAAATCGCTAATTTTTGGAACATAGAAACTGACACAAATGCGTCGCAACGCACTTAATAATGTAATATAAATGTATATAAACTGATTTAAATTCAATCGTGTCAGGTTTTGCTCTAATTTTAGTTCCGTTATGTTCGGCGAACTACGCAAGAAGTCTCAATCGAATGGCGATCTCTAGCGTCTGGTGTTTCCCGTCTACAAGGGTGGTAATTATTGAGCAAACTCTCCAAGAATATTGATGTTACTGACATGACTTGTGGAATATCCTCGAGTCCCTTGTTACAAACGCATTCTGGTACACTATTCGTGTAAAAAATGGTAAAATGTCTGAAATATTCTATATCAGAAGCGGATCTTTTACCGGCAAAATCACAACCTCAATGTTGATTTAAATTGACAAATAATTCGTGTTTTCAATGACTATGGATGATTTTGAGTTAAAGACTTAGCTACTTTAAATATAATGGGTAATGTAAGTCGAGAAACCACACCTTGAAGTCTTTTAGTATAATCAATATACATGTATTGTGAGTTGAACGAGTCGGTTTGTTAGTTTTTTTATTTTCTGTTTCATTCATCCATCTCCTTTGTTTAGTTTAACTCAATGGAATAAACCATAAACGGTCGCAGGAACTCTGTAAATAGACACGTTTGTATACGTCAAACAAAAGAAACTTGATGAATTAATGGATGAAGACCGGTGAAAAATTTTAAAAATGCTCTTTGAACGTGAAACAACAGATTTATGTTAGCGTTTGTCATTGTGTTGTATTCTCGATGGCTTTGCTTCGCTCGCTCAGTCTTGCCAGATTCCGTTCACGCTATTTAAAAGCTCGCCCAGTTGATTAAGCCATATCCTTTATTAATAAAAAAAGATGATATGAAGTGTAAAATAATTTGATGAGATACCAAATTGCTTTAGGATTATTTTAATAAAGCCGGATTACTTGCTGTGTGGGATTTAATTAAAGTTAGAGAATGCGTCGGAATTTTTTTTCAGGGGCGTAGAATTATAGGACAAATCTCTAACCATTTTTGTTTTGATCTCTTGTTCCAGGAAATGCGGATTACTAGTTTAATATTACCGATACGGCTTCATTAATCCCCTACTAAACCCTGATTATCGTATTATATAAAATGTGTGTTTAATCAGCATTATACGTATAGTAGGAGTACTAATCTGATTATTCGCTGAATAGCTGTAAAATTGTTTATGGTCTAAAATTGTTAATGGTCTAAAATACATGGAAAACATCTTATATTTATATAGCGAAAATGAAATGGGGTTTAACGGCCTCTTGTTTTGCTCCGACTGTGCCCATAAAGCATACTAAGGTGGGGGGGGCAGTGGCACTACGGCCTATTTTGATATACAATTTCAACTGCCAAGAGGAGTGGTTACATGCATGCCAAAATGTACACGGGACCTTGGGTTTTCATTCAATTCGAACGACAATTATTCGTCCCTTGTTTTCATTACTATATGTTTTAACTATTATTGAAAGACCTGTCTGGTCTTTACCTAATCTTACCTAACGTCCATTTCAGTGTTTCCGCATCGCTGTGCAGCTTCTAAAATCATAAAATATCCAAAACATGTCTACAGCCCGTAGCTAGTGGCATCACCTCCGCCGTGTAGTTAGAATTGGTTTCACCCTTCTCTTATTGGACCAAATTCTATATCCGTATTGCTATTTCCTGACTCTCCTGTGCTTGTAAGGTTTGCTAGACTTGTTATTCTGTGTCCTGTTTGTTTCGACAAGGAAGACCATCTTGTGTCTTCGAGATGTATAAAGTAAAAAATGTTGAAGATATATATATATGTTTGCTGTCATGATTAAAATCACTTGTCAATGCAACCTCGGGCATTTTGTTTTACTGTCATAGCTTCCGGAAATGAACATGTCTAAGAAGTAATATGTATATCAATGAACCCACGATTCCATTGATAACAAAAATATGTCATGTGACGTATACATGTATATTGTACAATATACTAGTAGTTTCTTTTACTATATAGTCTTCCACTAATGTAGTAAACCTCAGATATACGGGTTTCTTTTACTATTTAATCATTCACTTGGAAAATAAATATCAGATATACGAAGCAAAAAATTGTCCACACCCTTCCTCTTCACCTTAAGGATCCTTAGAGATCTCTCCAACCTCTCCAGCATTAGAAACGCGCCACCCTATTACCCCCCCCACCAACCCTTTGTAACATTTAATGCTAAAAATATCACTTTGGGCGACATATCGTTTATTTCGCATTATCTGAAAGTGAAGATTAGCAACTTTTACTAACGGATCCGTATGCCAACAATTTAACCTCGCTTTGCCACATAGTTGGATAAATGAAATGAAATGGGGTTTAACGTCCTACTCTTCTGCACCTGACCCGGGCTAATGGAAGACGGGAGACGGGCATACGCCATACAGTGTGCTATGAGGGTAATTTTGCCCGGGCAGCGGCGCTACGGCCTACTCTTATATCGAATTCCAACTGCCAAGGGATTTTTTACGTGCACTCTAGTGTACGGGACCTCGGTTTTTCGTCCCATCCGAACGACTAGGCAGCTGTCCTTGTCAGGCCCTCCTTCTGTATCACTGACAAGGGGAAACCACGCCGGAAAATCGAGATGAACTTTCTCGGCCAATGCAGGGATCGAACACCCGACCTCCAGGCTAACGAGCCAGCGCCTTGCCCACTTAGCCACCGTGATTCCCCCACATAGTTGGTGTATAATAAAGAATTATGCATTTTTATACAAGCATTTTTCGTTCATCACTACTGATATCAATGGACGGGTGGGACATTTCTCACGCTCCACACTTTGAATCCTGTAGATTGTGGTTTGTCTATATATAAAGCGGCAGTATTTTTATCCGGTAGTGACGAATTTCTCCAGTTTAGAACTTTGAAATTTCCAAATGCAGCAATTGCAAATTGTTAAATGATCGACTTCAATATTTTCGTAGTTTTTGAAAGCATTTTGGTTTTGCTTAATACTATGAAGGGTTTCAAACTTATAAAAATAAAGGTATGCTGAATAATTGTCCGGAATGGTGATTAATTGTGCATTTACACCCCAATCATCAATTAGCAGTCTGGCTATGTATGGGTCGCCAAAAAAAGTAGCAAGATTAATGAAAAAAATATCAATTGATTTGTTTCTTTGCTTTTAAACTTAATACTGGTAATTGCGTGAGGAGAGGTAATTTCATTTTAGTCACGATTGTCCGGTACAGAATTCTAAAGGCTTTGTGTACGTCGCTTGTCCATCTACATACGGTCCATGCCTAAACTGTGCCATTCTTCTCAGCTAGTACCACCCCCGTGTTTCCCAACAATACTAAGTTATAAACAATGCCTTCTTCCATCTCACTTGATTCTGTTTCCATTTCGCCATTTGATTTGTTCTCACTTGTTCAAATCGTTACACCACAGTTTAATGCCTTGGGGTTCTTTACAAAATCTGTTCTTCTTAAATCGTTATAACTTGAACATTGACATTGGGTCTATTCAAGTCAGAATAATTTGTCGTTCATCAAAAATGGAATTTGCATATCAATTTAAACATAGTTTATTATGTCTCGATAACTTCATTCACTGTAAAATTAATTGATTGTGATATCAGAATTAGAGTTCCTATAGTAATATGGAGGCTTATTGTAGAAGAATTCGATAAGCCTTTAGGTAGAAATGAAATCCAATAAAATTGGGTTAAACGTTCTACTGTTCGTCGCCGACAGGGCTAATGAAGACGGGCATGTGTCACACAGTGTTCTATGCGGAATATTTTGCCCGGTAGTCAGCACTACGCCTACTCTTAACTTGAATTCCAACTGCTAAGGGGGGGTTGGGATGGCCTAGTGGTCTAGAGTGCCGCGCTTCGACCTCTGGCTGGCCGGTCACCTCTGGCTTGCGGCTGTGGTTTCGAGCCCTGGTGTGAGCGTATGTGGCATGGAGATAGGGGCGCCTTCTCAACCTCGTGGGTTTCCTCCGGGCACTCCGGTTTCCTCCCACTGCTAAAGACCTCTACGCGCAAGCGAATTATTGAAATAAAATTAAACCATATGTTAGTCCCGAAATGACCTAGTTGTGTCGAGTGGACGTTAAACCCCATTTCTCTCTCTCTCTCCAACTGCTAAGGCTTCTTTACGTACATACGAATGTGTATACTTGTTTCTCATTTTTTCGTCACACACGAACGATTGTAAGTTGTGCCTAATTGCCAGGCTCTCGGTCCAGGGCAACTGACAAAGGGAACCATGTCGGAAACTCCCGATGAATCTACTTTGCCAACAACGGTTGTGAAAACGGGAACACGTGATCCCGTGTCTTAACACAGGTTGGTGCTTTTCATTTACCTTTTTTTAAAGACACGTGTGGTAATGGCGATTGAATTAGTTCCTTAATTGAATGCTTACGTCGAACATGTCTTATCAGAAAGGAGAGCATGCGAGAAAAAGGAAACGGTACACCAATGACATTTAAAACAAGGAATTGTTACGCAAGAGATCAGACACCCGTCGACTAGTAAATCTTGATATTAACCTTGCCTAGTCTAACATATCGTCTTATTAGGCAGGGTTAAATGCATAGAATTGCACAGTATCGAGTTTAAAATGTATGCTATAAGAAGGTTAGCAGACAGACAATATTTGATATTATCAAGTTCATACCATCTTCGTGAGTTACGTAACGTGGGTTAGCAGACAGACCAGTCTTGATGATATTGTCAGATACAAATCATCTTCGTGAGTTGGGTTCTTGGGGCTAGCAGACAGCTAAGATTTGATATTATCAGATTCATACCATCTTCGTACTGCATATGACTTCATTGGCTTGGGACTTAAAACTTATTCATTTAATTTGAAATACGTCATTTGTGGTGCATATGTATCATGCATATAGCTTATCTATAACTTCTGCAGATTGAATGAATGGTATTATAGAAATAGCTTACAATACGGGTTGCAATGTCGACAAAAAATCGAGATCCCTCCTTAAATTTGTGAATTGTTGTGTGTTGCAACTCCATGTGAAGACAGTATGGTGTGGTTTAGTGTAATAAATTCACAATACTTCTACTTTAAACTAATATAAATAATTAACACTGTTTTTAATTCGGAAGCAATCTTGGCTGGAGACTTTGTTTTTACACCCAACAGGTGATTACGTATTAAGAATAACAGGATCTTTTTAATATCAAATACATAATCCTACAATCGTTCTATGGGTCTAAAACAGTAATCGAGATCAATAGCCGCTTGTGTCAACACGGTTGCATATCTATTGCTCTTTATATATATAATCCAGATAAGGTGTGTACTGGGTGATCTCAGTGAATGTAGTGAAATAAATTTTAATAAAACCAAGTTATGGACACAACAATCACGATCTCATTGATCAGGGCTTTAAGACACCCTTTAAGATTCTCGGAGACATCTTTGGGCGAGCAAAGGTCGTGATTTCCATGTGCTATATATTTGCAAACAACCGTCTGTTTTGTTCTGTATGGACTTGATTTATAGAATAGCTGAATTGTAAATGGAACCATCCTTACAAGTGTCGCGTGAGATTAATATTCAAATCATGCATTTAATCGGGCGTGGCCATAAATGAGATAAACCCATAAAGCACCGAAAGCTATTCTTATGGCAACCTCTAAATATTTGCATAATTATGCTTGATGGTTTGGGGGTAAACAATTTCGAAGATATAATGAGGCATAATGGGAGCTCGCAACTTTATAGGCAATCCAACTTAAAATAAAATGCAAAGGGTTTAACGTCTGACTTTTCTGCATCAATCGGGTTTTGGTTGAAGTTTAACAGAATAGTGGCATTTCCAACTTGTTAGTGTTCTAGACCCCTCGTTTACATTGCACCCGAACAACCAGACGTCTTCCTTTGCCAGGACCAATGTACTGCACCACTGACGTTGCCAACAGCAGGATCATACGCGAGATCCCCTGATTTGTAAGCCAACTTCATATCCACAAAGCTATCGTAACTCATTAAATGCTCAAAGAACAAGAAAAAAACATGTTACGATAACAAAGTTTGAGTTTATTTTCAATGAATTAGATGATTGACAGTGGTGTATGATGAATGTTAATAGAAATATACACTGAAGGGATGGGTTAACAATCTATACAAAGGTTAACAACGGGGCTTTTAAAAGTTATTTACCATATCATAAACTTCGTTTAAAAAAATTCAGGTCTTATTGTTAAGTCCTGATGTTTGTATTAGAATGAATGGATCAAAATCCAGTGTAAGTTATGTCCGTGTTAAAACAAATACTATGGACCAGGAACCGGGCATGACGTCATCGCCGCCATCTTAGAATTATGACAAGATATTGAATTGTCCAATGAACAAGCGGGGCAAGTTTAATGTCGACCGTACTTGAAATGGCGGAGTGGTATGCATTTTGTAGATGAGAAGCGCTTGCCCTTGGTAGTACAATCTTGAAAATTAATCAAGTTTTATCGGGTTTATCATTTTGTTTTCGTTGATTTGTTTATCATTTACACTTATTCAGTAGATTAGACCTTTAATTGTGTCTTAATATAAAGTATCTACAGATCGTAGTTGTGTGAGACAATTTAGAGAGGTTTCAAAGTAGAGGTCAGATAAAAAATGAGTACTAAAGGCTAAACGTCTGTGATGCCGAACATACAAAGTCAATTTATAAAATAATAAATTAGAATTAATATTTTCAAGATAACAAACAATAATAGTAATTTACGCGAATTTGTACAAACTTATTTTAAATAAATATACAAATTATCTCCCCTCGTTGACACCTGTGGTTGAATCATTACTACTCTTATATAACGCAGCTGAGAGATCGTACATTGGTTACCAGAAGTCTGTAAATCTGACTTTCTTTCCATTTTCGCCAAATTCCACTTTCAGCCACAGAAAATAACAGTAATTAGAGGTACAGTTAATTGCACGCAATTTTGACAATCCATTTATAATTTACACGATCATCATAATTTTAAACAGAACAAGCCATAACATTTCCCCGTATTACGAGTTTCCGCAACACAAAGATGGAACTAGGCTAGTTTCTTGTAAGTAAACGCTTTTCAGTCGAGCAGTCGTTAAGGGTCCGCTCTGCGTTATACATACCACACAGAAAGATGACACATCACTTTCTTATCACATATAGTTCGTCTTGAGCAACAAACAAAGTTATTCAATCACAAACTAAATAACCTTTAAGTTTACATAATCAATAACTTCTCCGACAAGGGCGCATTAGCCGATTTTGTGCGTGTATTGCTTCCATGGCTGTAATTCATAGTTACAGTGTCAGTTCGTTACATTTCAATCACAACTTACGTAAAGTTTGATGGTTTTGTCTTTAGTCACTCCGACCCTGTCGTAACGCCCGAAACATAGTCGTCTTCGTATTCGCTGAATCCCTTACAGATGCGGCATCTGAAAATCCTTTTAAACGCCGCCTTAAAACTGCGGTTAAAGTAATAATAAAGGAATGGGTTCATCATGGAATTGATGTATCCCAACCAAAGGGCAACAATCCAAATGTTATATGGAATTTTGTATCCAATTAAAGGGTCAATAACGTTGAATATAAAAAACGGAAACCAACACACGCTAAAGCATCCCATAATAATTCCCAGTGTTTTCGCTGCCTTAGTTTCCTGTTTGAATTTTCCCTTTCCCTTACTGTGTCCGACAACATCCAGACTTCGGATCTGCATTGCCTGACGTCTGGCGGCCATGTAAATTTTAATATTACAAATGATCATGAATACGACAGGAACGTAGAAAGCTACAGCTGAACAGACGATGGCAAACGCAATATTTACGACGAATACGCACATCTGAGCCCCGTCCGGAAATAAACACTTGTAGTAATCCTCTATACCAACGAGATTCCATTCATTCATAATGGGAATGAATGAAATAGTGACGGGAAATACCCAACACGTGATCAACATCATCAGCACAATGTTTTTCGTCATACGTTCGTGTAAAAATGGCCGACATATTGCTAAGTAACGGTCTATGGCCAAACAGGAAAGGTGGAATATAGAAATAGTACATAACATCACATCAAAACTTGTCACCACTATACACATACTGTATCCGAGTGCCCATGCCTTATTATTCAACTGTTGATAAATAGAAAAAGGCATAACAAATACAGCGACACCTATATCCGCTATGGCTAACGACACCACAAACGAATTCGTAATGTTCCTTAGCCTTCTGTGTGTCGCAAAAGCGGTGATCACAATACCATTACCAACTATTGTCGTTATGGGCACGAACATTAAAATTGCACCGATGATATATCGAACGGCAGCGGAATACAACGGCGGTGGTCCTGCTTTATCAGCGAGAATAACATCACACGACAAATTGGACATTTTCGTAAATCGTAATATTTTTAGAAATAAAACAAACTGTTTCGAAATTTGAATATCAAGCGGCAATCACTGATAAAAATGGTCTTCTGAAGCAAGTAATTCCATGTTCGCTCAAAGGCCTTTAAAAGATGGTTGGTCTGCCCCAAGAGTCAGAAGTCTAAGAATCTGGACAGATCTTTACAGCCAGCACTAATGTACACCTGAAATAACAAGAAGAAAATTGTTATAAATAATGAAAAGAAATAGTGGTGCTTGTAATAAAAGATATCATGGAAACAATCCCGTATCGATTTTTGTAGAGATCCTGCGACAAGAATTATGTTTTTAAAGATTTTAAGCTTTAGAAAAATCTTTAATGTCAGTTTTACACCCCACCGATATTAGCTTGTTACTTTCACACGTAGTTAGATCGGCTATTACAAACTGGTGATTTTAAACAAAGATATCGATTCTAGAAGAACGTGTAACTTTCTATTCCTGTAAACTTAAAACCCATTCCCATTATGTCATTTGGTCATGTCGAGTCTGTTTTGTTGTCTATCCATGCATTAAAACGTGATAAATGAAGAAGCACCATAAAAAATGTTCTGCGGTCCATACCTTAGTTAATCTATATTAAAACGCAGCATCATGACAAAGAACATAATTTTAATGAATGCTAAGTATAGCGAACTGGTAGGGATTACGCCACTGAAATAAGCTCTAATCGATATCAGAATGTTCTGTGCATTCTTTGTCATTACCTTTCTAGAGTGTTTATTTCAAAGCTAATACATATCTTGTTATAGTAGATATAATGGTATACCAGGTTAGACTGACCCTAGAAGTCCAAGTAAAAGAGCCATTGGCAGTAGAGATTGAAATTAAAGGAAATGCGGTTTAACGTCCTTCTGTTTTGCTCCGGATTAACCTAATGAAAACGGGCATACACCATACAGATACAGTGTGCTATGGGGTAAAGTTTTCCCGGGCAGCGGCACTATAACCTCTGTCCTGCACCACTGACTAAAGAAAGCCATGTCGGAAAATCCCGATGAACTTTTTCGGCCAATGCAGGGATCGAACACACAACCTCCAGGGCCACTTAGCCACCGTAGCTACCTCATTGACAGAAGGGTTTCATTAAGATTTGACAGAAACCTCGGCTAGATCTATTTGTTAGGGTCAGCTCAATTTTCGTCAAGATCACTGAGATGTAAACAAGTTCTGGGCACTTTATTCATGGCGAGATTGTAGGTTACGGTTAGGGTAAGCATTGGTGCTATTGGTCCAGGGGTTAGAGTTAGGGTTTGGAGTAGCGCTAGCCCCGTTTACATCTCGTGACATTTGACCAAACTTGAAGTTGGCCTTATCAAATAGATCTTACCCAATCTCCTGACAATGTTTGTCCAATTAGCACACTGCATGGCGCATGTTAGTCTTCACGTTGATGCAGAAGGGTAGGTCATTTAACCTTATTTCATTTCATTTCATTTCATTTCTCACTCAAGGACGTTCCTCTTTGATAAGCTATTTTGGTTTGAATGTTAAATTCAAGATTACAAATTTAAAACATGATTTCAATAACGAAACGGATAACACGAGTGGTGTTTATTGGAACCGAGAGTACACAAGCCAGTAATACGAGACGGGATAATATTACTCTTTCCAGAACACATGATACCACTTCATATTTAAGGACTTTATTGAGCAATGTAATTTGATTGCACTTCAGAATATTTTATATTAATACGACGTCATTCTTATATGAAATATGGAAATCCGCTAACATTGAGCAAAAGGACGATTTTGGTAAACATTTTTGCATCCAGCATTATATTTTTAATATGATATAAAATGGAGTTTACTGTCCTACTGTTCGGCTCAGCCTGGAGCATGACATATAAAGTAAACTGTCGTGATTAAATTATTGTGCACACACCTACCTACCCACCATCTCTCTAAATAGAAAATTGATAAAATTAGAATTTTAATCCAATTTTAAATTCATTATAGAATTTGAATATAAACATGATTTGACTTAATATAGTCTCTAAAGATTCTATAATGATTTCATTATACGAGGCACCATAGAGAGCTTTTCTGTCTGAAAATTAATATTTCGTGCTATTTAGTAAGTTCTGTCTGGATTTCATTATTCATCCTCGAAAATAATTTCGCGTAATTTGTTATACCTTGTCCCCGGGTTAAGTTTAATGGGAATGGTAAAGCAATTTACGTCAAGTTAATACTTAATTCGCCTTGAATACTTCACAGAACTGATTCCGAAAATACCTTTTGACCCGGGGAGGGGGGACTGAAAGTCCTGTGCGCGTAGTGGCACAAGGTATGTCATTGGGTCAACTGGTGTGGTTCCGATTCTCGAGTTGTGCGTGACAAGGAGAAGGATCGCCTGTCCACCCTCGTGTGTTTTCTCCGGGTCTTCCGGTTTCCCCTCACTGCTAAAGACTACTACGCGCAAGCGAATTATTGAAATGAAATTAGACCATATTTTAATCCCAAAATAACCTAGTGTCATCTCTCTCTCTCTCTCTCTCTCTCTCTCGAATTTTTGTTTTTCAAACTGCGACAATCCAAAGAGAAAATAAATCTGAAAATTTCTTTTGTTCTTCTAGTGATCATATGAATTTGTTAATGTCTACAACTTTCTAAACCATGTTATGAAAAGATGCAGTCACCGTTATACTGTACTTGTATTACAAGTCTATTCTAGAGTTATGTCTGTCTAGAATCATATACCAACCGGTCTCGGGTATCCCATGAGACTGATTCGTGTTGCAGTTCAATTCCGTTTAATATTTAAAAAGATACGAACAATTGAAAATTTCACAACATTCATAATTATTTGCAGACGATATAAACCTATTTTGGTTAAATATTGTTTTGATGGGCTTAGTTTTAATCTCATCGCATCCGATCTTGAGATTACATACCTTTGTTATTTTGGTTTTCGTTTCTTCATTAAATTCCAATAATTAATTTGAGTCCAATTCAATGTTGATTAATCCGAGAAAAAAAAGATAATGTTCTTAAAATACAAATGACGAAAACCGGTTTTAATTAAATCCATAACAGGAGTTGTACGTAGCCTGTCCATAAATAGCGGTGTTGTCGTGTCTGAATCATTTTATTGCATTAATAGTCGTATCCAATGTTTTCGGGCTCGTATAACATGCATATTGACCGGTTTCCTTATCTTGACAACCCTGGCAAAATTTCATGATTACTTGACGGTTTATATGGTCATCCGAACAATCATTAAAAGCCAATGAGACTATAAGTAACACACGATCGGCCTAATCGTACAGACTTTCTTCATAACCTTGGAGCAAATTCTGAAACTCGACGTAGCGGTTTCAGGGAAGTCCTGGTTTCCAAACCGTTTCTCTATTTTCATTCTTTAATTTAAAGAAAGTTAAATTTGCATTTCTGTCTGACACTTGCCTTACCTTCCAAGCAAAAGCATAATTGGTCCCTACTTTCTAGATCAGGCCAACCTTGTAAATTTGCGAACCGAGTAAATTGATTAAAGAAAGCCCGCCAGCTTGAATTACCATCGCATCAAAGGATAATGCTTTAGGTGTAAGGGACACACGACGTGGCGGTGGTCGACGATCTTCGCGGCTACTATCATTACAGACGGACATTACATTATCTATATGAACATATATGCTAAGATTGACACAAACCCCTTTAATTACAACCAGAATTCGACTAATAGGGAGACACGGTGTTCCAATGAGTAGCCAAGGACGTTAGCTCACTAACCGGGAGATCCCGTCTTCGATCCCTGCCTTAGCTGAAAATGTGCATAGGTAATTTTCCGGAGTGGTTCCTCATGGTCAGTGGTTTGGGACAAAGGGGCCTGGTAGGCGACAGCGTATAGTCGTTAGGTGGTCTGAATGGCCGAGGTCCCGTTAACACATTGGCATTCACTTAAGAGTAGGCCGTAGCCCCATTGTCTGGGCAGAATTTCCCTCATAGTTAACTGTATGACGTATCCCCTTCTTCATTAGCCCAATCAGAGAAAAACAATAGGACGCTAAACCCCATTTCGTTTAATGTGTTAGACAAATATATTGGCATGCACGTAAGAGTAATCCGTAGCGCCACTGTCCGGGCAAAATTTCCCGCATTCCGCATAGTACACGGTGTGGCATATCCTGTTCTTCATTGGTCCAAAACAACAGGACGCTATATAAACCCCATTTCATTTTAGTTCTGAGATTAACACAATAAACACTTCGCCATCTATTTCATAAATTCCATCATCGTATAATATAGTAGACAAGCCACCATTTTGCTGTTTAATGAGTTTTAAAACCAAGAAAAAGAAACGATAGTTGAACGGAAACAACATGAAATCTTCCGTTAGAACATATAAATCATGATGCGCTATGTTGAAATACTTCGCCAAATAAAACCAATTAAGCATTGCTCATCGCTTTTTTTATATCCAGGTTGTCTATTTCTCTTGGAACAGTTCCATAGTATGTCTTGCTAGAATGCCTTCCTTATATATCAGAAAATAGTATGAAAGAAAACAACGTACACATCCTGGTAATTAAGAACAATTTTTTTTCATCATGACCATGCGTGAATTCTTCACAGTTATTCCTAACATTGATGTTAAACGGCTTTGACATAAGTTCATTGACATTATTCTCAACAAACCCAGTCAAAATCTACTATGCTTTTCTTAATTTTCCCTTGGTTCTGCTTGGATTTAAAATAAATTTAACGTTGGGATGCGAGGTCCGTACAAAGAATAGGCATCAGGAGTTTTTGAAGATAAAGCATACCCTGTCATAACCACGATACCAATTATCACAGGTAAATGATGAACAATATCATTTAGTTCGGGACCAAGGAAGCCGAGGTTATAAACTACCCTTGGAAAACTGTTTGTTAAATCCGAATTAAATCGATAGAAACTTCAAAATTCTTTTGTATTAATTAGACATGACAATTACAAATTTCCTAAAATCACGGACAACAACTCCCCCTGCAAGTTTACCTCACCTGTTTGGCACTTGTGAAATCCGTTCGAGCCGAATGACCTTAATTTCCGACTTAAAATCAAACCGGAACTCATCCAAAACAGAGAAAGGGAGGCTGATCCAACTTTCTATCTGGGCATTCTAGTCTGTGTTTGTCTTTAACTACTACAAGTGTGATTTGAAATGATGACGTCTTTGACATGCTGTGAAAATTGGAAACTGAATAAAGAAAGATGTTTATCTTTCCATAAATTGCATCGGATATTATGTTTCTTGTGTTCTTTTAATTAAGAAAAAACTCTACAAATAATTAACACGGGCTTTTCTGAAATATAAATCAATATTGCGTTGAGTGACACTGTTCATACTACTGCTCATATTTAACGAGTGCCAAATGCATATCTTAATTAAATGCAATTATCAGTGGGATATCCACAACGAAACAACAATAACATTTCAATTATCATTTCCAACATAGAATTACATAATATCACAGTATGTCCGCAGTTGTATCTAAAGAGGAAAATATAGAATTTGCGTGTTCATTGAGAGAGTAAACTAGTTTTTTTCGAAAGCGAATCAAAATAGAAATTTTCAGTATCTAACGTTTGCTTTTGTTTAACGGATATATTATATGTAGGTTATCAAAGAGTTTTAAATTACGTTCAAAGAGTTCAACGTATAAGATTAAGTAAGGTATTGGCTTAGGACGTTAAAACCCATTTCATTTTGTCTTAAAGGACAGCATTTGTGTCAGCCATTATTATATATGTGATGGAAAATGGTTAAATACACTCGAAGGATAACACCTGTTTTTGCGTTACTTAACATTTCTTCGAGCAATGATCTCTGCGTTAAAATGATATTTGGAATGTGTTTAGCCAGTTCTGTCGCATATGTAATAATGGCTGATACCAATATTGTCCTTTAAGCACATTTAAAATAAAAACTTGTTACACGCTATATATAGAAATACAAACCAGTCCCTAATTATACAAATCACATATATTTTTACTGTGAATTATTTAAAATCCCACGTCCAAATGATGTTTTGATTAAAGATTCTGTTTTGGACGAATGTTTCAAGACGTATCTTTTATTGTGGGCAAAATTAAATAGCAAAACTATTTTTCATATACGTTATGTCCGATATTGGATTTATAAAATAAGCTTAAATTGTTGGGAATGCTAAAATTGAAAATTAACGGATACAGAGTACACTCAATGATAAATAATGACACTTCTGCAATCTCCATACCACGGATAACAAAACGCAATTTCGCTTCTTCACATGAAATACAAATCAGACAATATGTACATTAAAGTCTGTATTGATACATATATTAATTTTCCACTCGGAGCAGAACAGTAGGACTATAAACCCTATTTCATTTTCCACCCACTCGTCGTCATTGGCCCAGTCGGTGCCGAACAGTATGACGTTAAACCCATATTTCATTTTCCATCAAAACAAAAATATGTTATGTTCATGCATCCACATCAAATTAATTTCGTTGCATTTATCAAGTCGGTTATTTTGTTTATGTGAGTATAATGTTTAAGAAAAATTTCAGTATGCATTGATAATGATGTAAATAGCGGCAAATACAAGACATAGAAATTTGAACCATGTTGTTCCCATTACCATAAATTTAAATTCTAACAAATGAATTTTCGCGTGAGTAATTATCTTTATAGTTACCTCAAGTGCATTTTTATTCAAATCAAATTAACAAAAATGTTCAACGCACTTAATCACTGCTAAATGCAAGTAACATAATTTACAAATATTTTGTAATTGCTTTTTTTCTGGCAGCTATATTTAGATCGTTGAACATTAACGGAACCCATCTGTACAATACACGATAGTAAATACAATTACTACAAACCCTAAATAATTATATGATGGTACTGATTGAGCTGTGATCTCAATCTAAACACCTCAGTTAAATCAAATAACATTTATGGTATTCCTATTCTTGACATGACGTAGTGGGTCTGATTTAGGTGTACTTTATGTCACCGAATTCATATTGGACGTTAAATATATCCCACTAGTAAATGTATTTGTTGTGAGGTTTTTGGATTTTTTTGATAAGAAGAGATAGCAATTGAGATAGGGTGGGGGTGGTAACGTTCACTTGCAAAAACTAGGTTATTTCAGGACTAACATATTATTATTATACAGTTTTATTTCAATAATGGACTTGCTCGTAGGGGTCCTTAGAAGTGGTATATAGACAAAAATGTTTCATTAATACATATTAATATTATGTTCTTGTTCTGGGTTTGTTTTGTTTTTCTTTTGATGAATGGGGTTTACCATTCATTCACACAAACTAGGCCATTTCGTGACTAACATATGGTTCAATTTTGTTTCAATGATTTGTTTTAGCATTGACATATTATCAATTGTCATAAATGCATGTTCATATAAGTTCTTGTTATGAGTTGGTTTTGTTTATTAAGATAAAAATATATTGTCATTAATAAATATTGTTTTCTTTTTTAAAATCACTAGAAATTTAGCCAGTGTAGTCTAGTGGGGAGTTCGTACTATTAAAGATCATTCAACATACGCCTTTTACATGGTTGGTCATACACACGAGTTCCTTCTGAAACACTCGATACCTTCTTCTACTTATTTCATGATATAAATCATGTAATAAGTTTAAATAGTTTACAATATTTGTCGGGCGTTTTCTCATATCTTTTAAATGATATCAGCCATAAATGAAACAAAATCTAATCAAAGTATTAGCTTATCTGAACACACCATTACAAATCATACAACTAATGGTGCAATGGATTCAATAACCTATAACAACATACCAAATTCTGTGTTCTGATATTATTCCATCAAATGTGAAATAATGAAACCATCTCTAATCAAATTATTACCTTATCTGAACACGCCATTGACAACCAAACAACTAATTGTGCAATTAAAAGAAGAATATTAAGTGGCGAATTCGAAATTCCAAGTTTCTTACATCAAATTTTAAACTCTGATTAAAAATGTGAAATAATGAAATTCAGAATTTTCTTATATGCAATTTAACTCTGATTAACAAATGAAATAATGAAATTACGAGTTTTCTTACATCCAATTTAACTCTGATTAAAAATGTGAAATAATGAAATTCCGAGTTTTCTTACTTACAATTTAACTGTGATTAAAAATGTGAAAGGACGAAATTAAATCTAATAAAATTTCTACCTGTGCACTCCACTGACAATCCTGTAGTTATAACGCTTCAATGAACGCATTCCCACATTCCGTGTTTTCTGATATTCAGTCCAATCTAAATCCCATTTAATCGTGGCGTGATATAGAAAACCCACATAGCTTACCTGCTATGATAATATATCAATTCTAATCGAGTCAGCTGTAACAACAGAATCCATAGTAAACCATGAAGCCATGTAACATCCTTATACAAGACAACCAATCAACCCTTGTAGCATCAGTAGTCGTGATAATCTATTTCAAATTTTGCGTGTAAGATGACTTCGTTGAAGACATATATTCATTCGGCGATAAGAGGCGTACACTCGAGCGGAGGCGTAACAATTTCCAAAGAAATTATTTTGAATCATATACATATCTTAATATTATTCATCGCGAAAATACATCATCATAACATCCATGTTTACGTTTCGAAAACAGATTTTCACAATTTTCACAGCTATTGGTCTTCTTCGTCACATTAGGAATCACCAAGAGAACATTTTTATGTATAACTGTCATTAATAATCCAACAAGGATGTGACGTCTGTGGTGATATTTTGTCTTATATTTTTTGTTTGAGATTACGGTTGTTTTTGTGTGTATCACCATGCGTTCCCTACATAATAGTAATAATCATTTCCTATTTATATAACACGATAATACTAAAACAGAAGTTTTATAGACCTATTGTGCTTTTTTAGTCTCTCCGTTGAACTATGGTGAACGCCTCTGCAAACAAGGGAGGTTTTAACTGAGCTTTAAATGCATTTAAGGGATCCATGGTTCTAATGTTATAAGGTAATGAATTCCACAAGCGAGGAGCTGAGAATGAGAAAGATGTTTTTGTAACTTCTGATAGTTGAAGTTTGTCCCCGCCCCCTCTCACCCCGTCCACTGGAGAGTCCATCGTACAAACTAAATAACTGGTTAATGAAATAGGCAATTCGCGAAAGCTACAAACATCGCACACGCCTCCGTTCAGCAGCACTTACAGAAGCATGCAGTAGATAAAGGGAATATATTTTTATAGTAGGTATATTATAATGCCGATGGCTATGTAATACCATGAAACAAGCTACATTTAGACACTAACAACTGCACTAATGACATTATCATATGTTCTCAAATGCAGCTGAAACAGCCAAGAATGTTTTATTTGGCACGCGAGTAAAATACTTATGCACTCGTCCTCGAGCATTGAACTATTAGGTGCAGAAAGAGGAGGGCGGTGGGGAAAATCCCATTGTCCTGAAATCGAAGGCCGATTCCAATGAAAATCGGTAATTTTATAAAAAGAGTAAATGCAGAAAGATATTTGATATAAAGCAATGACGTGTCATGGTACTAATTAACCATATAGAACTAGAAATAATATTTTGACACTTAAAACCGCAGAAAGCCGATTCCTGCAAGTTCTATGACTGACGGCCAATCATTCCTCATTACTGATGTATGCAGCCAAATACAATAATCGCGTTATTCCCGTCGGTAATCGAATTAAGAAATGCAATAATCACAGAAATGTAATTACATCATGAAGAAAGTGGCGTGCTGTAAAGGTTAAACCAAAGTGGGAAATGGTTAGCAAAAAAAACAGTGACTGATAGTTTTTCAGGTGCCGAACTTGGAAACAAATTATACATTAGGAATCATCAAAGGAATAACTTCAGTGATAAATGTGTTTTTATTTACATTGTATGTTAAGGTGTTGTTTTCATGGTGTAGGAATCCAATCACCACAGCTTTTCACTTACGCACTAGCTTAATAAGATAGCGAAGGTATGCAGTTGTTCATATCTTAAAAATGAATTAGGTAAATTCAGGGACGGATCCAGAGGGTGGTCGGGGGTGCCCCTACCCCCTGCTCAGCTACATATTATTTTTGTAAAACAACACTTTTATGATAAAAGTGTGACGGTCGTGTGCTTTATCCTTTATCATCTGAAGGTTGGATGGGCTGGGCATCCAAAACGCGAGATAATGATATAGATTATTTGATGTCACGATTAATGTTTTGCATCAATGAAATTGAATCACGATGCGATCTTATTAATCTATAATAAAAATTGGGGTCAAACGGGGTGTTGGATTTCTCTCTTTAAAATGTCCAGTGCGTATGTATCCTAAGCCTCTCCTGCAACAATTCCTAGATGTAAACAATGTAAATCTAAGGACTATCGTTGGTTTCAAGATTCTAAACAATGGCCTTTTTTACGTCGACTTTATAACGCATGTTTAAAGCCCCCTAAGCTTCAGTTGCATTATCTACACAGTATCTAATTTATTTTTCAGGGATAAATCTAATCTATATAGTATAAAATTAATTCAATGCAAATCGTATGACGGGACCGTCGATTGATGTCGTAATTCGCAATATTCAGAATACGGACAACTCAAATAGTTGTTTTGCTTGAAATAATAAGGAACTAAATCGGAATTTCACAGCTTAAACTAACTGTAAATGATCTCCTGGCGAGGATTCAATCTGACTGAAAGGTACAATTCTTATAACCAGATTCTACTGGAGAGGATGCCGAATTTTTGTAAAATTTTCAATTTATCGCATATTTGACCAATTTTAGAATGATATTCGTTATTTAACTTTTACAATATCGTGACTTGCAAGGGATAAAAGAGAAATGGGGTTTAACATCCACTCGACACAAACTATGTCATTTCGGGACTAACATTTAGCAGTGGGAGACAACCGGGAGACCGAGAGAGAAGTCACAAGGTCAACTTGTGAGGGATCAAAGCACTACTTTTATGTAATAGCAAGATAAGACTTGAAAGTACAAATATGTGTGTTCGTCAGTTACTTATTAATACCTCATAGGTGGAGGTGAGGGAGGGGGGGGGGCTGCTAATTCCATATACCATAACAATCTCTTTGCACTATTGCCAGTCTTTTGTAATAATATAATGTTTGAACTACAATGTATATAATATCCAATATAAGAACCCAATGCCCTATTTAATAAAGGTTAGCCTGTCCAACCTTGTTGGTTTTCTCTGGGTCATCCGGTTGCTATAGACCCCAACGCGCAAGCGAATTATTGGAATTAAATTGATCGTTACGTTAGTCGTGAAATGACCTAGTTTGTGTCGAGTAGACGTTAAACGCACACAATATCTCCCTCCCTCCCCCTCTCTCTCTCTGTTTAATACTAACATACCCTCTAAGATCAGTAATAACATCACCGGATCCAGTTTCATACTTCTCATTATAGTATGTTATTTTTTATTCCCAGAAGAGAAAACAAGGGCTATAATAAAGAAATATGTTATATTTATATTTCTATTAGAGAAAATCCTAGGGCTATTAAGATATGTAATTTAGAACTGTAAATGTATATTTGTATATAAGAAATGTATAGTTGTAAATGTTGCCACACCCTAACTATTTACCGTAATAACGCACCTGCTTCAGATATCATGTTATTAATTCTGTCAGCTATATTGGTCAGAATTAACGATGTGGTCGTAACGAAATAACTTTAGCCTTTTTAAATCAGTAAAATGTAGCACCCAGGGTATATTATTTTTCAAACCTACCATTTTTCTCCTTAATGGGCCTGTCACACTATAACGTTTTAGACAACTTATTCCGTATGAAATAATTATCCAACACGCTGGCATACGCTGAAGTTGAATTTGAAAATCAAGAGGACGCACTTTTTTGGACGCATATATAACGTACTTCTAACGCGCTGAACGAATATATAACCTATGTTTAACGTATGAGTTACTTATTATCCAACGTTAACATAACTTATACAAGTATATGACAGCGTGTGCCCAACGAATTTTTAGCGTTCTTGACTGATGAAGAACTGATGTACAACGTTGGTCTACCTTAGGCCTAACTTATCCATAACGTGTTGGGGCTTATTTTGACGACCACGTGAGGTCAAATATATACGCTGGGGCTCGCTAGACCAACAAGACATTATAGAGCTGTCACACATTGACGTATAGCATCAGCGTATGCCGACGTATGAGAAATTTAGCGAGCACGCTGGTGTACGTCGAATACGTTATGTGTACGTTTTTAACAAGTTACGAGCATGCTGAAAAACGTTGGTATAAGTTGCTGTACGCTGAACGCGGCCCAAAATTTTGTGCGTGCATAAAATTTTAAGCGGATGCCGACGTATTGCTTACACGTTAGGCGTATGTTACAGGTGCGCGACGGGTAAGATATGCACGCGTTCAGGCACGTTTCGTGTAAGTTACTCATAAGTTACTTCTGACGTGTTTGAACGTGTGTAGAGATGCGCATGTGCAGAAGTCTACAATCATGGCGGACCCTCCACTTTTATATCTGACGTCACGTGGTCGTCGAATTATGCCCCAACACGTTCTGCACGAGTTCCGCGTAAGTCAAGAACGCTAAACATTCGCTGGGCACACGCTTTCATATGCTTGTATAAGTTATGTTTACGTTGGAGTTATACGTTATGAATAAGTTACTCAAACGTTAAACATAGGTTATATATTCGTTCAGCGCGTTAGAAGAACGTTATATATGCGTCCAAAACGAGCGTCCTCTTGATTTTTAAATTCAGCTTCAGCGTATGCCAGCTTGTTGGATAATCATTTCATACGTTCAGTAAGTTCTAAGGGCGCCAGAAGTACGTTGCCTATAGGTTACAAATAGGTTACGCATACGCTGCTCAATTGCCCTGCAGGTAGCCAACGTATGTCAACTTATAAGTAACTTACATGTAACGTGCGTGAACGCGTGCATACCTTACCCGTCGCGTACTTCTAACTTACGCCTAACGCGTAAGCAATACGTCGGAATACGCTTAAAATTTTGTGCATGCAACTTATACCATCGTATTTCAGCATGCTCGTAACTTGTTAAAAACGTACACCAGCGTGTTTGCTAAATTTCCCACACTTCGGCATACGCTGATGCTATACGTCAATGTGTGACAGGCCCATTAAGGGAACTAATACTCGACTTAGTTCCCGCTTATCAACGGCTATACTTTACTGAGGCTATGAGTAGTCATGTGATCAATCCTATGTCCAGTTTCACGGCACCACTGTCCCTTCAGATTGGCGGTGATAGTGGGAGGTGTTGTCAAATGTCTATTTTTGAGTGTAGTGTGTTTTCTTTTAGTCCCGTAAATGCCTTGTTTGTGCCGAGTAGACGTTAAACCCTTTTCTTTCCCAGTCCCCTTACCCCTGTGTATTCATGTGAATCCAAGATTTATGTCCAGCCAACATACAATTAGTATAAATTTATAAAGTGGCATTCAATTGTAGTAAACAAAAAACTTTTAACATTTTGCGAGTTCATCGTTAAAGCGGTTTGTATACTCTGACAGATGGACAAATACAAACTGCGTCACTACTATACAACTTGGTTCAGTCCCATAAACTTCGAATAATTTCCGCATCAGGCTGCTAAATGCTGTTGATCGCCGCAATGGTAGTACTTGACTACATATTATATCGCTAAAAATAGAAAGTAATTTTGAAAAGATGTATTCATAAATATTGATACAGTCTATAAACCCCTGTAAATGATCTATTATAGTTGATTAAACGAGACTTACATACAATAAATACACCGTTTATTGGTTAAAATAAACAATTGTCCACTAACTCCATCATATCAGCGATAGAACCTCGCGTGTATATTTAATAGGACATCCAAACCTTTGAAGCTTACTTTGAACAATTGAGACAAATTGTTCTCTGATTAAATTTCCATAATTGTTAATATAGCATTAGCCGTTTTCTTTTGTTTATTGGTGTTTTTATTGGTGGCGTCGTTCTATCTATTATTTTCTATCTCTGGTGTTTCTCATTGACCTGAATCCGTATTCAAATAACACACTGTACATACAGAGATCTTATCATTCTCATCATTAAATTAATGTAATTAATTTTGTATGATATCATATTCAAAATAACCCTATTTTAGATTCGGGCTGTGGCTTTTTCTTAATCAATTTCCAACCGTCTGGTTTACACGGGACTAGAGTTTTTTCCAATCTGAACGATCGTACCTGTTCCCCTGTCAGTCCTTCACCATGTATGTACTACCGAAAAGGGTAAACGGGCCTGTCTGGTAAATACATGTGATAGAGGTTTCTTTGAGTCTGGACGATCGGACTTTTACCCTTGGCGGGTTCTTCGTCCTGCACCACCGATAAGGGTGAACAGGCTTGGAAATTCCGAAGTTTTTCGGTCAACAACGGCGTCCTGGTAAATGAACTAGTCCACAACCCACAAAGCCACCGTGGTTCCGAAAGTCATGTACTGTATTTCCAAGGGCCAAACATTTTCAGGGAATGACGAATATACTATCTTAGATTCTAATTTAAAACGAAATGCAGCTGGCTAGTGCACATGAAATTTGAACTAAACAACGAGAAAATGAGATCGTGACTTTTGTCATAATTTCAGGGTTAGGTCATGTTAGAAAAACTTTTGATGAAAGATGACAAATTCTCTAACGACTGGGGATATATTGGGGCTAATTACTAGGCGAATAAAGAACTAAAAGAAATAATGACTTTGTACATCTAAGAGGAATAATGATGTTATACAACTTGAAGGAATAAGGACGTTGGGCATCTAAATGACATAAGGAATAAGGACGTTGTGCATCTAAATGGAATAATAACTTTGTATATCTCCCATAACATAACCAATACCAGATTGTGTTTTAATAATCCATGTTGACCGGGGCTTCTAGGGTAAGAATTTGGAATTAATTTCATGCAAAATCACATGCCAGATGCTAGTTACATTAAACCTTAAAATTAACAGTTGTCTGGAATTATTGAACCGGTAGAGACCTTATACAATCATTTTAACTATGTTCAACCAATTGGAATTAATCAGAATATTATAGCACTAATAGCGAGAAGATGAAAAGAGAACAACTAACGCCAATTCGCGAATGAATAGAGAAAGCTTATTTCAAAGCATATGCTCCTTAATACCAAGTCTAGCTACAAAATCTTCTAATATACAGCGATCAATGAGTTAAAATATCAAAGTTCAATTTACCCCGAAACAAGAATTCATTGCTCTTAAATAAAAGCCTGGCCGTTGATGGAATTTGATATTGGAAGAAAAAAATTCAACATGAACGAAATGAAGTATTTGCTTTTTGAGGCAGGAAAGTAACAGGACCAACATAAAATGAAACAATTTATTAAATTGTTTATAGTTGCTATGATATTAATTTTGGCTGAAGACCACTTATTAGCAAATCCCCATTATTCGATTAATTTGTTTCTTTTTACGATAACTGTATTTATATGACAAGTTAAAGCTGAAATGCTGAAAGTTTCATGTTAAACTATTTTGTTTTAAAAAATGCTTACGCTGGAATAGAGATCAAAACTAATTTGATGTCACGAAATGACGAAAACTACATGATGAACTGTTTTTTGAAAAACTTTAGGGTTGGATATAGGTTAAAATATATCTCAAGTCATGAAATGAACATGGCAGTAATAAATAACAGCTGGAGATATGTCTTTATTTATGGGCAATAACCGGTCATATGTTGAATTCATAACGAGTTGAAGCTGGGCCCAGGGACATAAAACTTATGTTCATTTTGAGAATTACTTAAATTTGAACTTGGGCCAATTACACTATAGTAGACTGAAAACACATTCTGGATTAGCCTGAGACAATTATACTATTTTCAGTTGAATATCTAACATCATGGATAGTGAGTGTAGGCAATAACAACAAGATTTTCAATAAGAGTTGGACACAATAAAAAAAGAGGAAGGATTTATGGTTCCGTATGTAGTTTGTCATGGGTCGTTAAAAGCATAATGGAAATGGAAGCTTAGCCCTACGAACGAACTAAACGAATGTAGAAATTAAATATAAAATTAGACTGATCTGACAAGTTACTTCGATATACGTGGGAAAAGGATTCGGAGGAATTAAAACCTTTTTGTCATTTCAAAATTACTGTTTTCCAAAACAAAATATTCTTGGTATCTTTCCTCAGCACTGACTTCAATATGTGTCCAGTATCATTTTGATGTGAATGAGACATGTCATTATTAAGCAAGTTAAAGTATAAATAAATTATCGGGGATTCACGGATTATCAGAGGATTAACGCTGATTTAGTAGCGACAGTCAATAATAACATAGGAATTGAATACCTTTAATCATAAATTAAACGAAAACATAACAAGCTCACTCTTAAACTTGTAGTCCAGTGGACAAAGAAGATGGCGAAGATCTTTATTTAAGCGATTCTTAAAACTCGATATTAAATGATTGTATTGGACAGAGTATAGCTTTCAAGTTACAACGTCCTAGATTTGTGTAATGAAGTTTCGATGTGACGCCCCCATATCGGGCATATTAATTTACATAGTGTAAACTATAATTGCCGACGTTTAAAACTGTATGTTCGAAACTCTAGCCAGAAATGACAAATTGATCAAAAGGAATAATACTAATCCACCCAATGTAATTAGGTCGATATAATATTTCAATTTTAAAGTAGCAAAGCTCCCTTACGAATCAAGATTTTGGCGTAATGCTAGGTTCTCACTATCACGATTCGTGCTTCTGTTGAAATCGTGGTTTTAATCGTGGGGTAATCGTGATGATCAAGTCTTGTCTAATCATATACGGAGGTCTATGAACGCGTATAGGGGTCAATAGCGCGATAGATACCACAATATTATGTTGATATTGACCCCTATACCCTTCCAGTCGTAGCAATTGCGTTGATCGTAATGAAACGTATCTTTACGTATCTACAAGTACCAGATCGTGGACCCAATAGGTACAATCATATCGTAACGCACCGTACGACAGTGGGAAACTAGCATAAAGTAAACGGTCCTACCTGTGTGGAAACCTTCCATGATGATAGTATATCAACATTATGGACAATTACTAATTTTCACATCTTTTCCCTAATATTCTCTTCATTGGGTAATGCCATATCATATATATGTTGATGTAAATAAATTATTCGCGCCCTAGGGCCAAAAATATTCACATTTTATGTCCTGTGAAAAGATAACTATCACTTTAACCGTTTTACGTCAATACCTTAGAAACCCCATAAACATCTTTGTGACAAAAATTTTAGTTATGTGAATTCTTCAGCACCATTAAAAAGTATACCCAATAATAAAATATTAAAAAAGGGTCAAAAATGATAACACATTTTGATGGGAATGTCTGGGAATCTAAATACGTTGGGCATTCGGGCTATTTCAAGAAGTTCCCGGCAGAGAACATTTTCATTATATTACGAAGGGTATAGATATCTGCCTCTAACGCGGTGACTTCTGAAGGTGCTGGAGAGAATCGTGGAGGTGGTGGTGGTGATAAAGGGGGGGGGGGCTGTCATTGAATCAAGTGTCGTTATTTCTATCCAAAAATGTACGCGACATATGGGGTTTCCCCGGGTGCATCGGGTTCCTTCCAACTGTTAAATATCGTTGCACACACATGTTAGTCTCGAAATGTCCTAGTTTGTGTCGGGGTAGACGTTACCCCCACCCCCTGTAAACTCTCCCTCGCTCTGGTGCAGAAAGGTGGGAAATTGAACCCTAGTTTCGTGATCATATTGTGGCCATATTATATTCATCAACTAAGATTTACCAACACTTAATTTTTTGATGTCATGCGTGCTTTAATCTTGAATTTAAACAGCAGCTATTATATTTACAGCCATTTGTAGTTCTTGTAAAGCACGAAAAGGATTTATTTTCTTGCCTGTTACGATGCCAATAAAATTCTCAATCTGCAACTTAGTCTTAAACATACTGTTTAATTTCCACAATAAACTGTAATAGGAATAATGGAGTAACTTTTTCATTCATAACTCAAACTCAATCTTAAAGAGGCCCACGCGTGATACGTAATGTTTCCGAAAGGTTGTATTTAGTGACGTATTATTAGCGTACTTCTCAAAATGGGGATGACATAAACTGATGTAAACAACAAGACCCCTGGATCGTTAATTTTACTACAATTATCGCCCGTATGTTAGAGGTCTCTTTCGCCGAACGGTTGTTTTATGAGTAAGCAAAACCATGCTATTGCGCTCATTCTATTTTTGTAACAACAAAAAGATGGTCACGAAGACACATGCAATGAAATGCGTTTAACGTCATACTATTATGCACCGACTGATAATGAAGAAGGATGCGCAGTTTGCATTATTTTGAATTCCAACCGACAAGGGTCCTTTCACAGGCATGGTAATGTGACTGCGGGACCTGCGGTTTTCATTTCATTCGATCGCGACTATACGTTGATCCTTGTCAGGCCCTCCTTCCTGAACCACGCCTAAAAATCTTGATGAACCGTTTTGACCGACACCAGGATTGAATATGGCCACTTCCGGGTGAGTGAGCCAGCGTCTCATAAAAAGACACACCAGCGAGTATAGCATTACATTAACGTATTTAAGCCTTTCAATCATGGTTCGCAATGCATCAAGGTGACATTCAAAACGCCCGCGATGTTGACAGGTTATTTCTTTTATTTAATAATCTAATCTATGGAGAGACATGTTATATGTACATGATTTATAACACCAATTCAATAACAGTCATCTATTGTTTAGTAATACATGTATTATCTAGGGAGGTTGGATGGTCGAATTGTAAGCACGTGCGCGGTGTATCATAAGGTCTGTAATTGAGTCAACTGGCGTGGTTATGAGTCCTAGGTTGTACGTGACAGGAAGTAGGATCGCCTGTCCATCCTAATGGGTTATTGAAATAAAATTGAATAATGACCTTGTTTGTATTGGGTAAATGTTAAAGGGACAATAACACTCTTGCTGGCTTGGCAGCTCTAGGAAATAAATAATAGTCTTATTCTAAGTACTAGATGTTTATTTGTCCTACCTGTTGTGTAAATTATCCATTACATCATATTTTACTTGTTCAGAGGGTTCGAAAATATTTAAAAATCCAAGTCACATTTGAAAAGGTTTACGTTAACCTTTTCAAATCATGTAGTTGAATTTTTCCAATTCTTTAAATTAGGTGTGTTAAGATGAAATCTGTATCATCAATTAATTTGAATATTGTAAAATAATACAATTTGTTGGCCAGAATAAAGATTGGAACATATTATTCAATTATAACAAGAGTGTTATTGGGGCTTTAAACCCCATTTCTCTCTTTCTTAACATCTATATATTATATATACATGCATAGTTTTATTTCACAGTATGTCGAAACAAGCCAATGGCTTATATAAATCCGCTTCCAATAAGAAAGAAACATAAATAATATAATCAGTATAAGTAAAGTCTAGCGCACAACCCGCCGTCGTAGGGATTGGTAGCTCACAGACGAACCGAAATAAACCGATTGAAATGACAAATTCCCCCCGTAGACCGCTTGTAGTAGCGCGTACGGCGGATCGCGAGCTTGACTTTAGATACACAAGAGAGTTAAATGACATAATAAGTTTACAGAAAAAATATAATCAAGTGTTAAAACATCACGATAAAGACAGTGTCGACACACTACGTCTTAGTTTAAATTCAATTCACGATACCCTGGGCGGCAATTATAACTTGTAACCGATGTGTGGGCGGAGCGGTGGATAACTTTGCGTGTTCATTAAATTCTGACAAATTGCATTCTTAAATCAACCTCTATGTACTTGGGTCTAAATGTGAACATGGTAGGATATACAGTCACGTATTACATTACTAAACGAAGGGAACGTAATAGGTCAGCATTTACTAAACGCAATAATATTGTGAAACCAATAAAATGACATTTGTTTCTTTAAAATAACGTATTTACTTTTCAGTTGCCGTGACCTGAAATATATTCCGATTGCTCCCAAAGCGAAATTTTTGGAACAGTTCGCGCGAACGATTTTCATAAGCGAATCCGAGTGTGAGATCAAAGGGCATACATGATCACTTCATAGTGGTGTGCAGTATCATTTGCGCCGAGTATAAATGGCCGTTTAGCGGTATCTGGTTTGAAATTTAAAAAAACAATAATGTCTTCAGTACATCTTCGTAGACATAAAATATATTAATAAATGATGAAGAATCGGAAGCCGGTGTTTCGTGAAGACAATGAAAAACCAGGGACAGCGTGATAAATCAATTCTCGGCTGTTATAAAATAGTTTCTAAATGACAAAAAGGTATTAAATAGATTTGCACGCAACCTAAGAAGAACCGGTAATCAATGGTGTACACCGAATGACTAGGTGTTCTTTTGGTAGGGTCGGGTGGGGTTGACTAAGTATCAATATCACCGAAAATAGTTTCTAAATGAAAAAAAGCTATTAAATAGATTTGCACGCAACCTAAGAAGAACCGGTAATCAATGGTGTACACCGAATGATTGGGTGTTCTTTTGGTAGGGTCGGGTGGGGTTGACTAAGTATCAAAATCACCGAAAATGCACGAAATTAAGCATGCTGCCAAACCAGTCGTCATCTCCAACTGACAATAAGATGCTTGGGTAGTTGTGAGAGTCGTCGGGGGGTAGGGGGGGTAGGTAGATCTCAAACTCACTGAAAATGCCCTGAATAAAGACAAATTTATCAACAGTTCCCCAAAAAGAGTGCTTGCCATCGTACCAATAGAGATTATGCATATAAGCCTTTGAGTTCTCAATGTGTTTGATTTTAGAAAGCATACACACTCCTAACAACCGTTTTTGTACTTTTATATTGCACCAATTTAACGTTTTATATGCTTCGGCGCAATGCAAACATTGGTTGGTGCTGACGTGCCATTTTATTTTGATGAACCCCTCTACAATGTCAACATCGTTAAACTGTGTATAAAACTCATGTAACCATTCGCAGAAAAAGTCCAACATTTTATAACTTGTTCTGCAGAATATATGCCCGCTTCCTAACCTCTTATCACCGGTTATTCATCCCGACGTAGTCTCATACAATTTCACTGGTACTTTACATCACGTGGTGTAATATACATCGAACTACTGACAATCATATTAAATTGTATATCCTAGAGCACGTACGTATCTTTTACAGCTTGTAATTACTTTGTTTTCTTGCTTGTCACATTTCTGTTTGAACTCTCTGTCAGGTCACGTACAATACAATATATTAGTACAGGAGAACTACACCACACACAACCATTTACACAAGACAAACCCATGGAGAAGACAGAATATACACAGACATGAATAACAAACGTATGCAACGAATCTATACCAAATCACATGAATGAATGTGGTTGGGGGAGGAGGGGTATAGAAAACACTTTTTACGTATAGAATTTGATCACGTGTCGGGTGCGAAATTATATTTGGATAGAACTGGAAGCGAGATGGATTTATATTCTAAAACCTTGCTGTTTTTGAATGAAAAGTGATTGTGGATAATTTTCGCATAATCCGGTCTGTAAGTTCCTCGCCCTTTTCGCCAGACCACCACCGCCACTTTAACTATAATCGATTGTGAACATTGTAGACATTTTGTTCGGTTTTTCTATTTAGGAAAACAATACATGTTACATTTTGAAAGGATCAATAATCAATAAAATATGTAAATTATTTACAAGAAATAGAATCAAATTCTATTGTTGTACAAGGAGACGCTTGTCTGACATTACTATAATAGATTTAGATTTTTAAAGAAATTGAATTGATTATTCATTTTTTCCTTAAAGGCAATACAAAATTTGTTTGATTTAAATCAGTACTATGACAACTTTTGACCGTCATAGTCAAAGGTGAAGGATAGGTTTACGTGTTGTTGTTTTAAAATATATAATATTTATTCCGTGTACTGTCAAGTAGAAACAGTATTCATCATGCATGAGCATAACGGTTCTACCTCTTTTAACTTATTCTTTTAGTGGCATTTAGCGATCGCGAAACACATTAACAGAACACAGTTTTTATGGGATAAAATCACTAGTTTATTCTAAAAATACGACGTTTCGACAAGTATCCTCTTATCGTTAGTGATTGTATCGCATAAAAACTGTGTTCTCTTTTAACTTATCGTATGCTCTTTTGTTAATACGTGCGTTTAATGTGTGCAAATGTATGATGCATGATTATAGCAATGAAAAGCGAAACAAAATGGGGTTTAACGTCCTACTGTGTGCCGTTGGGGTAATTTTGCCAGGGGCGTTTTAAGGTTAATCATGGCGGAGGCTATACTATTTTAAGGGCCCTCTTTCGGGGGTGGGGGCTGAGGTCGAGAAATTTTGCATAATAGAAATCATTTTGGTGCATTCTGACATATCGGGGTCAGTTTAATCTGAGGGCCGGGGCCTAATTCGATGAAGCCTGGATGCGAAACAAATCACACATGTACGTATCGGGGAGCTCAATCAAATAATAATTAATGGAATATGATGGAGTGGGCCTATTGTGCAAGCAGCACGCGTAATCCCGGAAATGTACACAGCAAAGAAATGATCGCTCCGCCATGCCAGACCACACAGGGCGGGTAAGCCATTTCTTTCCTGAATAGCTTATTAATAGGTATTCAGAAAAGGTGATTTCTTTATTGCTGATTTTCATGCAATTGCAATGACTGCACTCTCATTCAGTAGTAGATTGACTCGGACTCGGGGGCCCTTTTCCTTGGTCAGAGGGGCCCTTTTGTAAGACGCGGGGCCTTTTGCTGCATTTGGGGCCCTCCCTAACTAGGGTACATTTTCATTTTTCTTATCAGTTTTAGCATTTTTCTCCCGTTTTATTTTTTCAACTTCCAGCGCCTCAGCTATAAAACGCCTCTGAATTTTGCCCGGACAGCGGCGCTATAGCCTACTTGTTTATCGAATTTTAACTGACAGAGAATCTTTTACGTGCATGTCTATGCGTACACGCGACCTTAGCTCTTCGTCCCATCCAAATGACTAGACACCTGTCCTTTTCACGCCCTCTGTCATACACCACTGACAAGGGGAAACAACGCCGGAAAATCTCGATGAACTCTTTCGGTCAATACCGGGATGGAATCGGCAAACTCCGGGCTAGAGCAAGTCAGCATCTTGCTCAGTTAGCCACCGTGGCCCGCCCTTATATAACTTATCATAAATTGTCATATTCATTCCACTGACACAATGTTTTATTATTTATGTGTTTCCAGTTTCTATTTTAATTACAATCTTGGTGGTAATGGACAGAAATAGATAATGCATGATTTGGTTTTATGACCTAGTGTACATCATGAAATAGCAATACAGGGCTTAATTATGCTTTGATATATCCGCAATTCTTCATGTCATCATTACACCAGGGGTTTCATAATTGAGCAGATTGCATGTATCCTTTTAATTCAGGACGTAATATGGTTATTTGAACATTAAACCGGTCATAACGGTTCTCAAACAGCAGGTCAATATACTCTATCTTTATAAGATCCGAGCATACTTACACAGCGATGAAGAATATAACATATTCTATGGGCAAGAGGGGGTGGGGCATAATTATGCCATTTTGATTTTGAGAGTCTCACAAAATCGCCTATCAGACCATTAATATTTACAGAGCATAATGCTCATATAAGTGATCATAATATGAACAATTATTGACTCCTCCTTTAGAAAGGTCCTCGTGCGAATTACAACTAATAATTCTCTCCCGGTAGAGAATTCTCTCCTGTCATTTCTTGGTTTATAACAGTTTTGAGTTTCCCCGAGGTCTTCAACTTCATAATCACGTGTAAGAATCATCAGTTAAAATATCGAATAAATTATTAATTAGACATTTATTTAAAAACTAGCCTATATTTACCTCTCTCGATCATCGGCTGACAGGGATTTAAATTGATTAGAACAACCGCGTGATTGAAACCTCAAGGACAAAATAGATAAATAATATTTGAACTATCATACCAAAAACGGCTATATAATTCCTTCTTTCTCTAAATCTTGCACAATACATCCCTAACTGCTAATATAAACAATTCCTGAAAATTCCATCCGGTATCACAGAGATATTTGTCACATATACCCCACCCGCCCTCGTTATTCTTCTATTTCTGTATCTAAAGCAAAGAATTGTCTTGTAGATTGTAAAGTAAACGATAAATTATGCATATTCTTTGCCACATCGTTGGTTTCCACTGACATGGTTACTCTACAGAACCAGACAAAATCCATCGCAAAGTACGTCAAAGAAAAACGCGTGTTACGATCAAAAAACATTAGAACAACGGCTTTCTCTGTTCAATCATAATACAGCTTGGATAATTCCATGAAGTGATATGGTAACTGAAGTGATTGGTATTACATGTTTTGCCAGGCAACGAAACATGCGCCATCTGCTGCTAAGTCGTCTGATCAGAACCTAAAGGTTGTCGCGTTGTAAATCTTTTGGTAAATAAAAAGAAATAAACATGCTGTATAATATCATTGGCGTGTTGACGAAATTCAATAACAGTATAAATGGGCCCGGACTCTAGAAGTAATTATAAAATACATTGTAATTGTTATTCAGAGTATGGTGTCAGAAACAGACGTAACAGGAAATAGTAATAAGTGTTCGCACAGACAAATCTAACAGGAACTAGTATTCAGTGTTCTCGAAGACAAACCAAATAGGAAACGGTTCCTGGTGATCTCACAGACAAACCAATTCGAAAATGATAGCGGGTGTTCTCACAGACAAACAAAATAGAAGATGATAACCGATGTTCTCACAGACAAACCCGATAGAAAATGATAGTCGGTGTTTACACAGACAAACCAGATAGAAAATGGTAACTGGTGTTCTCACAGTTAAACCAGATAGAAAATGGAAGCTGGTGTTCTCATAGACAAACCAGATAGAAAATGGAAGCTGGTGATCTCACAGACAAACCAGATAGAAAATGATAGCTAGTCCTCTCACAGACAAACCAGATAGAAAATGGTAGCTGGCGTTCTCACAGACAAACCAGATGGAAAATGGTAACAGATGATATTATGTAAACATACACGACACCAACCACTTCCTTAAAAATGATTGGTTGAATGGAGTTATAACATCAGCAACCGGCTCAAGGCCAACAACTGGGTCATAGATAACTCTTATTAACAAACGGTAATTATAAATGTGAAGAGCTGTGAATATGGAACTTTTATATTTTGTATAGTATTTCAAATATAAATATAGTGCTTTAAGTATTCACGTTTATTTGGTTTGTTCTATATTGATTATTACTGAGTGAATGCACAGGATTCAAATAATTCTCATAAATCTTTAAACCTCAGCTATACAATGACGTACATATGACTAATGGACGATACTATAGTACACAAGAACTCTTACAACGAACTACGTGTACATTTAGTCACCAGATAAGATGTTCGTGTGGGGAAAACAATTTACTTCATAGGTTCTTGATCTTGCTGTTAGCTGCCTACGGAAACAACGTAGACCGCTATATAACAAAAGTGCTTTACTTTCCTTTTTATCCTTGTTGTTCCAATTATACGCCCATTGTAGTCTCATCGTGTAGAGATAGAATTCATTCAACTTTTCACAGAGCAAAAGGCTATCGTTCGACATTTTAAAAAGTAGTTCATTTCGCTAATTGAGCACACGTAAATAGAGAAAGATCTAAAAAGAGTAAAACAGTATAGAAATCTATAAATGAGCAAATGATTAAAAAAAGACTTTCATGCTGCTCGTTTTTCATCACGTTTGATTAATGAGCGGAGGTTGTGAAATAGAATGATATGGAATCCCATGATGATTTAATAATGAATACAGTGAATGGAAAGGGTTATAATAGCTCGCCTTGCATGATCAATGATAATATATTATGACTTAATGTAAATAGTGAGGTTTGTTGACATTAAGTAAATATTCGTTGATGAATAGCTTATTTCATACAGCTTATCGATGTTAAAAGACAGAGCTGCTTTTATTTATGAAAAAAGTTTCGACTAGGCTGCTTGCCATTTGTCAGTTCAAATCATCGCGATATACGTTTTGTCGTTCTTTGAAATCACTCTTCCCAATAATCTAAGGTAAACCATCACACCATGGGGTCGACGTTTTAATGTTCATCGTATTTCTTCTAGCCTTGACTGTTGATAGATGATGGACTACCAGTATTTAAACATTGGATGCCCCCCACCCCCAGGAAATACACACATTTAGATCTAACTCGGATTCTCAGATTGTTTATTATACTTTTCACACAAAATGAAATGTATTTGGGTTTAACGTCCCACTTTAGTTCACCAACTAGGCTAAAGAAGACAGTCATACACCATGAAGTATGCTTCGCGGGAAGTATTCCGTCTATTCGTCGTCAAAGTCCTACTACCAACGGTTCTTCTACTTGCACAGGACCTCGGATTTCGTTTCTTGCAACGCCGGTTTTGCACGACTGTTATGAGCTAACCGCAGTGACAAATTACTGTTAACACCGTAATCGAATCCAGGATCTCATAGTCAGTGCCAAACGCCCTGGGCCTTCTAATTCTCACAAATCCTAGGAGTCTTGTCCTTTAAATTAAACAACAACCAATCAAATTGTTTATAGCATCAATAATATGCGCCGCCATGTTGCGTTATTATATTGATTGGTGCTATTTTCATAACTTCCACTTTCTTTATACCCGATCAAGATATTGACGAAATCACTTTTGATAAAGTGAAACCAAACACAAACTATAGAAAAACCACTTAATGTGCACTAGGAGTATTTATACTTCCCTAGCAACCAGAGTCTTGTCAATATTTGGTTCTATTCACCCGGGAGAGATATTTTAATTCATAATCCTTCATTATTTAACTATATGTAACGGTCTACCTAACACTTGGTCCCTGCCTTATGGTGATACAAAAATAAACTGAAATGGGGTTTAACGTCTTTATAATATACTGTTCTGTACCGACTAGGCGAATGAAGAACATCAAGCTCAGAAAGCAACATTACGGTTTATTGTTATTTCGAATTCCAAATTTGAAGTGTTCTTTAACGTGCAATGTGTACACGGGACTTCGGTATTTGGATCATCCTAACGAGAGTACGTTGTCCCTTCCTAGCCGGATATATCCGATGAACTTTCTTGGGCAACACAGGGGGCTCCAAGTAAGCGAGAAATCGCAATGTGGTGATACATTATGAAACTGAAATATATTGCGCTTGGAATGACTTACCGAAATAATAAAAAAATTATTGTTAACACATTTCGGTAGGTGCAACAGATGCATCGACACATTTTTGTGAACTAAATCTGAAATCTGGTTAGTTAATCATTCCGAGAGGTCGTTATCAGTGTGAGGAAAGCAGAATGACCGACGAACAGGTCAAAAAGTAAATACCATGTTATAAAAACACGCATACGTCTAAAGTGGAGGGGGCAATTAATTTCTAATTCACATCCGGGGGCGGGGAGGTGGGTAGGGTAGTTAATCAGGTCAAGCCATTTCTTTAATCCACTAAATCCAAATTTGTATTAGCAATGATGTCACATCGGTTTTATGGCTATTTTATGCAACTACTACTTACAAGTAGCTCTTGATTGCCCTGTCGGATTATTTGACTTTCAAATGAACGTGATTGCCAGGCAAAGTGAACAATATACACCAATTATTAGATAACACTGTAAATCCCCAGTATAGACTCATGGTAATCTAACCATAAACACATGTCATTAAGGTCTAATCATAGAAAACAGTAGAAATCCGAATCTGACATCATTAATGCAACGCACTAATTTAAGAGCTATTTTGTTCGAAGTGTGTGTTATTAATCTGCAATTTGGTTTTCTCGTTTACAAAATTATTAATAGCCAGTTTTGCTATTGCCACCATCAAACACCAACAGGTGAGCGCATAACATAAACAAATTATATGGACATAAATCGAGTCTACAACGACGCCTTTGCGGTTCAACCGAAATCGGCATACCTCGGTAAAATTAATGTCGGTAGTTTTCTGTGTGTTTGGAATTTAGGTTTTGAGATCGTGTAGGCCCAGTCTGAACGACAGACCCACCCAAGAATCCAAAATCAGTTGTGATTTAGGTTTGGGGGAAATCCCAGGGCAAGTCATTAAACAACCTACGAGGGTGGAACGTCTTTTATTGTCTTTTTATTACTATTAGATGTGTTAGAAATAGATCAGTTTAATTATCGATTTCTGTTGGAGATAAAAGACGATTATATATTTTTTATGGAAACAGGTTTATCTATAGGCTAATTCCGTTTTATAGTCCAGTAAACATGCCCATTCACTAATACATCAATATTGTACCCAGTGGCTTCACCAGCTCATAACGGTTACAGCTGATTCAGTGCCATGGTCCTGACTTTAAGACCACTGCGTAATTCGTATGAGCTATTGCCATCTCGATGGTGGGGTGGATGCCCCGTATTCGAATTCCGGTGAAATATTATTCAAATCGATAAATTCAAAGCCATTTTTTCTGGATTGACTATGACTACTGCTCAGATTAGATTTTTTTGTGTATTTAATTCCAATGACAATACAACAATGGGGGTTGGATAGCCGAATGGTTAGCACGTGCGCGCTGTTTCATAAGGTTCGACATTCAGCCAACTGGCGTCGTTTCGATTCCCTGGTTGTACGTGACAAGGAGTAGGGTCGCCTTCCAACCTCGTGGGTTTCTCCGGGTCCCCCCCTCCCCGCCACACACTGCTAAAGATCACTACGCGCTGCGAATTACTCTAAAAATAAAAGAGAAGTGGTATTATATGTTATATAGAAGATAGGTATGCACTTCAATACATAAGCTATTGAAATTGATTACATGTAGTGGGTGTTCTTTTGTCCATCAAAACATCCACACTTTACAGTGCAAAGAGAAACTATATAATGACGACATTACTCTTGGGCACATAGACTATAAAGTGACAGCTATTTTCAAAATAAACTGTCAACAAAGAAATTGAAACCAATGAAAACTCATTAAACTGAGTTTTCTTTTAAACATGCGTCAGACAACATGACAATAATAGCAACACTGTTTTCAATCCCAAGGGAGTGTTAAATCGATTGACAAGTTTCTGAAAGTGTGACAGTAAAGAAAAACAACCTAATAACTAAACTATACATGTATATATATTTTTTCTTTCTAAATTCAACGTCTTCTATACTAAAAGTGAGGTCACTGACCAAACAATATTATAAATCTTTGTATTTCATATTTATTTATATGATTCATTTAATTCTGTTTGTGTCATATTCCAAGAGACATCTGCATTCGTACATTATGAGGTAGATAGTTAGTCCCCGTGACAGGATGTGATGTAAACATTTCAGGAATGGCCACTCTTTTATGAAGAACTTCAGATGAAGAACCTATTTCGCCCACGTTTCTTTTAGGTTGAAAAACAAACCATTATATTGTGTATATAAGCAGTTGTTCCAGGGGTTGGACAGAAGTATAGAATATCTATTCATACGATTCTAGAATGTGATATTTTCAGCTGAGACTTACAAGATGCATAGCGGCTGGGAACAGTTCCTAGTCCAAAACACACCTGTGTCAGCCCTTCCGATGTCTGTTGAATTGCTGAAATTTCTTTCGTCCGAGCCACGGCCCATCAGTGGGTATGGCGATGGCTCGTTAAGCAGCAATTCCGAGTATGACCGTCTGCAGTAACATGGATGGTGCAGAAGCGTAAGACGTTTAACCCAGTTTCACTTCGTTACATGTCCTCTTTAAAACTGTTGGCCAAGACGATCATACAATTATATCGAGACAAGAAGTTATAAAGCATTTCCAATCCAGTCAATCCATTTGAGAATATATGATACTTAATACAGTCTATTACTGAACAGACTGATTGATAACGTGCGCTTAACAAGGCATAAACTATAGAATTTTAAGACACTCTCAGCCTCTATTAGTTTTGTGTGATTGAATCAAGAGCCACAGACTCTATCGGTGACTACAACTACATAGTGTACAATCCGTCACAACAACGTATACCCAAAGTAATTTATTTTGACCCCAATCTCTCGCCATTAATGCTTAACCAAACATGAATTAGATCTTATGAAAGTCTTCCAAAGAGTTCCTAAGATGTCTCCAGGCAACATCTGGAATTTCCCTTTTATCATTTTGTTATTCATATTTAGTTAGAAACTGACATCCAATTAAGCGTAATTTCTGCAAATTTTCTAAAAGCCTCGTACAAATACAGTTTGAAAAAATTCTTTTAAAGGGACATCATCAACATTACACTGAAGGGTACCGGAGAAATGAAATGGGGTTGAACGTCCTACTGTTCTAGCCCGAGTGGGCTAATGAAGACGGGCATACAAGCATACAGTTTGCTACGAGAGAAATTTTGTCCAGGCAGCGGAACTATGTCCTACTCGCACGCCGAATTCCAGCTGCCAAGGGATCTTTTACGTGCACGCCAATGTAAACACGGGACCACGGTGTTTCGTACCAACCGAATGACTAGACAGCTGTCATTGTCAGGACCTCCGTGCTACTCCACTGACAAGCGGAAATCAAGTCCGAAAATCCCGATGCAGAGATCGAACATGACACCGGAGTACACATGAGATAAACAATGCGGAATAAAATGTATATACCACAGAACATATCAATTATAGTTGGGCACTCTATGCAGCACATTGTTTCAATGGCATTGAGTAATTGAACTGGAAATACACAGAATACAATTCTATGAAATACAATTAATTGTCGATCACATTGAGAGTATGTGTATGACAATCTTTAATCAATCGCGTGGGTGTAGTACTAAAGAATCTACTGATAAAAGTAATTAGTGAATGAATGCATGAAACGGCGTTAAACTGCCTACTTTTCTGCACGAACAGGGTCTTTGACATGCAGTAGTTTGCTATGGAGGAAATTCTTAGCTGACAGAAATTAAATTACAACTCTCAGTCGTTCTTTTACGTGCACGCAACCTTGCAGAACGGCTAGAGGCCTTTCTAACAATGCCCTGTGGGCTGCATCACTAACCAGCGGAAAACACTTTGGGAAGACCCGGGGACCCTTCTGGGCGAGCACCAAAATCGAGCACCGACCCCCTGATTAGCAAGCCATTTATAACCAATTCGTTCGTTCGTTTCTGGAGTTTGACGTCCACTTCCACTGGGGATGATATTGTAGACAAGTTTATAACCAAACAGATCTTGCTCTAATATTCCCTTGATCTTTTATGCAACAGACCTAATTTCAACATTTTCCTATAATATTGTTAATTTTCACACATCGTCTCTATTAAATTTTTAAATAACACACATTTTGGTTGACCTTTATTGGCGATCTTGACAGAAAAATCGTTACAGTCACGCTCGTTTCACGATTGGCCTTCGTGTATATCGAACAGCCAGTATCAGACATCTTAGTATCCGTGGGACCCTCTGTGGCCACATTGCATTCAATATCTTACTCAATCACTGCCTAATCCGATATTTCCCACAGATCAATCAAAATCGATAATTGTAACGTGTCAGTTATCGATATAATGTATCTTCTTAATTATTATCTGATAGCCAGACGAAGTGTGGTTTGAATTTTAATTTAAAGCACCATTTCAGACGATAGAACGTCTTTTTACTCGCGCAGTGACTCGAATAAAATCTATTAAATAAGCGACACCATTCACCATGGATAATTGGATCACCAAATCAATGGTCAACATTCGTTAAGAGAAAATGATATAAGAAATCAATTAAGCTCCACAATCGAGGTCACATTGTGATAAGAGTGTGCTAACTGACATGATCGGGTTCTCAGATCCGATACTAAAAAACAGCTACGAATAGAAGGCAAATCGATAAAGTGAACTTCCCTTGACTGAAGGAGGTAGACTTATACCCCACTTCGTTCACGACCTTATGGCTGGATGGCTCGATGATATGAACTTGAACTTTATTTGTCCAGTATTGCTACATTTTCTACAGTTACTATTCTAATTAATGTCAATCCAAACGGATTAAAGGGCAGATTTTTAGTTCGTTTCGTTTTTAATACTTTCAGTGGTCTGCTGGTGAATACGAAATTATTAGAGAGAGAGAAATGGGGTTTAACGTCCACTCGACATAAACTAGGTAATTTCGGGACTAACACATGGTTTGATTTTATTTCAATAATTCGCTTGCGCGTAGGGGTCTTTAGCAGTGGGTGGAAACCAGAGTACCCACATAAAACCCACGAGGTTGGACAGGCGACCCTACTCCTTACCACGTACAACTGAGGATTTGAAACCACGCCAATTGACTCAATGACAGGTCGTATGATACAGAGCGCGCACGCTAACCATTCGGCTATCCACCCCCCCCCCCCACTATAAAAAAAACGAAACGAAATAGGAGTTGGGTTTTAATCAGCTCGAAAATCAATTTTATTGTATTTATTAAGCGATTAGGACCGATTCTTTCTTACTAAAAATGCATAGTGATTATCGAGTTAATTATTTATCAATTTATCATTCGTTATATTTGAATTTCAAACAAAATTGGTGCTATAGTTAGCCAGCACACTAACACAACATGATAGCTTTTTCATGTAATGCAACTGTGAATATTTTAGGACATTATGTTTGTAGTAATTAAAGATTCTAGAGTTTTAGCAATTAAATCTAACTGCTTTTATACTGATTCTCTAAGAAAACCTGTAATTTTTATGTTATAAAGCAACACCTGTTTAAACCCAAGTAGGTTGTTAACCTGCTAACGTAAATAAAATTTAAAACATATTTAAGACATGAAATAGTAAAATCTATTTTGCTTAATGGTTATTTGCCAGGAATTGGTTCGGCGATGAAAGTGGTGTACCATGTTTCTGGGGAAGATATTTTTTTTTTTTGGTGGGGGGGGGGGGGGGGCACGTCCGATCTTCTCTTATTTCGAATTCTGACTGTCAATGGTTATTTTAAGTACATGCTAGCGTGCACACCAGACCACGATTTTTTTCGTCCCGTTGGAAGGAATAGACGATGTTCATTGGAAGGCTATCAGTCCAGCACCACAGACGCGCGGAAACCGAGGAAATTTCTCGGCCCACACTTGTTTATTTAGCCAATGTCCTACTCACTGAACCAACACGGATCCTGCGCCGAAGTCAATAGATACTACTTTTCAATCATTTATTACAAACTAAAATGGAGCAAAAACCTCGAAAAGAGTTAGATAATTTATACATAATTACCATCATTATAAATACATTATCTAATCGTTATCCGTGTGGTTATTTTTGAATATCCAGATTTGATCTATGTTTTAGAATAAATACATGTATAAGTAAAATTATTAGCGTGATATACAGGGGCGGGAGAATCGTTCATCAACACTATTTGGGTCATTGTGGGACTAATATGTGATGCTTATGACGGGTGGCCAGAATCCGCTACAGTGGACGCCTTAAGAGCGCCCACCATCGTCCAATAATGTGACTTATATTACAAGTATAAATGTACAGTGTGCTTTAGTAGTTTGTCTGATCAGTAGGTTTGTTTTATCGGTTTTGTATGCCTGTTGTGTTGTCTCCCTGGTCCTACCGGTACAGATATAGCATAGTTTTTCTTTGCTGACTTGCATATGTAACAGAATTAGAGCGCACCCATCTCCCTCACATAATGTGACTGAAAAGTATGATATGCGCTTTTCTATCTAGTGTGGATAGCTGTTTGTTGCCACCGTGATTCTCTACAGGATCTGGGTTTCTCATATGGAAAAAGTATCGACTGGGGAGGCTTAAGGTGCCTTAAAAACTAATCCAGGCTTCCCATTATCCCTTGTGGTTAAGGATTGCTGATCGATTAAAACTATAAACCTACGAATAAAAGTCTCCGATTCATAATCACCATAAAATCTTAACATGTTTTAGTAATGTCTGATCATTATTTATTTACGTATCTTCGCGTGCTGCGGGGTTTGATGAAGGTTGGTGATAGATACTTAATCTAATAAGTCAATCATACTGAGCCGAGAAAATTGCACTTTATCATGTGTTTAATCAGAGCATGCGCTATGCCGCCATCTTAATTGGTAAAACATCACTAATCTATGAGCAGAAGTGGTCCACAGACTTGATTAATTTCCAAATAATCAGATTTAAACATAATAAAATTGCCTACGGAATGTCTGGCCAAGATTTTGTATTTTCATAATCTCCGATAAATGAATTAAAATGTGAAATTTCTTCTTTTTCCAACATCGACATGTTTGTTACTTCCCGATGCCGTGGAATTGCCCCAGAGGGGAGGCGACTGTTATCCTGATGGTCAAAGAATGTTGTAAGAAGTCAAGTTGTTCTATATGGTGGTCGGGTTATATTGGCCGACAGCGCATTGTTAGGGAACATTTACGACCTTTTTACACTTAGTACCGATTGATATCGATGCTCGCTTTGACATGGGATTTGCTTAGACTAAACATAGCCCTGCGGTAAGATGTTACCTGGTAATGATTTATGGTGTCCGAACTAGCTTAAAGTGATATATAAAGGTGATATATAAAACAGTTAGGATTTGGCTCCCCGTACCGAAATTATGTGTTCATTTCCTCTGACGTGTTCATTTATGACACAATTCTAGGAACACTTCAAACGAAGTGTTCATCTCTGACACACTTCCAGCAACAAAGTGTTCCAAAAAAAAAGCCTCCACTGAAATGTTGTATAAACTTATTTTAATTCGTATTAAAATATAAGATCTTATAAATAGAAAGTAACCTGATGGTATACCGCGGTGTCTAAAACAATGTGGATTTTATGCAAGTTTTTAAAATGACGCTCCGTTGGGATTTGCTTTGAAATAAAGAAGGCGGAACCATATTTTTATCAGATAATATGTGACACTCCCTGCTTAAATACATGTGTAGAAAGTTTGTTTTATTTACTAGATAAAATTAAACAAACAGAACAGAGATTAAATTATAGAAGATTTCATCTTTCAAAAATCTGACAGCCGGCACAAGGACTTATTGTGTAATGGATGAATGGTTTACACATGCGAAGCATATGTTGAAATATAAATAAAGATACGATGAGTCAATCTGATAGGTTTGATTTAAGACTTTTAAGTTGCTTTTTTTGTATTCTCAACCATCTGAAACGGTTAATCAAAAACTGGATTTGTATTTCAAACGAAAAATTGTAACCTTTACTATGTCAATATTGTTGTAAATCCAGCTTTTAAATGGGGTTAAACATATGATATAATGGTCATCTACAAATTTCTAAGATACATCTGAAAACTCTATTGTTAACTTCCAAAATAACGTTTGTTACGAGGAAATGATGTCATAGAGAGATGAACATAAGCTTTATTGACGAATATTACAAGTATCGGCCTTAACTTCAAGCGGTGGACACACTTACAGCCGAATTCACTCGGCCGAATGAGTGGACACACTGGGCGAATTCTCAGCCGGCTTGCCCGACTCATCAGTCGATTGCATCACATGGTTAAACAAGGTAGCGTCCGTGTCTTCAAACAATCACGTGACTGCGAATGCTTCGGCAAACCGGAATATATCAAACATGTTTGATTCGTGCGATTATAAATTCGGTCGAATGGCACTGGGCACAAAAGGCGAATTTCGGCGGCGATTGATTCGGGTGTCCCTGCACAAACTGTTATCATTTCTAAAGGAGTATGCAATAAACGTTTAATATAAAGACTGATTAATGACGACCAATTAGTATGGCTTCCATAGATTTGTTGCCGCTTTTACAGGTTGTATGTAAATGATAAGACTATACACAAAGCATCACTGGCGTATTTTCTTTTCTTTTATTATTTTACAATATATGGATTGAATAATAGTTCAAATAGATCAACTTTTAACTTCAATTTCAATCGATCAGTTTTAACTTATTCTTATTTCATAATATTTTGGTTAAAAAAGAATTGACCAATTTTAACTTCAATGATGGTCATTTGAAGATTTGAAGTTTACATTAGTAATAATAATTTTTCTGCTATCTATTTCGTACAAGCCAGTTCGCTCTATTTTAGTATACACTCGAATGTGTTTACATCATTGAATAATAACACAATATGGAACATATTTCTCACTTTCGAGATATATGTGTACCATCTAGACGGCTGTGCTTTTAAAATAGATCCCAGTGGGTACGCGAATGCAAAGTATTCGTTTAGTCAAATAAATAATTTTATATTTAAACAAGAGGACACACCCTTCTAACGTCTCTTCAATATTTTCATATATTACACTCAAAAGTATATAAATACAATAAAATGAATATATAGCCTAACATGTAATTGATCAAATCAACAACTCCAATTTAATTTAAATCTAAGAAGACACGCCCAGACACACCCTTTTAATATCGCTTCAACACTACAACACTATTATTTCGGGACTAAAACTGTATGGACATAGACGTTTCTACCAAGGTATTTCTCATTTAGTCTAGTTATATAGCAACGCCTTGCCTCCCATTGTTTTTTTACTACGTCTCAAAATATAGTTGTAGACATGAAAAATATTGTAATAATCGTAACATCTGAAGGTTAGGTGAGTCACTGTGTATTTTTGGCAGTGGATTCAAGAGCGAGCGATGGGATATAGTATGAATGAATGAAATATGTATATATGTACATCTGTTTTGAGGAGGATAAGTCATATTACGTTACACACTACTCCTCCCGATAAATAATATCGTCGTATAAAATGTCAGAAACGGTAAACTGTTTTCTAATCGTGAGGTATTTTTAGAACCGGTGCTGTTAAAATGAGAACGTTATGTGTGTGCTTAACGCCTGAAAATCTGTCTTTAACTGAATCTTGACATTTTGTAAGCTGCATGTTCACAGAGTTCAAAAAGAAACGAAGAGATTGGGACCATGTCTTTCAAAGATACAGGAAATTAACTCACAGGTTCAACATGTACACGTTCGCTATAATTTTCTGGGTTAATCACACTTTTTTCACATTAGTCAGTTTCTCTACATTACAAAATCAGTGATTACAAATTTTAAACTACCGCAATAGTTTCCAAAGTTTCCGTAAGTTTTTGAATTTGCATTAGTTTTTTTTCCATATTTTATAACAAATCATGTCTTTTAAAGGTGATTATAAAATTCAATCTAGTTTTCAAGGTTTTAGTAAATTGACTTAAAGGTTAAAGATTTGTGGTACGCGGGGAGAAACAAAATCGTCTGGAACTACCAAAAAAAGACATGTTCAATTTTGTTTTTAAGTTCTGTATTACCAAACACTTAATTTTTCAATTATAGCACTATGTATCCAGCTTTGCTTAAATGACATAAAAACTTAGTAATTAGTTTTTGCGCACTTATTCCATTGCTTATTTTTGAGTTTTTGTACTTAGATCTCCAGTGGAGGCGGAATTAGAAATTGTATATATCAAAGCAAACATTTTAGCGAAAAGAAATAGAGAAGATGGTTTCTGTTATGCCAATTCCCCATGTTTGAAAACATGCAACTAAGATAATTCATCTACCAGATAAGCTAAATAGTCATTTAATAAGATATGAGAATAACTTTACACCAGTATTATAATAATGCATGTAATTATTATCCCCATGCCTTATTATTATATGCATTAGTATGTCTAGACGCCACAGTACAAATAGAGGCAAGCCCAGACTGTTTACCATTATTGGTAGAATACTTTTGCGACATATTTACTCCAAAGAACTCAAATAAAACATGCATTTCGGTCCACACCATGCAATTGTTTTGTAAAACAAAATGCGGTCTGCATTAGCCCAGTCGGTGCAGAACAGTGGGACGTTAAACCCCATTTCATTTCATTTCACTTAACAAAAATGTATTGGTTATGGAATATGAAATGGGTTCAACGTCCTACTGTTGTTTTTGAGCTGGTTCTACTGCAAAACCAGAATGAGTCTCAACTGAATTTCTCACACAGATGATACACGTCATGAAATCGTGTTCACATTCCAACAACCAGATTTTGTTTACATCACACCATATCGTTAATCGTTTGCCTTTCTTCACACGCATTATATTTACTTTCATAGCCAAACTGTTGATAGCCAAACTGTTGTTTGTAGCCTGGCAAGCGTGTGTTGCAAATCTGTTTCTTGTAGGATATCAGAACTTTCTGAATCACGGCAGATTTAACAATTTCTCGTTCATGTTCCACTCAGGGCCCACCACTTTCAATCCATGACATAGAAAACGCCAACCAACCCAGAAAAATTAACACTGCATAATGAAATAAAAGACATAATTAGAAAGTAGCTACAGCCAATAGGTTCAAAGTCCTGTAAGCGTTTTGTCAACACATCTGAATCAAAAATAGAATGCCTAATATTTTGTTTCCAGGGTGCCATTAAAGAGTACAATTGACATGTGACTTAAAACGTTATAAATAGATTCTTTATGAATAGACCGTCCATTTCGATATCGATTTTATGACTGTAGAATAGAAAGAAAAATATTAATGAATGTCCCCAAGTACAAATAAATTTCTTATTACTAAGGACGCATTAGTGTTAAAAATAAACACTATTTACGATTCTGTAACGTTCTTGAATAAATACTTAATAACGAAAATGTAACATACGCTATTTTCACGGTAGTTCTATGTTTTGATAGAAAAATATATGAGAGTAAAATTCTAGTCGCTTTTGTCCCGGTTAACGGAAGAAGTGTCTAGCTTTTAAAGCTGATTAACACATCACCCATCAACCCAGGGCTGCATTAACCTGTTAAGAAACTAATTCAGCCCCGTCGGTCTCACAGTTGCTTAAGTGCTTGCGGTTCAACAGAACAAAATCAGTTGAAAGTCAAAGAAAAAAGCAAACCGTATACTCTTTTAAAAGGTGACTGATCAACTTTCGTGAACAAAAACAGATGAATTATGTAAAATTTAGCAATAAAGCTGACGGTTTTCGCTATTGAAGTTTCAAAACAGAAATGCATACATTGAACATTTCCGTCCAATTACTTCATTTTGAGCGAAGTTATGAATGCTTGAGGAATAGCGTAATCTTGATTGCCATTGCTACCGCTGTTACTATTACAACCATCCGATGGACCATAGAGTTGATTATGGGCTTTCATGTCCATAAATGTCTACATGTACTAAGATTTCAGGCTAAAAGAAAAATCTTTAATATTTTGACGTAATTGTTACATACATCTTTAAGCCAATAATGTCTCTTTTTGGTCCTTGATTGGAATTATAATAATAATATTATCCTTGTTCAAAGTTTTTATTGTATATATCATTTCAAAATCTAAATGAATAATCTCTTGGATTCAACAACTAAACATGGCCTGCCGACCATAATATATTAGTGGGTAGCGATTTATTGATCTTTGTAAACGACCTATATGAAACAAAAACATATACTAGTAATTCGATAAGTGAAGTTCGAGGAAGATTTGATCACATCCGCTCCTTTCCTATCAAATTATCGATAATCGATAAAAATCGAAATAAAAATAATACAATAGTGATCTACGTGATCTTATCAAAAGTATAGCTACAAGATATATCGATAAACCAACTATAATCCGATAAAGAAACTTATATTAACAGCAAAACTCGCCGATAGTATAGTATTTTTATGATCGTGTTTCTGTAACTGATCGATAATCGATTACAATACACTATATACATATTGTTACATATATAAAATTAACTATATATAACCCCCTGGAATACAAATGCACCACGAACACAAATAAAAATTAAGGAAGTAGCGAACGAGTACGCCATCATCAAGAACCAACCTTCTTATTGGTAAATGCAAAATAATCTATAAAAATGAACTGGATAATACCTACCTGCCTATATATATTAAAGTTTTAAGCGGCACTTAAAGACAAATGAGACCATGTAATAGATTGATAGAAGTATTCGTCTTTGATATAGGTATTCGTGCTTGCAATTAACAAAACTCGGATACCACATAAGATATCGTCTTTTTTGTTGGGGGGGGGGGACTTTAAGACCGAATGGTTAGCAAGTGCGCTTTATATCATAAAACCTGTCATTGAGTCATCTGGCGTGGTGTCGATTCCCCGGTTGTGTGTGACAATGAGTAGGGTGGCCTGTCCAACCTCTTGGATTTTCTCCGCGTCCTCCGTTTCCCTCACACTGCTAAAGACACCTGCGCACAAGCGAATTAGGGAAATAAAATTAAACCATATGTTAGTTCAGAAATGATCTAGTATGTATCGAGTGGACCTTAAGCCTCATCTCTCTCTCTCTCTCTCTCTCTCTGTCTCTCTTTTGTTGTAGTCGTTTCGATATAATCTCTATGTTTATGATATTCGAACATACTAGATTTTTGTGGGGCTTTTTAACTAAGGGAAGTTAGAAATAATATACAGAGATAACACAGATTAAGAAAAACTATAGGGGTATTATTGTAAAATATCATCATTGAACACAGGCAACAAAATAATATCACAAATCGAAAAAAGCCCACACACTACGTGACGTAGAGTAACACCATCGGTTTAATGGATATCTAATGGATTTTCAGCAGAGGATTATAGATTCAAAAAGTAATACACAATGGGAAATTCGATGACATATGGAGGAAGCTGTAGACAATATTATCATTAAATCAGGTGTGTCAATGTTATCCTTGAAAAGAGATAAAAGTAAGATTTCGAGCATTCCCGAAAGTGGCTTAGCTGAGAATTTTCGTCTATTTTGTAAACAGATCAATATGTAAGGCGAGAGCCAGTACAGACCTAACAATTCAAAATAAGTAACCATATTCCGTAACGAGAATATCCACTTTGGCTTAATTTCTCTAGTACGATTTTAAAAATAACAAGGCACAATACAGGTTATACCTTTATCTATAGTTTAAATACACTAGATTAATTAAAAATCAACGAAACGAAAAACAAAACTCCTTGTAAAACCTATTCTTTGTGATATTTAATTGCTTGCTTTAAAATACCCGCCAAACAAACAATCGTGCCATACAAAGGTATCGGGATCCATTTAATTTTATATAGCTGAAACCTAATAAATCTGTTCGCCAGTTGCCCCGTGGCCTTTCCGGAGCTTAGTGTTTTAATGATCAACATAACTCAGCAGTTGCTAGTGTTGAAGTGTTAAAGAGATTGTCTGAGGTTTATATATCAGGCATTATTCCCACCCAATAACAAATACATAAAAAACAATTCCAAAGAGTAGTGTTTATAAAAAAAAAATAATTTGGCAGAATGTATTGTATATTCGCAAGCCTGGACAGGTTTATATCATAATTAGAAACATTTGCGAGAGAAAGCCGGAAGTTATAAGCGACAGAAATAAAGAATGCGTAAGGACATAAATCTGGTAAGAGACGACACTAGAAGTAAAATTTATAGGGTTTCAGTGGCATAAACAGTACTTTTAATGTTACAGTAATTGTAATCCAATACCTTTCCGCATTAAGTGACTCGAAGGAATCGCTTTGTCGTACAACAACATGGCGCTTTACATCCAGTTTATTTTAACGCTTAGTCGTGTTTTGTTTTGTGTTTGGCTCAGATTATTCTAGCACCAATATCGGCACTCGTTTGAGATGTAGAGGGTTTAAGACGCAACTAATTTCATTTGTTTGAAAACTTGAAACACAACCATGTGGTATTTTTCATCTTCTACCATAACAAGGTACCGGTTATTTTATCATAATATAGGGTTGTACATTTCACATTGAACTTTTGAGGAATACCACATGAATACAATATATCCTGCTGTATACTATAACTTTACCGTATATCAAAGACAAAACTTATATTTTTCAAATAAGTTTCCAGTTCACTTATCGTGTTAGTAGAGGCATATGGGTGATACATTTTAATCTTTATCTGCGTGGTTCATCAATGTCTTGTGGCCTTTGTAATGTGCCACGAACATTTCAATTGCTAATGACGATTGTAATGTGCCATGAACATTTTAATTGCTAATGACGATTTTTATAGTATACCTTACAAAAGATGTTGCTATTTCCAGACTTTCTAATTCATCAGTGTATTACAAACAAGCCCATAGAGTACCCAAAAAGAAAGTGGGACCAACCATTGTCTTACAGGAAAGATAGCGATCAAACATTCTTCTGTTCATGTTTCAGACCGAAGGCATGCTGACATACCAATGCATTCCAGAAGAACAATGAAAATCATGTTACGGTACGTGCATGTGTGTTTTCCTCGTTATATATCTTTATATACATATATTATATATATAATATATTGAATAACGAGTGTATGCCTATTTATAGATTTTGTACATATATTTATATACTATTTCCACAATAATGGAATTGTGTGATTAATGATTAACGCCCCCATCCCACGGGGTAAGACTGATCATTCATGGGACATAACAAGGTTTTTCTCGAATAATAAAATCTACATGACTATTGTCACACTTTTTAAAAGGGTTTATAGTTTTGTGATCCTATGTCGTTCTAAATGAAAATGAAATGGGGTTTAACGTTCTAAATAAAATCAATTTTAATATTCTGAAAGCTTCTTTCATCTGGTCTCATCCTCCTTGTTATCGCAAACGCCATGTTTTAATATCATTTACAAAAACACTTTACAAACGATATAAACAAACACGTAACCTCGCTTAATTTACACATCTGCACCCCATAATACCCTTTACACGCACTTGTAAGTCATTATAAATTTCATCTAAAGATATGCACTTTTCTGTTTTGTCTAATCTAAACTTTTTTAAACAGGATAAACGTCAAACAAATGAGCTCTTAAACAATGTACTCTGTGTTAAAATAGGTTTAAAACTTTCAACACAAAGACACCATTTTAATTCTTGAAAAATAATGAATACTGTTTGTAATACGGTTAAACATATTAAGTTAATACAAATATTTCACTATGAATGGTTTGAATGACATAAGGGTGTATATCAATTTATACGAATCTTCGACGGGTTCCTAAAGAACCAATCCACACACCTAAAAATTCGAATCTATAAAAAAGAGGTTTACCTATATTTTATTTTATTACTTACCTTGTTTTACATTAAATCCATGAAATTCGAATCCAGCAATATTCCGTTTACATCAAATGTACATGTGTGTGACAATTGAATAAAGTGAGCGAATCGATATGAAACTAGCGTAGTTTTTATTTATGACTATCTACATAATAGCCGGAACGACACAGTCAATAAAGTTTATATATTCCAAAACTGTTGAATCATTCATGAGATCGGTACCCTTTACAAATGTTCAATATATACAGACATATAAAAACTAGGAACGTTAAAACTATCTCTGTGTAGATGAAATTGACAAAAGTGTCACATATGCCGTTCACAGAACTGTTGATAGAATCTTAACACGTATCGCTTTCCGTCTAGCAGGAACCGTCAATTCCTTGTAGCATAGGTGTAGCTGTCACAATATTCTCTTTTACTTTGTGTATATATATCGACAAGTAGCGAGCTTATATATAGCTCTGGTCGTGTTTCCTTCGTACTACACTCGCTTTCCTTTCTCTTGAAGCTTCTGTTCGCCAGCGCTTCTTGGTAACCACCAGTCGATATGATGCGATTAGTGGGGTTAGCGCATCGACTGCCTATTGCTAACTTGCTTGCAACAGCCAGTCTGTCTTTCAAATGTTCTTCGAATCGTACCTTGAGGCCTACTGTTCTTATTCACACCCCTGATGGTGCCAGAACTAAAATGTCAGTTGTAATCGCTTCCCTTCTACTTATTTTAATATATATTTTCAGAGAATAGGACAAAGAAACTTATTACATCACGTTTAAAAATGCATTATTCCTTGGAGTTCTACCAGCGGGTATCTCAGATGATTTTAAATGATATATATATGATTTTAATTCTTCGCTGGTTGATGTGAGCGCATTTATTTCTTTGATGTCGTGAGCTTTAACATGGCGAACTCTTTGATAATTGAACAATTCCCTTCGTTGGGGAACTCATTCAAGTTTCCAGTGAAATTTTGATTTTCTTTAATGAAACTTTTTTATTATTTCAATCAAATATTAAGAATGAAATATGACGGAAATTGAAGAGTTTGTCCTGGTGTCTGCTTTACTGTACTGCTTATTTGTTTGTTCGCTTATGCGTGAGGCTTTACATCCGCTTTTATCGAGGCTGATATCGTTGCCAATCCGTACTACTTTAGTGACGCGTTTTAAATATTTATCTCTCGTCGACATCAAGTACTAGGTCTGCTCACTTCTCTGTTTATCATGTATTGACACAGATGTGTACAATTCTCTTCAAAATAATAGCTCAGGTGTCATGTGTTTTATATATAATATGCTGGATCCATTCAAACAGTCCCTAATTATATCATAATATATTAAGGGACACTATGAATGGATTTAGCATATTGTATTCCCCTATAAGCAACATAAAATATATAACAGAGTTAGATCATGGTAAGTAAAGTGACATATTTTCAAACAAAGATATATTCTCATGTGTTCCCCAATCCAGTTTCAAATGAAACAAAACATTGTTAACAAAAAATATTTATGCTCCTTACTTTGGAATATCCAAACAACCGTAAAACTATAGTTTTGCTAAGAACAACATATCATGCAAATTATAAATATGGAGCCCTGTTCAATTTAAATACCACAATAACTTTATATGTTTAGAGAGAAACTAAACTAAATACACTACTGCAAAGGAAACATATCTTTGAAAAAAATATATCATGCCTTATTTTGACGATCTTTATTGCATATAGATGAAGGGCATAAACGCCTTCATCACACTCGCAGACGACTGATGCAGATACTCCGTTGGCTTCCAGTTCAAGCGACGGTTCAGTTTAAAGCTCTTGTGAATATGTTTAAATCAATTTATTCTGACACTGCACTCAATTATTTGATTTCTACACTACGCCCCGACTCAACCTTCGTTCCTCGGGTGATGGTAGCATATTGAGGATTAATCCGAAATATAATAAGCATTCTGGTGAATATGCTTTCTGTGTCAGAGCAACTAAGATGTGGAATGATCTTCAAAAAACCATGAGAGGGCCCTTTCCCATCGAGAGCTTGAAGACTAACTTGTTTATTTCAAAAATATTTTTGAACTGTTTTATTGTGAATACGCTTACAAACACTCATGTAATGCAGTGCTATATATATCGAGCTATAATAATTTATTTAATGCGATGCCGTGACGGAAAACCATTATCGTTTAAATATCAGCAACTTGCCCATTGCAACATAAATAAATGATGATATGATATTACCTCATAATTATACTTACTATGATCTATGCGCGTTTAGTCAAAACTTTGATACACATGTAGCTCTTGGGAAACATTCAATCAGATAAGATATTTAGTATTGCTAATAATATGCGGAATAGAATATGATACAAAAAATTTAAAAAAAAAGACAATCCATTTTGTAGTAGTTTAATAGAAGACAATCCTTTTAGTAGTGACGCGTGTATTGTTCGAGGCAGAGTATGCCTGTTCTTTTCGAAACAAGTGACAGTACCATTACAATAATTTGTATTAGGAATTTGATGACCCTTTCAGATCGATGGTATTATATCTTATAATTTATTGTTGGTCGAGTAGGTTATTTGGGATATTACGGAGTGATTTCCCCTTGTCAGTGGTCTAAAACGGTGGGGCTGGCAAGGAACTGGGTTTAGTCGTTCGTATGGAACAGATAAGTAAGGTGTAGTGTACATGTCGGCGTTAACATAAAGGAACCTAACAGTTATACGCGAAATAAGAGATGGTCATAGTGCTGTTGTCCGGGCAAAATGTTCAACATACCACGTTGCATGGCGCGCTGAATTGTGTGTGTCATTAGTCCAATTCATATTGTCAAGGATTCTCGCAGATCTAAAAAATAAAAAACGATGAATTTTCTCGGTCTACGTAGGGGTCGAATTCGGGATAGCGGCACACACACTGGACCACGGTAGCTCCCCTATTTCGGGTTGGCGGTTTATGAATCCAATATGGGTCTTTTTTATATAAAATATATCAACACCTGGCCATAATAAAAAGAATTACGGAACACCGTTAAAGATGTTTGCCTTGAAAAATAGCGTTGCAGTGTCAACAAAACAGAAAAAAACATTGACAATTTGAAAACAGGTTAATGAAGATATTGTTTCATACATCAAAGAAATCCATCATTAAGTTCACAAAGCGCGACGATCTCAACGTAAATATCCATTATTGAAAAGAGAATCACTTCATCAAGGAATGGTTAACGATTAACAATTTAAACTCTGTATTACGTGGCTCAGTGAGCAAAACATTGGCTCAGTAACCCGTGGTCCCGTGTTCGACCCCTATGTTTGCCGCGAAAGTTCTTTGGATTTTTCGGCGTGTCAGTGCTGCAGGACACGAGGCCTGGCAAGAGAAACTCCCAGTCGTTCGGATGGGACGTAAACTGACGTGCCGTGTACGTATTGGTGAGCACATTAAAGAGCCCTTGACATTTAAGTTCTCAACGTAAATATCCATTATTGAAAAGAGAACCACTTCATCAAGGAATGGTTAACGATTAACAATTTAAACTCTGTATTACGTGGCTCAGTGAGCAAAACATTGGCTCAGTAACCCGTGGTCCCGTGTTCGACCCCTATGTTTGCCGCGAAAGTTCTTTGGATTTTCCGGCGTGTCAGTGCTGCAGGACACGAGGCCTGGCAAGAGAAACTCCCAGTCGTTCGGATGGGACGTAAACTGACGTGCCGTGTACGTATTGGTGAGCACATTAAAGAGCCCATGACATTTGGAATTCGCCTGATAGCCCGTCTTCATTATTCCAGTTGGTGCATAACACTAGGACGTTAAACCCCGTTTCATTCGTAGAATGGATCTCTGTTGGCAGGTTAAACCGTGCATCATCAGAAACCATTCATGGAATATAATATGGTACCTGTCTAGTCCACTTCAACAACTCTATTTATTATTGGATGTCTACCCGACAACCTACGTAAGTCAGGTATCGCATTGTACCTGCCTAAAGATAAAAAACTGTGAAATCTGCAAGATAGAGGTCATTGATTCGGTGAAGGTCAGGGTATATAGATAATGGGAGGTTGTACATACCGTACCTATCTCGTGTCACTTTTACTTATATTTTGACGGCAATGTATATACTGTATACGTTACTAGTTATTCTGACAGATTTCAGGGTCATTCATTCAAAACGTGCAGAAAAGGGGGTGTTGTTTTTATTTATCGCTTCTTTTATGAGGATGTGCGGTCGGGCTTGTGCGCGTAACAGAAAAGTACGATGTTAAACCCCATTGCTTTTCGTCTGTGTGGGGGGGGGGGGCTTAATGTCGTTTTGATGTATTTTTGTTTTGGTGTCAGTCTTTCGAAAAGAGTTTAATGTTGAATACGTGCAAACAAACCAATTCATTGTACATTTTCTAAGAATATTTGGGGACAATCATTTTTTATTGTGGTATGAAAATGATTGATACTATAGTTCGCCTATTCTTATTGGAATTTAACTACAACAACATATTGACGTTGGAGTAAACAGAAATTAACGTCCTACTTTTCTTCAACAACCGGGAAAACACTATGTGGGGAACATCTTGCCCAGAACGCAATTGAATTCCAACTGTTGATGGTTCCTTTACGTGCATACCAACACCTCGTTTTTGTCCCATCCGAAAGTCCCGAACAAGCCTCTGTCCTTCACCACTGACAAGGATAACCCACGCTGGAAAATCTAAGCCAAATTGGGTTCGAGCTCGGGAGATCTTGGTTAGAAAGCCAGCGCCTATAGAATCACCGTGGTTCGCTATCGACCTTGAAAATGAAATGGAGGTTAACGTCCTACTATGCTGGTGTGAGCGTATGTGGCATGGAGATGGGGGGCCTTCTCAACCTCGTGGGTTTCCTCCGGGCACTCCGGTTTCCTCCCACTGCTAAAGACCCCTACGCGCAATCGAATAATGGAAATAAAATTGAAACCATATATGTTAGTCCCAAAATGACCTAGTCGAGTGGACGTTAAACCCCATTTCTCTCTCTCTCTCTCTCTCTCTCTCTCTGTCTGTCTGTCCCTACTATGCTGCACCGAATGGGCTAATTAAGATAACATACAATTTACACTGTGTCATGGGTAACTTTGACCCGGACTGAAGCCTACTCTTCTTAGTTCGATTTCCAACGGTCCATCGTTCTTTTACGTGCACGCCAACTTGAACACGGGATCTCTTTATTTTGTCTCATCCGAATTATTGACAGAATATCAATACCTGACTTACAAACCTTGATAATGGCTATAACTAGATCGATTAGACAGACGTGTCATTGTTGTATGTATATAACAATAAACTGTAAATTTCACTGTATGTTACATTCAATTAATAATAATGACAGCAATTCCGAAAAACACAAACATAGTAACCATTCCTTAAATTAAGCAACATGGACTTTTAATGAATATAAAGAATGCATGAATATAAAGAATGCATGAATATAAAGAATGCATATAGGCCTGCGTTTGTTGTTTAACCCATTTCAGTTCATTGAGTAAAATATTGTTTATAGGGCGCATGGCTCTATTGTATGGAACCTTGAAAGAGATTAAAGATGGTTCTAAAAGAACATATTAATATTATATGAATGTATGTAAAGTGATATGATATGATATGAATGTATGTAAGGTGATTTTTATTCAATTTTCGAAAAAGATATCGTAATTTATATTCAATTTTTTAATAAAATTTTGTAATTTCTAATCAATAAGGAGAGGGGTGGATTGCCGAATGGTTAGCTTGCGCGCGCTGTATCATACGGCCTGTCATTGAGTCAACTGGCGTGGTTTCCAATCCCCGGTTGTAAGTGGCAAGGAGTAGGGTCGCCTGTCCAACCTCGTGGGTTTTCTCCGGGTACTCCGGTCGGGTACTCCAGTTTCCTAAAGACCCCTACGCGCAAGCGAATTATTGAAATAAAAGTAAACCATGTTAGTCCCGAAATGACCTAGTTTGTGTCGATTGAACGTTAAACCCCATTTCTCTCTCCCTCTCTCCCTTTAAGCTAGTGCACAAACTGTTTAAATGTATTTAAATTAACTAATAATTATTTCTTGATAAGGAAATTGCTATTGTTGAATAACGTTAAGTAAAACAATGCCCCAGAAATATTCTATACAGACCATAATTGTATAATCTAGTCTATAGCGTCGAATATGGAAATATAATTTGAATTACATCTTCAATTAGAAGAGAGAAAATTAATAATATATTGTTTTATTAATTATGTTTAATATTTTATTCTTGGGGCAATTTGATCTTATGTCATTCTTAATGGAAAATAGCCACAAATAGACTCTTATTAGATAGAGTGGGATACCTACGTAACAAAATCACAATGGACTAGTACTTGTTTTCCCTGATTCATTTTTGCATGTTAATTTCTGTTGACGTTTTGGTCTAGAATTTTAAAAGTGTTTGAATTTACATCTTCGATCAGGGTTTGGTGAATATTCATGATTTTTAGGCGGGAGGATTCGAAGATAACCCGACATGAATGGGAGAAATCTTTCAGAAAAATGAGGTCACAGCATAAAGATATCTCTAACCTTGTGTAGTGATAAAATGGTGATGGTCAGCTTCCTTTGTTATTTTAATCAGACAGAAAGAAAGAAAGAAATGGGGCTTAACGTCCACTCAAAACAAACTAGGTCATTTCTGGACTATAAGTTTAATCAAATGAGTGGATGGCCGAATGGTTAGCATGTGCGTGCTGTATAATAAGGTATATCAATGGCCGAAAATGTTCATCGCGATTTTCCGTGTATACATTGGCGTGCATGTTAAAGATCCCTTGGCAGTTGGAATTCGATATAACACACTGTATGGCGTATGTCCGTCTTCATTAGCCCAGTCGGAACAGTAAAGTAGGACGTCAAACTCCATTTCATCTCATTTGTTAAATTCCATTTCATTTCATTTTAATTCTTTTTTTAAGTTGACCCATCGAAGGGTCGTTTCAGCTCGGATTTTTTTTTTGCAGAAAGCCGTAAAACATACCGAAAGAAGTGTCAAGAAATTCGGAGGTTACCCATATTCAAACCTTTTCTTATTAGAGGTATAGATTTTTGACAATATTATATCTGTGTCCAGATTATGTTTCTGCTTGCGTAACTCTCTAGTTGTTTTCGCGCTTATTCAGTGCTGTGTCATGCTGCAGTGTGGTATGCAGACGTCCACGATGTTTCTGAATAAAACTGAATTTAACGCGATCAGAGCCAGACTGGCTGATTGTAAGGAATCGATCTAAGATATAGTTTAGTAAATTAAAATGATTCACTAGTTCTGAAGCTCTGTGATAATGTGTCCAAGAAATACAAACATTTTCATTCGGATTTATCGAGGGTCGGATTCCATCGGAAAATGTTCATGACTTTTGGGAACAACCAAAACCTCGTTCTTGTGTATAATAAACTTATGACTGCGGTCTCGTATAACTGTGGTTTTGTTTTACTATTTCACCGCTGTAAATCTGATCTTCAATATTCTTAAAGTCAAGATTCCCGGCATATTGATAGTCCAAAAGCCCAATCCGTACTCCCAGACACTTGAGCAGACGCATCATGATACCACCTTCTTCAGCTTCTTCATCTATATATCTATATTCTTTGGCACCTGCCAAAATGGAAACAAATGGTCACAATGCATATAATAATGTATTATGAATGTAAACTTATTTCCATTCAATCGTTTCTGTTTTTACTGTAATTTCTAATCAGTTATGTTCTGAGAAATAAGCGAATAGTCCCAACTGACTTGGGTTAACTGTGAATGATATCGAGTTAGCGACGTGTCTCCTGTGATCTGTTCAATTTAAGGCGGACGCTATTAGACATATTTATCAATTCATTTTAATGTCTGTGAATCCGTCATTTTTTTATATCGCAGCTATTGACTGTCAAATTGTCGAAAAAGTAAATTATTGGGTTAAAACCCGATATCCAAAATACTTCATGAGATTGTTGGGATTTGGGAGACATTTTCAACTCCCTAGCTGTCGCACCATTTAATTTATATACAGAATAAGTTAATATTTTAAAAACTTAAATACATGTATATAGTACATATGCAAATATCAAGATTTCAAGCTGCAGCGCCTGCTCTGTTGGAATCTCACAATGTAATAGGGGGCCATATAATTACATATTTGAAATGTACTTTAAACTTTAAAAATGATTTAGACGTGCATATCTCCACTTGACATTTAAGTTATCTACAGAATACGGTTCAAGCTGTGAGTGACCCTAAGCTCGGTATTACCACATATATCATCAAAGCTTTATCGAGATGTTTCGGTTCCTGGTTTCAACGGTCCAAACCCTTGGCACTTGCCATTGTACAAGCGGGTGGTAAATTGTTGGCATATATACTATATTATCAACAATAGATCGGTTTTTATTTATCATGCATCTATCCACGTGACGTACGTATATTATTATAGATATCTTTACTAAAGGTAACATATTACCTACATATGTTTATAGTTAACATGATTTGTAGTAGTTGTCAAGATTCTGCATCTATCAACAACACGAAACGTAAAAAAAACAATAGATGAGTTCAAATTAAAATAGTTTACTTCCTGTTCTTCCATGCTGTACTGTCAGCGTCATTATTATCATCATCTATTAAGAAAATATAAAATGTCAAAATTTAAACATATTGTCGTCTTCTAGATTAGAAAATTACGAAATGAATCTAATAATATAGTGTTACAACAATGAAATTGAAAGAGTTATGTATTTTTTTCTTACTTCCTTATTGTCAGCATCATTCAAGATACATGACTATAATAGTTTAAAACTAAATAATGTAAATGCAATTGGTTGAAAATTTCAAATTGATCTACTCTGAATCGAGAATTCGACGATTGAATTTTCGGCCTAGCATCGATCATCATTACTGAAGTCTCGATTAACCATTTCATGATTTAATCATGAATAAAAGTTGAACAGCAAGTGGGATATTAATCCAGTAACTACCTCAGGCTAGCATTGACATGGAGAATTGATTATGGTCACGATACGTTACTTGGTTTCTAATTAATAATTTAGATAACATTTCAGGCCTAGCATGTTTAATTCTTTTACTAAAAAGTATAAAGTATAAAAAATCAAATTTGTAGTCATGGTCAGTTTACCTATTAGATTAGACGTTCATGAAATGAATCTTGTATTATCGTGTTACAATGATGAAATGGAATATTTTGAAGAACTATATCTTTAAAGAATGACGGTGTCGTTAATGATTTATATATTTTTTCTGGTTGTATCGGATTTTTATCATAAAGCAAATAAGAACTTTAATACTTTTAATTTTGTAGATTCAATTAACTGTCAAAGACTATGACAGATGTTTTAATAGTGTTTTAGAATTAAAAGTCACATGGTATAGTCGTGTTTATGTGTTTTATAATAGGACTATATAATAACAGTGACAGATTGAGTATTATGGATTGACATACAGATACAAAAAACATTTATCTTTCTTATTCCATATAAGCATGACACGAAAACAGTTTTTATTTAATCTTAACCGGTGACGTCGCTTTTTCTGATTTCTCTTTTGTTCACGTGGTTACGGCTTTCTTGTTCACGTCTCCGTATGCTTCGTTTTCATTTTTTCTTAACTGATTACGATTTTGTCAACTTTTATAATTTTTTGGTTAAAGTTTTCTTTCTCCAATTTTACTTATAATTTGTTTAAAGGTCGTTTTTTTCCGCTTTTTGTTATGTGTTCATATTGTTTTTTGGTTACTGTTCGTGATTGATTATGTTTTTGTTGACCTAATTTTTCATATTATTATGTTTTGTTTCAATTTTCGCTTATTTGGTTTTGTTTGGGTTTTTTGTGTGCTCTTATTTGGTCATTTTTTGAAATGCTTTTTTCTTATTTGGTTAGGCTGTCTTCTTTTTTACCCGCGTGGTAAAACCGTCCAATGACATTAGCTTATTTTCATCTGCGCCTACAGTTGGGCATTTTATTTTCGCACTATCGTAACTGAATAATCCTGCCGTAGTACTATATTACGGGGTTGGAGCTTATTCCAACTCTAAGGACGATAACTCAGAATAAAAATTTTAAAAATTTACTTTTAATAAAGCAATGTCCAAAACTGATTAACGGTCACAAAAACGAGATGTAGGTATTACTATGGCGAGCAGGTCAGCAGCTTTGGATTAAAATGATTATTTATTTGAAATGAATTGCACATAAGAAACGTGTTTACAGGAGCTATATCGCTAATAAATGGAACCTAAAAATTGAAATTGATATAAGCGGGTTGCAACGCATGGCAATCTCTAGCGTCTGGTTATTCCAGTTTACAGCAATAGCATTTATTGCGCATGCTTTCCAGATAAGAAAACGACGTCACCGTTTGACACGACATGTGGAATATGTCTAGTCCCATTCTTCGAGTCCCTGGTTACAAATAGCACTGATGAAACGCATTATGGTACATGATTCGTTTTCCAATGGTAAAATGTTTATTTTGTCTCAAATATATTAGAAGCCTTTCTTTTCCCAGTAAGATCTCAGCATCAGTTTTAATTCAAATTGACAAATAATTCGAGTTTTCAATATCAAAGACTTGGGATGATATTGGGTTAGAGACTTAATCACTTTAAATGCAGAAGATGACATGACCATAACAAGAAAGCGTGTATTACTGGGATTAAATATTAATAAAATATACAAAGATGAACTATAATAATCCAAACAAAATAATCGTTTTTAGTGATATTCATTAACAGACTCGTCGTTAAGGTTGTTAGCGATGGTATACTGTTTCCGATGGTCGATATTTTGTTCTTCAGCCTAACGATATACTACATATAGGTGATCCGTACTTTTATAAATATCACGTGTAATCCCCAGACCCTAACTTGTAATTAAAAATCAAAAGTAACGATTATATATCCACGATTTTATGTCATGAGGCACGCCATCTTCATTCATTTAATACAAAAGAAACTCCATTTTGTGTTTTACTAAAACTAGCTTAAAGTTTTTTTTGTTAATGGGATTCAGCGCCAGACACATTACTGAATTAATGCAATAAGGCGAAGGTTTATTCCCCTGGACATCCGCCCTCACTTCCTTTGTTCTCCGGACAATAACCTAGTGAGCATAATCTTATTCAATGGTAGGTCTCAAGGGTGCAAGTGGTTCAACTTAACCAATAACATAATGTGAAGGGTTATTTTTCTATCCTCTATTACTAAAACAGCAAAGCTCCAAAGACAGGAAATGGTTTGCTTAATACGTCTGTTAAATATTATTAGTTCACTCGGGAACCTTCGGTGTTGAATAGATCAAAAAACCTTTAACCTAGTTCGGAAGCCTTAGTTTTCATGTTTGTACCATAATCCGAATCTGGATTTATTTTAATCATATTTAATAATTTAAAGCAGTTGAACCTCATTAATCATCATGTATATATAAAAAGTTAAACCTTGATCAGTCCAAATGTGGTTCAATTTTGCTCAGTATTTGTGAAGATATTTCTCCAACTTTCTGTTCCGAATACATTTAAAAGAGACGAGATAAACCTTTTACAGTTGCTGGAGTTCTTTATACTAAAGTGTAAGAAGTTTGGATGGGTCGAAAACATGAGATCCGGTGCCTAATTTGCTGTTATAATTCGAAGAGTAGCCCGACACTATGCCCGATCCGACCCTCCGATGGGTCAAATTACAAAAGAAATTAAATTAAATGGAATGAAATGAGGTTTAACGTCCTACTGTCTGCACCGACTGGGCTAATGAAGATGGGCATAGATCATGAGGAAATTTTGCTCAGAGAGCGGCGCTATGGTCTACTCTTATTTAAACTCTCAAGGGTTCTTCTTTATGGGACCTAGGTTTTTCGCAATGAAATTAAATGAAATTTAACGCCCTACTGGGCTAATGAAGACGGTTATACGCCACATAGTGTGCTGAGAGACAATTTGTCCAGACAGCGTCACTATGACCTACGCATATCGCATTCTATCTGCCAAGGGATCTATTGCGTGCACGCCAATGTACTTGTCAGACCCTCAGTACATTCAACACTGACAAGGAGAAAGCACGCCGTAAAACCCATTCTTGGCAAATGCAGATATCGAAGAAGCGACCTCTAGACTAGCGATCCAGTATCTTACCCACTTACCCACCGTGGCTCTCCTATTCCTTTCCGTGTTACAGAGATAGCTGCATGTTACCCAAAGCTGATAATATCTGTTGCAAGGAGATTGGAAATTAACCTGTCTACATGATCTAAATTATGTGTAAATGCTGATTTTTTAAAGGTCACAAAAAACATATTGCTATTTTCGTAGTTTGTAATACCTGTTTTATCTTAGAACAACGACGAGTGGGATGTGAACAAAATACGATACACCAACATCATTCTTCCGGAGATAATTTTAAATGGCAAAGATTTAAACCACGGTAGGAGCATCTTTTGTACATTAGGCTGAACACTGATCATACAGTCGTAGACAAATTAATAATAAATGTATCCAATTATTGAGTTGGTAAAATCCAGGACACTTATGGAGCAATTGATTGACTGCGAGTTGGTTAAGAGCTACTATAACAATGAATCTGTATGTAGAGACGATGATAGAAGCTTAGCGTGACTTAATAGTGTCTTACACGCATTTTAAAATCTTACTAGACGAAATGAAGAGTGGTATTTGTCTGAAATCTCGCCGAAATGGCCTGATCTCAGCCAAATTCAACACTCAAGCATAGGGATCATGACGAGAATAATGATGTTGTTTGAATAATGTAGGTCGGCAACATCTAGTGGGTATAAATAGCAACTGGGCATCGGTCGACATCTTTCTTTTAGCTATAGAGTTGACCCTTAAAGAACTCACGCAGTAGTCTTTATAAACTAGTTATACAGTGCGCTATCTAAAAACCAGAATTTTCGGTGGGATTTCATATTTTCAATTTTTCTAGTGGTATTCAACTGAAATCTAAAGGTACATTGTGGTCTAATTATATTCTCAGTTTGGTTTCAGTTCATGGAAAACACAGTTTTAGGATTGGAGACGAAATAAAAGAATAAAAGTTCGTACAGTAGTCGGGTTTAATCTCCGCTTCCACCAAAGGAGATATCATAAGCCAAGCTCATAACCCGCCGCACATATTTTGACACGCATTGGTCGTAGTGTTGGTAGCTCATAGAGGAGACGCTGGAAGACCGTGGAAGCACGTACGGCGGGGGAGAAACGGTGGCTAAGTGAGTAGGCCGCAGACTCGCTAGCCTGGAGGTCGCGGGTTCGCTCACGGTGTTGGTCTTGAAATTTCAAGTTGCCTAGTCTTTCGGATGGCCCTAAAAACAGAGGCCCTGCGAATACATTGGCGTGCACTTAAAAGATCGCCTGGCAGCTGGAATTCGAATGAAGAGTTCATCGTAGGGCCTCTGTCCTGATAATATTCCCTTATAGCACACTGTAGGATGGCGTATGCCCGTCTTCATTAGCCAATACGGAGCAAAACGGTAGGACGTTAAACCCCATTTCGTTTACGTACGTCGGGTTGTGAGCTCGGCTCTTAGACACATGTTGCGAAATTCGCCATTCATTCCATCTTTGTATATACTGAAAAGAGTTGAACCATTTTTGAACTGAACTGAAAATGAAATTGGGTTTAACAACCTAGCCATTTTCGAACTGATATTTCTTTCAGAGACTCAACATCCATAACAATGTTATTTTCGTCATTAATTTACTAACCAAAGCAAGTTTTAAAATTAATCTCCTTCATCTGAATCCGTAAATCTATGACAGACAAAGTAAATATACTACATAATGGCATGCTTTGGTATACCTATTTATACTCGGTTACTAATTAAGAACAAACAGAGAATGCCAATAACAACAAAAACAGACATTGACAAAGAATGTTTTCATAGTGAAAATACATAATTTCACGTACAGTCAATGACAGCCAAAACCACGGCTTGTGTTTTTAAAACATATCATTAGTTATGAAACGACAGGCTATTGGTGATGTCGAAATGTTGGCACGGGATGCGTGTTCTAATGGAAACGAATATTGGATGGTCTTGGCCACTGCAAAAAAATAATTATTTTAAAAATAGCACACGGTATGTGAGACACGATAATGACTGACAAACATTGGCTCCATTCTTTATGGATGTCTGATAATAAGAATAGGATATTGCCCGAACCCAATGGTTATAACTGCCAACTATAAAATCGTTGATGGTTGCAAACCGTTTGGTATGATATGCTTATCGTTGATATTAACTACAATCTCAGTGAGGCCGTCTCCAATGAATAACAGGCATATTTATTCCGTTTATATAAAATAGCTCTTTAAAATTCTTTGGATCAATTACTATCTTCCGTCCGTGATTTTTAACCAGAATGTCAGACTTGATCAGATAATGACAATTGTATTATTTATAGTGGTTGTTAAAAACTGAGGAGGTAATTTCTATACCAGCGACACAAACGTGAATTACGTCCCGCCAAACAAATTCTGAAATGTTCTAACTGTTCTAACCGTCAACAACTACAAAAGTCAAACAAGGATTTCTTAATTTCCGTCATGTAAAGTGGCATCGGGTATTCTGTTCTAGATATAATAAGATTACCAGGCCACATGTACGACGTCCTTGACTAAATGAGGTGAAAGTTTGGATTTAGATTTTTGAAGCACCTAAAGTGACGATAATGATTGCCTCCGGTAGAGTCACCAGAACAGATATGTACTGATGTATTATTCAAGAGCTAAATCTACCTAATACAGATCTTTCGTTTAGCCTGACATAAATTAATCGTCAAAGCGGGATAATGAAAGATCAGATAAAAAGCTGACAGTTTTTGCTATAATAATAATAAACATAGATATTGTAAAGGGAATATGCTGTAATTTCAGTCAAATTACTTCACTCTGAGCCGAGTTATCGTCGTTAAAAGACCCATGTAGTCTCGATTGTCATTGTTACGTTGAACCGCAGATCGGATTTAAATCTGTGGAAAATCAGTTGGCATCAAGAATTGACTATGGTCTTGTCACGTTAGTACATGTCTATTTAATATTTTATGTAACATTTAAGACCTAACCAAAGACCACATAAGGCAGATTTAGCTTTTGCATAATGCCTGTTTAATTACACAATAAAAAAATTATTTTCATGCCAGGTCAATAACAAACTCTTTAAACTCTTTGATTTTGATTTGTCAACAAATTTAAATACGATTTGCAGTTAATGATTTAATTTAAAACTGAACTATCGAAACTATTATTACCATAACAAAGGTAGTAATGACAACCGAAACTAAGATGTTTTTTTTAACTATATGTGTCTTAGCGACAACTGTCAGCTCTATATCTAAATCTTACGTAGTGAATCTTTATATAATCACATTTTTGTCTCCTTTAGGATGACATCAAATAGAAAGTGATACCAGGTGTTCGTTAAAGAAAGGGTAACTCTCTTCTGTCTCATGTCCACCCATTTAACAAATAATATTAAAAATGTTGATTAGATACACCATACATACAGCTTGTAATAAGTTATGCTTCCGTTAATTAGGTCAAGAAGTTCGTGCTGACACCAGTGAAACATCGAAAATATGAAATGAGGTTTAACGTTCTGCTTTCCTTCACCAACCGAGCTAAGGAGCAATCGCGACTCCCTCCACGCCTCAGATTGAACATGTAGCTTAAAACAAGTGGTTGTCACGCAAGATACGCCCATATTTTGCAAGGGATTGGCAGAGAACAGGCTAAAACAAATTAAAATAAGGACCACTAACCATGATGTGACAAGCGTCAATACCAAAAGGAACCAAGGTCTTTGAGATATACACATACATGTCAAGTTTCATACAAATATCAGATACAAATTGTGACACTTCTAAAAACGTGATTTGTCGTAAAATCTGGAGCCATTATATCCATGGCGTTACTATCAGATACATACCAATATCGAACGAATCCGCTATCGGATAAGAATTGGGACCTGTAAAGTGTCCACAAACAAATAGTGGACGTCCGTATTTGGGAGTGGAGACGTTACAATCACTGATTTTTGAATTATGAATGTAATTTCAGTTCATCTAGTGCAATTTGATCTTAGCACCATATTTTGTAAATAAATTCCCCTAACTGCGTATTCTGTAAAACCAACGGATCGATTTAAACTATTATTTATTTTGAACCCATTTTATTTATTTTTGAGATGTATAAAATCAATTTGTTGAAAATTACATATAAAATATATTGCCGCGAAACATCGATCTTGCTTTTGAACAGTGATTTTTTTCTATTAGAAAATAACTAATTTCTATAGGATATGGGATACTCACATTATATGTTTCCATCCTGTCGACAACACGGGGAGGGGCGGGGGGCGAATGGTTAGCAAGCAAGCGCTGTATCATAAGGCATGTCAGTGGGTCAACCGGCGTGGTTTCGATTTCCTGGTTTTGTAGGGTCGCCTGTCCAGCCTCGTGGGTTTCAGCCCCACACTGTCAAAGAACCATACGCGCATGCCAATCATGAAAATGAAGGTGAACGATATATTAGTCCCTAAATTACCATGTGTGTCGAGTGGAAGTTAAACCCCATTTCTCTCTTTCTCCAACTTACAAATGAAATAGACTCATATTCAGTCAAACGGCTGTACTTTTTAATGACGCTTTTTATTTCTATTATACAACAATTATTAATTTATACCCAGTGCTATCGCTATCAGTAACAGGAGCGTACCTGGTTTCCTTGTCAATACATATAACTTCTACTATTTCAAATAGTGAAGGCTAATTAGTTTGTTCTTAATGGTAGTATCATGGATGGATAGACAGCAGAAAACCAGATGTGACAACATTGTGATTATACCGTGAAGATTTCGCGTATATATTTCCCAGCTAGCTATTTCGTCGAGTAGGTATTTAATACAATTATTCATGAGGCCTCTCTCGAGATTGACAAGGTCAAAGTTTAACAAGCATACTGCCTGCTGAGAGCAGGTTAGAAGCAGACCTGACGAGGCACAGGTTTTTGAACAGCAACCTATCATGTCAGCGTTCATTAAAAGAATATGAATGAATCGACTATGTACAGACAAACATAGTTAAACTTAGACCTATCAAAAAATATTAATATCTTATTTTGTGGCATTTGGTATTTGTGTGTTGCCATTTGTATAAAAAAATAATGACTTTATAAATAGTGGTCTCTTCTGGCATGTCAAGGAATCTTTTCATCCAAAACATTTATTAATTGGAAACCAGACAAATATAAAAGCTTTCAATACATTAAAACTTGTGTTCTGACCCGCGTTTAAAACGTGATGTTCAAATGCAAGACAATTGTTTTCAACGCTTACTTATTTTGTGAGAAATAATTTTCTGGCGAACTACGAAACTCACTCGTTGTTATTTGTTTAATTAAATTAATGTTTCAATATGCGGTTGACCCACATCAATCACGCACAGTTTGGTTCCCAATCATGTCAATTAAAATGAATAAACCACAGTGTTCGCTTTTGTTTGTCAGAATTTTTTGCCAGGTTCCACTATACATTTACTACGTAGTGGGTGGTTGAGTGAGTAAGGCGCTGGCTCGCTAGTCTGGAGGTCGCGGATTCGCTCCCGGTGTTGGCCAAGAGAGTTCATCAGGTTTTCCGGCGTGGTTCTACCTTGTCACTAGTGATTGATTCGATATAAGAGTAGGCAGACGCGTCGCTGTCCCCAGCAGCCCAGCATGACATTAGGACGTTAAACCCAATTTCATTTCATGTATTACGTAATAGAGGATACCGATGACAGTTTAAAACTGCGTGTGACTGCATGTGAACTTTTTTTATTGCCAGATCAAACGTCAAATGAGATTATCGTCATTTGATACTTTGATCGACAATTTTTACAGCACAGGTCAAGAACCGCTGAGGGTGCAGGAAGGTAGAACATCAAACGCCATTTTATTTCCGGAAGTCGAGGTTTCCGGATTGTCGATGTTATACGTTGGCAAAATAAGGTATTTTCGCAGTATTCTCAAACATGTAAATGGAATAAAGTCACTCTGACACGTGCACTACCTGTATGGGCTCACGTTCAGTTTTTGAAGCTGCTGAGTATACACCATTTTGAAACACTTTATCATTGAAAATCAAATTAAACACCATTCATAGTGTTCGGTATATTCAACTTTCAATATAATTAAATATTACGTAAAAATTCCAGAGTGCTAATTAAACACGTTATTGTTCTGTTCATTAATCAATGAACGATGAAATTGTGAATCTACAATTAAATAACCAATTCATCAATCTTGTCAACTTAAAAGATGCATTATGTAAGATTTAGATAAAGAGTTGGTCGTTCCTGTTATCGTAGGAGAAAAATGAATATGCATTCATTACTTTATTCGGAACAAAGTTATGAGTGTTCGAAGTTTTTGACAAGAATAACGCAGCCTTGGTTGCCATTGCTATGATAATAACAAATTCTGGGTTATCCATTTAAACGTTAGAGTATAATTTTAATGTCTCATAATAATTTATATAACATCCGATGCTTTAGCTCTTACATAGGACACTTACAAAGACTTTGGTGTGCTGTCAGTCTCCATAGTTGGATACAGTATGAACATATTTTATTGAACAGCCAAACACAATCGTAGTAAAAAATGTTTTCTAGGAGTTACATTTTGAATAATAGAAGTCAACTAGGGTTTAATGTCGTACCAGGTCAATAATGAATGTCATTCACTATGCATGGGACCCCAATGGTGCTGTTAAAAGCGATGTCCGATTCCATTCTATCCTAACGACACCGAGATGGGTTCCATCATTTTCGTGATAATAAATTATGTCTCAGCTTATTTTAATTACGATACTGTTTAAATTTAATTTTAATTTTTACTTCGTGAATGGGACGATTGAATATTGAACAATGGATAATTTTACCACTTGAACTGAATGTTTGATATAAAATCCAGCTTAGTAGGATGCCATTTCCGGAGACAAAAACTCTTTAAATCTGATTAAGAATATTCATTTACGCATTGTTCTAATAATTTTAATACTTGCTCATTTCCATAGATATACATGTGTTAAAAATATATTTATAGAATTGAGCAATTATTAACACACCACTGTGTTTTGTAATAATCGCCTTAATGTAATCGCTTTATATAAGAAAAATTAGTAGAGTAATAAGAAAAATAAGTAGAGTTATGTAGAGACAGAAAGCTCAATAAAACCAAAGTATGTGTATGTTTGTACGTTCACCCATCACGCTTCGATGCCGAGCGCCATCTCCACATATGTGGTATCAAAGTAGTCCCTTTAGGAACTGTCTCTGATCCCTTTCTACATAGCTGCACTGTGATAATACCGCTCTTCAAGGCTATTTTGGGATCCTTACCGACTATTTTTCGCTGTGATTATTCATTATTGCCAAAGGAATCCTTTCTGGCCACAACTGACACACATTTATAATAATTCTACACTATTTTAAGTAGGAATTTTGCGATTAAAACATACACAAATTACAGGAATCGAACATGCACAGACCGCATGTTTATTAATCGCTTGATTCTAGTTGAAAATAGGGGGGTTGGGATGGCCTAGTGGCCTAGAGTGTCGCGCTTCGACCTCTAGCTGTCCGCTCACCTCTGGCGTGCGGCTGTGGTTTCGATCCCTGGTGTGAGCGTATGTGGCATGGAGATAGGGGCGCCTTCTCAACCTCGTGGATTTCCTTCGGGCACTCCGGTTTCCTCCCACTGCTAAAGACCCCTACGCGCAAGCGAATTATTGAAATAAAATTGAAAACCATATGTTAGTCCCAATATGACCTAGTTTGTGTCGAGTGGACGTTAAACCCCATTTCTCCAACTCTCTCTCTAGTTGAAAATAGTGTTATCTTTATACATTTGTGTCAGGCCATCGAATTTTGGCACCGGACGAGGTCGGGTATCCTGTTAGTATGATATATATTTAACATGATAATATTTAATGATATTTTGACTTTGAGACTGGTACTAGCAATAACCAAATAGTCAATTAAAAGCAAATTATATTTATATATAGAGCACAAGCTTAATAATACTAAATACACAACATGGAAATAAGCTTGACCCTATGTTAACTCTTTCTGAGTTTCACTTTTAATTACTAGTAATACACTAGAGTTATATTGAGAGAGAGAGAGAGAGAGAGAGAGAGAAAAGCTCACAAATACAAAACACATCAAACGAAATTTCTAAACATGTTGACCGCATGTTAATTATCTCTGGGTTGCTCTCTCTGAACACTATGTTCTTTTGATGCCATATTAAGCTTTTGTAAATTATGACAACATACTTTATGCTGAATCTGCGATACCCAACAAATTTCTGTTGAACTATAAACTGTCTTAGATATGATTGATAGCATGCTATTTTCAAACTTTAATATCTATTTTTACACCAGTATGATTAAATTCTCTCGTCCAAAATTGCAAACTGTAGCCCAAGATGAAATAGATCAATCTACCGTTGACGGTGAGATTTGGTTTCATAATGTCTACAGTTTCCAATTAATCGGTGTCACACTGTTTATTAACTTCCATGTTGTCTGTATAATGTTAACCATGCAACCCTTCAGCATTTAAAATTACAATAAAGAATACAACGGCCTTTTGATTTCATTAACTTTGCGAACATTTGCAAAATGCAGTTAAAAGTTGATGGACGTCGACAGACTAAGCGACATTCATATCCCATGGATACAAATTCGATTTAATGAAAGTATTTTTGTTAAAGTAATTAAAGATACTTCCTGTTTCAGTTCTCTTTTTACAAAGACAATCGGGCGATAGTTAAATAGGTATTTGAACATATTTGAACATACATTTCTTGTCGTGAATATTTCATTGGGGTGTTTTAGTAAACTCATTCCCCTCTTAGCGATTATCCGATGATTTATGGGAGGAATTATAATTAGATCTATATCTTCTAAAAATATAAAATGGTAGTTTATGCGAAAGAGGCTAATGAATAGTGGCGGAAATGTTTGTCTGGATAGCGACCTTTCCGAAACTGCAAAGGGTTTTTGTACGCGCACACCATCGTAAACACGATACCTGAGAATTTAATCCCATTAAAACAACACTCCAAGCCACCCGTATTGCACCACTGACAAAGGGCAGCTACGTGACAAAATCTGGACCTGCATCGGCTTTAAACGTAAACTGTCTATAGTATATGTGGCTAACGCATCTGAAACCTATCCAATCAACGTGACTCGTGCAATGGCCACTATTTGCTGAATTTCATCCCCTAACATCTATGGTTATTATTTTAGCTATTTTTTTATTCTTTTATTATTTTGTTATATGATCCGTTGGAATAAAATTAAATGAAAATGGGGGTTCAAAGTTATACTATTCTGCATAAAACCGTTTAATGAAGGTAGTTCTGCTCCATGAAATGTAATTGGAAAATCCCGACTTACTTCATAGGTTAACACCGGTTTCCCTATCACGACGCCTGGTTATTGTGCCTACTCAATTCATCCACCGTGGCCCCCATGGTGCGTTAAAAATTAGAAGATGTTGTGAACTAAACATTTATGTTTTAAACTATGGATGAAGCATGTTAAGAAATATTTTCCGAAATTTTTCTTTGGTGTGCGATGATGGAACTTGATATCGCACTCTCGGATAACGAATTGGTATTAGATAAATATGAAGCAGAATTTTCCCAGGAAAATTGGCATGTCTTCTTCTCATCCCCAAAAACTAAGGTTTAATTGGCATCTTAAGTTTTATCACAAATAATTGTTTTTAGAATTTTGTGAACTTTTATAACGTGATTTAGAAAATGAGAACATGTTTTGTTGATTTTGGCCCAATAAGCCGACATGAAGTAGCATCAGTTACTTGATCCGAGTCCCACATTTAGAAACGGTAAGATACTTAAAACAATTGCAATGGGTTCTCTTATTCCTTTCTAAGTCCTCTTCTATTATTCATTTGATCTAAGTAGATTATACAGGACGTACTCTTTACAATATTTTATGAGCTCCGTTAAGAACAGATTGCTTGGCAATCAAAGGCCCTTGTCTTTGTCTGATCAACTTCCAAAATAGATTTAGATTATATGACATAACGTGACCTCATAAGTTTACTTCAAAGCGAATACTATGCATGATGAATGGATATTGATCTGTAATTTTCAATGATTAACAAGGTTAGTCGGGGTTTTGCCAATAAATTGTTGAATAACCTTCTCTTTGGAAAGTCACCAGTGAGTGTCGGTGGCACAAGACCCGTAGACACAGGACCGGCTACGACTGGAACCGACAAGGGATCGCAGGAAAGTCATGCAACAGGTCCTGTTGTAGTTGACTGATTTGTCTTACCTTGTCACCGTTTTCAGTAGCCTCCGTTGTGTCAGTAAATACCTCCAATCCAATATGATTTTGTTTTGTCTTTATAAATGTGTACTGTACTTTTCTGATTAATCGCTGCAGAATCGATTGATTAGTTAATCAAAACTTGGGCGCCTGCTGGTAAACATGTAGGAAGACCTGGGCCGAAGTTGAGGACGTTAATTCTATTTCGCTGTTTTATAGAAGTTCTTATATTTTTGAGGGCAGTTGCTTGTTTATAATAGGCTATTCATTTAATAATTTGAGTAAAGCATTAAACGATTCTAACATGTTTCAACCACTTGACATCGGAATTTGTGTCACCCAATTGACGGGTCAACTTTAATGCATTTAGCTATTAGGTTATTCATGTAAGCTGTAATTGACGTTTTGTATGATTTCAGCTGTAATTGACGTTTTGCATGATTTCTGCTGACTGGGTGTGGTTATTTCTGATATTATTATTAATGACATAACAATACACATGAAAAATTATTCATTCCAGATTAAAGTAGCGAAGTTCAGTACCACCCAAAAACTTTGACTTTAGAAAACACGAATTATTTGTCAATTTAAATCAGCATTGATGTTGTGATGTTACCAGGGAGAGTTGGGTTTCTGATATCCAATATTCAAGACAAAATAAACATTTTACCACTGGCACACGAATTGTGTACCCTTATGCGTTTCAGCGCCATTTGTAACAAGTAACTCAAAGAACGAAGTTAGACATATTCCATGTTAAACGGCATATTCTTTTATCTGGGGAGCCATGTGCAATAGATACTATCGATGTAGACTGGAATAACCAGACGCTAGAGATTGGCATTACTGATTTTAAATTAAGAGTAAAAACGGAAACGGTATAATATAAACAAGTTTATAAATATTCATGCTACACTATTATATTCGTCGCGACCCATTTGTGTCAATTTCTAGGTCCCAAATATTAGCGATTTAGCTCCTTTAATATTAATTTAACAAATTTTGACACGGTAATGATTATTGTAATAGACATATTAGATTAAGGGAAAACAATCGAATACTATGCCATGTCAAATAATTCCATATAATTAAATTCGTTTATTTAAGTAACAATTGATACAGTTTTGTAATTGACAGACATCTATATATTGCTCCTGGGAATCATACGAGATCATTAAGGTCACAGGTGTTATAAGTTTGCAGGTGCTCTCACCAGTGATTAGTTAGAAGATCAGCGTATATAATTATACATACCCTACAGCAAACTCCACAGGGCTATCAAAACACAAAAAGGTACAGAATTACAGCCATAAATGAGAGTAGTGTTCATTAATTCTGCCGAAATCCAAGGTTGGGAAGGGCGTCCTATTTTTTGAGAAATTGAACATATCTAGGGAGTTACAATTTCTTTAAATACAACTGATCCCGAGCAATTCACAGATTTGCCCTTTTCTGTAAACACATAGTGCTAGATGGATAAGGATCGGACATAAGCCTGTCATCATGTTTAGAAGGTTTTTCTTTTATACCTCTTTGCCATTTCTTTTAATTAAAATGGCATCCTTTTCTTTTCATATTTCAATTTGTTTCCTCAAAGAATGACCATTCCCAATGAAACAATCTTGAGGTCAGGCCCTTATCCCAACTGTTGTGCTTGCGATCAAATGGATACAATGGATACTTCATACAATAAATGTAATGTGAAATTATGGTTTGGTACACCTCACAAAATATCAGATTACCGTCTACAAAGATTACATAGTTTGATAGATAAGGCAATTTGACATCAATAGGTTTGATATGTCATGCCATTGTCTGTAACACGTGCAACCATAAGACAAATATGGAGATGTTTATTGATATGGAGGATTCCGTGATTTTCTCGTACGTAGTAAAATCGGGTGTAGAGAGTTAGTGCTAGTCGATTATGATTCTTTGGAAGAAAGGCATTATATCTCACAAAGCACTCCTCCCCAAAATTGAATCCTGTCTGTTGGACCAGCCGACGATCCTTGACCAATAGTATGGTTGACTTGCAAATAGTTTCATAATGTATAATTTGACATTAAACGGTTTAACCGGAAATATATACATATATTAGGGTAACTAACATAGAGAAAGCTAGGCGTCTGTGTAAAGAAACATTAAGAACGTAAGGGAAAATAATATCTCTACATGTATTATCTTTTTTTCATACACAAATATTACTTTTCCCAACTCATGTATGGTACTTAAAATGTTCTCCTTTCTGATGATAGTCTTAAAAATGTATCTTATAGCGTAGAATTAATCATTAGTAAACGCCAACCAACTAGCCTTAAAAAATACTCCCTGGAACTAAATTTCAAGTTTCTTGTAATGTTGCGTTTTCTACTTCTTAGTCAATCTTGGCTCACAGAGATAAATTTACGATGGGTAATGTTATCTTTGGGGTCAAGATTGCTTTTAAGGGTTACTGCCCACAATGTTTGCTAACATATATATGATTATCGGTACTAAACTCACCTTTCATAATACATGTACCAATTAAAAAGTGATATGTATTGCTATACTATAAAAGAACAGAAGGACGTTAAACCCCATTTAATTTCAATTTAGTCATACTAAAAATTTTGTTTATATTCTTGTGTGTAACCAATGCAAAAAAAGGCGAATGTGGTACTTAAGTAAGTGCACGAATCCGAGTACACAGGCAATAAAGTACACAAAGAAATCCCGTTTTGTAACCAATGCAAAAAAAGGCGAATGTGGTACTTAAGTAAGTGCACGAATCCGAGTACACAGGCAATAAAGTACACAAAGAAATCCCATTTTGAAAGTTTCTAAGTTTCTGTCAAAAATATAAATATACAAATGTATTTAAATATTATGTTATTATATTTGATATTTTACCTTTTAAATAGTTGAATAGGAAGATATCGTCCAAAGAAGAAACGTGGAATTACTTTCATCGAAAAGCTCATTACCGGACTTAAATCTCCCAAGAAGAATAAATAAAGCATTTGTCTTACTCCCCCAAGAACAATAAATAATATTTATTTTTATATAAGTTTTTCCAATCTCAGCTCCCAGAGATAAATATACCGTTCGTTTCTAACTTGCTGTATCCTTCCGCCGATGGCTTCACATAGATCCAAGATGGCGGCTTGTATCACTGAATCACTCCCGTTGCCCGCTAAAACTCGGCTGTTTTCGAATGAAGTTTTGATGTCAAAATATGGAAAATGTTCCAAGGATTATTAATATGTAACCAATGCGACTGTTCGAAAATCGGCAGCATTTCATTTCAGGGGAGCCAGTTAGAAGCTAAAGGACGGAATTCAGTCTGAAACATGGCCGACGAAATTTTCCAGAGAGAAGCGAACGGTAAACTTCGTATTTTATACTTCGATATAATATAAGGTGATTTTGAATTTATTATTATCGGTTTAATAGGTAATAAGATTGATACAAATTCGAATGAATGGTTAGATTTATAGCCAGATTACAACACTAATCTATTTCATGTCATTACTCCTGTATTGTACTATTGTCACAGATATACCAGGAAGAGTATAATGTCATATTATGTATTGTATACTTTATAACCTTTTGTTGTATTTCAACCGATATTAGTTATAATCCATTGTCACGAAGATCTATTATTCCACGAATATACATATGGCTAAATGTTTAAAGGGAAAATCCCGATTTGAACAGAGGCTCAAAAAAAAGTTTGAGAATGTATGAAAATTAAACGCCAAAATATAGAGGAATGGTGTATTTACCTTGTCTCAAAATTTCAACTCAAAATATTGAGTTGTTTGGACGTGAACGCCAAAACTACTTATCCGGACACGTAACCCTTTTAAGATTACGGGTCAATTTTTTCGTTGGGTGACCTTATTACCGATTATACGGTTACTTTAGAGGCCTCTTATACAGTGAATGACTCGTGTGCTGTACTTGATAAAGAAATGTATATTTCAACTACGCATTATTTTTATAAAAAAATGTTTGGTTTTATCCAGATACCACAAAATACACTTCGGGGCACCGGTCTCAAATTCCAGATGAATACTGACGGGTTTAAGTTGTTTGAAAACGTATAATAAATACTGAGTTAGTTGCTCGGCCCTTGAGTGGAGGAGTTTAAGGGAATTTAACACAAAACTAAGCAGTTTTATTCCCAAAACAAATATCGGGATTAGCCCTTTAATTATTTGTATTATCAGCTGAAGATTCCTATAGAGGACAGACAGCTAGTTTTTGATTTTTGATTTGGTCTATATCATTATGGAGTAAAGAGGTTATTCTTTTACCTGAGCGTATTATTTATTTAAGCATGTGTGTATTTATCTACTGTATACACATAGAAGTACTTGCATTTATCTACTTTAATATGTATATAAGTGATTTATTCCTCTGATTCGTTGACTGTATATATCTTTGGTAAAGTGTTTTTCAAGACATTCCCATCCAGCACCCCTGAACAAACATTATTCATGAGCTAAATCTGAAAATTCTAGGTATTTTTATGCCTTAATTATGAAGTACACATTAATTAACTTACATAATCAACCCTGGATATTAAGTAGATTTAGATATGTGTTGCGATTGATGCGGTTACCGTTAAACTGGATAATGGAGACTTTGTTTATAAAGGTAGCAACGGTTGCAATAGTAATCTTTCAAGACTAGAATTGTGTAGTCCGGTAGCTAGGCTCAGAGTGAAGTAATTTGACTGAAATTGTCAACATATTCCTTTTTCATTAACAATTATTTAACTAGTATAGCGAGAACTGCCAGCTCTTAATCTTTTCTTACCCAAATGCCCGTTTAATAAAGTCTGATGTGATATATCTTTAAATGATATTCTTTTTTAATAACTCTAGACCAATTTGCATACTTCGTAAACCTACCAGTTTTCTTCCATTCTAATATATTTTATTTACAATTAACAACGTACAGCGTCAGACTGGATATCGAGTCAACCTCAACTTTAGGTTAAAATTCTGAAAGGTTATATTGCAGCCCACGTTGGGATTTAAAGAATGTGTCGAACGATCAATAAAGATTATTAATATATTAGATGTGACACATGGTATTAACTTTCACCAATGATATTTTATCAATTGACTTTAAGATATAAACAGTTTTAACAGTGCAAGTTGTGATCATTTTAAAAGGGTTCTCTAATATACGACATGGTATGGTTCGGGTGTGTAATCCAGATAAATAAGACATTAAATACATCATCTGGATTTTGAGTCATGTTATTTTCACATAGAATGTAAAAGATTTAATTATGAGAATGCACAAAGTAAAGCACTGAGCTGAATGAATTTCCAATCCAGAAAGAAAAGGCATACTGCCTCTACCGGATAAGCATCTCCACCTAATTCAATCTGATTAAAACACAAATCCTATTTCGCTTCGTTTTATATAGTTCAAAATTTCGTTTTTCTTGTCTTCAAAAAAACACCTGGATCTGGAAGGGTTGTTATATAGGCGTCCTATAGTTGATGTTAGGAAATAGCCAATGAAAAGATGTGTTACGGCAAGCTCTTAGCGTGCTCTGAACGGAACTGTGGGTAAACCCATTGAAACGTCAACGCTGATTATTTAATCAATGTCTGACGTCATAGGGACAACAGCCGCTCTTATGACCCTGACACGACCGCCCGGTACAACTGATCAGATCTACGTGTAGTGTAGACCATCGAAGGTATAGAAAAACGAAACGAAATATAGGTCTGTATTTTAATCAGATTGCACCTAATTGGGGCGGGGGTTGGATGGCCGAATCCCCGCTTGTACGTGACAAGGAGTAGGGTCGTCTGTCCAGCCTCGTGGGTTTTCTTTGGGTCCTCCGGTTTCCTCCCACTGCTAAAGACCCCTACGCAAGTGAATTATTGAAATGAAATTAAACAATATGTTGGTTCCGAAATGACCTAGTTTGTGTCGAATGGACGTTAAACCCTATTCCTCTCTCTCTCCGAATTGGGACAAGAGTTCCGGTTTAATTAATAATCTTCTCTGAAGTTCCTAGTCTAAATAATAAATATTTACATGTCACATTATTAACTGGGTCTAAAGCTTATTAAACGCGTAGTGCAATATTAAATAAATTTCGCCCTTTTGATTAAATGTTAAAAGCGTATTGTGAACAAACATGAAACCTTTGCACCAATCGATCAACACGAAGTCTCGCTTGATTCTGTAATTCACTTCATATCAACTGAATTTAGTGTTATTTTTTTTCCCGGCGTGGTTTCCCCTTTTTGGTTGTGCAGGACCTAGGTCTAGTAAGGGACTGTCAAGAGATATTTTACGTGCACGCCAATGTGTACACGGGACCTCGGTTTTTCGTATCATCCGAACGACTAGACATCTGTCCTTACTAAAACTATCTGCCAGGTTTAGGAAATGGAGTCGTTCACATTCATGCATAAAGGAGTTATGATATCGGTTTTAATTTTGCTTACTATCTACCATATTGTCACAATAAGTAAACCAGACTCGGCTATATCACCACATTGTTTGGCACAATATATCCCGGTTGGAGCTGGCGTACCCAATCATTCATTCGCCCTAGAAACTATTTACTACAATAGAACTTACCAAATTAAACAGGTATGTTAAACAATGAACAAGTGCCTACATATAGAAGGCGGTCGGCCTGTCTGTGGCCAATGAATCATTTCCCGGCTTGATGCAATTAAACGATCTATAAAGCTGCCCGAAATTGCTTCATTAGGAAAACTCACTTAAGTGAGAGATAAGTGCCGTAAGGTTTCCATAAACCTGCAATGTATAATGAATAAGATCGTTTGTCGGAATGTTAACAGGATGTAAAAATTGTGCCATTCTTATCGATTCAAACAGATAAAGATGGCCGTGAGAAGTTAAATCTTAAACAAAAAACAAATACTGAAATAAAATAAAATGTTGGTAATTGTATCTAAAGACATGTTTACGAGTTAATACGTTTGTTTTGGATGGCTTAATATAAAAATTAGTTATTCGAAAACACGATGTCCTTGAATTTTAAAGATAAATCTACAGACACAATACATATGAGTAAATATGTCTTTGATTTCTGGAAATACAGTTTTGATAATTGCATTTAAACCGATATTATAAATACGTAAAATAAAAATCCCCCCATTACTGAAATTTAATCCGAATTGCAACCTAAATATTGCCAGCTGAAAATTTCAGATAACTGAAAACAGACAGTATCACCTTAATGTTTAGATATCTAGACGGGGGTTTAACGTCCCACTTTCCTGCAGCAACTAGGGTACTGAAGGTGGTCTACCCTTATTTGTAATTCCAATTAAACTTTTTCTTGTCAGACCCTCATTCCAGCACCACCGTCAAAACGAACCCACACTGGAAAGTAACCTGCTTCACCAGCGAAACCAAGTCGAGACCTAGTTAGTGAGTCGGAGTCTTACTCACTTAGTCACCGCGGCTTCCCGGCATAGCTTTAAAGTACTTGTTTGGGTTATGTAGCACTGATGAAATCTCTCAATATTTAGGTCCAGATCTCGTTTTAAAGTGGAAAAGGATTTTTTGGTTTTTGATTCCTCTGCTCCATCATACCTTTTAACAAGGAATAACCATGTTAAACACGACGCTTTTTCAACCCAATATTAATCACACAAGAACTATAAATCTACTCCAAATAGTTTCCCTTGGCTCTGAAGATGTCATAACATCATTTGTTTGCCATGTTGTCAATTGTTTCGCACTATATTATACTTTCAATTATTCAACGCATGACTCAAAGCACGTATCTCCCTCTCTCTCTAATTGTCCTCATTCTTAAACACCAATTCCGTCAGCCAATTCATGAAATAATAACTGAAAATATATAACAAGAACATTTGTAGCTTCTTGTTTTGTTTCTATATTAGAAGAAATGGGGTCAATTTATAACATTTTATTTGTTTACATATTGAAAGAAACTGGGTCAATTTGTAGCTGTTTTATTTCTATATTAGAAGAAACTGGGTCAATTTTAGCTGTTTATTGTGTCTCTATATTTGAGGAAACAGATTAATTTGTAACTTTTTTATTTTCTTTCTTTAGAATAAAGCGATCAATTTGTAACTTTCTGTTTTGGTTCTACATTTGAAAAAATGATCAATTTGTAACTTTTCATTCTGTGACCTTACATTTGTGGGCGACGTGAAGTTAGCCTGTTGTTCGTTGTTCGTTGTTCGGTATTCGCGAATAACGAACAACGAGCCAGTTTGTTGTTCGGTATTCGCGAATAACGAACAACGAGCTGGTTTGTTGTTCGGTATTCACCAGATATGGAATTAGTAATCTAATAAAATAACTTTTGTAGGGAACACGCCGCAGGCGGGTTTTTATGAGCCTAACTGGATAATAAAGCTTCAAACTTCTGGGAAATAGATTCTAACAACTTCTCTTTCTATCCGAAGCCAATTTGTTGTTCGGTATTGGCGAATAACGAACAACGAGCTGGTTTGTTGTTCGGTATTCACCGCATATGGAATTAGTAATATAATAAAGGTACTTTTGTAGGGAACACGCCACAGGCGGGTTTTTATGAGCTTTAATAGACAATAAAACTTCAAACTTCTGGGAAATAGATTCTAACAACTTCTCTTTCTATCCGAAGAAAGAGCTGTTACATATTGGCGAATAACGAACAACGAGCCAGTTTGTTGTTCGGTATTGGCGAATAACGAACAACGAGCTGGTTTGTTGTTCAGTATTCACCGTATATGGAATTAGTAATATAATAAAGGTATTTTTGTAGGGAACACGCCACAGGTTGGTTTTTATGAGCTTAAATAGACAATAAAACTTCAAACTTCTCGGAAATAGATTCTAACAACTTCTCTTTCTATCCGAAGAAAGAGCTGTTACATATTGGCGAATAACGAACAATGAGCCAGTTTGTTTGTCAGTATTCGCGAATAACGAACAACGAGCTGGTTCGTTGTTCGGTATTCACCGTATATGGAATTGGTAATATAATAAAGGTACTTTTGTAGGGAATACGCTCCAGGTGGGTTTTTATGAGCCTAAATGGATTATAACACTTCGAACTCTTGGGAAATAGATTCTAAAAACTTCTCTGTCTATCCGAAGAAAGAGCAGTTTCATATTGGCGAATAACGAACAGCGAGCCAGTTTGTTTGTCAGTATTCGCGAATAACGAACAACGAGCTGGTTCGTTGTTCGGTATTCACCGTATATGGAATTGGTAATATAATAAAGGTACTTTTGTAGGGAATACGCTCCAGGTGGGTTTTTATGAGCTTAATGGATTATAACACTTCGAACTCTTGGGAAATAGATTCTAACAACTTCTCTGTCTATCCGAAGAAAGAGCAGTTTCATATTGGCGAATAACGAACAGCGAGCCAGTTTGTTGTTCGGTATTCGCGAATAACGAACAACGAGCTGGTTTGTTGTTCGGTATTCATCGTATATGGAATTAGTAATATAATAAAGGTACTTTTGTAGGGAACACGCCACAGGCGGGTTTTTATGAGCTTAAATAGACAATAAAACTTCAAACTTCTGGGAAATAGATTCTAACAACTTCTCTTTCTATCCGAAGAAAGAGCTGTTGCATATTGGCGAATAACGAACAATGAGCCAGTTTGTTTGTCAGTATTCGCGAATAACGAACAACGAGCTGGTTCGTTGTTCGGTATTCACCGTATATGGAATTGGTAATATAATAAAGGTACTTTTGTAGGGAATACGCCACAAGCGGGTTTTTATGAGCTTAAATAGACAATAAAACTTCAAACTTCTGGGAAATAGATTCAAACAACTTCTCTTTCTATCCGAAGAAAGAGCTGTTACATATTCGCGAATACCGAACAACGATCCAGTTTGTTGTTCGTTATTCGCGAATACCGAACAACGAACAACAAGCTAGCTTCACGCCGCTACATTTGTGAGCTTTTAATTGTTTGTGCCTTTATTAGAAGAAATAAATAATATCATTCCATTGTTTATTCCAGTCAGGGCATTGTCAATATATTTGTACTTAATGGTCGTCGGTTTTCTATCTATTTTATTTTTGAAAAATTCAAAGGATTTCTTTGCTGAAATTTATTTGAGTTATCGTGGATAACAAGTTAATCTGTTATTGGTTTTCGATCCTGGTTTCTTTTTAAGTAGATTGCACGCTGTCACTTGGAACTAACCTATTTTCACAGATAAAATGTATTTTTAACACCATTTTTCAATTTCTACAGTGACTTGTTAATGCTGACAAGCCATTGAGGGAAAACTTCTCTGTCAGCGTGGGCGTCGTTGAAGAAACCGACTTGCTACTTTCGTTTGGTAAAATCAACGAACCACTACACAAATTTGTCTTTTGGAATCTACTGGCTTCAATTGCATTGGCTACTATATTTTTTTGTTGTTGCTGGAAGTGAATAAAATCGTATTTCAGATTCGAAATTGTTTAGTTTATTCCGTAATAGGACACTTTGGAAATCGGAGGAATAGAAATATTTTGTTATGGGTTTTGGGTACTTGGAAAACGGGAATATATTTTCATACAGCTATGCTATCGAAAGGGTACGTGAAATAACTTCCTTAAACAATTTTGTGTCCTTACAATTTGAACTCCTTAGCAATTGCGTGTACTTCTACGTTGAACATAAGAAATAGTGAACGTTTAAGAAATATAGCACGGGGGTAACAAAAGTATGTTTCGTATAACAAAACTTCAAAATTAGCAATCTCATTTATTAACACCAGAAGTGCATCTGAAATTGATTTCCTTTAATTCTCCAATGATTCATGAGAATATGGCTTCTGCGTGGTCCGAGTCAATATGCTGGCATGGGTGCTTATCGGATAATATTGACAAAAAGATTAATGTTGCCATTTTGTAAATAATGTTTTACATCATTATCCACTCTAGGTGCGATACTTAAAAATTTAACGCATTTATTTCATCTTCCTATCAATTAGCCCACTCTTATCTCTAGAGACTGCTGGAGGCGATAATTTGTGCAGAATGAAAAGATATATCTTTTTTCAGATTCTATCACCTTTAAAAATAATCAATTCGATGAGCAATATTTTTTTGTTTGTTTTTTTTTGTTTTTTGTTTTTTTTTGCACTGTGAGGTTCCGCTAGATATCAGATTTCGAGTTATATTTGCATAGGTATTCATATACCACCAGTCCATTAAAATTCATATATTACATATGTCTACATTATACTTTAGTTTAATGTACTGGAAGAATCAATGAAAATGTATTTAAAGTAGCTAAGTCTCTAACTCGATATCATCTAAAAGTCTTACACGTTGAAAACACGAATTATTTGTCAATTCAAATCAACATTGATGTTGTTATCTTACCTTTAAAAAGGTAGGCTTCTGATACCAAATGTAATAGAAATTTTAACATTGGTATACGAATCATGTACCATAGTGCGTTTCAGCGTCTTTTGTTATAATGTGACCAGCAAGATCGGGGCTAAACACAACTTTTGTTAAACGGCTGCGCCATAACTTAACTAGAGTGCATGCGCAATAGACTGGAATAACCAGACATAAGAAATTTCTATTCGGTTGAGACTCATGTCGTATATCGCTGGACATAACTGATTTGAAATTAGAGTCAAAACGGAAACAATTGAATATAAATCAGTTCATAGACAATAAGATTACATTATTATACTCGTTGCGACCCATTTAGGTCAATTTCTAGGTCCCAAACATTAGCGATTTAAGCGCCTTTAACAGATTAGGATTTTGAAATTAAAACATTATACTCATTGTTTCAATATTTACTTTCTAACAATATAGGTTTATGTAAACAAATAATGGTGACTTGACAATTTGGATTGATATTCCTTTTATGTATGCCTGCAAACAATCATTCTTGTGACCAAGGCTTGTTTTAATATTTTTATAGTCTATATTGGTCATTGATGTACACCAAAGACCTGACACGAAACAGTATGTAATCTTTCGCCATGGAAACTATGCCATTTCGGGACTAAGACATGGTTTAATTTTATTTCAATAATTCGCTTGCGCGTACGGGTCTTTAGCAGTGGGAGGAAACGGAAGGACCCGGAGAAAACCCACGAGGTTGGACAGGCGATCCTACTCCTTGTTACGTAGAACCGGAGATTCGAAACCACGCCAGTTGGCTCAATGACAGGCTTTGTGATACAGCACGCACGTGCTAACCATTCAGCCACCAACCCCCCTTTCCCTATGGGACAACAATACGAGGACCTACCTATGCGTTGGCCTGTATGTAGATTTGAATTTGATGAAGTGTAGTCGCTTGGTTGGTGGAGAAAAATAGGACGATAAATCCCTATTTCATTTTTATACCTGGGTTTACACGACCGAGCATACAAATGTTCAACAATCGAAAGTTGTTTGTTATATAGAAGTTTTCGGCCGTATTGTAGTATCGGTAATACAGTGGATTAGATGTTCGGCGGAACAATATTTATTGCCCTGTGTTAAACGGTATCCATCATATGTATACTATGTAATGTAATACCTGTATGCATACACATTTAGAATAAACAATTACTACTGTAATAACGGTATAATCTGTAGTAGATATGGATCTACTGTTATAATAACGATAATATATAGTAGATTAATTAGCCTGATGTCATTAATGGTTATAAATGATATGAAATGGATTTTAACGACCTCCTGTTCTGCTCCGACTGGGTTAATGGGTACACTTTTAACGTTAATTGAACGAATTGGTGTGTCACAGTGTGTCAACACAAATAAATCATTGAATGTGTGAATGTTCTTGATCCAGGCGAAACTGTTTCCGGTGTTCTAGAAGTCCCCCCCCCCCATGTTCACGTATTGGATTAAATACATTGCCCCTGACCAATTTTATTTTGCTTTATTTTTTTGGTGGAGTGGTGGGGAATCGCGAAAGTGACCAAACTTGATCTCTGTCAGTACCCTACTCGTGCACACACTTATTAGAGTCGGGGTATATACCAATTTCAGCGCTGATAACGAAGCTGTTGGTGGCGGATGTTATGGTTTGGGTTGTCGAATGATTTAAGTCTTCTGCTTTAGATCATAAGGTCTGACAATGGGATGAATGGCGTGGTTTCGATCCTTGTTGTACGTGGCAACGAGTGCTATCGCCTGTCCAACATCGTGAATATTCACCAGGCTTCCGGTTTTCTCAAACCGCAAAAGAGAGAGAGACAGAAATGGGGTTTAACGTCCACTCGACACAACTAGGTCATTTCGGGACTAACATATGGTTTAATTTTATTTCAATAATTCGCTTGCGCGTAGGGGTCTTTAGCAGTGGGAGGAAACGGGAGTGCCCGGAGGAAACCCACGAGTTTGAGAAGGCGCCCCTATCTCCATGCCACATACGCTCACACCAGGGCTCGAAACCACAGCCGCAAGCCAGAGGTGACCGGCCAGCTAGAGGTCGAAGCACGGCACTCTAGACCACTAGGTCATCCCAACTCCCCAAAGAGATCTACGCGAAATCGAACTATTGAAATAGAATTTAACCATATTAGAACCGATGGTGATATGAGGAAACAAAGTCCAAAAGGTGATCGAAAAATAAATAAAATCAAAAGTGTGTTTCGATGGTTTTTTTTTTTTTATTTCTGAAATTCCATCGACTACATTCCATGATTAATTAAGCTGTCTCTCTAGTACAAAGACCCTGATCTAAAATTGATTTGAAGAGAAAAGACAAATACTACACTGCTATTGTACTAATCAATGTGTAAACTATTCTCATTTATTCCTTTCTGTCACGAACATACTGGGTCGAAATACGTTTAAACTATACTCTTTTCTGAAGTAGAATATAGTATATAAATGCCTCTTATCTACTAACGTAATTGCATGTAATTAGTTAATAAGAAGCAAAGTTTATGCCGCCTTCAACAGGTGTAATTTTTTAATCTTCTGTCAGATCACTCAGATAACGTTCTTTCTCAAAATGCATCTAATTATAGTATCCATCTTATTAGATTGACGTCACGACAGCTGTTTTTGTAGGGTGATATGTTATGACAATGTCTATTTTAGAATGTACGAGTTATAATTAACCAAAAACACGACCCAAAAAAACCCTTCAAGGCACTTGGCAATACAGACTGTAAATAAATCTTACGTTGCCAGAAATATACACGATTCGTTTGTAATATATATGTTTATAGCCCTGTGGTCGATTGGTTCATGCTTAATTACACTTAGTAATCGAGAATATACCTAAAAATATTATCCCAATAACCGTCAGGCTAGATGCAAAATGGCCACAATTAGCTAAAGCTTAGTATGGAATGTGCACGGAAAATACAGGTATTCTTTTTCAAACCTTAATTAGTAGGCACTAACGTGGTTTATTTTAAAGCTAAATTAATCCAAGATTACAATTAAGAAACCATTAGCACTAATACTTTTTGAAGTGGTGCAATTTGCCATCTACACCTGCAATGTATCTGTTGCGTGGATCATTTCCCTTAGTAGCGAATCTAATTTGCTCTATAATGGACTACTAACCTTTAAGAATATTTCGTTTGCAAGTGAGGTTATAAATACTAATTATATCTTAATTTGAGATGAAATAAAAATTAATTAGTTCCGATTTTTGGCATCGATTTATCTTAAACGGAAACACCAAATCAATTAGACGCAGTAAGGCATGAATTGTTCACGTTTGAAATTGCACCAAGAAGATGATATGGTTGTTACCGTTTCAGTAATTAAATTAATGCTATGCAATCCCATATTCCGGTTGTTAAAATGGAATTTGCCATTTGACTTTGAATCGCTAAAAGGTGTGTTCTCGTGTAGTATAAATTGTAAATCAACATTCCGTATTCTATCCCTAGTTTGGTGCTTAACGTGGATTATTAACATTATGGTGATAATTATGTTTCCTGTACCTGATACTGGTAGGATGAGGTATAATCCACCTTGATCTCTTTGGTTTAATAGTCCTGAAATATTGCACTGATCACCCTTTGCTCCTTTTCAGACATACAAAAGACTAGTGCACTAAGACGACATAACACTAAATAGCGTAATTAGAAGAAAAAGAGCACCAATCAATACGTCAATCATTCCATGTCTTTTTCCTATTTTATTTTCATTACTTTGTATTGACCTTATCAAGCCCTAACAAAAATATAACTCCGGTTTTATATTCAGAAAATCAGTTTGCATGAGAAAATCAACTTCCGCGGAAGAGGAACACCTATCTGTCAATCATTTCAAAATGTCATGCAAGATATGCAAGAACTGGACAGGGAAAAGGGGAGGTCAATAGGGCGCATCCTCTCTTTGTCCCAATGTTTTACTCGAATTTGATCGAATCTGTTAAAAAAGCGAATCAAGAATTACCATTATAGTTTAAGTATTTCATACAAATGCCAACAAAGGCCCGGATTTAAGTGTCCTCGATTTGCCAAGGCAATTTGAATAGTGTTAGGGAACTAGCCGGAATTGGTGACAAAGTACTCCACACCTTTTATCAAATTTAGACAATATTCTATAGGTATAAAATGGATGCACTGAACCCCACCTGTTTTTAATAATATATGATATTGGTTACTGTATTTGTTGTGTTTTAATTACACACTTAATCAATTCCACACGTTATTGACAGGGTAACGGCAGATCATACCGGTCAGCTAATATACGATAAAAGGTGGTATCTAAAAAAACTCGACATATCATGATGACTTTCGACCTTGTGTGGTAAGACCCAGTTTCCCAATCGTCAGAAGGTATAAAACCACGTGTTTATTGAACAGTCTTGGAATAAAGGTCATTCTGCCTTATTTCTATAGTGCTCGTGTTTGTAATAAAGTTCCTATCATTATGCTGATGTTCTGTTAATGTTATCAGCAGTGTTGCACAATAAACACTGGTCAAAAACTGCATTGTTTAATATCGTATAGATGGGTATTCAAACATATTTAAACTAAGCCCACTAGGTTTCTCCGTTACCGATAAAAGATGGCGACGCCTTGCTACGTGTAGCTCGATGTTATTTCACTTCAACATATCATTGTAACTGCTGAATGGATATGAACCAGTTTTGAACTGGTATTTATATTAGGGATTCATCTTTCACAATAATACATGTGATTCATGTTGCTTAAAATGGTGAATTTGGACTTCTAATGTGGCACTGCAAGCTTCACACTGGTAATGAATATAACCAACCACTGCCTTCAGTATACAGGTTAGAATTGTACCAATCCGGGCTTTGAACTATTTACTAAGATTGTGTCTGTAATTATGTTACATTTCGCGTTAAAAACAACACATCTCACCAATTAGATTTAAAACTAATACAATTTTCACTGGCACATATACAATGGCTTACGCTATATTAAACCTGCTCCATTTCCGTTCAGTTTCTCTCATATATTTAGTTAGATATTTGTTTGAGAAGTAAGACTTCTAACGATTACACTTAACGGTAATCATGTGTTAAGATCTCTGTTACGCTTGTAACCAATAAAACTAAATTAGTGAATGTATTCAAGGTGTTGGTCTAACGACCTTCTTATTTACACATGGTAAATCTTCTTAAAACCTAATTTGCAATCTGTAATTGTCAGTTTTATTTCAGCTTCTTATCCTGTTAAATTGTTTTCAACAAGTGAAACCTTACAAATCAATTTTACGGAGTTCAAGGTTTGCCTGTTTGTTTACTGATATTCCCATTGGGTTCAATAATCATTACAGATGCAGCGCAATCCTCTACATCATCACGACAATAAAAAAGAAAACCCCGATAAATTAGCTATTGAATATTACCAGTCATTCAGTTTTCATTCTCACTAGGAACAAATTAAAACACGTAATTATATTACAATTGGTTGATTATCTACAAGATCTGTAACAATAATCTAATTTAAACCAGATATATGCAGTCATAGAAATATATCAATTTATATTTTAAAAAAACAAACTTCTACGCTCCAGGGGAAGAACTCACTCGTACGTCATCATTTCAACCTACTCTTCTTCGATTTCCAATTTTAAAGAGGTTTTTTTATGTATCTTAATAGTTCTTACAATATGTTGCAATACCTTTATAGACTTGCAGTAAAATGACAATAACATTAGTGGGCGTACACCTCAGCTTGACGGAACTGGTTTGTTTGTGTTTTAATTAAAGGAGAATTATTCAAGAATTAAATCCGCCTATTACAGGCCTTTAATGTTACAAACATTATTAATTAGACATTTATTAACATTCCAAGACCATATCAACTGTCGATGCCATCGGCAGCTGTATATTTTCAACAGATTTAAATACGACTTCCGTTTAATATTATAATTGAAAAATGGCCTGCAATCGACGATAGCTCCACTCAGAATGAAGTAATTATACTTGAATTTTAAACATATTCCCTTTTTAATATCCATTTTGTAAATATTGCAGCGAGAACTGTCGGCTTTTTATCGAAACCGTATATAATTAATCGCCGAATATTACCATATAGTAGTACTCCACTTAAAACTAGAGCTAAATCGTTAATATTTGGGACCTAGAAATTGGCTCAATACTGTAATCTAATTGTATATGAACTGATTTACATTTATGTCCAGCGAAATACAGCATGAGTCTGGTTACACCAGTCTATTGCGCATGCTCTCCAGATAAGGCATGGCGCCGCCGTTTTACATTACAATTTTGCGTTAGGATAATACAAGCTAAATGTTTGCTACGGCGTGATTTTCTAAGACACCTGATTTAAGTTTAGTTCATAAGGTTCTTTTTTTTTACTTTTTGTAAAATTCAGACTTAGTAAAAACTGATCTATTATAATTATTATTAAAAATAAAATAAAAACCAAGTACGAACAATCCAAACCATTAGACAAAATTCGAAGTCCTAAAAAACGTTATAAGCAAAATAGTGTAATCAGCAAACGGACTGTTCATCGTGTACAAGATACACAACAAACAGGTGTCCGGAAGAGTAAGCTTACCCTGCCTGGCGCCACACCCGCCATAGCTGCATCCAAACTATTAGTCGAAAGCTCGGTAAAATAGCGTGATTGGCCAATGGACTATCGGTATGCAAAATGCACGTGATGAACAGTGTTAACGATGTAGTGGACATAATCAGACAGATAGTAAATAGGATATATCTAGAATAATAGCTGAAGGAGACATGTTTCATTTACCAATCAAGTCAATATGACGGCCATAAAACTTTTTAAAGGACTTTATAAGTTTAGTGCGCAAGTATCCCTGTAGTTGAAGCTTAGTTGACAAATGTCTCGATCTACTTAAAAAATCAGAATAAAAAGAACAAGCTCTCGCGTAACGAATTAGCTGAGACACAAACACTCCATAAGCTGGTGATACAGGAATGTTACTACTAATAAATGGAAAGTTAACAATCGGAAAGTCAAAAGTCATCACGTTTATCATACAATTTAACATTATGTTTTTTTCGAAAAAATATGGTTATCACACTATTTCCAACACCGACTTACTTGCCTTTTAAGCCAGCTGAAACATGTATTTTCTATATTTCCCGACAGGTATATAATTCGAAGACCTAAGATAGGGTGAGATGATACGCAGCTCAAATACCTCCAAAAATGTAAGAACAATAACACTCTTGCTGGCTTGGCAGCTCCAGAAAATAAATAATAGCCTTATTCTAAGTACTAGATGTTTAAGTGTCCTACCTGTTGTGTAAATTATCCATTACTACCTATTTTACTTGTCGAGAGGGTTCCAAAATATTTTTAATCAAAGTTACATTTGAAAATGTTTACGTTAGAGAGAGAGAGAGAAATGAGGTTTAACGTCCACTCAACACAACCAGGTCATTTCGGGACTAACATACGGTTTGTTTAATTTTATTTCAATAGTTCGCTTGCGCGTAGGGGTCTTTAGCCGTGGGAGGAAACCGGAGTGCCCGGAGGAAACCCAAGAGGTTGAGAAGGCGCCCCTATCTCCATGCCACATACGCTCACACCAGGGCTCGAAACCACAGCCGCAAGCCAGAGGTGACCAGGTTTACGTTAGACTTTTCAAATCAATTAGTTGAATTCTTCCAATTTTTTAAATTAGGTGTGTTAAGATGAAATTTGTATCATCAATTAATTGGAATATTGTAAAATAATACAATTTGATGACCAGAATGAAGATTGGGACATATTATTCAGTTACAACAAGAGTGTTATTGGGGCTTTAACGTTGTTATTGTTTTGTTTCGTTTCAGATTTGCTGAACAAAATGACGAGTGGTGGTGGTTCAATTTAATCAAGAAACTGTCAACAGATTTCAAACTGTTTATTTTGTTCCTTCGTGAAAAAAGTGAATTACTAGCACATTTACTTTCTGAAATTGAATTTTACAAATTCCAGATGTGTTGATGCCAGATTATTTGGTGATCATCACTCATCACTGAATTTATAGTGCACATGCGATCTGAAACCATTAATTTATTGATACGTGACGCCAATTTACGGCCATGTGACCTACATGCGACAGATAACCTCATACATCATAAATAATAATAATGTAAATGTCAACATTATTCATGATCACATATATTTTATTTCAGGTTCAATGCCGAACTGTTGTCATCGTATTGATGCCCTTCAGACATGCTCACAAGACATGTATCAGCACACAAATCATTACGGTATCGACCTTGTGGTGTTAGCAACAGTAAATAAGCCCCGAAGTTAACCAGGCGACTTGATGTCTTTGAAATAATTGTCTCCTGCAGGATCATGAGTTCAATTCACTGAAAATGTGAACGTCCTTGCTTTGGAGAAAAAGAGTCGAACAAACTAAGTCAGAAGGTTTAATTTTAATTCAGTAATCGCTTTAGCAGGGGCCATGTATAAAACTGAATAATAGAACACAGATAGAAGAACCTTGTAAACACTAACCATTGGGGAGGGGGGGGGGCATGTTAAACGATCATTACTACTATCAGCTTATTCAGATTTAAATTATCCCCGTCCAAGTTATTCGTTTTGTTTTATTGAACCAGTATGGATGACGTAATAAGAAAGATTACATGCACCCAAATACATAAGATGTTGCACGAAGAATGTCTGCTTCATGGGAAAGTGTTTCATATATAGCTGAAGGCCAACACGCTACACTACCGTGTCTTTTAGTACATGTGCATCAGTAAAATTTTCGACCGACTTGTAGAGGACACCTGTGCTCAATTCAGACCATCTAAGTTTAAAGGTGCTAAATCGCTAACATTTGGGACTTAGAAATTGACACAAGTGGGTCGCAACGCATATAATACTGTAATATGAATGTATATAAACTGATTTACATCAGTTATGTTCGGCGAAACAAGCCCGCAGATTCAATCGAATGCGAATTTCTAGCGTTTGTTTTGGTGCAATGGGTCTAGCCTCGTCCCTCGAGTCTCTTGTTACAACTGGGATTGAAACGCATTCGTGTACCAATTATAAAATGTTTATTTTGTCTTAAATATTGGATATCAGAAGCCCACCTTTTCCCAGTAAGATCACAGCATCGACGTTGATTTAAATTGACAAATAATTCGTGTTTTCAATGTTGAAGATTTTGGATGATATTTAGTTCGAGACAGCTGCTTTAAGCCACTCCTTTAAGCTATTAGTATACGGCTAATCCTATAGGTAAATGTCGACCTGTATATTCCTAAAATCTTGTGCCACATCTGCATCAATTGTTCCGTTGGCATTTAACTACATCCAGTTATCATGATGTTGGTCGTACGCCTTCAAGAGAATAGACTTTATTCATAAATATCTTATCCTTTATATATAGGGGGTTTGGATGGTTAGCGTGCGCTGTAATTGAGTCAACTGGCGTGGTTTCAAATCCCCGGTTGTACGTGACAAGGATTAAGGTCGCCTGTCCAACCTCGTGGGTTTTCTCCGGGTCCTCCGATTTCCTCCCACTGCTAAAGACTCCTACGCGCAAGAGATTTTTTTTTAATAAAAACCATATGTTAGTCACGAAATGACTTAGTTTCCGTCGAGTGGTCGTTAAACCCCATTTCTCTCTCTCTTTGCACATATATATGTAGATTCATGACAATTTAAACTAAAAACCTAAAATTGTAAACAAATATATTAAGTTGGCAGTATGTCGTGCTATTGAATATCGAGTTCAATATCTATTAGCCCAAAATATGACCAAGCATGTGTTTCAATCTGCATTTTATTTCAACAGCGTAGATTTAAAATTAACCTCAATCTCTTTAGCATGTCAACCATATAACTATGCCAATTCCGTCAGTTTTAAGCCACTTTTAATGGTATTCTTTTCACAGTTTTTTTACTCGATTTGCAAGCCAGCCAAAGGAAAAGTTTAAAGGCTTTGATATCGGAAATTGTTCTTATCGTTCTTCTACAGTGTCCGGGTCAAGCTAACTTTCATTGTAAAGCTCCATCAGATAGTCCAGTCTACTTTTAGGACATATTTATTTTAACGCGGCCTTGCTCATTCAAAGACATGGTGGAATTTAAGTGCAGATAAATTTCACATTTTGTGTGCATGAAATTAACTTTACCAGACGATAGCTAAAGGCAGATCTCAGCTAAATCATTACATGCTTGCATTCTTCCGGTTTTAAGTATTGGTGTTGAAGAAAAAATTCGTAATTGTGAATAAACCATGTACAAAATCGCCGACAGATAAAAATATCAATTTTAGTTTTGGATCGATAGTTGACATTGCTATTGATAAGGAGTATGAAGGTAATTTTCAATATACTCCTGGGATTTCCTATTTCCAGCAATTTCATGAAAGTTTCTAGAGTGATAGATTCAAATTCTTTTGTGTTTTGTCTCCATACTGTAACTGACGAATCCATCAAATAGCGATGGATCGGATATATGGTACATCGCCCCCAATCAAGCACCGATCTTCGGACTGAAATCCACAAAACAAGCGATTGCGATGATGACCATTTATGACATTAAATCGTGCGCCATCAAACCGATGTTCTTGATAAATATAAGGCAAATTGTTTACTTTACCAAATGCACAACAATTGGCACATTTATGTGTAATCGCTTAAAAGCGATAAATTATTAAAGGTGCGTCCCATAAAGTCCACTTAAATTAGTCAATATATGTCATCGTTCATTTAGATAATTTGTGTACTTAAGTTCTAGTTGGTGAGGCTAAATCTCTACCGTCTAATCTTGACTGTGGCGTACCGCAAGGCAGTGTATTAGGGCCAATTCTTTTTGTGCTTTATACAACCGCGTTGGGGCCTTAATTGATGGCTATGATCAGAAATACTACTCTTACGCTGATGATAACCAACTCATTAATGTGTTTAGTCCTATGCTAATCAGAGATGCCTTACAAAAAACTACTGATTGTTCACTTGCAGTTAAACATTGAATGAAAGCAAACAAACTAAAATTGAAGCTCCTATAGTAGGCTCATCACAACTGAAATCACTACCCGAACTTAAGATCACCACTGGTGGTTCGAAAATAAATTTCTCCAAAAGTTTTCGAAACATTGGAGTGATATTTGATCCCTCTCTGACAATGGAAACTCAGGTTGATATGTTATGCCGTAAATGCTACTATCATCTACGCTGCATATGCAACATCAGAAACTATCTCACGACTGGTGTTTGTAAACTCCTTGTGAGATCATTGATTTTATCCAGGATTGATTATTGCAATAGTTTACTCTCTGGACTTCCACAAGCACTTCTAGCCAAGATCCAGAAAGTTCTTAATATTGCAGCCCGAATAGTGACAAGGGCACCCAAGTTTGATCACATGTGCTACCATCGTTACATTGGTGACCTGCTGAGGCGCGAGTCAGATGCAAATACTACCAATAGTGTATAAATGTCGAAATAACACAGCTCCTCAATATTTATCTGAACTCTTACATGACTACAACCCATTTAGATCGATCCGCGCTGAAAATAAACAGTGACTAGTTGTTCCAAGATATAACTTAAAGTCATACGGATATAGGTCATTCGGTTCAGCTGGCCCTACATGGAATGAACTTCCACAACTGATCAATAATCAACAGACCTTTTATCTATTTAAACCCGCTTTGAGTATGTGTCAACATTGCGAAGACACTATATAAAACCTCATTAGTATTATTATCTTACAGCCCCGCTTCTTTGCCGAAAACCGTTGAACGCAATAGAATCTATTATTTTTAACTTATTTAATTTCAAATTTGCTTTCAAGCATTGTATATGAAGCATTACGCCCATGAGAGAACTAACGTTATCGATATTCAGTGGCCTTCTGTTTAGTAGTTATCTCCCTTTTCTGCAGAACTTGTGAACGTAATATAGGCAACATATTATATTTTATTTCCTTATTCGATATAAATGTATTTATTTCTATTAATTCATCGTTTAATATAATGTAAAACACTCATAGCAATAGTGGACAGCGTCCTACTATTGTATAGGATTAAGAATGAGAAAAGTTTATGGAAAATTTGTTCAAGTGGTATTTTATTCCTAAATGAGCTATATTCTGCAACGTAAAAAAATCAGAATAAATTGAAAATACAAAGGGTTAAAGGGGAATTGTGGATAAAGAGTTGACAGCTCTCGCTACAATGGTTACAATGTTGAAAATTTCAGTCAAATTGTTTCACTGTAAACAGAGACATGGGGGGGGGGGGGGTTGAGATGGCCTAGTGGTCTAGAGTGCCGCGCTTCGACCTCTAGGTGGCCGGTCACCTCTGGCTTGCGGCTGTGGTTTCGAGCCCAGGTGTGAGCGTATGTGGCATGGAGATAGGGGCGCCTTCTCAACCTCGTGGGTTTCCTCCGGACACTCCGGTTTCCTCCCACTGCTAAAGACCCCTACGCGCAAGCGGATTATTGAAATAAAATTAAACCATATGTTAGTCCCGAAATGACCTAGTTGTGTCGAGTGGACGTTAAACCCCATTTCTCTCTCTCTCTCAGAGACATGGCTTTTGAATTTTTAGGCTAGTCTTGTTGAATAGAAAAATGTCTAATTAATAACTTAGATAACATATCAGGCCTAACGAAAGACCTGAGTATATTTTAGCGACCATGTTTGTGTCTAAACGTTAAACCCAATCTACCCCTTTCTCTCATTTTATAGTGGATTATTTGACGATCACCGGCTTTAAGAAGAAAAAAAAGCATAACATTCGGCTTGTTTCTGGAGATGGATACTGTTCGAGTTTACCCAGAATATTAAATTTGATAGATATTAAAATGATTTCTGAGATCAGGAACCCAACCAGACTCTAATTTATGGAAAGGAAGTGAAGTTAACGGAAGATATTATTAAGAGCTAAAGATTTTCTCCTCGTTCTCAATATACCGGTAATTGTGAAATATAGGCTAATAACTTTAATTTCAATTTTACCTGTCTGGCCAATTTCACATGATAAGAGTATGACCATCGGATGTCTGCCGGAAATGTGAGAGGACATCAAAGATAAGTCATTTAGATTTCTTATGCAAATAGATTTACTTTTAAGACGGCCTGGCCTCAAGTCTTAAGTGACAGAACAGATGAGCAGTTTGCTAATTCATTTTAAAGTGCATCACACTTTTTGAGCTGTGAGGTAAAATTCATTCAGGTATAAAGTACAGGTGCATGATATTTTTTTGAACTATCTCTTGGCCTAATCCACGCTAATATATACTCACATTTATTATATAGCAACGAAGGGTATTGCTTGGGGTTGATCGGATGGAAAACATACACATCAATTTGGTAGAATCTTATGAACGATCTGATAGCAGCAACGTTGGTCATCTTGTCTACTGATGCATTGTGGGGTTATAGCGATTTGCTACTTCTAAAGGGGGGGTTGGATTAGCGCGCGCTGTATCATACGGTCTGTCAGTGAGTCAACTGCGGCGGGGTTTCAATTCCCCGTTTGTACGTGACAAGGAGTAGGGTCGTGTGTCCAACCTCATGGGTTTTCTCCGGGTCCTCCGGTTTCCTCCCATTGCCAAAGACCCCCTATGCGCAAGCGAATTATTGAAATAAATTTGAACCATGTGTTAGTCCCAAAATGACCTAGTTTGTGTCGAGTGGACGTTAAACCCCATTTCTCTCTCTCTCGCTACTTCAAGATACAATGTTCTGGTTCACTTTGTAGAATGTAGGTGGGCGCTAATGATGTAGCGATTTACCGTTTAAGCGTGACAAAGAGTAGGGACGCCTGCCCAACTTCGTGGGTTTTATCCAACTGCTTAAGGAAGTATTAAAATAAAACAACTGCTTAAGGAATTATTAAAATAAAACCCCATTTTCCTCCCCCTCTATCTTGTAGAATCTATTAAACGCTTTAGTGGCACCCATTACCACTAGATCCACTTAAAATTCAATAAGATTAGTAAGATTATGCCACTTATATATTAGTCGATATTCTACGTTCTTTGCTGACATTGCAAATTCTCGTAAACATAATAGAGGCTAAAGGTTTACAGATTTTTTGCACATTTGATGTGATGATTGCAACTGACTATGAGATGATGATCTCTATCGATTTCCAACGTTCTATATTTTGATCCCCCTGTCAAAATTGGTTTGTAACGTCGTTCTCAAATTTTCCGTTTGGAGTGATTGCCCTTGTCATTCTGATATCACAATTTATGGTTAATGCAATATTTTTAAATTTCAAAATCCTGAGCGGGTTTGCAATAGAAGCTGTTGATTTTGACGGTTAATGATAGAACGAACCTTATCGATGTTTAGCTTTTCGTGTTAACTTCCGAAGTCTTGTTAACGCAATACTGGCTACTGGCTTTTTTTTTTTTTTAAAATTGATCCTAAGAATATGTACCCTATTGATAATCGGTACTCCGTGACATTCCGTTGCGGAGTTATCCACCCTTGTTCTAAAACCTTGTTAACGCTAAGAGACTAAACGTTTTATAAAAGAATAGGGACCATTACTAACAATGACAGTGCATATCAATCAATTTAATTTATGTCTAAATATTAAACACTCTGTATTTCGTCTTCTAGAAATGTTTTTTTGACGTCACGTGACATGGATATCATGGCTATTGACTGAGTCTGAGATACTTCTCCGCATGTAGCGTGTCTCAAATGTTCACAATGGGTCCAGCTATGTGGTTTTTACTGAGAGCACTTCCCTTTGCCACATAACGCAAGCTGATTCTTTTTCCACACGGGTTTTTTTTTCTATCCGAACTGATGGCGCCAAACATTTCATTTTGACCTACTGTTTTAACATGTTTTTATATGGACAAAGGGAGAAGATGACTCGCCCTCTCTCCCCACGCCAGTGGCTAAGTGGGTAAAGCGCTGGCTCGTTAGCCTGGAGGTCGGGTGTTCGATCCTTGGATTGGCCGAGAAAGTTCATCTCGATTTTCCGGCGTTGTTTTCCCCTTGTCAGTGATGCAGAACGGAAGGCCTGGCAAGAACAGCTGTCTAGTCGTTCGGATGGGACGAAAAACCGAGGTCCCGTGTACACATTGGGTTGCACGTAAAAGATCCCTTGGTAAAATTTTCCCTCATAGCCCTCTGTATGGCGTATGTCCGTCTTCCATTAGCCCAGTTTAGGTGCAAAAGAGTAGAACGTTAGACCCCGTTTCATTTCTTCTCACGCTAGTGGTTTTATAAGTGATTTAAATTGACTTTTTAATATACAAGGTATTTTTATTTTGTGTGTTAAACAATTTTAAGGAGACTCTAGACATAACACGGACATCTGAATTGTATGTTTTTACCGACTTTCAACCCATAAAGTGTAAATAATTTAATTAAATCAACCTGTCCATAATATCATAATATATAATGTATTGGATGTTAAATCTTTAATAAACAACAACAAGTAGCTGGTTTTAAAAAGTAGCAAATTTGGTTGAAAGCAATAGAATCCGAACGGATAAAAAACACTGTTAATTTTCAGAAATCTAGGACTTTCTATTCCAGATATACATGTATATGTGTACACAAAAGCTTGTGAACACGATAAGGTATCCTATCTTTAATTATTTCGTTTTGTACAAAGTCGTCAAATTAAGCAAGATGTAAACACCTATCCATCCCTCTTATTTTCATTTTAAAAGGTGGTAGCAGTTTTAAGGAGAATTAGAAGTACGACGTTGTGCGTTTCCTAACACAAAAAGTAGTTATTATGAACTAATTTTATCATTTTTCATAAACAAAATAACCCCCATCTTTAATCTTTATGGTTGTAAAAGCTGAAAGACACACAGCTTTAAAAGCTCCATCATTATTGTCATTTCTATACGACTAAACATGAAAAAGTCTATATTTCGGCCCACTTAGTGTCTTATTCGATTTCTGTAGAAATTGGTTCGTGGGACTTCAGGCGGGTCTTGTGCTGGAGGGTCACAAATGTTTACATTAAAGACATTCCTTTATAATTCTGACCTAATTCACCGCAATGGGTCACAGGTCTACAATTAATCCGAGATTAAAATAACCTTGATTGAATAGACTTTGTTCTTCTGGTTAGTATTACAGACAACGGGGTTTACAAGCTTATCTATATTAAAATCATCTCGGTGGTTCATTGTCGGAAGAAACTCGGAGACATCGCAGCTTTCAATATTGATCGAACATAATCTTTAACGTACAGTTCTGAATTTATCTCGTTTTCAATCACCAATTACACCAATTAGTCTGCCACTTGCGCAGATTATCATGCACTCATAGACGTCACATTCCTTTTATATGCCAAGAATCTAGAATAATTCTGCAGCAGATTCATGCTTTGCAGAAATGATTATTCATTGACTTCATTGTGATTACTGATCTAAGCTCGTAGAGTAGACCCTATGTCTTCTAGGAATCGACTGTAACAAAAAAAAACTTTTATTGCAGTTAGTCAATGTGTAGAACAACTGTTTTCAAACCATCTACATTTTATCTGGTATTCATACAAGCAGGTGAATCATTTGCTAACTGACGAAGGGTCCAACGTGCTACGGACTACTCATATATGGATTTTACATGGACGCGAATAATGAACTTTCTCTGTCAACAGAGAGATCGAACACGGAACCTTCATGTTAGCGAGCCAACGTCTTACTCGCTGATCCACCATGCCTCCCCAAATCAATGGATTGATCGATTGCTGCGTTTTGTTTACATAACTTTATGTATTGTTTGTTTTATGATAGCCTATATTTGACTTTAATGCTTGCCGTAGGTCTGCATCAAATGCTTCGGCAACGCGAATCGCTTATGGGTAGATCTATTTCAAACTATCTACGAGTCCATGATGTTTGTACGAACGAACTAAACCAATTGCCCCGGAGTAAAAGGAAATATGACTTGGAGGTGCAGGACGGTAGATAAATTTGGTACAATACACCCCTGGGGATGTGACTGTTCAAGATTTGAAATTATAGTAAGAATTAATCAAAAAAACATGAAGGTGAATACAAATCTCTTCCTCAATAACTAATTATGTTTGATCGTTTATTGGGGAAATTGTATAAGCTAATGAAATTTGAAGACGTCGAGTATGCTCTTGGCGTATTCAATGGTTTGAATTGTCAGGTGTAATATTATTCTTTAATTAATTAATTTGATGACAGACATGCCTTCAGATGTTTCATTGTAATCTTTATTATCAATACAAAATGTATCTTAAAGAAATCTTATCGAAGAGTAAATCCCGTAAGTGGCATTTACAAGTGGGTATTACTTTTGCCCTCATTGTAGTGAAATTAATTATTATGTAAAGATTTTATAAGCTATGTTTAGCATTTTATTCTCATTGTATAATATGGTTCTTTTTAACATCGTCAAAATCTTGCTAGGTGTTATATAGTACACAGAACCTGACAGGGGTCAACGTAATAAATGCATTCTAATAGAATTGCCAGTGGATTAGCTGTTCATTAGATCTAATAACACCCTTCTCTAACCTTGTCATGTCATCGGGCTAAATTTAATAACGAACCTCCGGGCACTCGCAAATACACATGATTGGCACTGAAAGCCTGGTACATCCGTAGACTATTGCTTATTAGTCGATCAAATCTAACAAAGTGTATTCTGCACACGGTCGACGCCATTCTTTGAAATTTACTAATTCCGCATTAGATGTATTAAGATATTATCTGTCTTTTCTTCACTTAGTTTGGAATATATCCTTCGTTTGATTCGGTCAAGTTTGCGTGTTCCTAGATCTGGAGTAAAGGGACCCCGATATCATATCACTTTGTTTTGTGCTAAAGTCACGAAACGTATGCTTAAAACTATGAAATTCCGCGTAAGGTTCCCCGCACGCTATAACTTTCAGGATTTTAGTGATTCCTTATATGGGTGGGGGGGGGGACGCGACAAGCTCACGTTTATGGGTTACGCATTTACTACAAATGGGAATTATGCAAAGCAATACGATTCGCCTATAAACACCATGCGAGATTTAGAGACAGCGCTGGCAACCCGTTTTATAATTGTTAAAAAATAAATAATGAAAAATTAATAAATTAAAACCTTCAATATGGGCAATGGTAGAGGTATTTAGCAGCGGGAGGAAACCGTAAGACACTGAGAAAATCCGCGAGGTTGGACAGACCACCCTACTCATCGTTACCTACAGGCGGGAATCGAAACCACGTTACTTGACTCAATGACAGACCGTATGATGCAACGCGCACGTGTCAACTATTCTGTCTTCTAAACTGCCATGAAGATATAATTAGTCACATGTATAAATAATTATATAAAATGTGACATTTCTTCAAATCTCTACTGGTCATGTTGTATAATTAATTACTTGTATATAGATTTGGTTTGGTATAAATTAATCTTGGTTAAACACCTTTTAGATTCGAGCTCTAGTAGCTTGGTTGGAATGCCCACTGACAGTTCCTATCGGGTCCTATATAGCTACAACCGGCGATAAATAAAATTACTGAGTTTGATACTGACGACGTTTCGACGAGGATACTGTCGTCTTAAAGTGAACATATACTAACACAAGGTACAATTTTATGGATACACAATTACTGAGTTTGATACTAAGCGACATTTCGACGACGACACTCTTGTCTTTAAACGTATCCTCGTCGAAACGCAGTCATTGTGTATCCATAAAATTGTACCTTGTGTTAATATGTTCAATTACTGAATGCCAATCATAGAACATATATAATTATACGATAATTTTTAAAATTCTGAGGTAACGTAATTTGGTATAATTAATGCACCAACCTCCCTTCAGACATTAATAAACAAAGTCGCTGTCAATACGTCTGATGCGTTCAAACTAAAATCAACAGCTATTTATCAGATTTTAAATGACTTTTTGGCTGCCAGAATACCATTTAAAGAACAATAGAGGAGATGAGCTGTCTCCTTTGATAAGAGACGAAGATGTTTGATGAGTCTGTAGCTTTTTAATTATATTTCATTAAATTCTCAACGTGTTTTTCCCAATAAAAAAAAACAATGCTAATATTGTGGTAAGACACGTAATATTCTCTTTTCGGAAGAGGATGACGGGTGAATTGAGAAGAAACAATCAGTTTGTTATGATAAGTTATTGCTTTTTGAATGATGGATGTTTTGCAGAAAAACGCATGGAAATTAATGTCAACTTATATATATATATATATATATATATATATTATCGTTTTCGATATTACCCATCATAAAAAAAAACACTTTAGTAGTCTTAAACAATTCGCCCACTTTAAATATGTCTTTGATGGTAATAGTTAATATCTAATTATTTTAACCGGGAAGGTGAACACGGGATCAAAGTATGTCTTGACATTCGTCATAAATCCTTATCAGACTATTTATGCAATATCCTAACATTTTGGAACATAGCTTGACAAGATTCAATAGGTCTAGTCAGACTCGAATACCAACTGTACTAAAGAATACTATGTATATAGTATTCGATCCGTATCCATTGATTGGTCTGATGCCCATAATTCCAGTTGGGGAGGGGGGCTGGTGACGATTTAATACTGCATTGCTGAAGAGTGTACATGTTGACCGGGTAATTAAATTGAATATAAAGGTTTATGTATATACTATTCAAAAAAAGTAGGGGATATTTCATTTTTAAGTGTTGTTAAAGTCACCTAATGAAACTGACGAAGAAACAAATGACAAAATGAAATGAAGTTCACATTCATCGATTTATTCCAAATGATCGTTAGACTAAGTAAGGCACAGACTGACCATTATAAGGGCAAAATGATACCCGGGGTCAAACAGCAAAGTTACCACAGCATCACAACAAAGTCAGTAACGGGTAAATCCTCCTCTGTTTGCCAAACAAGCATTGATCCGACGTGGCATACTCCTAATGAGACGTCTAAGGTCCAGATTGTCCCATTCCTGTTGCAACGCAGCAGCAAGTTCTTGGACATTGGCAGGACGTTGTTGACGTTGACGTAACCTCTGTCCAAGCATGTCCCAGACATGCTCGATGGGGGAGAGGTCGGGACTCAGTGCTGGACAAGGTAATGTGGTGATGTTCTGTTGTTGGAGGTAACCTGTAACGATCCTGGCCCTATGACATCTTGCGTTGTCATCCTTGAAGATGAAACGGCGGCCATGACGTCGTGCGAACGGCACAACATGGACTGCCAAGATGTTGTCCCGGTAGTACTGGCCTGTAACACGCCCTGCAACAATATGTAAAGCCGTTCTTCCAGCAACAGTGATGCCTCCCCACACCATAACAGAACCACCCCCAAATCGATCATGTCTGATGACGTTAACGTCTTGGAAGCGCTCGTTTCGACGACGCCACACCCTCCTACGTCTGTCCAAAAAATCAACAGTGAACCTTGACTCATCTTAAAACATCACATTGCTCCAGCGTCGATTATCCCAGTGTTGACGATCCCTACACCAACGACGTCTTGCCTGAATCTGATGATCTCTCAAACAAGGGATCACGCGAGGACGTCGGGCGCGAAGGTGACCCCTATGCAGTCGATTCCGAATCGTCTGGCCACTCACTCTCACACCAGTGTCTGTTTGAAGACGAGCGCTGATCTGATTTGCTGTGATGACACGATTTCTCAAGGCCAAGGAACGGATAAATCGATCCTGGGCTTGAGTTGTCGCCCTTGGTCGACCTGAGCGTAGTCTGTCCTGTACAGATTGTGTATCACGGTATCTGGACCATAGCCTGCTTATGACAGACTGAGAAACATTCATCGTCCGCGGCACAACCGCCTGTGTTGTGCCGATCTGTAGCATGCCAAGGGCACGTAACCTTTCATTTTGGGTAAGCCGACGCATATCAAAATTTGTTTTCTGGTCACTAAGACAATTAAACTGATGTTTCCACCCTGGAATTCAATGCCACAATGACTGTAACATTCAAAGTCAGAGTCGTGCAAATCTTGGGTTGGACCCCCATGATGATCCCAAGCATCACCTGCATTCCATGCGGTGGCTATTGGTGCTTTTGGGCGTCACATGTAACTGGAAATGTTTCTTCTGTTAGGTTCTATAGTGACTTTTTTCGTAGTAATTTGCATATTTTAGTATTATGCCCCCCAAAATCAAATATCCCCAACTTTTTTTGAATAGTATATATGAATCCAGGGGCAGCATTAAGTAATATTATTTTAATTCCGGTCGACAATGCCGTTAGAAGGCATTCTATTTGTGCACTGTACTAAGTTTTAATGAACTATCTGATGCCATATCAGTGATTTTGAGTCCCTTGCAAACTAGAATATTGTTCGAGTTGAATCAAACTAAATCAAATATTTTTCCAAATTTGTGTATATATGAATCCAGGGGCAGCATTAAGTAATATTATTTTAATTCCGGTCAACAATGCCGTTAGAAGGCATTCTATTTGTGCACTGTACTAAGTTTTAATGAACTATCTGATGCCATATCAGTGATTTTGAGTCCCTTGCAAACTGGAATATTGTTAGAGTTGAATCAAACTAAGTCAAATATTTTTCCAAATTTGATGAACGATTTTCTATGAACATTTCTTTAAAAAAAACAATCTTTTAATGTGACTGAACGCCACATGGGTTAAAAAGAAAGACCTCATATTATACATTTCGAACAATCAGTATTTCGGTGAATTAGCGTGATCAAAGATTCCAATGTCCTCGTTGTTTTCCGCTGTCTATCCACCCATGATACTGCCATTATAAGAACAAACTAATTAGCCTTCAGTATTTGAAATAGTAGAAGTTATATGTGTTGACACAAGGATATCAGGTACGTTCTTAGTACTGATAACACTGAGTATCAATTAATAATTGTTGTATAATAGAAATAAAAAACGTCATTAAAAAGTCCAATCGTTTGACTGAATATGAGTATTTCATTTGTAATTTCGGTATTTGGAACTGTGGCAGTTATTCAACGTGTTGACTGGGGTTTAACGTCCAATCGAAACAAACTCGAACATATGGTTCAATTTGATTTCAATAATTCGCTTGCGCGTAGAGGTCTTTAGCTGTTGGAATAAACCAGAGTACCCAGAGAAACCCACGAGGTCGGACAGGCGCTCCTACTTCTTGTCACGTACAACCGGGGAATCGAAACCACGGCATGACAGACCTGATGATACAGCGCGCACTCGCTTACCATTCGCCCCCCCCCCCCCGTTAATAAAAATAGAGATACGCAATTTAGATTAAAATGCCATTTGCATTTACGCTAAAATATCAACTGTACCATGGCTTAATGCAAGCGGTATTTACTGATTATTACACATATGTTTAAAGATACATTATGTAAGATTTAGATAAAGAGCTGACCATTCTTGCTGTATTAGCTCAAAAAAAGATAATGCAAAATGAAAATATTGAAAATTGCATTCAAATTACTTCAATCTATGCCAAGTTGCCATCGAGAGTTGATTATGGTCTCGTTTTGTTAATAAATTCTAATTAATAGTTTATATAACATTCCAGGCCTAAAGAAAGGCCTTCAATAGAAAGATTCAGCTCTTGCATAATGTATGTGATCTGATATAAATATTACAGATTAAGCTTTGGTTTCGGTAGCGTTAAAGGACGCATCGAGGATTTAATTCTGTATATAACTTTATAATTCTAAGATGAATTGTAAATGAAGGATTCAAGGTAATACATTTGATCGTAAAAAGAGCGTTATATTATGGGAGCAACAATTCCGTATTCTGTGGTCTATTGTGTGTTATATTGTATATATTGAGAGAGAAAGAACACGTACTCTTTGACATGCACAAGCATTGGATGCATAGATAAACAGATAACATACCTGCAGACACCCACCCAACCATCTCGGGTTTCATTAAAGAAATCGAGATATAGACCATTCGATACGTTGATGTTACGTATTAGTATCTTCAATTAAAAGTTGCTATCATAAGGTCTATAGTTAGAAACAATCATCTTATGTAGAGACGTGGCTACGTAAATATTTCCCCTTGTCAGTGGTGCAGGGGACGTCTAGTCGTTCGGACGAGATGTCCAGTGTGAACCGTTCACACAGAAGACCCCTTGTCAGTTGTAATGCAACACTGTATGGTGTATGCACGTCTTCATCAGAACCGGGGGTTGGGATGGCCTAGTGGTCTAGAGTGCCGCGCTTTGACCTCTAGCTGGCCGGTCACCGCTGGCTTGCGGCTGTGGTTTCGATCCCTGGTGTGAGCGTATGTGGCATGGAGATAGGGGCGCCTTCTCGACCTCGTGGGTTTCCTCCGAGCATTCCGGTTTCCTCCCACTACTAAAGACCCCAAGCGAATTATTGAAATAAATTAAAACCATATGTTAGTCCCGACGTTAAACCCCAGTTCTCTCTCTCTCTCTCTCATCAGGACCGTAAACGCCATTTCATTCATTCTAAACCAGTCAATTCCCTGTTGATGGATTTTACCCCCGTGACTGCTGTCAACTTTATTTTCCTGATTTCGCCTTTCATTTCGTTTTCTTACAAAGGTCTGAAAGACTGAAGTTAACATCAATGTCATGGAATATGCCATTAAATCCATTCTTAAGTGAACGTGGAGTCTTTGAAAGTTTATCTAGTCCCATTAACCTTTATTTGACAAATTTTAAGTGTCTCTTAATTTATTAGTAAAATTATATTGTCGATAAAGTTAGTCTGGTCCTTTCATGCCTTCTTATTAAAAGTACAAGACGTTATTAGTTTTAGGTCTAATAGAGGACGTCCTGTCTCCTTTAACTAATCTGGAAGCGTGATTTCCCGAAGGTCATTTTTCAAACCTTCATCACATAAACGTCTCCCCGTCGTCAACAGGATAATTGTCGGCGATATCACTTCGGTGGAAGAGGACGTTGTATAAAGTTTCACACGCACAACCGGATAACGTTGATTTTTTTATATAATTTTTATGTGGTTGATCACTGGCATCAAAAATTTGTTTTTTTAGTTGTATGTGATTATGTGCACTCTGTGTTTTTCTTGATTTGTATCAGCAAACGATGGAATGATAACATTCTTATTCATTTCCATGGTTACGTGTACAAGGCAAAGCCCAGCTGAAACAGAGCGGGCCCGGGGCCAGGCTAAAATCGCGGACACCCTACCGTTACGAAATGATTATTTTATATCCTGTTGAAAGGTAAGCATGCGTAACACATAATTAAACGGCCTGCAATACAAGAAGAAATTAAATAATAGCTGATCAAATAGGAAATATATCCAGTTCCGAATGGTATATAGGCGCGGAAATGAAATATAATGGCGCGGAACTGTTCTAACAAGTGAAATCACCCGTTTGTTGAGTTCTTACAGAGTTCAGAACGATTTGCGTCTTGGTTTACGACTACTGAGCTCATCGATTTTTAGCTCATTCAATGTTCGTAGAAGTTAATTTCCAATGGCTAGTAGGGGATTGATCTTTTCTCACTTTTCAAGTCCGCGAGAACACCGATAGATCTGCCATGAACCGCGGGGCCCCCCTACATGACAGGGTCCTGCCCTAAGATGGGCTTTGGTACTCGGTGCCTCGTTTTATCGTTAAAACCAAACGACTGGACGACACCGACACTACCGAAAGACCATCCCTTTTCAACCATGTAAACCAGACCAAATAAAAAAATTAATTCAATTAAATAAATTTAGCTATTCGGTTTTCTACTTTTTGTATTTAAAACTTTGGGATTGGCGATTTTGCTGGTGACCTTTGACCACGGGGTTAGCAGCTAAGAAGTGGCTTAGGTTCATTTATCTAAACATATGATACCATTTCTTATTAGCAAACTTGTCTTGTATACGTTCATAATGGTGATTATGTTTTTACTTTTAGTTACCACCGATAAAATAGGGGTAGGGTGGTCTGTCATTGAGTCAACTGGCGCGATTCCCCGCATGTACTTGTAGGTTTTTTCTGGGACCTCCAGTTCCCCCTCACTGCTAATTAAACAACCCTACGCGCATGCAAATTATTGAAATAAAATTGAACCATATGTTAGTCACTAAGATGACCTAGTTTGTGTCGAGTGGACTTTATTCCCCATTTCTCTCTCTCTCTTTAAAAGTAATATGGATATGTGGGCTGGATTTATTTACCATTGTGTTCTCGTGTCGGCGTGATGACTACGGACAGACAACTAACTGAAACAAATGTTTATATATTCGGGAACTGTCACATGGCTCTAATATATTTCAAGTATTACTATATAAATGAAGAGTCCGCTTTGATTTGAATCAATTAAATGGCTATGCTTAGGAAGAATTTTTTTTGTTGAATTGTTGTGCGAATACTATGTCTTAGTTAAATATTAAGAGGGTGTTCAGATGTAACCGATGGGTATGCAACACTGACCAACTGGTCACAGATGATTCTAGGTATTATAATCGAATCTCCAAACCGTAAGGGATGAATCAGTGTGTGGTGTATACGTTCGTATCTGTTAATGGTGATTATGTTTTGCTATTAATTACCACCGATAAATTATTCTAGAGGCATAAAATATACTATTCAAAAGAAGTAGGGGATATTTGATTTTTAAGTGTTATTAAAGTCACCTAATGAAACTGACGAAGAAACAAATGACAAAATGAAATGAAGTTCGCATTCATCGATTTATTCCAAATGATCGTTAGACTAAGTAAGGCACAGACTGACCATTATAAGGGTAAAATGATACCCGGGGTCAAACAGCAAAGTTACCACAGCATCACAACAAAGTCAGAAACGGGTAAATCCTCCTCTGTTTGCCAAACAAGCATTGATCCGACGTGGCATACTCCTAATGAGGCGTCTAAGGTCATTTTGGTCCAGATTGTCCCATTCCTGTTGCAACGCAGCAACAAGTTCTTGGACATTGGCAGGACGTTGTTGACGTTGACGTAACCTCTGTCCAAGCATGTCCTAGACATGCTCGATGGGGGAGAGGTCGGGACTCAGTGCTAGCCAAGGTAATGTGGTGATGTTCTGTTGTTGGAGGTAACCTGTAACGATCCTGGCCCTGTGACATCTTGCGTTGTCATCCTGGAAGATGAAACGGTGGCCATGACGTCGTGCGAACGGCACAACATGGACTGCCAAGATGTTGTCCCGGTAGTACTGGCCTGTAACACGCCCTGCAACAACATGTAAAGCCGTTCTTCCAGCAACAGTGATGCCTCCCCACACCATAACAGAACCACCCCCAAATCGATCATGTCTGATGACGTTAACGTCTTGGAAGCGCTCTATCGACGACGCCACACCCTCCTACGTCTGTCCAAAAAATCAACAGTGAACCTTGACTCATCTGAAAACATCACATTGCTCCAGCGTCGATTATCCCAGTGTTGACGATCCCTACACCAACGACGTCTGGCCTGAATGTGATGATCTCTCAAACAAGGGATCACGCGAGGACGTCGGGCGCGAAGGTGACCCCTATGCAGTCGATTCCGAATCGTCTGGCCACTCACTCTCACACCAGTGTCTGTTTGAAGACGAGCGCTGATCTGATTTGCTGTGATGACACGATTTCTCAAGGCCAAGGTACCGATAAATCGATCCTGGGCTTGAGTTGTCGCCCTTGGTCGACCTGAGCGTGGTCTGTCCTGTACAGATTGTGTATCACGGTATCTGGACCATAGCCTGCTTATGACAGACTGAGAAACATTCATCGTCCGCGCCACAACCGCCTGTGTTGTGCCGATCTGTAGCATGCCAAGGGCACGTAACCTTTCATTTTGGGTAAGCCGACGCATATCAAAATTTGTTTTCTAGTCACTAAAACAATTAAACTGATGTTTCCACCCTGGAATTCAATGCCACAATGACTGTAACATTCAAAGTCAGAGTCGTGCAAATCTTGGGTTGGACCCCCATGATGATCCCAAGCATCACCTGCATTCCATGCGGTAGCTATTGGTGCGTTTGGGCGTCACATGTAACTGGAAATGTTTCTTCTGTTAGGTTCTATAGTGACTTTTTTCGTAGTCATTTGCATATTTTAGTATTATGCCCCCAAAATCAAATATCCCCTACTTTTTTGAATAGTATATTTCAAGGTTTTTAAATCCGAATACTTCTTGTATTTGTCGGTGCTTGTATAAATACTAAGAATAGTTAATTTTCTGAAATAATTAAATCAAATTGTTTGTAATTAGATGACTTGCATTCCTTCAATTAAATCATACGATTAGCAACATAAACAACAAATAAACTGATTTATTGTCATTTTGTAACTCTTTATTAAAAGTCGTCCAGGAAGAGGTAGGTTAATTGTGCTAAATTGTCTGAAGATCATTTCACCACTAATCAAATTGTCACATCAAATTATCCCATTTACTTGATCTTAATCAGAGAGACCTACCTTCTTTAATGCATCTCACGTAATAAGGTTAAAATTGGCTGACTATTACAACTCTTTACTTCCGGTTCTTATCATTTATAGAACATTTCGATAACGTAATTTGAGATCTCTATGGATGTGGTCAGTAACGGATTATACGAAAATACCTTAGATATACTCAACTAATTTTTTTTTTTTTATTTATATATTTTGATTTGAATATTGGTGTAATTGTGCATATATCATTTGAAACGAATTAAATTACTTCTCTGTTCCAAGGTGCTGCAGGAGTGACTGCGCATTTGGCATTGTTGGACATTGAATTCTATTGGACTTTTCGAATATCGCGGATTAATCTGGTGCGGTAAAGAACGTAAACAACACTAATTTGATTGAAGTTTACTGAACAGCATTTTCATATTTGACAAACACTGGTAACCATTGAGAAGACAGTGGTCTGAAATTGTATATTTCTAATCAATATTATGTATTAAATCAAAGAATAGTCACTAATATCTTTATATTATTCAATATTAATATAAACGTAATCTATTTTTAACACCGGTGATGAGTAGTAAATACCCTTTAATTCAAACTTATTCTTGACATGACATAGGCAACATATGTGTTGTCGTTGTTCCTCTGACTAAGTTTGAACAAATACATTGTTTTAGTTCATAATCTACCGTAAATCAACGGTGATATAACAATTAGAACGTTAACAGATTTATTCTCCCCTGGGCCAAGTTGTACTCTCGAGATATCAATAATTCAAGATGCTTATCCGCTTTTGTAAATACAAAGCTCAAACAGTGCAAAGCGTATTAGAAATATTCTATTGGTTAATCCCATAGAAGAGATAACGTCATTACAAACGGGTTACACTGACCTTCCTTTAAAAATCTTTTTATAATCTATTAGTAATGTTGAAAAATTCGATCCGTCTGACGATTCTGTTTGTCTGTCAACTTGAGTACATTCCCTCATTTGATGGTAATAACCACTTCTATCATGTCTATTGAAGATGTGACGGGATGTTTTTCAGATTTTCTTAAAGGCAGACACGACGTGTTTTCTGGGCTGGGGGCGATTAGAGGTTAACGCTGTCGCATCAAAGCTGTTTTGCTTTTAAGAAGGTTACGTCATGTCTTAGCATACGAGAACTGGTCGTTATAATGATCTTATACATGGGTCGCTTTATAATTGTACCCCTTTAGTTTGAAAATCATTGTTAATTACAGATTGATCAGACCTTTGTTATTTATTTAAATTTTGAACATCATTTAGGCGTTACAAATATGGGACTCGGTTGAAACAGTAGCGGTGACGTATCTTCCAGGTAACGGTAATATTGACGGGATGTACTACCGATGGAAATTGGTGAGCCTCGGGGAAGCTTCGGGAGCGTTGCAATCCATGTAGAACCATCGGGAAAAATTTTGTTTAATTCCACATCGCCGAGATTTTTCCCCAGTGGGACCATAAATGAAAAAAACAAGTATGACTGATAATACATATGATCAGAAATAAATGTATGTCCTTTATGAAAATAAATAATTTGAAAAATGGGTTACACATATATATTTAAATGTATAATAAAAGTGTGTCTCTTTTGAAAAGTTCAGACGCACCGGTGTAAATTATTGTTTTCATGCTAGCACAAAATTGATTGGAACTAATTGATGGACTGTTATTTTCTTCCTACGTTTTCTATTTTTGTCTGATCACACTGCCACCGATTTTTTTTTGTTGTTGTTTGTTTTTTCTAAAATTACAGATACATTCCACGGATGTAGCTATCGGGTAGTTTATTCCTTCAATAAAGATATGTCAATTTAATTTTGGTATGAAATATGGAAAGTTGAGACACTAAATCGTTCTAGCAAAATACTGGATTCCCTAAAACAAAGAACACCAAAGGGGCGTACACAAACAATGGACAATTATGCAACGGTATCCTTAAATGACAGCCTGACATCTCAAGTGTTGATCTAATGGCTAACGGTTGAGAGAACATTGAGAGAATTATATCCCCAGTAGACTGCGATTAATTGGCGGACAAAGAAGTTGGCGGAGCTTATCTAAGAATTACTTACACTTAGATATTTATGGTAAATATAGAGCGAGTAACGACTAACACTAGCCGCACATGCCCCCCCCACCACCACCAACAGTCAATGAAATGAAATGAAATGGGGTTTAACGTCCTACTCTTCAGCACCTAACCTGGGCTAATGGAAGACGGACATACGCCAAACAGTGTGCTATGGGGGAAATTTTGCCCGGGCAGCGGCGCTACGGTCTACTCTTATATCGAATTCTAACTGCCAAGGGATCTTTTACGTGCACCCCAATGTGTACACTGGACCTCGGTTTTTGTCCCATCCGAACGACTAGGCAGCTGTCCTTGTCAGGCCCTCCTTCTGCATCACTGACAAGGGGAACCAACAGTAAAGTCACGCGAAAAACATGATAGCTTCAAATAGATTGGGGTACTTTCCTTCCGGTAAAATGTTTTGAAAGGTTATTTAGATTCCCCCTGTGATGGATAAATTAGTTTGAAGGGGGGTTTAGTCCAAATATATCACGAAATCACACAATTTATAGGCAATATAAATTAGTATAATGCCAAACTATATGGGCACATTAAACCGTGCTCGTATATGGTATAATTTAGTAAGAACTAAATTTATATCACGCTTGTAATTATAATATACATAGAAACAAAAACATACGTATTATATATGAAAGACACATTGCGGCCGAAGTCCAAGAAAGATTTTCATATTTATATCTAACAAACGTTCTGTCGAAGAGTGTTCTTTAGATATTAATTTAAATGTTGGTTTTATTGGTACAGTGCAGACCTCGATAGACGATCATGTGGTAAAAGGACAGCAAGTAGCGACAAATACAAGCTGTTTAAAAGGATTAAAAGGAACTTTTTTAGTCTATTCACGTGACAAAATACACAGGTTGTCCTAAATGGTTTCATGAGATCGAAATGTTTTGAGACAGATTTGAAACAAACGTTTGATAGATAAATTAGATTGAATATGTTTATAGTTTAAGTTTATAACATGGGAGGGCATCTTTAACGCCCCTTTGCAATAAATTAGTAGGAGACTATCTATATGCATATATTGATATGTGTAGATTAATTTTCTTACATTAAATATATATAGTACAAGACAATACTATTTATGTTGAGGCACAGGTACTGTTATTACAATTAAGTCGATCACCAATGTTGAGGCACAGGTACTGTTATTACAATTAAGTCGATCACCAGTCTCGATTATCTAGACCTGGCGTTGTTTTGTTCTATGGCATTATTAATGCACCAATCTCTTAATAAGCTCCAATTAATGCACCTTGAGCCCCAAACAATTTATCAGATTGTCAAATAACTTCTCATTCATTAATATACGACCCACAGAAATAAAAGAGGAGCTGAACTGTCTCCGTTAATAAAGACGCCGGGAATGTCTGATGGGTCTGTTGCTTATTTACTTTGTTTTATTAAATCTACCATGGTATGGTCAATAAAACATAATAATACTAGTATGTGATAAAACACGAAATATTCTCTTTTACAAGAGGAAAACGGACGCCGACATGAACGAAGAGAATACATTATTAGTCTGTAAGGGTTATAATAAAATAATAATAATATTGTATATGTATATCACGCCAGTTCCATTAACAAATGCGTGCTCATGGCACCAACTCTATATACAGTGTAGATACTAGTAACTGGATCATTCAACTGGCGGATCCAAGTAAGAGCCGAAATGGGACATCCCCAAAAAACAGTCATCAAAATATAATACACTATAGTGAGGTTGCAGCTGATGAAATATGGTTGCTTTTCAAAATTGTCTGGGAGAACCCTTATCTACCACTCTGGTGGGGCAAGGGAATCGCCCCGGCCTCCGAACCACATATCCCGCGCCAGCCACTCGAGTTTTAATATTTCCTTTAAACGACTCGAGTTAGCTTGAAATGGTAACACTGTGTGGTAAATACCTTTAATAACATTTCTGTGATTACAGTTCATAGGTTTATAACCGAAAAACTGTCGGTACATACAACATTTGGGGATCATGGAAGTTTCTATGAACATGAATATAAGTTCAGATAGGTTACAATAGATTTTATATGTTATTGTGTCGCAGATTTTCAACCAGTCCGGCTCTTATATGTACAGATCAGTATGTCCTCTTAATGAACCATAGTGGGAGGAAACCGGAGTGCCCAGAGGAAACCCACGAGGTTGAGAAGGCGCCCCTATCTCCATGCCACATACGGTCACACCAGGGATCGAAACCACAGCCGCAAGCCGGAGGTGACCGGCCAGCTAGAGGTCGAAGCGCGGCACTGTAGACCACTAGGCCATCCCACCCCCTGTAAGCATAGGAACATGACATGCTCTTTCATTGATAACTTTAAGTTTTAACATGTGTCTGCACCTAGATAGCAAAGTCACCATGGTTGATTCAAGTTACGTCACATTATGGTATCTTAAAGCAAGATTTCCATCTTGCTGTCAGTCAAGAAAAGCATATATGTATATTACGATTCAGAGATTGTTCTTCAATGACAGACGCACGGAGGAATAGTCTGTGTGAATCCTTCGCTGAATTTATTAATCTTATTTTTAAAAGCTATCTAGGTATTCATTGATAAAACTTTGACTACGAAGTTCAACTGCGATAGAGTGTGAAGAATTAGATCTCGAACAGAGTTGGACAAATATCAAAAATTCTTGCGTCCCTCACCGAATGCATTGGAATAGAAAGTTTGTTCATATTCAAAGTTCTCGATGTTAACATTGGATTAGGGCGGGAATAACTATTTGAAGACAACAGTTGCACACCGTTTCCCATGCCTGAAGTTGTTTCTACTGAAAATAATGATAACCGTCTAATAGCCCATTCCTTTGAATTTCTAGTGATTTAAATAGATCTGCTAAACAGTTCCAATATAAACGATTTTATCACCAAATTCTGAATATTTTGGTGTTGTGTAAACGTAACCATGCCCCAATTCCTCTACGCACCATTTGTTATCAATAATAGGGGAGTGGGGGCTGGGGGTCATGCCCCCTCAGCCCCAGTTACATTGTTGATTTTCATTTTCGTTTGCTTTGTTTACTGTTGTATTTCACATATCTGCTCTTTAATAGATGATATAAACATGATTTTCGCATTGTCTCCGCCCAAGCAATCCAAGCTTGCAACGTATTACCCTTTGCTCCAATGTATGACCCCCCCCCCCTCGACAAATTCCTGGATCAGGGCCTGAATAAGTTAAAAATTATTTATTGATTACAACACATATTAAGATTTTTTATGCTTTAAAATAAATGTAATTGTTTATATATTTTAACATGTACATAAGTCTAAAATTGTTTATTGATCTTAATGCAAATTAAGACTTGATGCTTTTAAATGCAATTGCCTTGTTTTATATATTTCAACATGTACAACAAAGCATATATTCTACTGTTTTGTCATACTAATAATTTTGAATATAATATATATAATCATCGACAGACAGACGGACGGACGACCGATATAGTATATACACACGTCGTTTGGACCAGATTTCACTAGTCGTTATCATCAAGAGCCCAAATTTATAAAACCAGTGAAATCTTGTCGAAACGTCGTGTGTGTAAAATATGGTGATTGTTATCCATAGAACTTTGTTGTGTTATATTGCTGAGTGCCATTCAGAGATTATATTCAGTGTTCGTTTTAGTTGAAACCATTCTATGAGAGAGGAAGAACATTTTCTATTGAGATCGCAAAGAAAAGCCCTAAAACATCATTTAGTCCCCCACGCTTTCATTCGGACAATTGTATTAAAAACAATTACCCATATCAGATACATCTCTTGGCAGACTACAAGAGTTCTTTTAAAATCACTGTCATGGAATGTGTCATTAAATTCACACTTTACAGTCCATAATGTTTATATTGCCATATTAACCTTTAATTGACAAATTCCAAGTGTCTATTCATTTGTTAGAAAAAATAGTCTGGCCTTTTCATGTATTTGTATAATAGATGCCATCCTGTTTCCCGTTTTACAAGGTTCATTTTTCTAACGCCCACAAAACAAAAGGCACATATACAACAACATGACACCGTGGGCTTTCAATTTCTTGATAAATACATTTTTCTTTGGTGGGATTTTGACATCAATAATTTTTGTTAAATATTTTTTTACATGCTTGATATATTTAACCTTTCTCGGTGAAAGTAGGGTTAGGTGAATTCGTCAAATGAGAAATGAGAACTGGTAGAGGGTATTTCATTTCTTGTCTTAGAGCGATATATAGATACCGAGTGTTGTCAAATCGTGCTATTTTGTAAAAGTCTTTGCGCGATGGGGGTCGCCGCGGCTTGCTAACCTGGAAGTCCCCTGGTTGATCCCGGCCCGGCATCGTTCGGATGGTATGAAAAATCGAAATCCTGTGTGCACATTGACATTTACGTAAAAATACCCGTGACAGGTGAAATAGAAATAGTGTAGACCAGGGCACAATTCCCCCAATAGCCCACTGAATGGCGCATGCCCGTGTCCATTATCCCCACTAGGTGCAGAAGTGTAGGACGTCCAACCCCATGTCATTAGATTAAATTAAACACCATTTCGAGAAGATCTAATACCACATCTCATCATATATTTACTGTCGTTTTGGAGACTTGTATTTTAGTTTTGAGCTTGAACTGATACACAGCTGCTGAATTGCTAATGTTTTCAAATGATGTATGTCCCGGTTGATATATCATTCGAAACGCACCGTGGTTGAGAAAGGTAAAGGATGTTAAAGTCTATCCGTAATCCGTAACTTGGATAACGTCATTACCAAAATGTCATGGCATTCCTTGGTGAAAAAAAAGAGGCATTCAAAACCTGTAAGTCATTATAGTCCGGGTTAAAATTGAGGGAGGTGCCACCTGGAGAGGTAGAAATTGTCATGTGGTTTTTCTAGACCAGATTTTTATGCTGAACAAGTGTATACTTTTAGAAGAATTTTTGCTCGAGAAAATAAGATGGCATATTACTTCATTAATCAATATCTTTGGCAAGTCAGTAGATTCACATATATGTACTTAAAGTACTTAAATCAACTTAGTCAATGATGGACATATTGTTATATAAAAAGAGCTACAGAACCATAACAAACTGGTTCTATCTTTCAACAAAATACATGTGATTTGAGATATTCCTATTGCGTCATTTGGCTTAATTTAACCAATCATTACGTCGATTGTACAGGTTCATGGTCATGAACATGCACGACTGTGCGTGATACCCTTGCGGCTATAAAGGAAACTATATATTATAGTATGTCTTTAAATCAGACTTCGATTAGATTCCAGAGGATTACCATCTAAGAGTCCTAGACACCGCTAGGTTGAGAAGAGTTTAGTTAGTATTGACTATAATTGTAATATGTACTATGCTTGTATGTATACCTATGCTACATAAAAGGTAAAAACGAACTGTTGCATTGTTATAACTGAAGAAGACAAACGTCTTAAGAAACCAGTAAGAAGTAAACACAACGTGAAGGAGAAGCAAAGACAGCTAGAGACAAATTCTAGACGATCACAAGGCTAACAGTAATATGTAGCAAAAACAATATGCATGATTCGTATGTAAGATGTGGCGACCGGTTTTGGTACAAGTCCGCTCTCCATGTCAGACAAAAAGACCCCATGGTATTACACAAGAATATATGAGGTAAACAGGCCATATCCTGAACCTTTTCCGTTAGGGCGCTTTTTCAAAATGCTATCAAAATGTTATCAAATCATTGAAGATAGTACATCAACTGGACCACAAGGAATATGATTAAATACTAACTGTCATAATATTTTATTTTACGTATATTGAATATGTTTTTCTTAATCCGATATTGATATTTTAAAACAAACTTATATCAGTCTTCAATCTAATATAAAAATCTGAACAGGAATAAGTTGACATATTCTTCTAGTGGAACGCAAACAACTGATAATCTGATCAAATCATTTCAAATGGTGTTTTCTTATCAAATAATATTCTGACAAAGGGGGTTTATTTAGCTTTAATGTGTGACTCAGACATTTAATAATGTCTAGATCGATTGAACCGATAACAACCTATAGGAGCCTTTTCTTCCTAATTACATAAAATCCCTTCTTCTTCCACCCGAAGAAAATCTACTGAAAGTTGGTCGGAAGAGACAGTTGAACAAATTGTTGTTAATTTCTCGGTCTGTGGGAGTGATTTAGATATTATTAGTTACATTATAGTTTCTTTCCCCATCCTTTGGGTCAAGGGTCTAGACTTCTTTTCTGTTGTCGTAAAATATGTATAAATCTATGTACGTGTTATAGCACAGCACAGTTCTATGGATAACAAGTCAACATCGAGGCTGGTGTCCCCGCCGCAATCCCACATAAATAAATGATACATATTAATTATTTTATCTATACTTATGTCTAAACCGAAAATGTTCACAATCAAACTCAGTCAAGGTAGTGAAACAGTACACTAAGTTTCATCACTCTCCATCAGTTAGAATTAAAGTTATATTTTCCCAAAGCATCGACCAAGGAAACTGCTTACCTCTGCTTATAAAATGAAATGGGGTTTAACGTCCTACTGTGTTGCTCCTAACATGGGCTAATGAAGACGGGCATATGCCATACAGTGTGCTTTGCGGAAATTTTTGCCCGAGAAGCGGCGCTACGGCCTACCGAATTCCAACTGCCAAGAGATCTTTTACGTGCACGCCCATGTGTTCACGGAACCTCGGATTTTTGTCCCATTCGAACGACCAAAATTATCGTGTTCCAAATCATAACCAACGAAATTGATATCTCATTAGCCTTAGCAGAAAATGCCCATCTTTGAACCATTCGCCTAACAAAAAACACCTACGCCAAATCTCAATATTCCAGCTCAATTAAGGGGTGAGTTATTGTGTCCCAAAACGTGTGACGGACAGACAGACGGACGGGCAGGGTTATTTTAATAGTCACCTGCTTTCTTCCAAAAGCGGGGAACAATAATCCCCTACGTATGTAATATAGTGATTGTTATCCATAGAACTGTGTTGTGTTATATTATGTTCTATCGCAGAATACCATTCAAACATTATATTTCCGTGTTCATTTCATTTTATCGAACAATTGTGATCAGTCTGCGAGAGGAAGACCATTTTCTATCAAGATCGCAAAGTCATTCAGTCCACCCCACGCTTCAATTCGAACACTTGTAATCATTCTATTGGAGGGAAAGAATATTTTATATTACATCATTTATTCCACCATTAATGTGCGTAGGAAATATTTCTATCGAGACCAAATAAAATTTTTACAAACTTTTAAATCTCTCACGTTCAGTATATCACGAATTGTAATTTGATTTTTGCTAAATCTTTGGCATGATGTCAGCTTATCTTCAAAAGGTTAACCATATTATTACACGAGAGTAATAAAATAAAGTGTATGGAGATACAAAAGGCTTGTATTTTTTTTCTTCCAACCTTTTAATTTTTTGTTAGCGTTGTTCTTGGTTTATCCTTTGTAAAATGTGTTTGTAATTTACATCCTGTCCATGCACTTATCAGCTTTTAGCTGTGCTTTGATGTAAATAATTAGATTTATCTTGTTGATTTCGCTAATCAACACTTGTCAGGCTATGAGCGATTCATAAAAGTAGCGTGCCCGAATAAACGAATAAGTAAACACTAAATAAACCGCCACACTTTAACTTGTGATATTTCTGATTAGATTCCCCTTTGACTTGCAGATGGTAACATGTCGGCATATACAGATCATGCCTGGAATATATCTAAATTAATGAATTCGTCTACCATGTCAATCATGTGAAGTAGTTCTGTCGTCGAATATCCCTAGGTCCAGTCTAGTAAAAGCATATTTCTATGAATACAGAATACGATAGATGTCAACTATTCTATGTTGGAATATTATTGGTTGGTCAGTTGGGAGAACATATTTCGGAGTATTTCAGATTTCAGAGCGGGGAGGGGAGGACGACACCCTCTGAACACTTTATTTTTAATCTAGTAATTCGTTTGATCTTGAGGGTCATTTACAGGTGTCAGGCTATTTCCAATTCCATGATTCCAAAATGAAAGCAGTGCACTTATGGCTCGTTTACAAGTGGCAGGAAACCCGCATTGCGTTTACCCGAGCTTTGATAAGATTTAAACCGAAAATGGCAATGATTTTGCAGTTAGTGGTCGAATCATTACCACAGTGTTCATCTTAAATGACAAACTCACCAATCCCTGCAAATATAAACTAACAGATATCCAGAATATTCACAAGGCATTTTGGACTGACGCGGGACGCAGATGACGACAATCTACGTTCTAATTAAATATTGGCGAATAAAAAGAAGAAAAATCATTTAGAGCCTAATGCTGAGCACTGGGTTTGTGTTTTTGTCAAATTCTAGGTTGTGGGTTGTAATTATCTCAATGAGACATGGAACGCGTTTAAAAAGAAAAGAAATTCCAAATAATATCTAAATTTAGCATCATTTAATGAAAGGACTTTTATACAAACCGAAAAGTGGATGTCTATTTACTTTTCCAATGACATTCAGTTGAAAATAGAGAGCCTATTACTGTGAATGAATAGCCGCCTCCCACCGAGCCCTCTCTGGTGTCGGCCTAACCAACTTTAATCACAATTTTTGATGATAAAACGTGCTTGTACTCATTTCGCCATATTATCCATATGACTCTATAATAGGGTAGACTGTTGTACGTTTTCATTTAATCACATTAACTCTTTCATTAATGAAAACTAAAACTATGATCACAGGGATTCGGTGATTAAATAAAATGAACGTCTGAAAGTAAAAATGTCACCGAGTTCGACATGATTTCAGCATTATCTGACAATAAATTGTTTAATTTACCAATGGACTGTGGTAAAAAGCTTGAAAATTAAACCTTTATATTCACAATGGCGGATGTTAATCGCTGCCTATTTCAGTATCTCAAATGAGATACTAACCAACATAACATGAGTTTTGTCATAATAAATAATTTCTTTTAAAGAGGAGACTGTTTGACGGAACGAAATACAATGTTTTGTTTGGGTACTATATAGAGAATCTCCTACGAGTGTTTTTTGATATCAAAAAATATCAACACAAGTTGATAATGTAAAAAAAACGAGGCTCTGCCGAGTTTTTTTTACTTTATCAACGAGTGTTGATATTTTTTGATATCAAAAAACACGAGTTGGAGATTTTGTTTATCACCCAATCCTTTCTTACATGCAGAAATAAATAAATATAATTCTTTGGTATAGATTTCACCTTTACTGGACCTAATTTCATTACTGCGTAGTGATACATCAGTTTTTTGACTGCAGTTTAGCTATTGCAAAGTCCTATATATTGACCCAGTATTTCCTTCAAAGTCAATTAAATAAAAACAGTTTCTTTTTAACAAAAAAAAGTCACTTTTTATTTAAAATAAGTGGTTTCTTTAAAATAAAAGAAAGTAGTTCCTTTTTGATTGACCAATCAAATTCATGTAAAGCGATATCTCCTAAGGAGATATCGCAGTAGATTATGTAATTTATCATACAAGCGATATCTACTGTCAAATAAGATATTGGGTGATAAATAACGATCATAGGTTGCGTTAATTGTTGTTGTGTTTAACATCTGCTTCCATCGATGGTGATATCGCAATAAAGCTGTTTTAGTTTCGGATTTTGTGCGCACGCGCAAGGATCTTTCCTGATATGTGGACGGAAGCCGGAGTAACAAGAGAAAATCCACATGCGCTTACACTTCGGATCGCGCCAACACAATCACAGCAAAACAGAGATGGACCGACAAGCTATAAATACCCATATTGCTTCCATAAACCTAAATCCCGTAAATATGAACTCACAGATATGTGAAACATCAATGTTTAAAAAATATCTATTTTATATATTTTAGGGTATTGTAACGGAACGTAAATAGAGTAAAGTGAATTGGTGTAGTCTCGACTCCCTTTTGCGAAACATTGACTACTGGTTACTGGTTAGAGGACACCCTTGAGACCAATAGAAACACAAGCACTATGGTTTTAGCAGCAAAATCGAACTTGCGACTAGCTCGTGACCGTAGCTCACAGTCATTTTAACATTTATATACCACCAAACGAAAAGCTCTGTGAACTTCTCGCACGAAAGGTGTTATCATTAACTTCATAAATATAACGTTAAGCAGACTGTTTCTCAACATCAACTCAACAACATAATGTAATAATCTTCAACAGGATAATTTCACAGCAATTTTATTAGTATTAAATGTATTTCTCCATTTTAAATGATAAACCCTTACAGTAGAATCATATAAGTTATCTAAATGGTGCGTGCTATCTGAAATAATTTGTTGGTATCAGCTGAAAGAGAGTAGGAATAAAGATATTAAAATACCTGACAACAATGACTTGGTTATATCGGATGGCCCAGAAAAATTGAAACGGAAGGAAATGAAGTTTTTCGTCCTACTGTTCCGCTCCGACTTGGCTAATGAAGGACATACACCTTACAATGTGGTATGACGGACATTGTTCCCGGACAGCGGTACCACGGCCTAATCTTATATCGAATTCCAACTGCCAGTGAATAGTTTACGTGCATGCCAATGCGTACAAGGGATCTCGTACGACGACTTGATAGCTATCCTTGTTAAAGCTCTATGTTCTGCATCACTGATGAAAGGACACTACGCCGGAATATCCCGATACTTTCTCGGCCTACACCAGGTTAGCGAGCAAGGGGCAATACTATATACCGGAAAACAACCGGAAAACACCATGTTATACTGAATACCGGCAAACACCCTTAATACCGGAAAACACCCTAAATAGGTAGCCCGGGGCCTGATCCTCTGTGTGCGTGGGTTAGGGTTAGGTTTTTCCGTTGTAGGTTAGGGTTAGGTTTAGTTTTTTGTGTGTTTTCCGGAGGACCAGGCTCCGAGTTGCCTATTTAGGGTGTTTTCCGATATTTAGTGTGTTTTCCTGTATTGAGTGTTTTTTTCGGTATTTAGTATAACATGTTGTTTTCGGGTATATAGTATAGCCCCGATCAAGCGTCTTAGTCATTTAGCGACCGTTAATCCTGAAAAATTGAGAACACTATTCAAAAATGCCTATCTATTGTTTGACCTCCAATGTTACATAACTCATTAATCAATACTTTGTGTATTATCGTAACAACGATCGCAATGACAATCGAGACTACACTGATCAGTAATTCTGGCCAGAATATAGTAATTTGAAATTTTTAACAATTTGAAATTATAACATATTTCCTTTCATAAATTATTTTTGGCTATGATAGCGAGAACTGCTAGCTCTTTATCTAAATCCTATATAACGCATCTTTAGAATCTAATCATTCAAAACGTATTGTACCTATATCCTTCACGTTCATCATGTCGTACATCGTGGTAGTTTCTTAAGTTTCAGGTCAACACCTGCGAGTTTTAGCAAAAAATGTCAATTTGTCCCTTGCCGGTCTGAGAAGTCGCATTACATTCACCTCAGTTAATATAAACAAACGGTCAAAAAGTCCTCTGTTTAATTCTTAAGCACTTTTGCCGACCTGAAATTGAATTTTGTATTTCATTAAACATTATTTCAACCCATTTTGACTCACTTGACTTCGTGATATACATATTCCAAGAGAATGTTCCAGATGGCATAGTCTACTGGATTAATATTCCGGAACTGTGGCGGTCAAATTTTTTTAATTTATAGATTTTGGATGGCATCCTCGATAGATTAATGGCTTATCACCAGATTGCCGCAAGACTTATATGAATCAAAAGTTGGAACTGCCTTCAGATTGGTTTATCCACTTCCAAATATCTTGTAATGTTGCATTTTCTGTTAAAATATTAATCTGTTCTTAATGTTCCGAGGTCCGATCACGCTCCATGATACAAACGATACCCTTGCGTTTGCATAAGAATACAATAAGTAAAGGTCGTAGAACAAGTAGGTGGTGTAAAACAAGTATATCTATATACAAGTACATCAACAGCTGCAAATGACCGAATCCAACACGTGTTAGTTACGTTTCTATTAAACCTGATTGATTAGGTTTTACTAACCCACTTCCATGTAATATGGCCGCTATCTAATGGCTGAATTTTGAGTATATACCACAACGAAACCCAACTTCCAACATTTAATTAGAAACCCAAGCAATCAGAATTAGATCAAGCCAAAACATCAGAATATAAGGCATGTCTGATGCTGTAACAATTACATGTGTTACGTACATTATTAATCCATTTTGTACGAGACCGTGGTTTAGTAAAAATACTTGTTATATATTGTTGTAAACGAGATCCGGAGATTAAAGATGTGTTTTTCTAGGTCTGTGGTCTCATTTTCACGCTTATTTTCGACCAATTACAGGAGCCATAGTTTGGTATTTTTCGTTAATTTCCTGATAAATTTAACACAACTGTTACAACATAGTCTGCCAAAATGGTCTTCTTTTTCATGAACACATCAAAGCAAAGTGGCTAGAAAAATAACCGTTCGACTGTTTTCGCAAAGATACAAAATCAACTCATGAGACATAACGGTGGTTTAGAGATTATATCAGAGTCTGAATAGTCTAACAGGTGATAGAAGGTTTTAAAACGAGATAACTGGCGCGTCTTATCAAGAATCAACAGCCTCTAGGTAGTATTTAACACCAATAGTTTCATCTATGCCCCTCCCCCTCTCTAGGCTATAGAGTTTGAATCATGTTTATCTGAGATAAATACAACGGTTGATTGGAAGGGTGGAGTACAAAGGTTCGACCCGACTGTTGAACGAGATAGTTCCTTACACAACCTGGCGTAGGATGGATCTCTTGAAATTTGGAAATTGAATTCGAAATAAGAGTAGGCCGTACAGCAGTTGCCAGGTCAAAATGTCCCGCATGGTCTACAACGTGATATATTATCCCTGCCGGTGCAACGCAAAACCTCCAATTCGTTCGAAGTGATCTTTGATCTAATGATATTTGCACAAGCATTTACAAAACAAAGCAATTATAAACTTTACGATATGCTCAGATGTACTAAAATTAACACTATTATGTATTCGTCTTTGAAAAAAAACATCAGTTCAGAGTGTCCTGTCGTAAATCTAGCTGAAGCAAATAAGGCTATTATATCCGTCTTTATGTATGTACATTGTTAGCAATTAGTATTAATGAGCGCAATAAACAGCCAAATATAAGGATTTCTCCATTAAATGATGAACTAAATATACGTATTTGTTCTGAACGACGATCATAGTGTGACAATTCCTGATGACAATTCTATTCATAAATCAGGAACATTTATATTTCCTTATTTATTTTCCTAATTGCGAGTGACGCATAAAACGATTTTCTATTTCTGCGAAATGTTGCCATATACTTAACAATCCTTTTCGATATCCTTGCGTTTTTAATACTATGCGATATTTGGGTGGAAAAGAATCACTTGTATATACAATACCATGAATCTCTAAACGGAATATCAGTCCAAACATGTTTCAGTTTTGGTCAGTACATACAAAGATATGACGAATTGAAATTCCCCCGATCTACACTACCACCCTCTGTTTAAGAAAACGGGCGCTATCTTCATATGTCGTGAAATACATCGATGAAACTGTTTTAAATCCGATTGAAAATAATCCAGGGGATTATTTGGTGTTGATATTTTTTTAATTAAATGCTACATAATCAATTTGAGCACATATTAGTATGGATTGAGCCTTAAAAATTTTGACATTTTCCGAAATATACAAAAGACATTTAAGAACAATATATTCTTAATGAGAAATTTTAATAGGTGCTGTAAACTGTCTTATTGCTGTCTTTGAATGTATTTTTTATTATAAATAATAGTTCATAAATATATACGTGTCTTCCTCGTTCTCATTTTCTTTGTTTCACTATACATAAGAACCGCATCAGCCATCCCAAGAGTGACAGAATTACAATGACAGTGTTCCATAGTAATATAAAGCCCTTTACGAGACATGGTGTCTTGGGAGCCTGTTTTTCATGGTTATTCATATTTTTATCAGCCCGTAGGTCATGAATTAAACTGAATAAACCTAGCATGATAACAGATTAATTCGTTTATTTCAGAATTATGGACCCGAATTCCCAGACAAATGAGATCGAATACATTTATGAGCTTCGAGTCAAAATATATCTTGTTCACTGACAACGCTATACGCTTGTCTTCCGATATATCTAACCGTCGAGATTTAATGAATCACATCATGTCAAAAAAGATATTTAGGTTGCATAAATTAATGAAAGGGGTGTGACCACAGGGAGCGGCGGACGGTCTTGACCCTCCCCTGTTCGTGCAGGGCATATTTCCTTTTTACCTCCTTCGATGTTCCTGAAGCCACGACTGCAGGTTGTACAACACCTAGACGTTGCTAGATTATTTCACAATTCCCGAACTTATAGCTCCGCGACCACCACGGAAACTCTTGACATTGAACGAACTTTGAACTTTGCTACTCGATTACCACAGGTTGACATTCTAGCTTGAAAGCGCGAGACTTGGTATTCACGACGATCGTGGAATCTTATAGGCTCACGTAGTTAAAGCGAGATCAAGCCTTCTATTGAAGATGATATCCTTCATGCATCCACTTAACGTCGAACAAACAAACTTCTGAAGCATAGCATAACTCCGCTCTATTAATATACGTGTTTGCATTCAAGTGTGGAGGAATCTTTCTCAATGTTTCTGATTTGGTCAAACTCTCGGGTAATCCATCAAACCTCACGCCAAACTTGATGTTGTCTGCATCTCGGACCCACTATTGTAACATTTGAATTTCATATGTCGCCATTTAATACTCAGTTGTATTGAATTTGAATATCATATAGACACAGCTCGTGGAACAGATAAATATACCTATGTATAGATACGCCTTAATAAATCTATACTTATCTACCTAAATGAACTAATGGAGACAGGTGTGTTCAATATGCTCTACAGGTGTTATGTGTAGGTTTCTATATTACATTAGTACATTATGCCAGTAGGTCATGAGGTTGATTTAGGTCACTGACATCTATTAAACCCACCGTAAATAACCAGAGAAGTATGCCCAAGGAACTCAAACCACATTCTCGTGGCCGAAAAAAAGCTTTGGGGGGAAATGTGATCTGCGTAAATATTATCCAAGTCCATGGAGGGCCATTAGTTTATCATTGTTCAGGGATTGGGTGTCTAGGTGGTTGAGGCGCGCGTTTTAGATCGCAAGCTCTGTCATTGAGTCGTGTGATAAGGTTCGCCTATCTCGTGGAAGTCCTGTTTTCCTCACTGCTAAAGATTCCCACCGCACACGAATTATTGCACCCTATGTTGTCCTAAAATAACCTAATTTGTCTCTTGTGGATGTTACCCCCAACCCTCTCGTACTCTCAGTATGGTAGTACGAAATTAGCTTGTGGTAGTCCTGTTTTCCTCGCTGATAAAGATCCCTACGTGCAATCGAATTATTGTACCCTATGTTGGTCCTAAAATAACCTTATTGGCCTCTTGGAAGTTACCACCCCCACCCCTCTCTCTCTCTCATGCTCTCAGTATGGTAGTACGAAATTAGCTTGCTTATTGACTAAGTTGGATTATGTCGTCAACTTTCATACCTGTTGCATGCTGTCATGATATAAGATGTCGGCAAGAAATCTCGGTTCAGCAGTACTGAACTTGGGGTCGATTGACCACTCCACAGTTTATCGCCATTAACCTTTCCTTCTCGACTGATTAAGAGATATATTCGACAAAAATACCCAGGTGCTCAGCATAATCAGTGGACATGATCCTCTCAAGCTCTACCGTGAAATACGATTAACCGCATTACTAAGTGGAATTTTCAACACAGTATTGATATTATTGTTCAACAGCTGAACATCTTAAAACACAATCAACAAAATCTAATCACGTCCTTGAATTATGGTGGTTTTTGATACGACTATTACTAGATATTACGTCTATCAAGGAATCAAGGAATCAAGTGAAGCGAAATGTAATGGGGTTTCAACGTCTTACTGCTCCGCACCGACTGGACTAATGAAGAAGGGCACATATGTGCACTACGGCCTGCTTTTACTTCAAATGTATTTTTACGTATCCGCCGTCGTACACTGGACCTCGGAAGTCCGCCCCATTAGAACAACTAGACAATGTTCCATTTAAGTAATTTTCTCGGCCAACACCAGATTCGAACCCGAGAATCTCAGGTAAGCGCGTCTCCATCTGTCAAGGGTACGACCTAATCCTTCATTTCTTTTATATATCGTAATGACAGTAGTAGGTTTCAACATCACAGCAGTATATTCTTACCTTTCATGAACACCCAATAGCACTTATGAAATTTATCTCGTGGTGAATACATCTGCTGTCAGAATTAAAGCTTGATAAAGTCGTCCATGAGCTGTGTAGTTTTTCTATTTATTGGTTTTGGCAGACGTCACTTTCAAACTATGTCTTTTTTCTCTTAAAATCTAATTAAAACTTTTATTTTTCGTTTCGTTTTATGTTTTTTTCGAAAATTTAAAAATCTAAAAGACGGAGTCCTGTTAAAAAATGAAAGACGGAATATAAAACCACAGAAAGCGGCAAAAACATTCTTTGTCTTTTTAATTAAAAATAATCGGATCTGTGGTATATGGTTTTATGTATGCATATAAATACTTACTTTTGGGGATATAATTTAGTCCGTCTAACATGTTTCACCATTTGTTTGGTGCCATATAGTCCGGTTGACGCTGATCATCCATTAGGCACCATGTGTTTGGCGCAATATAGCCCTGTAGATTTACACACCATTTTATTAATTCGTTTAATAATACCAAACAATTTGATTTAGAACAACATTAACGGAAACAGTTGTTTTTCTATGTCATTGAAAGATTCTGATGATTGGGGGTTAATGGATTCTTAAAAAAACATTTTTTTTTGTTTTTTGAAGCACGGAATCCTTTTGTCAAGTTAAACTGTGGCAAGACTGAAAAGAGAAGCCGCTATGAAAAATAATACATTTTCATTTATTAAGTTCTCAACTCAAATATCAATTGTGTCACAGTGCAAATGAGTCGACTTGATATATAAAATCTGGACCGTTGTGTCTTAGATGATGATTCAGTCAGAATCTGTGACAACATAAATGCGAATTTAATAGCCAGGAAATTAACAGGACAAACTCAGGAATAGATTGAAGGTGTTGATATGAACATAAACAGCCAATGGTGGGGTGATTGATCAAACAAAATTACAGAAAAATCTATGACATTACCTTTTAAATGCATTCTGCCGCAGTTACTTTGAACCTTAAGTAATGAAACCAGATGTATGTATCTTTTTGATTGGCATAAATTTTAGTAATTGAACATATTAACACAAGGTACGTCTATAAAATTTACCTTGTGTTAAGATATATTTAAGCGAGTTTAGACTTAATTGTCGAAAATCCATATTCCAATCCTAATACCTTTATAAAATTTAAAAAAACATAACCCTGTTATTTAAAATTCTTAAAATGGCCCGAATTGTTGATACGGTTCTCCATTATAGGCGCATCAGGTTTTAAACAATTGGATGGATGGTCGAATGGTTAGCGTGCGCGCTGTATCATACGGCCTGTCATTGAGTCAACTGGCGTGGTTTCGAATCCCCGGTTGTAAGTGGCAAGGAGTAGGGTCGTCTGTCCAACCTCGTGGGTTTTCCCCGGGTACTCCGGTTTCCTCCCACTGCTAAAGAACCCTACGCGCAAGCGAATACTGAAATAAAATTAAACCATATGTTAGTCCCGAAATGACTTAGTTTATCGAGTGGACGATAAAACCCCATTCCTCTCTCTCATTCTGGTATAAGCCCGGTATCGTGTCCACCGATTTTATTATGGATATTAATGTCAATGGGAGATTACTCATCTATTTCAGGCAAGAGTTGAGTGTGTTCATGAAAAAAGCTTAGCCGACGTCTGATTAATTAATATTAAACTAATTTAAAGGAAGACAAATTATTACGTAGTGCTAAAACGGTATCGTAACACTTGTTCACTGGGCTCATCTATGAAAATCGTGTTGTCATGTGAAACGCTAACTGGAATAAATTCATCCTGACATTCGATTAACTTTTATTACTTTATATATTAGTTGCCTGTAATGAGTTTTGCCAATAACGTCTAAGTAAACAAGCTATAAAGCTATTATTACACTCTTAAGGTTTTGTGTGTTATAATCGTGGATCTTACGTGCATTCGGTCTTTGTCGACCAAACATTTAAGTTATATTGTCGAGACCTTTGAAAACAGGGCGGGACGATTCCCTCCAAACTAATTTTAAGTATGATGTAGTTAACGAGGTATATACGAGAGATAAGACTCCGGTCGAACCATGAACGGATCAACCAATCTGGATGCTCGTGTTGCTAGGAAATTATCTTAGCATGCGCTTGACATGCAAAACACGAATTCTTTAATTTTCTATATGTAGCAGTCAACCAGCATGACCCTATTATTTTCTCTCAAAATGTAGAAAAGCCAATGCAGATGCGTGATTAAGTATCTTCAAATCAAAAGGTTTACTCCAAAGATTAGGTGAAAATGCCCTTCGTGACAAACATTAGGGGAAAATGCCCTTCGTGTAGTATACCTTAACAGTGGTGTGTTGAGTTTACAATGGTGCATTGATCACAAACCAGTCTGATCGCCCTTGTGAAGTGACCACCCAATATTAAGTTTAGGATGTCCTCGACACAATAATGAAGGAAATCGAGGAACGCATTATTGATATCATTAGCACATGAACAAGGCGTTTGTCCGCTGCGTCATGCCCAGAATATTGACTAGAAAAACCAAAAACGTCCATAGAAGAGTCATAGTTATTCAACTGTCGGAGATATTCACTTGCTTTCTTGGCTAACATTGTTTACTCAGGAGGAAACCCACAGACAAAAAGTCAAAGTCTTCCAGTAGCAAGGTAATGAACTACGTTGTTTGGGACTTTGAGGCGTAATCATATAATAGATTATTTAAAGAAGGGTTCGACTACAAATGGTGCATATTAGGTACGCAGATGAATTGCGCAGGTTGTGGGATTCAATCATTGAAAAGCGCCTAGGTAAACTTCGCCTAGGTCCCTGACTGCTATTGGACAATGCTCAATATGCTCCCCGTCCCAACCCTTTCTCCAGATCAAGCATCTCATAACCGCCAAACACTCATATTTGTAATCTGAAATTAATGTTGAGGAAGGAATGCAGCATGCCAATTAAATATACACACATGTCGTCGATGCTCAAATATAGATATGGGAGTTGCTGTGACAATGAAGGTATTTTTAAAGTTTAGTCAAAATCATTCCCTTGAAGTAAAATTAGAACGGTTCAAGGAATCCTCCAATCACATTGCAGTGAGCTAATTAGATATGCGAGAATGGCGTTGGTGTTCTAAGCTATGTTTAAAATCTAAAGCCATTCCATTTATACAGCTAAATAACCATATACACTAGTGACCTAGCCTCAAACGCTATATCCCCTCTTGTAGGCATATTTCTGTTGTAATTATCAGTAATTATGACGGAACATCAATCTCGTCGGTTGGATATGACACGATGAACATACAAACCCTCTAATATCCATTACAATTTCCACAATTCAACCCATTTCTGACCCAGACTTTCTTTTTGTACTATATCTAATTAATCCCCAGAGATATAAACGACTATAGCCCGATGAGGTAGGTTTCCAATACTATCGATTACAATATCATCAATCTATCCAGTTAATACCCAATAGACGCGAAACTTGTAACATTTTCATTTTGCGGTCGTAAAAAAGAAACTACATTTTTTTCTGTATGAATGAAACGTGTTCCAGTATTCTAATTTGTTCTAAGCTATTGCTAATAAGGTCATAAAAGGTAATTTTATTTCATTTAAGACGCACATGACCTTGGCCGATTTCTAACTACTACAGATATCATGAAACTTCTAGTAATTGCTCTGTGGGAGCTGAGGCTTTAACATGGTAGAACGCCATTTCGATGTCAAAAGCCAAGGGTAGTTTTTCTATCTTCATAATTCCAATTTTAACACAAAACCAATGGATTTAAAACCAGATTTTGATGTTGTAGCTGGCACTATACACAGAATACATTGTCTTTAGAAACAGTGCCGGACTGCAGGCTCACCTGTCCACATGTCCGTGACAGGTGGGCCTAAGCTCGTTAAAAACGAGTGGGCCAAAGCCTATAAAGATAAAAGAATAAAATTCATAAGGGAAAGAAAGGAGAGTGGGAGGAAAGAATTGAAAGAATGAAGGACAGGAGATCTCAAATTTATCTAATGTTAGTGCTCTTCGGTCATTCTGTTATCTAATTGTATCAGGAAATCAAAAATTTGCTTTCTTCTGTTTTGGTCTGAAATGCTTGGAAAATTGGTTTGCGGTTGTCAATTTTTAAACTTTTCATGAGGGGAGAACCCCCAGACGCCCCCTCTCCCCGGACGCTCGCTCGCCGACGGCGCGCTTGTGACGCGCCTTGGGCTCGTACTTGTGCGGGCCTTGGTCAATTACCTGACAGATGGGCCGATGGCCCACCACTCCGGTACTGTTCAGAAACAAATGGTCACAGTAACACTTGTTCATGATGTAGGCCTTTGACGAATAAGATGTGGAATTTTGAATTAGTTTGGGAAAATGGCGGCGTCTACTTACATTCAGCTACCTGTATAAGTATAAATTCAATCAATCCATAATTAATCAGTAGCTTTATAAAATGATAGTTGTCACGATGTCGTTAATTAATTATTGATACAATTTAACTGACACGGTCACCGTGTTTGTTACTAATTTATAGGTGTAATTAATCAGGTAACCGAAACTTTCCTTTAATTACACTCAACGTCAACTATTACACGTTAATTTCCCTTCCATGAATTATTTATTTTTCTGTACATAACAGATAGTATTTATAACTAAAACAGAACGAGTATTCCCCGAAGTCAAATTAATAAAACATAAGACGGCTGTTTTACATATGTTCCTATTCACCTTAACCTACAGTTGTTAATTTAAGAGAAATTGTCACGTGGCAGGAGTGAGCACACTTGTACTTTGAATATAAGGGTTCAATAAATTTCGTTTGTCAGAAATGCATTACTTTCACTTGGCATTTTCTAGGCTAAACCCATGTAGGTCTACTTGTTCTGTGCCGGTTACTGAGTACTGACGTGGACAGGCCATTAAAAATACGGCACTTAGCCCACCATGAATTGTAATCCTGTGTTTGATGTTCATGGCAACTACATGACGCCCCGTTGATCGGATGACAAGTTAAATCAGCTAACTTTCATCATAGTCAACTCGCCGCTTATCTTAAATAGAACACGTAGACATCGTATTTTGTCTGCTCCAGTTTGTACTGTGACATCATAATAATATGTCTAGGAAAATGTACTTTTGATTTTAAACAGTAATACACATGCGCAACCTACATGTTTATATCTTTAAAAAAAAAATCAAGAATGCGCAAAGTACAGTTTTTCTATCTCAAAACCACACGGATGTAAATAGTATCAGGTGTTCAGATGCCATCACTAGAAAATGTATAGTCGTTCGGATGGAATGAACGACCGGGGCCCAACGTACACATCTGGCAGTTGTATTACTATCGCACTGAATAGTAGCGACCTATACGGTGTATACATTAGATACAGAAAGAACGACGTGAAATCACATTTTCATTCGTTTTGCATTTGTGCTGCATGGAATCCGTCCTTAGACTTTGTACAGAAGATATTGGAACTGGGAAGTTGATGGGATTTATCTTGAAGGCTATAACTCCGATAAACAAGTTTTTAAAGTGAATGTTGTCGAATGTGATTCTTATGCTTGTCAATAACCATTAGTTTGTGACCATATGTAAACACTGCCATTAATTACAACAGCGTGATAGAATCTGCTTTTTATAGCTTCCATTCTGCTAGTTTTATCTCTCTATCATTTACGATGGATAATTCTAACCATAAAGAAGAAACCTTGGTGCTAAGAGTAAAAAATACGCAGAGTATGGTAAACTAAGAGCGGTTTATTATTTAAGGAATGTTGTATTATACAAATAAAATGATATAGGACGTTAAACCTCAGTGCATGTGTCAAACTTATCGACCATCCATCCACTGCTAAACACCCTTACGCGCAAGCGAATTATTGAATTGTGTATTTAGTACAAGTGAACGGTCATTGCTGATTACACTATTTTCCTGTATTTCCTCTACTGTTTTTATGACTTCGAATTTTGTCTAATGGTTTGGATTGTCTTTTAGGACTTCGAATTTTGTCGATTGTTCGTACTTGGGTTATTTCAATGCCTCGGTTTGTTTTGATTGGACGTTAATCCCCTCCCCGCTCTCCCGAAATGTTCAAAATAACGGAGTCAATGCGGCTTATATTATTAAGTACCACATGCAATCTATGTACAAGATCAATGATTTAATCTTCCTTACACATCTATCTTGACTGCGATCTTTGTGATAAAATTATATTTGGATCGTGTTTAACCAGCTGTATCACATATCTGACGCTGACTGACACCAATATTGTCCTTTAAAACTCGTACAATAGATGTAGATTGCTATAGAAGTGCTATAAGGTCGCCAGATACTGATTTCAAATACTGAAACTAACTCGGGTTATAACTGATCATTCTATTTAAATAAACACGGCTACATTGATATACCAAGAATACACAGTCTGATGAAGGAATATATATGGCAGTGGTGTCATTTTAATATCAGAAAACTAGCATAAAAACACGTTTGGACGGTAATTGTCAACTCCGCCAGCAGATAAAGAAATATTTAGTTGAGATTGAGCCATCATCAGAAACCTTTCGTTGTCCTCCCTTCAATCATCGACATCCCTTTTCTGTTTAAACAACACAGAGTTGATTTGTTTCCTGATTTGTAACTTCGCTATTTTTCTAAGACATGTTGCTCGAATTCTTCAGACGTGGTCTTTTGTCTCTCTTATCAATACAAATCCACCGAGTGTTTGCTTTAGCAGTAGTTCTGAGAAACTGGATCGACCGAGTTTTGTTTTAATTGATCTTCCCTTCCTTGGGTTGAAGACCATTTAGTATTTCGGTGATTAAATAAAAACACCAGTGTCTGTATGGGGTCTTACGTTTTAAGATTGTAGACTGATTAATATTCAATAGAAATATGTAATTGATACCATCTTGAGTACCAAGTGCACTTCCCCGCTGACTTGCTGGTCTATTGCTTTATTCGAACTCGAACTACATACCGAAAACTTGCAAAAACGTATAATTTCAGCTTCCTAGTTTTAAAGATAGTTGGTTGAGTGATTACATAGATTTTATATATCCCATTAGTTTACGGGCCGGTAATACACATAACACTGTGAAGGAGTGGTGTGACTTTTGGCTGGGGTTGGATACTTCTGTCATACGAATGGAATAAGTATATCTAACATTCGAACCAAAGGTCGGATTTATATCCTTAGCCCACATGTTATTACAGGTGGGTGGGTGTTGTGCTCAAGACAGGATAAACAGAAGCATACTATTTTCGGAACATCGCAAACTGCTTGTCTTTTTGTAAGGCACAGAAATCGGTTAAATGTTTACTGCTCGCATTCAGTGTAGATCGAATGGCGTCATAAACCAGACAGGGTATATTTAATCGTGCTTACACATGATACTACTATTCAATGAGAACCCCGGTCACCCTGATACGTTCATCTATAGTAAAGTCAAGGTACCATTGCACTTGTGGTATTGTTCATGTACACTAATACTTCTTATTTTAAAGATGCCTTCTCGCGTACACACTGTAAGATCAGATGATATATTTTGACCAAAAACATATTCTGACTGTAATTTATCTCAAAACCTTTTTTTAATCGAAAAAAGACTATCAACTTCCACTGATTAGAGATAAGGTCAATTATCAGTTCGTACAATCTGTCATTACTCGCTGTCCATTTACCATAAATACTGAGGTACGTATTGATTCTTGGGGTTATTTTCTGACGATGCCTGTCCCGCCGTTTAATCAGAACGTTTAAGTTCTTCACTGTTCCCACAACCACTAACGATTTGATAAACTAAACGACGCACCCCTACAACACCCAAACAGACAGTATTCCCTTACATTTTTGTCATGTTTGTGCCCCATGGGTGCTTTTCGGGGACTCCGGTATATTTCTAGAATGTTATCCTCTCTATTTTCCATGTATACCAAATTGTACCATACTTTTATTAGAAATAACTACCCTATTAATAAATTCGTGGGATTGCATCTTTAATTACCATGTGCAATTAACGTCTGGTTAATTAAGTCATTGCCTTTTTATGGCAATGGCAAACAATATCTGTCTTTGTCTGACAACATCAAAAGAATTTGTTTTATTTGAGTATAGTGCTTTTAACTAAATAATATTCTATTTTAAATGATAATTGAATTCGGATTTTTAAATCGACAAGTTTTGTGCTATATCTGGTGATGTTTATTAGATAATTGATTGATTAAAGAAACGCGCACTACACAAGGCCTCGATTGATTGAAAAATTAATTAGTATGGTAAGTGCATGCATACAGTGCAGGAGAACTACAGCACACATAACAAGCTAACACAAAACCAGAAGGAAAAGAAACACTGGAACAAGAGATAGAGAGAGAGGGGGGAAACTGGGGATCCGGAGAAAGCCCATGAGGATGGAAATGAAATGAAATGGGGTTTAACGTCCTACTCTTTTGCACCTAACCTGGGCTAATGGAAGACGGGCCCCATGGACAGGCGACCCTACTCCTTGTCAAGTACAACCGGGGAATCGAAAACACACCAGTTGACTCAATGACAGACCATAATATACGCCGTACACACGCTAACCATTCGGCTATCCAACCCCCGTGGACCAAGAGACTTCAAACAAAGATATTGTAAATCATCAATAATACAAAAACTTACTACTAAAGAGAACGGTTCTGGTTGGCGGTCCGAGGCGACAACGCCGTTCCGGAACTTGAGTAATGCACTCATTTGAAATAAAATACTTCCACAACAAGGGAATGCTTGGAAAATATATAACAACAAAGGAATTAAACTATTAAATTACATGATTCCCTTTTTAAAAAATAACCAACACAAAAAACATGTTTATATTTGCTCAATGTTCTTATACAATTGATACGCGTCATGTCAGCAATATATAGGAAGTATTGCTTTAGCTTTTAGTTAATCAACTTTTGTTCTGAATTAATAAAAAGCACACTGTTTGCAGTATATACGAATTGCATCTCAAATAAATCAGAACTACGTTGCTTTGTTTAAATCTAAATAGTTTTAAAGCATTTATTTTTGGATATGATTTCTAGAATAAGCATATCTATATCTATGACATATCTTTTTTACGAACGCTATTGACATTCTATGGTTTGTAATTGTCGGTGATTAGTTGTGACATATCTACACTTCCAGTATGTCGATCCCATTAATAGGGATTGAAATGGCAGTTAAATTCCGTTTGGATTCTTGGATGTTCTGGTTTTGCTGTAATAAGACTTGGTAAGTAGTGTGGAGTGGCACCACTTGACACAGTTAACAAATTAGTCGACTTACGATAATAGTGGTGTGGCTGTCGGAATTGTCCCAATGGGAAAAGGTATCAGATGTTCAAGAGAGACTAAAGATTCCTCGTCACTACTCACAGTTAAGTTTGAATCTAGATTTCTGATTCTGAACGTGAACCAGTCTCTTAAAAGTTCGCGTAACGTTTACTAGAACACCTGAAGGGCGTTACCATAGCATCGTTTATTATGACTGAGCTGCAGCTTACATTAAAAACAACATCATAAAATTATCTGGCCATGATGGAATTAACCAAACAATTTTATCATACTAGCAACGGCATATTTGTTCAAAAATATTTTGGAATTTATAAATAAAAAACCCTTAATACAAGAAATAGTTATTCTTACTTTGATCGTTACCAGATCATAGACATGATATGTCAACTTTACCAGGTACATATTAGCATACTATCGTTTTATACACCCACAACAGTTTAATGTTTACCGATAGAATGAAAAACGCCCCATTATTTATAATTATTAGTGTATGAGGTGCAATTTGCGGGGAAATGTTATCAAAGCATAATAACTTCTTTCCTAACAGCTGGATGTATAATTTTGTATTATACAATTATTTTACTTTTCTGCAGCTATAATTTTATATTACTTTTTGGATAATTCGAAACGTGTTTCCAATTAAATGATTTAACCCATTTGAAATATGTTTGTGATTAAATCTTAATTCTACAGAATAAGTTCCTGCATTTAAAATACCCACTCTTAAAACATTAACAAACCTTTTTATTAAAGAATCTATGCATGATTTTAGCACGATAGAATTCTTTAAATGCCTGGTTTATGTCCGTTCAGTATTTACAACATACGACCAAACTGAAAAAAATCCATCGATTTATACCGTCCTCGTTATTTGCCGTGAACGAAATTTATGGGTTTGTTTTTGATTTCCTAATTAAATCCTATCTTATCAATTTGGTATTTTCCAATAAAACAAAAACACGCACCGTTACTTTAAGAAGGCTTCTCGCGCAATAATTATTCAACAACATGGTGATATTCGACGGTATATATTTAGAAACAAATTAGAAATTGTCAATATGTTCTCAACTGCTTCACGCTGTAGACCTACAATAAGTAAATTCCATTAATTAAAATTTATGCAAGTTGCTCTCAATAATTTTTTGTCTATGATTTCCAAATTTATTTTATATTAAACATCACCAGATTATTTAAACTAATTTATAAAACAACGACAAAACAATTCATCTATCCAAGGATCATACATCCCAGAGATATAATGTGACAAGCGATGAGATGTTATTTAAATATCACTTTGTGCATGCTAATGGGGGATTTGGCGGTCATGAAATGAACATTTATTAGTATATAATTATTATTATGCACCTGGGCAAATCAACATGAATGTAATCTGCAATATGGCGCCTGAAAATCCTGTCTATATATTATCATTGTCTTCCATGCTGAGTTTTCAACATAAGTCTCTTAAGTAATACTTTGGATACAGGTTGACCTTTCTGCTGCATATCCTGGTATTTCTCAGATTACCACCAAAGAATCCCATTGTTATAATCATATTTACTCAATCGCCACGGATTTATGATTTAATACAAAGAGAAATCATTACTGGCCTCAAGTACAATTATGTATTTAGAAACCTGTTGCAGAAATATGCAATTTCTGGAATATTTCAAAGCCATTCCTCGGAAATGTTTTTCTTGTTAATATAGGAGACAGTTCAACTGTTTTATTCAGATCGTGTAAATGTAAGAACAACCATCGATTATACTCCAAGCTTTATCAATGGGGTGATTAGTTTATGGCATGACAATTATAAAAGTAACGCTTTCTGTATCCTTCGCAACTTGTCGACAAATCCTTTTGACTTTGAGTCTTTGGTTTTCTTTCTATTCTATCACCCTGATTTTCCAACTTTCATTTATCTTGGGATCAGTGTCGGCCAGAATTCCAATTGATGCATTGTTTTTCTGTTTATAAATTGAGCTGTATTATCTCCATATTGTAAATGTCTTCCAGTTGAATGTGTTATTAATCTGACAGAATATGTTTCCTAGGAAACTCAAATTTTGTTCAGAAATAATAAAAACACTTTGTTGTATTAAAAGACTTTAACCCTCCCTCCCTCCCTCGTGGATATTTTAGTCCTATTCCACGTTATTTTTTCTGTTGCAAAAAGATATTTGTAACAAATGGGGAACACACAAATTTGATTTCTGATGGCATGTTCTTCAAAGCAGTAATTATTGTCATTTTTCTTGTTCGGGTTGAAAGAGTGATGCTTTTCTTTGATAACGATATGTACATCATATCAACATCAAAGTGTCTCTGAATACCATAGAATAGGACGTATAGTATTATCATATACGTCAAGTTTTTTTGAGGTGTATACCATGCCAGTGTCATCAGAAATAATAAGGGCAAATAAATAAATGAAATGAAACGGGATTTTCTGTAAATAAAGACTGGCATACTCCGGCAGTGTGCTTAAGAGTAATTTTGCCCAGATAGTGACGTTTGCGCCTACTCTTTGTCCCATCCCAAGAGCATTGGTTCTTTTATGTGAACGTATACATGGGACCATCGGAAAGGCTGGTTGCTGTTTCTTGCCGACCCCATCGTCGTATAAACAAGTAAATAACAATTGTTTCGTTCCACCTGAAAAGCTAGTGGCTCTTTCTCACCGATCCCATCGTCGTGCACACAAGCAAATAACATTTGTTTTCGTTCCATCTAAAAAGCTAGTCGCTCTTTCTTGCCGGGTCCATCGTCGTACCAACAACTTTATAACATTTGATGGTGACTTTAGTACCGTGGACCTTTTCTCTCTCGTAACTGCTGTTGTTCCTTTTACAACACCAAATACAATTTATCAAGTTCACATAGTTAAAAAAAATACTGTTTTACCTTTGTAGTTCATACAAAGTGTGTTAAAATAGAATTAGAACAGAAGTCTGTCTATTAAAGTTGGAAACTTGCAAGAAAATGTCAATTATTAATTTGTCTAGACCATGTGGATGAGTGTCTGGTAAAATAGGGATTTTGTCACGATGTTGGCAATAATCTGACTACAGGGAGTCGTTAGTAATAAGATTAGTAAAGACATACTGGACCCACATATAATTCGAAGGGCTGCTAAATAATTCCCCAAATTATTGATAAATGGGTAAATGTTTGATGCAGTAAAGTACATTTCCACGCCCCCACCCCCACAAATCTTCGATACTGACCGGTAATATATCATGTATAACGTTGCTTCGAACTTTTGTTTACGCCAGTGGTTTAGATTTTTAAAATGTGCACGAGATCTATCCCGATTTTCCTATCCAAAACATTAGTACCATCTGCTAGCTGTAAAAATGCAAAGTGGATGTTGTCAAGAGAAAAGCAACACAATTTGCCGTATGACCCTGTTAAGGACTGACCCCACTTGTCACATGGATCAGACGAAGAACGTCGGTTTAATTACAACGTTTTTTTATAATTTCAAACGCCGGAGCTAATGTGTGGAAACGCCACGAGTAATCAACAGATAAGGTACGGTGATTAACCCAATGGGAAGAGTTATCAGGTGTTCAAGAAAGACTAAAGATTCCTCATCACTGCTCACAGTTAAGTTTGGCTCTATATTTCAGATGCTGGAACATTATCTTAGAGCGCTCAGCTCAGTTAAAAAAGGAAAATCCTTCCGAAATGTATTGAAACTGATCAAGCGATCTAGTCCTTTTCCAATGCTTGTCTTATTCTTTGGCCCTTTCCGTTCTCAGCAGATTCCCATCGTTTATGGATCAAACCAATTTTCTGGTTTCTTCTCAAGGTTCTCCCTTTCGCTTACCTTGTCTTTCGTACGATTAAATGACTGTCCCTTTCTGACCACCTGTGAAAACACATAAGGAATGTCATTACCTCTGCCACAGAATAGTGTCCGTACAAACAGCAAAATGAACCTGTCCTAATCCGGCCTAAATATCATTTACATATTTATAACGATCTATTAAAGTAACACTTGGCCTTAAATATATACAATTTAAGAAGACAAGCTTTGATGAATATAGATATACTAGAACAGATGAAGGGCGTTTCCATAGCATCGTCTATTATGACTGGATTCCAGTCTAGATTAAAACACATGGGCATGATAGAATAATCCAAACAATTTTATTATACTAGCACCGACAACTATTTTGGAATTTACAACTAAAAAAAATCTTAATACAAGAAATAGATATTCTAGCTTTGATCGTTTCCAGATCATAGACATGATATACCATCTTTACCTGGTGCATGTTAGTATAGCTATCATTTTATACACCCAAAACATTTTAATGTTTACCGATAGAATGAAAAACGCCCCATTCATATTTATAATTATTAGTGTTTGAGGTGCAATTTGCGGGAAAATGTTATCAAAGCATAATAAGTTATTTCCTTCCAGCTGGGGCTATATTCTAATATACTTTTACTTTTCTACCGATATAACTTCTTGAATAATTTAAAACGTGTTTTCAATTAAATGCTTTAATTCATTTGAAATATGTTTGTGGTTATATATCTTATTTCAGTAAATCTAAGGAATAAATTCATACAATAAAAATACCAGCTCTTAAAATCAACGATGAATTTTTTTTAGTATGCGTGATTTTAGCGCGCGTGATAGATTTCCTTTGAAACTGTAATGTTGCAAGTCCGTTTAGTATTTACCGAGGTATGACGAATTGAAAATTCAACAGATCTATGCCGTCATCTTTATTTGCCTTATTAATGAGTCTGTTTAAATCCGATTGAATCTAAGCCGGGGGATAATATAGCCTTGTGATTTTGATTTAAGCCGTACTTTAAGAAGAATTATCGTGAAATAATTATTCCACAAATTATGATATTAGACGGTATTTATTTAGAAAAAAATTAGAAATTGCCAAATTGCTGTCATACTCTTGATACTTTTACATGATATAAAATTGTTACTAAAACTGAATCTATCCAGGAGATATTATTGTCCAAGGATAATATTAAAATCAAACAAAGGCTTAAGTCCCAGGGATATAATATGACAAGCGAGGAGATTCTTTTTAATATGTACTTGGGCAAATACACGTGGATATAATCTGCAATATGGCGCTTGAAATGATCGGAAAAGAAAAGTCATTCAATGTACCATTAACAAACATATCCTACAGTTGAAAAAAAACTTCCTCTGTAGATTATTTTTTATAAAAAAAAAGCAGAGTAATGCAGTGAAATGCTTAAAAAGAAGGTACACTGTCAAAAATGTAAGTTATTTGGTGATTAAATCCCGTCTTCATTAGCCCAGTTTAGAAGCAAAATAGTAGGACGTTAAAACCCATTTCATTTGTGATTACATGGGGGGAACTGTAGTTGTCGTTAATAATAGTCTACTTTCATACGCGTCTATTGACTTCCACAGTTTTTACCTGTCTATGTTACATAAACAAGTCTGTTACGTAATACTCTACTAGATATAGGTTGACCTTTCTACGGCATATCCTGGTATTTCTCAGATTACCATACAAACGACGTTGTAAAGTACTCCATAGTTATAATCATATTTACTCAATCATCAAATATTCATGATTTAATACCACGAGAAATCCTTCCTGGTCTCAACCACAATACTTCAAATCTTGTAGCTGAAAAATACAATTTCTAGAATATTTTAAAGCCTTTTTTCTTTTCAACAGTTTTATTCCGATTGTGTTAATTTAAGAATATCCTTTTTAATCTCCGGGCTTTATCAAAAACCACCCCGTGTTGTGCTAAACAAGTTTAAAGGAGCTAAATCGCTCATATTTGATACCTAGAAATTGAAACAAATGGGGCGCAACGAATATAATGATGTAATATAAATGTATATAAACTGATTTATTTTCAATCGTTTCCGTTTTTACTCAGTTATGCTCGGCGAAAAACACCAGACCAGAAGTCTCAATCGAACGGCAATCTCAAGCGCCAGTTTTGTTTTGTCTTATTCCACGTTATGTAATCTTAAGCGGAACGCTTTAAAACCAACAAATGACAGAACACTATAAATTGACTTCTGGTAGCAAGTTCTCTCACGACTAGTGGCTTTAATATCGTGGATTATCTTCCGGTACTGAAAACCAAATAAAAGCCACAGTTTTCTTCATTGTTAACTTGTGTAGTGACGACGGGTATCATGCGCTGGTTGAATTATCGTCTCCAAATATGACAAAACAATATAAGACGTTAAACCTCATTTCGTTTCCTTCTATTTTCCGGCGTGATTTCCTCTTGTCAATGGTGCAGGATGGATAGACTGACAAGGACGGTGCAGTTGTCTAGTCTTACGGATGGGACGAATAACCGAGGTCCCGTGTACACATTAGCCTACATGTAAAAGATTCCGTAGCTGTTGAAATTTGATTTAACCGAGGTCCCGTGTACAAATTGGTGTACACGTAAAAGATCCCTTGACAGTTAGAATTCGATATAAAACAAGGCCGTAGCCCCGCTGACCGAGCAAAATGTCATTCATAACACACTGTACGTCGTATGTCTGTCCTCATTAGTTCAGCTCCATTTCATTTCATTTTCTTCAAAATAATAATGGTAAGAAAATTCAAAAGAAATAATATTTTCTTTGAAGCTTTTGTAGAATAAGAGGAAAAACGAAAATCGGTGAATCCATATTACATTAGGGAAATGTAGAGATAGTAAGAAATATAATCCGCGATTAATATCATCCTTATAAATAAATCCATATAGTCGTAATCTTTATCTCCTAACAAAAGAAAAGTCAATAGACTAGTAATCAGAACATCCTCAAAGACCGGAAAATAAATACATATTAGATGGTATATAACTTGGTTCCTTTGAGTTCACTTTTGTAAATCTCTTAGATAAAGAATACTTTTGATTATTCCTGACATATAAGAAAGATTATATACGCTGTGTTTAGTCTAAAATCATAGCTAACCCCTATCATGGTGTTCAGTGTTTAACAGGGACTGTATTTACATATTTACTGAATATTATCTAGCTTTGCATGTTCTTCAAGTTGGGTTCCCAGATAAGTATTTATCGTATGGTTATTGCCTATAAAAGTTTGACAATTTTGGTATATATGGAAAGTAGAGATGTGACATCTTACTAGAAAAATAATGGGTTCCTGAAAAAAACACTCATGGAGCGTATACAGGACAAAAATGTAAGGGGTTCCCTTAATAGTGAGCCCGACGATTAAGAATACCTGTACGCGTGGCGTCGAAGGCTGCATGCGAACTTGAGCGCTTTGTGTACATGTTGATAAATGTTATGAAGAGTTAGACGTACAACACTTTCTGGGATAAAAAAAATCACGGAAAAAGACGCGGGCAGTGGAAAATCCGAGAATTTAATTAGGATTCGATACTTTTAGTAAATAGTCAGCGATTACAGTCAACATCATCTTGTGTATGTAATGAATTCTCACCTGTGTCTACTGCCGTTGCTATAGGTACGGAGAGGAGTAATCCCCTGACGCAAACATGGCCTCTTTTGATAGCAGGGTATACTTAGCAATTACAGTGTTTTGAAAACGATTTGAAGCAAAATTATGATAAATTAATTAGTTTTAAATATTTTTAGTTCTTATATATCATCAAATCACCAAGTTTGTACCCGGGAATGTAACTTTAAAAAATGAATAATACAATGCAGTTATCAAATGAATGGGATGAAATGAGGTCTCACGTGCCATTGTTCGGCTCCGAACTGCGCTAAGGAAGACAGCAAAATACAGTGTGCTATGTGGGAAATTTTGCTCGGACAGCGGCGTTTCGGCATTGTCTTATATCGAATTCTGTCAAGAGATTTTTTACGCGCACGCTAAAGTATACACGGGACCTCGGTTTTTCGTCCCACCCGAACGATGTCCTTCTCTGGTCCTCCGTCCTGCATCACTGACAAAGGGGAACCATTCGTTTTGTATGTATATTCTCAAGATACACTGTAGAAGTTGTGGGGCGATATGCTTCTGTGTTAGAATCTGACTCACGGTGGCCCAAAACATAAGGCACAGACTCGCTAAGCAGGAGGTCCGGGGTTGCATCTTGGTGTTACTCTTAATTTTAGGGAGAGAGAGGGTTACTTCTCTGACTTGAGTGAAGTCTGGGTCATCGCAGACCCGGGACTGTGCAGCGCAGTAGACGCTTACGGTTAGCCCCCGGATCCATTTATATTCTTTGAATTGTTCGATTGTTTGTGATTTCTGGGTATTGTGCAGTTGCAGTCTTGTCCATATATTTGTTTTTGTGTAACTTATGTGGTGTGCAGTTCCCTTAAATCCCTATTAGATGATATAACTAGTCTTCACATATATGCCGTAGAGTGATTTTTATTTTTTATGAGCTCAAAATGGCATTGTCATCAACAACAAACGACATGCATTGTTACAAACATTTTTACTTGACTTTGTCGGTCTATTCGTGAAATGTGATTATTACACCCCTAGAACCGTAGCTGAAGTTACAAACATTTTTACTTGTCTTTGTCGGTCAATTCAGGGGATCACGTGGCTAAGTGGGTGAGGCGCTAGCTTGCTAGCCTGGAGGTCGAGTGTTCGATCCCTGCATTGGCCGAGAAAGTTCATCTCGATTTTCCAGCGTGGTTTCTCCTTGTCAGTGATGCAGAACGGAGGGCCTGACAAGGATAGTTGCCTAGTCGTTCGGATGGGACGAAAAACCGAGGTCCCGTGTACACATTGGAGTGCACGTAAAAGATCCCTTGGCAGTTGAAATTCGATATAAGAGTAGGCCGTAGTGCCGCTTCCCGGGCAAAATTTTGCCTCATAGCACACTGTATGGCGCATGCCCGTCTTCCATTAGCCCAGGTTAGCTGTATAAGACTAGGACGTTAAACCCCATTTCATTTCATTTCATTTGTCGGTCAATTCGTGAAATGTGATTACTACACCCCTAGAACCATAGCTGTAGTTACAACCATGTTTACTTGTCTTTGTCGGTCTATTCGTGAAATGCGATTATTACACCCCTAGAACCGTAGCTGTGGTTATTACTGGGATATAATTAATCGAGATTTGAGACATCCTTTCAAGGCAAAGTTATCAACAAAGAAGTTCAAGGACAGAGAAGTTGCAAAATAATCGGCATGCATTGTGCAAAAACACTTCTACTTGACTTTGTCGTTCTACTCGTGGAATGTGATTATTCATCCCGAGGAACCATAGCTGCTGTTATTATTAGTAATATAATTAAACGAGATTCGAGTCAACCTAATAAAGTAAATTTGCCTGTGGTGAAAAGATATTCATCAGGTACCAGTGTTAGCCTAAAGTGTTAGGTCAAAGCCTACAGAGGTTACACAGACATTGTTTAGAATATCTGCGTTAAAAAGAAGACGAATATTATAGTAATTATTTCTAATTTCATAATCGCAGTATGTCGAAACCAATTGCATCTAATAATTACATTCTTGATGATGTTTATTACCTTGGCGAAATACGAAAGTTGGTTGTTTATATTATATTTTGCTTGGTTACATCTGTTTTGTATGGAAGCGTATAGGGGTCAATAGTGCGTTAGATACCGCAATATTAAGTTAGTAATATGTCAACATATTGTGAGTTTTCTGATGATTTTATCTCTGAAAAGGCAATTTTTGCCGAGTTAATTGAATAACTCGCTATTTTGCAAATCGTCATTTCGTTTTAGATGCACAGGTCGACATAGCGCATGGCGGTATTTTACGAACATGTCGACATATACTGCGGCAAATTGGAATATGTCGATAAAGTTTCAGAATCGCAATAACTTACTGCAAACGTGCACATTTTAAACGAAAAGTCTCGGGAAAGTTGACATATTTTTAGTCCATATGTTTGGATATTATCTCAATAAGTAGTGACCCAAATACGCTTCCATATGAAATCATCCCAAAGATGACAATATGTTATTACCTTATTAATAGCGCTGTACCTATCACGCTATTGACTCCAATACGCTTCCATACTTCACTGTTCCACAGCACAGTATCTTTTCACCAAGTAGTAACAAAAATTGTGAAATTATCGGAAACACAAATTACACTTCCTTCTTTCACTTCGATTCTGTGATATTTTTTGGGGACAAAAATGTTCAGCCTTTAATCATATAAATTTATACCTTTTAGTTCAGTTTCCAGTACAAATTAAGTTTTCTTATTGCTCTTCCTGTAATGCATGCATCATTTGAAACTCTTCCGTTAAATTATCACATATCAATTAAATGACTAAATTGTTAGTTAACAGTTTATAAAATTACTATATACGATATGACTTATGTGATGCGTTAACGCAATTTAAAAACAAGCTTGTGGCCAATAGAAATGTGCATTTTTGAGACGAAATGAATTTGCGATGTGTTAACCAATTTCGAAACTCGAGTTTGGAATCTTTTAACGGAATTTTGACATAGAGAAATTGGCCGTTTTGATATTCGACCGATGGATTCATTTCTTGTAAAATCAAAATTGTAAATATTATAAAATCATTGTAACTACATTAATAAGAAAATCTCAAAATATCAGTCATATTTTATTTTTATACTGTATGACATATATTTTATTTGAATGTATGTATCTGAATTTAGATCTTAAAAAAAAAAGAAAAAAAACACGTGCGCGCTGTATCACAAAGCCTGTCATTGAGTCAGCTGGCGCAGTTTCGAATCCACGGTTGTACGTGACAAAGAGTAGGGTCGCCTGTCCAGCTTCGTGGTTTTTCTCCTGGTCCTCTAGTTTCCTCCCACTGCTAAAGGTCATTACACGCAAGCGAATTATTGAAATAAAATTCAATAATATGTTAGTCGCGAAATGACCTATGTTGTGTTGAGTGGGCGTTAAAACCCATCTCTCTATCTCTCTCTGATTACCTTACTGCATCAAGACATTTTGCTTGTGGCGAAACATGACACTCTGTAAAATATGGAAGCCAATTGCGACCATTTCATAATCTCGAGGGTGTGCGTGTGTTATTTAGGGGGGTGGGGCGCTCGCCTCGGGAACAAGAAAATATGTTTTACCATGACTTCACGCTTTCTTGCTTTGATCGAGATTATGAAATGGCCGTAATAGACTTCCAGAGTACAAAAACAGGTGTTTTATTTTCATAGAGTTATCTGTGGATTCTTACATAGCTGGTACACAAGAAACTACCAAACTCAGGGGCGTGTAAAGATGTTTTGAAAACGTGGGATTTTGTTGGCACATGCTTACTTTCTCTATGGACAGCTGGTACCCCTTCGGTATTGAGTATAATTAGTATAGTTTCCCCAAAGTTTGGCGAAAAGGAAATAACATTAAGCCATAACAAACGTAAAAAAGCTAAACTAACACTCAGTACAGTCTTCCATTATGTACAATTTAGTCTCGCTGCAGTGCTCATTTTGTATTTATGACCGATTGTCTCCTAAACTGCAGAAGGGCATTAGAATATTCGGCTGAACTGTTAAAATCAAGATTTCGAAAGGGCATATGGTATTTATGACCACTTGTCTCGTAAATTGAAGACGGCTGATTTTTAAATCATCTCTGAATTGAAACCCTAATTGACTTAAGACAGTCAGCAGATGTTAATATAACTGACCAGACTCCAGTTAGGTTGTACTGCGATCATTACTATTTTATATACATTTTCAGCACAATAACAGCCTGCAATATACTGAACTGAGATTAAAACACGCATAAATATTGTTGTCGCATGAAACGATACACGGACGTTAATCGTTAATGTCCTTATAATGTTTACGAGACACAAAAAAATCCAAGAGGAACATAGACTGACATAATTCAATACATGTGACTTAAAAATGTAAGTTCATTGACATTTGTTGTAAGAAAAAATCTTTAAAGTTGTAAGCACGTTTTATTAGATATTAAAACCAGGAAAACCATGTTAATTATGTACAATGACTGTTCCTGTGTCGGATTCTTTGTCATTCACGATCCAAGTATTCCATTAAGAAAGGTAATAAAAGAACTATATATAACTCTTTTATATGGTGGTAAGAGCAGATGTATCTAAATATACATGTATAGGATGGTGCTCGGTGAGTCTGATACTCAATTGTAGTTAAGTTTGTTGATGTAAACGAAGACGTTTTGGCACCGAAAACTCCCCTAAACTATCTAAGATACTCTTATTCCAAACCAAACAAATATAGTATGTTTTAGAGGCTGTCAAAACATCGTTAAGACATTTAGCACTCGAATAAAGAGAGTGTATCTGTCAGTTAAAATATCAGCCACGCTCCATCCAAACCTTGCTACTTAAAGAGATATTATCCCCTTAAAAACAGACACGAATTGAATTGGGGTTTAACGTCCTTCATGTATGCACCGACATGCATACTTGGCGTGCTATTGGAAACATTTTGCCCGGTCATCGGCGCTACGCTCTACATTACCTCGAATTCAAACTGTCAATGATTCGTTACGTGCAGGCCAACATGTACACGGGATCTGGACTTTTGATCCCAACCGACGACTAGACACTACCCTTAGACACTACAATACAGGGAGCAAACCCGAAACCTCATGGTTGGCGATCCAGCGTCTTACTCACTGAGCCACTGTGGCTCCCACCTTAGAAACAGAAATGTAAATCAGTTGATATAGTACAGCCTCAATAACCTTAAAACTGTTATATACATGATATTCAATATATTGTAATAGACTTCATATTTTGAGGATCAATTTGGGATTTTTCCATTCCAATTTTCAGAAATCATTGCAAGGAAAAGCGTCTAGTCTCTAGAAAAGGATGAAAAGGAGTGGCCCATCCGTGTTTTCTGTGTGTAAATGAATATTTGACAATTAGAATTTAATGAAGAGTTGGGGAAACACCGCTGCAGTGGCAAATTTCACTCGTTACACATTACATAATGTCTGTACTTCTTCAATATCTCGGTTGTTGCAGAACATTCTGGGTTCCCCAGGTCATGGAATGCCATGCAAGGAAACACTATTGGTCTTTCGAAATGATGAAATATCGAGGTCCACCCGAACGAAATATGTACAGATCAATGTTTGCGTTCACACTGATAGAGACGAAGTAGGTCTGATGTCATTGAAATATGTCGTGGAAATATTCTGCCAACCATTTCATAGATACCCGCGGCATTTACTTTGAGTAAAGCGTTACACCCAATGTACCTGCCTTCACATCAACCAAACGGATTGGTAGTAAACGTCAGATATCGATCCACATGTTAACGTAGCCTTACTTAATTCAAATCACAACTGTGTAATGGCGGCTTTGTCTTCAATCATGGACGCAGAATAATTCATATGACTATATGAATGGTGACGACATACTAACCTGGACTCCTCTTTAATGCAAGATTCTTAGAAACCGGTTCAGATTTGGAGTCAGACCATTGATGCCTATAATATCTTCTCCTAGGGGATATTGATTGATTACATAATCATGTTAGAGTAATAAATCATGGTGATCTGTTTAATTAAAACGTATCAAGTGGAACGATAAAAAAATTACAATACTATTCAATTTGCATTTACAAGCCACACCCGGCGTCGAAGTATTATCTAGTCTATACCTTGTTTTGATCCCTTAAATTGCAATAAAAAAACCATTTACATATTAGCATATAGTGGGTCAATTTTGAAGAAGTCGTGGGGAATATTGGGTATTCAATGCAAGTCTGGCGTGAAAAAGATAACGTTATTATTGCATTATGTAGACTTACATAATGAAAATAGAATATGTCCACAATTTCAGTCAAATTGCTTCCCCATGAGCCGAGATATTAGGGAACCAACTTCAGGCTTGTCTCGATCGTCATCACTAACATTTGTGCGATAATAAACCAAGTATCTATTTTTACGTTGAACTATCCATCACAAAATTTATCCAAATCCACTAAATATCGCAGGCTTACAGGCGAGTTGATTATGGTCTGGATAAGTTAATTAATGTCTAATTAATAATTTAGATAACATTTTAGGCCTAAAGAAAGACCCGTAATGGGTAGATATAGCTCTTGCATAATGCACGTTTAATAATAATCGTTTTGGTATTGTTTAAGGGTTAGGGTTACTTAAATAGACTTTTAGATTTTTTCAAAGTGCCATGCCTTTTGATGGTTCTGAATCCGTGCACTTTCCTTGCCCGGGATTTCCAACTTTAAAACATCTGCCACATTCAATATATCATTGCTGAGATATCAATTTAAAAGATGAGAGGATTTCACTTCTACTTATGATCACACTTATAATCTTCTGTATCGATTTTATAAGAACTTGAACCAACTATCAGATTAAAAAGAGGATCATCAACTGACATTTCTCCCGGCTTACTTCCATCTCAATACCATGCTCCCAGTTTTTATTGTATGATTATCCCAAGCTCTCAGCGATTCTGTTGATTTTATGAACTTTAAATCCATAATTTGCAAACCTCTAGGTTGATGAAGGATCAGGACTGGTGTTATTAACCCTATGTTTCAAGCGATACGGTAGAACTTCGGGGCCTACTTTGTCTTTGATGACATATTATACGTGTCTTGCTTCTAGCTTTTAGCAATTTGTCTATGTCGAAGCCTAATTCAGATAAACGATGAAGAAAAAGATGAAATAAAGCTTCTGAACTTGCAAATAAGTGAAACAGATACAAAAGTAAATTGAAAACAATTCAGCAAGAAGAAAAGCCGCGGTTGTTTGTCCTTTAGGACCAAAAAAGTTGTCGAATTCGTGGCGAATAAATGGACATGTTTGATATAAATCTAGTTAGATGACTGAAAACAATTTAAGCATACGGATCTCGGGGTCAATGTACCCTTATTAATTTGAAGCAGTCTCTGATGAGACATCGATAGATTCGTGACATGCCGCGGTCAAATCTTCCAAACGATCCTTTTGGGTAAATGTTTTGTTTTGTGTTACTTAGTGTTTTATCTTAAACTGAGCCATTATTGTTTCATAAACTTCAGACATTATTTTATATTTTTGAAATGAGTCTTAACGTCCTACTCTTTTCCCCCGACTAGACTAATTCAGTGTGCTATGGGGTAAATTTTGTCCGGACAGCACTATTACGGACTACTTCTATATTGAATAACCCAATATGAAGAAAAAACGAGCTATACACACGTGTAGCAGCAACACTTGCTGGAATCTGGGTCAATTAACCGTGTTGTTAGAGGGTGTATTCTAGACATGAACACTTCACAACTCTTAATGGCGGTAATGATTAATCCCTTAACGGAGAGTCTATATTAGCTTCTATTGGCGCAATACAGAATTCGTGGATTATTGAATTCACTAAATCAAAAGATCAACAAAGATCGAGGGGAAATTTAACAAGATATTTACTTTACGACTCGTTAAATCCTTAACGGACCGTTTGCCAATTTGAATCCAATAGAGACCAAAACAAAAAATGGTATGGACTCTCGCTTAATTGAGGCCGACTTTCATTTAACTACCACTTCAACGAGTCAGTATATGCGTTGCGGTGATTGAAGGAAGGCAAATCATTACATTGGACAAAAACTTGATGCTTTGGACAAATATTTCAAGTTTTATCGACGTAGAAATTTTGGAAGAAACTTAATGATGTATTTGTGCCCAAAATAAGTTTCTGAAGTTCTTGAATCGCTGTACATGGGGAAGATGTGTGTTTTAAAGAGTTGTTGATAATGGGAAGAATCAGAATGGTTATCGACAACTCCCACGTCGGTATTTTGTGCATTACTAATAAAACATTATTTTTTAATCTTTCAAGCAAACCTCCTTAACAATCATTCAAGGGTCTGAGTCAGTCTCATTAAATTCGAAGGACAACGACCCACAAACTAAAAATGCAGACAAATAGAATTGGACATTGCAAGTCATAAGCGAACTGTACACGGTTAGATCAAAATATTAAGACCAGCTGCAGTCACGAGATGTACACAAATCACATCTGTAATGTTATATAACAAATGACACTTCCTAATCTCCAACTGATCACTTAGCTGGACGCACTATCTTTTAGATTTAGACAAATCGTGTCGGTTCGATTAACATTATGGTGTTAATTAGTTCGCCTATAGAGAGCGAAATCAGGTTTAACGTCCACTCGACAAAAAATATATGGTTTAATGTTATTTCAATAATTCGCGTAGAGGTCATTAGCAGTGGGAAGAAACCCGGCAACCTGGAGAAAACCCACGAGGTGGGACAGGCGACCCTACTCATTGTCACGTACAACCGGGGAATCGAAACTAAGCCAGTTGACTCAAGTTCGCTTATAGAATATGTATACATATTGAATTGCAGCATTATTAGAGATAAACCTAATTTTGTGTCAAAAAAATCGACAGTATAAGCAAACCAAATTCCACTCAATGCATCGAATCGTACAGAACATCACCGGTGACTTCCATCTTCCTTTAAGAAGGGTTATAATAAACGATGAACAGGGTTATTGCGACGCGATACCTGACGACATTTCACGTGGTAAATGTCATGGTAAATGATATAGAAACACAGCTGCGAAAAGAAGAACAATTTACCATGGGGAAAACTGTTCGGTGAATTTTATAGTGACCCACTTTTCCGTATTAATATTAGAATGTGTTGTTTCAAATCAAACTGTGTAAGTTTGGTTTTATTTTTGATTGCACAAAGCCTTAAATATTGTACAAATTGTATTGTAGTAGCGAACAAGACAAGACACCGTTGCAATATTACATCTGGTAGCCTACCGTAGTTTATACTGACCCAAAACAAAGCGATTCGGCCATTTTACGAACGCGTGGGTGGTGTGTGTGTGGTCTGTCATTGAGTCAATTATTACCAAACATAAAGCTTGGCGCAGACGGTCAACTTTTCGTCGCTTGTTGCTGCAATAGGCAACTACCGGCAACTCCGAGCAATTGGCAACTCGAGGTCTCTCGTGTGCGCTGACTGGCAACGAGAAGCAATTTTTCCCCGGATGTATTCGGAATGCCGATATCACGTGATCATTCAAAATGGCGCCGTACATGTTGTTAGCTGTTCCGACGCCGCCATCTTGAAGTATCACATGACAGTAGAGCGCTCGCTGATTTGACAGTTAACCAGTTGCTTGTTGCCTGTTGTCGCCTACCGCCGCAGACGAGCAATTTTGAAGCAACAGATGAACGATTTCTCGGCGACGAGCGATTTTCTGTTGCCGAATATCAAACATGTTTGATAATTGGCAACGAGAAGCAACTCGGAGCAACCTCAGGCAACTTTTGTTGCCCGTTGGCGCAGACGAGCGATTTTTTCTTTCAACGACCAGCGATTTCACTGTTGCCTGAAAGTTGCTCGAAAAAGTTGCCCGTCTGCGCCTGGCTTAAGAGAAATCACCCTTAAACGTTTAACAAAGTTCGAGGTTTCGTTGTGATTTTGCATTTGATATTTGTACAATTTGAATTTTACAAAGCATGTTTATTGTGCATTAACAAGGCACTTTGCCTTCAAATTATCTGTAATATTCATGTATACTAAACTTTGATCGATGGACAATTTCAGAGACCTCCCACGTTCCAATAACATAATATTATTATATATTTACTTGATTTTTAACGAAAAGAAAAGATCAACTTTGATCTGATATCTGATATGTTTTCCCCGGGTAATTTTTGTTTTGTTTTGTAAATGATCACCTGCTTTATAATACCAGAAGATTTAAATGTCAAAAGTTATGTAGAAAACATACGAGGTCTTTTAATGACAAGTTTAAAAACGATTCAAAATGTATATCATCATGTTTCTAATATTGGCCCATCAATAAACTGCGTCTTTATTTTAATATTTTAAACATATATTTACGGCGTGTCTCGTCATTTCGAAAATGGCAGATATCAATCTCTCCATTATGAAATTTGGATTGCAGATTTACCTTTAAAGAAAGTTTGATTGTCTTTCTATATCGAAATCTGCCTAGCATAATGATTGGTTAGTCATATTTCCATTTGAATATATGAAATCTTGTGAACGAACTACAGGAAAGACTCCTTAGTGGTTAACTTGTCTATTAAGGCACCAGGAGGGACACTAACGACAATTTCGGGAGGGAAATCCTCAAATGCGTTTTGCCAGGATATTGTGCAGTTCACACTAAATTAAAACATCAATTAATATTCTAATTCAATGGTACACATTATCAAGTTCTTTTAACGCAGGGTGGAATTGCTCATTGGGGCATACTGGTCGTTCGGATAGGGCGGAAACCGCGGTCCCGTGTACTCAATAGCGTCCATGTAATAGAGACCTAGGCAGTTGGATTGTGATACAAGAGTGAGCAGAATTCCCCCCATAGCACACTGTATCGCGTATGCCCGTCAGAGCTGAACAGCAGGATCTTAAAACCATTATATTTTATAGCACATCGTATGGCGTATCTTCATCAGCTTAGTCGGAGCTGAACAATACGAATAGGACCTCAAACTCATTGCATTTCATTGGGTCATAAGGTGAAACGCCCTTAAGATTAAAAAGGTAACTATCGTTTATCAAGCAGCTTTCGACAATAAATTCCAGCGCATTTTGCGGAACTTTCCTTCCGTCCACATTTTTACTTTTAAAGCTTATGGTCGTAATACAGGATCGAGTGTTATATGTATTGGTTTTAAAATTTTGATTATTTATTGATCGATACTCAGTAAATTTTAATGGTAAATTTCGTGTTAAGTTTATATATATGAAATGTTGCAAACGCAATACAGGATCGACTGCCACTCGTACTTTCACTTTAATTCAAAATCTATATACATGTTTTAGGTTCTGTTTTCTATATATAGTCGCTATTTCAAGGATATTTTTTGTTTTGGAATCCTATAATTGATTTTGAATGTCGATATTTTTGTTTTTCAATACATCTATTTTAGGTGACGACATGTCATTATCAACCCACCACCTTTAGCTATTTCTAGTGCTGGGAATAAATCTCCCCCACTACATCTGAGTAATTATAACACAATAATGTTATGATCGAAGTCTATTAACGTTTAAACCCGCCATATTTGCAGATTGTCTTGGACAACGACGGTCCTTTGGGGCAATAAAACAATGAACGACGTAAGCTGTAAAATGTCAAACTGTTTACGTTGCCATTTTGTGACGCAGCTAAAGTCGATAAGCCAATCTTTGTCTCACTGTGTAGTGTAATTTAATTTAGAATATGGCATATAGAAATAAAGTTTCTGTGAAACTGTTGTGTTTGTCATGTTTTGATTTTTTATGGATGATAATATTCATATTTGTGTTATCATCAGCAGATGTTTGTTTAATATGGAGATATTGATGACCACTTAACAAAAGCTGTAGGTCCTCCCGGGACTATTTATTGGTATATTTTATACAGTTGGTGGAAACAACAACTTTTCAACAAACCTTTTGATCTGAAGGTCATCTGTTGTTGTACTTAGAGTTTAACGACGGCTTCCATCGATGGTTATATCGCAGACAAGTTATTTTATTTTTATTTATAATGCATGCGCAAGGGTTGGAGGGTGAGCATATAACCCAGAGAAAACCGACTAGTATGAGCAGGACTACTCAGGGCCATATACGTTCACGCCAGGAATCAAAAACCACGACCGCAAGTCAAAGGTACGATCTCGAAGCGCGACACTCTCTACTACACCCCACCCCCCGCATGGAGCTCACAAAAAGCTTATCGGCTTTATGGAAGGAGAGGATTTTAAAAACGGTGATACTGGTATGGAAACGGTAATGCACAATCAGAGGTTTATCTGAAAGTCAATAATTATGATTCATCCCTTTCACCTCATGAAATTATTTCTACGTTTGTAAAATTAAGTTTTTACAAAGTATGTCAAGTTTTTGATCTACAGAACAGGGCTTTATGGCTGTGATACAAAGGGGGATAAAAGGAGTATTACAACAACATGAGGATTTTCAATAACAAAAATAGGTTTCTAAAACTAATGTGGTGTATTAATGCCCACCTAACGGAGTTACTGGTTGGATTCAATGCGGTGGGGGGGGGGGACTTAATCTGTAACCAGGCGTACCTTACTGGTTTAAAAATGTGGCTTGAATGTTAGTCCTTTCATTTAGATCCTTTAGGGGTGGTGACAAGGGGAGATCCATTAAACAGCTCGATGTTTTTGAGAACTTCTTCCTTCTTTGAACACCTTACCTTAAACGTACGTCGATCTTTAACTTAACAATTTCTTTTTCCAAATATTGTGCCGCCCGGTAGGTTTATTGATTTGTGCAGGGGATTCACAGTCTTGTCCGAGATACACATCTTGAAAAACAAATAATTCAATAACCATACACAGCACAAGTCATCCTCAGTATGCCCATTGGTATCATTCCGTTCACTCCACAAACCCCTGGGTTAATCCATTCGGGGAACACGTATTTAGATCTGTCCTATTTCTATCGACCATTCAAATACATCGTTAAATACATAAAAACTGACAAAAAATAATTTTTTTCCCATTTGAAAGATGCTCGGGGCATTTTCTTGTGTGCATTTCATTTCTTTTTTATTAAATTTCTTGTCAACTTTCTCATAACTAAGCAAACAAGACCCCATATTTTTGGTGGGGATGAACCTGGCGGGCATACGCCATACAATGTGCTATGAGGTGAAATTGTGCTCGGGCATTTCGACAAATATTATAAATTGATAGTATAGTCTATTTTTCGTAATTGACCTATTTGCACTGTGACCTGTAATTGACCTATTTGCACTGTGACCTATTTCTTTCGACAAAATGAGTACACAATTATGCATTGATTTCTGCTTTTCGTGTCGTGAATATCCTTACGGTGTGCTGACTTAAGGTGTGTTTTGTTGATCTCGGCATATTGTTGTGTGCGTAAACAATGCGACACAGACTCAACTACGATCAGGGTCAGATAGTTTGACTACGTGAATACCCATAGATTACCCAATGGTATAGTGGAGTAGCATGGAATGAGACCACTGGGGATGCCGAAGATGGGCACAGGTCCGAAAATTTGACAGTTGAATAACTCCGGTGTCACGTGATTAGTTTGGTATGTGTCTGACTGTCAATTATTATGGCTAGGAATTCGAAATCAGTACTGACAAAAACACGCTAAAAGTCGATCGAATGACATAGTCACGGGGTCGTGATACTATTAGCAATATTTATCCACTGTAGACCACCCACATGGGATACCGAAGATGGGCACAGGTCCGAAAATTTGACAGTTGAATAACTCCGGCGTCACGTGATTAGTTTGGTATGTGTCTGACTGTCAATTATTATGGCTAGGAATTCGAAATCAATACTGACAAAAATTACGCTAAAAGTCGATTGAATGATATAGTCACGGGGTCGTGATGCAATTAGCAATATTTATCCACTGTAGACCACCCCATTAATATACGCCTACCCTGCAGGGTGTATCCAGTGGTCAGAGTTGGTTACAACCACGATATCCCGATCGAATAAGTTGCTCGCGATTTTCGGCCCGATTACAAAATGTCAGTGGTGCAGGGCGACATGGCGTCTAATAGGAACACACAGTTGCCATACAAGATACAACTATGCAAACTTTGCAAGAGATGGACAGAAACGAGATCATTTGTTAATTAACCTATAGAATTATTTCAAGCTTCGTCAAAACGGATAAAAATTGTGACCTGTGGAGTGACCACAATCAAATTATGGAGGGGTGACGACAACAAGTTGACAGCACGTCAAATCTCTTGACAGTTCGAAATCGCACTACGGGTATAAAATTCCCTCGATTGACTCAAGATGTCATGCTAGCCGTTAAACCCCTATTCCTTTTATTTGTCACAACATACCCGAAGCGCAATACAAATATGTATTTCAATCAGATTGTTTAACGCCCCACAGTGTTTTAATAACAGTACTAAGTAAGCTGTAATATGATCTATACAAATGTTTTTTGTTTAGATGCTATAAATAGGTACAGTATATTTTCTACCGTATGTTTTTGGCAGGTATGTGTAACAATGTACACGTATAACACCCACCAAACCAAAATCATATATTCTACATGACATAATATATATTTATCAACATTTGCCAACATGAATAAAAAGAAAATTCCAAGATAACTTTGTGAAAAAGGCAATTTACGTAACATAATTCCTATAACATATGTGTATATTTTTTACTTATATGTATTATGGTCTGCAGCACAGAATCTACAGCAAGCCCCGCCTACATTTTTTAAAAACGAAACCCTGCAGAATTCTGAACAAATATCACGATTAATTAAACCGCCTGCTAATATATTGGACACTCTCTGGGGCTCATGGATATGGGCTGCTTTCAAAGCTTCAACTGAACTCATCTGCAGTTGTCTCTTCCACAATAGAACATGGATGCTCGCATAAGACTGATATATGTTGTACTATTAACCTTTTGAGTCCGGCGTTGCGTTGTAAAAACTACACAAAAAAAGTAATAATACTAATTAATTATTCATTATCCAGACACTAAATGAACTTTGTTTGAAATGAATGAAATTCTAGCGCCACTTAATTATAATGAATGGAACTTTACCGTGAACTAATCGAAAACCAAAGATCTCCGATATCTGAGTTTCGTTCTTAGGTAGTTTTTTTCATGTCTTATTTATTTGGTTTGGATTTCTTTAAATTGCAAATCCTAAAGGAGTCGTTTTTGATAGCACATAAACATTCGTCGGTAAAGGAAAGAAGAGTAAGGGATTCATTTTTGTTTTCACCTTGTATTATTCCTAAACCAAAAGCAGAAAACAGATGGAATGATATCTAGACATTCATTCACATGCCAATCCCATAATCAGTCTTCTAGACCACCGACTGGCTTAAATATTGAGTGGATTAGACGATTTATAGATATCTTCGATAAACCATTATATGGACTAACAATCCAGACTTAATTTATTACCGTTGCAATGATGCAATCGAGAATATGAACTGGCAATCGGAACAACTTGGGCTGTTTCTTGTCAAAACTTCAGACATTCATAACTTCGGGCTCAGAATAAAGTAAGTTGACTGAAATGTTCAATTTATTCAGTTTTCCTTATCTATAACTGAACTACTATATTAAGAGCGCTCTATATTGAAATCTAACAGGTTTTCTAAATTCTGTTTACTTTTGAGATAGGCGCAATGACTGTGGGTTATTATGCGAACGACCTACTTTTGTTTTAAATGCACTTTATCAACTTTAACCTGATTTAAATATATAGACCAGTATTATAATCATACACATCCATAAAATGTCGATCACCATCTTCACGTGATTACATATTAACCCAGTTTATGGAATCGGATTTGCCAGGTGACCATGACTCTGCAATTCTGTTTGATTAAAAATGTATATATTCCTGTTTCGATAATTAAAGATTAATACTGTATATCTTCTTATTGATTTTTCAGTCTTCGAAATTGATTAATAATGTGATGATTATTACATTTCAAGTATCATCTGTATTACGACGAAAAAAGAAGCACAATTTGAAATTGTTGTATATCGAAATGAAATAAACTTAACGTCCTACTGTTCTTCTCGGATACTACTCTTATATCGAATTCAAACTGTGAAGGGAGCTATTACAAGCACGCTAATATGTACACGGGACCACGGTTTTTCGTACAATCATGCATCACTAACAAAGGGGAACCACTCCAGAAACTCTGAATGAACTTTCTCTAAACCCGACCCCGTGACAAGTTCATTGTCCTTTCTATGTATATGATCCCATGGGATTGATGAGTTCTTAGTCAATTAGGGGCCAAAGATAACGTCTTTGAAACAATAAAAACCAGCTCAAAACTCTTAATTGGTACAAAACAGATTTTATAATTCCCATGCCATGGTAAAAATCAGCTCAAAAACCTAATTCGACCTCTAATTGATTATACAACCACAAGCTTTTACAAATCGTTTTATATATATGGGTTATTTGCGCTTGTCTATTTAAGACTAGTAGGAGATGGTGAATAAGGTCATGTTTACTTGTACCTCTATAGCTCCCACAAGGCCATTAACTTCCTGTTTATCAACAGCCAAATAGTTGGATGTCATCCAGTCTCTTTTCACAGATCAAATCAACAAAGTAAATAAAGAACATGTCCTGAATCCTTCGTGAATAAAAGAAAGTCAGTCTACCTCAGTTTATGACAAAGATAGAGGTTTGATTTATCGTCTGGGTTATAAATGGAATTATAAATATAACTCAGACAGACTAATGAAATATTCACGACATGTTATGCAAACGCTTCTTGTTATTGATTTGGGATTCGTAATACAAATTGAATAATCATACTTCTAGTACATTTGATATGGGTTGCCTTTAAAGACAAGATCGGTTATTAGATATAATGCAAAGTAACATGAAAACATGCTGAGATTTTTTGACTTATCATAAAGATGATCTCGGTCGAAATTAATAGATAAGATATTTGTTATTGCCCCTAAATTAACTCTTTATTTTGAGCTCATTTGATGTATCTTAAAATACGTGAAGGGTGTGACGTAGAATCCCAACGAACGAAAGGGGAGGGGCAAAAATGTTTTGACTTTTTCTTGTGTTCCGCCTAAAAAAATAAAACAAAGCAAAGTGAAGATTCTTGAACGTTACATTTGACCAGATTGTGAAATTGTTTACGTTTGATGTACTTGTGCTATGGATATTTGGAAAAGGAAAAATCCACGTTAAAGAAAAGAAAGAACACCAAACAAACTTAAAAAGGCTTGATATATACAAATATACCCTTAACGTTGCTACATACACCTGGAAAAGTCAAGACACACCCATGAATTTGTGCAATGTGTACTGTTGAAGTGCTTGTGAGCTCGTGGCAATAAGGAGTAATTGAATCCCTAAAAAAGCAACAATTATTCTCAAATCAACTTACATGCCAATTGCTATTTAGTCTGATGTTGTAATGTGATAACTGTCACAGAACCAACGCAATGGCACTGCCTTTGGCAGAAGCAAACAACATTCTATCGAGCTCATTCAGCATTTGAAGGTGGCTCTCCTGGATTAAAAAAAGGCACATTGTACCGATATGAATTATTATCCAAATGGTACAGTAGGCCCCCGTATCTGTATGACGGCTACAAGTCTGCTTCTCATGCCCTCCAGTTCTTGGAAATTCTGTACAGCCACTGACGCTCCAGTAAATGTATTCCGCTTTGCGTGATTGCTCAAGGGAAAGATAACATCCGATTCCACTACAATGCAATGTGGTTTGGTATCATGAACATGTCTATCAATCGCGCGACACACTTTCCCATAACATCAACTACCCCCCCCCCCACACACACAGCATTCCGAGGTGCCATTCTTTTCCTACCCACTCTAATTCGCCCATCCGTGACATGGAACAGTAAAACCTGTTTCCATCTGAGTATTGGATGCTCAGGCACATCCTCAAAATCCAGTCACGGCTTCTGAACACCCTCATGGAGGGAAATTTATACTATTTTCAGGCAGGGTTTCAAAATTGTGACAGACATACGGCAGTTGGACAGACATTGAAGTGGAAACCCGGGAGGTGTTTCTATTAATAAACAATAGAAACAGGGACATGCGCACCCCAGCAGACCTACCAACACCCATCCCACTCCGAATTTCTGAATACGCACCAAAAATAAAAGGAACGTCCTTTAAGTCATAAGTATCCTAAAAAGACATGTATTTTAGACACATTTTCTAAATAGCGCCTTACTTTGTGTAATATTAGATAAAAATTATAGTTTTTTTAATGGGTCAATAACATGACGTTAGCTCATGGACTAGCAGGCCCTGGATTAGGCGAAAATTCACCTGCATTTCCTATGTTTCCCCTTGTTAGTGGCGCAGGGTGGGTGGCGTAGAAAGGAGAAGCTGTTGGTCAGTCGGTCGCACAAAACACCCAAACTAGACGCAGACGCAGCTGCCAGGACAAAATTCCCTCCCAGCAGTTAGTATTATTCGTGTCCGTCTTCGACAGTCTGTTCCTGCCCGAAATACGTTACAACACATTTCATTTCTTTATAAATTTTACTTTTCGTCATCACTATTATACTAATCCATGAGCCGCTGTAAATTATGACATGCTATTAAAAATTGTCCATTTATTTCGTTGTTGGTTACTCAAAGTACTATATATATTTTGAACGTATAATACCACAATTTTGAACCTTTCATCTTTAAAATTAAGCTTTTAATGGAAATGAAAACCGTAAATTAAAAAATATATATATTATATGCGGTTACTTCTAGAATTCGTAATTTGAAAGAACAGTTTAAATTAATCACTTTGAAAAATGTTTCAATTTCATGCCTTCTTTCATCTTTGTGGGTTTAAATCACTAACCGTTTAATTAAGAAAAACTGTAAATTATTTACACATTAACGAAAGGTCAATATCGAGAATAGAAAAACACAATATCCGTAACGTAGGCCCAGAACCAAAGGTGGTCTAATAGAAGATGTGGGTTTATGTATTAAAAGAGACGTGCAAAGATGTTTTTGTACCAGAAATCGAACGGTAATAACCTAACGTTGGTACATAGACATCTCTAATTTAAAGCCAACAGTAATTTGCGATTAGTTGCTGTATCCAAAAGGTCACTGTTATTATATTATGGAATAATTCAAGAGTTGGTGATTAACATGGGTGTTCATTTCAGTGGACAATTCAGTTGCTATATATTTATTATTGTAGCTTTCAAACCCGGGCCATGCTTTGGGTGTATTAATATAGATATTCAGATTTCTTCCTCGTTTATATTGTTTGCAACAAATTTTGTATACGATGGTTGACATTTAAGACTCAACATAATGTGCAGTGTTATTTCAATACTTCGGATGTGCGTATGGGAGAACCCAGAGAAACCCCACCATATTGGCCAACCGACTCTACTCCACAAATGTATTTTGAATTGTATATTCTTCATTCACGCTGTATTTGCTCTCATTTTTTTTTCTTAGGTGATTAAGACAAGTGCGTTCTCTTGGGTAAGTTACATGGGATACTTCTGTGGACCCAACTAAAGTGTGACCGCTGGGTAGTCAACTTTTTCAACTAGTCTTCAATTTTTAGAAACCAATATAATTTTTTATTGTGAGCGATATTAACGAATTGTTCTATTCGGATGCTGATCGGTATTGATCATTTACTCCCACACAATTCTTAGTAGAACAGCAAATTCGTAACCAAGACCTTGCAAATCTATCGTTCCACGCGTGATTCCTATGCTTTCATTAGCTTCAATCTATATATACACCAGTCTTATGTATGTCATATCCCTTCAAAATAATTATTCAAGTTTATCCCCTGTATGCTATTTGATAAAGCAAGAACCCGTGTGTTAGTATCTAGTTTAGCCCAGTCGTGGCATTTTGATTCCAGCCGCCATCTTGTTAGAACTGGGATTAGTTGACATTGATTGGATGTCAGCGGAAGATTGAACCCTGGTCGTCATGATTACACAATTTCACATGACTGGTAAAGCCTGGTGACTTTCTACTAAATCTTCAGTAGACAGACTCATCAAACTACCATAGGGAAACACGACATATATCTCTACTGGTGACATCAGGCGTATGATGGGTATGTCAAAGTAAATGATGAGCCACATGCGAAATTGGTTAACATCAGACATGCAGACCTACATTAGTTCCCAGTGCTAATGTACGCCATGGTTTAGATTCGCCACACCTCCCCACAACTGTCAATAAGATAAAGGAATGAGGTCACGAGTTCAAGGGTTGAGGAGGAAGACTGACAATATCAGATGGTTCGGAAATAGAATAGCAGCTCGATTCGTTTAAATTTCTCAACAACATTAATATATACAGAACAGTGAAATAAATATGTATAATCGAGCTAAACTGGAAATCATGAAATAAAGGTCACATAACAAAACATTTTCGTGTGCTTAAACTTTTTTATGTGGTTGTATACGATAAATTATCATTCACGGGGGCAGACCACTATACGGAGGCAGACCACCATTAAATTTCAGCATCTCGGTACTCACAAGTTGTAGTTCGTCTTCTTATAGCAGTTCTCTCTCTGTCTCCCCTTTTGCATGCCCATTTTTGTTGATTGTTTGGTCTATAATGGACCAAGCGGGGTTGAATGAATATTCTGCAAGGCTTTGGTAAATATTCATGATTTTGAGGCGGAAGGATAACGGTGTTATCAGATTGGCTACGATGATACGTTCCGCAACTAGTGACATGGTTTTAGTATGTTTCTTCAAGTTTGTGTAACTCTCAATTTTGGTGGTCAACCTCATACTAATTTTAGTGCAAAGACATGGTCATTCGTTGGGGAAAAGTTGGAGGTGGGCAAAGAGTCCAGAATTAGCATTGAAGTTAATGAGGAAATCAATGGTGGTCTGCCTCCATATCCTGGTTTCATTCACATATTCAAATTTTCTGCCGTTGATCGTAGGTTGTTTCTACGAACCAATCATAAACAGTTGACATAGTTGTCTTAAGAGTCCTTGTTTACGTTCACCACAATAATCATAGCTGCAATAAAATGCGTTTTTATTACTCTTGTTCGCCCACTTGAATGGTCGACAAAAATAGCACCTGCAGTATCAAGGGAGAGAAATGGGGATAAACGTCCACACAACACAAACTAGGTCATTTCGGGGCTAACATATGGTTTAATTTTATTTCAAAGATTCGTTTTCGCGTAGGAGTCTTTAGCAGTGGGAGGAAACCGGGGAAAACGCACGAGCATGGACAGGCGACCCTACTCCTTGTCACGTACAACCGGGGACTCGAAACCACGCCAGCTGGCTCAATTACAGATTACAGGCTTAATAATGCACGTGCTAACCATTCGGCCACCCAAAAGCCCCCCCCCCCACCTCACCAAGGACGGATAACTGTGCCTCTCCCTCGTGGACAAACCCGGGGTATGGCATCCTCGGTATTACTCCATACTACCTTGAGTTCAACCATGTGGTACTCGAGTTATTTGCCATTGCTCGTTGCTTTATTCTACGAACCAATCAAAACATAGTTTACACAAATGTCTTAACCACATTACGTTCGCTCTGTTATGAGAAGGATTACGAGAAATTTTGATGGGGAGAATGTTTTTATGTCAGTCAAAACAGGCATTGGCAAGTTGTTATGCCACCAAGCGTATCCTGTTATTGGTCGGAACGATACCGGGGTGGACGAGAAATCATTAGCGTTATTTCCTTCTAACAATCATGGATATTTCTCTGATTTTCGTTGATTATTTTAGTAATTTTATCGGCATTTAGATGTTTTTTGTAGAATTGTAGAGCTTAAGCTCTTGTCGCCGATATTCCATTGACTTTCCTTAAATTACAGTCTTGTGTTTTAAAAGAGATTTTACAAAAGTGCTACTGTCGTAATTGATAATTGTTCTTTTTACGCATTCGACATTGCTGGCCTTTTCTGTAATATGCATTGATGTTGGTTTTAATTTTAAAATTTCGTCTTAAACATTTTTGATTTTACAACACAATGAGATGACCTCGCGAGTATATCGAATTGAGACGGATTAGAAAATACAATGGCTGATATAATAAATAGAAATCAAATACTAACTGGAATCAACAACATTTTATTCTAGCAGTTACAGAACTAATATACTAGATATACAAGAAGACGTTCTCGTACAGGCATCGGAAGCTTAGCTGTCTATGCGTTGCAGTTCTCACTATAGTTAGTTAAAAATTAAACAATGTAAGGGGAATTTGCTGAAAAAAATCAAATTGATTCACTCTGAACGGCGATATTAGCTTTTGAATTTAAGGCGTAACCTCGATCATCATAACTAAAGTCGGTACTCTAAAAGACGTCCCTTTTTTAATTAAATCATCTATGAGCGTTGAGCAGCAAAGCGGATTCAGATCCAGTAAATATCGCCGACTAGCGATGACATCGAGAGTTGGTTATGGTCTGGATAAGCATTACAGACCAAAACAAAGACTTGTAAGAGGGGGATTAAGCTCTTGCATAATGTAGGTTTACACATTTAACGTCCCATACATTGTTGTATGATTGTGGACATGTTGATTTAATTAAGTAAGTTCCATATGAAGGCGTAATATTAAAGTATGAAAATGGGTAAAACTAAGAGTTACTTTATAACATAATTGCGACCCCAGAGATAAGTTTGCCCTTTAAAACTATATATAGCCGATTAAATTCTCCCTTTTAATCATTTATTAGTATAATACATGGCATCAATTATTTTTAAACAGATTATGTCGATGGTGTTCAACAAAGATGTAATTATACCCAACGCAAGTTGTATACTTAAGTAATTAATTAAAATTTAATAAAGAGAAAGATGTATAAACCTGCGATAACGAAATAATAGTAAGTTTGATTAGGGATCAGTAGATTATCAAACTTAATTTGTAGATATCAACTACACGTACTGACTTAGGTCAGTTGCCACAATTTAGCTAGGGTTAATTAGGATTCTCAATTATAATTATTTAAATATGTGACTAATTGTGTCTCCAGCTCACAGTTATAAACCACAACTGCTTAATATAATGTAACATACATTTCTATCACGTATTTGGTAAATTGTATAATGGAAGTTTAGAAACATTTATATTTTAAGAAATTGGAAACCGGCGTATTGGAAATTTCATGTAATCTCAACTGATTAAGTTAGTAGAAAACAGCCTTTGTTTAAGACAGCCAAACCAGGTTCGTCTCTACTCCCACGCAGTGTGTTATACACGAAGAATTTCTTGTGCTTTTATGACAAAGATTGATGATTAACCGATCGAAATTGAATTTTAATGTCTGTACAATCATAATGTTGACAGGCCATTACAGAGATTGTCCAGACCTTTCGCTTTGTCTTAATTTTAACTGGTTTAATCGACATCTTCTAAACCCATTTTTTTAATGGGCGCGTTCCATAAAGTACAGATTTTGCGACTCTGGGTCTGCATCTGGGGATTTTGAATACATATTCCCAATTATCAGGGGATCTGAATAGTCGTTCGGAGATTTGAATGTCTTCAATTATTCATGGAACTCTATTGGAATGTCTTGAGTTTGAACTGGGAAGCCGAATGCACCCTGATATAGTCCTGTCCCCTTCTTCAACAGAAGGCTTGATCTAGCTTTAACACCGCACATCTTATCGAGTCCTTGGCATAATATCCCGCATATTGAGACACTAATTTCGGTTGGGTACTGACTTAACGTGAGAGCCTGTCAGATTCATAGATCATCGTGAATACCAAGTCTCGCGCTTTCCAGCTAAAATGTCCTTCTACGATAATCGAGTTGCAAAATTCAAGGTTCGTCCAATGTCAAAGTGCCGTGGAGGTCACCAGGTCTGATTTGGGCGTGTTTGTGTCACCCCCTCTGTTTTGACACTACTGTTTACAAATTGGCGTGCGCGTTATCATCATAGCAGTTTAACTTCGACAAATAGTAGACGGACAGGTGATGTGCTGTCAGGCGTATTCCCTAATGTATAGATTGCAATTTTCCATTCTCGGCCAGCTAACGGGGATTTCCCAGAGTTTTGGATAGTCAATCGGATTTTTGAAATTATTGAGAGGATTATGTGCTCCGGGTTCGAATTAGATAATTTTGTTCAAGCACCGTCATGTCAGCGATGTTACACAGTAATTCGTATTGGAACTTAAAACCATGATCCACTAGTGTGCAAAGTGGCATACATGTAAACCTATTAAGTTTGGCGGACACATCACTGTCTTGGTAGCATAGCCTTAAGTGTATGCTTTCAGCGTATGCACTTAGCCCTGTTGATACAGAACACAAGAACATTGAGTCTCATTTAATTTCATGAATGTAATTTTACTGATGTTTACTACGCGGCCCTTTTAAACAAATCGCTGATGGCCACTGTAACTGATAAAACTGTACATAATGTATGCTATTCACAAGACTCTTTGATGTCAAAATGCATGTACACATCTTTACCAAAGAAAAGCATAAAGTTGCAAAAATATTTCACCTTTTGAAAGAGACTAAGAGAACTGACAGTAATTACTATTTTCGGACAACATGCTACCAGAAACGATGATACAGTGATCTCGCGTTTTCAAATATATTTTTGAAAATTTCGAATATATAATAAATAACGTCGAATAAGACGAAAACATCGATGGAGACTAAAATTCGTAAAGTACAAGGTGGTTTTATATTAAACATGTTCAGTCAGATTAATAACCCATTCTACAGAAAGACATTTGCTTTATAAAAGCCAAATTATAGTGTTACCCCGTGGATTCGAACATATTTTTATACGCCCACATTTTATATGGACGTACATTGTCGTCGCCCATGTCCGTGGACACTATAGGTCACAATTTTTATCCGATTTTGACGAAACTTGAAATAAGGTTTTTCTCCCACAGATTTCTGTTCCTGACGATATTGGCATAATGTATGGGATCGTAACTTCATTGATTATGGCTCCTGATTGTACAACAAATCACGTTTTAAGCTTGTTCAAAATTTCGTTTTACTTTTCCTTACTACACTAGGATCTGGAAGAGTTGTTATCTTACCGGCATTTTGTTTGGCTGAAGTGAGGGATTAGTCAATGAAATGGTCTGCTACGGCGAATTCTTGGTGTGCCATGCACGGAACTTTGGGTATACACTAGAAACGTCAACGCTGATTGATTAATCAATATGTGAACCTGACACGATCTTCCAGTAAAACTGGCCAGGTTTTCATGTAATGTAGGTCATGGAAAATATATAAAATAACCGAAACGAAATATAGATCTGTATTTGCCAGATCTTCATGCAAATGTAGGCCATAGAAAGTATAAAAAACGAAACGAAATATAGATCTGTATTTTAACCACAATTTGTGTTCGATTTTGATGAAACATAAAACATGTCTTTATATCCAAAAGATTTCGGCCCTCTCGATATTTGCGCATTTCAGACAATAACATTTTGGATTATGGCTTCTAATTGTACGAAAATTCGCTTTTTATACGCCCACATTCATAATGTGGACGTATTATGCCGTCACCCCTGTCTGTGTGTGTGTATGTATGTATGTTTGTGTGTGTGTCTGTGGTTCACCTACAGGGCGCAATTCTTCATTGATTTTCTTCAAACTTTGTATACTTATTCCTTATACACTAAGGAAGATCCCTATTGTTCTTGGTGCATGCCCGACCCCCAGGGGCAGAGCCACGCCCATTTGTAGTATTTGTTTGTTTGTCGTCTACAGGCCACATTTCTTACCTTATAATCTTGAAACTTTGCAAACATATTCTATGTACCCCAACGAACACCCCTATTGATTGGGGTGCATGCCCAACCATCAGGGGCAGAGCCACGCCCATTTTCTTTTTGTGTCTGTGGTTCACCTACAGGATGCAATTCTTCACGGATTTTCTTCAAACTTTGTATACTTATTCCTTATACCCTAAGGAAGATCCCTATTGTTCTTGGTGCATGCCCGACCCCCAGGGGCAGAGCCACGCCCATTTGTAGTATTTGTTTGTTTGTCGTCTACAGGCCACATTTCTTACCTTATAATCTTGAAACTTTGCATACATATTCTATGTACCCCAACGAACACCCCTATTGATTGGGGTGCATGCCCAACCATCAGGGGCAGAGCCACGACCATTTTCTTTTTGTGTGTTTTTGTGTCGCCCACAGGGCGCAATTTTTACTGGATTTTCTTAAAACTCTGTATACTTACTTTTTATACCCTAAGGATGATCCCTATCATTTGGGGTGCATGCCCAACCCCCAGGGGCAGAGCCACGCCCATTTTCTTTTTTTTGTGTGGCCTACAGGGTGCAATTCTTACTGGATTTTCTTAAAACTGTGTATACTTACTTTTTACACCCTAAGGATGATCTGTATTGTGTTTTGGTGCATGCCCGACCCCAAGGGGTAGAACCACTCCCATTCCTTGTATACAAGCCACATTTCTTAACGTATCGTCTTGAAACTTTGAATGCTTATTCTTTGTACCCTAAGGAACATCCCTATCATTTGGGGTGCATGCCCAACCCCCAGGGACAGAGCCACGCCCATTTTCATTTTGTGTGTCGCCTACAGGCCACAATTCCTTATCGATCGTCTTGAAACTTAAAATACGTATTCCTTACACCCTAAGGATGATCCCTTTTTGTTTTGGGTGCATGCCCGACCCCCTAGGACAGCAACGCCCATTTCTTGTATTTGTTTGTCTGTCGACTACGGGCTGCATTTCTGAACGTATCATCTTAAAACTTTGCATACTTATTCTTGGTACCTTAAGGAAGATCCCTATTGTTTTTGGTGCATGCCCGACCCCCAGGGACAGTGCCACGCCCATTTTCGTTTTGAGTGTCTGTGTGTCACCTACAGGCCACAATTCTTAATCGATCATCTTGAAATATTTTTATACTTATTCCTTATACCCTAAGGCTGACCACTATATTTTTGGTGCATGCCGGCCCCCTGGGACAGAGCCACGCCCAATGTTTTTGTGTCTTGTGTTCGCCTTCAGGGTGCAATTCTTAAGAGATCCTTTTAAAAGTTTGAACACCTATTCCTTATACCCTAAGGATGACCCCTGTTTTTGGTTGATGCCCATTTTTACTTTGTGGCTGTGTGTGTTGCCTACAGGCCCCGATTCTTAATGGATCGTCTTTAAACTTGGGATATGTATTCCTTATAGCCTAAGGACGACAACTGCATGTCCCCACTCCCAGAGGCAAGCCACGCCCAATTTTCGGGTTTGTCGTTTACAGGCCGCAATTCTGAATGCATCAGCTTGGTACTTGGCATGTGTATACCTTATAGCCGGAGGGCGTCCACTATTGATTTTGGTGAATGTCCCGACCCCCGAGGCAGAGCCACGCCAACTTTGTGCCTTTAGCGTCTGAAAGCCACAATTCTGAATAGATTATCTTGGTATACTTATTCCTTATACTCTAAGGCCGGCAACTATTGATGTTGAGGCACGACCCTCAACGCTAAACAAACTAAATGCCTAGCCTTCTTGACAAAGTACCATATCAATCAAAGCAGGAATGTGGACGTATATTGTAGCGTTAGCGTTATGTTTTTAGTTTGTCCTCTATCCATCTCTTGAAAAATGTGGGCTGGTTACATACATGTAGCATGGACTAAGACAAAACATCAATGGAGACTTAAGCTCGAAGTCCTATCACTTAAAGATGATTTTATTTTTCTGAACAAAATTCGTGTTTCCTAACAAGCACATTCTACCGAAAGACATTTACAATATAGAGACAATGCAGTTTAATTCATAAACACAAAAGCAATGCATCAGTTGGAATTCTGACCGACACTGATCCCAAGATAAATGAAAGTTGCAAAATCAAAGTGATGGAATAGAAGTAAACCAAAGAATCAAAGTCAAAAGGATTTGTCGAAGGTTACTGAACGTGTTAATTTTATTATTGTCATGCCATAAACTAATCACCCCATTGATAAAGCTTGGTGAACAATCGATGGTGGTTCTTACATTAACATGATCGGAATAAATTGTACCCCAACAAGACAAAACACGACTTTAAAATATTCTAGAAATTGTATTTTTCAGCTACAAGATTTGAAGTATTGTGCTTGAGACTAGGAAGGATTTCTCGTGGTATTAAATCATGAATATTTGATGATTGAGTAAATATGATTATAACTATGGAGTACTTTACAACGTCGTTTTTATGGTAATCTGAGAAATACCAGGATATGCCGTAGAAAGGTCAACCTATATCTAGTAGAGTATTACGTAACAGACTTGTTTATGTTGCAAACTCAACAACGAAGACACTGATATAATATACACAGGTACAAACTAGTCTAGTCTTCCATGTAAGCATAACATTTAAAGGACAATATTGGTGTCAGCCAACATTACATATATGTTATATAAATGGGTGAACATATAATCCACATGTAATAGTAACATAAAGTTCATTGCTACGGTATATGCATAAAAAAACGATTTGAACATACGGGAAGTGACGCTAGCAAAAAGAAAACACGAGTTATCCTTATATGTAACTGACTAAAGTTGAGAACGATAACAGATACCCGGCAATTTTCAGCTCACAGATAATTTCTTGGAAGACGAAAAGTTGTTGTATTAGACTATCAATTCATTAGAAAAAATATTGACTGTCGCGGGACAAGAGAACGCGAAAAATAGAAAAAGTCCGTTCATTATCATGTTTTATTACTTCTCTGCTTTCAAGTTTTAAGCGATAATTACCATTTATTCCGGTAGCCCTATAGATAAACTAAATTCATATTGTTTGGTTGTGGATCACAAATAGCGATTTCGTATGCACTTTTGAAATGGAAATTTGGCGATTTTAGTTATACTGCATGATTATTAATTCCCATTCGACGCATTATAAGTTCGTGCAATGAAAGTTCACTGAAAAGTTGTCTCTGTGGACATATATGAACAAACTACCTTGGTACTGTAACTCCTAACGTGGGAAGTGGCTTGAGGTTTTTTTTAAAAAGAGTACGCCTATCCTACCTCGTACACAGACCACTATTTATAGCCAAACGTTTATTTCAGAAGCCGGTATACTAAACCTTATCTGAAATACTACACCCAAAAAAATAAATTACAAACGGGGCTTAAAATGTGCAAATCAGGGCTGAAATTCGATCCGGATAGGTTACAAGTTTGCAATTATGTTTGTTGTTGGTGGCAAAGGAATAAAGATCGCGTTCATATAGTCGAACGTAGCCTTTAGAATTATAAGTCACGAGACTTTGTAATAAATATACGGTTATTAATATGCTTGTCTAGAGTTTTGAACTGTAACAATCAGTGAGCTAAACTGTTTTCCCATGGACTATAATTGGCACGCAAGCGTGTTACGAAGGATCTCGGTTTTCGTGTTCCACTTGAACCACTAGATACTGTTTCCTTCCAGGCCCTCCGCTCGAAATTCCCAGGGAGGAGGAAAAACTCGGGCCGGGAGAATTGATGGAATTAAATGAAATATGCTTTAATACCCTACTATACAGCTCAATCCGGGATCATAAAGACGGACATATATGCCATGTTGTGTTCTATGGAGGACATTTTGCCTGGTGTGGGTGGCCGAATGTTTAGCGCGTGCACATCCAATCATAAGGTCTGTCATTGATTTAACTGGCGTTTCGATTCCTTAATTGTTATGTTACAAGGAATGGGGATGCCTACCCAACCTCGTCGGTTTTCTCTGTGTCCTCCGGATCCTCCTACGCGCAAGTGAATTATTGAACTAGAATTGAACCATACGTTAGTCCCGAAAGGGACTAGTTTGTGTTGGGAGGATGTTAAACTCTCTCTCTCTCTCTCTCTCTTTAAGTTTGCAAGTCAGGAATCACGGTGGCTAAGTGGGCAATGCGCTGGCTCGCTAGTCTGGAGGTTGGGTGTTCGATCCATGCATTGGCCGATAAAGTTCATCTCGATTTTCCTGCGTGGTTTCCCCTTGTCAGTGGTGCAGAAGGAGGGCCTGACAAGGCCAGCTGCCTAGTCGTTTGGATGGGACGAAAAACCGAGGTTCCGTGTACACGTTGGCGTGCACGTAAAAGATCCCTTGGCAGTTGAAATTCGATATAAGAGTAGACCGTAGCGCCGCTGCCCGGGCAAAATTTCCCTCATAGCACACTGTATGGCGTATGCCCGTCTTCCATTAGCCCAGGTCAGGTGCAGAAGAGTAGGACGTTAAACTCCATTTCATTTCATTTCATATTTAGTTTAGAAAGTTTGGTTTGATTTTACAGATTTAAGATGTACCTGGCAAGGAATAACGTTTAATTGTTCGGGTAGAACGAAAACCTAGGTAAAGTGTACTCATTGGTGTGCACGTAAAAGAACCCTTGGCAGTAGGAAATCGGTGTAGGAGTAAGTGTAGCTGTCAGGGCTAATATTCCCCCATAGCACGCTGCATGGCGTGTGTCATGATTCAGCGGCCCAGTCGGTGCAAAATAGTGGGACATTAAACCCCGTTTCACTTCATTTCAGATAATTAATTTTGTTGATACAACCAATTTTTTATTTCCATGGAACACAAAAATGATAATTTCCAGAAATTCATACATAGCAGAAGGCACCACTACTATAATAGGTTGATGTGTGTACACAGTTTCGGAAAGATATCTCACAGTTTATGAGATATTCTCCGGAAACAAATTTATACACCAAAAAAATCATTCCATGGAAACACAAAAATATAAATCTCAGAAATTTCTAAATATCAAAAGGCACAACTACTGTAATAGGTTGATGTGTGTACAAAGTTCCAGAAATATATCTCGAACGGTTTATGAGATATGCTCCGGAAACGAAATCGGGACGGACGGACGGACCTCATTATAATATCCCTCCCTAACTTCGTTCGCCGCGGGGTAAAAGCCCAACAGATTCCGTGCATATCGCAATACGGTAAAAAGTTATTTCTGATTTTTAAAGATTATTAACGGCAATTTTTGAGTTAAACCTTAAATTGCTGGAGCAGAACCCAATTAGAAATTACAATGTGTGCAATTATCATGCCACGGGAGGTAACTCCTTTCTATTTCGTGGCAGATCACCACTCATTATAACATACTAAAATGCGTGTCTCCACATTTCACCATGCCTTGTTTCAAAGATTGTGCACTCGTTTGTTAATGGAGTTTATAATCTACTTTAACATGGGATCAGATCACAGACACCCGATTATTTAGAAACCCATGTCGTGTTTGAGGGGCAAACAATGCAGCGTATGACAGGATTGGAAGGTCGAAAGGGCTAATTCACAGCACCCACAATACACCCCCACCCCCGTGGTAGGGAAGAGAAATAATGAGATGAGAATTCCAGATATTAAAAGAACAAAATTGTGTAACGTAAGAGGCAGCACAGCAAAATTAAGTAGATCGCCCGAACTCATTACTGGACTAATTTCTTAATTTTCAATTTGGCTCAAATGAAAGACCAGATCTCCATAACAATTTTGGGAATAATTTGTAAATTATGATTTAATGGCGCATGAAAGAGCAAAATAGTAAATTAAAATGAACTACTTTTTAAGATATGGGAACTACTTCGTCTACCTCTAGTTCTGTTTCAGCCATTCTTTCTTTTTTCACGTTTCGTCCCCTTTTGATGTCATGGTCGGAAAACGTACAATTTAAGGTTTTACTCAAAGGGTTTAGCGGCCAATTTTTCTGTACCGACTGATGAAGACCGATGTTCAGCGTGCTATTAGGGAGTTTGCCCCAACAGCGGCGCTTCGGTCTACTATTAATTCGAATTTCAACTATCAGGGTTTTTTTAATACCGGCATGCCAATGTGTACACAGCACCTCTGTTTTTGACTCATCCTAACGACTATACAGCGTCTTTGTTAGGCCCTCCATCATGCACCACTGACTGACATGGTGTAAATCACATTTACAATATGTATTTAATTAAACGATTATGTTCTTGTTGACATATTATTAGTAACTCTAACTTGGAACCATTTCCAGGTTGTCCTTAAAAGGTTTGAAATGTCCGGAAAAATAATAACACCAGAAATAACACCGAAAATAAAGATTGAAAATTTCCCAAGATCTATTTCGGATTTGTGGGTATTTTCCGCAGAAATTTTCCTTCGTTTTGATTTGGAAAGATTCTGTTTTTTAACTACAAGTTCCCTCGGTATTTTACGAGCACTTTCAATAGTTAAAAGATTTTTCTTTTTGGTACAAGGACAACCACACTGACGCAACCATGGTTTATGTGCAGGTTTGTCTGTCGAAGGGGTTTCGGTGATTATTGTTTCTGTTGATTTTTTTACTCTGTGTGTGGTTTTCGCTGCCAAGGTTGTTTCTGGAAATATTTGATTTTCAGTAGTTATTTCCACAATGGTGTGTGTTTTGTTTTGGTGCGTGCTCATTAATGATGTTAATTCAACTCCCATTTCATTTTCAGTTGTATGTTTTGGAGAATGCAGATTTTCTGTCGCTGCGTCGCCTTCAGCAGATGTTTCTGTATGTGTTGTCATGAATGTGTCGTCTGTAACAGTCATAGAATCTGTCGTAGTTATTTCCTCTGTGGCAGTAGATTCATCTGCAAAGGCTGTTTTCTGCGTTGCACCGGTTTCGTCTATTACAGTTGTTTCGTCTGTCTGGTTTATGGTTGTCACATGTGTTTCGTCTGTTGCAGTTATTTGACCGCCCACGGTAGATTGGTATATAACAGTTGTGTCGTCTGTCTGAATATTGTAGTTTGCGAAAGCAGCTTTATCACTCGTGGTCGATTTATCAATCCCGGCTGTCAAGGTTGTTTCGTCTATTAGAGTAGTTTCCTCGGTAACATGCCTTTCGTCTGTTAAGGTTGTTTCGTCTATTACAGATGTTACGTATGAAAAGGGCATTGTCTCTGTCACGGTTGTCTGTAGCCCATGGGTTGTTATTTCAGACTGTGTTGTTTTGAGTAGCTGTGCAGTTGTTGTGTAGGACGTGGTAAACTCGGCATTCAAGTTCAGTTTGGACGTTGTTGTGTCATCTGCTATTGTAGTATCCATTGCTGGGAAAATAGACCATTTATATCATTAATATTAATTGTCTCGTAAATTCCTTCTAATTAAAAAAAACTAATTAAATGGAAATATATAATCCACAATTCTATTACATACAATTACTTTTTATCAATAAGCTTGTTAAAAACTAATAAAACCCAGTTAAACGTCAGCCAGTAATAAGCAGTAATTGTCTACCATAGTAAAGGTATTCAAACAAATTAATTAAATGAAGAGGATTGGTCAACTCCAGAAATAGAAAATATGGATAAAGCCTAAGAAGGTATATACCACTAAAACAAGTTGGAGATAAAACATTTCATTGTTGCTGCACCTCTAATTTAGAATCAGACACCATTGTCAACTTAAAAACTCATTTATTTAAACTCTCTTATTCAGATTGGGATCTGGCTGTTTCTATTCACGAGAGACTCAATCTGATTAACATACATGCAGATCTGACCAGTTATAGTGGGAGTTCACGTCAGGGGTGAAACATGTGGTTTTTGACCCTATGACGTCAGGCATTGATTAATCAACCAGCGTTGACGTTTCTAGTGGTTTACCCACAGTCCGTGCATCAAAAGAACTAACCATGTTGTGTATCGGATAAATAGTTAGAAATTAAAAACATTAGTGTCCAATTTCCATTTTCCCTTGTGAATAATTATTGAAAACTAATCCGGATCAATTTCAACAAGAACGATATTTTTGTGTTTAATCTACATTATCTAAATAAATAGCTATTGTCTACCAGCTGTAAGGCCATTATAAATCTTTTCAATGCAGTAAAATATACATAGGCCTTCTACGAACATACCCTTTTTTTTATCAAAACTGGAGGAATCAGCGGTGGCTCAGTGAGAAAGACGTTGCATCACTAACCTGGTGGTCCCGTGATCGGACCCATGCGTTGGCCGAGCAAGTTTATTTGGATTTCCCGGTGTTGTTGCCCATGTCATTGCCATTGGTGCTGACTAGATGACAACGTTAGGGACACTTGATAGTTGGACTTCGATATAAGAAAAGGCCGTAATGCCGCCGCCCTGCAAAAATTTCGCTCATGGCGTATGCTTGTTTGCATTATCCCGAGTGGAACAGTAAAGTGAGACATTCAAACCCATATCATTTCATTCCATGCATACCGAACGCTACAAGTTTTCCTTTGGATAATATGCAGTCAATATTTACTCGAGTCATAGGAACTATGTTGGACGTATCTATTAAGTCTCTTTCCTTACCGGAGTATAATTCTTTTCTATTAATGAATAGGTCGCCATTAAAAAATCACCAGATAAAAACAATTGTTTTGCACATGTTCAGATCCTCTAATAAAGTTATTATTAACACCTTCATCCCTAAAAATATTATGTGGTCGAATGAATTGGAGAATGTAGGGCTAAAGCCATAAATCTCGCGATTTCTCTTTTTTTATGTTTTTGAATATGCTCTGTTAGTTAATATTGATGCATGACTTCCAATACCCCTTCATGTTATGTCGTAACAAAGAATTGAAGTGAAATCCACATTCAGTATTATTTTTGCATCAGTTACCAATTATGGAATAACTACTATTACATTGTTACCGTGCGCGTGTTTACCTACTACGGTTTTATTAAGGCGGCTTATTTAATTCAATCTCCTATTGGTCTATTGGACGAATTAATGGTGATTTAATCTGTGCAATCAGTAATCACACTCACATGCAGGATAGTGTAAAACATGTTCATACTAGTTGGACAGTTTGGCTAAGATTGAAAAAATATAAAAGTTTGACAGGCCAGAGTAATAAAACAATTACATTTTCTGGTAACAAGAATAAAGACAAAAGAATATGTAAACGAATTTAGCGGAGGGTAGGTAGCTGCATACCCCCAAGATTTATCGTCTTTAAATCTGAGGAGCAATTATTATGAACAAAGACAAACTCGAAAATCTATAAAATGATGCCAAAAGTGTAAGTTTATTATTATCCCGTTTGAATCCCCCTGAATTAGAAAGTTTAACATCATCTCCTTTAACGTCCCGTGCATTATAAAGTTATGAATTATCCATATTCCTGAAGCAATGGCCCGAGAAATCCCTCTGACCATTGCTAGAGGGAGAGGGGTTTAATGTAGGCTACGCCTGTACCCCAATCCCTATTCAGATACAAATCTGAATAAAAACACTGCTTATTTAAAAAAGACTTAGCTACCTTAAGATAGTCCAATTCCGTTTATAATACATCTTAGACTATCCCAGTAGATACTGTTGAATAACAAATGAGGACATTATCTCATATAATACTGACCTTGATATTGGGTTAATTTCATTCCACCAGGATAACCGCTTCCAACCTTCTTACCAAACGAATATTGTAGAAGAAGAAACGGTGATGATGAAGAATAGTTGACTATTCCATTTACCAGTAAAGTTTTAATAGCATAACCACACTTCTCTTCATAACCCGATATAATAGGTGTAATAGATCCTATGGTGGATATTTCGGATATAACTGTTATATATTGTTTCGTGTGAATCTGAGAGTTGAATACATCAGTATCCAGAATATATTCAGTTGTATATTTGTTTGTAGGCGGTATTACCATCATAAACGGGTCACCATAACGGTCCACACTACGATCACGGGATGCAGTAGGTTTTCCTGTCATGTACAGAACAACCAGGACACCCTTGTTGCTCGTAATGCACACTTTTTCATCTTTAGCAAGATTTTTCGAAATGTAATTTTGTGAATGTAGTATTTCTGTGCTTCCTTTGATCGTCACAACGGTGTTGTCAAAGGCAGCTACAACCCTCACCAATCCAGCATATGAATGACAGCAAGGTGATGGCACTACAAACTCTACGCCAAATTCAGAAATAGGTGGCAGCATTTCACTGAGATGATCCCGCAGAGACGTTGACGGTACTCTGGCACACGTATTTCCGCTAAGAACTGCGACCTGTTTGTTTGCTATGACTTTTGATCCACTGGTGTCGCTATCGCAAAGGATGTTAACCACATCGTGTTGGTCCATATGAAAAGTGAAAGTGTGTCCATCAGTGATGACTATGGATGGTATGGTATAATCATTCCCTTGACCACACGTGTTGTTGCCCTTAAATTGAATAGTGACGTGTGTGTCATCTTCTATCGCTATTACTGCTATCTGGGCTGTGGAAATACAAAATATAGATCTGTGCTAACAAGACGATCTCATTGTACGGCCATTAAGTACAAACCTTCGTTGTTTTTCCATTACAGAATCCCGACACATTTAGTTGAGTACATTCTCCTGTATAGAGTTTGTACATAATACTCAAAGCAAGAATAGCTCATAAAGATTGATCCAATCGATAAGCATCATTTTGTCAGAAAGTTATCATACCTAATACCCCCATTTCACTGAGCTGCGGAAAGCTGCGGTACTCACGGACTTCCGCGGAATGGCTTTTATGGAAGAGCTTCGGCATTTCTACGCGGATGAGTGGGGAAAAAATCCACGGAAAATGTCCATTTCACACGCTCTCGGAATACCTTCGGAACTGTCACCGTATTTTCGGAACACATACGGGTAAACTACGGTACATATCACGGAGAAGCGGCGGACAAACTGCGGAACACTTAGGAATGCGCCCGGGTCGTCACGGAAGATATCCGGACAACTTGCGGGCTACACTCGGCAATGGCGGAAAATACGCGGGATAACTGCGGTAACTGGCGGTACTAATCCGTTTGGCAAGGTAGAACTTCGGAATGACTGCGGAACAAGTGCGGACCATCTTCGGCAACCGCGTTTCGTCTCGGATCAATCGCGACGTACCTGCGGAAAATCGGTAAAGAAATTAAAGGATGACACCGGATTCCGCCGATAAAATCATTGTTTTGAAGACAGAAAGCACGGACTTATATCCCCATTTCACTAGACCGCGGAAGACTTGCGGAAGCAAATATGCAATTATACCGCAAAGTACCGTATGTCTTTCCTGTTGTACCGTATTGTTCCGATAAGAAGCGCAGTGAATCCGTATTCATTCCACATCATCCGCAGCCTTCCCCGCGACCAAAATTTTCCGCAAACGTTCTTTTGAACATGTTCAAAAGAACGTACGTTTGCGGAAAAATTTGGCCGCGCGGTTCCGCAGTTAAACCGGGAGCAGTTGCCGCAAGTTGTCCGCATGTATACCGTAGGCATTCCGTTTCAAACTGGTGGATTCATGAGCAGTTCGATGTCGTCGTTAGGGTCCTCCATGGTACAATGTATTTTCTCTTCAAAACAGCAATTTTATAGGTTAAATCACGTGCAAATCATGTGGTCTTTACCAATTTTTCCGCAGGTACGCCGTGATTTATCCGAGACCAAATGCTGTTGCCGAAGATCGTTCGCAATTGTTGCGCATTTATTCCGCGTAGAAAGCAAGTGCTCAACGATTATTCCGCAGTTCTACGGTGCCAAACGGATTAGTATCGCTAGATACCATAGTTATACCGCTACTGCCGAGTGTGACCCGCAAATTATCCTTATGTTTTCCGTGCCCATTCTCATGTGTTCCGCAATTTTTTCTTGATTTTTTCCCGCAGCTCTGCCGTCGAGGTAGAAATATATATAAATGGAGGTCGGCTTTCCATGGATTCTATACCCTGAATTTTTTTTTGGCGGGATGTCCGCAATCAAACCACGATTGATTCGCCGCTTCTGCAAGTAGTCCTCGCGTACCGCATGCAGTACGCAAATGACCCGTATATTAACCGCGCCTAATCCATAAGTAATCTGTCGTCAGGCCGGCTATCCCTCGTTCTTGTGCGTCTCATTCGCATCTTTTCCGTAAACATTCCGTGATATACCGCGCTTTCCTTTCACTGCAGGCGAAGATCTTCCGTATTCTTCCTTACATGAACGAAGGTCATCCGTAACCATTTAACACCCGCGGAAAGTGATGGAATGCGGACCACTTGCGGCAACTACGTTTGTATACGGAATAACAGCGGAAGACTCTCGGATCGATCCCGGTTTAATTGTGGAAGAGCACGGAAAATTTTTCCGCAAACGATATTTAAAGGAACATTCGCGGAACAATTTGGGCTCGCAAAAGTCTGTGGACGACGATGAAGGACTACGGATTCACTGCGCTTGCTGGCGGAGCCATGCGGTGTGAGAGGAAAGACTTGCGGACTTTGCGGTACACTTGCGAATTTCCTTCCGCAAGTCTTCCGTGGCCCAGTGAAATGGGGGTATTATATTCTGGCTTATATTAATTCTATGCACATACTTTCAGCATTGTTTTCCCTATGCAAATTCTTGCTCGTGAATGATGCGTGTTAATAAAATCTATGTTAGTTCAGACCTGGATGAATGGTTGGAGGGTCAAACTTGTTAGGATCATTAGGGTGAACAGTATCATCCACATCATCGCAACCTTGTAGAGTATCCCATTTGAATAATTATTTAACGTTGAAAATCAGGTTCTAAAAATTATTTTACTAAAACATAAAAAGTAATAGCCTTTATAACAAGCCGAGTGAATGACGGCATACCCCTTTCATTATTTAATTTGTGGACTTTGTTTGCCAAAGTGATAACGTTTGCAAAAGTTCAAATAAATCATGTATACTTACAATTCAGGTCATAATTTACAGCGATATATTCTGTTCCTAAACCATCAACAGGGAAAACCAAGAACCCATCATCAGAGAATTGAGGACTCTCAACAAACCCATAAACAGATATCTTGGCAGTAGATGTGACGGACACGGCTTTGTTGGTAAGAACTCTCTGAAATGGTTTAGCTGTTGCCGCTTCCGGTAATTGTATATTTTGGGTTTTCCCTGCATCCAAGGTCACGTTTGTAATTTGGCCGGTTTCGTGAAATGTGATAACTGCATCTGTTATCTCTCGTGCAGTTATGACAATAATGTTTGTATTGATTCTCTCAAGGCGATTTTGTAAGAATGAGGCCACAAAATGGGTCCCCCAATGGTTAATTTCTAACCCTGAAAAATATATTATAGAGCAGCATAATATTTATTTATAGTGATACTAAATGTTTCTTATCTACCTAACACGTATAGCTGTCTAGTAGTTCTGATCGGACGACAAGCCGAGTTCCTGTGTACTCATTTGCGTGCACGTAAAAGATCCCTGACAGTTGGAATTGTATATGAGTAGGCCGTAGTGCCGCTGTTCGGGCAACATTTCCCTCATAGCACACGATGGCGTATACCCGTCTTAATGTCTTAATAAATCCAGTCTGCAGTAGGACGTTATACCCCATTTCATTTCTCTTTCCAATACTGATGGAATTCACTCTCAGGTGATACGAGCATACTCGACGTATTTTCACTTGCCCTGAGTAGATAGCTTTTTTACAGTTGCCAGAAAATCCCTTTGTCGCTTTATTAAGCAGTGCTGTTGGTTTTAAAAAAATGGTTTGTGCTTGATCTTGCTTTCTTAGGGGAAAAAAGAAATTAGGGTTGATCGACCAACACCGGGAGTGAACTAAAGACCTCCGTGGGACTTATCTGATACACTGGAAGTTTTTATGTTCATGACACGGATGTTTGTATTCACTACACTTTGTCATGTCAGTTTAATCTACAAAAATGTTTATTATTTATTTGGTAATACCGCTAGCTTGATTTCTGATTACGTTTTCCGGGAAGTAATGTAAATACCCTAAATGCCAGTATATCGAGTTTCTGCATAAATCCAAGTTTCTGCAAGACCCATATATAAGATAGAATTGAAATGGAATTGAAGGTCCTACACAGAACCTCAGATTTCTGACCATTCGAAAGACTAGACGGCAGTTCTTGTCAGGCCCTCCTTTCTGCACCACTGACAAGGGGAAATCTAATTTCACGATACAACAGTTTTGTTTCTAAAAACATTAAATTCTTACCATGACAGTATAATACAGAAATCGCCAAACACAGCTGAAATTGAACAAATATTTAGAATTACATAATAGAGATCAGGGATACAGTAGGTCATTTCGAAACCAACATATGGTTCAATTTTAATTCATTTTCGTGGGGGGGGGGGCAACGTGAGGATCCGCAGGGGATTTATTCTTTGGAATCGACTCCACACCACTTGACTCAATAACAGACCTGATGATCGCACGCACACGCGTTAAACCAAGCATCAACCCCCTTATAGTAACCGTGGCAAACAAACAGAGGAACCGTAGACAAGATATATCACAGAAATACTACACATACATTGTAAGTAATACATAATTAAAATGATCTAAAATGATTATTCATTATACTACTACACATTATAATTAGAACATAATTTTGCCACGGGTTCAAATAAGCCTTCTCGTGTTAAATATCATTATAATTGCGTTGATTCATAGCACCGAGTTTGCAATCTTAATCATTATCATTTAAGCAAGCCGTTATTAAAATTTTAAAACAATGTAAAATAGTGACGTTTTAATTTTCCATTACGTGTAAATGCGATGCAATACTTACAAAACTATACGATGTCCTCAAGTTTGAAACCTCAGCCATCACAAGATGCGATCGTAGATAAATTGCCGTGTTTGGACTGAAGTGGGTACTGGAAACGGTTGGCACTTGTAATAAAAAGCTAACAACTTTTGAAAGCTAATGATACTTCTGTCTTATTGTCAACATAAAGAGTTTATTGATCGCTTGATAGTATTTTCATTGTGAGCGAAAGGTCACGTCTTGTTGTAACGTTAGCCGATATATATGATAAAGAAGATGATTCACCCATTTCTACATCCTAATAATAACAGATAGTTCATAGTAACAGATAGATAATAACAACAGATAGTTTATAATAATTTAACAGACAGATAATAATAACAGATAGATAATAATAATAATAGACAGGTAAAAATACAGATAGATAATAATAACAGATAGATAATAATAATAACAGGTAGATAATAATAACAGATAGATAATAACAGATATTTAATGATAATAACAGATAGATAATAACAACAGATAGATAATTATAACAGACAAATAATAACAATAGATAGATAATAATAATAATGGATAGATAAAAATAACAGATAGATAATAATAACACATAATTAATAATGGCAAAAAGATAGGTAATAATAATAACAGATAGATAATGATAACATATAGGTAATAACAACACATAGATAATAACAGATAGATAATTATAACAGATAGATAATTATAACAGACAAATAATAACAACAGATAGATAATAATAACAGATAGGTAATAAGCGTGATGGAAGCGTTGTTTAAAAGTATGGTAACTACTTTGCTCATAATAACTCAGATCTAGTTATGTTCAACTTTCTTTTATTTACCAGCAGCAAACAGCAACAATAAAACAATACATATCACTTGCGTTCTTGTCTCTCGTGCCCGTCTTCCATTAGCCCAGGTCAGGTGCAGAAGAGTAGGACGTTAAACCCCATTTTATGGCCGTACAAGATTTAGACTGGGTTAAAGTCTAAGCTATATAAAGCTGGATCACCCGTAGTAAAAAAAAAATCACATTTGGGAGTTCCACAAGGGTATGGTCTGCGTATGGTTTTTGATGGAATCGACCTGAACCAGAGAGTGGGTCCTGTGGTGTTCCAAAATCTTGGCTCAGGGAGAGGCGGCGGCATCACAACAGTGCGCTTCATCGATCAAGCTCTCAGCCCCCTAGTAATACCACATTCACGAGTCATCGAAACAACGTTTTCCAGCATGACAACGCCCGTGCCTAAACTGCAAGAGTTACTTGGGCCAGCAGGACGGTGTCAACGTAAAATCCAAGCACAGAATGTTGATGTAACATATTTTGTCATTGCTTTTGAGAAAAGGGCACGTCGTTGCTTTTTAGCATAAATACATAGAGTTTTAATCCACTTCTCTGTGCAAAAGAGTTTTTGCTTTCCTCGGTCGTTGAACTAAAGATTGGTATTTCATTTAAAGTACAAATCAACAATTAATTTAAATTTTTGGATCGAGGAACTTTATAACTATTCCTTTTTTTTTGTTTAAAACAATTTGTGAGCAATTAATATGAATTATTATAGTTATTTCTTTGAAGTTGTTCAGTTCTATAAATATTATTCTATCATTTGTTAATCACACAATTAATGTTGGGTGACTAAATATTTGACAATAATGTTCAATAACAAGATCTAGATTCAATGAAAACGTCCAAATAAAAACCAAGTCATTCTGAGACCAACATATATTATTGAAATTTGGACGGAAGGGCTGACTGAGGTCCCGTGTACACATTGGTGTGCACGTAAAAGATCCCTTGACAGTTGTAATTCGATATCCGGGCAAAATTCCACTCATAGCACACTATATGGCGTATGCCCAACTTCATTAGCTCAGTTCGGAGCAGAATAGTAGAACGTTAAATTCCTTTTCATTACATTTCTATTGATATTTTAAAATTCTTATTATTTAAAAAACACAACACAATTGATACTGAAAACAATCACTAGTCTATAAACATATAGTACGGCGTTTCGACAAGTAATCGCTTATCGTCTTCAAGTACGAATTATTATATTATTTTTATTGCAATATTCTATTATGGATTTATTACATCCGATCTTTTTCCTATAAATCGCAATCTCTATAAACTTAAAGGGGAAGACCAACGATTTTCAACAAGGTTTCCATAAATCTTAAATATATATTCAGAAATAATCCGATCTGTAACACAAGTAAAAAAGTTTTTGTAAAAGAGAAATTAATTTTTATTAAAACCGGAAGTGACATAGTTGGTTCAACACGCTCACTGGGCTCTATAGAAAGCATACATATTTGGTATATGTTTACTGCTGTATTGTGTTCACGCCTCATCCTTGGGCCAAAAATCTTATCGAATGGGCTGTTTGTTAGGATATTATGAACACGAATTTATGGTGTTTTAACGTGTAGTACACAAAGCCGTCGCGTAAAATCACTCATACAAAACAGTACGCTCGGCCCAGTTCACACCGCTTGGGCGACCTTCGCTTATCGTGATTTCTTGACTATGGTCGAACTAAATGAATCCGAATTTCATTTAGTCGGGACCATAGTCCGGAAATACTGAACCATGCTATTGAGGCATGGTCGTAGTAGTTCAAAGATGGCGGGTGTGGATGAAACGTAAGTGTAGAATATTTAGAAAGAATCTATTTTTGTTTAGCATATTGTATTAGGAAAGTTTGAATTAATTTTAAATGGTTGCTAATGCTATCAGCAGCTATTTTTGTCTCGTATGTTATGTCTGAATCTATGTGAGTCTAAAATATACGCATTATTTCAATATTTGTGCTATGCAAAAAGTAAAGTCAATGGGGGCAGCCATCTTTGAATAGACGTTGTCCGGACCATCCGCGTTCGCTTTTTAGTTCCGACCACCAGTCGTGAAAAAAATATAACCGAAGGTCGCCCAGGCTAATTATTTACATCACGTGGTTTGATTGACAGCTTACACGTGAGATGTATGTCGTCTGCTTCGATGTTTTTATGCGTGCTGAGTCTGCTGACAGTGTTTGTATTTATTTTAACGGACTTGTGACACATGCATATTCAAATAAATATATTAATTTCCAAACGTTTGTCACGTCTGGCACCAACGTATTGGTATATAAAATATCTCCCTTTATGGGTCTACAGTAATGCCGTATAAACATTCGAGCACACGAATTCTCAAGAGGAAATAGAAGAAAAAAGGAAAAGCAGCTCATGTCGACATTGTGTGCCAAAATGCATTACATTATATGTCTCACATGCCCATAATTTTGGTCTGTTTATGTTGATAAACGCCGTCAACAAGCACAAAAACACCGAAGCAGACGATATATATGTCACTTGCAAGCTGACAATCAAACCACGTTATGTAAATAATTAGCCATGCAGTGTGAATTTGGCCACAGCGTACTGTTCAGTCTGAGTGAATTTACGCGACGGCTTTGTGTACTAAACGTTAAAAACACATAAATTCGTGTTTATAATATCCAAACAAACAGTCCATTTCATAAGATTTTTGGCCCAAGAACGGGACGTGAATACAATACATCAGTAAACTTATGCCAAATCTGTATGCTTTCTATAGAGCCCAGTGAGCGTGTTGAACCAACTATGTTACTTCCGGTTTTATTAAAAATTAATTTCTCGTTTACAAAAACTTTTTTACCTTTTTTAGAGAGGGGATTCTTTCTGAATATATATTTCAGATTTATGGAAACCTTGTTGAAAATCGTTGGTCTTCCCCTTTAAAGAATATCAATTTTGTATGAAAATTGATATGCCTTAAGGGGTTCAATAGTTTTATATTGACACGCGCCAGTTTAAGGATACTCTTAATTTCAATTAAAACGTATAGTTTACAAATCACCTTTCATTTTTCACCATCGGGTGCCTTTTTCGTGAAGCTCACATGACTCTGCTGTTGACTTTTGTCCACCGCTATAACCGAAGTACAGGTCCAAAAGCATTGCCCTATTTAACTGTAGGAAGAGTTCAATCACAATCTAAATTTCCTGTGGTTACACCTTTGTCTATTTCATCGAATTTAAAGCGGGAATTTCATATTTTCTAAGAAAGTCAAAACATAATTATTTCTATGTCTTTTGCTCAACAGGTTGTCAACTTGCTATTATATGACCATGGGCATTATTTCCCAGGCATTCAAATCAATGACACAGGAAATAATAACACAATTACCTCCCTTGTTTTTCCATTCACCCCCCATGGAATGGCCATCTTCAAACGTTTAAATTTGAAGTTGAAAATGATATTTTTGCCAATTTCTCAACTGGCAATAGTGAATTATAGGATAAATAGGATTATTCTTTAACAAGGTAGGACTGTTTATAATAGATACATTCTATTTTAGGCCTTTATTTTAATACATTTTAAAAATATAACTTAAAAATATGAAATTGCAATTTAAATCCTTATAAGACATGTAGAAGTTGATTTCACGAATTAAAAGCACTTATATGGATTTACTATGGAAGACCAAACAGCTCTTTATTCAGTGTTCTTAGTGTTCGAGAAATGTTTTTGGAGAAATGTTTTGCAAGATTTGTATTTGACGATTTGTATTTTGAAATTTGTTGTCCGATATTTGTTTTTCGTTGTATTTTTCTAATGAAATATAAATATAGACTAATTTTTTGATTTTCTAAAAAAAATAAATATCCTATATTAAAATACATTTTACAAATCTGATATGACAAATGTCTGAATTGTGAAACAAATATTGATTTTAAGATACAAATGTTAATTTTAGTGTACAAATGTCGAAATACGGCAACAAATGAAGAAGTAAGAAATAATGACTATGAATTTAAAACTAAGAACACTGAATAAAGAGCTGTTTGGTCTTCCATAATATACTACTTCTGAATTTATTAACATGCTACGTTTCGATACACATACAGATATCGTTATCAAGCAACGTAGCATGTTAATAAATTCAGAAGTAGCATATCCATATAAGTGTTATTAATTCATTAAATTTATTTATTATTGTTTAGTGTGAAATCGTTAGAATTACAAGTATAGGAGATGTTCTAGTGAGGCGGTCAGATTTTAATTATGGTTATGTCGGAGATATTGTATGTGTACAATTGTTCTGTGAGGGAAAGATAGTTATTGGTATGGAACTATATGAAACCAATTTCTGCATCTTTAAACAGTATTATAGCTGAATTCAGTTTTTAGTTCCACCATTAAACTATCCAATGATATTATAAATAATAATTCGATTCGCGTCACTGTTTTAATTGGTTTTGAAAACAGTTTTTTTAAATTATTCATATTAAATAACAGTTTTATGCTTTTGAGATTACAAATTCTATGACGTCACATTTCGATTATTTTCTAGAAAAACAATAGATAACGACATTATATCTTCAGCTAAACCCACATCAAAATCGTTAGCACTCAGCTTGAGAAATCGTTTTAAGCCTTTCAAGTAGGTGTTGGTTATGTTAACAACTACACAACAAGATAAAAATGGTTTTGCATCAATGATCCCGAAAATTTATCGGTTATTTTGTTAAATGAAATGTACGAACAAACTAAATATTGTAAGGTAATTAACCGACGTCATCCCGCTTAGTGACATTAGCATCGGTCGAAAAGGCAACTCTCGCCATTTGGCAATGATCCGCTACAATAGTAAAGGTACCTGGCGAATGCTTAATACCACGGAATGGTGACGATGTGCAAAACCTATTAATGTACTGCACAACATTTGTATTTTGGTCACTGTAGACAATGATACATCTGTACCGTATAATATGTAGCTTTAGGACACTGTGAGATGAGAACCGGATCCATAAAACTGAATCAATACATAAAGAAGAATCTTAATTTAACAGCTTTTATAAAAATCAATCTTGAGTTCTCGAGACATGCTATGTATCATCAATAATTAAAAATCGCACACTTAAAAACGCGAGTTTATTCAAATCGAGCATAATAGAAATCCTTTCTAAGATAAAGAAAATCGAATTTATGTGTAAGACAAAGAACAATTAGTTAACAGCGTGTCAGAAAGGAATATTTTGTTTGAAAGGCTAATGGCGTTTCTAATATTTGAAAAAATAAATGACGCAATCAATATATACTAACTTGAATCATAGTTTAATTTACTGTGTACCGAGTGCTGAGTTTACCTATCGTCTGGGTAGACCGGAGCCTTCAGGGCCTCAAGATTTAGGGGCCGCTGGACAAGGTGTATATAACTTATAAGAAAGATGTAGTCTGAAGACAACTGTCGCCATCATCATGGGCTTTTCCAATTGTGTTTAAATTACACCTTTAGCTTCCTCTAGTTATGAATTTGTGGAAATGCGAAGGACTTTGTTCTGTATTTCCAATAATAACCTATCAATTTTGGATTTTAAAATTTCGTTTTAGATTAAAGTTATGTCCTTGGAAATCAAATTCATTTCACCGATATTACATATTAAATGAAGACCAATTTCAACTTTTGCTTAGACTCCATGATTCTGCCGCACATAGCAAACTCACATTTTCGGTCAATCAAACCTATAAGTACCCCAGCCCACTCAACTGTATTGTATAAAATTCTGGCGGAATTGCCTTTAATTCGTTCTGTTGTTTTCGTTTCTGTTACTTAGGGGAGGGGAGGCGGCGAGATGGCGAGGGGTTTTCGTTTGACGGCGAAATGAGTAGACATCATTAATGTCAATTTGGAAATGCATTCAGTTATCATACCGCAGTACAAGCTGAAACAATTGTTGTTCATATTGGCAAGCATTTCCTATCCCTGTCTCCTGGTAAAACTCTTTAGCGTTCTTATATTCATATAACGATACATGCAATAGATTGACTTTCGAATTGTTTTGTTACTTCACGTGAAACTAGCATTAATCATCGTGTTTACATTCCATATATGGGCAATAAGGAAACTATAAATAACTATAGACGGTCATCTGTCATTTTAATAGCTTACTAAATATAGTCATTGTAATGATTATCACAGATCTTCTTTTTCCTCCAACGATACATTAAAGGTGGGGGGGGCTGCTTTTTTTCGTCATTTAAAGATGCAAATAGGCGTAGCAGCCGGGCCCAAGATTCGGTGAACCGTACATTTTTCCCACAATCTCTTGCCGTTTTAGGGCACAAACAACGTTTGTGGAAAACTCGTTTTAGTTATTGAATGATTCATTCTGAAAATTCGGGTGACAGAAAATTTTTGGGCAAACCGTTTCAGCCCCCCCCCCCTTACCAACTGAGATTGGCCGCTTACGCCTATGACAATGCATTATGTACGATTTAGGTCGTTATTGCTATTGCTGGTTTATAACTAGATAATGTGAAATGAATACATTGAAAATTACAGTTAAGTAACTTTTATCTGAGAGAAGTTATGAACGTTTCCAATTTGAACAAGATTAACGTCTTGACGATTGTCATTGCTTCAATGATAAATGAATAATAACGATTTTCAATCTTAAGGCTAACCAATTAAATGGCACATGTGTTCTAATCCACATAATAACCCATTCATCCGATACCATGTAAATAAATGCCTAAACAATAATTTATATAACATTTGAAACCAGAAAAAATAAACATCTGCAAAAAGCAGATTAAGCTACTTACACTTTGAAAATACAATTTATTCATACTTTTATTGCGATTTAAATTGAAAACAAAGAAAACAGCTTTTTGTTCTATTTCCCAATCCAAATTCTTTCTGTGTCAACAAGCACGCTTATTCTTATACAGGTCTGTATTCCACAGTGTCAAGACTATGTAACTAATTTTATTTAAGATGAAAGCCTATATGTATTTTTTATGGAATAAAGAAATGAAAGCAATTATTAGAAATGACACCAAATCGATCATTCCTTGATTAATTCTTTCTTTTGCTTTTACATGTACTTTACCTCGACACGGATATGTTTTCTTGTGAGATAATTTTGTTTTGGTTACTATCTTTAGTTTATATTCGTTTTCGGACGGTTGAACACAGAATCTGTTATTCGTTTTTGGACGGATGGACTCAAAACTTGTTATTCGTCTTTGGACGGTTGGACTCAAACTCTGTTATTTTTTAGATCTTAACAGTCTCTCCTTGCACGGTTGTATACAACAGGGCGTATCTGAGTTTTGAGACATTGCCAAATAGAGTTAAACATCAGACAGACGTTAAGAATCAAAATGTCGAACAAAGACGTTACGTCAAAATGCCGTACTCATATGACGTACTTCTACAGATTTTCTCAAATATGTCTGTAAAAATGTACGTGTGGCCGTTTTATCACATGTAGCTATCCTCGCATATCGGGCTAAACATCTAGTCCAGAATAAGGAGTGAATGCTAATAATGGGCCTGTCACACTATAACGTTTTAGACAACTTATTCCGACGTATGAAATAATTATCCAATACGCTGAAGTTGAATTCAAAAATCAAGAGGACGCTCTTTTTGGACGCATACATCGTACTACTAACGCGCTGAACGAATATGTAACCTATATGTTTAACATATGAGTTAGGCCTACTTATTCATCATTTATCCCCAACGTAAACATAACTTATGTATATGACATGCGTACTCAACGAATATTTAACGTTCTTGACTAATGCAGAGCTCATGTTCAACGTTAGTCTAACTTATGCCTAATATATACGTAACATGTTTGAGCGTACTTCGACCACCACGTGAGGTCAAATATAAAAGCTGGGGCTCGCTAGAACAAGTCATTATGGAGCGTGTTTGAAACGTGTGTAGAGATGCGCATGTGCAAAAGTCTACAATCATGGCGGACCCTCTGCTTTTATATCTGACGTCACGTGGTTGGCGAAGTATGCTCCAACACGTTCTGCACGGGTTCCGCATAAGTCAAGAACGCTACAAATTCGCTGGGCACAGAAAGAAAACTTCCTGAAGTAAGGGTACAGTTACTAGGGTACAGTGATCTTTGCTACTGGTGATCTGTGGCATATATTTGAAGAATATAAGAGGAGTTACGCTCGAAACGGATCACGTGGCTAAGAGGGTAAGACGTTGGCTCGCTAGCCTTGAGGTCGGGTGTAGGCTACGATCCCTGCATTGGCCAAGAAAGTTCATCCAGATTTTCCAGCTTGGTTTCCCCTTGTCAGTGGTGCAGGACGGAGGGCCTTGCAATGACACCTGTCTAGTCGTTCGGATCGGACGGAAAACCGAGGTCCCGTGGACACATTGGCGTGCGCGTAAAAGATCCCTTGGCTGTTGGAAATCGATATAAGAGTAGGCCGTGGCGCCGATGCCCGGGAAAAATTTCACTCATGGCACACCGTATGGCGTATGCCCGTCTTCATAAGCCCAGTAGGACGTTAAACTCCATTTCATTTCCGCTGGAAACGATAATTAATCAAAACAAGGTACCGGTAATGCACGGACTTTTCAATTTTTCTCTGATCTCGTGACAGTCCGTTTTGAATAGTTGGTTTCAAACAGATATTCGCTCATATTCTCATCCGTCACTTGACCAACTATAGCAAAAATCCGTATCTTAAAATAATATATTGGAATGCGCTGAACCAGTCCTGTCACGTGTGGAAAATTGATCGACACTAACATAACTCTTTAGTCTATGGTTGACCCAGTATCCAATTGAAGGGAGGCAACTACAGCAGAGCTCGGTCGCATGCCATTGTCATTTGTACTCTTATATTGAGAGTTAGTACTTCATATTTGTAGGTTTTGCTTTTGATGTTATCATTTCCATGTGTGAATTTACTTAAATAATTGGGATACGTTTAGCTCGTTTGCATTGATCAAATCATAGACATGATTGAATTAAGCCTTATATCGGTCCTCGTCCAAATAAAACTCAGCTGAATTTGATAGACCGGAAGTTAACATTTGAAGATCGCCAGGGATCTGTGATAATACTGCTGTGTACGTTTCATTGCTTTACATTTAGGCTGCGGGCTTTTCTTTTTATTCTTTGAATTTTGAAATATAATAATTGCGTCATGAAGACAAAGATGAAGGCTCCAAACTAATTCAGAATAGATGTCAACGAAAGTAAACCGTAAAAAATCGTTTATATTTGATAGTATTATTATGTATAGTCTAGCCGCTAACTCAACTGACAAGTCGTCAAGTGACATGTCAAATTAACGTCACTTTTGTATCAAAAATCCCCCCCCCCTTAAAATGCAGTTTCCAGACAGGTGAGTTATTCCCTTGGTTAGACCTTCCAAACTTACTTTGTAGTCCAATTGAGGGTGGGGGTAGTAGCTGAGGTAGAAGGTTCGAATACCAGACAACTCATCCCAAAGACAACTCATCCCAATGAATAAAAGACAACTCATCCCACATTTAAAGACAACTCATCCCAAGTCATAAGACAATTCATCCCAAGTCAAAAGACAACTCATCCCAACTTTTACCCCCCCCACTCATTCTAAGTTACATTCATTTTTCCTCGCTCGGTACCATTTTTACGACCTTGCATGTCACCATTGCCTCTGTCATTGATAAATCTGATGCTTTCACTGCATGTCTTGAAAAATGGATTGAAAGAATTGATTAACTGAATTTTCTTTTAAGTAATTTTATAAGATTCTTAATCAATCCAAATAGTTTGTCTATAATATATTTTATCACCCAATATCTTATTTGACAGTAGATATCGCTTGTATGATAAATTACATAATCTACTGCGATATCTCCTTAGGAGATATCGCTTTACATGAATTTGATTGGTCAATCAAAAAGGAACTACTTTCTTTTATTTTAAAGAAACCACTTATTTTAAATAAAAGTGACTTTTTTTTTTTGTTAAAAAGAAACTGTTTTTATTGTATTGACTTTGAAGGAAATACTGGGTCAATATATAGGACTTTGCAATAGCTAAACTGCAGTCAAAAAACTGATGTATTACTACGCAGTAATGAAATTAGATCCAGTAGAGGTGAAATCTATACCAAAGAATTATATTTATTTATTTCTGCATGTAAGAAAGGATTGGGTGATAAATAAAATCTCCAACTCGTGTTTTTTGATATCAAAAAATATCAACACTCGTTGATAAAGTAAAAAAAACTCGGCAGAGCCTCGTTTTTTTTACATTATCAACTTGTGTTGATATTTTTTGATATCAAAAAACACTCGTAGGAGATTCTCTATGTATAACTGATAAATTATTCAGCATGATTCTATAACAAAATATATGATGGCTAATATATTAAGTAACCATAAAATAATGAGATAATTGAAAGCCATTCTTTGGTTTGTCACTTGTTACCATAAGATTAAAGTGTAGTAAAACTATTGTCTTTTAATCTAATTGATTGAATGATTGACTGTAAATTAACACTTAATCTTTGATTAAAGTAATCTTTTTCTCAAAGATTCACTTTTTAGATCACAGGTCTAAAGAAGAATCCTACATAAAAAGTAATAAAAGAAAATGTTGAATGCCTTCTTATAATTTGTTAAAACCGATTTAAATCTTTTAAAAAAAAATAAAAAAAAATAATGAATTGGATTTGTGTCAGATACACCTAATTTATTTCTTTGTTGCTATCAAATTTGATGTTTATCATATGTAAATATTTATATGTAATTGAAGAATAATTGAAATGTAATTGACCATTACATGATTTATAGGAATGTAATTAATTACATTTCCATTACTCATTACTTTTGAAATCTTCCATTCACAAACTATACAGCTATCAGACATTTACAGATTTAACATCCAATACATGTTATATGATATTATGGACAGGTTGATTAAATTAAATTACATGTATTTACACTTCGTGGGTTGAAAGTTGGTAAATAAAAACAGTAATCATCAATTTATTACAACAACAATATCGATTTTAATAAAACAAACACTAATCATCAATTTGATTAAAACAACAATATCAATTTTATTAAGATAACAAAATCCGATTGGTTTTGGTCTGAGTGGTCTTCAAAGATAGCAAAATATCACGTATATTTGTTGGGATGAGTTGTCTTATAATTATAACCTGAGTCTCTCTCTATCCATGTTTTAAAGTTGGGATGAGTTGTCTTTTATAGTGGGATGAGTTGTCTTTTGACTTGGGATGAGTTGTCTTCTAACTTGGGATGAGTTGTCTTATATTTGTATGAGTTGTCTTGGGATGAATTGTCTTTGGGATGAGTTGTCTTGATACCGAAGGTTCGACCCCGGTATTGGCAAGGAAAGTTCATCCGAATTTTCTGGAGGGTTTTTTTTTTGTCAGTGGTGCAAGAAAGAGGGCCTGACAAGGACAGCTGTGTGTTTTTGACACTAAAACGCTATAATTTTCATTTAGAAATGACAATTTAGCATAAAGAATTGAATGACGATGTAGAATATTGGAGATAACCAAGAAAACAACATTCTAGTGTCTGCACTTCGAGCAATTGGCGATCTGGCACTGACCTTCATTTGACTAGGTCCAGACATCAGAGGTCTTGGTTACAGGTACCAGGTTAGCCTATATCGTTCCCTTACTTAGTAGAGTTCAACATATCTTTTATTTTGCTAATTTATCTCTTGCAGGAAAGATGGCTTTACAGCAAAACAAATTAACTAGTGGAATAGTTATTGAGAAAATGGAACCCAATACAACGGATAAATCTTTTTTGGAATGTACAATGTGCAACGACAAATACATATACTACATACAGATTTAGTACAACATGGCAAAACACATGTTATAGAGGAGAAAACAGCTGAGGTAATCATTAATCCAATACAATGTGAAACTTCTAAATCAAAAAATAAAAACAAAAAGATGTATGTGTATTTGAAATTAATTCAGACCCAGAAGACAATAGAATACATCACATCACAGCTGTAATGTGCTCGGAAATCATCAGCCATATGCTAAAGTCAATGAATGTGTTATCTGTGAAATAGTATTTGACCAAAATGAAGATTTACAGCAACACATGAGAAGCCATCTTGTGAATAGACCATATAAATGTAGTTTTTATGTAGAAACTTTTGAAGACCAAATTAGTTTAAAGGTGCACCTCACTACTCATGCCACCAGGAAACCTTTAGCTGGCACGTGTATTTCAATAAGGAATATTTCGACACTTCAAAAACCTATTACTGACGTTAAAAGTTCAGATGTTGATATTTCAACTCTGACATCACTGTTATTAATGCCAATAAATGTATTTCAAATATAGGAATTCAAGCTTGTGAAGACATTTCAAATCCTGAAGAAAAAGAAGATAAAAGTTCAGATGAGAACACTTTAGTTGATCAGCAACTGGAGTGAGTAGGTTCATCATCAGAAAAGACTAAGCTTATATATACCACTGACAATAATGGTTTAAAAAGCGAAAATTTTCTTGAATCTAATGTTAAGTCTTTTAAGTGTGATTTATGTCCACAATCTTTTTTGCGTGAATGTAGTCTGAAAAACCATGTCAACAATCACACTGAAAACAATAAATTCCAATGTGATATTTGTGAAAAATCTTTCATTCAAAAATGTTATCTTACTGTGCACATGAGAAAACACACGGGGGAGAAGCCCTTTAAATGCAACGTTTGTGGTAAGGCTTTTAGCTTAAAACAATATCTGGTTAAACACAACTTTATACATACAGGCAAACTATTTAAATGTGATGTTTGTGGAAAATCATTTTAAAAAATACGACCTTTAACGGAACATAAGAGAATTCATAGTGGTGAGAGACCGTTTCAGTGTGATGTTTGTCAAAAATCATTTACTATTCTAAAAAATCTTCAGGGTCACATTCAGGTGTCCGACCCTATAAATGTGAATCGTGCGGAAAAGCCTTCCGATCCAGCCAGTCTTTAAAGGAACATACACGAATACATACGGGCGAGAAACTATTTGTATGTGGCGTTTGTGGAAAGGCATTTATTCAATGCGGTCATTTACGAGAACATAAAGTCCTTCATTTGGCTGAGAGACCTTTTAAATGTGATGTTTGTAGTAAATCCTTTAGTAGACAGGGTACGCAAGACAGTGACTAGGGTGGTGGACAATATAACTGCTCGGTTCCCCGACAATAAAATTCTCTCCGCGATCGGTATTTTTAACCCAAAGAATGTTACTAGTGACTCTAATTACGGCTTCAAACAAATAGTTATTTTAAATGAACATTTTTCCAAAGTTGAAAACTGCCCAGACGACACCGACGCGGTGTTATCAGAATGGCCCATTATGCGCCAGATGATCATTTTTAATTATAAGGGGCTAAATTATTCCGAATTACTGGTGAGCTGTCATAACAATTCCATGAAAGAACAATTTCCAAATGTAATAAAACTGATGGAAATAGGGAGGACGCTACCAGTTAGCAGTGTCGAGTGTGAGAGGGGTTTTTCTAAGCAGAACGTTATCAAAACTAAGCTTAGGTGCCGTCTAAACGTAGAAACTTTAGATAACTTGATGCGGATAAGTTTAGAGGGCCCCCTTTATCTTCCTTCGATCCACATAATTGTTTACTAAAGTGGAAAGGCATTAGATCCCGGCAATTGTATGCAGGTGACACTAAAAATAAATTAATCTGAATCGAGACAATTGGTCACGTGATCGGCATCTTTCCGACTATACACGGAAATAAATTTGTGCTACGTTGTTAACTTGTTATACTATTGATATGTGCTTATATATTTTGTTGTTTTTATATATTTACCAGTGATTAAGAATAAAAATATTTTTAAAAAACATATTTGTATTCTTAATACGATATGAAATATGGTCGTGAATAGAATATGCATAAATCAAAATTTCTGTTGATTAAAAGACGACTATCTGTTAGGGCTACCCGTGGCCGGTTCATTTCAAAATGGATTAAGAACCCTGGTTTGAACACCCACATGAAACTCCACACTGGAGAAAAGATATGTATTTGTGATTATTGTGGCCATTCGTATGCTACAGAAAAAATTCTTAAGGATCCTATTCGAATCCACACTGGCGAGAGACCATATAGTTGTGAACTTTGTAACAAAACGTTTCTTCAGAGCTGCCATTTACGTGAGCATCGCAGGGTGCACACTGGTGAAAAGCCCTTTAAATGTGAGTTTTGTAATAAATCGTTTCCAGTGAAGCGAAATCTACAATTTCACATTAGAACCCATACGGGCGAAAAGCCCCACAAATGTGACATCTGTAATAAATCATTCACTGTTATTCACAGTTTAAAGATACACCTCAAATTACACAAGGGTGAAATACCAACATGTGAGTATTGTGGGAAAACCTTTAACGCCCCCACAAATCTTAAGAGAACATGTAAGAATCCATACCGGGGAGAAACCATATCAATGTGATGTTTGTAATAAAACATTCAGAATCAAACATTGTCTAACAGAACATATGATGACCCATACAGGGGAAAAACCTTTCCAATGTGAAATTTGCCGCAATTCTTTTCATCGCAGTGGACATTTGATCAAACACAAGCGTTTTCACTCGGGCGAGAAACAATTTAGTTGTGAATATTGTGATAAATCTTTTGTTGTTAGCCAACGTCTCAAAGAACATACACGCATTCATACTGGAGAGAAGCCGTATGAATGTAAAATATGTCAGAAAGCATTTGCTATAAGCCAAAGTTTAGTTAACCACACCAAAACGGTGCATCCTGGGTCAAAGAAATAGATACCATGTACTAGTTTTGGGAAATATTTTGGAGACATATTTGAAATATTTTATCCCGATTTATAACCTAATATTTTACTAAACATCCAATACATTAAAAGATGTAGAATGTAAATTTGTTGTTTATTTCTAGCAATGTCTGTGTAATTTGTCTTGTCCGTAGGCAAAACAGTAGGATGTTAAACCCCATTTCATTTCTTGTCCTTAGATTTGTTTTAGCTGTTTTGTTTTGCATGTAGTGTGGTTCTCCTGTATTTCCTATTAGATAAAGAGTTGTCTGCTCTTGCTGTAATACTTCCAAAATAGATAATTAAAAATGAATAAAGCCGTATTGAAAATTTCTTTTAAATTATTTTGATCTGGGTGAAGTATGATAGCAATGGTACTTGACAACCGAGATAAAGCTTTGATTGTCCATTTTATAATTAAATTTTTAAAACTTGTGAGTGTTCAAATTCATTTAAATCATGGACATCCAATAGTCTAGAGCATTGATTTTAGTCTTGTCAGGTTAATAAATGTCTAAATGTTAATTTATACAATATTTGAAGCTGAAAGAAATAACTGTATATTTGGGCAAAAAGAACAAATTTGCACTATTTTACATCAATTCATTTTTGTACATGTACTTGAATTAACAGACTTTTTGATACCAATATAATACGAAAAGGATTTTTTTCTGATAGAATTTTCCTAGGTTTTATTATGAATTAAAACCTTAAATGAATAACCTAGGAATGTTTTCAAGATTTTAGTTTAAAAAGGGTAAAAAAAAACCCTATATTTTTGACATTTGTGCCCCTTTTTCATTTTAGAAGAGACTGAAAAAATAAGGCTTAACATCCATTTGACTCAAACAAAGTCATTTTGGGACTAACATGGTTCAATTTTATTTCAATTATTGTCTTGTATGTAGCGGTCTTTAAAAGTAGGAGGAAACTGGGGTTCCTAGAGAGAACCCACGAGGTTGGACAGGCAACCCTACTCTGTTTGCCCCAAAATTGATTTAAGTGTACATGTGTCTTAAAGTGCTGCCTGTTATGCAAGAGCTAAATCTGCCTATTGCAGGTATTTCTTTGGGCCTTAAGTGAGCCTTTAGCTGTGATTTGAAAGTAGTCAAAGTTTCACTGTTTCGGTGTTTCAGGGGTAAATCATTCCAGAATTTAGGAGCAACTATACTAAAACCAAATATGGTTCAGTTTAGACTGTGGAACGACAAGAGTGTTCTGGTTATAAGGACCAATTTTGTTGATGCAGTGTTAGTAGTTCCGATAAATAGTTGGGTGCAAGATTTCGTAGACACTGGACCATAAAGTTGATGCGACCCGGAAAATTTGGAGCCAATATCAAGATTTTAGTAGGCGTTATGTGAGAAGATGCCGAGTTCTGTATCTTCTGATTGGACCGATTTGATTAATCCCTTGGAGTTATCGCCCTTTAACTGCAAGTATCACGCTGATCAGATTTTTGGAAGCTATTTTCGTATTAAAGTTAAAAATCCAAACCGTTTTCCTCTATACATGTGGCTGACAACGGATGAATATATTAGAATCAAGTGACGTGGGTAATTCACCGATATTATCGGAAATTTTACGAAAGGTATTCAAATTACAATCACTCTTTATAAATCTTTACTAATTTACTTTTGTTATTATAAAATTTATGAAAAAGTAAATGGGTGAGGTTGCTGTTATCAACAAGTCCCGTTATACACTCACGATACGTGGATTATGGCTGCACCCATTTCAAAAGACGCCCGTGATCCGCTCTGTTGCTTTAGCTAATTTTGTCTATGATGTTATTTTGTTCTTAGTGCTTAACGCCCGCTTCCACCGAAGGTTATATGGCAGATAAGTTGTTTTATTTTCATATTTAGTATGTTAGCCCTTGCGCAGGGGCCTTTTATGTGGGAGGAAACTGGGGTACCCGAAGTAAGCCCACGGGGTTGAGAGGGCGCTCCTCCAAGCCACATACGCTCACACTAGGGATCGAAACCACAACCGCAACCCAGAGGTGACAGACCAGCTATGATATTAGAAGTTGTCGACCTGAATATACATATATAACTGTTACCATATCTCGAATGACAATCCATTACCACTTCAGCTCTGTTACTTTAGCTAATTTTGTCTATGATAATAAGACTTCGTTTTTATATTGGAAGTTATCGACCTGAATATATACATATATAGCTGTTACCATATCCCATATGACAATCCATTATCTCTTCCCCAGCCACCTGCTAGTATAGGTTAAATGTAATTTCACCAAGCGTCGTGGTGTCTAATGTGTCAGTTAGGCTTGAAAAAGCTCTTACTCTTATCCTATAAACACGTATTTCTTGCAGTCATTAAGACATGATTAACTGGTCGGTAGGGACGGAATGGCTATGGATACAAGATGTTAATTTGATTATTCTCCTAGTATTTCTAATTATAATGAGGTATTTAACAAAAGAAAACATTCTACGCCGACTAATGCGACCGAAAATCGGGCGGGGAGGAGCGGGGTAACGGCAACATTTTTCAGAAAAGTAGTTGCAGAGACATTGATAGCTATATTTAGAGCACAAAGTAAATTATCCTGCCCATATTCACTCCAGAATGCTTGACGTATACAAGTCAAGTTTCGACTAATGTTCCATTGCTATTGTCAATTGTTCAACGACATATAGAATCTGCTTCTCGGCTGGATTTCTCGAACATTGCAGATACATAATAACAGACAGCTCTATAGATAACATTCACTGGGTTCAATGACAGAAACGTTTCAATGCGAATGGAGATACTCTAATATCTAATCGTTTTCGTGTGAGTATGTATACCCATTGAGGCGTTACAGTTAATATCCTTAACAGTTAATAATTTTCTCGGCCAATGCAGGGATCGAACACACGACTTCCAGGCCAGCAAGCCAGAGTCTTACTTACCATGACCCCCGTTTCAGCAAAAAAAACTTCGTCTATTTTGTACGAGATCACAAAAAATTAAAACTTTTATGTGGCCCTTTAAGTGGTTTATAATATCCTGGTACTAATTGTATTTTATGGCCAAGCTATGTTCTCCCAAATATAACTAGAACTCGCGTGACCAGCATATCAAACACTACTTGACAATTCCCCAATACATCCATACAGTGGTTTAGAAAATATATAGATATGTAAATTTATAAACTTCAACGTCAAACCCAATACAGAAATATATACCCGTTGTTTCCCTACATATGTAGCGTGAATTTGTTCAGTGTTCTTGATTCATCTCATAGATGCCCCTGTGGCGTATGCCCGTCTTCATTAACCCAGTCGGAGCAGAACAGTAGGACGTCAAACCCATTTCATTTCATTTCTTTGCTGACACCATACATTACTCCACCCTCACGCACAACACACAGGTCTCCTGGTCTGTAATCATTTAAATAGACTTTTAGTATTGATCTGTTTAATTAGAATGACAGATGCTTTGATCTAGTTTACAGTGTAATTTCTCTGATATTTCATAGCTTTGATATGACTAGTTAACATATCACAAACTCTCACACGTTTCAGTTCTCAACGGAAAGCATGAACCCAGTTGGGATCGATTTTTTAGAACAGAAAAACAATTTGAATGAATATTCTTTTTCAGAAGTTCCTCATTTGGTAAGTGTCCAGGTATAATACTGGTTATTATCTCCTTATTTTGGTAACCAAACGTAGTTCTTTCGTTTATTATAGCAATTCTTTCTTTTCAATTTTCCAGTCTCATTGGATTTGAATCCGTAGCTGCATAGCTTTCATATTGAAAATGAGAGAGAGAGAGGTCATTTCGGGACTAACATATGGTTCTATTCTATTTCAGTAAAGTAGCGGTCTTTATAGCAGTGCGAAGAAACCGGGGAATATCCATCATAGGTTGGACAGGCGATCCCACTCCTTGTCACGTACAACCGGGTAATAACTACATATGAAATTTATAAATTAGGGTTGTGAAGCCAATACGATGCAATGTTATTTAATTTCCTGTTTAAACTGTCTCTTTAACTACTGGTATAATGCCACAACATGTTTTCAAAGCGATATTCCCCGACGAAAATGATTTTTAAATGGTTTGGAATCGCTTCGATCTGTTCTGGAGTATGTACAGTGCTTTACGACCAACCCATACAATCGATGCTTCAACCCGGTTCGTTTGAAAAGAACAGTGTGCGCTTAGAATTTAATGACCCCGGTTATCCTTTGATCATTGTGAGAAACGTCCATTTCTCCAGACTTGTGTTGATTTTAGGGCGACGTGAAGTTAGCCTGTTGTTCGTTGTTCGTTGTTCGGTATTCGCGAATAACGAACAACGAGCCAGTTTGTTGTTCGGTATTCGCGAATAACGAACAACGAGCTGGTTTGTTGTTCGGTATTCGCGAATAACGAACAACGAGCTGGTTTGTTGTTCGGTATTCACCAGATATGAAATTATAAAATGTAATAAAAGATTTTTTGCAGGGAACACGCCGCAGGCGGGTTTTTATAAGCCTAACTGGGTTATAAAGCTTCAAAATTCTGGGAAATAAATTCTCACAACTTCTCTTTCTATCCGACGATATGGAATTAGTAATCTAATAAAATAACTTTTGTAGGGAACACGCCACAGACGGGTTTTTATGAGCCTAACTGGATAATAAAACTTCAAACTTCTGGGAAATAGATTCTAACAACTTCTCTTTCTATCCGAAGAAAGAGCTGTTACATATTGGCGAATAACGAACAACGAGCCAGTTTGTTGTTCGGTATTGGCGAATAACGAACAACGAGCTGGTTTGTTGTTCGGTATTCACCAGATATGGAATTAGTAATCTAATAAAGGTACTTTTGTAGGGAACAAGTCGCAGACGGGTTTTTATAAGCCTAACTGGATAATAAAACTTCAAACTTCTGGGAAATAGATTCTAACAACTTCTCTTTCTATCCGAAGAAAGAGCTGTTACATATTGGCGAATAACGAACAACGAGCCAGTTTGTTGTTCGGTATTCGCGAATAACGAACAACGAGCTGGTTTGTTGTTCGGTATTCACCGTATATGGAATTATTAATATAATAAAGGTACTTTTGTAAGGAACACGCCACAGGCGAGTTTTTATGAGCTTAAATAGACGATTAAACTTCAAACTTCTGGGAAATAGATTCAAACAACTTCTCTTTCTATCCGAAGAAAGAGCTGTTACACATTGGCGAATAACGAACAACGAGCCAGTTTGTTGTTCGGTATTGGCGAATAACGAACAACGAGCTGGTTTGTTGTTCGGTATTCACCGTATATGGAATTAGTAATATAATAAAGGTATTTTTGTAGGGAACACGCCACAGGCGGGTTTTTATGAGCTTAAATAGACAATAAAACTTCAAACTTCTGGGAAATAGATTCTAACAACTTCTCTTTCTATCCGAAGAAAGAGCTGTTAAATACTGGCGAATAACGAACAACGAGCCAGTTTGTTGTTCGGTATTGGCAAATAACGAACAACGAGCCAGTTTGTTGTTCGGTATTGGCGAATAACGAACAACGAGCTGGTTTGTTGTTCGGTATTCACCGTATATGGAATTAGTAATATAATAAAGGTACTTTTGTAGGGAACACGCCACAGGCGGGTTTTTATGAGCTTAAATAGACAATAAAACTTCAAACTTCTGGGAAATAGATTCTAACAACTTCTCTTTCTATCCAAAGAAAGAGCTGTTACATATTGGCGAATAACGAACAACGAGCCAGTTTGTTGTTCGGTATTGGCGAAAAACGAACAACGAGCTGGTTTGTTGTTCGGTATTCACCGTATATGGAATTAGTAATATAATAAAGATACTTTTGTAGGGAACACGCCACAGGCGGGTTTTTATGAGCTTAAATAGACAATAAAACTTCAAACTTCTGGGAAATAGATTTTAACAACTTCTCTTTCTATCCGAAGAAAGAGCTGTTACATATTGGCGAATAACGAACAACGAGCCAGTTTGTTGTTCGGTATTGGCGAATAACGAACAACGAGCTGGTTTGTTGTTTGGTATTCACCAGATATGGAATTAGTAATCTAATAAAGGTACTTTTGTAGGGAACAAGTCGCAGACGTGTTTTTATAAGCCCAACTGGATAATAAAACTTCAAACTTCTGGGAAATAGATTCTAACAACTTCTCTTTCTATCCGAAGAAAGAGCTGTTAAATACTGGCGAATAACGAACAACGAGCCAGTTTGTTGTTCGGTATTGGCGAATAACGAACAACGAGCTGGTTTGTTGTTCGGTATTCACGAATACCGAACAACGAGCTGGTGTGTTGTTCAGTATTCACCGCATATGGAATTAGTAATATAATAAAGGTACTTTTGTAGGGAACACGCCACAGGCGGGTTTTTATGAGCTTAAATAGACAATAAAACTTCAAACTTCTGGGAAATAGATTCTAACAACTTCTCTTTCTATCCGAAGAAAGAGTTGTTACATATTGGCGAATAACGAACAACGAGCCAGTTTGTTGTTCGGTATTCACGAATACCGAACAACGAGCTGGTTTGTTGTTCGGTATTCACCGTATATGGAATTAGTAATATAATAAAGGTACTTTTGTAGGGAACACGCCACAGGCGGGTTTTTATGAGCTTAAATAGACCATTAAACTTCAAACTTCTGGGAAACAGATTCTAACAACTTCTCTTTCTATCCGAAGAAAGAGCTGTTACATATTGGCGAATAACGAACAACGAGCCAGTTTGTTGTTCGGTATTGGCGAATAACGAACAACGAGCTGGTTTGTCGTTCGGTATTCGCGAATACCGAACAACGAGCTGGTTTGTTGTTCGGTATTCACCGTATATGGAATTAGTAATATAATAAAGGTACTTTTGTAGGGAACACGCCACAGGCGGGTTTTTATGAGCTTAAATAGACAATAAAACTTCAAACTTCTGGGAAATAGATTCTAACAACTTCTCTTCTATCCGAAGAAAGAGCTGTTACATATTGGCCAATAACGAACAACGAGCCAGTTTGTTGTTCGGTATTCGCGAATAACGAACAACGAGCTGGTTTTTTGTTCGGTATTCACGAATACCGAACAACGAGCTGGTTTGTTGTTCGGTATTCACCGTATATGGAATTATTAGTATAATAAAGGTACTTTTGTAGGGAACACGCCACAGGTGGGTTTTTATGAGCTTAAATAGACGATTAAACTTCAAACCTCTGGGAAATAGATTCTAACAACTTCTCTTTCTATCCGAAGAAAGAGCTGTTACACATTGGCGAATAACGAACAACGAGCCAGTTTGTTGTTCGGTATTGGCGAATAACGAACAACGAGCTGGTTTGTTGTTCGGTATTCACCGTATATGGAATTAGTAATATAATAAAGGTACTTTTGTAGGGAACACGCCACAGGCGGGTTTTTATGAGCTTAAATAGACAATAAAACTTCAAACTTCTGGGAAATAGATTTTAACAACTTCTCTTTCTATCCGAAGAAAGAGCTGTTAGATTTTGGCGAATAACGAACAACGAGCCAGTTTGTTGTTCGGTATTGGCGAATAACGAACAACGAGCTGGTTTGTTGTTCGGTATTCACGAATACCGAACAACGAGCTGGTTTGTTGTTCGGTATTCACCGTATATGGAATTATTAATATAATGAAGGTACTTTTGTAAGGAACACGCCACAGGCGGGTTTTCGTGAGCTTAAATAGACAATAAAACTTCAAACTTCTGGTTAATAGATTTTAACAACTTCTCTTTCTATCCGAAGAAAGAGCTGTTACATATTGGCGAATAACGAACAACGAGCCAGTTTGTTGTTCGGTATTCGCGAATAACGAACAACGAGCTGGTTTGTTGTTCGGTATTCACGAATACCGAACAACGAGCTGGTTTGTTGTTCGGTATTCACCGTATATGGAATTAGTATATAATAAAGGTACTTTTGTAGGGAACACGCCACAGGCGGGTTTTTATGAGCTTAAATAGACAATAAAACTTCAAACTTCTGGGAAATAGATTTTAACAACTTCTCTTTCTATCCGAAGAAAGGGCTGTTACATATTGGCGAATAACGAACAACGAGCCAGTTTTTTGTTCGGTATTCGCGAATAACGAACAACGAGCTGGTTTGTTGTTCGGTATTCACGGTATATGGAATTATTAATATAATAAAGGTTCTTTTGAAAGGAACACGCCACAGGCGGGCTTTTATGAGCTTAAATAGACGACAAAACTTCAAACTTCTGGGAAATATATTTCTAACAACTTCTCTTTCTATCCGAAGAAATAGCTGTTACACATTGGCGAATAACGAACAACGAACCAGTTTGTTGTTCGGTATTGGCGAATAACGAACAACGAGCTGGTTTGTTGTTCGGTATTCACCGTATATGGAATTAGTAATATAATAAAAGTACTTTTGTAGGGAACACGCCACAGGCGGGTTTTTATGAGCTTAAATAGACAATAAAACTTGGAACTTCTGGGAAATAGATTCTAACAACTTCTCTTTCTATCCGAAGAAAGAGCTTTTACATATTGGCGAATAACGAACAACGAGCCAGTTTGTTGTTCGGTATTGGCGAATAACGAACAACGAGATGGTTTGTTGTTCGGTATTCACCGTATATGGAATTGGTAATATAATAAATGTACTTTTGTCTGGAATACGCCGCAGGTGGGTTTTTATGAGCCTAAATGGATTATAACACTTCGAACTCTTGGGAAATAGATTCTAACAATTTCTCTGTCTATCCGAAGAAAGAGCAGTTTCATATTGGCGAATAACGAACAAAAGTTACTTTTTTAGATTACTAATTATATATCTGGTGAATACCGAACAACAAACCAGCTCGTTGTTCGGTATTCGCGAATACCGAACAACAAACTGGCTCGTTGTTCGGTATTCGCGAATACCGAACAACGAACAACAAGCTAGCTTCACGCCGCTGATTCTCTTTACCCTAACATTTCGTAGGACAAGGTTACTGACGCTACCCCTCAACATCATATGGCTCCCGTACGATTTAACGGGTTGGTCTAATTCAAGTGGTGTTTAAATGATGTCCGAATGATGTGATGTTCCCCTTCGTGCATGAGTCATTTGTTGAGCTCCGGGAAATTGACTAGGTACTTCCTTTATCGGATTAGTCAGCTGCACAGACGCTACCCTTGATTTCAACACGGTTTACTTATATAGGCGCCTATGGGTGTGTCTAACCACGTTTCTAACGAAGGAGATTACCATATTTGGATTATCAGACTATGATGTAATTGCCCCATTTTAAACTCCCAGACATATTCTTGTTAGCCTAGTTCTTGTCGTCATCGGCACTAGCTAATAACTTCAATATATTAAACAGACCATCTTACAGAACAGTATGTGGACACTATAGTGTTATATTTACTAAGACATTTAACAATTATTGTGTGAATTATTAACACAAATATTATACTCCCTTATCCTCAATAAAATGAATTGATTTAATTTGTGACAGTATTTCGTTCTTTAATCGGGTTCTTTGATGACAACACTGGTATATACTTCTAATAATACTTTTATTCTGCTTCTTACAATAGGTACAAACATCGTGATGTAAACGACCGTAGAACTAACTATATGGAAGGAGTCATGACTTAATTAGCTTGGCTTAGCACGAGTGTGCTAACTCCAGAAGCTGTCGTCTCGTACCGTCTCGTGCCAAGGCGCCCATGGCCTTCGCTCAGTCCTGGCCGGACCTAACTCCTAGCCCTGCCTAGCATGGCCTCCTGGACCTGACTGAAGATTCGTTTCTGTTCTGAGTTTATAAACGTATTCAAGACAAAGGGGCTCATTAGACACCTGTCTAATGTATCAAGCATCATATGAAGGTTTAACATTCAATATAGTTTATCAGGCAAAGAAAGTTAGATAAGACATGCCAACAACAGTTATAGTTACGCAATGACATAAGGAATACTACCAAGATCTCCAGCCGGGTCTTGATAGCAACAGGTTTATGTTACAATCACTAACACGTATTTTAATATGGCAGGACGCTTCTATGACATATGTCATTGTGTAATAAATTTCATTTATGAACAATTTTCTATTGTCTGGTTTGTCAGGGGATGCTTACAATATTCGTTTCGTTTAGAAAAATTTGAAGAACTTTGAACAAGTTAATGAATTGTGGCTATCGGTTACCAAGTGGATGAGCAAATATAATATATTGAAAATTCATGTCAAATTACATTATTCTGAACGAAGTTATGACTTAAAACAGTTTTAATGGATATACGACTTCTGAATTTATTAACATGCTACACTTCGATACACATAAAAGTATACACATACACACCAAGTAAATAATGGTATGTTACATGTGGGTTGTGGGGTTCTTAGTGCAGGTTGGGATTTGGTAGCAAAAATGTGGCGCAATATTTGCTAATAAGGAATTAACAATATGACGTCGAGAATTGATTATTGCCTTGGCAGGTGCAAAATGTCTAAATAATTATGATCTGCAGCAATTGTTGTAAATTCATTAAGAAATAAATCTAACAATTAAATTAAAGCTATAAACAATAAGATTGTAACTATTCACAATTATTTGAGTGTAGCTTATTTTGACATTCCATAATATAAGTATTTTAGACAGATGTTTATTATAATTTAAATACATACTAATACATGTACTTATGTTACCCGTCAAACAACAATTGAACCGTTTATTTTCCTACTCAATACCACACTATCCATCTTTCTAACAACATAGAGTCTATTTTTAACTAGAAAAACTAAGGCATGTGTTTTGGTATGAGACAATCAGGATATATAGTATAGCTGTGTTAATTTATAGTATGGGACATCTTTACTGGCTTCCTGTCACGCAGCGCATTGAATATAAAGTTCTAGTCTTTGTCTACGAGATTTTACACGACCAAGCACCATCCTATCTCTCTGACCTCGTCTCTGTCTCTCAACCGAGGAGATGTACTCGTCTCTCCATGGAAGTCCGCCTTGAACCCCGTGGGTACAATGTGGACTCCTATGGGAGACGAGCCTTCTCGGTTGCTGCACCATCACTCTGGAACTCTATCCCTAACACTCTCCGTGAAGCACCATCTCTCGCATTATTCCAAGCACAACTAAAAACCTATCTTTTTCGCAAAGCCTACCAAATTTCGTGATTTTATAATATCATATGACATGATCGGATTGTTTGTACTGGTATTTATGATATATTAAAAATGCATGTAATGTAATGTAAAGAATGTATGAAATGTATGTAATGTAAGTATTGTATACATTATATGTAATGTATGTAATATATGTAACTGTACTGCCTGTTGAGATCACGTATAGATGGAATAGGCTTAAAACAATAAATATTATTATTATTATTATAAGGGGGGGGGGATTCCGAATGGTAAGCACGTGTGAGCTGTATCATAAAGTCTGTCATTGAGTCAACTGGCGTGGTTTCGATTCCCCGGCTGTACGTGACAAGGAGTAGGGTCGCCTGTCCAACCTCGTGGGTTTCTCCGGGTCCTCCGGTCCCCCCCCCCCCACTGCTAAAGACCTCTACGCGAATTATTGAAATAAAATTAAACGATGTGTTATTCCCGAAAGGAACTAATTTATGTTGAGTGGACGTTAAACCCCATTTTCTCTCCCTCGCGCCTGTATAGCTGTTTCTATTTATTATATGGAACAATCAGGATATATTGTATAGCTGTCTTTATTTATAATATGACACAACCAGAATATATTGTATAGCTGTTTCTATGTATAGTATGAAACAACCAGGATAGTAAAAGGGAATGTTTACACAACTACAATGAAACTAGATTTATAAATATATCTAAAAATTATATGAAATGATATCATAAATAATAACCTTCGGTGGACACAATTTTAACATTATCCAGATAACTAGAGATATTATAAATTATGTTGATTGTGACCATATTTAAAATTAATACGTTCTCCAAAAGATCAGGTAAAATGCTTTGTGAAACCACGACGTGATTTATCGAACTCTTTAAATTGTAATTGAGGTCTATTTCAAGGCGAAATTTTAATTCCCATATTATTTTCATTTTATATTAATGTTGTTGAAAACCGTAATTTGTATTATTGTCCATCCATACCATTAGTCTTTTTTCTTTCAATGTATGCGGACGACAAGGCAGTGTTTTTGGAAACGCACGAGGGTTTACAACAGTTGCTTGACTCATTATGTACAGAAACTTGTAAAAGGAACTTCACTATAAATACGAACAAAACTAAAATTGTTGTCTTTAGAAATGGCGGGAAATTATCAGGAAATGACAAATGGTTTTATAATGGCAATGAATTAAGAACTTGTTGAGATTTTTAACTATTAAGATTGCTTTTAATCTATAATGGTAACGTTTTGAAAACCCAGACACAGCCGATGTGGGCATGGGAGCTTCATTCTCTGTACTAAGAGTATGTAATTTTTCTAACATTAAAACTAAATTGTCAGTATCTGATACCTATGTCGCAAGCATTTTATCGTATGGAGCGGAAATACGGCGATTTTATAAAGCGGCTGATGTGGGGAAAGTTCAAATCAAATTTTTGTAAACGAATATAACAATGCACATTATGATTTATTTAAATTAAGTTGATTTCCTTTACATGTAATAAGAAACATTAGAATTTTTAAATATTGGACAAAACTACTAGATATTGATTTTAGAATATTGTTTACAGGATCAGGTATCTGTAAAAAGTCAGTGGATTACACAATTATTTCAAATATGTTTAGGCTATATTTTGAAAAGTAGAAAATCTTGTAACTCGGCATATTTCAAAACCATTAGACATAGAATTATAGATATTTGTAAACAATTATTCGTAGAGCGTATTTTGTAATTCACCAAAGGGCCTCTTTTGTCAGCATTTCACTTCCAATTTTAACTTATATAGTAAGTGCAGGGGGACTGCACCACACATAATTTAAATAAAACAAATAATATATGAACAAGAAATACTCAAAGACCACAAACAAACAATTCAAATCCAGTGAATGGGTCCGGGGGCTAGCAGTAAGTGTCGACTGCGCTGTACAGTCCCGGGCCTGTGGTGACACAGATTTCATTCATATTTGGAAACAATCAGGAATATAACCCAATATTGTATAATGTCAGCATACGTCATGACCTGTCATATGCTGCAAGAAATACGAATGCAAGCATATTGTATTAATTCAACCATACAAGTAACCACATCGGTGAATTATATCAACGGTAGTCTAAAACACCAATAAAACACTAAATCAATAAAGAAACGTTTAGGTATTCAATGGAATGGAGGTATATTGAATACATTTAGGGCACATATTCCAACCGTCACAGACACGAACAAAACTGAATACAAAGAAGCAAATAGAGAATTTAAAAAAATATGTTTATCTGCACATAACTTATTTAAAGAAACAGGTAGATACAACAGTGTTACTAGAAATAGAAGATAATGACGATGTTAAAGATGTGTACAATTTGGTATTAATATGTAAAAAATATAAAGATATTCGTTGTTAATATATCAAACAATATTATTATATAAATTTATTCAAGTTCTGACTGTACATAATATTAAGAAATTGACAAATCTAGGAAAATATCTATCAATAGCTTTTGAATCGAGAAACAAATTACTCGAATATCTAACAACATAAAGTGACATCATTCTTACAAATGCAATATCTACTCCCCAATAAACAACAACCTTTTAAAATTTATATTGTAAATAATTTCACATTTACATGACATATGTTTAGTATATAGTACTGTATTTTATCTGATGGGCAGTTAGCCCCAAGAAAAAAAAGAATAGCACAGAACAGGACTGATAATAAACCAATGATTGTATAAGTTAATCTCAAAATAATACTCAAGCCAGTATAATCAATACTTACAGAGTTATGCGCCCCTTGTGGCTGCAGCTGGATTATTGTGCTCAGAGTGGAAAGTGATATTTCTTTTGATTTCTTCAACTGTGATATCTGAAACACACGTATAGTTTAAATAAAAAACATGTTATTATACTCTGTGAAAAAGTTTGAAGATTTTTTAAAAGTATTCTTGGATTATCTTACTTTCAAGTTTTGGGATAGAAGGTTTCAGTTCAATTGTATGCTATTATATCTGCTAGTTGGTGTCAATACCAATCTGAACTGTAATCAGTTTTGGGAACTGTAAAGACATACTTGAAGTTGAGTATACGTGTAAAGACAGGCTTATCAAGGTGTATAGAACTATTTTCTCACTGCGCTTTGAGCATGCTTTTGGATGGATTGAGCGCTCAACAAATGTGCATTATTATTATTATCTACGATTACACAGTGGTTTATTAATGGGTGTGGGAGCCACGGTGGCTGAGTGAGTAAGACGTGTGCTCGCTAGTCTGGAGGTCGGGGATTGCATCCGGGTGTTGGTTTAGAAAGTTCTCGGGGATTTTCCGGTGTGGTTTCCCTATGTTAGTGATGCAGGACGTAGGGCCTGAAAAGGACAGATTTCTTATCTTTCGGATGTACAGTAATAACAGACAGTTTGATATACACGGATGTCCGCACGCGGTTTATAACTAAAGTTATTTAATGTTACAGGAAAATAATACTATTCATAGACCGTATATTTACTCGACACAAACTAGGTCAGTGTCGACACAAACTAAGACTGTAAGGACACTTAGTAGATTTTAAAATAATATTAATCATGGTACTCGTACCAGAGATAATCGGTAGAGACGTGGGGTTTAACGTCCACTGGACACAACCTAGGTCAATTTGGGATTAAGATATGGACACCAGATGAGTTTATGATCATAATTATCACCATGGACAATAGTTGTTGAATTAGTATAAATACCTAATAACATACAAACACATTCAGTGTCACTATGACTTAAAAACACTTCAATGTAAAAATGAATTCCAGATTTACAGTTATATTAATCGACTGGCTCGCTAGTTCGGGTGTCCGCGATCCCCGCATTGGCCGAGAGAAAGTTCATCGGGATTTGCCTGAGTGGTTTCCCCTTGTCAGTGGTGCAGGATGGCGGCCTGGCAGGGGCAGCTGTCCAGTCGTTTGGGTGGGACAAAAAAACCCGAGATAGCATGTATACATTGACGGGCACGTAAAATACCAACATGCAGCTGGAATTTAATATAAGTGTAAACCACTTTGGCAAAATCTCCCTCACAGCATACCGTATGGCATATGCCCGTCTTCATTAGATGAGTCGGAGCACAACAGTTGGACGGTAAACCCCATTTCATTTTATGTGTTAATCAATGCTATGATATCTATTTTCATTTTGGGCGTGGATTTATGGAAGGAAATTCTACACAAGTTAAGAACATTGTTATTCTATCTTTAAAATAATATCTTCCTGGTCGATTAAGTAATAAACAAGTATATAAATATACAATACATGTATATATGAAGGAATACTCTTACCTGAAATACACAACTTCGTGATGTACATTTTATTATTAAAATTCACCTAATCAGTTTAAGCAACAACGATAAAATAACACTTCCTTAATTAAAATGGACTGCTGGCTAACGACACTAAATAAATGAGTTGAATTAGAGTTATATCCCATTGATCATCATTCAATATCAAATCATGCAGTTTATAAAATATTGCTATGGATAATACATTCCTACCTAATAAACAATAAGATCTTTCTTCCAAGAGATGAAATGGGGCTTACGGCAGGATGAACAACTATGTTTTATAATCCCTGTATGAGGAGAGGGGTGATATAGGCTTTGCCTGTTCCCTGATCCTTTTTCACGAATTTCTGAAATAAAATATTGTTTACAAAAAAAAAAAAAAAAAAAAATGGGCAAAGTGGGGTCCAGGACCCTTCACATAAGCAGGCCACCACAATAAAATTTCAAGAGTTGTCAGTATGGTCAGAACGAGAACAACATCTACTAATGGAAATAATGGGGCCCACTGAGGTCCCCCATAGGATTTTTAAAGTTCTGGACATAGGGGTCCCTCCAATCCATTTTGGGCCATGCAGTAGCGGGATAATTGTATCATGGAACCGCATTGAACCCTTCTTAAGCGGCATAATTTGGTTACTTGTTGTGCTACTAGGAGCTGGATTTGAACCCATTTATGTTCACATTTATAACGCAGAATTTATCAAAAAATAATCTACAAACGTATTGTTTTCTTAGATTAGGGGAAAGTTGGTTTATGGGCTCATATTCTTCGACTTTTAGTCCTTAAATTATTTAATAATTTGGGATGTATAATATGTGTACTGTCTGTTCCGGGCAACACTACGAATCGAAAATTGCTTGCTATCCTCGACTCGGCTCACCCTGTCCATTTAGGTGCGGCTGCCTAACTGATCTGGGGTGGATTAGGCAGCATTTGGGATACTATATATATCCAAAAGTTGTACTACTTTGTTTCACGGTAAACGACGAAGAGATAAAACGTATGACACAAACTGATTTCAACACCGGTTTAATAACAATTTAACATTTTAAAGTACTTTTCGTCCGTCTTTGGACTATTCATAAATAATGTTATTGTATAAAGATGGACAGTATAGTATATTTGTACATATTTACATAGTAACACTGTGGTTTTAATTGGCTATAGTTACCATTGTTTATGGTTACACAGATTATCGTTAACTAATACAAAGCATGTACACATGTGTGTTAATCTGTAGTATAATAAATGGGTTCAATTTAGGAACAATGAGTGGAAGATAATCACAGGATTAATTTAAGAAAACGAATGAAACTAATCGCCAATTGTTACTTATTGCCTGTTAAGTCAAGGAACGTATTTTTTAATAAAATGATTTTCCATTAATTTCCTTTTCGTGGTGTCATCGACTTTCATTTTATAAAAAGGGACAATTTGAAATTTTATTTGTAGGTGTTTCGCACATTTAAAGATAATATGTCTATTTACAAATAAGGGCGCATTTTCAATATTGCAATCCCGTCGATGGTTGCGTACTCTATCCTAGTTGAGTAGATGTCTCGCCTATAGAATAATTCACAAGCCCTACACGTCAAGACATATATGATATTTTTTGTGTCACAATTCATATTGTCGTTGACGCTAAAGGTAAAGGTAAAATTATATTGGATATTTGGCGTTATATGATCGCAACATTTACATCGAAGGTCAAGGCATTTAGATACATAAAAACCGGTCCTTGTCATACATGAATTGAATTTTGCCCTGGTTAGGAGGTGCGTCAGATTAGGTGGCTGTCTTTGTGATTTAATGAATTGAACATTATCAAATTTCGCCTTGAGGTTGTCGTTTGATGCCAGGAGTGACCTGCTCTCGTACACACACACATATATATATATATACACAAAAATATTAAAGTTTTTGAAAGAAAAACTACTTTATTTGTCGATTACTAGTACTTTCGCTTATTTTATTAAGCTCTTCAGGTAAACAACATTTAAAACAATGTCATAACGTCATAGTAACACATTAGTCAATAACAGAAAGGTGACATTAAAACACCAGTACAACTTGTATAATGGTGGGTTATACAAGGATATCTAGTAAAACACAGCGATAATCTCTTACTGACATTTACTAAATGGATAGAGAGGGAGAGAAATGGGGTTTAACGTCCACTCGACACAAACTAGGACTAACATATGGTTTAATTTTATTTGAATAATTCGCGTAGGGGTCTTTAGCAGTGGGAGAAAACCGGAGTACCCGGAGAAAACCCACGAGGTTGGACATGTGTCCCTACTCCTTGTCACGTACAACCGGGGATTCGAATTCGAAACCACGCCAGTTGACTCAATGGCAGGCCGTATGATAAACATTCGCCCCCCCCCCCATTGGATAGACTAACAAACTATTACCCATACTTATGGTAAACAGCTACCGTAGTTAGGTGGTAATTAGTAGAATATATGGTAAATGTGAGGTGAATAAATATACAACGACCCTAGACGTACCAAAACATGCTGGGTATTGTATTAATGATAGTGTTCGTGGATATAGTTATAACTGAATGACTTGACCGACAGAGTTATCTTGTGAGAGATGTATTGGTACGACTATCTTGGTTGCAGTCTAGAATCTAACCTGTTACCATGTTGACAATCTTTTAATGAGTTTTAAAGTTAAAGCAGTTGTTGTTTTTATCGTGAGGAATATCTGACAATTTAAGGTAAGTAAAATATTGGGAGGAAACTTGTTTAATTTTTCTGTTTGTCCCGTCGGACAAAGTGTGTTTAGTGTGTGTGTGTGGGTGTGTGTGTGTGGGGGTGGGGGGGCTAGACATTAATATAGGTGGTAAGTTTAGACAATAAAGAAGATGGTAATATTTATAGAGCTGGCAAATGATGACAAATTTAGACAATTATATGGGTGGTAGGTTTAGACATTAATATAGGTGGTAAGTTTAGGCATTATGGCAAGTTTAGACATTAATGTAGGTGGTAGGATGAGACATTATTAGAGGTTGTAAGTTAAGAATTTTATAGAGGTGGTAAGTTAAGAAATTAATAGCGGTGGTACGTTTAAACATTTATTGAGATGGTAAATTTATACATTTATAAAGAGGGTAAGTTTATACATTTATAGAGATGGTAAGTTTAGACAATAATAGTGATGGTAAGTTTAGACATTTTTAGAGGTGGTAAGTTTAGACATTTTTAGCGAGGAAACGTAGCGAAAACATCTTCATCGAAAATGTATGCTTCGAAAACGGGTACGTCGAAAACGGTGTATAAGTGTCCTAACACACCTATGCTCATACCATACCAGTGTTTGCGCGTTGGGCCGCAGTGGATTGATGAGTAAGACGCTGGTTCGCTAGCCAGGAAGTCGGGGGTTTGGCCGAAAAAGTTCATCGGGATTTTCCGGCGCGGTTTCACCGTGTCGGCGTTACAGGTCTGGCAAACTGTCTAGTCGTTTTGATGGGCGTAAGACCGAGGTCCAGTGTACTCATCTGAAAAGAAAAGTGTCTAGTCATGGCCCTAAAACAACCCGTGCGAGTTGGACATAAGAGTGGGCCTTGGGCCGCTGTCCGGAATCATTGTTCCTCATAGCACACTGCATGGCTGCATAGCTGTGGAGAACAGTAGCACGTCATTTCATTTCATGTAAACAAATACATAAAATACCTCTTACTTTATTGTAACTATTCTAATTCAGACCCAAGTTCTACATGCTATTTGTTCTGTTTCTTTTCCAGGAATTGGCGCCCCTAGAGTCTACTCCGCGAAGAAATTTTGTAGACGTGTTATCTGGGGTAAGTTCCGTTGCTACAACAAACGTCTACCTAGTGCTAGAACTGTCAGCTGCGCTATCCACCCGCCACGTAAAGTCACGTCTATACATTCGGTGATGCTTATGCAGTGGGGCCAATTTCTGGACCACGATATAACTGCCACAGCCGTACAACAACGTAAGTAAAAGCCTCAAGTTACTATATCATCTTGTCTTTGCAATTATAGTCTCGGCGCTCGGCTTATTCCGCAGATCTTCTGCATCTCACTTCACGCAACAGTAAACATGATGTATCCGGGTAACGACGAATCAGTGAAAGCGAACGTAAAGCCCTACGAACAAACGAACGACCAGGCAGTGGTGCGGTTTTTTGGGGTGTCACGTCACGTTATAAAATGGCGACCTATTGTTTGAGAGATCGCAGAAACTAGTTCGTTCACCAGATAAGTTTTACATGTGAGTGACTGTTTCCATTCGTTTGATTGAACCGATACTCTTGACAATGGTTGCCATGGATCCATACTCTTATCAAAATGCTTGGTTCTGGTGAAGCTTTACACGCAAGTGACTGTAGACCTATCCTGTCGGTCGATTGGATCCACACTCTTGGCATATAACAAATAAACACGTCGCTTCATGTGAAGTTTTCTTACTTTCCAGTTGAATAAATCTGGTAATGTCAGTAGATGCGGGTATTACAATAGTATCCTAAAACAGATTTTAAGATAGGGATTTGGGAATGATCTCCCTTGGATATATTTGAACAAGCAATAAATTTGCGGCTATTTATCACATTATGTTAATACATGTAGATAAATGTATCATGAAGTGAATACAGCTTATTATAGCGGTTATCGTCCATATTGAATGGTCTGACACGCACGCCTCATATCCGAAGGTCCATCAAGGCATGTCTAACCTCGTGGGTCTTTGTTAGGGGTCTCCGGTTTCTACCGACCGGGAATTGTTTAATTTGATATCAACAAAATAAACCGCGACGGAACATCGCCAGAAATAGAGAGAGTTGTAGGGATTAACGCCCCTTGATACACATCTCAGGTATTGTTTTTTCAATAACTGTATTGGGCGCAGTGCGTATTTATCAGAAAATGCACGATATACACAGGCAAACTTACGCCTTGTCACGTACCAACAGGAAATCGAAACCATCCCCGCCGACTCAATGGCAAGCCTTATTTCAAATCATCGAACCAATGAACCCCGCACGCCAGAAAAAAACTGGTACTCCATATAATTGTGCCATTTGATTATTTTTTTCTTATAGCTGATGCGCATAAAGCTGGTGATGATTGCTGCAAACATCATTATATTCGATTTGGCAAACTTCATCCTGATTCCTTGAAAAGGTAATCGTCGTGTCTCCGCATTTGTGTCATATATAGTTTTCCAATATAGTTGATTGATATTTACTCCATCGTGCCCCCATCCTCTCTCTCTCTCTCTCTCTCTCTCTCTCTCTCTCTCTCTCTCATATTGTGGAGTACATGAATAATATTGTTTTGAACGTCGTCTATGATTCAGAAATGGACGATGTTTTCCCATACGTATTGCACAGTGTCCGGAGGATCCCGCCTTTAAGTCAAACTGTTTTGACTTCGTCCGAAGTCGACCAGTCAACCCTGCGTTCAATAAGTAATTTTTCTATATTTAAACCCCGCCTCCCATCCACCAGCACACCTTTTACTCGTCAACGAGTAGTTTATCCCCTCTACTAATTGCTGTATAGACGTAACGAACAAGTTATACCCCCCCCCCCCGGCGAATCAGACCTATTACCCCCTGGTCCTGGATTGATAAAAAATAAATACGAACAGTTTATCCCTCCCTCTAGAGCTCTATGCACACTGCATGGATATATCAATAACCCCCCACCCCCCTCATAAACGGATATTTCGCATCCCCCCTCCCATCCGCCGTATCTCGTGGACAGAAGGTTGTCCTCCTGAATCATCACTTACATCGGTATTCACAAACAAATCCCCCCACCCCGCGATACAGTAGGATACCTTCTATGGTAACAAACGGACAGTAAATCATAAATAGTTATAAACCTCAATTCAGCTAAACGAATAAACGAATAGTTCATCCTAAATACATGTAGTTGTAATGTATGTTAATTCAGCTCAAAGCAATCCACGAGAGCAACAGAATTTATTGTCAAGTTTTGTGGATGGTTCCAATGTTTATGGCAGTAATGAGGAAACTGTTCGGAGATTGCGAGACTCATCAAATGGTAAGCGATAAACTAGGGTTTACTGGTGTTTACCTTAAAATAGCCAAACCTAGACCACTAGGCCATCCCAACCCAACTTGTCATAGATAGAGCTTAGAGCGTTAGATAAATAAGGTATAACTGTTTCTTTATCATTGTCACCATTACATTTATGAGAATATATATGCTAGCAAACCCTGTCGACTGCACGGACGATTTAGCTGCTGTAGACTTTTGTTCTTTTAGATAAACGAACTTCCAATTTCTTTCCAAGTACTCTCACCCTCCCTATTATATTTTTATCAATATCTTATTTGCAATGAAATAGTACTTTAATTATTGTTGAAAACATTTCGTTACAAATATATATGTGTTGTGATGCGTGCCTTGTTTATAACATTCGTGGGTAAGACACTGGATCGCCAGCCTGGAGGCCGGGTGTTCGATCCCTGCATTGGCCGAGCAAGTTCATCCAAATTTTCCGGCGTGGTTTACCCTTGTCAGTGATGAAGGACAGAGGGCCTACATGTAAAAGATCCCTTGCCAGTTCGGGTAAAATTGCCCTCTTAGCACACTGCATGGTGTATGTCCGTCTTCATTAGCCCAGATTAAAAGCAGAACAGTAGGACGTTAAACTCCATTTCATTTTAATTCCATTTTATATCATTCGTTTTCTGCATTGTTTATAATTATAAGATTCGTCATTAGGACTCCATTGTTCAATGTTTGCTAGTTTTCATGGAGTGACTTAAGAAGCAGATCGTGCATGATTTCTTTCCCATTTTCTTGAAAGTATCTGTTTATTAGAAAATATTGAATAAATGAACGAATAAATGAATGAATGCATGAATGAATGAATAAATGAATAAATGAATAAATGAATAAATGAATAAATGAATAAATGAATAAATGAATAAATGAATAAATGAATAAATGAATAAATGAATTAAAGAATAAATGAATTAATGAATAAATGAATTAATGAATAAATGAATAAATGAATAAATGAATTAATGAATTAATGAATAAATGAATTAATGAATTAATGAATAAATAATATGTATTTTACAGGGAAAATGAAGACATCGTCTGGTGATTTGTTGCCTCGGGGCAATGATGATTCTTGTATTCTTCCAAAGAATAAATTCTGTTTCGATGCTGGTGAGGTCCTCGTCGTCGTCATCATCATCATCGTCATCGCCATCGCCATCATCATCATCATCATCATCATCATCATCATCATCATCATCATCGCCATCATCCATCATCAGCATCAGCATCATCATTGTTTTCTTTTTCTTCTTCTTTTTCTTAACATAAAACTCTTTGATAAGGTTGAGCCATACCATAGATGCGAAGAATCAGAAAGTGACTGAAAACAGAGGGAGAATGACTAAAGATATTGTCATTTTCATTTTTTGTATCGAAGTGGTTAATGTATATTGACACGTTCATATATTTTAGGAGTCAAGGGGTAATAAATACAGATATTGCCACTGAAAACGTTCATGTATAAATGATATAAGTCACAAATATTTGCGCGGGGGCCAAAGGGTTAATGTTATATGTTTGTATATTCTAGGTGATGAAAGAGTTAATGTTTTCCCTGGTTTAACTGCTTTACATACAGTCTTCGTCAGACTCCACAATTATATCGTAACTGATTTCACCAAACACAACCGTCGGTGGAATGAAGAAAGGTTGTTCCAGGAAGCACGCAAAATTGTCGGTGCCATTTTACAGGTACGTTGATTCACATCGTAGGTATCTAGATTCGCTGTAATAATCAGATATCCAAACGTAGATCTAAGATGTTATTATCCATAGGTCTATGGTGTGTATAAACCATGGGTCTTAGACATTGGTTCCCAACCTGTGGTACGCGTACCACTAGTAGTGGTATGCGAGGTACTACGAGTAGTGGTACGCGGGGGCCTTCCGGGTGGTAGCGAAGATATTTTTAGTTAATTCTACTTCACAAAAATGCTTACTGCCTAACATAATGTAATAAACAATGTGTATGTTACTATTCTTATTATTATTTTATTTACATTATACCTCTATTCCTCTTTATTTATTTCTTGATTGATTAGTCGTTAATCATATTGATTTTCCCTAGAACCAGGGGATACGCAGCGACTGCACCGGACTTTAAATTGGTACTCTTTCAGAAAAAGGTTGGGAACCACTGGTCTAAGATGTGTATTAGTCATAGGTCTACAACAATATGGAATAGCCATACGTCTTACAATATGTATTAGCCATAGGACTCAAATGTGTATTAGCCACAGGTCTAAGATGTATATTAGATACAGGTCCTAAAATATGTATTAGCCACAGGTCTAAGATGTATATTAGCTACAGGTCCTAAAATATGTTTGACTATTAGTCATGGGTCTAAAATATGTATTAGCCAAAGATTTAACATTTGCATTAGCCATAGGTCTAAGATATGTAGTAGCCATAGGTCTGAAAAATGTATTAGCCATAGGTCTAAGATGTGTATTAGGCATAGGTCTAAGATGTGTATTAGGCATAGGTCTAAAATATGTATTAGCTATAGGTCTAAATTATGTATTAGCCATAAGCCAGAAAAATAAGAAGTTAAACTCCATTTCATTTCATTCTTTTAAACAGAGAATCACCTACACGGAATTTTTACCCGAAGTTTTATCAGATGCCACCATGAATAAGTACAAACTAAAGGAAGGAAACAACAACAGTGTTAATCCAAGTATTTTCGCCACGGCAGCGTTTAGATTTGGACACTCTCTAATTCCTGATTTTCTGGTAATTGATGGTAAACCAGTAAAAAGCCGACTTCTCTTCAACAATCCCGAGTTTATCTTCACCAGTTTGTAATCGGTGGTGGAGAATATTCTGTCCAACCCTGCGGAGCTGAGGGATCGCTTTATGTCTTCGGAGACCACTGAACATTTGTTTGAGCAGCAGGACGGGCCGTTTGATTTGGCGGCGTTTAACATCCAGCGAGGACGAGACCATGGTCTACCGTCTTACAATGCGTTTAGAAAGTTCTGTAAACTAAGTCCAGTTACAAAGCTCACCTCACCACTTAGTGATGTTTACAGGTAAGTAAACGACGACAGTTTGGATTTTGGAGGTCGGGTGTTCGATCACTGCATTGGTCGAGAAAGTTCATCCAGATTTTCCGGCGGGGTTCCTCTTTGTCAATGAAGTAGGACGGGAGGGCCTGACAAGGGCAGCCGTCTAGTCGTTCGAATGGGACGAACAACTGAGGTCCCGTATAACATTGGAGTGCACGTAAAAGACCCATTGGCCATTGGAATTTGATATAAGGGTAAGCCGTAGCGCCGTTGTCCAGGCAAAATTTCCCTCATAGCACACTGTATGGCATATACCCGTCTTCATTAGCCAAGTTTAGGAGCAGAACAGTAGGATGCTAAACCCCACTTCATTTTATTTTGAATTTCTATCAAATACAAAACACAGCTTTACCGGAGCGGGGCCCTGGACCTGACTAGAATCGCGGAGCCCCTCATGAGACGAAAAAAGTATTTCATATGCTTTTGAATTGCACGCAGGCGTAACACACATAATAATCTGATCACATACGTTCCGAATGGCATATAGTCTAGAAGCCTAAACAGATCACCGAGTGGAACTTCACAGAGAAGATGGATAAATAGCCAAGTCTTCGCCCTCACGCCGTTAGATCAATTACCGTGAAAATTGCGTCTTGAAAATTGAATTTTATTCTCTTTTTGCCATCAGACCCAGGGCCTAAGTTGGGCTTTGATCAAATAACATCGACCTCAGTATCGTCTGAATCATTTGAACATTTGTCGTAATTGCATAAGTTTTCAAATTACATCGACGTCAGTATTGTAATAGCCATTCGAATACTTAGTCCTGATTAAGGCTGGAGAAACGCCACGAGATTGGACAGGCGATCCCACTCGTTGTCACGTACAGCCGGCAAATCGAAACAACCAGAGGCGGATCCAGGATTTTCAGAAAGAGGGGGCGTGCTGCACCCACTTGGGAGTGCGAAGCCCAGAACAGTGATTTTTGAGTGCAAAAAATGCCCACAGGGACTAATTTCATACTAGTACTGTAAATTAGGATTTCCAACCTAAACTATTTGGAGCTAAAAATTGTTTGCCACCTCCAAAAATAGAAGGGGCGTGCGCCGGGTGCGCCCCCCTCTGGATCCGCGCCTGACAACTCATTGTTGAGGCCTAGTGATCGCGCACGAGAGAGAGAGAGAGAGAGAGAGACAGAGAGAGAGAGAGAAAACCATAAGACAAACATGCGGACATAAGAATATTACCTTTTTGTGGCATGATGTCTTTGCAGCAATCTTAAAATTGCTGTCATGTCAAACATGGACATTCTCCAATCAATACCAAATTGTCCAAAGAACAATGTCTTAGGCGCAAGCTTATTTTAGAGCATGGCAACGTGATCAACAGGAACAAGATTACCAAGTGTATCAACCCAGGCCTTGGTTCAAACACTGGTCCGTCTAAATCTCGTGACTGCATCAGCTAACATGATTATCATACACAATATAGTTGTATAATTATTAGATTAGATTAGAAATGGGTTTTAAGGTCCTACTGCTCTGCGCTCGGACTGGGCTAATCTTCGTGCTATTAGGCAAATGTTGCCCGGGCAGCGAATTCCAACTGCCACGGGATCGTTTACGTGCACGCCAATGTGTACGCGGGACCTCGATTTTTCGTCCCATCCGAACGACTAGAAAGCTTTCCTTGTCTGTCCTGCATCACTGGCAAGGGGAAATCACGTAGGAAGGTTATATTAGACGAAAGGGTGTATCGTGATTCAAATAGATGTCTTCCCTGCTTCTAGAAAAGAATAAATATCCATGATCATCCACTGTTGAGACTCGGCTTCACGCTGAGTCGTCTCTAAAATATACCGAAATTCAAACATTTGCCTTCCTGGTGTTTCTGATTGGGATCCATGTTTTGTAGTTCTGCTGATGATGTTGATGTATTCGCTGGTGGTATGGTTGAGGAGAATTTACCGGGTTCAGAACTTGGTCCACTATTTAATTGTATCGTGGGCATGCAGTTCAGCGATCTGAAATTTGGAGACAGCTTCTGGTATGAGACAAAGGACGGGGGCCGTGGTTTCACCAATGGTGAGTATATTTTAAACCAGTTAGGGCTTTCGTTTATGATACGAAAACCAAAGGTTGGAGAATTATAGCGAAGGTTCGCTTCAGAATAGAACGGTTGTGATAGTGGGCGGAGAGAGAGAGAGGGAGAAACTAGGTCATTTCGGGCTGAAACATGGTTCAATTTTATTTGATTAATTTGTATGGCGTAGGGTTCTTTAGTAGAGGTAGGAAACCGGAAGACCCGGAGAAAACCCACAACTTTGGACAGGCGACCCCACTTTTGTCACGTACAACCGGGGAATCGAAACCACGCCAGTTGACTCAATGACAGGCTGTATGATACAGCGCACACGTTCTTCTACCCATTCGACCTTTCAAACGCCATTAGTCCGAGAAAGTTGCCCCCCCCCCGCCCGTCTTAAATCGTAATCTGAGATTGTTGTTTCTTCAACCAACAACTTTTGGAAATCCTTGAGTATTATTTCGGTGTTATTTGTTGTTATTTGTTTTGTTCCAGCTCAACTAAGAGCCATCAAAAACGTATCCTTGTCGCAGATCCTGTGTCAAGTATTGGACTTAGTGGACATTCAGAAAAATCCATTCCGAACTGTCACCAAACAGTAAGTTATAATGTTACACTAAAACGAGAGTGAGAGAGAGGGAAATGTGGTTTAACGTTCACTCGACACAAACTATGTCACTAAGGGACTAACACATGATTTAACTTTATTACAAAAATTCGCTTACGCGTAGGGAGGGGGGCTTCGCAGTGGGAGGAAATCGGAGTGTCCGGAGTAAACCCACGAGGTTGGACAGGCGATCCTACTCCTTGCCACGTACAACCGGGGATTTGAATCCGAGCCAGTTGACTCAATGGCAGGCCGTTTGATACAGTGCGTGCACGTTAACCATCGCCCCCCCCCCACCATTAAGCCCCATTTCATATCATTTCAACTGCTACCTTTACTTTAACCAAATATTAATAAAAATTAGGAAACCCGACTAAAGTACCCCCCCCCCCCTTACACATTACACATGTATTCCTTTTGGGGAGTTTAAATTAACTGCCGAGCTGTGAGGTGCCAAATTGTTTGGGTTATTTCTATTTTAGTCGATAAGTCATAAATCTATACGCATACGAACTGTCCCGTCTTGATTGACCCAGTCTGTGCAGAACAAGTAGTGCACCAAACCCCCATTTCTTTTCATGGACCGCTACAGTACCGTTGCAGAATCTCTATATTATGAAGTTAGGAGCTTTGGGTAGCCGAATGGTTAATGTGTGCGCAATGTATCATAAGGTGTGCCAAGTGGCGTGGTTTCGATTCCCCGCGTGAAGGTGACAAGGAGTAGGTTTCCTCCCACTGTTAAGAATCCCAGGGCACCAGCGAATTATTGAAATAAAATTGAAATAAAAATGACCTAATTTGTGTCGGGTGGATGTAAAAAAACTCATTTCTCTCTCTCCATGTAAATGGTTTCGATTCGACTTTCGTTTTATTTTCTAGGAGCCACGGTAAGACACTGGCTCGCTTGCTTGAAGGTCTCGTGTTCGATCCTTGCATTGACCGAGGAAGTTCATTGGTATTTTCCGACGTGGTTTACCCTTGTCAGTGGTGCAGGACGAAGGCTGACAAGGACAGCTGTTCGGATAGGACGAAAAATCGAAGCCCCGTGTATACATTGGGATGCACGTAAAAAGTAAAAAATGGCCTTAGCACTTGGAATTCGACATAAGACTACACTGTAAAATATTTCTTTTTTTTATGTCGCCGAATTCCGTAGTTTAACACCTTTTTTCTGTTAATTGATGGATTTTTTTTGTGAAATTGTGTTAAAAGAGTGAAATATTTCTTCAAATTACGTGTTTTATGTAATTCTGTGGAATATTCAGTATTAAACAGGAAATTTCCGTGAAATTTAGGGATAGAATATTTTGTTCCCTTCTATAACGGACTTAATTCTGTTATTTTACGGAATAAACTGTGGAATGGCAGGAAGGTTACGTAAAATTTAGGGATAAAATGTTTTATTCCATTATATAACGGACTATTTCTGTTTTCAAATGCAACGATAAGAAAGCGTATACATATATAATCATTCCTAATAATTATCATTTTATAGTATTCATTTCAATTTATCAACCATAATATGAATGATCATATTGTGTAAAGTTTGGTATATTAAAAGTCATGTATTGCTAATTTCCATTATTTATAAGATCTATAAAGTGTACTCCCATTCATCATACGGTAATCAGATTGTAAGTATTTTCATAAATGTGTAAAAACAATTTTCAAAGCCAGTGAGTACAGGTTGTATTGTCTGGTAACAAAGCACGCTTCAATCTGGATATTATAACCGATTGGCCAATGTAAGTCGCAAACTTACATCTGAAAGCCGGTAAACGGTCCTATTCTCGATGAGGGTATTCTTATAATAGCGGAAAGAGGTAAATTTCGTCAGCGACAGCACTTCGGCGGAAACAGACGTTAAATAGAGCTATTTCGCACACGCATACAAAGTCAATGGTAAATTCAATGAAATTCTTATCATTTTCGAGTCTAGGGAACAAGATTACCAGGATTTATTTTTCTGTATTTGAAAATGGAATTTATGTTTATTGAGGGAATTTCTGTAAATTACAGGAAAAACAAATACGGATAAAATTTTCCTGGTAATTTTTGTTTCCGGAACTTTTTCCGTTTTTTCACGGATATTTTTGTTACAGTGTAGGCTATAGTGCCGCTGTCAGGGCAAAATGTCCCCAATAGCACACTATATGACATATGCCCATCTATCTTTGCCCAGTTCGTTACAGAACAATAGGACGTTAAACCCATTTGTTTTATTTTCTATTTGCTAGAACAAGAAAATCAAGTGTAAAAGACTGAAAGGTTTGAAACTATCTCCATGGTACGAACATTAACCTTCTCTACATCAATAACATCGTCGACGACAACATCAACCGCCTGGTCTACGCTAAGGACTTCTCTACATCAATAACACCGTCAACGACAACATCAACCACCTGGTCTGCACTGATGACTTATTAATTCTTATTTATATCTGTTTAGAGCTTGTAGTTAACAGCGCGTATTTATCTATTATTTGTGTTATATGAAAAATATGGGGGTTGGGGAGGAGGCGGGGTGAGGGGTGGGGGGTGTGTGCTTACCGAATTTTTTATATCACATGGTTTGTAATAGAATCAAGTGGCAGGATTTCGGCCCCAAAGGCGTAGGGTCGCCTGCCTAAAACTAAGGATCGTGGGATTTTCCCGAGGCCTCCTGTTTCCGACAGTGCTTAAGAGACACCAACGCGCAGTTGTTTGTCCCGAAATACACCCTTTCTCCCCCCCTCCATATACCTCTCTATTGTTTGGCAAGGAGTCCTTTACGTGCACATCAGCGTCGTCATTATCCCGACTGGTGATAGACGTCTTTCAATCCTATTTCATTTCGTTTAAGTTACTTTAATACCCAGGGCCCTAATTCACGAAATCTTAACTTAAGAAGATAAAATCCAAATTTTAGTAGATACTTCAGTTTTGATTGGCTAATCACTAAAATCAATCTAATATTATCCAATCGTATAACTAAAATTTGGATTTTATCTTAGTTAAAATTTCGTGAATAAGGTCCCAAGTATATCTGATTATGTAAACAATTTTAATTATATTCAGATTTATTTTACTAAATTGTAAATTGATCTTCTTCCGTGTTGTATAACCCCTGGCCTACCTGGTGTGAACGAGATTCTTTGATTGTATACCTGTATTTATAAACGTCAGTCACCCACGTTCTCTTATCGCTATATACAATGGTTGATGTTATCAAATTATAATTAATCACTAAATCAAATTACGCTCTGTCTCGTATAAAGTAATAATGACGAAATAAAACGAAACAAGTGTTTAAATTGGATCATGGAAACAATTGAGAATCATAATTGAATAACTTTCATTAATAAACAAACATAAACAAGATTGGTAATAAACAACTCAATTGTAGGACCGTATCTAGCGGGGTTCAGGGCGTACACTGCACCCCCTGGAAAATATGGCGCCCCCCCCCCCCATCAAAAAAAAAATAAATAAATAAATAATAATTTGACAATCGTTCAGTTATAAAATACACTTGATTAGAATTAGTCTGATGGTTGTAAGGGCGCCAATGGGTTCGTTTGCCCTGATCTAAACTTCCTTATATCACTTACGTGGAGGCTATGGGGTAAACGTTTTTTTTCCATCCACCGGAGCCTGGTCTTATGACGTCATATGTGGATTGTGGGTTTGAGACTGTGACGAAATCTGCAGGCCACATCCCTTATCCTAACCCTTATCCTAACCTACAATCCACATATGATGTCATAAGACCAGGCTCCAGTAGATGGAAAAAAACGCTTACCTGTCCAGGCTATGGTGCTCCACCACTCTGCTGTACCCCCACTTTTAAAATCCTACATATGGTCTTGCTCAATCGTACTCCATGTATAATAAACATCACAAAAATAAAATGTACTTCATTTGTTATAAACTACCCTTATTTCGTTTATACTGCAGTGGAAAAAATAAATTCTGTTATTGTTCCGAGTCCACGTGAGCGTTCCGAATTCGGTTGCTCTCCCCAGTTGCTGATAGGATTAACCTAAGCACACTTGCAACTGGCTGGAATTACTGAACTAGTTGCTTTGAGTTGCAAAGTCGACATACCCCCCCCCCACCCGATATGATATGACGTCAGAATTCCAAGATGCCGGCGATGACGGTATACTCGCTTCCTGGGGGGGGGGGGGTATGTTTCCTGGTGGGATTGTTATTTGTTTTCTCAAACACGGTTTATCTCGTCATTGAACCTCTCGAACTGAAGTGCATAGTCTGAACTGAGGAATTTACCGATAGGTAGCGATCATATCAAAGTTCGATTTGGCTAAGTGTGACTTGGACCGAGGTATACATGCCCAAACACGAAATAATAAACTAGAACCACTGGAGGTTGTTCCTCGCCAGGTCCCAAGTCCGACCAGGGAAAATCTCGCTCACTGTACATTTGACAGATGACGTGTGCAGCCTACGGGGGATTCAACCAATCAACGGGAAGACGACAGGTTGTCAACCAATCCATGCTGTGCTTGTATTCGTTTCTTTTGGACCCGCCCCTTGTGCTGAGCCCTGTACTATTTTTTCTGTTTCAAACACATGTCAATCAACGCCATCACGACTAGAGATATATGACAAGGATTATAGCTAATTATATCTTATCGAATGTCTGCTAAACATGCATATATTTTATTTTACCTGACCCAATTAAACACGCTACCTGACCGAATTAAACACGCAGTAAGCATGTCATACCGGCTTTTATTATGTATAAAGTAATACGCACCCACATTAAACATTTCTTAGAAATTATGGATACATGCATGATTTAACAGGTCTTTAGCTTATTGTGTCGACTTTGTTGTTGTCTATAGGCTGAGTAAGCGTTTTAAACGTGTTCTTAAAAAAAAAAAAATGTATAAGTTTTATTTTATATGGGTATACTAGGTTATTTTTATTTCAATAATCGGCATGCATGTAAAGATATTTAGTGGAAGAAAACCAGCGGACATGCTGGGGCTTGTTAGTCCTATGGCAGTGAAGGAGTGCAATAAGGGAAAAAAATCAAGGTTGCCATACTGGGACTTTCCGACGTGGTTTCCCTTGTTGAGGATCTGACCGGGACAGTTCAAAGGGGAACCAAACCGAGATCCCATGTACACATTGCCGTACCAAACTGATCCCGCAGTGAATATTCGCTTGGCCGCTACAATCACTGATAAGCATGACATCGACGAGGCTTAATTAGTACGGCATATTAACTTTTTTACTCCGACAAATTAAATTCTCAAACATTTTTTTGAGGTAAAAGAAAAATAAATAAAAACGTTTGAAGTATTTGGAGTTAAAAAAATATTTCCTATTTAGTGTAAATGCGTATTAAAATGAGTAAAATGCATCATTTTGCCCGAAGCAGTTAGGTGTTAAGTAAACATTGCACGAGCCGTTTGAGCCAATGACTGCAGTCAACGCACGTGCTGTGGACACTCATCTGTTACAGAGTTAATTCGTAAGTAATTCTCTGTGAAACAGATTGTTGCCGTACAACTAAGAAATGACAATTGGAATTCTATATATAGAGTAGTAGTAGCCCCCCACTGGTTGGGCAAAATGTTCCTCGGAGCACAATGTATGACGGTATACCCAATTTAATTTCAAACCCACTTTAAATGAATAATACACACAAAGACACAATATACAATTTATAGTTTATTAAATTGAACCAGAATATTTACTTTTCAAAATTCTTTCAGATAACTTGGATAAGTAGTACAAAATTATAAATAACTTGTGTCCTGGGCCATTAAAGCAATGTAATTTAGATTTTTGCAAAAAAAACAAAAAAAACGAAACAACCCCCCCCCCCCCAAAGCAAAACAAATTTCACAAGCATAAAATGATTAAATAATTAAATCCCTTAAAACGAATTTCACAAGCGCAAATAAATCACTAAGATTTTTGTAATTTTAATTATAACATTTTATAAAATCTGTTGACTACATATTCTAATATGGCAATGGGAATTTAGCGTGGATGGCCCTGTAAACACATGTAGGTAGATCAACTCTATTACCCCATCCAAGATAACCATGGACTGTTTTTTCACGTAATGCCGATATGCTGTGTAACGGTATTGCCTGTAAATAAAACAATCGGTTGTCATTTAGCAAATTATCTAGTATTCAAATTTAATTCTGTGGTAATAGTGGCCGTGCAGAAATCAAGGGGGCATAACGCTAGTATGGAAGGTTGACAAACGCTGAAAATCGACAGAGACACTATCTTCCGTATGGCGGGGTATCGGGTTCAAAATGCGATCTGCAGTTGAAAGTAGAAAATAAAAAACAAAAGAGAAAATTCTAATCCAAAATGGACATTTTCGTGTGGGAAACATATACCGCTCGTGCTTTTCAACCTAATACGTCCCCCTTTTCAACTTGAAGTCGTAAATATTCTACTTTCAACAGCAGAATTTCTACTTTCAATAATCAACTTTTGACATTCGGACTTTCAACTTCAGATTTTCTACTCCAGATTTTCTGCTAAAGATTTTCTCCATGCATATTACGGAAATAAATTTGATCACGTGACTATTTCTGCATGTCATTAAAATTCGGCAATTACCCCTAGGTACCACTGGATTTGCAGTCAGCAAACTCGGTCGATGGTTGGGTTAAAATTTGGGAATAGTTTGTTTGACCTAAATAAAAAACGCACCAACTCAAATTTCATTACATCGTTTTTTATCTATTTGGTATATTATAGACATAGTTCAACTATAATTCATCTTACATACATCGTGGCAAGACTTAGGGTCGCCTGTCAAACCTTGTGGGTTTCCTCCGGGTACTCCGGTTGCCTCCCACTGTAAAGACCATGTGTTAGTCCCGAAAGACTTAGTTTGTGTCGAGTGGACGTTAAATCCCCCCCCCTCTCTCTCTCTCTCTCTCTCTCGCAAATAAAAGTTAAAGAAACTGAACAGATCAACCACTTTAGTTGAGTTGCCAGTCTGTCATAATTTAAATCGACTTTACAAATTTATTTACTGTCTGCCTCTAAACAAGCATACAAAAGCACTACTGGGAGTGAACTAAGATAACAATAAGTAGCCTTGAGCAAGCGTGGCAAAGTGAGTAAGACGCTGGCGTGCTGGCCTGGAGGTAGTGGGTTCGTTCCCGGTATTGCTCGAGACAGTTCCTCAGGATTTTCCGGGTGGTTTCCTCTTGCTGGTAAGGTAGGGCGTAGGGCCTGACAACAAGGACAACTGTCTTGTCGTTTGGATAGGACGAAAAAACAAGGTCTCATGTACACATTTGCACGCATGTAAAAGATCCCCTGTCATTTGGAATTCAATATATAAGTAGGCTGTAGCGCTGCTGCATGGGCAAAATTTCCCCCGTAGCACACTGTATGGCGTATGCCCGTCTTCATAATCCCAGTCGGTGCACAACAGTAGTATGTTAAACCCCATTCCATTTCATAAAGTAGCGGTGGATTACAGTGGCTAAGTGGGTAAGATGCTTGATAGCAGCGCTGTCCTAGGAAAATTTCCCTCATTAGCCTAGTTTGGAGCAGAGCATTAAAACCTTTAATTTCATTAAGTAGCCCTTTCATGCTCATAACCGGGTTCCACTTTCTAGGATTATATCTTGTGGAGTGTGTTCTTTAAGTATTAGAAATGAATACAGATTCTTTGAATAGATCTTCAGCACTTTATTTCAGGAGCAATAACAGCAAACAGTAAACAACTTATAACTTCCTATAAATCAGCTCTTCAACTAGCTAGTACAGTATATAGGTTCCCTAAGCTGGTCTCCCCAACTATTATTAATCGTACATACATTTCTCTCTTTATATAAATTAGTTACTTACTATTAGTTACTATGAAAGGGTTAAATGCAATTTAACTGATCAGATCAACCACTTTAGTTGCCATAATTTAAATCGAGTGACCAATTGCTGTCTGCTTAATGTATATTAAAATATAGATTTGAAATTAAAAATAGAATTAAACAATAATGAAGTAACATGTTACCTATACATTAATCATACACTGTTAGAAATTTTTGTAAAATTACAGTACTACAAGTAGTTTTTGTACCTTAATTGTCGGTATATTCGCCACAATATAGTAGTTTTAATAAGTCTGAGGTATTTTTACGGATTTTCATGTATGTTTACGGATTTTCACGTATGTTTACCGAGTTTCGTGTCTTTTTTACAATAGACACAGTAAAAATACATTCTAACATATGTTTTATAATCGTCATGAAGTTGATCTAGGGCCGACGCATTTAAGCATTCATTCACAAAAAAATCCTCCCCGGTAACACATGTTGCGTTCTTATCAGTATAACAGCAGAGAACCCCGTTGCATTCGTTACAGGTACATTCCACCTTGATTGTACACCGCCCACATTTACAAATCCTGTAAAAATAACAATCATGTTTAATTCTTTTCAACTTTAGCAAATATCTCCCAGTCGACCCACTTGGATTTCTATGCCATGTTTATTTTACAATAACTCTTTATCTTATTTTGAAGATAAAAACGGACATCGACTATCTGATCAACAGTTACCTTTTCGGAACCATGGTGAAAGTTGGGAACAAGATCTTAAAGGAGCTAAATCGCTAATATTTGGGATCCAGAAATTGTCACAAATGGGTTGCAACTCCTGTAATAACGTAATATGAATTTATATAAACTGATTTACATTCAATCGCTTCTGTTTTTACAATAATTTCAAATCACTTATGTTCGGCGAAATACGCCAGAAGTCTCAATCGAATGACAGTCTCTAGCGTCTGGTTATTCTAGTCTATGTAGTATCTGTTGCGCATGCTTTCCAGATAAGAATATGTGGTCACCGTTTGATTGCGAAATGTCCGAAATCACAGAAAATGTCGTTTTTTGAAATACTGCCGTAATATTAACAATTATCATTGGATTTTAGCATATGATGCATTTTGACATAGCCAGAAACAGGGGACATAGCTATGTTACTTTTGATTTTCGACGAATCTTGGAAGATATTAGGCGCCAAATTTTGAAAATTTAAATTTTTACAAAAAACTTTTTTATTTATTAATATTTTTATATGACATTTTAACCAAGGTTAAAGAGTTATCTGATTTGAACAAAAATGTCAACATTTTTTGTTTCCGTAATTTTCCTTGGCCGCCATTGGCTAATTCAGTCTTTCAGTCCTACATTAATTATTTGTTGTTCGATTTGTATAAAACCATGTTCATATGTTTCGTGGTTCAAAATGCCATTTTTTTTTTGTTACCGGTAAAGTTTCCTGTAGGCAACGGAAGTGGCGTAAATTCAGCAAAAACTACAATATTGGCAGTTCGGTACCACTTTTTGAAAGCAAATACTATTTTCTACTAATCTGATCTTACTCAAAAGATGCGCCCTGTTAAGGTGCACAAAATCTCGGACTCAGTTTTTTTAATTTCGATTTTGTTTTCGGGCCATTTCGGTTAAAAGGCAAAAAACGGGGTAAAAATAAGCTATTTACAACCCATCCAGTGTCTTCATATATTAAATTATTTCTTCGATACTTTCATAAACGTGTAGCAATAATCCATACAAAGAGAATGTATGTGAAATTTAGTTTGTAATATAAGCAGTTGCCGAGAATTTTGCATGAGTCACTTTTCATAATTTTGGCTGTAAAAGAATCAATTATTATTCGATTTTCAATTTTCTTTCACTGTCTGTTGCCTATTCCAAACCATTTTAACACTTTCACTGTTACCGGAAGTGACGTGATTTAGGCAATAACTGAATTTTTAGCCTTAAAAATACATGGTTTTTTTTATTCAAATGAGTATTATTTGTAATATTTTTAGAATTATGAAACAAATAGACTGAACCCATACGATCATATAGATACCACAAAAAGGTTTCTAACTTGTACGGTTGCAGAGAAATGGACGATTTTCCACAAGTCACTTTTTACTTTATCTTGGCTCTAAAAGAATCAGTTAATATTCGATTTTCATAAAATTTTCACCATATGATGTCTTATGCCATTTACGATTTCATAGAACTAATTTAACTGTTTTAATATCACCGGGCGTGATGTCATTTTGTCAAAAACTGAATTTTTAGTCTGCAAAACTGAATTTTATTCAAATGAGTCTGATTTGTAATGTTTTCAAAACTATGATATTTGATTCCATTCAACAAATAGATTGAACCCATACGATCATACAGACACCACAAAATGGTTTCTAACTTGTGCGGTTGCAGAGAAATAGTCGATTGTCTACAAATCACTTTTTCAAGATTTTTGGTCTATAAAAGTGGCAATTATTATTCTATTTACATAAAATTTTCACTATATGATGCCATATGCCATTTCGGATTTCATAAAACTAATTGAACATTTTCATTATCACCGGATAATGTAATTTTGTCAAGATCATTTACAAGCAACATATGTATCAAATGAATTGATATTGCTGGATTTGGTTGATTCTGCGTCCATTTTATTTGTGTGCAATGTTAATTTGGAAACCTGTTTAGTGGTTTCATTGGTACCGGAAGTGACATATGTTCAGGGGTAACGTGGCACCAGTGAAACCTGTTATTCCTGCATGCAGGTCTAGTTCTTATTATTATTATTAGGGTTTCACACTGCGAAGAATGTGTGAAACACTATTGTTTTTGTTAAAATTATTAGGCTTTCAGACTATTGTGATTACTAAAATTATTATTCACTATTGAGACTGAAACAAACAAATGTCTATCTTTTCTTGATGTAAGAGTAAAATCCGAGGACCAAACCACCACAACCAGTGTTTACCGCAAACCTACGCATACAGACCAATACATCCATTTTAAATAAAACCACCCCCACAGCACCAAAATAGCCACGATATCAGCCCTTGTGAAGAGAGCCAAGAACTTGTGCAATAAAACCAACCTCCAGGATGAAATCCGGCACCTACAGGAAGTATTCACAGAACACAATGGATACCCACAAGCAGTAGTACAAAAAATAATTCAAAAAACTCTATCAGATGACCCGAAACCACCACCAACCCCATGTGACAGTATTTGTTCTTTGATCAGGTTCTTGGATGACAACACTGGTATAACTTCATACAATGGTTTTATTTCTTCTTTTTCAACATATACAATACTTCTACTACATTACTTATATTAACCGGGTTTTTCACCTGGTTGCCGTCTTGTTCCCAGCTCGGCTCTGTGGCCTCGACTGATGCCAAAACTACTACTACTACTACTACTACCTGGTGTTTTAACGTCCGCTTCCACAGAAGTGATATCGCAGACAAGACATAGGAGAGCCGAGGCTTCTTCCTGTTTTTAGAATATGATTTTGCAATCTTTCCATTTGCGGCCTCGAGCCATGGAGTAGGTTTAGTGAGAAGTTCTTCCCTTTATTTAATAAAAATAAAACACATATTGTTTGGTAGTTGATCTGTAGAGACAGCATTTATGCAGACATATATGCGTCTCGTCTCTGGATTGGTAGAAGTCATCTGGGGTTTAGTGTTTAGGTGCCAGGCCCGTCTTATCGTGGCCTCCCCTTACTCCACTTATCCCACTTTGCAGGTTTGGTGTCTTTGTAGTCGATTAGTGTTTAGATGCCGAGCCCGTCTAACCGTGACCCTCCCTTACTCCACTAGCCCGCTACTTTGGTGTATATCCCCTATGTAGTTTAGTGTTTAGATGCCGAGCTCGTCTTATCGTAGCCCCCTCTTACTTCACTATTCTACTTAATCCAACGGTGTTCATTAAATCGTGAATTAGTTCGAAGATTTGCAGCTTCAGATCCGGTCTTGGAAAGAGTAGGTTCTTAGTGTTGAACGGTATGTTGTTGGTCTCCATCATCTCCACTAGTTCCGTTCTCTCTTCCTTGAATACCTCGCAGTCTACCAGGACATGGTTGGTGGTACATTCTTCTCCGCACTCACAGACGATGACTTGGTGTTTGTAGTCTCGCAGCCGCTCTTTCACCCTTAGTTTCGATATAAGTTTGCATATATCTCTTCTCGGGTGATTGATAGCTGTCTTCCTGTAGATCTTGTCATCCAGCCGGAATCTGTATGTGTCAAGTTCAACGAGCTTTAATTCCCAGAGTGAATTGACCTGTCTTTTTACCATACTGTAGATTTCCGTGGTGCTGTATTCTATGGTGCGGAGTGGTGCTGTGTCCCCGAGACCTTCATTTGCGAGTCGATCTGCTTCCTCGTTTCCTCTAATGTTCACATGTGATGGAATCCACACGAGCTCTAATTTGCTTCCCTTCTCTAGGACCCTCTGGTACAGCTGCCTGATTTCCAAAATGACTTCTGGTCTTGATTCCGAGTTGTCATTTTGGATTGAAATCAGACTGCTCAGAGAGTCGCTTGGGATGACGAACTTACTAGTCTTTTGATAAGAGATCCATGATATAGCATCACGGATGGCCACAATCTCTGCAGTGTACACCGAACAGTTATTGGGCAGTTTCCTGCTTATTCCCTGTTCCCCGTTTGGCAGGTATATACCAAACGAGCTGGTGCCCCTTTCGGGATTGCGTGAGCCATCCGTATAAACATGTTCCCAGTCATCCGACGGCCAGTTGTCTTCCAGGTGTTCCAGAGAGAGAGCCCGTGCTGCAGTGGGGTTGTTTTTCTTGTCGGTTTTCTGTAGCAGATCTAGATTGACCGGTGGTATTGGGAGTGTCCAAGGAGCGATCGATGGTGGGTCGTGTTCGTTTATCACGAGCTCCTCCAGTCGTAGTTCCTTGACTGTTTCCCTGATACCCTGGCCGAAGCTTTTCTTTCTAGGATCTCTTACATATCTTGTCTTCTTTAGGCTGACAAAGGCCGGGGATCTCTCGCCCTATTGCGAGATCTTAGCCCAATACCTTGTTGCTAGTTCTTTTCTTCTTAGGGATAGGGGCAACTCTCCGGCTTCCTGTATTAATGCCTCTCTCCTGGTCCCAAGCCCTACGCCAGTCGCAATACACAGAGCTTTGTATTGGATGGTGTCAAGCTTACTTAAGAGTGTTGGCGCGCAGTTCATGAAGACCAAAGATCCGTAGTCTAATACAGAGCGTATTAGAGCACGATACACCATTATAAGTGTAACTCTATTGGCTCCCCAGGTGCTACCCGTTATTTTTCTCATTAAGTTTAGGACTTTGGAGCATCTATCTACAGTCCAGTCGATGTGCGGTTTCCAGGTCAGCCTTCGATCAAAGATTACGCCAAGGAACTTGGTTTGGTCTTTAAACTCGATGGTTTTCCCGTTCATACACAGAGTCATTCTGCTTATCCCTCTATCCCTGCACACAAGCATGCCGACTGTTTTCTTCTCCGAGACCTTAAATCCCCAGTCGTTTGCCCATGTCATGAATTTGTCTAAGGCCGTTTGCATATTCTTTTGAAGTTCACAGAACCTCGTCCCTTTCCTCCATATTGTGCTGTCGTCAGCAAATTTTGCTAGCTCAGTTCTGGCGTCGAGATATGAAGATTTCTGTATGTCGTTGATCATGATATTGAAGAGAGTGGGACTGATGACAGACCCCTGAGGCGTGCCATTTTCTAATGTTTGCTCGGCACTCAGGAATCTGCCAACATTCACCTGCATCCTTCTATCGCTCAGAAAGCTTTTGATCCACCGAAACATTGTGCCCGTTATTCCGATACGTCCCAGCTTGAAAAGCAGCCCGTCCAACCAAACTAAATCGAAAGCCTTGGTTAAATCTACAAACACGGCACATAGCAGGTGCCCCGAGAGGAGTGCCTGAGACATGACTTGTTGTAGTCGCACCAAGTGGTCCATTGTTGATCGTCCCTTCCTGAACCCGCTTTGATTTTCGTCGATCAGTCGGTTACTCTCCAGGTAGAACTGAAGTCGGATGTTAACCATTGTCTCCAAGGTTTTGCACAGTGTGGATGTCAAGCTTACTGGTCGATAGGACTCTGCCTTTGTTCTCTCTTTCCCCGGTTTCGGAAGAGGGATGACGTTGGCTTTCCGCCATTCTTTAGGTACCTCCCCTGTCAACCAAGATGTGTTGAAGAAGTTCAGTAGTATCTTTTTGGCATTTCTGGGCAGATGTTTGAGCATTGGGTACTTTACTTTGTCCTCACCAGCCGCACTATCCTTCTTGAGGGAAAGAGCCTTATTTAACTCTTCCTCGGAGAAGGGCAGATTGATTGGTTCAGCCTCTACATTAGATTCAATTACTAATGAAGGGTGCTGTGAGTAAAAGATTTCCTTCCTCTTCATGAATTCTGGTGGTTGGTTTTCATCTTTACTTGCATCTGCAAATGTCTTAGCAAGTAAATCTGCCTTTTCATTGCCGTTGGTAACGCACTTGTCTCCATCTTCAAGGTTTGGTATGTTGAACGATCTGCGTTTTCCGTGCATGGCGTTCAGTTTCTTCCAGACGACACCTGTTTGCGTGTTTTGGTTCAACGCATTACAGAATGTCCTCCAGTGCCCACTTTGTGCCTTCTGGATGGTGTCTCTTGCAGCGTATTTCAACTTCAAGTAATTTTCGTGGTTGACTTCATTGTAGTGGCGTTTTTGTAGACGAAGTGCCTTCTTTCTTTCGTAAACTGCCTCTTGACATTCTGAAGACCACCAGGGTTTTGTATTCCTTGGTTTTCTGCCAGAAGTCTTTGGAATGGAGTTGTCTGCTGCACCTATAATTGCATTCGTGATATTGGCGGAGTACACGTCGATGTCGGTGTCGATGATATCTTCTTCCTTCCAATCGAGGCAGCCTACACGGAAGTTAGCCCAATCAGCTTCTTTCATTTTCCAATTGGGTCTTCCGTTATAGACTTCTCTGTTGGTTTCAGCTTGGATGTTAAATTATATCACCAAATGGTCACTGCCAAGTGTCTCATCTTCATGTACTAGCCAATCGCAGCGGTTTGCCATACCAAGCGTGCAGAATGTGAGATCTAGGTGTGAAGGTGGGGCATTTCCTCCAACAAATGTAGGGCTCTCATCATTCAGTACGCATAGGTCGTTCCCTTCTATTATTGAGCATAGGCTAGTCCCCCTGCAGTCATTCCTCGGTGACCCCCACAGAGCGTGCTTTGCGTTGAAATCTCCACAAAGCACCGATTCGCCCCGTGGAAGTTGATCGAGAAGTGACTGGAAGTCATCTGGTTCTATTGTGACCTCTGGGGGTGCATAGACATTCACTATTGTCAACTTTGCTTTATTGCTCAATGTGATGCCTAAGCCCATTGCTTCTAGGGGGTTGGTTACATTCAGTGGAACAGAAATGTAATTTATGTTGTCACTGACGTAAATGGCAAGGCCGCCGCCACGTGTCATGCTGCCCGGTCTGTCCCTTCTCTGACAAGTATATCCGGGTAGGTAGATGTCGCTCTTCGTTGGTAGTAGCTTGGTTTCTTGGAGGCATATTACATCTTTGGGGTTGCGGTTGATGTATTTTCTCAGCTCAGCACACCTGGGAGCCAGTCCATTGATATTAAGTTGTAGGACTTTTACCTGGCCCGCCATGATGACTGCCTGGATGGATGCCTCTCAGTCTTGTGGGTTTACTGATCTATCGGCGTCTCACATTCCGTAGTAGGTACCTCATTAGTGTTCGCCTTTGCTGTAGTGACGAACATGCGATATCCTTCTACGGAGCGCGAGATTTACTGATTGATCGGCTTTTATAGATTCTTCGTCGTCTTCTTCTCTTGATCTTTTTTTGACTGTATTGATGGAGTTAATCATTACAATCAGTACATCGGCGTTGACCATGTACGTACGTAGTTTACCGAGGAGACTGGCCATTTTTGTTGTTTGGTCGTCATTGGACACAGCCACCCTCAGGAACTCGATCATGAAGCTCATGAACCCACTCTCCGATTTAAATTTCGGGACGAAGTGGCCTTCATCAGCTTTCGTTTTCGGTTCCTCCTCTTTCATCTTGGGTTTTGTCTTTTTCTTGGGTGTGGTTGGTTGTTGTTCTGGACGGGGTGCCGCGATTGGTTCCTTCGGCTGTACTTGCGGTGTCGAAGGAATCGGCTCCCGGATTGGTTTTGCGACCGGAGCCTTATTCCTGACCTCTTTGGACTTTCCCTCCTTCTGTTTCAGGATTAATGAGGCTTCATTAAAACTTACTTTTTCTTTCACCTGTATTTTTAAGGCTGCCTTGGTGTTTTGAATCTTTGGGCATTCGGGTGAGTTCGCTGCGTGACCGCCTTTGCAGTTCGAACATTTATTTGGTATGCCCGCCCTGCAGTCGGTCGCCGCATGACTCCCCCCACACTGGGCGCACACAGTCTTTCCCTTGCAGTACTTGACTGTGTGTCCCAGTTTCTGGCAGTTGGCACACTGCCTCACCCTCTGAACATACGCGTGGGTACGTCTATTCAGGTACACGATTTTTAGGGCCTCGGGCGCTGTTCCTTTCTTGAAGGACAGGGCGACGCTTCCCTGGTCCTTCCCCTCGGCCACTTTAAACCGGTACACCTCGGTTGTCTGGTACCCCCTCTCTGTCAAGTCTTCCAGAATTTCTTCCCCGGTATATTCGGCTGGTATCCCATGGACAACCACCTTGTCTATTGACTTACTTTTTCTTTCACCTGTATTTTTAAGGCTGCCTTGGTGTTTTGAATCTTTGGGCATTCGGGTGAGTTCGCTGCGTGACAAGGTGGTCGGTTCGGACACCATCACGGACATACCAAGAAGTGCCTTCTGTCCCAACGCCATATCCATGTCAGACCTGCTTTTTAGCTCTAGTCTGAGATGGCCTGGCACCGCAATCTTGATATCGGGTATGCTGGAGATACCCCACTTACTTTTTATCTCCTTCCCCACAGCCGTAAGTTTGGCCCCTTGGAAGGACTTGCCTTCAAGTGGCTTCACTAGAACGACGTGAGTCTGTTCCTCTTTCCTTTTTGTCACAGGAAAGAACTTTGGTGCAGGGCTGCTTTTAAAAGCGTCAGCCATGGACATGGTTGAGCTAGCCTCTGACGCCATCGTTCTTATGCTGCCGAAATAATCAAAAAACAAAAGGAGGGACCGAACAGTGTTGATTGGAGTTTAAAGCTGTTGTTAATTAAGCTCGTAAGCTGATTTAACTGTTGTTAACCCTTTCCACAGAGAGCCGCTAGTCAATCAATGTTATTTAAAACTAATTAACTATGGGCTCTTATTGCTTGTGTGAGTTTACTTAACAGTTGTCAGGCTTGTTAACTGTAAAAATAGTTTAGCTTGTTCTTGTTTGAGTACAATCAGTTGATTGGTTTGTTCACTGAGCTTTTCGATTAGTGAGTGATGGGTGGAAAGACAAAAAAAAAGAATAAATAAAAAGAAAAAGTAACTAGATAGCGTAGATTATAAATGAGAGATGGGGTAAAAATAGAATAAAAAAAAGGGATATTATCCTAATAATAAAGCACGGGAGGAAGAAGGGAAATTTGACAAAAGAAAAATGAAATTAAGAAAAAAAGGTAAATAGTAATGAACAAAAAACAAAAAGAAAGTAGAGAAAAATAAAAGAGAATAAAGGCTTATACCTTGTGAAGGTATAAAAATAAAAATAAAAACAACCTTAAATTACTTAGGACGGGGAGGTCTTTGCAGTATCTAGTAGTCTTTCTGGATTTGAGGAGTCTTTGGATTCTTGAGTCTTGGCTAGGCTTCTTTATCTATGATAAACTCAGCAATAGCTTTGGAGCTCTGGAGCACTTAGGTGTTGTCAGTACGAATACTAATTAACCTAATGATCCGATGCCAAAACGGTTTGTCTGATCTTTTAATTACTGGGCCGAATCCATGTCCAGCCTTGTTGTCTTGATGCCATACCCATGCACCGTAACCTGATTGGTCAGTATCCGGTCGGGGTGAGTCAATAACATGGACGGACATATAGTTATTGGCCAATCAACTAATTCCAGGTATTATATTTCAGATTATATTATGACCGGGATTGGCAGCTGGTCATTATATAATAACAGATTAAGCTTCCCGTGCAGATTGCTTTACTATTCAAGATCTTGCGTAACTCGGGACAGCTGTGATGATTAATGACTTCCTAACGACCTTTGTCTGCCTGTTAGACTGCCATCTTTTGACCACCTGCGATCTGTCTGCTAGCCCTGTGAAAAGATTGCTAATTGATTTCGTGAGGGTATGCAATTGTATATCCCCCAATTGTGTAACACCCAAAAGAACCTGTACGTATTTCAATCCCATTCAACGGCAAGGTATCATACCAAATAAGAAGAATATTACACCAGCATCCAGGGATTGGAGTAAACTTTACCAATGGATCAAGCACCAAGGACATTCTAAAAGCCAATGGAAAGTTGAACCCAACCACACCCCATCAACCCAAAGGATGTGTTTACCATATCCACTGCAACTGCGGTTACTCTTACGTGGGGGGAAGTCGAGTCCCTCTAAACAAACGGGTGGACCAACACAAACCCAAACCCTCCAATAGTGACTCTGCTTAACAACCGTCACCACAAAGTGAATTGGTCGCAGGTAAAGACGTACAGGATACACCAGCATGACAAAAGAACGAGGAAAATTCATGAGGCCATCCAGATACGTCGACATACTCCGACTCTTAATCGTGACCAAAGCGTTTATCTTCCCAGAGCCTACGACCAGATCATTTAAGTTACGGCCACCAACACCAACAATAATGTATTTGGTACGATTGTCAACATTTGCATTAAATTTAATAAAACATAAATGTTATCAAATAATAAATGTTCCAAAAATAAGATACCGCATTCTTAAATTATTGGACGTTCACAAATACTAAAATGTTTCAAATACTGTAACCATTGTTTAAAACTTCATTACTAAATCCATTACGATGTGATTATAATAATTAAAATGTCACCCAACGTTTTATATCATTACAATAACTATAACTTACTCTAAGTTGACTTATATACTTATTAAAACATTAAGTAATCTGTATCACCTGTCTATACAGCTCATTAATTAATAATATTGTTGATTGTACATATATATATTTCAACTGCAATATGTCTCATTTGTACATTGGGTATTTGCTTGAAAACGACTTGTAAAATCTTGTTGAAACGTTGCAGTACAATAAACCAAGTGATTGTATCCATAAAAAGTGTTCTAGTATTATATCACAAATCAATTGCTAAATGCCTCTCAAAGAGTAATCTTATGTACTTTATCGATCTAATTTTTCTGAAATTTTACACGATTATCACTATAAGTCCAAATATTTAAAACGGCAATTTCATTTTTTTTACTTATATTTTAAAAATATATTAAGATAAAGCCCTAAAATAGATTGTATCTATAAACAGTCCTACCTTGTTAAAGAATAATCCTATTAATACTATAATTCACTATTGCCAGTTGAGAAATTGGCAAAAATATCATTTTCAACTTCAAATTCAAACGTTTGAAGATCGCCATTGCATGGAGAGGAATGGGAAAACAAGGGAGGAAATTCAAGTAATTGTGTTATTATTTCCTGTGTCAGGGATTTTTATGCCTGTGAAATATTGCCCATGATCGTATAATAGTGAGTTGGCAACCTTTTGAGCAAAAGGCATAGAAATAATTATGTTTTGACTTTCTTAGAAAATATGAAATTTCCGCTTTAAAATTACATCGTTCGACTATGGTCAGTAGGTAAGAATTTGTCCTGAATTTGTACGTTCCAGGAGAGTCATCTAATTTAATTTTTTCTACGCCGCCATTTTGATTTGGGAAATTTGGCCAAAATAGAAATTCACTCGTGCATAAACTAGATACTATTTTTTTAAAGATTTTTTTTTTCAGTCAATGGCGTAATACATGAGATTGGGCGGTCACGTGTCGAACTTCGCTGTTGGTACCTATCCCAAAGGCGAAAAATGGTACTGGGGAAAAAATTCAGCAGCCTGGCTACATCCGTCTGGGATTCACCTGCTTGTAACCGACAAATAGCGTTGTTGCGTTGGTCTTCGTACACTCGGTTCGTTGAGTGCTTACTTGTGCAACTGATTTGGAAACCGAGAACCCCGCGATTTTAAAGGCCTTAGATTTAGGTTCCATGCGAAAAGCTCGCGAAGTTGGTGTAATTAAGCGAAAACAAATTTCGGAAAAAAAGTATGACCGGTCACAATTAGTGACACTACCTTTACAATCAATAATGAATTTCTTTTATCCTTACAAAATGGCATTAAAAACAAGTAAGATTTATCGAAACAGCGACCTCGTTCAAATAAAAAATGATGAAAAGTGGGCTGTGCGTTTCTTTTTTTGAAGAGTATATAAACTTAAAAATCTTACTACTAAAATATAGGATTCTTTAAAAACAACATTCATGGGGCGTGTACAGAACAAAAATGTGAGCGTATCAGCATATGATTATAGCATATGATTATGGTTTTGGGCTTGTATTTTACACGTTTTAACTGATCATGGATTATTGTGAATATAGTCAAATCAAACCTGTCAAGTTGATTCAAGTCAACTACTATCTAGCATATTTATTTCAGTAACCAACCGCAAAGGGACAGTTGGAAATGGCCGTGGAAATTTTTTTCTCAGACGTTGCCAATCAGTTAAAGGCTATGTAAGTACTATGCGGATATATACTCTCCACAATACTGAGTAAAAAGTCAGACCACCACAACACTATGGTTGCTGTGATACAAAAACATGTTTGTTCGTTACCAAATAACATATATTCCCGTATTTGAAATTGTAACACCAATACAATCGACTTTTAAAAAGATTTTCTGTAGAATGATAGAATAATAATAAAACTCTTAGAAAAATAACAACTATTCATTTTAACTTTCAATAGAATAAATTCATATTACTATCTATTGATATCTATAGAGTAACTCCATGATACCAAACAGTAGAGGTAACTTGTCAGATTAAAAATCAATTTAATGGCTTATTTTAAATACACAATACACCCGCATTTTCTATATTACCTTTTATACAGTTAGATCAGTTCTTATGAATATAATAAAATGTAAAGAAATTGTTTGTTTAGCTATTTCTATGAAATTCACCGTTACGTTGTGCGAACATGTTTTCTTATAGATACATGATAAACAGTTGATGTTAAATAGTAATATATTATATTTAATTATCTGATAAACAGTTAATGTTAAATAATATTTTACTATATATATTTAATCGTTTGATAAACAGTTGATGTTAAATAATGTTTTACTATATTTAATTATCTGATAAACAGTAGATGTTAACATTTTTTTACATGTGATATTGAATAAGGAAAAGAATGAATCTGACTTAATGAAAATAATCACTGTATTTAGAGGCAGCTATAAAACTGAATTAGGCGACACCCCTTCGTCCTGCATGTGTTCCCCCGTATCAACTTAAATTCGGAGACGAAATCCTGATATTTATGATTAGAAGTGTGAGTGTTAGCATTTGTATTACCTTTTTCAACCAGTCTTGGAATTTATGACCGACATATAAGTCATATGAGTTCTATAATAATTATATATTAAAATTCCAATATATTATATTCCCCATTTTGATAAACATATCTTTGACAATATTAATGTATTTTAAATCTATTTTATTTTACTAATTATTATATATTTTAAATCTATTTTATTTAACCAATTACTTCTTCAATAAGATACATGTTGAATTAAAAGAGACACTGACATATTGACATATTGTCCTTATCAAAACGGATAGAGTAAAACTCTTTACAATCCGATACCAACTGGCCCCTGGCCTATAGTACCTTCTTAATCCAGCCAAGGGCTATTACGTCAGATATAATTTAGACTGGGCATTGAAGTCTAACAATGAAAGGATTTAGAGTTGGTCAATAAACTATTGTTTTAGATTTCAACTTAGAGACCATATTTTATAGTTAATTGTCAATGTGTCATACTTGTCTATTATATATTTTGTAAGAACTGTATCTCAAGAAAAGACAGAGTGTGCTATGGTTTAGTACGAATCGGATCTCTCTCTTTCTTGTAAATATTTGCTGATTTATCTATGTTTAATAAATTACATAGAAGTTACTTGGACTCAGTCTTAATTTAATAAGACCAGGAATAACGTGGTCACATATGGTGAGAGATATGCCGGCTTTTGATTACCTCGACAACATTGCCAAAGCGAGTACCCCCGATACTTGGATGTAGCCGAAGGTCAAAAGCAACGTAGAGTCCGACCTACAGAAATGCTGAAGAACAGGAACGAAGAATAGTCGGACCAGGAATGATAGAAGTCTGAAAGGTTTATAAAGCTTTTTCTACAAAAATAGTAAGTACAATACATACTAATTTGATCTGCTATTAAAAAGAACAATAAGGAAAAAAATAACATATATATTGCGTGAAATATCTAAAAAACATGTATAATTCCGAGTGTCTTGATTCTCAATGTATTGATGCCCTATATTTACGACATGATCTACAAACTATTTGTTCTGTAGTGGCCCAAATAAAGCATAAAACAATTCAGATCTAGAAAACGAAGATACCCCTGATGACGTGGGGCTAAGAATTCGTCATCCGCAAGCTAAATTGTGAATCGTAAAAGGCGATTGAAATTTGCTACAGAAAAAGATCTATGTTTCCATAGAAAAAAAAGAAAAGAATATTATTAATTTGGCAATTTATTGAGATATTGTTAACCACGTGGCCTAGCTAACCATGCAAGTTTACAATATATTATTGCGTATGTTTCATTGGTGACGATCAATGAAATTATGTATTTTTCCAAAATGAATTTAGAAATTAACATAGACCTTGTTCTGTACCTGCACTAAAGAATTAGTGAAATCATTTTGGCCTAGATAATGAAATGGAATTGAACAATCTGAACGGGGTAAAGTGACTAGACATATATGAAATATAATATATTAAGAGATGGATATGAATATGAGTAAAATTTGAATTTTAAAATGAATTTAAAATAAATTATAGAAAAATGTAAATGATCTAAAAGTATTATTTTAAAAAGTTTGATCTAAAGGATCTAATTAAGCCTATGAAGATAATAATAAATGAAACTCGGTCAAGTAAGGATATATAAATAGAAAATGTTAAAATTATAGTAACGTGTGTGGAATATAAACGTTAAATTTTAATGATCTATGAGTAGATCGCTCTTGGTGAAGTTACCAAATAATAAGAATAAACGATATATGAATAAATATGAATTAATGATATGAATAAACTTGTATGAATGATATTATCTGAGATTAATATATTTTATATAATTGTATATTCAGAAAGTCATGAGATACGACTTTATCGTATACATACGAAAAATATGTGGATATCACGAGAAGTACGATAATTTTCACATGATAAAATATGACAATAAAGAGACATGCAAGATATTACTTACAAAATATAATACGAGTAAAGATATGTTATTTAAGATATTAATAAAAAAAAATGAGAATATGATTTAAATATATCACAAAAATATATATATATAAATATATCGTAAAGATATATAAATATGTAAAGATACATAAATAGATCATAAAAATATATGATTGAAACACATCGTAGAGATAGGTGATTATGAGTATTAATGTGTGATTTAAGATGCTAATTATTAATAATGTGAATATGATTTAAATATAAAGATACTTAAATATATCGTAAAGATATATACATATAAATATATCGTAAAGATATACACATGTAAATATATGGTAAAGAAATGTGATTGAAACACATTGTAAAGATATGTGATTATGAATATGTTTTTAACTATATCGTATAGATATGTGGATGTGATCTAAACATACTTTAAAATATGTGAACATGATATAAATATATCTTAAAGGTATTTGAATATGATGTAATTATATCCTAAGGATATACATAATGTGAAGGATAATGGATGCGTTCAATGAACATCCAGAATACAGACAAATGTTTCGTGATCTATATCACTACATTATTGTGAATGTGTATATAAATATATATTTGAATATAAGAATGTTACGTTTTGATAATAATAATAAAAAAATATCGAAGGTACGTTTTTTTTATGATCACCTAAAAAAAAAGAAAGAAAATACAAATGATTAGGTTTGGTAACAAGCACACTTATACAATTATGGTTATTTTATGATAATCTGTTTTAACATAATATAGTAACACAATATTTTAGTATTATTTACCCCCAACCAACCCCTACTTTCCATATTGAGAACTAATACACTCGTTTCAATAGTTGTTTCTGGAAAACGATGCTTACGTAATATATGTTATGTTTAATCAAAAAAAAAAGAAAAAAAGTAATAATGCAGATCAAATTGTATGTTGTTGTATGAGCTATTTTTACAGATGGACGTTATAAACCAAGCCTAGGGCTCTGCTATTTCAATTACTTGGCATGCCTTATTTTTAACAATCACATCCATAGATTATCTTCACGTTGTGATATGTGTATCTTTACTGTAAATAGCAGTATAAAAATGTTGGATAATATTTTACTTTTCAAAAAGATTTTAAAAGGTAATATCCAATTTGTAGCCAATGGAAATATAATATGAATGGGCCCAAAAAATTAGACATTGGCAAATAAATAGGCGCTGTCCTGATGTAGTAGAGAATTTGGATTTGGAAACTCAATACATGTTTGAACCGTGTGAAAAGTGGACCTATTATGAGGTTTCAGTCCCAAATCTCCCGACTTTTTTCTGACATCTCAGATCTAACCCATTTGATTTGAGCATAATAAACTACCACGGTATGTAACTTGACAAGACATAATAAGTGTTACGCAAAGTTAAAACAAAATAGAGACCCAGTCTCGATGTGGCAAAATAACTTGTTTATTTAAACATTATGAACCATAAAAAAGTATTCTTATTGCCTATTTTTTTTACCTTTTAGCCTAAAATAGTTTTTGATGTATGATAACGAGAGAACCCAAGCATCAATCTATTTTAAAATTCTGGAAAAGAATGCATTTGACCCAATTTTTAAATAGATATAACTAACCCACTTAGAATATGGTCGGAAATCATAAAGTATTTAACGGGCATTATCTAGAATCCAAATGTAGATCAAATATACCCAGAAGTACAAAAAGCTATGACCTGCATTAAGGTGACATTCCCTTTCTACTTTTCTGTGTTATTAGTGTGATTCTGTTCTACAACTAACCTACTCTTATATCAAATGTCAAGGATACCCGGGGAGGGGGCGCAAATGGTTAACGTACCCACATTGGATCAGAAGTTCTTGTCATTGAGTCAAATAATTCAATTGTCTCGGGCTTGTACCCAATTATACTTTGCTTTATCGTTCACTACTGACACCTAGTTGAAATTTCTCGGCCAACGTTTATACACACTGAACCATTATGCCCCCCTTGCTTATGTACATATTGCAACTTTCTTTAAAATTATGTAATTTATGTACAAAACTCATATTAGTGCATAATTAATCTCATTAGTGATTGGTTTGGATGTTATTAAATTTAGATATTTTTGAATTATATATTTTTGAGGTTTAGGGTGGAAATACTGTGTACATATCTTTATATTCTCATTTCTTGTTTTAGTGTTAAAAAACTTAAATAACTATTGTATATTTTGTGATTGGGAAAGGTGTAGGTCGGAAGGTCATTCTATAAAACAATTTTATTAGTATAATAATAATTTTTCTGTTTTTCTGTTAACATTCAAATATATATTTACTTTTTTACCATCATGTTTGAATAAATAACAATTAAACAAAAAATATTATTGTTACCTCATTAATCAAACATTACACGTTAGGTTAAACAGAGTAAAAAGGGGAGGGGGTACTGCATTGGAAAGGTTGCTATAATGGATACAAATTGGGTGGTTATACACAAGTTTGTAGGAAAACAAACACATGTTTCAAAAATTTCAACACAAGTTTCAAAAATTTCAACACAAGTTTCAAAAATGTCAACACAAGTTTCCGAAATTTCAACACAAGTTTCAAAAATTCTAACACAAGTATTGTGTAGCTCTTCACACAAGTTTGTGTTGTTTGATAAATTTTAACACAAGTCTTGTGTTGTTTCAACATTTAATACATGTTTGTGTTGTTTCAACACAAGTTTGTGTTGTTAAATAGTAACACCTATTGAAAACAACACAAGTTTTTTTTTCAGTGTAGGCTTGCAGAGAGCGGCGCCGGTCTTCCTCGAGCGGCGAAGAAGCGGGGCTTACCTTGTATGCCCCCATCCCCCGCAAGAAAATTTTGGAATATTTGACGGCTTCAAACGCGTTTTCCTGCTGTTCCAGCCCGTAAAATTAGTGTTTTATTAGATTTCGGACACTTAATTTTGCTAAGTAGATGAAGCTGTCCCCACCCCACCCTGTCTCCCTGGCTCGTACGCCTATGCTAACAGCTACAATATGTTTATAGAAATATACACGTAGTAAACGCTCTAATGAACGACAATAATCAGCTACATACACATTACGAGGAACAACAAGGCGGCCCAACTCACGTATAATCTGGAAATCGTAACCACATCACATGACACAAAACATGTTACAAACAAGGATGCTTAAAATATACTTTTACCACCAGTGCCTTAGATCATTAGGGGGTCTAAGTGGGTAAGACGCTGGCTCGCTAGCCTGGAGGTCTGGTTATCGATCCCTGCATTGGCCGAGTATTTTGTTTAAACGAAATAATTATATAAGAGTGAAATAATGTACGAACAAATTATATAGTGCACTTAAGGGGCTCCGTACATTTCACGGTTTTAGGAGATGACATTTCGTCTTATTTTATCTGACCCTAATTACAGGTATTGAAATCGGAAATGATATAATCTGGAATAGTTATCGTTAATGTGTAGGTACAGTATGTTAGAGATACAGGTTGTTTTTATACTTTAAATGATCAGTTCCTGGCTGGAAGATGAAGTGAACGTGAAATAAAACCTTTCCATGAAATCAATCGCTAGTTGATTCATTAAATCCGACAAGGGGCTAATGGTTTATTTTTTTAATTTTTTTTTTAAAAACCCAATCATTCATCAATGTGTTTACATACACATAACAATAATACATAATAACATACATATAAAGATGCACACAAAAATACTTTTAGCGCCTCAAAATGTATGGCGTTTATGTATTGTAGTAGATGCTAGATTTTTCATCTGAATCGAAAACTTTACAAGTAATAGGATATGTTTACCAGAGCCATGAATATCTAATTTAAACCGAAATGTCAGTAATATTTTAGTTGACAATAATATTTTAGTTGACAATGGTATATCGTGACTCAAATAATGTTGTTCGTACCTCACATCAGACATACCCGTTTACGATGATGTCATCGTTAAAAAAACATGCTGTACGAGTTTGAAAATAGATAATAAAAATCATTTCAGAATTCTATATACGTAAATGACGTAAACATTGCCACGTAAACACTTTCTGATATTCACATCGTCTATACAATAGACACCCCTGCCTATTTCACTGGCGTGCATAGATTATTTCTTGTCACTAGTGCGGCGTTTGGTGAAGAAAGAACACGTATAGATACGAAATGTCGCTCACGTAAGTAAATATGTTTGATATTGAAATATATAAAACTATTTTATATGTCGGTTGTATATTACTAAACCATGATTGGTGTTTCTTTTAAATTACAATGATTGGTGTTTCGTGTTCTTGTCTTCATAAGCCCAGTCAATGATGGGAAGTAAAATGTAATGTCCAAATTATTGCATTCGGTGTTTATTAGTTATTTGACAACGTGAATTAAAATGTGAGTTACTCGTGTAAAATCTTAGTAATTAGAGTCTAATTGACCTAGTCTTTATTTCTTATCAAGATGTCATTGTTGTATAATCGCGTCTATTGTTTTAGTGATAGTTGATAATTATGGGATGTGAACGAAGCATGGTGTGGAGGGCTAGAATGTCCCCACCGGCTTCGAAACCATTTTTCACCGCATTGTTGTGGTAAATATGTGAAGCGTGAATTGAACTTTTGTGAATATGAACAGTGAATCCCCTCGAACATTTTGTGAACAGTTAATTATGTGGTGAACTCTTAATTTTCTGTAATTTAGTCATTCTAGTGAACCGTGAACATATGACTTTCTTTCGTGACTCGTGAGTGAACTTTTACTTTTCATATATTTATATAGTTCAGCTCTGAACGTCGGTCTCATTACACTCACCCTGAACGTTCAGGGACTGGCCCATTCAATCAATGTCGAAAATAATTTGACCCCCAATTTTACTGGGCAACTTTTCACTGCTAAACGATAGGTGTCACTCCGTGTGGACGCGTGTACAGTGTAAAGGAACATCTCAGTGAGAAAATAAGACCTTGCTCATTTCGCTAGAGTCAGTATGAGCATCACAACACGCTGTGTCATGGTGGCGAAAGGATAGATTGATAGGAGGGGAAGTATTTTAAACAGCGTGTTGTTTCGCTCATACTGAGTCTAGCGAGGTAAGCAAGGTCTTATTTTGTCACTAAGATGTTCCTTTACATTGTACAGACGTCTACACGGATTGACACGCCGATGTTTTGCAGTGAAAAGTTGCCCAGTAAAATTGACGGGGGTTCAAATTATTTTCGACATTGATTGAATAGGCCAGTCCCTGAACGGTCAGGGTGAGTGTAATGAGACCGACGTTCAGAGCTGAACTAATATTTATATGATTACGTGAATCCCAAGTTTTGGATGTTTGTCATTTGTCTACTGTAAACTCTAATTTGTTGATAAATACATTAACATTTGTTCAATAAAATGGTGTTGTTTAGGGTGTCACACAGTCAATGATTCGAGGAAGTTGCAAATTGAAAGCCGAAAGGGACACCCACCACAACAGGCGCGTGAAGCATCGAACCGGAATCTTGCCCACGTCATCTATATAGAACACAGAATATAGCCTGATTGCCAGAATTGACTATTGTAATTAGGGTTTCACACTGCGTAGCTTGTGTGAAACACTATTGTTTTTGTTAAAATTATTAGGCTTTCAGACTTTCGTCTGAAAGCCTATTGTGATTACTAAAATTATTATTTTTTTTTTTTTATTAGGCTTTCAGACTTTCGTCTGAAAGACTATTGTTTTTACTAAAATTATTATTAGGCTTTCAGACTTTCGTCTGAAAGACTATTGTTTTTACTAAAATTATTATTTATTATTATTATTTTATTTTTCGGGGGAGCCTATTTCTCAGCGCCTGTAACAGATACCGATCTGGGACCTAATTCTCTATAGGGAAACCATGTGTTGGCTACTTGATAAACTATTTTTGAAACTTCTGCGCAGACCGGAAGTGGTCGAATTTCGTGCTCTGTCAAAAAATTAAAAAACGGCCGTAGATTCGTCAATTCTGTACCTATTTTCATACAAATGACATTTTCGGAAACCTTGAGTCTTTTCTCGGACGATAGCAGTTGAAAATTTCGATATTTCGAAACTTCATCGCTGACTTCTTGCGATCGAAAAATGAAAAATTTTATTTGAGAGACAATTTTTGTTATTTTTCAAAATGTTCAAATTTGACCTACATTTTTGGATACCTGAAGGCAATCTGGTTCCAGTAATATAAGTTTCATTCCGAGTTATCGCCCTTTATTTTTCGATTTTTTTCGAATTTTCTTCACATTTTGTGAGCTTAAGTTTCGTTTTACGGCCGGATCAACGTTTCTCAAATTCCTGATACATGAAGCAATATTGTCAAACCACCGTTTAAAGCAATTTCAACAACAATCCGTAAACCGGAAGTAGTCGAAATAATATGCGATATTTTGAAAAAAACGTGAAAAATTGGTGTCTTGGGTAAAAACACGATTTCTCCGTCCGATATCAACGGATTAAACAAATTAAGGTATCATTTGGTCTAGCGGTGATTGGACCACTGAATGATACCCAATTCGTACGGATACGATGAGCTGGAAGCAAAATATGGCATGCTGAAAATCAAGTATTTTCTGATTTGGAGCGTTTTTGGACGCCTGTATTTCGAAAACTGCTCCAGCGATTTTTCTTAAACTTTATCTATCGATGGTCCTTCCGGTAGTCTTTAGCATGGATCCATCCATTAAGACTATTATATAATTGGAATAAGACAAAAAAGGGACTGAAAATCGAAAAAAGTCGAAAAATCGTGAAATTTGGGAAAATGCTCTACTATTTTTTTATTTTAAGAGATTTTCAAAAAAAAGATATATATTTAAAAAGCTGACCTAATTACGATTCTAATGATGTATAATATGTATGCAGTTATTGAAATTTAATTTTCAATATTTTGACATTTTTAACAATTTTGAACATAGGATTTCTCAGAAGTATTTTATTTGATCGTATAGTGTCGTATATCATTAGAGAGCCTTTGTCCCATGCAAACTCCAAAACTGGATGTGAAAACTACTCGACAATGATTCGTATACCGGAAGTAGTTCAAAAAACGAAGAAAAATGTAAAAAAGATGAAAAAAAAAATGGAGCTCTTGCCAAAAGTTCGAATTCTCCGTCACATATTAGCGGACCAAAACAATTAAAGTGTCGTTGGATAGTTCCATTAATAGACGATCGTATAACATCTAAATAACACGAATTTGATTCTTAGGAAATATATTATGGTACGCCGAAAACTAAGTATTTTCCGTTTTGGAGCATTCTGAGACGCCTTTTTCTCGAAAACGACGCCTAAGACTTTTCTTAAACACGTTTTACTCAGAGTCCTATCGGTGGCCTATCGTGTGCATCTAATAATAAAAGCGTTGCAATATTATAGGTGGTCCAAAAATGACCCCAATCTTTGAAAAAAGTTGAAAAATCATTAAATTATTGAAAATGCTCTTTTATTTATCTTTTTTTCGAAAATTACTCAATGAATGTTTCTGATATTTCTGCTACAGGAAGTTAAGTATCTAATCAACTTGTTAAAGCTATTCCGACAATGATCGAAAAACCGGAAGTAGTCGAAAAAATCTCCGATATTTTGAATTTTTTTTACATTTTCACAGAAAACTTTTTTATTTATGAATATTTTTTGATGGTAGTTTACACAGAGTTAAAGTATCACCCTACTTGAGCAGAAGTGAGAAAGAATTTTGTCTCAGTAATTTTCTTTAGTCGCCATTGGCTAATTTAGTTTTTCGTACCTAGATTAATTATTTGTTGTTCGATTTGTATCAAACAAAGTGCATAATAATATGCTCCGTGGTCTCAATTGTAATTTTTTTTGTTACCGTGAATTTTTTCTGCACGCAACGGAAGTGGCGTAATATTAACAAAAACTACAATTTTGACAGTTCAGTACCACTTTTTGAAAGCAAATATTATTTTTTTCGATATCTGATATAGCAAAAAGGATGCGCGCTGTAAAGGGGCACAAATCGTTAGTTCAGATTTTTTTATTTCAATTTCATTTTCGGGCAATTTCGAATAAATGTAAAAAAAAGTGTAACAATCAGTTATTTACAACCAATTCAACGTCTTCATATTTTGAACTATGTATTCGTAACGTTCATAAACTCGTAGTAATAATCCAGACGAGGAGAATGTATGCACAAAATAGTTCGTAATATGAGCAATTGCCGAGAAATATGCAATTTTGCATGCATCACTTTTCACGTTATTTTGCCTATAAAATAGTAAATTATTATCCGATTTTCAATATTTTTTTTTCATTCGATGCCTAATGCCAATTTAGACTAGGTTAAGCCAATTTTACAGTTTCACTGTTACGGGAAATGACGTCATTTTGGCAAAAACTGTATTTTTAACCTAAAAAACAAATATTTTATTCAAATGAGTCTTTTTTTATAATCCTTTTAAAATTATGATATTTGAATCCCATCAACGAATAGCATTAACCCATACGATCATACAGATACCACAAAAAAGTTTCTAACTTCTAATAGACGATTTTCTACAAGTCACTTTTCAAGCTTTTCGGTCTATAAAAGTGTCAATTATTATTCAATTTTCATACAATTTTCACCATTTGATGCCTTATGCCATTTATGATTGCATTAAACTAATTTAAGATTTTTATTATCACCGGAAGTAATGTCTTTTTTGCAAAAAACGTATTTTTAGACTTCAAAACAAATATTTTTTTTAAGTGTATTATATTTTTTATTTGTTTAACGTTATAATGTTTGATTATAATGGTCATTTAGATTGGATCAATACAATCATATTGGTGTCAAAAAATTGCTTCTAGCATATTCCCTTGTCGAGAAATAACCAATTTTCTCAGGATCACTTTTTAAGTTTTTTCACCTTTTTAATTTCAGTTTATGGGATCTAGGTTTAGTTTTTATTGCCTGATAGGTATAAAACAAAGTTTGTATGTTTCTATGTTTCATGTTGCAAATTTCAACTTATTTGCTGTCGATAATGATTTCTTTTGGCACCGAATGTGACGTAATTTTGCCAGATTTTACAATTTTGACCGATCTTTTCGCAAGCAAATATTACTTTTACAAGTCTGATAGAGGGTGTCATTGAATCAAAAAAAAATACAGTATCGTTTGGTAGCTGGATAGATCGGCTATTGTATGAAGTATTTCCTGTCTGATTCCTGAAAGCCGATTCAGTGCTGTGGAGGAAATGCAGCAGGTTGGACTGGCAACCTAGTCCTTGTCATTTACATTTGGACATCCTCTCCCCTCCTTAAACATGTGTACATAGGACCTCGGTTTCGCATCTACTCTGATCTACTATTCTAGGGCACCATCCCTACACCTTTGACAAGGGAGGAATTATGCTGACAAATCTGAATATTGCAAGGGTGCTCTTTTCGTAACGAAAAATCCATAACATCATAGTGTTATACTGAAGAACAATCTATACATTAGTAGTAATTTGTATATTATAACTTTGGTAGGATTAACTGAAGTTAATCTCATCAATTAATTAGCACCTTAGTGCCAGCTAGTGGACAGGAGATTAAGATTATTGTTGATTGGGTAATCATCAAAGCAGCCGCCACAGTTGTACGTGTGTTCATTTAACGCGTGAATTAAAATAAGATTTTGGGTGTACGTAGTATAGTTTTTTCAGATACCGTAACGTTATCAAAATACGAGTCCCTATAGATAGTTGTCAATTTAATAGCCAAGTAAAGCTTACGTTCACTTTCGTGCATTTTGGCTTTGATGTAATTAAGCAATGGTAGGTTCGAGAATCGTCGCATTTCGGCTCGTTGGTCGTTCTCATTTTTTCGACCCATGGTGATAAGAACATTGATATCCAATACGCATTCCTTATTTTACATGCCGTATGAAGAAGCGACAGTTAACAGAATTCAGCTATCGATAAAATTCCCCTCGAAAAGAAAATTATTGGCCATTTTTATTTCCATTTAAGGCCTATAAATTATGTTTTAAAGATGGTATTATTTATTATTCGCAGTAAATAATGAGTTGTCGACGGCTTTATCATTGACCCGTGAAGTTGATTATTATTACTCAACGACACACACCCGCTTGCCGATTAATTTACATAATCAGCTACATGGTTTTGATTAACACTCAATGGCAATCTGTATACGATCAGAATTAAAATTTTTTCGGTCACTTATCAGAGTGAATCGCATGTAGGTACGCAAAAACATTATTGCCTAAACCAAATATTTATCGCCCGCTCAGTCAGCCACGTAATCATAATGCTTTGCACGCGATGTCTGGGCCAATCAGCAAATGAGTTGGTTAGACAGCATGGTCACATGGTGTTTGTTTATATTTTCTAGGGGTTTTAAAACTCGAGCGTGTCCGTCAAAATCAATTCAGCGATAATATTTTGATAATATTTGATATCTGGAGATTCTCCGTTTTACAACGACGCCATTTATTATGCAAGAGGAATGATCGGTCGTTCCATAGCGAGCGAAGAAACATAACTAATTTCGCCGAGAATTCTAAGAAATAGGACAGATTTAAAAATACGGTACTCTTACAAAACGTTCAAATAAAGGTGTTCTAAAATCTTTTATTGCTATTTTGATCTTTTGTGTCGATAGATAGTATATTTATAGACTCATTTTTGAGAACATCTCATCAATATTTTTACTTATTTGCCTCTACTCCAAAATTAGATTTTGCGCGATCCGACTCAAGATGGCGTGTTCAATGACAAATATTACGGGACGCTGAAGATCTAGTATTTTCCTTTTTGGACTTTTATATGATATCAGAATGATACAAATTCGATGGTTAGGCAGTCCTATCCTATCCTTATAGCAAAAAGGATGCGCGCTGTAAAGGGGTACAAATCGTTGGCTCAGATTTTTTATTTTCAATTTCATTTTCGGGCAATTTCGAATAAATGTAAAAAAAAGTGTAACAATCAGCTATTTACAACCAATTCAACGTCTTCATATTTTGAACTATTTATTCGTAACGTTCATAAACTCGTAGTAATAATCCAGACGAGGAGAATGTATGCACAAAATAGTTCGTAATATGAGCAATTGCCGAGAAATATGCAATTTTGCATGTATCACTTTTCACGTTATTTTGCCTATAAAAGAGTAAATTATTATCCGATTTTCAATATTTTTTTTTTCATTCGATGCCTAATGCCAATTTGGACTAGGATAAGCCAATTTTACAGTTTCACTGTTACCGGAAATGACGTCATTTTGGCAAAAACTGTATTTTTAACCTAAAAAACAAATATTTTATTCAAATGAGTCTTTTTTTATAATATTTTTAAAATTATGATATTTGAATCCAATCAACGAATAGCATGATCCCATACGATCATACAGATACCACAAAAAAGTTTCTAACTTGTACGGTTGACGAGAAATAGACGATTTTCTACAAGTCACTTTTTAAGCTTTTTGGTCTATAAAAGTGTCAATTATTATTCAATTTTCATACAATTTTCACCATGTGATGCCTTATGCCATTTATGATTGCAATGATCTGATTTAACATTTCCATTATCACCGGAAGTAATGTCATATTTGCAAAAACCGTATTTTAAGACTTCAAAACAAAATTTTACTCCAAAATTAGATTTTGCGCGATCCGACTCAAGATGGCGTGTTCAATGACAAATATTACGGGACGCTGAAGATCTAGTATTTTCCTTTTTGGACTTTTATATGATATCAGAATGATACAAATTCGATGGTTAGGCAATAGATTATGAGATGCCGAAAATGTAGTATTTTCCTCATTTTTTTGGAGCCTTTTCAGACTCGTTTATCTCGAAAACTACTTCTATTTCACTTCTTAAACTTCTGTTACCCCGAGTCCTATCGGTCGTTTAGAGTATAAAGGTAAATTTAAAAGCATGGCAATGATATAAAGGACCCTGAAAGCCGATTCAGCACTGCTATGCAGGTCTAGTTAGGCTTTCAGACTTTCGTCTGAAAGACTATTGTTTTTACTAAAATTATTATTATTTATTATTATTATTTTATTTTTCGGGGGAGCCTATTTCTCAGCGCCTGTAACAGATACCGATCTGGGACCTAATTCTCTATAGGGAAACCATGTGTTGGCTACTTGATAAACTATTTTTGAAACTTCTGCGCAGACCGGAAGTGGTCGAATTTCGTGCTGTGTCAAAAAATTAAAAAACGGCCGTAGATTCGTCAATTCTGTACCTATTTTCATACAAATGACATTTTCGGAAACCTTGAGTCTTTTCTCGGACGATAGCAGTTGAAAATTTCGATATTTCGAAACTTCATCGTTGACTTCTTGCGATCGAAAAATGAAAAATTTTATTTGAGAGACAATTTTTGTTATTTTTCAAAATTTTCAAATTTGACCTACATTTTTGGATACCTGAAGGCAATTTGGTTCCAGTAATATAAGTTTCATTCCGAGTTATCGCCCTTTATTTTTCGATTTTTTTCGAATTTTCTTCACATTTTGTGAGCTTAAGTTTCGTTTTAAGGCCGGATCAACGTTTTTCAAATTCCTGATACATGAAGCAATATTGTCAAACCACCGTTTAAAGCAATTTCAACAACAATCCGTAAACCGGAAGTAGTCGAAATAATATGCGATATTTTGAAAAAAACGTGAAAAATTGGTGTCTTGGGTAAAAACACGATTTCTCCGTCCGATATCAACGGATTAAACAAATTAAGGTATCATTTGGTCTAGCGGTGATTGGACCACTGAATGATACCCAATTCGTACGGATACAATGAGCTGGAAGCAAAATATGGCACGCTGAAAATCAAGTATTTTCTGATTTGGAGCGTTTTTGGACGCCTTTATCTCGAAAACTGCTCCAGCGATTTTTCTTAAACTTTCTCTATTAAGAGACCCTTCGATGGTCTTTAGCATGAAGCAATACATTACAATCTTCCAATAATTGGAATAAGACAAAAAAGGGACTGAAAATCGAAAAAAGTCCAAAAATCGTGAAATTTTGGAAAATGCTCTACTATTTTTTTATTTTAAGAGATTTTAAAAAAACAGATATATATTTAAAAAGCTGACCTAATTACGATTCTAATGATGTATAATATGTATGCAGTTATTGAAATTTAATTTTCAATATTTTGACATTTTGACATTTTTAACACTTTTGAACATAGGATTTCTCAGAAATATTTTATTTGGTCGTATAGTGTCGTATATCATTAGAGAGCCCTGTTCCCATGCAAACTCCGAAACTGGATGCGAAAACTACTCGACAATGATTCGTATACCGGAAGTAGTTCAAAAAACGACAAAAAATGTAAAAAAGATGAAAAAAAATTGGAGCTCTTGCCAAAAGTTCGAATTCTCCGTCACATATTATCGGACCAAAACAATTAAAGTGTCGTTGGATAGTTCCATTAATAGACGATCGTATAACATCTAAATAACACGAATTTGATTCTTAGGAAATAAATTATGGTATGCCGAAAACTAAGTATTTTCCGTTTTGGAGCATTCTGAGACGCCTTTTTCTCGAAAACGACGCCTACGATTTTTCTTAAATATTTTTTACTCAGAGTCCTATCGGTGGCCTAGCGTGTGCATCTAATAATAAAAGCGTTGCAATATTATAGGTGGTCCAAAAATGACCTCAATCTTTGAAAAAAGTTGAAAAATCATTAAATTATTGAAAATGCTCTTTTATTTATCTTTTTTTCGAAAATTACTCAATGAATGTTTCTGACATTTCTGGTACAGGAAGTTAAGTATCTAATCAACTTGTTAAAGCTATTCCGACAATGATCGTAAAACCGGAAGTAGTCGAAAAAATCTCCGATATTTGGAATTTTTTTTACATTTTTACAGAAAACTTTTTTATTTATGAATATTTTTTGATGGTAGTTTACACAGAGTTAAAGTATCACCCTACTTGAGCAGAAGTGAGAAAGAATTTTGTCTCAGTAATTTTCTTTAGTCGCCATTGGCTAATTTAGTTTTTCGTACCTAGATTAATTATTTATTGTTCGATTTGTATAAAACAAAGTGCATATGCTTCGTGATGTCAATTGTAATATTTTTTGTTACGGTGACATTTTTCTGCACGCAACGGAAGTGGCGTAATATTAACAAAAACTACTATTTTGAGAGTTAAGTACCACTTTTTGACAGCAAATATTATTTTTTTCGAAAACTGATATAACAAAAAGTATGCGCCCTGTAAAGGCGCATAAATTGTTTGGCTCAGATTCTTAAATTTCAATTTCATTTTCGGGCAATTTCGAATAAAATGTAAAAAAAAAAGGTAAAATTCAGTTATTACAACCCATTCAACGTCTTTATATTTTGAACTATTTATTCGTAACTTTCATAAACTGGTAGCCATAATCCAGACGAAAAGAACGTATGCTTAAAATAGTTTGTAATATGAGCAGTTGCCGAGAAATATGCAATTTTGCATGCATCACTTTTCAAGTTATTTTGTCTATAAAAGAGTAAATTATTATCCGATTTTCAATATTTTTCTTTTATTTGATGCCTAATGCCAATTGGGATGAGGTTAAGCCAATTTCACAGTTTCACTGTTACCGGAAATGACGTCATTTTGGCAAAAACTGTATTTTTATTCTAAAAAACAAATATTTTATTCAAATGAGTCTCTTTTATAATATTTTTAAAATTATGATATTTGAACCCCATCACCAAATAGCATGAACCCATACGATCATACAGATACCACAAAAAAGTTTCTAACTTGTACGGTTGCTGAGATATAGACGATTTTCTACAAGTCACTTTTCAAGATTTTTGGTCTATAAAAGTGTCAATTATTATTCAATTTTCATACAATTTTCACCATGTGATGCCTTATGCCATTTATGATTGCAATGATCTGATTCCATTATCACCGGAAGTAATGTCATATTTGCAAAAAACGTATTTTTTTAGACTTCAAAACATAATTTTACTCCAAAATTAAATTTTTGCGCGATCCGACTCAAGATGGCGTGTTCAATGACAAATATTACGGGACGCTGAAGATCTAGTATTTTCCTTTTTGGACTTTTATATGATATCAGAATGATACAAATTCGATGGTTAGGCAATAGATTATGAGATGCCGAAAATGTAGTATTTTCCTCTTTTTTTGGAGCCTTTTCAGACTCGTTTATCTCGAAAATTACTTCTATTTCACTTCTTAAACTTCTGTTACCCCGAGCCCTATCGGTCGTTTAGAGTATAAAGGTAAATTTAAAAGCATGGCAATGATATAAAGGACCCTGAAAGCCGATTCAGCACTGCTATGCAGGTCTAGTTATTATTATTAGGCTTTCAGACTTTCGTCTGAAAGACTATTGTTTTTACTAAAATTATTATTAGGCTTTCAGACTTTCGTCTGAAAGACTATTGTTTTTACTAAAATTATTATTATTTATTATTATTATTTTATTTTTCGGGGGAGCCTATTTCTCAGCGCCTGTAACAGATACCGATCTGGGACCTAATTTTCCAGAGGGAAACCATATGTTGGCTACTTGATAAACTATTTTTGAAACTTCTGCGCAGACCGGAAGTGGTCGAATTTTGTGCTGTGTCAAAAAATTAAAAAACGGCCGTAGATTCGTCAATTCTGTACCTATTTTCATACAAATGACATTTTCGGAAACCTTGAGTCTTTTCTCGGACGATAGCAGTTGAAAATTTCGATATTTCGAAACTTCATCGTTGACTTCTTGCGATCGAAAAATGGAAAATTTTATTTGAGAGACAATTTTTGTTATTTTTCAAAATTTTCAAATTTGACCTACATTTTTGGATACCTGAAGGCAATCTGGTTCCAGTAATATAAGTTTCATTCCGAGTTATCGCCCTTTATTTTTCGATTTTTTTCGAATTTTCTTCACATTTTGTGAGCTTAAGTTTCGTTTTACGGCCGGATCAACGTTTCTCAAATTCCTGATACATGAAGCAATATTGTCAAACCACCGTTTAAAGCAATTTCAACAACAATCCGTAAACCGGAAGTAGTCGAAATAATATGCGATATTTTGAAAAAACGTGAAAAATTGGTGTCTTGGGTAAAAACACGATTTCTCCGTCCGATATCAACGGATTAAACAAATTAAGGTATCATTTGGTCTAGCGGTGATTGGACCACTGAATGATACCCAATTCGTACGGATACGATGAGCTGGAAGCAAAATATGGCACGCTGAAAATCAAGTATTTTCTGATTTGGAGCGTTTCTGGACGCCTTTATCTCGAAAACTGCTCCAGCGATTTTTCTTAAACTTTCTCTATTAAGAGACCCTTCGATGGTCTTTAGCATGAAGCAATACATTACAATCTTCCAATAATTGGAATAAGACAAAAAAGGGACTGAAAATCGAAAAAAGTCCAAAAATCGTGAAATTTTGCAAAATGCTCTACTATTTTTTTATTTTAAGAGATTTTAAAAAAACAGATATATATTTAAAAAGCTGACCTAATTACGATTCTAATGATGTATAATATATATGCAGTTATTGAAATTTAGGGGGGTTGGGATGGCCTAGTGGTCTAGAGTGCCGCGCTTCGACCTCTGGTTGGCCGGTCACCTCTGGCTTGCGGCTGTGGTTTCGAGCCCTGGTGTGAGCGTATGTGGCATGGAGATAGGGGCGCCTTCTCAACCTCGTGGGTTTCCTCCGGGCACTCCGGTTTCCTCCCACTGCTAAAGACCCCTACGCGCAAGCGGATTATTGAAATAAAATTAGACCATATGTTAGTCCCGAAATGACCTAGTTGTGTCGAGTGGACGTTAAACCCCATTTCTCTCTCTCTCTCTATTGAAATTTAATTTTCAATATTTTGACATTTTGACATTTTTAACACTTTTGAACATAGGATTTCTCAGAAATATTTTATTTGATCGTATAGTGTCGTATATCATTAGAGAGCCCTGTTCCCATGCAAACTCCAAAACTGGATGCGAAAACTACTCGACAATGATTCGTATACCGGAAGTAGTTCAAAAAACGACAAAAAATGTAAAAAAGATGAAAAAAAATTGGAGCTCTTGCCAAAAGTTCGAATTCTCCGTCACATATTAGCGGACCAAAACAATTAAAGTGTCGTTGGATAGTTCCATTAATAGACGATCGTATAACATCTAAATAACACGAATTTGATTCTTAGGAAATAAATTATGGTACGCCGAAAACTAAGTATTTTCCGTTTTGGAGCATTCTGAGACGCCTTTTTCTCGAAAACGACGCCTACGATTTTTCTTAAATATTTTTTACTCAGAGTCCTATCGGTGGCCTAGCGTGTGCATCTAATAATAAAAGCGTTGCAATATTATAGGTGGTCCAAAAATGACCTCAATCTTTGAAAAAAGTTGAAAAATCATTAAATTATTGAAAATGCTCTTTTATTTATCTTTTTTTCGAAAATTACTCAATGAATGTTTCTGACATTTCTGGTACAGGAAGTTAAGTATCTAATCAACTTGTTAAAGCTATTCCGACAATGATCGTAAAACCGGAAGTAGTCGAAAAAATCTCCGATATTTTGAATTTTTTTTACATTTTTACAGAAAACTTTTTTATTTATGAATATTTTTTGATGGTAGTTTACACAGAGTTAAAGTATCACCCTACTTGAGCAGAAGTGAGAAAGAATTTTGTCTCCGTAATTTTCTTTAGTCGCCATTGGCTAATTTAGTTTTTCGTACCTAGATTAATTATTTATTGTTCGATTTGTACAAAACAAAGTGCATATGCTCCGTGGTCTAAATTGTAATTTTTTTTGTTACCGTGAATTTTTTCTGCACGCAACGGAAGTGGCGTAATATTAACAAAAACTACAATTTTGACAGTTCAGTACCACTTTTTGAAAGCAAATATTATTTTTTTCGAAATCTGATATAGGAAAAAGAATGCGCGCTGTAAAGGGGCATAAATCGTTAGCTAAGATTTTTTAATTTCAATTTCATTTTCGGGCAATTTCGAATAAATGTAAAAAAAAGTGTAACAATCAGTTATTTACAACCCATTCAACGTCTTCATATTTTGAACTATTTATTCGTAACTTTCATAAACTCGTAGTAATAATCCAGACGAGGAGAATGTATGCAAAAATTAGTTCGTAATATGAGCAATTGCCGAGAAATATGCAATTTTGCATGCATCCCTTTTCACGTTATTTTGCCTATAAAAGAGTAAATTATTATCCGATTTTCAATATTTTTTTTCATTCGATGCTTAATGCCAATTTGGACTAGTTTAAACCAATTTTACAGTTTCACTGCTACCGGAAATGACGCCATTTTGGCAAAAACTGTATTTTTAACCTAAAAAACAAATATTTTATTCAAATGTGTCTTTTTTATAATATTTTTAAAATTATGATATTTGAATCCCATCACCGAATAGCATGAACCCATACGATCATACAGATACCACAAAAAAGTTTCTAACTTGTACGGTTGCCGAGAAATAGACGATTTTCTACAAGTCACTTTTCAAGCTTTTTGCTCTATAAAAGTGTCAATTATTATTCAATTTTCATACAATTTTCACCATTTGATGCCTTATGTCATTTATGATTGCATTAAACTAATTCAAGATTTTTATTATCACCGGAAGTCATGTCTTTTTTGCAAAAACCGTATTTTTAGACTTCAAAACAAATATTTTTTTTAAGTGTATTATATTTTTTTTTTGTTTAACGTTATAATGTTTGATTATAATGGTCATTTAGATTGGATCAATAGAATCATATTGATGTCAAAAAATTGCTTCTAGCATATTCCCTTGTCGAGAAATAACCAATTTTCTCACTTTTTAAGTTTTTTCACCTTTTTAATTTCAGTTTATGGGATCTAGGTTTAGTGTTTATTGCCTGATACGTATAAAACAAAGTTTGTATGTTTCTATGTTTCATGTTGCAAATTCTCAACTTATTTGCTGTCGATAATGATTTCTTTTGGCACCGGATGTGACGTAATTTTGCCAGATTTTACAATTTTGACCGATCTTTTCGCAAGCAAATATTACTTTTACATGTCTGATAGAGGGTGTCATTGAATCAAAAAAAAATACAGTATCGTTTGGTAGCTGGATAGATCGGCTATTGTATGACGTATTTCCTGTCTGATTCCTAAAAGCCGATTCAGTGCTGTGGAGGAAATGCAGCAGGTTGGACTGGCAACCTTGTCCTTGTCATGTACATTTGGACATCCCCTCCCCTCCTTAAACATGTGTACATAGGACCTCGGTTTCACATCTACTCTGATTTACTATTCTAGGGCACCATCCCTACACCTTTGACAAGGGATGAATTATGCTGACAAATCTGAATATTGCAAGGGTGCTCTTTTCGTAACGAAAAATCCATAACATCATAGTGTTATACTGAAGAACAATCTATACATTAGTAGTAATTTGTATATTATAACTTTGGTAGGATTAACTGAAGTTAATCTCATCAACTAATTAGCACCTTAGTGCCAGCTAGTGGATAGGAGATTAAGATTATTGTTGATTGGGTAATCATCAAAGCAGCCGCCACAGTTGTACGTGTGTTCATTTAACGCGTGAATTAAAATAAGGTTTTGGGTGTACGTAGTATAGTATTTTCAGATACCGTAACGTTATCAAAATATGAGTCCCTATAGATAGCTGTCAATTTAATAGCCAAGTAAAGCTTACGTTCACTTTCGTGCATTTTGGCTTTGATGTAATTAAGCAATGGTAGGTTCGAGAATCGTCGCATTTCGGCTCGTTGGTCGTTCTCATTTTTTCGACCCATGGTGATAAGAACATTGATATCCAATACCCATTCCTTATTTTACATGCCGTATGAAGAAGCGACAGTTAACAGAATTCAGCTATCGATAAAATTCCCCTCGAAAAGAAAATTATTGGCCATTTTTATTTCCATTTAAGGCCTATAAATTATTTTTTAAAGATGGTATGAGATATTATTCGCAGTAAATAATGAGTTGTCGACGGCTTTATCATTGACCTGTGACAGTTGATTATTATTACTCAACGACACACACCCGCTTGCCGATTAATTTACATAATCAGCTACATGGTTTTGATTAACACTCAACGGCAATCTGTATACGATCAGAATTAAATTTTTTTCGGTCACTTATCAGAGTGAATCGCATGTAGGTACGCAAAAACATTATTGCCTAAACCAAATATTTATCGCCCGCTCAGTCAGCCACGTAATCATAATGCTTTGCACGCGATGTCTGGGCCAATCAGCAAATGAGTTGGTTAGACAGCATGGTCACATGGTGTTTGTTTATATTTTCTAGGGGTTTTAAAACTCGAGCGTGTCCGTCAAAATCAATTCAGCGATAATATTTTGATAATATTTGACATCTGCAGATTCTCTGTTTTACAACGATGCCATTTATTATGCAAGAGGAATGATCGGTCGTTCCATAGCGAGCGAAGAAACATAACTAATTTCGCCGAGAATTCTAAGAAATAGGACAGATTTAAAAATACGGTACTCTTACAAAACGTTCAAATAAAGTGTACTAAAATCTTTTATTGCTATTTTGATCTTTTGTGTCGATAGATAGTATATTTATAGACTCATTTTTGAGAACATCTCATCAATATTTTTACTAATTTGCCTCTACTCCAAAATTAGATTTTGCGCGATCCGACTCAAGATGGCGTGTTCAATGACAAATATTACGGGACGCTGAAGATCTAGTATTTTCCTTTTTGGACTTTTATATGATATCAGAATGATACAAATTCGATGGTTAGGCAATAGATTATGAGATGCCGAAAATGTAGTATTTTCCTCTTTTTTTGGAGCCTTTTCAGACTCGTTTATCTCGAAAACTACTTCTATTTCACTTCTTAAACTTCTGTTACCCCGAGTCCTATCGGTCGTTTAGAGTATAAAGGTAAATTTAAAAGCATGGCAATGATATAAAGGACCCTGAAAGCCGATTCAGCACTGCTATGCAGGTCTAGTTATTAGGCTTTCAGACTTTCGTCTGAAAGACTATTGTTTTTACTAAAATTATTATTAGGCTTTCAGACTTTCGTCTGAAAGACTATTGTTTTTACTAAAATTATTATTTATTAGGCTTTCAGACTTTCGTCTGAAAGACTATTGTTTTTACTAAAATTATTATTATTTATTATTATTATTTTATTTTTCGGGGGAGCCTATTTCTCAGCGCCTGTAACAGATACCGATCTGGGACCTAAGTCTCTATAGGGAAACCATGTGTTGGCTACTTGATAAACTATTTTTGAAACTTCTGCGCAGACCGGAAGTGGTCGAATTTCGTGCTGTGTCAAAAAATTAAAAAACGGCCGTAGATTCGTCAATTCTGTACCTATTTTCATACAAATGACATTTTCGGAAACCTTGAGTCTTTTCTCGGACGATAGCAGTTGAAAATTTCGATATTTCGAAACTTCATCGCTGACTTCTTGCGATCGAAAAATGAAAAATTTTATTTGAGAGACAATTTTTGTTATTTTTCAAAATTTTCAAATTTGACCTACATTTTTGGATACCTGAAGGCAATCTGATTCCAGTAATATAAGTTTCATTCAGAGTTATCGCCCTTTATTTTTCGATTTTTTTCGAATTTTCTTGACATTTTGTGAGCTTAAGTTTCGTTTTACGGCCGGATCAACGTTTCTCAAATTCCTGATACATGAAGCAATATTGTCAAACCACCGTTTAAAGCAATTTCAACAACAATCCGTAAAACGGAAGTAGTCGAAATAATATGCGATATTTTGAAAAAAACGTGAAAAATTGGTGTCTTGGGTAAAAACACGATTTCTCCGTCCGATATCAACGGATTAAACAAATTAAGGTATCATTTGGTCTAGCGGTGATTGGACCACTGAATGATACCCAATTCGTACGGATACGATGAGCTGGAAGCAAAATATGGCACGCTGAAAATCAAGTATTTTCTGATTTGGAGCGTTTTTGGACGCCTTTATCTCGAAAACTGCTCCAGCGATTTTTCTTAAACTTTCTCTATTAAGAGACCCTTCGATGGTCTTTAGCATGAAGCAATACATTACAATCTTCCAATAATTGGAATAAGACAAAAAAGGGACTGAAAATCGAAAAAAGTCAAAAAATCGTGAAATTTTGGAAAATGCTCTACTATTTTTTTATTTTAAGAGATTTTAAAAAAACAGATATATATTTAAAAAGCTGACCTAATTACGATTCTAATGATGTATAATATGTATGCAGTTATTGAAATTTAATTTTCAATATTTTGACATTTTGACATTTTTAACACCTTTGAACATAGGATTTCTCAGAAGTATTTTATTTGATCGTATAGTGTCGTATATCATTAGAGACCCCTGTTCCCATGCAAACTCCAAAACTGGATGTGAAAACTATTCGACAATCATTCGTATACCGGAAGTAGTTCAAAAAACGACAAAAAATGTAAAAAAGATAAAAAAGAATTGGAGCTTTTGCCAAAAGTTCGAATTCTCCGTCACATATTAGCGGACCAAAACAATTAAAGTGTCGTTGGATAGTTCCATTAATAGACGATCGTATAACATCTAAATAACACGAATTTGATTCTTAGGAAATAAATTATGGTACGCCGAAAACTAAGTATTTTCCGTTTTGGAGCATTCCGAGACGCCTTTTTCTCGAAAACGACGCCTACGATTTTTCTTAAACATTTTTTACTCAGAGTCCTATCGGTGGCCTAGCGTGTGCATCTAATAATAAAAGCGTAGCAATATTATAGGCGGTCCAAAAATGACATCAATCTTTGAAAAAAGTTGAAAAATCATTAAATTATTGAAAATGCTCTTTTGTTTATCTTTTTTTCAAAAATTACTTAATGAATGTTTCTGATATTTCTGCTACAGGAAGTTAAGTATCTAATCAACTTGTTAAAACTATTCCGACAATGATCGAAAAACCGGAAGTAGTCGAAAAAATCTCCGATATTTTGAATTTTTTTTACATTTTTACAGAAAACTTTTTTATTTATGAATATTTTTTGATGGTAGTTTACACAGAGTTAAAGTATCACCCTACTTGAGCAGAAGTGAGAAAGAATTTTGTCTCAGTAAATTTCTTTAGTCGCCATTGGCTAATTTAGTTTTTCGTACCTAGATTAATTATTTATTGTTCGATTTGTATAAAACAAAGTGCATATGCTCCGTGGTCTCAATTGTAATTTTTTTTGTTACCGTGAAATTTTTCTGCACGCAACGGAAGTGGCGAAATATTAACAAAAACTACAATTTTGACAGTTCAGTACCACTTTTTGAAAGCAAATATTATTTTTTTCGATATCTGATATAGCAAAAAGGATGCGCGCTGTAAAGGGGCACAAATCGTTAGTTCAGATTTTTTTATTTCAATTTCATTTTCGGGCAATTTCGAATAAATGTAAAAAAAAGTGTAACAATCAGTTATTTACAACCCATTCAACGTCTTCATATTTTGAACTATGTATTCGTAACGATCATAAACTCGTAGTAATAATCCAGACGAGGAGAATGTATGCACAAAATAGTTCGTAATATGAGCAATTGCCGAGAATTATGCAATTTTGCATGCATCACTTTTCACGTTATTTTGCCTATAAAATAGTAAATTATTATCCGATTTTCAATATTTTTTTTTCATTCGATGCCCAATGCCAATTTGGACTAGGTTAAGCCAATTTTACAGTTTCACTGTTACCGGAAATGACGTCATTTTGGCAAAAACTGTATTTTTAACCTAAAAAAAAAATATTTTATTCAAATGTGTCTTTTTTTATAATATTTTTAAAATTATGATATTTGAATCCCATCAACGAATAGCATTAACCCATACGATCATACAGATACCACAAAAAAGTTTCTAACTTGTACGGTTGCCGAGAAATAGACGATTTTCTACAAGTCACTTTTCAAGCTTTTTGGTCTATAAAAGTGTCAATTATTATTCAATTTTCATACAATTTTCACCATTTGATGCCTTATGTCATTTATGATTGCATTAAACTAATTTAAGATTTTTATTATCACCGGAAGTAATGTCTTTTTTGCAAAAACCGTATTTTTAGACTTCAAAATAAATATTTTTTTTAAGTGTATTATTTTTTTTATTTGTTTAACGTTATAATGTTTGATTATAATGGTCATTTAGATTGGATCAATACAATCATATTGATGTCAAAAAATTGCTTCTAGCATATTCCCTTGTCGAGAAATAACCAATTTTCTCAGGATCACTTTTTAAGTTTTTTCACCTTTTTAATTTCAGTTTATGGGATCTAGGTTTAGTGTTTATTGTCTGATACGTATAAAACAAAGTTTGTATGTTTCTATGTTTCATGTTGCAAATTCTCAACTTATTTGCTGTCGATAATGATTTCTTTTGGCACCGGATGTGACGTAATTTTGCCAGATTTTACAATTTTGACCGATCTTTTCGCAAGCAAATATTACTTTTACAAGTCTGATAGAGGGTGTCATTGAATCAAAAAAAAATACAGTATCGTTTGGTAGCTGGATAGATCGGCTATTGTATGACGTATTTCCTGTCTGATTCCTGAAAGCCGATTCAGTGCTGTGGAGGAAATGCAGCAGGTTGGACTGGCAACCTAGTCCTTGTCATGTACATTTGGACATCCCCTCCCCTCCTTAAACATGTGTACATAGGACCTCGGTTTCGCATCTACTCTGATCTACTATTCTAGGGCACCATCCCTACACCTTTGACAAGGGAAGAATTATGCTGACAAATCTGAATATTGCAAGGGTGCTCTTTTCGTAACGAAAAATCCATAACATCATAGTGTTATACTGAAGAACAATCTATACATTAGTAGTAATTTGTATATTATAACTTTGGTAGGATTAACTGAAGTTAATCTCACCAATTAATTAGCACCTTAGTGCCAGCTAGTGGATAGGAGATTAAGATTATTGTTGATTGGGTAATCATCAAAGCAGCCGCCACAGTTGTACGTGTGTTCATTTAACGCGTGAATTAAGATAAGATTTTGGGTGTACGTAGTATAGTATTTTCAGATACCGTAACGTTATCAAAATATGAGTCCCTATAGATAGCTGTCAATTTAATAGCCAAGTAAAGCTTACGTTCACTTTCGTGCATTTTGGCTTTGATGTAATTAAGCAATGGTAGGTTCGAGAATCGTCGCATTTCGGCTCGTTGGTCGTTCTCATTTTTTCGACCCATGGTGATAAGAACATTGATATCCAATACCCATTCCTTATTTTACATGCCGTATGAAGAAGCGACAGTTAACAGAATTCAGCTATCGATAAAATTCCCCTCGAAAAGAAAATTATTGGCCGTTTTTATTTCCATTTAAGGCCTATAAATTATTTTTTAAAGATGGTATGAGATATTATTCGCAGTAAATAATGAGTTGTCGACGGCTTTATCATTGACCCGTGACAGTTGATTATTATTACTCAACGACACACACCCGCTTGCCGATTAATTTACATAATCAGCTACATGGTTTTGATTAACACTCAACGGCAATCTGTATACGATCAGAATTAAAAAAAAATTTTCGGTCACTAATCAGAGTGAATCGCATGTAGGTACGCAAAAACATTATTGCCTAAACCAAATATTTGTCGCCCGCTCAGTCAGCCACGTAATCATAATGCTTTGCACGCGATGTCTGGGCCAATCAGCAAATGAGTTGGTTAGACAGCATGGTCACATGGTGTTTGTTTATATTTTCTAGGGGTTTTAAAACTCGAGCGTGTCCGTCAAAATCAATTCAGCCATAATATTTTGATAATATTTGACATCTGCAGATTCTCTGTTTTACAACGATGCCATTTATTATGCAAGAGGAATGATCGGTCGTTCCATAGCGAGCGAAGAAACATAACTAATTTCGCCGAGAATTCTAAGAAATAGGACAGATTTAAAAATACGGTACTCTTACAAAACGTTCAAATAAAGGTGTTCTAAAATCTTTTATTGCTATTTTGATCTTTTATGTCGATAGCTGGTATATTTATAGAATCATTTTTGAGAACATCTCATCAATATTTTTACTAATTTGCCTCTACTCCAAAATTAGATTTTGCGCGATCCGACTCAAGATGGCGTGTTCAATGACAAATATTACGGGACGCTGAAGATCTAGTATTTTCCTTTTTGGACTTTTATATGATATCAGAATGATACAAATTCGATGGTTAGGCAATAGATTATGAGATGCCGAAAATGTAGTATTTTCCTCTTTTTTTGGAGCCTTTTCAGACTCGTTTATCTCGAAAACTACTTCTATTTCACTTTTTAAACTTCTGTTACCCCGAGTCCTATCGGTCGTTTAGAGTATAAAGGTAAATTTAAAAGCATGGCAATGATATAAAGGACCCTGAAAGCCGATTCAGCACTGCTATGCAGGTCTAGTTATTATTATTTTATTTTTCGGGGGAGCCTATTTCTCAGCGCCTGTAACAGATACCGATCTGGGACCTAATTCTCTATAGGGAAACCATGTGTTGGCTACTTGATAAACTATTTTTGAAACTTCTGCGCAGACCGGAAGTGGTCGAATTTCGTGCTCTGTCAAAAAATTAAAAAACGGCCGTAGATTCGTCAATTCTGTACCTATTTTCATACAAATGACATTTTCGGAAACCTTGGGTCTTTTCTCGGACGATAGCAGTTGAAAATTTCGATATTTCGAAACTTCATCGTTGACTTCTTGCGATCGAAAAATGAAAAATTTTATTTGAGAGACAATTTTTGTTATTTTTCAAAATTTTCAAATTTGACCTACATTTTTGGATACCTGAAGGCAATCCGGTTCCAGTAATATAAGTTTCATTCCGAGTTATCGCCCTTTATTTTTCGATTTTTTTCGAATTTTCTTCACATTTTGTGAGCTTAAGTTTCGTTTTACGGCCGGATCAACGTTTTTCAAATTCCTGATACATGAAGCAATATTGTCAAACTACCGTTTAAAGCAATTTCAACAACAATCCGTAAACCGGAAGTAGTCGAAATAATATGCGATATTTTGAAAAAAACGTGAAAAATTGGTGTCTTGGGTAAAAACACGATTTCTCCGTCCGATATCAACGGATTAAACAAATTAAGGTATCATTTGGACTAGCGGTGATTGGACCACTGAATGATACCCAATTCGTACGGATACAATGAGCTGGAAGCAAAATATGGCACGCTGAAAATCAAGTATTTTCTGATTTGGAGCGTTTATGGACGCCTTTATCTCGAAAACTGCTCCAGCGATTTTTCTTAAACTTTCTCTATTAAGAGACCCTTCGATGGTCTTTAGCATGAAGCAATACATTACAATCTTCCAATAATTGGAATAAGACAAAAAAGGGACTGAAAATCGAAAAAAGTCCAAAAATCGTGAAATTTTGGAAAATGCTCTACTATTTTTTTATTTTAAGAGATTTTAAAAAAACAGATATATATTTAAAAAGCTGACCTAATTACGATTCTAATGATGTATAATATGTATGCAGTTATTGAAATTTAATTTTCAATATTTTGACATTTTGACATTTTTAACACTATTGAACATAGGATTTCTCAGAAATATTTTATTTGATCGTATAGTGTGGTATATCATTAGAGAGCCCTGTTCCCATGCAAACTCCAAAACTGGATGCGAAAACTAGTCGACAATGATTCGTATACCGGAAGTAGTTCAAAAAACGACAAAAAATGTAAAAAAGATGAAAAAAAATTGGAGCTCTTGCCAAAAGTTCGAATTCTCCGTCACATATTAGCGGACCAAAACAATTAAAGTGTCGTTGGATAGTTCCATTAATAGACGATCGTATAACATCTAAATAACACGAATTTGATTCTTAGGAAATAAATTATGGTACGCCGAAAACTAAGTATTTTCCGTTTTGGAGCATTCTGAGACGCCTTTTTCTCGAAAACGACGCCTACGATTTTTCTTTAATATTTTTTACTCAGAGTCCTATCGGTGGCCTAGCGTGTGCATCTAATAATAAAAGCGTTGCAATATTATAGGTGGTCCAAAAATGACCTCAATCTTTGAAAAAAGTTGAAAAATCATTAAATTATTGAAAATGCTCTTTTATTTATCTTTTTTTCGAAAATTACTCAATGAATGTTTCTGACATTTCTGGTACAGGAAGTTAAGTGTCTAATCAACTTGTTAAAGCTATTCCGACAATGATCGTAAAACCGGAAGTAGTCGAAAAAATCTCCGATATTTTGAATTTTTTTTACATTTTTACAGAAAACTTTTTTATTTATGAATATTTTTTGATGGTAGTTTACACAGAGTTAAAGTATCACCCTACTTGAGCAGAAGTGAGAAAGAATTTTGTCTCAGTAATTTTCTTTAGTCGCCATTGGCTAATTTAGTTTTTCGTACCTAGATTAATTATTTATTGTTCGATTTGTATAAAACAAAGTGCATATGCTCCGTGGTCTAAATTGTAATTTATTTTGTTACCGTGATTTTTTTCTGCACGCAACGGAAGTGGCGTAATATTAACAAAAAGTACAATTTTGACAGTTCAGTACCACTTTTTGAAAGCAAATATTATTTTTTTCGAAATCTGATATAGCAAAAAGAATGCGCGCTGTAAAGGGGCATAAATCGTTAGCTCAGATTTTTTAATTTCAATTTCATTTCCGGGCAATTTCGAATAAATGTAAGAAAAAAAGTGTAACAATCAGTTATTTACAACCCATTCAACGTCTTCATATTTTGAACTATTTATTCGTAACTTTCATAAACACGTAGTAATAATCCAGACGAGGAGAATGTATGCAAAAAATAGTTCGTAATATGAGCAATTGCCGAGAAATATGCAATTTTGCATGCATCACTTTTCACGTTATTTTGCCTATGAAAGAGTAAATTATTATCCGATTTTCAATCTTTTTTTTTCATTCGATGCTTAATGCCAATTTGGACTAGTTTAAACCAATTTTACAGTTTCACTGTTACCGGAAATGACGTCATTTTGGCAAAAACTGTATTTTTAACCTAAAAAAACAAATATTTTATTCAAATGTGTCTTTTTTATAATATTTTTAAAATTATGATATTTGAATCCCATCACCGAATAGCATGAACCCATACGATCATACAGATACCACAAAAAAGTTTCTAACTTGTACGGTTGACGAGAAATAGACGATTTTCTACAAGTCACTTTTTAAGCTTTTTGGTCTATAAAAGTGTCAATTATTATTCAATTTTCATACAATTTTCACCATGTGATGCCTTATGCCATTTATGATTGGAATGATCTGTTGCCGGTTGCCGAGAAATAGACGATTTTCTACAAGTCACTTTTCAAGCTTTTTGCTCTATAAAAGTGTCAATTATTATTCAATTTTCATACAATTTTCACCATTTGATGCCTTATGTCATTTATGATTGCATTAAACTGATTTAAGATTTTTATTATCACCGGAAGTAATGTCTTTTTTGCAAAAAACGTATTTTTAGACTTCAAAACAAATATTTTTTTTAAGTGTATTATATTTTTTATTTGTTTAACGTTATAATGTTTGATTATAATGGTCATTTAGATTGGATCAATACAATCATATTGATGTCAAAAAATTGCTTCTAGCATATTCCCTTGTCGAGAAATAACCAATTTTCTCAGGATCACTTTTTAAGTTTTTTCACCTTTTTAATTTCAGTTTATGGGATCTAGGTTTAGTGTTTATTGCCTGATACGTATAAAACAAAGTTTGTATGTTTCTATGTTTCATGTTGCAAATTCTCAACTTATTTGCTGTCGATAATGATTTCTTTTGGCACCGGATGTGACGTAATTTTGCCAGATTTTACAATTTTGACCGATCTTTTCGCAAGCAAATATTACTTTTACAAGTCTGATAGAGGGTGTCATTGAATCAAAAAAAAATACAGTATCGTTTGGTAGCTGGATAGATCGGCTATTGTATGACGTATATCCTGTCTGATTCCTGAAAGCCGATTCAGTGCTGTGGAGGAAATGCAGCAGGTTGGACTGGCAACCTAGTCCTTGTCATGTACATTTGGACATCCCCTCCCCTCCTTAAACATGTGTACATAGGACCTCGGTTTCGCATCTACTCTGATTTACTATTCTAGGGCACCATCCCTACACCTTTGACAAGGGAGGAATTATGCTGACAAATCTGAATATTGCAAGGGTGCTCTTTTCGTAACGAAAAATCCATAACATCATAGTGTTATACTGAAGAACAATCTATACATTAGTAGTAATTTGTATATTATAACTTTGGTAGGATTAACTGAAGTTAATCTCATCAATTAATTAGCACCTTAGTGCCAGCTAGTGGACAGGAGATTAAGATTATTGTTGATTGGGTAATCATCAAAGCAGCCGCCACAGTTGTACGTGTGTTCATTTAACGCGTGAATTAAAATAAGATTTTGGGTGTACGTAGTATAGTATTTTCAGATACCGTAACGTTATCAAAATATGAGTCCCTATAGATAGCTTTGAATTTAATAGCCAAGTAAAGCTTACGTTCACTTTCTTGCATTTTGGCTTTGATGTAATTAAGCAATGGTAGGTTCGAGAATCGTCGCATTTCGGCTCGTTGGTCGTTCTCATTTTTTCGACCCATGGTGATAAGAACATTGATATCCAATACCCATTCCTTATTTTACATGCCGTATGAAGAAGCGACAGTTAACAGAATTCAGCTATCGATAAAATTCCCCTCGAAAAGAAAATTATTGGCCATTTTTATTTCCATTTAAGGCCTATAAATTATTTTTTAAAGATGGTATGAGATATTATTCGCAGTAAATAATGAGTTGTCGACGGCTTTATCATTGACCCGTGACAGTTGATTATTATTACTCAACGACACACACCCGCTTGCCGATTAATTTACATAATCAGCTACATGGTTTTGATTAACACTCAACGGCAATCTGTATACGATCAGAATTAAATTTTTTTCGGTCACTTATCAGAGTGAATCGCATGTAGGTACGCAAAAACATTATTGCCTAAACCAAATATTTATCGCCCGCTCAGTCAGCCACGTAATCATAATGCTTTGCACGCGATGTCTGGGCCAATCAGCAAATGAGTTGGTTAGACAGCATGGTCACATGGTGTTTGTTTATATTTTCTAGGGGTTTTAAAACTCGAGCGTGTCCGTCAAAATCAATTCAGCGATAATATTTTGATAATATTTGACATCTGCAGATTCTCCGTTTTACAACGATGCCATTTATTATGCAAGAGGAATGATCGGTCGTTCCATAGCGAGCGAAGAAACATAACTAATTTCGCCGAGAATTCTAAGAAATAGGACAGATTTAAAAATACGGTACTCTTACAAAACGTTAAAATAAAGTGTTCTAAAATCTTTTATTGCTATTTTGATCTTTTCTGTCGATAGATAGTATATTTATAGACTCATTTTTGAGAACATCTCATCAATATTTTTACTAATTTGCCTCTACTCCAAAATTAGATTTTGCGCGATCCGATTTCAAAATGGCGTGTTCAATGACAAATATTGCGGGACGCTGAAGATCTAGTATTTTCCTTTTTGGACTTTTATATGATATCAGAATGATACAAATTCGATGGTTAGGTAATAGATTATGAGATGCCGAAAATGTAGTATTTTCCTCTTTTTTTGGAGCCTTTTCAGACTCGTTTATCTCGAAAACTACTTCTATTTCACTTCTTAAACTTCTGTTACCCCGAGTCCTATCGGTCGTTTAGAGTATAAAGGTAAATTTATAAGCATGGCAATGGTATAAAGGACCCTGAAAGCCGATTCAGCACTGCTATGCAGGTCTAGTTAGGCTTTCAGACTTTCGTCTGAAAGACTATTGTTTTTAAAAAAATTATTATTATTATTATTATTATTTTTTTCCGCGGGAGCCTATTTCTCCATGATCGAAAACAGATATCGATCTGGAACAAACTTTTCTATCGGGAAAACATGTGGTGGCTAGTGCATAAACTATTTTTCAAACTTCTGCGCATACCGGAAGTGGCCGAACTTTGTAGGTTGTCTGGATATCGAAAATCGGCCATAATTTCGTCAATTCTTTACCCATTTTTAAACAAATGACATTTTCGGAAACCCTGAATCTTTTGCGATATAATGGCTATCTCACATTTTTGAATTTCGAACATTCGTCTATGACTTCTATCGTTCGAAAATTGAAAAGACGTTGTTTATGAGACAATTTTTGTTATTTTTCAAAATTTGCAAATTTGACCTACATTTTTGGATTCCTGAAGTCTATGCGATTCCAGTAATATAAGTTTCATTCAGAGTTATCGCCCTTTATTTTTCGAATTTTTTCGAATTTTCTTCCCATTTTGTGCCCCATATATTTTTTGGAAAGGATAAAACGATATTTCTGAAACCCCTGAAACATAAAGCCATATTGCCAGACAGTTGCATAAAGCAATTTCAACAACGATTCGTAAACCGGAAGTAGTCGAAATAATGTCTGATTTTTTGAAAAAAACTAAAAAAATGGGTTCTTTGGGAAAAACGTGATATCGTCGTCCCATATCAACCGATCAAATGGATTAAGGTATCGTTGGTTGACATCGGAATTGGAGTATCGTATGATACCCAATTCATACAGATACGATGATCCAGAAGTAAAATATGACACGCTGAAAATCAAGCATTTTTTGATTTGGAACGTTTTTGGACGCCTTTATCTCAAAAACTGCTCCAACGATTTTTCTTAAACTTTATCTATCGATGGTCCTTCCGATAGTCTTTAGCATGGATCCATCCATTAAGACCTTCGTATAACTGGAATAAGACAAAAAAGGCACTGAAAATTGAAAAAAGTCAAAAAATCGTGAAATTTTGGAAAATGCTCTACTATTTTTTTATTTTAAGAGATTTTCAAACAAAAAATATATATTTAAAAAGCTGACCTAATTACGATTCTAATGATGTATAATATGTATGCAGTTATTGAAATTTAATTTTCAATATTTTGACAATTTGACATTTTTAACAATTTTGAACATTGGATTTCTCAGAAGTATTTTATTTGATCGTATAGTGTCGTATATCATTAGAGAGCCTGTGTCCCATACAAACTCCAAAACTGGATGTGAAAACTACTCGACAATGATTCGTATACCGGAAGTAGTTCAAAAAACGAAGAAAAATGAAAAAAAGATGAAAAAAAAATGGAGCTCTTGTCAAAAGTTCGAATTCTTCGTCACATATTAGCGGACCAAAACAATTAAAGTGTCGTTGGATAGTTCCATTAATAGACGATCGTATAACATCTAAATAACACGAATTTGATTCTTAGGAAATAAATTATGGTACGCCGAAAACTAAGTATTTTCCGTTTTGGAGCATTCCGAGACGCCTTTTTCTCGAAAACGACGCCTACGATTTTTCTTAAACATTTTTTACTCAGAGTCCTATCGGTGGCCTAGCGTGTGCATTTAATAATAAAAGCGTTGCAATATTATAGGTGGTCCAAAAATGACCTCAATCTTTGAAAAAAGTTGAAAAATCATTAAATTATTGAAAATGCTCTTTTATTTATCTTTTTATAGAAAACTACTCAATGAATGTTTCTGACATTTCTGGTAAAGGAAGTTAAGTATCTAATCAACTAGTTAAAGCTATTCCGACAATGATCGAAAAACCGGAAGTAGTCGAAAAAATCTCCGATATTTTGAATTTTTTTTACATTTTTACAGAAAACTTTTTTATTTATGAATATTTTTTGATGGTAGTTCACACAGAGTTAAAGTATCACCCTACTTGAGCAGAAGTGAGAAAGAATTTTGTCTCAGTAATTTTCTTTAGTCGCCATTGGCTAATTTAGTTTTTCGTACCTAGATTAATTATTTATTGATCGATTTGTATAAAACAAAGTGCATATGCTCCGTGATGTCAATTGTAATATTTTTTGTTACGGTGACATTTTTCTACACGCAACGGAAGTGACGTAATATTGACAAAAACTACAATTTTGAGAGTTAAGTACCACTTTTTGACAGCAAATATTATTTTTTTTCGAAATCTGATATAGCAAAAAGTATGCGCCCTGTAAAGGCGCATAAAATGTTTGGCTCAGATTCTTAAATTTCAATTTCATTTTCGGGCAATTTCGAATAAAATGTAAAAAAAAAGGTAAAATTCAGTTATTACAACCCATTCAACGTCTTTATATTTTGAACTATTTATTCGTAACTTTCATAAACTCGTAGCCATAATCCAGACGAAGAGAATGTATGCCAAAAATAGTTTGTAATATGAGCAGTTGCCGAGAAATATGCAATTTTGCATGCATCACTTTTCAAGTTATTTTGCCTATAAAAGAATAAATTATTATCCGATTTTCAATATTTTTCTTTTATTTGATGCCTAATGCCAATTTGGACTAGGTTAAGCCAATTTTACAGTTTCACTGTTACCGGAAATGACGTCATTTTGGCAAAAACTGTATTTTTAACCTAAAAAACAAATATTTTATTCAAATGAGTCTCTTTTATAATATTTTTAAAATTATGATATTTGAATCCCATCAACGAATAGCATGAACCCATACGATCATACAGATACCACAAAAAAGTTTCTAACTTGTACGGTTGCCGAGAAATAGACGATTTTCTACAAGTCACTTTTCAAGCTTTTTGGCCTATAAAAGTGTCAATTATTATTCAATTTTCATACAATTTTCACCATTTGATGCCTTATGCCATTTATGATTGCATTAAACTAATTTAAGATTTTTATTATCACCGGAAGTAATGTCTTTTTTGCAAAAACCGTATTTTTAGACTTCAAAACAAATATTTTTTTTAAGTGAGTTATATTTATTATTTGTTTAACGTTATAACGTTTGATTCTAATGGCCATTTAGATTGGATCAATATAATCATACTGATATCAAAAAATTGCTTCTAACATATTCCCTTGTCGAGGAATAACCAATTTTCTAAGGATCACTTTTTAAGTTTTTTACCTTTTTAATTTCAGTTTATGGGTTCTAAGTTTATTATGTTATTGGCTGATATGTATAAAACAATTCTCAATTGCGAATTCTCAACTTATTTGTTATCGATAATGATTTCTTTTGGCACCGGAAGTTAAGTTTTTTTGCCAGATTTTACAATTTTGACCGGTGTATTTATTTGCAAGCAAATATTACTTTTACAAATCTGATAGAGGGTGTCACTGAATCATAACAACTACAGTATCGTTTGGTAGCTCGATGGATCGGCTATTGTATGACGCACTTCCTGTGTGATTCCTGAAAGCCGATTCAGCACTGCAGGTCTGCAGGTCTAGTTATTATTATTATTATTATTTTTTACCGCGGGAGCCTATTTCTACATGATCGAAAACAGATATCGATCTGGAACAAACTTTTCTATCGGGAAAACGTGTGGTGGCTACTTGATAAACTATTTTTCAAACCTCTGCGCATACCGGAAGTGGCCGAACTTTGTACGTCGTCTAATATTTGAAAATAGGCCATAGTTTCGTCAATTCTTTACGCATTTTAAAACAGATGACATTTTCGGGAACTCTGAACCTTTTGCGAGATAATGGCTATCTCACATTTTTCAATTTCGAACATTCGTCTATGACTTCTATCGTTCGAAAATTGAAAAGACGTTGTTTATGAGACAATTTTTGTTATTTTTCAAAATTTGCAAATTTGACCTACATTTTTGGATTTCTGAGGTCCAAGCGATTCCAGTAATATAAGATTCATTCAGAGTTATCGCCCTTTATTTTTCGAATTTTTTCGAATTTTCTGCCCATTTTATGCCCCTTATATTTTTTGGAAAGGATAAAACGATATTTCTGAAACCTCTGGACCATAAAGCCATATAGTCAGACATCCGGATAAAGCAATTTCAACAACGATCCGTAAACCGGAAGTAGTCGAAATAATGTCTGATTTTTTGAAAAAAACTCAAAAAATGGGGGCTTTTGGAAAAACGTGATTTCTTCGTCCCATATCAACCGATCAAATGGATTAAGGTATCGTTAGTTTACATCGGAATTGGAGTATCGTATGATACCGACTTCATACAGATACGATGATCCAGAAGTAAAATATGACACGCTGAAAATCAAGCATTTTTTGTTTTGGAGCGTTTTTGGACGCCTTTATCTCGAAAACTGCTCCAGCGATTTTTCTTAAACTTTATCTATCGATGGTCCTTCCGGTAGTCTTTAGCATGGATCCATCCATTAAGACCTTCATATAATTGGAATAAGACAAAAAAGGGACTGAAAATTGAAAAAAGTCCAAAAATCGTGAAATTTTGGAAAATGCTCTACTATTTTTTTATTTTAAGAGATTTTCAAAAAAAAAATATATATTTAAAAAGCTGACCCAATTACGATTCTAATGATGTATAATATGTATGCAGTTATTGAAATTTAATTTTCAATATTTTGACATTTTGACATTTTTAACACTTTTGAACATAGGATTTCTCAGAAGTATTTTATTTGATCGTATAGTGTCGTATATCGTTAGAGAGCCCTGTTCCCATGCAAACTCCAAAACTGGATGAGAAAACTACTCGACAATGATTCGTATACCGGAAGTAGTTCAAAAAACGAAGAAAAATGTAAAAAAGATAAAAAAAAAATTGGAGCTCTTGCCAAAAGATCGAATTCTCCGTCACATATTAGCGGACCAAAACAATTAAAGTGTCGTTGGATAGTTCCATTAATAGACGATCGTATAACATCTAAATAACACGAATTTGATTTTTAGGAAATAAATTATGGTACGCTGAAAACTAAGTATTTTCCGTTTTGGAGCATTCTGAGACGCCTTTTTCTCGAAAACGACGCCTACGATTTTTCTTAAACATTTTTTACTCAGAGTCCTATCGGTGGCCTAGCGTGTGCATCTAATAATAAAAGCGTTGCAATATTATAGGTGGTCCAAAAATGACCTCAATCTTTGAAAAAAGTTGAAAAATCATTAAATTATTGAAAATGCTCTTTTATTTATCTTTTTTTCGAAAATTACTCAATTAATGTTTCTGATATTTCTGGTATGGGAAGTTAAGTATCTAATCAACTTGTTAAAGCTATTCCGACAATGATCGAAAAACCGGAAGTAGTCGAAAATATCTCCGATATTTTGAATTTTTTTTACAATTTTACAGAAAACTTTTTTATTTATGAATATTTTTTGATGGTAGTTTACTCAGAGTTAAAGTATCACCCTACTTGAGCAGAAGTGAGAAAGAATTTTGTCTCACTCATTTTCTTTAGTCGCCATTGGCTAATTTAGTTTTTCGTACCTAGATTAATTATTTATTGTTCGATTTGTGTAAAACAAAATGCATATGCTCCGTGGTCTCAATTGTAATTTCTTTTGTTACCGTGAAATTTTTCTGCAAGCAACGGAAGTGGCGTAATATTAACAAAAACCACGATTTTGACAGTTCGGTACCACTTTGTGAAAGCAAATATTATTTTTTTCGAAATCTGATATAGCAAAAAGGATGCGCGCTGTAAAGGGGCACAAATCGTTAGCTCAGATTTTTTAATTTCAATTTCATTTTCGGGCAATTTCGAATAAATGTAAAAAAAAGTGTAACAATCAGTTATTTACAACCTATTCAACGTCTTCATATTTTGAACTATTTATTCGTAACTTTCATAAACTCGTATTAATAATCCAGACGAGGAGAATGTATGCAAAATATAGTTCGTAATATGAGCAATTGCCGAAAAATATGCAATTTTGCGTGAATCACTTTTCACGTTATTTTGTCTATAAAAGAGTAAATTATTATCCGATTTTCAATATTTCTTTTTTCATTCGATGCCTAATGCCAATTTGGACTAGGTTAAGCCAATTTTACAGTTTCACTGTTACCGGAAATAACGTCATTTTGGAAAAAACTATACTTTTAACCTAAAAAACAAATATTTTATTCAAAAGAGTCTTTTTTATAATATTTTAAAAATTATGATATTTTGAATCCCATCAACGAATAGCATGAACCCATACGATCATACAGATACCACAAAAAAGTTTCTAACTTGCACGGTTGCCGAGAAATAGACGATTTTCTACAAGTCACTTTTCAAGTTTTTTGGTCTATAAAAGTGTCAATTATTATTCAATTTTCACACAATTTTCACCATGTGATGCCTTATGCGCTTTAGGATTGCAATGATCTAATTTAATATTTCCATTATCACCGGAAGTAATGTCATATTTGCAAAAACCGTATTTTTAGACTTCAAAACAAATATTTTATTCAAATGAGTCTGATTTGTAATGTTTATACAATTATGATATTTGATTCCAATCAACAAATAGATAAAAACCCATACGGTCATATAAATACCAAAAAATGGTTTCTAACTTGTACAGTTGCCGAGAAATAGACGATTTTCTACACGTCACTTTTCAAGGTTTTTAGTCTATAAAAGTGGCAATTATTATTCGATTTACATAAAATTTTCACCATGTGATGCCTTATGCCATTTATGATTGCAATGATCTGATTTAACATTTCCATTATCACCGGAAGTAATGTCATATTTGCAAAAACCGTATTTTTAGACTTCCAAACAAAATTTTACTCCAAAATTAGATTTTGCGTGATCCGACTCAAGATGGCGTGTTCAATGACAAATATTACGGGACGCTGAAGATCTAGTATTTTCCTTTTTGGACTTTTATATGATATCAGAATGATACAAATTCGATGGTTAGGCAATAGATTATGAGGTGCCGAAAATGTAGTATTTTCCTCTTTTTTTGAAGCCTTTTCGGACTCGTTTATCTCGAAAACTACTTCTATTTCACTTCTTAAACTTCTGTTACCCCGAGTCCTATCGGTCGTTTAGAGTATAAAGGTAAATTTAAAAGCATGGCAATGATATAAAGGACCCTGAAAGCCGATTCAGCACTGCTATGCAGGTCTAGTTAGGCTTTCAGACTTTCGTCTGAAAGACTATTGTTTTTACTAAAATTATTATTATTTATTATTATTATTTTATTTTTCGGGGGAGCCTATTTCTCAGCGCCTGTAACAGATACCGATCTGGGACCTAAGTCTCTATAGGGAAACCATGTGTTGGCTACTTGTTCTTATTATTATTATTTTTTTCCGCGGGAGCCTATTTCTCCATGATCGAAAACAGATATCGATCTGGAACAAACTTTTCTATCAGGAAAACATGTGGTGGCTAGTGCATAAACTATTTTTCAAACTTCTGCGCATACCGGAAGTGGCCGAACTTTGTAGGTTGTCATGATATTGAAAATCGGCCATAATTTCGTCAATTCTTTACCCATTTTTAAACAAATGACATTTTCGGAAACCCTGAATCTTTTGCGAGATAATGGCTATCTCACATTTTTCAATTTCGAACATTTGTCTATGACTTCTATCGTTCGAAAATTGAAAAGACGTTGTTTATGAGACAATTTTTGTTATTTTTCAAAATTTGCAAATTTGACCTACATTTTTGGATTCCTGAAGTCTATGCGATTCCAGTAATATAAGTTTCATTCAGAGTTATCGCCCTTTATTTTTCGAATTTTTTCGAATTTTCTGCCCTTTTGGTAACCCTTATATTTTTTGGAAAGGATAAAACGATATTTCTGAAACCCCTGAAACATAAAGCCATATTGCCAAACAGCTGCATAAAGCAATTTCAACAACGATTCGTAAACCGGAAGTAGTCGAAATAATGTCTGATTTTCTGAAAAAAACTCAAAAAATGGGGGCTTTGGGAAAAACGTGATTTCTTCGTCCCATATCAACCGATCAAATGGATTAAGGTTTCGTTGGTTTACATCAGAATTGGAGTATCGTATGATACCCAATTCATACAGATACGATGATCCAGAAGTAAAATATGACACGCTGAAAATCAAGCATTTTTTGATTTGGAACGTTTTTGGACGCCTTTATCTCGAAAACTGCTCCAACGATTTGTCTTAAACTTTATCTATCGATGGTCCTTCCGATAGTCTTTAGCATGGATCCATCCATTAAGACCTTCGTATAATTGGAATAAGACAAAAAAGGCACTGAAAATTGAAAAAAGTCCAAAAATCGTGAAATTTTGGAAAATGCTCTACCATTTTTTTATTTTAAGAGATTTTCAAAAAAAAAATATATATTTAAAAAGCTGACCTAATTACGATTCTAATGATGTATAATATGTATGCAGTTATTGAAATTTAATTTTCAATATTTTGACATTTTGACATTTTTAACAATTTTGAACATAGGATTTCTCAGAAGTATTTTATTTGATCGTATAGTGTCGTATATCATTAGAGAGCCTTTGTCCCATGCAAACTCCAAAACTGGATGTTAAAACTACTCGACAATGATTCGTATACCGGAAGTAGTTCAAAAAACGAAGAAAAATGTAAAAAAAATGAAAAAAAATTGGAGCTCTTGGCAAAAGTTCGAATTCTCCGTCACATATTAGCGGACCAAAACAATTAAAGTGTCGTTGGATAGTTCCATTAATAGACGATCGTATAACATCTAAATAACACGAATTTGATTCTTAGGAAATGAATTATGGTACGCCGAAAACTAAGTATTTTCCGTTTTGGAGCATTCTGAGACGCCTTTTCCTCGAAAACGACGCCTACGATTTTTCTTAAACATTTTATACTCAAAGTCCTATCGGTGGCCTAGCATGTGCATTTAATAATAAAAGCGTTGCAATATTATAGGTGGTCCAAAAATGACCTCAATCTTTGAAAAAAGTTGAAAAATCATTAAATTATTGAAAATGCTCTTTTATTTATCTGTTTTTCGAAAATTACTCAATGAATGTTTCTGACATTTCTGGTACAGGAAGTTAAGTATCTAATCAATCTGTTAAAGCTATTCCGACAATGATCGTAAAACCGGAAGTAGTCGAAAAAATCTCCGATATTTTGATTTTTTTTTACATTTTTACAGAAAACTTTTTTATTTATGAATATTTTTTGATGGTAGTTTACACAGAGTTAAAGTATCACCCTACTTGAGCAGAAGTGAGAAAGAATTTTGTCTCAGTAATTTTCTTTAGTCGCCATTGGCTAATTTAGTTTTTCGTACCTAGATTAATTATTTATTGTTCGATTTGTATAAAACAAAGTGCATATGCTTCGTGATGTCAATTGTAATATTTTTTGTTACGGTGACATTTTTCTGCACGCAACGGAAGTGGCGTAATATTAACAAAAACTACAATTTTGAGAGTTAAGTACCACTTTTTGACAGCAAATATTATTTTGTTCGAAAACTGATATAACAAAAAGTATGCGCCCTGTAAAGGCGCATAAAATGTTTGGCTCAGATTCTTAAATTTCAATTTAATTTTCGGGCAATTTCGAATAAAATGTAAAAAAAAGGGTAAAATTCAGTTATTACAACCTATTCAACGTCTTTATATTTTGAACTATTTATTCGTAACTTTCATAAACTCGTAGCCATAATCCAGACGAAGAGAATGTATGCCAAAAATAGTTTGTAATATGAGCAGTTGCCGAGAAATATGCAATTTTGCATGCATCACTTTTCAAGTTATTTTGCCTATAAAAGAGTAAATTATTATCCGATTTTCAATATTTTTCTTTTATTTGATGCCTAATGCCGATTTGGACTAGGTTAAGCCAATTTTACAGTTTCACTGTTACCGGAAATGACGTCATTTTGGCAAAAACTGTATTTTTAACCTAAAAAACAAATATTTTATTCAAATGAGTCTCTTTTATAATATTTTTAAAATTATGATATTTGAATCCCATCAACGAATAGCATGAACCCATACGATCATACAGATACCACAAAAAAGTTTCTAACTTGTACGGTTGCCGAGAAATAGACGATTTTCTACAAGTCACTTTTCAAGCTTTTTGGTCTATAAAAGTGTCAATTATTATTCAATTTTCATACAATTTTCACCATGTGATGCCTTATGCCATTTATGATTGCAATGATCTGATTTAACATTTCCATTATCACCGGAAGTAATGTCATATTTGCAAAAACCGTATTTTTAGACTTCAAAACAAATATTTTTTTGAAGTGAGTTATATTTATTATTTGTTTAACGTTATAACGTTTGATTCTAATGGCCATTTAGATTGGTTCAATATAATCATACTGATATCAAAAAATTGCTTCTAGCATATTCCCTTGTCGAGGAATAACCAATTTTCTAAGGATCACTTTTTAAGTTTTGTACCTTTTTAATTTCAGTTTATGGGTTCTAAGTTTATTATGTTATTGGCTGATATGTATAAAACAATTGTCAATTGCGAATTCTCAACTTATTTGTTATCGATAATGATTTCTTTTGGCACCGGAAGTTAAGTTTTTTTGCCAGATTTTACAATTTTGACCGGTGTATTTATTTGCAAGCAAATATTACTTTTACAAATCTGATAGAGGGTGTCACTGAATCATAACAACTACAGTATCGTTTGGTAGCTCGATGGATCGGCTATTGTATGACGCACTTCCTGTCTGATTCCTGAAAGCCGATTCAGCACTGCAGGTCTGCAGGTCTAGTTAGGCTTTCAGACTTTCGTCTGAAAGACTATTGTTTTTACTAAAATTATTATTTATTATTATTATTTTATTTTTCGGGGGAGCCTATTTCTCAGCGCCTGTAACAGATACCGATCTGGGACCTAAGTCTCTATAGGGAAACCATGTGTTGGCTACTTGATAAACTATTTTTGAAACTTCTGCGCAGACCGGAAGTGGTCGAATTTCGTGCTGTGTCAAAAAATTAAAAAACGGCCGTAGATTCGTCAATTCTGTTCCTATTTTCATACAAATGACATTTTCGGAAACCTTGAGTCTTTTCTCGGACGATAGCAGTTGAAAATTTCGATATTTCGAAACTTCATCGCTGACTTCTTGCGATCGAAAAATGAAAAATTTTATTTGAGAGACAATTTTTGTTATTTTTCAAAATTTTCAAATTTGACCTACATTTTTGGATACCTGAAGGCAATCTGATTCCAGTAATATAAGTTTCATTCCGAGTTATCGCCCTTTATTTTTCGATTTTTTTCGAATTTTCTTCACATTTTGTGAGCTTAAGTTTCGTTTTACGGCCGGATCAACGTTTCTCAAATTCCTGATACATGAAGCAATATTGTCAAACCACCGTTTAAAGCAATTTCAACAACAATCCGTAAACCGGAAGTAGTCGAAATAATATGCGATATTTTGAAAAAAACGTGAAAAATTGGTGTCTTGGGTAAAAACACGATTTCTCCGTCCGATATCAACGGATTAAACAAATTAAGGTATCATTTGGTCTAGCGGTGATTGGACCACTGAATGATACCCAATTCGTACGGATACGATGAGCTGGAAGCAAAATATGGCACGCTGAAAATCAAGTATTTTCTGATTTGGAGCGTTTTTGGACGCCTTTATCTCGAAAACTGCTCCAGCGATTTTTCTTAAACTTTCTCTATTAAGAGACCCTTCGATGGTCTTTAGCATGAAGCAATACATTACAATCTTCCAATAATTGGAATAAGACAAAAAAGGGACTGAAAATCGAAAAAAGTCAAAAAATCGTGAAATTTTGGAAAATGTTCTACTATTTTTTTATTTTAAGAGATTTTAAAAAAACAGATATATATTTAAAAAGCTGACCTAATTACGATTCTAATGATGTATAATATGTATGCAGTTATTGAAATTTAATTTTCAATATTTTGACATTTTGACATTTTTAACACTTTTGAACATAAGATTTCTCAGAAATATTTTATTTGATCGTATAGTGGTGTATATCATTAGAGAGCCCTGTTCCCATGCAAACTCCAAAACTGGATGTGAAAACTATTCGACAATGATTCGTATACCGGAAGTAGTTCAAAAAACGACAAAAAATGTAAAAAAGATAAAAAAGAATTGGAGCTCTTGCCAAAAGTTCGAATTCTCCGTCACATATTAGCGGACCAAAACAATTAAAGTGTCGTTGGATAGTTCCATTAATAGACGATCGTATAACATCTAAATAACACGAATTTGATTCTTAGGAAATAAATTATGGTACGCCGAAAACTAAGTATTTTCCGTTTTGGAGCATTCTGAGACTCCTTTTTCTCGAAAACGACGCCTACGATTTTTCTTAAACATTTTTTACTCAGAGTCCTATCGGTGGCCTAGCTTGTGCATCTAATAATAAAAGCGTTGCAATATTATAGGTGGTCCAAAAATGACATCAATCTTTGAAAAAAGTTGAAAAATCATTAAATTATTGAAAATGCTCTTTTGTTTATCTTTTTTTCAAAAATTACTTAATGAATGTTTCTGATATTTCTGCTACAGGAAGTTAAGTATCTAATCAACTTGTTAAAGCTATTCCGACAATGATCGAAAAACCGGAAGTAGTCGAAAAAATCTCCGATATTTTGAATTTTTTTTACATTTTTACAGAAAACTTTTTTATTTATGAATATTTTTTGATGGTAGTTTACACAGAGTTAAAGTATCACCCTACTTGAGCAGAAGTGAGAAAGAATTTTGTCTCAGTAATTTTCTTTAGTCGCCATTGGCTAATTTAGTTTTTCGTACCTAGATTAATCATTTATTGTTCGATTTGTATAAAACAAAGTGCATATGCTCCGTGGTCTCAATTGTAATTTTTTTTGTTACCGTGAAATTTTTCTGCACGCAACGGAAGTGGCGTAATATTAACAAAAACTACAATTTTGACAGTTCAGTACCACTTTTTGAAAGCAAATATTATTTTTTTCGATATCTGATATAGCAAAAAGGATGCGCGCTGTAAAGGGGCACAAATCGTTAGTTCAGATTTTTTTATTTCAATTTCATTTTCGGGCAATTTCGAATAAATGTAAAAAAAAGTGTAACAATCAGTTATTTACAACCCATTCAACGTCTTCATATTTTGAACTATGTATTCGTAACGTTCATAAACTCGTAGTAATAATCCAGACGAGGAGAATGTATGCACAAAATAGTTCGTAATATGAGCAATTGCCGAGAAATATGCAATTTTGCATGCATCACTTTTCACGTTATTTTGCCTATAAAATAGTAAATTATTATCCGATTTTCAATATTTTTTTTTCATTCGATGCCTAATGCCAATTTAGACTAGGTTAAGCCAATTTTACAGTTTCACTGTTACCGGAAATGACGTCATTTTGGCAAAAACTGTATTTTAAACCTAAAAAACAAATATTTTATTCAAATGTGTCTTTTTTTATAATACTTTTAAAATTATGATATTTGAATCCCATCAACGAATAGCATTAAGCCATACGATCATACAGATACCACAAAAAAGTTTCTAACTTGTACGGTTGCCGAGAAATAGACGATTTTCTACAAGTCACTTTTCAAGCTTTTTGGTCTATAAAAGTGTCAATTATTATTCAATTTTCATACAATTTTCACCATTTGATGCCTTATGTCATTTATGATTGCATTAAACTAATTTAAGATTTTTATTATCACCGGAAGTAATGTCTTTTTTGCAAAAACCGTATTTTTAGACTTCAAAACAAATATTTTTTTTAAGTGTATTATATTTTTTATTTGTTTAACGTTATAATGTTTGATTATAATGGTCATTTAGATTGGATCAATACAATCATATTGATGTCAAAAAATTGCTTCTAGCATATTCCCTTGTCGAGAAATAACCAATTTTCTCAGGATCACTTTTTAAGTTTTTTCACCTTTTTAGTTTCAGTTTATGGGATCTAGGTTTAGTGTTTATTGCCTGATACGTATAAAACAAAGTTTGTATGTTTCTATGTTTCATGTTGCAAATTCTCAACTTATTTGCTGTCGATAATGATTTCTTTTGGCACCGGATGTGACGTAATTTTGCCAGATTTTACAATTTTGACCGATCTTTTCGCAAGCAAATATTACTTTTACAAGTCTGATAGAGGGTGTCATTGAATCAAAAAAAATACAGTATCGTTTGGTAGCTGGATAGATCGGCTATTGTATGACGTATTTCCTGTCTGATTCCTGAAAGCCGATTCAGTGCTGTGGAGGAAATGCAGCAGGTTGGACTGGCAACCTAGTCCTTGTCATGTACATTTGGACATCCCCTCCCCTCCTTAAACATGTGTATAGAACCTCGGTTTCGCATCTACTCTGATTTACTATTCTAGGGCACCATCCCTACACCTTTGACAAGGGAGGAATTATGCTGACAAATCTGAATATTGCAAGGGTGCTCTTTTCGTAACGAAAAATCCATAACATCATAGTGTTATACTGAAGAACAATCTATACATTAGTGGTAATTTGTGTATTATAACTTTGGTAGGATTAACTGAAGTTAATCTCATCAATTAATTAGCACCTTAGTGCCAGCTAGTGGATAGGAGATTAAGATTATTGTTGATTGGGTAATCAATCAAAGCAGCCGCCACAGTTTTACGTGTGTTCATTTAACGCGTGAATTAAAATAAGATTTTGGGTGTACGTAGTATAGTATTTTCAGATACCGTAACGTTATCAAAATATGAGTCCCTATAGATAGCTGTCAATTTAATAGCCAAGTAAAGCTTACGTTCACTTTCGTGCATTTTGGCTTTGATGTAATTAAGCAATGGTAGGTTCGAGAATCGTCGCATTTCGGCTCGTTGGTCGTTCTCATTTTTTCGACCCATGGTGATAAGAACATTGATATCCAATACCCATTCCTTATTTTACATGCCGTATGAAGAAGCGACAGTTAACAGAATTCAGCTATCGATAAAATTCCCCTCGAAAAGAAAATTATTGGCCGTTTTTATTTCCATTTAAGGCCTATAAATTATTTTTTAAAGATGGTATGAGATATTATTCGCAGTAAATAATGAGTTGTCGACGGCTTTATCATTGACCCGTGACAGTTGATTATTATTACTCAACGACACACCCGCTTGCCGATTAATTTACATAATCAGCTACATGGTTTTGATTAACACTCAACGGCAATCTGTATACGATCAGAATTAAATTTTTTTCGGTCACTTATCAGAGTGAATCGCATGTAGGTACGCAAAAAAATTATTGCCTAAACCAAATATTTATCGCCCGCTCAGTCAGCCACGTAATCATAATGCTTTGCACGCGATGTCTGGGCCAATCAGAAAATGAGTTGGTTAGACAGCATGGTCACATGGTGTTTGTTTATATTTTCTAGGGGTTTTAAAACTCGAGCGTGTCTGTCAAAATCAATTCAGCCATAATATTTTGATAATATTTGACATCTGCAGATTCTCTGTTTTACAACGATGCCATTTATTATGCAAGAGGAATGATCGGTCGTTCCATAGCGAGAGAAGAAACATAACTAATTTCGCCGAGAATTCTAAGGAATAGGACAGATTTAAAAATACGGTACTCTTACAAAACGTTCAAATAAAGGTGTTCTAAAATCTTTTATTGCTATTTTGATCTTTTGTGTCGATAGATAGTATATTTATAGACTCATTTTTGAGAACATCTCATCAATATTTTTACTAATTTGCCTCTACTCCAAAATTAGATTTTGCGCGATCCGACTCAAGATGGCGTGTTCAATGACAAATATTACGGGACGCTGAAGATCTAGTATTTTCCTTTTTGGACTTTTATATGATATCAGAATGATACAAATTCGATGGTTAGGCAATAGATTATGAGATGCCGAAAATGTAGTATTTTCCTCTTTTTTTGGAGCCTTTTCAGACTCGTTTATCTCGAAAACTACTTCTATTTCACTTCTTAAACTTCTGTTACCCCGAGTCCTATCGGTCGTTAAGAGTATAAAGGTAAATTTAAAAGCATGGCAATGATATAAAGGACCCTGAAAGCCGATTCAGCACTGCTATGCAGGTCTAGTTATTAGGCTTTCAGACTTTCGTCTGAAAGACTATTGTTTTTACTAAAATTATTATTATTATTATTATTATTATTATTATTATTATTTTTTACCGCGGGAGCCTATTTCTCCATGATTGAAAACAGATATCGATCTGGAACAAACTTTTCTTTTGGGAAAACATGTGGTGGCTACTTGATAAACTATTTTTCAAACCTCTGCGCATACCGGAAGTGGCCGAACTTTGTACGTCGTCTAAAAATTGAAAATAGGCCATAGTTTCGTCAATTCTTTACCCATTTTTAAACAAATGACATTTTCGGGAACCCTAAATCTTTTGCAAGATAATGGCTATCTCACATTTTTCAATTTCGAACATTCGTCTATGACTTCTATCGTTCGAAAATTGAAAAGACGATGTTTATGAGACAATTTTTGTTATTTTTCAAAATTTGCAAATATGACCTACATTTTTGGATTTCTGAGGTCCAAGCGATTCCAGTAATATAAGATTCATTCAGAGTTATCGCCCTTTATTTTTCGAATTTTTCCGAATTTTCTGCCCATTTTATGCCCCTTATATTTTTTGGAAAGGATAAAACGATATTTCTGAAACCCCTGAAACATAAAGCCATATTGCCAGACATCCGGATAAAGCAATTTCAACAACGATTCGTAAACCGGAAGTAGTCGAAATAATGTCTGAATTTTTGAAAAAAACTCAAAAAACGGGGGCTTTGGGAAAAACGTGATTTCTTCGTCCCATATCAACCGATCAAATGGATTAAGGTATCGTTGGTTGACATCGGAATTGGAGTATCGTATGATACCCAATTCATACAGATACGATGATGCAGAAGTAAAATATGACACGCTGAAAATCAAGCATTTTTTGATTTGGAACGTTTTTGGACGCCTTTATCTCGAAAACTGCTCCAGCGATTTTTCTTAAACTTTATCTATCGACGGTCCTTCCGGTAGTCTTTAGCATGGATCCATCCATTAAAACCTATATATAATTGGAATAACACAAAAAAGGGACTGAAAATTGAAAAAAGTCAAAAAATCGTGAAATTTTGGAAAATGCTCCACTATTTTTGTATTTGAAGAGATTTTCAGAAAAAAGATATATATTTCAAAAGCTGACCTAATTACGATTCTAATGATGTATAATATGTATGCAGTTATTGAAATTTAATTTTCAATATTTTGACATTTTGACATTTTTAACACTTTTGAACATAGGATTTCTCAGAAGTATTTTATTTGATCGTATAGTGTAGTATATCATTAGAGAGCCCTGTTCCATGCAAACTCCAAAACTGGATGTGAAAACTACTCGACAATGATTCGTATACCGGAAGTAGTTCAAAAAACGACGAAAAATGTAAAAAAGATAAAAAAGAATTGGAGCTCTTGCCAAAAGTTCGAATTCTCCGTCACATATTAGCGGACCAAAACAATTAAAGTGTCGTTGGATAGTTCCATTAATAGACGATCGTATAACATCTAAATAACACGAATTTGATTCTTAGGAAATAAATTATGGTACGCCGAAAACTAAGTATTTTCCGTTTTGGAGCATTCTGAGACGCCTTTTTCTCGAAAACGACGCCTACGATTTTTCTTAAACATTTTTTACTCAGAGTCCTATCGGTGGCCTAGCGTGTGCATTTAATAATAAAAGCGTTGCAATATTATAGGCGGTCCAAAAATGACCTCAATCTTTGAAAAAAGTTGAAAAATCATTAAATTATTGAAAATGCTCTTTTATTTATCTTTTTTTCAAAAATTACTTAATGAATGTTTCTGATATTTCTGCTACAGGAAGTTAAGTATCTAATCAACTTGTTAAAGCAATTCCGACAATGATCGAAAAACCGGAAGTAGTCGAAAAAATATCCGATATATTGATTTTTTTTTACATTTTTACAGAAAACTTTTTTATTTATGAATATTTTTTGATGGTAGTTTACACAGAGTTAAAGTATCACCCTACTTGAGCATAAGTGAGAAAGAATTTTGTCTCAGTAATTTTCTTTAGTCGCCATTGGCTAATTTAGTTTTTCGTACCTAGATTAATTATTTATTGTTCGATTTGTATAAAACAAAGTGCATATGATTTGTAATGTCAATTGTAATATTTTTTGTTACGGTGACATTTTTCTGCACGCAACGGAAGTGGCGTAAAATTAACAAAAACTACAATTTTGAGAGTTAAGTACCACTTTTTGACAGCAAATATTTTTTTTTTCGAAGACTGATATAACAAAAAGTATGCGCCCTGTAAAGGCGCATAAAATGTTTGGCTGAGATTCTTAAATTTCAATTTCATTTTCGGGCAATTTCGAATAAAATGTAAAAAAAAGGGTAAAATTCAGTTATTACAACCCATTCAACGTCTTTATATTTTGAACTATTTATTCGTAACTTTCATAAACTCGTAGCCATAATCCAGACGAAGAGAATGTTTGCGAAAAATAGTTTGTAACATGAGCAGTTGCCGAGAAATATGCAATTTTGCATGCATCACTTTTCACGTTATTTTGCCTGTAAAATAGTAAATTATTATCCGATTTTCAATAATATTTTTTCATTTGATGCCTAATGCCAATTTGGACTAGGTTAAGCCAATTTTACAGTTTCACTGTGACCGAAAATGACGTCATTTTGGCAAAAACTGTATTTTTAACCTAGAAAACAAATATTTTATTCAAATGAGTCTTGTTTATAATATTTTTAAAATTATGATATTTGAATCCCATCAACGAATAGCATGAACCCATACGATCATACAGATACCACGAAAAAGTTTCTAACTTGTACGGTTGCCGAGAAATAGACGATTTTCTACAAGTCACTTTTCAAGCTTTTTGGCCTATAAAAGTGTCAATTATTATTCAATTTTCATACAATTTTCACCATTTGATGCCTTATGCCATTTATGATTGCATTAAACTAATTTAAGATTTTTATTATCACCGGAAGTAATGTCTTTTTTGCAAAAACCGTATTTTTAGACTTCAAAACAAATATTTTTTTTAAATGAGTTATATTTATTATTTGTTTAACGTTATAACGTTTGATTCTAATGGCCATTTAGATTGGATCAATATAATCATACTGATATCAAAAAATTGCTTCTAGCATATTCCCTTGTCGAGGAATAACCAATTTTCTAAGGATCACTTTTTAAGTTTTTTACCTTTTTAATTTCAGTTTATTATGTTATTGGCTGATATGTATAAAACAATTGTCAATTGCGAATTCTCAACTTATTTGTTATCGATAATAATATCTTTTGGCACCGGAAGTTAAGTTTTTTTGCCAGATTTTACAATTTTGACCGGGGTATTTATTTGCAAGCAAATATTACTTTTACAAATCTGATAGAGGGTGTCACTGAATCATAACAACTACAGTATCGTTTGGGAGCTCGATGGATCGGCTATTGTATGACGCACTTCCTGTCTGATTCCTGAAAGCCGATTCAGCACTGCAGGTCTGCAGGTCTAGTTATTATTATTTTTTACCGCGGGAGCCTATTTCTCCATGATCGAAAACATATATCGATCTGGAACAAACTTTTCTATAGGGAAAACATGTGGTGGCTACTTGATAAACTATTTTTCAAACTTCTGCGCATACCGGAAGTGGCCGAACTTTGTATGTTGTCATGATATTGAAAATCGGCCATAATTTCGTCAATTCTTTACCCATTTTCAATCAAATGACATTTTCGGAAACCCTGAATCTTTTGCAAGATAATGGCTATCTCACATTTTTCAATTTCGAACATTCGTTTATGACTTCTATCGTTCGAAAATTGAAAAGACGTTGTTTATGAGACAATTTTTGTTATTTTTCAAAATTTGCAAATTTGACCTACATTTTTGGATTTCTGAGGTCCAAGCGATTCCAGTAATATAAGATTCATTCAGAGTTATCGCCCTTTATTTTTCGAATTTTTTCGAATTTTCTGCCCATTTTATGCCCCTTATATTTTTTGGAAAGGATAAAACGATATTTCTGAAACCTCTGGAACATAAAGCCATATAGTCAGACATCCGGATAAAGCAATTTCAACAACGATCCGTAAACCGGAAGTAGTCGAAATAATGTCTGATTTTTTGAAAAAAACTCAAAAAATGGGGGCTTTGGGAAAAACGTGATTTCTTCGTCCCATATCAACCGATCAAATGGATTAAGGTATCGTTTGTTTACATCGGAATTGGAGTATCGTATGATACCGACTTCATACAGATACGATGATCCAGAAGTAAAATATGACACGCTGAAAATCAAGCATTTTTTGTTTTGGAGCGTTTTTGGACGCCTTTATCTCGGAAACTGCTCCAGCGATTTTTCTTAAACTTTATCTATCGATGGTCCTTCCGGTAGTCTTTAGCATGGATCCATCCATTAAGACCTTCATATAATTGGAATAAGACAGAAAAGGGACTGAAAATTGAAAAAAGTCCAAAAATCGTGAAATTTTGGAAAATGCTCTACTATTTTTTTATTTTAAGAGATTTTCAAAAAAAAAATATATAGTTAAAAAGCTGACCCAATTACGATTCTAATGATGTATAATATGTATGCAGTTATTGAAATTTAATTTTCAATATTTTGACATTTTGACATTTTTAACACTTTTGAACATAGGATTTCTCAGAAGTATTTTATTTGATCGTATAGTGTAGTATATCATTAGAGAGCCCTGTTCCCATGCAAACTCCAAAACTGGATGTGAAAACTACTCGACAATGATTCGTATACCGGAAGTAGTTCAAAAAACGACGAAAAATGTAAAAAAGATAAAAAAAAAATTGGAGCTCTTGCCAAAAGATCGAATTCTCCGTCACATATTAGCGGACCAAAACAATTAAAGTGTCGTTGGATAGTTCCATTAATAGACGATCGTATAACATCTAAATAACACGAACTTGATTTTTAGGAAATAAATTATGGTACGCTGAAAACTAAGTATTTTCCGTTTTGGAGCATTCTGAGACGCCTTTTTCTCGAAAACGACGCCTACGATTTTTCTTAAACATTTTTTACTCAGAGTCCTATCGGTGGCCTAGCGTGTGCATCTAATAATAAAAGCGTTGCAATATTATAGGTGGTCCAAAAATGACCTCAATCTTTGAAAAAAGTTGAAAAATCATTAAATTATTGAAAATGCTCTTTTATTTATCTTTTTTTCGAAAATTACTCAATTAATGTTTCTGATATTTCTGGTATGGGAAGTTAAGTATCTAATCAACTTGTTAAAGCTATTTCGACAATGATCGAAAAACCGGAAGTAGTCGAAAATATCTCCGATATTTTGAATTTTTTTTACAATTTTACAGAAAACTTTTTTATTTATGAATATTTTTTGATGGTAGTTTACTCAGAGTTAAAGTATCACCCTACTTGAGCAGAAGTGAGAAAGAATTTTGTCTCACTCATTTTCTTTAGTCGCCATTGGCTAACTTAGTTTTTCGTACCTAGATTAATTATTTATTGTTCGATTTGTGTAAAACAAAGTGCATATGCTCCGTGGTCTCAATTGTAATTTTTTGTGTTACCGTGAAAGTTTTCTGCAAGCAACGGAAGTGGCGTAATATTAACAAAAACTACGATTTTGACAGTTCGGTACCACTTTTTGAAAGCAAATATTATTTTTTTCGAAATCTGATATAGCAAAAAGGATGCGCGCTGTAAAGGGGCACAAATCGTTAGCTCAGATTTTTTAATTTCAATTTCATTTTCGGGCAATTTCGAATAAATGTAAAAAAAAGTGTAACAATCAGTTATTTACAACCTATTCAACGTCTTCATATTTTGAACTATTTATTCGTAACTTTCATAAACTCGTATTAATAATCCAGACGAGGAGAATGTATGCAAAATATAGTTCGTAATATGAGCAATTGCCGAGAAATATGCAATTTTGCGTGAATCACTTTTCACATTATTTTGTCTATAAAAGAGTAAATTATTATCCGATTTTCAATATTTTTTTTTCATTCGATGCCTAATGCCAATTTGGACTAGGTTAAGCCAATTTTACAGTTTCACTGTTACCGGAAATAACGTCATTTTGGAAAAAACTATACTTTTAACCTAAAAAACAAATATTTTATTCAAAAGAGTCTTTTTTATAATATTTTAAAAATTATGATATTTTGAATCCCATCAACGAATAGCATGAACCCATACGATCATACAGATACCACAAAAAAGTTTCTAACTTGTACGGTTGCCGAGAAATAGACGATTTTCTACAAGTCACTTTTCAAGCTTTTTGGTCTATAAAAGTGTCAATTATTATTCAATTTTCATACAATTTTCACCATGTGATGCCTTATGCGCTTTAGGATTCCAATGATCTGATTTAACATTTCCATTATCACCGGAAGTAATGTCATATTTGCAAAAACCGTATTTTTAGACTTCAAAACAAATATTTTATTCAAATGAGTCTGATTTGTAATGTTTATACAATTATGATATTTGATTCCAATCAACAAATAGATTAAACCCATACGGTCATATAAATACCAAAAAATGGTTTCTAACTTGTACAGTTGCCGAGAAATAGACGATTTTCTACACGTCACTTTTCAAGGTTTTTAGTCTATAAAAGTGGCAATTATTATTCGATTTACATAAAATTTTCACCATGTGATGCCTTATGCCATTTATGATTGCAATGATCTGATTTAACATTTCCATTATCACCGGAAGTAATGTCATATTTGCAAAAACCGTATTTTTAGACTTCCAAACAAAATTTTACTCCAAAATTAGATTTTGCGTGATCCGACTCAAGATGGCGTGTTCAATGACAAATATTACGGGACGCTGAAGATCTAGTATTTTCCTTTTTGGACTTTTATATGATATCAGAATGATACAAATTCGATGGTTAGGCAATAGATTATGAGATGCCGAAAATGTAGTATTTTCCTCTTTTTTTGAAGCCTTTTCGGACTCGTTTATCTCGAAAACTACTTCTATTTCACTTCTTAAACTTCTGTTACCACGAGTCCTATCGGTCGTTTAGAGTATAAAGGTAAATTTAAAAGCATGGCAATGATATAAAGGACCCTGAAAGCCGATTCAGCACTGCTATGCAGGTCTAGTTATTATTATTATTTACCGCGGGGGCCTAGATCTCCATGATCGAAAACAGATATTGATCTGGAATTAGATGTTCTATTGGGAAACCATGTGGTGGCTACTTGATAAAATATTTTTGGAATTTCTGCGCATACCGGAAGTGACCGAACTTTGCACGTTGTCTAAAAATTGAAAATCGGCCATAGTTTCGTCAATTCTTTATCCATTTTCAAACAAATTACATTTTTGGAATCCCTGAATCTTTTCTGAGACAATGGCTATCTCACATTTTTCAATTTCGAACATTCGTCTATGACTTTTATCGTTCGAAAATTGAAAACATTTTGTTTACGAGACAATTTTTGTCATTTTTCAAAATTTTCAAATTTGACCTACATTTTTGGATACCTGAAGTCCATCCGATTCCAGTAATATAAGTTTCATTCCGAGTTATCGCCCTTTATTTTTCGATTTTTTTCGAATTTTCTTCCCATTTTGTCAGCTCGGGTTTCGTTTTATGGTACAATTGACGTTTCTGAAACTTCTGGAACATGAAGTTATAGTCCAATACCAACGTATAAAGCAATTTCGACAAGAATCCTTAAACCGGAAGTGGTCGAAATAATGTGCAATATTTTGAAAAAAATGCAAAAAATGGATATTTTGGGGAAAAACGCGATTTCTCCGCCCGATATCAATGGATTAAAGAAATTAGGGTACCATTGGACTGCACTAGGATTGTGCTATCGTATGATACCCAACTCGTACGGATACTATGAGCAGGCAGCAAAATATGACACGCTGAAAATCAAGTATTTTCTGATTTGGAGCGTTTTTGAACGCCTGTATCTCGAAAACTTAACCGCAACTTTTTTTGTAATTTTTTCTATCGAGAGTCCTTTCGGAGGTATTTTGCATGAAGCCATCCAATAAGACTTTGAAATATCTGGAATAGGTGAAATAACAGACTGAAAATCGAAAAAAGTCGAAAAATCGTGAAATTTTGGAAAATGCTCTGCTATTTTTTTATTTTCAGAGATTTTCAAAAAAAGATTGTATATTCAGATAGCTGACCTAATTACGATTCTAACGATGTATAATATGTATGTAGTTATTTAAATTTAATTTTCGATATTTTAAATTTTTTGCATTTTTGGCACTTTTGAACCTAGGATTTCTCAGGGGAATTTTATTTGATCAGATAATGTAATATATCATTACAGAGCCCTGTGGCTATCTTAGTGCCCAAACCGGTTATTAAAACTATACCGACAATAATAACCATGCCGGAAGTATTCAAAAAATGAAAAAAAAATGTTAAAAACATTGTCGCACTTGCGAAAAACTTGATTTCTCCCTTAGGTAATAGCGGACCAAAAGAACAGAACTAAAGTGTCGTTGGATAGCCCTATTAATGGACCATCATATGGTATCTAAATAATACGATTTCGATGGTAAGGAAATAAATTATTGTATGCCAAAAATCTAGTATTTTCCGATTTTTTAACATTCTGAGACGCCCTTTTCTCGAAAATGACGCCGCAGATTTTTCTTAAACTTTTCTTACTCAAAGTCCTATCGGTTGTCTATATAGTGAATCCAAAATGAAAAGCATTGAAATAATATAGGTGGTCTAAAAATGGCATCAAACTTTGAAAAAAATTGAAAAATCGTTAAATTTTTGTAAACGCTCTTTAATTTATCTTTTTTTCAAAAACTGCTCAATGGATGTTTCTGACACTTCTGGTACAGAAAGTTAAGTATCCAAAGAACTTCGTAAAGCTATCACAACAACGATCGTAAAACCGGAAGTAGTCGAAAAAATGTCCGATATTTTGAAAAAAATTAATTGTTTTACGAAAATCTTTTTTATTTATGAATATTTTTTGATGATATTTTACACAGGGTTAAAATATCATCGTACTTGAGCAGAAATGAGAAAAAAAATTGTCTCGGTAATTTGCGTTAGCCGCCATCGGCTAATTTAGTTTTTCGTACCCCAAAAAATTATTTATTGTTCGATTTGCATAAAACAAAGTTCATATGCTCCGTGGTCCCAATTGTAATTTTTTTTGTTACGGTGAAATTTTTCTGTCGGCAACGGAAGTGACGTAATATTAACAAAAACTACAATTTTGACAGTTCGGTACCACTTTTTGAAAGCAAATATTATTTTTTTTCAAAACTGATATAACTAAAAGGATGCACCCTGCAAAGGTGCACAAAATCCTTAGCTCATATTTTTAAATTTCAATTTCATTTTCGGGCAATTTCGAATAAAATGTAAAATAAAGTGTAAAATTCAGTTATTTACAATTCATTCAGCGTCTTCATATTTTGAAATATTTATTTGTAATTTTCATAAACTCGTAGCAATAATCCAGACGAAGAAAATGTATGCGAAAATTAGTTTGTAATATGAGCAGTTGCCGAGAAATATGCAATTTTGCATGCATCACTTTTCACGTTATTTTGCCTATACAAGAGTGAATTATTATTCGATTTGCAATATTTTTTTTCCATTTGATGCCTAATGCCAATTTGGACTAGGTCAAGCCAATTTTACATTTTCACTGTGACCGGAAATGACGTCATTTGCGCAAAAACTGTATTTTTAACCTAAAAAACTAATATTTTATTCAAATCAGTCTCCCTTATAATATTTTTTAAATTATGATATTTGATTCCCATCAACGAATAGAATGAAGCCATACGACCATACAGATACCACAAAATGGTTTCTAACTTGTACAGTTACAGAGAAATAGGCGATCTTCTATAAGTCACTTTTCGAGGTTTTTGGTCTATAAGAGTGTCAATTATTATTCGATTTTTATAATTTTTTTACCATTTGATGCCTTATGCCATTTATGACTTCTATGAACCAAGTTAACATTTTCAATATCACCGGAAGTAATGTAATTTTTGCAAAAAACGTATTTTTAGCCTTCAAAACAAACATTTTTTTGAAGTGATTTATATTCATTATTCGTTTAACTTTATAACGTCTGACTCTAATGGGCAGTAAGATTGAATCAATACCATCATATTGATATCAAGAAAAGGCTTCTAGCATGTTCCCTTGTCGAATAATAACCAATTTTCCCAGGGTCACTTTTAAGTTTTTTACCTTCTTAATTTCAGTTTATGGGTTATAGGTTAATTATTTATTGCCCGATATGTATAAAACAAAGTTTGTATTTTGTATGCTGCGAATTTTCGACTTATTTTTCACCTATAAAAATTTCTTACCTATAAAAATTTCTTTCGGCACCGGAAGTGACGTAATTTTGCCATAATTTACAATTTTGACCGGTCTTTTCGCCAGCAAATATTACTTTTACATATGATAGAGGGTGTCAATGAAGCAAAACAACTAAAGTATAGTTTGGTAGCTCAATGGATCGGCTATGGTATAATAAACTTCCTGTATGATTCCTGAAAGCCGGTTCAGTGCTGCTTGCAGGTCTAGTTATTATTATTTTTTTCCGCGGGAGCCTATTTCTCCATGATCGAAAACAGATATCGATCTGGAACCAACTTTTCTATCGGGAAAACATGTGGTGGTTAGTGCATAAACTATTTTTCAAACTTCTGCGCATACCGGAAGTGGCCGAACTTTGTAGGTTGTCCGGATATTGAAAATCGGCCATAATTTCGTCAATTCTTTACCCATTTTTAAACAAATGACATTTTCGGAAACCCAGAATCTTTTGCGATATAATGGCTATCTCACATTTTTCAATTTCGAACATTCGTCTATGACTTCTATCGTTCGAAAATTGAAAAGACGTTGATTATGAGACAATTTTTGTTATTTTTCAAAATTTTCAAATTTGACCTACATTTTTGGATTCCTGAAGTCCATCCGATTCCAGTAATATAAGTTTCATTCAGAGTTATCTCCCTTTATTTTTCGATTTTTTTCGAATTTTCTACCGATTTTCAAACCCTTATATTTTTTGGAAAGAATAAATCGATATTTCACATACCTCTGGAACATAAAGCCATATCGTCAGACAATTGGATAAAGCAATTTCAACAACGATCCGTAAACCGGAAGTAGTCGAAATAATTTCTGATGTTTGGAAAAAAATGCAAAAAATGGGTGCTTTGGGGAAAAACGTGATTATTTCGCCCGATATCAACGGATTAAAGAGATTAGGGTATCGTTGGGTTGCAAGGGAATTGAAGTATCGTATGGTACCCATTTCATAAAGATACAATCACCCGGAAGTAAAATATCGCACGCTGAAAACCAAGTATTTTCTGATTTGGAGCGTATTTGGACGCCTTTATCTCGAAAACTGCTCCAGCGATTTATCTTAAACTTTCTCTATCGAGAGTCCCTTCGGTGGTCGTTAGCATGAAGCCATCCATTAAAATCTTCCAATAATTGGAATAGGACCAAAAACGGACTGAAAATCGAAAAAAGTCGAAAAATCGTGAAATTTTGGAAAATGCTCCACTATTTTTTTATTTTAAGAGATTTTCAAAAAAAGGATATATATTTAAAAAGCTGACCTAATTACGATTCTAATGATGTATAATATGTATGCAGTTATTGAAATCTAATTTTCAATATTTTGACATTTTGACATTTTTAACACTTTTGAACATAGGATTTCTCAGAAGTATTTTATTTGATCGTATAGTGTAGTATATCATTAGAGAGTCCTGTTCCCATGCAAACTCCAAAACTGGATGTGAAAACTACTCGACAATGATTCGTATACCGGAAGTAGTTCCAAAAACGAAGAAAAATGTAAAAAAGATGAAAAAAAATTGGAGCTCTTGCCAAAAGTTCGAATTCTCCGTCACATATTATCGGACCAAAACAATTAAAGTGTCGTTGGATAGTTCCATTAATAGACGATCGTATAACATCTAAATAACACGAATTTGATTCTTAGGAAATAAATTATGGTACGCCGAAAACTAAGTATTTTCCGTTTTGGAGCATTCTGAGACGCCTTTTCCTCGAAAACGACGCCTACGATTTTTCTTAAATATTTTTTACTCAGAGTCCTATCGGTGGCCTAGCGTGTGCATTTAATAATAAAAGCGTTGCAATATTATAGGTGGTCCAAAAATGACCTCAATCTTTGAAAAAAGTTGAAAAATCATTAAATTATTGAAAATGCTCTTTTATTTATCTTTTTTTCGAAAATTACTCAATGAATGTTTCTGACATTTCTGGTACAGAAAGTTAAGCATCTAATCAACTTGTTAAAGCTATTCCGACAATGATCGTAAAACCGGAAGTAGTCGAAAAAATCTCCGATATTTTGAATTTTTTTTACATTTTTACAGAAAACTTTTTTATTTATGAATATTTTTTGATGGTAGTTTACACAGAGTTAAAGTATGACCCTACTTGAGCAGAAGTGAGAAATAATTTTTTCTCAGTAATTTTCTTTAGTCGCCATTGGCTAATTTAGTTTTTCGTACCTAGATTAATTATTTATTGTTCGATTTGTATAAAACAAAGTGCATATGCTCCGTGGTCTCAATTGTAATTTTTTTTGTTACCGTGAATTTTTTCTGCACGCAACGGAAGTGGCGTAATATTAACAAAAACTACAATTTTGACAGTTCAGTACCACTTTTTGAAAGGAAATATTATTTTTTTCGAAATCTGATATAGCAAAAAGAATGCGCGCTGTAAAGGGGCACAAATCGTTAGCTAAGATTTTTTAATTTCAATTTCATTTTCGGGCAATTTCGAATAAATGTAAAAAAAAGTGTAACAATCAATTATTTACAACCCATTCAACGTCTTCATATTTTGAACTATTTATTCGTAACTTTCATAAACTCGTAGTAATAATCCAGACGAGGAGAATGTATGCAAAAAATAGTTCGTAATATGAGCAATTGCCGAGAAATATGCAATTTTGCATGCATCACTTTTCACGTTATTTTGTCTATAAAAGAGTAAATTATTATCCGATTTTCAATATTTTTTTTTCATTCGATGCTTAATGCCAATTTGGACTAGGTTAAGCCAATTTTACAGTTTCACTGTTACCGGAAATGACGTCATTTTGGCAAAAACTGTATTTTTAACCTGAAAAACAAATATTTTATTCAAATGAGTCTCTTTTATAATATTTTTAAGATTATGATATTTGAATCCCATCAACGAATAGCATGAACCCATACGATCATAGAGATACCACAAAAAAGTTTCTAACTTGTACGGTTGCCGAGAAATAGACGATTTTCTACAAGTCACTTTTCACGCTTTTTGGTCTATAAAAGTGTCAATTATTATTCAATTTTCATACAATTTTCACCATTTGATGCCTTATGCCATTTATGATTGCATTAAAGTAATTTAAGATTTTTATTATCACCGGAAGTAATGTCTTTTCTGCAAAAACTGTATTTTTAGACTTCAAAACAAATGTTTTTTTGAAGTGAGTTATATTTGTTATTTGTTTAACGTTATAACGTTTGATTCTAATGGCCATTTAGATTGGATCAATATAATCATACTGATATCAAAAAATTGCTTCTAGCATGTTCCCTTGTCGAGAAATAACCAATTTTCAAAGGATCACTTTTTAAGTTTTTTTACCTTTTAATTTCAGTTTATGGGTTCCAAGTTTATTATTTATTGCCTGATATGTACAAAACAATTCTCAATTGCGAATTCTCAACTTATTTCTTACCGATAATGATTTCTTTTGGCACCGGAAGTGAAGTAATTTTGCCAGATTTTACAATTTTGACCGGTGTATTTGCAAGCATATTTTACTTTTACAAATCTGATAAAGGGTGTCACTGAATCATAACAACTACAGTATCGTTTGGTAGCTCGATGGATCGGCTATTGTATGACGCACTTCCTGTCTGATTCCTGAAAGCCGATTTAGCACTACAGGTCTACAGAGGTCGTTCCATAGCGAGCGAAGAAACATAACTAATTTCGCCGAGAATTTTAAGAAATAGGACAGATTTAAAAATACGGTACTCTTACAAAATGTTCAAATAAAGGTGTTCTAAAATCTTTTATTGCTATTTTGATCTTTTGTGTCGATAGATAGTATATTTATAGACTCATTTTTGAGAACATCTCATCAATATTTTTACTAATTTGCCTCTACTCCAAAATTAGATTTTGCGCGATCCGACTCAAGATGGCGTGTTCAATGACAAATATTACGGGACGCTGAAGATCTAGTATTTTCCTTTTTGGACTTTTATATGATATCAGAATGGTTAGGCAATAGATTATGAGATGCCGAAAATGTAGTATTTTCCTCTTTTTTTGGAGCCTTTTCAGACCCGTTTATCTCGAAAACTACTTCTATTTCACTTCTTAAACTTCTGTTACCCCGAGTCCTATCGGTCGTTTACAGTATAAAGGTAAATTTAAAAGCATGGCAATGATATAAAGGGCCCTGAAAGCCGATTCAGCACTGCTATGCAGGTCTAGTTATTATTATTATTATTATTTTTTACCGCGGGAGCCTATTTCTCCATGATCGAAAACAGATATCGATCTGGAACAAACTTTTCTATCGGGAAAACATGTGGTGGCTACTTGATAAACTATTTTTCAAACCTCTGCGCATACCGGAAGTGGCCGAACTTTGTATGTTGTCATGATATTGAAAATCGGCCATAATTTCGTCAATTCTTTACCCATTTTTAATCAAATGACATTTTCGGAAACCCTGAATCTTTTGTGAGATAATGGCTATCTCACATTTTTCAATTTCGAACATTCGTCTATGACTTCTATCGTTCGAAAATTGAAAAGACGTTGTTTATGAGACAATTTTTGTTATTTTTCAAAATTTGCAAATTTGACCTACATTTTTGGATTTCTGAGGTCCAAGCGATTCCAGTAATATAAGATTCATTCAGAGTTATCGCACTTTATTTTTCGAATTTTTTCGAATTTTCTGCCCATTTTATGCCCCTTATATTTTTTGGAAAGGATAAAACGATATTTCTGAAACCTCTGGAACATAAAGCCATATAGTCAGACATCCGGATAAAGCAATTTCAACAACGATCCGTAAACCGGAAGTAGTCGAAATAATGTCTGATTTTTTGAAAAAATTTCAAAAAATGGGGGCTTTGGGAAAAACGTGATTTCTTCGTCCCATATCAACCGATTAAATGGATTAAGGTATCGTTTGTTTACATCGGAATTGGAGTATCGTATGATACCGACTTCATACAGATACGATGATCCAGAAGTAAAATATGACACGCTGAAAATCAAGCATTTTTTGTTTTGGAGCGTTTTTGGACGCCTTTATCTCGAAAACTGCTCCAGCGATTTTTCTTAAACTTTATCTATCGATGGTCCGTCCGGTAGTCTTTAGCATGGATCCATCCATTAAGACCTTCATATAATTGGAATAAGACAAAAAAGGGACTGAAAATTGAAAAAAGTCCAAAAATCGTGAAATTTTGGAAAATGCTCGACTATTTTTTTATTTTAAGAGATTTTCAAAAAAAAAATATATATTTAAAAAGCTGACCCAATTACGATTCTAATGATGTATAATATGTATGCAGTTATTGAAATTTAATTTTCAATATTTTGACATTTTGACATTTTTAACACTTTTGAACCTAGGATTTCTCAGAAGTATTTTATTTGATCGTATAGTGTCGTATATCGTTAGAGAGCCCTGTTCCCATGCAAACTCCAAAACTGGATGAGAAAACTACTCGACAATGATTCGTATACCGGAAGTAGTTCAAAAAACGAAGAAAAATGTAAAAAAGATAAAAGAAAAATTGGAGCTCTTGCCAAAAGATCGAATTCTCCGTCACATATTAGCGGACCAAAACAATTAAAGTGTCGTTGGATAGTTCCATTAATAGACGATCGTATAACATCTAAATAACACGAATTTGATTTTTAGGAAATAAATTATGGTACGCTGAAAACTAAGTATTTTCCGTTTTGGAGCATTCTGAGACGCCTTTTTCTCGAAAACGACGCCTACGATTTTTCTTAAACATTTTTTACTCAGAGTCCTATCGGTGGCCTAGCGTGTGCATCTAATAATAAAAGCGTTGCAATATTATAGGTGGTCCAAAAATGACCTCAATCTTTGAAAAAAGTTGAAAAATCATTAAATTATTGAAAATGCTCTTTTATTTATCTTTTTTTCGAAAATTACTCAATTAATGTTTCTGATATTTCTGGTATGGGAAGTTAAGTATATAATCAACTTGTTAAAGCTATTCCGACAATGATCGAAAAACCGGAAGTAGTCGAAAATATCTCCGATATTTTGAATTTTTTTTACAATTTTACAGAAAACTTTTTTATTTATGAATATTTTTTGATGGTAGTTTACTCAGAGTTAAAGTATCACCCTACTTGAGCAGAAGTGAGAAAGAATTTTGTCTCACTCATTTTCTTTAGTCGCCATTGGCTAATTTAGTTTTTCGTACCTAGATTAATTATTTATTGTTCGATTTGTGTAAAACAAAGTGCATATGCTCCGTGGTCTCAATTGTAATTTTTTTTGTTACCGTGAAATTTTTCTGCAAGCAACGGAAGTGGCGTAATATTAACAAAAACTACGATTTTGACAGTTCGGTACCACTTTTTGAAAGCAAATATTATTTTTTTCGAAATCTGATATAGCAAAAAGGATGCGCGCTGTAAAGGGGCACAAATCGTTAGCTCAGATTTTTTAATTTCAATTTCATTTTCGGGCAATTTCGAATAAATGTAAAAAAAAGTGTAACAATCAGTTATTTACAACCTATTCAACGTCTTCATATTTTGAACTATTTATTCGTAACTTTCATAAACTCGTATTAATAATCCAGACGAGGAGAATGTATGCAAAATATAGTTCGTAATATGAGCAATTGTCGAGAAATATGCAATTTTGCGTGAATCACTTTTCACGTTATTTTGTCTATAAAAGAGTAAATTATTATCCGATTTTCAATATTTTTTTTTCATTCGATGCCTAATGCCAATTTGGACTAGGTTAAGCCAATTTTACAGTTTCACTGTTACCGGAAATAACGTCATTTTGGAAAAAACTATACTTTTAACCTAAAAAACAAATATTTTATTCGAAAGAGTCTTTTTTATAATATTTTAAAAATTATGATATTTTGAATCCCATCAACGAATAGCATGGACCCATACGATCATACAGATACCACAAAAAAGTTTCTAACTTGTACGGTTGCCGAGAAATAGACGATTTTCTACAAGTCACTTTTCAAGCTTTTTGGTCTATAAAAGTGTCAATTATTATTCAATTGTCATACAATTTTCACCATGTGATGCCTTACGCGCTTTAGGATTGCAATGATCTGATTTAACATTTCCATTATCACCGGAAGTAATGTCATATTTGCAAAAACCGTATTTTTAGACTTCAAAACAAATATTTTATTCAAATGAGTCTGATTTGTAATGTTTATACAATTATGATATTTGATTCCAATCAACAAATAGATTAAACCCATACGGTCATATAAATACCAGAAAATGGTTTCTAACTTGTACAGTTGCCGAGAAATAGACGATTTTCTACACGTCACTTTTCAAGGTTTTTAGTCTATAAAAGTGGCAATTATTATTCGATTTACATAAAATTTTCACCATGTGATGCCTTATGCCATTTATGATTGCAATGATCTGATTTAACATTTCCATTATCACCAGAAGTAATGTCATATTTGCAAAAACCGTATTTTTAGACTTCCAAACAAAATTTTACTCCAAAATTAGATTTTGCGTGATCCGACTCAAGATGGCGTGTTCAATGACAAATATTACGGGACGCTGAAGATCTAGTATTTTCCTTTTTGGACTTTTATATGATATCAGAATGATACAAATTCGATGGTTAGGCAATAGATTATGAGATGCCGAAAATGTAGTATTTTCCTCTTTTTTTGAAGCCTTTTCGGACTCGTTTATCTCGAAAACTACTTCTATTTCACTTCTTAAACTTCTGTTACCCCGAGTCCTATCGGTCGTTTAGAGTATAAAGGTAAATTTAAAAGCATGGCAATGATATAAAGGACCCTGAAAGCCGATTCAGCACTGCTATGCAGGTCTAGTTAGGCTTTCAGACTTTCGTCTGAAAGACTATTGTTTTTACTAAAATTATTATTATTTATTATTATTATTTTATTTTTCGGGGGAGCCTATTTCTCAGCGCCTGTAACAGATACCGATCTGGGACCTAATTCTCCATAGGGAAACCATGTGTTGGCTACTTGATAAACTATTTTTGAAACTTCTGCGCAGACCGGAAGTGGTCGAATTTTGTGCTGTGTCAAAAAATTAAAAAACGGCCGTAGATTCGTCAATTCTGTACCTATTTTCATACAAATGACATTTTCGGAAACCTTGAGTCTTTTCTCGGACGATAGCAGTTGAAAATTTCGATATTTCGAAACTTCATCGTTGACTTCTTGCGATCGAAAAATGGAAAATTTTAATTGAGAGACAATTTTTGTTATTTTTCAAAATTTTCAAATTTGACCTACATTTTTGGATACCTGAAGGCAACCTGGTTCCAGTAATATAAGTTTCATTCCGAGTTATCGCCCTTTATTTTTCGATTTTTTTCGAATTTTCTTCACATTTTGTGAGCTTAAGTTTCGTTTTACGGCCGGATCAACGTTTCTCAAATTCCTGATACATGAAGCAATATTGTCAAACCACCGTTTAAAGCAATTTCAACAACAATCCGTAAACCGGAAGTAGTCGAAATAATATGCGATATTTTGAAAAAAACGTGAAAAATTGGTGTCTTGGGTAAAAACACGATTTCTCCGTCCGATATCAACGGATTAAACAAACTAAGGTATTATTTGGTCTAGCGGTGATTGGACCACTGAATGATACCCAATTCGTACGGATACGATGAGTTGGAAGCAAAATATGGCACGCTGAAAATCAAGTATTTTCTGATTTGGAGCGTTTTTGGACGCCTTTATCTCGAAAACTGCTCCAGCGATTTTTCTTAAACTTTCTCTATTAAGAGACCCTTCGATGGTCTTTAGCATGAAGCAATACATTACAATCTTCCAATAATTGGAATAAGACAAAAAAGGGATTGAAAATCGAAAAAAGTCAAAAAATCGTGAAATTTTGGAAAATGCTCTACTATTTTTTTATTTTAAGAGATTTTAAAAAAACAGATATATATTTAAAAAGCTGACCTAATTACAATTCTAATGATGTATAATATGTATGCAGTTATTGAAATTTAATTTTCAATATTTTGACATTTTGACATTTTTAACACTTTTGAACATAGGATTTCTCAGAAATATTTTATTTGATCGTATAGTGTCGTATATCATTAGAGAGCCCTGTTCCCATGCAAACTCCAAAACTGGATGCGAAAACTACTCGACAATGATTCGTATACCGGAAGTAGTTCAAAAAACGACAAAAAATGTAAAAAAGATGAAAAAAAATTGGAGCTCTTGCCAAAAGTTCGAATTCTCCGTCACATATTAGCGGACCAAAACAATTAAAGTGTCGTTGGATAGTTTCATTAATAGACGATCGTATAACATCTAAATAACACGAATTTGATTCTTAGGAAATAAATTATGGTACGCCGAAAACTAAGTATTTTCCGTTTTGGAGCATTCTGAGACGCCTTTTTCTCGAAAACGACGCCTACGATTTTTCTTAAATATTTTTTACTCAGAGTCCTATCGGTGGCCTAGCGTGTGCATCTAATAATAAAAGCGTTGCAATATTATAGGTGGTCCAAAAATGACCTCAATCTTTGAAAAAAGTTGAAAAATCATTAAATTATTGAAAATGCTCTTTTATTTATCTTTTTTTCGAAAATTACTCAATGAATGTTTCTGACATTTCTGGTACAGGAAGTTAAGTATCTAATCAACTTGTTAAAGCTATTCCGACAATGATCGTAAAACCGGAAGTAGTCGAAAAAATCTCCGATATTTTGAATTTTTTTTACATTTTTACAGAAAACTTTTTTATTTATGAATATTTTTTGATGGTAGTTTACACAGAGTTAAAGTATCACCCTACTTGAGCAGAAGTGAGAAAGAATTTTGTCTCAGTAATTTTCTTTAGTCGCCATTGGCTAATTTAGTTTTTCGTACCTAGATTAATTATTTATTGTTCGATTTGTATAAAACAAAGTGCATGTGCTCCGTGGTCTAAATTGTAAGTTTTTTTGTTACCGTGAATTTTTTCTGCACGCAACGGAAGTGGCGTAATATTAACAAAAACTACAATTTTGACAGTTCAGTACCACTTTTTGAAAGCAAATATTAATTTTTTCGAAATCTGATATAGCAAAAAGAATGCGCGCTGTAAAGGGGCATAAATCGTTAGCTCAGATTTTTTAATTTCAATTTCATTTTCGGGCAATTTCGAATAAATGTAAAAAAAAGTGTAACAATCAGTTATTTACAACCCATTCAACGTCTTCATATTTTGAACTATTTATTCGTAACTTTCATAAACTCGTAGTAATAATCCAGACGAGGAGAATGTATGCAAAAAATAGTTCGTAATATGAGCAATTGCCGAGAAATATGCAATTTTGCATGCATCACTTTTCACGTTATTTTGCCTATAAAAGAGTAAATTATTATCCGATTTTCAATATTTTTTTTCATTCGATGCTTAATGCCAATTTGGACTAGTTTAAACCAATTTTACAGTTTCACTGCTACCGGAAATGACGTCATTTTGGCAAAAACTGTATTTTTAACCTACAAAACAGATATTTTATTCAAATGTGTCTTTTTTTATAATACTTTTAAAATTATGATATTTGAATCCCATCACCGAATAGCATGAACCCATACGATCATACAGATACCACAAAAAAGTTTCTAACTTGTACGGTTGCCGAGAAATAGACGATTTTCTACAAGTCACTTTTCAAGCTTTTTGCTCTATAAAAGTGTCAATTATTATTCAATTTTCATACAATTTTCACCATTTGATGCCTTATGTCATTTATGATTGCATTAAACTAATTTAAGATTTTTATTATCACCGGAAGTAATGTCTTTTTTGCAAAAACCGTATTTTTAGACTTCAAAACAAATATTTTTTTTAAGTGTATTATATTTTTTTTTTTGTTTAACGTTATGTTTGATTATAATGGTCATTTAGATTGGATCAATACAATCATATTGATGTCAAAAAATTGCTTCTAGCATATTCCCTTGTCGAGAAATAACCAATTTTCTCAGGATCACTTTTTAAGTTTTTTCACCTTTTTAATTTCAGTTTATGGGATCTAGGTTTAGTGTTTATTGCCTGATACGTATAAAACAAAGTTTGTATGTTTATATGTTTCATGTTGCAAATTCTCAACTTATTTGCTGTCGATAATGATTTCTTTTGGCACCGGGTGTGACGTAATTTTGCCAGATTTTACAATTTTGACCGATCTTTTCGCAAGCAAATATTACTTTTACAAGTCTGATAGAGGGTGTCATTGAATCAAAAAAAAATACAGTATCGTTTGGTAGCTGGATAGATCGGCTATTGTATGACGTATTTCCTGTCTGATTCCTGAAAGCCGATTCAGTGCTGTGGAGGAAATGCAGCAGGTTGGACTGGCAACCTAGTCCTTGTCATGTACATTTGGACATCCCCTCCCCTCCTTAAACATGTGTACATAGGACCTCGGTTTCGCATCTACTCTGATTTACTATTCTAGGGCACCATCCCTACACCTTTGACAAGGGAGGAATTATGTTGACAAATCTGAATATTGCAAGGGTGCTCTTTTCGTAACGAAAAATCCATAACATCATAGTGTTATACTGAAGAACAATCTATACATTAGTAGTAATTTGTATATTATAACTTTGGTAGGATTAACTGAAGTTAATCTCATCAATTAATTAGCACCTTAGTGCCAGCTAGTGGATAGGAGATTAAGATTATTGTTGATAGGGTAATCATCAAAGCAGCCGCCACAGTTGTACGTGTGTTCATTTAACGCGTGAATTAAAATAAGATTTTGGGTGTACGTAGTATAGTATTTTCAGATACCGTAACGTTATCAAAATATGAGTCCCTATAGATAGCTGTCAATTTAATAGCCAAGTAAAGCTTACGTTCACTTTCGTGCATTTGGGCTTTGATGTAATTAAGCAATGGTAGGTTCGAGAATCGTCGCATTTCGGCTCGTTGGTCGTTCTCATTTTTTCGACCCATGGTGATAAGAACATTGATATCCAATACCCATTCCTTATTTTACATGCCGTATGAAGAAGCGACAGTTAACAGAATTCAGCTATCGATAAAATTCCCCTCGAAAAGAAAATTATTGGCCATTTTTATTTCCATTTAAGGCCTATAAATTATTTTTTAAAGATGGTATGAGATATTATTCGCAGTAAATAATGAGTTGTCGACGGCTTTATCATTGACCCGTGACAGTTGATTATTATTACTCAACGACACACACCCGCTTGCCGATTAATTTACATAATCAGCTACATGGTTTTGATTAACACTCAACGGCAATCTGTATACGATCAGAATTAAAATTTTTTCGGTCACTTATCAGAGTGAATCGCATGTAGGTACGCAAAAACATTATTGCCTAAGCCAAATATTTATCGCCCGCTCAGTCAGCCACGTAATCATAATGCTTTGCACGCGATGTCTGGGCCAATCAGCAAATGAGTTGCTTAGACAGCATGGTCACATGGTGTTTGTTTATATTTTCTAGGGGTTTTAAAACTCGAGCGTGTCCGTCAAAATCAATTCAGCGATAATATTTTGATAATATTTGACATCTGCAGATTCTCTGTTTTACAACGATGCCATTTATTATGCAAGAGGAATGATCGGTCGTTCCATAGCGAGCGAAGAAACATAACTAATTTCGCCGAGAATTCTAAGAAATAGGACAGATTTAAAAATACGGTACTCTTACAAAACGTTCAAATAAAGTGTTCTAAAATCTTTTATTGCTATTTTGATCTTTTGTGTCGATAGATAGTATATTTATAGACTCATTTTTGAGAACATCTCATCAATATTTTTACTAATTTGCCTCTACTCCAAAATTAGATTTTGCGCGATCCGACTCAAGATGGCGTGTTCAATGACAAATATTGCGGGACGCTGAAGATCTAGTATTTTCCTTTTTGGGCTTTTATATGATATCAGAATGATACAAATTCGATGGTTAGGCAATAGATTATGAGATGCCGAAAATGTAGTATTTTCCATTTTTTTTTAGCTTTTTCAGACCCGTTTATCTCGAAAACTACTTCTATTTCACTTCTTAAACTTCTGTTACCCTGAGTCCTATCGGTCGTTCGGTCGTTTAGAGTATAAAGGTAAATTTAAAAGCATGGCAATGATATAAAGGACCCTGAAAGCCGATTCAGCACTGCTATGCAGGTCTAGTTATTATTATTTTTTACCGCGGGAGCCTATTTCTCCATGATCGAAAACAGATATCGATCTGGAACAAACTTTTCTATCGGGAAAACATGTGGTGGCTACTTGATAAACTATTTTTCAGACCTCTGCGCATACCGGAAGTGGTCGAACTTTGTACGTCGTCTAAAAATTGAAAATAGGCCATAGTTTCGTCAATTCTTTACCCATTTTAAAACAAATGACATTTTCGGAAACCCTGAATCTTTTGCGAGATAATGGCTATCTCACATTTTTCAATTTCGAACATTCGTTTATGACTTCTATCGTTCGAAAATTGAAAAGACGTTGTTTATGAGACAATTTTTGTTATTTTTCAAAATTTGCAAATTTGACCTACATTTTTGGATTTCTGAGGTCCAAGCGATTCCAGTAATATAAGATTCATTCAGAGTTATCGCCCTTTATTTTTCGAATTTTTTCGAATTTTCTGCCCATTTTATGCCCCTTATATTTTTTGGAAAGGATAAAACGATATTTCTGAAACCTCTGGAACATAAAGCCATATAGTCAGACATCCGGATAAAGCAATTTCAACAACGATCCGTAAACCGGAAGTAGTCGAAATAATGTCTGATTTTTTGAAAAAAACTCAAAAAATGGGGGCTTTGGGAAAAACGTGATTTCTTCGTCCCATATCAACCGATCAAATGGATTAAGGTATCGTTTGTTTACATCGGAATTGGAGTATCGTATGATACCGACTTCATACAGATACGATGATCCAGAAGTAAAATATGAAACGCTGAAAATCAAGCATTTTTTGTTTTGGAGCGTTTTTGGACGCCTTTATCTCGAAAACTGCTCCAGCGATTTATCTTAAACTTTATCTATCGATGGTCCTTCCGGTAGTCTTTAGCATGGATCCATCCATTAAGACCTTCATATAATTGGAATAAGACAAAAAATGGACTGAAAATTGAAAAAAGTCCAAAAATCGTGAAATTTTGGAAAATGCTCTGCTATTTTTTTATTTTAAGAGATTTTCAAAAAAAAAATATATATTTAAAAAGCTGACCCAATTACGATTCTAAAGATGTATAATATGTATGCAGTTATTGAAATTTAATTTTCAATATTTTGACATTTTGACATTTTTAACACTTTTGAACATAGGATTTCTCAGAAGTATTTTATTTGATCGTATAGTGTCGTATATCGTTAGAGAGCCCTTTTCCCATGCAAACTCCAAAACTGGATGAGAAAACTACTCGACAATGATTCGTATACCGGAAGTAGTTCAAAAAACGAAGAAAAATGTAAAAAAGATAAAAAAATATTGGAGCTCTTGCCAAAAGATCGAATTCTCCGTCACATATTAGCGGACCAAAACAATTAAAGTGTCGTTGGATAGTTCCATTAATAGACGATCGTATAACATCTAAATAACACGAACTTGATTTTTAGGAAATAAATTATGGTACGCTGAAAACTAAGTATTTTCTGTTTTGGAGCATTCTGAGACGCCTTTTTCTCGAAAACGACGCCTACGATTTTTCTTAAACATTTTTTACTCAGAGTCCTATCGGTGGCCTAGCGTGTGCATCTAATAATAAAAGCGTTGCAATATTATAGGTGGTCCAAAAATGACCTCAATCTTTGAAAAAAGTTGAAAAATCATTAAATTATTGAAAATGCTCTTTTATTTATCTTTTTTTCGAAAATTACTCAATTAATGTTTCTGATATTTCTGGTATGGGAAGTTAAGTATCTAATCAACTTGTTAAAGCTATTCCGACAATGATCGAAAAACCGGAAGTAGTCGAAAATATCTCCGATATTTTGAATTTTTTTTACAATTTTACAGAAAACTTTTTTATTTATGAATATTTTTTGATGGTAGTTTACTCAGAGTTAAAGTATCACCCTACTTGAGCAGAAGTGAGAAAGAATTTTGTCTCACTCATTTTCTTTAGTCGCCATTGGCTAATTTAGTTTTTCGTACCTAGATTAATTATTTATTGTTCGATTTGTGTAAAACAAAGTGCATATGCTCCGTGGTCTCAATTGTAATTTTTTTTGTTACCGTGAAATTTTTCTGCAAGCAACGGAAGTGGCGTAATATTAACAAAAACTACGATTTTGACAGTTCGGTACCACTTTTTGAAAGCAAATATTATTTTTTTCGAAATCTGATATAGCAAAAAGGATGCGCGCTGTAAAGGGGCACAAATCGTTAGCTCAGATTTTTTAATTTCAATTTCATTTTCGGGCAATTTCGAATAAATGTAAAAAAAAGTGTAACAATCAGTTATTTACAACCTATTCAACGTCTTCATATTTTGAACTATTTATTCGTAACTTTCATAAACTCGTATTAATAATCCAGACGAGGAGAATGTATGCAAAATATAGTTCGTAATATGAGCAATTGCCGAGAAATATGCAATTTTGCGTGAATCACTTTTCACGTTATTTTGTCTATAAAAGAGTAAATTATTATCCGATTTTCAATATTTTTTTTTCATTCGATGCCTAATGCCAATTTGGACTAGGTTAAGCCAATTTTACAGTTTCACTGTTACCGGAAATAACGTCATTTTGGAAAAAACTATACTTTTAACCTAAAAAACAAATATTTTATTCAAAAGAGTCTTTTTTATAATATTTTAAAAATTATGATATTTTGAATCCCATCAACGAATAGCATGAACCCATACGATCATACAGATACCACAAAAAAGTTTCTAACTTGTACGGTTGCCGAGAAATAGACGATTTTCTACAAGTCACTTTTCAAGCTTTTTGGTCTATAAAAGTGTCAATTATTATTCAATTTTCATACAATTTTCACCATGTGATGCCTTATGCGCTTTAGGATTGCAATGATCTGATTTAACATTTCCATTATCACCGGAAGTAATGTCATATTTGCAAAAACCGTATTTTTAGACTTCAAAACAAATATTTTATTCAAATGAGTCTGATTTGTAATGTTTATACAATTATGATATTTGATTCCAATCAACAAATAGATTAAACCCATACGGTCATATAAATACCAAAAAATGGTTTCTAACTTGTACAGTTGCCGAGAAATAGACGATTTTCTACACGTCACTTTTCAAGGTTTTTAGTCTATAAAAGTGGCAATTATTATTCGATTTACATAAAATTTTCACCATGTGATGCCTTATGCCATTTATGATTGCAATGATCTGATTTAACATTTCCATTATCACCGGAAGTAATGTCATATTTGCAAAAGCCGTATTTTTAGATTTCCAAACATAATTTTACTCCAAAATTAGATTTTGCGTGATCCGACTCAAGATGGCGTGTTCAATGACAAATATTACGGGACGCTGAAGATCTAGTATTTTCCTTTTTGGACTTTTATATGATATCAGAATGATACAAATTCGATGGTTAGGCAATAGATTATGAGATGCCGAAAATGTAGTATTTTCCTCTTTTTTTGAAGCCTTTTCGGACTCGTTTATCTCGAAAACTACTTCTATTTCACTTCTTAAACTTCTGTTACCCCGAGTCCTATCGGTCGTTTAGAGTATAAAGGTAAATTTAAAAGCATGGCAATGATATAAAGGACCCTGAAAGCCGATTCAGCACTGCTATGCAGGTCTAGTTATTATTATTATTTACCGCGGGAGCCTATTTCTCTATGATCGAAAGGAGATACCGATTTGCGGTTCACCTTTCTATCAGGAAACCAGGTGGTGGCTACTCAATAAAGCAATTTTCAAACTTCTGCGCAGACCGGAAGTGACCGAGCTTTGTACGTTGTCAAAAAATTGAAAATTGGCTATAGTTTCGTCAATTCTTTTTCCATTTTCAAACAAATCACATTTTTGGAAAGCTTTAAACTTTTCTGAGACAATGGCTATCGCACATTTTTCAATTTCGAACATTCATCTATGACTTTTATCGTTCGAAAATTGAAAACATGTTGTTTACGAGACAATTTTTGTTATTTTTCAAAATTTTCAAATTTGACCTACATTTTTGGATACCTGAAGTCCATCCAATTCTAGAAATATAAGTTTCATTCAGAGTTATCGCCCTTTATTTTTCGATTTTTTTCGAATTTTCTTCCCATTTTGTGAGCTGTGGTTTCGTTTTACGGTCGAATTGATCTTTCTGAAACTGATGGAACATGAAGTTATAGTCCAATACCAACTGATAAAGCAATTTCGACAAGGATCCTTAAACCGGAAGTGGTCGAAATAGTGTGCAATATTTTGAAAAAAATGCAAAAAATGGATGTTTTGGTGGAAAACGTGATTTCTCCGTCCGATATCAACAGATTAAACAAATTAAGGTACCGTTGGATGCCAAGAGGAATGGACTATCGTATGATACCCAAATCACACGGATACTATGAAACGGCAGTAAAATATGGCACGCTGAAAATCAAGTATTTTTTGATTTGGAGCGTTTTTGGACGCCTGTATCTCGATAACTACTCCAGCGATTTTTATGAAACGTTCTCTATCGAGAGTCCTTTCGGTAGTCTTGCGTACAAAACATTCCATTAAGACTTTGAAATATCTGGAATAGGTCAAATAACGGACTGAAAATCGAAAAAAGTCGAAAAATCGTGAAATTTTGGAAAATGCTCTACTATTTTTTTATTTTAAGAGATTTTCTAAAAAAGTTTATATTTTCAGATAGCTGACCTAATTACGATTCTAACGATGTATAATACGTATGTAGTTATTGAAATTTAATTTTCCATATTTTGTCATTTTTGCATTTTTGGCAATTTTAAACATAAGATTTCTCAGGGGCATTTTATCTGATCAGATAATGTAATATATCATTACACGGCCCTGCGGTTATTTTAGTGCCCAAACCGGTTATTAAAACTATCCCGACAATAATCTCCATACCGGAAGTATTCAAAAAATGAAAAAAAAGGGTTACAAAAATTGGCACTCTTACGAAAAACTTCATATCTTCGTTAGATAAAAGCAGACCAAAAGAACTAAAGTGCCGTCGGATAGCACTATTAATGGACTATCATATGGCATCTAAATAATGCGATTTCTATAATAGGAGAATAAATTATTGTATGCCAAAAATCTAGTATTTTCCGATTTTTTGACATTCTGAGACGCCATTTTCTCGAAAACGACGCCTACGATTTTTATTAAACTTTTCTTACTCAAAGTCCTTTCGGTTGTCTATATAGTGAATCCAAGATGAAAAGCATTGAAATAATATAGTTGGTCAAACAATGGCCCCAAACCTTGAAAAAAAATGAAAAATTGTTAAATTTTTGTAAATGCTCTTTAATTTATCTTTTTTTACAAAACCACTCAATGGATGTTTCTGACACTTGTGGTACAGAAAGTTAAGTATCCAAAGAACTTCGTAAAGCTATCACAATAACGATCGTAAAACCGGAAGTAGTCGAAAAGATGTCCGATATTTTGGAAAAAATTTATTTTTTTACGAAAACCTTTTTTATTTATGAATATTTTTTGATGATATTTTACACAGGGTTAAAATATCATCGTACTTGAGCAGAAATGAGAAAAAAAAATTGTCTCGGTAATTTGCGTTAGCCGCCATCGCCTAGTTTAGTTTTTCGTACCCAGAAAAATTATTTATTGTTCGATTTGTATAAAACAAAGTCCATATGCTCCGTGGTCCCAATTGTAATTTTTTTTGTTACGGTGAAATTTTTCTGTAGGCAACGGAAGTGAGTCAAGTGACGTAATGTTAACAAAAACTACAATTTTGACAGTTCGGTACCACTTTTTGAAAGCAAATATTATTTTTTTTCAAAACTGATATAACTAAAAGGATGAACCCTGCAAAGGTGCACAAAATTCTCAGCTCATATTTTTAAATTTCAATTTCATTTTCGGGCAATTTCGAATAAAATGTAAAATAAAGTGTAAAATTCAGTTATTTACAATTCATTCAGCGTCTTCATATTTTGAAATATTTATTTGTAATTTTCATAAACTCGTAGCAATAATCCAGACGAAGAGAATGTATGCGAAAATTAGTTTGTAATATGAGCAGTTGCCGAGAAATATGCAATTTTGCATGCATCACTTTTCACGTTATTTTGCCTATAAAAGAGTGAATTATTGTTCGATTTGCAATATTTTTTTTCCATTTGATGCCTAATGCCAATGTGGACTAGGTCAAGCCAATTTTACATTTTCACTGTGACCGGAAATGACGTCATTTGGGCAAAAACTGTATTTTTAACCTAAAAAACTAATGTTTTATTCAAATGAGTCTGCCTTATAATATTTTTTAAAATTATGATATTTGATTCCCATCAACGAATAGAATGAAGCCATACGACCATACAGATACCACAAAATGGTTTCTAACTTGTACGGTTACAGAGAAATAGGCGATCTTCTATAAGTCACTTTTCAAGGTTAAAAACATTGTCGCACTTGCGAAAAACTTGATTTCTCCCTTAGGTAATAGCGGACCAAAAGAACTAAAGTGTCGTTGGATAGCCCTATTAATGGACCATCACATGGTATCTAAATAATACGATATCGATGGTAAGAAAATAAATTATTGTATGCCAAAAATCTAGTATTTTCCGATTTTTTAACATTCTGAGACGCCCTTTTCTCGAAAACGACACCGCAGATTTTTCTTAAACTTTTCTTACTCTAAGTCCTATCGGTTGTCTATATAGTGAATCCAAAATGAAAAGCATTGAAATAATATAGGTGGTCCAAAAATGGCATCAAACTTTGAAAAAAATTGAAAAATCGTTAAATTTTTGTAAACGCTCTTTAATTTATCTTTTTTTCAAAAACTGCTCAATGGATGTTTCTGACACTTCTGGTACGGAAAGTTAAGTATCCAAAGAACTTCGTAAAGCTATCACAACAACGATCGTAAAACCGGAAGTAGTCGAAAAAATGTCCAATATTTTGGAAAAAATTAATTTTTTTACGAAAACCTTTTTTATTTATGAATATTTTTTGATGATATTTTACACAGGGTTAAAATATCACCCTACTTGAGCAGAAATGAGAAAAAAAATTGTCTCGGTAATTTGTGTTAGCCGCCATCGGCTAATTTAGTTTTTCGTACCCAGAAAAATTATTTATTGTTCGATTTGTATAAAACAAAGTTCATATGCTCCGTGGTCCCAATTGTAATTTTTTTTGTTACTGTGAAATTTTTCTGTCGGCAACGGAAGTGACGTAATATTAACAAAAACTACAATTTTGACAGTTCGGTACCACTTTTTGAAAGCAAATATTATTTTTTTTCAAAACTGATATAACTAAAAGGATGCACCCTGCAAAGGTGCACAAAATCCTTAGCTCATATTTTTAAATTTCAATTTCATTTTCGGGCAATTTCGAATAAAATGTAAAATAAAGTGTAAAATTCAGTTATTTACAATTCATTCAGCGTCTTCATATTTTGAAATGTTTATTTGTAATTTTCATAAACTCGTAGCAATAATCCAGACGAAGAGAATGTATGCGAAAATTAGTTTGTAATATGAGCAGTTGCCGAGAAATATGCAATTTTGCATGCATCACTTTTCACGTTATTTTGCCTATACAAGAGTGAATTATTATTCGATTTGCAATATTTTTTTTCCATTTGATGCCTAATGCCAATTTGGACTAGGTCAAGCCAATTTTACATTTTCACTGTGACCGGAAATGACGTCATTTGGGCAAAAACTGTATTTTTAACCTAAAAAAACAATATTTTATTCAAAAGAGTCTGCCTTATAATATTTTTTAAATTATGATATTTGATTCCCATCAACGAATAGAATGAAGCCATACGACCATACAGATACCACAAAATGGTTTCTAACTTGTACGGTTGCAGAGAAATAGGCGATCTTCTATAAGTCACTTTTCAAGGTTTTTGGTCTATAAAAGTGTCAATTATTATTCGATTTTTATAATTTTTTTACCATTTGATGCCTTATGCCATTTATGACTTCTATGAACCAAGTTAACAGTTTCAATATCACCGGAAGTAATGTAATTTTTGCAAAAAACGTATTTTTAGCCTTCAAAACAAACCATCGTTTAACTTTATAACGTCTGACTCTAATGGGCAGTAAGATCGAATCAATACCATCATATTGATATCAAGAAAAGGCTTCTAGCATGTTCCCTTGTCGAATAATAACCAATTTTCCCAGGGTCACTTTTAAGTTTTTTACCTTCTTAATTTTAGTTTATGGGTTATAGGTTAATTATTTATTGCCCGATATGTATAAAACAAAGTTTGTATTTTGTATGTTGCGAATTTTCGACTTATTTTTCACCTATAAAAATTTCTTTCGGCACCGGAAGTGACGTAATTTTGCCATAATTTACAATTTTGACCGGTCTTTTCGCCAGCAAATATAACTTTTACATATGATAGAGGGTGTCACTGAAGCAAAACAACTAAAGTATAGTTTGGTAACTCAATGGATCGGCTATGGTATAATAAACTTCCTGTATGATTCCTGAAAGCCGGTTCAGTGCTGCTTGCAGGTCTAGTTATTAGGCTTTCAGACTTTCGTCTGAAAGCCTATTGTGATTACTAAAATTATTATTTTTTTTATTAGGCTTTCAGACTTTCGTCTGAAAGACTATTGTTTTTACTAAAATTATTATTATTTATTATTATTATTTTATTTTTCGGGGGAGCCTATTTCTCAGCGCCTGTAACAGATACCGATCTGGGACCTAAATCTCTATAGGGAAACCATGTGTTGGCTACTTGATAAACTATTTTTGAAACTTCTGCGCAGACCGGAAGTGGTCGAATTTCGTGCTGTGTCAAAAAATTAAAAAACGGCCGTAGATTCGTCAATTCTGTACCTATTTTCATACAAATGACATTTTCGGAAACCTTGAGTCTTTTCTCGGACGATAGCAGTTGAAAATTTCGATATTTCGAAACTTCATCGTTGACTTCTTGCGATCGAAAAATGAAAAATTTTATTTGAGAGACAATTTTTGTTATTTTTCAAAATTTTCAAATTTGACCTACATTTTTGGATACCTGAAGGCAATCTGGTTCCAGTAATATAAGTTTCATTCCGAGTTATCGCCCTTTATTTTTCGATTTTTTTCGAATTTTCTTCACATTTTGTAAGCTTAAGTTTCGTTTTACGGCCGGATCAACGTTTTTCAAATTCCTGATACATGAAGCAATATTGTCAAACCACCGTTTAAAGCAATTTCAACAACAATCCGTAAACCGGAAGTAGTCGAAATAATATGCGATATTTTGAAAAAAACGTGAAAAATTGGTGTCTTGGGTAAAAACACGATTTCTCCGTCCGATATCAACGGATTAAACAAATTAAGGTATCATTTGGTCTAGCGGTGATTGGACCACTGAATGATACCCAATTCGTACGGATACAATGAGCTGGAAGAAAAATATGGCACGCTGAAAATCAAGTATTTTCTGATTTGGAGCGTTTTTGGACGCCTTTATCTCGAAAACTGCTCCAGCGATTTTTCTTAAACTTTCTCTATTAAGAGACCCTTCGATGGTCTTTAGCATGAAGCAATACATTACAATCTTCCAATAATTGGAATAAGACAAAAAAGGGACTGAAAATCGAAAAAAGTCCAAAAATCGTGAAATTTTGGAAAATGCTCTACTATTTTTTTATTTTAAGAGATTTTAAAAAAACAGATATATATTTAAAAAGCTGACCTAATTACGATTCTAATGATGTATAATATGTATGCAGTTATTGAAATTTAATTTTCAATATTTTGACATTTTGACATTTTTAACACTTTTGAACATAGGATTTCTCAGAAATATTTTATTTGGTCGTATAGTGTCGTATATCATTAGAGAGCCCTGTTCCCATGCAAACTCCAAAACTGGATGCGAAAACTACTCGACAATGATTCGTATACCGGAAGTAGTTCAAAAAACGACAAAAAATGTAAAAAAGATGAAAAAAAATTGGAGCTCTTGCCAAAAGTTCGAATTCTCCGTCACATATTAGCGGACCAAAACAATTAAAGTGTCGTTGGATAGTTCCATTAATAGACGATCGTATAACATCTAAATAACACGAATTTGATTCTTAGGAAATAAATTATGGTACGCCGAAAACTAAGTATTTTCCGTTTTGGAGCATTCTGAGACGCCTTTTTCTCGAAAACGACGCCTACGATTTTTCTTAAATATTTTTTACTCAGAGTCCCATCGGTGGCCTAGCGTGTGCATCTAATAATAAAAGCGTTGCAATATTATAGGTGGTCCAAAAATGACCTCAATCTTTGAAAAAAGTTGAAAAATCATTAAATTATTGAAAATGCTCTTTTATTTATCTTTTTTTCGAAAATTACTCAATGAATGTTTCTGACATTTCTGGTACAGGAAGTTAAGTATCTCATCAACTTGTTAAAGCTATTCCGACAATGATCGTAAAACCGGAAGTAGTCGAAAAAATCTCCGATATTTTGAATTTTTTTTACATTTTTACAGAAAACTTTTTTATTTATGAATATTTTTTGATGGTAGTTTACACAGAGTTAAAGTATCACCCTACTTGAGCAGAAGTGAGAAAGAATTTTGTCTCAGTAATTTTCTTTAGTCGCCATTGGCTAATTTAGTTTTTCGTACCTAGATTAATTATTTATTGTTCGATTTGTATAAAACAAAGTGCATATGCTTCGTGATGTCAATTGTAATATTTTTTGTTACGGTGACATTTTTCTGCACGCAACGGAAGTGGCGTAATATTAACAAAAACTACTATTTTGAGAGTCAAGTACCACTTTTTGACAGCAAATATTATTTTTTTCGAAAACTGATATAACAAAAAGTATGCGCCCTGTAAAGGCGCATAAATTGTTTGGCTCAGATTCTTAAATTTCAATTTCATTTTCGGGCAATTTCGAATAAAATGTAAAAAAAAAAGGTAAAATTCAGTTATTACAACCCATTCAACGTCTTTATATTTTGAACTATTTATTCGTAACTTTCATAAACTGGTAGCCATAATCCAGACGAAGAGAACGTATGCTTAAAATAGTTTGTAATATGAGCAGTTGCCGAGAAATATGCAATTTTGCATGCATCACTTTTCAAGTTATTTTGCCTATAAAAGAGTAAATTATTATCCGATTTTCAATATTTTTCTTTTATTTGATGCCTAATGCCAATTGGGATGAGGTTAAGCCAATTTCACAGTTTCACTGTTACCGGAAATGACGTCATTTTGGCAAAAACTGTATTTTTAACCTAAAAAACAAATATTTTATTCAAATGAGTCTCTTTTATAATATTTTTAAAATTATGATATTTGAATCCCATCAACGAATAGCATGAACCCATACGATCATACAGATACCACAAAAAAGTTTCTAACTTGTACGGTTGCTGAGATATAGACGATTTTCTACAAGTCACTTTTCAAGCTTTTTGGTCTATAAAAGTGTCAATTATTATTCAATTTTCATACAATTTTCACCATGTGATGCCTTATGCCATTTATGATTGCAATGATCTGATTCCATTATCACCGGAAGTAATGTCATATTTGCAAAAACCGTATTTTTAGACTTCAAAACATAATTTTACTCCAAAATTAAATTTTTGCGCGATCCGACTCAAGATGGCGTGTTCAATGACAAATATTACGGGACGCTGAAGATCTAGTATTTTCCTTTTTGGACTTTTATATGATATCAGAATGATACAAATTCGATGGTTAGGCAATAGATTATGAGATGCCGAAAATGTAGTATTTTCCTCTTTTTTTGGAGCCTTTTCAGACTCGTTTATCTTGAAAACTACTTCTATTTCACTTCTTAAACTTCTGTTACCCCGAGTCCTATCGGTCGTTTAGAGTATAAAGGTAAATTTAAAAGCATGGCAATGATATAAAGGACCCTGAAAGCCGATTCAGCACTGCTATGCAGGTCTAGTTATTAGGCTTTCAGACTTTCGTCTGAAAGCCTATTGTGATTACTAAAATTATTATTTATTAGGCTTTCAGACTTTCGTCTGAAAGCCTATTGTGATTACTAAAATTATTATTTATTATTATTATTTTATTTTTCGCCGGAGCCTATTTCTCAGTGCCTGTAACAGATACCGATCTGGGACCTAATTTTCTATCTGGAAACCATGTGTTGGCTACTTGATAAACTATATTTGAAACTTCTGCGCAGACCGGAAGTGGTCGAATTTCGTGCGGTGTCAAAAAATTAAAAAACGGCCGTAGATTCATCAATTCTGTACCTATTTTCATACAAATGACATTTTCGGAAACCCTGAGTCTTTTCTCGGACGATAGCAGTTGAAAATTTCGATATTTCGAAACTTCATCGCTGACTTCTTGCGATCGAAAAATGAAAAATGTTGTTTGAGAGACAATTTTTGTTATTTTTCAAAATTTCGAAATTTGACCTACATTTTTGGATACCTGAAGTCCATCCGATTCCAGTTATATAAGTTTCATTCAGAGTTATCGCCCTTTATTTTTCGATTTTTTTCGAATTTTCTACCCATTTTGTGAGCTCGGGTTTCGTTTTATGGCCGAATTGACGTTTCTGAAATTTCTGAGGCATGAAGCCAAATGACCATTGCATGGAATAAAGCAATTTCAACAATAATCTGTACACCGGAAGTGGTCGAAATAATGTCCGATATTTTGAAAAAATGCAAAAAATGGGTATTTTGGGGAAAAACGCGATTTCTCCGTCCGATATCAATGGATTAAACAAATTAGGGTCCCATTGGACTGCACTAGTATTGTGCTATCGTATGATACCCAATTCGTACGGATACGACGAGCAGGAAGCAAAATATGGCACGCTGAAAATCAAGTATTTTCTGATTTGGAGCGTTTTTGTACGCCTGTATCTCGAAAACTTAACCGCAACTTCTTTTTTAACTTTCTCTATCGAGAGTCCATTCGATAGTCTTGTGAATTATGCCATCCAATAAGACTTTGAAATGTCTGGAATACGATAAAAAAGGGACTGAAAATCAAAAAAAGTCGAAAAATCGTGAAATTTTGGAAAATGCTCTACTTTTTTTTTATTTTAAGAGATTTTCAAAAAAAGGTTGTATATTCAGAGAGTTGACCTAATTACGATTCTAACGATGTATAATATGTATGTAGTTATTGAAATTTAATTTTCGATATTTTAAATTTTTTGCATTTTTGGCACTTTTGAACATAGGATTTCTCAGAGGCATTTTATCTGATCAGATAATGTAATATATCATTACAGAGCCCCGTGGCTATTTTAGTGCCCAAACCGGCTATTAAAACTATTCCGACAATAATAACCATACCGGAAGTATTCAAAAAATGAAAAAAAAAGGTTAAAAACATTGTCTCACTTGCGAGAAACTTGATTTCTCCCTTAGGTAATAGCGGACCAAAAGTACTAAAGTGTCGCTGGATAGCCCTATTAATGGACCATCATATGGTATCTAAATAATACGATTTCGATGGTAAGGAAATAAATTATTGTATGCCAAAAATCTAGTATTTTTCGATTTTTTAACATTCTGGGACGCCCTTTTCTCGAAAACGACACCGCAGATTTTTCTTAAACTTTTCTTACTCAAAGTCCTATCGGTTGTCTATATAGTGAATCCAAAATGAAAAGCATTGAAATAATATAAATGGTCCAAAAATGGCCTCAAACTTTGAAAAAAATTGAAAAATCGTTAAATTTTTGGAAACGCTCTTTAATTTATCTTTTTTTCCAAAACTACTCAATGGATGTTTCTGACGCTTTTGGTACAGAAAGTTTATTATCCAAAGAACTTCGTAAAGCTATCACGACAACGATCGTGAAACCGGAAGTAGTCGAAAAAATGTCCGATATTTTGAAAACCTTTTTTACGAAAACCTTTTTTATTTATGAATATTTTTTGATGATATTTTACACAGGGTTAAAAATATCATCCTACTTGAGCAGAAATGAGAAAAAAAATTGTCTCGGTAATTTGCGTTAGCCGCCATTGGCTAATTTAGTTTTTCGTACCCAGAAAAATTATTTATTGTTCGATTTGTATAGAACAAAGTTCATATACTCCGTGGTCCCAATTGTAATTTTTTTTGTTACGGTGAAATTTTTCTGTCGGCAACGGAAGTGACGTAATATTAACAAAAACTACAATTTTGACAGTTCGGTACCACTTTTTGAAAGCAAATATTATTTTTTTTCAAAACTGATATAACTAAAAGGATGCACCCTGCAAAGGTGCACAAAATCCTTAGCTCAGATTTTTTAATTTCAATTTCATTTTCGGGCAATTTCGAATAAAATGTAAAATAAAGTGTAAAATTCAGTTATTTACAATTCATTCAGCGTCTTCATATTTTGAAATATTTATTTGTAATTTTCATACACTCGTAGCAATAATCCAGACGAAGAGAATGTATGCGCAAATTTAGTTTGTAATATGAGCAGTTGCCGAGAAATATGCAATTTTGCATGCATCACTTTTCACGTTATTTTGCTTATAAAAGAGTGAATTATTATTCGATCTGCAATATCTTTTTTCCATTTGATGCTTAATGCCAATTTGGACTAGGTCAAGCCAATTTTACATTTTCACTGTGACCGGAAATGACGTCATTTGGGCAAAAACTGTATTTTTAACTTAAAAAACAAATATTTTATTCAAATGAGTCTGTCTTATAATATTTTTAAAATTATGATATTTGATTCCCATCAACGAATAGAATGAAGCCATACGACCATACGGATACCACAAAATGGTTTCTAACTTGTACGGTTACAGAGAAATAGGCGATCTTCTATAAGTCACTTTTCATGGTTTTTGGTCTATAAAAGTGTCAATTATTATTCGATTTTTATCATTTTTTTACCATTTGATGCCTTATGCCATTTATGACTTCTATGAACTAAATTAACATTTTCAATATCTCCGGAAGGAATGTAATTTTTGCAAAAAACGTATTTTTAGCCTTCAAAACAAACATTTTTTTGAAGGGATTTATATGTATTATTCGTTTAACTTTATAACGTCTGACTCTAATGGGCAGTAAGATTGAATCAATACCATCATATTGATATCAAGAAAAGGCTTCTAGCATGTTCCCTTGTCGAATAATAGCCAATTTTCCCAGGGTCACTTTTAAGTTTTATACCTTCTTAATTTCAGTTTATGGGTTATAGGTTGATTATTTATTGCCCGATATGTATAAAACAAAGTTTGTATTTTGTATGTTGCGAATTTTCGACTTATTTTTCACCTATAAAAATTTCTTTCGGCACCGGAAGTGACGTAATTTTGCCATAATTTACAATTTTGACCGGTCTTTTCGCCAGCAAATATTACTTTTATATATGACAGGTGTCACTGAAGCAAACAACTAAAGTATAGTTTGGTAGCTCAATGGATCGGCTATGGTATAATGAACTTCCTGTATGATTCCTGAAAGCCGGTTCAGTGCTGCTTGCAGGTCTAGTTATTATTATTTTTTTTTTCGCCGGAGCCTATTTCTCAGTGCCTGTAACAGATACCGATCTGGGACCTAATTTTCTATCGGGAAACCATGTGTTGGCTACTTGATAAACTATATTTGAAACTTCTGCGCAGATAGGAAGTGGTCGAATTTCGTGCGGTGTCAAAAAATTAAAAAACGGCCGTAGATTCATCAATTCTGTACCTATTTTCATACAAATGACATTTTCGGAAACCCTGAGTCTTTTCTCGGACGATAGCAGTTGAAAATTTCGATATTTCGAAACTTCATCGCTGACTTCTTGCGATCGAAAAATGAAAAATGTTGTTTGAGAGACAATTTTTGTTATTTTTCAAAATTTCGAAATTTGACCTACATTTTTGGATACCTGAAGTCCATCCGATTCCAGTTATATAAGTTTCATTCAGAGTTATCGCCCTTTATTTTTCGATTTTTTTCGAATTTTCTACCCATTTTGTGAGCTCGGGTTTCGTTTTATGGCCGAATTGACGTTTCTGAAATTTCTGAGGCATGAAGCCAAATGACCATTGCATGGAATAAAGCAATTTCAACAATAATCTGTACACCGGAAGTGGTCGAAATAATGTCCGATATTTTGAAAAAAATGCAAAAAATGGGTATTTTGGGGAAAAACGCGATTTCCCCGTCCGATATCAATGGATTAAACAAATTAGGGTCCCATTGGACTGCACTAGTATTGTGCTATCGTATGATGCCCAATTCGTACGGATACGACGAGCAGGAAGCAAAATATGGCACGCTGAAAATCAAGTATTTTCTGATTTGGAGCGTTTTTGTACGCCTGTATCTCGAAAACTTAACCGCAACTTTTTTTTTAACTTTCTCTATCGAGAGTCCATTCGATAGTCTTGTGAATTATGCCATCCAATAAGACTTTGAAATGTCTGGAATACGATAAAAAAGGGACTGAAAATCAAAAAAAGTCGAAAAATCGTGAAATTTTGGAAAATGCTCTACTATTTTTTTATTTTAAGAGATTTTCAAAAAAAGGTTGTATATTCAGAGAGTTGACCTAATTACGATTCTAACGATGTATAATATGTATGTAGTTATTGAAATTTAATTTTCGATATTTTAAATTTTTTGCATTTTTGGCACTTTTGAACCTAGGATTTCTCAGAGGCATTTTATCTGATCAGATAATGTAATATATCATTACAGAGCCCCGTGGCTATTTTAGTGCCCAAACCGGCTATTAAAACTATTCCGACAATAATAACCATACCGGAAGTATTCAAAAAATGAAAAAAAAAGGTTAAAAACATTGTCTCACCTGCGAGAAACTTGATTTCTCCCTTAGGTAATAGCGGACCAAAAGAACTAAAGTGTCGCTGGATAGCCCTATTATTGGACCATCATATGGTATCTAAATAATACGATTTCGATGGTAAGGAAATAAATTATTGTATGCCAAAAATCTAGTATTTTTCGATTTTTTAACATTCTGGGACGCCCTTTTCTCGAAAACGACGCAGCAGATTTTTCTTAAACTTTTCTTACTCAAAGTCCTATCGGTTGTCTATATAGTGAATCCAAAATGAAAAGCATTGAAATAATATAAATGGTCCAAAAATGGCCTCAAACTTTGAAAAAAATTGAAAAATCGTTAAATTTTTGGAAACGCTCTTTAATTTATCTTTTTTTCCAAAACTACTCAATGGATGTTTCTGACGCTTTTGGTACAGAAAGTTAATTATCCAAAGAACTTCGTAAAGCTATCACGACAACGATCGTAAAACCGGAAGTAGTCGAAAAAATGTCCGATATTTTGAAAAAAATTAATTATTTTACGAAAACCTTTTTTATTTATGAATATTTTTTGATGATATTTTACACAGGGTTAAAAATATCATCCTACTTGAGCAGAAATGAGAAAAAAAATTGTCTCGGTAATTTGCGTTAGCCGCCATCGGCTAATTTAGTTTTTCGTACCCAGAAAAATTATTTATTGTTCGATTTGTATAAAACAAAGTTCATATACTCCTTGGTCCCAATTGTAATTTTTTTTGTTACGGTGAAATTTTTCTGTCGGCAACGGAAGTGACGTAATATTAACAAAAACTACAATTTTGACAGTTCGGTACCACTTTTTGAAAGCAAATATTATTTTTTTTCAAAACTGATATAACTAAAAGGATGCACCCTGCAAAGGTGCACAAAATCCTTAGCTCAGATTTTTTAATTTCAATTTCATTTTCGGGCAATTTCGAATAAAATGTAAAATAAAGTGTAAAATCCAGTTATTTACAATTCATTCAGCGTCTTCATATTTTGAAATATTTATTTGTAATTTTCATAAACTCGTAGCAATAATCCAGACGAAGATAATGTATGCGCAAATTAGTTTGTAATATGAGCAGTTGCCGAGAAATATGCAATTTTGCATGCATCACTTTTCACGTTATTTTGCTTATAAAAGAGTGAATTATTATTCGATCTGCAATATCTTTTTTCCATTTGATGCTTAATGCCAATTTGGACTAGGTCAAGCCAATTTTACATTTTCACTGTGACCGGAAATGACGTCATTTGGGCAAAAACTGTATTTTTAACTTAAAAAACAAATATTTTATTCAAATGAGTCTGTCTTATAATATTTTTAAAATTATGATATTTGATTCCCATCAACGAATAGAATGAAGCCATACGACCATACGGATACCACAAAATGGTTTCTAACTAGTACGGTTACAGAGAAATAGGCGATCTTCTATAAGTCACTTTTCATGGTTTTTGGTCTATAAAAGTGTCAATTATTATTCGATTTTTATCATTTTTTTACCATTTGATGCCTTATGCCATTTATGACTTCTATGAACTAAATTAACATTTTCAATATCTCCGGAAGTAATGTAATTTTTGCAAAAAACGTATTTTTAGCCTTCAAAACAAACATTTTTTTGAAGGGATTTATATGTATTATTCGTTTAACTTTATAACGTCTGACTCTAATGGGCAGTAAGATTGAATCAATACCATCATATTGATATCAAGAAAAGGCTTCTAGCATGTTCCCTTGTCGAATAATAGCCAATTTTCCCAGGGTCACTTTTAAGTTTTATACCTTCTTAATTTCAGTTTATGGGTTATAGGTTGATTATTTATTGCCCGATATGTATAAAACAAAGTTTGTATTTTGTATGTTGCGAATTTTCGACTTATTTTTCACCTATAAAAATTTCTTTCGGCACCGGAAGTGACGTAATTTTGCCATAATTTACAATTTTGACCGGTCTTTTCGCCAGCAAATATTACTTTTATATATGACAGGTGTCACTGAAGCAAACAACTAAAGTATAGTTTGGTAGCTCAATGGATCGGCTATGGTATAATGAACTTCCTGTATGATTCCTGAAAGCCGGTTCAGTGCTGCTTGCAGGTCTAGTTATTATTATTATTTACCGCGGGAGCCTATTTCTCTATGATTTAAAAGAGATACCGATTTGCGGTTCATTTTTCTATCAGGAAACCAGGTGGTGGCTACTCAATAAAGCAATTTTTAAACTTCTGCGCAGACCGGAAGTGACCGAACTTTGTACGTTGTCAAAAAATTGAAAATTGGCTATATTTTCATCAATTCTATTCTCATATCCAAACAAATCACATTTCTGGAAAGCCTGAAACTTTTCCGAGATAATAGCAATCTCACATTTTGCAATTTCGAAACTTCGTCGTTGACTTCTATCGTTCGAAAATTGAAAACACGTCGGCTAAAAGACAATTTTTGTTATTTTTCGAAATTTTCAAATTTGACCTACATTTTTGGATACCTGAAGTCCATCCGATTCTAGAAATATAAGTTTCGTTCAGAGTTATCGCCCTTTATTTTTCGATTTTTTTCGAATTTTCTTCCCATTTTGTGAGCTATGGTTTCGTTTTACGGTCGAATTGATGTTTCTGAAACTTATGGAACATGAAGTTATAGTCTAATACCAACTGATAAAGCAATTTCGACAAGGATCCTTAAACCGGAAGTGGTCGAAATAGTGTGCAATATTTTGAAAAAAATGCAAAAAATGGATGTTTTGGTGGAAAACGTGATTTCTCCGTCCGATATCAACAGATAAAACAAATTAAGGTACCGTTGGATGCCAAGAGGAATGGACTATCGTATGATACCCAAATCACACGGATACTATGAAGTGGCAGTAAAATATGGCACGCTGAAAATCAAGTATTTTTTGATTTGGAGCGTTTTTGAACGTCTGTATCTCGAAAACTACCCCAGCGATTTTTATGAAACGTTATCTATCGAGAGTCCTTTCGGTAGTCTTGTGTACGAAACACTCCATTACGACTTTGAAATATCTGGAATAGGTCAAATAACGGACTGAAAATCGAAAAAAGTCGAAAAATCGTGAAATTTTGGAAAATGCTCTATTATTTTTTTATTTTAAGAGATTTTCTAAAAATGTTTATATTTTCAGATAGCTGACCTAATTACAATTCTACAGATATATAATACGTATGTAGTTATTGAAATTTAATTTCCCATATTTTGTCATTTTTGCATTTTTGGCAATTTTAAACATAAGATTTCTCAGGGGCATTTTATCTGATCAGATAATGTAATATATCATTACAGGGCCCTGTGGCTATTTTAGTGCCCCAACCGGCTATTAAAACTATACCGACAATAATAACCATACCGGAAGTATTCAAAAAATAAAAAAAAAGGTTACAAAAATTGGCTCTCTTACGAAAAACTTCATATCTTCGTTAGATAAAAGCAGACCAAAACAACTAAAGTGCCGTCGGATAGCCCTATTAATGGACTATCTTATGGCATCTAAATAATACGATTTCGATGATAGGGAAATAAATTATTATATGCCAAAAATCTAGTATTTTCCGATTTTTTGACATTCTGAGACGCCATTTTCTCGAAAACGACGCCTACGATTTTTATTAAATTTTTCTTACTCAAAGTCCTATCGGTTGTCTATATAGTGAATCCAAGATGAAAAGCATTGAAATAATATAGGTGGTCAAACAATGGCCCCAAACTTTGAAAAAAAATGAAAAACCGTTAAATTTTTGTAAATGCTCTTTTATTTATCTTTTTTCCCAAAACTACTCAATGTATGTTTCTGACACTTCTGTTACAGAAAGTTAAGTATCCAAAGAACTTCTTGAAGCTATCACGACAATGATCGTAAAACCGGAAGTAGTCGAAAAAATGTCCGATATTTTGAAAAAAAATATTTTTTTTACGAAAACCTTTTTTATTTATCAATATTTTTTGATGGTATTTTACACAGGGTTAAAGTATCATCCTACTTGAGCAGGAGTGAGAAAGAATTTTGTCTCAGTAATTTGCGTTAGCCGCCATTGGTTAATTTAGTTTTTCGGGCCCAGATTAATTATTTATTGTTCGATTTGTATAAAACAAAGTTCATATGATCCGTGATTGTAATTTCCTTTGTTACGGTGACATTTTTCTGTCGGCAACGGAATTGACGTAATATTAACAAAAACTACAATTTTGACAGTTCGGTACCACTTTTTGAAAGCAAATATCTTTTTTTTTCAAATCTGATATAACTAAAAGGATGCATCCTTTAAAGGCGCACAAAATCTTTAGCTCAGATTTTTTAATTTCAATTTCATTTTCGGGCAATTTCGAAAAAAATGTAAAATAAAGTGTAAAATTCAGTTATTTACAATTCATTCAGCGTCTTCATATTTTGAAATATTTATTTGTAATTTTCATAAACTCGTAGCAATAATCCAGACGAAGAGAATGTATGCGAAAATAAGTTTGTAATATGAGCAGTTGCCGAGAAATATGCAATTTTGCATGCATCACTTTTCACGTTATTTTGCCTATTAAAGAGTGAATTATTATTCGATTTGCAATAATTTTTTTCCATTTGATGCCTAATGCCAATTTGGACTAGGTCAAGCCAATTTTACATTTTCACTGTGACCGGAAATGACGTCATTTGGGCAAAAACAGTATTTTAACCTAAAAAACAAATATTTTATTCAAATGAGTCTGCCTTATAATGTTTTTAAAATTATGATATTTGATTCCCATCAACGAATAGAATGAAGCCATACGACAACACAGATACCACAAAATGGTTTCTAACTTGTACGGTTACAGAGAAATAGGCGATGTTCTATAAGTCACTTTTCAAGGTTTTTGGTCTATAAAAGTGTCAATTATTATTCGATTTTTATAATTTTTTTACCATTTGATGCCTTATGCCATTTATGACTTCTATGAACCAAGTTACCATTTTCAATATCAGCGGAAGTAATGTAATTTTTGCAAAAAACGTATTTTTAGCCTTCAAAACAAACATTTTTTTGTAGTGATTTATATTTATTATTCGTTTAACTTTATAACGTCTGACTCTAATGGGCAGTAAGATTGAATCAATACCATCATATTGATATCAAGAAAAGGCTTCTAGCATGTTCCCTTGTCGAATAATAGCCTATTTTCCCAGGGTCACTTTTAAGTTTTTTACCTTCTTAATTTCAGTTTATGGGTTATAGGTTAATTATTTATTGCCCGATATGTATAAAACAAAGTTTCTATTTTGTATGTTGCGAATTTTCGACTTATTTTTCACCTATAAAAAATTTCTTTCGACACCGGAGGTGACGTAATTTTGCCATAATTTACAATTTTGGCCGGTCTTTTCGCCAGCAAATATTACTTTTACATATGATAGAGGGTGTCACTGAACCAAAACAACTAAAGTATAGTTTGGTAACTCAATGGGTCGGCTATGGTATAATAAACTTCCTGTATGATTCCTGAAAGCCGGTTCAGTGCTGCTTGCAGGTCTAGTTCTTATTATTAGGCTTTCAGACTTTCGTCTGAAAGCCTATTGAGATTACTAAAATTATTAGGCTTTCAGACTTTCGTCTGAAAGACTATTGTTTTTACTAAAATTATTATTTATTATTATTATTTTATTTTTCGGGGGAGCCTATTTCTCAGCGCCTGTAACAGATACCGATCTGGGACCTAATTCTCTATAGGGAAACCATGTGTTGGCTACTTGATAAACTATTTTTGAAACTTCTGCGCAGACCGGAAGTGGTCGAATTTCGTGCTGTGTCAAAAAATTAAAAAACGGCCGTAGATTCGTCAATTCTGTACCTATTTTCATACAAATGACATTTTCGGAAACCTTGAGTCTTTTCTCGGACGATAGCAGTTGAAAATTTCGATATTTCGAAACTTCATCGCTGACTTCTTGCGATCGAAAAATGAAAAATTTTATTTGAGAGACAATTTTTGTTATTTTTCAAAATTTTCAAATTTGACCTACATTTTTGGATACCTGAAGGCAATCTGGTTCCAGTAATATAAGTTTCATTCCGAGTTATCGCCCTTTATTTTTCGATTTTTTTCGAATTTTCTTCACATTTTGTGAGCTTAAGTTTCGTTTTACGGCCGGATCAACGTTTCTCAAATTCCTGATACATGAAGCAATATTGTCAAACCACCGTTTAAAGCAATTTCAACAACAATCCGTAAACCGGAAGTAGTCGAAATAATATGCGATATTTTGAAAAAAACGTGAAAAATTGGTGTCTTGGGTAAAAACACGATTTCTCCGTCCGATATCAACGGATTAAACAAATTAAGGTATCATTTGGCCTAGCGGTGATTGGACCACTGAATGATACCCAATTCGTACGGATACGATGAGCTGGAAGCAAAATATGACACGCTGAAAATCAAGTATTTTCTGATTTGGAGCGTTTTTGGACGCCTGTATTTCGAAAACTGCTCCAGCGATTTTTCTTAAACTTTATCTATCGATGGTCCTTCCGGTAGTCTTTAGCATGGATCCATCCATTAAGACTATTATATAATTGGAATAAGACAAAAAAGGGACTGAAAATCGAAAAAAGTCGAAAAATCGTGAAATTTGGGAAAATGCTCTACTATTTTTTTATTTTAAGAGATTTTCAAAAAAAAGATATATATTTAAAAAGCTGACCTAATTACGATTCTAATGATGTATAATATGTATGCAGTTATTGAAATTTAATTTTCAATATTTTGACATTTTGACATTTTTAACACTTTTGAACATAGGATTTCTCAGAAGTATTTTATTTGATCGTATAGTGTCGTATATCATTAGAGAGCCCTGTTCCCATGCAAACTCCAAAACTGGATGTGAAAACTACTCGACAATGATTCGTATACCGGAAGTAGTTCAAAAAACAAAGAAAAATGTAAAAAAGATGAAAAAAAATTGGAGCTCTTGCCAAAAGTTCGAATTCTCCGTCACATATTAGCGGACCAAAACAATTAAAGTGTCTTTGGATAGTTCCATTAATAGACGATCGTATAACATCTAAATAACACGAATTTGATTCTTAGGAAATAAATTATGGTACGCCGAAAACTAAGTATTTTCCGTTTTGGAGCATTCTGAGACGCCTTTTTCTCGAAAACGACGCCTACGATTTTTCTTAAACATTTTTTACTCAGAGTCCTATCGGTGGCCTAGCGTGTGCATTTAATAATAAAAGCGTTGCAATATTATAGGCGGTCCAAAAATGACCCCAATCTTTGAAAAAAGTTGAAAAATCATTAAATTATTGAAAATGCTCTTTTATTTATCTTTTTTTCAAAAATTACTTAATGAATGTTTCTGATATTTCTGCTACAGGAAGTTAAGTATCTAATCAACTTGTTAAAGCAATTCCGACAATGATCGAAAAGCCGGAAGTAGTCGAAAAAATATCCGATATATTGAATTTTTTTTACATTTTTACAGAAAACTTTTTTATTTATGAATTTTTTTTTGATGGTAGTTTACACAGAGTTAAAGTATCACCCTACTTGAGCATAAGTGAGAAAGAATTTTGTCTCAGTAATTTTCTTTAGTCGCCATTGGCTAATTTAGTTTTTCGTACCTAAATTAATTATTTATTGTTCGATTTGTATAAAACAAAGTGCATATGATTTGTGATGTCAATTGTAATATTTTTTGTTACGGTGACATTTTTCTGCACGCAACGGAAGTGGCGTAATATTAACAAAAACTTGTACCACTTTTTGACAGCAAATATTATTTTTTTCGAAAACTGATATAACAAAAAGTATGCGCCCTGTAAAGGCGCATAAAATGTTTGGCTGAGATTCTTAAATTTCAATTTCATTTTCGGGCAATTTCGAATAAAATGTAAAAAAAAGGGTAAAATTCAGTTATTACAACCCATTCAACGTCTTTATATTTTGAACTATTTATTCGTAACTTTCATAAACTCGTAGCCATAATCCAGACGAAGAGAATGTATGCGAAAAATAGTTTGTAATATGAGCAGTTGCCGAGAAATATGCAATTTTGCATGCATCACTTTTCACGTTATTTTGCCTATAAAATAGTAAATTATTATCCAATTTTCAATAATTTTTTTTCATTCGATGCCTAATGCCAATTTGGACTAGGTTAAGCGAATTTTACAGTTTCACTGTGACCGAAAATGACGTCATTTTGGCAAAAACTGTATTTTTAACCTAGAAAACAAATATTTTATTCAAATGAGTCTTGTTTATAATATTTTTAAAATTATGATATTTGAATCCCATCACCGAATAGCATGAACCCATACCATCATACAGATACCACAAAAAAGTTTCTAACTTGTACGGTTGCCGAGAAATAGACGATTTTCTACAAGTCACTTTTCAAGCTTTTTGGTCTATAAAAGTGTCAATTATTATTCAATTTTCATACAATTTTCACCATGTGATGCCTTATGCCATTTATGATTGCAATGATCTGATTTAACATTTCCATTATCACCGGAAGTAATGTCATATTTGCAAAAACCGTATTTTTAGACTTCAAAATAAAATTTTACTCCAAAATTAGATTTTGCGCAATGCGACTCAAGATGGCGTGTTCAATGACAAATATTACGGGACGCTGAAGATCTAGTATTTTCCTTTTTGGACTTTTATATGATATCAGAATCATACAAATTCGATGGTTAGGCAATAGATTATGAGATCGCCGAAAATATAGTATTTTCCTCTTTTTTTGGAGCCTTTTCAAACTCGTTTATCTCGATAACTACTTCTATTTCACTTCTTAAACTTCTGTTACCCCGAGTCCTATCGGTCGTTTAGGGTATAAAGGTAAATTTAAAAGCATGGCAATGATCTAAAGGACCCTGAAAGCCGATTCAGCACTGCTATGCAGGTCTAGTTAGGCTTTCAGACTTTCGTCTGAAAGCCTATTGAGATTACTAAAATTATTATTATTATTATTATTATTTACCGCGAGGGCCTAGATCTCCATGACCGAAAACAGATATCGATCTGGAATTAGCTTTTCTATTGGGAAACCATGTGGTGGCTACTTGATAAAATATTTTTGAAATTTCTGCGCATACCGGAAGTGACCGAACTTTGTACTTTCCCTAAAAATTGAAAATCGGCCATAGTTTCGTCAATTCTTTATCCATTTTCAAACAAATTACATTTTTGGAATCCCTGAATCTTTTCTGAGACAATGGCTATCTCACATTTTTCAATTTCGAACATTCGTTTGTGATTTTTATCGTTCGAAAATTGAAAACATGTTGTTTACGAGACAATTTTTGTTATTTTTCAAAATTTTCAAATTTGACCTACATTTTTGGATACCTGAAGTCCATCCGATTCCAGTAATATAAGTTTCATTCAGAGTTATCGCCCTTTATTTTTCGATTTTTTTCGAATTTTCTTCCCATTTTGTGAGCTCGGGTTTCGTTTTATGGCAGAATTGACGTTTCTGAAACTTCTGGAACATGAAGTTATAGTCCAATACCAACTTATAAAGCAATTTCGACAAGAATCCTTAAACCGGAAGTGGTCGAAATAATGTGCAATATTTTGAAAAAAATGCAAAAAATGGATATTTTTGGGGAAAACGCTATTTCTCCGTCCGATATCAATGGATTAAACGAATGAAGGTATCGTTTGATGGCACGATTGCTGGACTATCATATGATACCCCATTCATATGGATACTATGAACAGACAGCAAAATATGGCACGCTGAAAATCAAGTATTTTCTGATTTGGAGCGTTTTTGGACGCCTGTATCTCGAAAACTTAACCTGCAATTTTTTTTTAATTTTTTCTATCGAGAGTCCTTTTGGAGGTATTTTGCATAAAGCCATCCAATAAGACTTTGAAATGTCTGGAATAGGATAAAAAAGGGACTGAAAATCGAAAAAAGTCGAAAAATCGTGAAATTTTGGAAAATGCTCTACTATTTTTTTATTTTAAGAGATTTTTAAAAAGAAGTTGTATATTCAGATAGCTGACCTAATTACGATTCTAACGATGTATAATATGTATGTAATTATTAAAATTTAATTTTCGATATTTTAAATTTTTTGCATTTTTGGCACTTTTGAACATAGGATTTCTCAGGGGCATTTTATCTGATCAGATAATGTAATATATCATTACAGAGCCCTGTGGCTATTTTAGTGCCCAAACCGGCCATTAAAACTATTTCGACATTAATAACCATACCGGAAGTATTCAAAAAATGAAAAAAAAGAGTAAAAACATTGTCGCACTTGCGAAAAACTTGATTTCTCTCTTAGGTAATAGCGGACCAAAAGAACTAAAGTGTCGCTGGATAGCCCTATTAATGGACCATCATATGGTATCTAAATAATACGATTTCGATGGTAAGGAAATAAACTATTGTATGCCAAAAATGTAGTATTTTCCAATTTTTTAACATTCTGAGACGCCCTTTTCTCGAAAACGACGCCTACGATTTTTCTTAAACTTTTCTTACTCAAAGTCCTATCGGTTGTCTATATAGGGAATCCAAAATGAAAAGCATTGAAATAATATAAGTGGTCGAAAAATGGCCTCAAACTTTGAAAAAAATTGAAAAATCGTTAAATTTTTGGAAACGCTCTTTAATTTATCTTTTTTTCCAAAACTACTCAATGGATGTTTCTGACACTTCTGGTACAGAAAGTTAAGTATCCAAAGAACTTCGTAAAGCTATCACAACAACGATCGTAAAATCGGAAGTAGTCGAAAAAATGTCCGATATTTTGAAAAAAATTATTTTTTTTACGAAAACCTTTTTTATTTATGAATATTTTTTGATGATCTTTCACACAGGGTTAAAATATCATCGTACTTGAGCAGAAATGAGAAAAAAAATTGTCTCGGTAATTTGCGTTAGCCGCCATCGGCTAATTTAGTTTTTCGTACCCAGAAAAATTATTTATTGTTCGATTTGTATAAAACAAAGTTCATATGCACCGTGGTCCCAATTGTAATTTTTTTTGTTACGGTGAAGTTTTTCTGTCGGCAACGGAAGTGACGTAATATTAACAAAAACTACAATTTTGACAGTTCGGTACCACTTTTTGAAAGCAAATATTATTTTTTTTCAAAACTGATATAACTAAAAGGATGCACCCTGCAAAGGTGCACAAAATCCTTAGCTCATATTTTTTAATTTCAATTTCATTTTCGGGCAATTTCGAATAAAATGTAAAATAAAGTGTAAAATTCAGTTATTTATAATTCATTCAGCGTCTTCATATTTTGAAATATTTATTTGTAATTTTCATAAACTCGTAGCAATAATCCAGACGAAGAGAATGTATGCGAAAATTAGTTTGTAATATGAGCAGTTGCCGAGAAATATGCAATTGTGCATGCATCACTTTTCACGTTATTTTGCCTATAAAAGAGTGAATTATTATTCGATTTGCAATATTTTTTTTTTCCATTTGATGCCTAATGCCAATTTGGACTAGATCAAGTCAATTTTACATTTTCACTGTGACCGGAAATGACGTCTTTTGGGCAAAAACTGTATTTCTAACCTAAAAAACAAATATTTTATTGAAATGAGTCTGCCTTATAATGTTTTTAAAATTATGATATTTGATTCCCATCAACGAATAGAATGAAGCCATACGACCATACAGATACCACAAAATGGTTTCTAACTTGTACGGTTACAGAGAAATAGGCGATCTTCTATAAGTCACTTTTCAAGGTTTTTGGTCTATAAAAGTGTCAATTATTATTCGATTTTTATAATTTTTTTACCATTTGATGCCTTATGCCATTTATGACTTCTATGAACCAAGTTAACATTTTCAATATCACCGAAAGTAATGTAATTTTTGCAAAAAACGTATTTTTAGCCTTCAAAACAAACATTTTTTTGAAGTGATTTATATTCTTTATTCGTTTAACTTTATAACGTCTGACTCTAATGGGCAGTAAGATTGAATCAATACCATCATATTGATATCAAGAAAATGCTTCTAGCATGTTCCCTTGTCGAATAATAACCAATTTTCCCAGGGTCACTTTTAAGTTTTTTACCTTCTTAATTTCAGTTTATGGGTTATAGGTTAATTATTTATTGCCCAATATGTATAAAACAAAGTTTGTATTTTGTATGTTGCGAATTTTCGACTTATTTTTCACCTATAAAAATTTCTTTCGGCACCGGAAGTGACGTAATTTTGCCATAATTTACAATTTTTACCTTTTACATATGATAGAGGGTGTCACTGAAGCAAAACAACTAAAGTATAGTTCGGTAGCTCAATGGATCGGCTATGGTATAATAAACTTCCTGTATGATTCCTGAAAGCCGGTTCAGTGCTGCTTGCAGGTCTAGTTATTATTATTATTATTATTTACCGCGAGGGCCTAGATCTCCATGATCGAAAACAGATATCGATCTGGAATTAGCTTTTCTATCGGGAAACCATGTGGTGGCTACTTGATAAAATATTTTTGAAATTTCTGCGCATACCGGAAGTGACCGAACTTTGTACTTTCTCTAAAAATTGAAAATCGGCCATAGTTTCGTCAATTCTACAAATATTTTCAAACAAATTACATTTTTGGAATCCCTGAATCTTTTCTGAGACAATGGCTATCTCACATTTTTCAATTTCGAACATTCGTCTATGACTTTTATAGTTCGAAAATTGAAAACATGTTGTTTACGAGACAATTTTTGTTATTTTTCAAAATTTTCAAATTTGACCTACATTTTTGGATACCTGAAGTCCATCTGATTCCAGTAATATAAGTTTCATTCGGAGTTATCGCCCTTTATTTTTCGATTTTTTTCGAATTTTCTTCCCATTTTGTGAGCTCGGGTTTCGTTTTATGGCAAAATTGACATTTCTGAAACTTCTGGAACATGAAGTTATAGTCCAATACCAACGTATAAAGCAATTTCGACAAGAATCCTTAAACCGGAAGTGGTCGAAATAATGTGCAATATTTTGAAAAAAATGCAAAAAATGGATATTTTTGGGGAAAACGCTATTTCTCCGTCCGATATCAATGGATTAAACGAATGAAGGTACCGTTTGATGGCACGATTGTTGGACTATCATATGATACCCCATTCATACGGATACTATGAACAGACAGCAAAATATGGCACGCTGAAAATCAAGTATTTTCTGATTTGGAGCGTTTTTGGACGCCTGTATCTCGAAAACTTAACCTGCAATTTTTTTTAAATTTTTTCTATCGAGAGTCCTTTTGGAGGTATTTTGCATGAAGCCATCCAATAGGACTTTGAAATGTCTGGAATAGGATAAAAAAGGGACTGAAAATCGAAAAAAGTCGAAAAATCGTGAAATTTTGGAAAATGCTCTACTATTTTTTTATTTTAAGAGATTTTTAAATAAAGGTTGTATATTCAGATAGCTGACCTAATTACGATTCTAACGATGTATAATATGTATGTAATTATTAAAATTTAATTTTCGATATTTTAAATTTTTTGCATTTTTGGCACTTTTGAACATAGGATTTCTCAGGGTCATTTTATCTGATCAGATAATGTAATATATCATTACAGAGCCCTGTGGCTATTTTAGTGCCCAAACCGGCTATTAGAACTATTCCGACAATAATAACCATACCGGAAGTATTCAAACAATGAAAAAAAAGAGTAAAAACATTCTCGCACTTGCGAAAAACTTGATTTCTCCCTTAGGTAATAGCGGACCAAAAGAACTAAAGTGTCGCTGGATAGCCCTATTAATGGACCATCATATGGTATCTAAATAATACGATTTCAATGGTAAGGAAATAAATTATTGTATGCCAAAAATCTAGTATTTTCCAATTTTTTAACATTCTGAGACGCCCTTTCCTCGAAAACGACGCCTACGATTTTTCTTAAACTTTTCTTACTCAAAGTCCTATCAGTTGTCTATATAGGGAATCCAAAATGAAAAACATTGAAATAATATAAGTGGTCGACAAATGGCCTCAAACTTTGAAAAAAATTGAAAAATCGTTAAATTTTTGGAAACGCTCTTTAATTTATCTTTTTTTCCAAAACTACTCAATGGATGTTTCTGACACTTCTGGTACAGAAAGTTAAGTATCCAAAGGACTTCGTTAAGCTATCACAACAACGATCGTAAAACCGGAAGTAGTCGAAAAAATGTCCGATATTTTGAAAAAAAAAATTTTTTTTACGAAAACCTTTTTTATTTATGAATATTTTTTGATGATATTTTACACAGGATTAAAATATCATCGTACTTGAGCAGAAATGAGAAAAAAAATTGTCTCGGTAATTTGCGTTAGCCGCCATCGGCTAATTTAGTTTTTCGTACCCAGAAAAATTATTTATTGTTCGATTTGTATAAAACAAAGTTCATATGCACCATGGTCCCAATTGTATTTTTTTTTAGTACGGTGAAATTTTTCTGTCGGCAACGGAAGTGACGTAATATTAACAAAAACTACAATTTTGACAGTTCGGTACCACTTTTTGAAAGCAAATATTATTTTTTTTCAAAACTGATATAACTAAAAGGATGCACCCTGCAAAGGTGCACAAAATCCTTAGCTCATATTTTTTAATTTCAATTTCATTTTCGGGCAATTTCGAATAAAATGTAAAATAAAGTGTAAAATTCAGTTATTTTCAATTCATTTAGCGTCTTCATATTTTGAAATATTTATTTGTAATTTTCATAAACTCGTAGCCATAATCCAGACGAAGAGAATGTATGCCAAAAATAGTTTGTAATATGAGCAGTTGCCGAGAAATATGCAATTTTGCATGCATCACTTTTCAAGTTATTTTGCCCATAAAAGAGTAAATTATTATCCGATTTTCAATATTTTTCTTTTATTTGATGCCTAATGCCGATTTGGACTAGGTTAAGCCAATTTTACAGTTTCACTGTTACCGGAAATGACGTCATTTTGGCAAAAACTGTATTTTTAACCTAAAAAACAAATATTTTATTCAAATGAGTCTCTTTTATAATATTTTTAAAATTATGATATTTGAATCCCATCAACGAATAGCATGAACCCATACGATCATACAGATACCACAAAAAAGTTTCTAACTTGTACGGTTGCCGAGAAATAGACGATTTTCTACAAGTCACTTTTCAAGCTTTTTGGTCTATAAAAGTGTCAATTATTATTCAATTTTCATACAATTTTCACCATGTGATGCCTTATGCCATGTATGATTGCAATGATCTGATTTAACATTTCCATTATCACCGGAAGTAATGTCATATTTGCAAAAACCGTATTTTTAGACTTCAAAACAAATATTTTTGTGAAGGGATTTATATTTATTATTCGTTTAACTTTATAACGTCTGACTCTAATGGGCAGTAAGATTGAATCAATACCATTATATTGATATCAAGAAAAGGCTTCTAGCATGTTCCCTTGTCGAATAATAGCCAATTTTCCCAGGGTCACTTTTCAGTTTTTTACCTTCTTAATTTCAGTTTATGGGTTATAGGTTAATTATTTATTGCCCGATATGTACAAAACAAAGTTTGTATTTTGTATGTTGCGAATTTTCGACTTATTTTTCACCTATAAAAATTTCTTTCGGCACCGGAAGTGACATAATTTTGCCATAATTTACAATTTTGACCGGTCTTTTCGCCAGCAAATATTACTTGTACATATGATAGAGGGTGTCACTGAAGCAAAACGACTAAAGTATAGTTTGGTAGCTCAATGGATCGGCTATGGTATAATAAACTTCCTGTGTGATTCCTGAAAGCCGGTTCAGTGCTGCTTGCAGGTCTAGTTATTATTATTATTATTATTAGGCTTTCAGACTTTCGTCTGAAAGCCTATTGAGATTACTAAAATTATTATTATTAGGCTTTCAGACTTTCGTCTGAAAGCCTATTGAGATTACTAAAATTATTATTAGGCTTTCAGACTTTCGTCTGAAAGCCTATTGTGATTACTAAAATTATTATTTATTATTATTATTTTTTTTTTCGCCGGAGCCTATTTCTCAGTTCCTGTAACAGATACCGATCTGGGACCTAATTCCCTAACGGGAAACCATGTATTGGCTACTTGATAAACTATATTTGAAACTTCTGCGCAGACCGGAAGTGGTCGAATTTCGTGCAGTGTCAAAAAATTAAAAAACGGCCGTAGATTCATCAATTCTGTACCTATTTTCATACAAATGACATTATCGGAAACCCTGAGTCTTTTCTCGGACGATAGCAGTTGAAAATTTCGATATTTCGAAACTTCATCGCTGACGTCTTGCGATCGAAAAATGAAAAATGTTGTTTGAGAGACAATTTTTGTTATTTTTCAAAATTTTGAAATTTGACCTACATTTATGAATACCTGAAGTCCAACCGATTCCAGTAATATAGGTTTCATTCAGAGTTATCGCCCTTTATTTTTCGATTTTTTTCGAATTTTCTACCCATTTTGTGAGCTCGGGTTTCGTTTTATGGCCGAATTGAAGTTTCTGAAACTTCTGAGGCATGAAGCCAAATGACCATTGCAAGGAATAAAGCAATTTCAACAATAATCTGTACACCGGAAGTGGTCGAAATAATGTCCGATATTTTGAAAAAAATACAAAAAATGGGTATTTTGGGGAAAAACGCGATTTCTCCGTCCGATATCAATGGATTAAACAAATTAGGGTACCATGGGACTGCACTAGTATTGTTCTATCGTATGATACCCAATTCGAACGGATACGACGAGCAGGAAGCAAAATATGGCACGCTGAAAATCAAGTATTTTCTGATTTTGAGCGTTTTTGGACGCCTGTATCTCGAAAACTTAACCGCAACTTTTTTTTTAACTTTCTCTATCGAGAGTCCATTCGATAGTCTTGTGAATTATGCCATCCAATAAGACTTTGAAATGTCTGGAATACGATAAAAAAGGGACTGAAAATCAAAAAAAGTCGAAAAATCGTGAAATTTTGGAAAATGCTCTACTATTTTTTTATTTTAAGAGATTTTCAAAAAAAGGTTGTATATTCAGATAGCTGACCTAATTACGATTCTAACGATGTGTAATATGTATGTAGTTATTGAAATTTAATTTTCGATATTTTAAATTTTTTGCATTTTTGGCACTTTTGAACATAGGATTTCTCAGAGGCATTTTATCTGATCAGATAATGTAATATATCATTACAGAGCCCCGTGGCTATTTTAGTGCCCAAACCGGCTATTAAAACTATTCCGACAATAATAACCATACCGGAAGTATTCAAAAAATGAAAAAAAAGGTTAAAAACATTGTCGCACTTGCGAGAAACTTGATTTCTCCCTTAGGTAATAGCGGACCAAAAGAACTAAAGTGTTGCTGGATAGCCCTATTAATGGACCATCATATGGTATCTAAATAATACGATTTTGATGGTAAGGAAATAAATAATTGTATGCCAAAAATCTAGTATTTTCCGATTTTTTAACATTGTGGGACGCCCTTTTCTCGAAAACGACGCCGCAGATTTTTCTTAAACTTTTCTTACTCAAAGTCCTATCGGTTGTCTATATAGTGAATCCAAAATGAAAAGCATTGAAATAATATAGGTGGTCCAAAAATGGCCTCAAACTTTGAAAAAAATTGAAAAATCGTTAAATTTTTGGAAACGCTCTTTAATTTATCTTTTTTTCCAAAACTACTCAATGGATGTTTCTGACACTTCTGGTACAGAAAGTTAATTATACAAAGAACTTCGTAAAGCTATCATGACAACGATCGTAAAACCGGAAGTAGTCGAAAAAATGTCCAATATTTTGAAAAAAATTAATTTTTTTACGAAAACCTTTTTTATTTATGAATATTTTTTGATGATATTTTACACAGGGTTAAAAATATCATCCTACTTGAGCAGAAATGAGAAAAAAAAATGTCTCGGTAATTTGCGTTAGCCGCCATCGGCTAATTTAGTTTTTCGTACCCAGAAAAATTATTTATTGTTCGATTTGTATAAAACAAAATTCATATGCTCCGTGGTCCCAATTGTAATTTTTTTTGTTACGGTGAAATTTTTCTGTCGGCAACGGAAGTGACGTAATATTAACAAAAACTATAATTTTGACAGTTCGGTACCACTTTTTGAAAGCAAATAATATTTTTTTTTCAAAACTGATATAACTAAAAGGATACACCCTGCAAAGGTGCACAAAATCCTTAGCTCATATTTTTTAATTTAAATTTCATTTTCGGGCAATTTCGAATAAAATGTAAAATAAAGTGTAAAATTCAGTTATTTACAATTCATTCAGCGTCTTCATATTTTGAAATATTTATTTGTAATTTTCATAAACTCGTAGCAATAATCCAGACGAAGAGAATGTTTGCGAAAATTAGTTTGTAATATGAGCAGTTGCCGAGAAATATGCAATTTTGCATGCATCACTTTTCACGTTATTTTGCCTATAAAAGAGTGAATTATTATTCGATTTGCAATATTTTTTTTCCATTTGATCCCTAATGCCAATTTGGACTAGGTCAAGCCAATTTTACATTTTCACTGTGACCGGAAATGACGTCATTTGGGCAAAAACTGTATTTTTAACCTAAAAAACAAATATTTTATTCAAATGAGTCTGCCTTATAATATTTTTAAAATCATGATATTTGATTCCCACCAACGAATAGAATAAAGCCATAAGACCATACGGATACCACAAAATGGTTTCTAACTTGTACGGTTACAGAGAAATAGGCGATCTTCTATAAGTCACTTTTCAAGGTTTTTGGTCTATAAAAGTGTCAATTATTATTCGATTTTTATCATTTTTTTACCATTTGATGCCTTATGCCATTTATGACTTCTATGAACTAAATTAACATTTTCAATATCTCCGGAAGTAATGTAATTTTTGCAAAAAACGTATTTTTAGCCTTCAAAACAAACATTTTTTTGAAGGGATTTATATTTATTATTCGTTTAACTTTATAACGTCTGACTCTAATGGGCAGTAAGATTGAATCAATACCATCATATTGATATCAAGAAAAGGCTTCTAGCATGTTCCCTTGTCGCATAATAGCCAATTTTCCCAGGGTCACTTTTAAGTTTTATACCATCTTAATTTCAGTTTATGGGTTATAGGTTGATTATTTATTGCCCTATATGTATAAAACAAAGTTTGTATTTTGTATGTTGCGAATTTTCGACTAATTTTTCACCTATAAAAATTTCTTTCGGCACCGGAAGTGACGTAATTTTGCCATAATTTACAATTTTGACCGGTCTTTTCGCCAGCAAATATTACTTTTACATATGATAAGGGTGTCACTGAAGCAAAACAACTAAAGTATACTTTGGTAGCTCAATGGATCGGCTATGGTATAATGAACTTCCTGTATGATTCCTGAAAGCCGGTTCAGTGCTGCTTGCAGGTCTAGTTATTATTATTATTATTTACCGCGAGGGCCTAGATCTCCATGACCGAAAACAGATATCGATCTGAAATTAGCTTTTCTATCTGGAAACCATGTGGTGGCTACTTGATAAAATATTTTTTAAATTTCTGCGCATACCGGAAGTGACCGAACTTTGTACTTTCCCTAAAAATTGAAAATCGGCCATAGTTTCGTCAATTCTTTATCCATTTTCAAACAAATTACATTTTTGGAATCCCTGAATCTTTTCTGAGACAATGGCTATCTCACATTTTTCAATTTCGAACATTCGTCTGTGATTTTTATCGTTCGAAAATTGAAAACATGTTGTTTACGAGACAATTTTTGTTATTTTTCAAAATTTTCAAATTTGACCTACATTTTTGGATACCTGAAGTCCATCCGATTCCAGTAATATAAGTTTCATTCAGAGTTATCGCCCTTTATTTTTCGATTTTTTTCGAATTTTCTTCCCATTTTGTGAGCTCGGGTTTCGTTTTATGGCAGAATTGACGTTTCTGAAACTTCTGGAACATGAAGTTATAGTCCAATACCAACTTATAAAGCAATTTCGACAAGAATCCTTAAACCGGAAGTGGTCGAAATAATGTGCAATATTTTGAAAAAAATGCAAAAAATGGATATTTTTGGGGAAAACGCTATTTCTCCGTCCGATATCAATGGATTAAACGAATGAAGGTATCGTTTGATGGCACGATTGCTGGACTATCATATGATACCCCATTCATATGGATACTATGAACAGACAGCAAAATATGGCACGCTGAAAATCAAGTATTTTCTGATTTGGAGCGTTTTTGGACGCCTGTATCTCGAAAACTTAACCTGCAATTTTTTTTTAATTTTTTCTATCGAGAGTCCTTTTGGAGGTATTTTGCATAAAGCCATCAAATAAGACTTTGAAATGTCTGGAATAGGATAAAAAAGGGACTGAAAATCGAAAAAAGTCGAAAAATCGTGAAATTTTGGAAAATGCTCTACTATTTTTTTATTTTAAGAGATTTTTAAGAAGAAGTTGTATATTCAGATAGCTGACCTAATTACGATTCTAACGATGTATAATATGTATGTAATTATTACAATTTAATTTTCGATATTTTAAATTTTTTGTATTTTTGGCACTTTTGAACATAGGATTTCTCAGGTGCATTTTATCTGATCAGATAATGTAATATATCATTACAGAGCCCTGTGGCTATTTTAGTGCCCAAACCGGGCATTAAAACTATTTCGACAATAATAACCATACCGGAAGTATTCAAAAAATGAAAAAAAAGAGTAAAAACATTGTCGCACTTGCGAAAAACTTGATTTCTCTCTTAGGTAATAGCGGACCAAAAGAACTAAAGTGTCGCTGGATAGCCCTATTAATGGACCATCATATGGTATCTAAATAATACGATTTCGATGGTAAGGAAATAAACTATTGTATGCCAAAAATGTAGTATTTTCCAATTTTTTAACATTCTGAGACGCCTTTTTCTCGAAAACGACGCCTACGATTTTTCTTAAACTTTTCTTACTCAACGTCCTATCGGTTGTCTATATAGGGAATCCAAAATGAAAAGCATTGAAATAATATAAGTGGTCGAAAAATGGCCTCAAACTTTGAAAAAAATTGAAAAATCGTTAAATTTTTGGAAACGCTCTTTAATTTATCTTTTTTTCCAAAACTACTCAATGGATGTTTCTGACACTTCTGGTACAGAAAGTTAAGTATCCAAAGAACTTCGTAAAGCTATCACAACGACGATCGTAAAATCGGAAGTAGTCGAAAAAATGTCCGATATTTTGAAAAAAATTATTTTTTTTACGAAAACCTTTTTTATTTATGAATATTTTTTGATGATCTTTCACACAGGGTTAAAATATCATCGTACTTGAGCAGAAATGAGAAAAAAAATTGTCTCGGTAATTTGCGTTAGCCGCCATCGGCTAATTTAGTTTTTCGTACCCAGAAAAATTATTTATTGTTCGATTTGTATAAAACAAAGTTCATATGCACCGTGGTCCCAATTGTAATTTTTTTTGTTACGGTGAAGTTTTTCTGTCGGCAACGGAAGTGACGTAATATTAACAAAAACTACAATTTTGACAGTTCGGTACCACTTTTTGAAAGCAAATATTATTTTTTTTTCAAAACTGATATAACTAAAAGGATGCACCCTGCAAAGGTGCACAAAATCCTTAGCTCATATTTTTTAATTTCAATTTCATTTTCGGGCAATTTCGAATAAAATGTAAAATAAAGTGTAAAATTCAGTTATTTACAAATCATTCAGCGTCTTCATATTTTGAAATATTTATTTGTAATTTTCATAAACTCGTAGCAATAATCCAGACGAAGAGAATGTATGCGAAAATTAGTTTGTAATATGAGCAGTTGCCGAGAAATATGCAATTTTGCATGCATCACTTTTCACGTTATTTTGCCTATAAAAGAGTCAATTATTATTCGATTTGCAATATTTTTTTTCCATTTGATGCCTAATGCCAATTTGGACTAGGTCAAGCCAATTTTACATTTTCACTGTGACCGGAAATGACGTCATTTGGGCAAAAACTGTATTTTTAACCTAAAAAAACAATATTTTATTCAAATGAGTCTGCCTTATAATATTTTAAAAATTATGACATTTGATTCCCATCAACGAATAGAATGAAGCCATACGACCATACAGATACCACAAAATGGTTTCTAACTTGTACGGTTACAGAGAAATAGGCGATCTTCTATAAGTCACTTTTCAAGGTTTTTGGTCTATAAAAGTGTCAATTATTATTCGATTTTTATAATTTTTATACCATTTGATGCCTTATGCCATTTATGACTTCTATGAACCAAGTTAACATTTTCAATATCACCGGAAGTAATGTAATTTTTGCAAAAAACGTATTTTTAGCCTTCAAAACAAACATGAGCATCTGTCTTTTTTATGTTGGAAACCCCTGTATCGAACAAAGCCAATCCGATGAGAATCTCCGACAAATACCACAGGTGTCTGGAGAACGCCGTTACCGCCAAATTGGAAACTTCCTGATCCGGGTATATTGACAAAGCCTGAAGAAACTTTAAGTCATTACGAGGTGCATGAACAGCAGAATTGCAAGTATACCAGTAGCGAACGTACGTCGTCACAACGAACAAACACACTCGGAGGAGTTTGTTGGATGGTCTAGCTTGAGCTGGTCGTCTGTTGTACGCGGGTTAAGTTGGAATTGATTTCTGAACAGCCACATTTTGTTAGAGCCATCCATTTTGCTCTATGAAGTGCTCCGGGGTAACGGAACATGATACCCTTTGGAGGTTCTGTTCCGAGGAATATGATGGTTAGCTCTAGTAGCTCTTTGTAGTCATCTCTCGGCTGATCGAGCTGAAGCCGTTCAGTGGCGATCTTAACTATATCAACGCGCACTGGTTCCAACTGTTCATTAGAAACTGCAGGATGAGCTATATTGAGCTTTATTAATATTTGGCCAAATTTCTCGAAAGCAAACGAATATGTCAATGTTTGGAGACTTTGAAGCACCATCAACTAGACTGAAAACTTACGCCAAAACTATCTCCGGCACATGATGCCGACAGGCTAGATTCAACAGTTCTCGCTTTAGGGCTAATACTACTAAAATAAAAACTCCTCCTTGCGATCCCGTATTGGTACTGGTTGTGTCGAAGCAAAGGGCGGGGATGCGGTCTTCAATGCCCCAACCTCGTGACCTCCCTACCTGATACTAGAATCGGCAGACGATACACCTTCTTATGATGATGCCGCTCAATTGATGGCAATTTAACGGCATTAAAATGATCCAAAATCCCTCCAATAAGCCATATTTCGCCAATCGATCTGGTAACAGCCATAAGTGTTCTAACACAATGATTATTGTCACAATGAAATATCTACGTGTCTGATCACCTGAGATGTACCAGTTTCCTGGAAAATTTTAAAATCAATTACAAAATCGAGTCTAGTGTCAGACATCGATTTTGTAACGTAATCTCAGCGAGCGTATGAGTGATACAATGATCATAAATATGGTAAGAAGTTATTTCTAAATGAATTACTCCATCAAATAAAAGGCTTTTAAGTATCCCTGTGTTTTCAACCCAAAAACATTTGAAATTGGTTCTGAATTCAATGTCAGTCAGCAAAAAGTGGCATTCGAAGGGACTAGTACTTCTACGTCCTTGAGCAAGTTGTAAACATTTACGGATTTCGAAGAAAATTATCCTAGGAGGTTTCTATACCAATTGGAACAAAATGCCAACCTGTAAAGCAATATCTGAAAGGGTTTCATATTTTGCTAGTAAACTAAAAACACCCTATTATAGGTTAATTATTTATTGCCCGATATGTATAAAACAAAGTTTGTATTTTGTATGTTGCGAATTTTCGACTTATTTTTCGCCTATTAAAAATTTCTTTCGGCACCGGAAGTGACGTAATTTTGCCATAATTCACAATTTTGACCGTTCTTTTCGCCAGCAAATATTACTTTTACATATGATAGAGGGTGTCACTGAAGCAAAACAACTAAAGTATAGTTTGGTAGCTCAATGGATCGGGTATGGTATAATAAACTTCCTGTATGATTCCTGAAAGCCGGTTCAGTGCTGCTTGCAGGTCTAGTTATTAGGCTTTCAGACTTTCGTCTGAAAGCCTATTGAGATTACTAAAATTATTATTATTATTATTATTATTATTATTATTATTATTTACCGCGAGGGCCTAGATCTCCATGTTCGAAAACAGATATCGATCTGGAATTAGCTTTTCTATCGGGAAACCATGTGGTGGCTACTTGATAAAATATTTTTGAAATTTCTGCGCATACCGGAAGTGACCGAACTTTGCACGTTGTCTAAAAATTGAAAATCGGCCATAGTTTCGTCAATTCTTTATCCATTTTCAAACAAATTACATTTTTATAATCCCTGAATCTTTTTTCAGACAATGGCTATCTCACATTTTTCAATTTCGAACATTCGTCTATGACTTTTATCGTTCGAAAATTGAAAACATGTTGTTTACGAGACAATTTTTGTTATTTTTCAAAATTTTCAAATTTGACCTACATTTTTGGATACCTGAAGTCCATTCGAATCCAGTAATATAAGTTTCATTCAGAGTTATCGCCCTTTATTTTTCGATTTTTTTCGAATTTTCTTCCCATTTTGCGAGCTCGGGTTTCGTTTTATGGTAGAATTGGCGTTTCTGAAACTTCTGGAACATGAAGTTATAGTCCAATACCAACTGATAAAGCAATTTCGACACGGATCTTTAAACCGGAAGTGGTCGAAATAATGTTCAATATTTTGAAAAAAATGCAAAAAATGGATATTTTTGGGAAAAACCCGATTTCTCCGCCCGATATCAATGGATTAAAGAAATTAGGGTACCATTGGACTGCACTAGGATTGTACTATCGTATGATACCCAATTCATACGGATACTATGATCAGGCAGCAAAATATGGCACGCTGAAAATCAAGTATTTTCTGATTTTTAGCATTTTTGGACGCCTGTATCTCGAAAACTTAACAGCAACTTTTTTTTCTACTTTCTCTATCGAGAGTCCATTCGATAGTCTTGTGAATTATGCCACCCAATAAGACTTTGAAATGTCTGGAATAGGTGAAATAACGGACTGAAAATCGAAAAAAGTCGAAAAATTGTGAAATTTTGGAAAATGCTCTACTATTTTTTTATTTTAAGAGATTTTCAAAAAAAGATTGTATATTCAGATAGCTGACCTAATTACGATTCTAACGATGTATAATATGTATGTAGTTATTGAAATTTAATTTTCGATATTTTAAATTTTTTGCATTTTTGGCACTTTTCAAAATAGGATTTCTCATGTGCATTTTATCTGATCAGATAATGCAATATATCATTACAGAGCCCTGTGGCTATTTTAGTGCCCAAACCGGCTATTAAGACTATTCCGAAAATAATAACCATACCGGAAGTATTCAAAAAATGAAAAAAAAAGAGTAAAAACATTGTCGCACTTGCGAAAAACTTGATTTCTCCCTTAGGTAATAGCGGACCAAAAGAACTAAAGTGTCGCTGGAAAGCCCTATTAATGGACCATCATATGGTATCTAAATAATACGATTTCGATGGTAGGGAAGTAAATTATTGTATGCCAAAAATCTAGTATTTTCCGATTTTTTAACATTCTGAGACACCCTTTTCTCGAAAACGACGCCGCAGATTTTTCTTAACCTTTTCTTACTCAAAGTCCTATCGGTTGTCTATATAGTGAATCCAAAATGAAAAGCATTGAAATAATATAGGTGGTCCAAAAATGGCACCAAACTTTGAAAAAAATTGAAAAATCATTAAATTTTTGTAAACGCTCTTTAATTTATCTTTTTTTCCAAAACTACTCAATGGATGTTTCTAACACTTCTGGTACAGAAAGTTAAGTATCGAAAGAACCTCCTAAAGCTATCGCGACAATGATCGTAAAACCGGAAGTAGTCGAAAAAATGTCCGATATTTTGAAAAAAAATATTTTTTTTACGAATACCTTTTTTATTTATGAATATTTTTTGATGGTATTTTACACAGGGTTAAAATATCATCGTACTTGAGCAGAAATGAGAAAAAAAATTGTCTCGGTAATTTGCGTTAGCCGCCATCGGCTAATTTAGTTTTTCGTACCCAGAAAAATTATTTATTGTTCGATTTGTATAAAACAAAGTTCATATGCTCCGTGGTCCCAATTGAAATTTTTTTTGTTACGGTGAAATTTTTCTGTCGGCAACGGAAGTGACGTAATATTAACTAAAACTACAATTTTGACAGTTCGGTACCACTTTTTGAAAGCAAATATTTTTTTTTTCAAAACTGATATAACTAAAAGGATGCACCCTGCAAAGATGCAGAAAATCCTTAGCTCAGATTTTTTAATTTCAATTTCATTTTCGGGCGATTTCGAATAAAATATAAAATAAAGTGTAAAATTCAGTTATTTACAATTCATTCAGCGTCTTCATATTTTGAAATATTTATTTGTAATTTTCATAAACTCGTAGCAATAATCCAGACGAAGAGAATGTATGCGAAAATTAGTTTGTAATATGAGCAGTTGCCGAGAAATATGCAATTTTGCATGCATCACTTTTCACGTTATTTTGCCTATAAAAGAGTGAATTATCATTCGATTTGCAATATTTTTTTTCCATTTGATGCCTAATGCCAATTTGGACTAGGTCAAGCCAATTTTACATTTTCGTTGTGACCGGAAATGACGTCATTTGGGCAAAAACTGTATTTTTAACCAAAAAAACAAATATTTTATTCAAATGAGTCTGCCTTATAATATTTTTAAAATTATGATATTTGATTCCCATCAACGAAAAGAATAAAGCCATACGACCATACAGATACCACAAAATGGTTTCTAACTTGTATGGTTACAGAGAAATAGGCGATCTTCTATAAGTCACTTTTCAAGGTTTTTGGTCTATAAAAGTGTCAATTATTATTCGATTTTTATAATTTTTTTACCATTTGATGCCTTATGCCATTTATGACTTCTTTGAACTAAGTTAACATTTTCAATATCACCGGAAGTAATGTAATTTTTGCAAAAACGTATTTTTAGCCTTCAAAACAAACATTTTTTTGAAGGGATTTATATTTATTATTCGTTTAACTTGATAACGTCTGACTCTAATGGGCAGTAAGATTGAATCAATACCATCATATTGATATCAAGAAAAGGCTTCTAGCATGTTCCCTTGTCGAATAATAGCCAATTTTCCGAGGGTCACTTTTAAGTTTTTTACCTTCTTAATTTCAGTTTATGGGTTATAGGGTAATTATTTATTGCCCGATATGTATAAAACAAAGTTTGTATTTTGTGTGTTGCGAATTTTCGACTTATTTTTCACCTATAAAGATTTCTTTCGGTACCGGAAGTGACGTAATTTTGCCATAATTTACAATTTTGACCGGTCTTTTCGCCAGCAAATATTACTTTTACATATGATAGAGGGTGTCACTGAAGCAAAACAACTAAAGTATAGTTTGGTAGCTCAATGGATCGGCTATGGTATAATAAACTTCCTGGATGATTCCTGAAAGCCGGTTCAGTGCTGCTTGCAGGTCTAGTTAGGCTTTCAGACTTTCGTCTGAAAGCCTATTGTGATTACTAAAATTATTATTTATTATTATTATTTTTTTTTTCGCCGGAGCCTATTTCTCAGTGCCTGTAACAGATACCAATTTGGGACCTAATTCTCTATCGGGAAACCATGTGTTGGCTACTTGATAAACTATATTTGAAACTTCTGCGCAGACCGGAAGTGGTCGAATTTCGTGCCGTGTCAAAAAATTAAAAAACGGCCGTAGATTCGTCAATTCTGTACCTATTTTCATACAAATGACATTTTCGAAAACCCTGAGTCTTTTCTCGGACGATAGCAGTTGAAAATTTCCATATTTCGAAACTTCATCGCTGACTTCTTGCGATCGAAAAATGAAAAATGTTGTTTGAGAGACAATTTTTGTTATTTTTCAAAATTTTGAAATTTGACCTACATTTTTGGATACCTGAAGTCCATCCGATTCCAGTAATATAAGTTTCATTCAGAGTTATCGCCCTTTATTTTTCGATTTTTTTCGAATTTTCTACCCATTTTGTGAGCTCGGGTTTCGTTTTATGGCCGAATTGACGTTTCTGAAATTTCTGAGGCATGAAGCCAAATGACCATTGCAAGGAATAAAGCAATTTCAACAATAATCTGTACACCGGAAGTGGTCGAAATAATGTCCGATATTTTGAAAAAAATGCAAAAAATGGGTATTTTGGGGAAAAACGCGATTTCTCCGTCCGATATCAATGGATTAAACAAATTAGGGTACCATTGGACTGCACTAGTATTGTGCTATCGTATGATACCCAATTTGTACGGATACGACGAGCAGGAAGCAAAATATGGCACGCTGAAAATCAAGTATTTTCTGATTTGGAGCGTTTTTGGACGCCTGTATCTCGAAAACTTAACCGCAACTTTTTTTTTAACTTTCTCTATCGAGAGTCCATTCGATAGTCTTGTGAATTATGCCATCCAATAAGACTTTGAAATGTCTGGAATACGATAAAAAAGGGACTGAAAATCAAAAAAAGTCGAAAAATCGTGAAATTTTGGAAAATGCTCTACTATTTTTTTATTTTAAGAGATTTTCAAAAAAAGGTTGTATATTCAGATAGCTGACCTAATTACGATTCTAACGATGTATAATATGTATGTAGTTATTGAAATTTAATTTTCGATATTTTAAATTTTTTGCATTTTTGGCACTTTTGAACATAGGATTTCTCAGAGGCATTTTATCTGATCAGATAATGTAATATATCATTACAGAGCCCCGTGGCTATTTTAGTGCCCAAACCGGCTACTAAAACTATTCCGACAATAATAACCATACCGGAAGTATTCAAAAAATGAAAAAAAAAGGTTAAAAACATTGTCGCACTTGCGAGAAACTTGATTTCTCCCTTAGGTAATAGCGGACCAAAAGAACTAAAGTGTCGCTGGATAGCCCTATTAATGGACCATCATATGGTATCTAAATAATACGATTTCGATGGTAAGGAAATAAATTATTGTATGCCAAAAATCTAGTATTTTCCGATTTTTTAACATTCTGGGACGCCCTTTTCTCGAAAACGACGCCGCAGATTTTTCTTAAACTTTTCTTACTCAAAGTCCTATCGGTTGTCTATATAGTGAATCCAAAATGAAAAGCATTGAAATAATATAAATGGTCCAAAAATGGCCTCAAACTTTGAAAAAAATTGAAAAATCGTTAAATTTTTGGAAACGCTCTTTAATTTATCTTTTTTTCCAAAAGTACTCAATGGATGTTTCTGACACTTGTGGTACAGAAAGTTAATTATCCAAAGAACTTCGTAAAGCTATCACGACAACGATCGTAAATCCGGAAGTAGTCGAAAAAATGTCTGATATTTTGAAAAAAAAATAATTTTTTTACGAAAACCTTTTTTATTTATGAATATTTTTTGATGATATTTTACACAGGGTTAAAAATATCATCCTACTTGAGCAGAAATGAGAAAAAAAATTGTCTCGGTAATTTGCGTTAGCCGCCATCGGCTTATTTAGTTTTTTGTACCCAGAAAACAAAGTTCATATGCTCCGTGGTCCCAATTGCAATTTTTTTTGTTACGGTGAAATTTTTCTGTCGGCAACGGAAGTGACGTAATATTAACAAAAACTACAATTTTGACCGTTCAGTACCACTTTTTGAAAGCAAATATTATTTTTTTTCAAAACTGATATAACTAAAAGGATGCACCCTGCAAAGGTGCACAAAATCCTTAGCTCAGATTTTTTAATTTCAATTTCATTTTCGGGCAATTTCGAATAAAATGTAAAATAAAGTGTAAAATTCAGTTATTTACAATTCATTCAGCGTCTTCATATTTTGAAATATTTATTTGTAATTTTCAAAAACTCGTAGCAATAATCCAGACGAAGAGAATGTATGCGCAAATTAGTTTGTAATATGAGCAGTTGCCGAGAAATATGCAATTTGGCACGCATCACTTTTTACGTTATTTTGCCTATAAAAGAGTGAATTATTATTCGATTTGCAATAATTTTTTTCCATTTGATGCTTAATGCCAATTTGGACTAGGTCAAGCCAATTTTACATTTTCACTGTGACCGGAAATGACGTCATTTGGGTAAAAACTGTATTTTTAACTTAAAAAACAAATATTTTATTCAAATGAGTCTGCCTTATAATATTTTTAAAATTATGATATTTGATTCCCATCAACGAATAGAATGAAGCCATACGACCATACGGATACCACAAAATGGTTTCTAACTTGTACGGTTACAGAGAAATAGGCGATCTTCTATAAGTCACTTTTCAAGGTTTTTGGTCTATAAAAGTGTCAATTATTATTCGATTTTTATCATTTTTTTACCATTTGATGCCTTATGCCATTATGACTTCTATGAACTAAATTAACATTTTCAATATCTCCGGAAGTAATGTAATTTTTGCAAAAAACGTATTTTTAGCCTTCAAAACAAACATTTTTTTGAAGGGATTTATATTTATTATTCGTTTAACTTTATAACGTCTGACTCTAATGGGCAGTAAGATTGATTCAATACCATCATATTGATATCAAGAAAAGGCTTCTAGCATGTTCCCTTGTCGAATAATAGCCAATTTTCCCAGGGTCACTTTTAAGTTTTATACCTTCTTAATTTCAGTTTATGGGTTATAGGTTGATTATTTATTGCCCGATATGTATAAAACAAAGTTTGTATTTTGTATGTTGCTAATTTTCGACTTATTTTTCACCTATAAAAATTTCTTTCGGCACCGGAAGTGACGTAATTTTGCCATAATTTACAATTGCAAATATTACTTTTACATATGATAGAAGGTGTCACTGAAGCAAAACAACTAAAGTATAGTTTGGTAGCTCAATGGATCGGCTATGGTATAATGAACTTCCTGTATGATTCCTGAAAGCCGGTTCAGTGCTGCTTGCAGGTCTAGTTATTATTATTATTATTATTATTTACCGCGGGGGCCTAGATCTCCATGATCGAAAACAGATATCGATCTGGAATTAGATTTTCTATTGGGAAACCACGTGGTGGCTACTTGATAAAATATTTTTGAAATTTCTGCGCATACCGGAAGTGACCCAACTTTGCACGTTGTCTAAAAATTGAAAATCGGCCATAGTTTCGTCAATTCTTTATCCATTTTCAAACAAATTACATTTTTGGAATCCCTGAATCTTTTCCGAGACAATGGCTATCTCACATTTTTCAATTTCTAACATTCGTCTATGACTTTTATCGTTCGAAAATTGAAAACATGTTGTTTACGAGACAATTTTTGTCATTTTTCAAAATTTTCAAATTTGATCTACATTTTTGGATACCTGAAGTCCATCCGATTCCAGTAATATAAGTTTCATTCAGAGTTATCGCCCTTTATTTTTCGATTTTTTTCGAATTTTCTTCCCATTTTGCGAGCTCGTGTTTCGTTTTATGGTAGAATTGACGTTTCTGAAACTTCTGGAACATGAAGTTATAGTCCAATATCAACTGATAAAGCAATTTCGACACGGATCTTTAAACCGGAAGTGGTCGAAATAATGTTCAATATTTTGAAAAAAATGCAAAAAATGGATATTTTGGGGAAAAACGCGATTTCTCCGCCCGATATGAACGGATTAAAGAAATTAGGGCACCATTGGACTGCACTAGGATTGTACTATCGTATGATACCCAATTCATACGAATACGATGAGCAGGAAGCAAAATATGGCACGCTGAAAATCAAGTATTTTCTGATTTGGAGCGTTTTTGGACGCCTGTATCTCGAAAACTTAACCGCAACTTTTTTTTTAACTTTCTCTATCGAGAGTCCATTCGATAGTCTTGTGAATTATGCCACCCAATAAGACTTTGAAATGTCTGGAATAGGTGAAATAACGGACTGAAAATCGAAAAAAGTCGAAAAATCGTGAAATTTTGGAAAATGCTCTACTATTTTTTTATTTTAAGAGATTTTCAAAAAAAGATTGTATATTCAGATAGCTGACCTAATTACGATTCTAACGATGTATAATATGTATGTAGTTATTGAAATTTAATTTTCGATATTTTAAATTTTTTGCATTTTTGGCACTTTTCAACATAGGATTTCTCAGGGGCATTTTATCTGATCAGATAATGCAATATATCATTACAGAGCCCTGTGGCTATTTTAGTGCCCAAACCGGCTATTAAAACTATTCCGAAAATAATAACCATACCGGAAGTATTCAAAAAATGAAAAAAAAAGGTTAAAAACATTGTCGCACTTGCGAAAAACTTGATTTCTCCCTTAGGTAATAGCGGACCAAAAGAACTAAAGGGTCGTTGGAAAGCCCTATTAATGGACCATCATATGGTATCTAAATAATACGATTTCGATGGTAGGGAAATAAATTATTGTATGCCAAAAATCTAGTATTTTCCGATTTTTTAACATTCTGAGACGCCCTTTTCTCCAAAACGACGCCGCAGATTTTTCTTAAACTTTTCTTACTCAAAGTCCTATCGGTTGTCTATATAGTGAATCCAAAATGAAAAGCATTGAAATAATATAGGTGGTCCAAAAATGGCATCAAACTTTGAAAAAAATTGAAAAATCATTAAATTTTTGTAAACGCTCTTTAATTTATCTTTTTTTCCAAAACTACTCAATGGATGTTTCTGACACTTCTGGTACAGAAAGTTAAGTATCGAAAGAACTTCGTAAAGCTATCGCAACAATGATCGTAAAACCGGAAGTAGTCGAACAAATGTCCGATATTTTGAAAAAAATTAATTTTTTTACGAATACCTTTTTTATTTATGAATATTTTTTGATGGTATTTTACACAGGGTTAAAATATCATCGTACTTGAGCAGAAATGAGAAAAAAAATTGTCAGGGTAATTTGCGTTAGCCGCCATCGGCTAATTTAGTTTTTCGTACCCAGAAAAATTATTTATTGTTCGATTTGTATAAAACAAAGTTCATATGCTCCGTGGTTCCAATTGTAATTTTTTTTGTTACGGTAAAATTTTTCTGTCGGCAACGAAAGTGACGTAATATTAACAAAAACTACAATTTTGACAGTTCGGTACCACTTTATGAAAGCAAATATTTTTTTTTTCAAAACTGATATAACTAAAATGATGCACCCTGCAAAGATGCACAAAATCCTTAGCTCAGATTTTTTAATTTCAATTTCATTTTCGGGCAATTTCGAATAAAATGTAAAATAAAGTGTAAAATTCAGTTATTTACAATTCATTCAGCGTCTTCATATTTTGAAATATTTATTTGTAATTTTCATAAACTCGTAGCAATAATCCAGACGAAGAGAATGTTTGCGAAAATTAGTTTGTAATATGAGCAGTTGCCGAGAAATATGCAATTTTGCATGCATCACTTTTCACGTTATTTTGCCTATAAAAGAGTGAATTATCATTCGATTTGCAATATTTTTTTTCCATTTGATGCCTAATGCCAATTTGAACTAGGTCAAGCCAATTTTACATTTTCGTTGTGACCGGAAATGACGTCATTTGGGCAAAAACTGTATTTTTAACCCCAAAAACAAATATTTTATTCAAATGAGTCTGCCTTATAATATTTTTAAAATTATGATATTTGATTCCCATCAACGAATAGAATGAAGCCATACGACCATACAGATACCACAAAATGTTTTCCAACTTGTATGGTTACAGAGAAATAGGCGATCTTCTATAAGTCACTTTTCAAGGTTTTTGGTCTATAAAAGTGTCAATTATTATTCGATTTTTATCATTTTTTTACCATTTGATGCCTTATGCCATTTATGACTTCTATGAACTAAGTTAACATTTTCAATATCACCGGAAGTAATGTAATTTTTGCAAAAAACGTATTTTTAGCCTTCAAAACAAACATTTTTTTGAAGGGATTTATATTTATTATTCGTTTAACTTGATAACGTCTGACTCTAATGGGCAGTAAGATTGAATCAATACCATCATATTGATATCAAGAAAAGGCTTCTAGCATGTTCCCTTGTCGAATAATAGCCAATTTTCCCAGGGTCACTTTTAAGTTTTTTACCTTCTTAATTTCAGTTTATGGGTTATAGGGTAATTATTTATTGCCCGATATGTATAAAACAAAGTTTGTATTTTGTGTGTTGCGAATTTTCGACTTATTTTTCACCTATAAAAATTTCTTTCGGTACCGGAAGTGACGTAATTTTGCCATAATTTACAATCAATTTTGACCGGTCTTTTCGCCAGCAAATATTACTTTTACATATGATAGAGGGTGTCACTGAAGCAAAACAACTAAAGTATAGTTTGGTAGCTCAATGGATCGGCTATGGTATAAGAAACTTCCTGTATGATTCCTGAAAGCCGGTTCAGTGCTGCTTGCAGGTCTAGTTATTATTATTATTATTATTCAGATTCCAATTTGAATAGATCTCAGCAACTACGTGTCGCATCGTTACGATTTCTTCGGTTTTACTGGGAAAGTGGGTGTGACTTAGAGGATAAAGCTATTTTGAACGTTCTGCGACAATGCGAAATGTCCGAAATCACCGAAGTTATCGTTTTTAAAAATATTGCAGTAATTTTAACAATAATCAATGGATTTTAACTTTCGATACATTTTGGCATAGCCGGAGACAGGGCACATAGCTACGCTACTTTCGATTTTTGATTTTCGGCAAATCTTCGAAGATATTAGGCGCCAAATTTCGAAAATTTAAAATTTTACAAAAAACTTTTTTATTTATGAATATTTTTTAGTCGTGTTGTGCACAGAATTAAAGAGTCGTCTGACTAGCGCAAAAATGTTAAAAAAATTTGTCGCAGTAATTTTCCTTGGCCGCCATTGGCTAATTCACTTTTTCAGTCCTAGATTAAATTTTTATTGTTCGATTTGTATAAAACAAAGTTCATATGCTTCGTTGTCTCAATTGTCATTTTTTTTATTACCAAAAGTGTTATCTGTCGGCACCGGAAGTGGCATAATTTTACCAAAAACTACAATTTTGACGGTTAGTTTCCTTCTTCTTAAACAAATATTATTTTTTGTAAAAATTATATGACTCAAAGAGTGTGTCCTTTCAAGGCGCAAAAAATGTAGGAAGCAGTTTTTTTAATTTCTATTTCATTTTCTAGCAAATTGGATTAAGAGGTGAAAAAAGGCGTAAAATTGACCTATTTACAACTCATTCAGGCTTTTCAGATTTTAAAATATTTTTACTTAACTTTTATAAACCTGTAACTATAATCCATACGAAGAGAATGTATGTTAAAATTAGTTTCTAAAATAAGCAGTTGCCGAGAAATGGGCAGTTTTGCATAAGTCACTGTTTTCGTAATTTTGCCTGTAAAATAGTCAATTATTAATGGATATTCACAAAAGTGACATCATTTGATTCAAAAAGCAAGTCTGCGTCATATCATGTTGATTACTATTTAAAATTGACACCGGAAGTGACGTCATTTAGTCAAAAACTCAATTTTTAACTTTTAAAATCGATATTTTTTTCAACCAAGAATTATGTCACATATAATAATAAAATTAATTTTTGGTTTAAATTCACATACTAACAAAACTCATACGGTCAAAAAGGTATCATAAAATTGTTTCTAACTTGTTCGGTTGCCGAGATATAGGCGATTTTCTAAAAGACACTTTTGAAGGTTTTTGGCCCATAAAAGTGTCAATTATTATTCGATTTTCATAAAATTTTCACCCTTTGAAGCCTAATGTCACTTGGGATTTCATACAAGTAATTTAAGATTTTCATTATCACCGGACGTAACGTCATTTTGGCAAAAACTGTATTTTAAGCCTTCAAAGCCGATATTTTATTCAAATGAGTCTGATTTGTAATGTTTATACAATTATGATATTTGATTCCAATCAACAAATAGATTAAACCCATACGGTCATATAAATACCAAAAAATGGTTTCTAACTTGTACGGTTGCCGAGAAATAGACGATTTTCTACACGTCACTTTTCAAGGTTTTTGGTCTATAAAAGTGGCAATTATTATTCGATTTACATAAAATTTTCACCATGTGATGCCTTATGCCATTTCTGATTTCATAAAACTAATGGAACATTTACATTATCACCGGAAGTACTGTAATTTTGTCAGGATCAATTACATGTAACAAATGTATAAAATGAAATGATATTGCTGGATTTGTTTGATTCTGTTTTCATTTTATTTGATGTGTGCAATTCTTATGTGGAAACCTGTATATTGGTTTCATTGGTACCGGAAGTGACATATGTTCAAGAGTAACGTGGCACCGAAATTGACACAAGTTCAAGTTCAAAGGTAACATGGCACCAGTGAAACCCGTCATTCCTGCATGCAGGTCTAGTTCTTTATTGTAATTCTTTGCTAAGCGTAGTGTTTCGTAAGAACTGGTTTTAAAGATTACAAAACTGTGCTTCTTACATTTTTACTAAAACTAACTATAGATCATATATCACCCACGTCTTTAAAATATTACATTACCGTCGCATTCAAGAAACGATTAACTAAGTCGTATTTATAACATGTCGATCTGTAAACAAATCTACTTCGGGTCACTTTATCATACTGGGGCCGGTTTCTCAAAGCTCTGTTAACTTTTAACGATCCGTAAACATGGAGTTAACGGATCGTTAACTTTAACGGAGAGAAACGTTGTTGCTTGAAGCGTCGTTAACTTGCCGTTATTGTAAACGGGCGTGTTGGGTTCCGTTATCTGTTTAACGGTGGCATTAGTGGGCTGTAGCATAAGTCATTCATGTAGATTACCAGTGTAATTTTGTATAGAACTTTCTAGTTCTATAGAGTTGGGTGATGGCGGGTTGTCCCATTTTCTATAGATTACCGGTGTAATTTTCTATAGAACATTCTAGTTCTATAGGGTTGGGCGATGGAGGGGGGGGGGGGCTGTCTCATTTTCTATACGATAAAATTCTATATAATTTTGTGGGTCTGTAGAAAATAATGCCTCCAAATATTCTGTAGTAAAAATCTCATAATTTTTCATACAGATTTATGCTAAAATTTCTAAAGGAAAAAATAAAGTTTTCCATACATGTATGATTTCTTTAGTAAATTATCTTATTGTCTTTAATCAAGTTTTGTGAACAGACTGCACAGTTAGTTGTCCCACTGTCTGCAGTTTCCGGGCAATATTAACTTCTTTGTAGTTGTTATATACATGTACATTATATAAATGTAAATTTGAAATTCAGCCAATGAACAAACAGTCTTTTCTAGGATTAACTTTAATGAATCCGTTAACTATCGGATAATGAAATTGACTTTCCAGCAACAGAAATTTAACGGACCGTTAACAAACGACAGGTTGGCAAGTGTAGCAATATAGACAAGGAATGGGGAGATAAGATATAGTTTTATGTTTCTAACATATTCACATATATGCAGGTGTGTACTGATATCAACTAACATTTGAATGACATATTGGTATATGAAAAAGGGTTATAGAAACAAGACATACTGGTTCTATATGTCAACAACATGATAACAGATATCTCATGCGCAGTTTCTAGAGTAAATTTCCATAACCATATAAGGGTGGGTTATTGCATCATTTGGCTTAATTTAACCAATCATTACGTCGATTACACAGGTTCATGGTCATGAACACGCATGGGTCTGCGTGATACCCTCGCGGCTATAAAGGGGGCTATAGTATGTCTTTAAAGCAGACTTCGATTAGGTTCCAGGGGGTTACCATCTAAGAGTCCTAGACACCTCGTTGAGAAGAGTTTAGTTAGCATTGACTGTAATTGTAATATGCTTGTATGTATACCTATGCTACATAAAAGGTAAAAACGAACTGTTGCATTGTTATAACTGAAGAAGACAAACGTCTTAAGAAACTAGTAAGAAGAAACACACAACGTGAAGGAGAAGAAAAGACGATCGGAGATAAATCCTAGAAGATCACAAGGCTAACGGTAATATGTAGCAAAAACAAGATGCATGGGTCATACGTAGGATGGGGCGACCGGTTACCCATAGACGCTCTCCACGTCAGACAAAAAGGCCCATGGTGCGACACAAGATAACGATCCGTTAGAGTTTAACGGATCGTTAAAAGAACTTAGTATTGAGCAACCGGCCCCAGAACATTACGCTTAGAAGGCAAATTGTTATTGGAAACCTACAATTAGATATCTTTTAGAATACACGTCCTGAAAATAGCCACCAATGTGATTTTGTCCATATTTTAGAGACACTGACACCGAAAAACATATTCTCCAGAATGTTTATCATATAGCCAAGGGCGTGGATTTGCCATAACTTTGGGTGGGGGGGGGACGAACCCGGGACCGTTTCATTACCAAACAAAAATAATAATTACGAACAGTTTACTGTATCAGTGTTATTTCGATGAAAGCTGTTACTATCGTGAAGATCAGTAACTGTGCCGAGACTCAAAATCATGGGGGGGGGGGGGGCAGAGACCTATTCGTCCCTCCCTCTTCCGATTCTAAGGGGGGGGGGGGACGTACCCCCCCACCCGCCCCTAAATCCACGCCCATGCATATAGGCGTCATCACTTGAAGAACAAAAGGTTTTATTACCAGGGTAGTATAGAAATAATTGTGGGCGTTGTCAGAATAAATTGCAAGCGCTTTAAATTGAACCCCCGCTCAAACTGGAAGACCACAGCGTTTCTTCAATGCGGGCGTCCATTTATTTTTGTACCTTGTGAACTTAGAATCATTCATCGTAAATCCCTTTTATATTTGGTAAATAATTTTTAATTTTTGGAAAATAATTTTTTAATTTTGGAAAATAATTTTTAATTTTTGGAAAATAATTTTTAATTTTTGGAAAATAATTTTTAATTTTTGGAAAATAATTTTTAATTTTTGGAAAATAATTTTTAATTTTGAAAAATAAGTTTTAATCATATAGAATAATAATTAATTTCATAAACAAGAAAAAGAAATTAAATTTGAAGAATAATTTATATTTTTGTAAATTTATTTTCAATTTTGTAAAATTTTTATCTATTTTGTAAATTTTTTATCTATTTTTAATTTTATAAATTAATTCTTCGCTTTTTTTTAAGTTCGGGGAATGCAAACTTAATTGCATTTTAGAAAAATGGATGCTTGGTTTACTACTATATGGGGATACCCTGTCTTCATTTTGTTGACAACAGACGCTTGTACATTCGACACACTTTAGCGATTTTATTACTTCCATTTGATATCGTCAGCACCCAAATAATATACCTTTCAAACTGTATGGGTGTGTTTGAGATTTTGAGTGCTAGGATTGGTGTGAGTTTGGCGTGGGTGTCGTTATTTGTCGAGATGGAGTTACTTTCTTGGGTATAAGCTTAACAGGGCTACAAGCCTGCAGCTATTCTATTACTTTCGTCTGAAAAGACATTTTACTGTCTGAGCATAAAGACATTCTGTTGTATGAGTCTAGACAATAAGATCTAGACAATTAGAATTATGGACTGAAAGGAGCTTTCCCTTTTATTCCCAGCTTATACTAAATGGTTTAAACATCCCTTGCCAATTTCACTGAACTAAGAAGATTCATTGATAAAACTTTACCAGATGCACTGGATGGTTTATTGTGACAGATTATAAATAAACCTGCACCACTTCCCTGATAAGCTTGATAAACGTGTACTAGATATTGTGACGGAATATACACGTATATTACTTCACGAGTTAATATTATTCGAAAATAACTGTAAATCATAATACATATTTTTAGGCGTATTTTTCTCTTTGGGTATATAGCTATGTCTTTAAAATTTTATCTCCCCGGTGAGGTTTTTTAAATATTTTGTTCAAAATAAAAGAGAGATATATACTTATAACTGTCGATATTTGCATTTGGGCAAATATATATCATGGTTCTATTTCTTTTTGTTCAGTCACATAGTTACATAGTTTATATTCTCTGTGTTTTTAACGATTACTCATCGTATATATGCGCAGATTGTATTTCATGTGTCCGTTTTTGTTTGTTGTTTGCTCACTTACATAGTTATTATATCGTGGAAACGTTATGTTAAATCCATTTTTGTAAGTAAGGTAGATAATTGTCATATTGTAAAATTTCACATAAAGACCTTGTAGCATTTTATCTATAAATTCATACTTAATGTCTACATTTGATTGGTTTGGAATATAATTTTCGTATGTCTATGAGACCTGGTTCTTTCTTTTCTTCGACATGTCTAGGGGGTAATGTTAACGTTCTGTAAAGTTGCTGCTGATGTATTAACGTAAATCAAGGCCCGAATATATGTATTTAGTATGATAACAAGTGTCCGTCTTTAATAAGCTAATTACAATTTTGTCTAGGGCTGGGATACTTTTGATGTTTAGTGTATGGCTGATGCAATTTGAGAATGATATTTCTCAAAGTTTGCAGCGATTTTACAGTAAATCGAATGATTTAGTATTTTAGATAATATTATTCACAAGGATAGATTCACATACGGCTATATCATTTACTTGTGATATTTCAAGAATATAATTTAATGTAGCTAAGTATCTAACTCAATATCATCCAAAATCTTCAACAATTAAAACACGAATTTTTTGTCAATTGAAATCAATATTGATGTTGTGATCTTACCTGGAAAAGGTGAGATTCTGTCGCTTCTGATATGCAATATTTAAGACAAAATAAAAGAAAAATACCATTGGTACACGATTCGTGTACCATAATGTGTTTCATGCCCAGTTTTAACAAGGGACACGAAGAACGAAGCTAGACGGTGACGTATATTCTTATCTGGAGAATACGCAATACATAATATGTAGATGGGTATAACCAGACGCTAGATATTGAAATTCGATTGAGACTTCAGGAATATTTCACCGAAAATAACTGATTTGAAATTAAGAGTAAAGACAGAAATGTTTGAATGTAAATCAGCTTCTATATATTCATATTACATTATTATATGTGTTGTGACCCATTTGTGTCAATTTCTAGACCCCAAATATTTCCGGTTCAGGTCCTTTAAATTACGTATTTCGGGGCGAAAAAAAGGTCAAATAAATAATGAAAATACTTAAAGATAAAGACAGCAGCATGAGTTACGGGGCGTTCTAATCACCATTTTTGAGGGAAAAAGAGTTTACGATTGGTTTACAAGTTTAGCAAAATGGTCCGAGGAAATATATATATACATTTTGAAATAAACAGAATGAAAAGATGTTATTTGTAAGAAGAGAGATGGTTTAATGAGTGAGGGAGAGAGAGGGAGAGTGCGTGTGTGTGAGAGAGAGGGTTTAATGAGTGAAAGTGCGTGTGTGCGTGTGTATAAGAGAGGGAGAGTTTAATTGGTGAGAGAGAGATGGGTGTGCGTGGGAGAGAGAATGGGTGAGTGCGTGTATGTTCGTGTGTGTATGTGAGAGATAGTTGGGGGGGGGGGGCTGTCCAGGGTGTCAAGTGGTGTGTCTTTTCACCATTCGCCTAGTTGAATAGAACCCACCAAACATGCGACCCAACCTTAAAGTAGTGATGTGCGGTTTTTAAATTTTCTGTCGGTTTCGGTTTTTCTGGGGCAAAAAACCTCGGTTTCGGTTTTCGTTTTTTTTATTCATTTAAACACTGTGTTATGTATGTACTGATTTATGGTTATTTTATAGGAATACTTGGAAGCCAGAAAAAATATCAAAAAAATTGATGTAAATAGTAAACAACAAGGTTTTATTTTTACTGTTATATGACTTTAATTATGACTGGTAGTAATAACAAAGTTACTGTAAAGAAAGATCTGACATGCACAACGCCATAGGCATAATAATAAATTAACATAACGACATAATATCAATAACAATAAAGTTACTGTGTGTATATAAAAAAAACCCCAAAAAACCCAACCAATTCCGATGATCATTGTCAAACACCACATTAAATTTGCATAACAAAATAAAACCAATCCAACAAATCGCAACATGTGGTCTTTCATTTCTCGTCTATAAACTTAAAAAAAGAAAATACGCATTGTCGTTTTCGTGTGTTGTTCTGTTGTTCTAAACACTAAACCTGACTCAAAATTGTTAAATTATATTCTTTGTCATGCTTGTATTTTAGGTGCGCCTTCAAGTTGGATGTGTTTCAGAATGCAGCAGAAATATGTTTTTTACAAAGATTAAATCTACATTTTGTGTCATCTAATCTTTCATAGTTAGTGAGCAAGCCATGCAGACATTTTACTTTTTAGAGGAAGCCATCGTTCGTTATTGACAACCGGCTTCGGCTTGCATAAAATTTTGGATTATAAACCGAACCGAATTGAGAAAATAAATAGTCTAGGCCATCCAGGCTGATTAAACACTCTATCACTCTATACATACGGGCTCTGGTTAATCAAAAATAAAAACGGAAGTGGTGGCTACATTAAAATTTTGGGATTATTAAGTAAACGAAATACGGCTACATAAGAATTAGGAATTTGGAAAAAAAACCGAAACGCACGGTTATTTTTTTTTTATCGGTTCGGTTTTCGGTTTATTTGTAAAAACCGATACCGTGCGGTTAAACCGAAAAACCGCACATCACTACCTTAAAGCCATTATTGTTATTCAAATCACCCCTGTGCCAGATTTAAATAAGATCTACTAGTTTTGAAACTTTCGACAATTTCAAAATTTCTTTTGTCTATATATACTTTGGCAAGACGTGTAAAATAACCTCAAAAATAGAAAATAAATAAAAATCCTTTCATTTAAATGATAAATTACCAAACAAGTAAGTGATTTCGACAATCAAACACATAAAAAAATTAAAACCATTATTATTTGCTAACGTCACCACTCAAACGTTCATATTGCCTAGTTCTCAATGGTATAAAATTACTACAAATAGGCACTCAATTTCAAATCTTCCCCCAGACCGAAGACATGTGAACATTCCAGTCGTGAATGAAACATGTATGCATTGTTAAAGCAGTAATGTCCAAAATGATACTAATTTTCATACATGTTAAAAAAAATATACTACAAAATACAATTATAACATGTACACTTCATATTTCAATTAACAGTACGATATTTTTATAATTATTTAATTCGTATATGTATGTAAATTTGATAGTTATTGCCACTTTTAATGCAATACCTTGCTACGTGTGGTGTTTTGATGGTGTCAGATACATGTGAACAGAGGAAGTAATTGATGCAACTTGTATTTTACATTGGTTATAGTTTTGAAATGAAAACTATTCGGTCATTTATTTATAGTTTCAAACCTATCATCGGCAAAACAGTTTTGACAAATGATATACCGCGCGGCCTATATCTATTGACCACGGGAACAGGTAAGCGATGTTACATTTATTGTAACGCAGTTTAAAATGGATTATATTTTCTGATGTAAATTTATTGGGGGGGGGGGGTTAATAAAATATCACCATTAGTTAATTGGGTTTTAAACATTTTTTTAATAGTAAGAAACGATTTTTTTCTGATCGGGTAAACTATTTTTTTCACTTATTACGCACGACAAGGAAGTGTTTGGATGGAACTATACATGTAGTATTTGAAGGAATATTTCTATACCGCTTTGAATTCTGCGTTTGGTAAGGATCTCTGGAATTTGGGAGGACCTAGAATAGACAATATCGTCTAAATTCATTCAAAGTGAACCCTGATTCATTTTACAATAGATAACAATCCAGTGGTTGTTCTAAGGACATCACGAAATTCATTTCCCTGTACAGTACCTTCGTTTTTTTAACATATTTTTTACGGAAACGGTTATATAAAAGCTTCGTGTATTGATGCTAGAGACCCCAGTAAACGATACTTTTAAACTTCCTGAACAATAACTTATTCTTATGTTCTTTTCAGTCAGTAAGTAAAGATTGTTAAGAGTTCGGTTTAGTTTTCTAGAGACGGTAATAGTCTTTGTATTATGTAGACTAAACACCAAACAGTTAAGATTCTTTTATTATACGCCCACATCTTTATGTGGACGTATATTGTCGTCGCCCCTGTCCGTCCGTCCACAATTGTTTGTGAACAGTCTACAGGTCACAATTTTTATCCGATTTCAATGAAACTTAAAATATAGGTTTATGACCCTAAGATGTCGGTTCCTGTCGATATTGGCATGTATCGGACTGTAACTTAATGGGTTATGGCCCCTGATTGTACGAAAAATCACGTTTTTAGCTTGTGAACAATGTAGAGGTCATAATTTTGAACCGATTTTGATGAAACTTGACATGTATGTTTATAACCCAAAGATCTTGGGTCCTTTCTATATTTGCGCCCATCTGATCGTAACTTCCTGAATTATGTCCCGTGATTGGCCAAAAAATTGCCTTTTATTTTAGCTTGTGGCCCCTCTGTAGGTCAAAATTATTATCCAATTTAACAAAACGTTTGGTTATATCACCGTTACATTGTTATAAAAGATGATGTTGAATTTCGGAAAAATTGGACGAAAATTGACGGACAAAATGTCCGCTGTTTGTACGCGAATAGTGTGAAAATATGTTATATCAAGGTTGTGGACCCTATAGAGGTCACGATTTTGAACCGATTTTGATGAAACTTGAAATACATGTTTATAACATAAAGATCTTGGTCCCTTTCGATATTTGCGCATATTGGATAGTAACTGCCTGAATTATGGCCCCTGATTGTACGAAAAATCGCCTTTAACACCCTGTGGTCCCTCTGGAGGTAAGTAACAATTATTACCTAATATAAAAAAACGTTTGATTATATCACTGTTACAGGGTAATCTAGGTTGGTTTTGAATTTCATGAAAATCGGACCAAAATTGACAAACAAAGTGACCGCAGTTTGTACGCGAATGGTGTTTTAATATGGTGTATCAAGGTTGTGAACCCAATAGAGGTCACAATTTTAATTCGTTTTTGATTAAACTTGAAATACATTTTTATAACCTAAAGATCTTGGTTCCTTGCGATATTTGCACATATCGGATTGTAACTTCCTGAATTATGGCCTCTGATTATACGGAAAATTGCCTTTATTATCTTGTGATCGGTCTGGAGTTCAAAAACATTTGATTATATCACCATTACACTGTAATGAATTTTCAGTTTGAATTTTGTGAACATCGGACCAAAATTGCTGAACAAAATGGCCGCCACTTTTACACGAATAGTGTAAAAATATGGTATATCAAGGTTGTGGACCCTGTAGAGGTCACAATTTTAATTCGATTTTGGTCAAACTTGAAATGCATGTTCATAACTGAAAGATCTTGGTTCCTGTCGATATTTAGACATATCTGATCGTACCTTCCTGAATTATGGCCCCTGATTGTACGAAAAGTCGCCATAATATTAAATGTTTCGTATCCAGTGGAGGTGACAGCTAATTCCATAATATTAAATGATTCGTATACTTAACATTAGCATGGGGCAGAACTTTATAAAAACCAAACAAATTCTAATGATTTGCTGATAATTACTTAATATGCGACAACTCTTGTTGACTGCCCGGACGATATAGATGCTGTGTGGGCGTATGTTTCGTTGCCTGGCAACCTATTTTTTGTTTTTAAATGAAAACAAATCATTAAAATATAATGTATATATTTAAATTGGAAGTTCCGTAATATAATGTTACGTCTTATTTTATTCCACAAATTGAATCAATCTCCCAAACAGAGTTGTCTTCCCCTGCAGTCCACACTAACCTCTGCTAACGGCTCAATTGACTACGCCACCAAGATTCTTGGTGTTAATTGCTAATAATTAATGATACGATTTAAAACAAATAAATAATAATGTATTTCATACTTTCACCATGTTTAAATAGAAATGTGGTCACAATTGCAAAGTAGCAATATATTTACAAATATTACACGGAACTCTTTCGCGTAAGATCACAGGGGTTAATCGGTCGGAAATAAGAACTACGCATGTCGTCGTATTATTTTAGAATGAATACACGTGGGTCTGTTTATTTGTACAACGGGATCGATAGGCCCAACAATTAATTTAGAAATGTCGGTAGTTAATTCAAATCATAGAATTCTCGATATATGTTTAAAATATGATCGAAAAATCATCAAATGTTTCTAACGACTAAAATTCATAAAATCATAAAGTTTTTATATAACGCCAAGTACCTTTCTCTCACAGGCGCCATTTTTGATCATAGTAAATAACGTGATCGACGACCTCCAGGTCAGACCTATATAGCACGCGAGTTGATGGCAGAGTCGAATGCTTAATAGAGCGAGACCTGCATGGGGAATGAAATTGAATATGCGTGATATTATAATTTCGTCTCACCTTTTCTCCATATATTTATTGATGACACTTTAGTATATTTATATTTAACGCGTGTTAAGTAAATTTCTTTAGTTTTAATCTGATTCCTTTTTTCTATACATAATATATTGAGACAAATTGATATTGCCGAAAAACATTTCTATCTTGAATTATTGATTGTAACCAAACTCCTTGCATTCTTTTAATGTGTTATTGCTATTCGTCATTCTAGTAATTATAACACCGTCTTTACAACCAGTCAAAAATAAAACGTTACATCAATGTCTCTTCTATTAGTTAATTGAATTGTGAACTTGTAAATCATCGATTTGATAGTCAAACCTTAGACATTAAAACCAGTTTCTCGTGTATAGAATTATATCATATTCAAAAGCTTAAATTGTTACCATCGTCAGATTTAAGTATGATTCCTTAAATATTCAATTTAAAATGTGTTCAACTTTTTTTTCCTCATCCAAATGTGGTGTGCGTAATGTTAGATTGTGCGCGCCGTCACGACACGCGAAGGGTCGCGGATTCGTGGTACAAATTCATGGCAAGGATTCGAGGGTAGGTAAGAAGGGTGACGAATTGAGGGGGGGGGGTACTCAGTGAGTGTTCATATTAGACTCCATATCAATCCGCACATCTCGTGCAATATAATTAATGTATTAAATCCCCCAAACAAAATTGCTAGTCAGGTTGCTTCATATATATATAAGTGTCTCCAAGAAAGAGCATCAGAGTTACCCGTTAGCCAACACCCCTGGGGCCTATTTCACAAAATTTTAACTAAGATAAGATCTGAATTTTAGTTATTTGATTGGACAATATTAGATTGATTTTAGTGCTTAGCCAATCAAAATTGAAGTATCTGCTAAAATTTGGATTTTATCTTTAGTTAAAATTTCGTGAAACAGGGCCCTGTTCAACATAATATGTTTATTATGCTAATAGTTTGGTTACTTTCCAAGCTAGTTTAGATAATTTTGGTTTTAGATATATACTATACTGATTTTCATTTTACCGACCATCTTTTAATGTTATAGACGTATTATTTCACATTGTACATCCATAAAAAAAATCACTCCGGATGTTATGTTATAATTGTATGATCAACTTTTGTTTAAACTGTGTATGCTGTCCTAGGCGAATGCAATGATACAATAAAATCTTATCTTATCTTATCAAGACAAACTAAGCCGGTAGCTAAACCGTTTCGGTCAATTGAAGACACATTCTATAGGTAGCCGACCTACGGATAAACAGGTAAAATAACTCAACGGACTAGGATTCCATAACAACTAGCCTATAACATTCAAATATTTACATTTCTTTTTTTTTTGGGGGGGGGGAATCATTTACATTTTTCAAAGTCAATATTCTTATATACAACTAAAAACATGAATACAAGCTTTAATTCTTTCGTAGCCTTGAGTGGCTGGTTGGGAGAAATTTAACTAAACCAAATATGCAGATTAAATCTATAGGCTTAGTATAACGGCGGGGACATCAGCCTCACTGTTGGCCTGTTTATATCCAAAGCATATTGAACCATATCGTCATGGATTATGGGCACAGGTCAATTAATTGTGTTTTGAGGTTGTGTGTGTGTGGGGGGGGGGGGGGAGATGTCACAACGTTTGAGTTTTAAAACAAAATCAAATATGCCATTGTTCCACCATAAATCCCCGCTTGCACGTGACAGGGAGTAGGATCGCTAAAGACCCCTACGCGCAAGCGAATTATTGAAATAAAATTGAATATTGAATTATTTGTTAGTGTCAAAATAACCTAGCTTGTGTCGAGTGGACGTAATCCCCTCTTTCTCGCCTCTCTCTCTATCGCTCTCTCCTCTAAACTGATTCCGGAGTGGAAGCACTGTGCTTACTACCATACTTACATCTATAGACAAGATGGTAATTCACGAGATAGTTTACTGTTGATTTCCAGGATTCATTTTAAAACAATGGAGTTTGTTGCAGACCGTTTACTCCATATCCGGTAACTTAGCTGTTGGTCAGTTGGTGGGTGTCGGTTTTTGTTTTGGTGAATGCAAATCTATTTTCGTAGATACTAGTTCATTTTATTTTGATTAATCCCATGAAGGTCCTTCAAAACAACACTATACAAAATAAATATGACATGAAAATCAAAGTGGACCTACCAGGAGGTTTCGGGGTATTTAAAAAAAAAAAAAAAATGGTGTTCAAGAATATAAATTTCAAATTATCTAGTATTGAACTATTATATCAAGAACGATCAGCTCTTTATCTAAATCTTACATAATGTATCTTTAACCTAACAGATTTCGTTGAAGGTGAAGCTTAAAATATATCTTTAAATATTTCGGTTTGTTTCTTTACAGATCACAGAAAAGCAAGTCTTGTAAATGCACGAAATGTCAGGTAAAGCCTCCATGTAGAGCTGCATGTATGGAATGCAACAGGTCGCTGTGTTGTCGTGCTGTTCGTGAAATTAACAAATATATGGAAGACAGAGACGCTGACTGTATCACCGAGTTGGAATTTTTCACGGACGAATGTTTGAATCGGCAGAAACTGGAAGAACTTCTTCCTCGGTATCCAAAGAATCCTGAAAATCCAGATCCGCGACCTTACGCACATCCAAATGAGTGAGTATTTTTATCGTTTATTTCCGTACTTGGTGTGACAGTTAAGGCTGGGGTTACAAATTGTTCAAAATAATATTTTTTTCTGTACGGTATAATATGGAATCCGGCCCACAAAGTCCATTTCTTGTCACTTGTTCACTGTCAGTCCGGAGGTGGTTGAGTAATTAGCTAATTAATAAGTTTTAAAATTGCATTTCTTTAAAATGGCAAAAACTTGTTTAAATACGCCGCTGTATTTATGTTTTGAAATAAGGGATAAGGGATTTTTGTTATTAATATTCTGTCGTATATGAATCCACATTGTGTCGTAGGATATGTATTTCTGTGTCCGAAACCATAGAATACACGACTGGTGTACTAATGATACAATTTCCATAATGTTTCGAATATTGGATGTTATGATCCCATATGTTTGCGGTTAGATAATAACATCATTATTTATGGACGAATAGCGTATCGTAATTCGTGTTTTTAATTTCAGATATTATGGTAAATATTGAGGTAAAGGTTAATTAATTCGTTGAAACCGCATTTATTGAAAATGACACATACGTCCCGATATGTATTTTACATGTATTGTGATGTTTTATCTGGATTTGAACCCACTGAATTGCGCATAATTTCGCTACTGGGCCACTACCCATTTGGGGCGTTTTGAATAATTAAACTTGCAGTTCAATCCAATAAACTGCCACCCCCATAGGGGCAATTGTATCATGATTAATATAATTTTATGTCATTTATGTAACCTACAGATATCATTAAATTTGAAATTATCCGTTAAAAACTACCCTCTGTCACATTCTCAAAGTGTTCGGATATTGGGGCATAACCCTTAAACGAAAGGTCGCAGAATTCTGATTATTGATAGGACTAAGAATTCGTCGTGACACCAATATGTCAAACAAAATTTAAATACAAATATGTTAAAAACTATACCAAGGTTGGAGGGGGGGGGGGCAAAGTACGCAATACGAGACAAACGACCAACGTCTCCATATTGTAGTATGGGCGCCACATAAAGCCGAGTGACATTGGATTGAGCGCCGTTTGCCCATTGGGAAAATCGACTCTCTCAATGGGCGCCAAAGTACGCAATACGAGACGAACGACCTACGTCTCGAGATTATTATGGGCACCACATGAAGCCGAGTGACATTGGTTGGGCGCCCACGATGGGATTGGCGCCCAACCAATGTCACTTGGTTTTATGGGTACATTTTCATTTTTCTCGTCGGTTTTAGCATTTTTCTTTATAAAACACTTTTGGATGACACTTCGTGTACAGTTTGATTGCTCGATACATTGAAAAAAATAAATGTGCGATTAATTAATATGTGTCTTCTATTTATTTTGGGATTTCGGCGGGGGACATCAGCCTCACTGTTGGCTTGTTTACATGATAAAAACTGTTCGTTCAATTTTTCCAGTTCGTTCAAACAGTTCACTACTCAAATGTTTAAAATCATTTTTAGCCTGCAGTCCATTAAAAGTTTTCCTTGTTGTGGATGACTCTTCCCAGATAAAACAAAATTCCCGAAAAGGAAAGGAAGAGACAGTTACAACACAAAAAGGACGGCAATTTAAACATTTATAAGTGTATCAAGCAAATGAACAAAAATGATATAGATTTATTACTGTCAATATTAATAAATGGTTGTGTAGGTCCTGTTTCTGTTGTCATCATTTTTATACGCCCACATTGAAATTGATTTTCAGCGATTTCCGATAATTAATGCCAGAGTTATTGCCCTTGATCACTTAAAAAAATCTTGTGGACGCTCTAAAAGCCAAAGTTAATATCCGATTGACTTTAAATTTATACACAGTGTTTAAGATCATGAGACGATAATTATTGCCAGAGTTATGGCCCTTGATCACATCACAAAATCCTGTGGATGCTCTAGAGGCCAAAGTTAATATCCGATTGACTTTAAATTTACACACACTGTTTAAGGTCATTAGACGAAGAATCTTACTGATTTTCAGCGATTTCAAATAATTACTTCCAGAGTTATCTCCCTTGATCATTTCAAAAAACCTTGTGACGCTATAGATGCCAAACTTGTCATCCGATTGACTTCAGATTGATACACAAAAGTTCAAGGTGTTGAAACGAACAAATATTTTGATTTTCAATGAATTTTGATAACTGAACAGCTAAATCCATGATGTTAAATATTTCTTATACTAATTCTTAGCGCGTGGTGAACCTTTATAAAAAAGCAAACAAATTCTAATGATTTTCAGATAATTACATAATGAGTTGTTACTCTTAATTAGATTTTAGTGTATTACAAAGGTTTCATTACCAAAAAAAGTAAAAATATGCGACAACCCTTGTTGACTGCCCGGACGATTTAGCTGCTGTGGGCGTATGTTTCGTTGCCTGGCAACCTATCTTTCCTTAATATATCATTCCACTATCCCTACAGAAATAGTCCATTCATATGTAACTAGACATGTAGTTCCTTACGTTAATGTTATTCGGATATTACTAAAGCATCCATATGGTTTAGTCGTCACCTGGTCTACACAACCGGTTATTTATCCATGACTAGTAGTATTTTGGGCGAGTAACTTAACAATTAATTCCCGATTCTTCTATGAATTTTTAATTAGATTCATAAATGTCATATGCCATATTCATTTGTTGAAGGGCATCGGGGGATGGGCGCACACTTTGAATGATGTCCAGCCAAGGCCCAATTATACCAAGCCAAGTTTACACATCATTGATAATTTATAATTGTACTACATTAAATATAGAAAGATATTAATACCAGCGATAACTAAAACAATAGTTAGATTGGTTAAGGATCAGCAGGGTTTCTTACCTTAGGACGGTCCCTGTAAATTCTCTAAAGATTTTTTAAATAAATGGCTTATATGCGCTCCCATGTTTTAATATTCGACGAGCACTATTATCACATAATTAAATTTGAATACTGGATAATTTGCTAAATCACAATCTATTGTTTTATTTTCAGAATGTACAGATATGTCGCAAGTCGACATTTCATACGAGTAACCCATGGCGGGCTTGGATGGGATGATAGACGGGAGCTGCCTGCTTGTTTTAGCAGGGCAATTCACTCTAAATTCCCTGTATCGTTTTGAATACAGCAGCTGCACAGACCTGGAAAGGCGCGGATCCAGGGGAACTTAATAGGTACATATAAATGAAACATTAATGCAACACTTCATATAATCCATGGTGAGACACTAACATATTAGAGGGGGGTTGGGATGGCCTAGTGGTCTAGAGTGCCGCGCTTCGACCTCTAGCTGGCCGGTCAGCTCTGGCTTGCGGCTGTGGTTTCGAGCCCTAGTGTGAACGTATGTGGCATGGATATAGGGGCGCCTTCTCAACCTTGTGGGTTTCCTCCAAGCACTCCGGTTTCCTGCCATTGCCAAAGACCCCTACGCGCCGGCGAATTATTGAAATAAAATTAAACCATATGTTAGTCCCGAAATGACCTAGTTTGTGTTGAGTGGACGTTAAACCCCATTTCTCTCTCTCTCTCTCTCTGAAATATTAGTACCAAATGGTTGTGACAGTATCATGCGAATACGTCGTGCCGAAAAAGGAGTCTGTTGAATCGAACTTGGGATATTTAGCGATTGACCGGTGAACTTATTAGCAATTTTGTGTTATTCATTCGGTTTTTTTTTGGTTTTTTTTATAAATCTTTATTAACAAAGATTGTAGCCCAAAATGGAAATTTCTTGGATTCTGATTGGTCGAAAAGTGGCGTCGAATGAGTATAACAGTCCTCTAAATTTCCTAGGCGACTCACTGCGAATGAATATTTTGTGAGTGTTAGACTCTTGTTTGCAGTGGCCAAAACTTCTACACCTCAAAACTTTATTCCAGGAAATCTTCATGATTTTTTTTTGTATGTCATCAACAATGAAATTTAACCATTGGCGTATTGAAAGAAACACCTGAAACACACAAAAAATAAAATTAGTGAGTGTATCAGAAAGATAATAGGAAAATTTCATTTCAAGACTGGTCTGACTATAATGGTTGCTATGGTCCTTCTGTCATAATCAGACTGGTCAAAATCGAAAAGTGAATAAAAATACTACTATTTACTGAACTCCGTTGGGACCCTAAATAACTGATGGTGATATAATTTAAAAGTCGGACTGATTGATACTGATATGAATAGGACAGAGACTAATTTCCATACAGGGTTTTGTAGCGAAGAAAAACTTCACACCGTCGAAATGACAACGTGGTACAGTTTTCTAACAAGCATAGCAACCGCATGTGTACGCTACACAGCATGTATCTACACGGTCGCCGGAGTGTATGGACATTTATCAGACGTGATATGCAATTTACTTCGACCCTAGTTACCGCTGAAGTTCAAAATCATTTAAAAAGTACATAATTTACACTTACGATTTCTGTTTCCGATCTTCAAAATGGAGGCAGACCACCATTAAATTTTACATCTCGGTACGTCTATTTATAGCAGTTCTCGCTCTGTCTCTTTTCTCCCCTTTTGCATGCCCATTTTTGTAGATGTTTTGGCCTAGAATGGACTAAGAGGGTTTGAATTAATATTTTCTGCTAGGTTTTGGTAAATATTCATGATTTTGAGGCGGAAAGATAACGGCGTTATGAGGTTGGCTACGGTGATATGTACGGCAACTAGATACATGTTTTGAGTACGCTTCTTCAAGTTCGTGTATCTCAAAATTTTGGTGGTCAACCTCATAAAAATTTTAGTGCAAAGACATGGCCATTTGTTCCTCTGTCTATAGTGAAAAGCATTTCGCCCAACGAAAATTTGGGGATAAGTTGGAGGTGGGCAAAGAGTCCAGAATTAACATTGAAGTCAATGGGGAAATTAATGGTGGTCTGCCTCCTGTATGTAAACAAACTGACGGTGTATGAGAGGCCTAACTTTGATGCTATGATCTCCAATTTGTCAGAAAATGTGATATGACATTTTGATAATAAAAAAAGTGAAATGGTAAAATTTCTAAAATATTTGACAAATTTGCGAGGGGAATATTTGATTTTAGTCCAAATGTTTTGATTTTCAGTGTTTATTTGCTTTTCAAAATTAGTGAAAAATATTTTAATGTGTAATTTTGACTTTTTCTGCATCGTAAAGGTTAGATAGGAAGAAAGTATAATAATTTCACTAAATTTTGCCTAAAAATCATGATAGTTTGTCTGAAATTCTTCAGATTACCCCCAATATTACTGTCAAAATTTTAATTATTCATCTGTTTAAAATGAAACAAAATGTCTTGCATGTCTTTATTTCCATTGTTAAATAACTTGGAAAGGAGCCATGTGTTTGTCAGATATTGAAGAAGTATCTATGTGTTTAATAGAAATTTAAAAATTAAGAAATTTTGTCTAATTATGTACTGCTGAGGCATGTTAGAATTTTCAAAACATGAGTGAACTGCATTTTGCTTGGGTGTTCCTCAGACTTAACACAATTTTAATCTTTTAAAACCTGCAATTGTTGCATTTCCCTTCTCGAGAAAGTAAAATCTGTGTGTCTGCAGGGAAATTTCTCGGTCTTCATTTCATTTAGACTGGCTCAACCTCCCCACCCCACCCATTTCCTTGAACATGATATTTGGATATTCAATTGAAAATATATTGACTCCGAATTAACAGTAATTGGATTTTGTGCTTGAATTGTAACCGAGCATTTTATTTTGCACAAACAAATAGTTACATGAAAGATTCCATGAATTTTTAAGACTTTTTGTTTATGGCCAAACATGATATTCTATGACATTTTCGCCAAATGAGTCCACACCCCAAAATGGATATGTTGTAGATGTGTCTTTTGCAGCTTAATGTTTGACATTTTTGATGTAAATCTATTATTTGTGGTGATCTTTTAAAATGTGGCACATACAGAGCAATGAAATATTAATTAATAGCCTTTTCATACTCCTTTTATGCAATGAATTATGTCATAACTCCCTTTTTCCACCTCATTTTGTCAGGAAATTGATGTAAAGATTAAAACAACTTGCTTCCACAAAATATTGACACTATATAATTCCAAGGATACCTCTGATTGTTCAAGTGTTTTAAATACTGAAATATTCCCATTTTTTAAAAAAAAAATAGTGCTTTGTGACCCTTTTGTTGGAGTGGCTGGTTGTCAACTAAATACAGCATTTATTTTACATTTATCAATCCATATTTTAATAAATGATCCATATTTCTTACGAGTACCTGTGTTTGTATGTATGTATACAAGCCAGGGATAGAAAAATGTGGCTTTTAGCCATATTCCATCAACAGTATTACTTATGTGGACACAGGTTGGATTTGTTATCACAGCAACATTTTCAGGGGGTGGGCTTACAAGTTTCATTATAGTTCCTTACAGTTACCCTCAATGCAACCAATTTGCAGCTTGTCTTCTTGTATACTGGCCAAGGTTTCTAGAAATAAGTGCCTTTCACCTCAGAGTTTCCAAGAAATAGGGAATTATTGGCATTTTGAGACATACAAAGTGTCAAAGAATGGGCCATTTTGTAAAAAAAGGTAAAATAAAGTCAATTTTTGAAAAATATCCCAATATTTTGAATATTTTTGATGAGACTTGTTTGAAACTCTTTAAATCTTTTTGCGAAACTCACATTTTGACAAAATTAAGAAAGAGTCTTCAATTCTAGAACAAAAGGCCCATGGACCTGATCTGCAACCCAGCATACAAAACAGTACATAACTTTAAAGGGTCACCATTTCTTCTGCAATTAATTTTTTTTGATTCTGTATTATAATAATTTTGCAAAAATAAATGTGAAGCTATAAAGAAAAGAATTTTGATGATATATGAACTTTTAAAAACATATAGGAGGCAGACCACCATTAAATTTTACATCTCGGTACCCACAAATTGTAGTTCGTCTATTTATAGCAGTTTTCTCTCTGTCTCTTTTCTCCCCTTTTGCATGCCCATTTTTGTAGATTTTTTGGCCTAGAATGGACTAAGAGGGTTTGAATTAATATTTTCTGCTAGGTTTTGGTAAATATTCATGATTTTGAGGCGGAAGGATAACGGCGTTATGAGGTTGGCTACGGTGATATGTACGGCAACTAGATACATGTTTTGAGTATGCTTCTTCAAGTTCGTGTATCTCAAAATTTTGGTGGTCAACCTCATAAAAATTTTAGTGCAAAGACATGGCCATTTGTTCCTCTGTCTATAGTGAAAAGCATTTCGCCCAACGAAAATTTGGGGATAAGTTGGAGGTGGGCAAAGAGTCCAGAATTAACATTGAAGTCAATGGGGAAATTAATGGTGGTCTGCCTCCAAATAATCTCAGAGTGACCTCCCTTTCCAAACAGACACAAATAACCAGTCGCTCAGTGAACCCAATAGAACGGAAGAGCGTGTTATCTTATTACGTCACGGATGTTTTCATTACGTCAAAATTGTTTTATTTGGTTTTTACGTCACATAAACCAGAAAACGACCGTCAGCAATCGCGAAAGAAAGAATCCCGTTAAAAATGTTAAATATTTTGGGCTACAATATCGATAAACACCTCCTGTTTAGAATTTATCGGACTGTTATTGTCCATTTGATACCGCTTAAATTTTTCATTAGAGGCGCTAGATCGCTGCGCGATCTCGGCCTCTAATGATTTAAGCGGTATCAAATGGACAATAACAGTCCTCTAAATTCTAAACAGGAGGTATTTATCTCCTAATTGTTCAGTCTTGATATGAAGGTGTAGTTTGATCGTATTTGAATAAAATTATTCACCCAAAAACCTATTTATGTCTGGGGTCTTAGATTACCTCTAGTAGCCGACAACGTTTTTCGTGCGACGTGTACGCACAAGGGTTAAAAGAACTTAGTTTTGAGCAACCGGCCCCAGAACATTACGTTTAGAAGGCAAATTGTTATTGGTAACCTACAATTAGATATCTTTTAGAATACACGTCCTGAAAATAGCCACCAATGTGATTTTGTCCATATTTTAGAGACACTGACACAGATTGTTTATCATATATCCAAGGGCGTTGATTTGCCATAACTTTGGGTGGAGGGGGCGGGGGCGGACTAACCCGGGACCCTTTCATTACCAAACAAAAAAAATAATTACGAACAGTTTACTGTATCAGTGTTATTTCGATGAAATCTGTTTCTATCGTGAAGATCAGTAACTGTGCCGAGACCCAAAATCATGGGGGGGGGGGGTGCAGAGACCTATTCGCCCCCCTTCCGATTCTAAGGGGGGCGGGGCACGTACCCCTCATCCGCCCCTAAATCCACGCCCATGCATATAGCCGTCATCACTTGACGAACAAAAGGTTGCATTACCAGGGTAGTATAGAAATAATTGTGGGCGCTGTCAGAATAAATTGCAAGCGCTTTAATTGAAACCCCAGCTCAAACTGGAAGACCACGGCGTTTCTTCAATGCGGGCGTCCATTTATTTTTGTACCTTGTGAACTTAGAATCATTCAGTTGACTAAGTATTTTAGATTCTATGAACATGGTGGTTAAAAGTGTTTGTGATGGTAAACGTCCCACTTTGGCCCTAGCCAATTTTGTCAGAACTATTTTCACGACATGCGAAACATTTTTAACACCGACACCCAAATTCAGTAGTTCATAGCAAACTTCCCGTACTTCATCTGTATAAGTTCCATCATAGAAAGTTTCGATTTCTAAAGTATCCATAACTTCTGTTAATTGTTCTAGATATTTATGAGATTTCTTCAAGGAATCTATTTCTGTTAGTAGTACATTTTTATCATCAATTAACTGTTGCATGATTTTATGAGATTGCTTTCTATAGTGCCAGCGACTCTTTTGGAGAGATAATCGATCCTTATTGATTTTATTGATTTCTTCATAAAGTTTCTGATTTTCAAATGACAGGTGACTTGTTTCATTTTCTTTTTCCATTAATTCATTTCTTAACTGATTTATTTTTTCATCTCTTCTTTTTATTTTTTTGTAGGCATTTCTCGGCGATAATGAAGAGAGTTCTTGAAGAACATCATGGAGGTTATTAGATTGTTCATCATATGACACTTGTAGCTGATCAAAAGTTTCTTTAGTAATAGCAGTTTCTTCTATGTCATTTAAATTGTTTAAACACAAATTATAGCGTTCAACAATTTCTTCATTTTTAGATTTCAAAACATTATTTTCATTTTCCAGTTTAACAGTTAATTTTTTTAACGATGTAATTGTTTCTTTTTGATTTTCTACCTTTTGTAATAAAACTGTTTGTGAATAAACTCTTTTTTGGGGGATACAAAATTCTTCTTGTAAACAGGCTCTTTTTTTCGCCCCTCAGTTTCTTTTCAGTCTGTAGCACCTTGGTAATGTTTAACATACCTGATTTCCGTCAATTCTTTCCCACTCAAAACAACAAAATTTTACATTCAAAATCCATAATTTGACGCTAAACAGGCTTGAATTGGTCGAAATATTTAGTACTATCTTCAGATTAATCATGGTAATGATGCTGCTATATATCTAGAAAAAAAACATAATAAAAGGTTTTTAATAAATACTTATTAAAATAGCTAGATCTATAGAAAACAAAATTTCACTACAAAATCACTGAACTTTGACTTTGATTAATCTGAGTCTGACTGAACTGAAAGTGTGAAAGACACCCCCCCCCCCAACCCTTCACACACACACACACTGTCTCCAGCCAAACGAATACGATCTTCCAAACCAGTCATGAAATCAGAGACTCCAGAAACATGGTAATAATTTTTTAAAAAAGGACTAAAAAATGACAACATTAATATTAATTATTATGAATTACTCATGACGTCATAATAATTAAACGTATCAGAGCACAACCACCGTCTTTTCAATGATTGACTACGGCAAAAGACTGTGTCGTCTGCTAATAAAACAACTTTCATTGTACACAAAAATGGTTAATTTTTAACATACCTGATTTCCGTCAATTCTTTCCCACTCAAAACAACAAAATTTTACATTCAAAATCCATAATTTGACGCTAAACAGGCTTGAATTGGTCGAAATATTTCTACTATCTTCAGATTAATCTTGGTAATGATGCTGCTATATATCTAGAAAAAAAAATATAATAAAAGGTTTTTAATAAATACTTATTAAAATAGCTAGATCTATAGAAAACAAAATTTCACTAAAAAATCACTGAACTTTGACTTTGATTAATCTGAGTCTGACTGAACTGAAAGTGTGAAAGAACCCCCCCCCCCCCCAAACCCTTCACACACACACACACACACTGTCTCCAGCCAAACGAATACGATCTTCCAAACCAGTCAGGAAATCAGAGACTCCAGAAACATGGTAATATTTTTTTAAAAAAGGACTAAAAAATGACAACATTAATATTAATTATTATGAATTACTCATGACGTCATAATAATTAAACGTTGTATCAGAGCACAACCACCGTCTTTTCAATGATTGACTACGGCAAAAGATTGTGTCGTCTGTAATAAAACAACTTTCATTATACACAAAAATGGTTAATTCTTAACATACCTGATTTCCGTCAATTCTTTCCCACTCAAAACAACAAAATTTTACAATCAAAATCCATAATTTGACGCTAAACAGGCTTGAATTGGTCGAAATTCGTCGGAAAAATTGCAGAATGATTGAACGTCGACCAGCTGTTTGGATAGTCATTTAGACGGCTTAAAGATACATTATGGGAGATTTTGACAAGGAGTTAGCCATTCTTGCTATAAAAGTTCAAAAATAGATGTTGAAACAAGAATATATTGAAAATTTCAGTCAAATAACTTTATCCTGAACAAAGTTGTTACCACTATAATTTTTTACTAGAAATGGTGGTTAAAATCATCGACACCCTTTTCCCACTATGGCCGATTGTTGATTGACAGGCGTTAACTCCACCTACATAGTCTCGATCATCAAGTAATGTTCAAACGGTATCTAGTGAAGCCTGTGTATAGCCTCGGTCATCACTGTCTTTTCTGAATAATTTCCGGAAGTATGATGACGTCAACGTCACGGAGAAACCCCACCCACGACGCCATAGTGATTAAATCAGTCGACGAAATCCTGTTTTAATCCGAGCCCAATCCAAGCCATCCGTGGGTCTACAGTGTTCATTTTGGGCTTGTTGTTTAAATAAAGATCTAATTTATAATTTCTATGACATCTGAGGCTCAAAGGAAGACCGACAAAAGTTAGTTTTTGCTCTCCCATAATGTATGTTTAAGTGTACTCAGAATTTGGATTTAGGCCTATAGAATTGGGATTGCTTAAATTAAAGTAAGTAGAAAGCTTTTACTTATATTTATTTTATAACTGCAGCAGTGGTTGTGCACGTTGCATGCTGCTTGTAGAATAGCTGTGTAATGCTTAGCATCGTTATTAGTATATAATATAGTTACCTGTCTGTCGCCCTGTCATAACCCCTCAACCCATCCCGCCTATTTTCACTCAGGCCATCACAGACTAGGTGGGTAAACCCTGAGGGCTTAATTAGATAATCAACGGAATCGTTACCCAATTTTACTTTAAATGGCGCTGCGACTTTTGAACTTTAGCTGGTAGGGTTATTTGGGAGTTTATAGAATTCCAGGTTTCCTTTTTTAGTGGAGACAGTTCACATATAAAAGTGCCCATTGTAGTATTTAAAATCAGTAAAAATTAAAAGTTATTATCCTAGTCAATGTGTAGAATTGTGATTTGAATTGCAATGGGAGGAAAATAGTGTATTTATTGAAAATTGAATTGTTGTTGGGGTATAAGCGAAATCGCGGGAAAATACTACCCGTCGCCTTGGTAACGCATGCTTATTGTATGCAGGTAGTAGGACTAGACATTCCACATAGCCATCGGTGTTAGTAGTTGTTAATATATTTAACAATTTAATTAATCAGACCCTAGTGAGTTATTAAAATAGTATTTGTGTTAATAATTCTATAGGATAGTGAAAGTAAAGTTGATTTATTTTTACTTTCTCGATATTAATGGGTAGATTAATTTTTACTTAGGAATTTCCCGACAGGCAATTTAACCGGAAGTAAACAAACAAAATGGCCGACTATTGAGAAATTATTTTAAAACTTAGAACTTTTTATTGAATAAAGGGAATTGATTGACTTATTGAAAATAATTTGAGATCTTATATCCCTATTATAATAAAGCCCTATATAGTGAAGCTTTAGGGAAGTGGTATAGATAAGTTAGGAATAAATTAAATTGACTTTACCTAATTTTCACCATGGCATATGGGGGTAATCAGTGGTCTAGAAAGATGGAACAGGATTATCGAGATGCATTCTTAACAGAGACTCAACATTTTATGGAGGATCAGCGATCATTGATTCCACCTCCTGTTTACCCCAGTCAGGATGTTAGAATTAATGACCCTATCCCAAATACCGATAACAAAAAAGATAAGGGGAAATTGATGAAACAGGATGGGGGCCTTAGTCAGGATGCTAGGGTTAAGGATCCTATCCCACCCCTAAATGAACAGGAGGGGGAGGGGAGACATGTGAGAGAGGATGGGGGTACCCGAGTCAGGGAGAATTATTTTAATCCCTCCACTACACCACGTTCTCTATCTTTTAATGGAAAATCAGATGGAAGTTGGAACACTTTTAGGGATGAATTTGTCCGGTTTGCCTTGTCCCAACCTTGGGCTGATTTTAGTTGATTAAATGAGAATTCGGACATAAATACACTTTTATTACAATTTAACTCTTCGCAGACTGCTAGTTTCAGTTTTAATCGATTCAGGATCTAAATTAGAATGCATCCATGATTTAGTCTTGTAATAGCTGGAATTTCTGTAAATAAAGACGCGACCAATCTTTTACAATATATTTAAATGTTTTGACTCACTCCTATGATGTTGTTAGATTCCACAATAATTCAGAATCAGGCTGAAAAGCAAACCCTGAACATGTTTGCTTCTGGAAAATTGATATATGTTATAGGGCCTTTTGGTTGTTCCGCTTTAGTTTAAGCGATATTAAGATTTTCCAGTTTTGTTACATAAATAAAATAGCCAATACAGTACCTTATATGTCCAATAACAATGAATAAAAATGATGTAAACTTAAACAGAACGCAAAATGAATGGTTTATAATGATAATTAGTTGGAATTGTTGGAAAGCACACCAGCATGGACAAAACAAAACCCAAATAAGACCTGGGTTATTATAAGGTGCCGCATGAGAACCAACCAAATACGTAATCTTTTATTACAAACAGGGGCGTAAATATCGGGGTGGGGTGCAGTCGGTCGCAAAATATGGGCAGTCGGTATCAAAATATGTGGTCACTGCATACGTCACGCTACTCACGCAAAACTTTGGTATAAAATAACCTTGTCAACTTAACATGTTTGAACAAATGTTGTGTTTAACTCGTATTCTGTTGTGAGTATGCTGGTCGCAAAATCAGTGCAGTCGGTCGCAAAATAGGAGCATCCGGTATCAATATAAGTGCCCACTGCATACCTCACGCTACTCACGCAAACTTTTAGTGTAAGGTAACCTTGTCAACTTATCATGTTTGAAAAAATGTTGTGTTTCACTCGTATTCTGTTGTGAGTATATTGGTCTAAGAAGAAAATTTCCTCCCGGTCGGTCTCAAAATTATGCATCGGCCAGAATAGATCCCAAACACTATGTATTTGCGTGAATCAGTGAGCCTAAATTGCACACCTCACATAAAACTGTAGTATATAATAACCATGTCTGTTTGTCAATGTCATGTTTGAAAAAACGTTTGTCACTCTTATACTGTTGTGAATATGTCGTTCTATGAAATGTTTTTCCCCCGTGGCAAAAAATTGTCGGTTTCCAAAAAAGTACTCACCGCAGTCGGTCTCATACTAAATAATTTAAAACAAGCAATCACAAAACAGAAATTGACAGAAAAGCCTCAAGATCCTGCTCCATTTCTTATCCTCTCGTTAACGAGAATTTGGTTCCATTTGCCATGAACTTTTCCCAAAATTGAAAAGCTCGGTTGCGGCGCTTGATTCCATGATTCTTTTACTCCTCTGTTATCTAGTACTGTCTCAGCACTGTCATATTCACGGTTATAGTGAACTGCCTCATTATACTGGTGTGTGGGTCGTGGGGCGTCAGACTATACAAATGTTATGTTTACTCTTGCAAAACAGGCGGAATTGACAGGGGCAGATCTCGAGATTCTGTCCAAAAGGTCATCTCATCCCCAAGAATTCTCCCAGCAATGACCTCAAATGCCAGGATACTGACCCAATTTTTCAAAACTTTCTCAGTACTTTGTTGACATCCATTGCGGGGTGGGATTGTGGTCATGACACCCAAGCTTTGGAACCGCCCCACTCCCATATTCCCAGCTAGATCCGCTACTGCACACTGGTGCTCGGCCCCTGACTGCGTCACCTGTACTGGGGGTGGGTGGGGCTGGTATGTGCATCAGTCGGTCGCATTTTGGCTGAACACTCCTCCAACAAAATCATTATGTACGCCCCTGATTACAAAGTGATTAGTCAATAACAAGCAAACCAATATTGACTGACTAATCGATCCAGTGCGTTGAGGCGACTCTTGGTACTATATAATGGTTATCAAAACAATTTAGCACCATTTTAATTATAATCCCTTACATCTACAAAATGAGCAGCGATACCACAGCGAGTCAAGCACACTCTCGTTAACCAAGAATTTTCAGGTGCGGAATTCTCCGACGTTCGAACATGTCCGCCGTCCAGCGTTTTGTCGTTCGGATAAGGCGAGGTCCCATGTAAGGAAACCTTGACAGTTTAAGATTAGGCCGTTGAGTGGACAAACTCTCACCCACAGCGCATTTCGTGGCGTATACACGCCATCATTAGCCCGATTTATGCACAAAACTAGGGCGTTAAGCCCTATTTCGTGCCATTACACAACTATAACTAGTATCTGATGTGTTAAATGGGGCTGAAGGCGGACATTCTATTTGTTAATAGCCTAACAGATCCGCGGCCATCTGTTGATTATAATGTAAACATGGTTACAGTGAGTGATAATACGTCCTAGAGGTACAATCAGTTATTATACGTGTAGAAACCATCTGATGTAATATAACTGATTTCTGATTGAAACAAGAATACAAATCTTATTAATAGTATTGAATTGAACTTCAGAAGTAAATCATCCACTTTTTTGTAAAGTAATAACACATCTGGACTGTTCACCTCGTGCAATTTGTAACTAAATCAAAGGTTTATTATAATAAGTAACCGGAGTTGATGAATAACACCCTAGTAGAGTTTGACATGAAAACAACGAAAGACAGATATGATGAATTAATTCTAGACTATAAAATAGTTACAAAGCTTCGGCTCTCCTATATGTCTTGTCTGCGATATCACTTCTGTGGAACCAGACGTTAAAGCACCAGATTATAGTAGTGTATAGTACAATTGGGAACCGTATAAAGATACATAATCGGTTCATTCGAGTCTCGGGCGCAAGGAGCCGGAGCAAGTCGGATACATTTCGTGACACCGGTACAAATTTAGTATAGGCAGATTTAATACAGCGATAAGAAAGCATAGAGACCTCGAATATGGATACAACATGCGCTGACTGGATAGTGGAGAATAGGGATACAACACAGCAGGCGCGAACTGGGTAGTGGAGAATATGGATACAACACATTAGGCGCGAATTGGGTAATGGAGAATATGGATACAACACATCTGGCGCGAACTGGGTAATGGAGAATATGGATACAACACATCAGGCGCGAAGTGGGGAATATGGATACAACATGCGCGGACTGGGTTGTGGATAATATGGATACAACATATCAGGCGCGAACTGGGTAGTGGAGAATATGGATACAAAATATCAGGCGCGAACTTGGATATAGTGGAAAATATAGATACAACACATCAGTGGCGAACTGGGTAGTGGAGAATATGGATACAACACATCAGGCGCGAACTGGGTAGTGGAGAATATGGATACAACACATCAGGCGCGGACTGGGTAGCGGAGAATATACATAATATGATTGGATTTTGACATATTTTTCATTGGATGCGAAGATGAATTTTTGGGCCAGTCCGCCTCTGAAACGATGATGGATACAACAAGAAATAACTCGATTTCTTTTTAATTTAGCTAGCTCTGTTTAACAACATTTCCCTAAATTTATTAGGGGAAATAATGAAAAACTTAGAAATGAACTTCGTTGGGATGCGGGGCAAGTTCTATTAAACTAATGCCGAAGCAAGATAAGCCTTTCTCAAACTTATCTTATCATAAAGTCAGTGTGGATAATTTTTTTATATAAGAAGGTTCAAGCACACGAGTCTGATAATTTATAGTAGTTGATAGAAATTGGCATTATGGAGGTCTCTGTGGGTCTGTAAATCAATTATTTCATTCGTATATTGATGGCTGATCAAATGTAAAGAGTTCATGAAAATAGAACCAATAAAAAACCCACGTTCGACGGTTCTATGTATTCCACCAATCTTATCAATAACGTTAAAGACTGACATATAAAAACGAATGAGTAGTAGAGATGTGTTCATCCAACTCTTTGTATTTATGATTAAATAACACACGACACTTCATAAAAACAGAATGGAGATTGAAAAGCAGGTTCTATGGTTCTGTAGTTACCGACCCTAGTTTCATTCTGACAGGAAATGAACAGAATGATGTGATGGATTGATATTTTCACACTAGCAGAATCCTTCTGGTATTGCATTGTTTGTTCATATCGATCCGTGGCTCCATGCTTCTCCGTCGACCAGGTTTTTACTATCGATCTTGTTGCTAGATGCCCAAGGCAGTTTCTCTATTACACTACCCACTGCACAGTTGATACTAGCCATATAGGCAAATAACGAGCTGCGTCTTATCTGTGAATAATAATGGAATGACTGCACCCTTCAAAGGTAAGTGCATGTTGTGTTGTGTTGTGTTACGATGTTCTCTTGTTCCTGTCACTGTGACACGTGACCTTTCATCGGCTTACCTGTCTTTTTTATACAGCAGTTCTACTTAAAAATTCCAAATACTGAAGTGGTTCATTTCTCTATAGTTACTTTCTATCGTTTTATAGATTAGCATTGATTAATCGGTTAGTTCATTTAACACAAGGTGTGAGTTTTTCGGTTTCGCGGAACCAGGCAAAGTCTTCCATTGGGAAGGGAATACAGGTGCATGCGGTAAAGTAAAGTAAAGTGAATACCCCCGAAGAGTAATTCAATTCAAGGATGGGGATACGTTAGTCACAGCGAACTCATAACATTGTGTACACAGTGCCTGAATATATCTCTAATGTCTAGACGAATATAATTCACTAGAGTCAGGAACGTGCCATCTTTATGTTTGTTCCTCCTTTAATTTTGACCGAGGTCTAATGAATTTCAACTGGTTAAGGCACTTGAAATTTTGTTTGACCGCGTGGTAAATAGACGAAAATAAACCTGGTTACCTATTCTGTTATTAATGTCAATGAAAATTAATCTGTTCAGATTCCCTCATTAATCATTTCGCATGTATAAATTAAACAAACATTATGGAAGAGCTCAGTTTGTTTATTTTCAGATCTTTCTTTTGGCCTTAAATGTTATATAAGTTATTAATTAGACATTAATTAACTTGTCCAGATAATAATCAACCCTCGATGCTATCGGATGCTGGAGATTTTCTACGATTGTCAGTTGATGATTAAATTTAAAAATGGATAATCGAGACTGCAGTGTTTATTATCTTGAAAGTCGTAGTAACGACAATCGAGGCTACGCTGTTCTAACTTGGCCCAGACTGAAAGACTTTGGCTTAAACTACCAACATATTCCCTTTTCGTTATCTATTTTTAACTATTAAAACGAGAACTGTTAGCCCTTTATCTAACCCTGAATAACACCCCTTTAAGTGTCCATGTTCGCGAAGTAATCAGCATAGCCTAAATAGTGCACAACTCCCGTCAAACGTATAATGTGGTATAGTTTTGACGTGCCATGCAAAAGTAGGGGCTGTTATGTAGACGATAACCTCTGCACATACTCGATGAATGATATGTTAATATGCATTTTACATCGGCTCAGTGAATATAGGGATGCTTCACCAACCAAGCGGTTGTGAATTAAATCTTGGAGTTTTGTCTAGAAAGTTTTTCGGGATTTTTCCGGACAGCGAGTCTAGCACAGAAAAGCGCCCAGTCGTTCGGATGAAATGAAGCACTACGATTGCGTGTATACTATTGCCAGACGTTAACAGATCATCGGACAGTTGGCAATCTAAATTTAAGTACGCAATGTTCCCCCCATAGCACACTGCATGGCGTAATTCCAGTCTCCATTACCCGTTATCTCCCATTCTTTGCATGTATCATGGTATTCTGGAATTAAAAATCACAAAGACAACGGATTCAGACAAAATTAAGGAAATAAAACGGAAAGTCGAAAGTTTTCCCATAAACCGCCAATGAAAACGCATAAACAAAAAGCAGGGATTTTAAACTTGGCACCTTTAATCCATGGTTTCATTCCCAGAGAAATTCTAAATTGACATCTTTTGCGATTTTAGATGACAGCTTTGGTAATGGATTGCTTGAGCTGCAAGACCATAAAACCTTTCAAGGATTTTGTTGCGGTGTTTTAAAAGATGACGGATTTTATGTTCTTTTAAAGACATGGGCTTCCTTTAAAATTGCTGCTATTACGTCAAAGCTCTCGGTAATGTGGAATTTTATATCCGAGTTGGGGCTTAAATAAATATTTAGCTCAATCTCAAATTTCACACCCGATTTTCTTCTCAACCCATCTGTTATGGACAACTCCATCAAGATTTCTCCAATCATGGTAAATAGTTTGTGATTAAATTCCAGCTCGCTATTTAGGTCAGGAAAAAAATGGTTTATCGATTCTCGTCTGAGAAGCTATTAAAAATTGTAATAAATCGACATATTTTACTGTTGTGGTATTTGTCGATATATATATGTAGAAGCTTTATATAACCGAGATGCAGTTATCATACTGTGCTAACTGTTCTTATTAGTGTAATGGTTTTAATTATATATCTGTGCTTATATAACGTTTGTTATTAGTGTAATGGTTTTAATTATATATCTGTGCTTATATAACGTTTGTTATTATTGTAATGGTTTCAATTATATATCTGTGCTTATATAACGTTTGTTATTAGTGTAATGGTTTTGATTACATGTATATAACTGTGCTTATATAACGGTTGTTATTAGAGTAATGATTTTAATTAATAATGGGGGTGAAAATAACATTCGGTCAATGAAGGGTGTTTGTTGAACAAGTTGTCATATATTCATATTGTAGTCTCTTTCGGTATACTTATCTGGTAGCCTGATGTGCCACATGGGCGTGATAATTATCGAGATATGATGGGTAAAGAGAACAATGAGCCGATTTCATCATTAGAAATATCAACTGAAATATCAGAATATTTATTAAATTAGACCGTTTACTTGTATCCAGAAGAGAACTGTTTTAACCACTGTTTTGTGGAGGTATCAGTTCATTTAATTCCATTGCAGCAACGCACGAGACATTAAGAGTGTGAAAAGAATCCTTAAGCCTTTTACATGTTTCACAAAAACGCTCTCTGTGTTGGCTTATTCAGTACCGCACAATGCCATGATTAAGTAATAAGGTTCATTCACATGCGGTGAAAATCTATAAAAACTTTAATGAAAAGGTGAAGTCATGAGTCAGAGACTGGATCAATTTGCTGTAATCATCAAAGAAGTAAAGAATTGCTTCAAAGACTTTGAATGACAGATAAGCTTTTAACGCAAATTCCCTCAGACACGATTTGTATTATTTGATTATACGGGGCCTGTTTATATTTTAGCTGCGCCATAAATTGTTTAGGTTGTAAATTATACGAAAATCCGTCCAAGAGAACTAATCAACTGAGTTCAGAATATATGAAACGAAACAAGTGAATAATGTGACATGCCGGAAGCCTGGAACAAAAATGTGCCTTCTCATTGCTTCCACTTCCCCATCTTCCAGACCAATACCAGGATTAGTGTCAGAAAACAAATTGAATACACATTTTAGTCCAAACGAACTGATATTTTTTAAGGATCTTTTTGTCTAGATTTACACTTTAATTAACAGGAACTTTAACAACATACTGCGTGACTGGTTTTACAAAATTAATAACAAATAGGAAATATAGCGTGACAGACATTATTAGCAGAAAGCGATTTTCTTGATAACCATCAGCCTATTACCCCAGCTTTCTCAATCACAATGTCTTTAATTATCAACATCATTTGCGTTCACCAAATATTAATGGCACCGTGAGCTCTGAAAAAGTCTTAAGTGCGATTCATCTGATAGCAACAAGCTCTAATCATCGTTTAGTTCACATTAATTACATGCAGTTGGTAAGTCCAGCATTAAAGGGACTAAATGGCTAATATTTGAAACCTTGAAATTGACACAAAATGAGTCGCAACACATATAATGATGTAATTTAAATGTATATAAACTGATTCACGTTCAATCGTTTCTGATTTACTGTAATTTCTAATCAGTTATGTTCAACGAAATGCGGCAGGAGTCACAATAGAATGGCAGGCAATCTCCAGTGTCTGGTTATTCCAGTCTACACCGTCAGTATTTATTGCACATGTTCTCCAGATAAGAATATGACGTCACCGATTGAATGACTTGTGGAAAATGCATGTCTATTCTCGTTCTTTGAGTTCCTTGTTACAAATGGCGCTGAAACGCATTATGGTACACGGTTCTTATAAAATGTTTATTTTGCCTAAAATATTCGATGTTTTATGTGCTCGTAGACCACAACATAAATGTTGATTTGAATTGACAAATAATTCGTGGGTTAGAGACTTGGCTACTTTAACATCACTCAATATGGACATAACGTTTCTTGTGTTTAATTACTTGTATGTATATGAAATCTTTCTTCGATGCAAATTTGTCTTCTGTTAACGGCCCAATACTCCAGAATGAACGGCAGATTTTAACTTTTAGGCATACAAACTGTAATGTAGTTGCACATAAACAAATAATGGTATTTTTATTTTGTTTAAATCGACAAACCCTAACCTGAGTTATAGCCATCTGGAGCTCAACTAATTGTAAACCGCTGTCTTTATTTCCAAGGTATCGTCTTGAGAATAAATAAATTATTATTGTCTAATTCGCCATGTAAGGAATACTCCCCCATTGCCAATCTTTGTTACATTTAAAGACAGAAAATGGGTTTTGTCTTGACACATGGCTTCTCTAATGCCATGATTTATAGGTAAAGACTGGTCGTTTCAAATTTATATAACCGAACCCCAGTGAGCACAACGAAGAATCGTTTGAGACAAATGCATTGATCAGTTCAACAGTTTTATTCCCAGAAAATTATAAGATTTTTGTGGAATTTGTTGATTTTTATTTTGTCGTCGGACAATATAACAAGTAATTTCAGAAAAATGTAAAGGGAAAGCCACAGAAATAAAAATAACCAAAGATTCTGACACACTATCTTTCAGAGGCTATTGTATTGCAGAGAATTGTTTTGGACTTCAGCAACTCTCTAAATTGTTCATATGATGAGAAACTAATAGAAGGAGACATGTCAGTGTTCTAAACGAATATTGATTTGCTGCTAATCAGCGATCGTTTCAACATTAAAACAAACCTCATAATAAATTTATAAAAATCAGAAATCAATACTGGTATTTGTGTGTACTAGAACTTGTTTAAATAAAACATTTGTACTTTAACTAATTTGTCTGTGTGTCAAAATAGATTACACGTGCATTAAGAACCATTGATGGAAGATCATTTAACAACTTTCTGTGCGCTAACCAATTAGCTTTGGTGTAAAAATCGGTTAAACAAGTTTTAATGACCACGGTAAATATCATGTGACAAAGTTTTAGTTTGCCGTCAATATGTAAAAATAAGAGTTTAAACTATTTCTGACAACTGTTGGAATAACATCATGGTTTGGAAGTAAGTAGATCAAGGACAACGAGAATATTTTAAGTTCCGAAATATTGAGAATATCCTTCTGGTCTTTTTTGATATCAAAAAATATCAACACAAGTCGATAAAGTTAAAAAGAAACACGAGGCTCTGCTGAGTATTTTTTTACTTCATCGACGAGTTTTGATATTTTTTTATTTAAAAAAAAAAGCTGAGTAGGAGATTTTATTTATCACTCAATCCTTTCTTAAATGCACAAATAATCAAAATGACTCTTTGATATAGATTTTACTTTTACTCAACCTGATTACATCACGGCGTAGTGATACATTATTTTAACAACAATTCAACCATTGCAAAGTCCTTTATATTGACCCATTGTTTCCACCAATGTCAATTAAGTAAAAATAATTCATTTTTAATATTAAAAAAAACAACCTAAACTGTTCTTTGAAATATTCACGTAAAGCGATGTCTTGCAGTAGATTTTATCACACAAGCGATATCTACTGTAGAATGTATTATTGGGTGATATATGTAAAATATCACGAGTTTCTAAATTCTATCCTCGATCGCACTAGCCTATATAAATCCGACCACTGCCTAAGCTCTGCTACTGAAATATCCTCAAATGATTGATTCACAATCAATTCCGGAACGGTTGACAATAAACTAGCTATCTTCAGTTGTGAAGTTGTCATACACTCTTACCCAGTCACCATATTTTTTAGATTAATCAATTCTGGCTAAAAAAAACGTGGTTAGTTACTTATCAATTATTTAAATGAAATAAAATGTTGGACTTGGTCATGTATGGCGTATCTATAGGTCTCAATTCTTGTCGCATTACCATGGCAACGGAATAAAACAGAGGGCTAATAAGTATGTATCTAGGCTTCCGTCACGAATTGTCTCCTGATTATTTAAATTGTTGTTTATGAACGTAATAATAGCCATCAGAAGTCGTGATCGCTCGGTCCTAAAAATGATCAACAGCTTTCCACTCCAGTCATCTGGATATTCATATTACAAATTTATAAACAGATATAATGAAAATACTGTCGTTTCCAACGACGTGGAATTTAGTGATCCGTTCGAAACCGAGTCGTGATTTCTATGAATGGATAAAAGGTGATGCATGGTTTTTTTGATAACTGACAAGACCGAGAGTCTCAATGGCAATATCTCACTCACAGCAAGGTGTCACTCCAGAATTCACATCGCTAGTCCGGGTCTCTTAACAGTTGGTTGACTGATATATCGGAACAAAAAAGTTATACCGAAACGAAATAGAAAATTTAATGAATAATTAAGTTGGATAACGTAAGTTTACAGAAATGATCCAGGGGTTGTGTTGCCGAGGGCCGCCTTACATCTCTTGCAATTTGGCCAATGCTGTCTTACAAACTGACCAACTTCTACTTCGAGACAATCTATATTGCGCGCAAATACACTTTCAGTCGATGAAAATGGCCGTTTCCCATTGATTATTGAACAGAGCAGTCCTAAATTAGATAGGATATGTAAATTAAAAGCCAAAATGTAGATTACTATAATTTACCTTGTCTGGGAATTTCAGTTCAAAAGGGCAAAGCTTTTAGACATTGTTATCAGACATAAAATGCAGTTTTCGGTTTGGAAACTAGAAGCCATTTAAAATATCAAGATGACCGTTTGTTTTTCTGTGAAAAATTATCTCTGACATTCAGATAATTCAACTCAAGTAAGAGTCTGTTAGGCAAATTGTTGATATTATAACGAAATAATTGCCTCGTGGTTCCGATGGACGGTTTTTATTTGTTTATGGATAGCCAGGACAACCCACACATTATATATTTAAGTCGTCAATCCTGATTGTGCGAACAAAATTTTACTTTGGCACAGTTTAGTAAATGCATCGAGATTGAGTATTAAAGGGACAGTCCCGATTTGAACAGAGTCTCAAAAATATAAGTCCGAGTACATATGAAATTTTAACGCCAAAATATGGGAGAATGGTGTATGGACCTTGTCTCAATATTTTAGCTCAAAGTATCGAGTCGTTTGGACGTGAACGTCAAAACTGCTTATCCAGACACGTAACCCTTTTAAGATTTAGGGTGATTTTTTTAGTTCGTGACCTGATAATCGCTTCCCGTTCCTTGAAAGGTATATATAGTGAATGGCCACTGTGTTGTACTTGATAGCGAAAGGTACATTTCACCTACATATTATTTTGATTTAAAAAAAAGTCTGGTTTTACGTAGACACCGCATAATACAGCTTGGGACACCAGTCTCAATTTCTAGAAGAAGACTGACATGTTTAAGTTGTTTGAAAACGTATCACAAATACTGAATTGGTTGCTCGGTCCCTTGTTAGGGGATTTTAACACAAAATTAAGCAGTTATATGCTTCAAAAAATTATCGGGATTAGCCCTTTAAAGAGTTAAACATGTATCATGTAAGAGCTAAGGACGGTCAGCTCATTACCTAAATCTTACATAATGTCTATTTAATTAAGAAACCGAAATATCAACCGTAGATAGTATTCTCACTTGGACTTCGATGGATATAAGTCATTGAACAGATATTTGATTTAGAAATTACGCTTAACAATCGTCTACTAATTTTCTAGTGAAATTCTTTAAATTTTGGAAATGATGCATATAATATGTCCATCTATAACTTGCCTAGACAGTCACTTTTTGTAATACTTTTGGCGCTATATATACTGACAAAATAACGCCCTGAGTCGTTGAATAAGCAGACACTTTTTATCAATATTTCAATTAGCACAATTTTATCAATATTTTATTAAATCTTTTAAACCTTGAAATTAGATATATGTAAAATGTGCGTATATAGTTTCTTGTAAGTCACTTTCTGCAATACTTTTGACGCTATTGACCACAACAAGCTATTGACTGTTCTTGTCGGTGAATTATAGGACCCAATTGCAAATCACGATCTGTGTCTTTAACATTTTGATGTTTTCTGACCTTCACGACCCTGGTGTATGGCTTAACAAATCATAGTTTGATTACGAAGGCTTTGTTTGGGTGCGGGTGTGATTGGGTGAAGGGCGAATGAAAGGTATTTAACATCGACCAATGTGTATTTATTTATTCGCCAATTTGTCTCTTTATTATATTAACCAGTGTGTCCAGGAGCCTGTAGTACTATTATATCTTAGACTAATGGTATGAATAATTCATAGAATTTACAGCCATGGTATACTCATCAATACTAATTATAGCTACTGACACTGCTAACCTTATTCTCACTCTCATAATATAATTGTCTTAGTCGACTGTGATGTGTCATGAGAAATTATAAAATAAACGAATGGAAATAAAAATCTCTATTCTAATCAGATTGTGTGCATCTATGTTTTTTTACCAAAATAAGAAAACAACAAAACACTGATGTTGTGAAAATGGCATTTGATAAAATGACGTTAATTATCGGGTCTCCTACATTAAGTGTAGAGTACCCAGATATTTCACTAAGAATATTATGTATCCAACTCTAAGTGAAAAACATGCTATATGTATTAAGATGATGAAGTGTGGCTTCAAGAAACAGATATTATTCTATGCGCCGACTTTAAAGTTATATTCCCGGATACAAACTGGGTGATTTGATGATATATTAGAACTAAAAACATATTCAAACTAATTATTTTATCATAATTTTGCTTCAAATCGTTCACAAAACATTGTAATTGACGAGTATAGCCTGCTATAAAAATCTATCGAAAGAGACCATGTTTGCGTCAGGCGATTACCTCTCTCCGTAACCAATGGCAACGGCGGCGGAGGACAGGGGAGAATGCATTGCATACACAAGACGATGTTGTCTGTAAGCGCTGACTATTTACTACAAATATCGAATCCTAATTAAATTCTCGGATTATCCACTGCCCGCGTCTTTTTCCGTGATTTTTATCCCAGAAATTGTTGTACGTATAACTCTTCATAAAGTTTTTCAACATGTACACAAATCGCTCAAGTTCGCGTGCAGCCTTCAACGCCAAGCGTGCAGGTAACCTTATTCGTCGGGTTGACTATTAAGGGAACCCCTTACACTTTTGTCCTGTATACGCCCCATGAGTGTTTTTCAGGGAATCCAGTATTTTTCTAGTAAGATTGGATATCTCTACTTTCCATATATACCCAAATTGTCATACTTTTATAGGCAATAACCACCCGATAAATACTTATCTGGGAACCCAACTTTAAAGGGAAGTGAAAAATATGGGATTAAAATGAAATAAAACTGGGTTTAACGTTTCACTGGGAAAATGCGCTTTATGCGGGATATTTGCCCGGTCAGCGGCACTACGACCTACTCTTGTTTCGAATTCCAACTGTCACGGGTTGTTTTGTGCACACGGGACATCTGTTTTTATCCCATCCGAACGACTGGACACTGTGTCGTGTTATTAGTCATTGATTAGCTATAAAAGATGTCACTACTAGTGAGGAAGCGTGACTATGTATTACACCCATCACTACCGAATACACAAACCAGGACAATAGTCACAGTTTTAACACCTTAGTGACATAACACCTGGTTAATCTCTCCTGCCTGATTACTTACAATTTTAATTAACTACTAAACATTATGTATATAAAATGGCGTCTTTGGTCTTCTAGTGTATAGATTAATTTGTAAAAGCTCTGTGATGCTAGCCAACGATATCAACTTTACAGTGTATCCTTTACCAACCGTCTGCGCTTAGTATCTCTGAGTACATAGCTTCGATTATCCAGGCAATATTTAATTTTCAAATATGATTGGTGGAATTACATGTAATACGTGTAATTGTTTTTATAATCCCAATCTCATTGCTGGGCTTTCAGTTGAATAGTTAGTTCGGTGATACCAAACAACCATTCCAATGCATTTCATTATACGAACAGGAACCATGATATAGTAGGAAATGAGGATTTATTCAACGATAATTAGTTCTTCTCTGAGTAAACTTCTCTTATGATGAAACCCAGGGTGTTCATCAAGCAAAGATATGGATAAGCCATCCGAATCATTTCACGTACCAATATCTGACAAACGTCACGTGGGAAGTAAAGAATACCGCGGTATATTCTGTGTCGTAGGGATAACATGGCGTCAAGAGAGAGAGAGAGAGAGAGAGACGGGGGGGGGGAGAGGAACGCCCACTCGACATAAACCAGGTAATTTCGGGACTAACACATGATTAAATTTTATTTCAATAATTCGCTTGCGCGTGGGGGTCTTTAGCAGAGGGGGAGGGGTCCAGGAGAAAACCCACAAGGTTGGACAAACGGCTCTACTCTTTGAATCAATTCTAGACCTTATGATACAACGCGCACGCTCTAACCATTCGAATTCGTATTATACCAGTCCAAAATTACGTCGTTTTGATTTACACATTCATATAAAAATACTCTTTTAACAGGGTTAGAGATTAAGAGAATTTCATTAACATTTGCTAACCTTAAATAACAAGAAGACAGTTGTTTCAATCGTTGGTAAAGTATATTATGAGAATCTCAGAGGCAACATGAACTTATATACCCAATTCGTGTGTCCCAAACTACAGTTGAGGTTTCCATGGCGTGGAATGTGTATAGGCCCACGATTGGTCAGCATACGGATTAACTTAAGCGTCACGGCTCAATCCCAATTAACCTGCCAGTCTTGATTGGATTAGCCAGCCTATTGTTTCAATTTAGCAATAGTTCTGCCTCAGAGGCTTCACTCAATTACCCTGCCGATTAACTGTCTGTCTTAATCACTTCAGGTAACTCTGTCAAGTTATAAAATTAAGTTTAAACAATGGGTTTAATTATGAGGAAAGCTCATAATTCTCTTAATCTCTAACCCTGTTAAAAGAGTATTTTTATATGAATGTGTAAATCAAAACGACGTAATTTTGGACTGGTATAGTATTTTAATGAATTATATTTATTATGTATTCATAAGCCATATCAGGTTTGTGTTTATTGTGACCTTTCCGCTAATTAAATATTTGATGTAGTTGGTTTGACTGACAACAAATTGTAATAAACACGCAATTTACAACCCAAATTACAATCAATATATTTCTAGATAATTAAACACGTGTACAAGAAAAGATAAATTTGCAGCAGACACGATTGTATTCATACATAGCGTATAAACAGAACAATGGTTTAACAGTCTATCTATATATTATTGGTGGTTTAACGTCGGATTCCATAATGGCGATGTCGCAGACATGTTAACTAAACATCTTCTTCGTAGATAGTTTATACAAGCGTGGCATTTGTTAAATATTTTGAAAGGGGGAATACGAGTAAAAGACTCATTTCTCTATTTTTAACTTCTGATTACCCATTTGAATTGCATTTGTAATACGTTTATTTTTTCTGCTTATGTGCCATAAAGCATTTGAAAATGAAATTGGGTTTAACGTTTCGCTTTTATGCACCAATCGAGATACTGAAGATTGGTACTGTTTTCAGCAGACAGCTTCGTTTCCGAATACAATTAATCAAATCCCAGGATGCTGGGCTCTCCGAAAAGTTAAGGCGTGCGCGTTAAATCATAAAGTCGATCATTGACTCGAAGGGTGTGGTTTCGATTCCCAGCTTGTACGTGGAAGGAGTAGGGTTGGCGTTCCAACCCCGTGGCTTTTCTCCAGGCCCTCCGGTTTCCTCCCACTGCAAAAGAACCCTATGCGCAAGAGAGTTCTTGAAATAAAATTGAACCATTTGTTAGTACCGAAATGACCTAGCTTGTGTCGAGTGAAAGTTAAACTCTCTCCCTCTCTCTCTCTCTCTCTCTCTCTCTCTCTCTCTCTCTCTCTCTCTCTCTCTCTCTCGTCGAATTCCATCTGCCGAAGGTTCATTTATGTACATGCAATGTGTACACATGGCAGTGATTTGCGTCCCACCGACCGAATGGACCCTGTCCATTGCCAGACCCTCCGTCCTGCACAACTGATACAGCTAGAAAATCCCGATGAAATTTTTTGGCCAGCACCGGGATCAAACTCGGAATCACTTGGTTAAGAGACCAGCGCGTAACTAAAGTGCGCTTAACAATCCTAGGTATGTTTATGAACACCCACCCCCACCAATAAATGCATCGCTTAGCATCTTATATTTAAGATTGACCCAGATACTTCAGTAATTTAGTTTCTGCTCTAATGCTTTATTTCCTTGTTATTATTCACAATATTTTATAATGGTTTTTGTTCCATGACACTTGTATTGATTTTAACAATGATTTATTCATGTTTTCATGTGATTAATGTTCAGGTAGACCTACATACATGATAAATAAGGATTCAATAATAAACGAAGGACTTGTATTAATGTTAAGGTAAGCTATACATGACTAAATAAGGACTCAATAACAAAGGAAAGACTTGCATTAATTCATACATGTAGCAGCCTGTTTAGCTGTTTATGGTTCCTATACTTGATAGCGCCTTATAATTAGAATGTATAAGCATGCATAGTAGTATGGAACGGTGCCTGTTAGGCTAGATCTATTTGTTAAGGCCATCTCAATTTTCGTCAAGGTTGCTTAGATGTAAATAAGGCTGGGGCACGTGATTGTTGGCGAGATTGTAAGTGAGGGTTAGGGTAAGCATTAGGTCTAGGTCCAGGGTTGGGGTAGGGATTAGCGCTTGCCCTGTTCAGTTTATAGCTCGTGACCTTTGACCAAACTTGAAGTTACTCTTATCAATTACATCTAAGCGTGCGTGGTATAAATGTACTAATTGTTATTATTTAGCTACATGATTGAGTTTCCAGCGTGGTTTACTCTTGTCAGTGAAGCAGGGCGGAGGGTCTGACAAGGACAGCTGTCTAGTCGTTCGGTTGAGACGAAAACCTAGGTTCCATGTCATGCACGTAAAAGACCTCTTGGCAGTTATAAGAGTAGGCCGTAGCGCCGCTGCCCGGGCAAAATTTCAATCATTGCGCAATGTATGGCACATGCCCGTCTTCATTAGCCCAGTTTAGCGGCAGAACAGTGGGACGTTAAACCCCATTTCATTTTATTTACATATTGTGTCAGTTTAGTAATTTGTGTTACTTCCAACGTGTTGGCGTTTAATGATACAGTTGGTTCGTAAACTAGTTTCTCTCATCTAATGTTAATAGGTGTACAAGCACAGCCAAACCTGCTTGATCAGTAAACATTAGATATATATCATAGAACTTTGGCATGTGTATTAAAATTTCATTTCAATAAATTAAATCAGCTCTACTGTTCGTCTGTACATAAATTTTATCGATATTTACCGTTATATATAAAGGTCAAACGTTTAAAGCATTTATATGGAATACAATTGTGTATTATACAAATGGGGTGGCGTTACGGTAAATATTTTTAGAATTGTTTTCCATATAGATTTGGTTATGTTTTTAATGTCAACCACTTACATGCCACTCAATTTGTCAATTATTATAGTGTAATATATATGATATTTATTGTAAAATGAATATTTTTGATTCTGCAAATGGAATTGATGAGCCAGTTGGTTCCTTTGTGAAAGAGATTTTTGTTTGTCAATTACTAATAGATAATCAAAATTATCTTTCTTAAAGATTTTTATCTATAATAGGCTGCGTATGAAATAATCCACTTGTTAAACAAATACAATTATATATGCTGTTTTTCTAGGTTAAATATTATCGATTTTACTTTTAATCCGACTGCACGGTTTTCTCTTTAGCACGTTTTATTTTGCCATTATAGAGCTAGTCTCGTTATAACCCGATCCATTAATCGATTAGCCCGCATATACATCACCATTTGAACGTAAAATAGAGTAGATAATCGTGTCAAGTCATATCATATACAATTCCACATGAAATGTAGTTTTACGTCTAACTTATAAAATACTAACCTTGCTAATAAAGGCAGGGCCCTGCATAGACCCTGGTTTTCTTGCCCTTCAGAAAGAATGGAATGGTATTGAGTATAACATACGGTCATTTTAAGTGGAACACACGGTCATTATGAGTGTAACATAGGCCATTGTGAGTCTAACATACGGTCATTATGAGTGTAACATACGGTCATTTTGTGTCTAACATACGGTCATCTTGCGTCTACCATATTTGCGTATAAACCTACTGCCATTTTGAGCCTTACCCGTTACAATGAATCTAACATATTGCCATTTTGAACCTAACCGGTTATGAGTCTAGCATACTGTCATTTTGAGTCAAACCGGTGATTCTGAGTTTAATATACGGTTATTTCGAGCCTAACCGGTTACTATGAGTCTAACATACGGTTATTTTGAACCTAGCCGGTTACTCTGAGTGACTAATATACATTGTGGGTCTAACAAACGATTATTTTGCGTCTAACATACGGTCATTTTGCGTCTAACATACGGTCATTTTTATTTCCATTGTTACGTGATAATCGTTCTTGGACAGTGACTTTCCCGCCCAATGTTCTTCGAATTCCATCTGCCGGGGGTTCTTTTAGGTTTATGAATAGGACCTCAACCAAATTTGAATCTTGGACATTCGGAATAACCACGCAGCAACGGCGAGCCCCATCATAACAATTATAGAAAATAGATTGAACTGATTTGAAAAGACAGTGGCTGTCAATACCCAGTGTCATCATGACTTTACCAGTTAATGATTTGATATTTCTCGAAATAAAATTAATAGGTTTGGGTAGTCGTAATGTTTATACACAAAAAACTAATTTGAAATAAATTATCGAAAAAAATGTTTTTTGTCGTCTTTTCTTTCCTTTTTCAATTCTGCAAATGTCTAGAAATAAAGTTGAGAGTTTTCAGAAGTAGACATTTTTCATTTATGAGAAATTGATTTAAAATAAATTATTTGACAAAAAACATTTATGAGCTTCGCTGATGTGATTTTTAGTCGTTCCTTTCTTTTTTTAAACTCCAGAAATTTCTATAAAGTTTTTCATATATGAAGATATTGATATGTAATAAATTATTTACAAAAAAAATAAGATTTTTGAGCTTCTCTATAAAGAAAATTAATGGATTTCATATAAATGTTTTTTTTATATATAAAAAAAAATTATTTGAGATAAATTATTTTTTCGAAAAAAAGAATTTTTAGCTTCTCTTTAAATTGATTTGTTGTTTCTTTTTCTTTTAATAATTCTATTATTCATTCCTTATTGCGGGACGTATTTGGTTTTATATTTTTTAGAAATATAATCGAAAGCTTTAAAGGAAGATAGATCATTGATAGCTCCCGTTTTATTCAAACTATTGCCAATACTTGTCGAAACGTCGTGCTACATGTGTATAAACCAGTGATTGTTTTCCATATAAATTGTGTTGTGTTTTTTAATGTGCTCAATCACTAAATGCCAATCAAGGATTATATTGACAATAGTATTGGGCCCTTTCAATCCCACAATGTTCTTTTAGAAAACGGGGAACCACAGTGGTGATCATGAGGCAAGTCGTTGACTAGATTAAAGAAAATTGGTGGTCCTTGAAAAGAAGCAAAGAAAGTAGTTATAGACCGTAATCGATGGCAATTTAATGCGAATGCCCAATGTTCAACTGGGATCGGAAAGTCTAAAGCAGGAGAAAGGGAAAGCAGTAGGGGCGATTATAATGTAACCGTAACATAAATTGTTGTTGCGTTATAAAATAATTAAAGCACGACTTAGTTGTTCCAGCTTTCCGGCTATAAATGAGATCGGGGGTTGGATGGCCGAATGGTTAGCACGTGTGTGCCTGTCTGTCATTGAGTCAACTGGCGTGGTTTCGATTCCCCTGTTGTACGTGTCAACGAGTAGGTTCGCCTGTCCAACCTCATGCCCCCCCCCCACACACACACACTGCTAAAGACCCATATGCGCAAGCGAATTATTGAAATAAAATTGAACCGTGTGTTAGTCCCGAAATGACCTAGTTTGTTTCGAGTGGATGTCAAACCCCATTTCACTCTCGCTCTATAAATGAGATCATTGATTATAAATTTTGATTAGGTGTATATATTCAATCATGCTGGGATAACACGTGTTCTCCGGGCACAAATACATGCGTGACAACACTGTCGCCATCTACTGAAAGTACCACATTCTAGGATTAACATAAAATCCTCCAGTTTGGTTCACAATGATATATCTGGTTATGATGCGATAGCATTTTCTTTATTACTTCAAATAATGTTGGAATTTTAAAGACATGCTATAGTGCTTATCATATCTTGGTAATTCTAAGAAAAAATAATCATCGTCCACATCTGATTGTTCGAAATGTGAGACAGATCTACCTGTCCATCACCATGATAGAACGTTTTAAAGATGCAATTACAAATCGTACACATTATAGCCTGTAGCAGTTTCTAATGGGGTCAGTGGATTCTTGTGCAAAGTGCCTAAAGTAGGTCGTCGGACTTTCTATATAATCATTTGAATCTAAGGTCATATTGAATAATAGTATTTGTTGTTGAAAATAAAAATAGATCTATAAACGTGACCCAGTGACCTGGGGATCCTTAACATACTGCCAAGACATACATGTGATACGCTCCATCCAAATGATTAGACAAGTTTCCTGACCAGGCCCTCCGTCATGCTGTTCTGCGGTTCGATGCGGGTTTTGGGCAGAGAAAGTTCCCCAATCTGTCTGGTTTTTACATGTAACTGCGCAGGACGGAGGGCCTGGCCAGCTTGTCATTTCGCAGGACGGAGGGCCTGGCCATGAAACTTGTTTTGTCATTGTGATGGGACAAAACACATGTATGTCTTGACAGTAATTAAGGATCCCAAGATAGAGAGAGACCGGATTGGGGTTAGGTCGTAGCACCGCTGTATGGGCAAAGTTTTCCCCGTTGCGCACGACATTGAGTATTCTGGTCTTATATAGCCCAGTTTGTGCAGGCAGTACATAATATAATTCCGTCGTTAAATACCACTCCATTTCTCTTCTTTAAACGGCCCATTTGTTGAGAGCAATACTCCTCTCTTTTATTACATTAGAATCGCTATCCTAGTATACATAGATCCCTGTCTTCCATTAGCCCAGGTTAGGTGCAGAAGAGTAGGACGTTAAACCCCATTTCATTTTATACAGAGATCATGTAAAATCTGTAATACTCAATGTATCTTCGACGTCAGCTACAATGCATTGTACATTTCCATCTCACGCAAATCTGTATCCAACCATGTACTGGGAATTTGTTATTCAGAAATTAAATGGCCGTGTCTGGACTGAGATTAAACATTTTGTCATTTTATACAACGTTCGTGATTCTTGGTCGTTTAGTTATATTTAAAACTCAAAACAAATACCATGTTGGTTTCTAATAACGAATGAAATTGATTTGGACTGTTGTAAACTGGTTTGAGGGGTATACTATGACACAAGTGTATGGAAAACAGCTTTTAATAAATGTAAACAGGCACTATGCAGGTCTTTGCCGGTCTTTCTTTAGACCTGAATTGTTATATAAATTATTAATAAACTTACCAATATCATAATCATCTCTCGTTGCCATCGTATGGCTGTAATATAAGTAGATTCAAATACGTTATGTAGTCGATGCAGTAACTGTAAAAATCGATAATTGAGGCTTTGTTTATTATCGTAACAACGGCTCAGGAATATGTAATTTGACTGAAAATTTCAGCATATTCTCTTTTCATTCTCTATTTTGTAACTAGTCAGTCCTTTATCTAATCTTTCCTAATGCCGTTAATGTTCTATGGTTAAATGGCTATAATTCTAGTATAATGTCATACCTTTGTAAGAACCATATTGGTGCCGAAATATTTTTCCTCTAAGTGGCCGAAATATTGTGTTGACAACACCTTGAATCTTATTCGTTGCAGACTCAATTGGTTTAAGGGTAAATATTGTGACTATTTATAAATTTAGCCCACAATATTTGAATTTATACGAGACACGATGTTGTCCACTAAAAGCATTCCGTATTCTATTACCCTTGAACCCAGATCCAAAATGTGATCATTTTCATTGGTGATCCTCTAGGTTTCCGATTAACTCGTATTTATTGTAGTCTGGTTTCTATTAGGACCTTCAGTGTTGATTAAATTATTGACACGAAAGGAGAAGACGTTTCCTTAAACCCAATTATACCCCAACAAACTGTCTATTTATTTCAATCAATTATCTTAGCTCGATTCATCTATGTCTGGTTAGCTTCGGGCAAATATTTTATCAGTTGTTCTCAGTATAAACGTCAAACTATTGCTGGAAGAAATGTCAAAGTCTGAAATGATATGTCGTGTCACCATAAGAATCGGAGCATGTGATTTTGTGGTTACAATCAGCTAGACCAACCTCCAAAAACCAGAACCAATCAGGCGCGGATCCAGAGGGGGGCGCACCCGGCGCACGCCCGCTCTATTTTTCTGGGGTGGCGAACAATTTTTAGCTCCATATATTCTCGCGAGAAAGAAGAACAAAAATATTTTAGGTTGGAAATCGTAATTTACAGTACTAGTATGAAATTAGTCCTTGTGGGCATTTTTTACACTCAAAAATCACGGTTACGGGCTTTGCACTCCCAAGTTTGTGCAGCACGCCCCCTCTTTCTGAAAATCCAGGATCCGCCCCTGCCAATCCTAATAGTACACTCGTAATTCCTCATGACCATTCATATTTTTCATTCTCCTGTTTGGTCGTTCAATTTTGTTTGTTTTTAATATCCAATTAGGACTTTTGAAATGGATTTCGACATACTGTGGACTGACGTAAATCGTAATTGCATATCCACATTTGTTTTCAAATGATACGTAATTATTTTTCTGTGGAAATATTTTGACATTTAAGACAACTAAGATGTGACCATAACATTTTCTAGAAACCAAGACATATAATCCTTTAGTGGCATTTAATGATTGAGCACATTAAAAAACACAATTTATATGGAAAAGCAATCACTGGTTTATACACATATAGCACGACGTTTCGACAAGTATTCTCTTATCGTTATCATTTGTGCTTGATAACGATAAGAGAATACTGGTCGAAACGTCGTGCTTTGCCTATAAACCAGTGATTGCTTTTCCATATAACTATGTTGTGTGGGTTTTTTTGCAACCAAGACAGTCTGACTAGAGGGGGCAAATTGTTGTTGCAGACTGAACAGAACAACAGGGGAATAAGCGATATTGAGATCTAATAATATGTGGTATATCTTAGTCTGCCTATTACAGCATGTCTCTAGAGAATCGGAAGTTCAGTTCTAGCATACTAATGCTATAGATATTGATTATGGCGATGATTAGCTAGATATTAACATCATTATCACTAAAACTAAGATATAAAAGGCTGCCTTTTTATTGATTTTCTTCAGTTTTATGTGAAAGAAACAGGCACTGAAAAGGTGCATTTCAAACGATTATGTTTATTCAAGCAATGGAATTGTGTGGTTGCAAAAACAATTACCTCTCATGGGAGTCTTGTGTTTCGAAGTGAATTACAAGATTTGTAATGGAATGGAATTGTGTTAAATGTCTCGACAACTCAATATTTATATGATTCCGTCAAAGTCTTTGCAGAACAGTGTCGTTTCCAACTGTTCTTCTATTTCATCCACCAATGGTTCTTTTACGTGCATGCAATGCATACACGAATATTTTCCCTTTTTGTGACATTCGAACAAGTAGGCACACTTCCCTTGCCAGACATTCGGTCATTCGCCGTTGCTAATGGAAAACCAGTCTAGAAGAGTATTTGGGCCAACATCAACATCCGGAACAGTATGACGTTAAACCCCATTTCATTTACAACCTCAAGTTCGAATCCGGAATTTTATTTTAAACGGTTCCTTATACAACGATCTGCGAATCTACAATTCTCACAAATGTAATATAACGACAAATAATATACCCCATAAACAGTCTATCGCGCCGATGTGCTTAATGTCTAACTAACGCTTACCTGAGGCCTATAAACAAACTGGAGAAGAATGCCTAGAGCATGAATAGACATTGCAATCATTGTAAATACTCTACTAACTGATCCGTTTCGTATGGGCTTTAATTTGTGTATATTAAATAGTGATATATAGGCCCAGTGGACCGGGTGTCAATATTTTGATATTGATTTTCACATGACTTCTTTGTATAACATGTCACCGAAATAAAAACCAACAACAACTACTACTACTATATAGAGCCACCATGAATCATATTTAGGAGAGTAGCTTAATGCAGTATATGCTAACAAAAGTAAACTATAAATGAGAAATTGTTTTGTAATAGCAGAGCTTAAGCCCTGCCTCTGCAGACACCTCTCACTCAATTACAGTTCTTAAAATACTAATACGTAATTATTCCCTGTCTATTTTTCAGATGGATATCCGTGAATGTCAAGTGGAACCAGGCCAACGTAAAAATTCTAGCTGATACTTGGTGTAGAATTCAAGGTAAAAAATTGAAATGATGTCAACATAAAATGAAATGAAATGGGGTTTAACGTCCTACTGTACTGCTCTAACTGGGCTAATAAAGACGGGCAATTCACAAGGTGTGCTACGGGGCAATTGTGCCCGGGCAACGGAACTACGGTTACTCTTACATCGAATTCCAACTGCCAGGTGGGGGGGGGGGGGGGTGGCGAACGGTTAGCATGTGCGTGCTGTATCATAAGGCCGGCCTGTCATTGAGTCAACCGGCGTGGTTTCGAATCCCCGGTTGTACGTGACATGGAGTAGGGCCGCCTGTCCAACCTCGTGGGGTTTTTCCGGGCTATCCGGTTTCCACCCGCTGCTACGCGCAGGCGAATTATTGGTTTTCTGCGAAGTTAGTATTTGCCATCCTTTCAAATAAGTGGAAGAACCAATCTTGAAATATTACGGAGGTTAAACCAAAAATAATACTTAAATTAATACATAAAACATTCGTTGCAAAAGAATATGTCACCTCCTGGATCACGCTTCAACGTTAATCGAAAGAACTGATCTGATTATTCCAAAATTCCAATGCAAACGCTTGTGGGATTGAATATGGTTGTTTACCATGCTCGACAAGCTAGGAAGTGTGTCAACTGTCAACGCATATTCTGCCATAACTTTTTCGTCAATCTTTTTCAGATGATGACGGAATTCGAACTTACTCCTCTTCGTGATGAGGAACAGGAAGTGGTAAGCTATGGTATAAAGGCTAATGGCACGTCAGAAAGCATGAATGGGCAGTTAATATCACAAGAAGACGGAAGGAGAGTTCGGAAAGAATTACGATTTATGCCAACAAGAATTGTCATGAAGAGGAAACATAAATTATTCCGTGCCATAGTAATTTTCTTGGTCATTCTGCTGGTATTAGTCATATGTCTCTTGTTGGGGTTTTACCTTAATGAAACCAAAAGAAGGAAGAGCGAAGAGACAAATTTTGTGCAAACTCATGTCAATATGAAGCCTGTTTTACCGAAGAGTTCCGTGTTCGTTAGGAGTTTCAGATCTTATCTTCATTTGAAGGATAGTCGCGTTTTCGAGGCGGTTTTCAGCAACGGGACGGTTCTCAAGGCGTATGGATTAAAGGGCTTTGCCTCGAATAATTTTGAAATAAATTGGCTGACAATAAGCAATTTTAAAAATGAGAAGACTCGTATTAGATTCGGCGATCAAAATAACATGGCGTATGTGTTGCTTAGTAACGGCGCTCAAGTGAATTATCAATGGTCACGAGATTTGACCAGCATAGACTTTAAAATATATCTGTCTTCACAGCTCACTGGTCTTGATGCCAAATCTTTTATTTTCACGGTGAAATTGTTAGATTACGCACCCTTGTTCCAGATCATTTTTAAAACACTTTGTGGAAAGGGAAATGTTGACGATTTTCCGCGAAATTTAATGAAAAAACAATGTATATCTTATTTACCGTTACGTGTATCGAAATGTGGTAGCAAGAACGCATATAACGGGGCGTTCTTGGAGGGAAAGATTTCCTTAGGTGGCAACTCACATTTGATCATTCCTGCATTACCGTGGCCGTCACTACCAGACGATTGTTTTCAACAAAGTGCCGATTCTGACTCGATGTCGAACTTTTATATTCCACTGCCAAAAGGACCCATTGATGATTCCACATGCAGCATGGCTACAAAATATTTTATGAAAGTATGTTCTGTTGTTCCTATGGAGATAGCTTTTAAAGAAGTATGCTACAATATCTCTAGACAGATTAACGGTGTCGGTAATCGTCATTTTGACCAACTCGTAGACATTTTGTTTGAAAGTTGCGTCAGCCTTTTATCCTCGTTAGTTTTAATGTGTTCTGCATTACAAACTGACCATAATCCATATAGTCATGCGCATTCCCCTTTCTTCCTGCTATTGGATCGGTCAGTTAGAAATAGACTTTGTCCCATGCCTCAAATCTCTAATCCGTTTCCATCCGGTAGTGTGACAGTAAACGTTTTAGCCTTCTGCCCGTCAGAACCACCTATTACGTCACCAGATCAGTTGATCTATTTTAATGGGTCGCGAACCGTTGGTAATACTCTACATATCAATTGTCGTGGTCCGCCGGAAGTGACGTTATATCAACTTGGCCATATATATACAGGAAATGACAATCATTTAACGACGTTAAAGCACAATTTTAGATTTTGTGCGAAATGTGCTTATGAATCTGTTGTCAGTGTACGAGTCCTGGACAATGAAGTGTGCTGTAAAAATATGTGTGCTAACGACAATACGAGCGTTTGTGCCCTTGGCAGTTTAGGATTGGAAGAAAAATTTCAATTCAAGACACACGGGAATTTATATTGCCACAATTTTCTAGACGATACCAAATCTGAAACATCGGCATTAGATATAAAATGCACAGGGGATTGCATTAATCATTTTACTATAGATTTCAGAATGGCAAATTTTCGTGAGCAGACGATATTTTATCACCAACCAATTAAGTGTAAGGGTTCAAGGTCACAAATGTGTAATTCCAAATTTGGAACATAGTTCAACTATAAAAAATTGTATGATTGTTGTTTTGTTTGTGGTTTTATCTGTTTTATTTATTTGATGAAGTGTTTTGTTGAGTATACTTGTATTTAATTGTATACATTAAAGTCGAAAACTCTGAGAGTAGTGCATTAAAAGTACTTAAAAACTTTAGCTCTTTTGTTGGCCAATTTATGGAATATTGACGGAAATATTATTGATTCTAAAATATGTCAATTGAAGGTTCTGACAATGACACAGTGGCCATCTTGGTCTTTGTAAAACCACTTTGCTTCCCTGTCCAGATGTTGATGCATTAAAGTACTCATGATAAATTCGAGATGCGTGTTTGTTCACCAATTATATAGGGAACGTTGTTTCAGAAAACCAATTAAAATTTTTAAATGGCACGGAACAACACCTGGTAGTTGGATGTAAAATGTATAGGGTAAAATTCCACTACGTTAGATTGGGGATCTATTAACTATTGTTTGGCGAAAGGTAGTCATGGAACTGTCAAGCTGTCGAATGGATCTGTTTATAATGAAGACCGTGCGGTCTTTTTATACAGGTCAACGTGTTCTTTAATGTTTTAAATACAACATTTAGCATACAGTATCTTAGTGGTTAGGGGTAGCAACGTTTACTGTAAACCATTCCCGCCCTGGTAGATAGATGTATACTCTGATAACTGGCGATTGGTGTATGCTCAGCAAAAAATCTAAATCTCAGAAGTAATACGTTGCCAATGTGTGTGATAAAGTTTATGCATTAACTCTAAAGAATAAAGAAAAGGTTCTACGGGTAAGGGAGCCTACCGGGTAACTTTAGAAATGTTTCCTCGACTTCAACATCAGTAAGGTCTATTTTCCATAATAAATATGAACTTTCACAATGTTTTCTTCGGTGTATCATTATTTGACATCAATGTCAAAACAGCCTCCTTGATATCTTTACGGTGTCAAACCGTTACCAGGCGTTCAGGAAGAAACAGCTGATAATGCTCTATTAGACTCAATATTCGACTGATGCTACTGTGAGTATTTGGGAAGAGCCACTTTATAGCTGTAAGAGTTGACAGTAATATTTAGAATAAAGGTTTTGTGGATCATCGAGTATTATTTTTTAACCTTTATCGACGAACACAAGACAGAAATATTTCTTTGGCCGTATTCAATTAAGCATATTTAAACACTTGTTGTAGGTTTGTCTTATGAGGGTATTGAGAGAGTTTCGTACAAAATAATCCCTGTCGATCACCCGGATATGAGGTTACTATTCTATTTTTTATTTTTGTTTTAAAAAATAAGTATCTTTATTAGTCAAACAAATTTTAGAAGTTTTTACGTGCACAGAGATACGTAAGTAAAACGCAGAGGTATATTGGAGTTGTTCCCCTTAAACAACCAGACAAAATGAAAGAAAGCATTTATTACCCTTTGGTAGGCAAACGATCATAGTTTTTCCCCAGTAGATTAAAAAGACCCATATATATAGACAAACAAAACGTAAAAACAAATAGTTAACTGAATCACCATACCGTCATTTAAGATTCCCACCTTTTAAATAAAAGTCTCAGCATGTAAGAATCAATTTAATATTACCGGGAAAGTTCGATATTAACCCATAAATAAAAGTAGGTCTAAGTATGTAAATATAATATTGACTTGTCTAAATATTTCTTATAAATATGGTGGTTAAACTTGTTTAACGTGCATATTAATCTTATGCTGTCTGTCTGTTATTAGCTTTACCCGAAAACAGACGTTAAGCTAGTTCACCGACATTTTTTCTACACGCCCACATGTTCATGTGGGCGTATATTGTTGTCGCCCGGACGTCCGTCCACAATTTGTGGGGACACCATATAGGCCAGAATTTTTATTCGATTTTAACGAAGCTTAAGAAATAGATCTATCTCCCAAAAATTTCGGTTCCTTTCGACATTGGCATATATCGGACCATAACTGATTGTACGAAAAATCGCGTTTTAAACTTGTGGACACTCTAGAGGTCACAATTTTCATCGGATTTTGACGACACTTGAAATGCATGTTTATAACCAACAGACCTTGCGATATTTGCGCACATCGGATCGTAACTTCCAGAATTATAGCCCCTGATCGCGTTTTTAATATGTGGTCCCTCTAGAGGACACAATTATTATCCGATTTAATAAAAACATTTGAATATATGAACTTTACTCTGTAATGATGCGTGGGTTCAAATTTCGTGAAAATCGGACTAAAACTGCCGGAGAAAATGGCCGCCCTTCGTACGCAAATAGTGTAAAACATAATATGGTATATAAAGGTGGTTGTCGACCCTCTAAAGGTCGTAATTGTGATCGGATGTTGATGAAACTTCCAATACATGTTTATAACCCAAAAATCTTGGTTCGATTTAAAATTCGAGCAAATAGGATAATAAATTCCTGTATTATGGCACGTTTTTAGCTTGTGGTCACTCTAGAGGTGACAATTTTTATCCGATTTAAAAAAAACCCTTTGAATATATCCTGAATTATGACACGTTTTAGCTTGTGGGCACTCTAGAGGTGACCATGTGAAAGAACAGAATTGTGTTTACAAGAGGTACGTACGTTAAAAACCATTTCATTTCATTTTCAATGTAATTCACAGCGAGATCAATCCTAATCCAGTTATTAAAACATACATGTGTAAAAACAGCGTACATTTGTAAAAATATTTGGTCAATATGTCTGTTATAGTAATAAGATATAACTCTATTTATTGCTATTTGTATACCAATGAAAAGTCTTCTATTGCTGACAAAAATGACCTGGCTATTGTCGATTGGACGCAAATCTCTCGCACGTGTTTCGAAACGAGCAACTATGAAACTAGTTTGAAGCTAAATGGAGTTACGCCCCTTAGCAAAATTGGTTAAAAACAGATTGCGTTTGCATACACCCCTCGGAAAGTTAGTTAATAATATATACAGCGCACAGCTGTCATCACCAGTTACAGGCGACCTATAGATATACATACAACTATAACCAAGGGCTGTAGTGTACAAGGACCCATACTTTTACAATTTATGGATTGATTCAAAACAAATTATTATCTTTAAAGGTGAGTTCAAAATTATATATTTTGCAGCTATTAATACAGCCCAAAATAAATGAAACTTTATTAGTCAAGTCTAAGAATTGGATTAATTATTTTCTTTGTCAACACTTTCTGATTTGCTGATATTTATATACGTTTGTTTTTAAATCTATATACGTGTTGATTACATGGGTAATTTCTACCATGCTTTAGGATCTAGCAAAACTATCAGTATCAGTTTTAAAGAATACGAAGATTTTACAGATGGACAGGAAACTAGATGATGAAATAAATATTTGATCTTTTTTTCTTTCGATTTGCTCATTTCTTCGCAATCCAATTCCATGTCAGGATGTATTCAGTTTTGATTATTTTTCACTTTTAGAGATACTTGGTTTAAATAGGCAAAGATCTATATGATCAATGATAGCTTACACATTCTTTAAATACACGTATATTTCATTCGGAAAACACGCCTGTGTTAAATACTTAGAAGACGTGTTCACGGCAATTCTAGAAACACTGTACTCGATAGATGTCTTTTCTTTAGCGTCGACCAGTCTCGATGATAACCATTCAGGTAGGTTTGTATAATCAGTTATTTCTGATTTTTGAAATGAAAAAGACTTCAGAAATATAAGAACGTTAAATCTTAGATGGGTGTGTGGGGGGGGGGGCTCGAGGGATTAAAGTCTGTCATTGAGTCAACTGACGCTGTTTCGATACAAGGGGTGAGGTCGCCTGTTCAACCTCGTGGGCCTTCCCCGTCACCCCTAGCACTGCTAGAGCGAATTATTGAAATTAGATTGAACCATATGTTAGTCGAGTGGACGTTAACACACACTCTCTCTCTCTCCCTCTCTCTCTCTCTTAAATGTAGGATTCACATGTAGGTGGTCACCATATCAAATAAAATCTTAATATTTATCAAATATTTCAAACCTTGGGTGTCGCTTTAAAGATAAGAGTATAAGGTAGTGTTTAGTTTGTTTACAGGAGTATTAAGTATATAAACATTCCTAGGTTTAACAGTTTAAACACACACACTGTATAATTAAATGAAACGGAAATTCTCTGGGATAGTGATTGTATTTGTTTGTGAAGAGTTAATATTTATATATATAAAGTAAATTATTTGTCATTTAACGCAGTGAGGCTTATAGATAAAGTCCATGGATTTAACGAGATCTGGTTAATAGTCTATTCGGTTATAGGTAAGTAGAAAAGTGAAACAAAATAATGTTTATTTTATTTATAGTTTACTTGCATCGCTGTTTCCATTTACCATCGAAATTAAATAAATACAGGATATAATCTACATTTTAAAACGAGCTCCCATATTGAAATGAAATGAAATGAAATTGAGTTTAACGTCCTAGTATTCTGCTCCGAACTGGGCTAATGAAGACGGGCATACACCATACAGTTTGTTATGGGGGAAAATTTGCCCAGACAGGGCACTATAGCTTACTCTTATAATCTTATATCGAATTTCAATTGTCAAAGGATCATTTTCGTCCCATTCGAACGACTAGACAGCTGTCCTGCCCTCCATCTTGCATCACTGACAAAGACAGGGTGGACCACGCCGGAAAATCTGGATGAACTTTCTCGGCCAATGCTGTGATCGAACACCCGATCTTCAGGCTATCGAGCCAGCATCTTACCCAACGTTACCCCTGCTCACATATTGAACTAACTAGGTAACACTTTCTGTCCACTATCATTTAGCAAGGGTTAAGGCCCAAGAGTTGTTTGGTCGAGTTGGTCGAACACCCGATCTTCAGGCTATCGAGCCAGCATCTTACCCAACGTTACCCCTGCTCACATATTGAACTAACTAGATAACACTTTCTGTCCACTATCATTTAGCAAGGGTTAAGGCCCAAGAGTTGTTTGGTCGAGTTGGTGAACAGCTTCTGAAATACGCACAAATATTTTTTTCACATAAGAGAATCGTATGTATCTCTGGCATAATTTAGCTCATTCTGTTATTTTTGATTCCATGGATTCATTTTGTGATTTATCGATTAAACAATCAAATCAAATCACAATTTACCTTTTTACAGATTCAACTACCAATGGTTCTTTATGACGAAAGGTCTCAATGAATACATTTATTTTGACATTGACAAAGTGCGGTTGTTTATCGTTGATGATCGATACGTTCTCGTTTTGATTTATATTTAAGGGTCCACATTTCAAATAAATAAACCATAAAATATGGTGTAATTTTATGAATCAATAAAGGCTGGTTGTTATGATAATAAAATCTACAGTTTACTGTATAAGTGTCTTAAAGTATTGTAATAACAGGTACTGTACGTAATGTACATGTAAAATGACCTGGTTTTTTTCTGATATGCGTTTAAATATCATTTAACAGTTTATTTGGATATATCTATATACTAATTTAGAGGCTAATTGATCTTACAGGTAACTCTATAGTACTATTTGATTTTATCTCTGTATGAAGACACTGTGTATAATCACGGGGAAAAGAGCAACCCTTTTTCATTCCTTTTAATTAATCAGAGAGAGAGAAGGGGGGTGGGTAACTTCCACTTGACACAAACTAGGTCATTTCGGGACTAACATATGGTTCGATTTTATTCCAGTAAGTTGCTTCCGCGTAGGGGTCTTTAGCAGAAGGGGTAGATCGTTGATCCGCTGTTAAGTAAAATTTCCCTCATCGCACACTGTGTCTCGTGTGCCCGTCTTCATTAGCCTAGTCGGAACAAACTAGTGGGACGTTAAACCCCATTTCATTTCAGTTTTACACTGTATGGCGTATATGTCCATCTTCTTTAGCCCAGTCGTAGAAAAACCATAGGACGTTAACCCCATTCTATTCATATCATAAAATATCGCAGTTAAATGTTTGATTCTAGTACCTGTTAATTACTGTTTGGGTAGAACTGAAAGGAAAGTTCGGCGTTTATGATTGTATATTTATAGTTTTCTATATGTCTATTTACAGAACAATGGCACTGGAAGGACAGAGACCATGGACATTTGGAGGGAGACCAAAGAAAAAGCCAGCGAAACTGAAAACGCCTCAAATAAACACATACTATAGACAGGTAAATTTAATCCCCATGTCAACTCACTCTTAAAGTAACGCTGTGTGATTTGCATTTGTCACGACTTCATCCTCGCTTATATGTACACAGGTTGAGTATTTAACGTTTAACTAAGAAAACAAAATCAAAATATCAATACTAGATAATTTCTCGACTTAGTTTCTATCGGATTTAAAACATGCCCATCAATTTGTCCATGGTAATTAAAGATGGTGTGCGTCTTGTTACATGGGGAACAGCATAGAGCGAAGGAATTTTCCATTGAATTGAATCATTGGTCGATTGGTACGCCTGTTAATGATTCTGCTTTCACAATATCACACACATAGTCGCCAGAATATGACTGATATATGTTTATAGCAGAAACTGATACAGGAACTGATACCACAGAAATCTGTTGGTTAAAGATGAGTCTTTCCGACGGTTCAAATATCTAACTGAACTGAAGCTCATAGACAGTGTATTCGCGAGATAATCTAGTCAGGATTTATAAGTCAGATCGTCATTAGAAGACAAAAATAATTTTGGTCAGTCTCGCCATTTGTTAAGTGGAGTGACAATTTCAAAATACACAGGAAATACATTTGAACTTATTTATTTTACGTTATTAGATCAGTGTATTTTGTATTAATCCTAAAATGTTTTTTTTCTCTCCATAAAGTCCGAGAAATAATTTACCCTCCACTCGAGTTATCATTATCATAGTTTGGCATTGGGGCCCTCTGCCCATTGCGCATTAGACTATACACCAATATCAGACATATTCAAATCTCTACAATATTTACGTTTCAAATTTCAATTTGTGAGTTCTATTAAGTCAATGCTTAATTAGATATAGTGTTATTTAGTCAGTGTTTCATTAGGTATAGCGGTTGTAAGTCAGTGCTTAATTAGAAAAAGTGGTATTAAGTCAGTGCTTCATTTGCAAATTTAATTAATTAAGTCATTTTAAATTATTCAAAATCAATTACATTTATTTTCTTGGTGAAATAGGTAATACCCCTTTAAAATATTTAGTAAACTTCATTACACCCGACCGACTTCTCTTACTTTTCCCTCTCTGACCAGCCTTAATTTTAAGTCGAAAAAAAATCTATAATACTTTCCGTGTAATCCGCTGTTAATGGCCATGTTCAATTGTTTAAACATGCTTAATTTGTAAAGTAAACACTCACAGGGACTGGTCCAAAACAGTGCTCTAATACTATTTGTTGAAAATAGTTGGAGTGTTAAAGGAAAACTCTACTTTACCCATCCTTTAATAAACATCTAGGGGCTATAAATAAACTAATGTATAATCCACCTAATAATCCACTCCTGCACTTACTATTAAAGGGTTGCTTCACCTTGCATTGTGTTTATAGCCTTTATAAGTCAGTATTCGTGAAGATTAGATTGATTCAAAAGAGAGAGAGAGAGAGAGAGAGAGAGAGAGAGAGAGAGAGAGAGAGAGAGAGAGAGAGAGAGAGTTATGTCTTTAGCAGTGGGAGGAACCCAGAGAAGTCGGAGAAAACCCACGTAGTTGGACAGGCGACACTACTCCGTGTCACGTACAAACCACCCGAGAATCGAAACCACGCCAGCTGAGTCAATGACATACTTTATAATACATCGCGCATGTGCTAAGCATTGGGCCACCCAAATACCTAATTTAGCTCTTTAAGCTTGGGTGAGTGTGTGTATGTGTGCCTGAGAGGGTGGGTGAGGTATTAATTATCTGTTTAGGGTCTGGCTCATTCCAAAGTCCGAGGTTTGATGCCGTTACTGGACGAGAAAGTTCAACGACATTATTCCCGTCGTCCGTGGTGCAGGACAAAAAACCAAGGTCCTGTGTGCGCGTTGACGTGCACGTAAAAGAATACTTGGAAATAAGAGTAGACCCTATCTCCGCTGCACGGCTAAATTTCCCCCATACCACACTCTAAACATTTATTAACAGTGTTTCGTTGATAAATATCCCTATTTTCTGGTTATTTTGTATCCGGCTACAATTAAAGACACCTATATAAACACTGAATATGAAGTATGCAGCTGATTGCCACTCAAACACGAAACATCTTGCGTGTAAATAACGGATACCGCCTATAGTATATAGTGATTATATTGTTGAGTTATTTACCACAAACGGGAGACGATAACATATCATTTTGGGACTACCCAGTGGTTTAGTTAGAAATAGCCCGAGCAAAGCCAGAAGGTTCGACAGGCGATACTACCACATGGCTTATACAAGCGGGGAATCGAAACAATGCCACGCGTACAGCGAACGAGTTACCCCACCCCGCCCCATTCAAATTAAATACAACTAAACATAAATGTCAACTTCCCCTTTAAGAAGTTTATCCACGTACGATTATATAAGTATTAATTCTCACGAGGCATATTCTATTTCTTTGTCTCGTTCCACTAGAACAATTTTAATCCATTCTATATTGGAGCACTTGAAATATTGATGGTATAGAATAGTCCTACAATATTATAACAGGCTAGGCAATTCAAAATTGACATTACGGGCACCCATTAAACCCATTTAAAATACGTACAGATCTATATGATTATATGTAGCGTTTATAAATGGAATGGCTGAAAGGTATTTTATACATCTAATGGGCTCTATGTGGACTTTTAATAAAGTTACTTACTAAAGGCTATGTATATATTATTATAATATAGTAACTGTTTTAATAATATAATACACATATTGCATACCCTTGACTAACACACTGACTTTATTAGGTGTTAATAACACTTGATTATAAACTCTTTTCTTTGATGTCACGAATTAGGGTTAGGGTTACTCTTTTGTAACGGTAATTTGATTCTTTGACTATTGAATCAGAATATGTTACAATATGAATTAGTCAATTATTAAACTTCATATAATAATTGATAATTTATCACGATACCGTGTTCAATATCTACCTTTTGACATACTTATTTTTATATTCAAAGAACATATCTTATACTAATAATTAGTATCTATATATTACTAAAAGTATAAGATATTGAAATATAAATTGTCGACTGCAATTCTCATTTGAGACTCAAAGGGATCCAAATAAATTTTGATATTAAAATTGAAAGACAAAAGCGTTTTAAGAAAAAGAGGGAATTGAAAATTGGTATGAGGCGCGTATCAAACACGTATCATTTAGTTAACACATTGGTATTCATTGGTTGCTTACTAACAAATATATTGATATTGCATCTTATTTACAAAATTGAGAATTTATATGAACTCATAAACATCTGGTTTTCTAATTATCGTATTTCACATTTATTGCTGGAATAAAGTTTGGATTAATAATCCAAGTCAAAGTAACGGCCAGTCGTATTATGTGTAGCTTCCTTACGGTCGGCATTTTGTTATTTTAAAAATCAATCTGATTTACCTACAAATCTATACTTGGTTTCGTTTTTTTATAATTTCGATTGGATCTACTACATGAAGATCTGACCGGTTGTAGTGGAAGGTCGCGTCAGAGGTCATGCAAGCAGCTTTTGACTCTATGACATTTGATTAACCAATCAGCGTTGATGTTTCTAGTGGATTGCCCACAGTTCCGTGCAGCTCACACCGAAAACTCGCCGTAACATACCGTTTCATTGGCTAATCTCTCACATCATCCAGAACGCGGCTTATATAACGACTCTTCCAGGGCCTTGTGTAGTAAAGACAAGTAAAACGAAATTTTAAACTATAAAAAAAAGGAAACGCAAAGGGGTTTGTGTTTAAATCAGATTGTGATTAAATCGAACACGAACAAAGGTGAAACAAATGTGTTAACATTTTAAGATATAGATGATTTAATGCAAAGCCCAATTACACATATTTAACTATACGAATATCCAAATAAATAAGGATTTATTTTAGGTGATCTAAATTAGTCTCACATTTTTACCTATGATGATTTCAGAATCTGAAGTTGTTTTCACAACAGATTTATTATCATCCAACGTGTTCACATACAAAGACAGTTTTATATATGCTGCCACATTTCAGTGTCACCCTAACCGTTGATTTGTCGGTCCCTCTACAATTGGCTCCTTAAAAACGGATTTTCTTTTGACGAATTGAAAGAGACAAGCATTGGGGTTATAAGAGGATTGTCCTATCGTTATCGAGCGTTCCGTAACCTTCCATTCCCATCTCATTCAGTTCAAATAAGGTGCGATCTATTATGGTTATATTTTTTTCCGAGACATGGCTGAAGTATGGGCGTATTTAACTGAGTAATAAATAATGCATCCTGTTTAGAATTCAATTGTACTTCAAAAGAACTTGATTAAAGTTATTCATTTAGGATAAGAAATTTTTAAATGTTTGTTATTTGACTGGTATACACATCAGCGATTAAATAGAATAAAATCCATTACTCATTAGTGTCATGAAACTAACAAAGGACTTTTATAATTCCTATACAAAAACTGGTTTATATAGATTTAGTCCTCTAGAGAATATAAAGAGACCGGAGTTTACTTTCTGCCATTGATGTTTACGGCAAATAGAAACATATATTTCATGGGCCTGTTTCGCGAAATTTTAACTAGGATAGAATCCAAATTTTAGTAATTTGATTGGATAATATTAGATTGATTTTAGTGCCTAACCAGTCAAAATTGAAGTATCTACTTAAATTTGAATTTTGATTAAAGTTAAGATTTCGCGAAACAGGGGCCAGAACACTGACTTATCAATGTGGATTCCTAAGAAGATTACATCTGTATAGTAAAATAATGTTCGCTCAATGGTTTGACAAGGACAAGCGTTTTAGGCCTTCGGATAGGACGAAAAACCGAGGCCATATGTATGCCATTGAGAGTACCTTAATGATAATTACCGTCTTCAGTGGCTCGATTTATGCAGAATTATATAGTAAACCCTTTTCCATTTCAATTCTTTTCACTTTCCGGAAACGCCCTAAATTAAGATTGTATTCTCTTCTCCTGACTTAAAAACCTAAAACTGGGCTAGAATTCGGGCAAAAAATTGCGAATATACCACAACCGAAGTACACTGGCGAACCCAAATTCCCATATTTAAGAGTATATGAAAAGTCAAAGATAACTACTCTTAAGTATTAAATACACAAAAATATGAAAGTTTTTTTTAAAAAGGACTGTGTTTCTTTTCAATAGCTGATCTTTTAAAAGCCATAGAAATATTTATGCAGTAGGTAAATTTGATTCTATCTATTAATATAAATTGCTATCGATCTGGGGTTTTAGCTATTGTGGTTGTATAGCCATTAATTCATTTTCATGACAAAAGAGGAGTATTTATTGGTTTGTAATCGATGTTCTATTTTATTACAATTACACCAATATTATTTTACGTGTACGGATAAGGGTTTTGGCGTTCACGTCCAAACGGCTCAATATTTTGAGCTGAAAATTTGAGACAAGCCAAATACACAATTCCGCTATACATCATGGTGCTTAAATTTCATACTACTCGGACTTTAATTTTTGAGACTCTGTTTTAATCGGGATAGTCCCCCCTTTAACCCAAACCGCATCTCCATAATAAAAACTAAGATTGCTGAGAATTTCAATCTGAAAAATGTACAAACATTTGTTTTTATTAATATTTAATACTTATCTTAGATCTCCGGCAATGGATAGCGATTTGAAGTAAAGTACGTATTCAGGTGTTTCTCATTTACATTTTTGCGATAAAGATCATTACCATCTGCGTCATTATATAAATCTTTTCCCGGTATTACGATGTATATCTTGAAAAGTTTTGTTTTTGCGGATGCAAGTTATTAAAGATGAAAATGCGAGTGAAAGAAATAGATAATTTACTATTTATTATATTCACAAAATATTGTAATTTCCATCTAAAGATCCTGGATCCTTTGAATAAGTTACGCCCTGACCCCATCAGCTGGACGTCACCGTTTATAGTCATTTACATATTTTTGGTCCAGAGCGGGTATACCATATCACGAGAGTTTTGCTTTGATCAAAGTTGATCAAGAGCTGGATATCAAACAGTAAGTTTAGTTTATTTAGTTTGACAATATGTTCGGATGTGTGAAGTGAAATGAAATGGGGTTAAACGTGATACTTTTTTTTACACCGGGTACGGACTGGGCTACCAAAGACGTCACACACACTTCTGTGTGCTATTAGGACCCCGGTTTTACGCTTCGTTCCGTCATATACCACTGACAAAAGAAAAACCTCGACCGAAAATTGCGACGAACTTTCCTGTCCAACAGCGGGAGCCCAAGACATCCTTGTTAGAAGCTGCTCCAGCCCTCGACTGTACGAACTATACAGTTAAACTATGCGCAAGGAAATCTGAATGTTTAAATGCAACCCTTGATATTGTCAAACCTGAATTTACACATGCATTTCAGTGAAATATGAGTCATTTCAATTTATGCAGTACGTCGCTTTAATTTATTAACATTTCTGTAACGCAAATGTTTATGTTCCGATATTGCCCCACGTGTTACGTCAATAATGTTGGTGTGTAAGCATTTTAGAGTCTCAGGTGACTTTTTTTACCATCTATTCTCAAATAATGTCTTGGGATAACGAGTTAACCGAAGAAAGGTGATCGAATAGAGTTTATTGACTAGTCAAGACAATACTTGTGACATTAGGGTATTAACGTATTGTAATTCATTGCAATACAAAAGTGGGTGGGATAGGGCTGTCAAGGGTACTTTTAGCTAATGCTCTCGCAAGTCGACCTCGATTCATAGTCCCACCGATACGAGGTGGCACTATCAAACAGAAAAAAAACTAGGTATGTTTTGGTGTATTAAATCATGTTTTGTATCGGTTTCCATTGTTTTGCAAATACAGAAGAGTTGAGGGAATTTGTTTTCCACTTAAAGATACATTACTTAAGAGTTTTATTAAGAGATGGACATTCTTGCTATAATAATTAAAAATTAGATGATAAAAAAAGAAAATGTTGAAAATTTCAGTCAAATTATGTTGTTCTGAACGGAAATGTCACTGTTGGAAGTTTGGACTAGAAATAGGCACCGATTGTGTTTGCATAGCCTATGAGAATTTGATTGACAGACGATAACTCCACCCACATATTCTCGATTATCAAGTAACATTCTATGGTAGCATCGCTTGACAGGCCTTTCATCGCAAGTTTCTGGTAGTCGCATCAGCGACTAACGGTAAACGTTAGCTTGGTCCGTCATTTATTGATTTAATTTTAAATTGACAAGACATCAGTGGGTCTATAACATATGAAACCCAAATAAAGACTTGCAACAGGCAGATTTAGCTCTTGCATAATGTATGTTTAATGCTTGATTACTCATACATTTTAATTGAAAAAAAAAAGAATAAAGACGAAAGATTAAAACAATGTTTTTGAGTTCAACGATAGGTAAATAAGATAATAGAAGATAAACAAAAGCTTGAAAGGTAAATTGATATGCATGATAAGTAACTCATCCGTGTGGACACAAAGACAATCATCGTTGACGTCAAAACAGGGAGTTCGTTGTGGTTCACTTAATGCATAGCATCTTTAAGATCCCCATAGGCACAGCTTGTTTGTTTATTGATAGCTAGAACAATACCAGAAGTTTATGGGACCATGATACAACTTTAATTCCCCAGTGGTTGCAATAATTGTAGTATTGCACTTAAAGTCCTTCTGGATTTAATTTAACAAAAAAAACGTGATTACACAATTTGAACTTGGTTGTTTTTGTTTGTGTTTGGAAACCATTATATTCATATGAGTCAACCATGATTCATGTTTGGTTGAAAGTGTGGATACATGAAAAAGAAACGAAAATATCTCTTGTTAGCTTTCTGTATGTAAAATTTGATCAAGGACAGAGTCGCCTCACAAAACAAAACAATTTTATATGCAACTCTAAACACCGCCAAAAGGTAAATGTGTCTGTCTGAACATATCAAGAGTGTTTTGTTATACTGCGAACAATTTTGTGTTAACTAGCCTAGAGGGTAATATCTAGACACATTTTCCTAACAAGCTTGCCAGGAAAGTCCCTCAGGATAGAGAGAAGATCGAGTCTAACACGTCAAATTCGGGAAGGTGAAACTGCTAATTCCAAACCAGCAACCCCTACCTCAGTTGTTTAAACCACAGTAGTACCCTTTAAACATACATTATGTGAGAGCAAAAACAGACTTTTGTCGGTCTTCCTTTGGGCCTCAGAAGTCATAGAAATTATAAATTAGATCTTTATTTAAACAACAAGCCTAAAATGAACTCTGTAGACCCACGGATGGCTTGGATTGGGCTCGGATTAAAACAGGATTTCGTTGACTGATTTAATCACTATGGCGTCGTGGGCGGGGCTTCTCCGTGACGTTGACGTCATCATACGTCCGGACTGTTTTCTATTCGTCTGCTTAGGGAGTTGCTTAGGCCTGCCTGAAGTACGAAAGAGTACACACAGGCAACGCAAGAAGTCGGCTATTTATTATAATTTATTTACAATACTGCCTCGTTGATTTGGCCCATTCCTTTCAAACTTTAATATCCTATCGCAGACTTTCTCTTCTTATCTATATATTAAAAGTCTTAATTCTAATTTATAGTAAAAAATAAATGTATACGAATTGAATTGCAGTCCTGTCTCAAACCGAATACGCTATCGGTACTAGTCATTGTCAACATTACTTGATAATCGAGACTATATAGGTGGAGTTAACGCCTGTCAATCAACAATCGGCCATAATGGGAAAAGGGTGTCGATGAATTTAACTCCCATTTCTAGTAAAAAATTATAGTGGTAACAACTTTGTTCAGGATAAAGTAATTTGACTGAAATTTTCAATATATTCTTGTTTCAGCATCTATTTTTGAACTGTTATAGCAAGAATGGCTAACTCCTTGTTAAAATCTCCCATAATGTATCTTTAAGATATTGTAAAAGTTTACTTTTTTGTGTATCTTCTGGAATCTTGTTGTTGATTAAATGAAGACAGGACTCTTGTTGGTTGTTAATAATTCTATATATTCTTTAGTAAACAATAATACTCAACAGCAGACAAATAATATAACAAATTTTGGTTCTATGCTTCAATTTGGATATGGGAATTGACATAAACTTATGTCTCCAAATATCCAAATACAGGCCTGTTCTTAGGCATGTGATCTAAGCTGATCTCCCAAGTAAGTAATACTGTGCGGATTAGCACGACGTATAAACATTTACTATTGGGCCGTAATTCACCCTACTATAATATGTATATATAGTGCTGGTGGATCCTTTGCATTATTCTTTAGCTAATACTCTAGTTTCCAGATGCTTATATTATAATGTCATATATGGATTTTATTTATGATAAATTTATATTATTGCACAGATACTGATACACAGCAATACTAATTAGAGGCGGTTTCAATAAACAATTAATTTACGGTATGGTATAATTCATCGTCAAATGAAATTTACAGTATATTCTGAATTTTAGAGTGCAGTACATAATTATTTATACACTTTATATAAATGTAGCATCCAAGAGATTACTGCGTCTTCTAACAAAAACATATACTTTTTTACTGACCGTCGCAGATACGCGTGTGCGTGGTATCATAAGGTCTGTTGTTGAGTCAAACTGGCGTTGTTTCGATCTCCGGGTTTACGTGACAAGGAGTAGGGTCGTTTGTCCAACCTCGTGGGTTTATTCCGGATCCTCGTTACCCTCCCCCCTCTCCCTCTTCCCCCCTCTCTTTCTCCCTCTGCCCCCCCCCTCTCTCCAGCTGATACTGATCTAATCTAGATTTGTTTACGCCGTACTAATATATACATTTGTTTACAATAACATACAAAATGTTATAATGATTTAAATTAGACCCCCGAGATTGTTTTTGTTTTTGTTATTCAGGTGTAATCAACAGCCAGGGTTCATAAATGTTTATTACTGTGGGTTGACCTTTCATATTATTCTTGTTGCAAACGGCCCCCAGTAATACAAACACGACAATCATACGTCAACATTTTATGGTCGTCAAAATGGCGATTCATTCATCATACCATTCATTGACTCATAGTCTCCAGCCTCCATTACCTGGCTTTGTCTGAAACCGCTTGACAATTCCTGTCCAATTAGAATGCTTTAATGTATATCGCTGGAGATTATGGAAACTAAAGAGGAATCTAAGGTCATCAAATTCGAGATTCCGATGAAAAGATATACGCCATATTTTAGGAACTTTATTTACGTCGGATTATGGTCTTTTAGTCTATGTAATAGGAAGTAATTGTATTCGCGATTATTATACTGCAATTCCCTTTGCAATCGTTTCTGACTATAAGAGAGAACATAATATAAAACCGCAATAATAGGGGTTTTTTTTCCATTTTTTAAATATGTTAATGTTGATAAGGCGCGGATTTAAGAGCGGGGTGGGGCTACGCTTCGCTAACGCCCTGGCTATGCCACTGCCCCTAAGATGCTTCAACCGGTGATGATGCAATTAATTTCCCCATTAGAAACTTTTTAGCACGTATATGCCACAAACCCTCATATTTCTACGAAGTAATAAACTCATTTCCACTGACATTATCGAGAAATAATTTGGTATCCGGAAGAATGTACTTGGATTATATTTTAAACCTAACCCTAATTTAAGTGAAAATTTAAATCTAAACACATATAAGATGATAATAATAATCATATTTATATTATATTTCCAGTTACAGAAATGCCAAGAACTATATGAACGTCTAAAACTCGACTCGACCAATAACAAGCAGCTATTCACTTCACCCTTCCCAAAAATTCAGATGCGAGAGAGAACTTTCTTAAGTCTTAACCTTCCGCCAAAGAGAAAGAAGAGCGGGGAACTTCCAAATGATGTTGATACTATTTCTCAGAAGACCACATCATCCGAAAACATCCACAGAATGGACACAGACAGACGCTTTTGTGTTCGAATGACTCCCGCGAAACTATGTGAATATCTTCGATCAAAAGGGTTGGGACAACCACGTGTTTTTACATCATCTTATGTTAAACGAGAAAATGAAACAATTATCAAACCTCACCCGAGACCATTTTTTAATCTTTTATCAAAGAATCGTCCGAGAAAAACCAAAGGTCACATTAGATTCAATTATGAAAAAGACAATACTCGAGTAGCTACAAATGCGGATGAACTTCTAAGATCAGCATCTCAAGAAGACGTGTATAATCACCAAGTTCAAAGGGGTAATAACTCCAGTTTACCAAAACTAGATTCAAAAGGACGATCCGAAAACTCACTGGATAGTCTCCAATCTGCATTAACTAAAGAAGAGCGGTTTGAAAGGATCGAAGAGTGGTTAGAGAATGTGAATAATGCTCAAAAAGAGATTTCAGATTTTAGAAGTGATTTACCAGCAACCTGTGAAACCTCTAATCCTTCGGATTCCATTACTTTAAACCTGTCGTCCGCCAGACTCAACGATACATCATCGGAAATAAATAGTGTCTTCTTATGAATATTTCAAGCATTTGATTTATGATAGTTTTGTGAAGTTTATATTATTTGGATCGTGTACCGGCCCGGGATTGTACAGCGTAGTACTCAATGCATACGATTGTTGTTTATTGTTTGAAATGATTGTGTAATATAGAGATTCTGTAGGTTTTATAGCCTCGATCATCATTACTAAAGTCGGTACGACAAAAATCATAATATCGTTTATCCATTTAATCATTAAATCGTAAAGGAAAGTTATGCAGCAAATCGGATCATAAACGAACAAATATCGCAGGCTAGCGTTGACATCGAGAGTTGATTATGGTCTGGATAAGTTAATTAATGACTAATTAATAATTTATATTACATTTCAGGTCTAATAAAAGAAAGATCTACAATAGGCAGCTTTAGCTCTTGCATAATGTATATTTAATTGACAAATCGACTATTGGGGCTTTTATTATGATTAACATCCAAAACAATGTTGAACGGCATCACTATTCGTCTTTATAAGTTTGGAAGAAGTTTTTTTAGATTTAAACACCAACCACATATTGCATCTTCATACAAACACAATTACTGCTTAAAAGTGAGCAACGTTTCAACTTCTAAATGCCATCGAAACAATTTATACAAAAAGATCCTTTATTTGCTGTTAATTTTCACCTGTGTTGATCGGGTTTGGAAGACGTTAGAAATAAGTAAGCTCCATAATCATAGAAATGAGGTCACAATGTTCCCGGTCTCACACTGTACACCAACTTCCGTTATTATAGGCCCTATATATATATTGGTACGTCATCTCTGCGAGACAGTGATTTTTCAGCTGTTTCAGCTACCAGAACGAACCAACATAATGGCTTTCAGAGAATCATTTTTATAAATGAACTTTATTGTAAGTGCTACAAACCGTGTCATTAATATTGTATTGAAGACTAAATTCATGAATTAACATATTCCATTAAATCGGTACTGGAATTATTGTAGGGTTATACCTCATATTTCCTGAATGGAGATAAAAGAAAATATCATTCCGGCGTGTGTAAATTAATTGTTGTAAAATGTTTTTGTTTTGAAATTCCCGTGAAAGGACCCAGATAGGGTAAACAGATAAGTTCACCGATAATATAGTCCTTTTGTCAAAATAGTTCCAGTTCAGTAGGCCAAAATGTAGCTTCCATTACATCAAACCTCAAGGTTTGCAAACCAATGTCTAACTCACCGAGTCCTCGCGAACAGATAATGGCGGTGGATATCACAGACCCCAAACTTGCGTCATTTTATTTAACATTAAACAATCGTAAGAGCATGCCAATTAGACAGCTACGAAACTAACGGGACTGATTAGCGTTTGAGCGCTGTATCCCGATGTCTTTCATTGAGTCAACAGGCGTGGTTTCGGTCCCGCGGTTGTGTCTAACAAGGAGCTGGGTCGCATGCCCAATCTCGTGGGTCTTCCCCGGGTTCCCCTACGCGCAAGCGTATGTGAGTCCCGAAATGACCTAGTTTGTGTCGAGTGGATGTTAAACTTCATTTCTCTCTCTCTCTCCATATATTTAGCATATAGTTTTTATCCATGGATTGTCCAACCGTTTCAACATCAGTCATGGACTGTTTTGTTAACGGATCCATTAATTTATATATGTATAAAAATTTCTTTAAATTATTAGGTAGGGGATCTTTAGGGATATTCACACATAATTAAGCAGTTTTATTCTCCAAAACATTAAAGACTATACGTTTGTGTCATTTTATATAGCTCGTTATATAGTTTATTCATATTCACAGTTTGTAACATTATATCGTTAAATCTCTCATTATTTTAAATCTCAAAACATTACAAAACAGTATGTTGAAACTGAGTTTATTTGGATGGAGTCTTTTTCTTTCATACATAACTCTTAATAAATTTCTTGCAAAAAAATACTCCTTAATTTGTTTGTGTTCTTTAATATATAACCTTGATATTCTGTTGCAACGTATATTTTCTTAATAATTCATTTAGACAAAAAGAAGGAAAATGCGGAAAAAACATTTTCTGCAAAAAATGATTTCAGAATCCTCCTTTATGAACTGATGAAAAAATTAGATTGCAACTTGCAAGTACTGATGTAGTATTGGATAATGTTGTTGTAATAGGAACTTCTATAAACAGCGGCACGAGGGGATAACAAGTAAAAAGTAAAAAAAAATAATATTAATATTTATATCGTATATGCATGCTCAAGATGCTAGAGAGACTGAGTGTCAAAATAGGCCATGAGTTTTTAAACTAGTTTTGAATGTTTCTAGACTGGATGACAGCGGTAATGAATTCCACAGAATAGGCACAATATGATTTTGAACCCACCTTATACATCAACGTTCGTTCTACATCATGTATATTATGAAACCAGTTAAGATATCAATTTATACATATGTTCAAAAATAAACCAAACAAATATCAGTTTACTTTGTTTTAACTGCGTTTTTACATGGTTCACTGAAAGTCATGTTAACCATAATGTATCATAACAAACGCAGCTGACCATAACCCTTTGGCCGAGTATGGGCCAAATGGACAATGGAAACTTTTAAATATCTCTATGAAAGAAACGAGCGATCAGTACAAATCTATATTGAAATTTGAACTGATTTTAAAACGTCGTAGGTTGTTCTACAACATGAATATCATTTTGCCAGTTATTTTTTTGTCGTTCATGGGAAACTTAGTATTTGCGTTGCCGGCAGAATCTGCCGAGAGGGTGTCCTTAGCTATCACCATTCTTTTGTCTTACGTCGTTTATCTGACCATCATTAGTGACAACATGCCTCAAACATCGATTCACATTTCATTGCTTGCGGTCTATCTGACAAATCTTGCAGCATTTAGCGCTCTGCCTGTAATCATCACGACACTGGTGTTGCGACTTCATCACAAAAATGATTCCATCCAAATTTCCGGAGGAATTGGAAACGTAACCAAATTTTTTTCGGGGTCGCCGTCGTCCTTTTTCGAAAATCGTTAACACTGTACAGACGGGGGCAACTCCACCTACCAGAGAAAGCATTGACGATACAAGATCCCGATGATAATGTGACCTGGAAAGATGTTGCCACATCGTTGGATGCTTTTTTCTGCTGGATGTATCTATTGATAGCAAGTTTATCAACAGCTGTCCTTTTACTGCTTATACTGACATAGAGGCGTGACAAATAATTTGGTGGCAGGTGTTTGATGTTATTCATTGTTGATCCTCCAACTGTTCATAGTTAATCTAAAGTTGGTGCTCTAATTATTGATATTTAATCTATAGTTGATGCTCTAATGGTTCCTATTTAATACGTAGTTGATGCTCTAATGATTCATATTTAATCTATAGTTAATGGTCTAATTATTCATTATTGGGTCAGAGTGACGATTACTCTGGGAGTTATGGCCCTTGACTACATGCGTGCACGAACACTCCACATAGTAACTCCCAGATTTATGACACTTGATTACAAAAGATTGCTAGCTCTGTAGATGCTATCCTTTTCGTTGGTAAAAAGTTATTCCCCTCGATGGCCACACCTGACTGTTATGTTTACATGTTCGGTGTGTATTAATTTCAAATTGTTGGTTGGCCTTATGAAATTGAAGGCTGTCTTTGTGTCGACAATTCACCGTTGATACAAGAGGAGAATGGCAGTGCCTTAAACGGTCTTTTGTGATTTCTCGTAACGTGTTCAAATAATGTATTATTGGTGCCTTGAGGCCATATTTTTCAAGCCGACTTAGTAGTACTGAGATAAAAGATTGTCAAATGAAAATATACCAAATTATTTCCTTCATCCCTTCAAAATGTGTCCCTGCATGTGGAACCGCGATGTCAAAAACCCCAAAGCTATTTCGAATCGCATTTTTAATTTTAGTAATTAGTCTTTTAGTCTTTTAGTCTTTGATCCCATCCTCGAATAGAAGTGACAGCTCTTGCAACTTCAGATTCAGCATCTTAACTGCCTGACATAAGTGACATGACATTTAGAGGAGTTAAACTGCTAATATTTGGGACCTAGAAATTGACATAATATATTGAAAAATATAAAACAAGTAAATATCGGTTAATTTCTTTTTCACATCGCCCACTGTCTTCGTTTTAGAAAAAGGGAACAAATCCACTAGTTCGGGTAAATTATCCCAAATGTCACACCAAACGCGCAAGATTTAAAAACCTTAAATCTCTCAAAATCGATTATCACTTTAACTTTGAGCTAAAAGGGGCCGTCCCGATTTTAACAGTGTCTCAGAAATAAAAGTCCGTGTATGTATGAAATTTAATGGCCAAAATATAGAGGGATGGTGTATCGACTTTGTCTCAAAATTTCAGCTCAAAAGATTAAATCCGCTTTTCCCGATACGAAAACCTTTAAAGATTTTGGGTCAGCTTTTTTGTTGTATTGCCGTTCCCTTTAGAGGACTCTACAGTGCAATGGCGTACGTGCTGTACTTGATAACAAAAAGTAAATTTCACATACACATTATTTCTATAAAATAAAATTCTGGTTTATCCAAACCGCATTGACCAAACTGATTTTCCCAAGAAATAATTTACAATCGATTTGATGCTATGTAAGCTAATGGTTGTCAACTTTATCAGACGGCAGTTGTTTACTAGGCCCGAAACAATTAAAAGAGAACGAACAAACCATTAGAGTTACAGGCCGTACACCAATCAATATCAATCACCTGTCCGTTATATACAGACAGTTAATTCAGTTAGAATCAAAACAATGGAATATATATGTAAAGCCTAAACACTGACGGCAGCAGGAGACGAAGAACAGTGTGGTAACAGTGAAACGGTATAGTTGGTTTTATACATCAAAGACTATCACTGTTAATTCACACTCGATAGCAACTTTAATGGAATTATAGGGACTAGAAACCAGACATATTATGAGTACCATCTACGCCAGCTTAAGTTGAATTTTGCGGGTCAAAAGAAAGATGTACATCTAACCCCATCTGAGGTGTGGTGCGTTCAACAATATACGTCCTTACCATGAATATAATAGAGTTCCAGGTAATTTGTTGGATAGTTGGGGTGGTGATATCAAGCGTCGATTCTGCCACTAAAGAAGATCGTTATAACTTATATAATGAAATATTTTTTGACAAATTTTATAATCCCAATCTCCGACCTGTTGAAAATGATGCAGATCCTTTGGAGGTATGGGTAGTCTTCTTCTTGATTTCGATCAACGAGATAAAGGAAAAAGATCAAATATTGGTGGCATTTGGTAATATAGGGCTTCAATGGACGGATTCTTTCTTGTCATGGAATTCATCTAGATTTAATGGATTGGAATACATAGTTGTACCACAAGTGCAGGTATGGAGACCCGATGTTGTAATTGGAAATATGGTGGAGAAGACCACCAAGCTAGGATTTGATGAGATGCCGATTCGACTTAACAACACCGGCCATGTTACGTGGTTCCCAAATATCCTATTCCAAACAGCATGTGATATAAACTTGCGATATTATCCGTTCGACACTCAAGTTTGTACAATTCAGTTGAATCCGCTGGTATCAGAGAGCAACGAAATAGAGCTAAACCTCGCAAGCAACCACGACCCTTTGGCTGAGTATGGGCAAAATGGACAATGGGAACTAGTATTTCTTTCTTTGGAAGAAACGAGCGATCAGTACAAATCTATACTAAAATTTGAGCTGACTTTAAAACGTCGTAGGTCGTTCTACATCATGAATATCATTTTGCCAGTTATTTTTTTGTCATTCATGGGAAACTTAGTATTTGCGTTGCCGGCAGAATCTGGAGAGAAGATGTCCTTAACTATCACCATTCTTTTGGCTTACGTCGTTTATCTGACGATCATCAGTGAGAACATGCCTCAAACATCGATTCACATTTCATTGCTTGCGGTTTATCTGACGATTCTTGTGGCACTGAGCTCTATATCTGTAATCATCACGACATTGGTGTTGCGACTTCATCACAAAGATAATTCCATCCCTGTTTCGAGAGGAATTGGAAATGTAATCAAATTTTTTCGGAGTTGCCGTAGTCGATCTCCGAAAATCGTGAACATCCAAACGAGGGTGGTAACACCAGTCATCCCAGAAAGCGTAGACGATATTCAAGATCTTGATGATAATGTGACTTGGAAAGATATTGCGAGGTCGTTGGATGTTTTTTTCTTCTGGCTGTATCTATTGATAACAGGTTTATCAACAGTTGTCATTTTACTGCTTATGCTTAAATAAAGGCATGGAAAACAATGCTATGGCAGGTGTGTGCTGTTATTCATGTGCAGTTAATGTTCCGATTATTCATATTTAATCTATGGTTGATGCTCTAATTATTCATATTCAATCTATAGTAGACGCCCATTTTTAATCTATAGTTAATGCTCCAATTATCCATGGTTGATGCTCCAATTATCCATGGGGGTTGGGATGGCCTAGTGGTCTAGAGTGCCGCGCTTCGACCTCTAGCTGGCCGTTCACCTCTGGCTTGCGGCTGTGGTTTCGAGCCCTGGTGTGAGCGTATGTGGCATGGAGATAGGGGCGCCTTCTCAACCTCGTGGAATTCCTCTGGGCACTCCGGTTTCCTCCCACTGCTAAAGACCCCTACGCGCAAGCGAATTATTGAAATAAAATTAAAAAACATATGTTGGTCCCGAAATGACCTATTTGTGTCGAGTGGACGTTAAACCCCAAACCTCCAATTATCCATATTTGATCTATACTTATTGCTCCAATTATCCAAATTTATCTGTAGTTGATGCTCTAATTATCCATATTTAATATGTAGTTGATGCTCTAATTATTAATATTTAATATGTAGTTGTAGCATCAATTATTAACATTTAATATGTAGTTGATGCTCTAATTATTCGTATTTAATCTGTAATTGGTGTTGTCATTGTAATCAACGACAAATATTCACTGATGTACTTAAGCCTTTAAATGATTTCTAATTATGTCATTACCAGCTTTTGTTCTAAATAACTTATTATATTGATCATATACAATATCGTTTTACTCTGGCGATTCATAAAAGAAAAGAAAAATTATGAAAGTCATCAGTACTTTCCCAGATAGAAGAACTAATTTTATGTCTTAATTATCTCGATCGTGATTTAGCTATATTGTTCGTAGCTATAGAAACTCAGTTTGTATCTGATCTAGATTGCGATTTAGATAATATTTTATATGATGGTTCATGGTTATGGAAACTCACTTTGTGTCTGATCTCGATTGTGATTTAGATCAGCTATTATATGATGGTTCATGGTTATTATATAATAACTCATTTTATACCTGATCTCAATTGTGATTTTCGATCATATATTATAATATTGTTTCACGTCTATAAAAAAACTCATTTTGTATCTGATCTCGATTGTGATTTAGATGATATATTATAATACTATATTTCATTGCAAAAAAAACTCATTCTGCGTCTGATCTTCAATGTGATCATAACATTATATTAGTTTCATGGCCAATAACGGCGCCAAGGGGGTGGAATGGGGGCATTTGCCCTCCCATAAATCTGACCCCCCCCCTCCAAAAAATGATTTAAAAATATAAAAACAATTATTTGTGAAAGTTGTACGTTGTAGATTCCTGGTGATTTTTTTTTACCGAACCCAACCTACTGTAACCATACTATAAACAATAACACGTGAACCACTTGAGGAGTGCTTTTTACGACCATCAAAGTTTTTTGGGTACATGTTCAAAGCGGCGAGAATATTCTTCACTTTGATTCACTCACTCCGTTTGTTTGACACTTCCCTTTTTGTTCCGATAGCCTAATGATTTGACGACAGACAGTATCTGGTCAGCTCTATTTATCTCGACGAACAGTGTCTGAAATATCGCCAGACTGCATTTCCGGGAGTCTTTGTTTTTTCAAAATATCGCGGCGAAGATATTCATTCACTTGGATTCACTCACTTGTTCGTTTGGCACCTTTCCTTTCACTCTGGTTGAATAAACTAGTGATTTGACAACAGACAGTATCTGGTAAAATCTATTTATGTCGGCGATCAGTGCCTGAAGTACTGCCAGATTGCATTTCCGACAGTATATTTTTAAAATTTTCGGTGGTTTCGTTGAGGTTTGGGGGTTAGATGGTGGAATGGTTAGCACGTGCGTGCTGTATCCTAAAGCCTGTCATTGAGTAAACTGGTGTGGTTTCGAATCTCCGGTTGTACGTAACAAGGAGTAGGGTCAGCTGTCCAACCTCGTGGGTTTTCTCCGGGTCCACCGGTTTCCTCCCACTACTAAAGACCCCTACGCGCAAGCAAATTATTGAAATAAAATTAAAAACCATGTTAGTCCTGAAATGACCTAGTTTGTGTCGAATGGACTTTAAACCCCATGTTTCTCTCTCTCTACTGTTCCGCTCCGAACTGGGCTATTATGACAGCCATACACCATACAGTGTGCTATGAAATGAGGGGACATTTTGCCCGGACAGCATGCCAATGTATACACGGGACTTTTTTTTCATCCCATCCAAACGACTAGACAGTGGCAATAATTCTAGTCTAACCCTAGACAGTGGACATTAAACCCATCTCTCTCTCTCTCTCTCTCTCTCTCTCTCTCTCTCTCTCTCTCTCTCTCTCTGTCTCTCTCTCTCGTTGAGGTTCGCAAATCCGTTCGTTTGACACTTTCCACTCTGGTCGGGTAAACTACTGGTGTGGCGACAGGTGGCATAAGATCAGTTTTATTTATCTTGAAGACCAGAGCGCCTGGAATACTGCCAGACAGAATTTCCGGCAGCCTGTTTTTCAAAAAATTCCCCAGCCACCCCAACCTCACCCCTTATTAAAGTTCGCGCATTTGTCCCTTAACCACGGATTTAGCCCATCCCTTAACCACGGATTTAGCCCATCCATCTACCGCTCATCTCGATCATGATTTAGATATTATCTTTCATATATATAGCTATAGTAACTAATTTCGTATCTCCTCGCATCTCGATCATGATTTATAATTAGCTATATTATATTATGTTTCATATCTATAGAAACTAGTTTCCTATCTCACCTCTTTTGATGAACTATATTATTATATTATGTTTCATAACTATAGAAACTAATTTCGTATCTCATCTCTTTATGATTAGCTATATTATATTAGGTTTCATAGTTATAGCAACTAATTTCGTATCTCATCTCCTTCCTATGCTAATTTATCTATATTCTATGTTTCACAGCTATTACCTTTCCCCAAATAATTTATACATTCAAAAAGATAGAAATACTCTATTTCATTATTCATTTAATATAATCGATAATATGATCAAACCCCGCTCTAGTCGGGCTAAACAAAATCGCCTTAAGGGACCTATTTAAATTCTTTGAACACGAGCCGAGAACTAATTAAAAAAGAAATTCAGCATTTGCCTCTTCCCCTCTGTCAGTGATGATTTGTGGCGCATAGCTGAACACGAAGATATCCTTCAATTTTTATAAGCCCAAACAATAATTGAAAAATAAGAACACATCAACATGAGATAAGGTGTAGCAATCGAGGGGAATAATTTTTTACCAACGAAAATTTTAGCATCCGCGGAGTGACATTGAAACGACAGTGGTAACTCCACCCAGCAGAGAAAGCATTGACGATATTCACGATTCCGATGATAATGTGACGTGGAAAGATTTTGCCCGGTCGTTGGATTTTTTTTCTTCTGGCTGTATCTATTGATAAAATGCTTATCAACAGTTGTCATTTTACTGCTTATGCTGACATAGAGGTGTGAAAAATAATGCTAGGTCAGGTGTGTGCAGTTATTCATATTTAATGTGCAGTTAATGTTCCAATTATTTATATTTAATCTATCGTTGATGCTCTAATTATTCATATTTAATCTAAGTATAGTTGATGCTCCAATTATCCATATTTAATCTACAGTTCAATCGCTAATTATCCATATTCAATCTATAGTTGATGCTATAATTATCCATATTTAATCTATAGTTCATTCTCTAATTATCCATATTTAATATATCGTTGATGCTCCAATTATCCATATTTAATATGTAGTTGATGCTTTTAATAATTCATATTTAATCTGCAATTGATCTGGTCATTGTAATCACCATGTGATAGTCGAAGCACATTCTTAAAAATCTGTGACAAAATATTACTGGTGTAATTAGGCCTTTAAACGGTCATTACCGGATGATTTTCTAAAGAACTCATTATATTGATCGTATACAATATCGTTTTAATCTGGCGATTCACGAAAGAAAAGAAAATTATGAAAGTCATCCGTACTTTTCCGGGTAGCGGAACTAATTTTATGTCTTAATTATCTCGATCGTGATTTAGCTATATTGTGTTACGTTTCGTAGCTATAGAAACTAATTGTATCTTATCTTGATTTTCATTTAGAAAATATTTTATATGATGGTTCATGGTTATAGAAACTTTTAGAAGGAGCGAGTCTGGGTTTTTTTTTCGAATAACAATAAAAGAAGAATAATCGTAACTTAACGTTGCTTTCTTTTTAGATTTTATATAATGCAAGTATTTGAAATTCGTAAGTCACGGGATAAAACATATCAATCTATTTGTCGGCAATAAATTATAATGTTTATTTAACTGTCATGTCAGACAGTTAAAGGACAATATTGGTGTCAGTCACTATCACGTATGTGATAGAACTGGTTAAACACATTCCACAAATAATTTTAACATAGAGATCATTGGTACGATAGATGCGTAATAAAGGTTTCGTGAATCGGAAGTGACGAACGCGAAAGGAAAACTCTATATAACTGTCTGAAGTGACGAGTGACAACAGATACACGACCGAATTTCAGCTCATTAATAATTCCTTCGAAGACCAAAAGTTGTTGTATGGGACTCCAAGAGGATCTCTGACATTTCAATAACGTAATTGAGTGTCATTAGATAAGAGAACATGAGAAAAATATAAATAGTCCCTACATTCCCTTGTTTTTATTCCTTCTATACCTGGTAGTTTTCAATTGACTATTAAGTCAGGCTAAACGACATCCCCTTACGGGACGAGAAATCATAAAAATAACTTTTTCAGCATTGCCCCTTCCCCTCCTCTGTTGATGATGATTTGTGGCGCAGAGCTTAACCCGAAGATAGCCTTCAATTTCATAAGCCCAAACAATAATTGAAAAATAAGAACACATTGAACACACCAACATGAGATAAGGTGTAGCAATCGTAACAAACGTAAATGTTAGATCCTGCAGAGTGGGCGATCTTTTGAAGTCAAGTGTCATAAATCTGGGGTGTTCACGGAGGTTTGCAATCAAGGGGCATAACTCATGGTGTGATCGTCAGAAAGCTTCGATTCATCCTTAACCAAATTAGTTTACTCTGTCCCAATAATAACTGTAGCCCCAACTGGAAAATGGAATACAAAAATATATTAATTAAGTCGACCAGCAATACATAACAATCGTTACCTACTGACACATAGGCAGCACATAATACTGTATATAGATCGCCTGGATGAATGTGCATCGATGTCCGGGTAGTCATGACAGAGAACTAAAACAGTTTGGATATCTATTGAGTGTATAAAAAAGAGAACAAATTCCCCTGGGTCGTGAAAATATGTTATCCATAATGTCACATCAAACGCGCAAAATTTAAAAAACTAAGCTAATTAAATTATACCAATTAACTAGATAACATAAAAAATCGTGTGTGAATAAATATTTTATATATATACGGTACACAACTTCTTCTTCGCCTTTATTATTTTCGTAATACATGGTCAGTTTACGTCATACTTCAGCGAGAATCAAAAAAATCAAATATATATAAAGCGAAGACAAATCCTTGCCACCAGTTATTCCGTAGCACTGAATTCAGGTGACGAACTGGTCTCGCCACAGTGAAATCGTGTAGCTGGTTTTCGTATATCACTGTTAATTCACAGTCGATAACAAATTCAATGGAACGAGAGACCAGTATTTTCTGTTAAGACCTGTGTACCATCTACGCCAGGGTAAGTGGGGTTTTGAGGAGAAGTCGTACATCTAAGCCCATCTGAGGTATGGTACCAGCTAGCTGTTAGAGGTGTGCGTCCAACAATATACATCCTTAACATGGATATACTGAAGTTCCAGTTAATTTATTGGATAGTTGGTATGGTGATTTCAAGTGTCCATTCCGCCACTAAAGAAGATCGTTACAACTTATATACCGAAATATTTGTTGACAGCTTTTATAATCCCAATCTCCGGCCTGTTGAAAGCGATGCAGATCCTTTAGAGGTATGGGTAACCTTCACCCTGATTTCCATCAACGAGATAAAAGAAAAAGATCAAACACTGGTGGCATTTGGTTATATAGGCCTTCAATGGACGGACAGTTTCTTGACATGGAATTCAACTAGATTTAATGGATTGGAATACATTGTTGTACCACAAGTGAAGGTATGGAGACCCGATGTTGTAATTGGAAATATGGTGGAAAAGACCACCAAGATAGGATTTGATGAGATGCCGATTCGACTGAACAACTCCGGCCATGTTACGTGGTTCCCAAGTGTCCTATTCCAAACAGCATGTGATATAAACCTGCGATATTATCCGTTCGACACTCAAGTTTGTACAATTCAGTTGAATCCGCTGGTATCAGATGCTAGCGAAATAGTCCTAAACATCGGAGCTGACCACATCCCTTTGGTCGAGTATGGGCAAAATGGACAATGGGAACTTGTTCATCTTGTTTTGAAAGAAACGAACGATCAGTACAAATCTATAATTAAATTTGAACTGACTTTAAAACGTCGAAGGTCGTTCTACATCATGAATATCATTTTGCCAGTTATTTTTTTGTCATTCATGGGAAACTTAGTATTTGCGTTGCCGGCAGAATCTGGAGAGAAGATGTCCTTAACTATCACCATTCTTTTGGCTTACGTCGTTTATCTGACCATCATCAGTGAGAACATGCCTCAAACATCGATTCACATTTCATTGCTTGCGGTATATCTGACGATTCTCGTAGCACTGAGCTCTATATCTGTATTCATCACGACACTGGTGTTGCGACTTCATCACAAAGATGATTCAATCCCTGTTTCGAATGGAATTGGAAATGTGATCGAATTTTTTCGGAGTTGCCGTAGTCGTTCTCCGAAAATCGTGAGCATCCAAAAGAGGGTAGTAACTCCAGTCAACGCAGAACGAATTGACGTTATTCGAGATCCTGATGAAATTGTGACATGGAAAGATGTTGCCAGGTCGTTGGATGTTTTTTTCCTCTGGCTGTATCTATTGGTAACAAGTTTATCAACAGTTATCATTTTACTGCTTATGCTGACATAGAGGCGTGGAAAATAATTTGATGGCAGGTGTTTGGTGTTATTCATATTTAATCTATGATTGATGCTCAAATTATTTATATTTAATCTAAGTACATCAACTGTATAGTTGATGCTCAAATTGTTCACATTTAATCTAAGTATAGTTGATGCTCAAATTGTTCACATTTAATCTGTAGTGGATGCCACAATTATTCATATTTAATCTATAGTTGACGCTTTATGCACCCCGGTCCTACACCCGTGTTCGGTGGGTGGAAAATGTTATGGGTATGTCGCTGGATTCACGAGGCATGTATCATAGGTTTTAAAAATTTATCCATATTGATATCTTTGTAATTTGTTTTACAGATAACCACACCCTATATAATTATATATATTTAAAAAAGATAGTATAATGTAAATGGCATTTCTTTATTGAGATAATGTTTGGTTGCGCTGTGACTGGCCACAATTCTGACGTCATGGTCCGTGTATGAATATTAGCACGCTTATCGCCAATTTACTATACGCTTGTTAGAAAAGAACACGATTTTAAATTCAGAAACAAAAATAAAATAAATACGCTATCCCTTCTAATTTATCCTAATACGTTGACATATTAGTATTACCAGGCGACGCGTATAATAATATTGTATTATTTGTGCAGACTTTACTTCCTTTAAAGATACATTATGGGAGATTAGTTAACGAGTTGGTTTTTTTTATAAATAGTTAAAATCTCTATAACGTAAAGGCACTTTGCTGAAAATTTCAGTGAAATTGATCCACTATGAACCGAAAATTAAGCAAGTGAAATTTCCGCCTAGCCTCGATCATCATAGCTAAAATCGGTACGGTAGAAAGCATAGTCTCGATTATCCAATTTATAATTAAATCGGATAACAATCCACCAAAGATCAAGAATTGATTATGATCTGGATATGTTAATCAATGTCTAATTAATTATTTAGATAACATTTCAGGCCTAAAGAAAGACCTGCAATATGCAGATTTGGCTCTTTCATAATGTATGTTTAAGTCCAAAAAGGTGATGATTTTATTACCTTTTATCCATGGGTATGAAACGGTGCATTCGTTAACATTAGCTGTCTACATCAATGTAAACAGATTAGTTTTAGATTGTATATCTTAGTCATGATATGTCTCATTTGTAAGCTACATTAAGTATTTGCTTGAAAATGGCGTGTGGAAACTTGCCGTATAATAAACCAAATGTTGCAGTATAATAAACCAAGTGCTTGTATCTGTACTAAATGTTCTAGTATTATAAAATATATATTTAATGGACCATTAGTAAAACCTCAAAGTGTGTATGTATAATCACTAGTCATGGCAATTTTGAATCCCTTGTCCTACTTAGAGCATGCTTCGCACCGTTAATTGCGTATGGTCAAGTGAAATTGTTGCTTAAAACATTTTCAGTGGCATTATTGCAAATACTTTACAAAGAGATTAAACACGAGAGGTGGTAGAGCGCTCCTCAATGATACGATTCGTCTTTGTCTTCTTATAACACCAATGCTTGCCTACAAAATACTTTACCTTCTGTTGCATTCGCAGTCCTTTCGGGAAAAGAGGGATGACGTTTTGCTGGGATGGGGGTAACTTCGGAACGGAAAGTCGACGAATGATGATGTTCGTTTTTAGCAATGGGGGTTATCTCCGCTCCGTAATGGAAAATCACAGAACGCTGATTGTCGATAGGATTCTTCCTTTTATGGCCCCAATTCTTGCTAACGAAGTTGAAAAACATCTGTTGACAATTATAGACTCTATCGCGCTTACACCAAATGATCTGTTAAATGCTAGAGCCTTTGACGCGTTCACAAGCTTTTCGGAAAATGGGTATAATTCTGGAACGGATTGTAGGTGAACGCTGAATACGGCGACAGCCCACCATTAATTCCCAAGCTAGCGTAAGAATTGTAAGAACGTTAGAGTCGGTCAAGGAGACGAGAATTAACATCAAAATCAATGTGGATATTGATATGGTCCATTATAGGGTTCGTCTTCTAATGACCACAGTGGTTAACACCATAGAAAAAAATATCGGTCAAAACTGAAGTCGGTCCATCTTGTGTAAATAACCACAAAGATCTAGAGTAGGCCTAGTTCATAATTTATGCAAGTATTATTTACAAGGCTATTGACACAGCCTTTGGGGACTCGGTGGGCATAATTGTATCATGTTGCATAACTGTTAACATAAAAAAAACGAAAAAAAACCAAGCGTCTAAATATATTATATTTCAGTTACAAAAAATCCATTGGCTTCCAGGGTTCAATTTAAAGTTTTTGTGAATGTGTTTAAATCCATTTATTCTGACACTGCGTCTAAAGAACTTTTTGATTTCTATACTCCCGGCGTTCGTCAAGTGTTCGTAGCTTATTGGGGATTTCTAAGCATAATAAACGCCCTGATGAGTATGCTTACTCAGTCAGAGCAGCTAATACGTGGAAAGATTTTCCAAAAATCTTCGAGAGTCCTCTACCATCCAGAGCTTTAAGACTTACTAAGAAACACTCATGTGTAATCGCTATATATATCGAACAATAATAATAAAGAATGATTTAAGAATACTTTTTTATTCCTTTCGGCATCGGCTTGTTTGTAAAGAAATCACTGAATCTGAAAAAAAAACAATGTAGGTATTCGTAGCCATACAAAACGCATTTTTCCTTTGGGGTCTCACAAAAGATAAAAGATATTTTTTGAAGACGGTTGAGTTATTGTTTTCGTACCTGGTAGTCTGTAATGAAGTGTGCGCTGGAAAACAAGGTAGCCTTCATTGAGAAATGAAACCAATTTCATATATAATTCTGATTTTTGTTAATTTCGTCATTTTGATCACCTTACCTGAAGTTGGTTCAACCATTTAAGATAAACAACGCCGTTGCCCGGCAACAAAACATGCCCCACCTAGCAACATTAAATTGCCGTTCTGGTAATATAAAACAACTGAAAATCACTAGATGAACAAATCTCAGTTTAGGACGGAGACCACCAAGGGGTATAACTCTGAGAATTGCTGACCAAAATTAATAGGGTTCTCCCTTTACATACGCTTAACAAAGCACTGAAATTTAACGTTGCCGGGCAACAAAACGAACACCCATCTACTTTAAATTGTCGTACCGCTAATATAATACAACCTGTTGGTTTCAATTTTCCGACGATAATGTTAACCTCTGGGGGCATTCGCAAGCTTTGTAATCCAGAGTTATAAATCGGGCGGGAAATTCCATAAAGATCCAATGATACGTATGGCCCCTGTGATGTTCAAGGGTGTAGCTTTTGGGGTTAAAGTTAGAAATCATCAGAAGACAGATTTGGTTCATCCTTTGATCGAGTTAAATAACCCAATAAAATGTTACACTTAACGAATGATAACTACATCTCAGAAAGAAACGAGTTAAAATTGAATGAAAATACACCTAACATTTAATCTAGACCCATCAAGAAAAAAACATCATTTAATACTTATTGGCACATAGACAAATATTTACAACATCGACAAGCACCTTTTCTCGAGAATTAAACTAGTTCAAATGTCTATTTAATCCCACAGCGTCAATTAAATTATGCCATGCATGTCACATCTAACGCACAAGATGCAATGAACTGAAATAAAAAATTCTGATTTTTTTGTTAAACAACAATGAGCCACTCCCCGTGAACGTCACAAACCGTATATGAATGAAAATTTTATATCGTTTATTGACTTGTTGATATGTTTTTCATTAATTCTCTGCTGAATAGATGGTGGTGTTTTATTGTTTGCATAATGCATTGTCTACTCCCTTGAGTGAGAATCAAAACACTTTTTTTAAAATTAAACTATATATAACGCGCACAAAATCCCAACCCACCAGATATTCCGTGGTACTGGAGACGGGTGGCTTTTAAACTACAACCGATTCTGGAGACTTCGATGGACTTGTGTCGTAATCGTGAGAAACTATAAACTATAACTTTTTCAAGAACTAAGAACATCTACATCAGTTGGAAGAAAGGCGCGGATCTACCTGATGACGATCAGTCTTTATAGGCAGGCGTCCAACAACATACGCCTTTGTTCCTTTTTTGAAAGAAACAACATGAAAATACACGATTTTCAGGTAATTTATTGGATAGTTGCTATGGTGATAGCAAGCGTCCATTCCTCCACTAAAGTAGATCGTTATAACTTATATACTGAAATATTTCGTGACAGTGTATACAGTCCACATCTCCGACCCGTTGAACGCGATACAGATGCTTTAGAGGTATTGGTAATCTTCACCCTGATTTCCATCAGCGAGGTTCAGGAAAAAGATCAAACACTGGTGGCATTTGGTTACATAGGTCTAAAATGGCAGGATACTTTCTTGTCTTGGAATTCAACTAGATTTAATGGATTGACAGAAATGGTTGTACCACAGTTCAAAGTCTGGAGACCAGATGTGGTAATTGGAAATATGGTGAAGAAGACCACTGAGTTAGGATTTGATGGCATGCCTATTCGCCTCACCAGCACCGGCGATGTTGTTTGGTTCCCAAATGTTCTATTCCAAACAGCATGTGATATAAACATCCAATATTATCCGTTTGACACTCAAATCTGCACAATTCAGTTGAATCCGCTAGTATCAAGTTTCGATGAAATACAGCTTCGCCTAGCAGTTGACCACAACGCATCAGCCGAATATGGGCCAAATGGACAATGGGAGCTTTTAGATATTTCTATGAAAGAGACAAAAGATGAATTCAAATCAATATTGAAATTTGAACTGACTTTAAAACGTCGTAGGTCGTTCTACATCATGAATATCATTTTGCCAGTTATTTTTTTGTCATTCATGGGAAACTTAGTATTTGCGTTGCCGGCAGAATCTGGAGAGAAGATGTCCTTAACTATCACCATTCTTTTGGCTTACGTCGTTTATCTGACGATCATCAGTGAGAACATGCCTCAAACATCGATTCACATTTCATTGCTTGCGGTTTATCTGACGATTCTCGTGGCACTTAGCTCTATATCTGTAATCATCACGACATTGGTGTTGCGACTTCATCACAAAGATGATTCAATCCCTGTTTCCAAAGGAATTGCAAATGCAGCCAATTTTTTTCTGTGTCGCCGTTCTTCGAAAATTGTTAACGTCCAAAAGACAGCGGTGACTCCAGTCAGCACGGAAAGCGTTGAAGATACTGATGATTCAGTTCATAATGTGACTTGGAAAGATGTCGCCAAGACGTTGGATGCTTTCTTCTTCTGGTTGTATCTATTAGTAACATGTTTATCAACAGTTGTTCTGTTGGTGCTCATGCTTACATAGAGACATGTAGAAGAATGTTATGTCGGGTGTGTACCTGTTATTCATTTAATCTATAGTTGATGATCTAATTATCCATATTTAATTTATAGTTGATGATCTAATTATTCATATTTAATCTATAGTTGATGATCTAATTATTCACATTTAATCTATATTTAATATAAAATACAGATGTGACGTCATCCTTTGATGGTGGCGTACCATTATATCACTAAATTGTACGGGCAATGTGCCCAGCGTACATTATTTATACTAATTACAAAATTGGACGCGCATAGTATCTGTAGTTTAAGTTGCTTAATGGCCTCGTGCAAGACATTGTGTAATATACAGATATTTAGAACAATGCTTTCAATTTTTTTCATTTGTATCAGGTGCATACAATTAAAGTAGCTAAGTCTCTGACTCCATGTCATCCAAAGTCTTCGACATTGATAACACGAATTTTTTGTCAGTTTAAATCAACATTGATTTCGGAAAATGATGGGCTTCTGTTATCCAATATTTAAGACAAAATAAACATTTTACCATTGTTATACGAATCATGTACCATTATGCGTTTTAATATCATTTGTAACATGGGGCTCGAAGAAAGATGCGAACATGCTCCACAAATCATATCTGGAGAGTATGTGCAATAAATACTATGTAGACTGGCATGACCAGGCGCTAGAGTTTGCCATTCGGTTGAGATTTCTGGCGTATTTCGCCGAACATGGCCGATTAAATTAAAGTAGTTAATTCATATTGCATTATTATTGCGACCCATTTGTGTCAATTTCTAGTTTCCAAATATTAGCGATTTAGCTCCTTTAAAGCCTTAGCTTTCGACTAACATGCGGCTTAAAACATCTGCTAGTATATTTTGTATACCAGGGGCTGATTGTTCAAAACTCGGTTATTGTAATGATCGGGTTTGTTACCTATCTGTTAATTTTCTGTTGCCGGAAGTTCAATTTTATTATTCGTTTGCCAACGGGATGATTAATGTTAATCCAAGGGAAAATTGGTCATTGACTGAAATTTAAATAGTTAAATTCAATGTACATGTATAACAACTCACTGTAGCATTGGGATGTTCTGTCTAGACAAGGAATTCTATACGACTCTTTTCTAAGGGTAAACATCGAATGACTAATACTATCGTTAAACCGATAACGGAACTCAACACCTTTGTAATTAAAGGACAACATTGGTGTCAGTCATTATCACATATGTGATAGAACTGGTTAAACACATTCCAGGGAATGCACAGGATAATTCTATTTTCACGTCTCCCGTTATCTAGTGACATTCAATTACTTTTTTGAATTTTCAGATATCCTCCCACGGTGTCATACAACAACTTTTGGTCTTCGAAGGAATTGTTAGTGGGCAGCAATTCGTCCGTGAATCTGTTATCACTGGTCACTTCAGTTAGTTATATAGAAGATTAACTCATGTTTTCCTTTTGCTTTCATCACTTCCGATTCATGAAACCTTCATCGATTGTTAAAACCATAGGCGTACGGGCTCGATAACAGTTAGGGGGGCAGAACTTGAATTGCCCGAAAAATTCTCGGGCTTACAGACAGCGTCCCCCCCCCCCAACCCCCAAGAAAATTTTGGAATATTTGACGACTGCAAACACATTTTCCTGCTATTTCAGCCCGTGAACAAAGCAACTTCAAAGTGGTCTAATATAGCTTAATTAAGGTGGCTGACTCGAATTTCAATCAATCCTTTACAGTTCACGAAGACGGTAAGAAAATTGTGAAAATTTAACTGAGCCAAACGCGTCTTCCTGCTATTCCAGCCTGTAAATACAGCAACTTCAATTTGGTCCAAAACAGCCTACCTGCTGACCCGAATTCCAAACAACCAATCAATCGTCGCGGGGTATGGGGGCCTCACCCTCCCGGAGAAAATTGTGAAAATTAAACCAAAGCAAATGCGTTTACTTTTATTCTAACCCGTGTAAGCAATTCCAAAAGTATCCAATGGTTTTGTAACCGAAACCCCTCTTCGAATTTCAATCATCCAATCAGACTGTTGCAGCTGCATTCACAAATACTAATCGATGCCCCAAAAATGTCGCACAAAGTAGATTGGCTCAAGACAAAATGTTTTAATCTATAGTTAACTCAGTACAAATTCGTGATATTCAATTAAAAGAAAAGTAAAATTAGTGTTTTATTAGGGCTCGATGACAGTTAGAGAAGCAAAACTAGAAATGCCCGAAAAATTTCAGTTTTAGAGATAGCGGCGCCGGTTTTCTTCGAGAGGAGAAAGAAGCGGAACTGACCTTGTATAGACAGATCCCCAAGAAAATTTGGAATATTTGACGGTCGGAAACGCGTTTTACTGCTATTCCTGCCCGTAAAATTAGTGTTTTATTAGATTTCGAGCACTTTATTTTGGCACCACACTTATATTGAATTCCAGATGTCAAGAGATTTTGTACGTGCACGCCATTGTGAGGTATCGTATGCAAATCATTACATATATCGTATGTTTATAAATATATATATTCTTCTGTATTCTCGTAACTTTACACGTATACTTTTATACGTCCATTTTATTTAAACCGTATAAAGTAAACACACTTTGATCAAAATGTATATTAAATTTTCAAATGTCAATTTTTTGCAATCTGATTAAAATACGGGTCTATATTTCGTTTCGTTTCGTTTTTCTGTTCTTTCGATGGCCTACAGGGGTCGTTGAGAGATTTTTGACCCCATAACGTCCGTCAGATATTGATTAAACAATTACTTCTGTGCAGAGCACGCCAAGAAATCGTCGTAACAGACCGTTTCATTGGTTAATTCCTACGTCAACGAGAACGCCTGTTATATAACAAATCTTCCAGATCCTGGTGTTGTGAAAACAAATGAAAATGAAATTTTGAACTATAAAAAACAAAACGAAAGATGATCTGTATTTTAATCAAATTGAATTTTTGAAGCTTTACAAATAGTTTTATAGTTTTTTTTATTAACATTGTATCACACACGTTTTTAAAACTGATCAAATTTATTAATACATGTATTATCTTATCTTAGAGTTATATATAACTAGTAACTTCAATAATAAAGACTTACTATGATATGTTTGTGCCTAGTTTATTCAATTTTGTAACTTTTTGACCTATATTACTACAATAAACGTATTATTTACTGTCTCTATTTGGATAGAAGTGGTGTCATGTGCATTGCTACGAGGGCTTACTCCTTCTAGAACATCTGATGTAACTTCCTATCCATATGAAAGTTACTTCGCTTCTCAACTGAATGGACATTAGCCAACAAATTTCCCACCATGTGGGATAAATTTTAAGCTGTGGTCTAAAATACTTGTTGAACCTAAACATGCTCATAAGCAAAGACTTTGTGCAATATCATTCGAGGAATCATGTAAGCTAATTTCATCCATCCAAAACGTGTTCACACTTGTTTGTGAACAACAATTATATGTTTTGCATTCATACCCATGATAGTAATAGTCATCATCCTTGTTGATCAATCGACAATTTCTTGTTCTGATTTTCAGAAATACTAATGGCATAAGTTTCAATTTTGCAGGGTTAGACTAGAATTATTGACACTGTCTAGTCGTTTGGATGGGATGAAAAACAGAGGTCCCATGTATACATTGGCATGCATGTTCAAGAACCCTTGGCAGATGGATACAAGAGTGCCGCTGTCCGGGCAAAATTTCCCTCATAGCACACTGTATGGTGTATGGCTGTCATAATAGCCCAGTTCGGAGCGGAACAGTAGAGAGAGAGAAATGGGGTTTAAAGTCCAATCGACACAAACTAGGTCATTTCAGGACTAACATATGGTTTAATTTTATTTCAATAATTCGCTTGCACGTAGGGTTCTTTAGCAGTGGGAGGAAACCGGAGGACCCAGAGAGAAAGAGAGAGAAATGGGGTTTAACGTCCACTCAACACAACCAGGTCATTTCGGGACTAACATGGTTTCAATTTTATTTCAATAATTCGCTTGCGCGTAGGGGTCTTTAGCCGTGGGAGGAAACCGGAGTGCCCGGAGGAAACCCACGAGGTTGAGAAGGCGCCCCTATCTCCATGCCACATACGCTCACACCAGGGCTCGAAACCACAGCCGCAAGCCAGAGGTGACCGGCCAGCTAGAGGTCGAAGAGTGGCACTCTAGACCACTAGGCCATCCCAACCCCCCCGTAGGACCCAGAGAAAACCCATGATGTTGTCATGTACAACTGCGGATTCAAAACCACGCCAGTTGACTCAATGACAGGCTTTATGATACAGCATGCACATGCTAACCATTCGGCCATACACCACCCCACCCCACCCGCAGAACAGTAAGGTGTCATTTACTTTAAGAGTTATTCCCCTTGTCATCAAAAAGAATAGAATCATCCATCAGGTCTTGGGGGGTATTTCTATTATAATTTTCCAACTTTCTCCCTTTTTTGCGTTTAATTTAGGTGAGGGTTTATACGATTTTATTATAAACCTGTGTGTATTGACTACTAAAAGGAACTAAATCACTATTATTTGGGACCTAGAAATTGACACAAATGGGTCGCAACGCATATAATAATGCAATATGAAATTATATAAACTGATTTACATTCAATCGTTTCCGTTTTCAAATCAGTAATGTTTGGCAAAATACAACAGAAGTCTCAATCGAATGCCAATCTGTAGCCTCTGGTTGTTCCAGTGTACACCGATAGTATTTCTTGAGCATGCTTTTCAGATAAAGAATATGTGGTGACCGTTCGATAGAACTTGTGGAATATGTCTAGCCTCATTCTTTGAGTCCCTTGTTTCAAATGGTGCTGAAATGCATTATGGTAAACGATTCTTGCACCAACTGGTAAAATATTTATTTTGTCTTAAATACTGGATATCAGAGATCCATCTTTTCCCCGTAAGACCACAATATCAATGTTGATTTAAATCGACAAATAATTTGTGTTTTCAACTTTAATAAGGACAACCTTTATAGCAAAGAAAATCCCAGAGGTTGTAAATAATTTATTGAGATTAAAGAACAGGCTGATGGAAGAAAACTTTTCCACTCAGACAACCGGAAACATACATACAGTGAATGGGAGAAAATTTGGTGGCAAGAACATAACTTGTGTGACATTGACTGGATTGGACAACATGTAAGTTGGTAGGTTCACTCGGTACACAGTCACAAACTTCGTCACACTTCTCATTAAAGGCCAAAAGTCGTACGCCATCTTTATATGGCGAACATATTAATCGTCCATCGTGACTAAAACACAACTCTTTAATAAATCCCTCCCCAACATTAGGTTCCAGTTTATAAAACATAAGTCTTGCTTTATTTCCATGTAATTTTGGAACCTTGTGTTTAAACAAGTTCTTAATACGCCACTGACGTGAAGCAGAGTTACCTCCTCTTGGCTCGGAAAGCATAGAATCAGAACTGTCTGTATCATCCATTGACTCTACAATTTCTTCACTAACAAGACCAGAACGTTCGCGAAAATTTAACAAAGCTTCCCGTAAATTTTGATGATAGCCATCATCATCATCATCATCATCATCGTCATCGTCGCCGTCGTCATCGTCGTCGTCATGATCATCAGAGTTTCCTCTTTCAGGAATTTCATTTGCCGAGTTTGTTTCACTGGATTCAGAAGTATCCGCTGCAGGAACTTGAATAAAATTCGGTAGTAAGCTGCCAACAAGTGGCTGTAGTAAATCCAATCTGACTCTAGTAGGAATATGAGGTCGCGTTCTCTCACAAGTATTACTAGTTGTAGAATTATGAGGTCGAGTTTTCTCCACAGTATTATTTGTTGAAGTGCTTGGTGCTGCTGATGTCGTTTCATTGTCCACGTCAGAATCACAGGTATCAAATTCACTTGACTGTATATCATGTACACACGTCCACTAAAATAATAACAAAAATACATGAATTAAAGCAGCCTTATGGAAGATTAAATAAAGAGCTGATAGTTCTCGCAATACAAGAAAAGGAATATTTTGAAATATCAGTAAAATTACTTCACTCTCAGCTGAGAAAACTCATTTTAATGACACTGTAGAGACTGTAGTCTTGTTTGTCATTGCTACCGCTGATATGATAATAAACGAAGTTCGATAATCCAATTTTGCGATTAATCATCAACCACAATTGAACCACAAATTGGATTTAAATCTGTTGAAAACCTAGCCTATACTATATGGCATCAAGAGTTGATTATGGTCTTGGTGAGTTATTAATGTCTTATAAAAATTGAATAAAACATTTCAGGCCTAAAGAAAGACTTGCAATAAGCATATTTAGATCTAGAACAATGTCTGTTTAAATAACAATATGTCTAATAGCAGATACAGGAGGGTTGATACAGGCACAAAACAAAATCTACAAGATAAAACTTTCAGACAAGACTAGTAATTCATAGACATTGCAAGAAATAAAATAAGAAGCATCAAATCAAATGAATGGATTTGGGGGGGCCAGATGTAAGCGTCTACTGCACTGTACAGTCCCAGGCTTGTGATCATACAGGCTCCACTCAAAATGACAAAAAAAAATGATTTACAACAACGACGATGGTCATATCTTGAAATGCGAGTCTGCCAGTGACGTGATGAGTTAGACGTCAATTAATTTTAAAAGTAAGGACAATAATCCAGATAAAATCTGCAAAAAAAATAAATAAATCAAATGAAGTGGGGTTTAACGTCCTACTGTTCTGCTCCGACTGGGCTAATGAATACGGGCAGAAAATAAATAAATAATAAAGTGTAGTGAGCAAAAGTATGGTTTTGCAGTATTTCAAACATACAATCATGTTGACCTCTAAAGTTAAAATTGGTTCTTACAATATTGATCTGTAAAAGAACGTTTTCTCCTGTGTATGTCTATAAATAAGTGTATATTAATCCTCGGTTTCGTTTCCCAGACACTTTAATTTAGTTGTATAATTGTTCCCAAAATACTTACTTCCGAATCATCATTAACACTAGTATTTCTCGACACAATACACCATCCATGTGGATGAACCTAGAAAATAGTCACAATGGAAAAGTTTAACTTATTACATTTATCTATCGAAGACCCCGACCAGCTTTGAGAAAAATGACTAATCCTCGATCAGTTATTGAAACAGACAGACAGAGACACACACACTCCACACAAACTAGGTAATTTGTTTGCACTAAGGCGTCTTTAGCAGCCGGAGGAAACCACAAGGTTGGACAGGTGACCCTGCTCCTGGTCACATAAAAATGGGGAATTAAAACCATGCCACTGTACTCAATGACAGAGCTCTGATCAAACCATTAATCTGACCATTATTTAAAACATATAATTCATAAAATGTATTGGTGTCAGTAACAAGAGAATATACATGGCTATTATATTTTCAATTTCAATAAGGCCAAACAAATTTTATCTTCTGGACTTTGAGAGAGGGGTCTTTAGCAATGGGAGGAAAAAGGAGGACCCAGAGAAAACCCACCAGGTTGGACTACTCCTTGTCAGATGAGTCGAAACCATGCCATTTGACTTAAAGACAAACCTGGTGATTTAACATACACTCTTTAAACCATTCGGCCACCCTCATTCAATAAATAGCCACTTGAAATGTTGGAAGATGTTTGTTTCAAATGTCAAGACTAAAAACTTTTGAAGAATGCAACAGAAATTGAATTGATGTTCCCTAACGTGTCTTCTTTCTCTGAATCTATAATTTTCTTTTAAAAAATTCATAGGCTCATTTATCAAGTACACAACCCTGATATACATGTATGTTATTGACAATCATAATTGATACTGAAAATTCATACAACCCCACAAATAAAAATTTGATGTGTACATGTATAGAAGTCATTTTGCCAAGTAGGGATCTTTTGACAAAACAAAAAATTAAACACCCCACCTGCATCCGACTTTTGGTACGCATAGTACGAAAACCAGAATATATTTTTTTGTATGGCCGAAACATAAATGTATATTAATTTGTTTGCACAAGCACTTCCAGAGTTTTAAAAGATTTCATCTCATTACCTGCAGACTTGCTACAACTTCAGCCTCAAAACCTTTCTGAAAGTCAGAAATATATTCCACTCGGTTCCTTTTTCTATGGAAAACTGAATTATACTTGACAACAAGTTCAGAGTTGCTGGTCTCATCTCTTTGTGCTAATCTGTACATGTGAGGTTTGAAACCTTGCAAATCTGTCGCTAAGGTTGCCAGGTCAAGGTCATGTATAATTATCATATAACCTCTGGATGTTGATATGATGAGCTTAGAGTTATCTGGACTTAGTTTTGATCTCATTAAACCAACCGTAGAATATACTTCATTACACACTTCTTCTTGACTTGAATAACTGGTAATAGACAAAATAGATTATATAAAATAAATTTATTCTTTACAAAAAAAAATAATAAAATTTAACACCGTAAATATATGCGTAGATTGAATGAGCTAATTCATGTTTTCACAATCGGTGCGTGTGGTGACTTTTCGAGCATCCAAACATATCCCCACCCCCACCACTTCTCAGTAGGACAATGAAAAAGAGTGAGAGAAATGGGTTTTAACATCTACTTGACACAAACTAGGTCATTTCGGGACTAACATATGGTTTAATTTTATTTCAATTATCCGCTTGCTTCGGAGTACCCGAAGAAAACCCACGAGGTTGGACAGGCGACCCTACTTCTTGCCACATACAACCAGGGATTCGATACCACGCCAGTTGACTCAATGGCAGGCCATATGATACAGCCTATGCACGCTAACCATTTGCCCCCCCCCCCCCCCCGTGGGGCAATAAAATATAACTACTTAATATAATACTTTTTTGCAACAACCAGGTAAATGGAGATGGACATACACCATTCAATTTGCTATGAGTGGAATTTTGCCTGGACAGCAGCATTAATTCCAACTTTTCATCAAAATCCAATAGTCAGGGGTTCTTTAACGTGCATGTCAACAAGCATGCTGGACTTAATTATTCTGTCCCATATGATCAAATTAATGTTATGCGAGCATACATCACTGATAGTGGAAATGAAACTGAAAAATCCTAAGGACATTTCTCTGCCAACACTATAAGGATTGAACAGAGGTTACTTATAAGCCAGAGCCTTACTTCCTGAGCCACAATGGCTCCTTAGTACTGAAATGAATCAATCTCATCTTCAAGAATCAGTTATGGCATAATCGTGTCAATATTTTTCCACAAAATTTAACAGAGGCGGGGGGGGACCTTTTGCGTGCACACCAATTTGTACACGGGACCTCAGTTTTTCGTTCCATCCAAACAACTAGACAGCTTTCCTTGTCAGGTCCTCTGACCTGCATGACTGACAAGGGGAACCACACCGGAAATATGGATAAACTTTCTTGGAAATGTGGGGATCGAACATGCGACCTCCAGGCTAGCAAGCCAGTGCCTTACCGACTTAGCCAATGTGACACCCCACCCCCTCTCTGAATGGACCCAGGTGCTAGTGGACCAGAATGGAATGGTGCCACTCGGGATATCGATGATGGGGGATTATATACTTTTCTTATAATTATAAAATGCCAGTGTCTGAACTTACTTATTAATATTCCACGTACAGATTTTACCATCAAATCCTGACGTTAATAATAAACCATTTTTACTGTCATATTCTATATTCTTAACCCAGTATGTATGACCTTCTAAACTTCTTATCTTAGTTTTCAAATAACGACAATCCCATAATGCTACAGTTCTGTCATCAGAGCAGGTGGCAAAAAGTCTTCCATCCAAAAACCTGAAAAATCATCAAATTAAATGGGGTTTCATTGTACAACAAAAATAATATAGACTAAGGTAGTATTGAACCGCTTGTAACTTCTTAAAGCTTTCAATTGCAAGGGAAGCAGAGTCTGGAACTTGAATCCTGTAACTTGATTAGAAACATTTATTGCCAATATGATTATAACACAGATTCTAATTTGTTTTCGTTTTTTTTTTACAATTCAAAATTTGGTTTCACTTGTCTGTACTTCATTAGGATGTAGAAGAGTTGTTATATTACCAGGATTTTGGTTGAAGAGAGGGATTAGCCAATGAAACAACCTTTTACGTGGTGTTCTTGGTGTGCAATGCAATGAACCGTGGGTAAAATTGATGTCATAGGGTCAAAAGCTGTTCGTACAACTCCTGACACAACCTCCAACTACAACCCATTGAAAGTTTAAAAAAAAAACAAAAAGAAATATAGATTTGTATTTTAAACAGACTGATTTATTGCGACAACAGACTTGACAGTTGAGTTGTGACAACTGGCAACTTGAAAGACCCGAGGACTTGCCTTATTGGTCATAAATTGCCGACTTATTTGATGAACTGGTAATTTGAACATGAATTGGCCTTTGTGAAGAGCTAGGACACGACTCAGACTTAAGGTACCACAACTTGTTTCCACCTTTGAAGGGAAACGAATCATATCCTTACGAGTTTAAACTAAAAAGTAGGTAACTCATCATTTAAATGGAGTTGTCTCCCATATTTTTACACATGAAATTCTAAATTATGCATATTATAGTCTAAGTACAATGCCCTGACTCGTCATCGACTATTCTGACTTATCAACGCCTGTTTTAAAAGCTGTGTAGCTGTTAACAATGACAAACACCAATTAAATTACCTAACACAGTTAACACAATCTGCATGAGCTTCTGTTTTTTCTGTGATTAATTTTCCACTGAAAGGATCAAACATCAGGAAGCTTCTATGTTGACACGCTGCAACCAGAATTGTTCTGAAACATTGAAAAGCCTTATAATATAATGTTAATAAAAAATATATTGTACTCATTAGTGCTGGCATGATATATCTTGACTTGATGTATCGCGATTCCCCTTCTATGATTCGCGTACAATGAATCACAAGATCCTGAATCGATTTTTCTAGAACCCTTTTACATGGTTTTCTGTACGTAACTTGTCACTCTAAATTACCCATGTCAAATATTATCCATACATGTAGGTAAACAAAAACTCTTAAAGCAGGAATTTCATATTTTCCAAGAAAGTCAAAATATATTTATATGTATGTCTTTTGCTCAATAGGTTGTTAACTTACTATTATACAATCATAGGCATTATTTTCCACACTGAAACATCTTTCACATCGGAAATAATAACACAATTACCTCCTTGTTTTCCCATTCCCCCCATGCAATAGCTATCTTCAAACGTTTGAATTCAATGTTGAAAGTGATATTTTTGCCAATTTCTCAACTGGCAATAGTGAATTATAGGATTATTCTTTAACAAGGTTGGACTGTTTATAGATATCATTTATTTTAAGGCTTTATTTTAATATATTTTAAAAATATAAATTAAAAATATGAAATTGCAGCTTTAAACTGTTTTGATCCTTAGTCTGATCCACATAAATATCGTGAATAAAAACAGTTGTCTTTCTACCACATTGGCAGCATTTTAAAACTATCAACTACATGTATTCATTCATCCTGTTCTTTTCCTGGTAAATATTAACCTGATGAACCAGGTATGAATCATGACTTAGCACCTGAATTGGAATACATGTACGTATCGTGACTGCAGTGGCAATACCCAGCAATAGTACACATCAATGACAAGATTAAATAATTTTAAAATAGAATAAATATATAAAATTCCATTTGAACATCCATTTTGTCAAATTTTAATCTTTTTCTACTTGTATTAAAAAGTATCAGACGAAAAGAAAAAACATGTTTCCTCACCCATCAGTAGAAAAATCAAAATTAAAAACAGCACCATGTTTGTTTCCATCTGGTGTTTCATGTGGATTCCACAAAGAAATAGGTTTAACACAGCCATACAGCGACTGGTAAATTCGTTTCCTCTCTGAGTTTTTCAATAGGCCAGTATCACGACTCCTCAACCATTTCCACGGTTCAAAAATTCCTGAGTTATCAGTCCAACTGGTAAATCTATAATTACAGGCAGGATTCCTTCCAGGTAATGACAATCTATTACCAGTCATACTGAAGTCTTAGCCTGTGACTAACAAAGTTTAAAACCCATTTGGCATCTATTGCCCACAAAAACGTTCTGCCTCTTGCTATCTGCAGAATATTAAAAAAAATATATATAGGTTTCCAACAAACAAGTTGCCAGATGGATCAGTCGAATAGGTCACTAGCCGAATAGGTGCTAATTTGTGTTCAGTGTTTTGTGTGACGTCAGCGCATGGAGTTGAGGACAAAATGGAAATGGACGAAAATAATGTAAATATTGGAAACAAGTGGTTATGATATCGTTTTGTGGGAGTATTTCTGCAAATCAAAACGACTGGATTGAAGAAAAAAAACTTATATGAGTGAATCGACAGAGGTTTGATTGCCTGACATTACGAATTGTTGAAAAAAACCGAGCTGAAGCGAGAGCAGGTAAAATCGAGTCTTCTAGTTCTAAAGGCATTGCATTCCTGTTCTTTTTTTATTATATATTGTCCGATACGACATGGTGTATGCATACAGATAGAAGGTCAGATATTCCTGTGGTCTCATAGAAATATTTCTATGACGCGTCTTATCAATGACGTCACATATTTTTGACGTCAATGAAAATAATTCTCACACTTTTTGGTTCTTTTTTTCTAAACAAAATTAATCATACAATTTTGATCTAAATTAACTAAAATCAATTCGGAAAAACAAAATTATTTAACATTACTTGTATCACTTGGGAAACTTAATTATAAAGGTTTTATATTTGACAATATATTCATATTAACATTTGTACTTGTAGTTGTACTACTAGTTCTACTGTTTGAGTCATGGTAAATAATAAACGGATTTCTACGATTATGAACAAACTAGTTAACTTTGGTTATTATAAACTTACCTGTGTGTTTGAAATGAACTCCCGTTAAATAAAATCCATTGCACCACTAAATATCCCAACGAATAAAAACAGTTCCCTCTTGAAAAATTTGAATATTTACTTGTAATTTTGACAGAGTGGATAACAACATTGCTTTCGTCACATATTGGACGAATCCAACACACTGAAGCAAGGTTGGTTTAAATTTGACGCATATTTTGGCAACCACGTGCTATACTCAAAACAAGGCGCCACCATTACGGTCGTTTTAGTTTGGGCGACGAAAATATCAATTGAAGGCAATTACATAGGAGCTTTATATTGAAACCATTGATCGACAGTCTATCAAATTTTAATTAACAATGAAAGTATCACTGATTGCACGGATACTCGTAAAAATAAAGTCATATATAAAATATAAATTTTAATATCCTATCTTCTTTTATGTTATAAATAGTTTATCAAGGATCACGAAGCACACCTCCGAAGTGTCTGAGTGTATTATTAATTTGATCTCATTCTTTCGATCCAATAATAACCGCTTCAGTAACATTTTTAAGCGTGTTGCGGCAGGGTTCAAAGTGCCTATTGGCATTGGGTGGGTATGCCGATAAGCCTGTAAGACCCAGTAAGAAGTGGAACATTAATTGTAAATGGCCTGCAAATAATATTAAAGATGGGTAATATTTGAAGCCCGTGAAACAAATGTAGTTATTTTTGTGCCTCATGCGTGTTAAAAATAAAATTATCCCATCCGAGTCGCTAATCAAATACAGTAACAAATTTAAAAAAAAATACAGGTTGTTATTGCGTGCGAACGCTCAAACTCAATGCCGAGTCGAGACGCACTAAACCAAACTTGAATTGTCGTAAAAATGACACATTTCCTATGCTGTCACCCCTAATACAAAGTGATATCTCCCGAGGTGTGACGTAACCAGCCTCCATATTGCTATTTTTCTTAGCCGAAAGTTTGTGGGATTTCAATTTTTCAAGAGAGAACTGTTTTTATTCGTTGGGATATTTAGTGGTGCAATGGATTTTATTTAACGGGAGTTTATTTCAAACACACAGGTAAGTTTATAATAACCGAAGTTAACTAGTTTGTTCATAATCGAAGAAATCCGCTTATTATTTACCATGACTCAAACAGTAAGTTGAGTTCACATATCTGACAAGAATCCCCGTAAGTCGGATCGTTCAGTTAATCGGATGTCAATGACAAAGCACTACAAACCTCATTTTACTTCAGAAGGTACAATGTTTACCATTCTGACGTCAGAGATTGCTAGGTTCTCCCATTTTTCATTTGAATTAGACAGAAAATCAACAACAATGAAATAACTTTTCAGAAAAAAAAAATCACTTTTCCGTTTCGACTAAAAGTATTTCTTGCATTGAAAATAGATAAAGGGAAGTAACTATATTAACTTAAACGGATGCAGACAACCCTAATCTCTCCTTGGATTGTTAATTCTGTTTCTCTGCACGGCTCCAACTTTTTCCAAAATTTTCGTTAAGCTGAATGCTTTTCACTGCAGACAGGCAAACAAATACCCATGTCTTTGCACCAAAAATTGAATGAGATTGACCACAAAAATTTTGAGATGAACAATCTTGAAGTAGTACAGGCTAAAAACATGTAATTATTCGCCGTAGCCTACATATCACTGTAACCAATCTGTTAAATCTGTTATCCCTCCGCCTCTAAATCATAAATATTTACCAAAATCTGCAGGAAATCTCAACTCAAACCACCTTCACCCATTCTAGACAAAACAATCAACATTAATTGGCATGCAAAGGGGAGAGACGATCTACGATAGTTAACCATGCCCCTACGACTATTTTTCTCCCGGGCTTGGACAATTACGTACATATTTAGTCTTTAATTCCCAAATAAACAGATTCTAAAGACGATTCTAAAAAATAAAAATATACAGGCAAATTGAGTGTGTAGTTGACAGATGTAGACCATTCAGATCATGATTGTATACAACTGGCTTCTTAGCCCGTAAATCAACAGAGGGATACCTACATGATGGAACACAAAAATTAGACTTTACATTTAATCATCAATTTCTATATGTTACTATAGCATTGTTTAGTCATACTCAATGAGTTCAGCCCGTTACCAATCTGTCAATAGTCGCGACTAACCGTTCAGATCTTGATAACTGTAATGATTTAGTTTTAAGATGTTGTGCATTTTAGAGTTGTTTTTTTTTCCTTCCGTACTTTTCAATATAATGGTCTACTCTAGTGACATAATTTGTTTTGCCAAATTTTCACCGTCGTCTGAAAAAATTGCATGTCATTCGGACTGTTTGCACGGTGGGTTATAATAACGAAGGAAGTAGAATTTTGTTCGTGTATGACTCGTTGTTTCTTAGAATAGGGACCCATTACCCATTTTGGTTTCTAGATGGTAGGCATATAGGCTTCTGCCTTTAGTTCAAAAATATGTTTATTGTGATATGTTCCAAGGGTAAGCGAACAATGAACGACGTGAAGTCTCCACACGCCTGCTTTCTTAAAGTGCTTTTAAAATATACCATTTTGAGATCAAAAAAAGACATGAAATTATCTTCAAAAGAAAAATGAGACAATGTAAAGGATCGCCAGGGCATTCACTTATATAGAATTCCACCTATCGTTCGTTCTTTTACGTGCACGCCCATGTGTAGGCCTACACAGGCACCTCGGTTTTTCAATTGGCGTGGTTTCGATTCCCCTTTTGTACGTGACAAGGAGTAGGGTCGCCTTTACATTTTTGGGGTTTTCTCCGGGTCCTCCCAGTGTTAAAGACTCCTTCATGACAAGGAGTAGGGTCGGCTTTCCACTTTGTATGCTTTCTCGGGGTCTTCGTGTCAAGACCCCTCACGTGACAATGGGTAGGGTGTTGAAGACCTCTACGAGCAATTGAATTATTGAAAAAAATTGAACTATTCTATATGTTAGTCCTGACATGACCTAGTTTGTGTCGAGTGGACTTTAAACCCCATTTCTCTCCGAACGATTAGATGCTACTCCTTATCGTATCACAAATTGCACATTTTTTGACTAAATATGGTCATGAATGTACGATCTTTATGAATAATGTCGTCTATTGAAACGGCGATTTGGTCGCCAAAGTATTACATGAATTTCGTATTATATAGCTCTGCAGGACGGCATGGTTCATTATAAATGTAAGAGAAGGGCGTTTACAGTTTGAAGAACCATTGACAAAAACAGTTGTATAAGCTTTATGCCGACTTTGAGTCTAAACAAATAAATGACGGTACACCTCAAGGGCGTGATCGAGAACTGTTTATTTTGTATCAAAACATTGGGAATAACACATATTTAATAGAAAAAGTCATGATCGATTTGAATAGGTATTGTATTTATAATGTTGGGTTAAACGCAACACCAATGCATGAAACATAATATACAGGTATTATTTTTACATATAACACTATTTCTCAATGGAAATCAAGCCTAGTCTTTTTATTTAATAAGGACAATTTCAAGAAAACTTTTTACGAACTATTCTACAGTTGAGTAGTTTACAACGAACCCGTTCCCCGTTTGTCAGTGGTTCGGAACACAGGAGCTGGCAAGGGACAATGTATATAGTCGTTTGGGTTGGACGAATATCCGAGGTCGGGTGTACATATGGGCGTGCACGTAAAATAACCCCTGGTAGTTAGAATTTGATTGAAGAGTAAGCCGTAGTGCCGCTGTCAGAACAAAATGTTCCTCATAACTCACTGTTTGGCGTATACATGCCCGTCGTCATTAGTCCAGTCTGAGCAGAACAGTAGGACGTTAAATCCCATTTCATTTTATTTCACAGTGAACCGACAAATTGTGATCAAGTGAAACATCGAAACATTCTCTAATCAGATTAATATCGAGCTCTACTGTCTTAAATTTAAAAATGTAAACGGAAATATAACAGCGATTTGGGGTGGGAAATCGTCCCATGCTATAGTCATTAAACGCAACGGATGATTTGCCCAAAACGTAGCAGTTTTTTGCGCCCAGCCTACACCAGTCGAACTCTAGCGTCTTAAAATTAAAAAAAACCAATTGAAACCGTAATGGCGATTGGGAATAGAAGAGTCGTAGCGTGCTAATATCACCGTAATACTCACGTCATGAAACGTAGCCTAACGGATCATTTACCCCAAATGAAACTATACACACTGAAAAGTTGCAGTTTTTTCAAGCCCGACCCACACCAGTCGAGCTCTAAAGCCTTACCATTAAAAATACAAACGGAATCGTAATAGCGATTTGGGATGAGAAAGCCGTATCATGCTATACATGTATATAATATCGCAGTTATGCAACACGTTATTAAACGCAACGGATGATTTACCCCATAGAAACCACACACTGAAAGGTTGCAGCTTTTTTACGCCCAGCCTTCACTATGGTCATGACCAATTTATTAAATATCTATTCAGAAAACAAAATTCTGTTTAACATTCTTTATGTTAACGCTTTCCATAAATAAAAAGTGGGATAAGCTCCTGTGTATAGGCTAATTCAAGAAGATGTTCATCTTAGCTGTGTCAGTAGTATCATCTGAATATTCTGGCAACCGTTGAGCTAAATCTAGGATAAGAAATTATTTCAGAAAATGTCCCTCTATGCCTTGCGTACTATTTTCTGCGAGATCGGAGAAGCGGAGCCAGGGGCGGATTGGGGCCGGAAACCGGCCCGGGCTCCCATGTCGGAGTGGCCCCTTTTACTGACCGAGGAGCCCGGGGGGGGGGGGGGGCTCTCCCCTGGACATTTTTGAAAAATGAACCCCAAACATGCGATTTGGTGCAATATCTGATTATAATCTCTGTCAAATAATATATTTCATAAATCGATTAACTTAGGCCAAAACCACGACCTGCAAGTAATTTACAACCATCAACCTGTGAAATTATTATATCGTCATATTATTAATTAACGTATTATCATTGTATCGTCAAGAGTGAAGAGAATTTAACTGGTTGAAAAATGGGACTAGTTGAGAAAATCTTGACCATTGGATTAACCAGTTAGAAATATTGAATCAACAGGAATATTTCCATTGAAAAATGTCCCATTTTTGTTGCCGGGAGCGCTAGTTGATTCCTCCTGTGATGGAAGGCCACGAAACACATTTGTACAGAGTAACGAAAATGAAAATCATAAAAGCTGCTCTTTAATTTTGGATTCTGACGTATCCACACAAACAGGGTGCAGGTGATTTAATAATTAATCGGGTGAATCCAATGAAATTTTCGGTTGAATTTCGTATCCCCATTGCAGGAATCCGAATTCTGACCCACACCCAGCACACCCGGTCCAGAAAGTCTATTATACCAACCCATTCCACACTCCAGTGATGGCGTGTCGGCCCGTTAAAGCCACCAGCCACATACAATATGATCATCATGGCTCCGTCGGTCCAATACCCCCCTCTCCCATATAATGTTCAGCAGAAAAGGTTTGTTTTTTTATACGAATTAGACAAATTTTGGTGTTTTTTTTTATTTTTTGTTCGACAGGCCCTTTGAGCGATCGTCCGACCGGCCCTTCGCCCGACGGCCCAATCCGCCCCTGAGCGGAGCTTGCCGTATAGGGACCCCCAAAGAATATTTGGAAAATTTGACGGCCGCAAACGTATTTTCCTGCTATTCTAGCCCGTGAATGCAGCAACTTCAAAGTGGTCTAATATAGCCTAATTAAGATGGCTGACCCGAATTTCAGTCAACCAACCAATCATTTACTGCCGGCAGATTATTTTTGAAACTTTAACGGCTGCATACGCGTTTTTAACTTGGGCTAATATACCTTAGGTGACTGACCTGAATCCCAAACAAGCAACCTATCATCTTGGGTTATTGGGGCCTTGCACTCCCGGGGAAAATTTTAAAAATGCGTTTTTATGATATTTTAGCCCGTAAGTTAAGCATCTCCAAAGTTGTCCAATTGTATTGTGACCGAAATCCAACTCCATGTCAACAAGAATCCCAACCATCCAATTAATTAGTCTGTATATTTAATTGACGCGTATCCTATTTACTATCTGTCTGATTATGTCTACTACATCGTTAACACTGTTCATCACGTGCATTTTGCATACCGATAGTCCATTGGCCAATCACGCTATTTTACCTAGCTTTCGACTGATAGTTTGGATGCAGCTATGGCGGGTGTGGCGCCAGGCAGGGTAAGCTTACTCTTCCGGACACCTGTTACCACTGTTTGTTGTCTATCTTGTACACTTTGAACTCTCCATTTGCTGAATACACTATTTTGCCTTTAACGTTTTTTAGGACTTCGAATTTGTCTAATGGTTTGGATTGTCCGTACTTGGTTTTTATTTTATTAGCTGTAGACGCTGCATTCACAAATAATTATCGATTCGACAAAAGGTCGCACAAAGTAGAGTGGCCCAGAGTCTCTCCAGTACAAATTCGTGGTATTCAATTAATAGAAACGTACATTTGTGTTTTATTAGATTTCGGGCACTTTATTTTGCCACATAGATGAAGTAATAATTCTTGTTTATCACTATACCCGTCTGCCAGAAATATCAGACTGTCCGAAAGTAAGGGTGCAGCTGCCCGCCAACCGCCCTCTGTCTCCAGCCCCGTGGCTCGCACGCCTATGGTATGGAGTAATTGGGACGGGGTTGCTGTTGTCTGATCAGCAAACTTCGACAAATACACCAGTCAATCTAGGTGATCGAAAGTCTTTACCCAGAAGGTGAAACAATAAACATTTTTGTCCCCCGTCTGTACGATAACTCTCCTTCTAATTGAGATAGAATGTTCAAACTTGGTGTAGGCGTTCATTTGGGTAATGCCTTGATGGAGTTCGGAGATGAGCTTAGGGTAAGCAGAGATAAGCAATCTCATTGGTTGATTCTTTGGGGCACGATAATTTGGTTATAATTATAAGTTAGAGTATTGAAACTCCGAGTATAGATTCATTACATCATTAACTTTACTTAGTTTGATGATGAGAATGTTTTGCTTAGGCTAAACAGAGCTAAGCAATTTCATTGGTCGATGCTTTGGGACAATTAAATAACCTTTATTCTATGTGTTAGAGAGTGATTAAACTTAGTTTATAGTTTCATTGCTCGATACTTTAAAAAAAATGTGTGATTAATTAATATGTGTCACCTATTTATTTTGGAATTTCGGCGGGGGACATTAGCCTCGCTGTTGGTGGTTTAGGTCTGGATAATGAGGCCCATTTCCGGCCAAATCGCCGGAATAATATCGACGAAATGTTTTTCTTTCTTTACACAATCGAATGTCTTAACCGAGAAAATTGAAGAGCTTAATTCCTAATAGGGTATAGTGACATCATAGGTGACAGTAGCAATACGGGTTCCATTGGTCAAAACAACATCGCGGGCATCTGTAATGGCAAGACTACAATGAACAAAACGTATGTCATCATCAACAACAACAGCTAGAGTATCATCAGTATCATGTCTGAGAGGGGCATAATTTTGCACATGACACATTGGATTTCCCCCTGTTTGAATAGGGCTTGGTGGTTACAAGATATGAGAAAATATAATTAAATGACTTAATAAATGTAACTTGTCTTACACAGCTGTCTCTATAAAATGAAATTAAATGGAATAAAAGCGGCAACTAATATATCGTAATAAATGCATCTGTCTTGGCCTGAAGTTTCCCAAAGTGGGCACACTTATTTATCTGAACATCAGAGACAGTACTTATAGAGATCTAAAACTGCCAATAGCAAATATATATTTAGTTACGCCCATCGCCCTTCAGACCTACGCGTCTAAATGAAGGGTTTATTAATTATACTATATTTAGTTACACCTAATATTATTAGAATAACCTTGAGGGCAAGAGCTTCCGATTATTTACTAATTAAATATTCTCATTTTTACAATTTCACAATTATCCTCTTAGATGCGCTTTTTAGGTATTTGTCCCACGTCAACCTTCAAACACTTGGGTGATTCAGTCTACACGTGAAGGATAACTCTTGTTTACTGAACTTCATTTAATTATTTCATCTTTTAATTTCACCTCAAACATGTCTCTCTAAATACTCTGTTTACACACTTCGTCGTTTTTTTATAAGTATCGTTTATTGGCTGCTTGACCTAGTCTAATAAATAGCTCAAATAGATCGTATTGTCCGGGCGCAAACCTTGGAGATAATCTTTCTATTCGGAATGGCGAGAGTGTTAAACATATATATGGATGGCTTCAAAGACATAATAACTCGAGGGTTAAATATAATTTCTATTGACTGCATAGTATTGACTATCTTCTGGTATGTAAAATATAATTCGGTTATAAAAATGGTGTTGACCTGGAGATGACAAAATACTACATTTTCAATCATTTGAATAACATTTCATTTTATTAAGGCAATTCAGTGGCATGAATTCAAACAAACATAAAACCAAAGTTTGTTCAGGTGGATCTTCTAGAATGCCACAATTTGTATTTGATTATCAAAAATATAAAATATAACTTAATCAATAGATACAAAATATAATTTAATCAAAAGATTTATAATGTATCCATATTTTTCCGAAAAGAACATTATTATAAATTAAAAGACATATTTACAAAATAAAGGCGTAGTTATCTTCAGTTTATCATTAAAATTATTCCACAAGACTTGTATACGATTGTATACTTTCGATGGCCTACACTAGTCTGGTAAAAAAAAGTAAAACGAAACTATGAACTATAAAAAACGAAACGAAATAGGACTTATGTGTTTTAATCAGATTGCAATTAATTTTATCATTTTACCCTCTTATGTAACACATACAATGACTAGGCAATGAATAACATAACATAAATGAATAAGATAAAAATAAAATAATAATAATTTTAGATGTACATTTCTCTAGAACATCCTATAAGATACAAATTATTTTTTTTTCAAAATATTATGATAAGGTAGGTGTTTAGAACTTGACTTCTCTACACAAACTGTGTCATTTCGGGACTATCATATGATTCAATATTTCAACAATTCACTGGTCTTTAGAAGTAGGGGGGGGGGGAACAAACCCGCAAGACTGCACAGGCGACACTATTCTTTGTCACGTACAAACCACGACACATGAACCATTGAGACCTTATGGTCTAAAGCTCAATTAAGACCGCAGAATATATTTGATTTAATATACGGCAGGAATGTCATTTCAACGATTGAGCTCCATAAAAATAAAATAAATACAAAGATTTTACCCAGTATAAAAATGTGTATCGCAGGCTACAATAATTACCTGTTGATTGTGTGCATTACTTGTGAGATAGATTGTGTGCATTGCTTGCGAGACAAATTGTCTACATTGCTTGTGAGACAGTTTGTGAGGCAGATTGTGTGCATTGACAGCGCGCATAATTATAATAAATACTAGAATATGAGACAGCCCGTGTGCTTTGCTTCAATGCAGAATTATGATAGATGTTTTTTTACATGACGTGTGCGTTGCTTGTGAGACAGATTGTGTGTATTGGCAGTGTGCATAATTGTAATAAAGAGTATAAACATAAGGTAGAATATGAGACAGTTTGTATGCATTGCTTGTCGGTAGAATTATAATAAATAAAATTTACAATCTTGGACAGATTGTGTGCGTTGCTTGTGTCACACAATTATAATAAATAGTATTTACATAACTGAGAATATGAGACAGGTTGTGTCTATTTTTTTTCTGTGATATGATAATTATAAATAGTATTTACATAAGGTAGAATGTGAGCAGTAATGAGCAATGTTAATCTTAATTGAATTGTTTCAATGGCATTATTGAACTGTAAATACACTGGAACAATTCTATGGAATACAATGTTGCATTTGACTGTATCACAGACACTAGAGTTTTGTCAAATTGAAATTGTGTAAACATTAAAACTTTCCATTTTTTCTAACACGAAAATGAAGTCGCCTTGAATTATCGCTGTTGTATATCGTCTATTGCATGTATTTTAACGTGTTTATTGAGGTGATCTTTTCTTGTAAATGCCTTGCTACATGTATTGCATCGGTACGGACGTTCTCCAGTATGAATTCTACGATGCCGAGTTAACTCTTCATTTCGAATGAAGGCTTTATTACACCCTGGCTCTTGACACACGAAAGGCCTTTCTCCTAGAAAAAAATATAGAAACATGTTTATTCCCATAATTAAAATAAACTTACATGTTTAGCTATGTTATGGTTTAAAATTAACAAGAAGTAGCGAAATGAAATGGGATTTAACGTCCTACTATTCTGTTCCCAACGAGCTAATTAAGACAGGCTTACGCCATACTATGTGCTATGTGGAAATGTTTGCTCGGACAGCGGCTCTACGGCCTATTCTTATATCAAATTTTAAACTGTCAAGGGATGTTTTAAAATCACTGAGAAGCGGTATTGAGTGTTGAACAAAGTCTAAATATATCCTAATTACAACATATAGTTAAAGATGCATTATTCAAGAGCTAATAATTTGCCTATTGTAGGCCTCTTTTTAGGCCTTAAATGTTACATAAATTATTAATTAGACATTCATTAACACGACAAGACCGTAAAATACTCTCTAGGTCATCGGTTGTCCTTGATTTTCAACGGATTTAAAAAAGATTGGCAGTTAATTATTTAATTTAAAATCAGTTCAGTTGGGACTTTGTTTACTATCGAAACAACGGTAGCAATATTTATCGAGACCCCACTATCCTCGAAACAGTTCAGAATGAAGTAATTAGACTAAAATTCTCAGCATACATGATATGCCCATTGCATTATCCATTTGTTAACTATAAAGCGAAAACTATTAGCCCTTCAACTAAAACTTACATAAGCATCTTTACATATTATATAGCGAGAACTATAATCGGCTCTTTATCTAAACCTAACATGATACAACTTTAAATATAGCCAGATTTTGAGACCGTATCAATTTTATTAAAAATATAAAAAAATGCGTCAAATTATATACTAGAACGCACTTGGATCCGGTTCACATTTTTTACACAGCTATTTTGGTTTTATTTTATTTATTTATTTTTTTACGAATATTTATGAAAATGGTAAATATAGTTAAAATCATTATCGATTTCTTTACATATCTATCAGTAAGACGTCGACTTTTCTGCACTCTTCTTTCAAACGTCGAAATTTTAATAACATAGTCTGCGTTTTATTTGGCCTGGGAGATTGAAATATCTCTCACCAGCAACGTTAATATGTTATTAGTGGCCACCATCATTTTCAGGAAGTATTAACGGGACATAAAAATTAATCATCTAATAATTTTCGGCAACACAGACAATTCGGTCTTCGAAATGAATTGGAATGAAATGGGGTTTAACGTCCTACTGTTCTGCTCCTAACTTGGGCTAATGAAGACGAACATCCGCCATACAGTGTGCTATGAGGAAAATTTGCCCGGGCAGTGGCGCTACGACCTACTCTGATATCGAATTCCAACTGCTAAGGGATCTTTTAAATGGACGCCAATGTGTACGCGGGACTTCCGTTTTTTGTCCCTTCCGATCGACTAGACAGCTTTCCATGTCAGGCCCCCATTCTGCCTCACTGACAAGGGGAAACCACGCCGGAAAATCTAAATGAGCTTTCTCGGCCAATGCATGGATCGAACACCCGACCTTTAGGCTAGCGAGCCAGCGTCTTACCCACTTAGCCACGTGATCCCCACAAGCAATGCACACATCTTGTCAAAACTAAATACATTGATAACTTCAATTTAATTTGAATGAATTTTTCAATATATTCATTTTGCTTTACCTATTTTTGAATTATTATAGCAAGAAATCTTACATAATGTATCTTTAAATTTTCATGAAAATACGCCATTCTTAATTCCCGTTGACGATTCATAAAAAAAAGATCAAATATTTGCGTTAAATGATTTTGAGATAAAGTTTAAGTTTGGTCTGAATGTAGTTTAATTTCTTATTTACAAATATATGTGGACGAGACATCGTTAGTGCGCAGGCGGTTCAGAGTTAATTCTTTCTTATTGTCAAACCGATACACCTTTAGTCGATAGCATGTCAAATTTTATTGTGACATTGAACACTCCCTGAGATTTATCAGACTTCATCACATAAAAAGAATTATTTCTTTTAGAAACGCCTTAAATTGAAATTTAAACTCTTTTATTTGTCTCGTCTATTCACAAAAAAAACCCTAGTAAAATGAGATTTTTACAGGCTTGGTAATTGCCTATTCCGGATTACAATTTTTTATTGCATATTGCCAGTTTTGGAGGTTTTTGTTATATTTTTTTCAATATTTTGAAACTGTTTGACATCGAAGAAACTCAAACCACCAGTTTCATGTTGAATAGCGATCAATTTTCAAACTGACAACTGTGGAAGTGTCTGGATAACCGATACGGAATGATTAGCCCGTTTATCAGGTCACTCATTATGCACCAAACAAGTGTGGTTTAATGGTCTAGAGAGAGAGAGAGAGAGAAATGGGGTTTAACGTCCACTCGACACAAACTAGGTCATTTCGGGACTAACATATGGTTTCAATTTTATTTCAATAATTCGCTTGCACGTAGGGGTCTTAATGATCTAGAGCGTGATATTAAGTAATATACTTTCAATATATTACGCAATGTCTAAAGCTTGAGACCATTAAAATACAGAAACTCGGACGTGCTTTGCAATGAAATAAATCACACGAGTCAAAAATTTTAACAAGTATAAATAATGTACGCTTGGAACATTGCCCGTACCATTAATTTCAATAATGATACGCCAACATCTAGGATCTCGTGATATCTGTATTTTAATGCTACTTACATCAACGCTAGGAGATGATCTATTTATGATGACTCCTTTAAAAAAATCAACCATTAATTGTTGAACTGATCTAATCATAGTTTAGGCAACATAATGTAGTAATTATACTGCTAGATATAAATCTACGTCACACATGATACACGCCAGTTATTTTTGTTTTCCTTTTTTTTTTCAAATTTCTTAATATTATTATTTTTTAAGTTTCTTAAAATTATTATTTTTCAGTGTCTTACAATTATTATATTCAAGTTTCTTAAAATTATTATTTTTAAGTTTCTTAAAAAAATTATTTTTATTTGATTTTTATTCTTTTATATTTATTATTTTTTCATTTTATTTTATTCTATCACTATTTGTTTTTCACGCCAGTTTATTTAATTTTGGATAATGTTTCTCGTTTTAAAGTACGGTCATTTTTGTTTTCTTCCAGCAATCATTCCGCCTGATAGAGTTTAAACGTTATAAATCTTAATTACCCTCAAAATTTCGATCTATAATTCTTGATATGTTAATTACCAATTATGGCGAATGAGGGATAACGGTAGTGTTTACTGGGTCTATTTTGGGGCTGGAATGGCTAATTACTCTCAAAATTTAGATCTATAATTCTTGATGTGTTAATTACAAATTATGACGAATTAGGGTTAACGTGTTTACTGGGTCCATTTTTGGGGCTGGTGTGCGATTTTTCTATGGCTAAGTGTGGGACGTAACAGGTAGACCATTCTTCTCAATGTAACATGGTTTCGTTATGGAAACTCGTCTGTTTGTTCCATTCGTAGGACTATAGAGACAGTTTAACAATATTTTAACTGGGCATGTTCGACTACCCGTCTCTTGAATTCACATGCCAAAGGTTTTTTTTACGTGCACGCAAATTTCTACAGGACCTATGCTAATAAAATGAAACCAAGTCGAAAACCAAAAGGAACTTCTTACCCAATAACCGGATTGAAACCCGAATCCGTAATCAATGAGACTGCGACACACTCGCTTAGCCGCCATAGCTCCCAAGTTAAGTACATGTTAATTCAAAATGTTATTTATTATAATGGTCTTTTTTCGGACACCTAACCATACGTGTGATTTTTTTTTTAAAATATCTAGACTTACCCGTATGAATTCGGACATGTCCAAGTAACTGTCCACGATTACTACACGTAACTGAACAATATGGACACAAAAACACTTTACTTTTATTAACCAACTTTTCTTCAGGTTCCGAATGATGACCATGGTGCTGATGATACGATGCTGCTGCTAGAGATGGGTCATGACCAACACTATTGGAATTAGGATGTTCTTGATGCCACGCAAAGCTCTGTGGATGAGTTGATTTTAACGATAACGGATGTTCGGGAGTTCTTCGGTCCGATAATTCCACACATGCTGGACAAGAGGAACACAATAACTGGTACCGAAGACTCTCGTTCCGGTGAACGTAAGACAACGGTTCTGCAAGATCCCAGTAATTTTCCAGTCTTCGGTTATCCCGAATTAAAACGGTTGGGGAGAAAATTCGAGGATATCTGCCCAAAGTTAACATATCTGAGAGTGGAAAAAGAAAGAACTACTTGTTCACTCGCGTAAGACGTTTAATTAGAACTTCCAACTTGGGGTCGGCTGTTTGTATTCAATATCGTTGATGACTGCTTAATAAATGCAGTTTGTCACGTGAGAGGGCGTGAGTCTAATATCTTGTATGGCTTTATAATTCTGTGTAGGACAATTGTACACCTTAGTTATATTTACTTCCACAACTAAACAATATATGATAGTTATAGAGTTGAAGATACACACCTAACATTAAACATACCCCCCATTCATACTTCTTATACAAAACACTACTCTTAGGCTCACACAATAAATTAATCGTTTTAAAATGGGGTTTGAGTCGCAACCGACTTTGAAGATATTTAACCGAACATAGACCCTTCAAATTCGCTTTTATATTGAAACGGGCGGAGTTTCTTTGAGAATTCAATAGGACTAATATGTATGGCAGTGTATATACATATACTTATTGATTGTGGTAAATTAGTTAATTACCAAACATACATTACACCAGTGTGTCACATGAGAAAGCTAAACATTCAAGTGGGAAAATTCGGTCTTCTAGAAGAATCTTGTACCCAAAACCACTTCGTGCTATTCTCAACTTTCTCAATGCAATGTTCAGAATACATCAATCGAAGAAAACCGCTCATCTTTCTTAATTAAGCCGCTCTGGTAGATAATACGAATGGAAAAGTATACTTATAATGTATAAACTTCAAGTGCTGACCTATCCTCGGTATCTTAGAATAATTTTTATATTAATGTTTCAAACAACATGTAAAGCAAACACAACACTAAGATTTGCATTTAAAAATACATGTATTGTCTTTGTACCAGTAGCTATGACCAAAAATAAATATCAATTCTAAATAAACCATTGAATGTAGCTGGAAGTTGAAATGAATAATTCGTAACCCGTCCATAAAACAGAAACGAGTACATTGGTTGCACTAGACTTGCACCCAAAATAAAAATACGTCTTGTTTATCAAGTATCGCTGTAGCCTAATTGACTGGTTTAGCACGGCGGCAGTCGGTGCGGAACAGTAGGACGTAAACTCAATTTTATTTCCTTTCATCATTTCATTTTATTTAGCTAGGTGAGTACACCGCTGGCTCACTAACCTGGGGACCATACAAAGGCCCTCGGGTTTATTCTGTGGCTTTCCCTTTTTTAACATGTAGAGCATGGAGAGGAACAGACACTAGTCCTCGGATGACACGAAAACCCGAGATCTGGTGTACACGTTAGGGTGAAAGAAACCATGGCGCTTGGACTTTGACGAAGAGTAGGCGGAAACGCCAATGTCTGTCACAATTCCATCATAGCACACCGCATGACGTTTTCCCGTTTTCTTTACCCCTGTTGGCGAAGGACGTTAAACCCCTTTTCATTTAAAGTCTGTTTTTGGAAAATTAAGTTATTTTTATGAACAGACCGTTCTTGCTATCTTAGTGCAAAATATATAATGAAACATAAATGCATTGGAAGTTTTAATCAAATTACCTTGCTCTGTTCTGGGTGTTCGAAGTTTTGACAAAATGTATCGCGGATGGTGTATCTTTGTCTCAATTATCTATTTAATCGACTTAAATCAGAGCCACTCGAAGACCCAAAGAGTTAATTATGGGATTCGCACAATAATGCATGTTTAAGTAATAATTTATTTAACATTTGATGCCAAAAAAAAGAGGACTGCAATGAACAGATTTGTCTCTTAATAAGGCATTTTAAGGAAGTACAATATCATTCCATTTTCCAAGTAGAATGCGACACAGGCTATAGATGATCAGCCACTTACATGTTTGATTAACCAATTAAATACGAAAGATATTTCGATAAGAAAAAGAGATTGGAATTTTTACAAAAAGCAATTACTTTAGAACTCCGCTGTCCGTAATTTAAATTAATGATTCAAGGGTTGTAGAAAGACCAAACTATAAGTTCATTTAAATGAATTGAAAAGAAGTCTGATAATGAAAGCTTGTTAAGTATTATTAATCTGCATATATAAAACAACATTTATCGTGTTCAATATCCATCGATGAGTTTATAAATATTAAATTATTAAACCCCATGCGGTATTAATTAATATCAATTTCATGGCTAAGTCGGTAAGGTGCTGACTCGCTAGCCTGAAGTTTGCGTGTTTGATCCCTGCATTGGCCGAAAAAGTTCATCGGGATTTTCGGGCGTGGTTTACCTTATCAGTGTTGCAGGACCGAGGGCCTGGCAAGAACAACTGTCTAGACATTCGGATGAGACGAAAAATCGAGGTCTCGTGTATACATTGGCGTGCACGTTAAAGATCCACAGTCGGAGCAGAACAGTGGGGCGTTAAACCCTATTTCATTTCATTTTTGTCTTAATTTTTATATATTTGTTGTTTTGAATTCTTTTATATTTTACGCACCCTTTTCTCGTTTTGTACACCCCAGGATGACACTATATCCATAACAGAACCTACAAGTCGATCTTCTAGAATAAAAAGATATCCTGCGCATTTCCGTTTATGCAATAATCTTTTGAATAGCATCACTTTGTCTCCACCAAACTTGTCAAAGCAATACCATGTATTTACGGTAACTTGACAAATAACTTAGATACATGTACTTTACTTTTTCTATATTTTTTCAATACATATATCATAGGCTTCTGATTGTTCTCCCATCTGAGAATAAATATTGGTGTGTATTTTTTTTTTAAATTGGAATGACGGACTGTTGAGCGAAACGCATAAAAACATCAAATATTCATTATTATCATTAGAAAGTCAACAACATTTCCATATTTCCTTTTTCCTACAGTAGATAATATTCAGCTAATCGCAGCGCACAAAATCACTTGGCCAGATGGAAATCATTTGTATCCAGTTCCCTTTCACCCAAATTCATTCCAGAGGTCGAAATGCTTATAATAAACGTCAGTTGATGTCAGGTTGCGTGGGAGCCCCTTCAGGACAATGTCACCGGATCCGTTAAAACATCAAAAGTTAAAAGGGGTGATTGTCCACCAGACTGGCACAATTTGTATGCCAGTGTGATAGATATATAGATTTATTTGAAACAAACATATGGTAAGTGGGGTTGGGATGGTCTAGCGGGCTAGAGAATCGCGCTTGCGGTTGTAATTTCGAGATAGGGGCGCCTTCTCAATCTCGCGGGGTTACTCCGGGTCCGTGTTCCTCCGACATGAAAGACCCCTGCGTGTGCGTCAATATTATTAAAATAAAAATAAAACAACTCTTTTGCGATATCACCTTCGGTGGAAGTGAACGTTAAACACTAATAACAACAACAATATAAACATATGGTACACATGTTTCATTAGAACTTATTGGGGGGGGGGGGCTTTAATGTAGGTACCCCTAGCGGTGCTGCCAAGACATCCCCACCCTTCTCTCCCTGTTAATCCAAGCCTTGTTGGTGTGTGATCTAATTTTGATCTGTAAAATATTATGGGTAATTAAAGTCGAACTCTATTATACGTAGTTGTATAACACTCTCAAACCCCTTTAACCCATAGCATAAATAGTCAATGCTGATATCGCTTTTTAAAAAAATCCAGTCACTCCCAAATTTCATGCTTCACAGAAATTTGTGTATGGAAATAGATGCTCATAAATTTCTAGAAATAGTAAAGGAAGATGTCTTATTAAATGATGTACAATGACTGATTTGTCTACGGATTAAACGAAGTCACCAAATGATAAATATATAATGCATCCAAAAAAATGAAATGAAATAAAATGGAGGTTAACATCCTACTTTTATGCACCAACCGGCCTATTTCATATGACCTATTTCTATTTCATAGAGAGAGATATATATATATATATATATAGAGAGAGAGAGTTTAACGTCCACTCGACACAAACTAGGTCATTTAGGGACTAACTTTTGGTTTAATTTAATTTCAATAATTCGCTTGCACGTAGAGGTCTTTAGCAGTTGGAGGTAACCAGAGGACCCGGAGAAAACCCTACAACCGGGGATTTCAAAGCACGCCAGTTGATTCAATGACAGGCTTTATGATACAGCGCGCTCGTGCTAAGCATTCGGTCACCCCCCCCCCCCACTATTTCAAAGATGAGACGAGTTATATGACGACCTCAGTGAACACAACGCTATTGGTTGTTATTGTTCAACCGTCCATACTAAACAGCTAACATACTGACTTATATAATTATTTGGTTGTAACATAATCATGTAAAGTGGTTTATTTTTTACCTGGGCGTATTTTTATTTATCTATGTATAACCCAACAGAGGTTATGACGAACATTAACTTTCTACAACACGCATATTGATAATGTCTATGAAAGGACCTTAGTGCACCGTGACATCACTCCTAGAAAATATGCGATACGCATTTTACGAAGATTCTGGTCAATTTGAAATAATATAAATCTACTACGATCATATTTCGGCCAATTTGTGCACTATTCCTGGTCATTAGCAGCTGATACAATTTGCTTCTGTTGTTAAATTTGTTTACAATTCTATCTATAGCTATCAATTGAAGAATCTTTCACGGAAGCCCTCGAGAAAACTTGCGAGAGAACTTTGCAAAGCTTCGCAAAAACATATTTATCGTCCTTTTGTTAATAAGCCACCAAAATATTCTTGAATAAGGAGAAATCTTAATCCTACTCAATTTGTATTTCATCTAATAATATTTTCCCCAGAACAAAACGTCGGAATCATCATCAAGTTGATTTTAAAAGGAATCGGATGACTATCGACATCCTGCAAGACGTGCTGCTACAACGTTTCATTTATAATTTAGAATTTCTGAACAGTCCTTTTTATCCTACCAGTTATTTTCGCCAATGTAGTCTCTTTAGGTCCTGATGAAAGGGGTGCAGTCAGAAGCCCCAATATGAAAGCGACCATACTGACATAAAAATTACATTTTAATGTGAGTTTGACAGTCAATGGCCAGAATATGAGCCATTTTCACTGTTGATGCATTTTCAGTTCTGGGCCCCATGCAAGCCCCTTTCCTGAATATAATAAGTACCGTGTAGAAGGCAGAATATGATTTCTATCTTTTAAAAAAAAAATTATTCAAAGTAGTTATGTGATTTCGAACTAAATTAGAAATCATATCGAGTGATCTAGAAATAATTAGTATATCCTGCCGTGTGCACGACATTTGGTGAATGAATGATATTGCAACACTAAATTCACATTTTGAATGTTAATAAAGCTTAACAGCAGTACGAGACGATATTTCACCATATATGAGCCCGGTGGCATCTGTAAGAAGATCTTGGGGTGTTTTCCAACGAAAATGGTAGTCATCGCATGCTTCGTGTACGAACCTTTTCATCAACTAAGTATCTTTAACTGTCTTGGCATTTTGTTTTCTTTTAATATCCCGCATCTGAACTTGTTGAGTATTATGTCAGTAATCAGTTACTTGGACCTGTCACTTAAATTCCTTGAATGCATTTATACTACAATCTGATTAAAACACAAATTCTATTTCGTTTCGTTTTTATAGTTTAAATTTCTTTTTAATTGTCTTTACTACACTAGGATCTGGAAGAATTTTTAAATAAACCGTTTTTTTCTGGATGATGCGAGGGATTAGCCAACGGAACTGGCGTGAGGTGTACGAAACTGCAGGTAACCCACTAGAAACATTAACGCTTATTGGGTAATCAAATGTCTGACGTCATAAGGTCAAAAGTCTCTCTATGACCTCTGTGCCGGTCAGACCATCGAAAGTATAAAAAACGCAACGAAATACAGATCTGTAGTTTAATGAGGTTGTACTACCATTGCAAATCATCTGAGAGATATATAAACCTTGCAAACGACAAGATTTTGAAAGGAATATCGATCAAATTCCGTTTAGTGTTTACAAAGAATACCAACCAGTATTGGATAAAATCTTTTCATGGATCCCTTTTTAATTCGATTGAATCTGAACCTGAAGACTATCTACTGATGATATCTTGGTTTTGTTCGATTAAACAGGCATGGAAGAACTAAATCGGTGTATTGTCGGTCTTTCTTTAGGCCTGAAGTGTTATCTAAATTATTAAGTAGACACAAATTACCTTATCCAGATCATAATCAACTGGATTTGAATAAATTTTGTGATGGATGATTTAACATCAAAATGGATTATCGAGACTTTTTGTTTATCCTACCGACTTTTGTAATGATGATCGAGGCTAGGCCTTAAAGTTAATCGCTAATATCTCGGTTCATAGTGGAGCAAATTGACTGAAATTTTCAGCATATTCTCATGCCGTTATGTCTTTTAAGTATTATAGTGCGGATTGTCAGCTCTTTATCTAATCTTATATAATGTTACTTTAATCAAATATACATATTTCGCTAAAATATCAAATTTCTTACGGGGTAATCCTCGCTAATATGTATTCATGTTGATTCAAATCTAATTAAGAAAACAATATCAAAATGGACCTATCATTTCTGTTCGTCCACAACAAAATGGCGACGGACTTATAACATAGTGCGAGCTACATACATCGATTGGGATGGGAGCTGGCAAGGGAGAGTGTGTAGTCGTTCGGACTGGACGAAAAACCGAGGTCCCGTGTACACATTGGCGTGTAGGTAAGATAGAGCCGCTGTCAAGGCAAAATTTCCCTCATACAGCACCCTTCAAGGTATACACCCGTCTTCATTTGCCCAGTATGAGCAGAACATTGAGACGTTAAACCCCATTTCATTTTTTACTTTAAGGAAATATTTTCCCTGTTGACAACAAATGTATGTATATAGCCAACGATATAATGTATTTTCCAACCGAATAGTGTATTGTTAGGCGGGGTTAATAGGATAATTACAAGCGCTCACGATTCAATAGAGGGCATATCAACTTTATTGTGGTTTAACAATTTTCCCAAGAGACAGGGAAAAACATCGACGAGTCTAGGTTAAAGCGAGACATAATCACAGAGCAATGAATGCAGTTACTATTATTTATTTTTTGTTTACTGTCTTATGTTACAATAAACGCCCTGTTTTTTAATGGGTATCATATCATATATTAGAGCATATTTAATGGCGGGGCTATTTTTATGAAATGAAATATGTGATGTAACTTTATGCACCGAATGGCTAATGAAGTCATACACAACACAACAACTAGTGTGGAGGGTTTAATCTCCTGCTTTAATTCGGAGGTTGATATACGAAACATAATTGGCAGTTCATTTTTCACGGACAATTGGGTTTTTCGTGTAATTTTCACTTTCAGATGGGCGTCTATGTACACAGTTTAAACATTACCGTGCACACGCTTGTTTCTGCCTATTTACATGCATTACCCGGGGTTTGAAGCTAATTTGAAAACTCAATTAATGTTTAATGATACCGTTCCCATGATGACAATGATGGAAGTCAATCGTTAAATACAATTATGTGGGACGGCCTTCTTTGGTTGTTAAAAAATGTATCTGTCGACTGATTATCAAAAAAATATACTAAACTTTTTAAAACGGAATACGTCAGTATACCAATTAAAAACAATCATTATTTAAATTTAACAAGTCAAGGGCGTGGTCTTAAGCACTACTTTTGATTTAAATTCGGCATGTTGTCTTGTTGTCGTATTATCATAATAATATAATCATAAAAGTTCGTTTGCAAAATGTAACAGGTGAAATGTCCATTCATAGTAGGGCATTAAATACAAAATATACGCTCAGTTCAAAATTGGACAATAATGCCCTGACTTTCGAGACAATAAAATAAGATAAATGCCTTTAGCATCAACATGAAGACTACCCAACACCTTCAAAAACAGTTAACATAAGCGATGCACTGGGAGATATACCGGGATTAAGTGGCCAGAATAGTTAAACGTTTGCGCATTGGATCATAGGATCTATCATTGAGTCAACTGGCGTTGTTTTGATTCCCCGCCTGTCCAAACTCGTAGGTTTCCCCCATTAACTGAATACCCCTACGCACAAGCGAATTGTTGAAATAAAATTTTACAATATAATGTAGACCCGAGAATTGACGTAAAATCAATCTCAGGTGCTTAGAGTAGCTAAACCTCTAACTCAGCACTTTCCATAATATTCGAAATTAAAAACATGAATTAGAATTCAATATTTCTCAATTTCAATTAATATATTATATATAGTTGTTGTCTTGCCGTGAAACTAAGGGATCACAATATCTAAGACACAATGAACATTTTTAAAATCAGCGCACGAGTCGTGTAATCTATGTGAAAGTGATGTAATGGCTGATTCACAATATAATATAGCTTACCTTGGCAGCCTGAATTTGTCGGTTGAAAGATACTTATCGGACAATTATTTTCAATGAAAGTATGGCAAATTTGATATATATTGATTGAAGAAAGGATCTGAAACAAAATTTTTATATATTTCGTTCGTGCTATTTCCTAGTTTTATTTAAAAAATACATGAAATACATTAGATTAATACATCAGTTGGTTTCGCTAGGGTTTTTGGTGGGGGGTAGGGGTTGATGGTCTTCCCTCGGTGCCGCTTTTTGTTTTCGGAAGATAAAAGAATAAATTTAAGGCTCTCGGGCCATATTAGTGTGTTTCCTACTAAGGATTGGATTTTCCTACTAAGGATTTTATTTACTTAGGGTTAGGGCTGGGGTTTGATATATTCTTTGCTTTGGGTTAGTGCTAAGGGCTGATATCGTTCAGGTTTTTATTTTTAGAATGTTCAATGGTTCCACAAAAGGGGCTATTGCGCTAACCGTATGAATATTAAAACCTAGGAGTGCTGTTGTTTTCAATTCGTCAATCCAGAACTTTTCTCTTGTTAGCTTTGGTTTCTTCTGTAGTTTCGAAATGACTCTTGGTCTTTTCTATTGGCGTGGCAATGAGATTAGAAATGTCATGATTTGGTTGGTTGAAATGAATTGAGATCGGTTTGTCTATTTTGGTGACTATGCCTGATCGGAATATCGATCAAATTCCGTTTAGTGTTTACAAAGAATACCAACCAGTATTGGATAAAATCTTTTCATGGATCCCTTTTTAATTCGATTGAATCTGAACCTGAAGACTATCTACTGATGATATCTTGGTTTTGTTCGATTAAACAGGCATGGAAGAACTAAATCGGTGTATTGTCGGTCTTTCTTTAGGCCTGAAGTGTTATCTAAATTATTAAGTAGACACAAATTACCTCATCCAGATCATAATCAACTGGATTTGAATAAATTTTGTGATGGATGATTTAACATCAAAATGGATTATCGAGACTTTTTGTTTATCCTACCGACTTTTGTAATGATGATCGAGGCTAGGCCTTAAAGTTAATCGCTAATATCTCGGTTCATAGTGGAGCAAATTGACTGAAATTTTCAGCATATTCTCATGCCGTTATGTCTTTTAAGTATTATAGTGCGGATTGTCAGCTCTTTATCTAATCTTATATAATGTTACTTTAATCAAATATACATATTTCGCTAAAATATCAAATTTCTTACGGGGTAATCCTCGCTAATATGTATTCATGTTGATTCAAATCTAATTAAGAAAACAATATCAAAATGGACCTATCATTTCTGTTCGTCCACAACAAAATGGCGACGGACTTATAACATAGTGCGAGCTACATACATCGATTGGGATGGGAGCTGGCAAGGGAGAGTGTGTAGTCGTTCGGACTGGACGAAAAACCGAGGTCCCGTGTACACATTGGCGTGTAGGTAAGATAGAGCCGCTGTCAAGGCAAAATTTCCCTCATACAGCACCCTTCAAGGTATACACCCGTCTTCATTTGCCCAGTATGAGCAGAACATTGAGACGTTAAACCCCATTTCATTTTTTACTTTAAGGAAATATTTTCCCTGTTGACAACAAATGTATGTATATAGCCAACGATATAATGTATTTTCCAACCGAATAGTGTATTGTTAGGCGGGGTTAATAGGATAATTACAAGCGCTCACGATTCAATAGAGGGCATATCAACTTTATTGTGGTTTAACAATTTTCCCAAGAGACAGGGAAAAACATCGACGAGTCTAGGTTAAAGCGAGACATAATCACAGAGCAATGAATGCAGTTACTATTATTTATTTTTTGTTTACTGTCTTATGTTACAATAAACGCCCTGTTTTTTAATGGGTATCATATCATATATTAGAGCATATTTAATGGCGGGGCTATTTTTATGAAATGAAATATGTGATGTAACTTTATGCACCGAATGGCTAATGAAGTCATACACAACACAACAACTAGTGTGGAGGGTTTAATCTCCTGCTTTAATTCGGAGGTTGATATACGAAACATAATTGGCAGTTCATTTTTCACGGACAATTGGGTTTTTCGTGTAATTTTCACTTTCAGATGGGCGTCTATGTACACAGTTTAAACATTACCGTGCACACGCTTGTTTCTGCCTATTTACATGCATTACCCGGGGTTTGAAGCTAATTTGAAAACTCAATTAATGTTTAATGATACCGTTCCCATGATGACAATGATGGAAGTCAATCGTTAAATACAATTATGTGGGACGGCCTTCTTTGGTTGTTAAAAAATGTATCTGTCGACTGATTATCAAAAAAATATACTAAACTTTTTAAAACGGAATACGTCAGTATACCAATTAAAAACAATCATTATTTAAATTTAACAAGTCAAGGGCGTGGTCTTAAGCACTACTTTTGATTTAAATTCGGCATGTTGTCTTGTTGTCGTATTATCATAATAATATAATCATAAAAGTTCGTTTGCAAAATGTAACAGGTGAAATGTCCATTCATAGTAGGGCATTAAATACAAAATATACGCTCAGTTCAAAATTGGACAATAATGCCCTGACTTTCGAGACAATAAAATAAGATAAATGCCTTTAGCATCAACATGAAGACTACCCAACACCTTCAAAAACAGTTAACATAAGCGATGCACTGGGAGATATACCGGGATTAAGTGGCCAGAATAGTTAAACGTTTGCGCATTGGATCATAGGATCTATCATTGAGTCAACTGGCGTTGTTTTGATTCCCCGCCTGTCCAAACTCGTAGGTTTCCCCCATTAACTGAATACCCCTACGCACAAGCGAATTGTTGAAATAAAATTTTACAATATAATGTAGACCCGAGAATTGACGTAAAATCAATCTCAGGTGCTTAGAGTAGCTAAACCTCTAACTCAGCACTTTCCATAATATTCGAAATTAAAAACATGAATTAGAATTCAATATTTCTCAATTTCAATTAATATATTATATATAGTTGTTGTCTTGCCGTGAAACTAAGGGATCACAATATCTAAGACACAATGAACATTTTTAAAATCAGCGCACGAGTCGTGTAATCTATGTGAAAGTGATGTAATGGCTGATTCACAATATAATATAGCTTACCTTGGCAGCCTGAATTTGTCGGTTGAAAGATACTTATCGGACAATTATTTTCAATGAAAGTATGGCAAATTTGATATATATTGATTGAAGAAAGGATCTGAAACAAAATTTTTATATATTTCGTTCGTGCTATTTCCTAGTTTTATTTAAAAAATACATGAAATACATTAGATTAATACATCAGTTGGTTTCGCTAGGGTTTTTGGTGGGGGGTAGGGGTTGATGGTCTTCCCTCGGTGCCGCTTTTTGTTTTCGGAAGATAAAAGAATAAATTTAAGGCTCTCGGGCCATATTAGTGTGTTTCCTACTAAGGATTGGATTTTCCTACTAAGGATTTTATTTACTTAGGGTTAGGGCTGGGGTTTGATATATTCTTTGCTTTGGGTTAGTGCTAAGGGCTGATATCGTTCAGGTTTTTATTTTTAGAATGTTCAATGGTTCCACAAAAGGGGCTATTGCGCTAACCGTATGAATATTAAAACCTAGGAGTGCTGTTGTTTTCAATTCGTCAATCCAGAACTTTTCTCTTGTTAGCTTTGGTTTCTTCTGTAGTTTCGAAATGACTCTTGGTCTTTTCTATTGGCGTGGCAATGAGATTAGAAATGTCATGATTTGGTTGGTTGAAATGAATTGAGATCGGTTTGTCTATTTTGGTGACTATGCCTGATCGGAAGCATTGAATACGCGCATCAAGTTATCTTCCTGTGAAATTGGCAGCAAGTAGGTCAGCATATTAAAGTTGGCTTAAAGCTTGTCGTATGCGTGAACGCTACAGTCGCCTAGATTATAAACGCCGAGAGGGTTTGGGATGGCCTAGTGGTCTCGAGTGTCACGTTTCGACGTCTAGCTGGTCGGTCACCTCTGATTTGCGGTTGTGGTTTCGATCCCTGGTGTGAGCGTATGTGGCATGGAGATAGGGGCGCTTTCTCAACCTCGTGGGTTTCCTCCAGGCACTCCGGTTTTCCCTCACTGCTAAAGACCCCTACGCGCAAGCGAATTATTGAAATAAAATTAAACCATATGTTAGTCCCAAAATGACCTAGTTTGTGTCGAGTCGACGTTAAATCCCATTTCTCTCTATATATATATAAACCCCGACATTTCTAAACTGGCTTAAATATAGGCTTCTGAACCACGTGAGTTTAACGTGGAAAATATTTCACAAATACCATCAAACTATGACTAAGTGTATGTCTAATGTCTGTTACGTCTATGTTCGTAAGCTTAACTTTATTTTTCAAATATTTTCCATGTTACAGGCAATTTGTACAACTAGCTCGTTTAACCTCACATTGTATACGCTGCACTGTTTAAGCTTATTGGCCACAGACTGTTTTATTGGCTGATGAAAAACATGTTTATTCTTCCCATGCGTATACCACTGACTCTATTTTAAGTACAATACACTCTAGAAATTATATTTAAACTGAACTTACTGAACATTAAAATAAAAAACCCATCAATGTCCTATAACGAGTCTGTGATAAATGTACATTTTAGAAACATAGTTGAAACAATATTTTCCTCAATATAAGTACATATAATGGTCTAACATGTGTGCTAATCCTAACTTACAATCTCACTAACAATCATGTGCCCTAACCTTATTTACATCCCAGCGAGCTTGGGGAAAGTTGATCTGGCCTTCACATATAGATTAAGGCATGTATAGCTCGTTCTCACGGGTTGAATTATATGCATTATGTAATATTTGTCCGTTCTTGATATAACAGTCAAAAATAGATAATGCAAAATGGATATCTTGAAAATTTCAAGTCAAATACCTTATTCTGAGCTAAGTTATGAAGTGTTTGCAATATAAGCTTTTTTGGAAAGTAAATAAATCTATAATAAATGATTTTTTTATTTAACATTTGAGTAAGCGGGAAGTAGACATGGAAAGGAACGTCGTTAAGATGGTGGGATGGGAAAAGAAAAACCAAGATCCATCTACATTACTTTATACCAGTCAATGTCTATAATAATAACTTTAGCGTTATTACGTAGAATAAACCCTCATACTATGTAAAATAAAATAGTATGTAGAATAAAATAGTATAGAATAAAATAATATGTAGAATAATAACTCCATACCGTATTATTATGTAGAATAAAAGCTCATATACTAATACTATGTAGAATAACAGCTCATATGTCGTTATTATGTAGAATAAACGCTCATACTACGTAGAATTAAATAATATGTAGAATAATAACTTCATGCCGTCCTATTATGTAGAATATAAGCTCATACTAATACTATGTAGAATAACAGCTCATATGTCGTTATTATGTAGAATAAACGCACATATTGTGTAGAATTAAATACTATGTAGAATGTAGAATTAAATACTATGTAGAATTAAATACTGTGTATAATAACTTCATGCCGTCATATTACATGTAGAATAAAAGCTCATACTATACAGAATAAAAGCTAATAGAATAAACCCCATAACGCGATATTCTGTAGAATAAGACCCTGTGTTGGGTCGTTATGTAGAATAAAACCTCAATCAATGATCCTAAAAGGCACACCCTTAATTGGTTTTTTTTTTTTGTTTTTTTTGTTTTTTTTATGTTTTTTTTTAATATTATTATTATAACGTAACCATTATCCTTCCTTTTATTTGCATATCCATACAATATAATTAGTTAATATTCGGATATCTTTACATTAAGATCATATTCACATAGCTTTACGGTGCATTTATTTTTAATTAATATTTTTAATTGTATATATATATTTATTCATAACATATATTCTAAAGGAGCATTATTGGAGATTTGACCGTTCTCACGATAATAATTAATAATAGATAACATAAATAGAATATGAGAAATAATTTTGTCAAAATTATGAGATATTAGTTTTTGAATTTTAGGCTAACCGTGCGATAAAAACCAAAGTCTCGATTATCCACATTGCAAAGAACGTGCGAATGTCTGTATTTTAAGTTATTTAATGGTCTCGAGTAAATTTCAATATATTACTCAATGTCTAGAAACTAACATCAAACTGTGACTAAGCATGTGCCTAAAGTCTATTACGTCCATGTTCGTAAGCTAGATTATTAAATAACTAGTCTGGTTCCAATTTCTAACTCAGGGGCAAATAACTTGTCTGAAACCGATTCTCTTTCAGTAGATATAATAATACCAAGGTGAGAAACGGGTTAAAGCACACATGATATCATTAGTTCATACTTATTAATATTATGTATTCATAGATCATTAAATATTAGCTATAAAATTAATATCTTGAGCTTCAATCTATGCATCTTCATTTACAACTTTAGCAATAGGCATAGGCTTCTCATAGATCATTAAATATTAACTATAAAATTAATGCCTTGAGCTTCAATCTATACATCTTCATTTTACCGTGTTTTAATCATTATCGGCTTAATTAGATCCTTTAAGATCAAAACTTTGTCAATAACACCTTTTACATCATTTTAGATCTTCTTATCTATTTTTGAATGTATCATATTTTATATATATTCAGTCACTTGCGGATGACGAATTCTTAGCCACACGTTTTCAGAGGTAACACTATAGGGTTTGATTTTATCTGAGTATGGTCACCAGTTTCTAATTTATGGTAATATAGATTAGTGTTTTCCTAACTCGGAACCATTTTTCACAAAAATCTTTTCAATTTAAGTTTTTCTTCATAATCCAGGGGTGCCCTTTTTAAAGATTAAAATCTAAATTGTTTGCTTTAGTAAAATATTTGTTATTGTTCTATTTTGAAAGTTCATACCGCGTTATTATGTAGAATAAAACCTCGTGTTGGGTTACTATGCGGAATAAAACCTCGTGTTCGGTCATTATGTGAAATGAAACCTCGTGTTGGGTCATTATGTAGAATAAAACCTCATGTCGAATTATTATGTAGAATAAAACCTCATGTCATAGGTTATTATTTGTAAGAGGTTGCTTCTGTGAAGTTATTTTGTGTGAATATACGTATAGTTGGAATACAATCTGTAACCTGAATTCCGTCTGTAGAACCTGAAAACCAAGTCCTATAATTTAGTAATGAATTTACAAAATCCCATGAAACCGGGAAATCTTCTGGAACTTTCAAATATATAACATTGTACCAACCCTCTATCAAATGTGTATACATTGGCGTTCCCGTAAAATATCCCATGGCAGCTGGAATTCGATATACGAGTAGGCCATAGTGCCTCTGCCCAAGTAAAATTATCTCATAGCGTACAGTATGGGGTATGCCCCGTTTTCATTACCCCAATATAGTAGGACGGTAAACCCCATTTGATTTCATATCATTTCAGTCAACAGAACGTGACTTATAGGCGGGCCTTTACTTTAGAATGAATATTATGTCCCATGCTATTTTATATGTTATGATAAGTTTGGGCGTGATTTTTATCTGATATTTGCTTAATACATAATATGTACTATTATAATACGGCGAGATGAATTCATGAGATAATTAAAAGTAATATCATCATTAGTAACACGTTACCGATGGGTCGTCGTTAGTCACGCCTCAACCAGTACACTATTAATACATGTATACTAAAACATATATGAGAGGGGGGATAACGTCCACTCGACACAAATTAGGACATTTTGGGACTAACTAACGTTACAATTGAATTTCAGAATTCGCCTTTACGTAAGGGCCTATAGCAGAGTGAAGAAATCGCAAAAAAAACATGGGGCTGGTTATGCGACCCTACCCATGAGTTTCATACAAGCGTGGAATCGAGGCTACACCACTTGACTTAGTATAGGACCCTATGATGAAATTCGCAAGCGTTATACCATCCTTTCCCAACCCACCCACCCCCACGTCACAGTGCAGACAATTGTTAAATATGTAACTAAAATATCTAAATGTTCAAAATCACGAAACATTTTACCCATGGATTATGTAGTGTTTGGCTAGACTTTGCGGTGTCTGGGTGGTTGTAGTCAATATCCCCCCCCCCTCCCGAATACTATCAGATGAATTAAAATCATAGCTACTATATCTTGAATAGTTTAACGTCCACATCTACCGGGGGATATGGCTGATACACGGGTATAGTGATACACTCAAGTACCATTCGGCAAACCTCGGAGGATTTCGGACAATCTAAACTCGGCTGTATGATGAATTCCGCCATATTGGAACTACTTTAAAGGTCCCGGATGAAACATGGCTGCGCCCATTCCGAACACAAGTTGGCGACCTATTTGGCTAGCGACCTATTCGACCGCTCCAGCTGTAAGATATTGGCGAAATTACACTTCTATTCTGAGCTAGCGGAATGGATAAAAAAATAATATATTCTACTTTCATTTGATAGACATAACGTTGGATTTTATTGGTTGGTAAATAGATGAGTTAAGGCCACTGTTGTCTTTATTCTAAATAGGTTTTCAACGAACAGGTTGCAGCTCGATCGGTCGAATAGGTCGCTAGCCGAATAGGTTCCCAATTTGTGTAATAGCGTCAAGTTTTCCTGTTAAAGTAAACCGGTAGCCGCATCGCAAATGTATGGGCGTAGGTACATATCACTTACTGTCATACAGCCGAGGCTAGATGTAGTTTACGGAATCTGCCGAGTGACTCAAGTACCAATAAGTTTTGACAAGGGACGTAACTCGTTAATTGGTAGATGGATGCAGACAACAATTAATTTCCTCATTGACTTCAATGTTAATTCTCGACTCTTTGCCCACCTCCAACTTTTCCCCAAATTTTCGTTGGCCTAAATACTTTTCACTACAGACAGAGGAACAAATGACCATGTCTTTGCACTAAAATTTGTATGAGGTTGACCACTAAAATTTTGAGATACCCAAACTTGAAGAAGCATACTAAAAACTTGTAACTAGTTGCTGTACATATCACTGTAGCCAACCTGATAACTCTGTTAACCTTCCGCCTCAAAATCATGAATATTTACCGGGACCTGGCAGAAAATATTAATTCAAGCCCTCTTTGTCCATTCCAGACCAACAAATCAACAAAAATGGGCATGCAAAAGGGGAGAAAAGAGAAGGAGAGAAATTTGCTATAAATAGACGAACTAGAATTTGTGAAATTTAATGGTGGTCTGCCTCCTGATTTAAACATTATTTCCGTCTTCCTTCCATTTAGGCCGAATTCTCGGGTAAAAAATCTTGTCACCTTCGCTCCAGCTAAACCGGTCTATAAAATCGGACAATCTATAATTGTGCAACCAATATATCAACAAAGTTCCCCAATAAAATTTGTAAATTTAATTTCAAGCTCGAAATAGTCCAGAAATCGATGATTTAAAATTTAGCCAATCAGTACACAGCTATTTAAAATTTGGCCAATCAGTTGCGAGGTTGCGGTCAAGTGCCAGGTCATAGCATTTGTAAACAAAGCCATGTGCACAATTCACCTTGCAAATGAACCAAATAAACGTTCCATTCGTGTAGAAAAGTGGTGTAAGAGTCCCAAAAGAAATTTTGATCACACTGACACAAACTGTGGCAGTCAGTCAGGTTTTTTCGATACTGACTAAGGATATGGGACCGGTCGATTTCACTGGAAAAAATACCTTCATTGCAAGGAATTAATAAGATCACTGTGTCTACCATAGGCGTACGAGCCAGGGGGGCAGGGGGCGGGAGCGAAATCTAATATAAAACACCGATTTTACGGTCTGGAATTACATGTAAACGCGTTTGCTACTGTCAAATATTCCAAAATTTTCTTGGGGGGAAGGGGGGGGGGGCATACAAGGTCAGCTCCGCTTCTTCATCTATCGAATAAGAGCGATGCCGCTGTCTGTAAACCAGAAATTTTCTCGGGCTTTCCCCCCCCCCGAGCTGTCATTGAGCGCTAATGAAACACTAATTTTACTTTCTTTTAATTGAATATCACGAATTAGTACTGCGTTGACTATGGATTAAAACATTTTGTCTGGAACATTTTTCTGGCATTGATTATTATTTGTGAATGCAGCTGCAACAGCCTGAAGGGATGGGTGTTATTCAGAGTAGGATATCCGTTACAAAACCATTGGACACTTTTGGAGTTGGTCTAGAATATCTGAAAACGCATTTGCGGTGGATACATTTTCAAAATTTTCTCTGGGAGGTGAGGCCCCATATCCCGCGACGATTGATTGGTTGTTTGGAATTCAGGTCAGCCAGGCTATATTGGACCGAATTAAAGTTGCAGTATTCACAGGCTGGAATAGCAGGAAAACGCATTTGCAGCCGTCAAATATTTCCAAAAATTTCTCGGGAGATCCTTACAAGGTAAGCCCCGCTTCTTCACCTCTCGGTGTTTTGGATGGCCAAATGGTTAGCGTGCGCGCGCTGCATCATAAGGTCTGTCTCTCTCTTCGCCTCTGGAAGAAGACCGACGCCACTGTAAAGTCTAAATTTTTTGCCCCCCCCCCCCTAACTGTACGCCTATGGTGTCTACAGATGCAATTCTAATAAAATAATTCATTTTACATAACAACATATTTAAGACATGTCTGGCCCACTATCTTAATAATGATCACGGGTATAGCTAAGATTAAGAATGAAAAAATCATATTTTGAAATAATAAAAGATGAGAACTGTTAAAAAGTTGCTGAAATATTAAGAATAAATGCTTAAATAATTTGAACTAGCTCAGAATTGTCAGAGAATAGCCCAGGTGGAAGAAATAAAATTTGGCTTCTGAAATATAATAAGCTTTTATTACAATAGTTACATGAATTCAAATAACACTTGACTGTAATTAAATGCTGTCAAATTCCATTCTTTGATAGAAAAATGGGCCATTCCATGCCAAGTGGAACAAATTTCGGAAAGTTGGGAACATGACCCCTACAAAAAAAATATTAAAAATATATGTTATAATATACAGCCTTGGGCTAACAAATCGAAGATTATACCTCTCTAGATCGAAATCCCGCCGCGATATGGTCATTTGAAATTAGGGTAGGCTACTGAAACGGACCAGAAATTCAGTAATGTTTTTCAGATTTTTCGAGTGTTTTAAACTCACATTTCTAACAGGAGAAGAACAGTCTTGGTGTAGATTACGAATTTAGCATAACACACAATGGCAAAATGTGGAACAAATGAACTATTTACTTTTTTCAGGATTTCCACAGTCTCTGGCATAGTCATTATTGTATACACAATCTTCAAAATTGTCCTAGTTAATGTCAGTTTGTTTTTTATCAAATTACAAAAGATTCTGAGTCGATGGGATATATACTTTTCCAAATATTTAGTTCGAAATTCAATGCACACTGAAAACGTACAAAATATGTCCACTGAAAAAGATTGATAATGAAACTTCATTTACCCTACTATAATATACATTACAGTCCATCTTGAGTATTTTTGGTCTTAAATTTTTAATTGGTACTTGCAATCTGTGCGGCGATGAAGTTTTATTGAATATCATCAAAATTGTTGACTTTTGCACGTTGATTTTAAAATAACTTCTCTAAATGACCTATACTTCTGTACAGTGACTGGTTGCGTATAGATTATAGATATGTAATCATTTTGACTACATTGTATTGTTGAAATTTTATTTTTCCTCCAAAATGAGAACAAAATGGTTTTCAAAACACTAAACAAATTGGAATATTGGGTTTTGGCAATCAGATTAAAATTATTTCTGAATAAGTTAGACCCCCACCCTCCTCCCCCATATTTATCATTTTTGATCCACTTTAACATAGAATAAGAATGAAGACTGTTTCAGCATCTAGGGAGTACCGTTCCAATTTAGTTTTGCTTTAAATACAATTGAAAACTTGTTTTGTCTGCTCAGAAAGTTAAAGTAAATAGTTTCACTAGCACCAGACGTCTCAAAACCACAGACCACAATTCTTAATGCATCGTCTTGAAACTTTGCGATTGTATTCCTAATACCCTAAGGATTTTCCCTATTGTTGACGTGTCTCCCGATTGCAACCTTCAGTGAACCATTATGTGTCCATTCCATCTGGACACCTGGTTGTTGTTTGCGTCGTCGGCTTTGTTGTGCTTTCATAACTAATACAGTTGTGACCAAGGCTATAACAAGCAGAACTCCAAACAGTGCGGCAATTAGGAGGAGTACACTGGGACCGGAAGCCTTTCCGGGAAGCGTTACTTCAGCTGTCGACGTAAATCCGGTCGATCCCTTAGAGCTGTGCCAAACAAAAGGAGTAGTCTCCATAGATTTTGAATAGTCGTTCCCTTGAAACGTAGTAGCCCCAATCGAATCTGACGAGGATGTGCAACAGATGGTCCAGGCATTCCAAAAAAAAGCTGTAGTAAAAGGTGCAGCTTGAGTCGTAGACATGTTTCCCTTTGAAAGATACTATTGCATTTAACACATTGGGGATATATAATATGCAGACAATCTCATTTCTACATGTATAATATGATATTATATTACCGTCTCATACAACTCATTAAAATTGTATCTGGAAAATTCAGGTGCCTGCGATATGCTAGATTATTAAGAGAATCCTGTTTGAAATCGATCGGAATGAATTTAGCCTCATTAATAATTTTACATTGATAGTTCAAGACAAAATTGCTGCTGGTGGGCGTATATTTGTTATATGGTAACGCTATTTTTTATAAAGATGAAATGTGCCTTTTAATTCAGACTGCAATTACTCACATATTTTAGCCACGGCTAGTAATTTGTAGATTGTGTTAGAAACCTTTACCTTGGCTACCGTTTAATATAAACTGGGTTTTTTTCACATTGGGCAAAATAAACCGATAAAAAGAGATAGCTATAAACTCTGTGCGCATATTTAATCTACGGCAATACCCAGATCTTAATGTAAGGGAAATAAACATGTCTTCGCCCATAGATTGACTGCAAGTCCGTGGATGCCGAATGGTTAGCTCCAAATTAATTTTATAAGCCTTATCTTCATAATATAGAAAGCATTTCAGTAAATTTTACTGAAAATATTAGATTTATGGTTTCTAAAAATGTTTTAGGTCAATTCATATTATAGTATCGCATGGGGGAACATTTCAACTCAATACAAATATTTAACGAACACACACGATACACATACAACGTTTGGTAAATAGGGGACAGCACCAAGTAACTTGTGCCATGAAACTAATCCGAAACAGACGGTAGCAAACTGCTGATTACTGACAGGGTTCGTCTTTGCTGGACAGACGGACTAACAGAGAATGACGAGAATCGATAACTTAGTTACACCGGGGTAATAACCTAAGAAGGTTTCGGACTGGTGTGCACCAAGATACAACCCGTCCCTGAATCTTTTGATCCATACCACATCTGAATCGGACAACCATTGTAGCCTGATTATAGTTCAAGTGAAGTTGACGCGTACACCTCCCCCCGGTCCGTTTCAAGGAAATTCCTTTATTATGTATATGCGTTTGTATGTGTATGTGAAATGTAGCCTATGTCATAGTATGTGTAGATTATGTGTCATGTCCACGGGTTTATCTCGTTGAAATGGGGCGCATCTTCTTCTCCATGCACGTACTAGTTATTGGATCAAGAAGTGCCTGTTATGACACCAGGATGACATATGGGCTACGAATTAAAATTAAAAAGACATTTTATAACTTATTCTTTATGTGAGCTTTTGTTGTTGTTGTATTTGCGACTGGGCCATTGTTTGATGGCTGTTCGGTTTGTTGTGGATTTCTTTCGGGAATTTGATCGGTTTCCTCTTCAGATTGTGAGGAGTAAACTTCAGCTCGAATTTGTTGTTTGGCGGATTGCACCTTAGTTGTTTTCTGCTTTTCGACTGGAGATTTACTTCGGTATTTCTTTCTGAAGATGTCTTTGATTTCTACGAAATGTTCCATCTAAAGTTTCGATAATGTAAGTTCGATTTTCAGATTCGAACTTTATCATTTATATTCAGCTGAGGTAGGTTTCTAGCACCATGACGTTTGTTAACATAATGTTCAGATTTCTACTTCCTCTTTTCATCATTTTGTTTTACGAGTTGGTGTTTTGGCCATTTTGGTTTCAACTTATCAGGAAGAGTTGGTAATTCAGTCCGAATATTTCGACCTATGAAAATTTGACTACGACAATATCCTGTTGAAGCAATTCGATATTGTCTCAACGCTTGAAAGACATCGTCTTGACGAAAAAATTGACTTTGCAATTTTAATTCCAGCTTCTGCTTCACCATTTCCTTGATGCGAATTGGGGGCCATTATCGCTAGCCAATTCTTCTGGATCTACCCAACGGGAAAACATGTTCTTTCATTTTCCAATTACAACTGCAGTTGTCAGTCTATTTAGAAATGCAATTTCAATGTACTCTGGTTTAAAAATAGACAGAGATAAATGCATCTTCCGACAAACACAATTAGGAAAAGGTGGAATTTGTCCTAATCCTAAAAAGATCCAGGCTATAACAAACCTTAAATGCCCTGAAAATATCTCTGAACTAAGAAGAATTCTAGGGATGGTCAGCTATTTGGGCAGATATATAGAAAACCTATCTACAACCTTGAATCAGTTATCCAGTCTTTTACGAAATGACACAGATTGGTTTTGGGTCCTGATCAGAAATCTGCATTCCAACAGATCAAGATCAAGATTTCGTCTGCTCCAGTATTAACATTTTATGATAAGACCAAACCAGTTTGGACCTGATCTTGAGACTTTACCAATTCAGACTGACGTGTTTTAGCTATTGCCTTTTCTAAATCCAGATCAGCTATCAACTGTAAGTCTTTCGACAAATCTTTGTCGAGAATACCAATTACGATTCTGTCCATTATGTTCATATTTTTACAGCAGGGCTTGGCTTTGACCGCTAAATCATACAGACTTCTGATGAAACTTTCGACTGATTCACCTGCCTGTTGAACCCTCTGATTGAAGTTGGCTCTTTCGTGGATAGTATTTACTTTAGGGATGAAGTATTTTTCAAAACATTCCAAAACTGTGTCATAATCATGGCTGTCCTCACCATCTAAGTTGAAAGACTTGAAAATGCCCTCAACATTCTTCCCCATGCTATATACCAGTAATGCAACTTGGACTTCTCCCTCATCTTTATTCAATTTCGAAGCAATTCTATACCAACTAAATCTTTCCTTCCATTCTAACCATTGTGATGGCTTAGTAAAATCAAAATTTGCTGGTTCAGAAATTTTCGGCATGATTTTGTTTTGGTTTGACTTTAGTTGGACTATTTTGGACTATTTTGATAAAATTCCTCACAATTAAGCTATCAGCAACGTGGATTTTGTACTGATGCAGTAGACTACCCCAGATGTTATGACATCAGGATGACATATGGATTACGAGTTAAGTTAAACGGAAATTTTATAACTGATTCTTTATGTAAGCTTATTAAAACTACAGGTAATAGAATAATTCACATCAGACCAGATTAACCAGTCTCTTGAGAGTATCTTGCTTTCCTGTTGAATTCAGTCTATGGGAGGTAACTCTAATTAGGAACTAGACTAATAGGAACAGAACTAGTAATTACTAAGACTACACTTATGGTTATTTGTCATAATTTACACAGTGCCAGCCTTCTATATACCAGGAACGGAATATGGCGTCATCTCCGCCATCTTGGAATTGATATGTCATCAGCCAACAGACGCATAATTGTACAAGAAACGTGTCGATCTATAACACGATTTGACTGAGTGTATTGGTACATAAACTTTAAGTATGTAACAGATAAATTTTTTGTGTCTTTTAGAAGAAACAACAGTAAATAGGGTGTCGTTCGGGGGAACAGCTTTTCCATAGTAGCTGCGGCATAGTTGTGGATTAAGGATACATTATGTAAGACTTCGATGAAGAGATGGCAGTTCTGTCTATAATAGTGTGGAAATAGATAATAAAAAATGAATATATATTGAAAATTTCATTCAAATTACTTTATTCTATGCGAAATTATGAGTGTTTGAGGTTTTGACAAAATATAACATAGATTGTATATATATTATAATGCAAGTCTCAATTATCTATTTTATCTTTAAATTCTAATCTGCTTAAAACCGGGGCCATCCGATGGCCTAGATAATTAATTGTGGGGGTTGTCATGTTTATAAATTTTCAAATAATAATTAAGATAACCATAAGATTAATTAAGATAACGCGCACAATCGGCAGATTTACCACTTATATCCAATGTAATATAAAATGTCTCTAATGCCTTTTAAACAAAGATTAACAGAGATACCAGTATATAATATCAGTAGTGTAATTATCATCGTGCAGCTTTTTCGTAATATGTAAACATAAAGACCACTCTTATTCCGAATCGTATTGAAGGTTTTGATGTTCGTCTCTAAAGTTCTTAAGCAGCTTCTCGGTTACATTCTTTAATCCAAAAGGTTCCGCCACAGCCGCTCTTGACGTACCAATGTGTTCCATTTTTTCCAAAGTTTTGGATGATCTTTTCCGGTTCTACAAATTCTTTATAACAGATATAAAAAGATGTCCGTTTCTCTACAGTGATTTCAGTGATAATTTTGTTTTGGTCAAGAGCAGGGATCCATGAGGTCTTTTTAAAACGGGACTCGGCCTTACCTTTATATCTTACGCACCCATTGTGGCCATCTGCAAATATATAACGTAGCAATCATTAATAATCTAACATAATTTATATCAATTTTCTTTGACACGGAGCATGGTTAAGAGCTACTCGTCTTGATGTTCCTGTTCTTGCTGTCCTTCATAGATTAACTGAAAATCAGTTTTGATATGATGTCAGAATTCCAAGATGGTGGTGACGACACCATGCTCTGTTCCATACCATAATTTAATAAGTAGAAAACAATCAGATCGTCGTCCAAATGATTTTCAAGCATCTTATATTACGTGACATTGCAGACATCATGTGATATTACATCATCTCAAACTACCTTCAACTCCGCACTACCCATTCTAAAGGGAGACGGAGAACGAGATCTATTAGACACCAATTAGTTTACTTCGAAACTTATGTGTGGTTCAATTTTAATTCAATATACACACCCAACTCCGAACCATCACTCTCATTTCAAGGACAAGCAAGACTCACAGGACTTATGTTGAATAATTTGTCCTAACATAACCATTTTAGTAGCTAATATCCGTCTAAAAGATTTTACATTTCTATTAGAAGATATATGTGACCTTTCACATATCATTCTGTGTTGTTGAAATTATGACCAAATTTTATAGGTCGAAATGCCATAAATTTGCATTTTCCGGAGAACATAAAATTTCTGATGCTAATATATATGTACCAAAATTTATTATTGAGCAATTGAATAAGACATGAAAAACAAAAACAAATTGCTTTGGAGCGAGAGAGAAATGTGGTTTAACGTCCACTCGCCACAAACTACGTCATTTCGGGACTAATAATAACATATGGTTTAATTTTATTTCAATAATTCGCTTGTGCGTAGGGTCTTTAGCAGTGGGGGGAAACCGGCGGTCCCGGAGAAAACCCACGGGGTTGGACAGGCGACCCTACTCCTCACCACTTACGACCGGGGATTCGAAACCAAAATTGCTTTGGATTCCATCGGATTAAAATATGCCCATCAATTAGAGTCGGCGAAATATAACGATAGCGGTACACTTAAAGTAGCTAAGTCTCTAACTCAATATCATCCAAAATCTTCGACAATGAAAACACAAATTATTTGTCAATTTAATTCAACATTGATGTTGTGATCTTACCGAGAAAAGATGGGATTCTGATATCCAATATTTAAGACAAAATAAAAAAATATATCATTGGTACACGAATCGTGTACTATAATCCGTTGTAGGCCCATTTTTAACATGGGACTTGGGGAACGAGACTAGACAGTGACGCATGGAGAGCATACGCAATAATGTAGACTGGAATAACCAGACGCTACAGATTGGCATGCTAGTGAGACTTCATGCGTATTTCGCAGAATTTGAAATTAGAGTAAAGACGGAAATGAATGGATGTAAATCAGTTTATATACATTCATATAAGATTATTTTATGCGTTGCGACCCATTTGGGTAAATTTCTAGGTCCTAAATATTAGCGATTTAGCTCCTTTAATATACCGGTTTATGTCGTATCCTTGCATCCCTTCCTCTCTGTATGCTCCATGTTAGTATCCGATAAAATCTTTAAGGGGATGCCGGAGCCGGGTGAGGGTTGATAAATCAAGGGAAGTAACTCCCGTTTTATGAAGCCCTTGACAGTTTTAATTTTGTGTATCCTTTTAGTTCGCATCATTTGCTGTTTTAATAATATTGTCTGTAGTTCATTCATTAGGCCCAGTCTTAGTTTCGATAAATACCGACATTTAAATTGTAAACAAAAAGTATTGGATTAAATTTCTTTGTAAGATGATTTGTACTTGTATAGGGATTGTGGTTTAGGGTTGTTTTAGGGCATTTTGATACAGTTTTCGGGCATCTCAGTTATTAATATTGTCTATGGATCTGTTCATTATTCGTCCATATTTTGTAGGGGCGTATATTGTCGTCGACCGTGTCCATCGGACTGGTCACAATTCTTGTTTTTGAGATTTTGTTTTAAAGCTTTTTTGGGATAGTCCGGCTAGTCATAGAAAAGGGTCCCATTGAACAGTGTCGTTATTTTCTCTGGATGTCCTGGAGTACGATAAATACCCCTAGTGTATGGGTATCTCCGTTTACCCGGTTGGTTTAGAAACAGTAAGACCCCAAATCCCGTCTTATAGTCACAGTTTTCAAGAGTACCCGGTTGGTGTAGAAACAGTAAGACCCCAAATCCCGTCTTATAGTCACAGTTTTCAAGAGTACCCGGTATCGGAATTAATGGTATGGGGTAATAAAACGCAACTTTTTAAATGTGGCCCGTGGAACAAATTTCAATAATATGACATGTGGATGATTCATTTAGTAAAATGTGACTTCTGTACTGTATGTCATGGATGTCTAAGCTGGCTAAGTTGGTCCATTTCGAAGTATTGTATCACATTATGATATGTAACGATTTTAGTAAAATAAATCAATACTATTTATCTTTGTTTATCTTTGGTCCACTTGATGTAAAATTTTAGTTCATGTCGCCCCTCAATCGAAATGAGTTTGATACCACTGTTCTAGAGGATTGAAGTTTCATCGTGTCATTTTAGCGCAAGGGAATTTTTTGCAAATTTTGTTCAGTATTTAAAGTAATAATATGTTTATCTAAAATTTCACCGATCTAGGCTATAAGCCCGCCGCCATTTTGTTTTCGGAGAATAGAACTGATAAGGCATGTTTATATCCGATTGATTCCATGCTGGGGGATTATCCAGCTTTTATATTATGATTTTATTTTAATTCAATATTAAATAATCAATCTGAGTACATATTAGCGTGGATTAAGTCGTGAGAAATTTGATATTTTAGCGAAAAATGGAAATGATGTGACGTTAAGCAATGGAATTAGGTTTCAAGATTTTAAAGGAAACTTAAAGTTCCGATTTTTAGAAATTGAAACATTTGAAAGTAATATATTACCTGCTATTGTATCTTCTATGTGTTGACAATAGATGGCACATAACGTGATTATAACAGCTGCAATAAATAAATACAGTCCTCCACTGGCCATTTTATATAGTTATATAACTTCTGAAAATAGAAATACGTATAATGATATTCCTGGTGCTTCGTTGGAGTGGAACCACGCTGATTCGGTGATTATGACGCGGTCTCAATAACCATGAGGTCACACGAATCGATGCCAGTGTTGATCCAGAAAGTTGATTGGGGTTTTCCAGCCTATTTCCTCTTGTCGGGGGTCCAGGACGAAGAGCGTGGCAAGGAAAGGGCGTTAATATAAGTTGATGCAGAAGTCGGGCGTGTAACCCCATTTCATTTCATTTATAAAGACTCCAGCAGGCCAACTAAATTTAACATTTATATATTGTCTTAATCTTTATATGGATCATTTTATTGTACGCCCATTATATAATGGTTTCATGATATGTGTAGTTCGAATAAAATTTAATTACTGATAATATTTCTCTACAATGTCCCAATTTAAACACTTGGGGTATAAAAAAAACAACTATAGACCAGAGACAGAAATAGGATTTTGATGTCATATCCAAAATCGCAATGCAATTGTCCAAGGAACAATTATGCTAATCGTCATGTCGATCGCACTTTATTTAACGCGAGTCTGAAGCCCTTTTCAAAGAGCATCATACACACACACACACCCCAACCCAATGAAACGGCAAAGGGAGCTGTATTTGTAGACCAGTGGCCAGAGGTGCACAAACATATTTTCGCAGCGTGGTGCGCAATCAAACATTCGGCCCACTCAGCATTAGAAAATCAATTATTACCCACAGTCGGGTTGAAACGTTGTTAGTAAGTAAAGCATTATGTAATTTTTAAATGACTCAGTTGAATATTGACATGCAGGCCTCATTTTGGTTTGATTGAATGTGAAAGGGATTCCGGCAAACCGTTCCATTTTCCCGAAAAACTGGCCCAGTCGGTAAAAATATCAACCAATTTATCTATCTGGACTAAATATCTTTTGCGCCTTTCCGTGTTTGTATCATTCTCCGTTTGACTTATAAAATAAGCTGAATGTTATATTCGTGACATAAAATTGCTATAGAATTAGAAAAACATCACAACCTACATAATTATATGAACCTCTATGAAATAAGACAGGAAAATATTTCAGATTTTATTTCATATCTCCTAAAAATCAACAAAATTTCAAAGAAATTGTTTTCAAAAATAATTATTATTTACTAACTTAAAATTAGGAGTTTAAAGCTTAATATAGTTACCTTTCGATCCGTGGTTGTCGATTACTGAATTCAATATACACGATAGATGGAGAGCGCATGCGCATATAATCCTATATGTCGATCATCAATCATTAATAACTTCCTGTTGTAAGATTTTATTACAGCCAAGGGCAGGAGGGACGGTATCTTAACTCTTAATATTAATTTATACAACCTGTATTAATTACTTTTTAATTATATATAATCGCATTTATAAAAATTCACGTCGAATTATCCAATGGGTCTTATTTAAATGTAGCCTACGTGGGTATAGGATTGCTTTTTGTTTTAAAAAAAGCCCGTGGCTTTTTTGGTGTGAATTTGTCATAAAATTAATCTTCTCTGCCTACTCCAACGAATTTCAACTGTCGAGGGAGCTTTAACGTGCATATATGGACCTCGGTTTTTCGCACCATCCCAACGACTAGGCAGCAATAAAAAGATGTCATTGTACGGATAGCTGTTTTTGCAATTCTCACATGTGCTAAGAGACGGGTGGGGGCATCACAGGGTGTGTAACTGAGTCAAGTGGCGTTGTGTCGATTTCCCGCTTGTGCGTGAAAATGAGATGGGTCGCCTGTGTAACCTCGTGTGTTTTCTCTGGGTCGGGGGTTGGATGGCTGAATGGTTAGCACGTGCGCGCTGTATCATAAAGCCTGTCATTGAGTTAACTGACGTGCTTTCGAATCCGCGACCGGTTGTACGTGACAAGGAGTAGGGTCGCCTGTCTAATTTCCTGTGTTTTTTCCGGATTCTCCGGTTTCCTCCCACGATCACTAACGCGCAAGCGAATTATAGAAATAAAACTAAACCATATGTAAGTCCCGAAATGACCTAGTTTGTGTTAAGTGGACGTTAAACCCTAGCTCTCTGTCTCTCTCTCTCTTTTCTCTGGGCACTCTTCAAACCCTCTAAGCGCAAGTGCATGAGCGCTTGGCAGGTTGAACTCATTATCAGGTCTACAATTTTTGTGACATTTTAGATATATTTCTGAATAATAATCAATGTGGTTGAAATCAAGGATTTGTTTAAACTAGTGACATGTCTCTCACCAATACAGTTGACTTCATTAATCGAAATCTGTAATTATATGTAATCTCAACATTAACATTATAAACGTACAAGGAGGGGTACATTTTTCAGGTTTGACGTAGGAATTAGAGGGAGATTATTTTCATATTGTTGCAAGAGTTTTTCCATAATAGTGTACGGGCTTCCGTAGATTACGTGTAAATGTACGTGCATTGAGCTAAATTTTAAAGGAAATTAATGTAAATTGTCTAAAATAATAGGATGGTGATTTATTTGCATATTGTGTATGTTCTTTTTGATATAGTTTGTATTTGATTATTGTAAATACCGGTAGTTGCTTGTGTCGCCTCAATGTCATTATTTGGTTTTTATTTGTTGGTCGCATTCTGAAGTACGGGGTTTATAATGAGGCACGAGGTGGAGAAAGAAAACAAAAGAAGTTAGATGTGTTCACAAGAAAACAAAAGAAGTTAGATGTGTTCACAAGAAAACAAAAGAAGTTAGATGTGTTCACAAGAATTTTAACTCAACTTGATATCAGCTCTGCAAATGACAATAACCTTCCTAAAATTGTTTATGAAAACACAAAAAATATTTTTCTTAAAATTGGATTATGGAATGCCCAGTCTGTCAAAATGAATATTGGAGTCTAATCTTGATATGTTGGTCATCACAGAAACGTGGTTAAGAGAAGATGCTGATCAGAGTAAAATTGCTGATTTAATCCCTAATCACAATAAACTACACATGTTTCCTGTTTTAATAAAATCGGTGATGGAATAGCTGTGTTGCACGCTAAAAATTTGGTTCTGGCTTTATTGAATATACCCACAAAATTCACATCTTTTGAAATTTTGAGTTTTGTAATCAGTTGTGGCAAAAGGTCTTTGCATTTTGTGTGTCTATACTGACCCCTCCATCAAACAAAAACAGCTTAACTGACGCAATTTTCCTTACATAATTTGCTACTCTGTGTGATCTATCGGATTTTAAAAAAAAAGAACCATCATTCTGAATGTTCAGCGCTATAGAAAACGATTATTATTATTATTATTATTTTAATATTGATTACGAATTTCAAGATAATTATTTGACTGAGGAAGTGCCGAAGATTCTGGATAATCATAATTATATACAGCATGTTCCGAGTTCAACTCATCGTTCTGGTCACATCATTGACTGGGTTCTTACCTAAGACGATTTCTTTATTCATGTTTTTGATGGGCCTGCAGCAACTCCAGTCAAGAAAATTTTCCGGGATGTTAAAATATCAACCTTGCTGACTTTATTCAGGAATTGACGCAGTCGGACTTGCAAGCCCCATTTGTTTGTGATTCGTCGCCACAGCCGTTTAGGGATGCTGTCACCAGACCCATACTGAAGAAACCGTCTCTCGAGTCGGAAGTTTTGAAGAAAAAAATCCGCTCGGTTTTTAATTTACCCTTTTTGTCGAAAATATTAGACAAAGTTTTTAAGATCCAGGTTATGGGACACCTAGATCACAGTAAATTGCTAAGCAGCTTGGAATCCTAGCATAGATTCAGTGGGCTTTGAGTCGATTTTCGTCATATCTAATTGGTAGACCACAAGCAGTGATGGTACCCCCCCCCCCCTTTGACAGCGTGGCTCTCATCAGTGGCGTACCCCAAGGATCGGTATTACTATTAGGACCCGTATTATGTTGCATGTACACGAAACCACTTGGTAAACTGCTCACCGAAAAGTATATATACCACCATTTTTATGCAGACGCCTCACAAGTGATAAATGTCTTCACTGCAGAACAGAATAGTCGGTGAAAAGCTGGATGACTAACAATATATTCAAACTAAATTCAGACAAACAGAAGCCCTCTTTATTGCCCCTCCGAAAAGATTAAAGAAAAGTGACATTACGTATTTAAAAAAATGGTAATTCTAACATCAATCTTTCAAACTCCATTAAAAATCTGGCATTATATAATCATGGAAAATAATCTAACAGTGAAAAGTCAGGTCAATTTCCTCTGCAAAGCATTCGTTTCCACATTCTAAACATTGGTTCAATACGTCATTCCATATTATAACAGCAAATGCTACAACAAGTCTGGTCCGAGGTCTTATTCTTTCTCGACTAGATTATTGCAATAGTCTATTATCTTGTATAACAAAAGAGCAACAAAATCGACCTCAAAGGATACAAAATGCAGCGTCAAGAATTGTTTCACGAACAAAAGTTCGCGGCCACCTTTCACCTGTTTTATCCCCCTTCATTGGCTTCGCATAAATGAACGTATTGGATTGCAATTACTGTGTGAACATATATCAGGCAGTTCACAAAAAAGCACCGGTGTGTACCTCCTGAAACTTGCCCAGGAGCATTTATCCTCTAGGAACCTAAGATCAAAAAATAATTTTTCAGCTATATTTACCAACCTACAATTTAAAAACTTTTGGAGCAAAATCATTTTCATATCTAGCAACTTCTCTGAAGATATATCTGTTCCGACGCTATATTGAGAATTGTTTTGTAAATGTTGCTAGAGATGTAGAAAACTGGACTCTTTGCATGCGCTTCGAGCATACAGCCAGTGTAATACATTATTATTATTTATTATTAGAGACTTTTGGCAAGTGGAATTTTCCGCATCCGTATCACGTATCCGTATCGCCAAGTGATAAGTTGCGTCAAGGTAGTTTTAGAGTTTTGGCAGACTTTCGCGCCGTGTACATATGGGTAGCTGAGCTGAGCTTAGTTCTAATACAGCATGGTGGCAGTTATCTACCAAGACAAACACCAGTACTAGTCAAGTGCCTAGCCCACAAATTCCTGAGTGGAATAAAGTCGCTCGACAGTGGATGAGCTATTTAAAATTTAAAAAGAAATTTAGTGTCGAATCTTTTTTGGGTTTCACTAATGTATCATTTCAGAAAGTATAGTATACCGCTTTTAAATGCAGATTTGCAAGGCCCCACCTCTCTAAATTTAGCATGTAGATCAACCAGCATGCAGATTGACAGACAGTCAGACGGGAAAATATGAAAATTCTGTGAAAATCTCACCAAAAGTAATCATTAAATTGCTGTCTTTATCATGGTTAAAATCTGATCAAATATACACCTTCGCGTTCTAGGGTACACATAGATTCATAAAAGCACTATGACACAACATTTCAACGTCTAAAAGTAGCGAAAAGTACGGTAAAAAGACAACGATGTTATACGGACCTTTTCCGTATGAAAGCTGTTCTACACGTGCTGCCGTATTCGTGTGCAGTATCACGTATGAGAAGTACACAAACATTGTTGACGTCACACACAAAATCGATATGGATACGCGATACGGACCAGAAATTTACGCTTGCCAAAAGTCTCTACTATCTTATCTATACCAATAACGTACTAAATGAAGATATCAATACATCGGTATTTTCCCCCTCGGCAACCCAACCAACTAAAACAATAAGTTTCCAAACATCTGAAAATTAATATAATTAGAAATACTGTCAATCTAGTTAACAATCCAATAGACTCAGATTGAGATCTCGGGGACTTGTCCGACTTTGTTGTGCAGAATCGGAGGTCTTGCCAGGAAAGTGTATTGTAGTTTTGTTTGACGTATTCTGTCAATCTGTTTCACAGAGAATTACTAACGAATTATCTCTGTCACAGATGACTGTATTCAGCACGTGCAATGACATCACGTGGCGACAATCATTGGCTCAAAGACTCGTGTATTGTTTACATAAGACATAACTGCTCCGGGCAAAAAGATGCCTTTTACTCATTTTAATACCCATCAACGCTAAATAGGAAATACTTTTTAACTACAAATACTTCAAACGTCTTTACTTATTTTTCGAATACATACAAAAAATGTTGTAGAATGTAATTTGTCGAAAGAAAAAAGTTAATATGGGGGACTAATTAAGTCGCGTTTATGTCATCCTTATCAGTGACTGTAGGGGCCTAGCGAATATTCACTGCTGACCAGTGTGGTATTCTGTTGCAAGCTATCAGCTTGTATGACATCTTACAGCGCACGTAACTAACCTACAAAAATTAAATTGTAGCCGGCTCTTCTGCAGGTAGGGTGAGCCTGTCGTTCAGATTGATCTGACAGTACATGCATGTTCACACTATATTTAGAACTATTACAATTGTGTACCACAAAATTCTGATTTTTGTCAGCAGCTACACCACCATTTATATTCACTATACGAATACCGCTAGCCTGGCATTCCTTTGAGGTTTTCGGCTGACTGAAAATATGGAATTCAAAAGAAATACAAATAATTGCTAATAATAAAGCCGAATGTCCAGCAATTGTCGTTTGATCAAATTGTATGAAATTCAAGACTAAATCATATTAGTTTTGAAATTGGGACGAGTCATTTAATTAAATATAGTAATATGTCAAAGTAATATGTCGACAAGTTAAAAAAAACATATATGAGGTGATGCGAACGGAATAGTTCAAACTGTCAAAGTAAAGATTTTCATCGATGGGAGGGAGAAATGGGATTTAATGTCTTCTCATACAAGCTTGGGATCGAATGACACCACACCGCTTGACTCAAAATGTTATAAGACGTTGCTGTATTATTGAAGTATGTATTCACTGCTATATGTCACTATAGACAAGCCAGCCTGCACGCACAAAAGATCACTGTCAACTAGAGCTTACAACAAAATATGACCTAGAAAATTCTTAGCTCTAAAAATACTTATATAGTGTAGATATGAAAAGAGGAAGTACATTATATTTGTGCATGATATGATGTCCGAGTCGTAGTTTTATAGTAAGTATGTTACATTAAATATTAAATATTAATTAAGATAGATATCAATTAGCTCTGACGTAAATGGTATTCGTCGGGTGTGTGTATATCTACTGAGGGTATTGTATAATGAATAGTACTCTTTTAGCAGAGATAACTCGTTATTAATGTTGAATGTACGTCCACTACACCTGTATGCGTAGTTGTCATTTCTCTGCACACGTAATTCGATTTTGTAAATGGATACGATAGATCCATGAATATAGATGTGTTGAGTGTGTTTCAAACTGGCAGACATATTCGTGCAATTGTTTAACCATTTAAAAACCTAGTTACACAAAGGAAGAGGTCATTGATAATGATATGCTGAATTTAACTTCCTTGTGTAAGATAATAATATCTGAGCAGGTATTTTCATATTATAAATTGTCAAGGTAAATAAAACGAAATGGAGTTTGGAGCCCCTTTTCAACACCAAATTAGCTAATGAAGGTACATGTATATATACGCCGTATGAAGAGTGTTTTGCCCTGACAGCGGGTTGTCAGGGGCTCTTTTACGTGCACCAGTAGACCCAGACATTTTCGTCGTAGATACAGTGTGAGTCTACATCATCTTAACTCATGCATATCAGTGTAATAGTAACGTTTATACTTTTTCATACGATGTGGTCCCAAAAATGTTATCCATTCTGGTTGTACTTTTTTAAATGTCAATACTTTAAAGAAAAAAATCAGAAAAATGTCACGGAAGCATGCAGTTTTCATTGGATACTAATAGTCTTCTATTTTGTCACTATTTCTGAACACGGTTCAATAATTATGACATGCTCAACACCCCCTCCCCCATCAGAAAACAACGTGCTGTCTTAGTAACCAGTAGGTTCGGTATTCCATCTCGGTGTTGGTCGAGAAAGGTCCAGGGATTTCCAGCAGAGTAGTGTCGATTGCCTTCGCTACTTTTGTTTCGATCATAATCAAAGTCCTTTATTACATTAAATTATTAACTTACCAATCGGATTATGGGCTTGGCATGTGAATAAAAGTCTAATTAAAGAAACATTATGGGAGATTAGATAAAGAACGATCAGTTCTCGCTATAGTAGTTAAAAACTAGATAATGTAAAGGAAATTTTCTGACAATTTTAGTCAAATTGATCCACTATGAACCGAATATTTAGCGATTGAATTTTGGATCTAGCCTCGATCATCATCACTAAAGTCGGTACGATAAAAAAAAACATAGTTTTGATTATCCATTTCTTTTATTTAAAGGACAATATTGATGTCAGTCATTATCACATGTGATAAAACTGGTTAAACACTTTCCAAATATAATTTTAACACAGAGATCATTGCTACGATAGATGAGTAATAGAAGTTTCATGAATCGGAAGTGACGAACGCCAAAGGAAAACACGATTTGTTCCTCTATATAACTGACTGAAGTGACGAGTGATAACAAATACATGGACGAATTTCTGCAAACTGATAATTCCTTGGAAGCCTAAAAGTTGTTATATGGGACTGCAACATGATATCTGACAATGCAATAAAGTAATTGAGTGTCATTAGATAAGAAAAAAGGAGAAAAATAGAAATAGTCCGTTCATTCCCTTGTTTGTATTCCTTCTATAGGGGAGACAGGGGCACATAGAACGCATCAAATAATAATACATGCATAATTGTATTCAACTGTTCAATATTCAGGAAGTTTGATCATCCAATCCGCATACTGGGTGTGTTATTCAACTGACTAATTTATTATCGCCTACTATTCATGATTCATTCAATTTATTTCATTATATTCGCGAAGTCATTCAAGCTTACAACAACAGAGAGCAGGCTAAAACGTCACTCAAATGTGGTATACGTGACCATAATAAATACTACTTACCATATGACTGGCTAAACCCAACCTCTGACCCCAACCCTCTTAATTGTTCAGTGTTAAACTAGAAAGTTTTTATTTTTGATTTTCCGGTCAGGTGTCTCCATGTCATTGGTCCTGGAAAAAGGACTGGGCCTGTAAACGCGTTTATTCTTTGACGGCACTTTAAAAATCCAATGTATAGCTTGTGTCCTCCTTTATCATCCCTTATGACCAAAACAAGGGCGGTTTGGTGGCCGAATGGTTAACGCGTACGTGTTGCATCACAATGTCTGTCATTGAGTCAAGTAGCGTGGCTTCGATTCGCGTCTTGTACGTGACAAGGAGTAGGGTCACCTCTCCAAACCCGTGGGGGCTTATTTCTTATCCTCCGGTTTCCTCCTATTGCCCCTACACGCAAGTGAATTACTGAAATAAAATCGAACCATATTATGTTCATCCGAAAATGAATTAGTTTATGTTGAGTAGACGTCAAACCCTCCAGTGATCAAACACGTCCCACCACTGAGCAACCATAAAGGTAGAACATTAAGACCTGAACGAAATGATATGGTGTTTAACGTCCATAGAGTGTGTTTAGAGGGAAGTTTTACCCGGGCAGCGGTTCTGTGGCCTACTCATATATATCGAATTCCAAAAGCCAAGGGAACTTTAACGTGCAGGCCAATGTTTACGCGGGTCCTCGGTTTTTCGTCCTATCCGAATGACTAGGCAGTTGTCCTTGCCTAGCCACCCGTTCTACCACCGTGGTTCTAATCCAGATTGGTGTAGAAAAATAAGACATTAAACCCCGTTTCATTTCAGTAGTTTTATATATATTTTGATTGCGTAGGGTATGTATACAAAATGTGGTCAAATGCAATATTCTGCTTGAATTTTTTGTATATCCACCAAAATATCGATTGAAAACTTTGGCTTGACCGAGAAATTCATCGAGTGGAAATTAACGTCATCTAGCTATTAGCGTACGTTGGATTGCGAAACCGTTTGTTAGAAGATACGAAAACGTATACGAACATATATTTGTTTGGTTCTTCGTTTTCGTATCGCTGCGAAAGGTCCCTAATGTCTATTCGACGTACATGAATGAGGAAATAAAATGAATGCAATCCAATATTGTACCTATTTTATAGTGTTGACGTATGTCAGCTTGGGAAACCAGATTACTATTAGCGAAGTATAATTTCATCATTATAACTCGAAAATATTTTATTTGTGTCTGGTCTCTGATAGATGATGTATAAGTCTGTATCATTATGACGGAAAAACGGATTGAAGATGGCTGAGAACCACACACTTACAACAAACAGAGGACAGCGAATTTTACACACACCCCAGAAAAATATTGGTGAGTATTTACAATGTATAAAGGGCAGCGAGTCTTACAAAAAAGAGAAGACAGCGAGTATTACCCCATCCCAGAAATATTGGCGAATACTTTCTTTTTTTAAAACAATGTTTTATTTCAAATGAATGAAAACCAATCAAGGAACAGGCACACCTATATCACCCCTCTAGTCACACAAGGAAATGAAGTGAAACGGGCTTTAACGTCCTACTGTTTTGCTCTTAACTGGGTTAATAACGACGGGCATACGCTATGCAATGTGCTACGAGGAAAATTTTGCCCAAGGCAGCGCGCTATGTTACGACCTACTTTTATATCGAATTCCAACTGCCAAAAAGGATCTTTTACGTGCACGCCAATGTGTACACGGGACCTCTGTTTTTCGACCCAATCCAACGACTAGACAGTTGTCCTTGTCCGGCCCTCCGTCCTGCACCGCTGATAGGGGGAAACAAGCCGGGAAATCTGGATGAACTTTCTCGGCCCTCATACAAGGAATATGAAACTTATAATTATAAACATATCTGATATATACTATTATAAAATAATGGGGGAAAATCATATTATGTAGATAAATGCCGAGAATCTCACGAAACTCCAGTATGTATCTGTATAATAATCTTAATAATTTTTCATAATGCATCAAGTATAGATTATTTTATCTTGTATACACTTAAAGACATGTAAATGTAACAAAATATTACCAAGTACTGGGTCGCCTGTCCAACATCCGGTTTCCCCCCAATGCTAAAGACCCTTTTGCGCAAGCGAATTATTGAAATGAAATTCAACCATATGTTAGTCCAAAAAGGACCTAGTTTATATCAGGTGGACTTTAAACCTCTCTCTCCCTCTCTCCCTCTCTCTCTCTCTCTCTCTCTCTCTCTCTCTCAATTCAGATGAGGTTCATAAATGAATAAACCACATTATTCAGTTAAAGATACATTATGTAAGATTTAGATAAAGAACTAGCCATTCTCGCTTTCATAGTTCGAAAGTAGATCATGTAAAATGAATAATTTGAAAATATCATTCAAATGACGTTATTGCAAGCGAAGATATTAGCTTTCGAAGATTTGACAGACGTGTGCAAAAATTTCAACCACCGTACTAGTTGATCGAAGCTAAGTCTCGTGCCTCCATATTCGATTAAATCAAAGTATCGCTGAACTGTTTTAATCTATTTAATATCGGAGAAATCTTATGCCATCGAGAGTTGATGAAGGCCTGGATCAGTTAATTAATGTCTAATTAATACTTTAGAAACCATTGCAAGCCCGAAGAAAGACCTGCAATAGGCAGATTTAGCTCTTGCATAATGTATGTTTAAGTTATAAGGATATGTATATTGAATTTTCCTCATGATTTATATTCATTGTAAATTGATACAGATTGTCTAATTGCCCAACCGCAGTTGAATTTTAATCAGTCTAATGGATATTTGTTAATTTAATATTATCAGTCTACACCACTAAAGGAATTACCTCTCTTTAGGTGACAACTGGCCCTAAGTTCACAAAGCGTACTCAGGCTTAAGTTTAGAATTTACTCAACTTTCAATCACTCTTTATGAGAAATATATTTGATCCAGAAACACAAAAATTTGCACATAGTTTCTTATTGATGTATTTAATACATTTAAACAACAAAAGCTTTTTAAAGGGCTATATTTCAGTTAAAATAAGGCGAACAATTTTGAGTAAATTCTCAACTTAAGTCTGAGAATGCTTTGTGAACTCTGGGCCTGGGTTTCTATCCCATTTGGTATAAACTACCTTATTTTTGCAATGTACTGATGATGTAACATTCTTTATTATCAAATAGCTTCTCATATTTAATAAATAAAATTCCCCGAATTCCCAACTGTTTGCTACTAAACCCCTAGACGAAACAACATCCTTTACAGGGAAGTTTCATTTGCAATAAATATAGGACCCAACCATATACCACGAGGCTTATTCGGCTTATATCACGTATGCGTCATTAATTACCAGGAATGCCTTTCTACATGTCAACCAACCACGAACCGTTTCGTTGAATATATCAGTGGGTTGGGTGGCGCAATAGTTAATGTGTGTACGTTACATCATAAGGTCTGCCATTGAGTCTAGTGGCGTGGTTTTGATTGCCAGCTTGTACGTGACAATGATTAGAGTCGCCTGTCAAACCTTGTTTGAATTCGATGCAGAGTAAACGGAAACACTACTGTCGCGCCAAAAGTTCACTATTACGGAAGGGAAATACCCTTCGTTATTACCCCAATGTTAAACGTCATTTCATTTCCCCCCCCCCCCCAACACACTCACAGCGCCATTTACTACATTTCCTTTTATTTCGAAAAACCAAACGTTACCACATTTTAATTATTTGTAGGTGCCCAGGCTTTGTTAAATATATCAGAATGTTCACACAGTGGATTTCTGGCAAAACGAGGAAGGCGGGAACGAATCGTGGAAAGATTTAACTTACCACAAAAACCCATCTTTAACGATATCAAAAAATGTAAGTAAAATAATTTTGTGAACCAGATATAGTTAATTAAAGGGGAAGATCAACGATTTCCAATATGGTTTCTATCAATTTTAAATATATTATTAGAAATACCTCCACGCCCCTCCCACCAACATTTTAAGCATGTAATTAAATTTCCTTAAAACCAGAAGTGATATGAAATTGATTAACCTCGTTCGCTTGTCAACAGTACAATTGTATTTTGTCCTAGCGTCGTCATTTGGCCCAAAACCTCAACGTGTTTTTTGACGTTTAATACACAAAAAGTTCGCATAAGCTCATCACTGTGACCCAATATTCACCCTTCTTGGTGGATTATTTACATGGAGTGGTTTGATTAATTCAAGTCACTGTTTTCATCACTACCAGTTTTAATATTAAAAAAAAAATCAATTACTCGCTTACAGAAACTATTCTCGTGTTACAGGGGTGATTATTTCTTAAAATATATTCATAATTTATGAAAACCCTGTAAACAATAGTTGGTCACGCCCCACCCCCATTAATATAGAGTATTATTTTCTTTTTTTCTTGAAATCTCTGAATCAAGAAATCGTCTACAAATTTAATGCTGATGGCATCCATACTCAATTGGTATTTAACCCGTCTTCGGAGTAGGACGGTAGAACGTTAAACCACGTGTCACTTCATTTCTAGTAGACATGTCGATGATCTCCGTGTAGAGATGGCTTAAAGTAGGAAGAGTAGGTACTTAACTTAGACATAAAAAAGTGAAACATGGAAATTAATCGTTCCATTAAGAGGGTTTAAAAGAACTGTTACGGATAAGGATGTTTTCGGTTGATTTATTATATTAGACAATGTGAAGTTATTATTTGTATTTCATGTTTTTCAGGGAGGAAGAGGTTTGTTATAATATCACAAGGTTGTGTTTATATTTATGATAAGGAATCATCGCGGAATCCTCACAAAGCTTTTCCATTGGCCGGTTATAATCAGTAAGTTCTCCACAATAATCACCACAGTTTACAGTAGTTATCAAAGTTCACGACCTGTAAATTAAGTCAAGAGTATCGTTATTGATATCAAATAAAATGAACTCCAAAAGAAACGCATGACAAAACGTAGCTGAAATGTGATTTGCAGTATGATTGTGATCAACGCAATTAGCTTATCTCCGGATGGAAAAGACTGGTAGATTCCATATGAAAGTATACTGGCGTCCCAACCTTCGGCGGTGGCACAAGTACTCGTGTCTACTTGGATTAACGTAAAGTCTGGGGGTCAATTGCTCAAAACTAAGTTATTTTAACGATCCGTTAAACTCTAACCGATCGTTGTCTTGGTAACGCGTCGTTTGTTAACGGAACGGTCCGTTAAATTTCTGTTGCTGGAAAGTCAATTTTATTATCCGTTATTTCACAAATTGGAAACAAGTATGGCGGCTTGAGGGCGTTAACTTTTTTTTATTTAATCATTTCGGTATTTTTGTAACCGGAGTTCAGCTTTAAAGTTAATCCAAGAGAATACTGTTTGTTCGTTGGCTCAATTTTAAATTTTTAAATTCAATGTACGTATTAACCAGAAACTGAAGACAGTGAGACAACTGTGCAGTCTGTTCACAAAACGCGAATGCACATCGGTTTGGGAGTTATGACCACGGGCGAAGCCGGGTATCCCTCCAGTGTTATTTAATTTTTTACCGTCATAATTTTCAACATTGCCATTCGATAGACTGTTGTGGGAGAATTGATCGATGGCGCATTTACATAATCGTAAATATACTATTCAAAAAAAGTAGGGGATATTTGATTTTGGGGGCATAATACTAAAACATGCAAATGACTTCGAAAAAAGTCACTATAGAACCTAATAGGAGAAACATTTCCAGTTACATGTGACGCCCAAACGCACCAATAGCTACCGCATGGAATACAGGTGATGCTTGGGATCATCATGGGGGTCCAACCCAAGATTTGCACGACTCTGACTTTGAATGTTACAGTCAGTGTGGCATTGAATTCCAGGGTGGAAACATCAGTTTAATTGTTTTAGTGACCAGAAAACAAATTTTGATATGCGTCGGCTTACCCAAAATGAAAGGTTACGTGCCCTTGGCATGCTACAGATCGGCACAACACAGGCGGTTGTGGCGCGACGGTGAATGTTTCTCAGTCTGTCATAAGCAGGCTATGGTCCAGATACCGTGATACACAATCTGTACAGGACAGACCACGCTCAGGTCGACCAAGGGCGACAACTCAAGCCCAGGATCGATTTATACGTACCTTGGCCTTGAGAAATCGTGTCATCACAGCAAATCAGATCAGCGCTCGTCTTCAAACAGACACTGGTGTGAGAGTTAGTGGCCAGACGATTCGGAATCGACTGCATAGGGGTCACCTTCGCGCCCGACGCCCTCGCGTGATCCCTCGTTTGAGAGATCATCACATTCAGGCAAGACGTCGTTGGTGTAGGGATCGTCAAAACTGGGATAATCGACGCTGGAGCAATGTGATGTTTTCACATGAGTCAAGGTTCACTGTTGATTTTTTGGACAGACGTAGGAGGGTGTGGCGTTGTCGAAACGAGCGCTTCCAAGACGTTAACGTCATCAGACATGGTCGATTTGGGGGTGGTTCTGTTATGGCGTGGGGAGGCATCACTGTTGCTGGAAGAACGGCTTTACATGTTGTTGCAGGGCGTGTTACAGGCCAGTACTACCGGGACAACATCTTCGCAGTCCATGTTGTGCTGTTCGCACGACGTCATGGACGCCGTTTCATCTTCCAGGTTACAGGTTACCTCCAACAACAGAACATCACCACATTACCTTGGCCAGCACTTAGTCCCGACCTCTCCCCCATCGAGCATGTCTGGGACATGCTTGGACAGGGGTTACGTCAACGTTGCGGTGCAACAGGAATGGGACAATCTGGACCAAAATGACCTTAGACGTCTCATTAGGAGTATGCCACGTCGGATCAATGCTTGTTTGGCAAACAGAGGAGGATTTACCCGTTACTGACTTTGTTGTGATGCTGTGGTAACTTTGCTGTTTGACCCCGGGTATCATTTTACCCTTATAATGGTCAGTCTGTGTCTTACTTAGTCTAACGATCATTTGGAATAAATCGATGAATGTGAACTTCATTTCATTTTGTCATTTGTTTCTTCGTCAGTTTCATTAGGTGACTTTAATAACACTTAAAAATCAAATATCCCCTACTTTTTTTTGAATAGTATATATCCTTTTCGTGTGTTGTGTCGTGATCTGAATTTCAAGATTATATGGTATTAACAATCTTAAAATACAGATGTGACGCCATCCTTTGCTGTTGGCGTGCCATTATTTCAAATAATCGTACTTTATTTATACTTGTGAAATAGTGGATTCGATTGACGTATTTCACTGTAAAAACAGGTTCAAGTGTCTGTATTTTAAGTTGTTTAATGGTCTCGATCTTAAGACATTGCGTAATATATTTTAAAAACACTCGGGCCGTGCGACCCTTTTATTGTTACAATATATTACATAATGTCTCGCTCTCGACCATTAAACAATACATAAATAGAATTTTCCATTGGCTTAAAAAGAAAGTTATTTTGATACTGCAAACAAGTTATTTGTTTTAAGGGCATCGTTTTCAATCTATAGGCTTTGTGTTGTAATCCATTAAAACCGTTTTGAAATGAAATTGATTTGAATATTTCAGATTATTTAAGATGGGATCAGATAATGATGAATTAATATTTAGATTAGAAGGATTATATCCAAACATGAAGGAATACCAATTTTCGTGCTCATCAGAAAGTGAAAGGAAGGTAAAAACATATATTAAACATACATTATGCAAAAGCTAATAGCAGGTCTTTCTTTAGGCCTGAAATATTATCTCAAATATTAATTAGACATTAATTAACTTATCCAGACCATAATCAACTCTCGATGTCATCGCTAGCCTGTGGTATTTACTGAATTAGATTACTATCTTCTGCTCAACGCTTGTGTATGATTAAATCAAAAAGTGGATAATCGAGACTACGTTTTTTTATCGTACACACGATTTTAGTGACGATGATCGAGGCTAGGTCCAAAATCCAATGCTAAATTCTCGGATCAGAGTGGATCAATTTGACTGAAATGTCAGCAAATTCCCCTTCTATTAACTAGTTTTGAAAACTGCCAGCTCTTTATCAAATCTCCCATAATCTATCTTTAATGATTTGATTCTGTGTTAAATAAACTGAATGAGACGCTGACGCGCTAACTAGGCGGTTTAATGTCGGTGTTGGCCGAGGCAGTTCCGATTGTTTCCTCTTTCTTGGGATATCAGACTGCATAGGCGTCTGGTGGTTCCGATGAAACCCTGGACTATTGGTATTCGAAATAATGAATTGGCCATAGGCAAAATTTCTCTCATAGCATCATAGCACTGCATGACGTCTTGTCGCATTCATCATCGCTCGGTAGGCAAACTTAGGGCTTCATCAACCCCCTTTCAGAAATAACTGTTACTGACAGTCAGAATAACTAGAAAACCATTATCCATGGTGACACATTTGCTTGCAATTTCATTCATTAAATTTCATTTTGAAGGAATGGATGAAACAGTTAAGAGAAGAAATGTGCATAGCAAACGACGTGGAACCAGATCCGTAAGTAGTTATTTTAAAATGATACACTGGGCGGTTGATTAAAATTTAATCCTTTTCACTTACTTACAAATTAAGAGTATTAAAATATAGATCTGTATACGTGGCCTGTTATAACGATTTCGAATTTACTCTGATTTGCCCCTATCATCTTTTACAAAAATCTTCTCTGACAGTCTTTCTATGGAGGGCTTGAGCCCTGATTTGTAATCCCTTCGTGAACTACAATATTGTCAAAAGTTGAATCTCTAAATGACATATCAATCTAAAAATAGTTCAATTCCTTTCAGCATTTACAAAGGCATGAGGAACTGATCATGAACATTTGTCAACTTCCGCAAACGATATAAAGAGAGCTTTATTTTTTTTTTTTAAAAAATGTGACCAGCGTCTTTGAGAGGGGGTGGGGTTTAACGACCATTAGATACGAACAAGGTCAGTTCGGGACTAAGCCATGGTTCAATTTTATTTTAATAATTCGCTTGCGCGTAGGCTCTTTAGTAGTGGGAGGAAACCAGAGGGCTCAGCGAAATCCCACAAGAATCGACAATCGACCCTACCCTTGTCACGTACAACCAGGGAATCGAAACCACGCCCGTTGACTCAATGAAAGAACGTATGATAATCTTGGATAGTCTTGGCTAAATTCGTTACGGGGGATTATTTTACAGTATAGTACATTTTAACGTGGATTTAACTTTGAAAATTTAGAATTTGTCCGGAAAATCCAAATGACAGTCATAAATGAGTTGCATATGTTAAGCTTGATATATATAACTTTGAGAGAATACTCTCCGAAACGTTAAAACGTCTTGAAATACATTTGTAGCTGTTTTCCAAACGTATGGTTGTCCCGAAATGACCTAGTTCATGTCGAGTGGAAGTTAAACTTCATTTCTGCCTATCTCTCTCTCTCTCTCTCAAGCATGTCTTTTTAATTTCTATTACACTCGACCATTGATCTTAGTATATTACCAAACCGAATATGTTGTGGGGGTTTTCCAACTAATGCAGATTTTATTGGGCTTGCTTTGTTTCCTTTAACAGAATGCCTTCGGGTGGGTCTGTGACCGATGATGACGTGTATGTTTACCTTCAAAAACCAATAAAGGAATATGTCCAAGACGATGAATTTTATGATGATGCTGGTGATGGTGGCAGGGGCGACAACGAAGAGCTTGACAGTGATGACGATAGTGAGTTTTCATAGTAAAATAAACTATTTCATAATAAAACAGAACAATAAAACAGAACAATTTCATAATAAAACAGAACAATTTCATAATAAAATAGAACAATTTAATAATAATACCCCCCCCCCATTTGAATTATAAATGATGGTGCCGAATTGGTCTAATCTAGTTCTAAAACTTTTGTAATCGGCTGTCGTGGATAATTCGCACGTTGTCGTTATAAATATATATACCCCGGAAGTTGCCCCAGTAGGGGCCGTTCCAAATACCTGTGCATTTTTTTCATAGAAATATAAATTCAATTCGTCTAATTTGCACTACATCTCTCGAAATTATAGGACCTTATGAGACAGTAGCGCGTTTTGGCAGTCAACACCTGCAGGCGGTCCTCACCAATTATTAGAATTCTTCAGAATTTTTTTATTATTTATTTTATTGGTGAAAATAATTCCCTTGTTCGGTTTGTGGTCGAAAACATTCCTCGGCTTTTTCTACTCTGGTGCCTAGGCATTAAAAACGCCAAGCCATTCGGGTAGTACGATAAAAACGAACTAAAAATAATCTTGGCATTTGGAAATCGGAGAAGTGGACGCGGACCCCTCGCTGTCTGGGCAAAATTCTCCATATAACATACTGCGTGTTTCATGTCCGTCTACTTAATCACCAGTTTTTGCAGAAAAGTTTCAATCGTTTCATTAAAACCCAGGTCCGGCGTCACAAACATAATATACATTATTATTTTAGGTTATGACGAAATACCAGAAAACTTAGTTGTACCAAGAAACCGCATGCCATTGCCACGTAAGTTTTTTCCATGTAAGATGTGTGTATTATGTATACCCCGTCTCCACCGCCATCCTCGGTGATTGACATATATGGGATTACACATAACTCGAAGACAAAAATGTAAACGCTTCACTTGGTCAGAACAAGAAGCAAAGAAAAATAAATTAGAAAATTCTGTACCAGTAATCGGACCCATAAGGTGGTACCTGTAAATTTCTAAAAAGTGTGCATACCATACATTGTGCACAACACCCACCATTGATTTTATGGTACATTTCGTCCACTGTGTTCGATTCGTGGTTCTGTTTTCGAGCCCGGTTATCAATTGTCGGGGTTGATTATGTGCGGCTGTCGAAGAAATTGGGCCTAGTCATTTGGATGGAACGGAAAAACCGGGTGTCTAACAGTGTACACATTAGGACACATAAAAGAATCCTTGGCAGTTAAAAAGTAGGCGGCAACCTCCCCCCCCCACCCACCCACACACACACCGACCACAATAGCCACCTCACACTTCACACGTACCCACCGAAATGAAAAATGCTATATTTTAGGCTCAAATGGGACCGATTTTTTTGTTGACGTAAAACCCCATTTCATTCCATTTGTTTTTCACCACTCCATTGGTTCACCAGTTATGTATGAAAGCAAAAAATATAAATTTCACAGCTTATAGCCTATGATATACGATGTTGTAGATATCTGAAATAATATCTAAAACACAAACAAAGGGGATTATTTTATCGGCGAGTATTTGAAACCAGCCCTAACCACATATGGGTTTTTTGGGTCATTTAAATGCCTTCAATATTGTTTTCTGAACATATATATCAGCTATAAGTATGAGCAACTTTTCATAAAAGAATTTCGGCGTTTTTTGAAAGAGTAAGTATGATCTATCCCGTAGGTTACACAATTAATCTTCATAACCCTACTATATTACAGCCACGCCCAAAGATATGAGGAAAAGCGCCAAGGATTCCAAAATCTCTTCACTGAAACCAAAGACAGCAATACAGCCACCAGCAAAGAATGTTCCAGTTGTAAAAACGAAAACCCCAGTACCGACGCCTTCAACACAGAACGTGCCTCTGCCGAAAAAGAAACCTCCTGTAGTGCCACCGGGTCAGAATGACTCCCCTGTGAAGAAAAAAGTGCCGTTACCACCCGCATCCGATAAACCCAAAACTAATCCAAAGCTTCCTTCAATACCGAAAGATACTAAAGTTAATGGTGTAAGCTGGGTTGTTGTTTTTAGTGGGTGTCTTTTGGGTGATGGGGGGGTGATTGGGCGATGTAGAGTTGTTTGGGTTTTTTGTAGGGGTGGGGTAATTTTCAATGTACCACTTAATGAAAGCAGTGCTGCTATGTTTTGGTATTTGTGTTATTGGGATAACTATAAAATTCCTTTTTGGCTTCGCACAAAAGATCGTCGAATTTGGTTGGCCGAAGGGTTAGCGCGTGTGCGCTGTATGATAAGGTCTGTCATTGAGTCAACTGACGTGGTTTCGATTCACCAGTTGTACGCGATAAGGCGTAGGTTCGCCTGTCCATTCTGTGAGTTCTGCGGTTTGCTCCCATGGGGAGGAATGGGAAAAAGAATAAGCGGACACGCAGGTTTAATTAAAGTATTGCAATACAAACATTGTCAAAGCATACCGGGACATAAAACCGCGTATCACACTTCATTTAAATAATGTTTCTATGAGATAGGAGTCGCGGGATCCATGCACTGATTGCTCAGGGTATCTTCTATATAGGTTTTATACAGTATCTGTGTCTTAAAACAACACAAATTCGTAAATACAAAAAATACAAAGAGTGATTTTTATATTCTATATATTTTCCTTCGTGGTCTATTTATAGAAGTCTTCAAAATTGGCACCTTTAAAGGAAAAGGATTATTTGTTCCCCAGTAGTGACAGGGTGGAAGCAGCCAAGTAAGTCTATTACAGTTATCTCCCGTGTATTGATATTCAAATTATTGTCAATAATGAAACCGGTTCTTTTGGTTTGAAAGACTCTTGTAAACATTCAAACAGTCTACATGTATGTAGATTTAGTGAAAAGCCTTCAAAGATATTTTAGGGTTTTTCGATCAAATATAGAACTGAAGGGTAAATAAACAGAAAATTGTTTACATGTAATCTGACTTAATAAATAGTTATTTAGATAAAGTGTTAAAAGTATAAAAAAAATTGTATTTTAAAATTTCTTTAATTATTAAAGTCAACTGAGCGCAGGCACTGAACAAAGAATAAATAGTTATTTAGATAAAGTGTTAAAAGTATAAAAAAAATTGTATTTTAAAATACAGGCACTGAACAAAGCAGTTATAGTGTGGAGAGGGGGGGGGACTGAAATTTTTGGCCTGGGTCGCCACATAGGGTTGGGACGGCCCTGTATATACTATTTGTATTTCAGAATATAAAAACAAGAGTTGGTCGTCCACATGATAGCTATAATATTATATTTCAGGATATTAAAACAGGGACCAGTTGGAACATATTTGGTGCGTGATTCAAGAAGTGATGGGGCTAAGGTTTTAGCTGTCCACGCGGAGGATGACGTCAGAGAATACAAAGTTTTCACACTGGTCAGTATAATAGTTTCTATAAATAGAAACAAAATATCTTCCTTTAGGGTTTTTGGTCCTATGGAATGCACAGTTGAATCTCTTTAGGGAGGGTCCGTCTATTATTAACATTCGATAAGCGACTTTAGGCTCCATTGTAGGCCTACCATTATGTTTGATACCTATTTGAGCCAGTAAAATATACGATATATAAGTCCTGATCACAATTAAACATATTAGTCCAAACAATATGAAAATAACATAAATAAAATAGCACTATACCAATTCTATTTTTCTCGGATTTTTTTTTCTATTTGTTTTGTGGGGGGGAGGGGGGTGTTAACTGTTTTTTGATATTTCCAAGAAGGAGAACCCTTTTGTTGTATGTTTTCCGCTTCCGCAATCAGCCAAGATATAGGCTCCCTATTTTTGTCCTATCCAAACGACTATACACACTGTCCTTACCTGCTCACTGACACTCCTCTTTAACAGAGAGAGAGAGAGAGGGGGAGAGAGAGAGAAATGGGGTTTAACGTCCACTCGACACAAACTAGGTCATTTCGGGACTAACATATGGTAATTAAATTTTATTTCAATAATTCGCTTTCGCGTAGGGGTCTTTTGCAGTGGGAGGAAACCGGAGGAAACCGGAGTGCCCGGAGGATACCCACGAGGTTGAGAAGGCGCCCCTATCTCCATGCCACATACGCTCACACCAGGGATCGAAACCACAGCCGCAAGCCAGAGGTGACCGGCCAGCTAGAGGTCGAAGCGCGGCACTCTAGACCACTAGGCCATCCCCCACCCCCCCCTCTCCTCGTTAACGGTGCATATTTTTGAATCATATTTTTCAGGGCAATAAAGTTTCCATAGATAGAAAGACATACCATAATTCAATGAGAGATTTACTCAACGTTTATTCTGAAACTAATCTACCAAGAAGGGACATAACTCTGGGAAAAGCTTTCAGTAATCTAGATCTATCGGCTGTTTAATTGAACTTTATGTTGATGGAAAAAATCGCAAATTGTTAGCATTATGAAGTTAAAGAATCTGTTTTAAAAACACAGATCCTATTTCGTTTCGTTTTTTATAGTTAAAAATTTCGTTTTACTTCACTACACTAGGATCTTGAAGAGTTGTTATATATTACCAGCGTTTTGGTTGAGGTGTTAACCAATGAAACGACCTGTTAGGGCGACTTCTTGCGTGCCATGCACGGAACTGTGGGTAAATCACTAGAAATGTCAACGCTGATCTTCATGTAGTGTATGCCATCGAAAGTATAAAAAAACGAAACGAAATATAGGTGTGTATCTTAAGCAGATTGAAGTTAAAGTATAAAGGAAGCAGTATTATTCATAATCAACGTAGCCTGGTATATTTTGAAGATTCTGTTCGTCAGAAGTATTTGTCCTGCCTAAGTAAACAAGAAGTGGTATTAGGTGTTCTAGAATACGACGTTTAAGAGTTTAGGGACATAGATTGTTAGGGAGTTTGATTTCAAAAAATGTCAGCATTTTAAAGATGTATTCTGTTAGAGCTAAATCTGCCTAAATATTGCATAAATTACTATTTAGACATTAAGCACAAGAAAAGCCTATGATCAGCTCTCAAGAAAATCAAATGGTGTAGTTTCGATTAATAAGTAGCGTTGCTACGATAATAAGCAATCTATGCCACTTCGTAATAAAACTTCAAACAGCGATAGCGTCGCTTTTGAATTGGATTATCGCATGACTAATAAAGATAAAACATAAACTCGAAAGAACACTTTAATTAATTGGGGGTTGTTTCCTATATATTATAGTTAGTCTTGGAAGACATATTATATTGTCTGATAAACTCTTTAAATGGCATACTGCTGTATATTTTGGAACCTTGAAATAGACTAAAAACACGTATTAATGTAATATGAATGTATATAAAGGGATTTATATTTCAGTTTTTCTACACGTTTTTAAATTGTTATTTTGTCGTTTATGGCTTTATTGATTACTTGGACATTGTGCTGTAGGATATAGAGTACACGCGGTAATTGTTTCTCAAATATTGGCAAGCTGATTAAAATACATTCAGATATATATTCTGTTGGGGTTTTTTATACTCTCAGTGGCCTACACTACATAAAGATAGGTAACATCTGGGGTCATACGAGCGGCTTTTGACCCTGTGACGTCAAACATTTGATTAACCAGTCAGTATTGATGATACTAGTGGACTGTCCACAGTTCCGTGCAAAACACGTCTAAAGCTCGCCAAAACAGACCGTGTAATCCAGTATTTTTCCATATATAATACCAAATTTGCCATACTATTATTGGAAATGACCACCCGATAAATACTTTCGTGAGAATGTACCTTTGAAGTGATAATACCCTTTTAAATTACATTAAAATTTACAACCTGGTTGATCTTAACTTACATAGTTTTAGTTTGCATGGATCACTTTTTCAACGAACGCGTTAGATTATAATGTTTTGAAATTACAATACAAACATTAACATTGAAAGGTACTCATCTCCTGTGGTTCGTCTTAATGTGGACATTTGTATTCGTTAGAATATTGTTTTGTTTTAGGTGTTGACATGGAAATCAGGATAAAATAGTATCAATAATGTATACATGTGTTTATATAACTATTATCTGTGAAGTTTATTGCGATAACATTTCCAATAATATTATTATTTGTACAACCTGCTGTATAAAAATCAATGTGGGATTAAAAACGATAATCATTTTGTTTGTTCCCTGCTACAAATGTTATAATAATTTTAATGTTTTTGTGTATATTTGAACAGAAATATAGATATGAAAGTAGACTTTATTTTTGTAGCCGTTTTTGTACAGATTTCCATTCTTGTTGGTGATGAGATACAGGCGGGGAGCTGGGGAGAAGAAGGGGGTGCGGGGGTAATATAAGTTGGATGGCGTGGTTTTGAGTATCAGCTTGTACGTCACAAGGAGAAAGGGCGCCTGACCAACCTCGTGATTTTTTCCGGATTCTCCGATCCCCACTGCTTACACACAAATGAAGTATTGTCATAAGACTGAACCATGTTAATCTCTCTCTCCCTCTCTCTCACTCTATCCCCCTCTGTCTCTCTCTCGGGGGGGGTTCGGATGGCCGAGTGGTATAGAGTGCCGCGCTTCGACCTCTAGCTGGCCGGTCACCTCTGGCTTGCGGCTGTGGTTTCGATCCCTGGTATGAGTGTATGTGGCATGGATATAGCCTTCTCAACCTCGTGGGTTTCCCCCGGGCACTCCGGTTTCCTCCCACTACTAAAGACCCCTACGCGCAAGCGAATTATTGAAATAAAATTGAAACCATATGTTAGTCCCAAAATGACCTAGTTTGTGTCGAGTGGACGTTAAACCCCATCTCTCTCTCTCTCTCTCTCTCTCTCTCGTTTAGCTTTGCATAGCGCATCAAACAGCCATTGGTTAGATTGTGTATAATGAATGCGTGTGAAACTAACCGTACGCCCTTCCACCTCTGGCGTATACTAAAAATTCCAGTTTGGTTTCATATCATAGAAAGTAAACCCATTATACATCATACACAAGTTTCCGTTGATTTTAAGATATTAATGGAGGTCAGGTGTTTTCTCTCATATTATTTCGTGATTCCTTGGTTCCGTTCTGTTACACATATACCGTTATACTTTATGCTAACGGTTTGTAGGTTGAGTCATGACCTCTAGACATATAGATATGACACAGATGAGAGAGAGAGAGAGAGAGAGAGAGAGAGAGGGGCGGACGGGCCGACGGGTAGACGGACAGGTAGAATGGCAGAAGGACAGACAGAGGCACTTTCACACGCTAAATTTATGCATAGAAACATCACGATCACAATAAACTCTAGAAAGGAAGCACCCATCCCACCGGCCCGGCCCCGCTTCCGCCCGTCTTGCCTTAGAGGGAGGTCTCTCACTGTGCCAGATTCGGATTGCCGGGCCTAAGTACCCCATTGGTTAAGTTTATCAGGAAAAACAGGTAGATATATAGTTGCTTGATGCATAGATAGTTCATCTATTGCATAGAGAGTAGGCCTTTGTTGTAAAGGTTAGGCGTATAAAAACTCCGGAAAATGTGAATGACTAAGGAATTTCAACGGGAAGTCAATTTACTTACATAAGTATACAATGCACCTTTTGTTACTTATAATGTACATTAAAATCCCACGTGGTAGTACATGTATATATTTATTTAAGATTGCATGACTGTTTTATTTCAGACGAAAAAGAAACTATGTGGCGATTCTCTTTTACCGTTAGCCATAGGATTTGAAGTATACGAATTAATCTCTCTGCAAAACAACACCATCACGAAATATACAAATTGTAACACAGTCGTGTATTAATCTCTCTGCAAAACGGCACCAACACGAATAACTGGCGATGTCCTTCGTCACGTCTGATAATTCTGTCTTTCACTATGTGTTTTGAAATGCTACAAATTGTCTTCCTTAGATTTGCAATAGGTCTATCGATATTTCACTTATTATAGATTTTTTATGCTCCCGGTCACCCAACGATAACAAATTATTAGTTTTTTGATTGGTTATGCTAAAGAAGGAGAGGGAAAGAAAGAAGCTTTGGTGGTCTAAAACCACACATAACTTTACTAGTCTCACACACTTGACTAATCATTAAAAATAATTCTATACACCATGACCACCTCTTACATTAGTCATGATTAAATCGGACATGTCTGTTTGTTACACAACTCGAGGACGCTGCTCCAATAAAAACAACAACAAGTGCTATCGTACTATGGGCTAGAATATGGAGATGTTATTGGATGAAATTCAATAACGTGAACCAACCACCGGACATCCTCTCCATATAATTATAAACACAGTGAAAACGGTATTAAGGAATCAGAAAGAGAGAGCATGTTCGGGATTCTGCTCGGCACTAGTCACGGCGTCTTATGAAGCCACACTGATCGAAGGCGATAAGTATATCTAAAGTTGGAGTTGGATCATTAGGTCTGTCATTGAGTCGAGTGGCGTGGTTTCGATCCCCCGCTTGTACGTGACCTCAATGGTTTTCTCCGAGTCTTCTTGTTTCCTCACACTTTAACAGATTGCTACGCGAAAGCGAATTATGGAAATAAAATTCAACCATATGTTAGTCCCAAAAGACCTAGTTTTTGTCGAGTGGATATTAAACCCCATTTCTCTCTCAGTCTAAATTGTTCGCCATCAATCGGTTTTGACGTCCCGCTGGTCATTTTTTTAATAGTTTATTTACAAGAATATGCAGAGTCAATATTAAAGTGATATTGCAAACAATAATAGCAACCACGTGTGGTGCATTAACGCTTATAAAATCATTTGTTGAGTAAACTTACACTGTGTTTAAATAGATTATGTAAGTTTGGCTTCAGACTTTAGCATGTCAGCTGATAGACGAGTACCCTAGTTTTAATTAGTAACAAAGCTTCAAATATTTTAACTCTAATACTTAAACCTATTTTAAACCCGTATCTTTTGTTGCCGTAACAAGTATAATGAAACTGGTCATTTTTAAAGAAACTTTCTTAATTGATTCAACAAAGCTCTGCTAATTATGGAAGCCGTTTGATAACAGAACGAAGCCGTTTGATTAAACATACTCGTGATACTGGATTGTTTGTGGGGGGATTATCTTATTTTAAATTTATGTATTTTTATTCGTCTTATTACAATATATCGCATCTTCGTTTAATTAAGGAATAATGTATTAATTAGGAGTACTAGATACATTTGGAAAAGACCACCAGACATTTGATTCAGATTTAAAATCCAGCTTATGATTAATCCACCACAAAAGAACTTGATTATTTTATTTCATTTTAATTGACGTTAAGTAGGAACATGTGTTTTAACGTCCGCTTCTACCCACGATGATTGATATGCATGATGACACAACGAGTTGTGTGTATATATATTGCAAGTATTTCCGAAGAGTTCATTCATATAACAGGGCAGGAAATACTTTGGTACATATTTCAAACGCCCCCTTGATTTCCGAATTATGGTACAGACCGCCTGCACTGTTATGGTAGACGAGTACGTCCAGTGATAAGGTATCATATATACCTTGTATACTTTGATATCTCAAACGTCTGGATAAACAGATGTTTATAGGTGAACTGGGTTTGGTTCTTCTCTTCGCCCGCATCTCAGATCAAATTACCAGAAGTTATTTTTATCGGCCACGTCTTCTTCTCACACAGAACTCACTTCAGCTAAATCTGATAAATAGACTCCATCTTGGATTTTCGAGAACTGGGGAGAAAAGTTAAGACGGAGTAATTTTGCTCAAGGATTGACGGTAGTTGGAATTGGAAATGAGGAGTTTGTTTTTAGTATGTGCCTTGGCACTTGTGTTCGTCGGAGCCGCCAAAACGAACCCCAGATGCAAGGAATGTAAAAAAGACTTATGTCCAAAGCTTTCCCGATCTGAATGTCTAACAGGAATCGTTAAAGATGGGTGTGACTGCTGTGATGTTTGTGCTCGCATGGAAAGTCAAACTTGTGATTTACCAGAACAGCCCTTTGAAAACGGAGAATGTGGAGATGGATTAAGGTAACGTTTGATCCTTTCAACTTTGGGGAAGTGGGGGGGGGGTATTTAATACTCGATTGTATATAGAAAGAGACGAAATGCTTTTTTACGAGGATAAAGAATAAAGACAGAGACGAAATGTTTTTTTACGAGGATAAAACTGGAAATAATTATTCATTTTAAAATTGCACATAGTATGGGGTTATACTTTAAATTAGACAGGCAAAATTTTAAAAGTAATCCAGAAAAACTATGATTCATAATCATAATCGCCTATGTGATTCCATTTTCTGATCTGCGGGGAAATGGTACATTATGCCCGGTACCAATTGAATGTGTGACCATTGAAAAGTAACAATAAATATAAACAACAATAATATTATAACAGTATACGCTACATTTGTATTTCTTTGTGTTGTTATCCAATACGGATATCCGGGTTATTAATACATTTGGTACAGTTATATTAGAATCTAGGTCACATAGACCTGTAGATAACAACACGGTTTAATGACCGACCTATATTTATTTCCCACGATACAGACTTTTTTCTCTCAAGAGAGACTAGTTGAATTTTCAGAACGGGTGTCTTTTACTTAAAATAAAGCATGTCTTCATTTTCGGGTCAATTAAAATGTCTTAAATTCCGCAGTCGAAACCACTCCTAAAAATGGCGAATCAATTCCTATGCTGCAAACTGACAGATACGGCCCACGGAACATGCACCATGATTTAAGACGGGTTTATTTATAATATTCATTGAACGCCACGATATTTAATTTAAAACTGGCCAAATAAAACATTCCAAGTTATTTAACACCAAAAAGCGACGATGCATAAAACTATTAAAGAGAATACAAATTCCCACTTGAAGGCATTCTGTATATGTTGAACTTGAAGTGCTAAATCTGTTCATAAATTAGGATGTAAGATTACATTTTCTGACGAAAATCTGGATTGGTGTATAATTTCTATAACCCTCAAAAAAGGGGGAATTCCCATTTAAAAGCATTATGTATAATAATAGGTGAATTTCAAGCGTTAAATTTGTTTATTAATTCAGTTTTTGACAAAAGCCTGGAGTGGTGTATAAATTCCTAATGAAGATATCATGTACTTATAAGTGCATATTTTTACACATAGCAAGTGTAGTAAAATGTCTAGAAGCCAGATGTGGAATCTTATCCTAGAACCACAACCTGAGTACCTATATTTGAAGTTGTGAAACCTATTGTTATGGAATCTATTGTTTTACTACACGCGGTAACTCATTTCAACATGGCCAGCCATTCGACCTGCATTTTTCCATATAAAGTTAAATTTTAAAGGCTATAATAATCAGCAGTTGTGAAGGTAGGGAAAGGAAACGACATCTGGAAAACATTTCATCATAAAAATATCAGTATTTACCTTTAAACCACATGTATCTCTATTAAAAGCTTTCATATTCACTTTGATATGAATAATATTTATATCATAATGTAACGAGAAAGCCCATAGATACTGCATTTAGCGCATAGGATGGGTTAGCAGACAAATAGAAACACATGTGCAATAGAAAACATTAAGGATTGGCGTTCATGTCAGTTAAGGAATTTTGCTATTATTCAAAATTTATGTCTCGAAAATATAGACTAATTATTTTATAGGAGTAGTCGAAATCAGTGTGCAGTATTCCCAGACTGTTTCTGTATATATATGTTTACATTACAACACCGACAACTCGGCTAGTTTGTTTACTGTTCATAGTCATACAACACTTATCATAGGTCTATGTAATATACTATATAGTGAAATAATTATAAATAGTCCCCGTATCCTAAAGTCTACACGTTGACATACATAAGGTTGTATTAAAGATACTGGTGAATTTGAGTATATGATACTGGCATTTAGCTATAATTTATGCGGGAATGTTTGTTGATAATCTTTTAAAAAATACCCAATTTCACAGCGTCTGCATGTTATTTAAAGTAGTAAAGACTGTACTCTTAGCTAATGGGGTCATGCAAGGGGCGATGCTATCAGTCTTCTTATTGTTGCACATTTTCGAATATTTTGATATCATTTGGCCATATAAGCAGACTCATAGTTTGGATACCGGGAAAACTACATTAAATTCTTAATAACATTTTGCTTGTAAAGGTATATGATATGTTATACAGTTCCTACCAAATTTTTGAGACCGGAATCGCGCCGACACGGCGAAAAAAAACACTCCGAATTCTCTTAGATTTCACGGTGAAATTTCGCTTAATTCCGCGGCGATTTTTCTCTAAGATTCGCCGTGTTTCTCTAGGAATTCGCCGTGTTTCTCTAGGAATTCGCCGTGTTTCTCTAGGAATTCGCCGTGTTTCGATAAAAGTACATCGTGTTTTGCCGTGCTTCCCGCAAGGAATTTGCGAGCCTACCTTAAGCTAGGGTCGAACTATTTCTCTAGGAATTCACCGTGTTTCGATAAAAGTACATCGTGTTTTGCCGTGCTTCCCGCAAGAAATTTGCGAGCCTACCTTAAGCTAGGGTCGAACTAATATTGTCTATAATACATTTGTAAATTGAAGGAGTTATAATATAGTAATGCTCCCGGGAAAACGTGTACATATACATGTATATGTATAAAGTACAGGCCGGTTTGAATAACAAATGAGTTAGGTAATCTCGGGGAGACATTTACCGGCATTCTGTATCGGTTAGGAATTTTTTTCCTAACGCGCGGACATGCATAACGTCGGCCAAAATGTATGCAACAATGAACAACTTACAATGTTTTAAACGTATCATTACATCTTCGTCTGTAACTTAGATGTAATGCATCAATTATTGGCTGCTATAAAATCCAAACTTTAAATTATATACCATGAGCTTTTACACATTATTGTACCGTTACACGCAGCTTCAATCAATGTAAAACAATCATACATAAATCACTCCGCGCCATAAATCACTCCGAATGGGACTATATTTTTTTACGCTATGTTACTATGCGGAAAATCTCCGCTGTGACAATATACATCTACTTTATGTCACCCAATTCATTTCTGTGTAAGCGGACATTGAACAATGCCATTTCACACACACATACGTGTACATTCCAAGCGCATGTCATATATTTATACAATGTCGACGAGTATGTTAATTCTCGTCTTCACGCCGTTATAATTTGCTTATTTTTAGTACACTTTCTGAATGATTCCATTCTTTTGTACGTCCAACATCCCGATTTCCTACTGCATATTGCAATCTATAAGATTATACATTCATGTATATGTTTACGTTTAAACTCAGGATATCAGAAGCTGTAAAGTTATACTAGACGGTGAGCACCCAGGTCTCGTGATTGAACCTGCATAGATATTGCATAATATCGGACCCATATTTATCTTTTCTACTCGGACCAACCGAAAGGACCGTTCGGACCAATTAAATTACATTATAAGGCTTGACTTAATCATTTTAAAAATATAATACAGATAATGTTTTTTATGATTAAATCACAATACAAAGATGCGAATAATTTATAGGTGAGAATATACATAACTTAAGAATATCCGCTGCCGGTAAGTACATATTACCAAATATCTATCTTTATTACATCAACAATTTAATTGTTTTTCTTTGATATTCTCTATGATGAAACAATACCGCGGGTAAATGCATAAGGCTTTATTATTTCAAAGAAAACAGATGCATATTAAAACAAACACAATTATTAAAACAACACTTTATTATTGGTTCGAGCAGTCCAGTACCGATACATACGAATTAATCACTACTCAGTTATCGTTGTTTTAACTGATTTTCTTTGATGTGCTTCATAATGAAAAATTTCAAAAAATACGACGGGTAAGTACATAACACTTTATTATTTCAAAGAAAACAGATGCATATTAAAACAAACACAATTATCGAACGATTAAAACAACAATTAAAACAACATTTTATTATTGATTCGAGTAGTCATATTAATACAAACGCAATTTTTAAAACAACAATTTATTTTTGGTCCGAGCGGTCTGTTTGTTTAGTCTGAGTAGTCTTTTTGTTTCGTTCGATTGGTCATGCATGCGTACAAAAGAATGGAATTATTCAGAAAGTGTACTCAAAATGAGAAAATCATAACTGAGTGAAGGCGAGAATTAACATACTCGTGGACATTGTATAACTATATGACATGCGCTTGGCATGTACACGTATGTGTGTGTGAAATGGCTTTATTTAATATCCGCTTCCACCGAAATAGATTGGGCCATACGAAGTAGATGTTTATTGTCACAGCGGAGATTATTCTACGGCTGCGCAAAATCCCGTAAGAACATTCCTTGGTTGTGTGTATGAAAATGTACAGTGTTTGTAAAATAACATGAACATTGGGCTGTGACTTTAGTGATACTCACAATGTATCGCCCGCCATTGATATCGTTTAAATGCGTCATAATGCATTATTATCATATACCGGTGACAATCAAGATCTGCTAAAAGAAATTTCGCCAAATAACACAGCGTAATAATAATATAGTCCCAATATTTTGGCGCGTTTCTGACCACGTGACTTACCGTTAAGTGATTTACTGCACTGTTGTGTCGTGTGCTGTATGGAAAATTGATTTAGATTATCTGAAGCTGCGAGTAATTAAGTAATGTGTAAAAGCTCATCGTATATAATTTAAAGTTTGGATTTGATAGCAGCCAATAATTGATGGATTAGATCTAAGTTGTAGACGAAGATGTACATGTAATGGTGCGTTTAAAAAATGTTTAAGTTGTTCAGTGTTGCATACATTTTGATCGGCGTTATGCATGTGTACAGTGCGTTGGAAAAAATATCTGACCCTAACTTCTTCGTCAACGGTTAACATAACTGAAATAAATTACCATTTTCTTCAACATGCTTAAATCGTTGATATAGATTACCTGAAGCTGCGAGTGATGAAGTAATGTGTAAAATCTCATCGTATATAATTCAAAGTTTGGATTTGATAGCAGCCAAAAAGATGAAATGATACGTTGTAAGTTATTCATTGTTTGCATACGCGTACATTGTGGCACCACGTTATACATGTGCAGTGTGTTAGAAATAAAAAAAAAATACGACCGTAGCTGCCTCGCCAACGGTTAACATATCTTGTATTCAACTTAAATAAATTACATTTTCCGTCAACATGCTTACATCGGGATGATATCGGCACTCGAGCGATTCGCCGTGTTCCACCGCGAAACACTATAATTCACCGTGAAACACCCTATTTCGCGGTGATTTGGCAAGATGCCGTTTCGCTAGCGATTCTCCGAGATTCCACCGTGAAATAGAGTGTTTTTCCACCGTGTTCGGTGTTTCTAGTCTCAAACTCCAGACACGTAGTGTAGGCCTACTGTGTAACAAAATATAAGAAATTATTATCATACCAGCTTAATATATGTTTATAATAGTCCGCCGTCTAATGTGTATACACCAGAAGTAATTAAAAATGCATTATCTAAGAATGAAATCTGTCTATTTTTGGGGTGTGGGGGTTGTGGGCTGGGTAAATGTTATAAAAGATATCAATTAGAGATTTATTCACACGACGAGCCAATACACAATCTCTAGATCACCCGATGGCCTTGGGGTTGAATGGATTAGAACACTTTCGCCATTTACTAATTTTTAAAACGTTAAAATGGATAAACGAGACTTTGTTTAATCATAGTAATAGTACTTCACAATAGAGACTATCCTATAACTTCGCCCAGAATTAAGTAATTTGGACGAAAGTTTCAACATTCAATTTCAATGATCTATTTTTGAACCAACCAGCTCTTTATCTTGATCTTACATAATGCATCTTTAACTGATATTGTTTTTATTTTACCAGCTGTGAAGAAACAGAATTTGGTCAAGTTTGTGTCTGTGAACACGACCAGATCATCTGTGGGACCAACAATATTACCTACAACAACATGTGCGGTTTAATGGCTGATGCTGTCAGATCAGGACAAACTGGGGATATCACCGTCTCTTTTGTTGGACCATGTGAACCAGGTAGGTCATACGAAACTAAGGAATAGGAATTACTCGTCCTCAGATTTTGTAAGTGAATGAATATTGGATTTACTAAGGAATAGGAATTATTCGTCCTCAGATTTTATAAGTGAATGAATATTGGATTTACTACAAGGGTTCGAATACATTAAAGGGTTGAAATGTTGGATTTACTATAACGGTTTGAAATATTGGATTTACTATAAGGAACAGTGTATATTTAGCTATAATATTTAAATGACAACCCGACTGCATCAACTGCTTAAACTAGTTAGATAGTGTTACTATAATTAGATAATTAATTAGCGGCGACTGACTTTAATTAGTTTCTCAGCTGGATATTTCTCTACAGTTTACCCCAGTAGCCTTTAGGGTAATTTGACATACGATAAACAAGAAGTCAAAATTACTCTCTAAAGAAGTGCAGATTTGTACAGAATCTCACTGTGAACGGGGCATTTGTCCCCGTCAGTATTATCTGGATCGGTCCACTAAAGCAAGACGTTTAACCCCATTCACCATTATTTAATAAAATCGATAACTTGAACAATTGATGTTATGTGCGTACTGAAAAACAAAAGTTTATAAAATTGTGAGTCAAACTTTATACAGAAACTATTAATAGCCGACTGCTGTCAGTCGTTAGTACATGTATATGTGAAGGCATAACTCACGGTGATTCTTAACTGTTTATATTGGTATTACGTAATGTAGCCAAATATAGACTGATAGGTAACGGGACTCAAGTAAGCATTGTAGATAAACACCTACAAAGGTCATTTATGATTTTCAAAACAACCAATAGTTGTTTGCTTTAGTTCTTCCAATATTCCTAAAATATCGCGAACAAAAACAACTTTATGGTAAAGATAAGGAGCGGCGATAGCTGTGTATACAAATTTAATGTATAATCCGCGTATAATCTGTGTACAATTCAGGGTAGAATCAGTGTCCAATATGTTGGATTTATTTGTAGATACAAATTTAATCCGCTGTATAATCTGTGTACCATTCAATGTACCGTAAAATGTGTGATTCTTCTTGGAAGTTTACATAGTTAACAATTTGTACTGTGCCTTTATACACGAAGATATCGATATATTCTTGTAAACGTTCTACCTCAAATTGATGTAGAAAAAAATAAATTGTTTCAAGCATCATTCCGTTACAGTAAGCTGTCGCATACTCTAACTGATATTAACAAATTCAAAATGGCAAGAGAAGGCCGATTGATAAATCGAAGGATGATATGAGAGTGGGGCTATTCCCAGGAGCCAGTTTTACGAAATTTTAACTAAGATCAAATCCAATTTTAGTAATTTGATTGGATAATGTAAGATTGATTTTAGTGCTTAGCCAATCAAAAATGATGTATGTACTAAAATTTGGATTTTATCTTTAGTTAAGATTTCGGGAAACAGGGCCCTGATTGATATAAAACAAGTGGTCAATTCATACTCGTACCGTACATACAGTAGTGTGTGAGTAGATAACCAACTCTATGGGAAGTATCTTTCTCTGGAATAAACCATCTGTTCACCAGGCTGATCATAAAGACCACATAGCCTACCTCAACTATGGTACAAAACCACATGCTCGCATTCTAATGAACTTTGTAATCCACCAAATACATTTTACCGTGTTCTCCCTTTGGTAAAGTATTTATGAGAATATATAAGATAACCTATCGGGTTACCAAATAATTTAAAGGGGCACTTAAAAGAACCCTTGACAGTTGGAATTCGAAATAATTTCCCTCCTAGCACAATGTTTGCGTGGTGTATGCCCGTCAACATCAAGCAAGTCTAAGTCGGTCCAGAAAAGTAGAAAGTAGCTTACAAATTGAGATTTATGATGGCGAAAAGTTACATTAAATCGAATATTAATAAAATATTCAACAAGCTACAACGTTGTAGTCAAATAATAGTTTATTTCAAGGTGATAGAGTGTATGTGCGTTATTTCAGCAACAAATTCAAACAATTTGCAATGTTAATTTCACAATATTGACCAAATTTTGATAATTAGGCGAAGGGAATAACGTTCTGGTGCCAGTCATTACCAGTTTGCATCGCGCGGTCTCGACCAGTATCACAAAAAGATCCTTGCACGACTTATATTACATTGTAAAGCCTTTTTTAGTCGTAAAACGTCTATATCTCAGCAATTGATTGTTAAAGCTGTCTCAAATATTTAACACAATCAAACTTGAAAGCCTGATATTATTGTGAATGGGATATTTTTAAATCTATTGTGTTTTGCTGATTTTCGCAGCTAGATCTTCTTCTGGAATCTTTTGTATTACAATCTGAACTGAGGGTCGTTATATAAACTTTCATATTTTAAACTTTCTAATTAAATTAATTTTGAATATGGAATATTTCAGGAGCAAAAATCGTCACCCACCCCGTCTACACTAAGAACTTTACCAGTGGAACTGTTATCTTGTCCTGTGAAGCTGTTGGTAACCCTACACCTCATATCGCATGGCTGTACACCCGAGCTGATGGTGAAACCTTCAGTATGCCAGGTAGGTACAGGAAATACTCCAAGAGCAGCTAATAAACTAATATACTAATCTTTATGTATTTGTCAGAAGTAAGGATATTGATAAGTCAGTGTGGAATCAATTCACGTACCGCCATGGGTAGCATCATTATTTTACCTGGTTAAAATTGACGTTGGCAGGTCAAATTGCCGGATGTTTTTTTTTTTAAAGTTTGACCTCAGAGATTAATTGTTTCTCCATTAAAAAAATATTTCTTCTTCACCATAATTCGCCCATTATAATTGATTAATAACGTTTTGTTCCAAAACGAATTTCTCTATCGGCCAAGAGAATGTCTATGTCCCACCCTAACTCCCACTAAATATAACGCAGGTGTCTGGGCTTACTCAACGCATTATTTTGTCACTTGAATTTTAACGATTCTTCAAACGATACTACGTGTATATTTAATTGCTTTTCTGAATTATTTTGGGAGACGCGGTGAGAATGGGGCTGGGTCACTAATGGATCGATAACAGTTGGAAATGGAATAAGATTAGACCGCCAAGAGGAAAATGAATGTGTATTTTAAACACAACTGAGAGAACCTTGGAATGGTGCAAGGCGTGGTGTTTAAAACAGTGCATGTTAGAAAGGCTCGTAGATGACAGTGTCAAAAGTATTATTCATCTCGACTGGAGGGTCCCTAGATCTTGAGGTTTCAGTCTACCAAGCCTAAAAGTAAATCCGACACAGGAGTAGACCAGTCAAAATTTCCCCGATATCACACTGAATGGTGCATACTCCTATTTATAACCCCCATTAATTCATTTGTATGTATTCTTGTAGGTGATGATGAGTTTACTTTAACTGCTGCTCGAGGTGGACCAGGTAGATATCAGGTAACAGGTTGGTTACAGATTGAAGGTTTGAGAAAACGTCATGAAGGTGATTACACCTGTGTTGTACAAAATAAACATAACAAAGATATGTCGAAAGCCAGAGTTAAAGTTGTTGAGAGAACCAAATAAGGTAAGTGACGTATTCTCTTAAGGCTCACATTTAAGGCTGTGTGGCTTGGTTCTCTAGCGCACTGGGTTGGGCTGCTCAGTTAAGGTTGTGATTTCCGTCTTTTTTGTTCATGATAATCATTAAAGGTATTCTTAAGGCTTTCCTTACTGCTAATGAAGCCTAAATAGCTTCTCAGCGAATTGTGGAAATAAAACAAATACCCGCAATGACACAGTAATATCGAACATGTTTGAAGTGTTATCGCCATCCGTGTTCGTGAGTGGGGTATACTAATGTAAAGAACAAATGACAGGCATGTCTGGTAAAAATTAATCTGTTAGACATCCGACAGTGCTGTAAGAAGCATGTACTTCATATGCTCGCGCAGAATAAATATATTTTTGTAGATCTTGAGGTACCGTAAACACGTTGTTCTGGAATAAGTCACCAATGATGTGGCGTCCCATCCACCCACTGCTATTTCAACCAGAGATTGGATGGAATAAAATGTTTGAAGAACGCCATTTTTGGTGTTTCTAAATATTCAAACTACCACATAATACACCATTTTATTTACATATTAACCCAAATTGATATTCATTCGATATGTTTGACTTGTGATGCACGACGACGTTTAAAATATTAAATTTCTGGTTGATCATGATAATGTCATACATAAATTATTCATCATTTATTTTCTTTTAAAATCAGGTTTATTTCTGTTTCAGTAATCCAGTAAATTAGATGTCACCGAGTAACAATGATATCCAGCATCTCTCGAATCGTGATATTTTTGTATTAACATAAGCCTTAATCGAATTGTCTCTATATTATTCAGTATTATTAATTAATTTTAAAGGGCTCAACTCAATAAATTTGATACTCATATAAGGTAGTATCAAACCCGAATGATTCACATTTTTATGTGTAATCGAACAAATTTCAAATGGTGCTATTTGTATAATAATGATACTGTAATCAATCACTGTGGATGTATATTATATTTTTTGTTGTGTGTTATAGAAAAAGAATGGCGGCGCTTGGAATAGCGTTCTTGGCAAAAACTTAAAAATGTAGACCTAACGTTATAAAAGACAAATGCACACATTATATCTAAATATTAATGTAGTTTGCTTTACTCTGACCATATCCATTTATCGCATGTCCCGTTTGGACTGTGACATGCCCCCCGCTACATTTACCATTATACAGAATACAAGCTCCACAGCACCTTCGCCGAGGAGCTTAACCGCGGTCTTACATTAATGAAAAAAAAAATATTTTTGCCAAGAAGGTTATACCAAGTACTGTATCTCTTTTATCTTAGACTGCCATATCACTGCCAAAATATCTTATGCTTGAATTGCTTTTATTTCTGGTGTTTTTTACCTCTCATGAACGTGCCTTTTAACTTTTAAACGTCCATTTTGGTCACAAATCTTGCCAGGGATGTATGATATTGATATTAATGTCTATGAACTATTTTATTGCATGCATTTTGTCACTATGTTTTAATGCGTTATATTGTCGTATTTTTTATTGTCATTTACTTTATAAAAATTGAATATATTTGTGAAAAAAAATAACTTGGAGGGCTAATTGGTAAAAACAACCCCCATCTTGTTACTATCGAAACTAGAGATCGCCATTACTAACCAAGCAAGCAGCTTCAGTTTGTTTTCTATTCACAAAGATATTGAATATTTAGATTATTTTATAAGTTTTAAACGTTGATTAATTTCTTCGTATTTTCTCCCAAATGTGCCAAAATTAAGAGAATATATTTGTCTCAAGGTTCGAGGTTTCAAACAACGAAAATCATGTCTTCCACGTGTAACATGTATATTATATATTTTATCTATATGCCAACTATATAAGTAAGTAAATATATGTATTTGTATACACACGTTAATTGATGATGTAAGTAGATGTAGATAGAAGTTTGTATTTTCAATAAATCTGTCGGTTCTTTCAATTCATTTCGTTGTCTCATTTATTTTTACCGCCACCAGAATTCGACGATTTGTGAATTTGTAAGAAACAGTCACTTTAACACTTATCTGAAAACATCTAGAATTCAGAGCAAAGATAAGAATTCTTAAAGGGAAGCAACTACACCTGTACAACGTCTGACTTTCCTTACTTGTTAACAAAGTACATTACATAGTACATGTATGTATAAATAGTAGCAATTCATCATGGAGCTAAATTATGGAAGGTTGATATTCATATCCCATTCTTTTTTATTGCGGCGTAGCTAATATACCATTACAAAATTACTTTCGTATGCATGTAAAAATAACTCAGGTAGCTGGGATTCATAAATTCATGAAGAGTAGGCTGCAAGAATACGCCTTTCTGGCAAACTTTTCGCACACATAATCAAAGTATCAAACGGATTGTAGCGACAAGAAATTAGATATCGTCCAACTCCATTCCACTAAAAATGTTAGTTCAATGTGTAACCAATTGTAATGGTCAATACTGACTACACTGGATATATTTAGACTTCCCCAGATTATGGAACTCTAGCAAATAACTGACTGCCCACCTATAATTCACACAATACATTTCTTTATGAAGGGGTCTTGGTCAGGTGTTTCTGTGAATTAAATATATAAATATAATATATATTAAATAAACACCCCTACGAGATAAACTGTTAGTATATTATAACAGTAGTCAGTATACGTTACAACATTCATAGTCAGTATTATTGATTGATAAATCTACACAACACTATTCAATATTAACACCTTAAAACTAGAGGTCATCCAAAAACTATACATATATTCATATATTGTTGTAACAATTGTAGAAACCATTGTTCATAATCTTATACCAGTATTTGGTTAGGAAAATTCAAATTTAGAAGATAATATATTCGAGCATGATTGCTTATTTCCAATGTATTTTTATATGAAATTAGCTACGTATGGTATGATGCATGGATTATCGTTGTCTCCTTATAAAGTTATGTGATATATCGTTATAAAATCGTATTAACTAGCGTTGTAAAGTTGTATGGGCTATCGTATGGTGGTTATAAAGTCGTATGGACAATCGTTGTATCGTTATAAAGTTGTATGGACTGTCGTTTTATCGTTATAACGTCGTATGGACTGTCGTTGTAAGTTCTATGGCATATCGCTGTATGGACTATCGCGCTATCGTTATAAATAACGTGGTGCCTAGCCGTTGGAATGGTATGAAAAACCGGGGTCTATCTGTGTACGCATTGGCGTGCAAATAAAAAAAAGCATTTACGGTTGGATTTCCATGAAGAGTCGTGCAGAAACATCTCTGTTCCGGCAAAGTTATAATTGTTATAATCTCCAAAAATGGAAAAGACTCTAAACATTCATCAAAACAAAGCGGGACATGCCTCCTTCGTTTGAAGTTCACACTTCGTCCGCTTATTTACCTAATATTATATCTATTACTGGGATTATACTGTTGCACATAGGTACAATTACATGGATGAAATGTGGTTAATTGTGATTGTTCCAAATAATAGATTATACTCTTTGACTGTGTCGACTTGGCATTGTGGTTAAATGAAAACAATGCCGGTTTTACCACCTATCCCCTAATCATACTGTACGTCACGCCTTCCGTCAAACTCTTTGAAAATTGAAAATCGAGCATCTCCGGCTGAACAATCGTGATATTATATAGGCTAGAAATGAAATATATTTTGTATTACTACATTTTAAAACCAAATCTATATCATAATCTAATGATCGAATTACGTACTTACAATTCATGAGAACATTTTTTTCGATATGTCATTTATTTAATGTTAAAAGTCTCAAGTACTAGAAGCTTCTCCTTGTATTATACCTTAGAAGTTTTGTTACCGGTTTTTGATTATCCCACAGATGATAGTCACGTCACACTAATCTTTGGAGCGCAACGTGGGAAAAAGACACAATTATTATAATATTCACCGACTAATAAACCCGGGTTATACTTTATGCATTTTGAAAATAAATGTGTGTGTTGATTACTGTTAAATTATTCGTTTCATCGTCTGGGATAAAGATTTTATCGGATTGTAATTGACTGCGGTCTTTATGAGATAAAGCCATTGTTTTGGATACATTGCAGTGTTGATAAGCCATGAATTAATTATTATTTTCAATTCGTATATTTGGATTTCGTCACGAAATAAATCATCGGTTTAATGTACATATTGTTTATTTCCTTGAAACTGATCAATGGCTAAGATTATATTGCGATTTCAACCTCATCTAGCAATGTCTTATAGATGATAGAAAGGTGTTTTCCGCCCAAGATTTAATGAACTATGTTTTATCTGTCTAAATATGGACCAGTTCTGGGAATTTCAACAGACAAACCAGATTCGGATTAATTTTGATAGTTTATCTTTTGAGAACATTAAATTATCAAAAGGGGGTAAACTTTTCTATTGATACCAGCAGATTCAAATGCATTTGGTCATGTGCTTTTTCCTAAAGCTCCCCTGATCATTTTTACTTTACATCTGCCTGCAAACGATGGAACAACTAATATTTAATGGGCCTATTTGTTTAATTCTTGCTCTGTGAACTCTAAAGATGGACCATAGTTGATGTGGAAGAAATCCTACAGTTAAAAATGGATATAGACAGTGAGAGTTCAGGTAGTTCAACAACCGTTCATATGAACTGTTGCTTTATAGAAGATTGTAATGGAGAATGTTTACATGTGATTAGAGTTCATATTACTACTCCATACACAACCACGTCAAATATTTCCAGACCTAATACCTCATTACAACATCCGCCACTAACAAGAAGTCAGAGCAGGTAGGAATATATCTATATTATATTGATCGATGAGTCTTTCAGTACTATCCATTATACCCCAGTTAATTGCCCTTCTCGAATAAGATGTCAGAGAGTCTCATAATATCAAGATACCTTAAAGTATAGCCAAATGTAATATTTTACTAACACCCTCCCATGGGTGATATATCTCAGTTGTAGCATACATAAACTATACAGTCTTAGCTAAAATAAATTGAGCACAATTGGTCGATTCTTTTACTCTTTAGGGTTGAATCTTGTGTGTCCTATGTTTAAACTGTGCTTCCCAAATTCAGGGTACATAAAATATATTGCACATGAACTCCAATTTAGAGCCTGTTACTTTTATATGGATAAGTATGGTAATGGCCGAACTCCAAGTCAGAAAGTTTCAGATTGGGATCCACCTGGCTACATATCACTAACAGGGGCGGATTGGGCTTTGGACTTTTTCTGCTGAACATTATATGGGGAAGGGGGTATTGGACCGGCCATGGGGCTATGATGATCATGTTGAATGTGGTTGGAGGCTTTAACAGGCCGCCACGCCATCACTGGGGTCTAAATGGCCTGGTATAATAGACTTTCTAGGCCGAGTGTGCTTGGTGTGGGCCAGAATTCGGAATCCTGCAATGGGGATTCCGAATTTCATTCGAAAATTTCATCGGATTCCCCCGACACTGTCGCCCGCAAATTTACTAATTATAAAGTCACCTGCACCCTGTTTGTGGGGAAACGCCAGAATCCAAAATTCTAAAAGCAGCTTTTATGAATTTCACTTTCGTCACTCTGTACCAATGCGTCTCGTGGCCTTTCACGACAAGAGGAATCGACCAGCGCTTCCGGCAACAAAAATGGGACATTTTTCAATGAAAATATTCCTACTTATTCAATATTCCTAAATTGGTTAATCAAATGGTCAAAATTTGAGGTTCATTTTTCAAAACCTTCAAGGGGGGAGCCTCCCCCTCCCCCGTCCGGGCTTCGCGGTCAGTAAAAGGGGCCGCTCTAACACGGGAGCCCGGGCCGGTTCCCGGCCCCAATCCGCCCCTGATCACTAATGATTTTTCCATTAACTTTAATGTTAATTCTCATCTCTTAGACCGACTCTAACTTTTTCCTAAATTTTCGTTCGGTAGAACGTTTTCTACGTCAGATGGAGCAGCATGTGGCAACCTCTTGCCCAAAAGCAAGTATGAGGTTCTTCATGAAAAACTTGAGATACACAAACTGGAAGCAAAGACTACTAAACCTGCAATTTTCCGCCCCACATTTCAATCTTTCCAACCTCTCAACTCTTGTATCCTTCCGCCTTAAAATCATGAATATTCACCCAAACCCTTTCCTACGATTCTGCACCAAAAATCAGCAAAAATCGACATGTAAAAGGTGGAAAAGGGAAAGGAAGAGAAAGAAGGCGTATTTGGTGAGTCATGTCCAGATGGTGTAGGCCTAGTTTAATAAAGTCCTCTAGAGTCCTTGGTATTCTGGGACCTCTAGCTAGAGTCCTTGGAAAAGTTTGGAGTTTGGGGTTTGTTAACCTTGTTAGTAACGGCTTTATATGCAACTCCCTGGAAATCAGGCGCAATTGGCAAAAAATGAGACGAAAACACAGTCATTTATATTTGGAAAGGGCGACAACCCAATTTACCTCTGGATGTAGACCACCAAAGTATTGTTTCTCAACTTAAACGCAAATTCTTGTGTCATTCCTCGTTTTTAAGTTTTTCCTCAACTGTCAGATACCACAAAATAGGAAAAGTATCTTTTAAGATAAATATTGTGAGTACAAGATCTGTTATTGGTTTACTGCCATCTCACATACGTTTTTCTTTTCAATCGCATTTAATAGTTGAACTGGAAACGTATCTATATTATATACTCGCCATAAATTTACACGGAGTTTAGAAGGAATTAGACCACCGGTATTCCATCGCTTTCCATTGTAGACAAATGTAGTCCCAGCTTCTTTTTTTACAGTTTGCATGCCTGTTTGGCTGACACTTTTGATATAGAATCGATAAAAAAAAAATTTAAATTTACATTCAGCCCGTATTTGGACACTATTTATGATTATTTCGGAGTGGGAAACGGATAAACAGGTGGGACACACGGGGATTACACAAGTACAATTATAATGTTAATATAAGATCAGATTCGAATGTGCTACAGCTGGTAAAAGGTGGGAGAACTTTGACTTTAACGGGGAATATAATTGAGGTTTTCTTCCAGATCATTCTTAGTTGATCACACTGAGAGATAAGAAGCTGTTTTACTGTTTGCATGTTGTAAACAAGATATTTACATCGATGTTAATTTCAAGATATACAACAATAACAACAATCAGTTCATACATGACTGAACTAACCTATTCTCATGCCCCGTTATCATTGAAGCGTATCATTAATTTTACTTACAGTAAAATCTAATAATGTAGTTTATGCATTGATGTTATTGTACCACGAATATTTCTAATCCCAGATATCAATCTTGTTGGATATAAATCTATTATTGTGTTCTTTAATAGCTTACTCGACTGTGTCTCCTTCAGTTCTGAGGGGGTTTTGGGGTGTTTTTTTTTGTCTTTTTATCTATTGTATTCTACATTTTAAAGTAACACTTTCCTCGTTTTAGAAATATATTTATGACTTTGTTGAGTCTCAATGATAGCAATTTTTATGTTCCAAATATTTAGTTTAATTTTGAAATTTATTTTGTTTTTCTTAGTTTTATATAGTCGATTGTAGAGTGTAATAATCCCCAAAGTGACTGCCGACATTCATAACATTAATGTGTTTGGGTTCATTTTGATTTCGTTTTGTTTAATTATAAATTTATCACCATATATTCCTCTGTACTTTCTGTCAAAGGTTTGACTATACAGATTGGATTAAGGAAGTGTCTAAATATAATTTTCGCTGGTATTAAAGGCATTTGATTTGATAACTACACGGACGTTAATCACTATCAAATACCCTGGAAAATTCTGCCATCCATATGGTGTCTGCTTTTTCATTCTTTGAAAAAAACACACAATATAACGACCAAATTAGTACTTTATCATGAGGCACATTGGCATTATCCATAGACTGCAAGTCAATAATTTAAAATTGAGCATAAGTATTACATCTTACAAGGCTATTTAATATTATATGTAAGACCGTATAACATGGAAACAAAACCTATAAGACAAAGCTGTGGACAAGACACACAAACGACACAAACCTCGCAAGCATTGAACAATAAGCGTATTTACCAAATCAAGCGAATAAATTTGGGACCAGTCATAAGTGTTATCCATACCCGTAAAGCTTTCTAGGGGCTGCCACTTTAAGCCTTAGCTTTTACTGACTGAGTGTGCAATACAATTAACAAATAACACCCACATGTGTCGTAGATCTTTATTACATTTTCTTACAAAACGCTCTCAGAAAATTACATTGAAGTTAAGGTGTAAACAGCATATCAGCGACATTGCGGGTGGTGAAACAGTTAATATAGATGTTATGATTTTTATAATGGATTTATGAAGTATTATCACTCAATGTTGTGTAACAATTGTTGTGGGTTATTAATATATTCATACGCATGGACATATTATTATACGTTATATTGGAATTTAGGGGTTTTTTTAATGAAAGTTCGTGTGAATTGTTTTGTGTTTCTGAAGTTCGTGTGCAATTTCAAAGAAAAATTGTTTTTTATGAATGTTCGCGTGAATTAGTTTCTTCTAAAGTGTACCCAAGAAGTACAGGACGGAGGGCCTGAAAAGGACAGCTGTCTAGTCATTCCGATGAGACGAAAAACCGAGGTTATGTGTATACATTGGCGTGCATGTTAAATATCCCTTGGCAGTTGGAATTCGATATACATGTAAGAGTAGGCAATATTGCCGTTGACCGGCCAAAATTTTCCTCGTAGCACACTGTATGGCGTATATCCGTCTTCGTTAGTCCAGCAGGAGCAGAACAGTAGGACGTTAAACCCCATATCACTTCATTTCATTTGGACTGAAAGTGGTATTCATACCCTGATATTGAAAGTTATATATCCCCGATAAGAAATCTATAAATGACTATAGATATTTTGCGAAAGGTATCCATACAATTTTTTAAATCATAAAAAAGATGATATTGTAACAAATACATAGTAAGATAAAATATATTAAAACATCAATAGATTAATATGTTGAGTTCATAATGTTATCAAGGTATAAATGATCTACATTAAATGTGTTACACTTTGATCTGGTATATATTATGCAGGATTATATTTACGTTACCCAATGTTTGGTAACATGAGAATGTAAAAATGTAACCTTATGCGTATATAACAAAACATCAAATTTGATTAAAGATCTTAGACAAGGGATCATAATCGTGATGTGAAAATTTTCGCAAAACAGCTTTCGCTCTATCAACTTACTAAAACACTTTGAAAGATAGCAATTACGATATTAGAATATGCAACCTAATCAACGATATTAGAATATACATTCTAATTAACGATATTAGAATATACAACCTAAATAACGATATTAGAATATCCAATCTAAATAACGATATTTGAATATACAATCTAAATAACGATATTTGAATATACAATCTAATTAACGATATTAGAATATACAACCTAAATAACGATATTAGAATATACAATCTAAATAACGATATTTGAATATACAATCTAATTAACGATACTAGAATATACAACCTAAATAACGATATTTGAATATAAAATTTAATTAACGATATTAGAATATACAATATAAATAACGATATTTGAATATACAATCTAAATAACGATATTAGAATATACAATCTAAATAACGATATTTGAATATACAATCTAAATAACGATATTAGAATATACAATCTAAATAACGATATTAGAATATACAATCTAAATAACGATATTTGAATAGTCAATCTAAATAACGATATCAGAATATACATTCTAAATAACGATATTAGAACAATAAAACTGAATTTTTATTTAATTGGTGAATGACGAATTATATCTTCCAATCTCTTGATAAATTTGGCAGTAACATAAGATTATAAAGCAAGAAACTTTGGACCTATTAGTTTCTTGAAATGTTTGGTTCACGGAGGACGTGTTTGAATCTTAAACCTAATGTCAGAGAGCATGCATATACGGTCTGAGTTTAGCCCACACCTTACCTACCCGTTGCAATACTAAGTTGTCAGAACTTTACAATCTATTAAAATAAATCACTTGCCAATCTATCAATATTGTTTGAAAATTAATCAATCTTATCGATCCGATTTTTTTTTAAAAAAAAAGAGTTCTTAAATAGTTCTTATACATTGAAAAGGACTCGAATTTCATTTCATTATATACACAAAGAAATATAATATTTGTACATTAAGGTAGTACATACAGATATCAACTACCTTAGTAATTTATTAGAGTAAATATTGAAATAGTGGTGTTTGTAATAGCTTGTTTTGAGTTTTATGGGTTATGGTTTTTGTCTTTGAGAGTCAAGAGTGTATTATTAGGTACAAGTGTGTTAGAGCAATAATATCAGACTGGGAGTGTCTTTGAGCAAAAAAATTACACAGTGATTTAGTAGGATATATAATTTGGTTCTAATTTCTGCTTGGTATTAGGTGGAGCTAACATATCATACATTTAACTGTAAAGTGATCTTTTAAAGTGAAAATGTACGATTTCAGTGAAGTTATGACAGTTCAGAATGGGAGATTCACGGATTAAGCACAAAATTTGGTCAATTGATAAGACAAAACTACATTTCTTTAGCCTAAACCAACGTATAACACAGTATCCACCCATGTGCTTGTCGAATTGAGAAGATGTCTTTAATCCGATGTGTGCATATTTTTGAATTATTTGTGTCTGATTAATATCTCTAGCAAAAACCTTCGTTGGATTACAAGGTTATTTTAGGGTGCAGTATTTATGAATCCGCACGTTCTTTGGTTTTTGTCATAATTTATATGTGCTACACCCGTTTATATGCTTTTTGTTATTGATAAGAACTACTATTTGAATATATCTGTATCGTGTCAAGATGTATTCATCGTTGTTTTATCATTTCTCAATTTTGTGTGTTTTTTCTGAAAGAAGGAGTGTCGTATATCAGTGTCTAGGTGTGTAGTGGACCTTTTATTGTGTTTTACCTCCATCGTGTGACTTGGTTCAATAGGAGATTTAACCTTCAATAACGCTCTTTTATTTGAAAAGATTCAATATAGTGTACTCTTTACATAGCAACCAGTCTTAAACCCCCAACATGACTAAATATGTTTTACGAAATCATATAAAAAAACCTTATAAATTAGCAACTTGATGAATATCAAACACGGCTTATCTATGTTTTAGATCCGTAGCTCAGTGCCGTTGATATTTGTGTCTATGTCAATTGAACTGCCTATCACTTTTTTTCGGATGCACAAAGTTTAGTTTAGTAGCTTTATAATCTAGCATATCTTTCAAACCAGGCGTAAGAATTGGATATTTTTAAAGTGTTAATCCATAAAAGATGGTAACCTTGTTTATATAAACAAATAGGTAAAACAGACTATGGAAATTCTGAACTGGAGTTCAGATGATAAGCAGCAATGGAATGTGTTTATAAATTGACGATCTAATAAGGAATAAGACTTTTTAATGACTATGACTTGGGGGAAGACGCGTTAATCAGCGGAATATTTCGAATAAGGAATAAGGCGGTTTGGTGGTCATGAATCAACGAAATATTTCAAATAAGGAATAAGACGTTAATACTATGACTTGGTGGATGAAGCGTTTATCAGCGGAATATGAATGGATCATTTAATTTGAATAATCGTTTATCAAAGGAACATATTTAATAACCGATAATACATTTTAATGGCACTAAATTGATAGAACATTTCCAGAAACGAATAGGACTTGATCTTAAATTTGCTTTAACTATTTGTGTCATCAGTGAAATTTGTTCTGATTGGATTCTATAAGGATTTGTAAACACTATGAGTAAAGGAAAAAAGTTAAATGGTCGTGGTCACCATAGTGATGGTTTGAAATTACCAAATATTGCAATTAATAACCGGTAAGTATTTCGTAAATGGAAGTGGGGGTTGGATGACCAAACGGTTAGCACGTGCGCGTTGTATCATAAGATCTGTCATTGAGTCAACTGCCATGATTTCGATTCCCTGGTTGTACGTGACAAGGAGTAGGGTCGCCTGTCCAACCAACTAGGTGTTCTCCAGGTCCTCTGGTTTCCTCCAACTGTTAAAAACCCCTACGCGCAAAATGTGTTGGTCCCGAAATGATCTAGTTCGTATCTAGTGGACGATAAACTCTCTCTCTCTCCCCTCTCTCTCTCTCTCTCTCTCTCTCTCTCTCTCTCTCTCTCTCTCTCTCACTCTCTCTCGTAATTGGAAAAAATATTATACAAAAGTAACGCATTTGGATAACAATGTACAGATTTATACAAAACTCGTAAGTAACGAAACTCTTAAATGTATATTATTATAATTATACGAGTTTGCTGTCTACTGATCAAAATCGAACCTTGAAATGAATACTAGAATATATTTACACGACAGTTTAACTATAGTTATTCTGTATCTCAAATTACTTGATCAATAAAATAAAGACCATGAGATATCGGATCTATTAGTTATATCGTTTTTACCAATAGATGTCGCCCTTGGTTTCAACCGCGCAAAACATAAACACATCGTATGTGTACGTGTTGAAACTAGAAAACTAATCATAACAGTAGAAACAACCCAGAGATTTCTTTATTTTCATTGAAAGAAATATTTGAGATTAGTATCAGATTACTAAAATAAGGCGGTGCTTTATAACAATCGTGTATTGTGTCTCCTCAATGAAGTCTTATAGTAAGTTATTGGAAACGCCTGATTTAATACAATTCTAAGATTGTCTGTTTTTGACAACACGTGGAAATAGATAGTACATTTTATGGATTAAATGGCTTGACTATATGCAGTCTGAATGAACATAAAACTATATACAATACAATCACTGATTTTAATATTTCAATAATGATTCTCTTGATAGTGACAAGATTACCATTGTTGATGCGTTGCTCGTGTCATATTCAGTAATTGTTGAATAGTTGTATGGTCATCCCGGTCCATATGAACCACTACACTTACCGCCAAAAGTGTTTTTGTCAATATCGCACAAAGTATTACGACAAAAAGTGGCCTATGAGGAATGATATTTTGTCATAGAAATGAATGTCAAATCCAAAATTAACTTAATGTTATAAGTTATCTTTACAAAATTATGGATAATATACTTGACCCCACCCCCACCCCCACACACAGACAAACACCACTCCCGCCACCATAATAAAACAGCTTTTGTCGTCGATTAGGAGCACATATGTGTACACTAGACTCGGTTATGTGCACCACCTATAAGGAGTCTTAAGCCTACAATGGAAATCCCGTGGAAACTTTCACGGCTAACTAGGTAACCCATGGTTAGCGGATCAGAGCTTAACTCGATTATTCAGATTTATAAAGGAATGTGTTATACTTACATCAGTGTATTTAAATTACGATATTTCTTACATATAACAATACTCTATATATTATAATATATAGTAAGTCTATGTTTATACTTTATAACTTTGACCGGTCAATGACAGGCTTGATTAGGTTTCTTATTGTCTATAAATACACTATATTATGTCTGTGAAAAATTAAACGTAAACAAGCTATAATTGTACAGTATCAACCACAAAACATATTGACAAACTTATTCCACTAAAAAGATCCATGAATGCGATTTATTAACAGAAATGCTCTTCCATAACAAACCTGTTCTACTCCGAGAAAAATCTTCTATAACAGAGACATGCTCTATTCTGGGAGTTATCAGGGAAATGTTCTATTGTGACAAAAATCTTCAATAACAGAGAAATGTTCTACCAGAAGAAAAATCTTCTATGACAGAGATTGAAATCTTCTACAACAGAAGTGCTCTTAACTTCACATTCTTGAATGAGAGAGAGAGAGAGAGAGAAATGGGGTTTAACGTCCACTCGACACAAACTAGGTCATTTTTGGAATAGCATATGGTTTCAATTTTATTTCAATAATTCCGGGGGAAACCGGAGTGCCCGGAGGAAACCCACGAGCTTGAGAAGGCGCCCCTATCTCCATGCCACATACGCTCACACCAGGGATCGAATCCACAGCCGCAAGCCAGAGGTGACCGGCCGGTTAGAGGTCGAAGCGCGGCACCCTAGACCACTAGCCCCCCCCCCTTGAATGAGTATTTAACTGTAAATTATACTCGTACATAGAACTTGAATGACCTGTAATTGTTTCACTGAAATATTTCAGGGTTATATGACTACACATTTTGATAATGGCCAATATTTATTTTTCAACATATACCAGGAATACATCAATTATTTGCAAATCAAATGGAAAACGGCCAAATTGTGTATGATATAATACAAGGGGTTCTTTTTTATTTGGATTATATATACACATTTTGATGATGGCAAATAGTATATTCAACATACACCAGGAATGCATCAATTACTTGCAAATCAAATGAAAAACTGCCAACTTGTGTATAATAAAATACAAGGAGTTCTTTTTGTCAACATTTCGATGAAGGCAAATATTTTTTTTAACATACACCAATTATTTGCAAATCAAATAAAAAATGACCAACTTGTGTATATATAAAATGCAGGGGTTTATTTATTTTCAATTGAATTGCTGGTATAACGGTTTATATAGACCGAGGGCATATTTAATTGATGTAGTGAGGTACATGTATGTAGATCATGTTTATATTGTGTTCTTGTCTTAGTTACCTAGGTAAATGTTGTTTGTATATAAACATACAGTATATTAAAAAAAAACGTTGGTTCATATTAACTCTATAGAATAAAGGAGATACATATAATGTTATCAAAACATTAGACTGAAGAGATAAGGGCCATTAATACTATCGTGTATTCCACTTATATAATTGGCTTCCGTTAAAAATTTTATTAATCCAAGTGTTCGTGAGCTTAAAAACTGTTTTTGTAAATTATAAATATTGTGATTAATGTCGTTAAGTAGTTATGGGGATCTTTTAGTTGTGAATTTGGATATAAACCTTGAGCAAGATGTCTGAATGTGAAAGTAGAACGAGGCAGATTAGTTTGTTGCCTCTCTTAGCGAGACAACTTCTGGGGTAAGTTTCCAACTAATACCTCTTGGTAGCTGGTTTTGTGCACAAGACAGGATATACGTACTCCTTCAAAAATGGCTATGTTAAATGAATGTTGTTATCAAATGCAGTACTTTTGATTGTTTGTGTAGTCCAGAAATGACCTAGTTTGTGTCGAGTGAACGTTAAAGTCCATTTCTCTCTCCCTCTCACACTCCCTCTCCCCCTCCCCCTCCCCCTCTCTCTCTCTCTCTCGCTCTCTCTCTCGCTCTCTCTCTCTCTGTGATTGTGGTATGTTGAGCCCGTATTCTGGCATGTTGAAACTTTAATTGCTATCTGATATTATTTAGAGCAAAAAACTCTCCCAGCCAATCCTGAAAGATTGTAAGAGGCGATAACCTTATTTAGGGTGAGTTCTGTCTGTATTGCCTTTGAATTATGTAAATTGTCTGACAGCGTAGACAGGGATGTAACTATTTAAAGTTTAAATTGACTACAAATCAGATCTAATCAATTCTGAAGACTAAATTATTGATGATGAAAGATTTTTGTTCAGATCATGATGCTTCCAATGTCATTGAAATAGAAATATATTTGTAGAAGAAAAAGAACAATCACGTTGTATTTCGTTCGAAACTTTATACATGAGAACGGTTTGGATGGTGGCTTAAACTCATAGGTGCTTGTCACTATCGGCAGCAATCTGTTTCTCAGAGAATTACTTACGAATTAACTCTGTAACAGATAAGTGTCCACAGCACGTGCGTTGACTGCTTACCGCGCCAGTCATTGGCTCAACTGCTCGTGCAATGTTTACTTAACACCTAACTGCTTCGGGCAAAATGATGCATTTTACTCATTTTAATACCCATTTACACTAAATAGGGAATATTTTTTAACTTCAAATACTTCAAACGTCTTTATTTATTTTTCTTTTACCTCAAAAAAATGTTTGAGAATTTAATTTGTCGGAGTAAAAAAGTTAATATGCCGTACTTATTAAGCCTCGTCGATGTCATGCTTATCAGTGATTGTAGCGGCCAAGCGAATATTCACTGCGGGATCAGTTTGTATCGGCAGTATAAACGCATGACTTAGAAGATTGGTCAAGACTGGAGAGTAATCCGGGCCAGTCATTCAGTGTTACAAAGATATACAAAAACTTGCCTACATGAAATAATGCCAGGAATGATTTTTTTAAGTCTTTAATTTATCATTTCACCCAATTACATCATTCGGAGACAATCACGTATCAAATTTTTGCCATTGAGCTATAATGGTAGGACGGGTAATGGTAGGACATGTACTTGCGGCCAGCTTGCAGCTCTTATGAAAATGTAACCCTGGAAAAGTCAATAACACATGATCAACGATATTGTTTTCGAAAATCAACGATTCCGAAAATAGAACAACAAACCTTGGTACACGGGGAGAAGTGTTCGAGGGTTGGGGGGTGTAGGGGGTGTATGCTTAAATATGTTTTAGGGGAGTAAATGGTTTATCTATACTCGACTCTTCTTGTTCAATGATAATGACTTCTTAACATCTGTATGTTGCACTTATATCATCAATATAGTTAGAACATGTATCCACGATTCTACTTGCCTGATTTGTATGATTGGGGAATCGTACGTGACAGCTCTTAATTGATTTTGGGTTGACCACCTACATAATTAATTTCAGACACAAGGGTATAACTGTGATAACGTAGCATGTTCGCTGTGTAAACACGTGTTACATATATGTTTATTCACTGATAATTATTGTTATGAATATACAAACGTAGAATAGTAAGTAATATATTATGATTATGTATGTATAAATGATTACAGTTTACACTCTAAACAACAATTACAACTTATGAATATATAATTTTCTTATAATTATATTTTTATAAACATTTTTTTTTATTCGGGATATCTGAATGGGATTGGAGAACAGGTTTAGCCTATGTAAAACCCCTCTCCCTGTAATTATAAGTTTACACATAACATTCTTGGTTATTATGCCAATGTCAGATATAATGTTTTTCAGATAAGGACCACAGGGAACTGACTCTCTATTGGAACGGGCGCATTTTAACAATGTTAATCAACGAGGTAGGAGTAGGGAACAAGAAGGGGCACATTTTTATAACTGTTACTAAACGGGGGCGCTGCATCGGGAACATTTGAAGCGCCTATGTTCTTTAGCTCGATAAGCTTGTCTACACCCGTGCAATAAACTGTAATATTTTGACGTTTATCTTTTAGGATCCGCCTTTTTTTTCATTATTATTAATTTTAGACTTTAGATCCGCCATCTTTAATAATATGTATTAATATTACGCATATATCATAGAGTATCTTTTGTTAACTCTTTCTATATAATATAAATATACTGAGTAGCACAGCTTTAATGATATTCAGATAACTTAATCTGATACAACGATTGACACGATAAACTCCAGAGAGTTCCGATTCTCACGAAGCGTCTTTTATCAGATATTCCCACAGATGATAGGCGATTGACTACAACCCGGTGTTCTTTTATGCTCATCGTGTTGCTTCAAATGTGAAGTAACTAAACGGAACTTACTTCAGAAATAAATTAATCTTACAAATTAATTTCGTTTGGATATTTTCACAATCCCGCGTCCTGTTTTCTGTGGATATAATAATAATTGTTGACCGACATAGTGATATTTACAATTAAGAATTATTTTGTGCTCATGGTGTTACCTCGAATAAGTTTGAACAAAAGGACACGTGTGTTCGTGATGTTACCTAGAATGTGTTTAAACTGAACGAGTCTTTTGCAGACACTTAGAAATTGCTTGAGTCATTGGTTTCAGAAATAGGTTAATCCGACAAATTAATTTTGAGATACTTCATTCGTTTGGATTCATTCGCCATCCCAAGTCCCATTTTCATGTGAGGTATGACTATATTTATTGGCTGACTGACACAGTGACGTTTTCAATTATTTTTTTTTAGATATTTTGAAGTCACTTGCAGTATTTTCAGAAATAGGTTAATCTGACAAATTAATTTTGAGATATACTTTCTGGTGGATTTATTCTGTGGATATAATAATATTTGACGGCCAACACTGTAACATTTTAAACTAAGAACTCTTGACATGTGACTGGAATATTATTAATGTGTGCGACAATTCATTTCTGGACAATTAAATTGTTACTAGTATTTGGACGAGCTCTTAGTTGAATGTTTTATACAGCGTGATAAGACTTTGGTGGTATTTCCGATTGTTTTAAAGTGTGTTTTCTATGTTGTGCATAGTTCGTTATAAGTCAACCAGTTTATATGCATATATTAACACATTTACATTATCGATTACTTATTTTTCGTGATCGATTGACAACAACATGCAATCGAAACATTAATATGGCGGCTTTGAATATCTAGTGGTTCTGTTTACTCAAAACATTGGTACTTAATAATTTTTTTGTAATTTGGTATTCGATATTAAATATGAGTGCAAAAACCACAGGACCACGGTGTATGCACATTGATAATTATTCTAGGTTCAATATGTAGTAAGTATTGGTGTTTATTTCTAAACATAAACTTTTTAACGATGCAAGAGTATGTATTGCGATCATCGATGCCTTTCAATTGGAGAAACTCTGAAGAAACGCAATACAAACTAAACTAACGCTGCTTAAGAACAGACACCCAGACTTTCGAATTCCTAAATGGACGATTTATTTTGTATGAGTGTGTATTAATGATGTGAATCACATTGCAAGATAGTATGCTAATTTTGGGATATTCTTTGGGCATGCGTCATTGGTCAAAAGTGCAGTTGTCTAAATGGAGAGGCATCATGATTATTAATATCTTTATCTTAATCTTTGACAAGGTGAAAATAACAGTTGACTTGTAGGGGGGGGGGGCATGGTGGGTAGGTCACGTCTTCGATTCCTGCATTCTCAGCCATTTTCCCCGTGTCAATGATGTAGGACGGGGGGCTTGACAAGTACAGTTATCTAGTCGTTCGGATGGGACGTAAAAGAGAGGCCCTTGTATACATTAGCATGCACGTAAAAGATCCCTTGGTAGTTGGAATTTGATATAAGTGTTGGCCATAGCGTCGTTGATGGGGCAAAGTCTCCCTCACAGCCCGTCTTCATTATCCCGGTCAGAGAAGAACGGTAGGACATTAACCCCCCATTCAATTTCATTTCATGTAGTGGAGGGGGTCAATGCAATGGATTCCTCTTTGGTTTCCCAACATAGAGTTCGACTTCTTTAAATTCCATAGACTTTAGATTTGCATTATAAATAGTTAACTATGTTTTGCTTCTCTTTATATGAATGGGTTTCACTTTTAGAGTTTTGTGCTCCCAAATAGGCCTACCTATTGTGACACACTTTCCGTGCAAGCAACGGATGAACATTTTGTTTTGTCTTATAAAAGCTCTAATTTATAAACTAAATAATTTTCTAAATTTTGATTTCAGTGTCACAAATGGGGAACTGAGAAAAAACAGATCATTAACACAACGGCTACCTACACCAAAACAAAATGGTGGCCTCATGTCAGGCCCTCGACTTACCAACTACCGGCATGGTCGTTCTTCACTAAAAGCAGATAACTACAGTGAAGATGAGAAACATAAGTCACGACCTGTCCGACAAGGAGGTGGGATAATTATTTGTACAATTCGAATAAACAATGTTTAAACTCGCGTAAATCCACGAGGGAAATGAGCTGATTTTCATCAAACTGTGCAATATAATCCAGAGTTCCCGCTTTCAACAAACCCTCAACGAGCAATTTGTGGCGCAAATTCACTGAAATCCTTCCCCAACAAAAGTCTATAGCTAACTCGTCGTCAAAACCAAACGCAGACTCGTCGAAAATCCCCACAGCTAACTCACAATCTGATTAAAATACAGATCTATATTTCGTTTCGTTTTTTTACACTTTCGATAGCCTAGTGTGGTAAAAACAAGTAAAACGAAATTTTGAACTATAAAAATCGAAACTAAATAGGATAATGTGTTTTAATCAGATTGAGCTGACTCATTGTCCATTCGTCAGTCTATCCACCGTGGTATAAAATGTACAGTTCTCTTGTCGATCTATAATATTTTATTCAGTGCACAACAAATACGATCCATACAATTTGCTTGGTCATTTTATAAAATAAACTATTCTTTGTCTTTAAGGTGATCAAAGATATCGTCAAGTTTATTCAGCTCCCAATAAAAAAGGACGAACCGCGCCTTTACCAAAACTTAACAACTTGGTGAACCAAGAATTAGAAACAAGTTCACCTAAAGCACAACCTCAACACACAGGTGAATATTTTATTACCTCATCTTCCCGGTGTTCGTTGATTAAGGTAATTTCTCTCTACATTTAATGGTCATAGAGAGAGAGAAATGGGGTTTAACGTCTACTCGACACAAACTAGGTCATTTCGGGACTAACATATAGTTTTAATTTTATTTCAATAATTCGCTTGCGCGCGCGTAGGAGTCTTTAGCTGTGGGAGGAAACCGGAGTACCCGGAGAAAACCCACGAGGTTGGACAGGCGACCCTACTCCTTGCCAGGTACAACCGGGGGTATTTGAATTTGAAACCACGCCAGTTGACTCAAAGACAGGCCGTATGATACAGCGCGCGCACGCTAACCATTCGCCCCCCCCCCCCCCCTGGTCATAGACGTTTTAGAGGAAGGCTAAGGACATGGTTCAATTTTGAAAAAGGAGTTCAAAGGATGCATTGAAAATTTTGGGGGAAATAAATATAAAATACATTAATATTTGTCGAAATCTGTTATAACCATCACTCAATTTGGTTGGTTGACCGCTGCCGGGGCAAATTCCCCCAATTACACACTGCAATGCGTATGTACTGCGTCATTTGCTTGGTTGTTGCAGAATACTAGGACGTGTAACCCCACTTCACTTTATTTCATCTATGTTTCATATTTTTTTGTTTATATGGTACAGGTTATTTTTGTTTGTATGTTACAGGTTATGCGGGGATTACGACTAGAGAAAGAGATTTGGGGTAATACGAAATGTTTCTTATGTTTTCAATATCAATTTCTTAAACCATGTATGTTTATTAAAATAATTGATACATAAATGTACAATCTATAATCCTCTAGACCACTGATATTTTAACATCAATTACAATGATAAAATGAGAAAGAAATAGAGATAGAGAAATAATCTTAAAAAAGATCCAGTATATATAAAATTTAGATAAAAAGCTGACATTCTTGTTATAATAGTTAAAAAAATAAATAATGAAAAATGGACATATTGAAAATGTCAGGATCGTTAGGTATGATGATTTGAAGTTTGATGATTTGAAGTTTTGAAAAATAGCCTCTATTGTCAAGTACCGTTGCTGAAAATAAACAAAGTCTTGATTATCCATTCAATATCCCATCCATCGGATGGTCTAAAGAGTTGAGTATTGACTTGGTTTATCTGAATACATAACATTTGAAGCTAATAAACGAACTACAATAGGCAAATTTAGCCGTTACATAATGGATATTTGACTGTGGCCTTGTGTAATTTATATTTTCCATATTATTCAGGACTGGGAAATTTGCTACGTCGTGGGCTAATACTAGATCTAAAGAAAATTTTGTCAGGTGAGTAGCATTTATTTATTCACGTGGACGTATTGTGTGTAGCATTTATTTATTTTTGTCCGGACATCCGTTCACATTTGTGGACATTCTACAGGTCACCTTTCATCTGATTTCGATATAAAAAACAAATAACATGTATATGTTTATATCCCAAAGATCTCGGTTGGGTTCAGGTTTGGCAGGTATTGGAACGTAACTTCATAGATTATTGCCCCTGGTTGTCTTTAGCTTGTGGACCCTGTAGAAGTCACAATTTTTACTCGATTTTACATACCGTTCAAATATACATTCATTACACAACAATTGCAGGTGAGTTCGTATTTCGTGATAGATAATCGAGCTGCCACCTCCCGTTGAAATAAATAGCTCATCCCCTATACGCAAATAGTTACAAAGCTTGTAATAATTATAGGAAGGTTCTGGACCCACGGTTAGACATCCCGCATTTTACGCAAAATGTGAAAGATGTACAGGGGTCACTATATTGTTCAATTTAGATGAGATTTAACATATACGTTAAGGACCAAAATATCCCCAAGTTTCAAAATTCGATGTGAGGCATTGGGACAATGAGAGTATGGGTCCTGTCGATTTTAATAATCTCCGTCCATCTTTTGTATAATCTGAGCGTATCTTGCCTGAATACCACTTTCTTCTATACGTATGTATTTCCTTAATTAATTTCTGGCTTATGGTATTCTTTACAGGCATGAAGAACCTTTGTCAAAGCACGAAAAGAATAACCGACAGGCTGAACATGTTCAACCTTCGCCTGTTACGGAATCAAAAAAGCCTGCCCAACAGAAAAATCAATTTCAGTTTCATGCGGCCAAATCGAACGAGAAGGAGAATAAAGCACCTGTTGTACAGGAAGAAAAGAAGCTGCACGACAGTAAACCTTCAATTAAAGGTGGTAATGAGAGCACGGTCCAGAAAGATAAGGTCCAAAGAAAAACAGAAACAAAAATTCATCTGTTAACAAGATTAAGTTTAGAGCAGGAAAAGAATCGACAAACAACACGAACATCCAAGCAAAAGTGGGATAATTCTCCGAAGACGAGTGAAGTAAAAGTTGTAGAAACTAAAGCGAAACTGAGAGAAGAACTCACATTTAAACCGAATATTAACCAATCGGATCATGTGTTCACTGTGTACACCGGGTTAACAAAACAGGATATCAGAAATAATAAACTTAATTTGGACCAATCGGTTACCTCTGAGAAGGGAGATAACCCTGGTGTGACCCCCTCCGTAACTGCCTCTCCGCCGGTGTCGTCTGTTTCTACAGGACGTAAAAATGAATATATATTAACAAGACGCGAAGCGCAGGCGTATATCAATATGCACACGGCCTATAATAACGCTGACACCAACAAACAAAGAAAGGCCAAACTCATTGATAGACTTTCAGAAGCACAGTTGGCATATACAAAACAGCATAACGAAAGATTAAAACTTAAAGAAAAGCAGAAACAAGAATCAAAACTTAGACAACAAAAACAATTAACATATCTCAGACGGAAGTTTGAAAAAGACCAATGGCGGCGTTTCCGGTCTCAGTACGTAACTAATCGAATCGTAGAGCACGAGCTTATGAACAGACACGAGTATGGATTGCCTCAGGAACTTGATGAAAATGTTCAATACGGTGCTAAATTAAAAAGAAAGAAACAGAAGCCAATCGAAAATGTTAACAAAGACGTACTTAGAAAACGTAATGCGAAAAAATATGAGAAAATGTTTAATGCTTATAATAATTCTTCAGTTTACAAACGTGAAAAGGTCCCAAAAATGGAAGGAATTGATACAATTGTGGTTTCAGAGAAAGATAAAAATGGTACGTACATGTTAATAAAAGCTCGTGAAAGTGGACGTTTTCATTATGCACCTTAGGTTTACCATTACCAACCTTATAGTTGATCAAATGAGCATAAACACCGGGAAGGCTCATAACTTCGAAAAGGTTAGGCTAAATAAGGGGTGCTAAGTTATTGAAACAGTGATAGGTAAATGGAATGAAATATGAATTAATCTCTGACTGGTCTAATAAAGATGGGAATATGGTGATCGGTAAATTATTGTGAAACCGTTCATTTCCTGTATTTGCAGCCAGTTTAAATACATTTATTTGAAACATGAAATATTTGTGGCCTAAAATGTTGAACTGCGAACTGTAAGTCTGCGATTATTTTGCATATTATTAGTATCGCCCGCTTTCTTATTATATGAAGGCAAATTTAAAGCTTATTTTTAAAGGTCAAAAACATTTTTTTTTTATTAAAGGCCAAATGGTAGCGAAAAAGAAAATGGTATCTGATGTAATAAAAGAAGCGGAAAGAGAACTCGAATCATCCAAGCAACAAAGTGAGTTCATCTGTTGGGTTCACTGGGGTACTTAGTCACACGCCGGGATTAAATGTTCCAAACTAATCTCTGCGGATGCTTTGTCATTATTCAGGAGTGATACATTCAACTACATTCAGAATCACTCTAATGTGTTTCTTGTCTAATACAATTTTAGACTCCAGGTAGTATATAATATTGAGGTAGAAACTACTAATATTAGTCTGGGTGGGTTGACAACTCTTAATTTATTTAATGTAACATTTTTCTCTTCAAAAAACGTATCTATTTTAATCTTAATTTTTTGTCACGATTCATGGTTGTTTATGAAGTTCCTTTGCCCATGCGTAACCGGAGGTTTGATATTTTATGTGGTTGATTATCCAGTAAATTTACCATACATTTACAGCCGACCCAAACCGGCCTCATGGTTGTTTACGAAGTTCCTTTGTCCATACGTAACCGGAGGTTTAATATTTTATGTGGTTGATTATCCAGTAAATTTACCATACGTTTACAGCCGACCCAAACCGGCCTCCTTACTTTGACTGAGACTAGAATTCCATTGCTAATTCTACCACAGACCCCTATTGCTTTAATCCTCTAAACTGGTTGAAATCGTTCGATTAGCATTGTTTGAATCCGGCTAAATCCAAGTCAAGAGAATATCAAATGTTGATGTTTTTTTCTAAACTAAAAATAAATTAATGCAAGAACATTAAAACATTAAAAGTTATCAGTAATATTTAGATCTGCAACTATTTGTATTTTTTTTTTAAATTTGATATATATTTATTTACAGAAGATGAAGAAAATACTACAAAGACACATGAGCCAAATACCAAGAAACGGACACCCAGTCCGAAATCAAGCCATGACAGGGATGCTCTAAATATCAGTCTGGATAGTCTGGACTTAGATGACGACGACGATGATATATTTGAACGTGCAAGAAAGAAATATAACCTGGATATAGACAGTTCTTTAGATACAAACAGTATAGATCATAGATAATACTTCAATTATTAGAATAGAATACAAATAAATCTGGTGGAGATGCTTCCGGTAATTGGAGAAGTGTGTGCATATTGTAATTATAGCTAATGGTTCAGTGAATGGAGGTTCCGGTTCTAATAGCTTATTGTTCAGTGAATGGAGGTTCCGGTTCTAATAGGAATCCCCGTCTTCATTAACCAAGTGGGGGCAGAACAGTAGGACGTTAAACCCCAATTCATTTATATCATTTCATTTCTTATAGGAGTCCATTTATATCCCTTATATCTTTTTCCAATTTGTATCGTATTGAAAGACCAGAGTGATATCCATTGATAAATGTGTATGATTTAAGTAGTATCTGAGCGAATCCTCAATAGAGCAGTTTTACGGTCAATCACCTAGAAATCAGACGTTAAGACAAGACATTTCGAGAAGAACTACAGAAAGTCAGAAATACGTATTTTGGGTTGGCGGTGTTTTGCTGTCACGGTTATGTTAAAAGTACAACCCAAGGGTAACAAACAAAGATCATCCCATTGACACAATTTAATGATAATTTATCACTGACAATAAATGACTCGTGAGTGCAATTGTTATGGCAGAATCGATGTTAAATCAACAGCAAAACAAGTGCTCAAGTATTCAACGAAGATTAACTGGAGTGAGGCCATCCAAGTTATTTCTATTGATTTTATATTTATTGTTATCTCAAACGTTTCCACAAATTTCTGTGTGACTGGATGCTCTGTACCACAGATAAGGTAACCGAGAGCAATATCTTGTTTCAAAGCTTGTATAGCGTGGACCAGAAATTAGAAGCATCCACCGCACATATCGCTGTATCAAACCATGTAAAGATGTCTTCTTGCGCATAAACTGTGTGATTTGGTGATATATCTGGACTAAAAACATGGTTAAACGTTTTTATCTAACAAACGTTTGCTTAAAATCCCCTTCAAAACTACCCCATATTACAATAATCTATTCTGAGTAGCTTTCACGTGATTTGATAAAGCTAGAATCCATTTCAGTTTGCGTATGACGTTAGTCGTTGCCCATTTACTACAAGTATATTTTTGGATTATTTTCTGCCGACTTTTTTTCCGCCGTTTTATCGGAGGGTCTACTGGACCTTTAAATTTCTCAATGTTCTTAAAACATGTTACTCGAGCAGGTTGTGGCACCTTTCCATTGGTGTTTTGAAGGGAATCTGGTACGATTGAGTGTTTATACTTTCCATACATACGAAATATGCTACACTTTTATCGGAAATAACTACACTATTAATACTTTCGTGGAATGTATCTTTAATAATAGGAACAACATTAGTGGTCTGTCTCCAGCTGTACACGCATGATTTATGTGCAGCTGTTTACATGAAGTGTTATATTAAAGTGTGTCACAGCTATGGCAAAGCAAACTTTTCCCGATTGTAGGCTAATTAGATTGTGTCTTCCACATTAATTTTGTCAATTCTATATGGTGAATATTTTTAAAATTCCTCACTATAATGTACAATCTCGTCGTATTTATATATAAAATCTGACGGACTGCAAACCATGACATCGGAATATTACGCACATTGTTGACTTCAACAACTGGTTAATAAAATGGCTGTACATAATGCTAATTGTATATTTAATAGATCCATGTAAGTGAAGTCAAGATTATTTATTAAATGTTTAAATTCTAGTAAACACATTTTGTTTATTTTGCATTTGTTTATATCGGCGTTTCTTTTCATATTTAATAAGGGGCCACCGTGGCTCAGTGAGTTCCCATGTTCGATCCTGCGGGTGTTGGACGAGAAATGCCTCGAGATTTTCTGGCGTGGTTCCCACCTGCCAATTGTACTGGGCAGAGGACCTGACCAAGGAAGAAATACGAAGACCCCGTGTATACATTGGCGTAAAAGAACCTTTTAAAGTTCCAATTTCATATTTTTAAGTTATATTTTTAAAATGTATTAAAATAAAGCCCTAAAATAAATTGTATTTTTAAAAACTCCTACCTTGTTAAAGAATAATCCTATAATTCACTATTACCAGTTGATAAAATGGCAAAAATATCATTTTCAACTTCAAATTTAAACATTTGAAGATGGCCATTCCATTGAGTGGAATGGGAAAACAGTGGAGGTAACTGTGTTATTATTTCCTGTGACAGCCTGTGTCAGTGATTTTAATGTCTGTGAAATAAGCAATAGCCATAGAAGGTATTATGTTTTGACTTTCTTAGAAAATATGAAATTCCCGCTTTAAGAGTAAGCCGTAGCGCCGATGTCCACAAAAATTCCCCTTAAAGATATATTAGTTAAGAGTTTAGTTGGCCATTTTTGCTATAATAATTCAAAATGAGATGATAAAAAAAAGAAAATATTGAAAATTTCAGTCAAATTATTTTATTCGGAACGGAGTTAACTGAGTTGGAAGTTTGGACAGGAAATGGGTACAAACTGCGTCTACACTCTCTACGAGAATTGTCGATCGTTTGATTGACAGACGATAACTCCACCCACATATTCTTGATTATCTAGTAACGTGCTCAATAGCAATAATAGTCTCGCTTGACAGGCTTTTCATAACCAGTTTCCGGTAGCGACGTCACCGAGTAACAGTTAAAGTTATCTTGGTCAGCCATGCTGATTTAATTTTAGAAGGACGACTGTTTAAATCTGAGCTGTATCCAAGCCATTCGTGGGTCTACAGGGTTGATTGTGTGCTTGTTGTGTAAATAAAGGTCTAATTAATCATTTCTATAACATCTGAAGCTTAAATAAAGACTCAATACGTTGATTTAGCTCCTGTATAATGCATGTTTAAAGCACACTGTATGGTGTATGTCCGTCTTCATTAGCCCTTTCAGGGCAGAACAGTAGGACGTTAAACCCCATTTTGTTCTATTTACTCTTTAATACTTCAATGTTTTCCATCATGGATGGTATATTATACTGGATAAGATAGATGCAAGGTTGTCCGGATCGGGTGCAATTCAAAGTTGGTGACATGGAATTAGCTAGGCTCTCAACTGATCGAACTCCTCTGTATTAGTTCACTTTTAATCATTTCAAATACAGAACCACAATCATAGCCCAAACCTCCAATTACAAATGATTAACAAACCCTGTTTATATAATGTTGAAATTGGATTGAGTTTAGGTTTTCCATTTAAAGCAGGGCGGTGGGGGAGTGCGGTATGTAGTTTGGTAGCCTTTATCGTTGGGGTATTTCCACGACAACTACAGACCCCTTTAGTTGTCATGTTTCTATATTTTAATGGCCGGCAACGGGTGGCGATTTTTATTTTAATGACTGGCAGCAAAATGACTATAGTGGATGCTACACAAAAATCACAGCATTTTAGTAATGTATTAGAATTGTGGCCGAGTAGTAGTTAGTGCAGGGGGACTGCACCCCACACAATTACATAAACGTACATATCAGCTTAATTGAATGGGTCCGGGGGCTAGCCGTAAGGGTTCGCCGTGCTGTACAGCCCTGAGCCTGTAGTGATATCACTCAAAAATGGAAACTAAAATAAGGAATAAAACCCCAAAATAACTTTTGTAATACTAGTACCAGTCATATGAAATATATAGGAATGTAAGCATATGTATAACACTTTTTAGGTCAGGAATAAATAAATTAAATGCAAATTATTGTGTGCCATCACGCACGTTTTCGTACTACTTCATGTTAATGTAGAACATATATCCATTAACTTATTAAGTCTTTGACATGAGTGATGCATAAGTTTATTGCACTTGAAAATAAAATTTATCACCCGGGGTTTATGATGTACTTCAGGACGATAAAATGCAGATTTTGCTGGAAAACATATGAAGTAGTTTTACAATCAAATGTGCATACCAGCAAAATCTATATTTTATTATCTTTCAGGTGATGTATATTATGTTCAAGTGTATCAAACACATAAATATGTTTCAACTTGCAAAACATGATAAGACTTGGGTAATAGAGTCAAGAAGAAGAGATAACAATAGTTACCTCCCTTATGCTGAGGTCTAGCGCTAACATTAACCCTGGAGACTCTAACGCACAATTCACAAATGACTTCATGTGTAGAACCGTCTCCGATCTAGCGTTCTCCCAACAAGTAAGGCTAAACCAATTTTATTTTTTAGTTCTTCGGGGGTTGGATCAATAAATAATCCACTCAAATAAATAAATTCATATGTTTCAAAACTCATGTAGAAGCTAAATCTGCCTAATGTAGATCGTTCGTTTGGTCTCAGTTGTTAAAAAATCATTAATTAGAGATTTAATCACATTTCAAGCCCATACTTAACTCTCTATATCATCGGATGTTTTTGATTTTCAACAAATTAAAACACGATTGTCATTTAATATCTAATTTTAAAAAATGGATAATCATGACCCTTTTTCGTAACAACCGTAGCGATGCCAATCGAGACTACATCGCTCTTTAAACGACCATAACTCCGCTCAAAGAGAAGTAATTTGATTGAAATATTCAACATATTCCCTTTTCATTATCTTTTTTATCAAACTTTTATAGTGAGAACTGTCAGCTCTTTTTCAAAATCTTACATAATGCTTTAAACGTTTCTGTGAAGAATTAGGAGACCTTATTGATTGGTAGGTGTATCAATGTCTGTACAATTCCTGGTGACAAAAGTATTGAAGGCCACATTCTCTATAATCTAAGGAACTGCTTATGCCTGTCTGAAATTGTGATACTATTGTAAGGTTTTGTGTGTATAGTGCCGTGTGTACTTAATAAATCATAGGATACGCCTTTATTTACACATTAACTAATCTATATACACACAATTTATTTCACAACCACCCTTAAGGGAAAAAACTGAATTTAAATGTGTTTGTGTCTTACATGAGGACGTTGTCTTTATTCAAATGTTATCTTAACTTAAAAAATAATATCCTAGAAATGTACTGTTTGTGTAACGTCACAGATGATATCACTAGCGGATTATTCGGTGCTGCAAGGGTTGAAAGTGGTATAACTCCGAAACTGGAAGCGGTAGATCAACCCCATCTAGTTTATGTTTCTCCCCGGTCTGAGGTACCCTTTTACACGAAATTCAGTCTTGGGACCAACCAACCCTGAACAGACAAACAAACAGACGACAATTACACACATTAATATAGATCATACTTTAAGTAGATGAATTATTAAAAAGCATCAGTATTAAATTCTCGATGCATTATTTCAGAGATATAGAAACATTAACAGAAATATCAGTTCAGTATATACAAAGATCAATAAGCCACCGTCATTTTATGGAATGAACTTCTTTAAATTTAATTGAATCCAAGCCGGGAATTTATCTATAGCGTTGTTATTTTCATTTTGATGATTTCTTAATCAGAGGTTAAGCCGGTAGGAAATTTGATGTTATAGTGACAAAATGCAAACGATGAATGGGGACATTAATGCAAAATTCTCTGGGGAAGGGATTGTCCGAGTGATCTGTCATTTAGTCAAAAGACGTGCCTTGTGGGTTATCTCAAAGTTCACTTTTTTCAGCTAATAAGTTTCAACATTTGGTATATGGGTGTAACTTGTCATAAATCTGCAAATGGGTGTATCTCTTGCTTGTTTCAAAGTACACTTTTCCCAGCTCATAAATGTTTTAACGTTTTTGCTGATATGTACACAAATAGAAAACACGATTAAACAGTAATTGCCCATACATGAACTATTCTACCATTCATTTCTTTGCAGATGTAATAATGTTCCTTAAGTAAGTGTTTATTTGAATAAATCATGCACGACAAGTGCCGAATAGATCTGGTATGAGATTTGTCTTATAAATCTAGCACTAGATATGTCCATTAGTTCTTGTATGAGATGTGTCGAATAAATATGGTATGGGATGTGCCGAATAAAGCTGGTGCCGAACTGTTCTATTTAATCTTGCACGAGATGTGTCCATTAAATCTGGTACACAAGCTATGTCCATTAAATCTGGTGCGAACTGTTCTATTAAATCTTGCACGAGATGTGTCCATTAAATTTGGTACGAGATGTGCCGAATAAACCTAGTACGATATGTATCGAGTAAATCTAGATCGGTGAACTGCATTTCCACAATGGTTCAACAGTTGTTAATATATTTGTTTATCGCACACCAAAACAACACTGATGATCAAACTTTGTTTCCATCAGAACTCAATAAATGTTAATATATTTGTTCAGAACACAATGGAACACCAATAAAACAACTATGATCAAAATTGTTTCTTTCAAAACTAAAAAAACATGTTATTAATTCATTTCTTCAGCACACACTAGAACACAAGTAAAACAACAATGATCAAAAGGTTTTTTTTTTCAAAACTCAATATTTGTTCAGAACACACTAAAACACACGTAAAACAACAATAATTAACAGTGTTACTTGAGTTTTAGCATTATATCAGTGCTAATTCATTGTCCAACACACATTAGAACATACAAGAACTCTTTCAACTGTTTGAAGAGAAACCCTTGAAAATGCCCTAAATGTCTCATAACAAAAACAAATCATAGAACCTGAAAAGTTTATGAAAAACAGTTCCATGAAATGTTAGAATTCCTGAATAAATTTTGGAATTTGGTAATTATAAAATCCATACATTATTCGCCATTTTAATCAATAATTACACATGTTGACCGGTGAATCGTTTCACGGATTTGATTTGTTTTCGATCTGAACCAGATAAACTCACAACTATCCCAAATGACTGAAAGTAATCACAGTTAGTTAGGATTAACGTTCTTGGCAACGGGTGATCGTTTATTTATAAGACATTCACATGATACTCTGATTGGCTGTGAATACAGTTCCCATTCATCCGTTAAGACGGTGTTGCCATCATGGATTGCCATTACACATTTGCCTTGTCGTTTGCGTAACATATTTATATAAAAGACATTCTGGCGACAGGAACCGTGTGCTGAAAAGAATAAAGACTATTTATATTTATAAAATTGTATACGCATATATTTATTGTCACCTCATTTATTGAAGAAGGCCATATGCATAATGGGGGGGGGGATTCTAAAGGGTCGAGGTTTCTTAAATGCGCCTGGAGAGGCAAATAGTCGGATGGGTAGATTCATTTAAATAACGCATTAATTGCAATCTAAAAACTCCGATAAATCAGTGATATTTATATCCAAACCATGTATTCACAAAATATAATTTGTCCAACTAGACAAATTTAGTTGGCACCATATAATCAACACTACTAATGTAAACTCTTTTGCCCACCGGAGTCATTTCGCAGTTCCGAATTTCATAATCTAATATTCTAGTACGGATTTGGCTAACGCTGTTTGATCGGGGTTTTTAAAAGTAGTCTAGCAATACTTGATTTCAAAAAGAAATAAAACTCACGTGTATCACCAACAAATAGACATCCACTGTCCACAAAATGGCAAACAGCTTCATTTAAAACACGGGGAAATTTATCAGCTGATAGAGTGGTTGTATGCGCGCACGTAGTACACATGTGAAGATATCCATCCGTCGACTCAGCTCCACGATTCTGACAATATTCCAAAGTACTTTCAGCATCTAAAAGCAATATAGAATTTTATCAAGTAATTTACCATGGAGGTAAATACGAAGACGGAGATTTGTATCTTAAGGTCACCGAGAATTAGCTTAAGCAATTTACTGTTGGGGTTGATACGTTTATTCATCTTTGAGGCGTGATGAAATAGATCTCTGAAGGTGGCTATACTCCATGAAGCAATGAGAGAAATATTACCCGGACAACAGTCTTTTCGCCCATTCTTTATCGATTTAAAACTGTTAAATATTATTTTACTTGGGGATCGCCTGACGAAGATGAACGCATGGACACATAAACAGCATTCGTTGTACAATGCATACCAATCATTAGAATAGTGATAAAATATATACCTACCCTTAGTATTATTTGTATCCATTGTGTCACTTTCGTCAAATTGCAAATATTTAGCAGACGTCACTTGAGTAAAAACAAAATTAGGAACTTCTGGAAGTGCAGTAGCATCTGTGTTTTTTTCCTCCCAATGTGACCAATGACTAGCAACGTAACCATCTACTGGCATTAATCCGGGCTGGAAAGCCCCAAGCTGCATATGAGAGATATCTAAAGCTTCCAGCACTTTCGCTTTCGTCAAGTGATAATCCCACTGCCAGTCCCGCGGGTGTCGCTTGAAGTTGTCATCCTTTAATAGACCAAGGAATAAGGAATATCAATAATTAGCATAAACGTATCGGTCTCATAATTAACTAAAAACAAGATATTGGGAATTTGCTTAAATAAATCTTTAAATGAGTATCAAAATTTTAGTACTCACATCGTAACTCTCTGTTAACGTGATTAAGTTCCTGAAATTATTTCTAGCTTCATCGTGATTAGCTGCCATGTAATCTTTGATGTAAGTTCCGCCTTTATCAGATAGAACTTGAACAAGTTCATCATCCGATAGGTCAATTTTCTGAATGGTGGGATGGGCACAGTCAATGGTTTTATTTAGTACCACAGATGGAGAATCGGAACATTTAACAACCGACTCTGTTGTAGTTTTATGGGTATCAAATAGAAAACCATATGCATCTCCGGGATCATTTTCATCTTTGACATTATCACCCATTTCATCGTGTTCACGTAATGATATGTAATCTTGAACCTTGCTACTGAGGATATCTTCATAAAACATCCAAGGAAAAATGTCTTTTATCCTTTTTGAACTCGACTTTCGTGTATTATTGTTTCTATGAGTATTTTGTCCATAATGAGAGAATTCCTTAGAGTTCAAAAGAACGCCATTTTCATTAATACTAGTATTTTCTTTAATATTTCCTTTAATACTAGTATTTCCTTTATATATAGTACTAGTATTATTATGTCCACGTTTTCCCGTACTAGTAACATTTACAAGATTCTCACCCGGATGTAGATACTTGTGTCCACGCTTTAAGAAGTATCGAAAAAAGTTCAGTTTATTTATTACATCAACTTGATCTTCTACGTGTATGCCTGGGAGAGGAGATGATTTCAACTTTTCTGCACTTGCTTTAGGATTATGACCTGAAAAATGATTTTAATATAGGTTGCATATCGATCATATCATTCTAGAAATCAAAGCATCTTCTCTTTTTTTGATAAAGCAAATAATGAAAACCGTTTAGTGGAGCAGCTTCCACTCCGCAAAAAATAAATCAAAGTGTATATTAAACAGCTAATCAAAATGACGACTATCATAACGGATTTAATATCCATTGGCGTAGCATGGGGTTTGAATGGTCGATTTCCACGAGATATTAGATGTAGTCAGTTACATTCAAACTAAAGAATTCAGCACAAAACAAAACTTATCTCAATTCAGTCTGCATGGAGAAGGATGTCAGAGCGCCGTGGGTATGAAATTATATATTTTCGGGACTGGAGACTCTCCTTATGGACCCACTAGGTTTTAAATCAGTGAATATCTATAAAGATATATGACTTACATATGACACTTGTGAACATGTAAAGGTAAAACATGGTTATCATGGTGATACAGTCTGCCATTATGACAAATGGTGAATCTGGAAAACACAAATAAAAGTAAAACAAAATTGTTCATTATGGGAACTTCCGGTTTTACTGTCTTTTGCGGGTATCATGTCTGGTGTATTTTCACTTGATTTCCGAGGGTAACTGTAATTCACATTTAAATTTTTTATAGGTAACTTGCATTGATATTTTGTTTACGATGGTAACTAACATTTACATTATATATTTACGTTTGGGTGACCAAGTTTGCATATAGGTGTCTTTTAATCTTTGAGTAAATTCTTCCAAAAATACGTTTATGTTTCCTAAGCACAGCTGTTCCCACACTATACCGAAGCCATTGATAAACAATAGCTGTTTTATGACTAGCCCATGTTATTCTACCTGCATCATCTAAAGTAACTAATATGTTTTAGGGCAACGATCATCTGATATTTACGGTGGTAATTCAGATTTACGTTTAATTTATGTTGGTAACTCACATTTACACTCTATATAAGAGGTATCGTGCAAGTATAACATGTGAAACTAAATCGATGAGATTTTGATTTGACACTTTTTACGTAGTTTTGAAACAGGTTTCGATGTGTTTTGGTTCAGTAAATGCAAGATCTTTTTCGACGTTCCAAAGATAAAATTCGACGCACCGACTACCTAAAGATAAATTTTAAATGTTCCTATCTGTTAGAACAGCTTTCGCTTTAATTTTTATATTTTACACTGACATTTTATTGCTTTAATCTTTCTAGTGCTAAAACGGAAAATTTGACCATTTGACATCCAGTGTCACAAGAACAAAGGTGAATTTAGCTAGTTTACATTTTTATTGAAAGAGTGATTACTTTCAATCATAATCGGCACATTTTCATCATACAAGAATGGCTACGCATTCTCTTTCAGTGCAAATGAACTCATTTGACCTTTGACCCCGAATATCTCGAAAACACCCCAAGGGCGGACTGATTACAACTCGGCATCGTATGCTACGCAAAATTTTACTCTAGGAAACTTGAGAGCGGTTTTGTGCCCCTTTGATGACCCCCCCCCCCGGCACTGAGCCTCCAGACTAAAATATATGAAGCTGCATGTATGTGGTACGTTTTCATAGGGATATATATATAGAGAGAGAGAAATGGGGTTTAACGTCCACTCAACACAACCAGGTCATTTCGGGACTAACATACGGTTTTAATTTTATTTCAATAGTTCGCTTGCGCGTAGGGGTCTTTAGCCGTGGGAGGAAACCGGAGTGCCCGGAGGAAACCCACGAGGTCGAGAAGGCGCCCCTATCTCCATGCCACATACGCTCACACCAGGGCTCGAAACCACAGCCGCAAGCCAGAGGTGACCGGCCAGCTAGAGGACGAAGCGCGGCACTCTAGACCACTAGGCCATCCCAACCCCCCTCACAGGGATATAAACCTTCACTCTCGAATATAACGTCACTCCTACTATTGAACAATGAAATTTCTTTAATGAGTTGCGTAACTCAGTTAAGCAAATATAACGATCGCTTCCCAACAGTTTAGACCTGTATTTCGTCATTTGGGCATTTATGGTGTTTAAACATTTTTATCGTCGGGTACTGTGTGAGATCTGAGACCTCCTCTTACAAGACTACTATGCTTAACAAAATGTACATGTATAACATGTGATATGCCATTACTTAAGTTAGAATTAATCAACTTTTGGGTCATAGTTATTTTCAAATATACTATTCAAAAAAAGTAGGGGATATTTGATTTTGGGGGCATAATACTAAAATATGCAAATGACTACGAAAAAAGTCACTATAGAACCTAACAGAAGAAACATTTCCAGTTACATGTGACGCCCAAACGCACCAATAGCTACCGCATGGAATGCAGGTGATGCTTGGGATCATCATGGGGGTCCAACCCAAGATTTGCACGATTCTGACTTTGAATGTTACAGTCATTGTGGCATTGAATTCCAGGGTGGAAACATAAGTTTAATTGTTTTAGAGACCAGAAAACAAATTTTGATATGCGTCGGCTTACCCAAAATGAAAGGTTACGTGCCCTTGGCATGCTACAGATCGGCACAACACAGGCGGTTGTGGCGCGGACGATGAATGTTTCTCAGTCTGTCATAATCAGGCTATGGTCCAGATACCGTGATACACAATCTGTACAGGACAGACCACGCTCAGGTCGACCAAGGGCGACAACTCAAGCCCAGGATCGATTTATCCGTACCTTGGCCTTGAGAAATCGTGTCATCACAGCAAATCAGATCAGCGCTCGTCTTCAAACAGACACTGGTGTGAGAGTGAGTGGCCAGACAATTCGGAATCGACTGCATAGGGGTCACCTTCGCGCCCGACGTCCTCGCGTGATCCCTTGTTTGAGATATCATCACATTCAGGCAAGACGTCGTTGGTGTAGGGATCGTCAACATTGGGATAATCGACTTTGGAGCAATGTGATGTTTTCAGATAAGTCAAGGTTCACTGTTGATGTTTTGGACAGACGTAGGAGGGTGTGGCGTCGTAGAAACGAGCGCTTCCAAGACGTTAACGTCATCAGACATGATCGATTTGGGGGTGGTTCTGTTATGGTGTGGGGAGGCATCACTGTTGCTGGAAGAACGGCTTTACATGTTGTTGCAGGGCGTGTTACAGGCCAGTACTACCGGGACAACATCTTGGCAGTCCATGTTTTGCCGTTCGCACGACGTCATGGCCGCCGTTTCATCTTCCAGGATGACAACGCAAGATGTCACAGGGCCAGGATCGTTACAGGTTGCCTCCAACAACAGAACATCACCACATTACCTTGCCAGCACTGAGTCCCAACCTCTCCCCCATCAAGCATGTCTGAGACATGCTTGGACAGAGGTTACGTCAACGTCAACAACGTCCTGCCAATGTCCAAGAACTTGCTGCTACGTTGCAACAGGAATGGGACAATCTGGACCAAAATGACCTTAGACGTCTCATTAGGAGTATGCCACGTCGGATCAATGCTTGTTTGGCAAACAGAGGAGGATTTACCCGTTACTGACTTTGTTGTGATGCTGTGGTAACTTTGCTGTTTGACCTCGGGTGTCATTTTACCCTTATAATGGTCAGTCTGTGCCTTACTTAGTCTAACGATCATTTGGAATAAATCGATGAATGTGAACTTCATTTCATTTTGTCATTTGTTTCTTCGTCAGTTTCATTAGGTGACTTTAATAACACTTAAAAATCAAATATCCCCTACTTTTTTTGAATAGTATATAAATATTTTCGATTGTCAAACGACTGGTCTTAAACGTTTAGTCTGCTATGTTGGATTTTTTTAAAATTTACTTACCGTGTACCTATGAAAATAATAAACAGTACAGTATATATGTCACCAAACCAGTTAACGTGTTCTAACACTATCGGTATAATAAACAGATCGGATTAAATATACCAAAGGAATCGCAACACTCTAGATCACTTTCTCAACATTTTGTGAAACATTAAGTATTCCAATCCATATGAATTAAATTTATATACTTCCATAATGCAAATTTCAACATGCTGGTCATATAACAATCTTTAGACTTAGTGCTCCCTATCCCAGACACGTCAATGAAACTCGATTATTTGATTAAAGTCTTATCATAATATACAACTATAACCCACATTTACTTTTACCGACCCTTTTATCTGTCAGCTATGTAAACAATTAATAATATCATCAATAAAGGGATTTTTCTCTCAACTCGAATAAAGTTGAAATTTACGACCACCTTTGTAATTTTATTAAATAGAATTGTGTCATGTGTAGTTCCTGTAATAGCACGGTGAAACATGCCATTCTTTTTTCATCCCATATGCCGATCGAAGTCAACTCATACACCTTTTCACGGAAATAAAGTCCACTCGGGTAGTATAAGTAGGGCACAGCCAATTTTGAATATTGCAATATTTAAAACACGTTAATCTCATTACATTTCATTGCGGTCTCTACCACTACCCTAACCCTAACATTTCCGGGTAGTGGTTTCAAGATACTTACCATTTAGGGTCTCTAAAGAGGATTTGAACTATTTTCAAAAGAGAATAACATAATTAGCGGGTAAAGTGCACAAGAAAGCAACCTTTACTTCTTTTATAGTTTCATTGTCCGACAACCAATGCCCCTTATTGATGGTAAAATGTTGTAGAATGGGGTAGTTTTTTGTACGTTCTTCCTCAACAGCATTCTAAATGTAAATGTGGATATGTCGGGACCGTCAAAAAGAACACTGTGACATCACCGTGTGTCAGTGTATCCAATCAGGACTTCCATGTTGTGTACTTTTTACTCAATGCTCAATTAGCTCTGGAAGACTGTGTTGCTGAAACTATGTTTATATATCATTATCCCCTGCCTATAACTTTCCAACCTCTTTCTCTGTGGTAATAACAAATCGACATTTTCTCATTGTTACTTCTTTCATATGCATTTTATTTGAAATCATGTTTATGCTTTAGATTAGACTGGGTTATACATAGCATAAGTAAGACGTACTGGATAATGGAGTTATTCACAAGTAGGTCACCTTGCAATATAACAAGCGTATAAAACATATTTCATTTTAAAGTATATCATGTTGCTCAATATTCTGAACACAGCCACTTTTATAAAAATAAAATAAAATCTAATATTTTCACGGATATATAAAAACATCGATATTGGTTTGTATGTCTCTTGATGTTGAAAAATTTGTTTCGAAATGTTTCCCTTTTAGTTAAAATCTATCGACAAAACAATTGACCATATACGTTAGGCATGGATCAAAATATATAGGTCGGATTATCGATAATATATGTCCATTGCTTCCATTGACTAAACCAATGCATAACGCGCTAGACAGCTGGTAAAGATACTTCAATTAGAACAGGATACATAGCAGACAAAAGTCATGTATCGGCGTAGGCCTACTTACAACGATAACGTCACTCTTTGTCTTCATTACTAAGCGTGTCTTTAATTTTGGTGACACCCTTTCATTACCCAGGTCTCAATGATATCGGGTTTATATACGTATGTGTCTGATATACGCATGTTTTTGATTGACCAATTGAGTTGTAGGGTCTATAAATTACTGGGTTGAAGATAATCATTCATAATTGAAGTAGGTAGGCTATATATATAGAGAGATACGGCTTTGGGGCTTAGCAAGATTTTATCAATTTTAAAGGGCTGAATCTTTTATAAATCATGTGTGATGATAATAGTTTTATCAAAGGAGAAAATGATAGACAAACAGATTTAAGAGCCAATTAAATAGATATTGATGATGAAGTCAAAAAAATCAACAGGGAGTTGTCGTTTGACTGCCGCATTAATGTTATCTTTAAAGTATGAATGACCTTCTAATAATAAATTGTGAACGTGTATAGATCATAGTATTATATTTGACATGTCCAACAGGCAAAAAAACGCTCACGGATACTGAGAAAATTATAAAAGGCTCTGAAAAAGTCTAAATCTATAGGTTCAGGGATCCTGCAAGGTTCTGCGTTTGGATCAATTTATTCATATCACCTGCAGACAGTCTTATAAATATCGGCCTGTTTAAAAGAAGAGGGCAAGAATCAACAAATATAAAGTATGACATATAACTGCAGTATGTGAACGTGTATAGATAGCATAGTATTATATTTGACATGCCCGACAGGCAATAAAAACGCTCACGGATACTGACAAAATTATAAATAGCTCTGGTAAATCTATAGGTTCAGGGATCCTGCAAGGTTCTGCGTTTGGATCAACTTTATCCATATCAACTTCAGACAATCTTATAAATATCGGCCTGTTTAAAAGAAGAGAGCGTGAATCATCAAATATAAAGTATGACATATAATACGCTTTAATAAATAACTCCTTTTAACTTTTTGGGGGTTTGGATTTTCAGTTGTAAGAGAAAATATTTCGGTACTTGTCTCTTTGGTGGTAATGTGGGACGGAAGAGTTGAATAATTGAAAGTAAATTATTATATACGTTTCATAAATCAATTCGGAATATCAGTTATTAGTTATAATTATGTATTTATATTTTTCATTAACATACATCAGTTATAAATATATAAATTAACGTTACATATACCAGAGTTGATTGATACATGAATTAGCATCAGTCATTCTGGAGTTTATCATTATATACTGAGCGCCATAGAAAACGCATCACCAGGCCCGTATCTAGACACCATTAAGCAGGGGGGCATTACCTTTCGGTAGGGGGGCGAACATTTTGAGGAAATTTTCGGAAAGGTCATTCTAACAGACTGTTGTAATCATCATGCTATGTAGTTACCTAGGCGTCTAATAAGCATTTTAAAATAAGTATTCAAACAAAAACAAAATAGCTTTTTTAGGTTAATATAAGGTACTGTGTATACTTTAATGATTGTTAGCAATTTCTGAGCGGGGGGGGCGAGCATTTCACGCGGGGGGGGGGCATGCCCCCCCGCGCCCCCCTGTAGATACGGGCCCGCGCATCACTTAGTTTTTCCTATAACAAAATGATCCTGTAAACATATCTTATTTATTTTGCTTCTTAATGTGAACAATATTCAAATGGGAACACATCAAAAACAACACATTTGTACACTTATGGATGTTTAATCTGTAATCAACGGTACAAAGTCAGAGGGGTCAAAACCAAAAGTACGAGAAAGATGGTTAATTGTGCTGCACAGCGTGCGTAAGAGCCAGTGAAGCACACACGCGCTACTGACAATTACTTTAAATACAACAGTTATTCTGGAGTTTATCAATATATAAATTATCATCAAATACATCAGTTATTCTGTAGTTTATCAATATATAAATTATCATTAAATGCCTCATTTCATAATCTGGAGTTTATCATAATATAAATTACCATCAGTTATTCCACGTTTATATATCGGTTATATGAAGTACCCGGCACAAATAAACTTGTATCTACAATTAAATTCAGTATTTTATCAGCTTTTTCAAAACTTTAAGGTCTGCTAATATTTAAATTATCAAAATCAGCCAATTTATAAGAAGTAGTTCCCAATCCAACAAACCCTTTAACTGTACCATCTGGTATTGTTGAGTGGAAGACTTGTACATTGTTAATACTTCCTACAGCTTCATTTCCCTGTAAATATAATGTATAAAAACACCTGCTAGCATACTATTTTTTAATTTTGGGGGTTTTTTTTGGTTTTTTTTCAATCGATGCACAAGAAAACCCATTTAATATTCCAAGAACGTGTTTTTTTTTCATTTGCAATCTAATCATTGCTATCAAGGAGGACGTACATATAACATTGTAATCGACATAGCTACCTTTACTGATAGTGAGAGTTGGTTCCATTCAGATGTTATTCCAGCATGTTGACCACTAAATATGGTATGATTTCTAACTGAAAATAGCAAAATAATATCATAAAAGCTTGTTCAAATAGTATGGCAAGCTATGTAAACGTTCATGGTTTTTGCGGCCGGCAACAGAAGTATTGAATCTCTGGTTTACACTAGCTGTTTATTTGCTGGCGAAATATAGTAGTATCCAGAATTTTGCCCAAATCTTAAGTTAATACTCACCGACATCGCCAGAAACAACATATGTTTTCTTTGCTGGGAAAATGAAGAAGTATAATCCAGCATTGATGCCATCTCGTAAACCCAGATTATACAATCTACAGGCAACGAAAACACCATCGGTTCCATTTACTGGAGCAGGACGAGCATCAACAGATATATTTATATCAGTCCTTTAATAGAAAAGAAATATAGAAGGAACATTCAATTTATAATATAAACTGTCACCAATATCAGCTGAAAGGAGTATGTCTTAGTCCAAAGAACAATGATAAGTAAAGACACACAGACATAATTAGTACATAGCGAGGACCATTAGCGGACGCTACAGTTTGTAGGTGAACATTAAAATATATTTGTAAGATCAATATTGCATATGTCTAATTTTATGAATTTCCCAAACGAAATTACAACCGTTACTATGTCTTCTAAATTTATTAAACGTGTCATTTCCTAGCCGCATTCGTAATTATTCATAGCTAAAACGAAAGGTGGTCAATATGCCAGGAGCCAAAAGCAGAAGAACATCAACGATCGTTATATCTAAATTTAGATCTTTAGAACAAACGACGTGTTGTATCGTGTGTTCTAGAAAGAAAAAGCATATCATTACTTAAAGTTCACTGAAATGATTTGATTCAAGACACTACACTGTGTCGTATATTAAAATATATATACAAAGCAGTTTTGCAGTAAAAACAGCGATATTACAAAATGGAAATTTGGGTGATAACTAAAATATAATTGTTTGCATAGTTACCAGTTAGTATTCCCTATCAGAGCAAGTGTAACTCCCAGTAAATCTGTTTTACCCCATAAAACTGGCATCTCAAGCGACATCTGACGGATAACTTTATTATGGGGAGATCCCACATCAGTAATCTCATAATAACCAGCTTGGGCAACCAAATTATACGCTTCAGAATAAATAGGGTACACTGCAAAAAGTATATATAAAATGAAACCAGTTCTGGTGTTGCTAATGATTAGTAAGACCCACCCTGCACACACACACGATCTTTTAGCGTAATCTAGGGTACAATATTAAGAATCATAATTTTAACAACACAACACAAATGATATAAATATGTAGTTCACGGGATTTAGAAAGGTACCAAAATGTGTCTTCTCACCTTCAAAGTCATCTGTATAAGGTAACGGGAACGGTGCTGGTGACGGTGGAGGGTTATGTTGCCCCTTTTGTCCAGTAGTAATAGTCGTTAATGTCCAGACTTCGTCAATATCTAAAGTTAGACGAATCTCTCCACCAATAACCTGTTGATTTAATGGTAACATAAAATGATCCTGCTACATGATTACAAGTCATATTTTATGTTTTGTTCTGAAACTATTATGTACTGTATTTATAGTCACTCTCCATCCAAAGAATATAGCACCATCATGAAAGTCATATGTTGAAAAGTACATATTTATACATTTTAAACATAATATAGTAATATAACTGGGCAACAACAAAAAATGGGTCCAGGCGCAGATATAGTGGGAGGTGGGGACCCCCCCCCCCCCGTGAGACCAAGTAATCGTCCCCTCAGACCCAATCCCATATTACATAGATCCGTTGCTGGATGGCTTTATAAAATGTCTTTATTACCAGTGCGCCTTTTCCAAATCCCCAATACACAGCCATGCCAAGACTTTTTGAGTAAGCATACCGTTCCACACGTTCCACAAAAACAAAACGAAAAGTTAATATGTAATTTAGAATATGACATCACGCAGAGCATAGTTTAGACTCATATGCTACATAACAACAAACCTTTAATGGTGATTTTTGTTGGAATATAGTTGAACTGGATCCATCAAATGTTAGTTTTGTATACCACACTTGTAACTGATCAATTTTCGCCTGCAGAATACAAATATAACAAATTCAAATTCAATAAGTGGTGAACTAAAATCCAAGAATTGAAAATCGCACTTCCGGCTACCTATCTATCTCATCAATCCAAAACAGACCTATTTCCGGTATCATTAGATCATTAAGTGGAATTGGAAGAATGCAAAGAAAACTTAGACCATTTACTAACAAGATATGTTTCGTGGAATTTGAAGTCTAAATGAAAGATTAGACCATTTTAGAGGTACAGAGACAAGAAAACGAACAAGATTATGTTGTGGAGAAAGCTCCAGCGCCACGGGGCATTCCCTCTGTACTCACCAATGTACCACTCAACTGTAAGATAACATCTTGAGGTTCTACTGTAAATGGTACTATGGGTTGGCTACAGTAAGAATGGTTATACGTCTGAAAAATAAAAAAAACAACCTCAAACGGATCTTATATATGTACTCATCGATGTACCCTGATAATTGTAATATTAAATGGTACTATGTACGGGATGATTGTAAGTCTGAAAATAATGATTTCCATTCAAAAACAAGGTATGGGTGGCACCTTTGTCTGCTTAACCGAAAAGGGGGTTATTTTGTTCTGTCGGCAGAGTAGAAAGATGCATTGCATTATGTCTAACATCATTTTATTTTCACGCAAAACACTGTAAATTTGATGTGCATTGCATTGAATTTTTCTTACGGTGTGAGAGGCGACAGACACATGGGCCACACCGGGCAGCACAAACTCTTGTTTCTACAACTACCATAAATATATCACACATACCATATTATTGGAACATCGATGGAATTGACTTACTCCAGCAGCAAGGGTCACATATAATTACAATGATATGTCATTTTTATACGCCCACATTTTCATGTGGACGTCTATTGTCGTCGCCTCTGTCCGTCCGTCCGGACGTCCGTCCGTCCACAATTGTTTTTGAACTCTCTACAGGTCACAATTTTTATCCGATTTCAAGAAACTTGAAATGTAGGTTTATCAACCTAAGATCTCACTTCCTTTTGATATTGGCATGTGTCAGACTGTAACTTCATGGATTATGGTCCCTTATTGTACGAACAATTTTGAACCAATTTTGATGAAACTTGAAATGCATGTTTGTAACCCAAAGATCTTGGTTCATTTCACAATTTTTAGGTTGTGGTCCCTCTGGAGCTCATAATTATTATCCGATGTTAAAAAAACGTTCAAATATCACTTTTACACGGTAAGATTTGTTGAGTTTGAATGACCGCCCGTCGTAGGCAAATAGTGTAAATATCTGGTATATCAAGGTTGTTGACGCTCTAGAAGTCACAATTTTGATATGATTTTGATGACACTTGAAAAATATCGTTATAACACAAAGATCTTGGTCGTGACGATATTCACGCATATCAGATCGTAGCTTCCCTGAATTATGGCCTTTGATTGTTCAAAAAATCACTTTCTGTTTAGATTGTCCTACGGCCTGGCAGCCGCTGATGTATCTATTGAATTTAAATTTGATTCCACTCTAGGATCGACGGTACTATATTTTCTTATAAATATTTATAATAACATACCCCAGTCTCAATAACTATTGTAAAATCTTTTTGATCTGGACTCATAAGGGTCACATAACTACCACCTCTAGAGAAGTTTCCCACACCAGAACCATGCTTTAAATACATCCATCCTGGTTTGGTAAACTGTGTAGTGTGAGCTAAAAAGCATAGTCTGGATAAAATAGTGTTTATGTTTATGTTTATGCAAATCGAAAATAGATTTAATATATTCAAAAGGAATAGCTTTTTGTGAAAATAAAGAACGCCATAGCCGAACCAATAAGGGGACAAAGTTCACTGATCTATGGTGTGCAAAATGAGTTTTTATTTTTGTGACAGAAAAAATACATATGAAGAAAGTTCACATGTTGGCAAAGTCGAGGAAAGAATTAATGTGCGTCAATCTGCTATGTCGCGATGTTTAATAAATATCGTCATATTACAGAAAAGCGTTTTATAAAGTGTGGGCTACGGGAGGCTGCTGACTAACCTATCAAATGTCATAATGCTGTTACACTCAGGGCGAATTTAAAAGACCATAGACTCAATGACCCAGCAAATACATATACATAGAAGGGCAATGGTTATAGCTAATGACTCTGTATGAAAGTCTTCAACTTGGGCGGGGATGGCGGATTTCTACAGAGAAAGCAATGCCTGGAACATCTACTCGTTCAAGATGACCACTGACATACAAAAAGGTCTTCATCTCGCGATTTTTGCGTGTGTCTTCAAACGATGTTTCAGTAACTGCACGCAATGTAACTGTGCAAACACACAGCATGTGCATTTTAACAACTGATTTAAAGATACATTATGGGAGGTTAGATAACGAGTTGACAAGTCTCGCTGAGTAGCAATGCCATCGAGAGTTGGTTATGGTCTGGATAAGTTAAGTTAATGTCCAATTGATAATTTAGATAACTTTTCAGGCCTAAAGAAACACCCACAATGGGCAGATTTAGCTCTTGCATTATGTATGTTTAATAATTCCAGTGTCTTCGATTCTTTTAAACCCAACGGTTCTGCAACATTGGCCATTCCGTGCAAGCTGAGGGTATGACCTACCTGAAGTCCAAATAGGGGCACCAACATAATAAAATCCACTCCATGGTTCAACTGCTCGCATTAAACCGTTATCATAATGCGGTAAACCGTCATACATACTGTTTATTACACACCATGCTATCTGACTGGAATAATACATGATATACGGTGGACGTTAAGGTTATCGTTGGCCCGTAGCCTCGGTGTCTAAATGACCCATACTAGTGGTGTTAAATGCCGTGCGTTGGGACACGGGTACTTTATAAACACCGCGAATACCACGTATTTTATGATGTGGACTTCATGTTCGAAAGCTTGATAAGAAAAATTATCTCGCTAACATTTCCGTGTAGAATTTGTAACGGAATGTAACGAGGAATGGCAATCGGTGAACATAATATACGAAATTGATATATCTCATACTTGTTTGCTTTACTTTTCAATCAGTGATGGCTTTTCCGTTTACAGTGTTAACAAAACGTTTAAAATAAATGACATGGCTAGAAATAAAATCACCATCTATACTAATGAACTGTTCATGAACATAACCATTAAAACACTTACGCGGTGATAAATCCGTTTGTATAATCTTGGTTGATTGTCTGAAGATTTAAAAAGACCGGAATTTTTTAAAACACCGATTAAGATATTTATTTAACATTAAAGACACATTATGGGAGATTAGATAACGAGTTGGCAGTTCTCACTATAATAGTTAAAAACTACATAATCTAAACGCAATTTGCTGTAAATTTCAGTCAAATTGATCCACTATGAACCGAGAACTAAGCGGATGAAAGTTCCGCTTAGCCTCGACCATCATTACTGAAGTCGGTAAGACAAAACTAATAGTCTCGATTAAACATTTAATCGTTTACCACGAAGGAAAGTTTCGAGAGTTAATCGGACTACAATCAGACAAATATCGCAGGCTAGTCTTGACATCGAGAGCTGATTATGGTCTGGATAAGTTAATTAATGTCTAATTAATAGTTTTTATAACATTTCAGGTCTAAAGAAAGACCTACAATAGGCAGATTTTGCTCTTGCATAATGTATGTTTAAGATACACTACAATTTAAACATAAATATTGTTGCATGATAAAGTTTCCGTAACTTTGAATCAAATGGTATTTACCCTTGCCCAACACGACCCTCCATAATTATCTGGGTGTTGACTGAAGTATTCGGATGACCACAGTGGTTTTCCAGTTTCCATCTCTAGCATGTCTGTGTGAGTTCTTGTACCATGAGTCCTAAAAGGTGAGACAAGAAATCTTCAACGAATATATGTGCACAATACGTATAGAATAATATCTTCAAAACGAAATAATATAGTGTAAACAAAAGTCGGGTTTCAAGTCCAAAAGTATAAAGACATTCTCAAATGCGGTATTGTAACTGTATGTGGGATTATATTTCGGTAGAATCGGTGACTGATTTCAAGCTAACCCTTTGGGACTAACATACGGTACAATTTTATTTCAATAATTCACTTGCGCGTAGGGGTTGAGTTCTTTAGTAGAGAGAGGAAACCGGAGTACCCAGCTGACTCAATGACAGACCTTATGATACAACCCGCACAAGCTAACCATTCTCCCACCCAGCTGGAATTAAAGGCCAGGTGTATTATTCAGTTCAAAATCTTGATAAATAAATTTTTCTACTTCTTCGATCAAACCATACCCTGCATAATTTTTAGGACAATGATATACTAATTAAATTATATCAGACGAAAATTGTACAATAATTATATGTAATAACCAACCCAATAATTGAAACAGCATGAGCTAGGTCTGGGTTTGTGAGGATGTCATGATCTATCTGTAAATCATCAACTGATTCATCTGCTGCCACTATCTCTACTTGTTGCAACCCATAGGAATCTAAAGTCTGCCTTAGTGTCTGAAACGGCAAATTAAACACATTAAATGTCAAATCGAACTAGACATTACAAATAGACACATATCAGAGGCTATGTTAACCTGTTATTTTATTGAGTGGGGTTTTTTTTAAGTTTTGCTTACCAAAATATATGTTGTATTATAGTCTCTTTCATTCCAAATCTACAAAGAAAAAGACAATGAACATATTCAATTTACTGACATAACTACTGTCAATTCTAACAATTCACATTATGTACCATGAATATGAAAATCAAACTCCAAAATACAAATCATTCGCCTTATCGCATTCGTCTTGGCGCTTTCAGTTTGAACTAGATGTTTAACCATTTGAAAATGGTCGGGTTTGGATAATTGCAGGCCTGATGCAATTAGTAACATGACCCGACATACTAATCATTCAGACATTGGTACACTTTTGACCTATGTGGTCAATCTAAATAAAATGGGCCGTTTATATTTCGAAATGTTATCACATAGTCTGGGCAATATAATAAATAATTCTATTTCCACATATCTTTAGGTAGTTTAATTCACCCAAACTTATCAAGACATAGATTTAATGAGTAAAGAAAGGGTTCAAAGAGGTCAAAAGAAAGCAGAAACGAATACAGAAGGTGCAGAGGAATTAACAAGAAATAATACTGGTCCAATTGGTAAAAAACTCGAAATAAAATATAGATAATGCAAGCCAGATGTTAATTACCCTTTATTTAATACAAACCCCGATATAGTCTATAGTAAGATTGTAAACTTGTTTAGCGCCCAGAATCCATTTACACACGTAAGTTGCTGTTACTTCCGGGTAGGTGTAAGGACTTAATGTTCCTCCTCCGACCCATCCTGGAAAAGCCCAGGGCAACCCGAATAATTTAATATCTGGATTTCTCTGGAAATAAAGAATAGCCTTCACAATTATTTTTGGAAGTAACTGTTTCATATTACCACAATTGCCGCTATATAGCCCTTTCTTTTACCTTTGAATTGCTTAGGAGTGTTTTTCCAATGGGTAGGAGTTAATTTTATTGGATATATATTTTTGGTATATGCGTCAAAGCCAAAGTTGATTTAACCTTTTTTGCTTCCAACATCATCCACCATTCATAACCTCGTTCAAAGTTCAGATCCCAAGTATAGTGCATGTGGGAAGCTTCTGTTCCATCTGCAACCAAACGATATAAAATATTGATTAGTAATATTTGGTTTACGGATCGAGGTTGTACCAAGAAGCTATTTAATCTACCCTTTAGATAAACTTCAACTATATAATATGAAAAGCAAAGATACTAATGTGATAATAAAAAAAAGAACTTAAGCTGCATCTAGAACAACTTTGCGATTTCCTGCAAGTTCTATCAAATTTTGATCAGTAACTGTTGGTTTCGGCGATAAATCAACTGAAAGGAAGAAGGGAACGCTAGCGCCACGTGGTTAAACACTACCTTCGTCTTACCTGTGCTCTGGCCATCGCCGCCTATTTCCACTTTAAGAATATGTAAGGAAGCTCCAAAATTTGGCTGAAAGATTTCAAAATAGGTGAGATGTTAAAGTGATATAAACACTGATATGGGATACTTGGTATGTCGCGAAATCGTTGCGAGAATAACAGTGGAGAGCAAATGGGACGAAAAACAGATAAAAAATGTTATGATCCCATTTTGCAATAATAGTGCCATTTTCAGTTCCAAGCGTGCACAAATCGGGATAAAGAGTTAACCACGATTGTGTTTTATTGAAATACAGTTTGAAAGCCTCTATTGATTTTGTTTAGCATAATACTTACTTTGAATAAATAATCAAGTATTTCATCTCGCTGTTGTTGTGGATAATTAACTAATAGTTTACTGGTTGCCTTTAAATAAAATATAACGATAAATTAGCAGCTGAATGTTCAATTCATTCAGTCCATTTGTTTAGCCCGCTTTCGACTATGTTTTAGAACAAAATATATCCCATAATCCCATGAACAACTGGTATCGGGTACTTGTCAATACTCGGTACCTCTTCCCTCGATTGAGACCTTTATAATCTGAAATCTGTTTCCATTTCATTTCCATCGCTCCTTGTGATATATTAGATATTAGAAATGCTTTCTAATACACGTTTTTACTCAAACATAGTTTTATCCAAGTATTAACAATACTCAAAGGGAACTTGGAATTCGAAAGTTTAAAGTTATAAGGAATATGTCATATCAGACACAGTTCTGATTCGATAGACTATTGTCTACAATGCATACAGTTAATATAGATCATTGTTGTCCAAGGCCTATTTATTTGGAATCTGCTTAGCTGGTTTCAAAAGATCCGCAACAATATTATAAAGTAAGTGTTGTTGGATATATAATACAAACTATCAAAGTTTAATCCATGTGGTGGTCAAGGAGATAAAACATAGATGGTGAATTTTACATTCATGGTTTCTGGCAACTGGAGTGACTGAAGTCAGCTGAAATCAGATTATTCGTAACCACTCATTATTCCTGACGCTATGACAAAGGAGACAACTATATATATGTAATGCATGGTCAAGAAGGTAAAAATAAAAACATACTCCCCCTCCACTCAATGCCCCAACACCATCAAATCTTCTACCAAATCCAGGTGTATCATCTATAGGATAGACATACTGTGTTATTACATACTGACACAAAACAAAACATAAACACAAGCTGTAGTAACCTGTTGCTTTATACATTTTATATACATCAAGATCATTATCTGTTGTATAATCAATATGGCCTATGCATTGAAATGTGGTCTGAAGTCTTACTGTTCTGCACCAACCTTGGGTAATAAATACTGACAAAATGACCTTGATATCGTTAAAAAAAATAATATATAGGTTATTAAATGATAGTGATGAATCTAGCGATAAAGACTCCATCATCCAGTAATCCGTTCAGTGGGTGCATCAGCTGTTTGATCTAAAACAAAAAGATCCTAAGGGGTAATCAAGTACAAAAATTTGAGATATTTGTCCAATACTTCTAGGGGAAATTTTGCCCGGACAGCGGGCACCGACACAGGCACAATGGCCTACTCTTATGTCAAATATGAAAAATGACTGAAGAAATGCAAATGTTTATCATCGATGAAAAAACGTCAAATTCCATCTGTTTTAGCCTCAGCAATCTACGCGTTTGATGATCCCATTTTAGTGAAAAGTTTATCAGATTAGCCATAGCTTGTCTATATAGTGTGTATCAACTTAGATTATTGGCACATGAAAGTGCAGCTCGGCTTTAAGGTGTCTGTGAAATCATAATCCACGAAAAACTACCCAGGATTGGGATGATCCGAGCGTTATGTCATAGACGTATTGGTAATGGGTCCAGATGCTGTCGTTGGTATAGGTAATAAAATGTCGGGTTTTCATAGCCGACTTGCGGAAGGGGAAGGGTGTTTAGTTGTCCCTTCAAACTCAAACCGAATTCGGTTGTTTTTATAGTTCTTCCCGCAAATTACCGTATACTTGTAGTTCTTATGGCTTCATTAGAAAATCAGACAAACACTTATGAGATTTAACAACTTTATTCGGATATGTCAGTATTGTTATAGGGGATACGGTTAACCTAATAGCCGATTTTATTTGGATAAAAGCTTTTTTCTTAAATTACATGTATATCATTTAGATGTGTTAAGATACAGTTGGTGTCAGAATGGTATATATTGGGGGGGGGGGGGGGGGTATCTAAGTCAATAATGTAAATAACTCCATTTACGCAGGGTAAATAATTTTGACCTTTGTTACTAGTGCAAAATATCTCATCATGAATCTTGTGTTAATTGGCGATGGGATCCTACAAGGATCTGACATTAGACCAATGTTATTAACATTATTTATAAATAGATATAGATAACACAACTGATAAATTGTTTAAAATCGATTGTGAAAATCAATTTATCTGATTTTTTATTTCAATTGATAACATTGAATAAATAAGTTTATAAACTGATTGAATCATAAATTGACTATTTTAAGGTCTACTTATATATAAATTGTCAAAATCCGCCAGTTTATAAGAAGTTGTTCCCAATCCAACAAAACCTTGAACTGTACCGCCTGGTATTTTTGTGTTGAAGACCTGTACACTGTTAACACTTCCCACAGCTTCATTTCCCTGCAATATAATATAAACTTATACTTTATAGACAGCTGCGTGGAACAGTTGATTATGGGTAAAATCTTATAATTAAATCATTGTCATGTCATACCATTGTCATGTACACTGTTGTGTCGTTTAGACAAATCAAGAATGTTATATCTATGCAAAAAAAGAGATGTACGGTGGTAGAAAAAGTTTTAAAAAGACATTCAAAATCTTTAATCTATGTTTATCATTTCACTCGGGGCGGGGTCGATTTTTGATCATTGGGATCACACAACATCGTTTAACAACGTGACAATTCAATGGTTCAACAAATATGATGAATCTACCTTTACTGATAACGAAAGTTGATTCCATTCAGCTGTTATTCCGGTATGGTGACCGCGTAAGATTACGTGCTTTCTGGCTGAAAAATACCAAAATACATCCCAGCTATTTATACTTATTACCCAGTCTAACACATTTTTACTGTTAAAGCTCGTTATGTGGTACCTTAAGAACCCGAATCATTCTATCAAAAATATCGCTTATCTCTATTGGGGTGAGAGTGTATCTGTAGTTAATATATCAAGGTTATATAATCCATGTACATCTTTTAGATATATATTTGCATGCAGATCACACAGCCATCGTCTGAAAGCACGCATGAAGGCTGTTTTAGCCTACAATTTGAAGATCGTCATAAATCGCCTAGTAAAAAAGTGATCGGCATATCAAAACTATATTCTTGAAGCATTGTGCCGAGTGGTCTGTTTCTAGAGTGGGATCAGGTCTAATTTCCAGTGATTATCAAAAAGGTTATTGATACTGATGTGCAAGCACACGGATGGAATACCTTCAAACAAATGTCTAAAGTCATTACTCACCGACATCGCCAGAAACAACAAATGTTTTATTTGCTGGGAAAATGAAGAAATATAATCCAGCATTTATACGATCACGTAAACCCAGATTGAATAATCTACAGGCAACGAAAACGCCATTGGTTCCATTTACTGGAGCAGGACGGGCATCAACAGATATATTTATATCAGTCCTTCAGGGAATAGAAAATAAAATAATATAAATAAACACTCAATATCAGAATATAACGTGATTTATTGGTCGGGGTGACAATTGTTATCTGGTTATGATCAAAACTAAAATATATGTTTATATTCCAATATCTGAGATCTTTTTGATGTTGACGGATGTTGGACTCTAACATCCTTGATTATCGCCCCTCTTGCATGCCAATCACTTGTTTTATATAAATCCAAATCCATAAAGGTACCTTAACGTATGGAATATTGAATTTCTGGTATCCAAGCTAACAGGATATTGGAAATTAACAAAGTCAGATGAGCCAGGTTAGTGGCCAAAAACGTACACCAAAATCTTTTGAACTGAACTTTGATTTAAACCGATGTTTCAAACTGGAACAATTATTTATATACTAACCAGTTAGCATTCCCGATAAGAGCCAGTGTAACTCCTAGCAAATCTGTTTTACCCCAAAAAACTGGCATCTCAAGCGACATCTGGCGGATAACTTTATTTTGTGGTGCTCCAATATCAGTAATCTCATAATAACCAGCTTGTGCAACCAAATTATATGCTTCAGAATAAATAGGATATACTGTAAAATGTAAACATAAATATTATGAATTTCTTTTCCAGATTCCTACACTGAAACATTTGTCCAGGGAAGACATGGTGAAATAAAACTATATCTCTTGAAATCGACTGAATTGAAATATCAGTATTTAGATTGATATTGGTCTGAAATTTAAAAATTATGTATTTAATGGAAAGTCGTTTTTAATAAACTGAAGATTTTGGTATTAAGACGTGTGCCTATAATCAGAAATACAGCAACAATTTCTTAGCTATGTTATTATCTCAGATGAGAAGTTGAAACTCGTGGATATTACTTTGTGATATTGGCACACACAAAATCTCCACACGAGGTAAATCGCAATTTCATACCCGACACAAAAGATATCCGGAGGTTTTAATTATGCATGCTGAAGGTTAACAAAACTATGACAAGCTTTCTTTTTACCTTCAAAGTCATCTGTATAAGGTAACGGGAACGGTGCTGGTGACGGTGGAGGATTATGTTGTCCCTTTTGTCCAGTAGTAATAGTCGTTAATGTCCAGATTTCATCAATATCCAAACTTAGACGTATTTCACCATTAGTAACCTTGAGATAACACACAAATTGCATTTTATTTATCTGACAGATAAGACTTGCCTTGCATCAATATAGGCAATCCACGCGTTACATCACAATACGTTAACTTCTCGTACTAACTCTGGTGATTTTGATAGTAACAAATAGTATTAAAGAATTCTGTAATGGGTTTTCTCATATACTTCTTCGCATTCCGTCTATCACGGTGTTATGAGTATTCACACTGAACCTCCATTCTTTGGGTTTTGTTTATTTTTCTAGAGGGAGGGATGCAATTTATACCCATTATAGAATTTACGAATTTTGAGGATATTTAATTTTTGGAGGAATAAAATCTAGTGTTCAAATTAGGCTCAGCTATATAAATAAACACCTTTAATGGTGATTTCTGTTGGAATATAGTTGAACTGGATCCATCAAACGTTAGTTTTGTATACCATACTTGTAACTGATCAACTTTCGCCTGCAGAATTCGAAAATGGCACATCTTAATTAAATAAAAATTATATGTACAATTCCAAGGTTTTGAGCCTCAAATTTGAAAAAAATATGTCTTTCATCAAAACAATCATATGCCAAGTAGCAACGTTTGATTCCATCAAAATTTGATTGGCCATTATTTGAAGCTAGGTAGGACGTGTTGATTATTCAAATCGAAAGAAACCCTGATATGTTTTAAAGCTAACGAGATTAATTAGAGGGATATAGCTTGCTCATAGAATGAGCGATATGAAGAGTGGCTTTTCATACTCACTAATGTCCCCTTTAGCTGTAATATGACATCTTGTGGTTCTACTGTAAATGGTTCGATAACTTTACGACAATGTGAATGGTTAAATGTCTGAAATAAATTCAAACACAAATTAGTTGAATTTAAACATTCTTATACAATACAAATTAAACTATAAAACTAACGTGTAAGAAATCTAGCCCTGTTACTGTTGTTGTTGTTCTTAGTGTTTAACATCCTCTTCCAAGGAAGGTGATATCGCAGACAATTCTTATTTTATCGTCTTGGCGCACACGCAGGGGTCGTTTCTGTTGGAAGAAAACGGAGTACCCGGTTTAAACCCACTAGGTTGAGAAGGCGCACCCTGTCTCAATGCCACATACCCTCACACCAGGGATTGAAACCACAAACTCATACCAGGGGTGACTGACCAGTTATACCACAACGCCAACCGACCAATTAAGCTATAAAACCAATGTTAAGAAACATAACCCTGTCACCTACCCCAGTCTCAATAACTACGGATCGACGAACATCCGACCTGCAGGCTAGCGAGCTAGCGTCTTACCTACTGATCTACTCTCGAAGGTACTATATTGTATTATATATATTTATAATAACATACCCCTGTCTCAATAACTATTGTAAAATCTTTTTGATCTGGACTCATAAATGTCACATGACTACCTCCTCTAGAGAAGTTTCCCACACCAGAACCATGCTTCAGATACATCCATCCTGGTTTGGTAAACTGTGTGGTGTGGGCTGAAAAACAGCTATTGTATACAATATGTTTCTATTAAAATCGAAAGTCGATATATTGGATAGAAATACCATATCTTAAATTACAGATATAAAAGTATATTTCAAGTAAAAAAAGACGAGAATTACAGTCTACATAAGAGAAGAAGTAATTATTGCATTAGCGGGCGGTGACCTACCTGAAGCCCAGATTGGAGGAGCAACATAATAAGATCCACTCCATGGTTCTATTGCCCGCATTAAACCATTATCATTAAACGGTAAACCATCATACATACTGTTTATAACACACCATGCTATCTGACTGGAATAGAATATAACATAGAACCATTACCTTAATGTCGTAATATGGTAAATAGCAATATAAACCAGTAAAATACAGCATAGAACCATTATCCTTATACGGTTAAAGCAGTAAAATATAATGAAGAGCCTCTAACATAATGCTGATATGCAATAAAGCAGTAAAATATAACACAGACTCATTGACATAATACCGTTATAAAATCAGCTACACTTACGCAGTGATAAATCCATTTGAATAATCTTGATTGATCGTCTGCAAATTTGAAAAAAATATATATTTTAAATTTTTGTTAATCAAAAATAATCAAAGTTGATTTTAAAATTCTTTTACTCAGAAATGAGACATGTTGGTCTGACATTAAAGCTTGGATTCGTGAGATTGCATTTACCCTGGCCCAACACGATCCTCCGTAATTATCTGGTGGCTGACTGTAGTCTTCAGATGCCCATAGTGGTTTACCTGTCTCAAGTCCAATCATAGCACTGTCGGTTCTTGGCTGATGAAATCTGAAAATACAGGACATGATATCTCTTTTTATCGGTCTTCTTATGAAGAGTTGTGACGAGGCGAGTATATGGAAGGGGCTTTGGGGATTCTGTTTATTCCCAATAGCGTTCTGATTCAATCTAAATCATTAATGAAAAAGAAAGAGACACATTTAATTTCAGTTCAATTGGTCAAATATTTCCAATATGTTCAGGGAATTTTTAACTATATGTTTAAGAGAATTCAAATGCATAGTAACAAGTGATATTTTATTCTGTGATAAAATGTGAATACCAACCCAATAATAGAAACGGCTTGAGCAAGATCTGGATTTGTAAGAACATCGTAAGCTATCTTATCTATATTTCCATCTGCTGCCTCGATTTCTACATGTTGTAACCCATAGGAATCTAATGTCTTCCTTAATGTCTGAAAAACAACATATTGCCATAATCCCTAGGTTTCTATAATAAATACTGTATTAAAAGAAGGAATTTCTAGATGGTTAATACTTCAAATACTTACCAAAATATAAGTAATATTATAATCTCGTTCGTTCCAAATCTGAAATTGAAACAAAAGAATAAATGATGAATAAGATTCTGCATTTAAAAATCAGATTCAAGCTGTCTGTATCTAATAAATGTTTCGTGATCTAGAGGACAAAATATTGACCTTCGCTGTTCTCAAGTTCAAATTAGAACTACAATCATCTTGACCCAGGGGATCAGAGTTTCATAAAGAATTTCTTACAACGGTCTATGAAATGAAATGAAATGGGGTTTAACGTTCTAATTTTCTGCACCAACTTGGATAATGAAGACAGGCATGTGGGTAATCAAACGTGTACACGTGACCTTCGTCCCTGCGCCATGGACAATGAGTAAATCTAGAGGAACTTTCTAGTCCGATACTGTGTCGAACCCGGTAACTTCCGGTTAATGAGTCAGTGTCCACACAGTATGTTTAATTTTTCAAAGTCAGGCGTTACGATTCAGTATTTATTAATGTAAATGACGCTATCTTTAAAACAAAATTTCAAATTGTTTCAAACTCTTCGAAATACATACCCCAACATAGTCGATCGTAAGATTGTGTATTCTTTTAGCGCCAAGAATCCATTCACAAACATACGTTGACGTCACTTCTGGATATGTGTAGGGACTTAAGGTTCCTCCTCCAACCCATCCTGGAAAAGCCCAAGGCAATCCAAATAATTTAATATCCGGATTTCTCTGTTAATAAAAAAGGAAAAAAAAGAAAATAAGAAAAATATACAATGGGTTGGAATCAAAATTCGATTTAAATTCCACGGATCACAAAGAAATAACATCTTCCAATTACCCGTAATCTCTTCGTTCCACAACATAATTTCTGATATGGGTGCTGATGTAATCACGACCTTTCGGACACTCCGATGGCTCCAGCTATGAGGTTTCCTTCACAATCGTTTTAATATTATTTTGATAATTTTCTATGATCACTGGCCGCAACAGAAGTTCGCATAAACCATCATATATATTTGAGTATTTTAAGTTCTTCTGACTTTTGTATTCAGGTTTGCTATTTTATAAAGTTTCGTATAAAAAATGATTTGACCTTTTTCGCTTCCTTCATCATCCACCATTCATAACCTCGTTCAAAGTTCATATCCCAGCTATAGTGCATGTGGGAAGCTTCGGTTCCATCTGCAAGTAAACAATATCAAAGTCACGTTTATTCCTCTTAGAAATAATAAAATCCACGGAATGAATTATTATCGAGCTGCGGGATAATTTATCGTACAATACGAGAATCATCTTCAGCTCCGGGAGGCTAAAGACAACTGAGACGCGATTGTAACGTTCTAAGAAGATTAGCCACACCCTTACCTGTGCTCTGTCCGTCGCCTCCAATTTCTACTTTAAGAATTTGTAAGGAAGCTCCAAAATTTGGCTGAAATTCATTGACAACATGTAGTTAATATAGCTATAATGGATGAATGATGTCGTTCGGATGTTCTGCCAAATTCGCCAGCTTTTCGTTCTTTTATAAGGATTTCGCATGTTTAGTAATTGAACTGGAATAAGAAGGTTTGCCATTCCAGTTTATAACCATAGGCGTACGAGCCAGGGGGCGGGAGGGGGGCATTCCAAAATTTTCTTGGAGTGGGGGGGGGGGGCGGTCCATACAAGGTCAGTTCCGCTTCTTCGCCTCTCGAAGAAAACAGGCGGCGCTGTCTGTAAACCCGAGTTTTTTCGGGCATTTCTAGTTTTGCTTTCCTAACCGTCATTGAGCCCTAATATAACACTAATTTTACTTTTCTTTTAATTGAATACCACGAATTTGTACTGAGTAGAATATGGATTTAAAAAATGTCTGGAGGCACTCTACTTTGTGCGAGATTGTTCGGGCATCGATTATTATTTGTGAATGCAGCTGCGACACTCTGATTGGATGGTTGAAATTCAGAGTGGGATTTCGGTTTCAAATCCATTGGATACTTTTGGAGTCACTTACACGGGTAAGAATAGCAGAAAACGCATTTACGGTGGTTAAATTTCAAAATTTTCTCTGGGAGGGTAAGACCCTCAAACCCAACGACAATTGATTGGTTGTTTGGAATTCGGGTCAGTCAGGTAGGCTATATAGTACCAAATTGAAGTTACTGTATTCACAGGCTGGAATAGCAGGAAAACGCGTTTGCTGCAGATAAATTTTCTCCCAACGGTCCCGTCTTCGTGGAGGCTGTAAACGATTGATTTGAATTCGAGTCAGCCACCTTTATTACACCGCTTTGACATTGCTTTGTTCACGGGCTGAAATCGCAGGAAAACATGTTTGCAGTCGTCAAATATTCCAAAATTTTCTTTTGAGGGGGTGTGGGGTGTGGTGTGGTGCCCATACAAGGTAAGCTCCGCTTCTTCGCTTTTCGAGGAACTGGCACCGCTCTCAGTAAACCCGAAATTTTTTCGGGCATTTCGGGTTCTGCCCCCCTGTCATACGCCCATGTTTATAACTGAGCGACGTTTATCGGTCAGACTTAACTAGTTTTATAAATCAATACATATCATTGCTGAATAAATACTTGGGAATTCTAGTTGTCAGCCAAATTCACTGGCCTTATCTGCGTTCTTTTCGTGAACAGGTGCTATGCATCAAACAATTGGTTTATCTTTTGAATTTTGTAATCGTGAATATGTACAGTTTGCACTTTATTTTGAAGCATCGTCATTCAGATTTCTTTTTGTTTTTCCGATTACCAATAATACAGTATAATATAATCTACGTAAATATTATGTCTGGAAAACCATGTGCTTACGTAAACGTGATTTATATACTAAAAATACTTGTGGTCACGTAAGTCTACGCCGTTCATATTCGATTTATATACCAATTGGACTTTGTATCATAGCTATGGGTATATAAATATTTGGCCATGGAATCATATATCTCGTTTATGGTATAAACAACTTAGCCCAGGCAATCCGCTTTTCAATTGTTTGATCGATTCAATTTTGAACATAGTTCAAGTCTTGATGAGCGGTTATCCATTATCTTGTTTACGAATAAAGTCGATGGATAACACACTGCTGTGTGTTCAGATGTTAAAGGACAATATTGGTGCCAGCCATTATTACATATGTGATAGAACTGGTAAAATACATTCCAAATATAATTTTAACACAGCGATCATTGCTACAGGAGACGTGTAACAAACTCTTCAATATACGGGAAGTGACGTCAAACATGACTAACACGAGTTGTCCTTCTAAATAACTGAGTGAAATAACGAGCGATAACAGACACACAGGCGAATTTCATTTCACTGACAATTCCGTTGACGATGAAAAGTTGTTATATGAGAAGGTAAGAGGATATCTGACAATTCACAAAAGGAATTGGCTGTCAATAGATAACAGATAACGAACAAATTAGACAAAGTCCGTGCATTACCATGTTTTTATTAAGAGCAGGGTGAATAAAAACAGTGTAATGCACGGGATTTTCCTATTTTTTTCGTTTTGTCTTATCTAGTGACAGCCAATTCTATTTTTGAATTGTCAGATATCCTCTCGTCGTTTTATAAAACAACTTTCCATCTTCAACGGATTTATCAGTGAAATGCAATTTGCCTGCGTGTCTGTTATCGCTCGTTAGTTGACTAGGTTATATAGAAGGACAACTGGTGATAGTCATGTTTGACGTCACTTCCCTTATATTGAAGAGTTTGTTACACGTCTCCTGTAGCAATGATCTCTGTGTTGAAATTATATTTGGAATGTATTTTACCAGTTCTATCCCATATGTAATAATGACTGGCACCAATATTGTCCTTTAAAAAGCCGTGGAATGGGTACTTGTGATGACATTGCAAGTTTCATGTCAATCAACAAGACCATCAGCTTGTATAACACGTCGGGGCCAGTTCCTGATCCAGAAATTCCAATGTACTTGTGGTATTAAGGTGGGGGGGGCACTATTGACCGACCACTATTCACCGTGGTCAATATCATGGTAGGTGCAGAAAAAGAGGTTAAGCCCCTTTGTATTTCATTTCATAGTCAGTCATCGATATATCGGGGCTATAACATACAACCGAGAATAAGATAGCACATTCATCAGGTCGGATTTCCCCTTTTGATAAGAAACGTTTGGGGGCGGATGAATAAGGGTGTTTTGTTATATTTGAAAATCATAAAAATCAACAGTCCAGTGTTCAATTCATGACAAAATCATTAGCAAATATCTACACGATTATCCCGATATCCCAATGGTTTAAAGACGTCTACTCGAGTGACATTTAAACATGCATCTTGCGATAAGATAACTGGTCAGTGATCCGAACGTAATACTGATTTGTTTTATGGGTTCTGGGCAGCATACAAAGACGTATCACAAAAGTCGTACAAACATGCTTATTGAATATATATCATTGTAAGATAAATTGTTCCCAATACTTGTGTTTTTTTCAAATAAAGTTTATAATACTTACTTTGAATAAATAATCAAGTATTCCATCTCGTTGTTGTTGTGGATAATTAACTAATAGTTTACTTGTTGCCTGTAATAGATATTTTAACAGATGGTTGATCAAGCAATAACCTTCTCAACCGACCCGTTCTCCTCATCCAACCTGCTTGAGATCCTCCTCCTCATCCTCCAACCTGCCTAACCCCCCGCCTTCCCCAACCTGCCTAATCTCATCCCCACATCCACCTGATCTCATTCATCAACTCGCCTGATCTCGACCATCAACCCCCCCCCCCCTGATCTCCTACTCCAAATGGTCCGATCTCCTCTTCCTAACTAGCCTGATCTCCTCCTCCCCTACCTACCTGATCCCCTCCTCTCAACCCTCCTTATTTCTCCACCCGACGATCATGATGGAAACATTAGTAGCCTACATCCGAGACCTTTCTAAATTCAAGGACAAGTGGGTAATCAAAGCGACAGTAGGCCTAATATTTTATGGGTTTAATGTACGATGCAAAGATGGGAATACAATGTGTTAATGTTGTGTTCCGCACGCATGTTCCGACACCTGCACGGGCAAGGAACTGACAAGGGACGACTCATAATCGTTCGAATGGGACGTAAAAGAACCCATGACAATTGGAATTTCCACTGTCAAATTTCCCTCATAGCACATTGTTTGGCGCAATGACGAATGTCCGTCGTCATTAGTACCTTTGGAGCAGAGCAGTCAGATATAGGTCAATGTGCGATGTAGGAGATCGGGGTAGCGTCGGGCATTACATAAATGCATCGATGTCGTTAGCGGCCAGTGTAGTGTCACGATGGAGTCTCTTTACGCACTACCTACACAAGCTAACGCAAGTGTGGGTTTTTACAGTTCATTATTTCCGATGCTATGGCAAAGGAGACAACTACACTAACTAATATACGCAAGATGGATAAAACAATTATCATGTCAAGGTCAACGAAGTAAAAATACAAACATACTCCCCCTCCGCTCAATCCCCCAACACCATCAAATCTTCTACCAAATCCAGGTGTATCATCTATAGGATAGACATACTGTGTTATTACATACGGACACAAAACTAAACACAAACACAAGCTGTAGTAAACTGCCAGCATGTTCATTTCATACAATTTAATATGATGAATATAATCAATATACCATGACACACATTGATAACAACAGATTATACATACTCTAAAATCAAAAGATAATATGTCACAGGCCATTTACATCATCAAGGTTACATTAGAATTAGAATATCATGGGCGTACAAGCCAATTTTCATTGCGGGGGGGGGGGGTATTATTTTTGCCAGAAAGATACCGGGGCAGCACTCGATGACAACATAACTTTACCACAAATTAACCGTAGCGTAATCTCTAAAAAATAACGACAAGTAGCGCCTAGCGATGCGGATCGTCTGGAACTGTAGTTTGAGTTGGAGAAGTAGACACCCTGAATCAAAATTAGAATTGTGTGATTTTCTGAATTCCGGCTGGGAAATGCATCACCCCGCTCAGTGATCAGTAAAAGTCCCTTATTTTGCACACTTCTTTTTGCGGAATTGAATGATTTTCACATTTTTCCTGTTATATCCAATACAATTCTGATTTTCATAATTTAGCCAGTACTCGAAAACAATTTGGATGATTGCCCCAAAACAATTGTGTTGTCCGTTTGCAATTGGATAAAGCGCTGACTCGCTGATCTTCAGGTCACGAGTTCGCTCCCGGTGTTGGCCGAGAAATGTCAGTGTTGCGGGACGGAGGGTCTGCCCAGAACAGTCGTCTAGTAGATTTCAAACCACTATTTTTATTATTTGGCCTGACAGCGTACTCAGTATGGTTGCATTAGGAAATCAGAAAAAACACTCATGGCGTTTAACAACTTTATTCAGATATATTACTATTGTTACAGGGGATATGGTCAACTTTATGCCTAAGTCCCACTGGGAATTTTTAGTCTCGAGGATGTACGACCGATGGAAATTGACGGACCAAGCGAGGAGGTGAGAACATGTTCACCCGTGTCCTAGAGAAGCTACGGGAGCCATGTGAAACTGCGAAAAATTGTTCCGGGTGTGTTTCCGACGTTTTTTTTCCTCGCGCATCAGGAGCCCTCGGAAGAAAATTTGTTTTTTTCCAATTTCCCCAGTGTGGCCTTGGCATAATAGACATTTTTTTTGATAAACGCTTTTTTCATCATTGTTACTAGTGCAAAAATGCATCATGAATCTTGTGTTGATTGGCGATTGGATCCTACAGGGATCTGACATTAGACCAATTTTATTAACATTATTTATAAATAGATATAGATAACACAACTGATAAATTGTTTAAAATCGATTGTGAAACATAAAATTAAATATATTTAACATATCATCAATTTAATTGATAACATTGAATAAATAAGTTTATAAACTGATTGAATCATAAATTGATTATTTTAAGGTCTACTTATATTCAAATTGTCAAAATCCGCCAGTTTATAAGAAGTTGTTCCCAATCCGACAAAACCTTGAACTGTACCACCTGGTATTTTTGTGTTGAAGACCTGTACACTGTTAATACTTCCTACAGCTTCACTTCCCTGTAAATGTAATATATACTAATATTTTACAGGGTGTTATAACTTTATAACTATGGAACAAGAGATGTAAATGGGGTAGAAAAATTTTCCAAAATAAAATTCAAAATCTTTAAACTATGTTTAGCATTTCATTCGGGACGGGGCCAATTTATGATCATTGGTATCACACAGCATCGTTTAACAACGTGACAATTCAATGCTTCTACAAATATGAACAATCTACCTTTACTGATAGCGAGAGTTGATTCCATTCAGCAGTTATTCCGGCATGATGACCGCGTAAGATTACGTGTTTTCTGACTGAAATATACAAAAATACATTACTAGCTGTCCGACAATGCAATTTCAAAATTTTGCTCATCGAACATTCTTATTTGGGGTTATTTAATAAAGACTTTAATCAGGTAATCACTAGTCCCTGTCAGTCTCAGGAAAACCCGGAGAAAACTCATAAGTCCTCGTCACGTACAACCCGGAGAAACCCCAGGTTGGACAGGCGACCCCAGTCCTTGCCACGTACAACCGGAATATCGAAACCAAGCCAGTTGACTCAATGCAAGACCCCATGTTTCAGTACACATGCGCTAACCATTCGACCCCCCCCCCTTATGTTAGGAATCATTTGGTGCTCTGAATAGTAATGGCTACTACAAAAGAGCACAATATAACTGAGCTATCTATATTTATTATCCTGGAGGTCGGGTGTTCGATCCCTGCAATGGCCGAGAAAATTCATCCATCCAGATTTTACGGCGTGGTTTCCGCTTGTCAGTCATGCAGTGCCAAGGGCCTGACAAGGACAGCTGTCTAGTCGTTTGGATGGGACGAAACACCGAGGTACCGTGTACACATTAGCGTGCACGGACAAGATCCTTTGGTAGTTGGAATTCGATATGAGTAGGCCGTAGCGCAGCTGCCCGGGCGAAATTTCCTTCATAGCACACTGTATGGCGTATGCCCGTCTTCATTAGCCCAGTTTAAGAGCAAAACAGTAGGGAGTTAAACCCCATTTCATTTCATTTATATTTATTATTCAGCATAGCAACACAATTCTGTCAATACTCACTGACATCACTAGAAACTACAAATGTTTTATTTGCTGGGAAAATGAAGAAATATAATCCAGCATTTATACTTTCACGTAAACCCAGATTGTATAATCTACAGGCAACGAAAACACCATTGGTTCCATTTACTGGAGCAGGACGGCCATCAACAGATATATTTATATCGGTCCTTTCATAAAATAGAAAATAAAATATAATATTCAATTTAATAAATAAACCCTCGTAAATATCATAATATTGGTCGGAAATATAAAGATCCACTTAGTCACAATCACACAAACCACACCCTTTTAACACACAAGCAAAACAAAAAATCATTAGTGGCATTTACGAGGATTAGGCGAAGATTAACATAAATATCAATCGCTCAAAAACATAAATACAGAGCAATCACTGGCTCTGTGGATGTCTCAACTCAAACGAAAGTGGGTGGTATTATCCTTCTTGGTTTCGAATTCCTGGATTATGGTCCCTTATTGTACGAAAACTCTTGTTTTTAACTTGTGACCCCCCCCCCTCGAGGTCGCATTTGCATCCGATTTTGATTAAATTTAAAATATATGGACCGCAACATTCAGGATTATATGGTCCCGTTTTAGCTTGTTCTTGATCTATCTCTTGTATGGCACATGCTTGTTTTATATAAATTTATATCAATAATAGTACTTTAAGGTATGGCATATTGGTATCCAAGCTACTGGGATATTGGTAACTAAGTCAAAAGACGCGGGCTAGTGACTACAAACTACATCGAAATCTTTTGAATTGAACTTTGATTTAAACCGGTGTTTCAAACTGGAACTATTATTTATATACTAACCAGTTAGCATTGCCGATCAGAGCCAGTGTAACTCCCAGTAAATCTGTTTTACCCCATAGAACTGGCATCTCAAGCGACATCTGACGGATAACTTTATTATGAGGAGCTCCAATATCAGTAATCTCATAATAACCAGCTTGGGCAACCAAATTATACGCTTCAGAATAAATAGGATATACTGTAAAATGTAAACATAAATATTATGAATTTCTTTTCCAGATTCCTACATTTAAACATTTGGCCAGGAAAGACATGATGAAATAAAACTATATCTCTTGAAATCGACTGTATTGAAATATCAGTATTTAGATTGATATTGGTCTGCAATTTAAAGATTATGTATTTAATGGAAAGTCGTTTTTAATAAACTGAAGATTTTGGTATTAAGACCTGTGTCTATAATGAGAAATACAGCAATAATTTCTTAGCTATCTGAAACTCGTGGATATGACTTTGTGATATTGGCACACACAAAAACTCCACACGAGGTAAATCGCAATTTCATACTCGACACAAAAGATATCCGGAGGTTTTAATTATGCATGCTGAAGATTAACAAAACTATGACAAGCTTTCTTTTTACCTTCAAAGTCATCTGTATAAGGTAACGGGAATGGTGCTGGTGGCGGTGGAGGATTGTGTTGTCCCTTTTGTCCAGTAGTAATAGTCGTTAATGTCCAGATTTCATCAATATCCAAACTTAGACGTATTTCACCATTAGTAACCTTGAGATAACACACAAATTACATTTTATTTTATTTATCTGACAGATTAGAGTAGACTTGACTTACATCAATATAGGCAATCCACGCGTTACATCACAATGCGTTAACTTCTCGTACTAACTGTGGTGATTTTGATAGTAACAAATAGTATTGAAGAATTCTGTAATGGGTTTTCTCATACACTACTTCGCATTCCGTCTATCACGGTGTTATGAGTATTCACACTGAACCTCCATTCTTTGGGTTTTGTTTATTTTTCTAGAGGGTGCAATTTATACCCATTATAGAATTTACGAATTTTGAGGATATTTAATTTTGGAGAAATAAAATCTAGTGTTCAAATTAGGCTCAGCTATACAAATAAATACCTTTAGAGGTGATTTCTGTTGGAATATAGTTGAACTGGATCCATCAAACGTTAGTTTTGTATACCATACTTGTAACTGATCAACTTTCGCCTGCAGAATTCGAAAATGGCACATTTTAATTAAATAAAAATTATATGTACAATTCCAAGGTTTTGAGCCTCAAATTTGAAAAAAAAATGTCTTTCATCAAAACAATCATATGTCAAGCAGTAACGTTTGATTTCCATCAAAATTTGATTGGCCATAATTTGAAGCTGGGTAGGACGTGTTGATTATTCAAATCGAAAGAAACCCTGATATGTTTTAAAGCTGTAACAAGATTAACTAGACGGATATAGCTTGCTCATAGAATGAGCGATATGAAGAGTAGCTTTTCATACTCACTAATGTCCCCTTTAGCTGTAATATGACATCTTGCGGTTCTACAGTAAATGGTTCAATAACCTTACGACAATGTGAATGGTTAAATGTCTGAAATAAATTCAAACACAAATTAGTTAAATTTAAACAATCTTATACAACATAAATTAAAATATAAAACTAACCAACGTATAAGAAACCTAGTCCCGTTACTATTGTTGTTGTTCTTAGTGTTTAACATCTGCTTCCAAGAAAGGTGATATCGCAGACAATTCTTATTTTATCGTCTTGGCGCACACGCAGGGGTCGTTTCTGTTGGAAGAAAACGGAGTACCCGGTTTAAACCCACTAGGTTAGAAGGCGCACCCTGTCTCCATGCCACGTACCCTCACACCAGGGATTGAAACCACAAACTCATACCAGGGGTGACTGACCAGTTATACCACAACGCCAACCGACCAATTAAGCTATAAAACCAATGTTAAGAAACATAACCCTGTCACCTACCCCAGTCTCAATAACTACGGATCGACGAACACCCGACCTCTAGGATAGCGAGCTGATCTACTCTAGGGCTATCACTCTAGGATCGAAGGTACTATATTGTATTATATATATTTATAATAACATACCCCAGTCTCAATAACTATCGTAAAATCTTTTTGATCTGGACTCATAAATGTCACATGACTACCTCCTCTAGAGAAGTTTCCCACGCCAGAACCATGCTTTAAATACATCCATCCTGGTTTGGTAAACTGTGTGGTGTGAGCTGAAAAACGGCAATTCTATATAATAGGTTTCAATTAAAATCGATAGCTAATCGATATACCTGATAGAAATACAGTAATAAAAGTATATTTCAAGTATAAAACACCAGAACTAATGTCAACATAAGAGAAGAAGTAATTATTGCATTAGCGGGAGGTGACTTACCTGAAGCCCATATTGGAGGAGCAACATAATAAGATCCACTCCATGGCTCTATTGCCCGCATTAAACCATTGTCATTAAACGGTAAACCATCATACATACTGTTTATAACACACCATGCTATCTGACTGGAATTAAATATAACATAGAACCATAATACCGTGATATGGTAAATCAGTCAAATGTAACAGACATTTCCCCAACTCACCAAACAAGTGTTTTGGTGTCATTAATCGACCAGTGATAAAGCAGATAATTTTCCGCGAAGACCCTTAAATCTATTAAGTCAGTAAAACTTACGCTGTGATAAATCCGTTTGAATAATCTTGATTAATAGTCTGAAAATTTGAAGGAAAAGAAACAATATTTAAAGTTTTAATTAATTTAAATACACTGTGATTTAATTTAAAAGATCATTTAACACAGAATAAAGACCTATAGTATTAAAGATCGGATTCGTAAGATATAATTACCCTGGCCCAACACGACCCTCCGTAATTATCTGGTGGTTGACTGTAGTCTTCAGATGCCCATATTGGTTTACCGGTCTCAAGTGCCATCATCTCAATGTGGGTTCTTGGCTGGTGAAATCTGAAAATGCAGGATATCATACATCCCTAATTATCACTCTAGGAACGCGCAATGGATTATGAAAGTTGGCAATGTAACAATATAAGAAAATGATTTAGGGATTACGTTACTTGTCGGCGATATCACCCTTGGTGGAAGCGGACGCTAACCAATAATAGAATAGGAAGGATTGTGTGTATTCACAGTTAAATCCTGATGCAGTCTAAGTCCACAACTAGCAGCGGATAAGAAGAGTGGCAGCGATGTTGACATATGAGGAAAGAGGTTTGAGGATTCTGTTAGTTCCCAGATAAATTCTGATGCAATCTAAAGTCTCGATAAACAAGAAAGAAGGAGATTTAATAAATTTATTTTTTCTTCTGTTTAAATATATTTTTGAATTGGATTGTTAAACTGGTTGTGGTATGGGTACTTCCAACATGCTTAACGGGATTCAAAAGCAAATTAACAAAATGATATATTTTTATTCTGTGAATACCAACCCAATAATAGAAACAGCACGAGCTAGATCTGGGTTTGTAAGGACGTCGTAAGCTATCTGTAAATCATCTATACTTTCATCTGCTGCCTCGATTTCTACATGTTGTAACCCATAGGAATCTAATGTCTTTCTTAATGTCTAAAGCGAAAAATATATTGCCATAACCCTTTTGTTTCTAATAAAAAAATTATTAATGGCAGGAATTTCTAGACCGTTAATACTTCAAATACTTACCAAAATATAAGTAATATTATAATCCCGTTCATTCCAAATCTGTTGGTTTCTAATAAAAAAATTATTAATGGCAGGAATTTCTAGACCGTTAATACTTCAAATACTTACCAAAATATAAGTAATATTATAATCCCGTTCATTCCAAATCTGAAATTGAAACGAAAAATGAAATAGCTTATGCGTATAAAAGCCTTATGAGGTTTAACGTCCACTCGAAACAAACTAGGTCATTTCGGGACTAATAAATGGTTTGATTCTATTTCAATAATTCGCTTGTACGTAGGGGTCTTTAGCTGTTGGAGGAAACCGGAGGACCCGGAGAAAACCCACAAGGTTGAACTGGCGACCCTACTCCTTGTCACGTACAACCGAGGATTCCAAACCACGCCAGTTGACTCAATGACAGGCTTTATGATACAGCACGCACGTGCTAACCATTCGGCCATCCAACCCCCCTAAAAAATATGGAGCGCTTCACGAATTTGTTAGGGAGTTCACATAGGAATTCGAATGCTCAAGACCATTTTTAATCGGAGGACGGAGGATTGTTTCATATAGAATTCCTCCAAGGATATGTGAAATAAAATACATGTAACCGTACAGCGTCGATTCACCTATTCTTCGTCGAATTCCAACTGTCTTGGTCAAATCTGGGTCGAACCCGGGCATTTCTGGTTAGTGAGTCAGTGCCCGAACAGCAGATGTTATGATTTACTATTAGTGTAGATATATTATTTGAAGACTAAGATCTTTAAAATTAAATTCTGAAGCGTGTGAAAAGCTTTAAAATACATACCCCGACATAGTCGATCGTAAGATTATGAATTCTTTTAGCGCCAAGAATCCATTTACACACATACGTTGATGTCACTTCCGGATATGTGTAGGGACTTAGTGTTCCTCCACCAACCCATCCTGGAAAAGCCCAGGGCAACCCGAATAATTTGATATCTGGATTTCTCTGTAGATAAAAACGAAAACTACAGCGTATATTTAGTAGGTTCGATTTTCACAAAGAAATAAAATCTTTCCCTTATCCACAGCCTTAATCTCCCGCCACATATGTCGTTTGCATAAACGTTTCAGTTTTAAAAATTGCTTTGAGTAATGCGAGGTGACGATTTCTTCCTTCGCATTTGTTTTTATATTAGTTTTGACATTTGTTTATGACCACTTACTCTCGGTATCGCCAGTGGTATCGTTCCGTTCTACTCCACTCACTGACCCTTGGGTCCATCCTCGGGTTTTTCGCGAATTCAAATTATCTGCACTTGATCGTACCTTGATTCTACGAACCAATCAAAAACAGTTTACCTTCTGAGTTTGAGCATCATTGTTTACATTCACCACATTATTCAATAAAATCCAAGTTACTTCCCGTCATCCACTCGATTGGTCAATAAAAAAAACAGCAGGAGTATCAAAGGCAGATAATTTAACTATGTGGATGGACCCAGGGGTTAGTAGTGTAGAATGAAGTGATTTCACTGGGGATACCGAGAATGGTATGACCACTGGCCGCAACCGAAGTTTCCATAACTCATCATAAATTTAAGTTCTTATGGCTCTTGTATTGAGGTTTGCTGTTTTAGAAAGTTTAAAAAGTGGTTTGACCTTTTTCGCTTCCTTCATCATCCACCATTCATAACCTCGTTCAAAGTTCAGATCCCAGCTATAGTGCATGTGGGAAGCTTCGGTTCCATCTGCAAGAAAACAATATGAACTCGAGTACATCGTATGTTTTGCATAATGATAATGCCACAGAATGAAATATTATCTAGGTAAGGGATAATTTATCGTACAGTACAATAATCACCTTCGGCACCTGGATGCTCAAGACAACTGAGACGCGATTGTATAGTTCTCTTGTTTGAAAGAAGACTAGACACACTCTTACCTGTGCTCTGACCATCGCCGCCTATTTCCACTTTAAGAATATGCAAGGAAGCTCCAAAATTTGGCTGCAATAAATTTAAAACGTGTAATCAAAATAGCTCTGACGGGTGAATGGTGTCGTTCTGATGTTTTTCCACGCTCTTTAACGTCTCGCTACTTTATTTCGCAATTAATATGAACTGAATCAGTGGCATTTAGACATGGAACTGGAAATGCGTAACTGAGTGATGTTTCAAATTGGATTATCTAGGTTGTATCAAGCAATGCGTATCGACGAAGCTTTCCTATGTCTATAACAAGGCTATTTTCTAGAGATTTCGCAAGCTCATTGTCAGACAGATTCACTGCCCTTGTCTGCGGAGTATTCATGAACTGATATTATTCGGATTTCTTTTTGTGACACTTTGCAAGTTACCCTTGCAGGAATCCTTTGACTCACAGTTCCTACCACCATTAAAAATGATGTCATGTCAGAGGTTGACGTAACCGCGTGCTCTAATGAAACATCTGCCCAAATATGGTCAAGGATGAGCCCTTTTGTTTTCCCCGGGACACGGTTGGAAGAAATAGCCAGGGTAGACATTATATATTTAAATAGTGATTAATATTTAAATACCTAAAGAACAATTGCTTTGTCAATGTTGTAGAATTATACCATTGTATCACAGCGTAAAGTTCTACTCAGACAAACGACATAGAGTACGTGTCCCCAGGGTGTCACATTTTTGTTTTCATATTACCAATATAACAACAGTATGATATGATCTACGTAAATATCATGTCAGGAAATCCACGTGCTCACGTAAACGTGATTTATACACAGTTCATATTCGATTTATATACCAATTGGACTTTGTATCATAGCTATGAGCATATAAATATTTGGCCATCGAATCATATATTTCTCTTACAAACAACTTAGCCCAGTTAATCCACTGTTTAATTGTTTGGGTGAATTAATTTTGAACATAGTTCAAGTCTTGATGAGCGGTTATCCATAATCTTGTTTACGAAAAACGTCAATGGAAAACACACTAGTCTATTCGGACTTGGGAAAGGCAGGACGAGCGTAATATGGACCACGTACTTATGTTGACATTGCAAGTTTCATGTCAAAAGTTCAGGTATTGGTGGAGCTTTTCGAAGAACACCTCCCCTAGAACAATCACAACCAGATAAGTAGCGCCCGGGGCCAGTTACTGATACAAAACAGATTAGAGCGGGTTTGTGTTGTTGAGTTAAAGGCGGTATTTATAATGGCAATCACTAAAAGCATTCGATGTTTTTCATTAACCAATTATGTAATGTGGATCGCCACTGACTGACCACTATCCACCGTGGTCAATATCCTAATAGGTGAATAAAAAGCGTTAAGCCCCTTTTATTTCATTTCATAATCAGTCCTCGATGTGGGTTTATGCAATAATGTTTGAAATTAACCAGATTGTTTTTCCCCTTTTAGTAAGGAACTTTTTAGAGCAGATAAGTAAGGGTGTTTTGTTATATTTGAAAATCATTTAATCCAATGTCACATAATATACATTTGCCACTTCATGACACAATTATTAGCCAATACCACCTACAAGGTTGCCCCGATATCCCAATGATTTAAAGACGTCTACCCGAGTGACATTTAAACATGCACCTTGCGATAAGATAACTGGTCAGTGATCCGAACGTAATACTGATTTGTTTTATGGGTTCTGGACAGCATAAAAAGGGGTATCACAAAAGTCGTACAAACATGCTTATTGAATATTGGAGTCCGTAAACTGGGTCAGTTATCTTAAATTCTACCAGCAAATTTTGACAGTCTATATATCATTGTAAGATAAATTGTTTCCCATACTTGTGATTTGTTCAAATACAGTTTATAATGTTTAACATAATACTTACCTTGAATAAATAATCAAGTATTTCATCTCGTTGTTGTTGTGGATAATTAACTAATAATTTACTTGTTGCCTGTAATAGATATTTTAACAGATTGTTGATCACAATAGTTTTATATATACCGTGGACTAAAAAAATGTTAGCCATTCTGAAACAGGGTGTATGGATTGAGCGTGTCATTAATTGTTGGGCCGTGACATGCTTTTCTGAAAAAAATCATTCACATTTAAAAAAGTAGTGTACAATCAGAATAGGTAATTTTTTTTTTTGGCCCACCATGTATATGTAGCCAAGATGTGTCGAGAGTAATTTTCTATATAGTCCTAAATATACTATTCTTCGTTTCGTTTTATGTACGTTGCCTTTTTAAAACAAGGTATGTCTTGATTATACCGCGTAGCTTTTACCGTCTAGTTCTGGTCGCAATTATGCCGCCTGTGGTTCTTGTGTTGCTAACAAAATGGCTATTTCAAGTCGTTGTTACGATAATAATCACTTTCTCCAGGTTTAATTGAATATGTCACTTGGGACGCCTTTGTAGTGTCAATCATTGTGAAAACTACCACAAAATTGCTGCTACCAAGGACCAATCTACGAACAAATCCGACAATGGACTTTTTGAAATATCAAGAATCAAATTTAAGTATCAAATTTAGGAGTCTTATTAAAATATAAAGAATCAAATTTAAGGATTAAGTTTAGGAGTCGATCTTATTAAATATCAAGAATGTAATTTAAATGTCAAGTATATATAATTACTGTGCGTTGATTACTTTCATGGTAACAAATAATCATCATGTCGGATCGCGTGAGAGTCTATTAATCATTTTAATTGAGAAGGTCGAGTCTACCACAGGGTTTTGGATAGGGTAGATCATCAAATCCCTAATTCTATCCAAGTATTTCGACAGATGAATTTTCCCGGATGGAGGAAATAACCTCCCCAACCGACCCATTCTCCTCCTCCAACCCTCTTGATCTCATCCCCCAATCCATCTAATCTCATCCCCTCACTCGTACGATCCCATTCCCAACCCGTCCGATCCCGTCCCACAATCCGTCCGATCCCATCCCCCATTCCATCTGATCCCACCCCCAACGCGTCCGATCCAATCCCCCAGCCCGTCGAATCCAATCCCCCTAATCCACTTGATCATATCTCCTAACCCCCTGATCTCATCCTCCTACCCACATGATCTCATCCTCCAACCCACATGATCTCATCCCCCAACCCGTCCGATCCCATCTTCCAATCCATCTAATCTCATCCCGTAACCCGTCCGATCCCATCCCCCCAACCCGTCCTATCCAATCCATCTGATCTTATCTCCCAACCCTTCTGATCTCCTCCTCCAACCCGCTGATGTTATTCGTGAACCCTGCATGGGTTTCGTCTGTGTCAATTGACTGCCAAAACCACTTACGTCGATGCAGAGGTGACGCTACGAGGGCACCATCTGAGGTAAATATTGCGTGGGTGTAAGGTTACGCACTACCAAGGCAAGCTAACGCACTCAAGTGTGAAGTTTAACAGCTTATTATTTCCGATGGTAAAGTAGGGGAGACAACTACGTATAACACTAACTAATGTCAAAATATACGAAAGATCGATAAAAATACAATAGCGTGTCCAGATCATGGTCAAGACGGTAAAAAATATAAAACATACTCCTCCTCCGCTCAACCCCCCAACACCATCAAATCTTCTACCAAATCCAGGTGTATCATCTATGGGATAGACATACTGTGTTACTACATACTGACACAAAACTAAACATAAACACAAGCTGTAGTGAACTGCCAGCATGTCCATTTCATACAATTTAATATGATGAATATAATCAATATACCGTGGCCTATATAATAGCGACAAATATTGATAACACTGTAAAATCAAAAGATAATGTGTAACAGCCATTTGCATCATCAAGGTTACATTGGATGATAGGCGTGCGGGCCCATTTTTATGGAAGCCTATTGCGGCCATTTCAGAATCTCGTCTTCTCGCCGCGAGAAGTCGAGGGCGAGAACACGAGAAGTCGAGGGCGAGGGAGCGAGAACGGGAGAACGCGAGGGAGCGAGAAGTCGAGAGCGAGAGAGAACACGAGAAGTCGAGGGCGAGAACACGAGAAGTCGAGGGCGAGGGAGCGAGAACGGGAGAACGCGAGGGAGCGAGAAGTCGAGAGCGAGAGAGCGAGAACGCGAGGAAACAGGGCGAGAATACGAGGATCTCGCCCCGAGAACACGAGATTACTTTCCCCTCGACTTCTCGTCTTCTCGTCCCTCGACTTCTCGCTCCCTCGTGTTCTCGCCTTTGAAAAACCTCGTGTTCTCGCTCCCTCACCCTCGACTTCTCGTCGTCTCGTGTTCTCGCTCTCTCGCTCCCTCGCCCTCGACTTCTCGCTCCCTCGCGATCTCGTGTTCTCGCCCTCGACTTCTCGTCTTCTCGTGTTCTCGCCCGCAATAGGCTTCCATACATTTTCGTGTTGAATTGGGCGTGGGGTATCTTTTATGTTTAGAAAATAAGTCGACAGCGCCCGATGACCCTACATAACTTTACCACAAATTAACCACAGTAAAATCTCTAAAAATAGTGACAAGTGGTGCCAAGAAGAGCGAATCTTCTGGAACTGTAGTTTGACTTTGAGAACTGGACACCCTGAATAAAAATCAGAATTGTGTGATTTTCTGAAACTCTGAATTCCAGTTGAGAATTGTACTAACCCACACAGTGAAAGTAGGCAAAATGCTTTTTTTACGGGATGGAATAATTTTCACATTTTTCCTTTCATATTTACTAAAATTTTATTTTTCACAATTTAGCGAGTTCCGGAAAATAAATGTTTTGTCCGGTTGTAGTCCAACCAGCACCCCCCCCCCCGCCCGGCTCCTACACCTATGCAATAGATGATTTGGACCTCAGCCAAGGTTTAAAAATAAAAGTACCGTCGAAGGTCAAACCATGTGATGTCAAGGTTTTTAAATCATTGACGTCACATGTTTTAGTGTTTAATCTACAGAGTACGAAATTAAATTGGGTTGAACGTCCTACTTTCTTGCACTAACTAGGATAATGACGACAGGCATATGCCAATATTCCATGTAGTGTTTCATATGAAATTAAATGGGTTTAACGTCCTACTTGTCAACATCAACCGGGGTAATGAAGACGGACATATGCCATAAAGTGTGTTATGGAGAAACGTTTGACCGAACCATCAACATCGGAGAAGCCGCTGTCTGTGGCCATCTTGCTTTTTGAGACACGTTCTGCTCTGGTTCACTAGCCTGGAGGTGGGGTGTTCGATTCCTGCATTGGCCGAGAAAGTTCATCTGGTTCCCCTTGTGAGTGATGCAGAACGGGGGGGGGGGGCTGACAAGGACAGCTGTCTAGTCGTCCGGGCAAAATTTCCCTCATAGCACAATGTATGGCGTATGCCCGCCTTCCATTAGCCCAGGCTAGGTGCAGAAGAGTAGGACGTTAAACCCCATTTCATTTTGCTATATAAATAGATGTCAACAAACACATTATTCTATTGTGTTGAATGAAGCACGAAGACAATATCACAACCTGCGCTATGTTAGAAAACAATGGGTTGTAAATAAATATGAATAATTTAGTATTGACCACATCTTTCCTAAACAGTATTTCTTTACGGTCCACCAATGACAAATAAGTTGCATATGGCTCGGATTGACAATAAAATAACACACTGTTTGGCTCATCTCATTGATTGATTTTCTTGTGTTAAAATAATAATAAGAGACAGCTTTATTTGAACTTGGTCAGTTCATTCCATAAGGTGTGTTATATTCCAGCTAAGACCAAACAGTCTAAAAATGGTTAACAATTGTCTGAAATATATAATATTTCTGGTGATTCTTGATTGCATCAATCTGTCTTTGTGTTTCTGCGATTCCGGTGAAAGGTCCATGATACCAATTGCAATTCCAGGTTTGAATACCCAAGGCACTTCTCATACAACATTAAGTTCGTCGACAGTGAAGGGGGTGGTATTTGGAGAGTGTTATGTAAAATGTTTAAATGATTGGGATTGTGATTTTGGTGTTATTTGCGGAACCATGTGCTATCTTGTCACGGGCAACATATTCCATTCCAGTGCGGTAACATATGAACAAAATGGATGTATTGTTTTATCGGTGGTAAGTAATATTTGTTCTTAAGTTTTGGAGGCATTTAATTCAATCTATTACTTATTTTTGTATAGGAAACCAACCTGATTAAAATACAGATCCATATTTCGTCCTATATCCCGTTTCGTTTTTTTATACTTTCGATGGCCTACACTACATTAGGATCTGACCAGTTTTACTGGAAGGTCACGTCAGAGATCTTACGAGCGGTTTTCACCCTATGACGTCAGAAATTGATTAAACACTCAGCGCTGACGTTCCTCATGCCATTAAGAACACAGACTGTATAACAACTCCTCTAGAATCTAGTTAAGTACTGACAAATAAAACGAAATTTTGAACTGTACAAAACGAAACGAAATAGGATGTGTGTTTTAATCCGACAGATAAGAAACCGGAGTGCCCTGAAGTATATAGGCGTGTACGTAAATATGTGACTTTAGTGACCATTACTCCATAGTGATCCCAAATACTATTGGAATTAAAAAGTTTACCTCCCTTTTTTGATTTGCATGATATTAACTTTTTGTTATTTGAAGGGCCCGGGAAGGGTTTCTTCAATACCGATGTGAATTTTTTAGATTCTATAAGACCAGTGTAGCTAGTTATTTATTTATATAACAGTAGCTGTTTGAATATTAATATTATATGACACTCGAAATTTTAATATTATAATGTTATATAACAGTGTAGTTAGTTATTTATAACAGTAGCTATTTAAATATTGATGTTATATGAGAGTAGATATTTTGATATTAATGTTATATAACAGTGTAGCTAGTTATTTATCGCATTAGCTATTTAAATATTAATGTTATATGAGAGTAGATATTTTGATATTAATGTTATATAACACTAGACATTTTAATACTATAATGTTATTATCAAATGAAATGGGGTTTAACGTCCTACTGTTCAGCTCCTAAATTCCTAAATTGGGCTAATGAAGGCGGGCATACGCCATACAGTGTGCTATAAGGGGAATTTTGCCAGGAAAGCGGCGCTACGGCCTACTCTTATATCGAATTCCAACTGCCAAGGATCTTTTAGTGCACGCCAATATGTACACGGGACCTCGGTTTTTCGTCCTATCCTAATGACTAGATACCTGCCAAGGGATCTTTTACGTGCACGCCAATGTCTACACGGGACCTCGGTTTTTCGTCCCATCCGAACGACTAGACAGCTGTCCTTGTCAGGCCCTCCGGGAAACCACACCGGAAAATATAGATGAACTTGCTCGGCGAATGCATGGATCAAACACCCGACCTCCAGGCTAGCGAGTCAGAGTCATACCCACTTAGCCACGTGATCCCCAATGTTATAATGGTAGCTGTTTAAATATTAATAATATAAACAGTTGCCGTTTAAATATCAATTTTATATGATAGACGATTTTAACATTAAAATGTTATATAACAATAGCTGTTTACAGGTTAATGCTGTATGACAGTCAGTTTAAGATATTAATTTTATAACGAACTTTACAGGATAATGCCTGTTTAAACACTTGTATTATTTGTATATGTTAAAGGATAATGGCTGTTTAAATGATGGAACCTACTATGCAGGGATGTGTCACTGTCCAAGTGGTTTTACAGGACTGAAATGTGAACTAACAACTCCTGGTGAGTTATACATACCTTGCCTAATACTGGATACAATAAAAAGAAATATGCTAATTGAAAATTAAAATGTAACTATCATTCTAAAAAAACTTGTTTCGCATCACTCCAAAAAGTTTAATTATGTGTCTTTATACATATTGCGCTGTTAAGCTGTTTTTGTGCTATACGATCAAAGTACGGGACGGCCAATCTAAAACATATATGTGAAAACTTTTAAACTGCCATCGTCTTCCAGTTATTCTTGATATGTTTGGAGCAGATTCTACAGGGATCCAAGTCAATCTTATATGCTTTATTAATGAATCTTTTAAATATTCGAATTTTTGTTTGTTGATTTTATACATTAATGTTTGCTTTTTCAGATTACTGCCATAGCCGTACCTGGACGAACCTGTTCTCTGTAGACCAGATTGGAGAAATGACACTCGGAGACCAGAGCTCGCTCGTTGAGTCAGTGAGAAATGGGAGCAGCATCAAGGTGATGGTGCACGAAGGTCCACGGAGGACATTGTATTCCATAAATAATAGTGGATATTTTGATCAAACAGAAGGAGTTTACGCACGCATAATTGAAACTTTGGTATATCTAAATGCCACCCCGTATAGGCAAAGGAAAGAAATATTTTCAATGGCAGACATAACAACGTGGCAGTTAAAGTTAAATTCATTGGCTGAGACCGTAGTAAATTCACCGCGAACTCTCGAGTGGTACGCTTCGAGCTTTCATGAAACTACCCCTTGTTTAATTAGCGAATATAACTTTACGGCTGTCCTTGGTTCATCAGAAAATTGTATTGCCAATCTGGAAAACGGTGCCGATCTCTATCTTTCAGGGAATTTATCGGTTCGTGCTGAGGTAGTGGACATTACATCTGCTTCAAGTAATCTGCACGTACATGCAACGGATTATTTGTCCCATGAATATGATGTCTACGAATACACCTACAGGTTTATAAACCCTGGTTTGAGACAAGCCATTCAAAAATACAGTAAAGGTGCTGGTCAGTACTTTTTATGGTCAATTAAGAATCACATGTATGAGTATGATGGCGAGATTAACTATAAAACAAATTGGATACTTGACGCATGCTGGCATGAAGCTTATTCCCATACCTCATCGGGTATTTCTATATCTGGTTCAAAAGAATACCTGGAAGCTGCTATTCGCAACGGAAAACCTGTCAGAGCTATTGCCAATGGGGTCGCATCCCCACTTAACGATATCTTGATTGAAGGGGGCGTTATTTTGGGGGTCATGAACGAAATATTCAATCAAACAGAATATCAAGCAAACCGGGCCCAACGTATTCGTTCCTCAGTTGCAACTAACGGTTCCATCTTTTCATGCAGCTATTTGTGGGAATCCGATTTGGAATTTACATCATCAGTTACGACAGGTGAAATTCAGTGGTTTGTAGAAAGTCGATCCTGGCGTAAGATTCTTTCCTTCAACTCTGTTGGACTAATTAGTTTTGGAACTATATCTCAGCTGTACAACGTGGTTGTCACTGCTCAGTCTTTACGAATAGTGATTGAACATTTTGATCTGAGCAGACGAGCCGTTGATATCAGACACGTCCACATTTCTAATTCATCTTACTTTGTCCTTGACACAGCAATACAACAAACCACGAGTATAAATGCTGAAGGTAACTACCAATGTACACAATGGGCAGCATTTCTAGATTCCAATGGTTTCTATCAAACAGTTGAATGGTCGACCGGTTCCTTATTACTACAGAATCTGGTGGGTAAAACCTACGGAAAACTTGACATATTTTATCAAGCTCTATAGACCGAGCTCTAATTGCAGGGAAACACGTTTGCGACAGTTAAATCTTAAAATTCCTCTCCCGACGATCCCCTCTCCGTGGACCGTAAACGATTGATAGGGTTGTTAGGTTATATACGTCCCTAGACGTCTGTAATCGGAAATTGTTTCGGGCATTTCAGGTTGTGCCCCTCTAACATGCTTCGAGTCCGTGCACCTATGGGGTCAGTATCTGTGTAACGCAGCACACTTGCAAATCATACTCCCGCACAAAAGAATCGTGAGACCAATAAAAGCATCTCCCAACCGGATATTCCCATTGCTCTTGTTATTGTCCTCTATCGTGTGGTACTAGTGTTGTTGCGTTCATTGCTCTTGTTGTTTATGGTAGTAATATTGTTATTGTATCCATTGCTCTTGTTATTGTTGTTTATTATGTTAATGTTGTCATTGTTGTTTATGGGGGTGTTATTGCATTAGTATTTTATGTTACATATCCACTCATTATAATATGGGCGGATTCTTTGTACTAAACTTGTTCTATCAGTGTAGCAGCTGGCACTTGGCAATCGAGACTATATTGTCAAAATTTTAAACACCCACAACTTCACCCAGATTAAAGTAATTTGAATGAACTTTTCAATTCATTTATTTTTAATTAACACCAATCTGATTGAATACAGATCTACATTTCGTTTCGTTTTTTTTTATACTTTCCATTATCTTGTTTTGAACTATTTTAGCAAGAACATCAATCTGATTGAATACAGATCTATAGTTCGTTTCGTTTTTTATACTTTCGATGGCCTACACTTCATGAAGATATGATCAGTTGTACTGAAAGGTCAAGTCAGGGGTCATGTGGGCGGATTGTTACCCTTTGACGTCAGACATTGATCAATCAATCAGCATTGACGTTTTTTGTGGTGTACCCACAGCTCGGAGCGTCGCACGCCAAGAAGTTGCCATATCAGATGGTTTCATTGGCTAATCCCCCACGTCATCCCGACCGCAGGTTATATTACAACTCTTTCAGATGCTAGTGTAGCACAGACAAAAAAAAACGAAATTTTGACAATGTTTTAATCAGATTGCGCAAGAACGGATGAAATGAAATAAAATGGTGTTTAATGTCTGATTGTTCTGCTCGAAATGGGTTAAAGAAGTCGCCATGTCAGTGCAACCAGAACACTCTAATCTGTAAAATAAAGGGGACCAACAGATTTAGCAAGAACTAAACAATCACGACACACAAATAGTTTATCTAAAGTTGAAGTCATAAATATGTGGACCTTGTGAATAAAGATATTGGTCAGAAACGGTCTTTCATAACATGAATTATAAGCCCACTCAGCAATTCACAATATTTAAAGCCGCGGATCTTTTATCAAAATTTCTCAGCATTCGGTATCCCCTGCAGACGATATAAGACAGCTCCACCTGTACCTGTTAGGTACATCTTTTGATTGGACCACTTTGTACTCCGATGAAGCACAAGCCAGATTTTATCTACCGGTGTCATCCTGATTCGGTTTCTAAATAATTTTTTGAATATATTTAGCGAGCATTTATAATAGCTGAGAGAGAGAGAGAGAGAGAGAGAGAGAGAGAGAGAGAGAGAGAGGGGTAACGTCCACTCGACACAAACTAAGTCATTTCGGGACTAACATATATATGATTTAATTTTATTTCAACAATTCGATTGCGCGTATGGCCTTTTAGTATAGGAACCCGGGACCCAGAGAAAACCCCAGAAGATTGGACATGGTGGCCCTACTTCTTGTCACGTACAAGATGAGAGTCAAAATCTTGCCAATTGACACAATGACAGATTTTGTGATTTAAGGTGTATGCTTTAACCATTCCCCACACAACACACTCCCATCCCAGGTCTGTGACTTCAAAGGTGTAAATTAAAAGTCGAAATTCCGTGGAATATCGCAGTTAGCACCCCCAGATCAGTGACTTCGAATGGGTAAATTAAAAGTCGAAATGCAATGGAATAGCGCAGTTAACATATCTGGTGCTTTCAACTATTAATTGAAACATTTGGGTAGTAATTACTAGGATTGCTTAACAACATTACGTTACCAATGAAAGTAATTCCATTTTCAGTTATATGGGTGACTTATGCCTTAACGCTTGGGACCAGGAATTAATTTCCAGATTCCCTTCATCTTGTTGAAAAATGAAATGTTGTTTGACGTCCTACTTTCTATTGTTGATGTTCTTCTTGATATTCCTCTTGTTCTTGGGCTGATGCTTTTCGAGAAGGGCTATAAGTCCGCCAATTCAAGTAAACTCTACAAGAAACTTGGTATACGTGTTCCTTGGACGATGGAGCACCGATTAAAAGGCATCAACTTATGATATGATGTTACAATCCACAGATGGCTACCATGATACAAATAGTACGGTCATATAGTCTACAGGTTTCTTTAATACAGTAATCTTAGATTTGTGGGCCTTAAATGACACGTTTGCTATTTCAAAATAAATTCTTGATCGTTTCCTAATCAGTTATTCACAATCTGGGCCTTGTAGAAACGTGATTGCACACAAAACTTAGTCTGGATAAATATCCAATAAAAAAAATAGGTAAGCAAAAAAAAAATTGAGATAGATATATAATATATATACATGGTGTATGTGTATATATCTATCTCGCCATCAGTTCCCAACCAAACAGAAATACAGACAGTATTTACTATGCGTGTTTTTCTCGGTGGAATATTTGTTGCTTTGTTCCTGGTTGTCCAAGGCGTGAAGAAGAATGTTTTATTTATAATATCTGATGATTTGAGACCACAGCTCGACCTATACAAGGAATTTAATCTTGGACCGACACATACACCAAATCTCGATGATCTCGCTGGTAAAAGTTTGTTGGTCAAGAGAGCCTATGTTCAGTATAGTCTGTGTTCGCCGAGTCGATCATCTTTCTTAACGGGTCGCAGACCCGACACGACCCACGTCTACGATCTCCGCAGTTATTTCCGTAATGTCGGGGGTAACTTTACAACCCTGCCTCAGTATTTTAAGAACAGTGGATACAGGAGTGTTGGTATGGGTAAAATATTTCATCCGGGCGCGACAGCGTCTAACAATAATGATCCTCTATCTTGGAATGAATTTTATCTAGAGCCTGCGAGTGGTATTGGTGGACCCGGCGGTCCCGGCGAACACAACGGACCAGGCGGACAGAATGGACAAGGTGGACCCGGTGGACCCGGAGGAACAGTCGGAAACGGCAGACCCGATGGACACGGCGGACTCGATGGACACGGCGGACCCAATGGACACGGCGGACCCGATGGACACGGCGGACCAAACGGACATGGCGGACGCGACGGACACGGCGGACGCGACGGACACGGCGGACCTGACGGACACGGCGGACCCGACGGACACAGCGTAGGACCCCTTGTGGAAATCGAACGTGATGTCAGTTGGAGAGCTGTCTCTGATGCCGAACGACTTCAAAATCCATTAGACGATGACAAAATTGCAGCCCAAGCTAAGATGTCTCTAAATGAACTATCAAAAGGTGAACAACCATTTTTCTTGGCCGTTGGCTTCACTAAGCCTCATTTACCTTTCGTCTTCCCACAGAAGTATTTGACACATTTTCCTTTGTCTGAAATCCACCTTCCAAACAATGCCTACGCTCCTATAGATATGCCGAGATTGGCTTGGTATAACATGATTGAACTTAGAGATTACCACGATATAGGTGCCTTAAACAGCACTGGCCAGCCAAACACTACCTTTCCTGATAATGTAGTCAAAGATTTAAGACGAGCCTACTTTAGCACGGTCGCTTACATGGATGATTTGGTTGGAGATGTTTTGGCGGAATTAAAGAAGCTAAATTTGATGGATGACACAATCATAGCTGTTATAGGGGATCACGGATACAACTTAGGTGAACATGGGCTGTGGGGTAAGCAAACAAACTTTGAGGACGCTTTACACGCCCCAATGATGATCCATGTTCCGGGAATGACTGATCAAGGTGCTGTCACAGATCAACTCGTCGAATTTGTGGACCTGTTTCCCACTATAGTCGAAGCAGCGGGACTTCCTCAAGTGCCCCTCTGCCCAGAACAATCATCTGATGTAGCTGACTGCACGGAAGGGAAAAGTATCCTCAACTTAGTTAAAAATCCGGCCGCACAGTGGAAAACAGCCGCCTTCTCGCAAATCTACAGCCGCGGTGACAATGCAATGGGATATACGGTAAGGACGGATAAATACCGTTACACCGAATGGGTTCATTTTGATGGAGCACCGACCTATAAAGCAGATATGTCACAAACGATGAGCCGAGAACTTTATGATCACACCCAGGACATGCAAGAAAATGTAAACGTGGCTGATCATCCTGCTATGGCCAGCATCGTGTCATCCTTGAAGAAGACTCTACATGTTGGATGGAGATCTGTTCATACAGATTTAATTGGGAAATAAAATGTTTAATATTTAATCCGCTTCATCTTTTAAATTAAGTCGATAACATAAGTTTATATATTATTGAAAAGCAGGGCCACGGTGGCTTATGGAGTAAGACGTTGGTTTGCTAACCTCGAGTTCCCGTGTTCGATATTGGTGTTGGCCGCGAAAGTTTTGACAGACACGTAAAAGAACCCTTGATAGTTGAAATTCGATATAAGAGTGACCGTAGTGTCGCTGTACGGGCAAAATTTCCCCAAATCACACTGTATGACGTAAGCCCATCTTCATTAGCCCAGTAGGAGCAGAACACATAACTTTACCACAAAATAACCACAGTAAAATCTCTAAAAATAGTGACAAGTGGTGCCAAGAAGAGCGAATCTTCTGGAACTGTAGTTTGACTTCGAGAACTGGACACCCTGAATAAAAATCAGAATTGTGTGACTTTCTGAAACTCTGAATTCCAGTTGAGAATTGTACTAACCCACACAGTGAAAGTAGGCAAAATGCTTTTTTTACGAGATGGAATAATTTTCACATTTTTCCTTTCATATTCACTAAAATTTTATTTTTCACAATTTAGCGAGTCCAACCAGCCCCCCCCCCCCAAAAAAAAATAGATGATTTGGACCTCAGCCAAGGTTTAAAAATAAAAGTACCGTCGAAGGTCAAACCATGTTATGTCAAGGTTTTTAAATCATTGGGTTTAACGTCCTACTTTCCTGCACTAACCAGGATAATGAAATTAAATGGGTTTAACGTCCTACTTTTTAACATCGACCGGGGTAATGAAGACGGACATATGCCATAAAGTGTGTTATGGAGAAACGTTTGACCGAACCATCAACATTGGAGAAGCAGCTGCCTGTGGCAATCTTGCTGTTTGAGGCATGTTCTGCTCTGGTTCACTAGCCTGGAGGTCGGGTGTTCGATCCCTGCATTGGCCGAGAAAGTTCATCTGGTTTCCCCTTTTGAGTGATGCCGAACGGAGGTGCTGACAAGGACAGTTGTCTAGTCGTCCGGGCAAAATTTCCCTCATAGCACAATGTATGGCGTATGCCCGCCTTCCATTAGCCCAGGCTAGGTGCAGAAGAGTAAGGACGTTAAACCTCATTTCATTTTGCTATATACATGTAAATAGATGTCAACAAACACATTATTCTATTGTGTTTAATGAAGCACGAAGACAATATCACAACCTGCGCTATGTTAGAAAACAAACGGTTGTAAATAAATATGAATAATTTAGTATTGACCACATCTTTCCTAAACAGTATTTCTTTACGGTCCACCAATGACAAATAAGTTGCATATGGCTCGGATTGACAATAAAATAACACACTGTTTGGCTCATCTCATTGATTGATTTTCTTGTGTTAAAATAATAATAAGAGACAGCTTTATTTGAACTTGGTCAGTTCATTCCATAAGGTGTGTTATATTCCAGCTAAGACCAAACAGTCTAAAAATGGTTAACAATTGTCTGAAATATATAATATTTCTGGTGATTCTTGATTGCACCAGACTGTCTTTGTGTTTCTGCGATTCCGGTGAAAGGTCCATGATACCAATTGCAATTCCAGGTTTGAATACCCAAGGCACTTCTCATACAACAATAAGTTCGTCGACAGTGAAGGGGGTGGTATTTGTAGAGTGTTATGTAAAATGTTTAAATGATTGGGATTGTGATTTTGGTGTTATTTGCGGAACCATGTGCTATCTTGTCACGGGCAACATATTCCATTCCACTGCGGTAACATATGAACAAAATGTGTGTATTGTTTTATCGGTGGAAAGTAATATTTGTTCTTTGGTTTGGGAGGCATTTAATTCAATCTATCACTTCTTTGTGTATAGGAAACCAACCTGATTAAAATACAGATCCATATTTCGTCCTATATTCCGTTTCGATTTTTATACTTTCTGTGGTCTACACTACATTAGGATCTGAGCAGTTTTCCTGGAAGGTCACGTCAGGGATCGTACTAGAGGCGTTTCTCCCTATGACGTCAGACATTGATTAAACATTCAGCGCTGACGTTCCGCACGCCATTAAGAACACAGACTGTATAACAACTCTTCTAGAATCTAGTTAAGTACTGACAAATAAAACGAAATTTTGAACTGTACAAAACGAAACGAAATAGGATGTGTGTTTTAATCCGACAGATAAGAAACCGGTGTGCCCTAAAGTATTTTGGTGTAGAGGAACCCTCATATACGCGTGTACGTAAATATGTGCCTTTAGTGATCATTACTCCATAGTGATCTCAAATACTATTGGAATTAAACAGTTTACCGCCCTTTTTTGATTTGCATGATATTAACTTTTTGATATTTAAAGGGCCCGGAGGGTTTTCTTAAATACCAATGTGAATTTTTACACGCCCACATTTTCATGTGGACGTATATTGTCGTCGCCCCTGTTCGTCCGTCCGTCCACAATTGTTTGTGAACAGTCTACGGGTCACAATTTTTATCCGATTTCAATGAAACTTAAAATATAGATTTATCACCCTAAGATCTCGGTTCATTTCGATATTGGCATGTATCGGAGTGTAACATCATGGGTTATGGCCCCTGATTGTACGAAAAATCACGTTTTTTAGCTTGTGAGCAGTGTAGAGGTCACAATTTTGATCCGATTTGGATAAAACTTGAAATGCATGTTTATAACCCACAGATCTTGGTTCCTTTCGATATTTGCGCCTTTCGGATCGTAACTGAATTATGTCCCCTGATTGTCCGAAAAATCGCTTTTGTTAGCTTGTGGTCCCTCTGGAGGTCAAAATTATTATCTGATTTAAAAAAACGTTTGATTATATCACCGTTACATGGTAATGAAGAGAGAATTTTAATTTCGTGAAAATCGGACCATAATTGACGGATAAAATGGCTGCCGTTTGTACGCGAATAGTGTGAAAATATGTTATATCAAGGTTGTGGACCCTATAGAGGTCACAATTTTGAACTGATTTTGATGAAACTTGAAATACATGTTTATAACCTAAAGATCTTGGTTCGATTGCATATTAGCACATATCGGATCGTAAATTCCTGAATTATGATTGTACAAAAAATCACCTTTTTAGCTTGTGGTCCCTCTGGAGGTCACAATTATTATCTGATTTAAAAAAAACGTTTGATTATATCACAGTTACACCGTAGTTATGGGTGAGTTTGAATTATGTTTTTCTGGTGATTACTCTTGTTGACTGCCCGGACGATTTAGCTGCTGTGTGGGCGTATGTTTCGTTGCCTGGCAACTTATTTTTTTAGATTCTATAAGACCAGTGTAGCTAGTTATTTATTTATATAACAATAGCTGTTTGAATATTGATATTATATGACAGTAGATATTTCAATATTACATTGTAATGTTATATAACAGTGTAGCTAGTTATTTATAACAGTAGCTGTTTAAATATTAATGTTATACGAGAGTAGATATTTTCATAATAATGTTATATAACAGTGTAGCTAGTTATTTATATATAGAGAGAGAAATGGGGTTTAACGTCCACTCGACACAACTAGGTCACTTCGGGACTAACATATGGTTTAATTTTATTTCAATAATTCGCTTGCGCGTAGGGGTCTTTAGCAGTGGGAGGAAACCGGAGTGCCCGGAGGAAACCCACGAGTTTGAGAAGGCGACCCTATCTCCATGCCACATACGCTCACACCAGGGCTCGAAACCACAGCCGCAAGCCAGAGGTGACCGGCCAGCTAGAGGTCGAAGCGCGGCACTCTAGACCACTAGTTATTTATAGCATTAACTGTTTCAATATTAATGTTATATGAGAGTAGATATTTTAATATTAATGTTATATAACAGTAGATATTTTAATGCTAGTTATTATCAAATGAAATGGGGTTTAGCGTCCTACTGTTCAGCTCCTGAATTCGGCTAATGAAGACGGGCATACTCCATACAGTGGTGTGCTATAAGCGGAATTTTGCCCGGGAAGCAGTGCTACAGCCTACTCTTATAGCGAATTCCACCTGCAAAGGGATCTTTTAGTGCACGCCAATGTGTACACGGGACCTCGGTTTTTCGTCCTATACGAACGACTAGACCGCTGCCAAGGGATCTTTTACGTGCACGCCAATGTGTACACGGGACCTCGGTTTTTCGTCCCATCCGAACGACTAGACAGCTGTCCTTGTCAGACCCTCCGACTAGACAGCTGCCAAGGGATCTTTTACGTGCACGCCAATGTGTACACGGGACCTCAGTTTTTCGTCCCATCCGAACGACTAGACAGCTGTCCTTGTCAGGCCCTCCGGGAAACCACACCGGAAAATATAGATGAACTTCATCGGCGAATGCATGGATCGAACACCCGACCTCTAGGCTAGCGAGTCACAGTCATACCCACTTAGCCACGTGATCCCCAATGTTATAATGGTAGCTGTTTAAATATTAATAATATAAACAGTTGCCGTTTAAATATCAATTTTATATGATAGAAGATTTCAAAGGACCAACCCCGATAATATTTTGGAGAATAAAACTGCTTAATTTTGTGTTAAAATCCCTTAAAATCCTCTACCTTAAGACGGAGCATTAAACTCAAACCACTTAAACCTGTCAGTCTTCATCTGGAAATGGAAACCGGTGTCCCAAACTGTATTATGCGGTATCTGGATAAAACCAGACTTTTATTTTATGAAAATAATGTGTTGATGAAATTTACATTTCGTTATCAAGTACAGCACATGGGTCATTTTCGGTATAGACCTTAAAGGAACGGGAATCAATTATCAGGTCACCCAACTTTAAAACTGACCCGAAATCGTAAAAGGGTTACGTGTCCGGATAAGCAGTTGTGACGTTCACGTCCAAAGAACTCAATATTTTAAGCTGAAATTTTGAGATAAGGTTAATACACCATTCCTCTATATTTTGGCGCTTAAATTTCATACTTACTCTGACTTTTATTTTTGAGACTTAAATCGGGATTGTCCCTTTAACATTAAATAGAGAATCTCCTATGAGTGTTTTTGGATCAAAAAAATATCAACACAAGATGATAATGTAAAAAAAACGAGGCTCTGCCGAGTTTTTTACTTTATCAACGTGTGTTTTTTGATATCAAAAAACATGAGTTGGAGATTTTATTTATCAGCCAATCCTTTCTTACGTGCAGAAATAAATAAATATAATTCTTTGGTATAGATTTCACCTGTACTGGATCTAATTTCGATCATTACTGCGTAGTGATACATCAGTTTTTTGACTGCAGTTTAGCTATTGCAAAGTCCTATATATTTACCCAGTATTTCCTTCAAAGTCCATTAAATAAAAACAGTTTCTTTTTAACAAAAAAAAAGTCACTTTTTATTTGAAATAAGTGGTTTCTTTAAAATAAAGGAAAGTAGTTCCGTTTTGATTGACCAATCAAATTCATCTAAGGAGATATTGCAGTAGAGAGAGAGAGAGAAATGGGGTTTAACGTCCACTCGACACAACTAGGTCATTTTGGGACTAACATATGGTTTTTAATTTTATTTCAATAATTCGCTTGCGCGTAGGGGTCTTTAGCAATGGGAGGAAACCGGAGTGCCCGGAGGAAACCCACGAGGTTGAGAAGGCGCCCCTATCTCCATGCCACATACGCTCACACCAGGGCTCGAAACCATAGCCGCAAGCCAGAGGTGACCGGCCAGCTAGAGGTCGAAGCGCGGCACTCTAGACCACTAGGCCATCCCAACCCCCCATATTGCAGTAGATTATGTAATTTATCATACAAGCGATATCTACTGTCAAATAAGATATTGGGTGATAAAATGTTATATAACAATAGCTGTTTACAGGTTAATGTTGCATGACAGTCAGTTTAAGATATTAATTTTATAAAGAACTTTACAGGATAATGGCTGTTTAAACACTTGTATTATTTGTATATGTTAAAGGATAATGGCTGTTTAAATGATGGAACCTACCATGCAGGGATGTGTCACTGTCCAAGTGGTTTTACAGGACTGAAATGTGAACTAACAACTCCTGGTGAGTTATACATACCTTGCCTAATACTGGATACAATAAAGAGAAATGTGCCAATGGAAAATTAAAATGTAACTATCATTCTAAAAACATTTGTTTCGCATCACTCCAAAAAGTTTAATTATGTGTCTTTATACATATCCGATCAAAGTACGGGACGGCCAATCACAAACATATATGTGAAAACTTTTAAACTGCCATCGTCTTCCAGTTATTCTTGATATGTTTGGGGCAGATTCTACAGGGATCCAAGTCAATCTCATATGCTTTATTAATGAATCTTTTAAATATTCGAATTTTTGTTTGTTGATATTATACATTAATGTTTGCTTTTTCAGATTACTGCCATAGCCGTACCTGGACGAACCTGTTCTCTGTAGACCAGATTGGACAAAAGACCATAGTTCGCTCGTTGAGTCCGTGAGAAATGGGAGCAGCATCAAGGTGATGGTGCACGAAAGTCCACAGAGGACATTGTATTCCATAGATAATAGTGGATATTTTGATCAAACAGAAGGAGTTTACGCACGCATAATTGAAACTTTGGTATATCTAAATGCCACCCCGTATAGGCAAAGGAGGGAAATATTTTCAATGGCAGACATAACAACGTGGCAGTTAAAGTTAAATTCATTGGCTGAAACCGTAGTAAATTCACCGCGAACTCTCGAGTGGTGCGCTTCGAGCTTTCATGAAACTACCCCTTGTTTAATTAGCGAATATAACTTTACGGCTGTCCTTGGTTCATCAGAAAATTGTCTTGCCAATCTGGAAAACGGTGCCGATCTCTATCTTTCAGGGAATTTATCGGTTCGTGCTAAGGTAGTGAACATTACATCTGCTTCAAGAAATCTGCACGTACATGCAACGGATTATTTGTCCCATGAATATGATATCTACGAATACACCTACAGGTTTATAAACCCTGGTTTGAGACAAGCCATTCAAAAATACAGTAAAGGTGCTGGTCAGTACTTTATATGGTCAATTAAGAATCACATGTATGAGAATGATGGCGAGATTAACTATAAAACAAATTGGATACTTGACGCATGCTGGCATGAAGCTTATTCCCATACCTCATCGGGTATTGCTATATCTGGTTCAAAAGAATACCTGGAAGCTGCTATTCGCAACGGAAAATCTGTCAGAGCTATTGCCAATGGGGTCGCATCTCCACTTAACGATATCTTGATTGAAAGGGGCGTTATTTTGGGGGTCATGAACGAAATATTCAATCAAACAGAATATCAAGCAAACCGGGCCCAACGTATTCGATCCTCAGTTGCAACTAACGGTTCCATCTTTTCATGCAGCTATTTGTGGGAATCCGATTTGGAATTTTCATCATCAGTTAAGACAGGTGAAATTCGGTGGTTTGTAGAAAGTCGATCCTGGCGTAAGGTTCTTTCCTTCAACTCTGTTGGACTAATTAGTTTTGGAACTATATCTCAGCTGTATAACGTGGTCGTCACTGCTCAGTCTTTACGAATAGTGATTGAACATTTTGACCTGAGCAGACGAGCCGTTGATATCAGACACGTCCATATTTCTAATTCATCTTACTTTGTCCTTGACACAGCGATACAACAAACCACGAGTATAAATGCTGAAGGTAACTACCAATGTACGCAATGGGCAGCATTTCTAGATTCCAAAGGTTTCTATCAAACAGTTGAATGGTCGACCGGTTCCTTATTACTACAGAATCTGGTGGGTAAAACCTACGGAAAACTTGACATATTTTATCAAGCTCTATAGACCGAGCATCTCTAATTGCAGGGAAACACGTTTGCGTCAGTTAAAGCTTAAAATTCTTCTCCCGACGATCCCCTCTCCGTGGACCGTCAACGATTGATAGGGTTGTTCCGGGCATTTCAGGTTGTGCCCCTCTAACATGCTTCGAGTCCGTGCACCTATAGGGTCAGTATCTGTGTAACGCAGCACACTTGCAAATCATACTCCCACACAAAAGAATCATGAGACCAATAAAAGCATCTCCCAACCGCTTATTTCCATTGCTCTTGTTATTGTCCTCTATTTATGGCGGTAATATTGTTATTGTATTCATTGTTATTGTTGTTTATTATGTTAATGTTGTCATTGTTGTTTATGGGGGTGTTATTGCATTAGTATTTTATGTTACATATCCACTCATTATAATATGGGCGGATTCTTTGTACTAAACTTGTTCTATCTATCATTGTAGCAGCTGGCACTTGGCAATCGAGACTATATTGTCAAAATTTCAAACACCCACAAATTCACCCAGATTAAAGTAATTTGAATGAACTTTTCAATTCATTTATTTTTCAATAACACCAATCTGATTGAATACAGATCTACATTTCGTTTCGGTTTTTTTATACTTTCCATTATCTTGTTTTGAACTATTTTAGCAAGAACATCAATCTGATTGAATACAGATCTATATTTCGTTTCGTTTTTTTATACTTTCGATGGCCTACACTTCAGATCTAATCAGTTGTACTGAAAGGTCAAGTCAGGGGTCATGTGGGCGGATTGTTACCCTATGAGGTCAGACATTGATCAATCAATCAGCATTGACGTTTTTTGTGGTGTACCCACAGTTCCGTGCGTCGCACGCCAAGAAGTTGCCATATCAGATGGTTTCATGGGCTAATCCCCCACGTCATCCCGACCGCAGGTTATATTACAACTCTTTCAGATGCTAGTGTAGCACAGACAAACAAAACGAAATTTTGACAATGTTTTAATCAGATTGCGCAAGAACGGATGAAATGAAATAAAATGGTGTTTAATGTCTGATTGTTCTGCTCGAAATGGGCTAAAGAAGTCGCCATGTCAGTGCAACCAGAACACTCTAATCTGTAAAATAAAGGGGACCAACAGATTTAGCAAGAACCAAACAATCACGACACACAAATAGTTTATCTAAAGTTGAATATGTGGACCTTGTGAATAAAGATATTGGTCAGAAACGGTCTTTCATAACATGAATTATAAGCCCACTCCGCAATTCACAATATTTAAAGCCGCGGATCTTTTATCAAAATTTCTCAGCATTCGGTATCCCCTGCAGACGATATAAGACAGCTCCACCTGTACCTGTTAGGTACATCTTTTGATTGGGCCACTTTGTACTCCGATGAAGCACAAGCCAGATTTTATCTACCGGTGTCATCCTGATTCGGTTTCTAAATAATTTTTTGAATATATTTAGCGAGCATTTATAATAGCTGAGAGAGAGGGAGAGAGAGAGAGAGAGAGAGAGAGAGAGAGAGAGGGGGGGGGGGTAACGTCCACTCGACACAAACTAGGTCATTTCGGGACTAACATATATCATTTAATTTTATTTCAACAATTCGATTGCGCGTATGGCCTTTTAGCAGTAGTAGGAAACCCGAGACCCAGAAGATTGGACATGGTGGCCCTACTTCTTGTCACGTACAAGATGGGAGTCAAAATCTTGCCAATTGACACAATGACAGATTTTGTGATTTAAGGTGTATGCTTTAACCATTCCCCACACAACACACCCCCACCCCAGGTCTGTGACTTCAAAGGTGTAAATTAAAAGTCGAAATTCCGTGGAATATCGCAGTTAGCACCCCCAGATCAGTGACTTCGAATGGGTAAATTAAAAGTCGAAATGCGATGGAATAGCGCAGTTAACATATCTGGTGCTTTCAAACCGAAATATTAATTGAAACATTTGGGTAGTAATTACTAGGACTGCTTAACAACATTACGTGACCAATGAAAGTAATTCCATTTTCAGTTATATGGGTGACTTACGCCTTAACGCTTGGGACCAGGAATTGGTTTCCAGCTTCCCTTCATCTTGTTGAAAAATGAAATGTTGTTTGACGCCCTACTTTCTATTGTTGATGTTCTTCTTGATGTTCCTCTTATTCTTGGGCTGATGCTTTTCGAAAAGGGCTATAAGTCCGCAAATTCAAGTAAACTCTACATGAAACTTGGTGTACGTGTTCCTTGGACGATGGAGCACCGATTAAAAGGCATCAACTTATGATATGATGTTACAATCCACAGATGGCTACCATGATACAAATAGTACGGTCATATAGTCTACGGGTTTCTTTAATACAGTAATCTTAGATTTGTGGGCCTTAAATGACACGTTTGCTATTTCAACATAAATTCTTGACCGTTTCCTAATCAGTTATTCACAATCTGGGCCTTGTAGAAACGTGATTGTACACAAAACTTAGTCTGGATAAATATCCAATAAAAACAATAGGTAAGCAAAAAAAAAATTGAGATAGATATATAATATATATACATGGTGTATGTGTATATATCTATCTCGCCATCAGTTCCCAACCAAACAGAAATACAGACAGTATTTACTATGCGTGTTTTTCTCGGTGGAATATTTGTTGCTTTGTTCCTGGTTGTCCAAGGCGTGAAGAAGAATGTTTTATTTATAATATCTGATGATTTGAGACCACAGCTCGACCTATACAAGGAATTTAATCTTGGACCGACACATACACCAAATCTCGATGATCTAGCTGGTAAAAGTTTGTTGGTCAAGAGAGCCTATGTTCAGTTTAGTCTGTGTTCGCCGAGTCGATCATCTTTCTTAACGGGTCGCAGACCCGACACGACCCACGTCTACGATCTCCAGAGTTATTTCCGTAATGTCGGGGGTAACTTTACAACCCTGCCTCAGTATTTTAAGAACAGTGGATACAGGAGTGTTGGTATGGGTAAAATATTTCATCCGGGTGCGACAGCGTCTAACAATAATGATCCTCTATCTTGGAATGAATTTTATCTAGAGCCTGCGAGTCGTACTGGTGGACCCGGCGGTCCCGGCGAACACAACGGACCAGGCGGACAGAATGGACAAGGTGGACCCGGAGGAACAGTCGGAAACGGCACACCCGATGGACACGGCGGACCCGAAGGACACGGCGGACCCGATGGACACGGCGGACCCGATGGACACGGCGGACCCAACGGACATGGCGAACCCGACGGACACGGTGATGTCAGTTGGAGAGCTGTCTCTGATGCCGAACGACTTCAAGATCCATTAGACGATGACAAAATTGCAGCCCAAGCTAAGATGTCTCTAAATGAACTATCAAAAGGTGAACAACCATTTTTCTTGGCCGTTGGCTTCACTAAGCCTCATTTACCTTTCGTCTTCCCACAAAAGTATTTGACACATTTTCCTTTGTCTGAAATCCACCTTCCAAACAATGCCTACGCTCCTATAGATATGCCGACATTGGCTTGGAATAACATGTTTGAACTTAGAACTTACCACGATATACGTGCCTTAAACAGCACTGGCCAGCCAAACACTACCTTTCCTGATAATGTAGTCAAAGATTTAAGACGAGCCTACTTTAGCACGGTCGCTTACATGGATGATTTGGTTGGAGATGTTTTGGCGGAATTAAAGAAGCTGAATTTGATGGATGACACAATCATAGCTTTTATAGGGGATCACGGATACAACTTAGGTGAACATGGGCTGTGGGGTAAGCACACAAACTTTGAGGACGCTTTACACGCCCCAATGATGATCCATGTTCCGGGAATGACTGATCAAGGTGCTGTCACAGATCAACTCGTCGAATTTGTGGACCTGTTTCCCACTATAGTCGAAGCAGCGGGACTTCCTCAAGTGCCCCTCTGCCCAGAACAATCATCTGATGTAACTGACTGCACGGAAGGGAAAAGTATCCTCAACTTAGTTAAAAATCCGGCCGCACAGTGGAAAACGGCCGCCTTCTCGCAAATCTACAGCCGCCATGACAATGCAATGGGATATACGGTAAGGACGAATAAATACCGTTACACCGAATGGGTTCATTTTGATGGAGCACCGACCTATAAAGCAGATATGTCACAAACGATGAGCCGAGAACTTTATGATCACACCCAGGACATGCAAGAAAATGTAAACGTGGCTGATCATCCTGCTATGGCCAGCATCGTGGCATCCTTGAAGAAGACTCTACATGTTGGATGGCGATCTGTTCATACAGATTTAATTGGGAAATAAAATGTTTAATATTTAATCCGCTTCATCTTTTAAATTAAGTTGATTACATAAGTTATATATATATTATTGAAAAGCGGGGCCACGGTGGCTTAGGGAGTAAGACGTTGGTTCACTAACCTCGAGTTCCCGTGTTCGATATTGGTAAAGGAACCCTTGATAGTTGAAATTCGATATAAGAGTAGGCTGTAGTGTCGCTGTACGGGTAAAACTTCCCCAAATCACACTGTATGACGTAAGCCCATCTTCATTAGCCCAGTAGGGTCGGAACAGATTTTCACTCGCTGCTTTTGATTTCGTTTAAATTTCGTGTTTTGTATGTAAATGTCTAAAAATAAAGCTTTGTTCCCCAAGTAGTCAACTGCAGGTTACAGTAACGGTTGGTCGCCTATTGGACGTTTCTTTGGACCTCCAAAGATACCGATACGCAGCTATAAATACAAATCTGTAATTTATGTAAATTTCTATCCACAGTTTCACATTAATTTGTGCCTCAATTTTGGTCCGTTTTAGATGTTGAGGATCAAAATATTTTGTTACCACTGCTTGGGTTATGGCTTTACCCATAAAAAAAACTCTATCTCCGGAAACCGTGCTTCGTCAATAAATCCCTAAAATAGGCCGTGCGTGATTTTGTATCATATTGTGCCATTTTATGGATAATGGGGTTTAACATCCACCCACTAGACACAAACTAGATTTTTTCGCAATTACGGATCTCAATTTTTTATTTAAAAAAAAGTTTATAAGGTTCGAGGAAGTTCAAGTTAAACCACAGGAATCTGACCTTTTATCCGCGTATATATGCATACACCATACCGAACTAGACATATGGAGTTGAGGACAAACGTCAACGAAGGAAAATAATGTAAATATAGGAATCAAATGGCTTTGGTATCGTTTTGTGGGGAGTATTTGTGCAAATCAACACGGCTAGATTGAAGAAAAATCATATCTGAGTGAATTGGCAGAGGTTAGATTGCATTGCCTGACATTACGAATTGTGGAACAAAAACGTGCCGAAGAGAGAGCAGGTAAAATCGAGGCTTCAACAGACATTGCATTCCTGTTCTTTTTTATATATTGTCTAGTTCGGTATGGTGTATGCATATATACAGATAGAAGGTCAGATTCCTGTGGTTAAACACACGCATTCAAACGCAGGATTAAAACTGACTAGATAAAGGGACTCGCGTCAGATTAAAACTGACTCGATACGGGAATTCAAGTCAGATATTCAGATTAAAACAGTCTAGCTACGGGGACTCGAGTCAGAAAATCATTTCAGTTAAAATTGGCAAAAAATACAGGAACTTGAGTCATGGATAAAATTGTGGAAAATAAAACAGAGGCTACTACCAATTACTGGTATTAATCTGACTGTAATTTTACGTAATTTAATCATGGAAGACTGCAAATTATAACGAAATATAGTCGTCAACAGTAGTTGAAGGCTTAGGCCTTATTTAGTCTCTGATATTTCACCATTTCATGATCAATCTGTTTCACAGAGAGAATTACTTACAGAGAATTACTAAGTGAATAATAATAATAATGATTTATTCTGTATCAAAGGCCTCCGGCCCAAAGTACACGTATAATATACTGTTCAAAAAAAGTAGGGGATATTTGATTTTTAAGTGTTATTAAATTCACCTAATGAAACTGACGAAGAAACAAATGACAAAATGAAATGAAGTTCACATTCTTCGATTTATTCCAAATGATCGTTAGACTAAGTAAGGCACAGACTGACCATTATAAGGGTAAAATGATACCCGGGGTCAAACAGCAAAGTTACCACAGCATCACAACAAAGTCAGTAACGGGTAAATCCTCCTCTGTTTGCCAAACAAGCATTGATCCGACGTGGCATACGCCTAATGAGACGTCTAAGGTCATTTTGGTCCAGATTGTCCCATTCCTGTTGCAAAGCAGCAGCAAGTTCTTGGACATTGGCAGGACGTTGTTGACGTTGACGTAACCTCTGTCCAAGCATGTCCCAGACATGCTCGATGGGGGAGAGGTCGGGACTCAGTGCTGGCCAAGGTAATGTGGTGATGCTCTGTTGCTGGAGGTAACCTGTAACGATCCTGGCCCTGTGACATCTTGCGTTGTCATCCTGGAAGATGAAACGGCGGCCATGACGTCGTGCGAACGGCACAACATGGACTGCCAAGATGTTGTCCCGGTAGTACTGGCCTGTAACACGCCCTGCAACAACATGTAAAGCCGTTCTTCCAGCAACAGTGGTGCCTCCCCACACCATAACAGAACCACCCCCAAATCGATCATGTCTGATGACGTTAACGTCTTGGAAGCGCTCGTTTCGACGACGCCACACCCTCCTACGTCTGTCCAAAAAATCAACAGTGAACCTTGACTCATCTGAAAACACCACATTGCTCCAACGTCGATTATCCCAGTGTTGACGATCCCTACACCAACGACGTCTTGCCTGAATGTGATGATCTCTCAAACAAGGGATCACGCGAGGACGTCGGGCGCGAAGGTGACCCTATGCAGTCGATTCCGAATCGTCTGGCCACTCACTCTCACACCAGTGTCTGTTTGAAGACGAGCGCTGATCTGATTTGCTGTGATGACACGCTTTCTCAAGGCCAAGGTACGGATAAATCGATCCTGGGCTTGAGTTGTCGCCCTTGGTCGACCTGAGCGTGGTCTGTCCTGTACAGATTGTGTATCACGGTATCTGGACCATAGCCTGCTTATGACAGACTGAGAAACATTCATCGTCCGCGCCACAACCGCCTGTGTTGTGCCGATCTGTAGCATGCCAAGGGCACGTAACCTTTCATTTTGGGTAAGCCGATGCATATCAAAATTTGTTTTCTGGTCACTAAAACAATTAAACTGATGTTTCCACCTTGGAATTCAATGCCACAATGACTGTAACATTCAAAGTCAGAGTCGTGCAAATCTTGGGTTGGACCCCCATGATGATCCCAAGCATCACCTGCATTCCATGCGGTAGCTATTGGTGCGTTTGGGCGTCACATGTAACTGGAAATGTTTCTTCTGTTAGGTTCTAAAGTGACTTTTTTCGTAGTCATTTGCATATTTTAGTATTATGCCCCCCAAAATCAAATATCCCCTACTTTTTTTGAATAGTATATAATACAATATAATATAATATAACATAATATAATATAGCATAACATAACACAATATAATATAATTTAAACAGGAATAAAGACATCAAAAATCATCAATATAGGTTATTTAAATATAAATAATATACACAAATTTTTAGGTTTGTTTTATAAATTTTTCTCTTAGTCTCATACTCCTCAGTACGTATTTTCCAAGATTTTCACACATATTTTCATTCGACATAACGTATTTAAATTGACTAATATTATCTTTTCGGTTGTTGCAAATTTCTGGTAAAAGTTTTGTTCGTAGATCTGAGTATAAAGGACAAATAACAATAAAATGGGCCTCATTTTCAACTACCTCAATGCCTATTGAGAAGCAGTATTCTATGATCTGATTTTTATATACACCATATGTGGTGGAACTAATTTCAGATGACCAGGTTTGTGTTTGTACATAGTTATCATGTACTCTTTGTTTAAATATCTTTATGAACATTTTAATATTTCCGACCCCTTGTTGTTGCCAAACATATCCGAATCCATACTGAAATAGAAGGTTTCTGACGTGTGACGCCCATGTTATACGACCCGCTTAATCTAAGGAATATAACATTGAGTAGCAAGACTTCGGATATCTGTTATTATGCATAGTTAATATTGATAGCGAGTACTTAATAACGTTTACAAAAAACATAATATATAATGGGCTACGCCCGGTTTCACCATATACATAATTATTACATGTTGATGTTTTAAGTTTCATTACAGATTTACAATACTTAGTGTGAACCGTTTCTATTAGCGACATAGGTTTGTTTCCCCAAATTTCAGAACCATAGTTTAAAATAGGAAGCACTACTTTATCAAATAAATAAAAAGCTGTGGTAATATTAACTTTGAACTTATGTACAAATGCTATCAATAAATTGGAGATTTTTCTGGCTTGCTGAGCTAGTGTTTCGGTTGCGGGAAACCATGATAAAGTAGGCGTAAACATTAAAGGACAATATTGGTGCCAGTCATTATCACATATGTAATAGAACTGGTTAAACCAGGGGCGTGGTGAGGGCAATTATTGAGAAGAAATTATGAGTAACAAAAAAGATTTTGGCACAAAAAAAACCCTTTTACTGACCGCGGAGCTGTGGCCGGCGAAGCCGGCCACCGCGAGCGCCGAAGGCGCGAGCCCGCGGTGGGGGGTCCGGGGGGCCCTCCCCTGGGAAAATTTCGAAAATTAGAAGCCCAGAAACGCAATCTCCAGCAATCCGAGACAATTTGATTGTGATTTTGGCGCAAAAACTTTTTGGCGCATGAGTATGGCTACTCATGAACTCATTCTCACCACGCCCCTGGGTTAAACTCATTCCAAATATAATTTTAACAGAGAGATCAATGCTGCGATAGCTGAGTAATACAGGTTTCCCTAATCGGAAGTGACGAACGCCAAAGGAAAACACGAGCCACCGGTCTATTTAACTGACTAAAGCGACGAGTGCTAACAGATACACGGCCGAATATCTGCTCACTAATAATTCCTCCGAAGACCAAAAGTTGTTATATGGGACTGTAAGAGGATATCTGACAATTCAATAAAGTAATTGAATCTCATTCGATAAAAAAACACGAGAAAAATAGAAATAGTCCGTACATTCCCGTGTTTATATTCATTCTATACCTTATAAAAACATGGTAATGCACGGACTTTTTCTGTTTTTCATTCGTGTTTTCTTGTCTAGTGACATTCAATTCTTTTTATGGATTGTCAGATATCCTCTCAGTCTCACACAACAGCTTTTGGTCTTCAAAGGAATTATTAGTGAGTAGAAATTCGACCGCGTATCTGTTATCACTCGTCGCTTCAGTCAGTTAAATAGACCGGTGACTCGTGTTTTCCTTTGGCGTTCGTCACTTCCGATTAGGGAAACCTGTATTACTCAGCTATTGTAGCATTGATCTCTCTGTTAAAAGTATATTTGAAATGTGTTTAACCAGCTCTATCATATATGTGATAATGACTGGCACCAATATTGTCCTTTAAACCCAGGTACTTATAGTGTGAAACAGTTTCTAGTATTTCCCCATTGTACTTCCAAACTTCACTTTTTCTAAGGTTGCCTCCTCTCCTGAAGACAATTACTTTAGTTTTGGAGAGATTAAGTTTCATACCATACTTAAAGCAGAATGTAGTTATACAATCAATTTGTTTTTGTAGACCAAATATCGTATCTGAGATACCTGAAATGTCATCGGCGTATAAAAGTGAACAAATATTTTCACAAATTGGGTTAACAAAGACTCCTTTACAATTTTTCTGATTCTTGCAGCAGTAATAGCTCATTTAGGAAAAGGGTAAATAAGAGGGGACTCAACATTCCCCCCCCCCCACCCCCGGCGGGTCCCTACTGTACATTCAAACATACCCGTAGTACTGAATTGGTCTAATTGAACGCACGAAGATAATTGTGAGTACATTACTTTGACTAATTTTAGTAGTTTACCGTTTATACCATTTTTGATTAGGGCATAATACAATATTTTATGTTGTATACAGTCAAAGGCTGTAGAAAAGTCGACAAAAATACAATACAGTCTTCCACCAGATTTACTAAGATATTTCTGTATTAATGCCTGGAAGTTGAAAATTTGATCTATGGTTCGATAACCGCGCCTGTAACCCGCTTGATTTTCGATAAACTTTTCATTTATGGTGCACCATTTTGTTAGGCGTTCATTTAAAATACTTGTATAAAGTTTACCAATTGTGTCTAGTAGTGATATTCCCCTATACTTCTTGGGATCTGATCTAGTACCATTTTTAAATAAAGGATATATAATTCCTTGGCGCCATTTTAGAGGAAAAATACCAGTAACCAGTATATTATTGAACAGGGTGACCAGGACAGGAATTATGACATTGATTGACCTTCGTATCATCTCATTTGTAATTGCGGGATCAGTTTGTGTCATGATGCGTTGGTTTTTCGATTGGAGACCGTGGTCCCCTTTGAAGATATAAACATTCAAATTCAAAATGTATATACGTGAATCAATTTCGGATGAATAATCGTTAAATGATGTTTAAACAGAATCGATTCACTGTTTTCTGTTCCGGTTAAAGGAGCTAAGTCTTTAACTCAATGTCATCCAAAATCTTCAACATTGAAAACACGAATTATTTGTCAATTTAAATCAAAATTGATGGGCTCCTGATATCCAATATTTAAGAAAAAATAAATATTTTACCATTGGTACACGAATCGTGTACCATAATGCGTTTCAGCCCCAGTTCTAGCAAGAGACTCGAGGAACGAGGCTAAAAACATTGTACCAAATCAAACGGCGCATGTAGACTGGAATAACTAGACGCTAAAAAAAAATGCCTTCGGTTGACACTTCTGGTTTATTTCGCCGAACATAACTGATTTGAAATTAGAGCAAAAACGGAAACAATTGAATGCAAATCAGTTTATATACATTCATATTACAGTATTATATGCGTTGCGATCCACTTGAGTCAATTTCTAGGTCCCAAATGTTAGCGATTTAGCTCCTTTAATTCCGGTTGGTTTCGGTCACATTGTAGATTTCGGTAGTTCCGAATATTAGCGGGAGATAACTCTGCGGCGTAAACACTAAAATAAGAAAGACGTGAAAAATGTAAACAATTGTTTTCAATATAATATTATATTTGGTAAGATTTCCATATTTTTTTTTATATCACTTGATAATTTATTATGTTTACATGTTTTCTACAACGATGTCATGAAAAATTGTAAATTGTAAGAGTTTGGATCAGCTCACTAATACAACTTGAACTGATCCTGTTTGACATACTTTTTAGTGGACTTTCGTTTGAGAAGCAAAACGTGTATCATTGCGAGCTTGGCCATATGTCGTGGGCTTTAATAAAAACTGCAAATTTTTTACTTACAGAATGACATGTATAAAATATTATTTGAACAATTTGTGTGAATGGCCGGGTGACTAGCTTCCTGAACATTTTAACAATATAGAAATGTTCTATCAAGAAGCTACCAGTCAAACCATATATTTTGATTCTTTATAACGCCATATAAAATAGGGGTGCCAGAGACTATTGTAATTTAGATCTATCCACTGTACAAATTGTGAGTGTGAATATATGTGTCGTGCTACTATGAGAGCCTGCACAAAATGGAGAGTGCAGACGTCTCATGTGACATAAAACTCCCAAGCTATAACTGGCAGCCATCAGCCACTGGCTGCTAGAAGTAAGTTATAGTTGGCAGCCAGGAATAAATATCGTTCAAAATATTCACCTCTTTGCACAATGGATTGATCTGCTTTAATCACGTGATCAATTCTGTCCACTGGTCGCCGTCGATACCAATGACGTATATATATTAACTAGACCGATGACGCCAATCTGTTTACTAATGACGTGATGACAAATCAGTGCTGACTTCCGGTTCAGTCAAGAAGAGCCGAAAGCGTGACGTTTCTAATGTAAACAATACACGTTGTGCACCTTATTTTTTATCGTTATATCGTTTGTAAATAAAAAGACTGATTGGAATTTAGATTTTTTCTGTTATTACCATCGCCGTACAGTTCACAAATAAAATTTTATATTTTTTAGAAGTGATCATATCTTATAATTTCAAGTATATGACCACGAATTGGCAATGCGCTGATTGAGGTCTGGCTGAACTACTTATTTTCATATTAGGATTCATTGGCGTATAACGGCACCCGAAAAATTAAAAATAAATATAAAATGTCTGTTTACGATTCCCCTATCGGAAAAAACCTAAATAAAGACGTTTTCCCACCGACCCCATTTTTTTAATAGGTAAGGTAAGCAATTGCATCTATACCGACCCTATCTTTTAAAAGCCAAATGCTCAGACCCTCTAGTGTCTAGACCTAAGCTTTTTTTTATTATTCTGAACTGATTACTGGTGATCAATTTACTACAGGACCTATGAATCGGGATTGGTGTGATTTCTGCGCCCAAATGCCACATCTCAGTTCTCAGTGTTTACATAAGCACGAATCAGCATTATTTTCTAGAACCTTACGCTGCTCTGTGATTCTACTAGAAATGCTTGGAAATGAATAATATACACTTCATGGCATATTAAATTGTGACACAACAAGGGCTATGGACAGGACTGAACAACAGGGGGCTATTGGGGATGGGTCGATTTTGTTTGCCGAGTGACTGGATTCTTTCGGGAAAATGGACCGTTTTGTCTCTTAAACATAATAAAAACAAAATGAGGCCTACAAATCAGAGAGAGAAATTGGGTTTAACATCCACTCGACACAAACTATGTCATTTTGGGACTAACATATGGTTTAATTTTATTTCAATAATTCGTTTGTGCGTAGGGGTCTTTAGCAGTGGGAGGAAACCGGAGTGCCCGGAGGAAACCCACAAGGTTGAGAAGGCGCCCCTATCTCCATGCCACATATGCGCCTACAAATCAATATTCAACCGAGTCATTCAAAAATTACACAGTGCTATACTTTACTACTTTTCGACCTATAACTGGGGGTAATAATTGATAATTTAAAAAAAATGTTCTCCATCTCGGGCCGGGCGATGCCATTTTCACTGGGTGCCAAAAATAAGGTAATAGTGGACCGAATTGATTTTCTAATATTGAGTGGAACGATTTTTTGATAGCGCCCCCTTCCCGCCAACCGCCACCATTGAAATTTTGTTTGTGCGCCCCAGGCTAGTATGGAATGAAAGAATCCATGTTGGTTTTAAAGAAAAAACCTAAATTGTTTTTGAGCGAAGCGAGCTTAAGGCACTTGTATTATTATATTTTCCACTTTGTCTAAGGATCGAGTGTCATTAGAAATAATGAAAATCACACCCAATGTTCTCGAAAATACATGTAACTTTAGCAGCAACCACGGTATTGAACAATTATTTGTACAGATGCCCAAAACAAATTACAATGTAATGTGTACATTGTCATAAAATAACTGCAAATAAATGATCTTTTCAGAAAGAAAACAAACAGTAAAATGGCTATTCAAAATTTTAATAAAAATGCATATGATATTGTAGTAGATTATGAAATTTATCACACAAGTGATATCTACTGTAGAATGTGCTTATGGGTGATAATAAACTTATTTTTTTTTTATCAAGCTATCTTGCAATATTCAATCGTGCAGTAATATAATGGTACACGATAGATCAATAAGAGTTGGTAATACAGAGATAGCTGTTCTTGCTATAATAGTTTTAAATTGTGTTCGTAGCGTTTGACAAAACATGTCAATTGAGTTGTTAAAAGTTTCTTGAATGATGTTAATGAGGTGTGTTGACGAAGGTTCACAAGTAATGAGACCACCTTCTAGCCATCCTTTAACTTGGTATGATCAGTTGTCTATGGTCGCATTTTTCGATTTCGATCACATTTTCGGTAGATTGTAAGACTGAACACATCCACACAGATACTTAGGAGCAGTGCCACACTTTTAAACTATGTTATTCTGAGCGAAGTTATGAATGTTTAAAATTTTAAAATAGAATTGTCTCTGGCTCTTCATTACAAAACCCACACGCATCATTACCAAGGATTCACAAAAATGTTGGTACTAATAATTGAGTGGATAGTAGGGTATTGAAGGCACTGTGGGGTTTTCCTAGCCAAAGAGCTGATATTTTGAAAAATATTGTCTCTGGCGGTATATTAGATTGAAAATTCTAACATGCTATCGTCTAATTTCTAACTTCCATTCATGTAATTTCTATTTTCATTCATGTATTAGTCTTAATAATAGAAATAAGATGAAAAAGAATTAGGATTTACACTGAACAAATTAAAGAAATTGGATTATACTTTGTCTTTTTTTTAGAAATTACATGAATGAAAGTTAGAAATTACATGAATGGAAGTTAGAAATTACATGAATAGAAGTAAGAAATTAGACGATAGCATGTTAGAATTTTGAATCTAAAATACCGCCATAATTGTCAGCACATATTTAAATTATTAGAATTTAAAAATTTCTCCCACGTTTATCTGTAAAATGATATCATTGCTTTCTGTAACATTGGTGCGTGGTGTGTCTTTTCCTAATATTCACTTTTTATTAATTTGATAAGTTTTTCTTATTTTCTCCTGTCACTTCATAATCTGTGTATGTCATTTACAATCGTGGAAGTGATCTGAAAAATACAACATGTAAATTAGGTATCAATTTACCATTTTCGTTTTGAATAAAGATAATCCTGTGAATCTTAACATAATAAAATACATTTTTAAAAATATTTTATTAATTACCAAATATTAAAACATTTATTAAAATTTAAAGTTGATTGTAATTTTCATTATCTTAGATAAATGTAGCTTATATGATGAAATTTATCAAATAAAATGTTAAGATGATATTACTTTAAATGTATTTTTCGCCATATTTCTATCAGTTGCGAAGCCTGAAATGTCGTATAGGCCTTACACGTTGGAATAAATGTTTTTCAAACTAGGCCTATTTCCCAAGGGCTTTTCACTTCCATAGCTACACCATTACTCACGGATTTGAGCTTAGCACTGTGAAATTTAAAAAGATTTATATAGGTATACATGCAAGTCGATTCATTTTAACTAGGTCAGAAGTGACATTAATTATTATTTCATTATCTTAGAGCTATCTAGCATATGTTTAAAAATTGTCTGAATACAAAATGTTTAGACTAGATAATTTCATTTTAAATTTAGATGTATTTTTCGCCATATTTCAATAGGCCTTATTACGTTGAAATAAAGTATTTTGTTTTGACTAAAATAGGCCTATTCCCCAAGTGCTTTTAAGTTCCGAAGCTAGAACATTTCTCACGGACATAGGCTTAGTAATGTGAAATAAAATAGAAAATCAAGTTGATTTTAACTATTCAGAAGTGGCATCATTTTTTATTTATTCTAACCTAAAGTCATAACGTTTCCACAGGCGAAATACCGATTGCCTGTTGTAGCAGCAGGCCTTTAGTATTTATTACCGTACATTGCCATGGATATGATTCATCTTATCTTTCTCAATTAAATATTAATATTATTGAAAATTTCGACAGCTAGCCCAATGAAGACACACACGGACTTAGCATAAGCCCAGGGATGTGCGAATTTAAGCATGGATAATTATAAAACTTGTATAAATAAAGTACCAAACTCCTATCTAGTATCTAGGCCTACCCGGTCATCATACTCATACTGTTGGAAAGGCGACTGTGACTGTCCTACTTTCATGATGAAAATTTTACCGTCAGCATGAACTATCTGACTTTTTTTTCATCTCTATTGCTACATACAACAGCACAGCACGATGTAATCATGTTAAATAAGTAAACAAATGCGTACTAAATGAATAGCATGCTAAAAACTTTTAGAATCTATAAGCTACTTACCGTTACTCTTATCATGTATCCCGCCTTCTGACTGAACCGGATGTTATGACTGGTTTGCTGTCGAGATTGGACATGCGCGCGGTCTAGTTAATATATATACGTCATTGGTCGATACTGTTTTATAGTAGAAAACACGGAATATAACAAAAAGAAACGAAACGAAATACAATATTAATAGTAGTTTGACCTTACAATTCACCCTGAATTTAGTAGTGTACCAGGTTAATGTTTAAATTTTTTGAAAGATAATAAATTGTTCTTTCAAATGGTATATAATAATATACTTGGAATTTGATTATTCATATTGCATTCCACTGCGACAAGACAGCATCCTATATCAATATGGCCTCAAAGTCTGCTACCCCACTCCTCTTATACTTTACAATTCACCCTGTAGATATTAATGTGCCAGAAAAATGTTTATATTTTATGAACGATAATCAATTTCTCTTTTAAATGGTATATCATATTACACTTGGAATTTGATTTTTCATATAGCATTTCGTTGCCGCAAATGACAAAATCCCGTATAAATATCGTCTCAAAGTTTGCTACCCCACCCCTCTTATACCTTACAATTCACCCTGTAGATATTAATGTGTCAGGAAAATGATTATATTTTCTGAAACATAATACATTCCTCTATTAAATGGTATGTGACAATATACTTGGAATTTGATTTTTCGTACAGAATTTCGCTGATGCAAATGACAGCAGCCTATATTAATACAGCCTCAATGTCGGCTACCCCCACCCCTATTATACCTTACGATTTGGAAAGAAGATATCAATGTACCAGGAAAATGTTTATATTTTTTGAAAGATGATAAAATATTCTTTTAAATGGTAAGTGATAATTTACTTGGAATTTGATTTTTCATACAGAATTTTGCTGATGCAAATGAAAGCAACCTAGCCTCAATGTCGGCTACCCCCCCCCCCTTATATCTTGTTATTTGCCAAGAAGATATTAATGTGCCAGGAAATTGATTATATTTATTGAAAGATAATAAGGTGTTCTTTTAAATGGTATATGATATTATACTTGGAATTTGATTTTTCATATAACGTTTCGTTGCCGCAAATGACAGCATCCTGTATAAATACCGTCTCCGGGTCTGTTACCCCACCCCTCTTATACCGCATAATTCACCCTGTAGATATTATTGTGCCAGGAAAATGTTTATATTTTATGAAAGATAATAAATTTTTCTTTTAAATGGTATATGATTTTATACTTGGAATTTGATTGTTCATATAACATTTTGTTGCCGCAAATGACAGCATCCCGTATAAATACCGTCTCAAGGTATGCTACCCCACCCCTCTTATACCGCATAATTCACCCTGTAGATATTAATGTGCCAGAAAAATGTTTATATTTTATGAACGATAATACAGTTTCCTTTTAAATGGTATATGATATTATACTTTGAATTTTATTTTTCATATAGCTTTTCGCTGTCGCAAATGACAGCATCCTGTATAAATACTGTCTCTGGGTCTGTTACCCCACCCCTCTTATACCTTACAATTCACCCTGTAGATATTAATGTGCCAGAAAAATGACCATATTTTCTGAAAGATAATACATTCCTCTATAAAATGATGTGTGACAATATACTTGGAATTTGATTTTTCGTACAGAATTTCGCTGATGCAAATGACAGCATCCTATATTAATATAGCCTCAATGTCGGCTACCCCCACCCCTCTTATACCTTACGATTTGGAAAGACGATATAAATGTGCCAGGAAAATGTTTATTTTTTTTGAAAGATGATAAAGTATTCTTTTAAATGGTAAGTAATAATATACCTGGAATTTGATTTTTCATACAGAATTTCGCTGGTGCAAATGACAGCAGCCTATATTAATATAGCCTCAATGTCGGCTACCCCCACCCCTCTTATACCTTACGATTTGGAAAGAAGATATCAATGTGCCAGAAAAATGTTTATTTTTTATGAACGATAATAAATTCCTCTCTCAAATGGTATATGGCATTATATTTGGAATTTGATTTTTCATATTGCTTTTCGCTGTTGCAAGTGACAACATCCTGTATAAATACTGTCTCCGGGTCTGTTACCCCACCCCTCTTATACCTTACAATTCACCCTGTAGATATAAATGTGCCAGAAAAATGACTATATTTTCTCAAAGATAATACGTTCCGCTATTAAATGATATGTGACAATATACTTGGAATTTGATTTTTCGTACAGAATTTCGCTGATGCAAATGACAGCAGCCTATATTAATACAGCCTCAATGTCGGCTACCCCCACCCCTCTTATACCTTACGATTTTGAAAGAAGATATCACTGTGCCAGGAAAATGTTTATATTTTTTGAAAAATGATAAAGTATTCTTTTAAATGGTAACTGATAATATACTTGGAATTTGATTTTTCATACAGAATTTCGCTGATGCAAATGAAAGCAGCCTAGCCTCAATGTCGTCTACCCCCCCCCCCCCTTTATATCTTGTTATTTGCCAAGAAGATATTAATGTGCCAGGAAATTGATTATATTTATTGAAAGATAATAAGGTGTTCTTTTAAATGGTATATGATATTATACTTGGAATTTGAATTTTCATATAACATTTCGTTGCCGCAAATGACAGCATCCTGTATAAATACCGTCTCCGGGTCTGTTACCCCACCCCTCTTATACCTCATAATTCACCCTGTAGATATTATTGTGCCAGGAAAATGTTTATATTTTATGAAAGATAATAAATTTTTCTTTTAAATGGTATATGATATTATACTTGGAATTTGATTTTTCATATAACATTTTGTTGCCGCAAATGACAGCATCCCGTATAAATACCGTCTCAAGGTATGCTACCCCACCCCTCTTCTACCGCATAATTCACCCTGTAGATATTAATGTGCCAGAAAAATGTTTATATTTTATGAACGATAATACATTTTTCTTTTAAATAGTATATGATATTATACTTTGAATTTGACTTTTCATATAGCTTTTCGCTGTCGCAAATGACAGCATCCTGTATAAATACTGTCTCCGGGTCTGTTACCCCACCCCTCTTATACCTTACAATTCACCCTGTAGATATTAATGTGCCAGAAAAATGACCATATTTTCTGAAAGATAATACATTCCTCTATGAAATGGTGTGTGACAATATACTTGGAATTTGATTTTTCGTACAGAATTTCGCTGATGCAAATGACAGCATCCTATATTAATATAGCCTCAATGTCGGCTACCCCCACCCCTCTTATACCTTACGATTTGGAAAGAAGATATAAATGTGCCAGGAAAATGTTTATATTTTTTGAAATATGATAAAGTATTCTTTTAAATGGTAAGTGATAATATACTTGGAATTTGATTTTTCATACAGAATTTCGCTGGTGCAAATGACAGCAGCCTATATTAATACAGCCTCAATGTCGGCTACCCCCACCCCTCTTATACCTTACGATTTTGAAAGAAGATATCACTGTGCCAGGAAAATGTTTATATTTTTTGAAAAATGATAAAGTATTCTTTTAAATGGTAACTGATAATATACTTGGAATTTGATTTTTCATACAGAATTTTGCTGATGCAAATGAAAGCAGCCTAGCCTCAATGTCGTCTACCCCCCCCCCCCTTATATCTTGTTATTTGCCAAGAAGATATTAATGTGCCAGGAAATTGATTATATTTATTGAAATATAATAAGGTGTTCTTTTAAATGGTATATGATATTATACTTGGAATTTGAATTTTCATATAACATTTCGTTGCCGCAAATGACAGCATCCTGTATAAATACCGTCTCCGGGTCTGTTACCCCACCCCTCTTATACCTCATAATTCACCCTGTAGATATTATTGTGCCAGGAAAATGTTTATATTTTATGAAAGATAATAAATTTTTCTTTTAAATGGTATATGATATTATACTTGGAATTTGATTTTTCATATAACATTTTGTTGCCGCAAATGACAGCATCCCGTATAAATACCGTCTCAAGGTATGCTACCCCACCCCTCTTCTACCGCATAATTCACCCTGTAGATATTAATGTGCCAGAAAAATGTTTATATTTTATGAACGATAATACATTTTTCTTTTAAATAGTATATGATATTATACTTTGAATTTGACTTTTCATATAGCTTTTCGCTGTCGCAAATGACAGCATCCTGTATAAATACTGTCTCCGGGTCTGTTACCCCACCCCTCTTATACCTTACAATTCACCCTGTAGATATTAATGTGCCAGAAAAATGACCATATTTTCTGAAAGATAATACATTCCTCTATGAAATGATGTGTGACAATATACTTGGAATTTGATTTTTCGTACAGAATTTCGCTGATGCAAATGACAGCATCCTATATTAATATAGCCTCAATGTCGGCTACCCCCACCCCTCTTATACCTTAGGATTTGGAAAGAAGATATAAATGTGCCAGGAAAATGTTTATATTTTTTGAAATATGATAAAGTATTCTTTTAAATGGTAAGTGATAATATACTTGGAATTTGATTTTTCATACAGAATTTCGCTGGTGCATATGAAAGCAGCCTATATTAAAATAGCCTCAATGTCGGCTACCCCCACCCCTCTTATACCTTACGATTTGGAAAGAAGATATCAATGTGCCAGAAAAATGTTTATTTTTTATGAACGATAATAAATTTCTCTCTCAAATGGTATATGGCATTATATTTGGAATTTGATTTTTCATATTGCTTTTCGCTGTTGCAAGTGACAACATCCTGTATAAATACTGTCTCCGGGTCTGTTACCCCACCCCACTTATACCTTACAATTCACCCTGTAGATATTAATGTGCCAGAAAAATGACTATATTTTCTCAAAGATAATACATTCCGCTATTAAATGATATGTCACAATATACTTGGAATTTGATTTTTCGTACAGAATTTCGCTGATGCAAATGACAGCAGCCTATATTAATACAGCCTCAATGTCGGCTACTCCCACCCCTCTTATACCTTACGATTTTGAAAGAAGATATCACTGTGCCAGGAAAATGTTTATATTTTTTGAAAAATGATAAAGTATTCTTTTAAATGGTAACTGATAATATACTTGGAATTTGATTTTTCATACAGAATTTCGCTGATGCAAATGAAAGCAGCCTAGCCTCAATGTCGTCTACCCCCCCCCCCCTTATATCTTGTTATTTGCCAAGAAGATATTAATGTGCCAGGAAATTGATTATATTTATTGAAATATAATAAGGTGTTCTTTTAAATGGTATATGATATTATACTTGGAATTTGAATTTTCATATAACATTTCGTTGCCGCAAATGACAGCATCCTGTATAAATACCGTCTCCGGGTCTGTTACCCCATCCTCTTATACCTCATAATATTAATATAGGATGCTGTCATTTGCATCAGCGTTATTCTGTATGAAAAATCAAATTCCATGTATATTATAACATACCATTTAATTGCGGAATGTATTATCTTTCAGAAAATATAGTCTTTTTCCTGGCACATTAATATCTACATTGTGAATTGTAAGGTATAAGTGGGGTGGGGTAGCATACCTTGAGACGGTATGCTGTCATTTGCGGCAACGAAATGCTATATGAAAAATAAAATTCCAAGTACAATATCATATACCATTTAAAAGAAACATTTATTATCGTTCAGAAAATATAAACATTTTCCTGGCACAATAATATCTACAGGGTGAATTATGCGGTATTAGAGGGGTGGGGTTACAGACCCGGAGACAGTATTTATATACAGGATGCTGTCATTTGCGACAGCGAAAAGCTATATGAAAAATCAAATTACAAGTATAATATGATATATAATTTAAGAGAGACATTTATTATCGTTCATAAGAAATAAACATTTTTCTGGCACATTGATATCTTCTTTCCAAATCGTAAGGTATGAGAGGGGTGGGGGTAGCCGACATTGAGGCTATATTAATATAGGATGCTGTCATTTGCATCAGCGAAATTCTGTACGAAAAATCAAATTCCAAGTATATTGTCACATACCATTTAATAGAGAGGAATGTATTATCTTTCAGAAAATATAGCCATTTTTCTGGCACATTAATATCTACATTATGAATTGTAAGGTATAAGAGGGGTGGGGTAGCATACCTTGAGACGGTATTTATAAGGGATGCTGTCATTTGCGGCAACGAAATGCTATATGAAAAATCAAATTCCAAGTACAATATCATATACCATTTAAAAGAAAAATTTATTATCTTTCATAAAATATAAACATTTTTCTGGCACAATAATATCTACAGGGTGAATTATGCGGTATAAGAGGGGTGGGGTAACAGACCCGGGACGGTATTTATACAGGATGCTGTCATTTGCAACAGCGAAATGCTATATGAAAAATCAAATTCCAAGTATAATGACATATACCATAGAGAGGAATTTATTATCGTTCAAAAAAAATTCTGGCACATTGATATCTTCTTTCCAAATAGTAAGGTATAAGAGGGGTGGGGTGACCGACATTGAGGCTATATTAATATAGGATGCTGTCATTTGCTTTAGCGAAATTCTGTACGAAAAACCAAATTCCAAGTATATTGTCACATACCATTTAATAGAGGAATGTATTATCTTTCAGAAAATATAGTCATTTGTCTGGCACATTAATATCTACAGGGTAAATTGTAAGGTATAAGAGGGGTGGGGTAACAGACCCGGAGACAGTTTTTATACAGGATGCTGTCATTTGCGGCAGCGAAAAGCTATATGAAAAATCAAATCCCAAGTATAATATCATATACCATTTAAAAGAGAAATGTATTATCGTTCATTAAATATAAACATTTTTCTGGCACATTAATATCTACTGGGTGAATTATGCAGTATAAGAGGGGTGGGGTTACAGACCCGGAGACAGTATTTATACAGGATGCTGTCATTTGCGACAGCGAAAAGCTATATGAAATATCAAATTCCAAGTATAATGCCATATACCATTTAAGAGAGAAATTCATTATCGTTCATAAAAAATAAACATTTTTCAGGCACATTAATATCATCTTTCCAAATCGTAAGGTATAAGAGGGGTGGGGTGACCGACATTGAGGCTATATTAATATAGGATGCTGTCATTTGCATCAGCGTTATTCTGTATGAAAAATCAAATTCCATGTATATTATAACATACCATTTAATAGCGGAATGTATTATCTTTCAGAAAATATAGCCATTTTTCTGGCACATTAATATCTACATTATGAATTGTAAGGTATAAGAGGGGTGGGGTAGCATACCTTGAGACGGTATTTATATACAGGATGCTGTCATTTGCGGCAACGAAATGCTATATGAAAAATCAAATTCCAAGTATAATGCCATATACCATTTAAAAGAGAAATTTATTATCGTTCATAAAAAATAAACATTTTTCTGGCACATTAATATCTTCTTTCCAAATCGTAAGGTATAAGAGGGGTGGGGTGACGGACATTGAGGCTATATTAATACAGGATGCTGTCATTTGCATAAGCGAAATTCTGTATGAAAGGTCAAATTCCAAGTATATTATCTAATACCATTTCAAAGAACACTTTATTATCGTTCAGAAAATATAAACATTTTCCTGGCACAATAATATCTACAGGGTGAATTATGCGGTATAAGAGGGGTGGGGTTACAGACACGGAGACAGTATTTATATACAGGATGCTGTCATTTGCGACAGCGAAAAGCTATATGAAAAATCAAATTACAAGTATAACATGATATATAATTTAAGAGAGAAATTTATTATGATTCATAAGAAATAAACATTTTTCTGGTACATTGATATCTTCTTGGCAAATCGTAAGGTATAAGAGGGGTGGGGGTAGCCGACATTGAGGCTATATTAATATAGGATGCTGTCATTTGCATCAGCGAAATTCTGTACGAAAAATCAAATTCCAAGTATATTGTCACATACCATTTAATAGAGGAATGTATTATCTTTCAGAAAATATAAACATTTTTCTGGCACATTAATATCTACAGGGTGAATTATGCGGTATAAGAGGGGTGGGGTAGCCTACCTTGAGACGGTATTTATATACAGGATGCTGTCATTTGCGGCAACGAAATGCTATATGAAAAATCAAATTCCAAGTATAATGCCATATACCAATTAAGAGAGAAATTTATTATCGTTCATAAAAAATAAACATTTTTCTGGCACATTAATATCTTCTTTCCAAATCGTAAGGTATAAGAGGGGTGGGGTGACGGACATTGAGGCTATATCAATACAGGATGCTGTCATTTGCATAAGCGAAATTCTGTATGAAAGATCAAATTCCAAGTATATTATCTAATACCATTTCAAAGAACACTTTATTATCGTTCAGAAAATATAAACATTTTCCTGGCACAATAATATCTACAGGGTGAATTATGCGGTAGAAGAGGGGTGGGGTAGCATACCTTGAGACGGTATTTATACGGGATGCTGTCATTTGCGGCAACAAAATGTTATATGAAAAATCAAATTCCAAGTATAATATCATATACCATTTAAAAGAGAAATTTATTATCGTTCAGAAAATATAAACATTTTCCTGGCACATTAATATCTACAGGGTGAATTGTAAGGTATAAGAGGGGTGGGGTAACAGACCCGGAGACAGTATTTATACAGGATGCTGTCATTTGCGACAGCGAAAAGCTATATGAAAAATCAAATTCCAAGTATATTATCACTTACCATTTAAAAGAATACTTTATCATCTTTCAAAAAATATAAACATTTTCCTGGCACATTGATATCTTCTTGGCAAATCGTAAGGTATAAGAGGGGTGGGGGTAGCCGACATTGAGGCTATATTAATATAGGATGCTGTCATTTGCATCAGCGAAATTCTGTACGAAAAATCAAATTCCAAGTATATTGTCACATACCATTTAATAGAGGAATGTATTATGTTTCAGAAAATATAATCATTTTCTTGGCACATTAATATTTACAGGGTGAATTGTAAGGTATAAGAGGGGTGGGGTAGCAAACTTTGAGACGTTATTTATACGGGATGCTGTCATTTTCGGCAACAAAATGCTATGAGAAAAATCAAATTCCAAGTGTAATATGATATACCATTCAAAAGAGAAATTGAGTATCGTTTAGAAAATATAAACATTTTTCTGGCACATTAATATCTACAGGGAGAATTGTAAAGTATAAGAGGAATGGGGTAGCAGACTTCGAGGCCATATTGATATAGGATGCTGTCTTGTCGCAGTGGAATGCAATATGAAAAATGAAATTCCAAGTATATTATCATATACCATTTGAAAGAACAATTTATTATCTTTCAAAAAATATAAAAATCATGCTGGTACACTACTAAATTCAGGATGAATTGTAAGGTTCAAACTACTATTAATATTGTATTTCGTTTCGTTTCTTTTTGTTATATTCCGTGTTTTCTACTATAGAACAGTATCGACGGCGACCAGTGGACAGAATTGATCACGTGATTAAAGCAGATCAATCCATTGTGCAAAGAGGTGAATATTTTGACCTATATTTATTCCTGGCTGCCAACTATAACTTACTTCTAGCAGCCAGTGGCTGATGGCTGCCAGTTATAGCTTGGGCATAAAACTGAGAAGAATACATTCATCCTTCACAACCCCACGACTTATCCAATTGCCAAAAAAGCATTGACCACATAATGATGGACACCTCTATTTGTTGTCTACTGTTGTGTTCTAAAAAGCTTGCTGTTAACTTTTATATTGTTTGGTTTCAGAAACGTGCAAGGCATGTAGCAATTGTTAAATCATGTTGACTGCAACTGAAATGTAAGTATATCACAAAAGCAACAAAAAAAGAATAGGCAGGGCTCTAGGGAGTTGAGATGGCCTAGTGTAGTCTAGACGGTCATGCTTTGAGCTCTAACTGGCCGTTGACCTCTGGCTAATTAATGGTCATATTGTTTCGATCCCTGTTTTGAGCGTATGTGGCTTAGAGATGTCTTCTCAATTTTGTGGGTTTACTCCAGTTCAATCCAACGCATAATAAAATAAGATAACTTGCCTACATTATTACGGATGGAAGCGAACATTAAAGCATAGACTAACATATGGTACAATTTGTTTCAGTAATTTGCTTGTTCATAGTGGTTTTTAGCAATGGAAGGAAACTGAAATCCCCAGAAAAAACCCACAAGGTTATATCGTCAACCCTACTCCTTATCACTGGGAATCGAAACCATTCGGCCACCCAACCCCCTAGAAAAAGCAACAGGGTTCTCTTTTCTCAGTGTGTTGACTGAAGTGCAGGGAAAATGAGCGATAGGAGAATTTAATCAACTTACATACTATAAAGAATATCTGTTGGTTTCATGGAGTGGGATGTCCGATTGGTTAGCACTGCGAATGGTTAGCGCATGTGCACACTGTATCATAAGGTCTGTCATTGAGTCATCTGGCGTGTTTTCAATTCCACGCTTGAAATAAAATTGAACCATGCGTTAGTCCCGAAATGACCTAGTTTGTGTCGGAGGTTCAACATGTAGGGTGCAACAAAAGCCTACTTGAAAATTGATGTTCTGTTTCTGTTAGTCATTCTCATTTATATGAAAATATAACAATTTGTATAGATAATGTAGCTTTCTTGTATGTTTATTTTTTCTAGAACTGAGAGATTTCAGTATTTTGGTGAAACAGTGTTACAATGTACAGTTCATATTAGTAAAGGAATCCGCGAGTGTGAAAATCATACTGTACCCAAATATGTTTGTGCCTTACTTAACTCGGGCGGAGGAATACTTCAGATGAAAAATGAAGTCTCAAATCGTTATTTACAATCTAAAGACTTGGATATGTGGTGGAGCGGAATGGAAAATGCAATCACAGATGTTCTTTCAGGAGACGATCTTTGTAATTATCTTGACTTTGTAGGAAATTTTGATGACCAGTTTTTGTATCTTTTTGTCAAATCTTCGGAACATTTGTGTACTATAAACTATCACAGTCGGTTGCCAACGGAAACGGCCACCCATGATGTCAGTCATCGCTCTGTTATAAAGCTGCTGTCAAAACGTGGCCAACCAGGGTTATTGTCCGATCTACCTCCTATACCTAAAGAGTATAATTACCTCCAGACAGAAGAGAGTTTAAAACAAGAAGGAAAACAAATCCAGTTCAAATCATTATCTACAAATAATTGTGAGGTCACTAGATCTCTTCCTAAGAGAATAAGGTAAGTAAAGAAAACAAGAACAATAGTCACTCTCAGATTCCACAATAAGCTATTTCTTAGAATTGTTTAGTGAGTTTCTTTGAAAAGAAACATACCATTTCCTTAATGGGTAAGTGTTAGGTTAAAGGTTTCAGACCACCAAATATTGGTTATACAAGACTGACTGACATAATCTAGCTGGGATAGACTTCTAATTATGAAATTTTGCAGTGTTTTGTAGACATTGTTAAATAAATCTAGTTTGCATGAATAAAGTTGCTGGTTCAAAGACTGTATGTTCAGAACTAACATATGGTTCAATTTTATTTCAATAAGTTGCTTGCTCATAGGGGTCTTAAACAGTGGGAGGATAAAGGAGGACCCAGAAAAAACTCACGGGGAATGGAAACCACGCCAATTGCCTCAATGGCAGACCTTATGATTTAAAACGTTTTTAACACAAGGTACAATTTTATGGATACACAATTACTGAGATTGACACTAAGCAATGTTTCGACGAGGATACTCTCATCTTTATCAAGCAAATTTTGCCAATATGTGAATAGTGGGCAAATATATACAGAATATGCAACAAAGATAAGAATAAAATACAATTAAAGCGAGTATCCCTCATTGAAGCATTGCTTAGTATCAAACTCAGTAATTGTGTATCCATAAAACTGTATCTTGTGTTAATATGTTCAATTACTAAATGCCAATCAAAGAAGATAAAACGTTATTATTTTTCAGTGCAGCACTTTCTAAATATATAACCGCATTTGCTAACCATGAAGGTGGCCATATATATTTTGGTATAGAAGATCAGAGGGCAGAGGTGACAGGTGAAGATTTATCACCTGAACAGCAGGAATTGACAGGTAAATCAAACTCTGATTCAAATAAACATTTTTTAGGTTAATATGAGTTCAGTTTTTTTTGTTACCAACATAGGTTTTGGGCTATAAAAACAATTCTACACTTATCTGTTGTGGATATAACAAACTGCTGATAGAAGGTATTTAGACAGCACAATAAATGCTTATGAATAAATAAATTACTTTCATCAGGTAGGTCATAGAGATACACAGTGTGCTTGGTTTTAGTAATATACACAAAATTAAGTGAAACTGTGTTTAACGTCCTACTATTCTGCTCCAACTGGGATAATGAAGACAGGCATACACCATATAGTGTGCATTGAGGGAAATTTTGACCCAGGAACCGGCACTATGGCCTACATGTACTCTTACATAGAATTCCAACTGCCCATGGGATCTTTTAAGTGCATACCAATGCATACACAGGACCTTGATTTTTCATCCATGCAAACAACTAGATGGCTGTCCTTATCAGGCAATAAGTCCTGCACAACTGACAAGGTGAAACCATGTCAGAAATTCCCAGTGAATTTTCTTGGCCAATGCAGGGATCGAATACGCAACCTCCAGGCTAGCGAGCCAGCGTTTAACCTGCTCCATGATATACAGGGGTCGACAGTATATGGTAATTTACATGGAATTGGTATAGCATGGGAGTTACATGGAATTTATAGGGTGGTATTGTGTAATTATTTTACAAAATACCTACATGTATTTAAACGTTTTTATCGTATTTGTTTTGAACATGTTATGGAAACATGTTATTTTTATTTCAAATTTCAGTACAAGATATTCAGAGGAGAATGAATTCAGTTATATGGGGTGAAAGTAGTTTTCAGGCTGAAAGGGGACGTCACTGGGATATTAATTTTTTCCCTGTTTATAATGTGCCATATAGGGTAAGTTTCTCCTTTAATATTGTTTATAGTAAGAGCAGGAGGCCTGCACCACACACAAATAATTTCACAAGACAAACCTATGAACAGGACACGATATACATAGATCAAGTGAATGAATCATTTTTTGTCTACTAAGCAATTTCTAATCTTGACAAATTCATAATTAATATTGTCTTTTTACTAAAAGACCTAGAAGGTCAGGTTGTATTAAGGTTTTTGAATTTACCCAACATCTGTGTGGAATAAAACAATTTACCCAATAAAACACAACACCAACCAATACTAATTAAATACTACCAAATACCACCACGTACTCTCTACCTTATTATTGTGAAAAACTAACATAATACTTCAGTGATATATAAAAAGGAATTTATTCACAGTTTTAGCAAAATTTTTACAATAAACTGGAAAAGTATATTTATAGTATCAGTACATGCGATGCTCAAGCGTCTGAAATACTAGCCAAATTTGACCATATTATATCTCCCAAAATGGGCAGAATTGTACAATTACGTCAATATCAATAATATAATTCCTTTAATAAGTTCCACCATTTGAAGTATCTATTTATTGTATCAGTGATAAATGATATTATTGACCCATTATTTTACAGAAATGGAGTGATTTCTGATCATCGGCTATTGTTATAACTAGTTGGTGATCAAGGGAGGTAACTGGAAGAGCAAGATTTTGACCATCACTTTTGCAGTACATTTTCTGCGTGTTTCCCACAAATTAACTAAATGTTTCCTCATATAATTAAAGTATTATGTTAGAGTTCAGGGGCGGATCCAGGATTTTCAGAAAGGGGGGGCGTGCTGCACCAAGTTGGGAGTGCGAAGCCCGACCCATGATTTTTGAGTGGACAAAAATGCCCACAAGGACTAATTTCATACTAGTACTGTAAATTACGATTTCCGACCTAAACTGTTTTTGTTCTCCTTTCTCGCGAAAATATATGGAGCTAAAAATTGTTCGCTACCGCAAAAAATAGAGGGGGCGTGCGCCGGGTGCGCCCCCCTCTGTATCCGGGCCTGGAGTTTTGTGATATTGAGGTAGTAGGGGGTGATATTTGGTTGTATTTGGTTAGTATTGGGTGGTATTGAGTAATATTGAGCAAAATCATCCCTACCAATTGTGTGTTATTATAGTGGCGAAAATGTTTCCTTTACAAATTCTAGAGATGCTATATTAACCCACATCCTTTGGTCCATACAAAATTTCTTATCAACACTCTACAGATCAGATTTCTTTTAAGTATTTTTTTTTCAAATTCGGAGAGATTGTCCTACTTAATAATTCACTGGTGTGATCCTTCCAGAATCGATCCACAAGTGTGACTGCCAGGATTGATCCACTACTTTGACTAACTCAGCTAGCTACCACCAGCAGGATCAAGTCACTACTGTGACTGACTCTGTCAGGATTGAGCCAGGATCAAGCCACTAACTTGACTAAGCCACCAGGTTGGATTCACTAACTGTTTTTAAGGAATTGCTTTACCACATCTTAGGTTTGTCATTATTTTGATGTAAAGGTTACAAGTTGTTGTTGAGTTTATGTTCCTATTTTTCCTGAATTATTTCTACAGGCTCGACGTATGGTTGTTGTAGTTAGCGTATGTAAATTCCCTGGTGGTGTTTTTACAACTTCTCCAGAAAGTTACTATGTTGATTCCACGGGGAATGTTAAAAAATTTACTTTTGATGACTGGAAATCAGCAACTTTAGCAGAAATCAGAGGTGATTTTTCAGAAAAATTATTGAATGAATGAATGAGTGATATGGAATTTAAGGTCTGACTTTTCTGCTCCAACCTGGCTAACAGCAGTGTGTGATGAGGGATATTTTGCCTGGTCAGCAATTCAATTCCAACTGTTAAAAGGTTCTCTTACATGTAAGCTAAAGGTGTACATGGGACCTTTTTATACGCCCACATTTTCATGTGGACGTATATTGTCGTCGCCCCTGTCCGTCCGTCCGTCCACAATTGTTTGTGAACAGTCTACAGGTCACAATTTTTATCCGATTTCAATGAAACTTTAAATATAGGTTTATCACCCTAAGATCTCGGTTCCTTTCGATATTGGCATGTATCGGACCGTAACTTCATGGGTTATGGCCCCTGATTGTACGAAAAATCACGTTTTTTAGCTTGTGAACAGTGTAGAGGTCACAATTTTGAACCGATTTGGATGAAACTTGAAATGTATTTATAACCCAAATATCTTGGTTCCTTTCGATATTTGCGCCAATCGGATCGTAACTTCCTGAATTATGGCCCCTGATTGTCTGAAAAATCGCCCTTTTTAGCTTGTAGGCCCTCTGGAGGTCAAAATTGTTATCCGATTTAAAAAACCGCTAGAGTATATCTCCGTCCCATGGTTATGAAGGTTGAGTTCGAATTTCGTGAAAATCGGACCAAAATTGACGGACAAATTGGCCGCCGTTTGTACGCGAATAGTGTGAAAATATGTTATATCAAGGTTGTGGACCTTATAGAGGTCACAATTTTGAACCGATTTTGATGAAACTTGACATGTATGTTTATAACCCAAAGATCTTGGCTTTTTGCGATATTTGCGCCCATCGAATCATAACTTCCTGAATTATGGCCCCTGATTGTCCGAAAAATCGCCCTTTTTAGCTTGTGGTCCCTCTGGAGGTCAAAATTGTTATCAGATTTAAAAAACCGTTAGAGTATATCACCGTTCCATGGTTATGAAGGTTGAGTTCGAATTTCGTGAAAATCGGACCAAAATTGACGGACAAAATGGCCGTCGTTTGTACCGAATGGTGTGAAAATATGTTATATCAAGGTTGTGGACCTTATAGAGGTCACAATTTTGAACCGATTTTGATGAAACTTGACATGTATGTTTATAACCCAAAGATCTTGGTTCCTTTCGATATTTGCGCCCATCGAATCATAACTTCATGAATTATGTCCCCTGATTGTCCGAAAAATCGCTTTTGTTAGCTTGTGGTCCCTCTGGAGGTCAAAATTATTATCCGATTTAAAAAACCGTTTGATTATATCACGGTTTCATGGTAATGAAGAGAGAATTGGGATTTCGTGAAAATCGGACCAGAGTTGACGGATAAAATGGCCGCCGTCTGTACGCGAATTGTGTAAAAATATGTTATATCAAGGTTGTGGACCCTATAGAGGTCACAATTTTGAACTGATTTTGATGAAACTTGAAATACATGTTTATAACCTAATGATCTTGGTTCCATTGCATATTTGCCCATATCGGATCGTAACTTCCTGAATCATGGCCCCTGATTGTACGAAAAATCACCTTTTTAGCTTGTGGTCCCTCTGGAGGTCACAATTATTATCTGATTTAAAAAAACGTTTGATTATATGACAGTTACACCGTAGTTATGGGTGAGTTTGAATTATGATTTTCTGGTGATTACTTAAAATGCAACAACTCTTGTTGACTGCCCGGACGATTTGGCTGCTGTTTGGGCGTATGTTTCGTTGCCTGGCAACCTATTTTTTTTCATCCCATCCAAATGACTAAATGCTGTTCCTTGTGAGGCCCTGCGTTTTGTACCACTGATAAGAGGACACCACGCTGGGAACCCTGTATTACATGTACTTTCTTGGCTAACACCAGGATCAAACCCTGGGTTAGTGAGCCACCACAACTCCTTCACAGTGTTAAAATTTGACTCCTATTAATATACAAAAAGGTTTGTGGTCATGATAAGTATTAATTTATATACAATTCAAGATGAATTTGTGTAAAATAAAAACTAAAAATCAGTTTTAAGCTGGTGTAAGCTTATTTTTTTGGTATAAATACATGCATGCTCAATTTCATAGAAATGTTTGTGACTTAGTCCCCATAATTTGAATATTGTGGAAATTTATATTATCTAGTAGTACACGTTTTTGTGTGTCTTTCAGATAAACCAGAATTACACAATAGATTTGTTAAAATACCAATACCTAGTCCATGTCCTAGATTAGTATTTGGTTTGGTTCATACTGTTAAGACTTCCAGAGAAAAACATTTTAAAGGTATGACACTTTTGTTTTGTAGAATGTTATCTGGGGCCTTTCTCTGAATAAAAGCATAGTATATGAATTGAAACGGGTTTTAACATCCTAGTGTTCTGCTCCAACTGGACTAATGTAGACATGCATACCTGATACAGAGGGCTACATGTGTATGAGAGGATTTTTGCCTGGACTGTGGCGCTACGTCATGCTCTTATATCGAATTCCAACTGGCAATGTGCACACCTAAGTGTGCAACTATGTGTTAACCGTAGTCAGAACCTCAGTTCTGCATCACTGACAATGTAACTTTTGCTTTTGTTAAAGTTATTTGTGTAAATTTTGTATATGAATTTTGTTTATGATGTTCTATGAATAAGATGAATATGGCTTTTACATGTATATATTACATTTCTTTTGAATATCACGTTTCCAAATTATGTACATCTATTTTTCAGCCACTACTGGTTTAAATGTACACCCTAAACATATACTGGATACGATTGACAATCATAAAACCATAGCAACCATCAGAACCATATTACTTACATTTCATGCAGAACCACATCTAGCAATAGACATTCATTCATGGGGTTTCCGAATTCCTCTCACACCGGAATCATTTCCTGAAAAAATTACTAGTTATGTTGTTTTTAGTCTCCATTATGGTGTCTTATTAATAACATTTGTGAAAAAGACAGTGAAAGACAAAAAACAAGCTATCAAAAATTGTCAGAATCTGGCAAGTAAATTAAAACAACAGCTTGTGCATTATGGTGGCAGTTGTGAAAGAATAGGCATAAGCTGTCATATTGTGGATATCAGTGATGAACTAAATTTACAGAATTTTCAAGCAGAAATAAGTCAGCGATTTTATCCATCAACCTTTTCTATGGACGAAAACAAATTAGATAAGTTGTTGGATTCTGCATTAGTGTCAATAGCGACTTATTTACCTCATGAAGCCAAAACGCGACATGAAGAATATTATTTTCTCTTGACCTCTGATCAGTTTGAATTATTGTGGACTCATCAATTTACAAAGGAACTATGGATCCACGGACCTCCTGCTTCCGGAAAAACTGTGTCCACTCTACAGATGATTAGTGAATTATCTCGTAGAGGGTGTACCAAATCTCAAATATTATATTTAGCTGAGAACCATCTTCTGTGTTTATATATTAGGTTGGTGAAACACATTTATAAACTTCCCAAATTTTCTGCTGTATCCAGTTCGGGACCTTGAAATTCATTTTTTGACAGCCAGTCATTTTCTTTGCTTATTTAGTTTATCTAAGATTAAGGAATTTTTTTTAAATGAATAAGTTCTATTTATAGCATGACTCTCATGAGTTAACAGGTTTAAACATAGAGGCGTAAGCCAAGATGTTAAACTCGTTAACAATGAAGTATGCTATAAATGACTTGTAACACTGACACCTGCTCAACATGTTTGTTGTTATTGCACGGAAAACACACCCCACTTCTTTATATGATTTCTACTAAAATCAGCGTAAGCCAGCAAAAGTGTGCAATAACATTGAAAATATCTAGTTATTGCATAGTTACGCTCCAGTGAGTCTAGCAGAGGTAAAACAATCTGCTTATTCAACGAAAAGAACAAAGGAAGATCTCCCATCCGTGTTACAATTCATAATCCAGTTTTGTTTTCCAAATAAAGGTTTTAAATCTCAGATTTTTTAAAATTGTTTTGATTCCAAGCTTATACATGACAAGGAGTAGGGTCATCTATCTAACCTCATGGGTTTTCTCTGGGGCCTCCGGTTTCCTAGCATTGCTAAAGACCCCAATGTGCAAGCAGTTTATTGACAAAAAATTGAACCATGTATATTAATCCCAAAATGAATGTGTTTATATCGAGTGGTGTTAAACCCCATTTTCTCTCTCTTTTCATGTCTATCATGTATATTATTAAAAATATTTCCATTATTTCAGGTCGTTTAATATTTGTCTGGTTGTAAACAGAAGAGAACTAATGCAAGACAGCCATGATCCAGAAATAATGGCAACCAAATATGGTCAAATACAAAATGTTTTCATAGACGAGGCGCAGAATTTCAAGGATCGCGATGGAGATTGGTACAAACTGGCAGAAACATTATCCAAGCAATATTCATCATCCTCTGGTACGGACATAAATAGCAGATATTTTTGGATGTCGATGGACTATGCACAAAAAGTCCATAAATTTAAAGCAGGAATACCAAGTCTTATTGGTAAAACTAACTTTATGTTAAGTGAGATTTCACGAACATCTAAAGAAATATTTGAATATGCTTCCAAATTTATGAATAGTAATAACTCAAACTGCTCCTCTGATACCGACTACATGCAAGACAAGCCCAAATTAGGGCATGAGTTCAATTCTGGTCATAAGGTCAATGTCATCCATTGTGATCAAAAACTATTAACAGAAACTTTATCAAAAGTTCTTGGAAATTTTACATCAAATGGCACAGATACCAGAGATATGGCAATTTTAACCGGAAAGAAAAAAGATGCAAACAGAGTTCAAAATAAAATTTTACCAGATTTGAATAAATGTGATGATGGAGACGGCAATGATGCCAATATTGAGGATGTCACCGTAGAATCGGTGCGGAGATTTAGTGGCCTAGATCGACCAATTATTATTGGCTTAGATCCAAGCATTAATGAGGACCATGCAGATTTAAATAAATTTATTGTTAATTTATCCACTCGTGCTAAAGACGGGTTAGTCATAATAACAACCTCAAAAGACTTATTAAAGAAAATACAAAATTTTGAAGAAAAGTAAATACTTTTTTGATTAAAATAATTCAAAGACTTTTGTTCTGTTATACATTTATTTCTATTTTGATTAATCTTTTGTGATTTTTAATTTTCAAAAATGGCTTTTTTTCTAATTTACATTTTATTTAATATTCATGTTGGTTTATTTACTGTGAATTATACATTTACTGTCGTAATGTAATTCAAAATAAAAAAAACAACATTTTCTAGGATGTCTTATAAATATTATATATAATATACATTTTTAAATGTAGGTCTGTGTATGTAATTTAGTAGGGTAGTTGATTTTTTTTATAAGCTTTTAAATTGTTATATTATTTTTCATTTAGTGCTCAATTGATATATTTTTATGCATATATTTCATATAAAATTTTACCGAAGTTAGTGATATAACATAATGCATTATTAAAATAATATCCTTATTTTAATGCATGATTAAATATTTTGTTATCAATTATATAGTTTTATTGTGAGTAGCAAAATGATTTAGGTCCTACTTTTAATTGTGATTTTATTTACATTACATTATAATTACATTATTTGTTACATTTTGGAAAATTAGGATCATTTTCATATAAAGGAGATAAACCGCTTTGATTTAGGTCATAATAAAGCACTGAATTGGATGGATCTGATCTGGTATTTCAATTAAGTTTTGGGGTTTACTAATTCTTATTCAAATTTTTACTGTCCAACACCTACTGTATTTACCGTCGAACACCAGCTTTATGGACAGATGTAGCATTTTCAAGCTGATAAGATTGTAATCTTTATTTGAGATGAACAATTTTATTTTTTGACTCAAATCAAAAAGATGTTGTGATTTTTTTGTCATTGAATACTGCTAGTATAAAACTGATAACCATGTTTGGATACATGTTTAAGAATAGAATGCAATGTTTATAGGCTAACTATAAGTTGTTATGTATAGGATATTATTAACCTACCCGAGGTTGATATGATAAGAGTTGGAATCAAAATAAAACATCTCCTTTATGTATGACTATTAACATTTGCTTTGACAATTACATCACTATGACTTATGATTACCACTTTATGACTTATGATTAATTATGACTAATGATTACCACATTATGACTAATGATTACCACATTATGACTAATGATTACCACATTATGACTAATGATTACCACTTATGATTAAGACATTATGACTATTGGCATTGTTTTATGATTACCACATTATGACTTTTAACATTTGTTTTAAATTATAAATTGGTCCTTAAGCATGTGTATTAATGATTATTGTACCACATTATAAACTATAAATCATAATAAATATTATTTTTTTTATCAAGATTATTGTAAAGTTTTTACATCCATTATAATATATAGGTTCTACCGAAAATGTTCAGATCCTTGATTCTTCTTGAAGCGCAAAATCTAATAGTTGTTATCTATACACAGAGGCGGATCCAGAATTTTCAGAAAGAGGGGGCGTGCTGTACCCACTTGGGAGTGCGAAGCCCGGATAAGTGATTTTTGGGTGGAAAAAATGCCCACGAGGACTAATTTCATACTAATACTGTAAATTAGGATTTCCAACCTAAACTATTTTTGTTCTCCTTTCTCGCCAGAATATATGGAGCTAAAAATTGCTCGCCACCTCAAAAAATAGAGGGGGCGTGCGCCGGATGCGCCCCCCCTCTGGATCCGCACCTGATACATTTGGATATGTTATTTGGATTAGTAATGAGGATAAACTCAACACCATTGAATTAAAGATACATTATGGGAGATTAGATAACGCGTTGGCAACCCTCACTGCAATAGTTAAAAACTAGCTAATGTAAAGGCAATTTGCTGAAATTTCAGTCAGATTGATCCACTATTAGCTTAGAACTAAGCGATTGAAATTTCCGCTTAGCCTCGATCATCATTACTAAAGTCGGTAAAACAAAACCAGTAGTCTCGGTTATCCATTTTTAGTGGTAAATCACGAAGGAAAATATTTCAGCGAATCGAACTATAATCCAACAAAAGTCTCATGCTAGCCTCAACATCGAGAGTTGATTATGGTCTGAATAGGTTAATTAATGTCTAATTAATAGTTTTTATAACATTTCAGGCCTAAAGAAAGACCTACAATAGGCAGATTTTGCTCTTGCATAATGCATGATTAAGTACCATTTCTATCTCAACAGGAACTTTGTCTATAGACCTATTTATACTCAGATAAAACAAATCAATTTATGAAATCCTAGTAAAACAATAATTTTAATTTGGATTCAAATATAAAACAATAAAATGTCCATTTATATAAACTCCAATCCACACAAAGTGCTCACAGTAAGACCAAGCTATTTAATACAGCTATGTCATTCCAGAGGAATTCTGACCACATTTTAACCGTTTGTGATTATATGACACTTGCATATAATATGGTTGCTAAAGTAAATTCTTGGTAAATTATATGCATGATCAAACTCTTCCATGTTGATGATGCGTCCAAGTGAAAATTCGCAACAGCTGGGTATATTATGGATGCAAGTTATGCCTAGTTCCGACAATGATTTTATTCCGGCCGTTGAAGTATTTATTGCATGGTTCGAGAATAAATTGAAAGTTGTGTTGTATTCATAATGCAAACATTTATTTAGGGTCATTGTTTGTGTTTATTAATGTAATGTCACTTATCTATTATTGTTATATAGTAAACTATTCAAATATCAAAGTTCATTCATTTTCTTTATCAATATTATCATGTTTTTGTACACGACACATCTTCAATTGGCCCATCAGGAAAGTGTAATGTAGCAATATGAAATATTTACTTGTATTTGGGATTATTTTATCATTCTGTGGATATACATCTGCAAATGTAAGTCCATTTTATTATGTTTCATTAAAATATAGATATAAGTTTATAACCTCACGTTTCGCCATGTCGTGCTTCATAGAATCACATATTTATATTTAGAATGAGCAATTATGGGGAAATGAAATAGGATTTGACGCCTTACTACTGTTCCGGGTTATTGAAGACAGTGTGTCATTAGGGAAATTTAGCCCGGATAACGGGATTTCCACATAATCTTCATCGGATTCCAACTGTTAAAGTGCAAACCAACGTATAGACGTGATCCCAGGTTTCCATACCATACGAAAAACTAGAAGCTGTTCCTTGTCAGGTCCTTCCCCAACCCCCCGCTTTGTGCCACTGAAATATCCCAAATATTTGGCAAAACACATGAATGGGACCCGTGACGTATTGGTTACGGAGTCAACGGGGAAATTTGCCGAATTTACATTTTCAACTGTCAGGGGATTGTGAACGCGCTGCCAATGGAATACACGGAACCTCTGGGTTTTGTTTTGTATCATCCAAAAGACTAGACGCTTTTCATTGTGAGATCCTGCATCACTGTCTATCCAAAACGAGCCAAGGATATCCCAAGAAATCTTCTCGGAAATAGTACAGTGAAGTTTCAACACACAGAAAATTAACAACCTTAAAGACAGACCGACTTTCTGTGAACTACATTCTGCAAGTCAAATTCATCTTTTGCCATCTTTATATGTAGATACTAACCATCGATGATGACAATACTGTGATTATATATGCTGGAGAATTACGATTAGAGATTAACAAGAAACCATGGCAACTGAATATCTATGATAATAATACACAACAGCTTATTATAACAGAGGAAGATGGCAGAACGCAAAAACTAGTAAGATAATTTCATCAATATAATCAACATATTGCAAGAGTACGGGACGATAATAAATCAGTTAATATTCTATCAAGGTAATAAATTAAAACACGTCCACTGGAGAGTTAGTTATGTTTTATCTTGTGTTATCCATTCGTAAAGTACTTTCGTGGTTTTATGTTTGGGGTCCAAGCTATTCCATGCAACCATGCAGTATATCAAATACTCGCTCATAAATAATCGTTAAAAGTAGTACGTAATTTATAATTCAAAAAAACGTTATAAGCAGTAACTAGCGTAGGTTTATATCACATAATCGTTATAAGCAGTAACTAGTGGAGTTTTTACAACAATTAATTGTTATAAGCAGTAACTATAAGTACATTTTATAACAAATAATCGTTATAAGCAGTAACTAGTGAAGCTTTTACAACAATTAATCGTTATAAGCAGTAACCATAAGTATATGTTATAACAAATAATCGTTATAAGCAGTAACTAGTGTAGTTTTTATAACAAATAATCGTTATAAGCAGTAACTAGTGTAGTTTTTATAACAAATAATCGTTATAAGCAGTAACTAATGTAGTTTTTATAACAAAGTCTTTAACAGTGTTTAGCAAAAAATCTTTGTAAAGAATGACTAGTTTATTTTTATCTTAGGGTTTTGGTAAATGGGTCGGTGATTATATAGATCTGTATATGGGATATTTATTCCGGATTGGAGCAATGGAATATGAATACTATGCTACTGATGTCTTATCAATTAACCAAACTCCTACAGATGTAACCCTTGTGGTCGATACTGATGATCCTAAACATAGACACATTACAGCAACGTTTACTGCTGTCAAAGACAGACAACTGTCTTTCTCTTTTACAGTGGACCCACCTTTAGACAGGTAAACTGGAAGCAAAACCGTCGGGCCATTGTTTTGGTGAAACGAAATGGGGTTTAACGTCCTACTCTTCTGCACCAAACCTGGGCTAATGGAAGACGGGCATACGCCATACAGTGTGCTATGAGGGAAATTTTGCCCGGGCAGCGGCGCTATGGCCTACTCTTATATAGAATTCCAACTGCCAAGGGATTTTTTACGCGCACGCCAATGTGGACACGGGACCTCGGTTTTTCGTCCCATCCGAACGACTAGACAGCTGTCCTTGTCAGACCCCCTGTTCTGCATCACTGACAAGGAGAAACCACATCGGAAAACATTGTTTGGTATGTGTAATGTAAGAATAATGTATGAAATGAAATGGGGTTTATCGTCTTACATATTTGCACCAACTGGTTAAATGACTCCATGTCGCGTACTATATGAAGGACAATTCCCGACACCGGTGCTACGGTCTACTTTTATTTCGCATTCCAACTGTCAGGGGATTTTTGACGTGCTGCCTATAGTGTATACATACCCCCGGATTTTTTTCTTATCATCTGAAAAACTACATGCGTTTTATCCGAGAAACCCTCTCGTCCAATTCCAGGATCGTTTCCATGATAACCACAAGTGTCATATTCCCCGAGCGACCGAACTTGTGACAGCCATATAGAACACCAGAGCTGCCTATGATTAACTAAAACTAAATCTACAAGTCTGACGTAATGTCTCCAAAAAACCAATGGGTAACACATTTGATTTTAATATTTTCAGTAATCGAGTAAACTGGGGTTTCAAAATTCAAGAAGAAGATGAAGGTTTTTATGGCTTCGGTGAAAGGTAAAAATAAATTTTCCATAAAATATTAATTTGTTAGAATATAAGAGAACAATGTTTTTGAAATGTTATGAAGATAAGTAAAATTTAAAAACAAACAAAATCAAAACAATACGAATTAAACCATAATCTATTTTCTTTAGATTTAACGGTGTGAACCAGCGAGGGGAGAAACTAGGGTGTTGGACGGAAGACGGAAGCTTCGGCTGGGGAAAATTCGATCCTCATATCAGGGTTAGTCATTTTATGTTTATTTAATTTCCTGACTTTTATTAACCAGAAAAAAGAATGGCATATAAAACCGATTTTTATAAGGCATTCACTAAGAAAAAAAACACCCAAATTTTATTGCTTGATTTCTTCCATAGTATTCTCTTTTGTTAGTTTCCAGGAGGTAAAACTAGCACCTATGTTCCTATGCCACTGTTTATATCATCTAGAAAATATGGATTTCAACTGGACACATTTTATAGGTAACGTGTACATGTACTTTATTGTAATATTTACTACAAAAAGCATAATGATCCACCTTCACTTAACAAAAATATGCCCAAATCGACTTTACCTTAAGTTTAAAGTACAGGCACCAACTAACAAAAAGTTTTAAACGGCAACATCATTACAGAAAGCTCAACATTTCAGTTGCATCATCAGTACACCAATCGTCCACAGAAGCCTATTTTGTTTTTTATAGCTACGTCTAGTCATCATTTATAGCCACATTTTCTGTATTCCGTGCTTAAGAGAATCGTATTGAGTACAATTACATTCTCAACATAACCAGTTTCAGTACACTCATTGTCTATAGAAGCGCCTTCCGTAGCACTTTCCCTTCAATTTCCTTCAACCAAAACAACATTGTAGGTATAAACGTATTATACAGCGGAATCTTCCGATTAATCTCTTACTACAGTAGCATCTTCAAATACGATGTAAAAGTCTCGGTATACACATTATTGATAGCAACATATTCAGTATACATATCATAGCAGCTCCTCGGTATGCACATCGCGGACATCAACGTTTTCAGCAGTATCTGTATAGTAGCATCATCGACAGTAGCATCTTTACTCCTCAGTATACACAAAATGTACAGCAGCATCGTCACTCCCCACCAATACATAAACATCTATACTCCTCTCGGTATACACATCATCTACAGCAATATCTTCGGTATACAAACCTTGACATCTCGATATACATCATCTACAGCAGCATCTTCACCCCTCGGTAGATACACCATCTATATATCAGCATCTCTACGCATAATCACCAGTTTCATTATACACAGTCTGCACATCTTCTACAGCACCATCTCCAGTATCCATATCTTCCACAGTAACATTTTCAAAAGTAATTTATGACACTTCATGGTTTTTGTTTCAGATCTGAATTTGATTCTGAAACTGTACGAGATGTTATGCATATTGTTACAGAGACCAGCAGTTTTAACGCAACATTATTTGCTGGGAACACGGTTCGGGTAAGTAAACTCCGCTGTTTATCCTGTTCTTCTTTAATAATTGTGGTGCCTGCTGGTCATTTCTTTCAAATCCATTAGTTATAGATTATTTAAAGTATGTTCATGTTCATCAGAATTATTGAATGTTTATATTAATTACTAATGATAAACATGAACTTTTCGTTTCTTTTACTGCTGGGTCTCTATGGCATCTTTTTGTTTCGGTTTATAGGAAACATTCCAAATGATGATCAACAAGAACGGAAGATCTTTAGTTCCGCCTCAATGGGCAGTAAGTATTGATTCATTTATCTTGTCGATTCATTTATCTGTAACAGTTATTTTCTTTGCGCCCACTTCCAACCAATTTTTGCCCCACCCACCCAACACATACACCCCTCAGCATAGCCATGTCCACCAGTCGATTTATTATATATCACAATATCATAATCAGTAATTCGGTGTGTTTTTAAGTTTGGACCATGGAATCAGGTGTCGTCTGAAATATCTGGTGAAAATGAGACGGCTCGAGCTCGGTAAGTAATCAATGCTTAAAGATTAATACTCGTCGAATATAAGGCATGTCTAATACACAGGAGAGGGTATAGCTGATTTGTATCTAAAAAAATATCCGTATTTAGTCCTTGGTAGTAATAATGTTCGACTAGTATCTACAACATATGGTCCCTGACTTAGAAACTATACACCAGTTTCAACCACATAACGAAATAAATGAAAATGTATTGGAGGCTACAGGATTATACATGTTTACCACGGTAAACTTAGTTAATTCCTGAAAAAGACAAATCCACAAGATTTAAATACGAAAGGGATATCGGATGTCCTACAACCATCACCAGTTATATATATATTTAATATGTAGCTAGGGCAATAGATTGGACCCGCCAAACACCTGATAAATGACAAGAAGCTGAAAATTAATGGTTCTACCTGCACGACTGGCCCATTGGTCACCAATGTGTTGGTTGTCATAACAATACTGGTGATTTTTTAAGTCAGATGCTGTTCGACCAGGACATTCCTTTCTCTGTTGTTGTTGATACTGTTCATTTCTTTCCTGATGGCGAAGATAAACAAAAGCATGAAGCAGAATTACTCAGAAACCAGCAACTTTTGGAATTAGGAGTACCGGTGAGTAGATTGTGATTACTTGTGTATACTCGGGAATGGAGAGTGAGAGAGACAAAGAGACAGAGGGAGAGAGAGAGAGACAGGGACATAGACTCACATATTGTAGCAGTCTTCAGCAGTGAGAGGAAATTAGGGAACCCGCAGTATTATTACTTTTAGAAATGATAAAAGGTGTTTCTATGCTTTTAATGGTGTGTCTCTTTCTAGTCCACGGCTTATTACAACCCAATGGTGACTACAACATTCAATGAAACATATGGTTATGCTGATAAAATGGGTTACTTTACTAAAACTACTGATGGAAAATCTTACCAGTATGATTATTTGGCTGCACAGTAAGCTCTTGATTCCATACATAAGACTGGTTTTCTGCAAATTCGTATATTTGGAAAACATGTATTTCATTTTTGCAACATTCTACGGGGAGCTTGACAAGGATTAATGGTCATTTTAAATTCTTCCTCCCAAATATGATATTTACAAAAAAAATTTATAGTGCATGTAATAAAAAAAACAATATTCATAAAGAGACGTAACCTGAGTATACTTTTAAAGACTCTAGATAGCAGATATTATACGTCTATGCGCCTTTCCCTTATATTCTTAGATTTGGACAATATGACCCCACTCAAAAACTCCCAACACATATTTGGGGACCGCGGTAAGACGTTTACTTGCTTACATATTTGATATAAGGAATGTTAATATAAACACATTTGATGAAAACCAATATTGGTGGATTTAGATTTTATTTGGGTGATTCGTATTACCCATCCATACTAGATACTGTATATTTCTTGAAACAGTTTTTGAAACTTTTTGAGGTTTATTTTTTTCTGGTGATCGTTAGATTAGTCTTAATTCTCAAGATTTTATTTCGTCCATCTGTTTATATTTTCTCGTTGACAGTTTATTCCACGTGTCCCAAGTAGATTTCACTAATCCCAATGCTACAGCTTGGTATACACAACACTTCCAGTTAGCTCTAGATTTACAATATAAAGGTTGGATGTATGACTATGGTGAATATACTCCACATAACTCTATTAACAGTCTTGGACAGACAGGTATATATTCTATTCTTATAATACCAATTTAGTAGTATCTTCTTGGCCTTCCACTTTGACTTTGTTCGGTTAATAATTCTCGTATTGAATTACAGTCATTAAGCTCATTTCATATAGTGGTTTCGAATCCTTGGTTGTATGTGGCAAGAAGTAGGGTCGCCTGTCCAACCTCGTGGGTTTTCTCCGGATACTCAGGTTTCCTCCCACCGCACAAGCGAATTATTGAAATAAAATTAAACCATATGTTAGTCCCGAAATGACCTAGTTTGTGTCGAGTGGACGTTTAACCCATTTCTCTCTCTCTCATTTCATATAGTACTTCTGGTCTGGGCCCTATTGTATACAGGTTTTGACGAAAATTAAATCCCCATCCTTACAAAGGTTAGCTAACGTAGTCGAGATACTTGGTAAACAGAGGACAATTTGGCATAGATGTCATTTTTAATATTTCATTGCAAATTTCTTTATTATATGGGGGGGGGGGTCGAATTGTTAGCATGTGCGTGCTGTTTCACGAGGTCTGTCATTGAGTCAACTGGCATAGTTTCGATTCCCCAGTTGTATGTGACAAGGAGTAGGGTCGCCTGTTCAACTTCGAGGGAGGGTTTTCTCCGGGTCTTCTGGTTTCCTCCAACTGCTAAAAACCCCTATGCTCAAACGAATTTTTAAAATTAAATTGAACCATGTTAGTCCTCTCTCTCTCTCTCTCTCTCTCTCCCTCTCTCTCTCTCTCTCTCTCTCTCTCTCTCTCTCGTATATATATATAGCATGCTACGAGCGTATAACCATAATTCGTTAAATACATTGTTGGTTTGTAATAGAAGATTCAAATTTTAAACATTCTAACTTCTGATTTGCATTTTTTTGTGTGTTTTGACGCCTTTGAACCACGGTCGAAGCTCAAGCACTGACGAGATTGTCGTTATCATATATGTAGTGATTATACTTTTGAGAAAATGTTCTACTGTTAACAGGCTCAAGAAAAAAAAGTCATTAAATCTAACTGACAATCGCATTATGTTTTAATGTAACCAAACACAATCCCTAACATATTTCATTTTTTGTATATAAAGGTCTTGAATCTCACAATCAATATCCACTGCTCTACCAGAAAGCCTGTTTTGATTATTTGACACAGAATAAAACACAAGATGATATTTACGCTCCAGATTACCTTTTTTATGTCAGGTTCGTATATTTCAATAGTTGGTCTGGAAATTTTAGTAGTACCAAAATGTCCAACAGAAATCTGTGTCTGAGGAATACATTGGCGTGCACGTAAAACAAACTTCCTGACCAAATTTGACTCTTGGCACATTACATTGGTATGACAATCATCGAGGGATGAATTGTAAAGAAGAATGGTTTACCTGGGAGTCCCTTAAGAAGTAACGTTCTCACATTAGGTCTAGAAAGCACCATTTATTGTCATTATTAACCAATCATATGCTTGATAAAGACGAGAGTTTAACGTCGAATCTTTGCATGTCAGTAAACCAGTAATTGTTATTCCATAAATAGTGTTATTGTATCATTAACCCGGTTGGTGCACAAAAGTAAAACGTTATAATCTCCATTTCTTTTCATTTCATTTCAGCTTGGGACGATTTTTATTCCATGTATTGAACTCGACTCTATTTGACACTGACTAGACTTTATATATTTTTTACTTCTCATACAACCATTGTTTATTGAAAGAGGATAATATTGAAATATGTTTGATGTTTTTTTAGATCTGGTTATTTGGGTTCTCAGAATCATACCTGGGCTCACTGGACAGGCGATCCTTCATCTGATTGGTGAGTTCAACTATACGAAAACGATTATATTCCTAGAAGTATCAATCTATTTAAAGTATTAAACTCATCAATTCCAATACCAATGCATTATATTCATTTATTTAATTTATCCTGTGTTTAAATTGTCAATAATCTGAAAATATATGCTTCTGCTCCTAGGACTGATTCTAGTGGTCTTCCAGCACAGCTACTAGCAAGTCTATCTATTGGTATATCAGGAATGCCGTTTTCTGGTTCAGACATTGGTAAGAACCTTTTAAATTTTCAACAATATTATGGTCGGCTTACGATTTTTGTATCTTAATTCAGTGCACCGCACTAATACAAATCTTGAAATTACATTTCATAACAGTTTTTTTAATGCTTATTGTGGAAGGAGAGGGGCAATTTCTGTGCCGTGAGTTGTATGGACTGATTGTGAATTGCCCTACGGGGTTTAAACCCAACAATAAATGCATCTAAGCTGTATGTACTTTCTAATTTATCTGATTTCTAGGTGGATTTGAATGGTATACTGGAGCATCGGCTGACGAAGAATTGTGGGTAAGATGGACACAGTTGGGTTGTTTTAGTGGCTATATGCATGAGCAAGGTAAATTGTTGATTTACATCCAAAAATTATATCTATTACGAAATATTTTTATACCTACGAAATTTTATTTTTCATTTTCCCCCAATCAGGTGGAGGAAAAGGGGTAGGAAGAAAAACTCACATTTTTGATTGGAAAAATGGAACAATTCTATGGAGAAAGTTTGCTAAACTTAGAACTCAGTTAATACCATATATTTATACACAAGCCCATATAGCTCATTACGTAAGTTGATCATCAGTTATTTAGAACTCAAAGTGGGTAGGATGTCCAGGGCATATACATGAACCGACAAAAATAATCAAAACCTTTGAGTATGCTTGTGTCTGAGTGCAATGAAACCTCCTAGTCGTTTGGCTGGGACAAAGAAAACCGAAGTCCCATGTAAAAGTAAAATATCCCTTGGCAGTGGAATTCTATTACTCAGCATAAAGAACTTCCTGCACCATAACCCAGGCCCGGATCCAGGATTTTGTAGAGGTGGGGGGGCTACATTGGAACAAAGGATAACACTTCCCCCCCCCCCGGATCCGCGCCTGATAACCTATTGTATACGTAGGTCTGTCTTCATTAGGACAAGGTTAAACTTGTTTCATCCAATCTGTGTTTGAGTCACTGGGATGTCCAAGGAAAATATGTATTATTATCACCCTTCCCTTCAGAACTGACAAGGTGCGTATATTATGTCACCTACATGGGTAAAATGCCGAGCTATGCCGAATGTCAGTATAAAATAAGATATTATGTTGATATAGTATCAAACGTGAATCGCCAACGTTGTCGTGACATATTAATCCAATTTTAATTTAATTCTTCTATTTTTAACAGGAAGGTTTACCACTAATGCAGCACCATCTTCTAAATTTTGATGATAAAACAGCTTTAAAGTACCCACACCAGGTGAGTAGTTTAGTGTTCTTCGGTGTTTGGGAACTATCAAGGTGAAAGTCATGATCTTCACTTCCAAGCAATGTCAGATCAATGAATATCAACCTCTTCACTTCCCAGAAATGGCAGTTCTTTTGATTATGAAATTATCTGGACATTGGAGATTACTATGATTATTACTCGTTTCGGTGGGCAACGCGTTAGATATTACGAGGATGGTCCTGACAAGGTAACATTAGATACTGTATCTCAAAAAGCACGGGGTGGAGGTTTTGAACTTCACTATTCGTTTTCCCATTCCTGCACTGCGTTTGACCTATCTTTCAAATACGACTATTTGTCTGCGATAGCACCCTCGTTATAAGCGGAACGAAAGAATGAACACATTCCAGAAATCATACGTTTCTGTCAAGAGGGGATACAGAAAATTTACGCTTTTTGCACATAATTGGAGCAGTGGGAACATTCAAATTATCATACATCATTTCAATAATGTTTTTTTCTTTTTTCCAGTATATGTTTGGTGAGAGTATTTTAGTAGCTCCTATTACTAAGCCGGGTGTAAATCGGTTGGATGTATATTTACCTTCTGGAGAAGACTGGATTGATGTCAGTTCTAAATTAATAGTTAGTATCTCCATCTTGTGGAACTAAAACACAGCTAAAGCAGTATATATATATAGGACAGTGGCCTAGTTTCGGTACCTGATTCCCTCTTTTGTAAAAAAAATAATTTAAGATAACAATATGTGAATTCATACCAAGAAGATAGATTCACCAATGATCAAATAGCCTGCAAATTTAGCCCGTCGGTAAACTAAGTTTAGGATTGTTTAAGCTAAAATCAAACAAATTTAGAGACTTTTTTTTAATTATTAACCAAGTTATCTTCATGATTGAAATTAAACTTTTGACAGCAATAATGAAATCTTTATTTAACAAATAAAGAAGAAAATACATGTAATATAAAAACAGAAAAATCTAAACTATATAAATGCCCGGTACTTTTCTGTAATTAGTTAGCAACTTGTAAAGTCTGACAATTTTTGAAGCAACATTTGTATAGTGTATATAATATTATTATTATATATTAGGTCTGTTACAGTTAGTGCATATAATTCTTTATCTGTATTAAGTTTGTTGTATTATATTTATAGTATGACGAAGCCGATGGTAGATTTAGAATTTCCCAAAATAACATTATACCTGGAGGAAAGTAAGTTCCGAAGTCAAAAATTCCAAGCGATTTTAATTTTAACTTTAAAGAATTAAATTACTAATATTGAAGTTGGTGTTGGCCCCCAGAACGACCCCCTTTTTTCTACTGCATTCGTAGTTGCTCGAAGCACTTAAAAAAAACTATAAAATTTTAAACGAATTAAATATAATTTGAAATATGTATGAAAAGGATATGTTGTAGAAGTTAGTCCAACCTACATGTTGTCATTGTTACAGATTAATCACCATGACAGCACCATTAGATACAGTACCTATACTAGTCAGAGCTGGTACCATTTTAACAGTATCTGACCCTAAAGTTCAGACATTACGTCATGCTGATCATCCTAATGTTACAAGTATAGATAAATGCTCGGTGAGAAGATTTACGTCATATGACAGGCAATCTGATTGAAATACAGATCTATATTTCGTTTCTTTTTTGTTTTATACTTTCAATGGCCTACACTACAAGTTATAGTGGAAGATCACATCTGGGGTCAAACGAGTGGCTTTTGACCATATGACGTTAAACATTGATTTACCAATCACCGCTCTCGTTTCTAGTGGTTTGCCCACAGTTCCGTGCATCAGAAGGCCAAGAACTCGTCGTAACAGACCGTTTTATTGGCTAATCCCTCACATCATCCAGAACACGTAAAAGACAACATCTCTTCCAGATCCTAGTGCAGTAAAGACAACTTAAAACGAAATATTGAACTATAAAAACGAAACGAAATAGGATCTGTGTTTTAATCAGATTGTGTGGAAGGCATCGTTAAATCAGCAAAATAAAATTAAATGCCATAAAACATCCTGGCGAATGAAGGCGGGCATGAATCGCCTTGCAGTGTTTTCAGTAAGGGAAATTTTGCACGGAAAGCAGCGTTTCTGTCTACTGTCAAGGGTTCCTTTAAGAGCACGTCAACGAGTAAACGGATGGGGTCGTTCATAGAATCATCAGAAAGACTACACCCTTTCCTTGCATCACTGTCTACTGACAAGGAGAAGCGAGACTGGAAAATGCCGATATCTTTATCGTGCAACACCAGAATCAAACCCGGAACCTGATTAGTGAATGAGCGAGATATACATTCAGCCACGGTTGTTCTAGGTTCAGTAAGTAAGAATATGATTAGGGGAAAGCATTTATAAGTGAATATCATACATCAAGACTATATTTTAATATTAAGGTTTACCATATATGGGCGTGGCCAGATAATAATAACAATGGTTTTGGGAGAGATTGGCAGGGAAACTTCTTCAATATCTCAAATACAAGATCATCACAAGGTAATATCTATGTACATTTTCTAGACCCATTGTAGTTCTAATTTTTCACAATTATTGCACTATGCATCCCACCACAAATGGGGCCTTTTTGTTGACCACGAACAGGTTTGTGATTGAGCGTCGGCCATATATTGGAATTAAAAATAGTCCTAACAAAAAGCATATTGGTCTGTCCGTCACACCTTTGCAATACGGTATTAACATTATTCCTCGCGTCAATACCATAGACCGTTTCGTTTCTGCTCAGGCTAAGTATATTTAGGGCGATAATCAATTGGTTGATTTAGACTTTGAAGCACGATTCACATTGAGTGAGGGTGATGAAACTTGGTTTATAGGGTGTACGGTGTCCTTGCATCATAAACAATTAAGCTAACTTTGATTGTCCGGTACTTTACAAAAACATAAATGTGCAATTAACCAATATATGTCATTTGTTGGCTTGTTAAATTTAAATACGGAAACTGATTATTACTATAGCCTTCTGGCCGATTGAGGTTTTAACGTACCTCAACTATTTATGATATATTCCTGTTCACGGAGTATATCTTCAAGAACCTGGAGAGATATGTTTATTATTTCATGATCTGGTTAATGTATTGTAGGTAAAATTGGTATAAAGATAGAGAGTGCTGTAACTTCCGGTAACTACACACAAGTTGTTGGACAAATAGCCATCAACCCACCAGGTACGATCACATGTAATCATAGTTCCTTTTGGAACTGTCTTTGAGCGAACGATATTCGCTGACATTCTCTGAGCGAACTATAATAACAGTTGAACGTGTTTGTATCACAGCAATTGTTACACTACAATCACTGATAAGCATGACATCGACGAGGCTTAATAAGTACGGCATATTAACTTTTTTACACCGACAAATTAAATTCTCAAACATTTTTTTGAGGTAAAAGAAAAATAAAGACGTTTGAAGTATTTCCTATTTAGTGTAAATGGGTATTAAAATGAGTAAAATGCATCATTTTGCCCGAATCAGTTAGGTGTTAAGTAAACATTGCACGAGCCGTTGAGCCAATGACTGACACCGGGTGCAGTCAACGCACGTGTTGTGGACAGTCATCTGTTACAGAGTTAATTCGTAAGTTTGCAATTGTTAACATAGCATTCTAATGATTCACATTCCAGAAACTGGTGTAAAACCCAGTTCAATCAGATTATATAATTCATTCTATATTATATGATATCTCTGTCATCCATTCACAATTCTTGTAAATCTGAACCTGTCAGATAGTATTTTTGATGGTATTTTACTCGGCTACACGAAAGGAGACGCACTTTTAAATTCTGCGTCGAGCACTAACGCTTTGAACCTAAGAAGATATGATAATGTTTGCCATTAAATTATAAAATTCATCACCTCTCTAAATAAATTTTACTACGTATTGAAAGTCCTTAGATATTATATAGCTTGGGCCTGTTTCACGAAATTTTAACTATGATACAGTTCAAATTTTAGTAATTTGATTGGTTTTTGACACTTTATTAGTAACACAACACTACTTTCTGATTACTAACAATTCTAAAGGAATAGTCAAGATTTCTGGCGCATATTTTCATTATTTACCTGTTCTTCATAAGTGAACCATATCAACTTTATGTGGAAAGTTTTTGTCATTTCCACTGAAAGTATCCAAAATAAGTTAATATTTTGTGACTCCGTTACCAATGATATGCAAGTTAACAACAACAAAAGGCTGTATGTATATTTTTGAGACATTGACTTTTTTTTTTATGTCATTTTCAGGAGTTCCAGGAATGATTCAGTATGCGGATGGGACAAATCTAACATCAGTTAATTCTTGGCAGGATGTGGTCACCTGGGGTTCATCTAATGTTTATTTCTATTCAGTTACTACACGTATTTTATGGCTGTCTATTCCCAATGGTCACCTCTTTGTTGATGTCTTTTATTCATAAATATTATATATAATAAACAGAATGAGCTCCACAGATCACAATAAGGTTAATCAATGCTGGAAATGTTTGGGTTGTCTCCGACAGGGTTGATGTATGAAACCGTGAATTATCTTTCCGAGCCAATTTTAGACTTTGGCTTTGACTTCACCAGTCCCTATATACCCCTAAATTATAATATATAATATTGTAGATTTAGGTGCCAGATATATTTTAGCCATATGCTGCCTTTTTCCTTATTTTGGGTGTGTGACAGGGCAAGTTTTTACACAAAGTTATTTTACAATTAGATATCGATTCGCCCCCCAAAACTCCTCTGAGACTCAATATCTAGACCTAGCCATGGTTGCTCAGTACGCAAACTAAAGTTCTTTTTGGAAACGGAAGAGTCTGACTTTGTTCCAGTAGGTAATCTCAGCAATATGGGTTGCTATGTTTGAGAGGAATGGGTTGGCTATATTGTCCTTGACTTTCAGTTCTACAAAAGAAATTGCACTCTAAATAAATACCAGTATATGTCATGTTACGATTAGAGTTTAACAAAGGGGAAATACGTTGTCTGCAGATACTCTAAGGCAACCAGGGGCCATGCACCTGAATATTCCCTTTTTTACTGCTAATGTGAGAGGATTCAGTATCGTTTAAGCCACAGGCCCAATGCAAGCTTAATCTGACCCCACCTTGAAAACAAGGTAGAAACTGTTTTATCATTAAGAATGAAAACATGACAATATTTGATGTATAAATTTATACACTTTAATATACTATATAGTTAGTGTATTTCCACACATGGAAACTTGCCAAATATATACAAATAGGCCTTCAAAAAAAAAAAACGCCTTCTAAAACTAGGTAATTGGCCCTGATATTACTTTCATATTATTACAATTTAATTATCTGTGAGAGAAAAATGTACAACATTGGAAAAACAATTTGATTATTCACACGATATTAAAGATCAGAAGTGCAATGATACAAAAACGTCTATCTTTTAGCTATTTGAAAAGACATTCCAGGCAAACCAGTGCAGAAATTTAAGGATTCATTGTATATGATAATCAAACCCCAAATCAATCCTTTTAAACAATCATAGTTAGGCAGCTAAGCAAGTGGATGTGAATATTCCTGAACATTCACATCTCTCTCAAATTGGCTCCTAAACTGCCCTTACTTGGGCTGAGGTGATCGAACCTCCCTTTAAGAATTCTGTAAATAGATATAGTATTTGTATCATTGCACAGCCAGTAAAAACTGATATTAAAGAAAATATTTTACATTGTACATAGAATAGCTCTAAAATGAATAGATTAACCTATGTAGAGCTATCTATACATGTATCAATTGTGTAGATGTGGAAAGACAAAAGAAGAATGTCTAGCAGCACTTTCTAATGCATAGAAACATTCCAGGTTCACACTTGTTATATTGAAACCTCTGATGATCACAAAAAAGGCCTACTTAAAGATTAAGTTCAATTATCCTTATTAATACATAAAAATTAAGTAGATTTCCTCTCTTAATAAAAGGACCTAACTTGTATTGTTTTTCTTAAAACATTCTAGTATAAAACTAGCAAGTATGCAAGTCGATTTTCGCAATTTTTTTTCACTTAATGTTAATACTATGGCTGATAAAAACCTTTAAGTCACGAATCAAAATGTCCAGATCATGAGGTCAATTATAATAATATTCAACCTTCACTGGTCATATGTTTCAACTGGATCTATGTATTATTATTTCCTAATAATTTACATGGGCTTCATAAATTATCCCCAAAATAACACAGCAACAATTTCAAATATATCCCATCAGATTTTCAAAATAAATAGGATAAGTTTACATCGTCGCTGTAAAAACCCTGTCATATACAATATATATGATATACTAAACATTAAATACAATTACAACCATTTATTATATATATATACATGGTCTACACGTTTATATCTTATAAAACATGCTCAGTTTGTTTGCACATCACAGAGGAATTGAATGTCTTTATAAAAGATCAAGAAAAGGTTGTCGCAAAAAGTCTTCCTGCCCTCCATTGTGTGCCTTCTACCATACCTAGGCTTTGGAACAATGAAGGGTTAGGGTTAGGGGCTCAATCATTCTGAAACTAAATGACAGGAGGGCACAAAGAGCATTTTATACCAACCAAATACACTAAACCTTCACTACAACACAGATGTTGATGTCTATTGTCAAAACTCGCAGGGTTAGGGTTGGGGATATCTTCATTCAATAATCAGTAAGAAAAAGAGCATTTTACACTAACCAAACACACAAGATCTTCACTATAATACAGGTGTTCGTTTCCATTGTTAAAACTTATATTATACTAAGAGCAACCTTATCTCATAGTGAATCATGGATCTAGTGAATAATCTCCTTCAGAAATGTGCAAACACTTTCCTTCCAACCAAATAACAATCATTCATAAGAAATGTGTTTCATATATATTATTCTTAACAAATAGGAAGAACAAAATTAATTATCAATAAAAGAAGAATGTGGTAGAAATTAGCCATACAAAAAAAAAGGAACGTAATACAGAGATAAATAAACTATGGCCTAATATACAATAAGCTTAATATAACTATATAGTTTAAAATGCATTAATATGTACGGCTGTTATCACAGTTAACAGAAATATATTTCGAGGAGTATATTAACGGTTTCCAAGCTAACTAGAGTTATAATATAATGCTTCAACATATGTTCCAATTAGTTCATATAATAAGAATTATTTCCTACAAACAGAAATAATTAATCTTTTCGCAATGGCATATCCAACAAAATTAGAATAATTAATTAATGTTTTTGTTTTCAATCATACATCCAACAAGATATATAACATGAATCTATTTGTCGACTTGAATCGCATATCCAACAAATTTAACTTAACATATCTTGAAAAAGTTTTAAAACCAGTTTTTGATTTACTTTTTTTTTCAGACATATCATGCCATACCAAAAATTTAGTTTTCTGGAAAATACAATAAAAGGTCAGAGAAGCAACTAAATTCATTACAAGAGAGAAACTTAATACAGAAATACAAAATAAAATCATTTCTAAATTATATGTAATCAGCTTTATTATCGACCGTGAATTCTTGGTATAAAGATCTACTTATGTCATCTTTAGGAAAACAAATTATAATTCTACTTAAGTTTTCGTATCAAAGAGCGATGACCCCCATTCACAAAAATACATTTTGGGATGCAATTCTTCAAGAGACTGATCTAAAGCCTGTTTAACGATCAGCAGTGAATATCGATATATAATAAAGGTGATTACATATAAACTACCTCTGTTTTATACACAGAGAGATATGATCAGCACCTTAATTCAATGTATCCTGGAACATATAACTATACAAAACATTACTTATTTTATGCTTGAGTTTTATATCTTATGTATTTATACACATATATTTACTTTAATATATATACTATATCTTATAATTATATATATTTAATTCAAGCTCCAAAGACACAAACAATTCTGATGCAAAAATTAAACAATTTACTCAAATTTCTTTTTCCGAAACCCACATCCTCAACTAATAAATATACAACATCTTTATTCTTATGTCTTTCAATATCCATATATTTATATTAGACCACCCGCCAAAAATCTCGAAATACCCCCTTTCTTACAAGTTAACAAAATAATTTTAAACTTCAAAACCTTTCAAAGTTTAGGAGAATGTGGGCCAGCGATAGCTAAAATAATTTGCACAATATACCTTTTCAGGAAATTTTAAAATAATTATAGCAACACTGACTTATGAGAAAATTTCTTATTTTTGCAGAAGAATGTTTGATACTCTTGGGGCATGATTACATTCATCACTCTCAATCATTATCCTATATATATTTTATATATAAAACTATTCACTCATCATAGCTTTACACAATACTGCTTACAAAAGCAAAATTCATCTCACATCCTCTATAAGAGTTGCCTCCCTTTGTAAAAATAGCACATCACTCTACATTCTGTTTACGAAAGGTCCAATTTGATTCGTCAATCTGGAACATTTCCTGGACTTAAAATCACAATCAAAATGTTAAAATCACATAAATTATATGTCTATTTATGGAAAAGAACTGTGAACGACACCCAGTAACCTGATCTTCAAACACACTTTCTCAGACGACTCAAGTCCATTTTTTGTCCATCCGTGCTAATTTCAATATTCCAGTGTGAGAAACATGAACAATGTTATGTCGTATTTTAATTAAGTCTATATACACGAGGGCAAACAATGTTTCTATTATTATATAACTGTAGAGTGACGTGATTTTATTGAATCTTCTTTACTTCGTGTTGTACCTTGTAAAGAACGAGGATAGGGAAGGGAAGACTCCCCATCGCTTGACATGGAACCGTAAAATTTTTCTTGCTCTTCTCTCTGTTTAGCAAATCTATCTTCTAAATCCTGTAAAATAAAAATTAAAACTAAGTTAAATCAGCTTTGGGGACCAAGAGCCAAGTGTGATGTTATCGCAGCCATCTTGGAACTGAGAGAGAGAGAAATGGGGTTTAACCACCACTGGACACGAACAAGGCCATTTCGGGACTAACATATGGTTCAATTTTATTTGCTTGCACATAGGGGTCTCAAGTAATGGGAGGAAACTGAAGAACCCAGAGAAAACCCACGAGGAAGGGGCAGGCGACCATACTCCTTGTAATGTACAACAAAATCAAGTCTGTCAATCGATGGCAATTATACGAGGAACACACATGCAATGCTTCATGTTGATCAAACACGCATTGGCAGAGTCTAATGCTTTTGTCAAAGGGCATAGCAACCAAGAAGATGATAAGTGTTTTGAGACCAGTTGCTGGCCCAAAAATCTGTCAACAACAGCCATTTGTAATTAAACAGCCAAATTAACGGATCTCTGAAAATTCCAACTTTTTTTAAATGTTTTCTATGTATCCCTGGAGTTTATTTTCAAACTTTAAGAATCATTTTGTCTTCCTGACTACAGTTTATTTCTGCCTACCTGTTTTCGTGGAACTAACTGACTCTTCCATTCTCGGAGTTCATGTTGATAGCCATCCTCTATTTCTTTTATCTTGGCTGTTTCTTGTTCCATTAACATTTTACGTTTTTCAGCCTGGATGGAAAATAATTTAGTTATTTTAAGTGTTTCTGACTATTCTTGTTTGATTCTAACCTGAACTGATTTTATATACTATCAAAAATAAATCTGAATTCAAACACAAATAGTTCAACCAATCTCTAACATATAACATATGACATTCTGTAATATCAACTAGGTCTTGATATGGCCACACATCAGCATGTTACCTGTATAAACCAGTATCTACTTCCAATTGTTTCATGATTATAGAACAGGCCACAAGTTCACAAAGCATTCTCAGACTGAAGTTGAGAAATAACTCAACTTACAATCGCTGTTCATGAGTTATATCTTTTGTCCAGAAACACACAGTTTCTTAATGATGTATTTGATACATTAAAACAAAAGTTTTATAAAGGGCTCTGTTTTAGTTGAGAACAATTTTAAGTAAATTCTTAACTTAAGTCTGAGAATGCCTTGTGAACTCAAGGCCTGCTTTTATAATAAAGTACTACAATTTTCAGATAAAGTATACCTGTAGCTGTTCCAGTTCTCTTTGAGAATTTTCATTTCTAAATACCAATTCATCCCACTGTTTTTTATGTTTCATGTCCTGTCTCTGTTGTTCAGCCTTGATTCTCTTCTTCTCATTTTCTTCGAACTACAAATAATTTTTTTTAAAAATCTTAAAATAGCAAAGCGCCAGATGGTTAAACATACATTATGCAAGGGCTAAATGTGCCTTTCTTGGAGCTTGAAACGTTATCTAAATTATTAATTAGTCAGCGCTAGCCTGCAATAATTATTGGATTAGGATCGGATTTGCTGCTCAGCAAATTCCCTTTAAATTATCTAGTTTTTATCTATTAGATTGAAAACTACCACCTCTTCCTCTAACCATCCATAATGTATCTTTAATGTATATCGTGATAGCCAAATATCTTGAATGAATGGATGAAATGTGGTGCAATGTCCTATTTTTCTACACTTATCGGGCTAATGAAGTTGGGCAAATGACATACAGTGTGCCATGAAAGGGGGAAATTTTGCCCAGACAGCAACTAAATTCCAACTGTCAAGGGAGAGAGAGAGAGAAATGGGGTTTAACGTCCACTCGACACAACTAGGTCATTTCGGGACTAACATATGGTTTAATTTTATTTCAATAATCCGCTTGCGCGTAGGGGTCTTTAGCAGTGGGAGGAAACCGGAGTGCCCGGAGGAAACCCACGAGATTGAGAAGGCGCCCCTATCTCCATGCCACATACGCTCACTCCAGGGCTCGAAACCACAGCCGCAAGCTAGAGGTGACCGGCCAGCTAGAGGTCGAAGCGCGGCACTCTAGACCACTAGGCCATCCCAACCCCCCCAACGGTCAAGGGTTCTTTTATGTACACGTTAACCTGTACACAGGACCTCAGACTGTCCTTGCCGAAACCACATCTCAACAACCTAAGGAAATTGTGCTGTAACACCTTGATGAACCTAGTACCTAGTAAGGTCATACTCCGCGCAGCGTTTCGTTTGATTACAGGTAATCTCACTACACACTGCTATTATGAGTGGATATTGTTGTTTTAAATTTTGATTGGTCAGTAGTCCGACTACCAACCAATCACTACCTACCATACAAAAGCTTTACATTTAAAACGAGTGCCAGTATTGGACCAAATATGTTTACATAACGTTACGTCATGGCTCACGCTTTTATTATGCCTAATTAACCCGTGCATAGGAGAATACTGCAGTAAAACTAATTGTGTGACAAACGAGGCTATCAAGTCGAATGAAATGTAAACAATACTGTTTGGAAACGAACATACTTTCACCGTTTTTAATACCTTAAATCAGTATCCAAAGTTTTAGGGAAGACTCAGATTAAACGAAGGACTGTCATGTTGCTGTACTTAAGTGATAGCTTTCATTGAACGGGGAGAATAGACACACTCCCGCAAAAGTTCAAGAAACAGACGCTATTCCAGCAATGGTCAGAGAGAGATTTCTCGGGCCATTGCTTCAGGAATATGAGTAAGGTTAGCTGGCCAGCTTCTTACTTATTGCACCACTACAACTCCCAAATATCTTGAAAGTCAATATCTCAATATTTCTGCTGCATAATTAGGTACAGTCTTAAACTTTACATTTGGCTTTAAGTCTAGCAAGTTTCCACTGTAATGGCAATGAATAAGAAAACCAAATATTCAAATACACTTGAAAGTAGATTTTTATTTCACCGAGAAAGCAAAATGATTTTGATGTCAGCTCTAGATGGAAGTTTGAGGTTTTGTGCAGAAATCCCACGTATGTCATCCTCTCGTAATATATATCTCTGTGTATTTACTCCTTACCTGTTTGATTTTCATTTTATCATCTTCAGGTGTTCCTATAACACTTAATCTTAAACTCTGTTTAAACATCTGAGCTCGCGTCTTTGCCTCATTTCGTAATATTTTTGGCAAGCGTTTTTTCTCCAAGTGATGTTTATTCGACATTTCTTCTTCCTTCATGCTATTATACCTCTTCATCTGGTCTATTTCCTGTAAATATCAATAGAATAAATCTTACACCTCCGATCTAATTCTGTAAAGAACATGAGGAGGGAAGGATGTATCAATGACTTCCTTCAGACATGAGAGGCTTTACAGGATTTCTGCGGCTTAAATATACACTCCAGATTTCAACAACTTCTTTTTTTAAAACCAATAAAAAAAAGGAAAAGATTTTGAAAGTTGGTGAATTGTCACATTGGTAAAGTTTTACAGTTAACCAGTTGCGATACATGCTGAATAGAAAATATGCCTGTAGTCAAAATATGGCATATTTTTTAAAACAGAAGTTTGTTGAGTAAGAATTAGTATAATAGTACAGTGTTCAATAGGTTAAATGAGCAGTTATTTAAATATTACAGATTAAAGATATCAATCTCTGCAGTAACTATGAAATGACACTATAGTATTAATGTCTGATTTGGTGCAGATGAAAATGAATGAATTAAATTATGGCCGGGTGCTATGGATGAACCATATAAATGAATGAATGAGTGAATTTCAATTAATGAACTATGATAAGAGAATTTTTGATTGGAATTTATAGGAAATGTTAAACACATTATTTACAAACAAACAACAGCATGTAACACTGATAGAGCAGCTGTTAATCTTACCTTGATGATATTACAAATGAAACAAGATAAGGATACTCTATATTTAATAATAACAGCTTCCAGCGAAACATGAATGGTATAAGGGAAATACTGAAGAGTGAAAAAAGCTTATAAATACTTACCTCTTTAGACTTTTTCCAACAGTTTATGAGAATGGAAATGGAACTATTTTATAATCACAAACCTTCTATTCCACCCAAAAAAATGTTCATAGTGATTTTAATCTAATTTGAAACATATTTTCTTAAAATGTTTTTGTTTGAGTGACATGTTCATCGATATGTAGACAATTTTATTAATAAGCTCTTGTCTAAATTAAATAAATTTTGTGAAAGGACACAGGAGACAATAATTCAATCTGTTGTTAACTATGTTTCGGGTCAGCTGAATTGTTATAACTAATCTAATTGTAGATCAGGTAAAAATGTAAACATAAAATTCAAATTTAACATTAAGTTTTTTTTAAAAAAATAAAACTGCAAGGTAGCCAATATAAAATCCCTAGAATAGTGCTTGTAATTCAGATGCTAAGGGATCATTTCATTTGTTACGTTTACATATACAATATATATATACTATTCAAAAAAAGTAGGGGATGTTTGATTTTGGGGGCATAATACTAAAATATGCAAATGACTACGAAAAAAGTCACTATAGAACCTAACGAGGAAACATTTCCAGTTACATGTGACGCCCAAACGCACCAATAGCTACCGCATGGAATGCAGGTGATGCTTGGGATCATCATGGGGGTCCAACCCAAGATTTGCACGACTCTGACTTTGAATGTTACAGTCATTGTGGCATTGAATTCCAGGGTGGAAACATCAGTTTAATTGTTTTAGTGACCAGAAAACAAATTTTGATATGCGTCGGCTAACCCAAAATGAAAGGTTACGTGCCCTTCGCATGCTACAGATTGGCACAACACAGGCGGTTGTGGCGTGGACGTTGAATGTTTCTCAGTCTGTCATAAGCAGGCTATGGTCCAGATACCGTGATACACAATCTGTACAGGACAGACCACGCTCAGGTCAACCAAGGTCGACAACTCAAGCCCAGGATCGATTTATCCGTACCTTGGCCTTGAGAAATCGTGTCATCACAGCAAATCAGATCAGCGCTCGTCTTCAAACAGACACTGGTGTGAGAGTGAGTGGCCAGACGATTCAGAATCGACTGCATAGGGGTCACCTTCGCGCCCGACGTCCTCGCGTGATCCCTTGTTTGAGAGTTCATCACATTCAGGCAAGACGTCGTTGGTGTAGGGATCATCAACACTGGGATAATTGACGCTGGAGCAATGTGATGTTTTCAGATGAGTCAAGGTTCACTGTTGATTTTTTGGACAGACGTAGGAGGGTGTGGCGTCGTCGAAACGAGCGCTTCCAAGACGTTAACGTCACCAGACATGATCGATTTCGGGGTGGTTCTGTTATGGTGTGGGGAGGCATCACTGTTGCTGGAAGAACGGCTTTACATGTTGATGCAAGGCGTGTTACAGGCCAGTACTACCGGGACAACATCTTGGCAGTCCATGTTGTGCCGTTCGCACGACGTCATGGCCGCCGTTTCATCTTCCAGGATGACAATGCAAGATGTCACAGGGCCAGGATCGTTACAGGTTATCTCCAACAACAGAACATCACCTTGGCCAGCACTGAGTCCCGACCTCTCCCCCATCGAGCATGTCTGGGACATGCTTGGACAGAGGTTACGTCAACGTCAACAACGTCCTGCCAATGTCCAAGAACTTGCTGCTGCGTTGCAACAGGAATGGGACAATCTGGACCAAAATGACCTTAGATGTCTCATTAGGAGTATGCCACGTCGGATCAATGCTTGTTTGGCAAACAGAGGAGGATTTACCCGTTACTGACTTTGTTGTGATGCTGTGGTAACTTTGTTGTTTGACCACGGGTATCATTTTACCCTTATATAATGGTCAGTCTGTGCTTTACTTAGTCTAACGATCATTTGGAATAAATTGATGAATGTGAACTTCATTTCATTTTGTCATTTGTTTCTTCGTCAGTTTCATTAGGTTACTTCAATAACACTTAAAAATCAAATATCCCCTACTTTTTTTGAATAGTATATAGATATAGAGAAATGGGGTTTGACATCCACTCAACACAAACTAGGTCATTTCGGGATGAAGATATTGTTCAATTTTATTTCAATAATTCGCTTGCATGAAGGAGGAAACCCGGAGGACCCGGAGAAACCCACAAGGTTGGATAGGCGACCCTGCTCCTTGTTACGTACAACCAGGGATTCAAAACCATGCCAGTTGACTCAATGACAGGCTTCATGATACAGCGCGCACATGCTAACCATTCAGCCATCCATCCCCGCAATACAATATATAAGTTAGTTACTTCTTATTGTTATTATTGGCAGGGAAGTGTTTTGGATGATTTAACAGATACACTAGTAATTACCAGTATAAACTATATTACAGTGGTTAATAGATGTAGAGTAGATATAACCCAATTATTATAGTAATTATAACATGTTTCTTGTTAATATCATTATCTTCCCCCTTTCATCTTCTCCAACATACTTGTATACACAGTCAAATAAGTTAACAATCATCATGTGTTAAGACCTCCAATTCCTTTTTAGTTAGCAATTTCATTTATGCATAGATTTTTTTGATAGAAAGAACGAAAACTGGACTTTAACGCCCACTTAACACAAACGAGGTAATTTCAGAACTAACTTATACCATATGGTACAATTTTATTTCCATAAGTTACATGTGCATAATTAAGGATCCTTAGCAGTGAGAGGAAATTGGATGACCCAGAGTTAACCACAAGGTTAGGAATACCATTCTTCTGTTTGGGGGGGGGGGGGGGTTGGATTCAGTAATTAGTGGAACAGAACGGGCAAGATAGATTGAATATTTGAGTGTATTTCAAGAGGATGCAATATTCATTTGACATCAAGATTTGCCTTACGTTGGTATTTTCATGACCTCTGTTAACTAAGTAATCATTTGATCCTATAAGAGCACATCTAGTTTAAACTGTTACCTATTGTACGTCTATCCAACCTATTCTTTAATCTTTGGTCCTATCGTGGTAGGGACGCGATTCTTCTACTTACCTTACACAGCCATCATGTGACATGCATCATTTAATATTAGTAGCAACAAGAGGAGAAATAATGATATGAAATAAAAGCATAAAATAAAGTTAGAATGAAAAGAAAAAGAAAAGTGGATTAGACATGAAATACAATAGCAAACAAAAACCCAAAACAAAACCAGGAAAATAATTAACGTCACAAAATAAGGCAATGGATATTTTTATAGGAATGCAACGCTTTCAGCTTTTCAGGATAGCTTGGAGTACATGCTTTACTAGGACATAAAATTTCATACATTAAAGCTACTGATCAACATTTGTATTTTTTGGGACAATATCTAAATTTTCATGGTTTAATCTGGCTCAGATTAAAAGGTTTTGCTCCACATTTATATGTGATGCTGGCTTGTTTCTATCGTGTGCCGAGGAAGACGATTGTTGTAATATTTTCCATTTATCATATCTATAAAAATACTGAACAGAATAGAACAGTTTTTGGACTGAGATGACTTTATGAGATTCAATTTGCAAAATATTTTAGTTATCTAGGGGTTCAAATGTCGATCAGCAACTATGAAATGACAACTTCCTAATGTTCAGGATGTAATAACTTAATAAACTTGAACATATATATACTCTCTTTATATGCATTAACAAATTACAAAAATTATCATAAGGTTGAGCAATTTTAATTCAATGATAAGATCAACCAAAAGTAAACATAATTGACAAAACAAGATTGGTCAGTTCTTGGCTCAATTCTTTGGCCAATCTTCCCTATAGCTACTGATGTGCTTTCAAGAACTGAAAATGACTGGATTGAATCAATAGGTCAGACTGTCAAACGATGCCATCATTCATTACAGAGATAAAAGAGAATGGCAATAACCAATTTTGTGAATAATAAGGTGTCAAATCAAGACATTTCTTTTACTCAATATAGACTTATGATATATGGATATATGAATTACAACTGCTCAACTCTATTTCATTATGAGGTCATGGGGATTCATTCATGAAACATGATATTCAAGTGTCAATGTAAAAAAAGAGTTCATTTTGAATCCATCTTATACACCTTGAACTTTCGTACTTTTGTCGATTCTGAAGTCAGGTCTGACTCCTCTTGTGTCAGTATTCAAAAGCCAAGCTCAAAAATTCAAGTCACTATTAAGATTGATTTTAAGTGTGCTATTACATTCGGTCTCAATTTACCTTGTGATATATTACTAGTATTCTATATATGACTTAACAGATCTTAAAATTCTCTAACCCTAAACCAAATCTAACCAACAAATTTCAGCATTTACAAACAAGGTAGGGATACAATTACTTAAACAGTTTACAGGGATGAAACTAAAAAATTTCATAGTATGATTTCACTTTATAACAAATTCATTTATATCTGCTCATCAAAAGTTTACTTTTTTGTGAACTGAATGAAATTTTTAAACCTTCATAAATAAATTCAAATACAGGAATCATACTTTAAAATTTGTTATAGTTCAGTTCCAAAAAAACTATTTAAGAAGCAGACAGTCAAATTTATTCTGAGATCCAATCAGTGGAATTTGAACACATGCTTGAACAGTAACAAAATATACTAATAGATTCCCTACACCTGCTTCAACCAAACATGTAACATCCTATTCCTATCAGGATAAGAAATGGAAGTTTAAAGGGATAATCCTACCTTTTGATGACGTGTTAACATCTGGTGTCTCTTTAAGAAGAACATGTCCTTGAGTTGACCTTTGTTTAATTGATTTTTTTCATGAAGTTGCTCCTTTTCTAACTCCCATAGAGCAGCTTCTCTTGCTGAAAGATATAAAATGTAATATATCATTGTTAAAATATACAAAAGGCACAACAGGTTATATTATTTACATTAATCATAAACATTAAAAATATATGCCATCTTAAAGTAAGAACCGTTGATATTGCATAAAAAACACTTAAATAGCAGTATATTATTATTACTTTACATGTCTAAGACACATACAGATGAAATCATACAATCATTAGGGAGAGAAATGGGGTTTAACATCCACTTCAAACAAACTAGTCAAAATCAATAGCCGGTAACGTAAACTTTAAATGCCCATACTATGAAAAAAACAAAATGTATTTTAATTGTGCATGGTCTTCAACTTTATATTTAAAATACATTCCAGTCTGTTGAGCATTAAAGATTTCTTTCTGATAAGATGAATAAATAATGTAAGACATATATAAGACTAACAAGGTTATAAGAGGAATCAACAATCCAGACACTGTAAATTATTGACACAAGCGAGAGAGAAGAGAGAGAGATGAGGTTTAGTGCCTACTCTACACACACTAGGTCATTTCGGGATTAACATGGTTTAAATTTTATTTCATTAATTCACTTGGGCGTAGGGGTCTCTCAGCAGTGGGAGGAAACTGGAGAGAACCCATGAGGTTGGACAGGCGACACTACTCCTTGTCACATACACCCGGGGAATCGAAACCACGACAACTGACTCAATGACAGACCTTATGATACAGTGCAGGTGCTAACAATTCAGCCATCCAACCCCCCTTCCATCATTATAACCATTTGATTATGAGTTTTATTTACCTCGAAGTAATTGTTGTTTTTGTTGTAAGAACTGACTTTCTAACAAGGCTATCTTTTGTCTATGTTGATCAGCTAACTGTTTCATATGCTTATCCATTCGTTCCTGTTGATTCTCTAGGAAATTTCTTTCCTGAATAGAAAACAAAAATACATTAGATTACATCATCAAAGTCTAAAAAGCTTTTAGTTTCAATCAAACAGGAAGCATGTATTGTCTATACAAACTTTTGACATTTTAAAATGTACCTTTCTGCGGAAGTAGACATGTCTTAATGATTATGAAACAAGAAATATTTGTTCAACGCCTACTGCCTTATATTTAACAAATATTCAAGATTTTGTACAAATCGCATGTATGTAATGACTTTACGTCAAAAACAAACATGGAAAAGTTGATTAAACAGGAAGAATCCTGTCGACAAATTTTGGGTCAACTTTATAATAATAATTCACTCTTTGAAACAAATGCAAATAATCTAACAAGAGAAGCCATTGAGTGCAATGATCACAAACAATTTTGTATGACCCAGACTTTTTAAATCCCACTGTTCTCTAATATGTTGTGGTTGACATCATCAAATAAAATAAAATAAATATGCTACATGTAATATCCTTTTAATACTTGACAATGAATGAAAGAGATCGTATATCATGCAATCAGTTATGACATGGATTTGTCAACTAACAGAGAGTGAGAAAGAGAGAGAGAGAGAGAAATGGGGTTTAACGTCCACTCGACACAAACTAGGTCATTTTGGGACTAACATTTGGTTCAATTTTATTTCAATAATTCGCTTGCGCGTAGGGGTCTTTAGCAGTGGGAGGAAACCTGAGTGCCCAGAGGAAACCCACAAGGTTGAGAAGGCGCCCCTATCTCCATGCCAAATATGCTCACACCAGGGATCGAAACCACATCACACAAGCCAGAGGTGACCGGCCAGCTAGAGGTCGAAGTGCGGCACTCTAGACCACTAGGCCATCCCAACCCCCCTGTCAACTAACAAACAATACCTTGTCTGTAAGTTCTATTTCCTTAGCCTCTCTACGTTTTTTAATCATTTCTTTCTTTGTGTCTTTCGGCAGCATGTCTAATTCATGTTTAAATAATTTCAGTTCTTGTTTCTGTTGTTCTTTAAACATCTTTGTTTCTCTTTCCTGAAAAAAAAAAATATTTAAATAACTTTAATGTCAGCAGAATAATCAGACTTGGAATGAATAAAATGGATTTTCGAGTCTTACTTTTCACTTGGAGAGAGTCAGAAGTGGGGGGTTTAACATCCACTCGACACCAACTCGGTCATTTGGGGACTAACACATGGTTCCATTTTATTTCAATAATTTGTTTGCAAGTAGGATTCTTTCAGTGGGAGGAAACCTGAGGAACTGAAGAAAATCCATGAGGTTGGACAGGCAACCCTACACGTACAATCGGGGAATCGAAACTATGCCAGCTGATTCAATGACAGACCTTGCTATACAGCTATTCAACCACCCTTTTTACTTGGAATAAAATTCTAAGCTGCAGTTTAGGGGGGCAAGAGAGAGAGAGAGAGGGAAGAATAACTGTCCACAACCTAGGTCATTTCGGGATTACTATATGATTCAGTTTTAAGTTAATAATTCGCCTGCATGTAGAGGTCTTTAGTAGTATTAGTAATAGGAGGAACTGGAGGACCCAGAGAAAACCTTTTGTCACCAAACCCATGACACTTGACTCAATAACAGAACCTCATGGTTTCACGCGCACACGTTTAACCACTAGACCCTCATGACCAAGAAGAGTATAGGTTTATATAATTAAAGTAATACTATGATTGTTAGTGTTAAGAATTATACTGTGTCAATAAGATATAAAAAGATCAATAGAATAAATCACCAGGAGGATACACTGATTCTACTAATTATACAGAAACGGCTCCAAGGTGTCAATTAGATCTAAGTCATCTGCATTTTATTGACATCCAATAGAGTCACCAAGTCTTAATTTACATTCTATTTATATCATCTTTAGAATGCAGAGCAGAAGTCTCGTATCAGATATGCATCTTTACTCAAATAATGATATTACAGGGTACATAATGTATGTAAGCTCGGGGGTTGTTTTTAAGAGTGTGGTGAAACAAATCTCTCCATTCAAATTATTACATATAACTTATGATTTATATTTTCAGACCACCATTGTAGGGGTAACTTTCTTTTTAAAGTTTAATGGTTTGCGAACAGGTTTGGATATGATGTAGGTCTATCCTTCTTGATCTCTTTTTTTCTGAATCTTTGTATAAGAAGTTTGCAATGTATCAACCCACCTGTTCACTTTTGATTTTCTTGGCAGCATTTTTCATGTCTTGCTGTTGTGAGAGTTCAGATTTTTCCACTTGTTGTTTCTGCTGTTTTGTAAGAGTTTCCATATCTTGGTCATAACTCTTAACCATTTGCTGAAAATATATCCAGAAACCAAATTAAATTAAAGTAAATGATAGCATAACATAAAATACATACTCTGCCCGGTGCCAGGCAACAAAACACACTCAATGATCAGAAATCAATAGGCTTCTTCATCTCACAAAGATAAACAAAGTGACCTAGGGTCATAGCCATTAAGCTTCTTTGTCTAATGAATATAATTTTCAAGTTGATTAGATGATTTTGCCTCTCGGGTGTCAAGAAGCAATTATGTGAGACAACCAGACAGGTGAGCTCATAAAAATAATACCAACTATGCAATGATCCATTAAATCCTATTAACAAGAAATCCATGATATTGAATCAGTGTCAGTATATCCATATATAAGATTAAAGTAGCAATATTTTGTTCTTAATTTTTAAAACCTAACCACACCCAGTTTTTTGCATGGAGATAAAACTTATCATACATGTATTATGGCTATCAACAAACTTGTAAATTTTTAAACTATTATGTCCATTCAACAGTTGGTAAAATAAAAGGATAATTATTGACAACAATTTTTCCAACTTACATGGACTCATTGCTACTTTAAAGGTTACCAGTACATAAAATCTTTAACATCAGATAATTGGAAATGAAAAGATTAATCCCCCTTTCAAAATGAAAATAAAATGCCTAAAGCCACAGATTCTACAAGTTCTTAAAAGAATGCACACTATTGATTCAAACAACACTTTCTGGACCTTCTTTTATTTTAAATAAATTTTTTTTTAACCAACAGGTGCATGTTCACCCTCTTATTTTTGATACAAAGAAGAACACCTTTGTGTATTGACATTAAAGACGACAATATGAACCAGCATCAACAAAGGTTTGTTGTGATGGGGGTAAGGAGGTTTGTAGAAATGTGTAGACACGGAATTTAGTTTGATCAACTTCTACGTGACGGAATTAAACCATCTTTGGCGTTTGGGTAAATGCATGTATTTTTAGAAGTTCGATAAGATTTATGGGGAAGAGAAGGCCAAGTGAATCTACATCTTAATCAAGTTTCTGAGATGATTTCAGCTTTCGTGGATTTGTGTTGATCATAATAAGTTTTGGCAGACATTAACTCTATGATGGCAGGATTTGGATCTTAGTTTATCCACTAATCGCAGTTAATCTATTTATTCAATGCCATGTCAATCGTTTGTTTGTTTGTTCTGTATTTTGTCAAAGTCAAGAATATGAAGCTACAGTCAACATTCAAACCTTTCTTCTCAAAATGATCTGTCCAAAGCCATGCTAGTTATGTCTTTCTATATTCTATTCCTCCCAGAGAATTATTTTTAAACATTTAGATGTTAATGGAGTGAACTGTGGAATAAAGTCCTAGTTTTAATGATGCTGTTTAGGACTGCCTGTTTATATTCCAACGTATAAGATTGTAGTGAATTCTACCAACAATAACCCTCACCACCAAATTTATGAAAATACATCTATTTTTGCTCAATAATGTTTAATCAACTAGTTTCTTTGTTTGTGACTTTTCACAGGAAATATATGCATTTGATGGCGGTACACTTCTTGTTATTCAAAGATCGTTTTGCTAATCCTCCGATGAACATCAGAATGCACTATTCGGAAGTAAACTGATGGTTGGAATTTTGAAAATCACCCCAACGAGAAAAACATTACAAACCCGTCTGCCACCAATAGTGCGGAGTGATGTTTGTTGACAGAGGATTAGCGAAATGATCTGGGAAGAACAGCACAATTCCTGAAATATCTGCATGTTAACTGATTGCCTTAGAAAAATAAATTTTGAAATACCATATCAATAACATCAATATAGTCAGACACAAAATGATGAAACAATTGAATGTCAAATACAAAACCTTTTAAGCTGTGGTGATGGTTGCGTTCATTTGTTCTATTTTTTTTGGAGCTTTAAGAGAACATGAGATAACATATCATCAATACTGGTAGATCAGCCACTTTGTCGAGACATCAATTATACTGTTCCATGACATCTGTCATTGTTCCAGGACCTCAGTCACTCTGCCATGATCTCAAATTGGGAAGTCAGAGAATGTTGGGGAGAATACCCTTGAGAAATTAAAAATATTCTATTTACCTGCATTTCGGTTTCAAACTTGCGTTCTTGTGCATCTCGAGCAACATGGGTCTTATAGAGTAAATCTTGGTACTGTTTGTTCTCCTGTTTCTGTAATAACTTCAACTCCCGTAAATCCTGTTTTCTACAAAAATAAACACAACATTTAAACATCATGGTTTGTTTATACTCATTATACCAACACCTTCACACGTCTAGCCGCCATATTATCACAATGCACTAAAAGACGTGAATATCACAGCTTCCTCTAACAAAAAATTCTTCAACGAAGATTATTTGATTATTCAGAGTTGCATATCTGAATATGACATTTGTTCTAAAACTAGGCATACTGCCCAAAGCATATTGCATAGTTACACAGTTACTAAAACAGTTGAATATGATGTTCGGAAAAAAAGACTATTTAGATATATATATATACTGTTCTTGTATTAAGTCAATTTGTCACAGAAAACCTGAACTTATACATGTAGATATATATACCTCACGTCTTTTTCTACACATCTTTTAATTATAATCCATGTATGTTTCAAAGCAAAACATTTGTTCAAATATGACATTTTTTCACTGCAAGGTTAAACTCTCTGCACCCATCTGAAAATGTCTTCTTGACCCAAAGGCTCTGATACTTTTAATTTTTAGTCATTAATTATTCACTAGGAGTTTACATCGCTGAATGCCAAGACACAATTTGTTTTCAATCAGCAGAACACTTATCCAAATAATTCATTTTTTCACTGAAAATTTATGCACCGATCTGAAAAGGTCTTCTTTCTTGACCCAAAGCCTCAGTATGTACATGTATTATCAGCGGCTTTGGATTATTCACATGGAGTTAATACCACTGAATGTCAAATTCCAATTTTCATAAATGAATTGTTACATAAAACATTTACTAATTTCCATAAAACAAGATTAACGTCAGTCGTGACATGTTTCTCCGTCAGAAATATGTAAAATGCGTTGTATACCATACTGCACTGGAATACAGATAACAGGTTTTTGCTGTTTATAATGTCATCTATGCAGTGTTTATCATCAATGTATTAGAGAAATGAAGACAAATTATGTAACAGAATATATTTGTGAATACATTGTTGCATCTTGCCATAGGTTTGGGCAAGTGAAAAGAAGATTGTGTGTATTTTTTGTGAATAATGAGGTTTGGCAAAGTGTCAGTTGGATAAGAATAGTGATGTACATGTAGATGTATTGTGAAGGCAACATAAATTGTCTAATAATAAATTCCTGGTAGTTGTGGTACATTGATGTTTTATCTATTATATATATATGTCCAGATCTATATCTATGGTACAATATAGGCTATTGACCCTTGCTGTGTAATTAGCTTATTTCCATCATAAGGAATTACCAGTATATTCATCTTACAGGTTCTAATGAGTTTGACAGAGCTATACCTTTTATCTTACAAATTTACTGATTCTAATGGGTTCCATTACAACATTTATCTTCCCCCTAATAATATATGATGTTATATTATATAGAGAGAAACAGGGTTTGATGTCCACTCAACACAAACTAAGTCATTTCTGGACTAACATATTGTTTAATTTTATTTACAATAGTTCGCTTGCATGTAGGAGCCTTTAGCAATGGGAGGAAACTAGAGGACCTGGGGAAAACCCACGAGGTTGGACAAGCGACGCTACTCCTTGTAACGTACAACCAGGGAATCGAAACCAAACTAAGTTGACTCAATGACAGACCTTATGATATAGCACGCAAGTGCTAACGATTCCGCCATCTATTCCCTACCCCTTCCTTCCTAATATAGTAAGTGCTGGTTGACAAACAAAGTGGAACAGACAAACTTGCAGAAAAGATACAAACACTGCCAGTAATAATCAACAAATACCAAAAGAAAAGTCAAAATTTATAAATTCGCAATAAAGATCTAGGGCATTTTTAATTCCCTTTCAATTATATTCATGAACTTAAAACTTTTTTCTATACTCATGGGACTACAATGATCTAAGAATTTTCATGTTATATTTCAGTATGTCTGCAGTTAAGTATTGTTTGGTCCTCTTGGACCTGAGATATGTACTTGTGGTCAAAATACCAAGTCCAGCAGACAAAAACCAATCATAAGGAGAATATTAATTTTTAATATTAATTAATGGGCTTCCAGGAATCACCCACATATTAAAACTGTTCTGTATGGGAAGTGGAAAGGACATTTTTGAACTTTTAGTGTTGTTAAAAAAATAATAATTCACTTAACAAATAGAACAAATTGACAGTTGCTGTAGAAAAAAGCTGTTTTTCCAAAGGTTTCCCAATAAGTCTTCTTGTAAATAAGCCAATAGTGAAAGATAATATATATGAAGATAAGAAGAGATATACAGTAGATTGGACTAATCATGTATTATAGAAACAGGAAGATAAACTCTGATTGACAATATATTCTAGATACAACATGATAACACAAATACCTAGCATCACTTCTATTACACCAAACCTTGGGTGTTTGGCAAAAATCCCATTAGTAAAATAAGCCAATATCATCTCCATTTTCTTCAAAACAAAGTCATATGAAATATGTAGGAAGTATCCAAAAGGTATTTAAGTCAAGGTCAACTCCTTTTTTGGGGGGGACTTTTAATAACACCTGTTAGTTTTACGTTCAGAGTGTTCTTTCAGTGTCATTACTCAGAAAGAGTTCCCTTATTTACAACCATCTTTGATAATTCAGAAATGAAGCTCAAACAAAACAGCATTGTAAGTTTATATTTAGCAAATGTCAATTAATAAATAAAATCAAAATAAAGTGCTCAAACCATATTTGGTCATCAAAACAGAATACTTAAGTAAGGTGTTCATTTACACCACAAGTATCATATTATCAAAGGGACAATCTTTCAGCAAACTACATATTTCTTCTTCCAAAAAAAATAAAATAATTTTCACAGTTCATTTCAAAATATCATTCACAATTATTCGTTCCACAGCAATGACAGTGAAAAATATCACATTAATATAAAGTTTAAAAAATTGTAAGCTTTAAATGTATAAAGTAGTGATTTCTTTTTTAAAAAAAAGTAAATGCTAAATGTCCCTTTATCAAGCATATCAATAAATTTGACTAATGATGGATTAAAAGGATTCATACAGTGGGTCCAAGTAGAGTCAGTTTACAAGTAGAGAGACTACTAATAAGGAAACGTTACCACTTATAGTATGTCTCCAGGACTACTTCAACCAGATTCGCCCATTACTATTGCTGATAAACCTTGGTACTTCACAGTGACAATAGTACTGATAATATCCATTAGTTAGTAGATCTATAAGTTCTTATAGTCACTATTTAGTGATAAATTAACTGCTGGCTTATGTTTTAAGTGGTGTGTACTAATTAACTAAATGATAATTGCCACTGATAGTAAACACTATCAAGACCAACTGTCCATATGTTTTAACAAATCTATTTTGGGAAGGGTTCCACAAATCAACATACAGCTTCATTTTGACTGTGAATGGTATCAAGACAAATTATTTAAACATATAAATTTAAGCGATATGAGAACATGTAAGAAATACATGCGCAGAGTTTAAAAGCACAAAGCCTAAAAAAAAAAAAACCATCAATGATGTAATAAATAAAGAGGCAGTCCAGATTTCAAAGGGTAACCTGTTAATAAAAAGGCCATAAATCAAAGATCACAACAATAAAAAGAAAGCTATTATCGCTTATCTACAATATTCAGCTCAAAATATTTTGGTGTTTGGAAGCAACTACTAGATTTGCTTAATAAAAATAATAGGGTGACCCAAATCATTTAAAAAATTCTATTGTTAAACTTACGAGCGACTTGGTAATTGCGGCAATCACCTTCCACTAGAACTTTTGCATGTATGTAAACTATGATTATTCAGGTACTTGGGATAGCATGGAGATAATAGTCCTACGAAAAGTACAACAAGGAAAGTTTCTAGTCTTCCATGAAGACTTAAAAAAACACTTGATTTACTGCACTAAAATATATTTGGGACGATTCCTTTATTGTTACATATATACATATATTATTTTGTTCATTCCAATTCTTTCCATGGCCAGTGGAGATGTCTTATTAAAGAAAAACCCAGTCCAATTGACAAATATATACAAGCTCATTTTAATAACACAAAATTTCATTTAATTGGCAACAAAATATGTAAATTTCTTAGCCAGTAAACAACTGATAAATGTAGGAATTGACCAGTTTAAATAAAGTAATATACTATAGTATATCAGATTCAGTCTAGACATGGCGCAGAGGTTTAATAGTTAATTAGCGTATAATTACACTTCTCACTTAAACTATACTAGCTTTACATAAATCATGGTTAATATAGTTTCCTTGTCAAAATCAATTACTTCTTATTATACTCACCAACAAACATGGGCAGGTTTCCAAAATTCTCATTCATTAAATAGATGTAGTGAAAATAAATTAAATTTTTTTTTTATTTTTTATTCATTTCCTTTAGCTGAACACATTTAATATTGGGTACTAATTAATTATTCAACTTAGTTGTGGTGCATTATGGGGACTTAGGTATGTGAGGATAGGACACTGGTCTCTCAACTAGAATGTCCCTGTACTAATCCAGAGATGGACCAAGAAAACAAGTCAGGAATTTTCCAGCCCAGTTCCCGCTTGTCAGCGATGGAACCTGGCAAGGTAACCTGTGCCTTGTTGAGTTCAAGTGTTGGAAAACAGAGATGATGTATGTAGAAAAACAAAAAACGATTGACAGTTTGAATTTGAGATTTTCTTCTAGAGTACTTTTCTACATGATATTCCACATTAAATTTCCAACGATAATTGAAACCAGAAAACTGTGGTACCTTATATTTTCATTTTATAATCAAACTCTTTGGAACTCCTCTCTTGTCAGACAAAACTATGACGGTGGAGGTGAAAATAAATGAAAAAGATTAATCTATTGTCTAGGAGTTGCACCATAACTTTTTGCCACATTAAACACTTAGTTTAATGAGTCGCATCGGACTCCCCCGTATGAATTATTCCAATATCCATTACTGACAAATACTGAATTACGTTGTTCTGTGAGGTTACCACACTTCATTTACCCGATAAACCAGGTATGGAATATTCAATAACTGTTCTTATACCCTCGGGACTAACTTTCTATTATTTCATCAAAATTTACTAATGACTTTGACAAAAGTTAATTAAACAGGCTGACATTTTATTATCATATTTGAAATAAGGTCGAAGTCTTGATTGAAAACTTTTCTAGAATATAAATACTTTATTGATGCATGTATGGTTTTATTCATTGTATCATATGTTGAAATCTAAAATCAATGTAAAAGATACTATATTATCTTCATAAAACAATATAAAATATACTATCTTTGTCTTAACAACCAATATAAATATACCATCTTTATCCTCACAAAACAATATAAATATACCATCCTCATAAAACACTATAAAATATACTATATTTATCCTCTTACAACACAATAAAATATACTATCTATATCCTCATAAAACACTGTAAATATACTATCTGTATCCTAATGAAACGATATAAAATATACCACCTTTATCCTCATAAAACACTAAAATATACCATTTTTAACCTCATAAAACACTATAATAAAATATACTATATTTATCCTCATAAAACACTATAAAATATACTATCTTTAATCTCATAAAACACTATAAAATATACTATCTCTACGCTCATAAAACAGTGTGAATATACTATTTTTATGCTCATAAAACACTATAAATAGACTATCTATAAAATATACCACCTTTATCCTCATAAAACATTATAAATTATACTATTTTTATCCCCATAAAATGCTATAAAACATAGTAATTTTATCCCCATAAAATGCTATCAAACATATTTTTATCCTCATTAAAATTCATTACAGATATTGAAAGATTCTTGTTGAAGATTTACAAATAAATTAGATGTAGTAGGTTGTTTTTAGAAAGAGTAAGCACAAGATGTCTGATGTAAGATATTTTTTAATACTAAATATAGAGTAATATATATATTTCGGATTAGGTAAATGTTTTTATTAGTATATTAATTGAATATTTCAATATCATGAATTTAAAGCGGCTGATCAATAATTGAAACTGAGATGCATGCATCATTTTTCAGAGTACACCATCTTTTTACCATCAAAATCTGTGAAAAATATTTGGTCTGAATTATCATTTCATCATAACTTTCTGTTTCTTCTTTTAATATTCGATTCAGTATCTGACTATTCTAAGAAATTCTTTTATTTAGACAGTGGACTCTGTTGGTGGCCAAAAATCAATTCCTTTTAACAGACATGCAGGCATCTTAGATTGTAATAAGCAGAATAAACCATCGTTGGAAGTTAAAAGAAATGTAATATGATTGATTGAAACCATATTACATGAATCACTTTGAAATAACACTTCAATCAAATCACGCAAAATGAAAACAAAATGACTTTATTACAAGATTGTATATCAGTAGGTCAGGTCATCCACCCATTGTACAGAAACAATGGCACCGATAGTACAAAAACTTCCTTGATCAGCTAAAATTGATAAATGAATATGAACAGGTCTGGTTTGTGAGTCTATTAACAAAATTAATTCAAGCATTTATCTGTGGAGATAAACAAACAGTTAAAATATTAATAAGATGGATGATAATGGTTTCCATATTGTGTCTTTGAAACTACAAAAAAAAACTTACATCAATTATCTTTCCATTTGCATATATACATCGGCAGCATAAATGAATGATAACAATTCAGACGAGGATATCTATTAGCTTTTCTATAGTTCTAATTTAATGTATTTTATCTATTGCCAAAATCAACATGAGCACTGTACTCGCAGTGGTCAGACTGGTCTAAAATAAATATTATATAGGATATTGACATGAACATTTTCTACTCACGCTGGCACCAATCAATTATAATCAATGAGAACACGTAAACACCTTCTAGTTTTAAGAGCATATTATTGTTTTAACAATATTGTTATTACAGATGCTCTTTCATTTCTAACTATAATTTTAACCAATGATTATTTCCAATATTCCTGTTCAAACCATGTCATTGTTAAGCTATATTAAGTAGTGACCAGGTGTTGTTCATTCAGCTGGACAAGCTTACTTCTGTAACACTTAGTACCACTTTTCATTTCAGAAATTCTCAATCTCATAGCTAAAAGATTTCTTTGTGCTTTTGATTTGAGATGGGAGATTTGAGACTAGGAACCTTAATGAATTACTCTCAACAGATTATCATGAAAGTTTTTGATGGTTGACCGTAGGGGTCAGGACTTACTGTCATTTCAATTTATTCAGTGACTATGCTTTCACATTTATTCTGGCAGATAAATCTGAGTTTATTCACCAAGGTTGCCAAAAGAAATGAAGACAATCACCCCCACAATATTGCCAAATGTGCTAACAATAAAAGTTTATCTTTCTGTCAGGAACAGCCATTGAAAATATCAAAGATGGATATTTCCCTTCAGATTTACCCTTTGCCTACCAAACAAACTGACAAAATCACAATTCTGCACTTCCACAAATACTAATTGACAATGTATGTAAATTTGAACAGTGTTGGACCACTGGCAAATCTTTGTCTATCAAACATTGCTTGAAGCTCTTGTTCTCCTATGAAGAAGACTTGCTTCCATCTTTGTTTGTCAGTTCAACAGAAGCCAGTTGTAATTACGCTGTAATTAAGCCAAAAGAAGAAACCATTTCACATGATAGTGGGGGAATGTTTGAACTTACTGAATGGAAGTAGTTTAAAAGCTTGACACAAGCAACCAGTGCATGTAAACTCTAACACATGAATGTAAAACATTTTAATCAAGAGAAAAAAAAGGTTAGAATTTTTTTACAAGAACAGACCATCTCATTCATGGACATTTTAACCATGACAACATGAATATCTATAAATGAATTTTATTTCAGTCTACGTGGATGAGGGGTCTATCTTTAGCTTTAAATTACAAGCAACAGCTTTAAAAGCATGGAATTATATCCAATTATCCATCAAAACCTACATGATCTTTTGTTAAAATTTAAAAAAAAGAAAAAAATTACTTTAAAGTTACTAGTAATAGATAAATCTGTTTATTTTACATGTTAGATTCACATATAACGTGTTTGCTTTTCAACAATTTAAAGTTAATATTGACCTTGCAACAAACACAAAGTAATACCAGTATATAACATAATCATGTTCTACACAAAATCCCTCGGCAAGTCTCATACATGGCAACAGAGAGATAGAAACAGAAATGTGGTTAACGTCCACTCGACACAAATTAAGTCATTTCGGGACTAACACACAATTTAATCTTATTTCAATAATTTGCTTGCGTGTAGGAAAACTGAGGACCCGGAGAAAACCCAAGAGATTGGACAGGCAACTCTAGACTCCTTGTCACATACAACCTGGAAATCAAAACCACACCAGCTGACTCAATGACAGACCTTACGATACAGCGCATATGTGCTAACCATTCGGCTACCACCCCCCTCCCCGATATATGGTAATAACAAGTTATTGCCACGCTCATACAATTAATAATCTAATTTGTATCAATGATCACTGTCTAAAATAATTTTTCAGGAATGTTTTGTGATACTTTGCATTAAAAGAGCAACTTGATAAATTTCTGGAACGTATCCAGTATCTATATTTTATTAGAGTAGACATTATATGCAGAAAATTACTATCACAATAAATCCTACTTTATCAAAACATTTTCAGAAATGATGTAAAATACAGTCATTCAATATTTATTTGGTAATAATAAAGTCAAGTCATTGTAAAAAAAATTCAATGAATTTAAACAAAGCATTCAATCAAACCTATCTACACCATTATTGAATAAATCATTTGTATATATTTGTACATTGTAAAATTTTCTGATTATTCTTATGATTACCTATCACAAATAAAAGTGCGAACATGGATCTTAAGCATAATAATAAAGGTTGGATTTTAAATATATAAATGTTTCATCTAGAAATAATAGCGTGCATCACCATCATGTCAAGGTGAACTATAAAATTGATTTTTCAACAGAATTCCTGTTTTTATCTGGGAATTAATCAATATTTTATACAGGTAAATACTCTTATAATGGCTCATAAAGTCTTTCACTTTGCTCCCAGTTAGGTTAGAGCTCAAAAGGTCCTGGCAAGATATTTTCAAAATTCAATTAGTATCCTGATCTACAAGAAACTTAATTGGTATTTTCTCTACCCCCCCCCCCTCCCAAATCTTGTCCCCCACCACCACAAAAAGCATAGAAATTCTAGTTTCTAGTGTTAATGAGTTGTGATATGAAAGTAATCCAGGCAGATTACTGGCATTAACTGCCAATTATTGATGGTTTTACAGGATTGCCTGGAGAAAAGACCATGTAAAAGTCAAAGCAATTAAAGATACAGTCCTGTTAGTCGTAGGTATACCATTAGATTTCTAGACATATATTTAACTTAATGTCATACAGGTCATGAGTCACATTATGACAACACCCACCATTATAGGTGCCAGCAAAACCCTATAAATAATTAAATTCTAGTATGTCGAATTTTAACCTTTGGCAAAAAGATGGAAAATAATATACATATATTCATTTAGAAAGATTCTGTAACTGAAATATTCAAAACCTTTGTGGCTTATTAAACCTCGTTTTTGTCAAAGAAATCTTGATCCTATCCCCCACATCCTAAAGGTAATATTTGGTAAATTAAGAATGCATTGGATTTTTTTTCTCTACGACATACTTAAAACAGTATTTGCAACTAATTACGATTTATTTGACTCACCTGAGCATGTAAATATTACAGTAGCTATCCAGTATAAAACTTATTCGCGGTGGTAGTAACTTCTCATCAATCGTACTGTTTATAAAATTCTGAGTAAGGTTACTGTCCTCATACCCGGGGGGACCTAATCGATCCTCTAAATGTTCGATGGCTTTTGTCAAGTCATCTTCCGAAACATTAAAAGTATTATAAATATCTCTATCTGGATTTTCCTTCCAAAGATCGGAAGCCACTTCAAAAATGACACGAAATGAAGCGTCTTTGCATGCACTACACTGAGATGAGCAGGAAAGTTTGCGCATTTTTTCTGGAATACTATAATTTGAACTACAAGAACTATTCATTGTGGAACATGTAAAACTCCTGTCTAAATCTGTTGAAGATTTTTCAGAAATTCCAGTTCCATGGTAAATCCAACTTGATCGTGTTGATTGGCGTGGTGGTGCATTTATATTTGTCATTGACATCGAATGACTGACAATAGTAAGCGATGATTCTTCTCTGGCCGGCATTTTCCTTGTTTCAGATTATTCACCTATTCACCAACAAACAACCGACAGAAATAGTCACAAGAAATTTCAATAACTATGAGGTTTATGCAAATAGGTGCACAATACAGACGATGGTTGAGCCGTTTCTTAAACAAGCGGATGACATTAAAGCTGTTTGCTTAAAATACATATCAATATGGCTGAAACCACAGTCTACACCACATCCAACGCAATTCTCAGATCTTTTTCCTTAAAATGCTTTTAGATCTTTGTCCGTAATAATATTATACTAATGTATTCTATTTGTGTTGTCTGACAAATCAATGTTTTTAAAAGACGAAAGTAATCACAATGTCTAGTGGGTTGTGCCCAGTTTTATAATCTAACTATATCCATTACAGAACAGGTTCTCTTTCCTTGAAAGTAAGAACAACAAATGTGGGAGTAAAAACAAAATTCTTCAATTCTTTTCGTCTAGTGCTCAAAGTTGAGGCAATCAGCAAAAAGGTGATACATAATTCTAGATGTCAAAACAATCAGCATACATGTAGATGATAAAAAATAAATTCTGGAGCCAAAAGCAGGTGATATAAATCAAAATTCTGGAATCCGATGTTAAGCTAGTAGTTCTGTAAATTAACTAGATATATTTTCTGGTTTCTTGAACATCAAATGAAGACAATTAGTTCATTTGCTTAGTCTTACAAATCAGACATATCATCTGTCATATTATACCAAGACAATTGGAGTAACAATAGAGTAATTACTAATTAAGCTATTTTTAGTGGAACAATAGCATGTAAATAAAGGAAGTAATTTCTACCCGTCTATTTTAATACAGGTCACTGAACTATTTCAACAGTTCTACTTAACGCAGTTACGATGGTGGAAATCCAATCTCAAAAACCATTATTCCCCTTCTAGATCACTGACTATTGAGTTACCTCAAAATTACAGATAGATGGCAGTACTTGTTAGCACCAATCACAGACGACAAATTACATCTATTGGTATCCACGTACAATTTCCAGAATGCATCACAAATTCAGTAGAACTTCGTAATTGCGATTTCTGTTAAGGGAGCGGTTTGATGATTTTTGTGGAAGTTTTATCACTTAAATTCTGCAGCTCAATTTATTCTGCCAACTAGGTCTTGATGAGCTGAGCAAGTGGTTGAAGACAAAAAAAATCCCTGAAAATTGAAAATGGAGGCATTTGTTGTAACATGAGTAAATTAATATGCACAAGAAGCAAAGATAAATATCGGTTTGAATTCAAATACTAATAGTTTTGTTTGCAAATCTGCGTACCTACTTATAAAGTAATTTCATTCTGTTTCAGAGAAAGTTCCACTTGCCAAAAACTCCTCAACAACACTGTTGCAGCACAGTGGTTAGAAAGGGTCTATAACTACCTGTATCATATAACTTATAATATAAGTAATGTTAAACAGGTGTTCTGCACATACATTGTAATTACAACAACCTGATGTTAGTAACTGGAAGTTGACACAATTTCATAGCCTGTCGTATGTCCTCCTTTCTGAAATCTGACAAGTCAGTCTGTTCTTAACCCAAACCACCTACTTTTTTCTTCAAAATGTTTCCCGTTGGTAATTTCTAAAACATCCCTATTATAATGAGTTAGAACTACCTGTGCAACAGCGACTTTTTGCTAATATTTAAGTCTTACCGGAGTACATGTATATATAATACTAATAACTAACAGATGATGTTATAATACATATAGATTATATATAATTCACTACCTATAACATATTGTAAATGGCAACAATATCTCTTACTTTATTAAATATTAATGAAAAGCGAGAGAAATAAAAGCATTTTGTCTGCGACAACAATGCATAGAGGAATGGCTACTGTATAAATTATGCAAGACAGAGTTTTACCAAATTACCTCATCTCCCTAAAGAAATCAAGAATTGGAATAATGAAATCATTGGTTAATGCCACAATTACAATTGCATCTAGACTGCAGTTATGCAATTTGTAGGAAATCATCATAACTTTTGGTTATTTCATTTAACTCAGGACAAACCATAAAGACTTATACCTACATGTATATACAAGGAGACAAATATTTTCATTTTCATACAAGAATAAAAGCTATAAAAACCAGAATTTTTTTTTATATTTTAAGGAGAGCCAAAATAATTCAAAATCCACTTATCCTCAAATATTTTTGTTCAAATAAATTCAAAGTATCCACACAACATTTATGAGGGTTAAGATTATTTAAAGAAAATTTATGAATTGATTTATTTTGCACAGGCTAACTTAAACTAATTGCAATTCAGTTCAATTAAGAATTATACCACATTATTCAACTTGTATTATGTTAACCTTTCTGATACACCTACCTATCCTGTTATATCTCTACTAGATAATATACTACGAGATAGATGTATTTATTTACCTGTATATAAGACTATGGTCTACTTTCACATCTATTCTTGATATCAACTTAGAGATTCAGCTGAAGTTAAACTAGCCTTGTTACCTCTTCTACAGATGTTGGCTCCATTCCATTAATTCTATATACATTATATAAATACTGTCATGTCTTCTATTACTGCCCACTGTTAATACTTGCCTGTGTTTCTAAATAATCTTTAATTCGTGTATTGGATGACAGGTACGCTATCACTAAAGATAATTGTTTTGTTACGGATGTCAATTTCACATAACAAAAACAAATTCCATGTACCAGATACTTTCAGGTTAAAAGTACTATGTATACTATTAATTGTAGATCATTTTCCGAAATCAATTACACGGCTGTAAAGTGAATTCCTCAGACAATAATGACAAATGTCAGTCCGTAATTCATTTACAAGAAATTCTCCTTTATCAACAATCAATGTATTAGTCACCAACAAATCGAAAACTTTCAAGTTATTTTTCTTCAGCAATTTGTTCTCATTCAGTCTTCTTAAACGGTTTAACAAAGTTTTTTCTTCCTTCATCAACAATTTCCACTCAAGCGAAATTTTCAATGAATCGAAAGTTTATTTCTTCGAAAGGCAGCAAAGTCACTTTTGAGTGGATTCCTTATCTTCAAACATCCTTGATTTGTAATTAAATTCTATTTGGTAAATTTTGATTCTCGCCCAATGACAGTTATTCGCCTTCTCATGGATGAATCAACAAATCATTTCTGCTACAGTAATTTAAATGACGAACAAAATATCTTATAAATAATCACTCAATACTTTTGCTGGTAAATATGAATAATAATAACTCATCTAGATGTATAGGTGAATTATTCTCCGATACTGTCGCTGCTGTAGGTATGAGTCACTAGTTATCCAGGTGACAGAATCGTTTTATGAAATGGTGCACATTATAATTATCAATAAATAACTAGAATTTAGTCATATTTTCCATTTTTTCATCAGGTCTGTTTATATGTAGACAGTTAAAGCTGTATTAAAACAACCTTGAGATGAACTATCTTTAAACTGCACCAGAGTTAGAATGTGATCCAAATCATTTAGTATGAACCACTTAATACAAGTTGCCAACAGTTGGTCTATAGCTGTTCAGGGCTTCGATAGCCAACCAATATTCTGTAAGTGCTCTAGTCAAGTCGACCAGTTATTGACGACCTGATGACTGAGTCTATTGACACGCTCTATACGCCTTTCAATACTTGTTGTGTTGGTCTAAAGAAAACAAAATGTTGCCTAGCTAACAATAGTTAACATCACACAATTCTATAGAATTAAGACTCAAGAAATATACAAAATATTTCAACTGATCCTTAAATATATAAAATCTTATTTATTCTATAAACAGACGCAATTAAAAACACAATACAAAGAAGACAGCAGCTAAGTTATCTTTGTCTAAAAATAGCTGTATTACATCTTATACTTTTACCTTGGATGGAGCAAATATTTGATCATAGCAGCAAAACATATACAGAAATTTGGATGCTTTTTTTTACAACATTTTGGAATTGAGAGAAGACTTAAAAATTGGAGGAATACACAATGTAGAAACAGATTTTCATTGTTTTTCTGCCTACATACCTGATTCTACAGAAATAATCCCCCGTCATCTCGTGTCAATAAAAACAAAAACAAAACTATTAGATGAACTAATTTTAATATATTCATTACAATAAATCTTGAATAATAATACACGTACTGCACAGACTGGACTAGTGAAGATGGACATTTGCCATACAGTGTACAGATGGACATTTTTGCCTGGACAGCTGAACTACAGCCTGTTTTATACCGAATTACAACTTCCAAGGGTTTTTTTTTTTTTTAAGTATATGTACACGCCATTGTGTACATGGAACATAAGTCTTTAATACAATCCTTACAGGGCCTTGTGTTCTGCACTACTAACACCAGGTTATTGAGCCAACGTCTTTCTCATTAGGCTGTGGTAATGAATGAATGAAATGGGGTTTAACGTCCTACTCTTCTGCACCTAACTTGGGCTAATGGAAGACAGGCTGTGATAATGAATCTAGGCACCATAAAAGTGCATACCTATTGATTAATCACGGCCTAATGGAATGTTGTTTCATCGTTATCTTGCATTCTTAGAAAATAGATTTTTTACCTGTGTAAAGGTTACTCATTGATTATTAATTCTATAATCAGTTCAATAAAAGACAATATGGTATAATATCACCTAACTTAGCAATATCAGAATTTATTTTCTAAAAATATGGTAAAAAGATTGTGGATTGTGGATGCTTATTGATAGGAATGCCTATATTTTAATGAATGTTCAAAACACTCTTGGTTTAAAAAAAAATAGTGCCCTTCTCAAGATGTCAATTACTTAAAAGCAAAATTTCCTTAACATAAATGTTTTAATATATTAGATTGAAACAAAAATGTCCCCAAGGATAAAGAATGGATGGTTCATTTAATAAAAATCATTTAGCACAATCGATAGTTTCATTACTTTCTAAGCCCCTGACCATTTTTATACCAAAATCCTATTAATAAAGTTGAGGATGTTGGTTCTAAGATATAATGGATCTTCGGTAGGATAAAGTTAAGGCTATTACTAATATTATCAAGTTGTTTTTAATCATACTAATTAGATAGAACATACTGACCGTTAATATTGACAGATATCACGATATAGTAATGATATAATTCTATCTTTCAATCTGTGGCCATATTGATTTATTACTCATAAAAATATTGACCGATATAGCTTCAACAAGCAAGTGAAAATATAATTAGTTTTTATTTAAGGCTTGTAATATTTCATTCCCAGGTGTGGCATAGTGATAAAGGTATTATCAAGCTGTTCTCTATAACCTACTGAAATAATAAAATAAATAGATAATGTGTATTTTATTCATGCAAATGCTAAATAACTGACCCCTAAAAGCGATATTTTCATATTATATTTGATTTTAATAGCCATATTTCGTTGTATTCATTTTGAAATATAGTTCAGAAAATAATCTATTTTCGCCACTTGGAATCTTTGATTAAAATACTTCAGGTATATTGTAGGATTAAATGATCACAAATAGGTTTATAATTTGACACCAGGTGGCACCATGAAATTGCATTCCTGTAATAACCCTGTTACATTGTTGAAAAGGTCAAAACAATATTCTGAACAGAATTTTTGTACGTACAAATCTCAAGACAATTCTGTAGTAGATGACAGTTTCATTATTTACCATAGGACACATGGCAATGTGTACACAAATTATCACTTGTCAAAAACTTATGTGAACACAGCTTTAGTTTACAAAGAGTCAACACAGAAAACAAGCCTCACGTTATTGCATCACAGGTGCTTCTGACCCAAATTTATTGCAATTTTACTTGCTTCCATTGAATAACATCTCTTGACCTAAGCTATAACAATTTGTCTGGCAAGGTTAACTGGTTACTTCTTATCTAAATTTACAATGAAGTAAGAAAGTTTTTCATTGGTCTATATTGCATACATGTATATACAATTTACTTCAACATCAACCACTAGAAAAGTTAATCTATCCAACCAGATGGAATTATGTACAATCTTATTCATATTCATTCCAAAAACAATTAACTTCAAGATTCTTACTGCAAACAGAGAACATAAAATAACTTTAAAATAATTAACATTGCTGATCCTGATTAACAAACCCAAAATATCAATGGTACATGTACGTAATCCCCCAGCTTGAACTCAATCAGAATAAAAAGAGGCCCATCAAAAATTTTAACCAAACAGTTATGGTTATGTTGTCATGTGTATATCGTTTCAGTATATAAATATGATGAATGTTGCAACACTTTCAAATAATAGTATCTTTATCTATCTAAATAAGAAACTAAACAAAACAATTTTGGACTCCTATTCATTTTAGAAATATGCCCTGTCCAAGTCGGCTAATGAAGACATGCATATACCAAACAGTGTGCTATGAGGAGAATTTTACCCGGACAGCAGAACTACGACCTACTTTTTAACATGTGCACGGGACATCGCTTTTGGACTCATCCAACTTACTAGACAGTCGCCTTGCCTGGCATCACTTTGACAAGGGTGAAATTATGCTGGAAAATCCCAATGAACTTTCTTGACCAACACCAGGATTGAACAATCTACCTCCCAAGCTAGCTAGTCGGTGTTATACCTTTTTAGAGGTTCAACATTCACAATACAGTAATTTGCAAGGGATTAACATTTTTCGAATACTGATCAGTAACTTTAAACAGCCTTCATACTGTTTTGGCGAATAAATATATCCAACCTCTTAATCACCTGTTAAAATTTAAAAAATGAAAAAAGTCAAGTGAGAATTATGTCTGAATCATCGTGGCCGATTTACACTTCACACTAAGGATCACATTGTGTATAAAAAGATGAAATGTTTCATCCCTCTAACTGTCGTCTGGATTTCCCTACTTGGCAAAATTTACAACTTCTCAAAAGAAAGAATTGAATTTTCTGTTGAAATCAATAGAAGTGTATGAATAGGTGAAATCCAGACAAGTGTTTTAAACAAGATTGGAAACATGTCCATCACTGTCTCAGGTTTGTGAATATTTAACAAGATTTGGCAAATTATCAACCTTGTCTTTTCAATGCTTAAACACTAAAATATTCAACATGCGTTCCAATTATTACAAATCAGAAAACTACATCTCAGAAGAGAAGTTGTTGGATTATATTGGAATATAATCAGGTTTACCGTTGTTTACTCTAAGTTGTTGGTTTTACTTAAATGATCAGAGAGTTGGTCACATATCTGACTTAATAACTGATGTATTCATTCAGATACAGAACTTTATATGTAGTTGAACTTGGGCCAAATTAGAGTTGTAAAACACCAATTTTTTATGGATGTCAAGAAAGTGGAATGGCTTTATGATTTGATCAGCACCAGATAATAGCAATATCTATAGAGTTATTATACGTGTTTCAGGAGAAAGAAGAACTTTGCTTAAACAGCAGCATCTCTTCCTATCCTTATTTCAATGATCAAAGTCTGACATGCACCAAGGTATCTGATCAAGAGATATTTGTTGTGAACTATTAACCACCACATGCAATCACTCAGAAGTTTCCATGACCTCCATAGAACCGTCTTGAGGCACTTTTTTTTTTTTTATTAAATTTTAAATTGTTCATGTGAAGGATTTCCACTACATCTAAAGTGAAAATAATAGAAATTTGATAATTGTGATTACCATGCTGAAAAATGGCGAAATCCCATTTTGAATGATCATGTGATAGCTGTAACATGCACTGTTGTAAACTTGCGAGCATATTATTGCTGTGATTAAGTGAAAATGTTCATATTTCATAACAGAGGCTAAAATATGGAGGAATCAACATTTCAAACGATCATGTGATAGCCCAAACAGTCACACAAATTAAAACGGACTGCACATGATTGCTGTGATAAGGTGGCATTGTGAGACATTGGATTCAAAACAAAAGCTCCCAAAATATATTTGATATTGCTGCAAAGACAATTTTCAGAAAAAAAAAAATCAAATTCTTATGCCACCCAAAATATAGTTTATATTGCCACATGGACAATTTTCAGGAATGAAAAAAAAAATGCTGATGCGTAGGATTTGCAAAGCACTGCTAATACAACCAATTTGTTACATCTAATCCAAAATATAAATATCCTGCTCGTCAATCATTATAAGCTTTAAAGGGAATAACATATCAGATATTTTTCATCCCCTAGATCATCGTGATCAACGTCAAGTCAACATGCGTGAGGGAAATAAACTGACATGTAAATTGTACTGTCTGACTTCGATCCGATTCCTGTGAATTAAATCACAATTCCTGGTTAAAGTCATTAAAAGAATAATATTCACAATCACATGCTCCATTGGAGAAACTACCAACTTGTCAAACTGGACAAATAGGAACCTGCAATTGCTGTCTAGCTTTACTCACAGTCTCAGACATATTTATCAAATAAGTTTAACTATCATCCACTGCCAATAAAAGATCTCAAGTGTTAGTCTGGTTTTTAAAATAGAATTTTAATTATATTTCATGGAACATTTTTCTTCCATTCTAAAAAGGCTGGGTTATGTTAAACCTGCCATTTTTACTAAAAAAAAATGTTTACTCCTGATCAACATTATAGTACCTTCAACTCATTTACATGAAATTAACTTTTCTTGAAGGATGGATTGTCAGGCAACGAAGCATATGCATAAATTTCAAGCCTTATCACATAAATTTAGCATCTAGAGCAAACATTACCCTCTAGAGAATCCACAAGATTTTTTTAACTGATCAAGGGCAATATTGCTGACAATACATAGCATCTACAGTTTCCACAATATACAACCACATTTCAATGTAGACATTTAAAAGGGGTCAGTACACCTTTAACCACTGGTAAAGGAATAAAAATGTCTGATCTTTCTGGATCTTATTGTTCTGTGCAGACAAAGAATTCTCATTACATCTGTGTTTGGTATCTATAATTACTGGCGTTTAACAATTGTCTTCCAAGTCTATGCGTAGGAGAGTTATTTGACCTTGGGGAAAACTTGACCCTCACAAAGTGTCAGAAGACTTAACTCTACCAGTCTATATAATATTATTAACAGCCAAAGAGAAATTGTTTTGTCAATAAGTTATTGAAGAAATGCCATTCACACAGACATTTGGCTGATGTAACAGGAAAACAATTGGCTATAATATGATATAACATCGGAAGTATTCGTTAATTTATTTTCTCAATTTTCCTACTCAAGCAAAAGGTCAGAACTACTACTACAATCAATAATGGGGAGTCTTAATTGTCATTTAATATAGACAGAGAAGTGCTCTATAACAATAAAAATATCCTTCTACTTGAATATATATAATAAAAACATATCTCTCCACTTGTAGACAGAATGAAAACAACAAATGTGGCTATGAGAACTTTATAATTAAATCTCAAGATAACACTACAGTACTGAATCAACCAATTTCGATTGGTTTCTGTCTTATGCTTTATAAATAATCTCAAAAAGTTATAAAAAAAATTATCAAGAACTCTGTCTTGTTGTTACTGTTCACAAGATTTTATGATACTGAACTCATGTTGCAAAAAAACCTACCACTTCCAAATATGCATCTAATTTTCATAGATTTCCTGTCTGAGGTTCAAGAAAAAGGGTAAATTGTAAAAAAAAAAAAGCATTTTGGACTGGACTTTTCACTTTGTTTTTGTAAAAAAAAGATGTGATTGCCACATTTTGGACTGAAGTTTTCACTTTGTGTTTTGCCATAATATCAAAATACGGGGAAAAACTGCACTAAGTTTTGTATCTATTCCTCTTCAATATACTCTCACTTTAAGATCTGAAAAGTTCAAAGTCTAAAAAGGATAGATCAATTGGGTTGAAACAAACTTTGGACACAAACAAGTACAATCATTGAATGAATCATAGACATAAGAACTGCAACTGTGGTGTTTTGGTTGTTTTTGTACCAGACTATCTTTTGAGTCTACCTATTGAAATCCCCAGAAATGGACAAAACTGACTATAGGGCAGTCATCAAAATTTAAGTGTGGCAGAGAGAGTATTGACAGGTATCCAGGCCTTGCAAGATCGTTGGGAAAAGTTTGTTGAAAAATAAATGGAAACCATCAACTTTGTACAGGTCTTTCACAGCTGGCTTAGAACTTTTCAGCCAGCTCTTGTATCTTTAACTCTTTAAAATGAAAACAAATTAATATACAATTACTAAAACCTTGATCAATTTGTGTCAAAAAAAGAGAACAAAAAGTAGATAGCCTTCAGCGTTCGTGTTTTTTGAACCCAGCTAGACTAAAAGTATAGACACTTCACCGATCTGAATAAACAAATGATCAAAATGATCAAAAATGCTAAGTCTAGGCAATCATAAAATGCTTCTCTTCTTTTACGAGTCGATAACCGAAGGGACATTTCCCTAAAATTAAATTCTTTCTCACGTTTCAACAGAATTTCGTCTAATAATGTTTTCTATTGGCCACTCATTTTTTTCAATCAATTTTTTTCCTTGATGTACAAAGGTCACCTTGAGATAAAAACGGCCAAATTTGAACAACCCATTATCTCGATGCCTTCAAAAAACTAGTTACGGTAACTCGGCTTTCAATTAATGCAATTGATTTATTCAAAAGAAATTCTTTTTTCATTAAGTTACACTAGATCAAATTTTATTCAATTTATAAAGCACCAAGCAATATTGAACACGGGAAAAAGCAATTTCAGTCCACAGCATGCAACCTCTCTCAACTTAAAACGTCAGAAAGCAGATGTATTATATCAAATTATTTTAAAGAATTCCAGAACTTTTTACATCTCAGTAAACATAATTTTTTCCTCTTCTCTGAAAGCTATTTAATAATCTATCGAGCAGCTGCAAAAAAAAGAGAAGAAAACCTTCTGGCCAACAAAACACCACTTCAATCGTTGGCCAGTAATTGATAAAAAGCTCAGGGCTAATGATTGTCAAGTCGCAGCACTTATCTGTTTTTTTGTAGACTGTATAGGTGGTGATAACCACAGTTCTGTGCATTATCTGATGTTATTGAATAGCATTGGTAGCCGGAAACCAGATGTGAAAATGGTTAATTAGAATGGTCTACCTCTTACACAGGTGGTAAATAACCGCACACAATATCAATAAATCTTTAACCATCATTCATCATTAATTCTTGTAAACATGACCTTTCTTTTCAATTTGATTCTGTTTTTCAACCTTACTAATAATGATGGTACCGGCTGGGTATAAAAACAAAACAAATATAAAACTTTTTGTTTGTAGAATCTTTGTCTAGAACGAATGAACAATGATCTAAAAAATACATTTTACAATTTTTTTCTTAGATCAAGTGGAAAAGGATGTACCGTACCAGTACATGATTTAAAACGAACAAAACCTATCTAATACAGTCAGTTGGTTCATCTCCAGAACCTTACTAGTATCACAAAGGTGATGTAAAGACCAGACAGAACCATACTCTTCCTTTGGCATACCCAGTACTACAATAGAAAAATATCAGTCTCATTTGGAATCTGACATTCTGACTCTAAACACATGGGAAGAATAGAAGTAATCTACTTTTAGTACTTCTGGCATTTTCCTCAAAGAAATCGTGTCGACTATTTGTAGAAAGGTGTAATTCCATGCTACTAATACCATTATTTGATCTCTTTAATACTAGTAACTGAACCAAAATTCAATATTTAGGCGGGAAGAGGGCATCAAGTTAAATTTAATGATAACAGGTCCAAAATAAACCTCATTTAGCTTAACTTCCCTTCAACCGTTCTAAAATCAATGGAGAAAAATGTGTAGCGAACAATCCGTACATAGGACTAATCATTCCTGCCCCAATTATACCCTCCCTTTTCACATCAATATAACAAACAAACCACTACTATAACTTAACTACGAACAGATCAGTCTTAATAACTGCTATCAATGTCCAAACTCACAATTCAATCGAAAGATAACCAATTTATGCCCAACTTGAGATAGAAGACAGCCACAATTTTCTTAAATAAAGGAGACTTCTATGCTCTGGCTTGTTAAATCCTTGCAATTTTTGTTATTAAAGCCTTAAGTCTTTTGCCACATCATTACATTTTTAACAATATGGATTGAGAGATTTAATCGAGAATACCCGTGGGCGTTGTGTGTGTTAATTTTCGTTAGAATAAAGATGCTTTTGGATCAGAAAACCCATCAATGCATTCTCTTATTACCAATATGACTTCTCAAATATCGACAGATCATTGGGGAGTAAATTCCATCACATGACTTCCGTGAATTCTTCCGCATGAGTCAGTCTAAGGAGATTTTATCGTTGGATTGTGACGGACAATGATGACCAATGCTGTCACCTTGTCTGAATCACGTTTTGAGATGCGGGCCATGCAGCTAACCTTGTTTAAAGCTTTCATCAATCCAGTCTTATTATATTCCACTCAATCTTGTTTCTATATGACGATGATTTGATTGCACATGAGAGTGAAAATAAGCCAGAAGAAATCAAATAGTCTCAATGACTACAGTATCATCAGTTTTTCAAGAATTCCATTCATTCAACCAACTGGTCAATATACACGTATTTCTCTAATTTTGTAAGACTCTTAGGAGCTTTCTTTCTAAAAATATTAAGAGAATTGCCTTTATCATATCATTTACCAGTCATCTTACTAAATAAATTATGCCGTCTGTCCATGCCAGACAAATAAAATGTAGTTTGTATAGATTTTGTATAAATCAAGAGTTAAAGTGTCTGTACAAGTACTTGATAACATAAATAACTACTGATATTTTCTAGTGTTTTCTACTACGTTACACAGTCATCTGCAATACAATCCAAATAAATTTCTATTTAATAGTCTCTGATTATTATCTGAGTGATTTTAAATGTCTTGCAAACTACAATATTGTGAAAGTTGAATCTCTAAAAAGAACATCAGATTTTAAATTGTAACAAAGACTACTTCAATAATCCATTTTTAATTTGGAAAAAAGCGAAAAAAACAGGATTGCAAAAATGTATAAGTTGGAAAAATTCAGATTAAATAATCATTATGTTATTTGAATATTATATTCTCATTGGAAGCTAACATTTTTTCATGCACATATACATGTATGTGCAAAACAGAACCATAATTTTAAAGCTACTACATGTAAATGTCATTTGCATGATAATTCTCATTAGTCACGGCACAGCCTAATCCAATGCCATATGATTATTTAACATTTGATTAAGGAAACCAAACAGAAAACCTCAATCGCAGATAATCTTGTGGCTTAAATTGAATCGGATTAAAAATAATCGCATGAAAACAACATATTTTACCAAACAATTATAGGTTTTGCAGACTTGTTTATGTTAAATAATCTTCAACGCTAAAGGTTGGAAAATTTACACTTTAATATATTTTTGTAAAAGCTGAATGAAAATGAACCATATTCCTTTTAAATATTCAACTACAACAACATTGTATTTGCTAGTGATTCCAAGGCCCACAAACAACGATTGTTTGTAATTTACATCCAATAAAAGTACCATTTATTTAGCACATGTAGTTAATTAGTTGTTGGCAAACTATGGTTTGTTAAAATCTTATTTTTATTTGTTCCATGTAGAGATCTTTTAACAACAGAATTGTAAGTCAACATGAAGTGACTATATAAACGGTCCAGGAATTTAGCACAGAATACAAAACAGTACAAGTTAATACCAACAACGTTACTAATCCAAACAGATCTTGGCAATTGTTTCTAAATCAAGAATGTCATGTGGATAATCTTGTATAAGCTCATGTGTCTAAAAACAAGGACCATTTCCCCAACCCTGCCAGATTCCACAAGCAAATAAAACCATTAAATAACAAATAAACTGATTTATGGCCTCAAATGTTGTTGTTGCTCTTAGTGTCTAACTTCCAGCGTCAGCTTTCACTGAAATGAAATGGGGTTTAACGTCCTACTCTTATGCACCTAACCTGGGCTAATGGAAGACGGGGGCTTTCACTGAAGGTGATGGTGATATTGCAGACAAGTCTTATTCTTCATTTTTTTATATCTTAGCACATGCACAGATCTTTCCTGTGGGAGGAAACTGGTGTACAAAGACTAAACTCACATGGTTGAGAGGATGCCCCTATCTTCACATAGTTTCTAGTATCTTTCAAAAAGTACTTCTATTGCAGGCCCGGATGCTTACGGCTTGACCCCCAGATACATTCACTTGATTTGATAAACTTTTGTTGTCTACCGGTTTGTTTTGTGTAATTGTTTCTGTGTATCATGCACTTATTATTATTTTGAAAATTATATCAGCACATTTAAGATCATAAGGCCAGCTTGAAACAAATGCTAAATATTGCTTGGATAAATAGCCTAACATGGTCATCTATCATTAATAAGATTAACCCTTTCGAATCAATATATTTAATGATCCTGAGTGCATGATGTCAATACCCGTCCAATAATACAACAAATTAGCCTGAACGTGGTGGACATGCAAACATGCAAAATGGTCAAAATTCCCCTTATAGATTTAGACTAAATAAACAAAGTGTTATCAAACAAGAGGTCAACGTTGCCTAGATAAACATTGATCATAGTTTAAATGTATCATCTTATGGCCATAAAATCTCTTCTTGTTTGATGAACTTTTATTCTCAAACAACTTTATGGTACGTTAGTGACCAATAATGATGTTTGGACATGCCACAGCATCTCCCCTAGGTGACTATTTATTTGATTTGGTGATGTTTTTCTGGTCACATTATAACAAATGTATGATTCTGTCCCAATATCATTTAATTGATCGTGTATATTCTCTAAAGACAACAAACTAGGATGGATTTATAATCGAAGAACAAGGATTGATTCAATGATATAAATCAGTAGTAAAACAAAAGATTCTGAGCACCTGGAACAGCTTTCCATTCAGTTGAGTTCAAGGACAACAGTGTCAAAACAAGATATTACAGATTCTTCTGGTCAAGAATGCCCCTCACCTTCCAATCAAAGATTGCATTGGAATAGGTTCTGATGTCTCGTCACCACTACTGGTAAACAGTGGGAATGAGACCTCAGAAATACCAAAGGTTCTTCTTCTCCCGTGCCATGGCCCCTTCCAAGCAATGAGATTTTTTTTTTTTTTTTTGAAAGCGTAAGTTAATGCGGACCTTTTCCCATAATGAAGTTACAAAATGACTGTGCTAACTGTCGAGTCAATGTGCCTTCTAAGATATTTTTTTTAATTATGTGGTTCAATATGAATTTCTGTACTAAAAACATCTACACCGATCGTAACAATCATATTATTGATTCTATCACAGCCAAACACATTAACTTGCTTCCAACAAAATAAAAAAAATCCATTGATCTATTCTGCCAGTCAAATCATCATTTAGGGACAAGTAACCATAGATACAAATTTGTAGGGTAAAAAAAAGATAGAATAAAGCCAAGCAATGAAACGCTATTCAATATAGTCTGTCAGCTCTCAGCATGTTGTCATATTTTTTTCACTATACAATAACCCTGTAGTTTCAAGGCAGCAACTATTACTCTCTAATTCCTTAATTAAAAGCCACAGATCGTCATTTTGAATCTGTTGTAAAGAAAAAATTGTGCAAAAATTGAATCACTCAATGGTTAAATTCCATTCAAAGATATGATGAACTGAAAGTATCCCCTGCAGGTGATATAAACAGGCCAGCATCACCTATAAGTGTTGGATAACAACTTTTCATGGGAGAGGGAGTGTAAGAGAGGGTTAACATCCATTCAACACACACTAGGTCATTTTGGGACTAGCATATGGATTAATTTTATTTCATTAATCCGCTCGTGCATAGGTGTCTTTAACAGTGGAAGGATAACAGAGGGCCCTAGTCAAGTACAGGCGTGGAATCGAAATGTCCCTACTTGACTTAATGACAGACCTTACGATGTAACGTGCACATGTTAATCGTCCCCAACCAACTGTTTTAATTAATGTGCAGAGATTAAAAGAGTGTTTGTTGTAATGGGAACATCTGATATCACTACTTATTTCAGTTGCTGCTTTTAAATAATAAATATAAAATTGTCTCTGAACAAAGCAAACATCTGGTCATCAATCATCTACCTATACAGTGTTTTAAACCATGATTATTTTCTCCTGAACTTACAGTTTAAGACCATCATGATTTGGGTTTTATCTCAATTCATTAAAATTTTGTACAATTCAGAGAACTGTCATGTTGATAAATGACAAAGTCTTTTAATATTATTCTGTTTCTTAGGATTCTGACAATGACAGAAAATCGACAAAACCACTAAAAGAAAAAAAAAAGAAAGAAAAACAATTTCATCCATTCATTCTTTGTGACAATTGAAATATTAAGTCAGCCAAAGGATTTCAGAATCATTATAATAATTACTTTTGCTTTCATTTGCGTTAGAAATTCAAAATGAACAAATGCAATGTAAACATACTAATGTCAATTAACCGTCATACATGTATTTATGAAATGAACAGCTACGATTATGCTTGAAATTCATCAAAATTTCCTGCCATACGATTTATGTCTTTAAAATTAAGATGATTATTCTTAAACATACACTATGCAAGAGCAAAATGTGCCTATTACAGGTCTTTCTTTAGGCCTGAAATGTTATAAAAACTATTAATTACACATTTATTAACAAATCCAGACCATAATAAACTCTCGATGTCAAGGCTAGCCTGCGATATTTGTTGAATTGTAGTTCAAGTTGCTGCAAAATTTTCCTTCGTGATTTAACGATTAAATGGATAATCCAGGCTACTAGTTTTGTCTTACCAACTTTAGTTCTCGATTCATAGTGGATCAATTTGACTGAAATTTTCAGCAAATTGCCTTTAACTATTATAGTGAGAACTGCCAACTGTTATCTAATCTCCCATACTGTATCTTTAATGCTGGTGGCCTAAAGGTTGGTTGTTCAATCTCTGCATTTGCCGATAAAGTTCATCCAGATTTTTCAGTGTGGTTCTCCCTTGTAAATATGACTTATTATTTTCACAACGCTAATAATCTTTTCTAATGATTATTCTTAAGCAATTGAAAAAGAGTTGTATAACCTGATGAATAAACTACCTCTCTATTCAACCAAAAAGCTGATATTTACTACAGTTTTAAGGGGATTTTTAATTAATTATTCTTATTACTAAATAGCATTATTTTACCTTTTGTGTAAATTATAGAAAGTTTGATCCCTGAAGACTGCGGTTAAGATTACGATTTTTCATTTAAAGATTAAGATGAAGTTAGACATTATTAAATAATATAATATGATAACAAACAAGCATGCCTGGATCGAGTCCCAGAGACAATTGTAATTATCTTTTGAAAGCTTTTGTCTGAAGGTTTACCATTATCAGACCAAGTCTGTCATTTTCGGATGGCTCTGTCAAGTTGGTTATTTTCTGTTCTCTATCTTATCATTAATATTTCATCCAATCAAATTGTTAGAACCTAATTCTGCGAGCCTATATTTGTATAGTCTTACCCTATGAAAAGTGTCTACATGTTTTATTTAAAAAAAAAAAAAAAACAATTAAAATGTAACAAAGGTTTACTAGAACACATATTTAGTTATCCCAATCAAAGAAGTTAAATGTGCCAAATTTTGACTTAGATAACAGAATATGTTGCGTGTAATCTGTGTATTATTTTATAGCCAGGTTACAGTGATATAATAAGTGTAACCAGATTCTGAAATGTTGCATGGGCTTGAATTCCATGGTAGAGATATGTTCTCAAATACGATGTAATATCAGGTTTAAGATTCAATTATTTTGAAACTTCCATCCATGTTGTTTTGAGATGAAGACACAGAATTTATTGTATACAAAATAAGAGAATAAAAACTTGGCCCAACAGCCATGTTTCTTTCTTTGAACTCAAGTTATTGGTCTGAGTCAGTATATAATACATGATTGATATTCTTGTCACAACTATAACAGTATTACAACCCAAAGAAATCATAGGTTCCTACAACATGTAAAGCAGTAATACTATTAACGACACTCTAATAGAATTATATAGCGATGAGATCGGGTCAGTATGAGGTGACTACCTCGTATTGCTCATCAAAACAATGTTCCTACATTAGCTGCAGAAATCTACAGGAATACAGCTGGACGCAAATTGCTACAATTAACCTTCATAAACAACCTCTAGGCAGAGCTACAAATCACGGTAAATTGCCCAGACAACAACTATCCATATTGAACACCTAACTCAGTGTGAAGTCGCGTTCCTATAACAAGAGAATTAATTTGCCAAATATTTTGAAATCCAGCTTTCAGTAAAAAAGAAATGAAAAAAATTGTTTATTGGGCTAATTTTCTGAAGATATAATTTCAGAACAAATTTATTTATATGTAGTACACTGTATATTTATCAACAGATTGTTAAAACATGAAATTTTGACACACTTTGTTCATACTGTATAGTTTTTTAAAGCTCTAACATGACAAAAAATAGCAAAAATATACATACTAATATCACAATATCAAAAGTACTCATTCAATAACTTGTTCTTTAAGCTTAATCTCTAAATGAGAATTATGAAATTCATCAGACTAATGTAATACAGATAACTGGAGGATAAATATTTTTCCACAGCAATTTCTGGGAACAGTTCATTTCACATCTGAAGTAGCCCATGTTTAAAGGTTCATCTTATCGTAAGAACTGAACCAAACGATATCTTTAGGTCCATCTGATCATAAGAACTAGAACTATACCATACATATTATGCCATAAGAACTAAAACTGAACCATATTTAAATATTCAATTGGTCATAAGAACTAAAACCAAACTATGTTTATAAGTCCAACTGATCATAAGAAAATGAACTGAGAGTGAGATGAATAAACATGGAAATTAATTATATGTAGCCTAAAAAGATATATATAGCAATTTTACATCTCCAAATGAAGACATTTACTGACACTCTTGATGTTACTTTAAGACAAGAAATTTCTTGACAAGGAATTAAAACGTATGCATGTACCAACAATATTGGTCATTATCCATCCTTTCATTTCAGACGTCAAAATGATTTGTTCATTTAACCACAGATAATTTGAATAATCATCATCATCTTCCTTCATGCCTGAAGCTAACCCGGAACTAATCTAAATTTGTCCAGGTTTATTGATTAAGATGTCACTGCTGTTGGACCAAATTAATTAGATTGTCTAAAGGCTTTCCGAACACATTACAAGAGAAAACAGAACACATGGACTAATTAGAACAGTTCATAGTCTAATGCCTTCTTAATAAATAATAATCAATGTCTATGTCAGGATAACCGACGTACCATTTGATCTTACCATTAAAGACCTAACCTGCCAGAAACATGGTTACATATGGAGTTCAATGATATACACAATCAAGAGCAGTTTTAGTCCCAACTTAAGATATAGTCTTTTAAAGTTTACATTAGTTTCTACTAATTTTATTGTTCTTTTTGAACAAGTCATTCCATTCTCCATTCCAGTTCTTTTGTTTTATATGAAAATAAAAATAGTGACCTCTAGAGTGTTCATAAACAAATGTGAACTTATGTCCAGAGTCAGACTGATGAAAAATGTGACGGTATAAAAATCCAAGAATGCTTTGTGCTTTAAAGATACCTTCCCATGTACATATATACAAACTGGTTAAAGAAAGGAAACATTTAGACTAAAACATATTCAAACTAAATAAACCATCAAAAATTTGCTTCAACATATTCATCTGGAAATAACCCAAACTATAAAAAATCTATGAAAAGAAGTAATTGTTTGTGTCATGTGACTTGGCGGTGGTGGTAACTAGCAACGGGAGAGAGCTGCAGGAGAATCCATTGCATATAAATGACGATGTTGACTTTTAATCGCTGTCCATTTTTACCATAAATATCAAGGTCTGAGTAAATTCTCAGATTATACCCTGTCACCATCTTTTTCCAAATTTTTTTATCTCAGAAACTGTTGTATGTTTATTAAGTCTTTCACTGTTCGACCCCAGCTCACTTTCAAGTCATCACCATACACATCAAGCGCTCCCTCACACAGAGACGTCAGACAATCTACGCATACAGCCTTTGACATCAAACAGTACTTAATCGTTTGGCGCTCCATGGATTTTTTTCAAGGAATCCAGTATTCTTCTAGTAAGACAGGGTGTCTCTACTTCCATATATGCCAAAATTGACATACTTTTATTGAAAACAAGCCAACAGTGAGGCTGATGTCCCCCGCCGAAATCCCAAAATAAATAGATGACACATATTAATTAATCGCACATTTACTTTTTTCAAACGTATCGACCAATCAAACTGAATACGAAGTGTCATCCAAAAATTGCTTATCTCTGCCTACCGTAAGAAGAAAATGCTCATCTTCGAACTCCATCAAGGCATTGACCTAATAAGCATACACACCAATTTTGAACATTTTAACTCAATTCAAATTGCTTATCGCTCTGCTTACCCTGAGCAGAAAATGCTCATTATCGATCTTAGTAAAGGTATTACTATAATGAAACTATACACCAAGTTTCATCACTCTCACTTAATTAGAACTAAAGTTATCGTGTCTCAAAGCATCAACCAATCAAATTGCTTATCTCTGACTACCCTAAGCGGAAAATGCTCATCTTCGAACTCCATCAAGGCATTGACCTAATAAGCATATACACCAAGTTTGAACATTTTAACTCAATTAGAAGGAGAGTTATTGTGTTCCAAAGTCTCGACCAATCAAATTGCGTATCGCTCTGCTTACCCTGAGCAGAAAATGCTCAATATCGAACTTAGTCAAGGTATTACTATAATGAAACTATACACCAAGTTTCATCACTCTCACTTAATTAGAACTAAAGTTATCGTGTCCCAAAGCATCAACCAATCAAATTGCTTATCTCTGCTTACCCTAAGCAGAAAATGCTCATTTTCGAACTCCATCAAGGCATTGACCTAATAAACATATACACCAAGTTTGAACATTCTAGCTCAATTAGGAAGAGAGTTATTGTGTCCCAAAAAGTGTGACGGACGGACAGACAGACAGACAGACGGACGAACCTATTTTAATAGTCCCCCAACTTTCTTCGAAAGGCGGGGGACAATAACCACCCGATAAATACTTTTGTGGGAAAGAATCTTTAAACAGACTGGGTAAGGCTCTGAAATAACTTAAAATAGATTAGAATGTTCACCATCAGACATATGGATCATTCTATTAATACCGGGAATAATTTGAATTAATTGATAGTTAATATTCAACCCTCCAGACAATAACATTCACTAATACAGAATTTTCCCCGACATCTTTTAATTACTGGATAGTATGAGAATCATGTTAGACTACTAATCTTCATAAATCTTATTAATAAAAACAATTTGTTAATTAAAGAGTGCTTGATTTCAAAGGTTATATATATAAATTCTTATAATCAACTCTCTAGAGCATTGGATGACTGAAGTGTCTAGTGGAAAAAATTGCTGCCATGTCTGAAAAATACTAACACAGCCTGCCAAGCCAAAATTTAACCGTAACAGTAGTAACACACAATGTCACTCATGGAGACTGTCGATCAACAGACTGACAATAAGCCGATCACGACTTTTTTTTATCACCGTGGCAATGGTACAAATGTACTTGACAATCAACAATATGCACTGTAGGTAGAGTTTACGTATACCTACCCCCGACAATTGTTGGCAGTAGTTAGAAACAATTTATGGCTATTTCTTAAACTTTTAACATTCATAAGTCAGCTATAATTTTCAATATATATTCATTTTTCATAATCTATTTTTGAGCTACATACCAAAAACTGTCAGCTCTTTCTAAAAATTGTGAATAATATTGTGATTGTAAGTTGACATTATTACTGATAAATTACTTTGTCCATATATTAAGAGTGATAATGAACTCAAGAAGATCATTAGGCTCTTAATAGTCTTAAGCTTGTTGACTGTTTGAAGGGTTCTTTAACCATTGAAGCAAAGAAAATAACACAACTTTAACCAAAAAAAACACATAAATTTTGTCATGTACATGTACTTCGCAGAATCAAATTCATGGCTTCATGACCTAATTTCAGGCCACTAAATCTGGAAATACAAGAAAGTATGGTAACACAGATTGTTTTCAGTCTTGATATGAGATTAACAAGATTCATTTCCATTTTTCCAAAGTGTTCTTGTTTTTTAGTTGAAATACAAGGTGCATTAAAAAATCAATCTTTGAAATGATTCTTCTGGTGATTATAAGTAACCCATTAGGAACGGCTAGCCAGAAATTTCGTTAATACCGTATACATTAATAATAATACTCACTAATTAGGAATAAATAGAGCGGTATATGTACATGGTAAGAAAGTTTAAAAAAAAAACAAGAATTAAAACACATAAGTGAAATGCCTTAGTAAGTTTCAAGAAATTAATGTAAATTTAAATCACACTAATTGATACCTTAGTTTTGATCTAAAATCCTTTCTTAAAATGTGCATAATTCCAATTAAAACATTATTCTAAATCTACATGTAATCACATCGATTAGAATAAGTCTGGAGAAATATTTACAAGGTAAAGAAATGTCTGATGGATGTCAGACAAACCATAATAAATTCCCTTTAATCGATAACAATTTCATTAACTAGCTCAATAATAATATTGTTTTATTTTCACTCCATTTATTCTTATTCAAATTTTACAAGAGTTTGATACTGAACTTCAGTAGTGACTTACATGTAGACAACTCTTCAGCTGTATTAAAAACTATTTAGGTATTCGCTATTGATCTTTAATGCCATTACTATGTTTATCTATTCTTTAAAGTGGAATAGAAAAGAAATGGGGCTTTGCGTACTGAGGGAAACAGCGTTACAGCCTACTCTTATTTTGAATTCCAACTGCCAAGGGTTTTTTTTTAAGTGCACGCCAATGTGTACATGGATAAGTTTTTAATTCCATCTGAATGACTATACATTGTTCTAAGCCAGGCTCTCCGTCCTACATCACCAGTGACCGCCCTAGACATTCGCCAATTAGTCAATGACGACAAATATTTTTATTGGCGAATAAAGTGATGATTCTGGCGAAAATTTTGGCGAATGAATTATTTTGTAAATCTGTTAATATTAAAGTTGAAATCGTTTCGTTAAACGCTTCTTTCGATCATTCAATGGAATGTCTATTTTTAGTACATTAATTACTCTAGTCTCAATCGTATAAGTCGCAAATCAGTCAATGTCACGCATTAAAACGACTGAAAGATCGAGTCTAGAGACTATACAACAGAATTACGCCCCTTTTGTGTGGCACTGCACTGTTTATCATGCTCGCCGCTTGCCGAGTGTACATTCGCTTCACTACAAGTAGCGATGTTCCGATATGACACCTATCGGTTTTACCGATATCAGATATTGACAGCGAAGTATATCGGTCGATACAAATAAATTACCGATAGTGGTGGATATAAAACCATTACACATTAAAATGTCTCGAATGGCATGATGATCTATGTAGATATTTGTCTTTATTTTAGTCGGGAAACGCATGGTACTTTTACTATTTTACGACGGGAATCAACATAAACCCCGTGTTGTTGAAGTAATAATTGGGCCACGCTTCTTACGCAATCGTCAAAAATATACACCATCCATTATGAATTAAATTATTTGCTGTATCATTAATGGTCGAGATTATCATATTTTAAGTGTTAATTATATAATTCCTTACAGTAATCGGCACGGCATCTGTATATATATATCTATATCTATACGTGTGCATTAGTTCATGCGGTAATGAAATGAGACATCAAAGCGATACCTTCATGACCTGTTTGTCAACAGTGGCTATCACGTGACATTCTCCCGCCATTTCTAGAACTATTGTTAAAAATAAAACATCTAATGGGAACCTATTTGTTGATAATATTATTAATTAATAAAGTATGATCTTTATTATGAGTTTTTATTTGTCGACACAATAACCAAGCATAACAATATAAATCACTAAATTATTTCTAAATTTATATCGGCATCTAGAAGCGGGAATGTATTAGACAATGATTACGTGACATCAAAGGAATATCCCTACTTTCATCCTTTATTCCACCACGCGCAAACCACGTGATATTTCCCACCTTTTCCAAAACTTCTACTCATATATTGACAGACAATATAGTGAACTAGATAAAACGAAGTAAAAAAAAAAAAAGTACGTAGCAATTTAGATAAAGGATACTCATAAGGATTTTGTACTGTTTGTTATTTCCTTTCTACGGCTGCTATGAGTCTTGTATTACCGGTACGTTTAAAAAGCAACAAGCACGTAGTTTCATTTTTAATTAACAAACATATGAATAAAAATAATATAAATATTTGGCTATAACTTTCTGAATTGGCTAATAAAATTTTGATTTGGCTAAAAATTTGGCTAATGGTTTTAAGGGTCTAGGGCGGTCACTGCATCACTGACAAGGGGGAAGGACACTAGTAAATCCCGATGAACTTTCTTAGTCAACGCAAGGAATTAACACGGGGTCTTCAGGTTAGCAAGCCAACATCCTACTCACTGAGCCACCATGACTTTCAAAGTTGGATAGAAAACGTGGCTGGATAGTTCTATGTAGCTGCTGGATCAAGCGTGTCGTAGTGTTTTGGTACATATAGCTTGCAAACCAGCCGCAATAGAAACGGGTGAAAATGTTCCGGACTAAATGTCTCTATGCCCAGTTTGGCATCTTCTACAGTGCCGAACACACGTAAAAGTGACGCACAAGACTCACACATTGGTTTACTAAAATTTCCCCCATAGCATTCCCCCGCAAGGATTAAGCTATGGAAAATGACGCAGAGACTTAAATAAAAAAAAAGGTTTGTAACTTTTTGGTATATGTTAACCAATTGTAATGAAGTTTATGACAATATATATATACATATATGTATGTGGTATTTTCAATATCGTATAAACTATAATAATTAATATATACAATCTGAAAATATTCCCTTAATACAAAGGAGTGGGTTAGTAAGTCATGTTATCAGGAACTAATTAATAAATTGAAAGTCCCTGAGGGTGACACCATCGCATATTTAAATGTCAACAATTCATTTTCGTCTTTTGTTTTTCTATCTACGAATAAAAACTAATGAGATAAATTGTTCTGTTGGAATACCTGATCAAACATTTGTTTTATCGGACAATTAGTGCTAGTTGTACATGGGAATACATTCTACACCCACATCACACTGGTTTTTTTATGCAGTAAACATTCCAAATTCAAAGTGCTTTCTCAGCTCTAAAAGCAAAAGAATGTTTTGGAATTTTTTACAGGATTATTAGTTCATCTTCTTAATCCTAAAAGAAAACATGACTTTTTTTTATTCTGGTTTAAAATAGCTGAAGAAATATGTGAACCATGCATGTTGTCTATTTATCCAGTATAATTATTTGAACTTTTTTTTTGTAAAAGTCCTTGTTGCAAATATCATTGGCCATCAAACTAACTTTTGTAAATTTTAAATCTCTAATAGTTAAAAGATTATTACCGATTTTTTTCCTAAGAGGAGAATAAAGAAATCATTTGTTTGGAAAGTATATCTGTGGAATTGTAAACTTTAAACCCAAGAGAAACAATGAATTGTTGTAAACCAAATAAATGTATTAACTAACTGTTTGTTACATTCTAACTTTTACTACATACAACAATAAATACAGATTAAGCAAACTAGAATATTCTTGGACAAAAAATCCTTCTTTTTTAAAAAAAAAACTTTTTACAATAATTTACATATATAGGAAACCAGTTATTTTCCGTTCAGGGGAACTTGTACCAAAATAGACTAAAAAAATAGACTTTATTTGCTACTGTTTGTAGCTAATTATTGTAAAAAAGGCCATTTGAAATTCTACAAAGTTCTCTCTGTATTGCATTTAAAATTGAATTGTGATGAAATGAAGACTGGTATAGTGTGCTATGAGGGAAATTTTGCCCAGACAGTGACAGTTTGGCCTACTTATATTGAATTCCCACTGCCAGAGATTTAAAATTGAACAAAAATAGAAATAGCTTGAGGTGTCATTGAAACGATGTATATAAAATAAATATTTTTAATACAGAAGTAACAGATGGAAGTATATAAACCATATTTATGGAAATAATTTTATTCAGACTTCCAGGAGTCTTTATTCTTTATGTATATTCATCAAATGTGACACTTAAACGCTTATTTGATGAATGTCTTCAGAATCTTCATTCTTATAATCCTTTTATTGATCTCACATATTTCAAATATTATTCATTCGTAAAAAGATTAAATTCTTCATTGACAAATAATTTCATCAATTAACCTTTTGTATTGTCCGAGATAAATGGAATATATATTCCCCAAACATAGCATGACATTTATACTGTTTTGGAAAGGAGTTTTTCATACTTTTGGGGTTTTAAAGAAATATAAAATGAAATATTTAACTACAAAAAAAAAGAAATGATATCCGTGTTTTAATCAAATTGTAGTATTTCTAAATTTAAATTATCGCAAGTCTTTGGGTTTTTTTTTATTGTGTCAGTTGCAAACTTAGTTAAAAAGTTTGGTTCTGGATGTATCTTTATTAAATAAATGTTCTTCCAAGGTTAATGATATATTTTCAACTAAAATCTTTTGGGATTTATTTTACATAGAAAAATAAAACTTTATGACTGAATTTTTTTAGAAAGTTCACAATCAATAAGAAAGAAAAAAACTTAAATGTCAACTGCAAGTTTCACAGAGACACCTTCGTGGTTAGAACTTGAAGTAGTAATTATCTATTGCTAGTGTATTATCTAGTAATTATCTATTGCTAGTGTATTATCTGTGTCCAAGAAACAGATCTTTAAATACAAAATGAGACTTCTGACTGTCGTGGAAACATCTTTAAATACAAGATGAGTGAATTACATACAACTGAAATGTAATTTAGATAGTGAAGTATAGAATGTTTAAATTACGGATTCATTTTGGCTTGATAATAAAATGAATTTAACAACAGGATTCTGTGTATCAATTGGAATGTGTTGGTTGTTGGTTGTTTTATTTATGTTGTGTATCTATTGGAATGTGCTTTTTCACTGTGCATGAATAGTCGAGGATGCATATTTATGTATTTATGTTGTGTATCTATTGGAATGTGCTTTTTTCACTGTGCATGAATAGTCATGGATGCATATTTATGTATTTATGTTGTGTATTTATTGGAATGTGCTTTTTTCACATGTATATGAATGGTCATGAATGCATATTTATTTATTTATGTTGTGTATCTATTGGAATGTGCTTTTTATTCACATGTACATGAATGGTCATGAATGAAAATTTATGTATTCATACACTGTACCCATTGGATTGTGCTTTTTTTTCATGTCACATGTGAATGTACCTATTGAAATGTACATGTATGCGAATGTGTCTATTGGGACGAGGGCTTTCTTTTTCTTGCCATATGTAAATGTATATCTGTTTTGTCCAGAATGTGGGGTTTTTTTTTTCATGTTACATTATTGAATGGTCATGTACGTGATTTGAATATTTTGACGACATGTGACTTTTAATTGTGGTATGAATTCGTCTGCTTAAATAACGATAAGAGTTATGCCCCTTTATTTTCGGTAAAATGTCCGACACGAAAAATTTTGAAATCCCATCCCTGGTGTGAATGTATATATTGGGATGCGTTAATTATTCATGACACTTGTATGTTTGAATCTGGATGTGAATGTATCTATTCGAATATTGGGTTGTTTAGCATATCACATGTATAGGAATGATCATGGATGTGAATGTACATGCAACTATTGGAATGTGTTTTTTCATGTCACATGTATGTTTGAATGTGAATGTATGTATTGGAATGTTGGGTTGTTTTCCATATCAAATGTATAGGAATGGTCATGGATGCTTATCTATATATCTATATTGAGTATGCTAACTGAAAATAAGACAAATAAATAATAAAGAAACATACCTTAAATCATGCACTTCCTTTACTCTATTTTCTTGACCGGAAGCTACCACTTTAGTTGTTGTACTTGTCACCATTTTACCATCTTTTATAAATTTCCTGGTTTTCGTCATAGTACGATAATCACTTTTATTGTCCTAAAAGATGTTACGTAAACCTTTGTTGTAAATTCCATAACATGGGATTGCATTGCATTGTAGAATGTTTTGAGAACTATTACTACTTATCAAAAAATTTCTAAATATTAAGCTGATTTTATTTCGATAATCTCAAGAAAGAGAACTATTTTCTGTTTTACCTGTATGTCAAACTTACTGTACTTGCGATAATTTTAAATACGAAATGGCTTCATAAATCAACTTACATTTTTGGGCTTTAATTGACGTTTTGTTCTCCTCTGTACTACATCAGCAGATGGCACCACTTTAGCTTTAGGCTCCTCCTTTTCTACACTATCTATTGTATTAACACTACCTGAGTCGGATCGCTTATCAGATATGTCGTCATCGGGGTTTGACACATCTAGAGAAACGTCCTGAGATGAACCATTTTCACTTGTTAATCTAGTCTCAAATGTGTCTAGATCAGTTTGTGGAATAGCGACTTGCCGTTTAGGACTGTCGACACTAGGTTTATTAACTGTGGTATCTTTAACGGCTGTAGCGTGACCGTTAATAACAATAGCGCCAGTATTAGGTACTGGTTGATTATGAAATGTAATAACAGGTGCTTCGCCCCGATCAGGTGTTATGCTGCCAGATTTTCTGTCTTCTTCTACATTGACCTTGACCTCCTGAACTTCAAACCCTTCAGGTGCATTATTCTCTATACTAGCTATAATATCTGTAACCCGCGGTGAATCGTTATTATCTTCGTCTTCCTCATCTTCATTCGTATTCGTTAACAAATCTTGAACTGTGTCGAGGACGACACCAGGTACAGATGGAGCGACAGAAGTAGATGTGATAACATCTAAAATTATGCCTTCAAGAATATCTTCAGAAACAATAACAGCTTCATTATGTTTATCATCTTTCTCTTTCTCTGGAGTCTTCTCTTTGACAGGTGGAATTTCTACCACATCTACATCTCTATCAACTTCTTGTGTTTTAGCTGGACTGTCATTCTGTGAAAATAAAACAGTCAAATTTGCTAAAAATGTAATGATTTGGAATAGAAGTGAAAGACTTCTAAACCTGCTGGTATCATGGTAAATCATCATTGACTGTGATATAAACTGAACATTTTTAAAACTCAGAAGATTTTTTGATGCTTTGAACGTTTTTATCCTTGGATACAATCTTTTACGGCATTAATGACAAAATCTTATTCTATTTTGTTTTCATAAAACTCAATCAAGCTTCTGTTGCTTTGTTTTCATCGCATTCTATTTTATTCTTCCTTATACTTAACTCATATCTTTACTGATTCAATGATATAAAAATATAATCCTGCATTAACAATGTCCAAATCAACAACATGTAATTTACTCAAAAGTATAATCTAATATTCTGTAAAATTCTAAGAAAAAATAACCATATCATTATAACAATATACCTGACTGCCTTCTGATCGTTCATCACCACTAGGACCCAGTCCTTCATCAGATGATCTGTCATTATCATCTTTCTCTTCCACTTTAACTGCTGTTCCTGCAGCCACAGGTACACCTACAGCAACAGGGGGTTCAGGGGCAGGCATTTTCTTGGGTGAATGAGGTTTCTTTCCTTCCTTTGAGTCTGGTCTCTCGGCTGGTTTGACATCAGATTTTTCTTTATCTGCTTCTTTTGTATCAGCAGGTTTCTTAACTTCCTTTTCTTGACTCTGAATTATTAAAAATAAAAAATGAAATGAAATTGAGTTTAATGTCCTACTGTTCTGCTCCGGCTGGGCTAATGATTGGGTGCCCCACGTGACTACTGAAAAATTGTTCTTGACACGTTGATTGTGCACGCTTTAGTTGAATCACTAACTACTGATTTCTGACAGTCTCGCACACTTGTTGAGGCTATAAATAGCAATAGCATGCAGAAATGTTTAACACACTATTATCTACTACAGTCGTAAAAAATCTATTGTTGACGATTCTGAATAGCAATAATATTTATCTGTACCGTTAGAAGCTGCATATTTTGGTTTAGTACAAATAATATCTCTGAATCAAGTTCGTAAAGCAAGAACATGACACTAGCAGTAGTTTCATTTTACTTTTACAAGGTTCTTAAAAATATTGTTGAGTTGTCTAATGTGTGTGTTTCTAAATTCAATTTCTTGTTCCAGCTTTCTGTTATGTTTCGTAAAAAAGTAGTCTTGATTATCCCGACCTGTCAATTAGACGTAGAATTATCGGTAGACTGGTTAAGCGAGACTAATTTCAAAACAAGGGCACGTAACCTATCTTTTACTCAAAAGTGTCTGGATGTTATGGACGACACTCCAAACCATTTTTCAGTATCATTTATGTATGGTTAAATGGTCATAGCTTATTAAGTACAACATGGTCGTTTATTTAGTGACTATAAATGTGTGAAACAGATTTAAGGCTTGGTAAATATATTAGTATTGTGGTGCAATTGTCGAGATATTTGGAGATATTCATTTGGGGTGGGTCACCCTACTAATGAAGACGAGTATATGCCATACAGTGTGCTATTAGGGAATTTTGCCCAGCCACCAGCATTACAGACTACTCTTATATCAAATTCCAACTGTCAAGGGATCTCTTACGTGCACGCCAATATGACTACACATTGTCTATTGCCAGGCCCTCTGTCCTAGCCATGGAGGAACTTTCTTGGCCAACTTAGGTATCGAACACAGCACAACCAGTTTAGTGAGCCAACGTTGTGCACACTGATCTACCATGCCTCACTTCATAAAAATAAAATTGATTTCATTTCACTAAAGTTCTGCCCCATGCTAACATTTAGTATATGAAAAATTTAATATGGATTTAGCTGTTCAGTTATCAAAATTCATTGATAATCAATATACTTGCTTGTCTCAAGACTTAAAACTCTGTATATCAATCTGAAGTCAATTGAATAAGTTTGGCCACTAGAGCAGCACAAGATTTTTCAAATTGATCAAGGGAGATAACTTTGGCAGTAATTATTGGAAATGACTGAAAATCCTTAGCTTTCTTCCTCTCATGACCTTAAACACTGAGTATAAATTTCAAGTCATTCGCATACTAACTTAGGCCTCTAGAACGTCTGCAAGATTTTTCAAAGTTATCAAGGGCCATAACTCTGACAGTAATTATCGGAAATCGCTGAAAATCAATAACCTTCTTCTTCTTATAACCTTAAACACTGTGTATAAATTTAAAGTCAATTCGATATTAACATTGGCCTCTAGGACATCCACAAGATTTTTTGAAGTGATCAAGCGCCATAACTCTGGCAGTAATTATCAGAAATGGCTGAAAATCAATAGGCTTACTCGTCTCATGACCTTTAACACTGTGTATAAATTCAAAGTCTATCGGAAGCCTCTAGCTAAGCAATTGGGGACGCTGACAACATACAACCACATTATACGACCACATTTCAATGTGGGCGTATAAAAAATCATCTATGAAACCTTAAAATCGCTAGCATACAAATCTTTATATTAAGTCAAACCAATTTAATTCTCAATAAATAGCCATTAGCGTGAATACTTTATATATTTCAAAAGTTTAAAATTTGGAACATAAAACTTTCTAGAAGATCAACCAAGCACTCAAAGTTTTAAAATTCGTTTTTTCCAAAAGAAATGGGAAGAAAATATAAAAACATTACTGGTGTGACCAACCTTTTCTTTGTCTTTCTTGGAATCAACACTATAGTTAGAAATACTATCCATATCAGTATCAGTATCACTCAACTGGCGCTGTAAAATAAAATATCCAGGTAAATTACTAAAATCTTAACATAAATAGAGAGAGAGAAATTGAATTGAACATTCCTCAAGAGAGACTAGGTCTTTTCGAGAGTAACATATAGTTCCATTTCATTTCTTTAATTTGTTTGCACATAGGGGTATTTATCAGTAGGAGGAAACCCTGGAGAGGTGACCCTACTCCTTGTCACGTACATGTACTAGCTAGGAATCGAAACCATGCTGCTTCACTCAATGACAGACCTGATGATCTAAAGCTTCTGTGTAAAACCATTCGGTCACCCAACTTCTCATTGAACATTTATAAACATAAGATAAAGCTAAAAGGATCATATAAAGATGTAATGCATGTTTTTATACTTGTTATATCTGGTCATATTCTGACCAATATATGACAAATTGTGCAAATACATTGTACGAATTCTTAAATATACTTGGATATTTTACTGTCTGAATACCTGAATAAAACTTAAAAACACCCCTCTCTCTAATTTCATTACAAAAAACATGCATACATGTTGTCCATCCACTTCCTTACATCCTCTACTTCTTAAATACAGTGTATGTAAAACATAGAAACCAGGCAGTTTGATATCAATACCATAATTATTATTCCAATGAAAACATCCTTTAACACTTACTCTGATTTCTTGAATATCTTCATCATCTGATAAATCATGTACTTCTTCTACAACTTCAGCCTTTGCTTCATTGATTAAATCTTTCAGAGGTTTCTTGTTTGTAAAATCTTTTATAAATCCATGCTAGAATAATATAACATAATGATGACTTAAATTCAAGAAGTAAAACAAATTAGAAATTGTACACTTATTACGTAGATATTCTAAAAGAAATAGGGCTCTAGTTTTAAAATAATGCCAGATGGATATTGTGTACGCATTTGTCAGGAAAATTGGAAAATCTAACACAAATCAGACATAAACTAGCAACAACATAAAGAAAGGCAAGCCAATGCAAAGTGAAGACTTTTATCTAGACATCATCAACTCCTACAAACATCAAACATATGCTAAAATAACCATGTCCTGTGAATATGCTAGGGAGTAATGATTAATGATAAAATCAAATCTTAAGTGAAATGTTTGTTGAAGATTAAAGGGAGACAACTCTTGGGTTGAGTCCTTCAGCCCATATTATCTCCCCTTAGACCACACGATTGCAGTTCTCACAAATTGGTAGAGTCTGAAGAAAATATCAAATTAAGTGTTTATTTACCTCTAATAAATCTTTAGCTGTTGGCCTCTGTTCTGGATCTTTTACTAAACATTTAGCTATAAAATCACTGAACAAAGGAGACCTGAAAACCACAATAAAACAACTAAATATTTAAAAGGCCTTGTAAATATCTAAAAAGAACATAAAATAAATATATAACAGGCAGTAAAATGGGGTTCATTGTCATTACATAAATAAAACTATTCCATGTTAGGGTTAACATATTCATATTCAAAGGTTAACATTTCATTTCAGAAATATATGGTAATTCTTGTGTCAGTAGTTTACCTGCATCCAGGCCTTCAGTTCCAGAAAGAAATATAATGTCAACAAATCAAACATTCCCACCATAAGTCATTAAGACCCCCCCCCCCCCCGCCCCTATCAAAATTATTCTTTATATGTTTCTCTGTGATTTGATTAAAAGTTTTATCCATGTATAACATGACAACTGTTCAACTCATTGAGATATACTGATATGTGTATATGACTAACCATCTTGAAGGAGCATCTAATTTGGGGGGTTCTGATTTCTGTATTTTGATAAGAACTCTCATTGGATGCATATCATTATTCGGTGGTTCCATCTGAGCAAACTCTATCAACGTAATACCTGAAGTCAAAAACAATAACATTATTACATGTTTTATAGAATATCATAGAAGGTATAAATGATAATAAGAACAAGAGCTGTAGATTTCATTCTTTAATAAAGACTTTTTGTCTTGTCCATTTCACTGTCACCCACAATTTCAGACATGGTAAATGACACTCAATAGTTACTGTGACATCCACAACACATTGGGTGTCATTCTGTGGTATGCATAACATGTTTCAGATTCTGCACTATCAAGACATTTTCTCTTTTCAGTGGAATAGTCCCACAAATCCAGGGTGTGTCCAGTACAGTTCCTCTAATGGCTGCCATTAGTATGGTACAATTCCTCTAATGACTGACATTAGTCTGGCACATATTTGTCATTTTTCAGTGATTTTTGGATAAGTTTAAGTGTAATACAAAATCTAAGATTTCATCAGTGTCAGACATATTGTCAGGTACAAATAAATCATTATTTTCTGGCCTGTTCACAATCACGTACATAAATTGACGTCAAGTTTCTGATGAAGATAAGTAATTCAATTTACCCAGTGACCAAATGTCTGCTTTATAATCATATGGCGTATCTTTTAAAGTTTCACATAATATAACCTCTGGCGCCATCCTACAATAAATATAACAAATATGAGATGACCCTACTTTACAAGATTTAATACAATACAAAACAAGCAAATCTTTAAGGGGCATTTAGCGATTAGAAACATATTAAACAGAGCACAATTTTTCAAGAGATCAAATACTGTTTTTTCCTAAAAGCATAAGGTTTCAAAAGGTATTCTCTTATCGTTATCAAGCACAATGACATTTAGTAAACTTGAGATTTATATATATATATATACATGATATATACGGTTTCATGTTCTGTTCAAAATAAGCAAGCTTTATTTACAATATTTTTGTCCTTTAAATCGTTTTGAATGTGACAGGCAACAGCAGAAAAATGGCATCTACCTACATGTACATGTATCTAAAATTCAATACCCAAATATTTTATCATGTTCTTGAATTAGTCATAAATTCATGTTTTTGAGGTGCCTAATATTGATTGATCTCCACTGATTCACAATGGCACCAAATATAGTGTGATTCCCGATCGCTGGAGGAAGATGTAAAATTAAGTAGAATCCTACCAGTATGGTGTTCCTATGAAAGTATCTCGTCTTTGATGGGTTTTAGTATTCTTAGCAGAGACACCAAAATCAGCTGGAAAAAACAAACAATTCATATAATATACTGTATGTATTGAATAAAATATATCGTACATATTTAATGAAATAATAATATGAAATATATATGTTATAACTTGTTTTATTGCGAGTCTGTTTCAAATTGAGTGAAGCCTGTTGTAGGCTTGGGATGCTTACCACGGACACCTGGATCCATTCACTTGATTTTGATATTATAATATATATGTCTGTAATTCATTGTTTGTGTCCTGTCCGTAGGTTTGTCTTGTGTAATTGTTTATGTGTGGTGCGGTCCTCCTGCATTTACTCCTAAACCGTGATTGATTACTATGTAAGACAAGCACGATATCAATATTTCAAATAGCAGGGGGAATATTGTTTATTCCGACAAAAAACGATTTTTACACGATGATTGAAGGAGATGAGGGGATAATGGAGAATAAATCAATTCTGATCTTTATTATGAAATGCAACATAATTATATTGTTAGGAAAATAGGTTAAACACAGATTCAGCTCTCAAAGCTTTCATGAAACTTTGATCTGTTATTAGCATGTCAATATTCATTTTATATTAAGTATTGCAATTTAACAATAAAATGATTATAACTGATTCAGATTCAATATTGTGGTACACCATCTCGTATCAAAATCAATTACATGTATGAAAGGAGTCGGGTTTAAAGTTTTGATTACACAATACTTTCGTCATTTTGTGACTAACATGTGATAATTTCACTTCTATGATGACCCATGGAATGACAGGGGGAAAGAATTTTTCTAAGACAAAGGGTTCTTCCACATGCACTGATTTTCGCACCCATGTTGTGATTCGGACCCAGAACGTTTTGATCGAGGGGTTAGTAGTCCATGGTCCGACTACAACAGCTCAGATATTATGAATGAAATGTTCTGCTCCAACTGGGATAATGTGGACAGGATATTATGAATAACAAAAGTTATGTATAGATATAATAAACAAACATGATACATATTGAATATTTACTTGTATATCTTATCATAGTTATATCACTAGTTTATCTATATTACTCCTTTAACATGTACATACATGTAACATGATCAAACAATACTTTCAATCTGGGTGTCAAATCTGTATATTTTTTTTCATAAACATACATTTTGTCAGAGCTAAATCTGCCTAATGCAAGTCTTTTTTTAAGCCTGAAATGTTATCTAAATTAACAATTAGACATTAATTAACTTATCCAAAGCATAATCAACTCTCGATGTCATCACTAGCCTACAATATTTACTGGATTAGGATCCTATTTGCTCCTCAACTTTCATTCATGGTTAAATCATGAAATGGATAATCAAGATTATCTTTTGTTACTTTAGTAATGATATTGAGGCTAGGCCGAAAATTCAATCGATAAATTCTTGATTCCAAGTAGATCAATTTGACTGAAATTTAAGCAAATTCACTCAACATTATCTACTTTTTATTTTAACTATTGTAGTGAGAACTGCAAGCTTTTTATCTAATTAACACAATAATCACAATTTTGTTTTTTAGACAGTATTATTACCGGTAATTAAAATTTGGAGGATTCATATATGAGAATCCTTAGAGATTCTCACAAAAAATGATGAAATTCTAGCCCTGTATATATATATATATAATACTAATAATAGTACATGTATACATGTATGATTCTCTTATTCGAGTCAAACTGGTTTTTATTTCAATCAGATAGCAAAACCAATTGTCTGCAGAATAAACATAATATTGCTACTGAATTACTTTTGTAAAAACATGTAACAAGTAAGAAATACATTGAAATCATTTCAAGCAAGGAAATAAAACTGGTATGTCACGGTAGTTGTTACTTTACAATAAATATACATCTATAATTAATGTACTGTACATGTATAATATGTACATGTAGGTTAGTGGTAAAGGTATACAACATGATGAAAATCAATTGATGCTAAACAAGATAAAAATATCTGTCATTACTTTAGTTTATATTTAAAGAGAGAGGGAGGATTTAATGTCTAATCCCTCGACACAAACTAGGCCATTTCAGGACTCCAATATGGTTCAATTTTATTAAAATACTTTGCTTGCACATATGGGTCTTTAGCAGTGGGAGGACCCCAGAGGACTTTGAGAAAAAACCCACAAGGTTGGGCAAGCGACCCTTCTCCTTGTCATTGCAACTGGAGAATCGAAACTACACCAGTTGAATCAACAACAGACCTTATGATACAGGGCGCACGTGCTAACCATTTGGCCATCCAATTCATTACCCCATTATTTTTCTAAATATAATCAAGATTTAAAACAAATACATGTATTGTAAGAATCTTTTTTTGTAAATTTCGACACAAGTGACCTACATGTATAAGTACAATATGAATGTTATATTATTAATAAATAGGATCCTGTTTGTGGAACACACTGATCATAATGTAACTTCTACTAAATGCATGAATTGCACTGACTCAATACAGACTGTGTATTATTCATATAAAGATTATCTTTTTTCATGCTATACGGTTAATATACATGTACCATAGGTTTAATAGCTGCATGTAGATATATACAACCATAAATATACACTCTACATGTATTATATACATGTACATTTCTCAGGAACTGACAGCATCATGTCATTAATTGATTAATTGGGTTTTTTTGTGAGATTTTATGTACGAGCGCTTTTGATCATCCATACAAGCTGAAATTCAAGAGCTTTATTAATTGATTAGTTCTATTATTATTTTGCAGTAGTAATTTTCCTGTAGTAATTCTATAGGCACCAGAACATTTTCTATAGGACTTTTCCATTATGGAATAATGCTTTAAATGTAAAAATATAATAATATAACAATAACATTCCTTAGCTTTGTTTTCATACAATTAAATGTAATAGTCATTTAGGATTCATGTTAAAGATACATTATGTAAGATTTAGATAGAGAGCTGAATGTTCTTACTTTAAAAATAGATAATGAAAAATGAATACATTGAAAATTTCATTCAAATTAATTTATTCTGAGTAAAGTTACCACTGTTTGGAGTTTTGACAAGATGTGGAATAGATTGTTTATTATCATAACAGTGGTACTTGTTATTTGAGGCAGCTTTGCTTCACCATAAATAAGCTCTGAAGGTATGGAGCCATGGTTTCACATGTACATGTAATATGGCGCAAGCTCACTGGTTATTGCTTTGTCGGTGGTATTGGACAAGAGGCATCTAGTCCTGTGTATATACATGTATTAAAGATCGTCTGACAGTACGAAATCAAAGAATAGGTCATAGTGATACATGTACCATGCTGTCCAAATATCTCAGCATACTGCATTGTAAAAAACCTATCTTCGTTAGACCAGTTGGGGAAGAAAAGACAGACAAAAAAGTAAGACATAAAATCCAATTTCATTTCAACTCTCTGTACTTGTGTTCGTAGCTTGTGCTGCATTTGTAGTTCATCTAATTATAAACATAGAAGTTATTCGAATACGGAACACATGTGTAAGATTTTATGCACATCACACTATTTGCTAATTTGTTATTCTAATTTTAAAACCTTTCTCTACTGGTATTTTCAGTAGCTTATTTTTCTCTTGTTATTTGTTTTTAAGTTAAAGGACTATTTTCCTGTGCATCAGAAAATTTAAAGTCTTGTTCATATTCATTTTCGTAGTATACCACTTGAAAAAATGAAAACATCTTAAAATTTAGGGTAATACATATAAAGTCCTTGTAATTGCACACATGTCTATTTATTACAACAAAAAGGTGTGTTTATATTATAATACATGTACATGATTGTTTCAGACGTTTGCTATCAAATTTGTAATCACTGTAAAAAGCCTCTGGTTGGAAACTGAATGAATAACTTATATGTTTTGGTCGGTCTGCATCACTGCTATTTTAATCAGGTTTCACCCACTAATATTAAATTCAGTGATATTAGATTTTTTTTATTCATATATATACAAATCGTGTTCTATTCAACTTGAGTCATGAATAGCATGATTATTTTCTCTTATTATAAGGTGTAATACAGGATGTGAAACTAGTGAAAAATGGTATGTCAAATATTTCATCGGATAAATTTATAAAGGTGTAAAATACAATAAAAGCTTGTCGTTTCCTTATTAAACAAACATTATGCAAGAGCTAAACCTGCCTATTGCAGGTCTTTCTGTAGGCCTGAAATGTTATTTAAATTATTAATTAACTTATCCAGAACATAATCAACTCTCGATGTCATCACAAGTCTGGGACGTGTACTGGATTTGGGTCAGATTTGATGCTCAACTTTCATTCATGATTAAATCATGAAATGGATAATTGAGACTATGTTTTTTATCGTACCGACTTTAGTAATGATGATCGAGGCTTGGTCAAAAATTCAATCACTAATATCTTGGTTCAGAGTGGATCAATTTGCCTGAAATTTTCAGCAAATGTTCTTTATATTATCTAGTTTTTAACTATTAAAGTGAGAACTGCCAGCTCTTTATCTATATGTAATCTCCCATAAGGTATCTTTAAAGCGGGAATTTCATATTTTCCAAGGAAGTCAAAACATATTTATTTCTACATGTATGTCTTTTGCTTCATAGGTTGTCAACTCACTATTATACAATCATAGGCATTATTTTCACACTTACAAATCCTTCACAATGGAAATACATGTAATAACACAATTACCTCTCTTGTTTTTCCATTCCCCATGCAATAGCTATTTTCAAACGTTTGAATTTAAAGTTGAAAATGATATTTTTGCCAATTTCTCAACTGCCAATAGTGAATTATAGTATTAGTAGGATTATTCTTTAACAAGGTAGGACTGCTTAAAGATACCATCTATTTTAAGGCTTTATTTTAATATATTTTTAAAATATAACTTAAAAATATGAAATTGCAGCTTTAAACCATTCAACATGAAATTATTCTATCCGGAGTACTGAGTGCCGTGAGTGGCTAGGCAAATGTTATGTAACAGAAATGTGTTATCAATATTCAACAATACATATTTCATATTATTATTAATGTTCATTTGACGTCCAATGTGAAGAAAGTAGTGGAATTTAATGTATTTAACAACCACTCGACATTTGGTGACTAACAGAGGGAAAGGATGCAAACCTACTCCTTGTCTAATTATATTTGTAAGGATGGAATAAAAACCATGACACATCAATACATCAATAGTTATGATTTAATTTAAAGTGCACGCAAATCCATTTATTTCAACAAATTTTTTTGTTATTAAATTGCATGTGCACAGGGATCCTAAGTTAAGACAGCTAATTGGTCGTTAAAATCACAACCACCACCGATTTACATTGTATTCACATTTAATACACATGTAAAATCTGTATAAAAAAAATTGTTGCAATACAGGAACACTTAATGATACATGTTCTTAATTATTAGTATTATAGCTTGTTAACAGTCAGTACAAATTCCAGTCATTCATTCATTCTTGAGGTTTCATTCTCTATCTTGCAGGTAGTTTGATAGATCTTTAGTGAAAGAAAACAATGTTGTGAACTTGTGACTACCATTCCTAGGTTTGAAGGTCAGAAATGATATGAAAATGAATATTGGTTAGTAATTTTTTGAACAGGTTTATCAGTGCAACCGAACCATGACCTGTTAACCGAGTAGCCATTTACAACCTTAGATCAAACCACAACTATATATATACTGCCTGTTATTGGTTGATACACATTAACATCCAATATGAAGTTTAATAAAGAGTTGGTCATTCTACAATAATTCAAAAATAGATCTCAATGGCTACAGTACATCCGATTGGCAGGCCTTTCAACGGCAATTTTCGGTTCTGACGTCAGTCATTTATTGATTTAATTATTGAATGGACGATTGTTTAAATCCAAGCTGTATTCAAGCCATCTGAGGGTCTACAGAGGTTATTTTGAGCTTGTCATGTTAATAATTAAAGGTTTAATTAATAATTTCTATAACATCTGAAGCCTAAAGAACAATTTGCAATAATCATATTTAACTCTAATCTAAAGTGTCTTTAACTACATGTTACTTAATATAGAAATCTGTTGTTGAACTTATGATTTTGTTCCTGTATGATCAAATAATGCTATACTTATAGATTCTATTATGTTCAAACAATTATAAAATTCACCCTTAGAAAATTTGCTCTCAAGAAAGGAAGTTCTCAAATTTGAATATCATACGGTAAAACATTAGCTTTAGGAATGCGTAATCTCCTTTGAAAATGCATACATTATGTCATTTATATAACCCTCTTATATTACACATTAACAGAACATGTTTCCTTAATACATTTGTAGAAAGTAATAAGAGACATTTAAAAAATATTTGACACATGTGATAATGTAATGTTTAAACGATGTACACTCAACAATCAAAACATGTATACAGACTGTTGTCTTAAACGTTGAATTTATGTACTTTTGGGGAGTTCTGTTTTTGTAATATTAAAATATATATAAAAAGCATCTTCTATGATAAACCTCTGGTACAATCAAGTCTATCACGTAGATATTTGGATGAGACATGTTGCGTCTAAAGTGATATCAATCATAAAGTGAATAGAGATATGACAAATGACAAAATATAGCCTACAGATATAATAAATATGTTCATATTACCTACATATATAAATAGTTCAGGTAATATTATATAGTGGTTTAAGCCATCTGGGATAAAACTAAAACAGATGTCTAGCCAAAGGAAATATTCAACTTGTCTCTTAATACATGTCACGTACAGACAATTCATCCACGGAAAAAACGGTCTCCAGACAACTCGTCCCCAGACTATTCATCCCCTAGGACTATTTGTACTCCCCCAAATTTGTCCACAAATAGTGTGTTCTCCGATAAATTGTCCTTGGGGATGAGTTGTCTTAAATAGCCCTTGGGGAATAATAGTCCTGTGACAAATTGTCCAGGATTGAATTGCCCTTGGGGGTGAGTTGTCCGGGGTTGCATTGTCCAGGCACGAATATTCCTAGAGTACAATTAGTCTTGTTCAAATCTTGATTATAATAATATCATTTACAACTTCATCAAGCCAACACAACTGAATAATTTTGATATTCTTTAATTTTCATATACAGTTCATTTTCTTTATTATAGAATGCATTTTTAGTCCCAAAATGACCTAGTTTGGATCAATTGGAGATTAAACCCAATTTATCTATCTATGATCACAATATTTTGATCCCCAAAAATAAATGTATAAAATATAATTAATTCAACGACTGTTTTGCACCGGGATCAAAGAGGTCTAAACAATACATGAATGTAATTTAATAGTAATACAGACAACAACAGTTCATCCCAAGATGAAGGATACAGAGGTCAAGAACTATTTTATACAGAATTTGTCTCCAACTATAAACCCAACTTGATTAGATTTCAATATCAAAGAGGATAAAACATCTTAAAGATTTCCAATCCAGGCTACTTCACATACAAGCAACTATGATAATTGATTTCCACACCATAAAACATGTCTTTTAATGGGGGATTATATTGTCTTTATGTCTCCAAGTGTGGCTTTATTATCGTTTCTTGATGGATCTTTGCAAATCTGAGTGAAAAATCTATTATCTGCCCTCTTACACAAGAAGTAGGCCACATACTGTGCTTGTTCCGTGTGCATTACAAGTTAAATTATGTGCATAATATATTGCTTATTGAAATAAAGGTTTCCTGCACCAGTATCCATTTTCTACTGACAATCTGTGATTAGCAAAATCAATCAATTTCCATCAAAGTAACAAAGACCATGGATATGGAATCGTCAATGTTGCGAGGAATGGTTACAATCTTTTGTCCTTTTAATGATGCCCAAAATAAACGGAATCTAAGAGCCATACTACAGTGTATATTAGAAGTTCATTTTTAATTTCTTTGTCTTCATACACATTATGCCACAGAATCATTTATGGTCTGGGAAAACTGCCAACATACTTGATCAAATTTCTTTAGCGTCATCATACACTGTTTGGGCAACCATAATTCTGACAACAGATCATCAAAATGCATTGTGGCACAGTGAGTAAGATGCTGGGACTTTCAAAGAGCCTGGCAAGGACATTGTTTGGTTGTTCGATTGGGGTGAAAAAAAGAGTAGGCAGTAATATCCCTCATGTTCGTTAGCCCAGATAAAGCAGAAAAGTAGGATGTTAAACCCCATTTTATTTCTTAATGGATTAGGGTATAGTGGTGGCAGCACTCAATGACTCTAAGACTTACCTAGTTTAACATCACCATCAATGGTAAGCAAAACATTTCCAGCTTTCAGATCACGATGTATAACCTTCTTCTCGTGTAAATATGCCAGACCTTCACACATCTCATGACACACAAATCGTATCTGATCTTCGGATAATGGCTTCTCTAAGTCCACCATGATACTATCCAATGCTCCTCCTTCACAAAACTCAATAAACATCTGCAAAAAATACACCAGAAAATTGTATCAAAGCAACACATTGACAAATGAAGGGTGGGATCTCTAAAAACAGGGTAATATTTATTAACCCCTGCACCCCCAAGAACTGCTGGATACAGTTTTTTGAGGTGTATACATTTTAGTCGAAATTGAGATTTTCACAAAAATGGGTCTATAAATATGGTATACTATCTATAACACATTTAAAAACACATTCAATTTGACAGGTTTTTTTTGGACTGTTTTCACAAATATTTTTTTCTTAATTAATTAAATAAATCATTGCTACATGTATGTGATTCTGTTTTGGAACATACTGACATCTTTGACTTGCTTTATCTCAAAAATGTACTTTGGCAGTTCAATTCAACCATTCACCATTTTGAAAGAATTTGGGTTGAAATTGTGAAAATAACAATAACTAAGTTTTCAAAATTTCTTCATTGTGACTCATTTTGCCAGCACAGGTTACATACATGCAGTTAAAGATTCGACAGAGAGATGCACATTACAAGAGTCTAACATTATGGTTTTTTTTTCAGAACATTTTGTTGGCTTGTAAACCTTACATGTACACAAAAGTACATGAATATTATTGAAATACCCCCGGTACGATTTTTTGAAACAGAAAAACTTTCTTTTAAAATCGAAGATAACCCCAGTATATGTACATGTACAGTATGTTCTGATGTAAACATTGTTTTAGAATACATGTACATTGTCTTCTTCTGGTGGAATTATCTATGGCCCTTTTCTTATTATCAGTACATGTACAGTGTATTGTGAATTTAGACGGTTTATAGTAGGGTGTACTAAATGATAGCTACAAATCTATTTTTATTGTGGCCTTATAAGACTTTCCTATACCCCTAAAATTGTAAGTTCCTGTTTGTTATAAATGAACTTGTTTTATCTTTACCATGTGTGTACATATATAGTATGAGTATTATAATAGAACCTTACATTTAGTATACACCATAAACATCCTATAAATACAAGGCTAAACTCAACTCATTGTTACTAAATATACTGTTAGTGTGGCAACTTTTAACCTGCAGCTCAATGCAAAGACAGCACCATATACCAATACATGTACACGACTTTAAAGGAGCTAAATCGTTAATATTTGGCATCTGGAAACTGACCCCAAAGGGTTGCATCAGGTATAATATTGTAATACATGTATAAATGTATATATACCTGTAAACTGATTCTGATTTACATTCAATCGCTTCTGTTTTTTTTTTACTATATATAATTTCTAATTAAGTTACGCCAGAATCTCAATTGAATGGCAATCTCTTGGGACTAGTTATTCTAGTCTACACCAATAGTATTTATTGCTCATGCTCTCCAGATACGAATGTGGCGTCACCGTTTGATGTGACTTGTGGAATATGTCTTGTTACAATTGAGTCGTTAGAATGTGAACGTCGAATCTGCTTATCTGGACACATAACCCTTTTAATATTTCCGGTCAATTTTTTTGTTGGGCGACATATTTAAGGGATTTTAACACACAATTAAGCAGTTTTAGTCTCCAAAATATTATCAGGACTGGTCCCTTAAGTTATCTCTATCTGTACCTACATTCCAATGCTGATACCAAATGACATGGTCTATACATGTAGGTACAATGTACATGCAGATTAAGAATAAATTTTAGGTGTGTCCCGATTACTAGATATAAATTGTATCATTATTTATTATAATACTGGCCTATATTTATATTTATAAAATGAATATATTAAAAAGACAATTTTTCAGCTCCCTGTGTTGTGAAGTTCACAGTTCAAGATTCATATAAATTATTAAATTACTGTATGTAACCAAACGAGTTACAGGTACAAAAGAACTACATTGTACTATGATTTATTCATGCAGGCCAACATACATGTATATCGGGATACTGTACCACAGATACTCAAATAGTGAATTTTACTATGAAGTGTGATTCATGTACATGTACATTACGTACAAGATAGGAACAGTTATACAAATTTTACTGTCAACATAAATGTAATACATGTATCTATAGTCAAACCATACTGGTCATCATAGTCTGTCTGTACTCTTAGTTTTAAATAAAATGTTCATATTTAATAAATGCTACTTTTATATACATGTTGTATGTACATGCTAAAAGAGTTGCAGGTGTGGAACAATACTGTACATATGTAGATGTTGCTGCGAAGTTCTATGCCCTCCCTTTCCACCAGCTTCCCTGGACGTTCTGAACTTTTTACATGTACGGTACTTGACACGTACATTATCTTTGGGTCTTATCTTTATAAAATGGACAATATATACCACATTTAAGGCTGAACTTCACTGAACACAATCGAAGGTACTCTTTGCAGGAGCATACTGGCACAAAAATTATTCAAACAGATCAGGCTCAACACAGAATAAGCCATTTAAAGTTCACATTGGCTTCTATTTAATTCAAGCAGCCATCATTTATGCATCATTATACATCAACAATATGTTAGCCAGATTCTCAAAAAACAGCCTTCTTTATTAACTCAATTTTCCCCAAAATTTTTTATGAATTTCTTGATTAGCAACAGGGGAAAGCAACAGAATGAAAATCAATTGATCATGAATTTGTAATCTAAATGAATGTATAATTTATTAGTTCAATCAAAGATTTCGAGGATACTGTCATTAAAAGCATGATTCACACGCATGTATCCAAATAAATCACATTCGGTGATGAATACTAATTATTGCAAATTTCCACTGTAACTTCAGCGTTAAGAAATATTTCAAGTGATGAATGCATGCAAATTTGTTATGCGGACAAAAGCTCATATAATTTGTTAATGCAATAATAAATTTAATCTTAGGCTAATCTCTCAAGGTCATCAAATAAGGTCATTTCCATCTAGAGGAACCAACAAATAAATGTTTGATTTATACATGTACTATTAATGGTATTCAATGCGATTTTCAACCAGATATTACGATACAAGTTAACCTACATGTACATGTCATGGCTAGATTTTGGACAAAATTTAAGTTAATGTAGGTCAAAATTCAACTCTATGATAACAAACAGTAATATTTACTGTTTATGTTTTCAGTTGAGTGGTTTTGTGAGTTTTCTAATTGAATGCACTTCAAAGGTGATGTGACACGAAGACATAGTATAGTATACTTCTTGGTACATTGATGACAGCTTGAAATTGAACATGAATTCATCAACCGTAACAGTTTTATAAAATAATAATGTATTTTTCACTTAGAAAACGTATGGAAGACATAAATATCAATCTGGGTTTACTGTAGGTATATACATACATTCTTTAAACGTACATGAACTTGATTGTAAATGTATATAACCCAAGGCTACTGAATAATTCAGTGAATTTTATCTCGAGATTGCTATCGAGATACTGCACAAGAGCTATAAGCTTTTCGATATACATCATTTATAAAACATGTAAGCCAGACAGTATCAGATGTATCAGTACACAATTTACTTTCAAAACATGCTTCCGGAGAATTGTCAGGCGGTGACTAAAATTTGCACAAGGTTTCAAAAAATAATCTCAATGATCATCAGGTACATGTATTTCAAAATTTCCATCCCATAATATACCCAAGTAGATTTTAATCAACCGTCCTACATTTGAATCTTAATGATTGTAAAACTAGTTGTGTGTAATACTTACCGATAGTGTACCATTATGGTAAAATGCTTCATGTAGGCCAACAACATTGCTATGTTTACATTCAGCTAATATATTAATTTCCACAATAAAATCTTCCAAATCTTCTTCCGATTTTATTTCTACTTGTTTTAAGGCAGCAAGCAGGTTTGTTTCTTTGTGCTCAGCCTAAAAAATAAAATAAAAATAGGTTGCCAGGCAACGAAACATACGCCCACACAGCAGCCAAATCGTCCGGGCAGTCAACAAGAGCTGTTGCATTTTAAGTAATCATCAGAAAATCATAATTCGAACTTAACCTTCATAACCATGGAACGGTGATATAATCAAACGTTTTTTTAAATCGGATAACAATTTTGACCTCCAAAGGAACCACAAGCTAAATAGGGTGATTTTTCATACAATCAGGGGCCATGATTCAGGAAGTTACGATCCGATATGGGCAAATATGCAATGGAACCAAGATCATTAGGTTATAAACATGTATTTCAAGTTTCATCAAAATCAGTTCAAAATTGTGACCTCTATAGGGCCCACAACCTTGATATAACATATTTTTACACAATTCGCGTACAGACGGCGGCCATTTTATCTGTCAACTCTGGTCTGATTTTCACAAAATTCAAATTCTCTCTTCATTACCATGAAACTGTGATATAATCAAACGGTTTTTTAAATCGGATAATAATTTTGACCTCCAGAGGGACCACAAGCTAAAAAGGCCAATTTTTCGGACAATCAGGGGCCATAATTCAGGAAGTTAGGATCCGATTGGCGCAAATATCGAAAGGAACCAAGATCTTTGAGTTATAAACATACATGTCAAGTTTCATCAAAATCGGTTCAAAATTGTGACCTCTATAAGGTCCACAACCTTGATATAACATATTTTCACACCATTCGCGTACAAACGGCAGCCATTTTGTCTTTCAATTTTGGTCCGATTTTCACGAAATTCGAATTCAACCTTCATAACCATGGAACGGTGATATAAACAAACGTTTTTTTAAATCGGATAACAATTTTGACCTCCAGAGGGACCACAAGCTAAAAAGGGCGATTTTTCGGACAATCAGGGGCCATAATTCAGGAAGTTAGGATCCGATTGGCGCAAATAGCGAAAGGAACAAAGATCTTTGAGTTATAAACATACATGTCAAGTTTCATCAAAATCGGTTCAAAATTGTGACCTCTATAAGGTCCACAACCTTGATATAATATATTTTCACACCATTCGCGTACAAACGGCAGCCATTTTGTCTTTCAATTTTGGTCCGATTTTCACGAAATTCGAATTCAACCTTCATAACCATGGAACGGTGATATAATCAAACGTTTTTTTAAATCGGATAACAATTTTGACCTCCAGAGGGACCACAAGCTAAAAAGGGCGATTTTTCGGACAATCAGGGGCCATAATTCAGGAAGTTACGATCCGATGCGCGCAAATATCGAAAGGAACCAAGATCTTTGGGTTATAAACATACATGTCAAGTTTCATCAAAATCGGTTCAAAATTGTGACCTCTATAAGGTCCACAACCTTGATATAACATATTTTCACACTATTCGCGTACAAACGGCGGCCATTTTGTCCGTCAATTTTGGTCCGATTTTCACGAAATTCGAACTCAACCTTCATAACCATGGGACGGTAATATAATCAAACGGTTTTTTAAATCGGATAACAATTTTGACCTCCAGAGGGACCACAAGCTAAAAAGGGCGATTTTTTGGAGAATCAGGGGCCATAATTCAGGAAGTTACGATCCGATTGGCGCAAATATCGAAAGGAACCAAGATCTTTGGGTTATAAACATGCATTTCAAGTTTCATCCAAATCGGTTCAAAATTGTGACCTCTACACTGTTCACAAGCTAAAAAACGTGATTTTTCGTACAATCAGGGGCCATAACCCATGAAGTTACGGTCCGATACATGCCAATATCGAAAGGAACCGAGATCTTAGGGTGATAAACGTATATTTTAAGTTTCATTGAAATCGGATAAAAATTGTGACCTGTAGACTGTTCACAAACAATTGTGGACGGACGGACGTCCAGACGGACGGACGGACGAACAGGGGCGACGACAATATACGTCCACATGAAAATGTGGGCGTATAAAAATAACTTTTTATATTAATTACCTGCTACTTATATACATGCATCAAAAGCATTCATCACATCCAAACCAAAAATAACACTGTTTTTTATTTACAATTACATGTACATGTAGGAACTTCATGGCATGGAATCAATTTCCATGTGATGAAAGTAGTGTATTGCAATTTAAATGATCTCTTATTGGGTCATTTTAGGACTAACACACATACATGGTTTGATTTTATTTCAATAACTTGCTGCTCGTCAGAGATCTTTAGTAAGTTTAGCAGTACAGTGTAGGGCGAAACGGAGGACCTGGAGAGAACCCAAGAGGTTTATCAGGGCACCAACCATATTCCAAAACCATGCCAGACCTCAATATAATCCCAAATGCATGCATTAAACGATCCACTCCCTCCTCCCACATCCCTATCTCAGATTGTAACTGTAATGCAACTTTGCAGGGTGAAAGGTTTACCAAAGAGACACAATAAGCAATAATTTTTAATTTTATTGACTTAAAAATTTCATGTTTATAATCAGTATTATGCAAGGCTTTATTGTGTAAATCTATTTCTCTCCAGGTGTGCATAAAGTACATGTATGTGTAGAAAGAAAAAGAAACATTTAACTGAATAATCCACCAAGGTTATATAAATGGACTGGACATGTATACTGTCCATCATACGTACATCAGTTTGTATAAATGAGTGTTTTAACACCTTAAGATTCAAGTACCAATGCAAAACATAGTCAAGCTTTGTAAAAAGTGTACATAGTAAATCTATATCCCACAAAATAGTTCCAGGCTTTACATTGACCTATTTTATTCTTCATACAACTGTACCTTGTTTACATTTTTACCTTTTTCAAACAGAGAAGTAAATTAAAATATAGAGAGTGTGTAAACTTATTTATGTACATTTAGTATACATATAACCTATAGACATGAGTGTGTATACATATAACCTATAGACATGAGTGTGTATACATGTAGATATATATATCTGTACATATATACATGTACATGTACATGTACTGTAGGGTCTATCAACAGTATACCACACCTGCTAAAATGTTGCCAACTACTTACATTGTATCATACATGTAGGAGATAGGTGTACTTTTATACATTGACAAAACAAAAAGGTGCGATAAGTACCTGTTAGTTACATACATGCATATGGAAACTCAAGGAATCAAGCATTCTAGGAAGAGTAAATATACATAGATACAAGTATATCCTGTCTTGTGCATGATTGGAGTGATTATTGGCCATGGAGGTAAAATGATATGTAGTTTAACGTTCTACTGTTCTGCTCCGACTGTGTTAATACGAAGATGACAGTGGCATGGAATTGAAAGCAGAGGTACAATATGTACAATGGTACAAGTACACTTGTACATCCACATACATTTTAACACATACTATACTATATATTTCTTAAATTTATTCAAGAATTTGAGGTCAAAAAAAAATCCCGATAAAACACCAAGGGAACGCATCTGAATTTTCCTGGGGAATGGATCACAATATGTACACTGAACAAAGTCTTGTATTTTGATTTTAGGGAATATATGGGAGGAGTCTGCATAGCTATAAATCCTACACTTTTGTACATCGTACATGTATCTCTAAAGTCTAATACGCCTACAAGTTCGTGTATAAAACATGTATCTATTTATAGACATTTTAGGTTTTTCTTTTAATACAACATGTACAGTTTATACAATTATACAGAACAATCAACTTTTCATTAGAAATAGCTTCCTTTATAAAATGAAAACAACTTTGACCTTTAAAATCATGGTCTCAACCTTATTTCATTGTAACTTACAAGGCTCACAAAATGTATAATAATATAGGTAACAAGTACATAACAACCATGATGTGTGATAGATTTGTCAAGTGTGTCATTTGGGTGGTACCAAAGTTTAAAACAATAAAGTATTGTCATAACTTATTAAATTACTACCTAACAGATCTTTTACTCTAAAAATAAACATTACTGTGTGGTACATGTACATTATAAAGATTTAGAAACTATTGGTTATTTATTATTTCTTGGGTAGTAAATATACAAAGATCCATAATAACTGCATAATGACTCCCATTTGTGAAATGTCCAAATTTTGATTTAACTGCAATAATATTTGAATTCCTGATATTCTAAGCCATTATTAAAAATGTATATTCAAATCAAATTATATATGATCAATGTTTACATTGCATATATTTCTGTGGGCTAGTAATTTTAATTCTCACGCTTGACTTAATCAAAACAGTGTCTGTTGTACAAACGCAAGCTTAGAGACACATACATATATACATGTAGGCCTACATCATATGCATAAATGTAAATGACTGATATTCTTCATTAGACATACAACTATATTTAGAGAAAATTGTAAGAAGCAGTTATCACTTAAGTGAAGTGTAAAACCTTGTATTTGGAAAGATATGAAAGAATCCTATTTTTACTGATTTTTTTAACCAAATCACATGTATAACATACACTACTAGTCAGGTGGAGGTATTAAAATAGTCCTTGGTCCGCGATTTTTCCGCTCAAGAATCGCGGTGTTTTTTCATTTGCAGTCCGCGAAAATATCGTCATTCTGAGCGGAAAAAACGCGGCGGAAATATATAAACCGCGGCGGATTATAGTCCGCGAAAATACATAAACCTCGGCGGATTATAGTTCGCGAAAGTATAAAAACCGCGGCGGATTATAGTCCCAAATAAATATAGTCGGCCCGCAAAAACTTCATGTAGCGGAATTGGAATATGATTAGTCTCCTTTTCCTAATAAGTTGAAACATAATTAAACGATTTGATCAAATCAAATACTGCGCTAAATTTATAAAAATGGCTGACAAACGAGAACTGGCTAAGATGATTTACTAACAAATTACATGAATAAGTCTGTTAAAATATTAAAAAGAAGATGAAAAACGCGTCACGTAAGATAGAAATTTCCATATTGATAATACAACAGTCTGTCCAATAGTAATACTTTACACACAAAGGTTATATTTAAAAAACTATAATTGCTTCAGCATTTCACTAAATGTATAGGATATCGGTTACAAATGAAAACCATCTCCAAGCAGTTGGGTATCAATAACAGGCTTATCCCGTGATATAACAGATCAAAGAAACGCATACACCCATATTCACACGTAGGCATAATCCAACCATATCAGAAAGCATGCAGTTTTACCCGCGTTCAATTGATTTAAGGTTATTCAGTAATGTTTAGTACATTACGTGTCGACATCGACAATTTATGAATTCTGGTTCTGAAAAATTATTCAGGAAGTAGCAATTCGCACCCTAGCTTTAAGTACGGAGAGTAATTTAAGCGTTTTGTATATATTTATTTTTATACTTTAATAACTTATAAAAGCAACACACAAACTGCTTACCGTATTTATACAGTTGACGATAAATATCCTAAATAATAATCCGGTTCGGTTTCTTTCCAATAATTATCACAGAAACAAATATTAAATTTCATTTTTCCAGTGAACATATCGATGAAGCTTTCAATAAAACACCTAAGAACCAGATCTTATGAATCGAGTCTTGTCCGGACGGAACGAAAATTAATAGTAATTAATTGTCGCATCAAAGAGAGTACAAAGGAAAATGCCTCACAGCAAAAGCATGCATTAGTTAAAGGGGCTTGGTGCGATATGAGGGATGATTTTTGTGCCAAATTAAAAAAATACACTGAGAGCGTCTCACTCGTCCGCGGGTGCACTAGTCTGCCGCTATAAGAAATACTATAAATGTGGGTATCAATAAACTTGAATAAACCCTAACCCTAATATAATAGATATCGGTGGACCAATGAACCCTAACCCTAATATTGTTTACAAGACCACGACATGGTAACAATTTGTTGTTAAAGGGGAATCTATTATAGTCAATTATCAAATCCTTTTGATGGCACGTGTGAATTCACCTAATTTGGAAACTTGATTGACAGTATGCATTGACTCAGACTCCTTGGTGCCGAAATGAAAAGGTCATCACAGTATTATCCGACTGATCGTTTTAATGTACATGTGTTCAGTAAGGTTGATTGTGACTTTTGGCGATGTGTGCTTAAAAGCATGAGATTGAGGCATTTCATTCATTTGGGAATTAAATCCGAAGATATTACTTGAGGTGTGATTTACCGATTTAAAATGCATTTTGTAACTTATTTGTTAGAATGGAAATGGCCTTATTAATAAACAACACTTTCGTCCAAGGTAAGGCCAGCATTTATGTGTGTAAATTTTGAAATTTTCGCAATTTGAATGTGTTTGAAATAGTCGAACGATGCAAGTTTTAAAAATATCGAACATATTAATGAAGTAATGTATCTACAGAGGCATACTTGGTTAAAAGTGTTGTATCAGGGAGCAGGTCGTTTCATTCCACGACCGTTTAAATATACAGATATAAATATGGCACTACCGTTCAAGAAATATGTAGAATTCGGATTGTATAATATCGGTATAAAATTGAATATCAAACACGGCGTCGTACTTTAACTTAACACTATTCTAATCACTGCAGAGGTCAGCTGATCACGCCCCAGGAATTCCTTTCTCACATTCCGACTAATTTACGCTAAAAATTATGTGTGTGAAATACCTCTGTTGACCAAATTTTCGGACATTGTTCTGAATTTTTTTCAATGTTTATAACGGAAACATTGACTTGTTACGGTGTCGGCTTTGAGCCAAAATTGTTAATTTATCTGTCTTCTTACAAATGTGTAAATACAACTCAACCCCCGCCGCATGTTTTTATTACTAATCCATAATAATTAATTACGTGTTTATTTAACAATAAATAATAAAGTAATGTTTATTTAACAATAAATAATAAAGTTATGTTTATTTAACAATAAATAATGAAGTAATGTTTATTTAACAATAAGTAATGTTTATTTAACAATAAGTAAGTGTTTAACAGTTTATTTAACAACAAGTACAACTCAGTTAATAAACTGCTATTCTAATAACAAGGGGGTGAAACAGACCTGGATGAAACATCTCTATAATAAATTAGGTTGGGATGAAACAGCCCGGTCATGGGATGAACTGACCAGCATCCTTGTATCGCATATTTGCCTGTTTTTAATATTCCATTTTTGTGATTTATTGTTATGTCTAATAAAACAATATTTTAATAGAATAAACACTTACCATACCAACACGTTTCGGATTGAAACCACGGCTTTAAAAGTGAGAGTGTTGCTCCCTTTTTTTTAATTATTTGAATGGAGGCTCTTGAACCACTTGTAATAACAATGTCAACACGTTTCGGATTGAAACCACGGCTTTGTAACAATGAGTGTACTCACTTTGCTTTATTTTTTGCCGACATTCATAAAAGGTAAACGGCTTTCGAAGCACATTGTTGTTTTAAAACAAAATCCAAAACAAAAACACAGTAACAGAATACAGACTACGCACATGTGTGTAAATTAATGGACAGTCAAGCGGACGTTAAATAAAGCCGAATAATACCTATTTACGAATATTCGTCCATATGTTTTTTTGTAAGGTTTGTTATATATGCCGTACATGTAACAAACGAGTATGCGATGTTGTAAATTATACGTCGATGCCGACATCGATAATATAGGCAAATATTTTATTTCAGAGTTTTAAAAGCATGCCGATAATGTTGTTTTCGGGATTGGACTACTGAATTATGGATACGAATACAATGTAAAGCATACGTGTAACAATAATTTCATAATATTAAATTTCGCGCTGGGGTCGGTGGTTTAACAATTCCGCGGAAGTCGGTGGTTTAACAAATCCGCGGTGGTCGGCGGTTTACTCAAATTCGCGGCGGAAATTTAGAGCGGAATTTACAGCGGGACCTGAGCGGATTAATAGCCTGTAGCCCGCGATTTTTCAATTCCGCCCAGGTCGGACCACGGAGGATTTTCATACTTCCGCCTGACGTGTACTGTATGCAAATGTAATGAAAATTGTAATAGAACACAAATAAACTGGAAATGTGATTTGTTATGAAGCATTTCAAGAGAAAAAATGATGTGTAGACAGCACATTCTATATTTTGTTATCTGATGCACTTCATTTATAAGTGTAATGTAATACTGCCATTACTGGTACATAGTATAAATATTGTCCAAGTCACTGTCATTAAAAAATAAGATACATGTAGGTCACAATGACACTGATCATGCATGACTTACTATACATCATGTACTGTGTGAGTTCTGGTAAATAATAAACAGATTTCTTCGATTATGAACAAACTAGTTAACTTTGGTAATTATAAACTTACCCATGTGTTTAAAATGAACTCCCGTTAAATAAAATCCATCGCACCACTAAATGTCCCAACGTATAAAAACAGTTCTCTCTTGAAAAATTGAAATCCCACAAACTTTCGTTTAAGAAAAATATCAATATGGCAGCTGGTTACGTCACACCTCGGGAGATATCACTTTGTATTAGGGGTGACAGCATAGGAAATGTGGCATTTTTACGTCAATTCAAGTTTGTTTTAAGTTAAGCACGTCTCGGCATTGAGTTTGAGCGTTCGCACACATAACAACCAGTATTTTTTTTAAAATTTGTTACCGTCTTAATTATTTGATTACCGACTAGGATGGGATAATTTTCTTTTTAACACGCATGAGGAACAAAAATAACTACATTCTTTTCACGGGCCTTAAATATTACCCATCTTTATAATATGGTATGGTAATATTATTATTTAACATATATGCAGGCCATTTACAATTAATGTTCCGCTTCTTACGGGGCGTTACGGACTTGTCGGCATTGCTTACGCCACCCAATGCCATTAGGCACTTTGAACGCTGTCGCAACACGCTTAAAAATGTCACTGAAGCGGTTATTATTTGATCGAAAGAATGAGATCAAATTAATAATACACTCAGAGTCCTCAGCCACTTCGGAGATGTGCTTCATGATCCGTGTTAAACTATTTATTACATAAAGAAGATAGGATATTAAAATCTATATTTTATACATGACTTTATTTTTACGAGTATCCGTGCAATCAGTGATTCTTTCATTGTGAATAAAATTTGATAGACTGGCGATCAATGGTTTCGATATAAAGATAAAGCTCCTATTAGTCCTATGTAATTGTCTTCAATTGATATTTTCGTCGCCCAAACTCAAACGATTGTAATGTTGGCGCGTTGCTTTGAGTATAGCACGTGCTTGACAAAATATGCGTCAAATTTAAACAACCTCGCTTCCGTGTGTTGGATTCGTCCAATATGTGACGAAAGCAATGTTATTATCAACTCTGTCGAAATAACAAGTAAATATTCAAATCTTTCAAGAGAGAACCGTTTTTATTCGTTGAGATATTTTATTGTGCAATGGATTTTATTTAACGGGAGTTAATTTCAAACACACAGGTAAGTTTATAATAACCAAAGTTAACTAGTTTGTTCATAATCGAAGAAATCCGTTTATTATTTACCAGAACTCACACAGTAGGTAGTGAATTGAAGAGTGTGCTATGTAGTGGATTTATATCTTGATCGTAATATCAAAGAACAATTAATGATAAACAAATACATGTATATGCTAATCTTATGTAAGAGAACTAACAATACAAATGTAGATAATGTACATACAAACAATGTAGGCTACATGAACTTGACTTGCATTAAATATCTTATATAACCTGTGTCAATACAGTGTCAATCATATCATTATACATGTACATGAAATAGAATACATTGTACTAAAGATAATATATATGTATTATGTGACCCTGTAATTATGTACCTGTATTGACAAATTATGTCTAAACAATATGGAGCAGTGTGTCTAAACATCAGTATCACTGTTTACAATATGGAGTCAATGGACTGAAAGTGATTCTAGTATAATTAACAATGTCCAATAAACAATAATCATTTGAAAACAAGCTTATCTGGTCGTGAACAGAGAAGATAAAATCATGGTACCCTCGAACTAAATAATGACAAAAAGTTTGTGACCAGACATTTGTATTCCTTAATACTAATCCTATCAACTGAAGCCACCTCAGTGTATTTGAGAGAAACGCAAGCAGATTACTGGTAAGCTACATGTACATTACATGTATTATCCCTAATTCCCAATAAATTGGGGCTTAACTAGGAAAGGTTCTCACTACAATATACACTAACTATGTTTGTTTTGTTTTTATGTACTGGCAACTGTTGATTGTACTAACTAGTTCTACTTAAAATAGGCAAAATTAAATCCCATGTTATTTTGTTTTCATTCCTTAGACCTAGCATATGACTGATATGAGCTTTTATTTCAGAAATAAACGGTAACAAATTTACAATCAAGGACTGGGGTTCTTCTAGTAAAAGCTATAACATTTCACTAAAATTATTTTATTTAATTCCTTGTTGCCTGAACCCAACTTGTCATGGGCAGGGCACGTGGTGTTTTTTTTATGACAAGATTAATGTTAATGTTGACATTTTTTTTCTACAGATAAAATATTGTGTGGCTACATTCAATTACCTTGTATACTTTTCCAAAGGCGCCATCGCCAAGCTCGCCCGTGATAGTCCATATCGCTAGAGGATCTTCGTCTCTCTTGATATTCACACTCCAGATATCTTTTTTCTTCACGTCCTCCGTAATACGGAAGAATCTCTTGACACTGCTAAGAAATGACATGACTACGAATGGCACTAAAAAACTGGTTTGTTCTCCCGAATTCAAGTCATTCAAGCGGGCTAATTATGCAAAAGGATATGATAGATTTCGGAAAGAACACAATAACAGATTCGTCTGTTAACTAGGTGTTACCATATCAGATGTAACTGCAAGGCGAAGTAGTATAAATCCGTGTTAATATTACTCATACTTTCTCAACAAAAACACAGCATATTCCGCCATCTTGATTTTCCCATTGCGCATGAGTAAAGGTAACTAAAATTATAGTCAAGGTTATCCACCAAACAGATGTGTTTATAGTGTATGGGAATTAACCAAACGACCTGTATAACCGCGTCTCAAATATGACATCACAGTTTCACACACATGGGGCGTTAACCATTGTGTTCCTGGCGTTACATGTGATGCTATTTGCGGAATCAAATACCTTTAAAATCATCCTGTTTTGTTAAGATAACTAATTATATATACTGTAGTAGTATCATTTATAATTTCAATTGCCTTCACTTTCATCACAGAAGTAAGAAATATCCCTGCATTTTGAGACTAAAAAACTGACATTTTTCTATATGGCATTATATGGTCATGTAGGGAAAAAGAAGTAACACAGTTATAATATGGGAGACAATCACTGGTTGAGGGGAAAGAATTTTGCCCAGACAGCAGTGCTTCTCCCTACTTATACTTTCCATCAAATTCTGACAGTGACAGACTTTTATATTTGAATGGATGAAATTCGTATTTTTGTCCCATCCAAATGACTAGACAATAATGTGATCTACCCCAATCAATAATAAAGCATGTGTTTTTTTTTTCACAGACTTGAAAAGTTCAAGGAGGCTCTCAGTCTACACTAGGATTTGAGCCAAACCACACACCCTGATGATATTGCCTGTTCCTGGATCTGTTTTTATCCATTTAAAATAAATTATTTACACAATAAGATCCGCCACCCTCTCCAAATTCAGGATTCGTAAATCATGGATTGTACAAACAAAACCATATTACCAAAGGTATTTTTTATTACAGTAATCATCCACATGCTAAACTCCTGTCACCTAATTAATTATCCATATTAGAAAATAATGGGTTAACAATAAAAGTATAATAGAGATGTATATGAAAATTATTGTTAAAAAATCACAAATTAGTAGTTATATTTTAGTTATTTACAGAACGATTAAATAATCTTTCCATCAATTCTTTCTAACTGATACACCAAATCTGTAACACAATATATCACTGCACATACAATATAGGTAATATAAATGCTGGACAGATTTACACCACATTTATCGCATTGTTAGCGCATGCACATGGTATCACAAGGTCTGTCTGTCATAGAGTCAAGTGACGTGGTTTCTGGTTTCGTTTCCCTAGTTCTACATACAAGGAGTAGTGTCACCTGTATGTCTAACCATGTGGGTTTCACCGGTTTCCTTCTACTGCTGAAGACCCCTACTCTTCAATCAGTTCAATGTATAAATAATGATTGGTTAAAGATGCATTATGAAAGATTTAGATTAAGAGCTGGCGGTACTTGCTCTAATAGTTTAAAAATAGAAAATGCAAAATGAATATATTGAAAATTGAATTCTAATTACTTTATTCTGATCGAAGTTATCACTGTTTGAAGTTATGAGAAGATGGTATATATAGATTGTTTATTACCGTAGCAATGGTATTTTTTTCACCATTTTTAAATTAAATAATAGAATGGCAACCAGGTTTCAATCTGCTGAAATCTCAGCCATCCGATTGTCTAGAGAGTTGATTATTGGTATAATAGATAATAGTTTATATAACATTTAATAAGACCCACATGGCCCAAAATATTAGTAAGATCTGAGCAGCGTAAGACATGTCTTCTCTATAAAGATAATTATACATATATATATATATATATACACAATAAAAAGATATAGAATCAAAAAGTCTTTACTAATAGTTTCATGTGCGATGCACACATATATATCCCATAAATTTTAATGTCTGACAATTTCAACAGCAATTAATTTCCTCGATACATAAAAATAAACAGACAAATATGAAAAAAGTTTCATTTCCAATACCAACAAAAATAATAAATACTAATTGGCACTATTTCAAATCTTTAAATTACAAAAACTACATAAAAATCTTGTATAGATGTGGTCCAGTTCTACTACTACAACATAGAGTCTGCATTTGATATTTTTCATGTCAATTAACTCTTACTAGAAGCTAATGCATCATTTAAGAGTCTTCTATTTGTACATACTCTTTTTAACAAAATCATTATCCATATCAACATAAAAATATTTAAAATACAGATGGACGTTATCCTTTCTTTGATGTTGGCGTACCATTATTTTAAATAATGGTACAGGCAATGTGCTGTTTCAATATATTACATAAAGTCTCGCTCTCGACTATTAAACCAAACATAATCATTATTAATTAATTTACTTAATCATTGTTCATATAAACATAATCATTGATTTAATATATATATTTCAAACACAATCCCCCATAATGTTTAACCCTGAACTTAATACCAATGTTCTCAATTTGCAAGGTTTTGAAAACAAGATTCAGATACCAATGTATAAAAAACACACTAATTTTATAGACATCTACACAATATAACTAACCATAACTTCACGCTGGTATTCACCATTTTATGATTCATACACAATTGCTCATTCACACTCAAACATATCTAATTTTGGATAATGTACATGAAAAGCTAGCACTATCAATTGACAATAATTTTATATAAGTGGGCACCAGGATCCTTTTGCACAAAAAATTATAAAAAAATTCAAGATACATTAAAGATACTGTTCCAGCCATTCAAACAAAATATTCTTAACGCTTTAGCACCTGGACAACCCAAAACCCCTGCTCCTTGTAGCACCTCACACCACCTGAGTCAAAAGAACAGCCATTTAGGGACAGTATACTAGTTCCCCAACAAGGGATAAGGAGCAGTCGTTTTAGTTGGTTTCAAAAATGAGTAAACAGATTACTTTTTAGTAATTTTTCAAGAAACTGTTGTAGTCCATGTTTACATATAGCAGATGTAAAGCGGGATGTTCAAAAGTGTATAAATATCACAGGAATATAGGATGTATCTGATTGACACGTAATGATTTTCTACATGAAGGACATGTATGAAATGATCGAAGTGATTGTTTAATACAGGTACTACAGAAGATATGACCACAAACTGTTGATGTTAACTGTCTCCCTGTTCTCTTAATCTGAAATGACAATATAGTATATAATGGCCCATATAGTAAAAATTTAATGGCAGGAAAAGTGAGAGAGAGAGAACAGAGCACTGGGCACATAAGCCCTGTTTACACTTGGCCGCAATAAGCGTAACATTCTCCACGATACCAGGCCGTGATAAATTTCAAGAATTCCAAGCAGTAATTCGTGCTCAGACCGGTCAGCAATTACACTACGAAAATGTAAAGTGAGCCAATCCTGGTACCGTTTCGAGACCCCCTCACTTCAGTGGGCCAGATTGGCACCGCACCATGCGCTAAAGTTTTACCCATTAAACTACAAAAAGACGAAGCACGGCGAACCTGAAACCGTTCCTGGTACGCTTAAAACTGAAATGTAAACGGATTTATAGAGATAAGGTTTAACATCTACTCCTCACAAACTAGGACCTAAAAATAGTATATCTATTTGATTGAACAGTGTAGTCTTTAGCAGTGGAAGGAAACCAGAGAACTCGCAGAAAGACCACCTTACTCCTTTTCACATATCATTCTGGGAACAAAGGCAAAACACTTGACTTAGTCACTGACCTGATGATGTAAAGTGCACAATCGGAATATTCTAGTCCTAACTGCACATCCAAATTAGACGAAAACTGAGGCCCTGTGTACAAATTGGTAGGGCACAATGGTTTTGCATTTCATCCGAATGACTGATTTTGACCAAATCCCTTTTTCTTTGCCAAGCCCACCGACCTGATATGCTATTGTAGCCAGCATCGGTATCAAATCTTGGGGCTTCAGAATAGCGAACCAGTACCTGACTCACTGAACCACTGTGGCACACTTCACAGTTGGAAAAATAACAAAGGCCAACAGAAATGCTATTATACTAGTAAAGTTCTCACCCGTTAATGATGATTAAACTTTAAACCCGCTCCTTTTCCTTATACAATGCACTTAATAATTTATGCTAGAGCTGGGCGATATACCTAGAAACAGATATCGCGATATTTTCAAAAAATATTGCAATATAATCACTATATCGCGATATTTTATAAAAGGTCAATACTTTCAGTTTATCACTTTTTAAATGTAAATAAACATGCATAAAAAGTTGGAAATACCCCTCAATATTATTATTTCTAGTCAATATTATTTTTAGCATACACAGTGCCAAATTAACAACACAGATCTATAGCCATGAAAACTTTCTAAAGATGTTTTTTATTACAATTTTAATATTCAAAATATTAATTTTAATATTTTATTAAAATTAAAAATATTTCGAATGAAGGATGCCCAAACAACATAAAAAAGTTCTTTCGGCCGTGCATATTTTTATAGCTACTTGTACGATTGGACTTTTTTTACCCCTGCAAACTCGTTCTTTCCCATTCAAGAGTATACATTCTTGTAAATGCATTTTACAATACAAGGATACTAAATTAAACCGGTGGAAAGGTGGACGAGAAGTCACGTGACGTAAATAAAGCTCCGCATCGGCATTTGCAAACTTTGTGGAATGAATACTCAGGAGTTTATAGCAGTATTTTTCATAATTAAACAATAAAATATCGTAAATAACATAATAAAGAAAACATTTTGTTCAATATTTATGTAAAAAAATCATCTAGAAAAATCAAAACCGCGATATATCGCGGTATGTTCGGTTTTTCGATATTTTTTTGAAGACGGTATTTTTCACGTTTTTTATTTCCATGACGGTTTTATATCGAATACCGAAATATCGCCCAGCTCTAATTTATGCCTTGTCTTGTAATTTCTAACCTAAATAACAATGAAGGAATTTATCTTTAAATGTGATATCTACATACCTGTCTATCATCATCCATACAGATTGGACATGTTATTTTAACAGGTGTAGGTGAGGTTATAATATCAGATTCTTCTATAGATAATCTGAAAAGAAATAAAGTATGGTATATGGTTATGTTTGAGAAATCTAAAACCTGAACTGACTAAATGATTAATCTTGTAACCACTGCTAAAGTCTCATCATGACCAGACTACAGCCCTGTTTGCACTAGGCTGCGATAAGCGTGCCATTCTCAGCACGGTACCCGGTTGCAAAAAAATTTCAAGGGAAGGTTTACATTACTCTACAATAACAGGTCTCTGAATCGTGCCAGGCACTCCATATGTTGAGATCTTTGTGATATAAACACATGTTTAAAGTTTCATCAAAATTGGATCAAATATGTGACCTCTAGAGGATCTACAACCTTGATATTACACACTCTCACACTATTTACGTTCAAGGAGCACCCATTTTGTTCAGCAGTTTCGACCGGACTTTCAAACTTCAAACTCACCTGTCATTACGTTTTAACAGTGATAAATTTGAAAGTTTGGCGTTTTATTAAATGTGGGCGTATAAAAAATGAATAATTGAGATAATAATTGTATCGCGGATATCTAGGCTAAAAGTGAAGTAGTTTGACTGAAATTTTCAATATTATTTTCATAATCTATTTTTTAACGATTATAGCCAGAACTGTCAGCTCATAAGGTAGCAATATTTATCAATTTAAACGGACAGACCCGTGGGGTGCATATAAAAATACAGTTATACAATAAATAAATATGAAAACTAACACATACATTTTCTAAATGTAATTCAAATCTTACCCAGAAGATGGTTCTGTTGTCACGTCCACTATTTCCAAAGATGTCAAACTGGAGGAACGACCATTCAAATCAATATCTGGTCTTGATCTGCGATTTCTATGTGGTCGCGTTTCTGGTGTGGAGATTATTTCTAAAGAACGATCAATTCTTCTGTTACTTCTGGATTGTCTTCGATTATTTCTATTTCTATTTCTACTCCGAATTCTCTCTTCTATAAAAATAATTTAACAGAGAGATTTTGGATTTGTATTGTAACAGAAATGCACAAGGTGTATGTGGAAATATACTAGTCAGTTAGCATTCATTACCATTTTACATTCGTCACTTAATAAAACCTGCATTCCTTTAGTTATCATACTAATGGGTTCAGTTTTTACCAAAACATAGAATACTCATTTTATATACGGGTAGAATGGATCACAAAATAGTTTAATATTTTACAACTCTGCGTATGTCAACATGTATAATGGATACAAAAATAAATGAAATGAAATGGAGTTTAACGTCCTACTGAGCTAATGAAGACAGGCATATTTTATTCAGAGTGCTATGAGGGAAATGTGGCCCTGACTGTGGATATACGGCCTACTCATATATTTCAACTACCAAGGGATCTTTATGCATGCCAATGACTAGACAGCTATCCTTGTCAGGCCCTCCGTCCTGCAACACTAAAAAGGGGGAAACCACAACAGAAAATCCTGATCAATTTTCTTGATACAAAAATAGAGGGAATCACAAATAGTTTTATTCTTAAAATATTCAATAAGAACAAATGTTAAAAACTTTTCATAATAATCATATTTACCATCTTCTGGTGATAATGGCAGGATCACCTACAATTATATATAATATCTATGTATTTATAAATTCATAATGCAAATAAAGAATATCTTCCGACATATGTATATATTTACAAAGCAGTATGGTTTCCAATACTACGGACCATAACTGCAGAGCCCATCTAATGTAAAGAACCATAAAATGTGTTAATTTTTATAATATCTGCAGTGATTGTTTTTTAACTCTAAATCGAGAAGTTGGGAAAATGGCAGAATGCACTAATACAGGTACTTTAGATCACAAGGTCTGTCATTAAGTCAAGTGGTGTGGTTTCGATCCCATAATTGTACGCGACAAGGATTAGCCTTACCCTAACCTCATGGGTTTTCTCTGGGTCATCTTGTTTTCCGCCCATGCTAAATATGGTAAGACCCCTACATTAAAGTAAAATGCTAAATAAAGTTGTTCCATATGTCTGTCCCGAAAATGACCTAGTTTGTATTGAATGGCCGTTAAACCCTATTTATCGCTCTATATATCTATATGAAGTAATTTTTTCTAGGATATTTCTAGCAACATATAGTCAACTTACTGGAACCATAGAAGGTGATAATCGTAAGGAATTGGTCAGATCTATTATTTCTGGTTCATCTTCAGTTAAATCTATACATGTTGTGTTTCTGTCTCTGTCATCTAAGATAACAAATTGTTAGCTATTATTTAATGTTGTTCACCTAATAATCTTAATTTATCGCGTAAACACAAAAAATGTCCAATATTAATTAGGAAATGCAAAAAGATTAATTCAACAGGATGGGAATGTTGTAAATCATGATTTTTTAGTGCAGACATGGGGTATAATGCATGGCGCGCGAGACTGTGTGGCACACAATTCACAGTTTTGGTTTTGACACCTTGTGCTTTTGTTTCGTGGTGAAGACGTTACAGCCTCTTTGTTGATTTTCTTGTGTCAGTAAATGGCCAGCCTATAAGCATGTGAAAAATTAATCTTCAGCTGCATTATGTCTTACCAGCCCATACAGTCAGTGTAATCATGTATCCTATACTATTGGGATAAAATATTACTGGTACTTGATTACATATAGGCCTAGTTGTTCTATGACTTACCATTTATTGCATGGTAAATTAATTACAGTTCCATTAATCTATACCTACCAAGATTTTCAACATTCAAAGGATCAGAACTTCTTCTTCTGGACCTTCTCCTAGTTGTTCTCAAACGATTTACCTATTAAACAATAAAATACCATTATAGAAAATAATCTTGTATAATCCGAGATGAAAACCATTTCATCAAGTAATAATAAAATAGGTTGCCAGGCAACGAAACATACGCCCACACAGCAGCTAAATTGTCGGGGCAGTCAACAAGAGTTGTCGCATATTAAGTTATTATCAGAAAATCATTAGAATTTGTTTGGTTTTTATTAAGTTCTGCCGCATGCTAAATTACCATGTAGCGGTGATATAATCAAACGGTTTTTTAAATCGGATAATAATTTTGACGTCCAGAGGGACCACAAGCTAAAAAGGGTGATTTTTCGGACAATCAGGGGCCATAATTCAGGAAGTTACGATCCGATGGACGCAAATATCCAGAGGAACCAAGATCTTTGGATTATCAACATACATGTCAAGTTTCATCAAAATCGGTTCTAAATTGTGACCTCTATAGGGTCCACAAGCTAAAAATATGATTTTTCGTACAATCAAGGGCCATAATCCGTGAAGTATCGATCCGATACATTCCAATATCGAAAGCAGCCGAGATCTTATGGGGATTTCGGATAAGAATTGTGACCTGTAGAGAGTCCACAACCTTGATATGTTCATAATTTCACACTATTCGCATACAAACGGCGGCCATTTTGTCTGTCGATTTTCGTCCGATTTTCACGAAATTCGACCTCAACCTTCATTACCGTGTAACGGTGATATAATCAAACGGTTTTTTTAAATCGGATAATAATTTTGACCTCCAGACGGACCACGAACTAAAAAGGGTGATTTTTCGGACAATCAGGGGCCATAATTCAGGAAGTTACGATCTGATGGGCAAAAATATCGAAAGGAACCAAGATCTTTGGGATATTAACATACATGTCAAGTTTCATCAAAATCGGTTCAAAATTGTGACCTCTATAGGATCCACAAGCTAAAAACATGATTTTTCGTACAAACAGGGGCCATAATCCATGAAGTTTCGATCCGATACACTCCAATATCGAAAGCAGCCGAGATCTTATGGGGATAAACCTATATTTCAAGTTTTGTCAAAATTGGATAAGAATTGTGACCTGTATAGAGTCCACAACCTTGATATAACATATTTTCACACTATTCGCGTACAAACGACAACCATTTTGTCCGTCAATTTTTGTCCGATTTTCACGAAATTCGAACTCAACCTTCATTACCACGTAACGGTGATATAATCAAATGTTTTATAAATCTGATAATTTTGACCTCCAGAGGGACCACAAGCTAAAAAGGGCGATTTTTCGGACAATCAAGAGCCATAATTCAGGAAGTTACGATCCGATGAGCGCAAATATCGAAAGGAACCAAAATCTTTGGGTTATTAACATACATGTCCAGTTTCATCAAAATCGGTTCAAAATTGTGACCTCTATAGGGTCCACAAGCTGAAAACGTGATTTTTCGTACAATCAGGGGCCATAATCCACGAAGTTTCGATCCGATACATGCCAATATCGAAAGCAGCCGAGATCTTATATTTCAAGTTTCGTCAAAATCGGATAAGAATTGTGACCTGTAGAGAGTGCACAAACAAATTGTGGACGGACGGACGGACAGGGGCGACGACAATATACGTCCACATGAAAATGTGGGCGTATAAAAATTGTAATTAATGTTCAGGGATGATCGAGGACTTTGCGCCATATATTTAGTATGGTACTAAAATGATGCAAAATTCACTCCTGTTTCGACCTCAAATTACTCCAACTTAGGCTTCAGTCTTTGTACGAAAATGAACACAAAATGGCACTTATTGAGAAAGTGTAGATACAGGTATCAAGTCCTAACCATCACTGAAAACATTACATAGTTTGGTTGGGGGCATGTGACAGTAATTACTGAGTACCGTACTGGATCGACCTTTCCACGCTATTTGAAGGATCTAAACTCAAGGTGGCACCAAATCACTTTAGAATTGGTTGCCATGTAAGAGATTTTCAGCTTTAATTAATTAATAGATGCATCAAGTCCTAACCATCAGTGAAGACATTACATAGTTTGGGGGCATGTGACAGTAATTACAGAGTACCGTACTGGATCGATCTTCCCACGCTATTTGAAGGATCTAAACTCAAGGTGGCACCAAATCACTTTAGAATTGATTGCCATGTAACAGATATTCTGCTTTAATTAATAGATGCATCTAGTCCTAACCATCAGTGAAGACATTATATTTGGGGGCATGTGACAGTAATTACAGAGTACCGTACTGGATCGATCTTCCCACGCTATTTGAAGGATCTAAACTCAAGGTGGCACCAAATCACTTTAGAATTGGTTGCCATGTAAGACATTTTCTGCTTTAATTAATAGATGCATCTAGTCCTAACCATCAGTGAAGACATTATATTTGGGGGCATGTGAGAGTAATTACAGAGTACCGTACTGGATCGATCTTCCCACGCTATTTGAAGGATCTAAACTCAAGGTGGCACCAAATCACTTTAGAATTGGTTGCCATGTAAGAGATTTTCTGCTTTAATAAATAGATGCATTATGTAAGATTTCGATTAAGAGCTGGTCGTTCTTGCTATAATAGTACCTAAATAGTTAATTCAAAATTAATATAGAAAATTTCAAAAGAAGGATTGACTTAAGATTGTTTATTATCGCAGCATCGTCACTGTTGATTGAGACTCAACTGAACGCTTCTCCATTTTTAAATTAAATTATTAAATGGTGATCATTTTTAATCTGTTTAAATCTGCGCCATTCGAAGTTCTAGAGAGTTGAGTATAGGCTTGTCATGTTAATAAATGTCTAAATGATAATTAATATCATTTGAAGCCAAGATAAAACCCTTTAATAGGCAGATTTAGCTCTCACAGAGAAATAGTCTGATCAGACTACGTTCTAAAGGAACTAGGCCTACTCCTACATATATGGGGGGTCGCAATGGCTAAATGGGTAAGATGCAGACCCGCTAGCCTGCAAGTTGGGTTTTCGATCCCTGCATTGGCCGAGAAAGTTCATCCAGATTTTCCAGCGTGGTTACCCCTTGTCAGTGATGCAGGACGGAGGGACAGCTGTCTGGTCATTTGGATGGGACAACAAAGGAGGTCCTGTGTGCAGATTGGCTTACATGTAAAAGATGTATACCGGTACCCGTCTTCATTAACCCCATTCGGAGCAGAAAAGTCAGACATTAAACCCCATTTCATTTCCTACATATATGCATCTTTAATAAACAGGACATCATTTGTGCCACAGGATGTAGGTTATAAATAATATAATAACTTGAATAAGCTACGGTAGTTGTTTTGGGGAACTGAATATAAAGTAGGCCTACCATTACAAATCTGACACAAGATGATCATATATATGTAAGTAGCCTACTTTAATTTGTGATTCATTTAGTCTATAGGCCTAGCTTGAAGTCGCTACCCTTTAGGCCTACATATGAAACAACGAAAGGTTAAAGGGGAAGATCAACGATTTTCAACAAGGTTTCCATAAATCTTAAATATATATTCAGAAATAATCCCCTCTGTAACACAAGCAAAAAGTTTTTTGTAAACGAGAAATTAATTTTTATTAAAACCGGAAGTGACATAGTTAGTACAACACGCTGACACTTGACAGGGCTCTATAGTAAGCATACAGATTTGGCTTAAGTTTACTGCTGTATTGTGTTCACGCCTCGTCCTTGGGCCAAAAATCTTATCGAATGGGTTGTTTGTTAGGATATCATAAACACGAATTTATGTTTTTTTAACGTTTAGTACACAAAGCCGTTGCGTAAATTCACTCATACTGAACAGTACGTTGTGGTCCAATTCACGGCACATGGCTATTTGTTTATATCACGTGGTTTGATTGACAGCTTGCTAGTGACATGTATTTCGTCTGCTTCGATGTTGTTGTGCGTGCTGAGTCTGCTGACAGTGTTTGTATTTATTTCAACGGACCTGTAGCACATGCACATTCAAATAAATATATATTATATGTCCAAATGATGACAACGTCAGGCACCAACGTATTGGACTATAAAATATCCCTTCTATGAGTCTACAGTAATGCCGTATAAACATTCGGGCCCACACATCCTCAAGAGGAAGTGGGGAAAAAAGTAAAAGCCGTTCACCTCGACATTATGTGCCAAAATGCACTATATTATATCTCACATGCCCATAATTTTGGTCTGTTTATGTTGAAAAGCACTGTCAGCAAGCTCAAAACATCAAAGCAGACGAAATACATGTCACTTGCAATCAGTCAATCAAACCACGTGATATAAACAATTGTGCCGTGAATTGGACCACAGCGTACCGTTCAGTATGAGTGAATTTACGCCACGGCTTTGTGTACTAAACGTCAAAAAAAACATAAATTCGTGTTTATGATATCCTAACAAACAACCCATTCAATAAGATTTTTGGCCAAAGGACGAGGCATGAACACAATACAGCAGTAAATTTATGCCAAATCTGTATGCTTACTATAGAGCCCAGTCAGCGTGTTGAACCAACTATGTCACTTCCGGTTTTAATAAAAATTAATTTCTCGTTTAGAAAAAACTTTTTGCTTGCCTTACAGAGAGGATTATTTCTGAATATATATTTAAGATTTATGGAAACCTTGTTGAAAATCGTTGGTCTTCCCCTTTAAACCATGTAGAGAATAATAAATGGAGTGTAACTGTAGTAAAGTGAAAGTGTAAACAACCCCAAAATCTATATTTATGAATGAAGCCAAAAGGCAAATGGCAAAGAAGGAAATAAATATATTATTTGATAACTTAAAGTTAAACTACTATACTATAGTGTAGGCCTCGTAGTAGTACTATAATTACTATTAATAATTTTTAAAAAGCAATCATGGTATTGCAACATTGAGTCACTCATATCTTACACTCATTCTTCGTTTGTGTCTTCTCAAAGATTTAAAATCTTCAAATACTTGAGGGTAAAAGGATGCACAACTATCCAGACGCAATTATAAGGTATTTGAAATAAATAGACTTATGTGATCCTGTTAATCGAATATATATCTACACCGTTCCTATCTTTAAAGTTAGAAAGGCTACTAAGGGAGGCAATTCATTAAAAATGATGAATTATGTTTTTGCAATTTTCTTTATTTACCAAATAAAAACGATTTTATAATCACTGTTTTACTGTGGCAATTAGCATAAGAAGATAGTGAAAGAATGAATGAATAAAATGCGGATTTAACATCCTGCCTTTCAGCACCAATGGGCTATTAATAGCATCAGCATTAAAGATGCATTAGTTTAGAGAGAGTTAAATCAAGAATTGGTCATTCTTGCTATAATATAATTCAAAACTTGATGTTAAAAAAAAATATTGAAAATTTCAGCCCATTTACTTCATTCTGAGCCAAATTATCAATGTCTATGGTTTTGACAAGATGTGTGCATAGTGGTAACTACCGCACTGGTATAGAGAGTTGATTATGGTCTTAATTGTTTGTTAATGTGTAATTAATAGTTTAAATAACATTTCAGGCCTAAAGAAAGACCTGCAATAGGCAGGTTTACCGCTTGCATAATGTATGTTTAATTTAATCGTCGAGTGCGAGACATTAAGTACTATATTGACATTGCACGAGGGAAATATCTATTTTATATTACATAATGTCTTGCACAAGACTGTTATACAACTTAAATACAGACACTATCGAGCACGTGCATATCAATGAAATATGTCACACGGTTCCAATATTGCAACTAGTATAAACAATGTAGGCCTATACTTTGCACATTGCCCCTATCAAGGAATAATGGTACGCCAACATCAAAGGATGGTGTCATCTGTATTTTATTGCAGCCAACATCAAAGGATGGTGTCATCTGTCTTTTATTGCAACATAAGGTAGGCCCACCATACATTTCAAATTGATGTGAGTTTTTTTCTTCTGCAGCCTAATACCGGTAAGTCTACTTTTACCAGTAGGGGGGATAGATGGCCGAATGGTTAGCGTGCGCACGCTGTATCATATGGCCTGCCATTGAGTCAACTGCCGTGGTTTCAAATCCCCGGTTACACGTGGCAAGGAGTTGGGTCGCCTGTTTTTCTCCAGGTACTCCAGTTTCCTCCCACTGCTAAAGAATCATATTCTGCACCGTATATCATTACTTCATTGTTTTGAAAGGGGTAATATGGCATTGAACAGCTATGGCTATTGAATTCAATCAGTCAGATTTAATAATGGAATTCTTGCTTCACTGTTATCTAATTTGAAAGTTACTTTTCACATCAATTCAATACACCGTTTCATTGTAGACAGTTATATTAGCCCTGTAACATGGCCAGCGGTGTTGCACTCCAGACCCTCCATATCCTGAGCATGCAAAATATATAATTTGTAATGAACAAATGATAGTATTTTGTCTGGTGAATACTGTTCTTATCCTTCGGTAATATGAGAAATATCCTCAAAAGATAAAACTCATTTCCCTTAGATACAACTCATTCTTCAAATTAATTCTTGTACTTGGGTTGTGACTTCGAATTAGATGAACAAAACAAATAAAAATATTTCTTGTAAAAGGTTTAGTTCCATAAGGATAATAATAGTATGATACAAGCTAAAATGGCAAAATAAGGGTAAGCCCAACAACAAACAAAATGGTTCGACTTGCCAGGAGGCAAAACAATTTCAAATGTCATGCATTCATTTTCATACAATACAGGTCACACCATCCAAACAATTCAACTATACTTAGATACTGGGTATCATCAAAATAATAACATTATATGCTAAATTAAACCAAAATCTTAAACTCATTCAAGTAGAATCAAAGGTATTTTAGCATTCTTTTTTTAAAAAATAAATAAGTTACGATACCCAGATCTGATTATTTGGATGCAAAATTTTACTCATTTTTTTCAGAATAACTGAAAAAGACATTTATAATAAAATCAGCTTCTTGCATAGGCAACCAAACAGCAGATGAGATTATACAATTGACAATCTTAATTGTCCATTCCATCACGCTACATCGCTCTATATACAAAAGAGGAATAGTCTCTGTCAATCAGATGTATCATAAATAAATCTGATTCAACAAGACAATCATGTCACTAATTCATTCCAATAATCCATTCCAACAATTATATTTTCAGTAGTTAACTTAACAATTTTCGAGTCTCTGAGAACTCTTTAATACATCTTTTACAAATATGTAATCTGGTGTGGTTTCAACCCCATTATCAACCAACCAGTATTTGTAAAATACATTCTCAAATTTACACACATAACCCCTCACAGTACAAAATACCATAAATCCAAAATACATTAAACGTGTGATTACAAATAATATTTTCTTTTGTGAATAAATAAAACATATTTTCATAACAAACCACTAATCAATAGTCCACATTCCTAGTGAAAAAAAACATTGTTTTTTGAGCGGAATAAATACAGAATTTTCATTAAGAATAGATCTCTTCCCGTAATAACAAATTACAATAATGGTAGGATAACTCCTGCCAATCATAATAATCTGAATACATACTTCAAATATTCTTCAATTAAATTTTATATATTACCTTTCAAAATCTCATTAAAGGTTGTTCAAAATAAGTTTACGATCTAAATATATATAATTGGTAACATAAATTTAGACAATTTTCAAACAGTTTGTATTTGTACTAAACTGGCCCTAAACAATACGTAAAAATATATTGCTTCAATGGCATTGAGTAATTGAACTGGAAATACATAAGACAATTCTATGGAATATAATTACTATAAAATGTTGCTCAGTATTAAATAGTTATTGTATTGCATAAAATTGTGTTATGTATGATACATAAAATATTCAGAAAACATTTTTATGTTGAGTTGAATACAAGAAACGAAAGTATTTTGAGGTACATGAGCTGCTGACTAGTGGTATAATCATTCAGTTGTCAATTTTAACCACATCCAAGACCCAATTTCTTCTTGGTGAGAATATCCTTCAAGTTGATATTCACCTGCATCTTCTCTCTAACAGGTGGTTGAGGAGAATCCAAACAAAACCTAAAATGGTTATACAAAAACAATTAACATACCAGTACATAACAAATTATTATTTAAGTATTTGAAGATACAAAGGGGTCGAACTGGGTAATGCCAGGTTAGCACGAAAACGTTTTACCCACAATGGTTTCCATATTGAAGATTGAAATTATACACTTGTGTCATGCACAAAGCAGGGTATGTGTACTCATTCCAAAACACCAGACACCATTTATATCAATTAACCTTGTACTGAAGTGTCCTTGGTGTGATGATTTATAAACTTTGTGTTTATACAAGTTTGAAATACCAATACTATTTGTGTTAAATAATTCTAGGTATATTATCCCGACTAACATACACAGTAAATTAATTTCATATACAGGTTTCTCAAAGCAAATATCTACTATAAAAATTAGTAAACAGACTTCAACATAATGATTTGAAATTAGAATTTAATTTTAATACAGAATCGCTAACCGAATTTATATCTGCATACCAACAAAATCGTTTTGACCATAGGCTTTGGTGATGAGAATCACATTAAAGAAATTATAGGAGCCAACAGTTTGAACTTTTTGAAGACATTGGCTCAAATAAATAATTTTAGTCAATACGAAAAAGGTAACTGTGTAAAACAATAACTAAACAATTTAATCTGTTTTATGTCGACTTGAATACTTTCCAACAAAATATCCTTCCTTACCTTTTGAAATCTTCAATTTCTTTCTCCATATCATCCAATTCACCATTTTCTATGTCTGATTCTGATCTCGGTAAAAATATTTCATCTACAAAATTCAAGACAATTTATAACATACGACAAAAATTTGTACGACCTGAAGGATGTCAGCAATCATGTAAATGCATACGACTGATTTTTGCCTTGAAAACATTGCTACAACCTACTTTTACTTTGAGTTCAAACTACCACAAGATATTTAGTGTGTTGCAAATGGTATTCACGGAAGTTTGATTTAGGTTAGGTTATAATCATTTTGTTGTTTTCCAGAATAGAAACTAATGCAACTAGCATGTGTATTTGATTAAAAAGAGTACAGTGAACTCTGTCACTTCTGACATTGTACTGGATTGATAAAATGAATAAGCCGGACTAGACAGCATGTCAGAATATTCAATTTCTGCAATACAGGAAGTATTATGCCTTAAGTACTAGATGTAGAGAACAGGAATCCGCCGAGGTTTGCCGAGTGTATATTTGACGTGAGAAATGCAAATCAAGTACCAAGCACACTAAATTATAGAGGTAATTAACGAAGACCGACATGTTTTATGCTTACAGATAATTGATTGGCAATTGCTTGTCGGTTAACACCCACTGCCAGATTATCCAATGTTAATTCAACGCAAATCACGCGATGGGACCAATGATTGAAGGCCGGATTATTGATTGTTCATTCAAGGCAAATGATGTGACGGGACCGCTGATTGGTGTCATAAATCGGAATATTCAGAATCCAGACTATACAAACTCTTTTGGGTGTAGTAATAAATAAATCGGGACATGAAAATGATATAAATATAAAGAATGCCGTAGTATTCAGATGTCGGAAGTGACAGAGTCTACTATTATGTTAAGTGAATTGTGGTTTATAAAGATTTCAATTTAAAGAACATTTCCTAATGAGACTCTTTGTGTTTGACCAATTTAATTGAGGACAAAAGACATTTGTTTAACCTAGGAAGGAAAGGAATATCTAACTGTTCTAATTCCATGTACAGTGCCCTGAACGAAATTGAGAGAGTATGCCGTATAAAACCTGTCTTACCAAATTCATCACTCTTGCTCTTTTTCTTCTTTTTCTTGTTCTTATTTTTACCACTTTTCACCTTCAAATAAATACACAGCTTTTTTAAATATAAAGTATTTCATTTGTAACCCTCCAAAACATTTTAATACTTGTGTATGTGAGGACATACCATATTTAGAGAAAAAATATATGTACTTGTATTACAAATGTAAAATATTTCACAACATGCTTTCTTGGTGTCTCTTATCAAAACTCCATTTACTTTGAGATGTTCACATAGATATCAAGTTAGAATGCATAAACATATGTTGGGTTAAATGTGGTTCTAGCTACACTAGTTCAATGGAAGGTTGTTCTACCTAGCACCAGGGATTAGAAAAGAGTCAATTTCATTTCATTTATTTGGGAAAGAAATATATGGGAGAGAGGAGAAATTGAGTTAAACGTCCACTCAACACAAACTAGGTCATTTCAGGACTAACATATGGTTTAATTCAATTTCAATAATTTGCTTGCCCGTAGGGGTCTTTAGCAGTGGGAGGAAACCAGAAAACCCTGAGAAAACCCATGTGGTTGGACAGGTGAGCCTACTACATAGAACCGGGGAATCGAAATCACGCCAGTTGACTCAATGACAGACAGTATGATACAGCACTCACATGCTAACCATTTGGCCACCCAACTCCCCAGGACAAATGTAATATTCTTTTCTAGCAATCAAGGTTCTAATGAAGATGACAGTTTGATTGCTGAATGTCCATCAATTAAAGAGATATTTATATAAATATTCAGTTTGTAGACATACCGGCTCTGCAATTTTCTTGTCTACATTAACTGTTAGACCATTGACAGGGCCTGTTGCTTTAAGCTGTATCTTCTGAGCATTACTTATATCGCCATTTACTGCTGGTATTAGTCCATTAGTTGGAGCTTTAACTTCTTTCTTCTTGGACTTTATGGTTTGACTAATGGGTTGCTTTGTAACTTGAGCGATTTCTTGTGTTGGTTTTACCGATTGTTGTGCTTGTCTTGGTGACTGGTTGGGCAATGATCCATTCTGTTTGACTTGCGGTGTGGCTTCTGCTTTCTTTTTACCTGATGAGTTAGCTAATTTGCCATCTCGCGGGGATGATTTGGATTGAGAGGGGTCTATCACAGCTGGTTTCAATTCCTGTTTCGGAATCGATTTGTTATTTTGTACCTGTCCCAATTTAGGATGGTTGCTTCCTGATGATGGTTTGTTCACTTCTGCATGGTTGGGAGTTACTTTATTTGAGGTGTTGTTTTTTGTGTTGGATTGGACTGATTTGTTAGACTGGTCGGTTTTACCAACAGGAGTATTTTTAACTTGCTGATCAGGCACTGGACTTTCTCTTGAATCATTCTTAGTTAATTTTTGACCTTTCCTTGATTGATTATTTGCAGATTGTTTGGGAGTTTGAGGCCGAGAAGCTGATTTGGGTTCCTTGGCTTCTCTAATGGGAGTTGTTGGACTACTTGTGGACTTTCTGTTTGTATCTTCTTTTAACTTTGAACTATGACCTTTGCTTGACACAGGTTCCTTGTTTGAAGGAACTGGTTGATTAGCACTGCTAGGGGTTGGTGTTGTTGTACATGTTTCAACACTTGATCCTTTCGGCACCTTCCTAATTATTTTCTTTAATACTGGAGATTCTCGACTTTCCAACGTTTCTGTTCTTTCAACATATTCTAGTTTACCAGTAGAGGTTAATTTTTTCCGTAATTTTCTCTCTGCTTTACGCCTTTTTCTTTCCTCTTTTTCTTCTTGTTTTGCTTTTTCTTCAGCCTGAAAAACAAGTACAATACATGTGATTCAAATAGTACCCATATTATAATTACCTCTTCCTATTTGCAAAGTAACACAAAGAGTGAAGAAATGGGGTTTAACATCCACTCGACACAAAGTAGGTCATTTCGGGACTAACATATGGTTCAATTTTATTTCAATAATTCACTTGCGCGTATGGGTCTATAGCAGCGGCAGGAAACCAGGGGTCCAGGTGAAAACTCACGAGGTTGGACAGGCAACCCTACTCCTTGTCATGTACAACCGTGGAATCGAAACAACGCCAGTTGACTCAATGACAGACCTTATGACATAATGTCATGGCTCGAAATGTTCACCTGTCTACTTGTCGCCGACAGGCGATTTTTTCGTCCGACAGGTAGCAAATAAAAGTACCTGTCGCTTGCGACAGGTGGACTAAATTTTACTTGATGTTCAGTAAATTGACCACATTACTCACGACCACAATACTCACATCCATGTCATGTACATGTAGGCCGTATTTATTTATTCGTAGAGTCGTTTCTAAATGCAAGAATTGAGCACGGAAATACCGCGAAAAGCCGCCATTTGCATTGTTTACATTTCGCTCTGTCGCAGGCTACAGGTACTCAGTTTGGAAGTAGACAATTTTATAACAATGAATTTCACACCATCTACGCTTGTTTTCATCTACTTGGCACTAGTTTATAGCATTATGGAGTATTATATCTAAGTAAATTAAAACGTCACCTGAAATAATTCTACCGTAACGACTCACAGTAAATATTAGAAAGTGGCTGGAGTGGAAGGGAAATACACACGGCTCGATAGATCGATGCTTCGTAAGTTCGTGTATCTAATATAATCATTTAAATAATTTACAAGACAATTCGACAAAATCAAATAATCAGGTCGGAAAAATATCTCGGATATTAATATAATTTGTAGCGTAAAATATAGTCCCGATACATTGTATGTGAGACGGGAATTCCAGGTGACGCTACCTGTCTTTCGCACGCGGCATATTTCTTTCTGTGCCATGCACTGGTGTGATTTGTGTTTTGATATTCAATTCAATACGGATATTTTAAAATTTGAATTCTACATCTCAACGTCGAACCATTCGATTTAGCACGTGTGATACCATGATAATTTGCAGAATTCACGTGGCTACGGATGATAGAATTGTAGTTGTACGAATCTTCGAGTCGCTGAGCCAAAGCAGATTCGCCGACTTTCAAGAACTTTTAGGCATTCCGATGTCGAAGAAATAAAAAGGTTTCATATTACGATATTTATATGAAGTAATGTACGTCAATACCTAAACAAACGTGTGTGTACCTACATGTATGGATATGTGTGATACTATAATATTACTTAGTTGCGACAGGTAGCTTTTTTCAAACATTTCGAGGCCTGAATGTGCACACACTAACCATTCAGCCATCCAACCCTCCGTGAAATCAATAGAAACAGTGAAAATGCTGTATTGATTTGATACAGACGTTTGTTGTTTGTAATGTCTGTTGTGTCCTGTCTGCAGGTTTGTCTTCTGTAATTGTCTGTGTGGTGAGGTCCTCCTGCAATTTCTATATTTTGCTAAAAAGAACTGCCCAAAAAATGTGGTATCACTGTCTTGACGTGGGAATGTAAACAAACAATAATCAACTTACCTTTCTTTGTTTCTGTCGCTGTTTTTTGAGAGATGTTTTTGGTTTTTTGTCGACACCATTGATAAAATTGATCAATTCTTCTAAGCCTTTGTGTTCATTTTTCTCATCTCGCTGTTTACTCATATGACACCCATGATTATAACATGCCACGTCTTCAGGTCGAGCTTCACTCTGTTATATACAAATATAAAACACTAAATAATGTTGGCCTCGTCATAAATATGTAGGCTTTTCTAGTTAAGGATGCATTATGTAAGAGCTAAATCTGTCTATTACAAGTCTATGTTGGCTTCAAATGTTATATACATGTAAACTATTATTTAGACATTTAGTTACATTTCAAGCTTATAATCAACACTACATACCATCGGATGGAAGAGATAAGAACCGCTAAATTTTAAAATCTAACAATAAAATGGATAATCAACATTTACTCCCGCTTGTCAAGTACTTTTGCTACGGTAATAAACAATCTACGCTACACCTTTATACACTCAGAACTTCAATCAGAATAAAGGAGCAGAACAGTAGGACGTTAAACCCCATTTTATTTCATTTCGATCAGAATGAAGTAAATTGAATGAAATTTTCTATCTATTTTTTGAACTATTGTAACAGGAACAGACTGCTCATTATCTTAAATTTTACATAATGCATCTTTAAAGGAGCTAATCGTTTTTGACGTGGGTCAAATTACAGTGTTGAATTAACATATTATTTAGACTAATGATTGCATAAGTTCTAGATGATGAAAGTGGTTTGAAAATTTGAGCAAAAAATAGTTTTAAGTTTCAGTTTTGCCCTTACTGTATTGATAGTTGAACATGAAAGATCAACACTGGCTTTATCGATATGTCACAAAAAAATAGATATTGGGCATAACAACCGGTTAAACGTGTTTTGATTCACAGCCCAATGATAATTTGATCCTCAGAAGCACAAGGCTCTTTGGGTAACTGCATCATAGTTTTTAATAATGGAAATAAAAACGGGTCATGTGGCTCTTTTTAAGTGACACTGTTGAACAAGAATACATTTTTTGTATGGTCTAACTATAAGACATTTATTAGATTTCAACATTGGCTTTATGTATAATCATACAATTTGGTTTTGTCAAGTGTCAACAACAGACTCACCCTATGCTTTAATCGTCGTCTTAATCTCTCTTTCATTTCTGTATATTTCTTACTTGTCTGAGAAACTGGCTGCTAGAAATAGAAAATGATAGAATATTTAAAGTCTTCAGTTAGAAAAACATTTCTATTTATACTCGTTTGTTGGCTTCCAATAACGTATGTCTAATCATATGGTTGAAATAATTAGGGACTCCAAGGGATATTTTTCATTGGTTTTGAACTCAAAATCTTATCTACATTTCTGGTTATTAAGGTAAGACGTGGCAGGAAAAATCTATTTTCTAAACTACTGTATGGATTTTATTCAAATTTGGCAGGTGTTTGGATATGGTTATTATGAGTTTATGTGCAAAAAATCAAATGCCTAGGTATATTAGGTACTAAGTTATGAACATTTTATTGGAGGCAAACGCTGAAAAATTATACAATTTTTAGGGAAAGTGGTTTTCACGAGAAATATAATGTATATCATAAAACAACCTATTTTTGAATCCCAAAAGAACCGTTGTACAGGATTATCTATATAAAGTTAATGACAACCTTCATTTTAGCAAATGGGTGTTAGTCAACTTCATCACTTGAAAATATTCACTTTTTCTCATTTTTCAAAGACCAATTGTGAAATAAGAATATCACACACATTAATGATTTATAGATAATCTTGTACAGTAAGTATAGGGCTAAAAGCATGCCAAATTTCATTGTTCTAGGTATAATAGTTTTCATTTTATGGCTTCCCTAAGGTGCAAAATATGCGTTCTGAGAAAAAGCCAAATTTGTCGCGATCTTCAAATAAAAACAACACAAACACATGCGATCTGTAAGAGACCAGCCCAGATAGTGCTAAATACTTACAGGATCATATATGGCTAATTCCAGCGTGACAGACGGGACAGAAAAGGTGACCAAGTAAAATGTCAAGCCCATTCTCTATCTGATACTAAGGATAGAAGAGAATTTGAACATGGTATTTCATAGCAAAGAACATATAGTATCATATAAAATATGAAACTTAACTCAGTAAAACAATCTCTAGATGTCATCATCTAAACCGCGACTGTGACAGACGGGACATTAATTTACATCCATTTTTCATTGGATTTATTCAAAACAAATAATCTATCTCAATTCAAAATTAAACTACATTGTTATAATGATGTTAGGTTTCTCATTAATAAAGCATCATATGTAGGGCAAGAATGAGAGTAATATGTTAAAAATATACTTTCTGGGGTTAGTTTTGATGTGTGACAGACGGGACAAAGTCATTGTGACAGACGGGACAAATTTGGACAAGAGCCAATGCAAACTTATTTGAAATAATAGAGAAATTAGGAGTGAATGATAAGTGATTAAAACTTGTCTTTGGATGTTTGAAATCCATTCCATGCTTCTAATGGAGATGTTTAACCATCATGTCTCATTGACTGTGACAGACGGGACATTAACTTGCATCCATTTTTCAAAGGTTTTATTCAAAACAAAATTTATATCTCAAATTAAACAACCTTGTTACAATGATGTCAAGTTTCCCATAAATTAAGCATATCTGTGGCAAGGATGAGAGCAATCCTGTTAAAAATATACTTTTAGGTTGAATATAAATTGGTGTATTTCGATAAGGGGGCTTCAGATATCTAATCTGCAATCCTAATTAACATTTTAAAAATTCAAAAATTTCAATTTAGAGCAACTTTGACATGGGATTTCCCAGAAATTTCTTAAAGGAGCTAAATCGCTAATATTTGGGACCTAGAAATTGACCCAAATGGGTCGCAACGCATATAATAATGTAATCTGATTGTATATAAACTGATTTACATTCAATTGTTTCCGTTTTAACTCTTGATTTCAAATCAGTTACATGTATGTCCAGCGAAATATGGCATGAGTCACAACCAAATAGAAATTTCTAGTGTCTGGTTATTGCAGTCTATTGCGCATGCTCTCCAGATAAGTTCTAGCATCGCCGTTTGACATAAATTGTGGAATATGTCTAGCCTTGTTCGTTCTGGTCACTTGTTACGTATGACGCTGAGACGCACTATGGTACACGATTCGTGTACCAATAGTAAAATGCTTATTTTGTCTTAAATATCGGAAGCCTACTTCTTCAAGGTAAGATAACAACACCAATGTTGATTTGAATTGACAAATAATTCTTGTTTTCAACGTGTAAGACTTTGGATGATATTGAGTTAATGACTTAGCTAGTTTGTTGATAATTACAGCTGAACTATCAAATCATAAAAAGAGATCAATGACAAAGGACCTATCAAAATTCAACAATGTGATAGCAAGCATCTTGAAACTATTTGAAGGTAAAAAAAAACAGATAAAAACAGGAAAGGAGCATTATAAACTCTTGTGACAGACGGGACATTTGTGACAGACGGGACAATTGTGACAGACGGGACACATTTCAAGTACAATTTTCACGTTGTTGATTCATGTTAGATCTAAATTATTATATGTTCTGAATCAGCCGTATAAAGGGGGAGATAGCTATTACAGTTAAACTTTTAAATATTACCTAGTTCTGTTAATATAGAAACTTCTCAGTGTATTCTGTGACAGACGGGACAATAATTTATTGTTAAGATTTTCAGCTTAAAAGATGCCTTAACATATCCTCAAAGAAATTATATACACTGCACAGTTCATTACTAGTTTATATGATACAGATGTGCCACTATCATCATTTTCTACCCCTATTTTATTGCAACAGAGCAAATTAAATTTGGGCTGCTAAATCATAATTGTTTTTTGAAAATGACCAACAACTTTGGCGCTTGATATTTTGGTGATAACATAAGACAGATAAAATATCAACTCAATTTAAATAACTTCAATATAATTACATTGAAATAAAAATGCATCAAACTTTCTCCTGGTCATTTTATTTTTGTTCAAATGTGGAACATTGGCATGGAATTAGCCATATATAAGATTATTAGTAATAATTGTAGGCTTTATTCTGATATTTTATAGGGTTGATGTGGTGTGTGTCTGTATCATATAGTCACCCACCCGCTCGTGCAACCACGACGCATTCGGCAATCTTGGAAATTGACAGACTTTCTCTCCCATTTTAGTTAAAATTGTTGATGCTGTGTCTAGATTTTTTTTGTTTTGTTTTTTTTGCAGCCCAATTTGTCTGAATTTCTTCTACAGTTTTGATATAATTGATTATTTGAATAACATTTCACACACTTCTTGGATTCTATTTTTATACGGGCCTTACTATAACACCAGTCTTTGGAAACAAACACATCTTTACTGATATATTTCAAACAAACATTTTGTGTCAAATTCTTTTAAAACTTGTTTTAATATATTTCTGCTTTTGTTAAGTTAAAATCAATAAAATAGTAGGCAACTGGTTTTTTGACTTGGTGTTATTATAACACCAAGCCAAGCTACACTAGAACATCTATTATGGTGTGATTTAGTTAGATCCACAGGACTCAAAATAGAATTACTACCGGTATTAGAAATAAAATAAAATTGGCTCTCTCTATATATATTTTTTTTTCTATAACTTTTACAGGCAGCCATGCATAATATTTATAAAAAATTTGTCTCTTATTTGTCTTTACTTATTTATATTACCAGTGTTGATATTGTGATGCTATAGTAATACTATTAGTAATGTGTTGATAGTAGCCTACTAATGTTTTTTTTTTTGCTTCACTACTAAAATCATTCGAAAATAGGGTTGAGTTTTATTTAAAATCTTTATTTTTTCTTAGATATGTTCCTGGCAGCGATAATGTCCATAAATATGTAATGGAAAACGCCGTAAAAAAATGCATAATCTTTTACTAGGGTATAAAAATAAGTAAAAGACGTCCCGGTAGTCGTGATTGTCATTTATAAGTAATAGTAACTAAATGGTGAGTCGTGTATGATCGCGCATCTCCGTAACTAGGCTACGTAACGATTATAATGTACTGCGCATGCGCCGGAAGAGTTCACAACCGATTGACCCTTATTATGTATTCAAAAATCCATAAAAGGCCTTTTCCGTGATATTTTTTAACGGAAAGAACCGGCAATTGCCAAATATGTAACTGTTATAAATAGAATATTTTACGACTATCAAACGAAGCGGAACTTCCTCTTTCCATCGATATATCAAACATGGCGACCATAACAATGCTGTCGACGGCACGAAAGCCGAAGACAGTGGCATATTTTGCGATTCTCTATACAAAAAAATTGATTTTAATTGACCTAGGCATTTTTAAAACATGAAATTAGGTACTTTTTTTTATTTTGTCGATTTAATTTTTTCGTAATATACAGTACGGATATCGAGTTGCTTTGACGGGACACGATTATCGTGTCGTTTTTTGTTAAAAATTTCCACGATAACGGCACGATATTGCCACGATAAATAACTCGGTGTAGCGGTCGCTATCGTGTGCCACGATAGTCGCGTGACACGATAGGCCTCGGTGTAATTTGATATATAAAATTAACGATGTTTATCTGTCATAAACAATTGATGTCAAAACGATATACTTCCACGATGTTATGAATGTTAAATATTTTCTTTAATAATACGGACACAATTGCTTAGGTTATATAGTGTGAACATGCATGTTCACATACATTGTATTCTACACGATATATTTGCCGTTAAATTTCCACGCACTCATGTAAAGCTGCGTATCTAGTACAGGATACATGTATAAATAGAACCTGAAACGGGATTTGAAAGCCCGTACTTACCGTGAAAATGAGATGAACGCAACACAAGTCTCCGATTGAAAGAAAAGTAACCACTATCGAATCCACACAAAAATCCAAGGCACTCGTTTTATTTCAGAAAAGAATAATTGTATTTCGACCGAAGAGTCTATTCCACCTAAATCTCAAATCAATGGACAGTATTGGACAGTCATAACTTTCAAAATGCTTCGATTCTTATCAAATTCCCAATCCTCTACCAAGCGTAAACGATCCTCATTGCTGAACTGTCAACTTGTAATGTCGTCATTTTCATGCAAGTTGAATAACAGAAATCTCCCGTGATATAAAAGATCAAAGGATAAAATTGCACGTAGCCACTTCTTAGATGTGTTATCCAAACAACCCAAAGTCAGAAAGCGTGCATTTTGGATATTGTTTAGTTCATTTTGATGCACGGAAAGTCGATTAACGGTTAGTTTTCAATTATTTATGATGCCGAAACACATCAATCTAATTTGTCTTGTAAAAGGGATATTCGGGTGGCCCGACATAGCAGCTAATTAACTGGGTTGTACTTGTCGTTAAATAAACTGTTAAACACTTGCTTATTATTAAGAAAACATGTACTTTTATTATTAAATAAACACGTAATTAATTGTTATGGAATTGTAATAAAAACACGCGATGAGAGTTGAGTTGTATTTACCCATTTATAAGTAATAAGCCAGATAAATTAACCGTAACAATTCGATGTTCCGTTTTGTCTCATGAAAATATCAATTCAGATCAATGTCCGTAAATAAAGTATATGTATAATTTACAGGACAATTTGACAATAGAAAACAATTTGGTCAAAAGAGTATTTTACACATATAATTTTTAGCGTAAATTAGTCGCAATTTGAGAATTTTTTGACGTTTACGCGAGCCGAGCAAGATCAATCGCTCGCGTTAAACGTGAAATCATATTGTTATTAATGTATAAATAAAATATTAAAAGTACGTAATACGTAAAATAATCGCTATCTTATAAAAAACGAACTCGGTTTATCTAAAAGGGGCCGCGGCACAATTTAAGGAGTTTACTTTATTACAAAAACATTGGTGAACTTATCATTATGGCTGTAATCAAACAACTGACCGTATTCATGCAATAGACAATACATATCCTTATTAATAAAACCGTTTTAGTTTCCAATAATTATCACAGACACCCACATATCATTTTGATTGTTTTAACCCTCAACACGACCTCACGACCATTTCTTATGAATTGAAGCTTCTTTGATAGTGAGATTAATAATGGTAGTATTAGAGTTATCGACGTGTCAATTAGTCTAGAATGCAACATCAAACAGAAGAGAGGAGATTGCCCAGCAGAAAAAAGCGTGCTGCTTAAGCTGTTAAAGGTGCCTGGGGCTATTTAAGGAATGACGTTTGTGCACGCTGTAATAAAATAATGATCACCTGATAAATTATTAATGAGCACCGGTGTGATTTTATTGACGGAATATGTCAATTGCAAATAGGATGACTAAACATTATTTTGCCCATTACACGATCTGCACGAGTCAACCTTCGAGCATGTACCGATTTAAATAATTGAACAATCACACGTCCTCATTTCTAAACACACGATTTTTACCGTAAAACAGTAATCGCAATTTCTCGTAACATGGTATTACACGTAGGGACTGTGCGGGGGTGTCGAGCCAAATACAAAAAACCCGTGAAACTTCGACGAATAACTTCGTAGTCATTTTCTTTATTTTGACATTCTGCTAATTGAGAAAATATTTGAGTAATAAACACGGGTTATTTTACAAGACATCTCTTTTGAAAATTTACCTTACGTTTAATTTTAACACGCCCAAATTGATTGACATGCAAATAACAAACCATTGTGACCCTTCTTGAATGCCAACCATTTGCCTATCAGAATCAAATTAACAATAGTGATGGTTTTTTTTTTTAAAAAAAAAGATGTCAAACCATTTTTGGTAATTTTTATTTCTGACAATTTACAATACAAGTCGTAATAACAAGGAGACTACAGCAGGCTAACAATTTGTTGTAAAATGGGCGTCTTTTTTCTGTCAGTTGATTTCTTTTGATGTCACGTGCCAATTTACATTATGGAACATTGATTGACAGTTTGCATTCACTAGACCCAATGGAGCCGAAATGAAAAGGTCAACATGATATTATCGCCTTTATCGGAGTGATACGTGTCCACGTACATGTACATGTATTCAGCAAAGTTCCATAACCTTGCTGACGGTGAATTCTGGCGAGGCGTGTTTCGTATCGGTTCACGATATCTTTTAATTCATTTGTGATTTAAACCAGAATTAGTTGAGGTGTGATATAGCAATACTGTATGCACCGTGTGGCTAATTTGTCAGTATGTAAATTACTATTTAGAAGGATGAAATTACACCCCGGTAAGACCATAATAATTGATTTGTGCGCATTTTATAATTTTTTCCGTAATATGAATGAATTTGTAATAGTCGATTGACGCAAGACTTCAAAATATCGTACATATTAATGAAGTAATAACGTATTGGTATCTATAGGCATATTCTGTTTAGAAGAAGAATGGATAGTACTTGGATGTCAATGTGTTTAATTCAGTTATGATTTCGAACTAGCCATCAAATATTCGTGATTAATGGAAAAATTCCAACATAGTAACTGATCTATGAAGTGCTACATGTATTTTACCTAAAATAAGCGACGAGATGCATGTTTTAATTATAACACCGAGTCGCACAATTATAACACCGAGTCGCACGGTATTTTCAACACCGAGGCAGTGCTATCGTGTCACTCGATATTTCCTCGGTATTCACTCGGTAAATCATGGAATTCCACGATAGAAAACACGGTAATATCGTGTTTGCTCAAACCTGCGCGATGCCTGTACTGTAATAAATAAACATATTGAACCTGCCGAAAATCATAAAATGTCAAAACTCAGAATTTTGAATATTTTTAGACTTTTTCGTGCCGCGTCTTACCTTAAGCAAACATTCAAATTTATTGAAAGAAAGAAATCTTAAGATAAATAAATAACTGATATCTTTCTCAACACCAATTTTGTGAAAAAAAAACCTAGAAATTTACAGAATCATGAAATTTTAGTTGGGCTTTGAAATTGGAACCGAAAGGCTTTATTCTTAAGTTCATACATTTTTCTAAGCAAACATCATTAATGTGTAAGACAATTCTACAAGACACAAAGGGATGCCAATATTCTATAAACAAATGGAGGTCCTGTGTGTTTTGTGATGAACTAAGTACTAAGTTTTCCATAAATGAAAAAAACTACTCACGTTGCCATGGCCGAAGAATTCACAGTAGCAGCAATCACAGTATTTGCCTTCTTTCTGATTGGATGAAGTGGAAGAACTTTTATCTGAACAGGTATCATCTATGCTGTCACAGTTATCATCATGATTACCTTCACAGTCCGGATACGTACATAAAGTCGAGGTACCTACGCTGACATTATTAATCGAGGTTGGAAGGGAGACAGCATTCTGACACGTCATTTGATGATTTTCTAAACATGATTGATGGGCAACTTGCTTGTGACCTTTGTTACCATAGGAACATGAATGTGGAACCGATGTACCTCCTGAGTTGGGTGCAGTATTCCTTGACTTTCCCGGAACATCATCCTTAACACTATGCTTGACATTATTCTGTGGTTGATCTGGTGTTGCATGCTGGTTGTGTAAGGTATTTCTAGATTGATTTCTCGAGGACGAAGATGACTTGTCTAGTTGATGATTATGTTTTAGACAGTGCTGACTATGGTTTTTCTCTGTGCAGGTTGAGATTGGCGTGGTATTACTATTACCTCCGAGAGTAACTGGTCGCGTACATGGTGGGCCTTGATTCTTATTTCCCCCCGTTACCTGGGAGCTGGTAGCACTACAACTATTATTGGTTTTGGCACATGAATCAAAATGGACTACATCGTACGCTGAACTACATGAGATATCAGAGTTTGGGGCGTGGCTGTGCGGTACTGTTTTAAAAGCACTGCTGGTTGAAGCGGACGCTGGGGGTGTCTGTTGTGAATTGAGTAACGAAGGATCGGTGATGAATGGGTTATTGGCCGTAAGTGGAGGAGGGGGAAGTAAGTCTGTCGGGAATGTACCACCATACTGGTGAGACCCGAGAAAACCATGTGGATCATTATCCCAATCACCAAAGGCGGGATAAAGATGTTCTTGCATACTTCCAGGACCGTCAAAGTCTATTTTACCCGGTAGTTTAGTTTGCCGTAATGGATTGTGCAGATCATATAGTTGTGGTTGTAATATGGATCGAACATGGTTTCTGCCCTGTAAACCATGTAGACCATGTAAACCAGGATAACCATGTATATGAGGGTAGATATGTAGATCTGTCGGTCGTGTAGACATGGGATCATGTTGAGGTAACGCTGTGTTTAAAAGATGACCTGAAGGTTGCTGTAAACACAAGTGACACTGACAAGGATAAGGCTCTTGAAACTGCAAATAAAATACATCAACAAATTAGTCTGGTTTTTGACAAATCAATTAAAGTGTTATAACAAAGATTCTGACAGTCTTGTTGAAGCAATACATGTTCTTCCCCGATGACTTGAAAGTACACATGCACTGCACTTGCCATAAGACCTCAGTAACTGATGGAATGCAGGTTGCACTTACATACACAGAACCAAAATTACATTCCATTTTTTTGTAAAAAAAAAATGTCAACCAAGTGCCATATTTACAGACAACAAATTAGTATTGACTTTTCAGTTGAAATTTGCCACTATGAGCACAAGTTCTTCTTTCATGCTGTCTAGTTTACAAAAATCCTATTTATTATTAATTAAAAACATTGGTATTAAGTTCCATATTAAAATAATCATAGCAGTTTACTGGAAGTGCTTCACAAGAATTACAATTTGAAACTTGATGTCTATTTTGAGCTTTAATAACTACCACACTTCACAAAATTAGCTGGATGTTTAGAGAAGTTAAAGGCTACACAAAATAAATGTCTTGTTTCTTGGGCAACTGACAATGTAAGAGGGGACAGGACACTTTTTTTATTTTTTTTTTTTTTTTTACTTCATTGCTGGCTAGAGGATGGTGCAACAATTAAGATTTTGTTTCAGGGTGGGAAATTCTATAGTGGTATAATGTATAACAAAATCTTACAATTTCTTCAGGTTTCGGTTGTACACAATGATGACAATCACAGTCTTCTGGTTGATCAGCCATCCACGCTTGTAAATCACCATGTGTTGTACCAGTCGTTTTACTTAGGGCTTCTTCAAACGTTTTTTTCCCCACATCAAAACCATCACTGCCATCATCATCATCATCATCTTCATCATCATCTAATTCATCATCTTCTTCATCGTCCAACTCATCATCACTATCATCTGACTGACTATCATCCACTATCTCATCGGGAATGTCGTCAGCAGTCCTAAAATATCACAAAACAATTTGAATATTTAAATAAGATAATTAGATATTATACAGATACAATTCAAATGTTACAGTCATCAATTAAAAAAAAGTTTGAAAGCTGAATTCGTAGCTAAAAAAACCCTCACGGGATTTATCTCCATTAAAAGTCTTTAGCAACACTCTGATAGATTGGTCATAATAGGCCAAAATCAAATAAAAATCTGTAACCAGCGATGGTCACTTTTATGCTTACATAATTATTTTCATTTGTATAACAGAAACGTTAATTTGGGAGTTAATGCTTATTGCTGAGCTTGGTCAAGGCATTTATTTACCTAAACCAATAACTACACCAAGTTTGAACATTCTACCTCAAATAGAAGTCTACTTGTGTTTCAAAAACTGTGATGGATGGGCAAAAACACCACTATCATAGACCGCAGACCCCCCCTCCTTCCCAAATCTTAATGCCTATAGGGACAAATTACTTACTCGAAGTCTTCAGGACAATTACCAAAGGGATTAACAAGTCTTTCTGGATCCACCATGATTGGACTAGCAGAACCACTACTCGAGTTGGTACTAGATACAGAAGGTGGTCGAACATTGAGATAATAATCACTAGAATCAGGAGGAAAGTTAGGATCGTGTGGAAAGTTAAATGTATGAGATGTACTGTTATTTTCTAAAGCTTCAGGGTTGATAATTCCACACGTTATCATATGAGTTATAGTACATTCATCACAGGGACATCTGAAATAAATTTTTTTTAATAAATACAATATATTAAGACAAAAAAAATTTTAAGACAAAAAGGGACTTAATTCAGCCTAAGCTTTAAAAACAATGGACAGTGGACATTGTAGTCTAACTCATGGCTCCACTGTACAAATTAAACGTATATGTTAGTCATTTACAGATTGTTTGGAATGCCAGATTATGATTTCATTAGATAGTTTGGGGGATGTGATCCTGTTTTTAAGAAATCTAGATATCTACTTGCTGCTGACCTCTAGTTATTGTCTGGTGTCAAGTCATGTAGTTAACTGTTTTGAATCGATCTTAACAGCCAGCTTTGATTCATTTACCCGTCGGCATTGAGTATATTACATGTGCCATATTCTTTTAGTTCTCGGATCTATGTGTTTGGTTGTTTGACCGCATTGTCACTAAATTCCAGACTGAGTCATTAATTCAAGGCTTTAGATTTTTACTTAAACATTTAACTTTAAAAGTCACCTAATTTTAGGCTCATTTAAAATTAATTTCTACTTTACCTTTTTCTATTACACCTGGGACAATGACAATCTTCTACAGATGGGCGTGTACCTTGTAATAAATTTCTCATTGTCTCTGTAAATTGTGCTTCCATATTGTGAGAAGTACTGAAAAAAAAAAATAAATATAACAAGCAATTAAAAACATAGTATGTTTTATCTACTATTATCGAAATGAGGGATAGACGCTATAATTAGTCTTTATCAGTACTCTATGTTTCTATCTTCAATGATTGGCAGTAGAATCAATCGTGCTAAAGATATTCAAATATCTAATTTTTCTTGTTTATTTCTAGTCAACAAGTATGTGTAGTTTGTCTCGTCTGGAAGTTTGTCTCATCTGATTTCTTTTACATGTAGTGCCGTCCTCCTACACCTACCATTAATCTATATAAAGAGATAGATAGAGAGAGATGGGGTTAAACCTCCACTGGGCCCAAACTAGGTCATTTCGAGATTAACAGAGTTCAATTCTGCTTCAATAATTTGCTTGCATGTAGGGTCTTTAGCAGTGGGGCTGGGGGTGGGATGGCCTAGTGGTCTAGAGTGCCGCACTTCGACCTCCAGCTGGCCGGTCACTCTGGCTTGCGGCTGTGGTTTCCATCCCTGGTGTGAGCGTATGTGGCATGGAGGAAGGAGCGCCTTCTCAACCTCGTGGGTTTCCTCCGGGCACTCCAGTTTCCTCGCACTGCTAAAGACCCCTACATGCAAGCGAATTATCAAAATAAAATTGAAACCATATGTTAGTCCCAAAATGACCTAGTTTGTGTCGAGTGGACGTTAAACCCCATTTCTCCCTCTCTCTCTCTTTAGCAGTGGGAGGAAACCGGAGGACCAGGAGAAAACCCACTATGTTGGACAGGTGACCGAACTCCTGGTCACGTACAACTGGGGAATCGAAACCACGCCAGTTGACTCAATGAAAGGCCTTATGATACAGCCTGCACACCCTAACCAACATCCAAATCCAACCCCCACTACAGAGATAGAGCAACATCTTTACATGAACAGGAGCATCAACCATTGCAATTATATTTCAGTTCCGCAGACAATTTTAACACATGGCTGACAAGTCAACACACAGAAACAAATTCTTTCCTCAAGAGAGCTTGGGCTTAGCAGATAAATTCAAATAGTTTCAAGCTAAACCAGTAAAAGTAAGCTCTTATATTATGCCTAAATATATTGACATAAAATATTATATTACGTGGATTGTGCAGCCTTTGGATTCTTCAACATTTGTTGTTCTAGAAGTTTTCTCTGGGCTTTAAAAAATTCCCAATCTTCTTTTAACCATTTCTGCTTTACTTTTAGTGCAGTCTGAAATATTTTTAATAACACCATTAAATTTCTGCATAATAAAACTTTCTAGTTTATTTATATATCTTAATCTTTATTCTTAGGTCTTTTGAACTATATCCAACAGGGCTCATAATGTCGGTTGCCAAAATTAAACTGTAAATTCTTGCAATTGGGTGTTCTGGGAAGAGCATAGTTGCACAATGCACAGCACCCATCACTACATTTGATTTGGACTTAGAAAAATTGGAAAATGGTATAAAAATAACCTTGAAGATGCAGGCCACAGACTAGTGGTTTAATTACTAAGGTACATGTACATTAAATAAAATTTTTAAAAAAAACCTGGTTGAAAAAGAAAAATTTGAAATGGGACAGTCCATTTTGAAAATATATAATTATAACATATATTTCCATACTTGTTCTTCATTATAATTTTCTATAAGCAATTGACAATCTCTCCACACAGCTAATATAACAGACATCTCATCTTGATATTTCAAAAAACGACATAATAAATTAGGATAGGAATCATCACAAGTTTCTTCAGCCACACCCTTCCTGTAATGAGAAAATAATCATTCTATAAATAACATGAAATGTGAACACTTCGTAACTTGGGACCGACTCAGCATATTATTCACACAGCATTAAATTTCCCCGATAGAGAGCCCATTTATTATTTAAGTTATTACACGTAGCACAGCACTATATTGACTAATAGCTACTTGTCATTGTGTGGGATCTAGTCACTGTAGGTCCAGGTTGAATATCTGATCAACTTAAACTAGGTTATTTCAGACTAATATAATGCAAATATTTACACATGCTTACTCATTATGCAAAGCAATTTTATTATTTTGTGCACAACCTTTTCTTTCACATTATCAATTAATATGTTTTCACTTGAAAATATGCATAATGAATTAAACTAAGAAACATAAGAATTTTGTTCTGCAATAGTCCAGTCTATAATCCCATGGGTACAAGATTTTGAAAAATCAAATTCATCAAGTGCAAAGTGTTCCACTACCAAATATAAACTACCACACAAAAAATCATGAAGATCGGTTCATATCTATGTGGTCCACGGCGACTTTGAAAAATGTATAACCACTCGTCATTTTCATACAAAATTGTGGCTTTTGTTATCAAAATTTCATTTTTTTTTCTTTGAAATGTGCTAATTTAATGTTATATATTGTATTTCATATATGTGTAATATTTGGCTTTCAAGGTGTTAATATCTTAGAATGTCTGTAATATTTGAGTGCCATTATTGATAAAAATCGCACATTCATGACAAATGCTGAGATATGAACGACAAACACAAATAAAGATTTTATATATCTAATCTAAGTACATTCATATCTTCTCTATTCCACCATAAAAAGTATTTCACATTGTAACAATACTGGTTTATTTCTTTGATGCTTTTGGACTTCCCAACTTCGAAATGTCCTTTCTATTACATTCAACAACTTGGAGCATATTTTGATAGTTTTTTCCAAGTTTTGCAGCACCAAAAAATGAAGAATCAAGGGCTACCACTCAAGTCATTGAAAACATTGATTTAGTGTGTATTTGATTTTGCATCAATACAACTGCTCATTTCAGTCCAGTCATCCAATTCATGTGTTAGGAACACACCATCCACAAAGTCTGCTTAACTCAAGTCCAGTGTAATGGTGTTAGGGAATGATGGTTTACCAGATCCTGTACCATATTGTGTGATTGTTGTAATGATTTCTCCATCATCAGGCTTTAAGTTCAGGAGCTTAGCGGCGAGTTTCCCTTTCTCCAGTTCAGGGACGATGTCGCTGAACAAAGCCTGTGGCAGTACTTCAGACGTTAAATACACAAATGTCAATCACAAGCTTTCTGAGCGCTTGTAGAAATTTGTTCATGCATGTTCTGGTAGCAGAGTATATTTTTGTAGAGGCAAAGACTTTCCAAGAGGCGTTCACTGCAATCAGACATGTCATCCACCAAGGTCCCAAAGTTTGTAAAATCACAAACTTTGACTTTCTGGTAGTGATCGTATGAGGCAGTTAATCGAGACTTGTGAATCGCTGCTGGGCGCCTAAAGACAATGCCATCACTGTCATCATTCAGGTATGCACAAGAAAGATAGATATATGAATTCAAGATAATCGTTGCGATGTTTATGTGAGTCTTTTCTCACAAAAGCACTCTGTAGAGACTCATCTCTTAATAGTAAGTGCAGGAGGACTGCACTACATGCTCAACAAAAATATACAAGATAAACCTGCGGACAAGACAGAAAATAGACATATTGCAAAATATAAACACATATCAAATCCAGTGAATGGATCGGGGTGCCAGCCATAAGCGTCCACTGTGCTGTACAGCCCCCCCCGTGTGTGTTATGGTACAGGCTTCACTAAAAATGATTTACAAAAATAGTCAATGACTAAATGTGTCTGTGTCACATTATCAACAAACCTGCCCATGTCTTGCATTCACAATCTTTTTGCGGGTAGAAAGGTCTTGTATCATTGCAATGTTCGCTTTAGAATAGAAATGCTTAACTTTTGAAAGAACAATATACTAGCCACCTGCATCTTCAATGTGACATTATCTTTTTGTGGGTAACTTTGTTCCTGTTATATCTACATCAGCAATTGTAATTCCTGGTCAAGACCAAAAATCTCTGCAGATTTGCAGGTTTTTGGGAGAGTCACGTCCTTAGACATGGCCACACTTGACTTTGAATGATTAGAACTCAGCAGACAACCTCATATACTCTACAGATGTATGTGCAATTATAATTTGGCTTTGTAGCATGAGATACCAATGCAATGATGCACAGTGAAGACGTCACTTAATTTTTGTTAAATACAAATACAAAGATTATAAAAGCAGTGAAATACAACCAAAAATTAAATTGACATATAAAAATCCAGTGCAATATTATATAAAAAAAACAATATTTGTGTGGGAAAATCTCAAGGAGTGGCAAGAGTTTTGTTTGAAAATGACGAGTGGTTATACATTTTTCAAAGTTGCCATGGACCACATACAGTACACGTCAGGCGGAAGTATGAAAATCCTCCGTGGTCCGACCTGGGCGGAATTGAAAAATCGCGGGCTACAGGCTATTAATCCGCTCAGGTCCCGCTGTAAATTCCGCTCTAAATTTCCGCCGCGAATTTGAGTAAACCGCCGACCACCGCGGATTTGTTAAACCACCGACTTCCGCGGAATTGTTAAACCACCGACCCCAGCGCGAAATTTAATATTATGAAATTATTGTTACACGTATGCTTTACATTGTATTCGTATCCATAATTCAGTAGTCCAATCCCGAAAACAACATTATCGGCATGCTTTTAAAACTCTGAAATAAAATATTTGCCTATATTATCGATGTCGGCATCGACGTATAATTTACAACATCGCATACTCGTTTGTTACATGTACGGCATATATAACAAACCTTACAAAAAAACATATGGACGAATATTCGTAAATAGGTATTATTCGGCTTTATTTAACGTCCGCTTGACTGTCCATTAATTTACACACATGTGCGTAGTCTGTATTCTGTTACTGTGTTTTTGTTTTGGATTTTGTTTTAAAACAACAATGTGCTTCGAAAGCCGTTTACCTTTTATGAATGTCGGCAAAAAATAAAGCAAAGTGAGTACACTCATTGTTACAAAGCCGTGGTTTCAATCCGAAACGTGTTGACATTGTTATTACAAGTGGTTCAAGAGCCTCCATTCAAATAATTAAAAAAAAGGGAGCAACACTCTCACTTTTAAAGCCGTGGTTTCAATCCGAAACGTGTTGGTATGGTAAGTGTTTATTCTATTAAAATATTGTTTTATTAGACATAACAATAAATCACAAAAATGGAATATTAAAAACAGGCAAATATGCGATACAAGGATGCTGGTCAGTTCATCCCATGACCGGGCTGTTTCATCCCAACCTAATTTATTATAGAGATGTTTCATCCAGGTCTGTTTCACCCCCTTGTTATTAGAATAGCAGTTTATTAACTGAGTTGTACTTGTTGTTAAATAAACTGTTAAACACTTACTTATTGTTAAATAAACATTACTTATTGTTAAATAAACATTACTTCATTATTTATTGTTAAATAAACATAACTTTATTATTTATTGTTAAATAAACATTACTTTATTATTTATTGTTAAATAAACACGTAATTAATTATTATGGATTAGTAATAAAAACATGCGGCGGGGGTTGAGTTGTATTTACACATTTGTAAGAAGACAGATAAATTAACAATTTTGGCTCAAAGCCGACACCGTAACAAGTCAATGTTTCCGTTATAAACATTGAAAAAAATTCAGAACAATGTCCGAAAATTTGGTCAACAGAGGTATTTCACACACATAATTTTTAGCGTAAATTAGTCGGAATGTGAGAAAGGAATTCCTGGGGCGTGATCAGCTGACCTCTGCAGTGATTAGAATAGTGTTAAGTTAAAGTACGACGCCGTGTTTGATATTCAATTTTATACCGATATTATACAATCCGAATTCTACATATTTCTTGAACGGTAGTGCCATATTTATATCTGTATATTTAAACGGTCGTGGAATGAAACGACCTGCTCCCTGATACAACACTTTTAACCAAGTATGCCTCTGTAGATACATTACTTCATTAATATGTTCGATATTTTTAAAACTTGCATCGTTCGACTATTTCAAACACATTCAAATTGCGAAAATTTCAAAATTTACACACATAAATGCTGGCCTTACCTTGGACGAAAGTGTTGTTTATTAATAAGGCCATTTCCATTCTAACAAATAAGTTACAAAATGCATTTTAAATCGGTAAATCACACCTCAAGTAATATCTTCGGATTTAATTCCCAAATGAATGAAATGCCTCAATCTCATGCTTTTAAGCACACATCGCCAAAAGTCACAATCAACCTTACTGAACACATGTACATTAAAACGATCAGTCGGATAATACTGTGATGACCTTTTCATTTCGGCACCAAGGAGTCTGAGTCAATGCATACTGTCAATCAAGTTTCCAAATTAGGTGAATTCACACGTGCCATCAAAAGGATTTGATAATTGACTATAATAGATTCCCCTTTAACAACAAATTGTTACCATGTCGTGGTCTTGTAAACAATATTAGGGTTAGGGTTCATTGGTCCACCGATATCTATTATATTAGGGTTAGGGTTTATTCAAGTTTATTGATACCCACATTTATAGTATTTCTTATAGCGGCAGACTAGTGCACCCGCGGACGAGTGAGACGCTCTCAGTGTATTTTTTTAATTTGGCACAAAAATCATCCCTCATATCGCACCAAGCCCCTTTAACTAATGCATGCTTTTGCTGTGAGGCATTTTCCTTTGTACTCTCTTTGATGCGACAATTAATTACTATTAATTTTCGTTCCGTCCGGACAAGACTCGATTCATAAGATCTGGTTCTTAGGTGTTTTATTGAAAGCTTCATCGATATGTTCACTGGAAAAATGAAATTTAATATTTGTTTCTGTGATAATTATTGGAAAGAAACCGAACCGGATTATTATTTAGGATATTTATCGTCAACTGTATAAATACGGTAAGCAGTTTGTGTGTTGCTTTTATAAGTTATTAAAGTATAAAAATAAATATATACAAAACGCTTAAATTACTCTCCGTACTTAAAGCTAGGGTGCGAATTGCTACTTCCTGAATAATTTTTCAGAACCAGAATTCATAAATTGTCGATGTCGACACGTAATGTACTAAACATTACTGAATAACCTTAAATCAATTGAACGCGGGTAAAACTGCATGCTTTCTGATATGGTTGGATTATGCCTACGTGTGAATATGGGTGTATGCGTTTCTTTGATCTGTTATATCACGGGATAAGCCTGTTATTGATACCCAACTGCTTGGAGATGGTTTTCATTTGTAACCGATATCCTATACATTTAGTGAAATGCTGAAGCAATTATAGTTTTTTAAATATAACCTTTGTGTGTAAAGTATTACTATTGGACAGACTGTTGTATTATCAATATGGAAATTTCTATCTTACGTGACGCGTTTTTCATCTTCTTTTTAATATTTTAACAGACTTATTCATGTAATTTGTTAGTAAATCATCTTAGCCAGTTCTCGTTTGTCAGCCATTTTTATAAATTTAGCGCAGTATTTGATTTGATCAAATCGTTTAATTATGTTTCAACTTATTAGGAAAAGGAGACTAATCATATTCCAATTCCGCTACATGAAGTTTTTGCGGGCCGACTATATTTATTTGGGACTATAATCCGCCGCGGTTTTTATACTTTCGCGAACTATAATCCGCCGAGGTTTATGTATTTTCGCGGACTATAATCCGCCGCGGTTTATATATTTCCGCCGCGTTTTTTCCGCTCAGAATGACGATATTTTCGCGGACTGCAAATGAAAAAACACCGCGATTCTTGAGCGGAAAAATCGCGGACCAAGGACTATTTTAATACCTCCACCTGACTAGTAGTGTAGATGTGAACCGATCTTCATGATTTTTTGTTTGGTAGTTTATATTTGGTAGTGGAACACTTTGCTCATAGGAAGAAAACAAAAATCAAACATAGGGGCGTGGTGAGCACCCTAAGTTGTATGGTCACCCAAATTTGTGTATGAACAAATTGTTGCTCTATATGCTAAAGGTTAGTCACTTCTGTTCCAGATGGCAAGGTACTGTACCTTAGTGTGTCTCTAATAGCAGGAAGATTATGATGAATAGCAGGATAGGAATAAACAATATTTTGAAATAAATGTTTGTTGTGTAATTCCCACGTTACTTGAAACCTTTTCAGATGATCCTTCTGAAAAAAATATAACACAAATATAGTCTGAAAAATTTGGAAAAAACAAGTATGACTGTACTATGGACGAGGAACTGACCATGTTGTTGGGATGAATTCAAAAATCTAATTCATCAAATCAATGCAGAATTTTTCAAAGAAGAATGCCAATTTCCATGACGATCGGATATGAATTGATGGAGTCTTAGGTTTTTTTCAAACACCGTCACCCCAAGAAGTAGAACAAGATGAATTCCTGGTCCCAGAAAAGAAAATGTAAAAAAGATGATTGATGGCTATACTTCAAAATACTTTTACGACCATATCCCATGAGGGATGTCTGGAAAGATGTTGATATAAATATTAATTGTATGATGCTTCAGTGGAATTTAGCAAATGAACACAATAAAAGCACAACACAAGTTATATGGAAAATGATCATTAGTTTGTAAACATAATAGCATGTATCCACTTATTGTTCTGAAGCCCGAAATGTTACCTGCTTGAATATGTAAAGAGAGAGAGAGAGAAATGGGGTTTAACGTCCACTCGACACAACTAGGTTATTTCGGGACTAACATATGGTTTTTAATTTTATTTCAATAATTCGCTTGCGCGTAGGGGTCTTAAGCAGTGGTAGGAAACCGTAGTGCCCGGAGGAAACCCACGAGGTTGAGAAGGCGCCCCTATCTCCATGCCACATATGCTCACACCAGGGCTCGAAACCACAGCCGCAAGCCAGAAGAGACCGGCCAGCTTGAGGTCGAAGCGCGGCACTCTAGACCACTAGGTCATCCCAACCCCCCGAATATGTAAAGAGAAAAGTTTTTGAAATGTTGTGCTATGTGTACATCCAGCGGTTGTTTTCCATATAAAATGTTGTGTTTTTATATCCATTGTAATGGTGACAGGATATTAATGTAGTTACCAGATCTGCTAGACATTCTGATGCTAATCGTGCTGCTCTACATAACTGACCATATTCTTCTAATAACATATGTATAAAGGTCTGAGCTTCACTTAATGTAGTAAAACCTTTATTTAACTGTTGAACAACGCGAACTTTCTTTTCTAAAACAATATCTCGAACTTGGGATTCAAGTCTTAAAAACAGTTGATGAGGATCTCGACTACATAATCTGAAAAAACAACAACGAAACAATATTTTGGTGAATGCCATAAATTGCCTGAAGTTGACTGGTACGATCGACATTGTTTAAACTGAAATAATCTGCATAACAAGCCTAGAAAGTGGAATCAATGACTTTTATTTGTACTTGATAAAATACTGGACATTAAATGTACCAGAGATTTTTAAAGTGTATTATAAACATAATTAAGAGAGAGAAATGGTGTTTAAGGTCCACTTAACACAAACTAGGTCATTTCGTGACTAACATGTGGTTTAAATTAATTTCAGAAATTTGTTTTGGCGTAAGGATCTTTAGCAGTGGTAGGAAACCTGAGGGCCCAGAGAAAACCCACAAGATTTGACAAGCAACCCTACCCCTTTTGATGTACAAGCGAAGAATCAAAACCATGTCACTTGACTCAATAACATTTAACCACTAGACCATTCAACCATGTACATAATTAAGAAAATTGATTTAAATCTGCAAGCCAAAACACCATTCAATTTTTGAGTAATCACCCTATTTTCTTATCAGCAGAAGACCATGAAGAAAACAAACATTCTTACTTTACAACTAAATCTCTCATTTGAATACTGTCAGCTTCTGTAAGATATGGATCATCTGATTCGTATAATGATTGTACAACTTTCCGTAATTCTACCCAACATTTCTGTAATTCTTGTGTTTCTTTGTTGTATTGATCAGATATTTGTCTAAAAGGTAAGTAATAATATATAAAGTCAATCCTGCTTAATCCGAGCTTTCATGGTAAAAAATAATACACAGACAATTCTACTACAAACTACAGCAGCAAAATGTGAGAGAAAGAGAGCGTTCAACCTCCCCTCGACACAAAATTGGTCATTTCGAGGTTAACATATGGATAAATCTCATTTCAATAATTCACTTACATGTAGGGGTCCTTAGCTAGGAGTGGAAACCGGAAAACCTGGAGAAACCCAATGAGGATGAACAGGTGACCCTTCTCCTTGTTAAACCATCACCCACCCATGATTATGGGAAAGTAATATGATCAGAGACTTACCTTCGTTCTTTACAAGATTCACAATGACATATGGAACCATTTTCAGTGACTGGTTCATTAGTATCTAAATTAATATCGGGCAGAAATGGAAACGGGATTGTTTCTGGTTGTAAATCTTCATCCTATAAAGAAACATGTACGGTTTCTACAGTGTGTGTCGTCTTTGAAACTAAAGTTAGTTAACAGACAAGCTGTGACTTATTAATAGAGTTTGACCTAAAACTTATCCAGACAACACATTCGTCTGACATTTTGACTAAATTAAATAATTTTTCCCTCCGAGCGTTTCCAACAGACTCAAATTAATTTAACACTGGTATAATACAAGTCTGAACTTTTAATTATGGAGTTATTGTCTGACTGTCGATTTATTATAAATATAATAATGCTGTTACCTACCAGAAAGGGAATATCAGGATCTTTTTTATTCATATACTCAGAATCAGCAGCTTTTCTACAAGCGGGACAAACCCATAAAGGAAGCTGAAACAATTTATAGAATTTTCTATCAATACATTCAAAAACAAAAGGGCACTGTCGGGGAACTGTTGGAAATGAAACTGACAGGATTAATACTTTCTCATAAATACCTATTTCATTCCAATCAAAACATCTTGTGTAATATGAAGAATGTACCAGACATGGTTGTTACAAAAAGACTTGTTAAAATGTATTTCAACATACCTTAGGTGCAGCATCACTTTCTGTGTTTTTTGTATCTTCAGACTCTGTTAAAACAAAATGATATGATAAATCATTTATCCTTGTTCCTTGAAATAAAACAAATAATAAGATTCTCATGAATATTTGATCAACCCTATATTATTACTTATATATTTTAATAGACAGGAGAGGGAGAAAAAAATCAACATGTGAAAAGATATCAATAATATTGAAGGGTTTATGCATTAGTGGAATAAACAATATTGTTTTCAATATCATTTGTATGCTGTATTATCAAGGGAAAATCTGTTTTTATGTAGCTTCTATTTCTAGAAATCTAAGTGACCTCTCTAAAAGTATGCGAGCAGGTGGTCATAAATGTATTCAATGACAGTAATCACTTATAGTATGCTGGGTAGTTATATTTGACCACCGATAGTAAGCTGGGTAATTTAAAGATAGGAACTCTAATAAGTCAGATAAGTTATATTTAAAGATAGTGACCTCTGATAGCATGTCAGTTGTTATATTTGACCTCTCATAGCAAGCTGGGTAAGTTATGGAGATAGTGACCTCTGATATTGTATACCGGGTAGTTATATTTGAACTCTGATAGCAAGCTGGGTATGTTATATTTAAAGACAGTAGTAATTTGTATAAGCAATAAAAATAAATATTGAGGGGATAAATTACCTGATTTGATTTTATCAGCTTCTGGAGGATCAATACGTTCACAATCACACAATAAACAGCGCTCTTTCATAAATGGATTTGGCCCTCGGTGAAAAAATGGACTAGGTAATGAATGTAAATCATCATTACTGTCGATTAATTGTTCCAGTTTCTGAAATAAATATTAAAAATTATTATTGTGCGTGAACAAAGGCAATATGAGTCAATATCTCATATTTCAAGCATGTCAGATTTTCAAGGATACATGCACACATGTACAGACAGTACATCAGACATGTAACAGTCCTAGTTACAACATGTGAAATCTTAAAGGTTAGTACACATGTACATGTACTGTAGGCAGGCCTATGTCCAAAATGATTGACAGTTACATGTAGATTTGCATTTCATTCAGTGTAAACTTACAGGAAGAGCCCAAATGAAGTTGCCATTTTGACACAGCCACAAGATATTTTCAGATCAATTTGTACATAAGCAGCTATAGACCAAGCAAACAAAAGAAACACATCCTATTGCAAATGTGGAACATTAGCAAATGGTAAAAGAAAATCTGTTTCAGTCAGTTGCATGTGTGCATAGAACAACACAGTTTCTTGCTACTACTTGTTGCCATGTCTAGTTGCTTCCCAACAGTCAAAAATTACTTGCAACTAGTTGTACCCAGTGACAAGCTTGCTTTACCTATGCTAGTTTTCCATCTCTATGATGAATTAATTCTAAACTGATGTGTACATGTACATGCCTAGACTTTCCTACGTGCTTCAGTTTATTATATTCGTGAATCGTGTGTCCACAAACAAATTTTGGACGGATGGATAAGAGTATGACAATGTAACTACACATGAAAATGTAGGCGTATAAAAATGACCATTCTAGGCATAAGAGTTTAAAAATAGAAAAAAAAAATTACATACGAGATATTGAATGTCAATCAAATAACTCTATTGGGAGCAATATTATGAGAGTTTTAAGTTTTGACAAGAAATGTCTGATTTGTATGAAGTACCATTGTCATAAAAAAGTCTCCATTGACAGATCTTTTACTGAGTTACGTCCATTTTTATGATAGATTATACAGTAAACATGTATATGTAGTTGATGGTATATAATCAATTCACTATTGCAGCCATCCAATTGTATAGAGTTGATTATGAATGAATGGGTTTAACGTCCTACTGTTCTGCTCCGAGAGTTGATTGTAGACTTGTCATGTGAATAAATGACTGAATAATATTTTATAGAACATTTGTAGTCAGACAGACCTGCAATAGTCAGATTTTTCTAGATTTAGCTATTGCATAATGTGTATCTTTAAATCTTAAAAAAGATTAACTTTATACATCACTTAATGCACTAGAAACATGTAGATGCACCAATCAAATACATAATTTAACCCATCAATGGATAATTCTGTTGTGGTAGCCTAATTGATTGTTCACCAGTTTAATTACCCATATTTAATACAACTGTAGATAAGAAATTAATTACAATAACAAACAGTATCTCTAAATTGAGAAATGAAAACGAAGCCTTTCTCATTGAAGGTCTTACTCTGTCATGCAATGGACTAAATTATGAGGTTTAGGTTTGGGATGGCCTAAGGTGCTGCGCTTAAAGCTCTAGCTCCCCAGTCAAATCTGACTGTGGCAGTGGTGTGAGTATAGAATCACCTTATCAACCATGTGGGTTTACTACAGGTTTCTCCTGCAGGAAGGGTTCCTGTGACCACATGCAAACTCATACACAACCATTGGTTAAGTTGTCCACAGGTTATTGGCTATGTCGTCCACAATTAATATACTATTCAAAAAAAAGTAGGGGATATTTGATTTTTAAGTGTTATTAAAGTCACCTAATGAAACTGACGAAGAAACAAATGACAAAATGAAATGAAGTTCACATTCATCGATTTATTCCAAATGATCGTTAGACTAAGTAAGGCACAGACTGACCATTATAAGGGTAAAATGACACCCGGGGTCAAACAGCAAAGTTACCACAGCATCACAACAAAGTCAGTAATGGGTAAATCCTCCTCTGTTTGCCAAACAAGCATTGATCCGACGTGGCATACTCCTAATGAGACGTCTAAGGTCATTTTGGTCCAGATTGTCCCATTCCTGTTGCAACGCAGCAGCAAGTTCTTGGACATTGGCAGGACGTTGTTGACGTTGACGTAACCTCTGTCCAAGCATGTCCCAGACATGCTCGATGGGGGAGAGGTCGGGACTCAGTGCTGGCCAAGGTAATGTGGTGATGATCTGTTGTTGGAGGTAACCTTAACGATCCTGGCCCTGTGACATCTTGCGTTGTCATCCTGGAAGATGAAATGGCGGCCCTGACGTCGTGCGAACGGCACAACATGGACTGCCAAGATGTTGTTCCGGTAGTACTGGCCTGTAACACACCCTGCAACAACATGTAAAGCCGTTCTTCCAGCAACAGTGATGCCTCCCCACACCATAACAGAACCACCCCCAAATCGATCATGTCTGATGACGTTAACGTCTTGGAAGCGCTCGTTTCGACGACGCCACACCCTCCTACATCTGTCCAAAAAATCAACAGTGAACCTTGACTCATCTGAAAACATCACATTGCTCTAGCGTCGATTATCCCAGTGTTGACGATCCCTACACCAACGACGTCTTGCCTGAATGCGATGATCTCTCAAACAAGGGATCACGCGAGGACGTCGCGCGCAAAGGTGACCCCTATGCAGTCGATTCCGAATCGTCTGGCCACTCACTCTCACACCAGTGTCTGTTTGAAGACGAGCGCTGATCTGATTTGCTGTGATGACACGATTTCTCAAGGCCAAGGTACGGGTAAATCGATCCTGGGCTTGAGTTGTCGCCCCTGGTCGACCTGAGCGTGGTCTGTCCTGTACAGATTGTGTATCACGGTATCTGGACCATAGCCTGCTTATGACAGACTGAGAAACATTCATCGTCCGCGCCACAACCGCCTGTGTTGTGCAGATCTGTAGCATGCCAAGGGCACGTAACCTTTCATTTTGGGTAAGCCGACGCATATCAAAATTTGTTTTCTGGTCACTAAAACAATTAAACTGATGTTTCCACCCTGGAATTCAATGCCACAATGACTGTAACATTCAAAGTCAGAGTCGTGCAAATCTTGGGTTGGACCCCCATGATGATCCCAAGCATCACCTGCATTCCATGTGGTAGCTATTGGTGCGTTTGGGTGTCACATGTAACTGGAAATGTTTCTTCTGTTAGGTTCTATAGTGACTTTTTTCGTAGTCATTTGCATATTTTAGTATTATGCCCCCAAAATCAAATATCCCCTACTTTTTTTGAATAGTATATTTAGTTATCTTAAAGATTATAACATTAAAGTGTTACATTATTAGATTTATAGACCTCTCTCACCCTCGCTCCCTCTGTATAACATGCCGTTATAAATAGGCCAGTGTCTGGGTATAAATAAGTAAACGCACTGTTTATTTTAATATATGTATTAGGCTAATCTTGAAATAATTCATGTCAAATGCCGATCTTTTCATATCCAGCTTAACATGTATTTTAATTTCTACTGTAGCATTATAAACACAGTTAATATAAAGACATTTGATGGCGTGGGTCGACTGTTAAAACAACTAAGCGTTTGCACATACGTACATATGTCAAATCCAATCGTCTCATAGAGTGTATTCTGTTACTTTGCAGTAAGGAAATAAACGATATTTTCCGACTGCGATGAAGTTATTTCGTTTCAGGGACGTGCGTAGCGTGGAGCATATTTTTTGTATTACAAACAAGGGACATAGCTCTTATTCTCACTAAGAGATAACTCCTTTGATTATGGAAGCCGGAAAGATTTTGAGCCATTTATAACATATGTCCAAATGGTTATATATCCTCAAAAATCAGAAGTAACCAGACTTCTATTGTTGATCAATGATGTTTTTATAGTAAGTCTTATCATATAATGTCTTTACTGTCCCGAAATAGTGTCTGTCTGTTATAAAACATTTTTAGCCTGAACCACTCTACTACTGTTCAGGGAATTTGGGGGTCCAGTAACAAAGTTAGGCGTCATGGGTGCGTGGACAAGTTCAAGCTGTGTCTACGACTCGTGCAATGCCATGCGGAAGACTCCACCAATATACCATAGTTTGACATTTGTTGATGACTTAACTAAACTTTTCGTATGGACGAGATTGCGTGCGGGCGGGTTAACTGGCATTCTCTTATACATGTATAATACAGATTCTGTCAAGGTTTGTTAGTATTCATATTTGTGGACCCTTAGTTGAAATGGTCTCTTTATGGTTTATATAATATGATGACAATGGCCGGGTCAAAGCAAGGCAAAATTTGTTGAAATGATTTCAAATACAAACTTCAAAGTGGACATCAAGTATAAAGTGTTAATATAGTAACTTGCATAAACATTACCTAACATTGGGAGTGAATTCAGGCCCAGGTTTACATGTATACTTTAATTAGGTTCGATTCAGTTGGAATGTTACCTTTAAAAAAAGCTGAGGCTAAATACCAGGGCTAAAAATAGTGTCATGAGAGTGTTTATAGTTTAGTGTGCAATGGGTGTGTTATGAGTAGACAAATTAGATTTCTGCATTTAAATAAATTATGACATAAGACAAAGTCTTCGATATGAATTACCTCTTTAACCTCTTTTCCCTCGGATAAGCCTAAATGGTTTTGGGAGGGTGTTTGCAGGAGGCCATTCGTCGAGAAAGAGACGTTCGAACTTGCACTCGACTTGGTAACTGCATTCTTAATTTTCCGTCTCTTGGTTTTCTTACTTTCTGAAGTACTCATGTTCAGAAGTTTAGATATGAATAAATCTATTATTCGATCAATGTTGAAGTTATTGATAAATCAACACACGTGTGAAATGAATGTACAACAGTCGGATGAACTAGCTGTCATCCCATGAAATATCACCATCAAATATGGCGGATCTGGGGATATTACCCAGAATTCAATGTTGGCAAGGGATAAAGGGAGGCAATCTGGGCTAAGAAAAATCTTGACACGTGCGTGTTTGCAAGATTAAAGAAAGTGTCAGATACTGCTTATTTTAGACAAAATCTGTACACACGCTGTTATTTATATGTTAGTGGTTTTGTTGGTCTTTTATTTTATAACAAAACATCAAACGAAACCACGTAAAGCTTGACTCTGATTTCATGTCTGGTCTTCAGGCTTTGTCACCTACAACTAAAAATAGAAATTAACCGATTTCAGAAATCTGTCAGGATAACCGAAAATGTGAAATGTAGACTTGGTCTTACCAGTTACTATTATTGTCTTGGCGGAAATTGCGTATTACTGGTTACTTTCGCTTTTAAACAAAAGTAATATTGGTTGACGTCAGTTTTTATTAACAAAACTACAAAAACCCCAACGCGTTGGCGTTAGTAAACGTGGCACAGTCAAGGAAGCTTTGCAACTAAGTAAATTAATAGATAATTTAATTGTTATTATGTAAGACCAGGCCTACCACACCATACGTTCTTCAGCTTTTTGTTTCATTATATTATATTATACTTTATGAAATAGAAATGGTTCCACTATTGGACTGATGGTTCCTGTTTCTTATTGGACTTTGTCCGCTGACATTTCTTGTGCATGTTAAATTATTGTTTATAAATGTGTGTCAGCTGTGGCAAGAAATGATTCCTTTGGCAAACACAGAAGAATCTGGGTGAAATATAATCGATAACGATTAAAAAATAGCCTTAAGTAAAAGTTATTTATTCCATACAATTAAAGTGTGCATATTATATTGCATACTATTTATAGTATATGACCATGGACCTTATAATACATGTTATAAGGTCCATGATATGACTATATCAGTTTTTTAAAGCCAATTGCCTCAAGGACCAACATAGTACCGTGTTTTGTGTAAGAATATTGCATGCAGCGTGATAGCAGATGATATATCAACCAGGCATGTAGTGTCCAGTCGACAGTTGAATGTAAATAGGATATATTAGACCAGATTTCAAAATCTTTTGTGTTAATAGCCCTGTAATTAATAGATGACATCTGTTTGGTCGTAAAAAAATGCGTAATAAACTTGACCAATTTCTAGTTCGGGCCATGATCATGAATCAGTCATCCACTTGTTTTCCGCAATTGCATACGGCCATTACGGGTCTGGTAAACTTGACGTAACTTTTCTATATCAAAGTTTTTGTAAATATCGGTTTCTGCATCGGTCGGTAAACCTTACATGAATATAGAAAGGGCGATCGATTCCATTTTATGTAAAACAAGCTCACTGTACGGCGGTATTTTAACGAAAAAAACACACAGTGGCCTATATGGGTTTCAATCTACGAATACGGCCAGGTTCTGTGCATGACCGAAAATTGATGATGAAAGAAGAATATATTGAAAATTTCAGTCAAATTACTAAATTCTGAACATAGTTATTGTAACTGTCGTTGAGTAAATATAGTGGACAGATTTGTACATGTATTTTGGCGAGATTGTATGTGTCAAGATTGGTCACGAGCCAAGTTGACTTAATTGGTTTTATTGAGCATTCATTGTTTTGTTTACTAGTTTAAAACAAGTATTAAAAATACTTGTTCACTCTCTAAAATTATAATTTCAATATGTAAAATCCTAAAATACATTAGTTCTAATTTTGGATAGTGAGATAATTGCTTAGAATAGATAAAATTATTATTGGACGTTTTAACCATGTGCTTGCGGTTGAAAGAATAAGGACTGCTCCCCAGAGTCGACGTAAAACTGAAAGGAAGCAGACGGCGTGAAAATGGATGTCGTGGGGTGATCCAAGTTCTTTCACGAAAAGAAAGTGTTCATGAATATATTAAAATAGTATGTTAAATGTGAAAACAATAGTTAAAATACTAGACAAGAATACCAGGTAGAATTTCATGTGTATAATGTGAGAATTTCCGCATTTATAAGTTGAGAATATCGCCATTCCTGTTTGAAGAACTACGGTCTGGGCAATTTGAAAATCAGTTATAATACGTCTGTGCCCTGACTGTTCGTCCGTCCCCCCATCCAGAGAATATTCCCGCGCCAAGAAAAGGGACCGCAGGCAGTAACAGTTATCACCACTGTTATTTTTGACTAGAAATAGTAGATAACTCCATGTTCACCGAAGGCCGATCGTTTGATTGACAAGCGTTAACTCCACCGACATAATCTCGATTATCAAGTAATGTTTTCAATGACTGTGGTATTGTTAGCCTATTCGATTTGAGATGGGGATGCAATTCAATTCGTATTACATTTATTTTCTACTACAAATTAAAATTAAGACTTTTAATATATAGATAAGAAGAGAGAGTAGGCAACAGAATTTTAAAGTTTGAAAGGAATGGACCAAATCAAGGAGGCAGTATTGTAAATAATTTTACTATAGCCGACTTCTTCCGTTGCCTGCGTGTATTCTTGTACTTTAGGTTAGGCCTATGTAACTCCCGAAGCAGGCGAATAGAAAACAGTGATACGATGGGGTTGCAATTTAGCTGGGTGATGTTAGCTGAGATGTTTATCAATTTCCAGTGTATATGGGAAGACAGCGTGTTGACCTAATTGACCGATCGTGGCTGTCAATCAAAATAATAAATCAACCAATCAAACAACGTCTTCACTTCTGCGCGAGCTAGCTATATTTTGTCTGTCATTATGCCCGTCAGACGTAAACAAAAACATTTCCAGCAGACGTTAACCACCAACCCGTCAAAATGGTAAAGCGATGTGCTTGGGGTACGTGTAATTCGGATAGTAGATACCCAGAGAGACTGACAGGAGGGATAACCTTTATTCCTTTCCCAAAGCTTGGAAGAACGCGTGATAAAGCCAAGCGATGGATACGGTTATGCGGAAGACCTTTCGAGCAGTTAAACGAAGAGATACTGGGTGAGCGAAGAAAGGCTAAACATCTGTTCGTGTGCTCTAAGGTTATTATTTATTTATACTTTTAGGCCTAAAGATTTTCTTGCCTACTATGTTTGTTTCAAGCAAAATAAAAAAGCTGTACTTGACTGGTCTAATGCGTCATCATTTTTCTGATTTAAGTTGCAGTGTCAGTGGGGCTATAGGATAGGCCTAGTTAGTAGTAGGCCTTATAGTATTTGTATTTATTTAGGCCCTATAAAACGCTAATTGATATGATGTTAGGCCTACATATTATGTGGCTGTTTTGACAATGTGACATTAAAATGTCAGCTCAAACATTTTTCTATATTTATTCCGTTATTGTGCCAGGGCAGAACAAATCTTTAGATCTTATTATTTCAATTTGAATTATTTTTTCTACGACTGCATGTATGTATAGGCAGACAAAACAAATCAAGTTGCCAATTTACAATTTGGTAAATTTATGGGAATGAAATGGTCATGTAAACTTACTTGTATTATTATGTGCTGGTATCATAGTAATAATAATAATATTCTTTTTCCCTTTTTAGCACTTTGTAAATGGTCAGCCAGATCCCATCGCTGCACTGCACTATGATGATCACATTACTCAACCAAGACCACCACCCAAACCCAGAAGTAATTATATTGAGAAAACTGCAGTGATTGAATCAAAGGTTTTAAGGTAACAATTGGTTTATCAGCTTCAGAATAATTAATTCCTGTGTTCACATTAAGCATGTTTTGTCTATAGGTTAAAATCCATTTCTCTCTGTCTTACACCTAGGGGGGTTGGATGGCTGAAGGGTTAGCATAAGGCCTGTCATGATTTCTAATCCCCAGTTGTACATGACAAGGAGCTCCGGGTCCTCTTGTTTCCTCTCACTGCTAAAGACTCATACGCGCAAGCAAATTATTGAAATAAAAATAAACTATATATATGTTAATCCCAAAATGACCTAGTTTGTGTCGAGTGGACCTTAAACCCCATTTCTCTCCCTCTTTACACTACAGACTGTTCTACATATCATTTTAGATATATTCCATTTAGATCCTGGTAACACACATTCTTTATGCATAGATGTAAGCTATGGTAATAGCATGAAATTAAAATAGAGAAAGTTGTGTTAATGCTGCATTTTTTTATTAATGGCAAGTCTAATTATTAATTCATTAATAAGACGCCAGGTTTTAGCAGCAAACAAGAAATTGTTTTACTATTTACAAAATTACAGTCTCTGGTATAAAAATACTGAATAAAGTGAATATATTTATGTACAAATCTTATATTTATGTACAAATTTTACATAATTATGTACTTCTTTACAGAGTTTCTATAAAGTCAAATAATGATATTGAGTATGAAAACTGTGGACTAAATGCCTTGAATAATAAAATGGTACAGACAGAGAATGCAGTTGATGCTGTCATAGGTTAGTTGAACTTACTTTATAGACATGTAGAATTTTTAATATGAAATGGCTTTAAATGTTCAACATAAAAACATGATAAATTTGAAACAAGCTTCTGCATGGTTTCTTTTTCGGGATATATTCTCTCTATGCAGAAATCCTGTCTCGTAAAAGTGACAAAGTCGCAAAATTGAGCCCCAGTTACGAGAAGTTGTCCCTGAACCTGAAACCAGTGAATATGGTTTCTAGACAATTTAAATTCTGCATCATTTTGCACTAAAAAGAAATCTTTCAGCGTATTGCATGCTTCTGTTAGCATAATATCTCGAGCTGAAAAAGGACATTTAATTTCAATGAGCCCAGTCTCGCCTTTGTCACAAACTATTGCATCTGGTGTGGCACCTAAAAATGGAAGAGCTGGATTTATTACAAGTCCAATGTCATGAATATGATTTCCGGTCTGTTTTATATACATTTGTTTAGCAATGGTTTCATTTGCTTGCCCATAAGAAGTCGGAACAGAATAAAAATTACTTTTGTGAAATGTGTTTTTTAAAAATGAATCATTTATCTCCTTCTTTCTTTTCATAACAGCTCCAAAATTTGAGGCAGTAATACGACACTTTCTTTGGTTCATCCAGGTGTTATTATTATGTCTTGTGGATCTCTCTATTTCTATGGCTTCATCTTGATTTACATCAATTTATTTCCACGCAACTTTCATCTTTTCTATCTGTTCTAAATCTAAATATACAGCAACTGGTTTTGGGAAAACTATTTCACCACATTTACCTGAGTTCTCTGCTCTTGGTTCTGTTGTCACTTGCATAAGGGGTGCCTGAAATACATATTATAATCTATTTACTGTCCATATTTTTCAGGATTTCAACCGATGGACATCTTGGCCCATGCTGCAGAAAATATAAAAATGAAGGAAGAATATGCAAAACTAATTCTGGAAAATGAAACTCTTAAACGCAGTCAAGTTAAACAAGTAGATAAAGGAACTAGTATCGACCTATCCATGCAGCGTTTTAGTTGTTCAACTTTAAAAAAAGATTCATTTCAATATTACACTGGCTTTTCATATGACCGTTTTTATAATGTATATAAATTTTTTGTACCAGGAGTTGATTTACCGTTTGAATTTTCTAAGAATATTAGTAGCTTAGTCAGTTTTTCTCTAGAAGATCAGCTTCTATTAGTGTTAATAAAATTAAGACAGGACTTTGATTTTAAACACATATCAAATATGTTTGGAATTTCTTCTCAAGATTGTAGCTGTTTATTTACTAATTGGATAAACTATATGTTTTACAGACTTGGCTCTCTTGATATATGGCCACACAGAGACATTATCATTGAAAACATGCCAGAACAATTTAAAACTGATTATCCCAACACAATGGTCATAATTGATGGAACAGAACTAAAAATTCAGAGGCCAAGTTCCCTCCATAGACAGAGCCAATGTTATTCAGACTACAAATCTTGTACCACACTGAAGGGTCTTGTTGGTGTCGACCCAAGGGGATCTATTGTGTTTGCATCCATGTTATTTTCTGGATCAATCTCAGACAAAGAAATAACCCACAGAAGTGGGTTTTTGGACACTTTAAAATCATTATTACAAAGTGGTAAACTTCAAGAAGGTGATGGAGTTATGGCCGATAAAGGATTTACGATAGAAAAAGAAATCAATGATGTCAGATTATGCTTAAATATTCCACCATTTGTGCCATCATCTGCCTCCCAAATGAGTGCCCCAGCCGTTGCAGAGACAATTAAAATAGCTAAACATAGGGTACATGTTGAAAGAGCAATATGTCGGGTTAAACAGTTTAAACTCCTAACCAATAAAGTAAGTCTGAGCTTGTTCAGCTGTGTTAATCAAATATGGCTAGTATGTTGTGTTTTAACGAATTTTATGCCATTCCTTATTGAGAAATAAAAATAGAATATAAAATACTGCATTGTGTTTTTGTTATGGTACTGACAACAGAGGGAGTTAACTAATGATATTGTTTATATTACGGTTTTGCATCAGCTGTTTGGTTGAAAAACATATACAGGCCCAAATCATAGATACATTATTACATACATGATATGCAAGTGGAGATCCAATAAGTTGTGGGCCAATGGGTGTTGTAATGGAGTCTGCTGTGCTGCTCACCAAGTATGAGATGGGACTGTCCTTCAAGGTTTGAAGATGTAAAATATCAGCATCTGATACTTGAATTTTTCTGAAAAAGAAAGTATCAATCTGTTAAAGAAGCATATTTATAGAAATGGCATGCATGTGACACTCCTTATATTTTAAAATATTTTTCGCATGATATTTTTAACTGGACTGTCACGATAATAACATCACTCCATAAGAACTTTTTCTAATGCAGTGGTTGCCTTTGTCACCTGAACACTTACTTACCTGTTGTCGTTAAAATTAGCCATCACAGGCTTTCTTTTTCTGTTTACATTCCCAGGCCTTGAAATTATTATGTGTGAAACAGGGTCTGGTTCAATTTTTGATCCCCTTGGCTTATCCCACTGCTGTGGTAAACTTGTTGATGATGGTTGAGAAGGAACATCTTTATATCCTGCAATCTTCCATTCTTCAATCATTATGATTATTGCCAACACATGAGCACACCTTCCTCCCATTCTAAAAATACAATTATTTTTCTAGGTTAAAAGGGCTCATATTTTAGATAATAGACAAATTTATTAACATTTTCAAGTTTACTATTTATTAGTGATAAATAAAACTAAATAATTCAGTCAATAATGCTTGGTAAGGCCTAGATCTTATCTAGGCCTATGCAATTTTATAGTTTTTAGCCTCTCCTATTTTTCATCATGAAAATTAAACCACAAAAATGATAAAATAATGTTACAATTTCTACATGCAGTAAAAAAGCATACTACCAATCAAATATGAATAGGCCTAGTAGTACTAGTACCGATAGGCTAATAATAGGCCTGTGACTGTGGTGAGGATAATATAAATAAAGCCAGACGAGTCAAAAGAATAAAATGAATAATTATCATTTTGGAAAACGTTTAAGAAATCAATGATATTTCTATAAAAAAATAAAATAGCTGAGGCTGATATTTACCCTGCTTTACAGCTACAAAGAGCATCTGTTATAGTCCGGTCTTCTATGTTGACATCTATTGACGTCTGGTGCGGTTCGTCCGATTTTTTCATGCTTCGATAAATTCGAGCGAAAACATGAATGGATGTTATATCAATACCGGCCGATATGGACATGGATTTGATGTATGACCCCTTGGAAAAAGCTGTAGCTCGCTGTTTCTGCCTTAGCGAAGGTATATACGGCAAATACCTCGAGGAAAAATCGCTTGGTACATCGCTTAAACTTAAAACTGCCGCCATTATTGTTTGCCTCGCTGACGGGCTTAAATTGGGTTATCTCCCTTCGTTTTAAGGGGCGTGGCTACGTCCGCACTGGCGATCCGTCAATTACCTCGCACAACAGGGGCCTCGCTTTGTTCACTCCATCATTCAGCCTCGATCTAGGTGTATGACGTCAGTGTAACGGTTAATCTCCGCTAACGACGCCATTTAAGATTAAATCAATCCTGTTTAAATCCAAGCTGAATCCAAGCCATCTGTGGGTCTACAGAGTTGATTTTATGCTTGTTGTTTAAATAAAGATCAAATTTATCATTTCTATGACATCTGAAGCCTAAATGAAGACTTGCAATAATCAGATTTAGCTCTTGCATAATGTATGCTTAATCAGTTTTTGTGGCCGAGTTTACTATGGATGAGTTTGCTTGTTGACGAGTTAACTGGCACCTGTAACATGAATTACCCACCATTATTTCAACATATCTCATAATATTGATATTTGATGATATAATGTTCTTTAGTCTTATGCCAAATAGTCATTTTTATTTAAAAATTGTAGTTTTTGTAATTATTCACTAAGGATTAATTTGAGATGGAGAGTTCTCAGCTAGTTAAAGACAAGTCTTACTAGTGTTGCATTATGAGTAACTAGTAAGCATGAAATGTTATTCTAGGCACTCATTCTAGAGCTGGATTATTGAAACTTACCTACTTCATGATATTGGGCATTATGAATATTGAATTCTTATTTCTTTTTTGTAGATTCTTCATATAAAGTTTGTATAAAGCAGATGTTAATCATTATAAACCAATGATTAAATTGAAATGGAAGACAATATTGAAGAATTCTCAGCCAGCCACAGAGAAAATGGGGCCAGAGGCAATTTGAAAATAGATATAAATAACAGTAGTCAAGACACAGAAGAGGAGGCAGGTGAGTGCTATATTATAAAAATTTGAACTTTATTACAAGTGAATCAAATAGTTAGCTGTTGCCAAGAACATGGTATGCTAATATACATAGAATAGTTTGATAATTAATTAAACATAGATAACAAAGTATTAATACTCCCATACACTTTAGTACAGACGAACTATGTGTGTGTTAATGAAATAATTTTTAGTTAAAAGTAAAAGTTCTGTCATTTATTTTGGTTTCTAGGTCAGTTCTGTGTTCAGAAATGAGTATGACAATTGAAGGAAATAGATCCTACTCCTAGTAATTTATATAGGGCATAAATCATTTAGGGATACTTAATGTCTGTGATTATTGAAATACTGTCATCAACGAACTTGTTTAAACAGACATTATCAGTTTCAACATCAAAATAAATGCATTTGAGTTAAGGTAAAATTGCATATTCAGAAAGAAAGTGACCTGCTTAGACTTATTTGTGTGATCAATGACTGATGGAGACGATATATATCTCAACAGTGTACAAGGTTACATGTATGTTGTTGGATCTCATAAAATAATTCACTGCTTTTTTTTTATACGCCCACATTGAAATGTGGTCGTATATTGTCGTTGCCCCCGTCCGTCCGTCCGTCCGTTCGCTTGTGGACGCTCTACAGGCTAAAGTTAATACCCGATTGACTTTAAATTTATACACTGTGTTTAAGGTCATGAGACGAAGAAGCCTGTTGATTTTCAGAGATTTCCGATATTTACTGCCAGAGTTGTGGCCCTTGTGGATGCTCTAGAGGCCAAAGTTAATATCGGATCGACTTTAAATTTATACACAGTGTGTAAGGTCATCAAACAAAGCAGCCTATTGATTTTCAGCGATATCCGATAATTCCTGCCAGAGTTATGGCCCTTGATCACCTCAGAAAATCTTGTGAACTCTCTAGAGGCCAAAGTTAATATCCGATTGACTTTATATTTGTACAGTGTTTAATGTCTCGGGACAAAGAATCCTATTGATTTTCAGCGAATTCCAATAATTACTGTCAGAGTTATCTCCCTTGATCACTTTGAAAAATCTTTTGTACATGTATATTGATTTTCAATGAATTTTGATAACTGAACAGCTAAATCCATGATTTTAAATGTTTCGTATACTAAGCGTTAGCATGGGGCAGAACTTTATAAAAACCAAACAAATTCTAATAATTTTCTGATAATTATTTTATGAGTTGTTAATCTTAATCAGATGTCAGAGTATTATAAATGTTTCATTACTGAAAAAAGTAAGAATATGCGACAACTCTTTTTGACTGCTCGGACGATTTAGCTGCTGTGGGCATATGTTTCGTTGTCTGGCAACCTATCTTTTTATTTTTTTGCAGGAAATCTTTCACCAAATTCACTAAAATGTGTTGAAAAACTGATTCGAGATTTAAGGAGCAAAACAGGTGAGCAGCTTATTAATATCTCAATATTTCAAATGCAGAGCTCATGTTTAGCAATGATTTGGGTTCCGTCGGAAAGCAGGGGATCATTAGACCGCCCGTCAGTCCGTCATTGAGTTCAAAGTTGAGCATTTTCTGATAAGAGTAAACAGAGATAACCAATTTGATTGGTTGATGCTTTGGGACACGATAATTTTAGTTCTAATTAAGTGAGAGTGATGAAACTTGGTGTGTGATAATGAGCATTTTCTGCTCAGGGTAAGCAGAGCGATAAGCAATTTAATAGACTTGAGACATTAGAACACAATAACCCTCCTTCTCATTGAGCTAGAATGTTCCAACTTGGTATAGGTATTTATTAGGTCAGTGCCTTGTAGGAGTTTGAAGATGAACATTTTCTGCTTAGGGTAAGCAGAGATAAGCAATTTGATTGATTGATGCTTTGGGACACGATAACTTTAGTACTAATTAAGTGAGAGTGAGGACATTTGGTGTATAGTTTTATGACATCAATAACTTGATTATGTTCGATGGTGAGCATTTTTGGTTCCGGGTAAGCATAGCAATAAAGAATTTGATTGGTCGAGACTTAAGAACACAATAATTCCCCTTCTTATTGAGGTAGAATGTTCAAGCTGCATGTAGGTGTAGGCGTTCATTAGGTGAATGCCTTTTTGTAAGCAGAGATAAGCAGTCTGATTGATTATTGCTATGGGGCTCGATAAATTTGGTTTTAATTAAGTGAGAGAGATGAAACTTTGAGACATAGTTTCATTATATCATTACCCTGACTAAGTTTGATGATGCGAATTTTCTGCTTAGGCTAAGGAGTGATAAGCAATTTGATAGATCAGGACTGTTTAACATAACAACTCTGCTTTTAATTGAGGTAGGATGTTTAAACTTGATGTAGATGTTCATTAGGTGAATGTCTTGCTTGACTGAGTTCAATGATTAACATTTCCAACAAAAGCTAATTAGCAGAGCTAATCAATTTCATTGATCAATGCTTTGAAATAATAACTGTGATTCTATCTGATAAAGAGTGATGAAACTTGGTGTATAATTGATCATCAGTTTGATTGCTTGATACTTTTGAAAAAATGAATGTGCTATTAATACATATATGTGTCATCTATTTATTTTGGGATTTCGGCAGTTGACATCTGCCTAACTGAAGATAGCGAATCAAGTAAAAACTGACAGTACTTTTCATAATTTGACCTGTAAAATTCTCTCAATTAAAGGACAGACTTTGCTGTAAAAACTTCTAAAAGTTTTATTGACGACAACCTGATCTTAAAAGTTTTAAAAAAATGGACATTATTGATAACAAACTATTACTGATATTCATTAACTTCAATATTCCATGTCATTTAAGTTATAATAGATGAGGATGAAACCGGAAAGGTCAGAGTGGAATATGAAAATGAAGTGAAGAAAAATAAGAGAGATGGGTGAGATAGAAGTCTAGACATTATTTACAAGTCTATTTAACCTCTTGAATCTTTCATGATGTTTGGTCAAATACAACAGGATCCACTAGTGTGGTTTACGTCGCTTCTGCCAGCTTTAGGTGGCTGAATGGTCTAAATAGATGTTCTTTAGATCATAAGAATTTCGTTTGAACAGTGTGGTTTTGAGCCCAAGCTTGTACATGAAAAGTAGGGTCGTCTGTCCAACTGTGTCTTTTCTCCATGTCGTCCGGTTTACTCTCACAGCTTCAGACCCTACACCCAAGTGAATTAATGAAATGATAAACTACACCGATATTTAGATTGGTTAAAGGAAGAATCCCATTGAATTTTAACAATTTATGTTGATTACTGCGAGAGTTTTGGACCTTGTTTCACTAAATAGAAGACAAAAGTTATTATCCAATCTGTATTAAATTTATTTGCATTGTCTAAATTAGTAAAACAAAGAAACCTATTGAATTTCAACAATTTTCGTTAATATCTTTTAGAGTTATGGCCCTTGTTTCACTTTGTAGTGTAGAACCATGAATGCTCCCATTACCAAAAAAAAAGAATAAATATGCAACAAATCTTGTTGACAACTAACTAGCACAATTAAGTTGCAGAAGGCATATGTTTCTTAAGTGTCTTCTGAATGCTTTCATTATGTACAAAAGAATATATGCAACAACCTTTGTGTACTGCTCTGTTGACTTAACTGCCTGGAAACTTATCTGTAGTGCCGGAATTCATATTGTAATGAACCAAAATATTTAATGGAGATATACTCCATACCAAACGCAATACAGAGAACCTAGATTCTTTTCAAATAAAAACTGCTCAAGAGTTTAAACTGTAATTATGGGTTTTGGTCTGGCTTCCAACACTGTTAATACATATCTTACTTTTTTCACCGTTTTTTTCTCAGGATTATCAAAGATAAAATGTCACATAGAGATATGTCAGAAAGCAATCTGATTTCATCTCCCAAAAATAAAGATGATATGACACTACATATAGAGGCATTGTGTGAACTGGTTGATCACTATAAAAAAAATAAATATCCAAGTGGAGTTTGTTTAGATAAAAAAATGGTATGACACTAATGGTTGCTTACTTAATTCTAATGTTGTCTTTACATATGTATTGTTATTAATCCGATATTGCAATAATCTTTGACAGAAGTGAGCATGTCTGACAATGACATGATAATTAGATCAAAACTGATTAGGATTGCCCGTCAAAATTCATTTGAAAAATTTGGACAGCATAGTGTTTTAAAAAATAAATGTACCTCGTAACCACATCATTTATGAAAAACAACAGTTTCTACGAATAAAGATTACCTAGTACATATTGTATTTATAAATGCTAACCATAACTCATTAGATACAGGATTACCCTTACCACTAGCTGATCTTTATTAGGATTATTACCCTAAACCTAAACCTAACATAACACCACGATACTGTGGTTATATGGATAACCTCTTTCAAACAAAACTTGTTCATATTTATCTCCAGATATAGGTAATAAAATATGCAACCTTAATTTTTATTTATCAATTTTGTTTTCCAGGTGACACCCAAATTTGGCCTTTATAGAGAAGGTCATGAATTTACCAAAACGAAAGAAATTCTGGGTAAAGGAAATGTTGCTGGCGAAATCATTGTTGTTAAAGATAATGGATCAAAGAAAGAACATGCACTTAAAACGGTAAAACAAATCTATTGTTAGCCCATACTTTTCTTTTAAAGACTTCACAATAATATTGTTAAGGTCAACAGACTATATCCTAAGATTCTTATAACTCTCATATTTCAAAATTTCGAAGTACAAATTTGTCTTTCTCATAATATTTTAACCTTTGAAAAAAATCCATGACAAAATTCCAAGGAAACATAATGAAATTCCAAAATTTGTGGAAGATCTGTGTTGAATTTCCGAAATTTTGAATTCATTGATTCCATTCACATTTGGACATTAAATGCTTGTGAACATTTATAAAACTTGATGGGATCTAACTTCGAATGAGGAATATGTTAATTAGAACTGGGTATATTACCACTGCAGTTACAATATTATGCATATTGCGATTCAGGTGCTACAATACGGTTTGTCGATTTGTATCATATAATTCTTGACAAGGTCAGTATCTACCAAGAAAAACAGCAGATTAAATGAATAATTCATATTATTAGTCCTGCTGATGTTGAAAAACTGTTTTATATCACGATATTGATGTAGATCAAAATAACGGTCAAAACAATTTAAGAGTGTTTGTGTGACGTGGATAATAATAAGAGTGTTAGTTACATACTGAAGCAACAAAAACATAAAAATAGATTGAATACACGAATCATGAGAAGGTGAATCGTGATACATTGATTCAACAATATATCGTGTGAGCACTTATGTTAATACTATGCAATGAAGAAAATATAAAAGTATCCTTGAAATTATTATCTATTTTTAGGTGATGATCTCATCTTTTAGACAAGAAGAGTTAAAAATGTGGATCAATTTGAATGATGAAGATTTTGTTCCAAGTCTTCTTATGGTTCGACTAGAAAATAATAAATGTAAATTTCACATGGAAAAACTTGAAAATGGTATAGTGATTTAAAAATAGTTTTTCACACAAGACATTTTAAATTAATTATTTAACATTTTATTAAAGATACATATAATGTAAGACTTAGATAAAGAATTAGGCATTCTTGCTATAATAGTTTGAAAATGTAAAATGAATAATTTGAAAATTTCATTCAAATTGCTCTATTGCGAGCAAAGATATTAGCCTTTGAAGTTTTGACAAGACATGTGTAATAATTTCAACCACCGTACTGGTCGTTCGAAGCTAAGTCTTGCTCCTCCAATTTTAGCTTGAATCAAAATATGGCTGAACTTTTCTAATCTATTTAATATCGGAGAAATCTGATGCCATCGATAGTTGATTATGGCCTGGATAAGTTAATTTAATGTCTAATCAATAATTTAGAAAACATTTCAGGCCTAACGAAAGACCTGCAATAGGCAGATTAAGCTCTTGTAAGAAAAAAAATGAAATTATCTACAGTAGTTAATCACATGGCAAGGATTCATTCAGATTCTACCCAATGCTTACAGATGGCTCCTTTACCTCGTCTGCAGAGTGTATTGAATGCTGTGAAATTCCTATCTTTGTAAATACCGGCATTTGAATGTTAAACCCCATTTCACTTCATTTCTATCTTTGTAAATACGCAATGAAATTGAAACATTTTTGTACTGTTGTTCCTTCACTCTTCAGAGATCTAAATTTCACAATGATTAAAAATCCTTCAAATGATGTTCAGTGATTTCGAATTTATTTATTCATCCTGAATTTTCGAAAGTTTTTCAAGAGTCTTGATTACTGTCTAAATGAAGCACTTATTCATATCATATCTATTCATGCCATTTGTTTCAGCTGTAACCATAGGAGATGTTATTGACGAACAGATGAATCTTTTTAAATCTGATGAAAATGTCCACAGTTGCTGTGTATTCGTATCATGTTCATTTGTATAATTCCTATTCCAGTTGTAACATTACGGGAAGTTATTGATGAACAAATTAACCTTTGTCAACCTGAAATTCGTCCGGTATCATTGTGTATTTTACATGGTCTACTGTCGACCATTAATAATATGCATTCGAAAAATTTTGTACACCGAGATCTTCATCGTAAGTATATATGGTTGTGTTTTGTATTCATTTAAAAACTAGAAATGGACAGAATGAGGTTTAATGTTTACTCAACACAAACTAGATTATTTTGGGACTAACATAATATGGTACTGAGATGGTTTATTGAATTGAAAAGGAGGAGGAAACCGAAGTAGATGGAGAAAACCCAGACAACCCTACTGTTAATTGTCACCTACAAGTGTGCGAGTAAAACTATGCCACTGGACTCGATAAAGCACCTGGGTTAGGTGTTAGACCATTCAGCATAATTTCCCTCATATCACACTGCATAGTGTAGGCCCATCTTCATTAGCCAGTAGTTGAAGACTTTTTACATCATTACATTCCATTCCCTTCAAAACAGCTGAAAGTGACATTATTCGTGATGGTGTTATTTTGAGTAGAACGCCCCTTCCATTTTATCTTTAAGTGAAAGTTGTAAGTGTGAAATAAGTATTTATGTATTGTTCTGTTTTAAATCGTTTGACTACCCTGTAGTAAAATACATCTGGCTTTCGATAAAATGCTATTTGTTTTATCTTAGCTGGAAATGCTTTAGTTCAAAACAACCAGGGTCAGTTGGATGTGAAGATAATTGATTTTGGTCTTGGACAAGAAAAATGTCACCCAGATGGTCCGGCTGGTGTTAGAAAGGACATTCTCATGTGTTTTCGAATGTTCAGTGCCTTATATCTTGGTGAAGAGTTTGATGATATAAATGATGTGGTTTATAATGGATTAACTAAACTTAACTATGTAAGAATTCATTTTTTTGAGCATCTTCTGTTTATCAGTGTCTTAGGTAACTCAAACAAGACACAGAGCTGTTTTCAAATTATCACTTTGTTTGGATGTTAGTAAAATAAATCAGTGTTATGTATATTGTTACGCATTTTCACATGGATGTATATTGTTGTTGCCCCTGTCCGTCCGATCACATTTTGTTTCTAGAGGCTTAAAAAGGTTGATATTGACACATGTCGGTCCATAAATTCCTGCATTAGGGCCCCTGATTGTATGAGAAATTGCTTTATAGCTTGTTCTCCCTTCATCTCTGCATAGTTTTATCTGGAAGAACAAATTTAATGTTGTCAATTATGTAAGTCTTCCATCTTCTATTGACAAATTTCCAATATTTTACAGCTATCAGATGAGTATAGACTAAATGACGAAGATAGAAAAGAAATACTGCAGTTATTCAATATCTTCTTACATGTGACCGATTTTAAAAGTGAAGATTTTGGCCAGTCTGAAATGATACTAAAACACGTGGAAGGAGTTTTGGATAAACATGGTAAGCAAATTGTTTTATTGTCTTCCGATTTTTAAGTGTGAGCCTACAAACTCATGGTGAAAGTCATTCAAAGAATCTGTCCTACATTTGATAATTATATAACAGTTTTTGTTGTGTAAATGAAGAAATGAATATCTAGAAGGACTTACTTTGCCAGCATATTCAAACACATGTGAAGAATATGGCTGAGACATGACCAAATATGAAAACTGGCCTAATTCATTATGGACAACCCACTTAAACAAAATAGTCACTGACGGAAAATCCCCGATATAGTCAGTGAATCCTGAATGGATGATTGCAAGAACTTTTATTCTAATACCAAGCATTTGAAGCCCTGTTATATGTTTTCAAAGAAATACCAACATCTAGTTATCAGACAGAGTTGCAGACAAGCTGCTTGACTAGCCGTCACTTTTGTGCCTGGATATACATATCTATAAATCAGATACAGTGACAACTTGCTGCTATATTGTTCAATTATTGTATGTTCTAGGAATAGATAAAGATGAAGTATTGCAATTTGCTGCACAACGACTCTTTCCTGACAAGATAGAATGTATACCAGTAAGTTAGATAATTTATTCTATACTTGAGGTCACAGTGACTCGCTAACCTGGAGGGTCCCATGTTCGATTTATGTATTTTCCGGCTTGATTCCGTCTTGTCAGTGATGCAGGATGAAGGGCCTGGCAAGAGACAACGTACTAAAACCAAGGTCATTTGCGTGCACATAGAAGAACCCTTGGCAGTTGGAATTCGATATAGTGTGTAAGCTGTAGCACAGCTGTCCAGGCCAAATTTCACTCATATATGGAAACTGTATGGCCTATGCCTTCATTATTACCCAGACAGAACTATAACATTTAAGACCTAAAGAAAGACCTGCAATAGGCAAATTTAGCACTAATATTATGTATAAATATTAAATAATCAATCGGAGAAATTGTATATTTTATGATAGATGTAAATCAAGCACAGTTGCTTTAACTGGTATTTATAGGAAGAAGATTTTAGTATGATTTGGAGTACATCGTGGTAGCTTTAAATTCACAATATATTTTCTTAATAAACTAGGTTGTTGTCTGTTTCAGCTTCCTATCAATATGGAAGATAATGTTGATACAGGAGAGAAATGTGACTCTGTTGATATGTTAGAACCAGGTGCTGTCACGTTGAACAGTGTTGATTCAAACATAAGTAATGTCAGTGTTGAATTTATTGATGAAATATTAAATGACATCAACCTACAACCTGGTCCAGCTGGATAAAAAGACAGTATTATCGAATCTCTATCTGTAATAATACCCTAGGTGGAAGCAGATGCAAGTCAATATTAGTAGTAGTTGAATTGCTCTGATTCTATTTGCATAAATAAGCATAATAGGTATTGTATCTTTTAAGGATATTTAGTGAAAGCAATATATGATAATACAGACAGCTTTAAGATGTCGTTCACCAAGTGTATTAACTTTTACATTTCAATGTTAATAAACTTAAATAAACTGTAAGAAAACTGTAAGATTATTAACTGTAACATTTTAATTTTATTAACTGTAACATTCAATGTTTATTAACTTTAACGGTTCACTATTTATTAACTAACTTTTCAACATATTAAATTGTAACATTTCAATATTTATTGACTGTAAAAGTTCAATATTCATTAACTGTAAAGGTTCAATGTTTATTAACTGTAACCTTTTAATGTTTATCAACTATATATAATGTTTCAATGTTATTATCTGCAATGTTTAAATGTTTATTATCTGCAATGTTTCAATTTTTATTAAATCTAATATTTCAGTGAGGTTGCTGTAACATGCTTGATAACGATGAGAGTACCCCTATTGAAACATTGTAGTTAATAAACATAGAGAATGTTGTTCATACAGCTGTCTGTATCATTATTAGTGCTACCTTTATCAAATTTGAGGCAATACATAAGGGTTTTTTTTAAATGATATTTGTATTATTGTATGGTCCCATGGGTAAATTTATTCTAAAAAATGGCATGTTGGATGAGATTTGTTATGGTGCTACTTTTATCAGTTTTGTCCAATCCGATTCAATATAGGGAAGGGCAGATTAAATACAGGTGCTAAAACAGAACATTGATGCTACTGTTATCAGGTTTGTCCTATCTGATTCAGTATAATATTTTTAAAACTATTTATATTTGTTTAAGATCCCTTGAGTGAATTTGTTAGTGTTTATACCCTGTTGAAAGAGAATCACTAACCAAAATAGATAATTAGTATACATTGTTGGATTGTTAATTATTTACCACTGCCAAATCATTGGATATTTGAGGGTTTCCATTCATATGTTATGTCATAAACTACATTCATGAAGTAAGACATAATAACCGAAACCTAAATAATGGTGTTTATGAGTATTTGTTTCCAGAAAGACACATCCTTTGTAAATATTGAATTATGTCATTTAAAATCATATCCTCCACACCCACCATCGAATGATATAATAATTGATATTTAGTAGTGCCTTGGAATGAAAATTGCATAGCTATGATAATATTTGATATTTAATATTTCCTCGGAAGGAAAATTGTTAATTACATAGAGATTATTAATTCAGAATTTTATCTGAAATATTATTTTGATAGAATTCTTTCTTATTTTAAACAAAAAATTGATCTCCCCAATTGTGGCAATATATGAAATAGAGGTTTTGTCTGCATGTAATAAATTTTTTAGGACAAAACACTATTATTACTTTTTGTTGTTCTATATTTTAATGTAATAATGGAATATTTATTACTCAATTTACTTCATGTTTCATTATTACATAAATTGCTCAATTTCAACTGCATAATACATGACAGATTGATCTGTGACAAATTATATTTGAAGATCATGATTGATTGTTCTGTATTTCTTCTTTGAAATAGTTGCTAATAGTCCACATTATAGTTTGCTTAATTTAATATCAATGTGTGGAGATGAAAAATATGTTTGTTTATTGTTTACGTTAACGACACTGTATTAGACCAGTTATATTGAAAAGAGTCTGTATCATGTGACATTCATAATGGCGACTCCATCAAAGTGACTTGGTCCTCACAATCAAAGGAAATTCTTCATAATATGGTCTACTTAATTATGCATGTTTTTTCCGCTTGGCTAAAAGGACACATTTTTTATTACTAGTCGAATGGATAGTTGTCTTAAATCAAAATAATGATTATATGTGTTTACTGTTTACACAAAAGTTAAGTCGAATCAAATTTTTATGCTGCTTGTAGTATGTCTAGTCTAGACAATGTTTCTAGTTTTCAGTAGTTTGATCTTGTAAAGGTTTACTTTACTATATCCGCTATTTTTAATTTTACTTATGAAATACATGTATTAGTATTATATAAAATATTACTTTGTTTTCAGCAAGTACATGATTGATTTATGAATTGCTTTGCTTGTATTTTTATACGCCCACATTTTCATGTGGACGTATATTGTCGTCGCCCCTGTTCGTCCGTCCGGACGTTCGTCCGTCCACAATTGTTTGTGAACAGTCTACAGGTCACAATTTTTATCCGATTTCAATGAAACTCAAAATATAGGTTTATCACCCTGAGATCTCGGTTCCTTTCGATATTGGCATGTATCGGACCGTAACTTCATGGGTTATGGCCCCTGATTGTACGAAAAGTCACGTTTTTTAGCTTGTGAACAGTGTAGAGGTCACAATTTTGAACCGATTTGGATGAAACTTGAAATGCATGTTTATAACCCAAAGATCTCGGTTCCTTTCGATATTTGTGCCAATCGGATCGTAACTTCCTGAATTATGGCCCCTGATTGTCCGAAAAATCGCCCTTTTTAGCTTGTGGTCCCTCTGGAGGTCAAAATTGTTATCCGATTTAAAAAACCGTTTGATTATATCACCGTCCCATGGTTATGAAGGTTGAGTTCGAATTTCGTGAAAATCGGACCAAAATTGACGGACAAAATGGCCGCCGTTTGTACGCGAATAGTGTGAAAATATGTTATATCAAGGTTGTGGACCTTATAGAGGTCACAATTTTGAACCGATTTTGATGAAACTTAACATGTATGTTTATAACCCAAAGATCTTGGTTCCTTTCGATATTTGCGCCCATCGGATCGTAACTTCCTGAATTATGGCCCCTGATTGTCCGAAAAATCGCGCTTTTTAGCTTGTGTTCCCTCTGGAGGTCAAAATTGTTATCCGATTTAAAAAAACGTTTGATTATATCACCGTTCCATGGTTATGAAGGTTGAGTTCGAATTTCGTGAAAATCGGTCCAAAATTGACGGACAAAATGGCCGTCGTTTGTATGCGAATGGTGTGAAAATATGTTATCAAGGTTGTGGACCTTATAGAGGTCACAATTTTGAACCGATTTTGATGAAACTTGACATGTATGTTTATAACCCAAAGATCTTGGTTCCTGTCGATATTTGCGCCCATTGGATCGTAACTTCCTGAATTATGGCCCCTGATTGTCCGAAAAATCGCCCTTTTTAGCTTGTGTTACCTCTGGAGGTCAAAATTGTTATCCGATTTAAAAAAACGTTTGATTATATCACCGTTCCATGGTTATGAAGGTTGACCAAAATTGAGGGACAAAATGGCCGCCATTTGTACGCGAATGGCGTGAAAATATGTTATATCAAGGTTGTGGACCTTAAAGAGGTCACAATTTTGAACCGATTTTGATGAAACTTGACATGTATGTTTATAACCCAAAGATCTTGGTTCCTTTCGATATTTGCGCCCATCGAATCATAACTTCCTGAATTATGTCCCCTGATTGTCCGAAAAATCGCTTTTGTTAGCTTGTGGTCCCTCTGGAGGTCAAAATTATTATCCGATTTAAAAAATCGTTTGATTATATCACGGTTTCATGGTAATGAAGAGCGAATTTGAATTTCGTGAAAATCGGACCAGAGTTGCCGGATAAAATGGCCGCCGTCTGTACGCGAATTGTGTAAAAATATGTTATATCAAGGTTGTGGACCCTATGGAGGTCACAATTTTGAACTGATTTTGATGAAACTTGAAATACATGTTTATAACCTAATGATCTTGGTTCCATTGCATATTTGCCCATATCGGATCATAACTTCCTGAATCATGGCCCCTGATTGTACGAAAAATCACCCTTTTTAGCTTGTGGTCCCTCTGGAGGTCACAATTATTATCTGATTTAAAAAAACGTTTCATTATATCAAAGTTACATCGTAATTATGGGTGAGTTTGAAATATGATTTTCTGATGATTACTTAAAATGCAACAACTCTTGTTGACTGCCCGGACGATTTGGCTGCTGTGTGGGCGTATGTTTCGTTGCCTGGCAACCTATTTTTTTTTTCATAATGTGCTATTTGGTGCATGATTTTTATTTTATTTGTTTTTTTTTTTTACATTTGGTGCATGACTTTAAAATAAAAATCTGTTTCTTTATCTTTTTTAACTACCGGGTTTTGTAATATATGATCCTGTAACATATCCTTATGTTGTAAAATGGTGATCCAATCTCAGGGGTTCCACGTAATCCTCTGAAAACATTATAATTTGAGAGCAAAATAGGGTTTAATGTGAAGAGGACTTAAGCAAGGTCATTTTGGAAATAACCTGGTTCTTTCCTTCTTCAATAATTTGCTTGTGTGTAGGGGTCTTTTAGCAGTGCCGTAGGAGAAATTACACGAAGAAAACCCAAGAGATGGAGTCGAAACCACTTGCCTCCATGGCTGATCTTATGATCTGTCTACATTGCACGGTGTCAAAGCCACAATACTTGCATTGATGACAGATCCTTTGGTCTAAAGTGCTGCCATGTTGTGGTACTAGGATATAGCAATGGAGAAGGGTTAGTGTACTTTAATATGACAGACTTGTAACCCTTTCTGCCTTGTAAATTTTATACGGTGGTCTGCTTTGAAACACAGCTCACAGCAACATATTTGTGAGTTGAAAAAAGGGAAAAAAAAAGGTATAATATTTTTTAAAATCACATCTATACAAGACATGTGAAAAACAATATTCACAAATAAATAGGCCAGACGATATACAAAACAAGTAGGCCTAGTAATATGCATAACAAACAAATAGGCCTAATAAGATACAATAAATAGTACTGATAAAATTCAAAACTGATGACGATAATTATAATCATTAAGCCTCTGTAACAAACACCATCTCCGAAATTCTGTATTGCAAGAATGTATTTGACACAGGATGAATATTGAGTTGTTTCGCAATGTTATAAGATCAAGTCACTACTTATGACTATTGTAAACAGTATTATGTTGACGTAAATTCAAGACCGTAAGTTTATCCAGAGTCCAGTTTACGACCCATCTCATGGCTCATAGCTCCTTAAACAATAAACATTCACATATAAATCAAATGATATTCAACACACATTACAGTTCACACACAAAAAAATAACCACAAAATTTATACAATAACTGGGACATAAATGTGACGTTACTTATATGTGAAAATACAATCTTGAAAAATTAATAGGCAAGAAATCATTGATGGAAATTATTATGATAAATATTTTGATGGCAGAAGAAATACAAAATTGTAAAAGTTAATTATCATTGGGTCTGGTATGACATGAAGGAAGATTGTAGGACATTTTACAAGTGTCATGCACTGGGTACTTCATTGCAAGTCTCTTAACTAGTCTTAACACTCAAGTTGATGTCTGCTAATTAAACTTGTATTACCAGCAAAACCTTAACAAAGACATATAATTAATATGACCATGGACCTTATAATGTGTTATAAGGTCCATGATATGACACAACCGAACATTGTAACACATTTTACAATGGTCTGGGGACTTTAGGTGAATCTGTGTAACACTCAAGTTGATATCTGAATATGATGGTATGACACAAAAGAAGATTGACGGACATTTAAAAGAGTAGTGCACTGGGAACTTCACTTCACTGTACCGCCCATGTTGAAGTCTGCTGATTAAACTACCATTATAGTATAGCAAACACCTTTTTTTAAACCAATACAAAAGATGTTCACCAAGGTGTTTTGTGGAGATGCAGTTGTCCAATAGTGACCATTGAATGCCATATTTGAGCCAAGCTATCACTTTGTTAATTTTAATTCATTAAGGTGGCAGTCTCAGACTGTCTTATTTTCTGTTTTAAGTCATATATATTAACAATATTTCTCTTACACAAATGAAGACAGTTTGTTCCTGGAAAATTTATGGTTAATATTTTGATTGAAGAGTTTTTTGGAAGAAGAATTATGGAAGATCTCCATTTTGTCCGTTTTGAACAATTCTACTGGCAACTTTTCACAGAATTGATACACACATCACATCTGTGATCTGAACTCAAGAAATATTCATTAAACTATAACACATACTTATGGAAGAACAATTATTGCTCTTTCCAGTTACTAAATGCCTCTAAAAGATTATGAAATATTCTTAATATCTGACACATCATTTTAAATTTTATTTCTGCTGACTGTTTATCTTTTAATATTAGGAATTTGCCTACAATTATTTTGATATCCACTACCGCAGATCTAGCTTTATTTTGGTTGACTTTTTTCTTTTCTGTTAATAATAGGAATTTCCTTACAATTATTTTGATGTCCATATTATTTTGGTTGACTGTTTCAATTATTTGGTTGACTGGTTGACAATTATTTTGATATTGAGCGCCACAGATCTAGTTTTTAAGGCGTGTTGATTGGGTATAACCAGATGTGATGTCCGCTGTAAAAGCTTTAAACCTGTACTCCAGTTCACCACGTTTAACCTTCAACTGTTTGTGCAGCTCTTCAGCCTGGAAGATTAAAATTAACATAACTTTAACTGTGCAGTAATACTTAAACTTACCTATTAACAGCATTTTGTTCTAATTCTTTAGAATGTGAGCCACCTTTGGGGCTAAGGTATATCTCTTGGGCTTGTGGGTCACAGAGCACTCTTATGTTCTAGTAGCTTCAGGTGCAGTGCAAAGATGTGTAAGCATTTGATCCCCAGAACACAAATTATTGTTTTCTCTTTGAAATATTAGTCTTTCTATATTTCATAATTGCTACACTACCACTTCCACTACAATGATTTTGACATCATGATTGAGGTCATGAGGTCAATATATTTTTTTTAAAAAACCACTTGGCTCTCTTTTTTTTAATTCATTAAAAAGAAAGATGCCCAAAAGTAACTGATTTTTAAAATAACTATTAGAATATAAAAGGATTATAAGTATAAAATTCTATTATATCCAAACTACCTAATATAAATTAACTGCCCAAATTTTATTAGTGGAAAGGGCAAAATACACATCATTTTTACCAATCAGGTTGCAGTAGGGTAATTGATATCGGGACACTGGCCCGAAACGTATTATAAAGATGTATTCATAATTGTTGCTATAACCCATGTACTGCAGTAGGCTAACTAAATATGCAGATGACTTTAAAGTTTGAATTTATATGGGAGATGATATAATGAAGATTTACTTCAAGTTTTATCATAATTATTGCATTTTCAATGATTAACGAATTAGATTGCTACATATTAATAAAACAAAATACTTGATATCTTTTTACATTAAAAGTTATTGCATTTTAAAGAATCAATAAAAGAATTCCTGCAGGCCAAAAAGACACATGAATTGAATGCATATTCCATGTTTTATCAAAATTCATTCATCTGTGTTAATTTAATGAGTTTCAATATCAATTAATCATATTGAGGTAGGTGAATCTAATATGCAAATATATATTCATTGCAACACAGGACCATGTTATTCTGGTCAACTTCTGTTAAATTCTACATCTTAAGATAAGACATTTTCAAAACTATATAATGGGCAGTGTTGGGAACAAATATATATCTGGACATTAATCACTGCTTTTTTAACTGTTATCAGGTCACTCAGGTGGGTCTCTAATAATTCTAACCTATATCTGGAGGGACAGATGATGTAAAACTTATAACTGTACTGATCTGTAAACTTCTAATACTATTAAATGTATAATTAATGTTAGAAATTTTATAATTATATTTGCGGAGAGCACATTTTTAATTACATTTAATATCTATGTAGTTACAGGAAATTTAAAATCTACAATAAATCAAATATTAGAACGGAAATAATTTCATATCTAGTTGTCAATACTAAAGGTATACATATAGCCTATAAGGATATATATTATAACATACTGTATTCAACATAATTTCCCTGTGTAGATCTATAAACACCTGTAAATTAAACAATATACTCATTTGTTTTAATTAATACTGTATTATATACAGTATGCTTGAAATCAAAATCCATGGTATATAAAATTCCAAATTGACCAAAAACAAATATCAATATATTTTTATGAAAAAAAACCTTAATGATTCAAGTGTCTTTTTATTTTTATTACAACTGTTATAAGCTATTTTATCATCTTTATCAATTAATAAAAGTTTTTACTACAGTGTCTTCAATAATGTGGACTCCAGAAATTGATAATAATGATAACGTGGACTAAAGATTACTGGATACTGTTTTACAAAAGATAGGAGAAATTAAATTGTTTCTAAAATTAAAATACTGTTAGTCATAATTTTGATTTTAAAAATACCTCACACAATCTGATAATTAAAGTGCCAAAAATTACATAAACACCAGAAAGAAACAAAGTGCCAATATTAAAATCATGACTATATCACAACCTAAGGTTCAACCATTTAACACAGCAATCAAAACATCTATCGTCTGCTCATTAATTAAAATACAGATTTATCTCTCTTGTCCAGGTCTTCAATGGGAAAGGAAAGGATTGGAGTTGAACGCATCATCATCATAATACTTTGGTCATTTTGAGAATAATACACAATTAATTCATTTCTATGGTTACATACAATGCTGGGGAGGACAATTTAACCAAGACAGTGTACATGGGTGGATGTGGTCAGGCCAATGATAATTAGGAACCTCTGATTCAAATCTGGGTGTTATGTTCAAGGTACAGTGCACTAAACGGACACACCCAATTACCACCTCCCACTCACCAACTTCCCTTAATCAATAGAAATTTAAAATCAGCAGTCAATGCCCAAACATTAATAAAATTAGTTTAGTGAGCTTCAATTCTTAAATCCTAGCTTTTCGCAAGAAAGTGGACTTTGTGGAGATTTGCCAAGCTCTCATACTATAGGCACTAGCTACTAGGCCTACAGAAAGCCATTAAATTATTCAAAATTCTGAATTTCAGTAGGTTTCTTCACAATGCTCCAATGAACAATTTGACAAGGACTCTTAAAGCATTCCATCAAGATATCTGTCCTGTATTCTACTCTACAAATAATAGTGTCTAAAACTCCTGGATTTTTTTAAGATTAAACAAATCTACAGGCTAATTTTGAATCTAGGTTTCTTCCATAAGCCCAAATGAACTTTGATCAGAACTTGAGACATTTTGATTCTGAGGCAAGTCCTTTACCGTCACCATGACCCCATAACTAACAGAAGTAATAACTATATTAGAAAGCAACCCATATTATAATCTGCAATAGGAACATATACTACTTAATGTCCAAACCCGCCATTTCCATTCTGATATAAATATCTGTATTTTAATTAAATAAGGCAATCAACACTGCAAAACATTTAGTAGACTATCCAAAAATTAAACTCTGACCTCTAACTACCAAAACTAACTTACCACCAATGATGGAGATTATATGAGAAGAGAACTTTTAACTCGTGAACGAGATGCTTAGAGAAAAAATTAAAAGTTATTAATATAACATTTACATGTTATAACACTAATCAGTGACCAATTACTCCACTGGTTTACTTTTTTCACTTCAACACCTTAAAGGCAGGCAGTTTGATATTCTATTAAACCCTTTTCGATAGATCAGATTTTCCAAAATCTTTTGTTTTACTTACAGTTACACCATGGTATTCAGAAGTAAAATTCTAAAATCTTAAAACTTGGAGCTAATTATCAGTTGGTATTCATGTGTTTTTCTTAATAGGTGTTCAAAAAATGCTGGTTTAACTTGTGTATACATTTAATAATGTTTTCTAAATAGGTGTTCTGAAAACACTGGATTTGAATGCTTTTTGTTTTTACTGCCATTTGCATCCAATGAACTGGACAAATTGGTCAAATTAGAACTATGATTATAGTTAATTTACAATTTTTGAAAATAAAAAAGGTAATATTATTTATCAATATAAGAAAAGACATTATAACCATATATCATTATTATTAAGTTTAATTTGAATTAAATGTAAAATTATTGTTAATATAAAAGTATTGAAATTGTGGTACAGTAATGTCAGGGCTCAGACTTCAAAATTATGGTGGTGGTATGAAATTGCACAGATTATCAAGACATTGCTGATTGAACTCAAATATTTTTTACATTCAAATTCTCTGTGATACCTTAACATATGGCATGTAAATTGTCGGACAGGTAAATTCTCCAACTGGTCAATATCAGCGGTAGCACAGTCTACCCAAATCAACCCAAATATACCATTATTTCAACTCATATAATAATAATCTATATCTGATAATATACAGCTCTTTATGCCAAATTGGCGTGTTTTAATTTAAAATCTTAATGGTTTTTTTCAAAAATGTTCCTCATGCAGTTTCTAAGCATATGATATCGTGCAATACACAAGCTTTGTCCTAGTGGGGAACAATTTCAATGTTATTTTATATTAGTAATTAATATGAGACTAACAATAGTAGAATACAGATATTAACAATATTTCACAGCAAAATAATGTTAATCACACACTTATGGTTTTTCACAAGGGGAGTTTTAACTATATTTGTAGAAGAAGAAAAATCAAATTCAGTATTCTACTGTATAAATTATAATCTATTTTTTCCCCCATCATAAAAGTACCACGAGCAGATAGTCTGTAAAATTTTAATTGTCAAGGCCATATTCTTACACCTTAAAGAGAGAGAGAGAAATGGGGTTTAACGTCCACTTGACACAAACTAGGTCATTTCAGGACTAACACATGGTTCAATTTTATTTCAATAATTTGCTTGTGCATAGGGGTCTTTGGCAGTGGGAGGAAACCGGAGGACCCAGAGAAAACCCACGAGGTTGGACAGGCGACTCTACTCCGTGTCACGTACAACCGGGGAATCGAAACTCCGCCGGTGTACCTTAAAGAGGAATTAGCGTTATGGAGATTTTTGCTAGGCGATTAAAACAAGAAAAAAACATATTTGATTATAAATGAAATCAAATAACATTATTAAAATTAAACATCCTAATTTTTTACGCCAAACAGACCCTAATGAAGACAAAGGTGCCCATCCAAGATACAGCTGTACAAAGTTTCAAATTGCTTTCAAAGAGTGTATTACATGGTGGCAAAGTGAGTTAGACCCTGACTCGCGAGTCTGGAGGGCGCAGGTTCGCTCCCAATGTTGGCCGAGAAAGCTCATCAGGACTTTTCTGGCGTGGTTTCCCTTTGTCATTGCATTGGTGCATGACGAAGGGCCTGACAAGGACAGATGTCAGTTGTTTAGATAGTATGGAAAACAGGGACCCCATATACACACTGGAGTGCACATAAAAAATCACTTAGCAGTTGGAATTCAATATAAGAGTAGGCTGTCTGGGCAAATTTTTCCCTCATAGTAAACTGCACCCTGTAAGCCTGTCTTCAATAGCCCAGTCGGAGCAGAACAGTAGGATGTTAAACCCCATTTCATTTCATTTAGCCCTGAAGATCTGCAAAATGTTTATTCCTCTTTAAATTTCAATTTGAAGGATTAGACAAACATATAGCCCACTTTCCAACAAATATTAGCTAGATTATAATGGTTAATACACCTTCACCAGATATATATAATGTTTACTATCTAAACTGTAGGGAATGAATACCAAATAACTAACACAATCTTCAAAGTGAAATTGTGACCTTTTCATCCGCAGTGCACAAGTTAGAGCAAATTCTGAAGACTGACTTAATTTTTTGAAATATTCATTCCCTTCTTCTCAAACAAGATGCATTACAATATTTTTGGACCAATTCTTAGGAGCGACACTGTTTATCAAAAAGTCTAAGGCCTTATTGTAGTGTGATTAATATGAAACTTCACAAGATTGTTCCTTGGACAGTTGTGCATTGATGGACAGACTTTGACGTCCCAATTGCAAGATAGGGAAGATGATGTCATGCTCCGCTCCTGGATCATAGTAGGCTTGTACTTGCTTATGTCATGACCGCAACAATACACGCAGGATTTATTTATTGATCTTAGCACAAAACTAATTTTTATAGATTGATCAGAATAAAACATTCAGAAAATAATTGATATTAAAACATTGGGCAGGTGAAGCTTTGTTAATATATTTTACAGATGATATTAAATCAGTCTGATTAAAATACAGATCTATATTTTGTTTCGTTTTTAATACTTTCGATGGCCTACACTACATGAAGATCTGACAAGATATAGTTAAGAGTTTACATCAAGGCGTTGACGTTTCTAGTGGTTTATCCATCAAAAGACCAAGAATTGGCCGTAACAGACTGTTTTATTGGTATCCCTCACATCATCCAGAACATGTCAATGACAACAACTCTTTCCTAGTGTAGTAAAGTCTAGTAAAATGAAATATTGAACTATAAAAACGATACGAAAAAGGATCATCAGATTGACCCTTTTCACTAAACAGAAGTATATAAATCTTACTATTGTACAGCTCTCTTAAATTGTACTTCAGTATGATTAATATACATATGGTTTAGGGAATCAGGCATTTTGATTATAACTATCATTCGTCATAAACTTCATTAATATTGTAATGCAAGCTTGACAGCTTGTGTACATCTTCACAATCTCAAGTTACTACAAGACAGACTAAGACTGTTACTACATTAGCTGACTCTTTATTAGCATAAGAAAATTTATCTGAAACAACATGCACACTCATGTACTGCACCATTCGCAGTATCCAATCAAATCATTGCATCTAGATGCACTAAGTCTCCTAACCCAATTATTTTTCTTGTTCTTTCAATCCACACATAACTCAAGTCTTTCAAAGTAATAATAGTGAGTCGGCTAATCCTGTCCAGGTATTGTAATCAATTAACATTGTGAAGATGCAATTTCTGAGGTGAATAAATCTCTAATTATATGGTGATGATTAGTCTACAGAATAGATATAGATTGATTAATATTAATAACTAAAAGTATAGAGGTAAAGAATAAATGATTAATCTGAATATATCAAAGCACCTGATGTCCAAGTCTTTAGCTCCTGATATCGTCTTATCAAGTCTTTCTGTAGGAACTTCACCTATGACACAGTATGTAAGTTGAAATAAACCAAGCTAGAATAAACTTATCATCAACTACTCTACTCTAACAACATGTTTGTTTACCATAGTAACTCGCACATTGTATCTAAAGTTCTCTTATTTATGTAAAGTAAACATTTGTAAATCTTTTTTTTTTAAAGATTTTTATGAAATGTTGGTATACTACGACTTTTCTGATGTGATGATTCTTAAGTAAGGATTTACAAAATACAATCAAAGCTAATATTTTAACATTTCAAGAAATTCAATAGATTTATCGAGAATTCTAATGATTTGTATCCAGATAAAAAAGGTTCAAAGCCTTGTATAATACATAATTTAATTAATTTTAATTTTATCGCGAACTGTAATGATCCAAGAAAGCATGAATTTTTATCCCAAACTATTACAACTAATAAAGTTTTATTGCTAGGTATTTTCTACATGGACTTGATATTATAATAAATATGTTGATGACTATTATAATAATTATATCCTATCACAAGAAAATTACAAATTAATGGTTTATAATTCACTATTAGAAACGTTTATCATCCAGCAAAGGCAGTCACAGAATTTCAGGCAATTATTGCATTTTTTTTTACCTCCAATTCAAACAAGAATCTTCAAGGCGAATATTCAAATCAATAGTATTAAGAATCGGACTAATGTCATCAGTAAGCATATCCTTCAAAAAGTATATATATATATGTCAGTTCAGTTACTTATTTCTATTTATCTATACGGAAGATTGGTAAAAATAGAGAAATTCTGGTACCCAAAGCAGTACATGTCCCCCCCCCCTCTCCCCACATTTAACAAATTAAATATTCCTGTACTGAATTAACTTAATTTTAGCTAACTTAAAGTATTGGTGAAGAAAAACCATCGTATTGAATCTGATAATAATTGTAAATAAAAAGTAATCTATAGTTTATCCAGACCCAGAATCCCATTCCAAATATAAGGCTGACAAATCAGGTCAAGGGATAGTTGATTTCTTAAAATGGTGAAAAGTTGGACTTTGTTGAAATCACTCCATTTTTCAGCTAACTCATGGAGCGACTGCATTGCAACAGTAATTATTGTTTTGGTGAACACGTATGTATATATGCCTTTTATTATCAAAGGCATCACCATTTTGTAAAAATATATTGGAAAGTTATAAGAGATACCACAGAAATTATATAAATTTAAAGAATACATCATGCAATAAATATTAAACAAACAATAACATTTAAACTCACTATAGCTAATTCTTTCTTGGCAGCCTCCATTTCCTGTTGTGGTGAACCTTTTGGTTGTTTTCGTCGTTCTAACATCTGTGACGAATGTTCTTTAATTCTTTTCTCTAATTCTTTAATTCTAGCCGTCCTAAAATAAACATCATTCATGTAATATATTCACTCTCAGTTACACGTATCTGAATACTAATAGATTGTTTCTTTCAATAGAAAATGATGCAATTTCTAATAAATCTGATTAAAATACAAAGACAAATTCAATTTTGTCTTTTTATACTCTTGATGGCCTGACAATGACACCTGTGTAGTCGTTCAGATGGGACAAAAAGGCCTTGTGTACACATTGTGGTGCACATAAAAGATCCCTTGAAAGTTGGAAATCAATATAAAAGTAAGCCGTAGTGCCGCTGCCTGGGCAAAATTTCCAACATAGCACACCATTAGGCCAGTTCGGAGCAGAACAGCAGGACGTTAAACCCCAGTTTATTTCAATTCATACTCTTGATGATCTGATTGTATTTTGATAAAGATCAGGTGAATTAGCATTTTTTTTTTGTTCGAGGTGAAATGTAACAAAACAAAATGGGGTTTAATCTCCTACTTTTCTACACCAACTGGGCAAATGAAGGCAGGTCGTAGATAATAAAATAGATAATAAAATATTGAATATTTCTAATATTTTTCTTCTACATCCATCTAAGATAACTTCATAACACTCAAGGGTCTAATTGTCCCAAAAAATGAAACAGTAATGAGTTTACAAGATTTTCTAATATCTGCTAGAAACACAGAGAGGGGCAGAAATGGAGTTTAATGTCTATTTGACTGGAACTAGGTTATTTGGGGACTAACACAATCTTATTTCAATAATTCGTTAGTGCATTTGGGTCTTTAAATGGGAGGAAACTACTTCTTGTCACATGCAGGGGGAAATCAAGACCATGCCACTCGACTCAATTACAGACCTTATGATTTAAAGTGCCTGCATTAAACCATTAGGCCACCTCACCTCCCCAAAATGGAATAAACATTTCTCAGACAGATTATTACAAACAATAACTACAAGAATATATAACTAAGTAGAATTCTTACTTCTCTGCTTCTATTCTCTGTTTAGTACCAGGTGATATCGGACGTCGCATCTTTTCATGAGCAACTTTTACATCAGCCTGAATTAAAGAACAATATCAAACATTTATATTTCTGTTAAAGATGTGTTCCCAGAAGAATATTTATCGGGTGTTTATTGCCTATAAAAGTATGACAATTTTGGTATGTATGGGAAGTAAAGATATCCAATCTTACTAAAAAAAAATAATAGATTCCCTGAAAAACACTCATGGAGCGTATACAGGACAAAAATGTAAGGGTTCCCTTAATAGTCAGCCCGACGATTAGGACTATCCGCACGCATGACGTCGAAGGCTGCACGCGAACTAGAGCGCTTAGTGTACATGTTAATAAACTTTATTAAGCAATGATACAATTAAACATGTTACCGAAGGTTATATCTGATATCCTTTCAAAGCATAAGGTTAATATATGATAACTGACCTTAATTCTCTCTTCTTTAGACATAACTTTAATATGATCTTTTTCTATTGCAAATGGTGCCCTTGTTACAGGATCTTCAAAATCTGAGGTAATAAAATATATAGAATAGAAATTCTTTATCATATGTCATATTTCAATTTCCTATTGGTCTGAATTTTGAATTTACATTCCTTTTAATGGGGCTTGATGTCCACTTGATACTAACAAGGTAATTTCAAGAATTTTCATGTCTGTTTAAGGGACATCAGAAATGGGAAAAACCAAACTTCCTAAAGAAAATCTATGAGGTGAGGTAGGCAGGTCTACTTCCCTATCACATACAAATCGAAGAACCCATGACTTGTCTAGTATAACAGACTTTAAGATCTACAGCACACGTTACACCACTCGACAACCAAAACACAGACTGAAAATAGGGCAGATTTCTTTTATGTGTGTCAATAATAGTTGGCAGTTTACAACTAAAAACATCATTTATCAGCTCATCTCATTAACTCACCATCCCTGACTACAGTAGACTGGCCCAGTCTCTTCTATTTATTTTACATTTCGATTTATATAAAAGTAGTAATTTTTAGTAAACCAACACTTTCGTTTCCATTTGTATAAAAAAAAAAATTTGAGTAAACCTGTAACCAGCACCAGAGACTGGACAATTTGCGAGCTTCACAATAAAATGGGCGTTTCTTGTCCTGTTTTACGTTGTTCCTTATTTGGAATGATTGACAGTTGTCAAGCAAGCCCCGAGTCACGTGACACGAATTTGTAAATGTGATGTCTAAGATAAATTAAGTTCGATATTTACCTTCATGAATCATGCGTCTCGAATGGAGTGCAAAGCAGTCATGCTGAAACCGTCTGCGGGCTGATGTCACGTTTTTGTTTCCATTCGCCATTCGGCTTCGTCCCGATACGCATGAACTGGCTTCGTTAAGTTGTTATAATGATGTCGTGTGTGTAATTATTTATGTTCATTCACCTCATCCCATACGTTGTATCCGTTCATTCGACAGATATTATCATAGTGTCCGTCAACAAAATTCTTAGATCGTTAAAGTATCACTAAATAACAATAACTGTTATCCACAAACATCTCGCAGCTACACCAGTTTGCCAGTGCAAATGCAGTAATCCTGTGCACGACGTCACACCACCTACATAATGCAGATTGACCTACTAGATGAGAATGAAGCTCTATTTGCCCAGTCTCTAGAGATTACGGTTTTTTTTCGTTTTTTTTTTTTTGAGAGGACTGGCCAATTTTTGGTGTGTGGAGAAGACTGGCCACCAGTCTATGACTACAGTTATGGTAAAATAAACAGAAAATAAGGAGAGTTATCGTACCTATGTTACCAGTATGTAAAGCATGTATATATTTCTTCTGTTGTAATTTTTTACCTTCATCTCTCCAATCTTTTAATAATTGTTCATCCCTATAATAACATTAAAACATCATTTTATAAATTACTGATTGGTATCATGTCATTATATTTGTGATCAAGTTACCAAGTTACAGGTTGGTTGAGGAGATATGGTGTCTGTATGGGGTCATTATTCCATGCAGAAAATTCATCAGTTGAGAATTCTAACATTAACCATATTCTTTGGCTTGTGTGAAATTCTGACATCCCAAACCAGCCTGAAAATAGACTTCTCCATTGTCCCAAACCTGGAAGCCACATTGATAAAAGACTCTCTAATCTTGTCCTAAAATAGGTCGCCATTGTGAAAATAGACTTTCCGAGAGAGAGAGAGAGAAATTGGGTTTAAGGTCCACTTGACACAAACTAGGTCATATCGGGACTAACATATGGTTTAATTTTATTTCAATAATTCGTTTGCGCATAAGGGTCTTTAGCAGTGGAAGGAAACCGGAGGAAACCCACGAGGTTGAGAAAGCGCCTATATCTCCATGCCACATACGCTTACACCAGCGATCGAAACTACAGCCGCAAGCCAGAGGTGACCAGCCATAGACAACTAGGCCATCGCAGCCCCCCCACCCCCCGAAAATAGACTTTCCCTCTCATGTTGTAAAACCAGATACCTCTGTGTATCCTTGTTCCTAAGTACAGGAAAGAAAATGAATTTCATCAAAATTAATATATCATGGTTGTAGTTTATCAATAATTAGAATCAAGCCCATGGTTGAAGTGTATTGTAATAATGAGATTTGAGTACAAATCAAATATCGTGGTTGAAGTATATCATAAATAATTAGAATCGAGTATAAATTAAATATAATGGTTGAAGTGCATTGTAAATTATTAGAATGGAGCACAAATTAAACATCATGGTTGAAGCGTATAGTAAATTAAATATCATGGTTGAAGTCTATTGTAAGTAGTGAGAATTTAAGAAACAGATAACTGGGACCATAAAACATTCAAACCTCCTTCTCTGTAATATTGCATCTTGTCTTTCTTTTAATTCTTTAACTTTAGCCATTTTCCTTTCTTCTGCCATCCTAATATCAACAAAATCATGGGCGGGTGGTTCTGGATACTGATTTACTCGCCAATTCTTCACATTTTCTTTAACAGGCTTTTTGTGACTGGAAAAACAACATTCAATTAATGTTACTGCGAACACTGCTCTACGCTCCGATTCAAATAAAATCTGGATATTTAGACTAGCAATAAGATTAATAAATGTAAGTAAAATGTTAAAAAAATTCACCATCCCTTTTCATGCTATATTACAGTTCTTAAAACAAAAAGAATGTAGAACAATAATCCATTAAGTTTGAAGGAAAATAAATCACTGTGAAATCACTCATCCAAGCTTTCAATAACATACTTTGGGGAACTTTTCCCCTCCTTTTTGTGTAGGATCACATATTTCATGTCTTTTGTGTTTACCCCACTGCTTTGTTGATGTTGGGCTTCTTGGGAATAGGTAACAGATTCTTACTAGATGGAGAAACCAACATGAGGATAGCTATTTGATAATGCAACACACTTAATAAGTGGCTCTGTCAATTAACTTTCAGAGCAAGAGCTGCCAACTTTCCTTTTGTTTCAAGCACTGCAATTTTTCAGAAAGGATGAGCTAATAGCTAATAATTAATATTAAACAGTTATAAATTATTTACTAGTTCTTTAAATAAAAAACTGCATTTAGAATTAAAAACAAAGAACAACACATGCTTTTTTAATTCAAATCTTTCAAATTAGTAATACAACAAAAGTGTTAACACTAAAAAATTGAATTCGAGTTGTTACTACTTGTTAGGAAAGCAAGTTATATATACTCAGAGCTTTCATTTCACTCATATTTGCCAGCTCTGACAGACAAGGAGAAATGCTGTTAAAAGTACACTTGACACAACTAGATAATTTTGGGACTAACATGATTCATATGGGGTCTTTATCCATGGGAATGAAACAGAGAAACCAGAGTAACCACATGGTGGGATGAGTAACCCTATTCCTTATCATGTTCAAGTGTTGGATTGAAACCATGTCTCTTGACTCAGTCAATGACAGATTATATGATTTAAAGTGCACATTACACTACTAGCCTTGATAGATTTACATTTTGTTAGCAATCAATCATCTCAGTATATGATTGAAAATCAAAGAAGTAGTTTTCTTCACAAAAATAATCAAATCCTCTACAAAAATTTTGCCCAATCTGATTTAAGGGGCGTAAACAAAATCTGTGAGGGGCTGGCAAAATATGGAGTTGAGAATGAGAGCCGTGTTATATATATTCTAATATACCTGTTAGAATATAGTGCTAGATTACCACTGTAGTTTACAAGTTTAATCTTTTTTTTCCTTCTACGTCGATTTAACATGTTCCTTAATAACGGACTAATAATATAAGAGTTAGTATTAGTGCAAAATCTAGTGTATTATATCTTGGTAGAACCACGACCATAAACATAAAATTACCAACAACAGTTCATTATAATCAGTGGTGTTCTTTTTTCATGGACATCAGCTTTCCGTCCCATCTCAAAGACTAGACACATTTCCTTTCCAATTGTGCATCCCTGGCAATCAAACAAGTAACCTCCCAAATCCAAAGGAAATGATGATAATGAGGTAGTAACGTTAAGCTATGGATCAGGGTTTTACCAATAAAGGCGTGTTAGTGCTGACATGTTAATATACAGATTATCAGTATAAGAGTATATCTACTAACTACCATATATTTCCTTTCATTGGATATCACTTGTCTTAGAAATAAACTTGTAAGCTAATTTGCTGTCTTGATACATAATCATATTAATAAAAGGCACATTTTCCAGAGCATTCATATTTTGTCAAGTAGATTAACTCTTGTATCTGTGACACATCAAGCAAGTGTTCCACCATTTTCAAGTGAAAATTACATGCAATCTATTATGTGGGTCGTTTGAGACAAGAATGAGAACATATGTAGCGTTAAACTTGACTCAAAGGCTTAAAGATCACATGAAATTGTGTTCATTGCTTGCCCTAAAAAAAGCCTAATGCGTGTTTAATACCTAACTTAAAATATTTACAGGGCTCTGTCTTTGCATAGAATTGAACCTATAATTTTAGTACAGAATTTGCAAATAAAAAGACTGAACACTTAAAATATTTTAAGTTAAGTTTGTGTGAATCGTGAAAGCGTAATTTGTAGTATTGTGACTGTCACACTTTACAATTGAAAAGATAGCAATGCATCAAAATTTATATTCAGTACTGGTTTTATGATTCTGAGAATATTCATTTCACCGATGGTTTAAAATCACTATTATTATTAGTCTTTTTTAATGCCTGAGAAAAAATTATTTCCAGATAAACAATTCAAATGGCAAATTATTCATGAATAGTTTAATAATAATACTAATATTTTAGTCACAACACATCTCTTGGTAAATTTAGTAAAAGTAAAAGGTCATTAATTTGCACGCAATAAATATGGGTCACTTCAAAATTTCTAATACGAGAGAAGATGGGGAGGGTTAAAACAAATATCTAATTTACACCTCAAATCAGAATTACCCCACAACAAGTCAAAAGTTAATTTAATTAAAGATCATAAACTTGTACGCAATAAATGTGGTTGATGAGATAAAGGAGGAGTTGAAAGTTGAAACAAATGTCAAGTTACACATCAATAAGACCCATTCCACACCAAGTCAAATTAAACGAAGCATTATTCAAGCTAATATCTTTAATTATACTAAAACCAGTGCACACCTCCATTTACCTGTAATACGCACACCTGAAGCTGAATGTCTGAATGAAGATAATTAACCTTTAACTATTGAATTCTTATACAAATATTTTTAAAGGATCATGACCACTCTGATTTAGATCTCCAGAAAAATGATGTTGAATTGAATTGATGTAATGGGATATACTGTTACATCATAAAGTCAAACTTCATACCATTAAATTTCAAGTTAGCTGAGGTTGATCTATTTACAATTTCTGGCTTAGTGTTTGAATTAACCTGTTGTCTTTTGGACACATAACAAATACATCTCAACCTAGACTTCATCAATTGATGTTTATATTTTTCTTAAACAACAAGAATTTGCGTGAAGTCCAATCAGCAGATAAAATTCAATTACCATAATCCTTAACCGGTTATAGTCGCATTTGAGTACCGGTATTTAGTTTCATTTTTTATAAGCCGCATTTGAGCATTTAGTTTCATATTTAATTTGCATTTTGAAACAAATAGTGCAAATTATAGATCAACTTATCCTCTTCAACTTTTTTATTGGTGTCAAGAGTCTATCACTTACAATTATCCCGCAGTAGACGTTTGAAATAGACATATAAATATTTCACCTTATTTAGCGTGACCAGTTCAGGTCATGACGTCAAAATGACGTTGACCGGTTGTGGGTTAATTATCCTTTATCATTTCTTTACCAAAATTTAATAAGTTTTAAGCCTTTTAGGATAGATAAGTTGTAAAATTTTATTTCAGGTGCAATTCTTTGTGTTAAGTCCTAATTTTAAAATGGTAGGCAAATTATAATTTTTGAGGTTTTATGAAAGCTAATTAATTGAATTACAAATAAATAATTCATATTCATGACGAAGCAATACAGCTAACAGAAGCACAAATTGTTAAATTACAACGGATTTTCCATGAGTGTGTCATTAAATATCTAAGTGTACAGATGTCTATATTGTACCTGTCTATAGTTCCCAATGCACCAGCCTTTTTTAATCTCTCAAACTGTTCTTGTTTTCTGTCAGAGTAACTGACTGGTCGATGTAATTCTGCAGATTGAGGAACTGGGCCACCCAGATCTTTTCTACTAAGATTTTGTTCATGATAAGTTGAATCACGACTCTTTAGATTGGATCTATCCCGTGTATAACCAGTCATCCAATCATCATCACTTTGATCAGAATCTAAATCATCATAGTTTGGAATATCGTCATCAAATTCTAAAAGAGAACAAAAAAATATTTCGAAAAAGTCAACCCAAACTGACACAAACATTATCTTTTTATTTAGTCGTTCAGGTCACCAACTTTGCTTGAGTTTTGAACATTATTTCCTCATTCAGCACAACGTAGTAAGCAGTAATTTTATTGAATAGAATTGTGACCAATGTACTTACATGTATAGCTATGGCTCCCTGATGCTTTCAAAACATTGCTTACTCTCAAACTAGGGTGATAAATAAGCTTAAGTCCCAAGTTTTGAAATTCTTTGTCATGCATATAGATGTCTCGATGGTACTATAGTCCAACATATCTGTCTGATCTAATTCATGTGTATACTCCTCAAAGTAATTTATGATCCCACTACCAGCTTTTACTAGAAGTTCCCAAATTTAACCTTCAAACCTTTGGATACAAGTAGTTGCCATTTAATGCTCTTAATCTATGGAATTCCTTACCATTAAGTGTAAAATCAGTCCCATCACTAGAATCATTCCAATCAAGATTAAACACTCATCTGCTTAAATGTGAACACAGTTTTATTTCAATGAATATACTGTAGTGAAAGATATGGAGTGTACATAGTGTTTCACGCTTTGAGCATGCACAAGTGTGTGGAAATTTGTAGTTCTTTTAAGAAATGTCTCTGTCTCTTGTAGACAGTTTCTATCCTTTTCATAAATAGCCGCAATATGAAAGTACTGCTCATCCCCACCTCTGATCTAGGGCTATTTTGGCGACTATTTTTCACTGTGATTATTCTTTGTTTGCCAAAGGAATCACATCTTTAGGAGTGGTATTTTACCATATATTCGTATTGCAGCTATATAGGAAAGGGTAGGAACTGTGAGAGGACATCGTTCCATTAGAGACAGTTCCTAAAGGAACCTGGAAATTTGCACACTATAAACATACAAAATTATTGTTATTACTATATATTAATATAGGGTTTACCTCCATATGATTTTGACGAAACCTTAGCTTGAAGCATCTCATAGAGAAATTTTAAAATTTCTTGTGTTCCTCTCTCCATTATTTCACTTGGAGGAAACTCCAGTGGATTACTGCTAATATTTAAACCAGAAAGCGACTTCACTAATCCTACAAGTAGACAATACAACATTAAAATTATCAACTGTTTGACAAAAGGACATCACATGTAAATGATTAGTATCGTAATGTCTTCTAGATACACTGCCTCTTGTATGACTTTTGTCAGTGCTTATTATAGCCAATTGAGATTGAGAGGGGGAGAGTAATGGGCTTTAATGATCACTCAACACAAACTAGGTCATTTTGGGACAAACATGGTTTAATTTTATTTCAATAATGGGGTTTTCTCCGTGTTGGGTACACTTAGGGAATAAAAACTTAATGACAATCCCTTATGATACATCTTACACACGCTAACGATTCGGCAACCCAGCCCGCCTTAATAATAGTATGGATAGGTCATAAAAAACAATTATATTATTCAATAAACAATGGATTGGCAGCTTTTTCCTTAAATTTTGCATGTCATCCAGGGATGTAGCCATGATTTGCTGAGTGGTGGAAAAAAAAAAATTCCGAGCGAAGCGAGGAAAAATTTTTTTTTGGAGGGGGGCGTGGTCTTTTATGAAAATTCAATCCTTCCTGGTGTATTTCCAGAGCATCTGCTGCCTTGCAGCATCTGCTGCCTTTTTGTTGTATTTTCTTCAGTACAAATCAAATTTACTTAACTTTTATATTTACATATTCATCAAATTTTTACCAAATTAACTTAATTTCATCAATGATTCAATGATACAGAGACTCTTGCAGGGAGCTAAAAACTTATGTAAATGGTAATTGGTATTACATATACCATTTCAAATTAATTTACTAAAAAAAAGATCAGTTTCAAAGATTCTAAGTCAAAAGCCTCTCGTTGTGGTAGTCGTACTTATATTAATTACATGATGTAGTGACTAAAGTAATAGTGAATGATAAGTAAAACAGTACACTCGCCTTGCCGCCTAATTGATTTATTTTGTGGCAAGTGTAAATAAAATGGACTGTAGCCCAACTGTCTCTCGGATTTAAGTTAGATTCGGTAGAATTAACGCAAGAATGAGTACATTAAAAATTGGTCGTAAAACCGAACGTACGACACCATTTACGACATCCAACACTTCAACATTGAAATGCCGTAAATTGGTCTGGGTGGCCTATTTACGGCAAATATACAATTATTCAAAGACCGTATAGAATCAGAATTATAAATTGATGAATACTCCTTTTTTAAACAAATTTAGGATGGAAGGGTTTACTACGGCACACAAAATTAAATTATGCCGTGGCAGACATGGTTTGCGTCGGCTTTTACTCTATGACTATGGCTTTGCCGTTTGCCGTGGTAAATTTCGAGCGATGAGTTTGTGTACGTACAGTCAGCAGAGTGAAAGAAGGATGAATCATGAATGGGTTTATTAAATACGACTGGGCGGGTTTCCTCGATTTTTTCTTTGTGCTGGGCGGCAAGAAATAGTGCCGGGCGCAAGCGCCCGGCGCCGCCCAGCGTGGCTACATCCCTGGTCATCTTTTTGAACATGTTCGATTTAATTTGGCAGTCAGCTGAGATGAATAAAAAATTATTTTTCACTGATGATGATATGACTCTGCAACTTACCAAGTTCCAATGGTAAACTCTTCAAATTGTTGAACTCCAGTAGAAGATTTCTTAAATTTTGATGTCGACCTAGGTAAACACTAGGTAATCTTGTTAGCTGATTTCTTCTTAGGTCCAGCCATTTTAGATTTGGAAGACAATCAAAAAACTCATCAGGAAGAAAAGACAATTCATTTCCTTCAAGATAAAGATGCTGAAATGGTTAAAAAAAAAAAGTAAATAATATATTGTGCCTGTCTCTAATATAGACTAGTAATAAAATGAAATGGGGTTTAATGCCCTACTGTTCTGCTTCGACTGGGCTAACAAACATGGGTATAGGCCTACGTATGAGGGAAATTTTGCCCGGGCAGCGCACTGTGGCTTAGTCTTACATCAAATTCCGAGTACCTTGCCAATGTATACAAAGGACCTTCAAATGACAAGTCAGCTTCTTCTTTACCAGTTTACATGCGGTACATACAGTGCTATGAGAAAGTAGTTCAGCTCTGAACATAGGTCTTATTACACTTGCCCTGTACGTTCAGGGATCGTGTTCTTGAAACCTTGGCAAAAAAGTTTGGCTTCCCAGTCAATTTTACTGGGCAACCTTTTAATTTAACTACTAAACGGTCACGTACGTGTCAGTCCCTGTGAACGCCTGACCAATGTAACTGAACATCTTAGTCTTAGTTAGAAAATAAGACCTTGCTTACCTCGCTAGAACCAGTATGAGCAACACAACACACTGTTAAAAAATATGACCCCATCTTCAAACCGATTTGGCTGACGTCATTGAAAAAGTAACACACAAATTTACGAACTTGATCATATAAAATGAAAAGAAATTGGGCCAAATCGGTTAGAAGACAGGGATATTGACATGACTAATGAACTGGGCATCAGTAAATATTGATTGATACATCGATCTAAAATCTGTACATGATCATGACAGGCTCATTAATAATATAAATAGGCCTATCCTATTGAATCTGGCCTATCCTATTGAATCTAGAATATTAATTTACTAATTTATTAGGCCTAGAATTAATTAGATTTTCAGAAATGTTTGTACGGTAGGCCTACCTCTAATGTTGGCATTTGTAGGATTTCTTCTGGTATCTGCAGGAGACCTTTATTGCTAAGATCAAGTGTATTTGACCCTAAAGCAACCGACTTTCTTATTTCTTTAAGAATTTCATCCTCTTTTCGTTTGCAAGAGGCAAACCCCCGATCGGCAGGAGTACCCTCCCTTGAATCGAGTTTCAGCCCATCTAGTTCACTTGACATCGAATCTAGCGACTTATCAATGTCTTTAGAACCCGCATCGCCCCCTTCCATCATTTTCACGGTTTTCTCGTTAAATAACGCTATATATTACAAATATTCTAGGGTTTATTCTCTCTTGTACAATAAATAAAATTCCAAAATCTTTCAACGTCGACCATTCCAAAAATGGCTACAGATAAACATCCGGTCAACTTGTTACCGAGGTAACAAGATAACATGATTTGATCACATGACTTAATCATGTGACACCAATATTTACAAAATAAATTTATGTTAATAATATCACGTGGTATCTGCTGCAAATGACTATTCCCATTCAGTAAGCTAGTGTACGATTCTAGAGTAGAGTAGTCGAATCAGCGGAGGAGAATGTGCGTGAGGTATTCGCATGTGCTTCTTTACTATTGATACTGACTGCGATTATTGGCGTGAGTTGATCGGGTTATTTGGGTTAATAAGGAATAAAAGCATTCGTGATGACGACGAATTTATTTGACACGAAATGTGTAGACGGATTCTTATACAAAACAAGCTGAGAATAACAATTAACATCCTGATGAGCTTTCTAACTCTTAATTGTTGAAATGGTTTTGGCTGATATTGGTTTATTTTATAAGCTTATATGAATATAACAAAACATTATATCGCAAAAAGATGTGTCAAAATAACGATATCTTATTATCAGCGTATTTAGATCTGTTTTCGTCTCAGGATATGCCAAGAGTTTTACTTATATAAGGATATTGACTACATAAACTTTTTACAGCATATCTCATCATGGGAGCTGGACATTCTGCTCGTCGGGACTCATTTGATGTCAACGGTGAAGGTAAATATATAATGCTTTGACTCAATTACACAGACCGATAGTTATGATATCTCATAATTATTATTTCTCCCAAGTGTCTTTAATTCAAATAAGGAAATGCGTTTCGTTAACAAAGCCAACAACAAACAAATACATTTTAGAAAAAGAAACTGGCAGGAAATATCATCGTATCAGTGTTGTATTGAAGTTTTAAAAACAGGAAGTTCAGTCAACCTTTAGAAATCTAAAAGGAAACGCAGCTTCCCTGATATTTTATATTGAAGATTTCTTTTCAAATTTTTTCATGTGGTTGCGTTAACATTTGAAGACGCATCAAAAGTTTATTTTTTAGAATAAAAATTGTTGCGACAATCAAATTAATATAATTTTTCGCGACCGTTTTCCTCGATGGCAATTATGCACTGACAAGCGGTATCGCGGTCTGCAATGAATGGAATGGGGTTTAACGTCCTTCTATTCTGCACCAACTGGGGTAGTAAAGACGGACATGCTTCGTACAGTGTGCTGTGATGGAAGTTCTGCCCAGACAGCGTCACTGCGACCTACGTAGGGTTATTTTACGTGCACGCTAATGTGTGCACGAGACCTCGGGTTTTCTTCCCATTCAAACGACTAGACACTGTTCTATGACAGGCCCTTCATCCTGCAACACGGACAAGAGGGAACCACGCCAGACTACCCCAACAATAATAAAATGATTTTATCTATCATGAATAATTAAACAGAGATGACACAAGCGACCTTTTATTTATCCGAACAACATAACTATGGTATGTAATCTAATGGAATCAATTTAATTCCGATGTTCCAAAAAACAGAATCTCGATATTCTCCCAGAAAGTAATCGTCTACAAAGTATTGATTCCGTTTGGTTGATGAGTTTAGTTCAAGAGCTGATGCAAGAGTGCATTACGTACTTTAGTTGTGTGATATCATTACACTCCCATGCATCCTAATTCCCATTAAATGGTAAGTGCAGGAGAACCGACAGATACACGCGAAAGAGACCACCAGCAGACAAGACGTCACACAAATAATACAATGCGAAATTTCCCCCATAGCAAACTGCGCGTCGTTTCCCCGTTCTCCTTTTCCCGGGTGGTGGTGACAAGCTCATGTCATTTGATTTCATATTACACATTGTTATCCGAAATTGTGAATTGTTAATGCAAGAAATGTCATTGACCTGTATTGAAAAGCCCCCCCCCCTACACACACACACCACCAACACCACAACAGACAACATATCAGTAAATTATAGCTACGACTTGTTACTCTCACAACGACATACTTACAGCGTTGATTACACACCTTGCTTCAGAATGGTAGAAGTTGTTTTTTTTTTTTCGGAAACCTAACGTTTGTCGGTTTCGGAGAAAACCTTTACAACCCAACCCTAAAGAGTCAAATATAGAAACGTGGGTTGTTATGGTGCTGGATCAGGAAGTGTCCAGGTTCAATTCTCTTACCAGGTTTCGACTTTTGTCAGCGGTGCTGGACAAAAGCTGTGACGTGGAATATCCTCTTGTCTTTCTAATCGTTCCGATAATCTGAGATCCACTAACGTGTGTTAATCTTCTGCCCATCTTCATTAACCCAGTTGGTACAGAGAGAGAGGTGGGGGGGATTTCGGTACTAACATTTGGTTCAATTTTATTTTAGTAATTCGCTTAGGAGCCTTTAGCAGTGGGAGGAAACTAGAGGACCCGGGGAAAACCCACGAGGTTGGACAGGTGACCCGAATCGTTATCATGCACAACCAGGGAACCGAAGTCATATTTCATTTCATCATTTCACTTTGTACCCACCATATTTTGAGTGTACCGAGGTAACACTCACCCGTTGACTTTGGTTTTTGTTCTAGGAAATTGCATACGTGCAGGGAATATAAATATACCTACTGAAGCTTGCTTTTAAAGCAAACTGTTTCTTTACGATAATGCGAAAGGCTTCTTTAACCACTTTAACTCGCCAATATATGTCACCCCTATCAACGACATTGGCGGTCAAGCGAATATTTACTGCTGGACGGTTTGCTTGTATTAGCGCTGAATCATTAGACTAAACAATAGCGCTGCCATTTTGGTCAGATACAAAAAAAAACTTACTACGTCATTAGGACAATATGATATGTATGATTAATGGTACCTTTGAGACTAATCTCAGTAAATCAATATACATGTATCTGTATGCATTTATGGTTGAAAAGGCAAACGTGTATCGGTAGTTAAGCGCATGTGTGTGGCTGATAGAATACATGAGTTTTATTCAGTATGCCTATTCAATCATGTAACAATTTATTAATGCTGATAATCAACAAAATATAACAATACAGTGAAATGAAATGAAATAGGGTTTAACGTTCTACTATTCTGCTCCGACTACGATCGACAATACAAACAATCATGAAGCTAGCATATAGAAAAGCCAGATGGTTCACAGATATTACAAAATGATCTCCATCTCAGCTTTAAAGATCCCTGAGCACAAGCGAATTGTTGAAAGAAAAAGCACACTATATTATGTTAGTGTTGAAATTATCTTGTTATTGTCAAAGGGACGTTAAATATCCCATTTTGATAGTGTGTGGGCTTAAATTATAACAACTGTTTGTTGTAGTTTTGTATTCGGACTTTTCTTATTTTAATACATGCATGTAGATCAAACCTGTTTCATGACCGTAATGCGATACCATTTTTTCAAGTCGTAGTAGATGACTTGACCATTAAAGGAGCTAAATCGCTAACATTTGGGACCTGGAAATTGACAGAAGTGGGTCGCAGAGAGAGAGAGAAATGAGGTTTAACGTCCACGCGACACAAACTAGGTCATTTGGGGACTAACATATGGTTTAATTTTATTTCAATAATTCGCTTGCGCGTAGGGGTCTTTAGCAGTGGGAGGAAACCGGAGTGCCCGGAGAAAACCCACGAGGCTGGAAGGCGACCCAACTCCTTTCCACGTACAACCGGGGATTCGAAGCCACGCCAGTTGACTCAATGGCAGGCCACGCTAACCATTCGGCCATCCAACCCCCACTGAAGTGGGTCGCAAAGCATATAATACTGTAATATGAATGTACATAAACGGATTTACATTTAATGGTTTCCGTCTTTACTCTTAATTCCCAATCAGTTATGTTCCGCGAAATAAACCAACAGTCGCAATCGAATGCAAATTTCTAGCGTCTGGTTATTCCAGTCTACATACGACTTGATTTGATACAATTTGTATAGCCTCGTTCCCCGAGTCTCTTGCTAGAACTGGGGCCGAAACGCATTATGGTACACGATTCGTGTACCAATAGTAAAATGTTTATTTTGTCTTAAATATTGGATATCAGAAGCCCATCTTTTTTCGGTAAGATAACAGCAACAATGTTGATTTAAACTGACAAATAATTCTTGTTTTCAAAGTTGAAGATTTTGGATGATATCGAGTTAGAGACTTAGCTACTTTAAGTTAACGAGCAGTAGCGGACTACGCGTGACGTCACATCATACGGTCTCAATAGCACATGTGTTGTTTACATCGGATGTGGTAGCGCAAACGGATCCGGGCAGAATTCGCACACCATTTTATGTACTGCACTAAATAGGTTATATTTTTATCCAGATATTTAATCCTTCCAACACATTTATTTTTTTTCTTAATAATTTAAAACTTGATTATATTGAGAGTTAATTAACTCGCCACGATATCATCCCTGTCAGTGATAGTAACAGCTAAGCCAATTTTTACTGCTGATCAGTTTAGTGTTTGTTTCAACATGCTGCTATATCAGCATCATCCATTGATTGTTATTTGTTCATTAAGTATAATTAGTTCAATTTCTTATGTTTTAATTGATTTTCTTAATACCATCAATTACTTTGTTTTGTCTTGTAATATCGTAATTGTATAGAATTCCACTACATATGAGCTGGGTACTGAGGCAATTTTTCTTAATTGGCATTTATGAAAATTGGTGCATCGATTACTACAGTAAACACAGCTACATGTACTTATTTTATAAAAATAGGTATTGAATTTACAGCGTGAAAAAAAAAAATAGTGATATGAGTTAATTAGTAAGCGTTATCTTTACTAATATCTTGGCGCATCAAACTCCCGATATGCCATTTTAACCAATATGAATGACTTGCAAACTACAATATTGTAAAAGATGAATATCTAGTAAGGGTATAGCATTACAAATTCCGTTTAATGCTGTTCGCTATGCTATAACCCGCCGCCATTTTGTTGTCCACGGAAATTTAATGATATGCCTGTTTTTAATATGATTGAATACAAGCCGGAAGATTATCTAACGTTGGCATTTTGGTTTTGTTTTCTTAATTAAATGTTAAATAAGGAATCTCAGTTCATATTAGCGTTGATTAAGTCTTGGCAAATTTGATGTTTAGCGTCAAATTCCACGGGCGAATCGCCAATTTTGCAGCGTGTTGATGCGTTGTTTGCCATTTACAAAGAAGAAAAACTCATACCCGGTATCGCTGTTTGGCTTGGTACCTTTATTTTGATACATTCACAATGAAATTTATTCCCTCGAGAGAGAGTAAAACATATAAGAGATCTAACAAATTTACTAACGATTTTATGACAATTTACAACGTAGGCTGATGAAAGGCACTCAAGCAGAGAGTTACATAAATACATGTACAATATTAAAAAAGAGAGAGTTGCATAAATACAATTTTAAAAAAGGGGAGAATTGCATGAATGCATTTTTATAAAGGGAGAGAGTTGTGTAAATTGATTTTTAAATGAAATGAAATGAAATGGGGTTTAACGTCCTACTCTTCTGCACCTGACCTGGGAAATTGATTTTTAAAGAAGGAGAGTAACATACATGTAAAATACATTTTTTAAAAAGGAAAGAGTTACTTAAATACAATTTTTAAAAAGCAGAGAATTACATAAAGAGAATTTAAAAAAAAGAAAAAACAGAACGGAACGGGGTAAATGAAATCTCGACTGTTTTAATATAGGTAAATTTAAAAATGGAAATCAAAAATGAACGCAAACGAGGCGGTTTGACTCTTGTTTTATGCGTAAGTAAACGGTGACTCAGTACTCGTTGCTTGGTACCTTAATTTGTTTTCCACTCGACACAAACCAGGTCATTTCGGGACTAACACATGGTTTAATTTTATTTCAATAATTCGCTTGCGCGTAGGGGTCTTTAGCAGTGGGAGGAAACCGGAGTACCTGGAGGAAACCTACGAGGTTGGACAGGCGACTCAACTCCTTCCCACGTACAACCGGGGATTCGAAACCACGCCAGTTGACTCAATGGCAGGCGGTATGATACAGCGCGCGCACACTAACCATTCGGCAACCCAAACCCCCAGTTACAAAAAAGCCACATGAATATTCTTTTGCTAATTATACGAGTGTTACCAAGGAAATATAACATAGCGATAATAAACTCCCAAAAAACATTTTTACAAGTTCAAACTGGTGTGTTCTCTTCATTAAGAGATAGATAATAAAGAAATTTAGATTCATTTCAATTCAAGGAACCGTTGGGCCACCAAGACCCACTAAAAGTATGGTTGAAGTTGGAATACACGACGACTCTCATAAATGGCATTTTGAAAATTCGAAATATAAATTTGTTCATTCGAACCAAATGCATATAGATTTCTTTAAATATGTATCAATAGCCTAAAAAAAAAGAAAGACAAAAATCGAAAGCAAAGGATCAAAATAGAAGGCAGATAAAATTAAATCTATTGAAACAGAATAAGTGTAATTTTCGGATATGAAAATGTACTACAAGTAAAAACATTTTGTTTTAGATTGTGTATAGGCTATTTAACCTGCCGTTTAATTTCTCGGAATAGCATCCACAATATAATAAAAAATTGGACACGGCCAAGGCAATTCCATTCAAATTTTATTACGAATTTTTGCAGTCCGAATTACCAGTTTCATTAGCCCAGTCGGAGCAAAACAGTAGGACGTTAAGTCACATTTCATTTCATTTGATTTCTGTTCAAATTCATTTAAAGTGCTAATGTAGTACTTGTGGTAACACTCGGTCTGCGTGTCTTATGGTTTCTGAATATGTAGCATTTGGATCTATTTCAAACTATGACTTCAATAATTTCATCCAATTCAGCTCATAATGGTGTCCTTGGTGGCTCAGTAAGTAAGACGTTGGCTCGCTATAAATTTCGGTTGGGACGAAAAACCGAGGTCCCACGTACATATTTGCGTGTACGTGAAAGATCCCTTGGCAATTGGAATTCGATATAAGAGTAAACCGTAGCGCTGCTGTCGGGACGCACTTTTTGCGCGAGCTCGTCATCATTAGCCCAGTCGAAGCAGAACAGTAGGGCGTTAAACCTCATTTTATTTCAGATAATAATATTATAATTTGTTGTTTCTGCCATAGAAATCAGACGACAGAAACAAGGTAGCACAGTCTGTGAATGTGGAGTAAAATCTGTCTGAGACCAACCTGTGAGATTATCTACTGTTGGTATTTTCTTTTCTTAATTAGATATTAAATAATGAGATACATTTTAATGCGGATTAAATTGCGAAGAAAATGTCGGTGTTTTTTTGCTCAGATTTTAAATTACAATTTGATTATAACGGACAGTCTGTGGTGTATAGGTCAATGCCGTTGTCTTGAAAGTGATATTTTATAATTTGAGAGCCATCCGTGTAACAGATTGATATCGTAGTTTAACCACGGTACGGGGGAAATAAGTTTTATTCTTTGTATCAAAATGGCATTTATGGGCATTATTCTCTTTATTACGTCTAGACGCCTATTAGTTTTTGTGTAGATTCACATTAAGAAGGTCATTAAACCACCATGAAAGGAAATATTGAACCAGGGAGACTTTTTTATATGACAATTTCGGTGAATTAAACATGCAATATGCAGGAGTTAAATCTTATAGAAGCCTATAACTATCATTCGTAATTTCCACTTTTTGCCCCTTCTAAACACGAAAGTCAAAAAGTCGAAGTTATGAAAAAATGTGAGGTGACAGCACACTATAGAAACCAAAATCGACTCGAAAATAGGAAATCAAGAAATAATACACTGCGATAATAGCGCTCAGTGGTTGGAGGGGCAAAGCTGGGGCAAGGTCCAACGAACGGACTTGCGAACCTCAATGAGCGCCAAAGGAGCTAATCTTTGTAGGGGCGGGGGGACCTCCCCGAGAAAATTTTGAAAAATAGACTGTTGGGAATGCTGCCTGAGAGTATTCAGACAACGATCGGATGCTGTCTGTCGCCTGATCACAAGTCTTTCTGACCCCAGAGAGGAAAGTGTCAAATGCGAACCTCAACGAAATCCCCAATAATTTGAAAAGTAGACTGCCCGAAACGCAGTCTGAGAGGGAGGTGTCAAACGAACGGAGTGAGTAAATCAAGTGAACGCATATTCTCGTCGCATTGAACTTATACCCAAAAACTTTGAGGAGTAAAAAGCACTTCTCATGTAAGTTTACAGCAGGATGGGCTTGATAAGAAATCACTCAACATGCAAGTCTGTGACTGAGTGGCGATGTGAGATTTAATCACCGCAGAAGCCTAGGTATTGATTACCGAAACGTATCAAAAAACATTTTTTGTTATTTTCTAAAATAGTTGGGGGGGGGGGGGGTCAAAGAGTGGGCAGACCAGATTTTTTTGCACCCCCCCCCCTTGGCGCCACCACTGATAGCGCCCCTCGTGTTTTCCTAATTTCTTATTTTCGACTTGCACTGTGGCTTGTGTACCGTTTTGTCTATATGGACTATTTTCCCAATAAAGCTTATTTTTTACAACACCCATCCTTGACCTTATTGGAAGTTTTGGGGTTTCTCCCTCCTCCTTCCCCAGACTGAGAAAAGTTATTGTCATTATGTAGTCTGGGCTGCCCTTGTCCGTGGTGCAGAACGGATTGGGGGGGGGGCAGTCGTGCACCCGGTTTTTTTAATTCAGTTGTTACAGAAAAATAAGGAATTAAACATCATTGCATTTTATAATCGGGTCGATTGTTATTCTAACCTTGGCGTTTCAACCTTTAAGTCGGTAGTTATTACTATTATTGTGTAAAGTCATGCGGTTCTTTTATTGGTGTACATGCCATTTTAACATGTTGTAATGCATGATAACGTATCTCTCGAGTCTTCATATCGACAGATGTTCGTGACTTAATGGGTTTACAATAGACCGGGCATGTTGGAACATGTTGTTGCCATTAATCTATTAGTTTTTAATATTAATAACGTTAATGGCATGTGCTGCGATATGATAATGTCTTTATTATATTACTTATAATATACTGCTAGAACCGTATTAGCATAATCCATGTGCATGGTCATTGTCGCCAGGAGTCGTCGCTATCATCTTTAAGACGAATGCCACCCCCGTGTAAAATATGCAGCAAACGCCAATACACTTGGCGATTTACGATCCTTGAACGGATCGGGATATTTAAGGCCCCTTCCTGAAACTTGTCTACGATATCACTACTGTACAACCGGACATTAAACCACCAGCTACTGCTACTACCTTATCCGGCCGGTATTATCAACAGGATAGGCAACGTCATCATCGTCACCATCGTCGTTATCCTCTTAAAGCTGCAATTTCTTATTTTCAAGTTCTATTTTTATATTATATTAAAATAAAGCCTTAAATAGATGGTATCTGTAAACAGTCCTACCTTGTTACAGAATAATCCTATTAATCCTATAATTCACAATTGCCAGTTGAGAAATTGGAAAAAATATCATATCCAACTTCAAATTCAAACGCTTGAAGACAGCTATTGCATGGGGGAATTCAAAAACAAGGGGGGTAATTATGTTATTATTTCCTGTATGACAGATTTTTAAGCGTGGGAAATAATGCCTATGATCATATAATAATTGACAACCTATTGAGCAAAAGACATAGAATTAATTATCTTTTGACTTTCTTAGAAAATATGAAATTCCCGCTTTAATGTTGAACGTCATTATCACTTTATCCAGCAAACAAAGGCGAATTCCGAGGTCCCACGGAAGTACTCGGAAAAGATCTTTTGGCAGAAAGAATTCTAAGAAGCGTAGGCGGAAACGCCGCTCTCTGGGTAAAATGTCCCTCATTCGCAATTCATACGTAACCACAGGATTAGATTTTGAGAAGACACCGTGTGGTAATCTCAAAATGAGCGAAGTAAAGTGTGGATGAGACGTTAAACCCCATTCCTTTTATGTTGTCAGATTTTATTCTGAAATGTATACGTATAAACTATTATTCAGAATGCGCAACTGTACGCTTCCCTAATCCTATCGAAATCACTATATCGGCAAAATTGACGAACCGTGTTTAACAACGCTTCACAGGAAATTATCGGTCGTGATAGCAAAATCATAAAACACTGGGCTGTCAAAATGAATTGACATTATGGTAATTAATACTAACTTATGATTATATAGCTAATAAATCACGTAGCACATAGAATAGAGATCGGAAGGAAAAATCATTGTTGATGTTTTCCTTCCTTTCTATGATGTATGTAACATTAATGTAAATAACCCATGTTTTATGGAAGTGAAATGTGAGAATATATACAGTGATTGATGACGTCAAAAACAGTCCGAACAAGAAACGGAAGGATGATTTTTTTCCCTGTTTTCCATTATGCCAAATAAATGAAAAGACAATTGAACGGATAGATTAATGGTGCTGTAGCACGGTCAATATTTCATGGAACTTTAAAGGGATATTGCTCGATAGTTGGTCTGTGAGCATGTATGATTGTACATGCAATTTGAAAATGTCCAAATACAACCTGATTAAAACTCAGATCCTAATTCGTTTCGTTTTTTATGGATCAAAATTTCGTTTTACGTGTCTTTACTACACTAGGACCTATGCGAGTTGTTTTATAGCCCACGTTCTGAATGTGAGGGATTAGCCAGTGAAACGGTCTGTTACGGCGAACTTTTCGCTTAAGGTGCACGCAACTGTTGGTAACCCACTAGAAACTTCACCGCTGATTGGTTGATCAAGTCTGACGCCATGACCCCTGACGTGACCGCTCGCTATAATTTATTAGATCTTCATTTAGTGGAGGCCATCGGAATTATATTAAAAAACGAAACGAAATATAGATCTGTATTTTAATCAGATTGGCCCTAATAATAGTGCGCCCAGTTATTGCAGTTGTATAGTTTTCATCCTTATTCCGATCGAAGTTTATTCGAGCGAGTACTTTGTCCATGTGAGAAAGCTCCAGCGCCTAGATAATCGAGGTAATTTTAAAATCGCTTTCGCATTTGTTTGTGTAACATTGATCTTTATGATGCGGAGAAAGCTAAATCGAAAACGGTCCTACGCATTTAGCACATATGACGTCATATATAGATTGTGGGTTAGGGTTAGGTTAAGGGCTAGGACCTATAGATTTCGTCAAAGACTCGCGATGTAAACAGGGCTAGTCCTAACTCTAACCCTGGGCCAAGCCTAACCCTTACCCTAACCCACAATCCACATATGACGTCATAATATGCGTAGGACCGTCTCCGATCTAGCGTTCTCCTTATGATGCGTGTAAATAATGACCTAATTATCCAGGCAATAGTTATTTTGATAACATTACACCAATGAACTCTTTTGCCATTATCTTTTTAAAGAGGTAATATTTTGAAACCAAATTTACCGGCAGGGGCGATATCATTAATTTAACCGAAATATTCGAACAACGTTTACACTTTCGCAGCTCCGGGCTGCGAAAGATTCCAAATGATTAGTTGAAAAAAGTTTTTTAGTGTAAAAATGTCATCCGCCCACTGATCTGTCTGTTGTTTATTTTGCTTGTATGTTTTTGGGGTTATAAAGTGTAGTTTTGTCTGATGTAAGTAAGTAAAAAAATCAGTTTATATCAATAGCGTGTCTAAACCAATCGCTTTCTCCAATTACATACTCTTAGTTCAAGTAAATACATCATTGAGCGATGAGAAATACGACGATAAACAACAATGAACGTGGACACAGACCAAAGAAAATAGAAAAAAACCTATTAACATTAAAAGAAATATACAGAATTCTCCGATCAATATTGTTATCGATATAATGAATATTAATGGTACATGTTCTTATCCATGATAAGGTTCTTAAGGTTAATCACATACCTTTAGGTCATGAAATTTAAATCAAACGGGGTTAACGTCGTAGCCTACTATTTTTCTCCGACTAGGCGAATGAAGACGGGTCAAAGTCATACAATGAGCTGTTAGGCACTAATAATAATGATATTTGTATCGCGCAACTATTCAATCCACTAGGCACTAGAAAATGTTCTCACTTTGGAGTGTTAAGGATAATGACTAAAAACTGACACAGATTCACATTGTCAGATATGTTCTGGAAGTGTATTCAAAACAATTGATGCGCTGTGTCGAAAAGTTCTAGATCCAAATGATTTCAAATTATAGGCAGGTACATCCAATAATAGTTTTCCTTACGGCCTACTCTTTATTCGAATTTCGTCCTGCACCACTGACAAGGTGAACCGCGTCGGAACATCCCGATGACCTTTCTTGGTCAACACCGGGATCGAACACGGCATCTCCAGATCGAGTGGAGCAATTTAATTTGACTGCACTTTTCAGCACATTTGTTATCTATTTTTAACTATTATAGCGGGAGTTGCCAACTCTTTATCTAATCTCCCGTAATGTATCTTTAACTCTTTTATTAAAAGAGAAACAGTCTACACTTGTATTGTGCATGGTAGAAATCTGATAAGGAATAAAATATTAAAGAATCTGCAATATAATGGTTGACCTGCCCCTTTAAGATACATTTATAAGATGGCGGATGAATTCTACTCAAATATCATATTGTTATCTCAAACATCATATTATAGCTTATCAGTATTTGTGTAGTAATAGGTGTGGGTAGCTACAACTAAACTAACAAATCAATGAACAACACCATCAGAAAGATATCGGTTTCTGTTACATGTACATGTCCTATAATAGTATTTCTGATGCGAGTCTCATTTGAATGACTACATGTTGCTGGGTCTACGGATAATTACAAGACTGGGAACTCCCAACTATGTGGTGTATATATTCGAATCACTTGAATACAGCACACGGACCCTTTTCAAACTATTGTAAATGTATATTTAGTCTCTTAATTTATATCGTTTACGTTCCTTATTGTTAGGCTGGGTGGTCGAATGGTCAAATCCGTGCACGTTACATCCTAAGGTCTGTATTGGAGCCATTTGGTATGGTTACAATACTATAAAACCTTTACGTGTCAGTGAGTAGAGTCACCTTCCTAACCAGTTGCCACCCCCCCCCCCACTCACACACATTTAAAAGCTCCTAAATTAAACTACATGTATATGCAAGTCTCGGAATGTTTTAGTTTGTGTCGAATGGATGTTAAATCATCTCTCTCTCTCTGTCTTGGTGGGTCACCAATTTCCATTCACTTTAACTGGATAGCTCACTATTATAGGACTATGGTCAGTAGTGCATCTGTTGTTTTTTTATTTTTTCTGATATTCCCTTTAAACTTTCTAAATAAAAAAGGAAATAGTTTTGCATATTGTTTGTCTAGATCCGTGTTTGTTTTGGTTATATGTAGTGTTATCGCCCTGTTTACTGTTAAAGCTTGTCGTTAAAACCATTTTACTGATCTGCAGGGGGAGGCTGATAATAATATCATTTGTTGGCTTTCCGCAGAAGCTTGTCTCAGATAAAACTAATAATACCAGTTCTCTTCATATAACAGTTGGCTTGGTTATTGACATTCTCGACACTTTTATCTCCCCAGTATGCATGGCGTTCTCCTAACTTAACAGTCAGTATTCTCAGTCGGTTTCCATACAAAAGGAAATTTGTTTTCGCTTACTTGACTTTAAATTTTTATTTTTAATAAACTATATGTGATTATCGTAGCATTGTAATGAACATTCCTTTTGGAAAAGAAAAAGACGGGTTTCTAATCATATTTCCATGAGGTTCAATGGGATTTTCTTGGGAACAAGAAATGGCTTTTGTTCAAATGAAGACGGGCATACGCCATATCGTGTTCTATTAGGTATAGACCGGAGGCTCAGTGCAGAGGGGTGTCCATCAAATGGGCACAAAACCAGACCCAACTTTTCTAGAGTAAAATTTTGCGTAGAATACGATGCCGGGCGGTAATCAGTCCGCCGTTGGGCGTTTTCGGGATATTCGAGGTCAAAGGCCAAATGAGTTCATTTGCACTGAAAGTGAATGCGCAACCATTTTTGTATCATGAAAATATGCTGAAAATGATCGAAAGTAATCACTCTTTCAATAAAAATGTAAACTTGCTAAAACAATCTTTGTTCTTAGTGACGCCGGAGGTCAAAAACGTCTTAGCACAAGGAAGATTTCAAATACCCCAATAAGAAACCATATGCAATGTTTTGTGTTTCTGGATCAAAGATATTTATTATAAACAGTGATTAGAAGTTGAGTAAATTCTTATCTTTAGTATGAGAGGTCTTTGTGAACTTGGGGGCAGGTTGGCAAGTCAACGCCTTACTCACTGAGCTACCCCCCCCCCCCTATTCTTTCCCCCAATGAAGTAATGCACTTTGGCCAACCTGAATATGAAACTACGAAACTTTATAGTTTAAATAATATGTTGTATTAATTGGATAGAATCTGTGTAACTTGAGAGGTGTTTGAAGTAAATCGTTGTAATTTGAACAATGCCCTTCCTGTTGTTGTAACCATTGATTTCCGGCCTACATCCTTCTTAAAGTCATTCATGTAATTGCCTTCTTATATCACAAGATGGTCAAAGATGCAGTGGTTTGTGCCATGAAAGTAGTTTTTCTCTCCACGATCTTACTCTTGTCGATTGCATTCAAACTACTTAGTAAATCAAGAACTGAACTTTGGAAAATATTAAAGAACCGGAATAAAAGACAAAAATAAAAATGAAATGGAATGGGGTTTAATGTACTCTTCTACACCGACGGACATATTTCATACGGTGCGCTATTAGATAATTTTGCCCGCATAGTGGTTCTATGACCTATTCTTATTTAGAAATCCAGCTATTACAGATTCTTTCGTGTGTACTCAGGATCTCGGTTTTTTGTTCCATTCGAACGAATAGACACTGTTCCTTGTTACCAGGTCCTGCTCCGTCTTGCTTCACCGACAAGGGGATAGCACGCCGAAAAATCCCGGAAACTTACCCCGTCAATACCGTTAGCGAACCCGTGACCTTATGGTTGGAGAACTAGCGTATTACAATTAATTAAGAATTGAGTTTAATTGACGTCTCTTCAATACAGTACTTCGATCCTTTCGAAATTAAGTTTCTTTTCTATAATAACGTGTGCAATATGAGAGTGAGGATTTTGTTATGACAGCAACTTTACCAACGTACGCCATTTTCGTCCCACCCCAAGGGCTCGACCTCTTTTTTTACTGTATCATATGTACGAACTAGATCTTGGTGTGAAAAGTTACAAAGTTAATCTCGGCCCACGCAGAAACTCTGACACCGGACATGATAAACACGTCGTTCGAATGGGACGAAAAACCGTGCACACATTGGCATGCGCGTTAAAGATCCATTGGCAGTTGGAATTCGATATAAGAGTAGGTCGTAGCGCCGCTGTCCGGGCAAAATTTCCCCTCATTGATGTCGTATGTCCGTTTTCATTAAACCATACAGACCATACAATAGAAGGTATTGTTATGAAAAATTACTTTTGGCCATCAAAGAGTCAACATTACTTCTGGCCACCTAAAGTCAACATTACTTTCATAGTTAGAGCAAGCATTATAATATAATTTGTCAGAACTTAATCAAGGAACGTGACGGGATGAACATGATTTTTCTTCGTGTATAAATAATGGTATGTAAACATGCAATTATTCGGAGGTCAAAAGACGAATTAGTTAGGAAACAGTAGACCAATATATAATATACTTATATTTTACGCTAAATAACAGCCAACAACAAAGTAAATATATGTTAAGTTTGAAATGAACATTGAGCGAATTCGATAACCAATTGCTGGTTGCTTTTCTTCAAATAAATAAAAAAAAGGCCCGAATAATAAGAAAACTCTTTTCGTGATATTAGCGGCGCTGTAAAATCTTATGCAAACTCCAATTATGTGAAGGTTGAATCTCTATTAGCTAAACCTGCTGGAAAAAACCTTGCAAATCCCACGTCATTACTTTTAAGATTCAATATGCGTACATGTTTAGTAAAATGACAAAATGAAAGCCGAAATTTTAATAAAGTAGGGTTTTAAAAAAATAGAATGAAATATATTACTACATAAAAGATTTATTGTGTGAAATTGTGGAATCGTGAAAGAAAGTAATATTGAACTCTCTATATTAAACTCTGGTAAATAAATGATTATACTTAAACAGGAACTAATATAAATAGGTTGCCGTTTTATTTGACCCAATGTTATAAATCCAACCAATGAAATTAAAGTCAGTGTAATTACTCGAGGATTGCCAACAATTCTCGGGTGATTGGTTGAAAAGGTCAGGATTCTCAAATAATTGATAAAATTAAATAAAATTCTTCTTATGTAACAGATTAATCCAACTTCTTGGATTCTGACCTTTATCAAGTGGAAACCCGTCGTCTTCAGTTGGGATGGAGGAGAAAAGTATAGGACGTTAACCCCCCCCCCCCCATTTCATTCCATCTAACTTAACAAGTGGAAAACTCGCGGTCTTCCTTGGTCAATAAAAAAATCTGACATTATCGTTTGTAAAGTATCAGCAATATTTGGGACAATACTCGGCATACATAGTTTACAGTGACATCAAAACCCCTAGAAATCCACTAAGTGCAAGTGCAAATGAGTGGTGAGAGGAACGAACTTTTTTTCGTATATATACGTAATTCTCGAATAGTGCTCCGACGCTAAGAAATTCTATTTCAGAATCAAATCTATCAAATGTTTGTTTATCACTCATATTTCTCTCTGGTATGGGGTGGGGTGGAACGGTCTAACGAGTGGTATGGTTTTGCGCCCGTTGCGTAGTGGTATCAAGGCCCCCCCCTTTGTCTTTCTGTCTCTCTCTCTGTCTCTCTATCTCTCTCACAAATAGCCCCGAAACAAAAACAGATTTTGCCTAATGCTAATGCTCATGACAGTTAAACACAAAAAAAACCGAAACAAAACAGATTTTACCTTATGTTGATGACTGTTAAATAATAAATGTATTGGTTCACTAATAGGAGAATGTATGTGATTGTCAATAATGCCAGTCTATTGATTTCTCCCTTCGATTCTATAGTATCGTTAAGAACCGCCATGGTTTTCGTTTTTAATTAGCCACACGCCCTAATAAATTGTAAATTCGCTCATTAACTTCAGCTAAAGCCAAATAAATACTATTCCCAGAACTAGAATATCACTTAACCAAACTAGAATTCTACTTTTATGGAAAATAAATCCCTTTAATGAAAGCCTAATTGGACGACTATCTGAGGATATTGCACGAAAATAGAACATTTTTTTAAGGTGGTAGATTCTATATTCTAAAAAGTCTTTATAATTTATTTGCTTAATTAGCGGAATGTTATTGACTTTTGTCTTGAAATATTTAAAACATCATTTAAATTCTCTTTTATGGTCCGTCAATAAACTAGACAATGATTTAAGGAAAGAATCCTAGACATTATAATGAAGTAATTTACCTTGCCTGAAAGTCTCGTCTCGAAATACGTGGGGTCGGGTGGGTTGGTTACTTCACTCAGACGATGCCGTCACATCTGTATTTTAGGCACTAAATCAATATATTCCGAGGAGACCGCATTTATGTTATCTATAAAAAAGAAGCTTCCAGTTGGGACAAATGTTTGCTTAATCAGCGGATTATTGTGAAATTTCATAACATTGAATTTATAATTACCTTAGTTCATTAGAGTAAATTTTTGACATTTAATGACATTTCCATTTTGCTTTTGAACTATTAATACATTTTATTGATACAATTCCCCAAACGCTATAATGAATATAATAATATTAATTTCTCAGACGGACTTTAGTAGAATCTTATAATAGCGCTAATGGCAGAAGTTATAATCTGCTATTAATAAATTCATAAATAGTCCAGTTGTCAAACCCCATTTTAAGCCTTAACCTGGAAATATAGCCCACCAAATGTTTTTTGATGGATTATATATCTTCAGTATGTGCAGATTAAGAATCCGGATAATGCCACGCTGGTACCCTTAGGGAAATTTAAATATTCAAGATGGCCGCCATGAGACATTTTCTGGGTATTGAGTGGGGTAAAATATGTGACAGATTCTCTCGGACCACGGGTTGAAGATTTAATAATAATTTGACCCACTGAATCCAATGAGCATGGGTATTCCTCCTAAAAGTGACGGCTAATTCCGCTAGGGGGCCAAATTCAAAATGGTGGTTTATTTTAGTCGTAAATGTATAAAGTTCCCTAAAATGGTGTATAATATATTGAAATATAGGTTTTTGGTGTATTCCAGTGATTCAAGAGAGGGTGAGTTAGACAAATTCCCGAGGTTGGACAAGACAAATGTGCCCCCCCCCCCCCGGGTTAGTTATTTAAAAAAAAAATTTGCTTTCAGCTCATGATGGTCTAATAATTGATTGTGTTTTACCGTGTATACTTTGTGTCCTTATAAGAATATTAGGGGAAGAATATCATGGGATTGGAACACCCTTTGGTTAAACATGTATTTATGTTTATATGTGAAGAAATTGACAATCCATAAAAAAAAAACCATTAGGTGGACTATATTTCCAGGCTTGTCGTCCTGCTGCCGGACTAAAACTTCGGTGCTTGATACCCTGACTTCTATGTTTTTATTATTTTGATTGTTACGTGGTTGGGTATACAGTATGGAAGTACATATTAAGCACCGAATGTCGACTGGTCACAATTCTGGAAATGCTCTGAAAGATTTAATTGCTTCTCTGGAATTAATCAAATTCCCACGTGGTAAAGAAATTTCTCCTGGGAAACACCACGAACTTAAAATATAAATGTATTCATGTAAGTTACGTCTTACAGCCTTCCGATCATAACTACAAGAGTTGCATCATGTGACCCTGAACAGTATGCGGGTGTGAAAATGTTGTATACGGCCATCGTCATCGGGTTTTACACAGTTGGGTGTCGGACAAAAGAATTATAAAGTGTCGGAAGAACTCGATTAAAAATACCTTTGCTAAATATTCCTTCACGTCTGCTTTTAGTTCTCACTATATCCAGAGCGTTCCAAACGAAATAGGGTTCTGGAAAATGTTCACAAGAAACCGAGAAAGGTAACCTGCGGTATGTGAGTACAAAAGAGCTACATGGGGATATTCTACAATGGTTTCTTCAGTTTCATGCCAAGTGAATTGATGTAAGACCGTGGTTCTACTTTATCTAATTGTTTATAAGCTTCACCCTTACAAGCTCCAGACTGGCAGTAAAAACAGACAATTAGCAGAACTAATTGTATTCTGTTACAAATGTATCGTCTCAAACATCGTGCCTGCAAGGGAAAAAAACACCTCGAGAGCTTTCCAGCGCAGACATTGATGTAAATATTATTAAATTCATTGCTTTGTCTGTTCTTTTCCCTTGTTATTTTGTAGTCGTTTCTCCTTAATTCTCCCTTTCTTCTTTTTATCTGTGTTTTTACGTGGCATGTTTTTTTCAGGTTAATTTTGATTTTCTCTTTTTTTGTCTGAATCTTGATAACGTAATAATCGACATATATATTTCGGAATGTTATGCCGATGGATCAAAATAAATGGTTTAAATAGATAAAAAATATCCATCAGGCTTTGATAAGAATATTGACGTCATAGGATTAAAGGGGTATTAAAGGGAGTAATCGTTTTCGATTACAGTTTAATAAACTGTTAAATTGGGCTTATCAGAAGAGTTATTTACGTAGCATTTTAGTGATTAGTTATATAATAAAAACCGCTATAAAATTTAATAGGGCCAGTTAAATCCAGTGTTCCATAAATGTTTGCGTTTTTTTTTTTTATTTGATAAGATGTGTTATTTCGATTTGTCACGGGACAAAATCTAAATGAAAGTAAAATTGATTTTACTAACTTTAGTTTCGTTTTGTTAGCTTCAACTGTCGACAATGGAACACAAAATCAGTTGTATGGCAACACGTGCTTCATCTTCTTCTATTAATACAATAGGGCTCCCAACCCCCACTGGACCTAGAATGTGTAAATAGACATATACCAACTTCTCAAAGCAAAAAGTAAATTGAGCCTCTAATTTGTGTCGTTTTTAATGTTGAAGAATGATGCCATGCTGGATATTGAAATACATTTGTTGGAGAGTTCATCTATTCTATTTTGCCAATCATTGGTTTAATTGTAAAGATAACAAGTCTGGACATCGTGTTAGTAGATATTACACAAAACACAAAGCATGAAATGACTTGTCCCGGGCTAATGGTGTATTATTGCTCAAGGGGAGACTATAAATAATTGAGAATGAAAGGTCTATTAAACACAAAACACTCTCACGTAATAAGCTTAGTTAAAGCAACGAAAAACCCAATTTCCTAGTGTCAGTCTTATAACAGTGGAGGCGAAAATGATCAGCCTTCACTTGACTAACACGTTCATGTAAAATGACCCACTTTACATGAGACCGTGCAGCCCCCCTCCTCTAGATTCGGTGAACCGCCCTTTTTTACCAATGTATGTCTGTATTCGGGCACAAACATCTAGAATGGGGAACATGAAGTTGTTTTTGCTTAAGAGCCATTCCACGAGAAAGCCATGCGGAAGATGGGGTTGGCAGATCGAGTTCATCTTAGGTATGGACTCTTCAAGACTACTTCACAGCCGGAAGAAACGATCTCAAAATTTAACCGTTATTGAGATACAGCCTCAGACTGGTTTTTGACCAATTTTGCCCTATTTCAGGTCATTTTTGATCTATTTTCAGCCACCTATTCTGTCGAGTCTAGGGTTGGGATAAAAATGGTGGTGGTTGGTGATGTTAGTGGGGGTCTTCCTGTGCCCCAATGTAAATACCTCAAGGTATCTATTCTCTGGGAGTAATGGTCAGCAAAATTGAAACATATGGCGAATAAAGTAGAAAATATACACATTGGAAGATTAGCCCTAGTTTCACTGATTTTTCCGAAAGAGGTAAATTGAACCCACTCAGTATTTCAACTGTTGTATTTCGAGAAGGTGATACTCCGTATGACTGGAGTCAAATCACTCTGTCACCAACATGTTACAATAAATTAGATCAGCTAAGTATTCTGTTCCAGAAGGTTGGGGCCATCAAACGTTCTGTCTCCATATTTTTTTGGAAAAACCATCGCATATCAACCGGCGATAAAGATTTCTGATTACACCTATGGAACTTTATGAACTAATATAACAGTTTCACAAAAGTACTGTTCGCCTTTGTTTTTTACTGTCAATTTATTGATTTCTAGTTTAGAACAAAATATAAAATTGATTTAATTAACACTTTCAATAAGTAGGGTTAGTAGGTCCATATTAATTATGTCACCCACTGACATTTTATTTACCTAAAAGGTTTTTGAACAATTTTTAGCCAAATTTGGACCTACTTTTCAACAAATTATTCTAAATCTGACAATTTTTTCGGCCATTAATCTGAGGATATTTACATTCATAAATAAATTTTACCACATTCTTAAATTGGTTTAAACAAAATTTTATTTCTATTGTATCATGATTAATTACAATACTGATATTGTGGATCAAATTAAACTTAACCCGACCAGTGATACGAAATAAATCCCTTTAAATGATTTCCAAATAATCAGATTTGCTTAATCTTAAAATAGTAGGCTAAGCTCTAGTTTCAATATTGCAAAATTAAATTATATCCTGATTGCATTCAAATGCTTTTCAATTCGTTTTCGTTTCATATTTTGTATTATACATGTATATTCTACCGGACTCAAGATTACGCTAAGCATTTGGACAAAACGAAATGAAATGGGGTTTATCGTCCTATTGTTCTGTTCCGAACTGGGCTAATGAAGACGGGAATACGCCATACAGTGTGCTATTGGGAAAACTTTGCCCAGACAGCGGCACTATGGCCTACTCTTACATCGAATTCCAACTGTCAATTGATCTTTTACGTGCACACCAGTGTGTACCCAGGACCTCGGTTTTTTGTCCCACCCGAACGATTAGACAGTGGCCCTTGTCAAGCCCCCGGGGAACGAAATGAATTATAATTAGATGTAACAGATCAATTCCAATTACTTTTAAACGAAAAGTTAATCTTATAGAGCTTGCGCCTTTTCTAATTGGGATCCACAAACTCCCAGTGTCGAAGACGGTGTCTCAATCTCAAGATCAACCTTGAGGTTGACCAAGTCCCACGCACACGTTGGTGTACATATACAAGAACCGTTAAACCCTATTTTATTTCATTTCCACTACTAATGGAAATAACACACAAATTAAACTCTTCTTTGAATCAACGAGGTTTCGCTCATTTAATATCAGTTAGGTTATTATAACCATTTTGTGATGAACAGAACATCAATATTGTATGAAACACATATAGCCTGGTATAATCAAATAAACATAAGGCCTGTTTATAATTTGATTATTATCTTATTGTTGAATCGTGTCGACATTATTGAATATCTGAGTGCTGTGTGTACTCATCCATTAATATGAATTATTGATAGAGACTGATGTTGCATACGCCAGAATGACGACATTGTTCATGTTCAATGAAGTTGTATGTTGTCGTCAGCATCTGTCTGCCTAACCGTAGTGAGAAGACGAAACTTATGGAAATGATATCCCTTACATGGGTCACTCAGTAGAATCTTGTGAATAAACATGTACAAACATTAATCCAACAAGACGATAATTATTGACAGAGCTATGACTCCTTTGGCACTGTCTAGAATTTCCTGTAAATTCGCGCGTTTAAAGGGACAATAACACTCTTGCTGGCTTGGCAGCTCTAGAAAATAAATAATAGTCTTATTCTAAGACTGTTGTGTAAATTATCATTACGTCATATTTTACTTGTCCAGAGGGTTCGAAAATATTTAAAAATCCAAGTCACATTTGAAAAGGTTTACGTTAACCTTTTCAAATTATGTAGTTGAATTTTTCCAATTTTTTAAATTAGGTGTGTTACGACGAAATTTATATCATCAATTAATTGGAACATTGTAAAATAATACAATTTGTTGACCAGAATAAAGATTGGAACATATTATTCAACTACAACAAGAGTGTTATTGGGGCTTTAAAGGAGACAAGTCTTTAACTCAGTATCATCCAGCCTTCGACATTGCAAACACGACCTATTGGCCATTTTAGATCAACATTAATGCTGTTATCTTACTGTGAAAAGATGGACTTCTGAAAATTTTAAAATTGGCGCACCAATCGCGTGTTTGAATGCTTTCGAGTGACATTTGTATGGAAGCGCCTAGGTGAACGAGATTAAACATACCTTGCAGGCGAACACTACCGGTGTAGTCTGGTAAAACCTGACGCCAAAGACTGCCATTCAGTTTGGACTCTTCGTGGATCTCGCCAAACATAACTGATTTGAAATTACAGTTTAAATAGAAAGGATAGAATGTAAATCAGTTTATATACATTCATATTACATTATTATATCCGTTGCAACCCATTTCTATCTGCCAAAGAAAATATTTAGCTTCTTTAAAGACTTCCAAGATGGCCGCGATGACGTAATGCTCGATTTCTGTTCCGTTCTTACTTGTTTTTAATCTGTAAAAGCATAAATTATCAACCCGACTAAAATCAGCAGAATTCTGTTTACACTCCATTAGTTTCGGACAATCTCTTGGAAATGTATTTGTTTGTTTTACATTTGCGCTAATTGAATTCCAGTGACGGGCTGCAACTCGCGCAGTTAAGGCTCTTCATTTAAATTACAAGGAAATGAATCTCACATTATACAATTATTGAAATCTCAATGGCGTCTACAGTGACTACTGACTACGCTAGTAAACTTCCTGCTCACTTACCAAGGGGCACTAGTCGTGATATAGAAGATTTGTTGATCTGGGTGTTTATTCTTGTCAGTGGTGCAGGACGTAGGCCCTGACAGTGAGCATGACAGTAGGAATTAGACAAAGAGTAGACCAAAACAGGACGTTTATTATTTATTTATTTATTCTTCAAGTAAAGGTTACAACATGACAACAATAAATATATATGTATATAAAATACAAACTATGGGCTGCATCGTATGATTGGGAAGGTGACAAACAATAAATGCAGATGTGTATATCAAATAAGAACTATGTGCTGCATTATATGATTGAGATGTGAAATGAGACGAGAAAAGAGATGTATGATAGATATGGTGTCATGGGGATAGGATAGCCCATAAAGCGAGACGTACATGTATATATAACATCCGTCGCTTATTTCCAATGGGGTCCAAAGATGTCAAGGTCGTGTCAGTTCATCCTTAGGAGACAAACCCTAATAAATGTGCCAATCTCTACAATATATCACAAATAATTAAATACATTTATGTCTACATTTTATACATCAACCATTTGTATTAGAAGAAGGTAAACAGGCATGTAGGCCTTTCAAAGATTAATATTGTGTTGACAATACATACTTCTTGGCTGCTGCTTTAAAGCTGTAAAGTGAATCAATAGACTTAATATATTTCGGTAAATCGTTCAGATACTTATGTCGGTAGAATAAAATGATGCGAACTGATCTTTACCCGCGCATTTTGGAACAGCAAAATTGAATAAACTAGATCTTGTGTCGTATTGATGAGTATCTCGAACACATTTGAATTTAGATTTAAGGTATGGTGGACAATTATTATGAAAAATCATATGTACATGGTTTAGCTTTAACTGTTTAACTCGGTTTTTGACATTTAGTATTGTGATATCTGAATATGAAACATGGTCTCTACGCCCAAGCCCATGTACTAATCCAAGAACCTTATTTTGAACAACTTGTAGTTTATTTTTAACTGATTGATTCACACGAGAATACGAAGCTGGGCAGGCATAACCAAAGTGGTATGGTTATTGCAGCTTATAGTAAACTGTTTAATATGACTTAGGTTACGTTTAGACCTGAAAAGAATACATTCGGCTTTACCGAGATGGAGCGACAATTTATTATCGGTGAGCCATTCTGAACAGGAATCAAGAGCACAACTACGTGTTTGTGAAACAACTTCAGGATTCTGGCCGGAAAATAATATGGTACTGTCATCAGCATATAAGATAAGTTTACATTGAGGGGGGATACTGATAACCATATCGTTTATACAGCACAGAAATAATAAAGGTCCTAGGATACTACCCTGGGGCACGCTACGTCTTATAGAGGCAGGTTCGGATAATGTATCACCAACATTGACAACTTGTTTCCTGTTTCATAGATATGAGTGAAACCAATCAGTGGACTGAACGCCCATCAGCTGCAATTTCTCACACAAGACATTCCTGTAAATTGATCTTTTGCATTTTGGTCTTTCAAATGGTCTGAAAGGTGAATCAGCCATGAGTCTGTAGAGTATCTTCCACGAAAACCCGATTGATACTCATAGAGAAGGTTGTTTTGAGTGAGATAAGACTCTGATTGAATGTATATAGATTTTTCAAGCAATTTCGACACAATACTCAAGACACTTACCGGTCGATAGTTACCTTCTTGTACAAAGGTTTAACTCCAGCTAGCTTCATAATCATCAAGTACTGTGTTGTTTTTGTTTTATCTTTACTTCTAATTGTTACTGTTACTTTTTTGTAAATATCTTCGTCATGAACTCTTATTTATTACCCAATAACACATTTGACAGTAGATAAATTACATAATCTACTGCTGTCATGAATTTGATTGGTCAATCAAAAAGGAACTACTTTCTTTTATTTAAACAAGTAACTTCTTTTTTTCTTAAATAAACCCTGTTTTTATTTAATTGACATTGAAGGAAGTATTGGATCAATATATAGGACTTTGCAATAGGCTGCTGTCAAAAAATGATGTATCACTACGCTGTAATGTAATCAGATTCAGTAAAAGTGAAATCTATACCAAAGAATTATATTTATTTTCTTGTGCATGTAAGAAATGATGGGGTGACAAATAAACTCTCCAACTCGTCTTTTTTGTCATCAAAAAATATCAACAACTTGTGTTGATATTTTTTGATATCAAAAACGACTCGTAGGAGATTCTATATATATTAAACCCAAGTTTACGTAATGTCATGAAGTGTAAATAATTTAATTAAATCAACCTGTCCATAATATCATATATAATCTATTGGACGTTAAATCTTTAATAATCAACAACAACATAAATGTCATTGTGCTTGATAACGATAAGAGGATACGTGTCGAAACGTCGTGCTTTTTAGAATAAACCACAATGATTGTTTCCCATAAAAATTGTGTTCTGTTAATGTGTTTCCCAATCACCAAATGCCATGCAAAGATAACGTTAAACCTCATTTCATTTGATTGTATTTTAATAGTGAGCAGATTATGTTGCCTGAAGTAATGCCGCTTCAGTTGGCCTTTAGACCCCACCCCCTAAGTAGTTGATGAAGAAACGCCTCAAGCATATTTAAACGGTTAAACAAGAGACTGTCATTTTGGAAATATGAAATTGTGTCCGGCGTCTTGTATCCTTCTGTCCCAACAGATAAAAGCATTTGTTGTGAATGCAAAGGTCAAAAATTCACGCCTTGGACTCAGGACTCTCACAAGCCTATGTTGCGGCCCAGTGAGCCCCCAACCTTTGATAGTAATAATACAGAGAACTAACCCTTCTAATGTACACCCGAATTCCTAAATAATATGAAATTCTGACCGATACATCGAATCGGGCATTCATTGATGATTGTCACAAAATGATTCATCGATAGTTCGTATATTAGACAGACACTCAAAGGTCAATTATTATCAAGAATTCATTATTTATAACAAAATATTGTTTTTATTTCATTTAGCGACTGTCTGTCTATACGTGCTAATCAACTTGTCGTATTTTTATCGTCGCGTATATCTTGTTTGTTCACTTCGTTATAAACAGGCAAGAATTCGGTCGATAGCTAGCTGAGAAAACGAAATCCAGTAGCAATTTGACCACATAGCAAGATTAGAGAAAGGAATAAAAGTGAGAGAAATACGATCGGTTATCCGGGGAAATAACCAACCGTAAATAATATTTGTCTGATATTTGTTTGTACCAGTTGTTTTCTTAAATAACAAACTAGGACAATATTTCGAATCACTATGTTGTGAATACATACATGTATATATTGCAGTCTGAACAATGGCGTTCTTTTTTCGCAATCAAGTATAATATTTTTTAGACACAGATTCAATCAAAGAAAAGATCTTTAGAATATCTCAAACTTAAGACAAAAACACCGAAATATTTTGTGAAACCTTAAGTTCAAATAATCGTTTGAACTATCGATAATTAGTGCCATAATTGCCAATTTCAGAATGCCAGCGTTCATTAAAAATGGATTTTAAGATTTCTGGACCCAATAGATCATTTGATTATACCATTGGAGGATGTGGTCTGCTAAGCCAGCCACCGCGAGCCAGGTTGGGGGCGTTGGAGGTCTCCCCTCAAATTGAAGTGCTTAATTTTCTGAAATTTCCATCCTCGACTCCTCCCGCCGATATCATCTTGACGGTTGTAAAGCGTGTCTTTTGATTTACGCAGAGAACCTTAGGACGGGCAATATAACTGTAGTATCAAATTTCAAGTGAGCTATAGGTATCTATTATTCTGTTTAGAATTACTGTGTGGGCTGCACAATAGGCAGCTTATGTTAGACACAATAGGTACGTACATTTTAGGCGCCCGTTGGCACCCTTCATCGGATGTATGCAAATATTTGAACCGGCGCCCTGTAGGCGAACAAATAAACCTAGGCCTCTTTTAAACCTGTAACCCGCGTATAAAAAAATCATACAGCCTCTGGTGGACCATGCTACGAGCCTACGGGGCGCCTACCAATTTGAACACTTCTAAAAAAATCATTATTGTCGGCGAAATATTTTTATCCAGGTGTTGTCCGAGATAGTTCCTTGCGATGTTCTGGCGTATTTTAATACAAACCCTTGCAGAGTCGAGAATTGACGTAAAAGAACCCTTGCAATTCGTAAAAGAGTACACTTTAACGCTGCAGTTTGGGATAAATTTCGCTCAAACAACACTGCGATGTCACCTTGGTGGAAGCCGACGTTAATTAAAGCTATTTCACACACACACACACACACGCACACAGAGACACACATACTGCATGGAATATAAAAGTAGTGCGTTAAACCCATTTCCGTTAATATCACAAAACCTTGTTTGTTGACAATTAACGAATCTACAGAAATAGTATTGTATACGCAAACATTTACACGAGCTTGTAGATTACCACGGGAAACTGGTATTGGAAAATTAATGAGTGTCTCAATACTAATACAACTCTTCTGTGACATTTCTAGACAACTCTATATAATTAATAGACAGAAATCACCTTACGTGATAAAGTCAGTCATCTTGTCAACGAACAAATCAATTTACAAAATTACGTGATCAACTAAAATTCTTAAAGGACCCAATCACGTGTAGGCTTTTATGTTTTTGTATGGATCGTATATTATGGTCACCTCAACCACCCGCAAATTCGAGACTACAGTCATCGCTGGCTCCTTTATCAAATGTTAAGTTTATTCATTGGAAGATTCACTGCCGTTTTTCTGTGATTTCCGGCGGGAACGTCTATATAGAGTTATGTCACTATAATAATAATATAATAATAATAATGCCCTAAAATCCAACCGAAGCTGCTCTTTGGTAACATTATGGTTAGTTAAAAGAAAACACTAGTTAAAAGGAGTATGCGATCAACAATTAAAAGAAAACGTTTCTAAAAAGTTGGGTTTTAAGATTCCGTTTAAAACTGTCAATTGATGCACAGTACTTGAGTTCTATGGGAAAATCATTTGAATTCCACAGTTCTGCTGCCGCAAAAGCAAAGGAGCGTCTACCGAAAGAAGAGTTTGCAGTTACTGATTTAATAAGGTACTTAGATTCAGAACGGAGATTTCTCTTAGGGTGGTAGGGTTGAATTAATTCTTTAATATATAGAGCAGAGTCATCACATGACAAAGCACAGAAAGTCAGCATGAGAATTTTAAAATCAATTCTGGTCTTAATCGGTAGCCAGTGGAGTTCTTTCAAAACGGGAGTAATATTGGTGTATAATTTAGTTCTTGTAACAATTCTTGCAGCTTTGTTTTGAATCTTCTGTAGTCGATTAATTTGATATGCTGGTAAGTTGTAGAGTAACGAGTTGCAGTAGTCGAGACGTGAGGTCACCAAAGAGTTGATTAAAAGTTTTGTAGAGTGAATGTCGAGGAAATTGCGGATCCGTCCAATTGTGTGAAGTTGGAAGTTGGAAGCTTTACAGATTGAGGAGATGTGAGCATTCATGTTCATATTCTTATCCAAAATTACACCAAGATTTCGAACGCTATTAACTGGGTTAACAACAAAATTACCGATAGAGATATTACTAACAGATATTTTGGATAAAAGATGATTAGAACCGATTTGCACGAACTCTGTTTTTTCATCATTGAGCTTTAAGAAGTTCTTTTTCATCCAGCACTTAATAGCATCAATGCACGATTCAAGTTTAGACACTCGCAGGGATTCATTTTCGGGTTTAATTGGGAACCATAAGATGTGGACTAGATCTATTTCTTAAGGCCAGCTCAATATTTCGTAAACAAAAGTAGGGCACGTGATTGTTGGCGAGATTGTAGTTTAGGGTTAGGCTAAGCGTTTGGGCTAGGTCCAGGATTAGGGTTAGGATTCCAACAGTTATGTGTTTGATACCATTTGATTTTCAATAGTTTTAAATACAGTTTTGCACAAATACTGTGATATTTTACATAAAGCACAATCGACGCTAACCGTGATAAAATCCTCTTAAAACTATTAAACCGTTCAGACGCCTAATTTAAACCAGTTTTACTTTGTCGTTTAAAGCCCATCAGGCTACCTGTCTTCAAATAAAGTATTTTTGTAAAAAAAAAAAAGACTAGCTTATCTTGACTGTCTAAGCGGATTTGTTTGTGTACACACACATAATTTACCTTAATATGCGCCCATGCGTAATTTTACTCTAACCTGTAACCAACGAGGTCAAAATAGTTGGTCTGGTTTGGGATGAAATCTAAACGCCCGGGCTTGAAAACGCTGGCGTTTTTTTAACCAGTACGAATAAGCTACGAACATTAGATCGCTCAGGTTTCATCCATCCCAAATCTGTCAAAGATCACTTGCCAATATAAGTAATATCAGATTTTTTGTTGATCGTGTCATACTATTACTTATTGGGAACGTTTACGTCAATAAAGCTAACCTCTGGGGTTGAAAGCTGGATTTGGGAGAGAGAGAGAGAGAGAGAGAGAGAGAGAGAGAGAGAGAGAGAGAGAGAGAGAGAAAGAGAGAGAGAGAGAGAGAGAGAGAGAGAGAGAGAGAGAGTTTAACGTTCACTCGACACAAACTAGGCAATTTCGTGACCAACATATGGTTTAATTTTATATCAATAATTCGCTTGTGCGTAGGGGTCTTTAGCAGTGGGAGGAAACCAGAGGACTCGGAGAAAACCCACGAGGTTGGACAGGCGATCCTACTCCTTGTCACGTACAACCCTCTATATATAAAGAGCTGGCCAAACTTGCTATGTTAGTTTTTAAAAAAGGAGTATATTTGCTCTAATAGTTTAAAAATAGAAACGGGAACATTTTTTAAAATTAGGCCATATTACTTCCTTTTGGGCGAAGTTGTGACTGAAGAATAGCGTAGTCTCGATTTTCATTGATACAGTTGTTACGATAATAAACAAATTAAATTATTACATGGCGATCGTGTTTCAATCAGTTCGAATTCACCACCATCCGATGATCCAGAGAGTTGATTGGGCTTGGCATATGAATAAATATTTAATTAATAAATTGATATAATTTTTAGGGCAAAACGGAATGCCTTAATTTGAGGCCAAAAGAAAGACCTCAAATACGCAAATTTGCTTTTAAAATAATGCATCTACAAAAACAAATGTGCTTAGAGTGTCATCACCGCTATCGTATACAAAATCTTAAACAAAATTAAATCAATGTAGCTGCTATTGATGGTATGAGGATAACTATCGGTATTAATATATTAATTTATTTCGTAGCAATGAGTATGTATGACTGTTGTAAGAATGAATGAAATAGCTGACTAATTACTTTGAAATTGACCAAAGCCTTAAGCCATCTGATCAACATTTGGAGATTGATTTTAAAGCATTCTCCGATGTCCGGTCAGTGGAAGTTCACCAACTCAGGTCTAAATTGATTTATCTGGTCAGTATATGGTGTAGATATATACCGGTAACGTACGAATCAGAACATTGGAAGCCTGTCGCTATCAATTATTGTCGAACGAAGAGACAATAATGAGAACGGAGATATTGTAATGTTGGCATCGTTCCTCTCTCCATGTATTCAAATCCCTCAATTAATTGGAATCTTGTCAAATGCAAAACTATAATGCCATGGCTGGAAGTACGTAGTACATCTACGTCTTACTTAATTAGAAAATGATTGTAGTGGAAGAAAATGCACAATGTCAGAAGCTCAAGAAGACCGGAATGATAATCAGGCACAAACTTTGAATGTTGTTGAAGCTATTTTTGTTGTTCTCCCTTATCTCACGTTTTGCTTGTCAGTTCTTTTTGTTAGCCTTTTGGCCAACAATCGATGAAGTGGATGGGTTTGATCAGTATTCAGACGGCCAGATTAGAGCACACTCAAACATGACATAAGGTAAATCTGTTATTAAAATGAGTTGTTTAAAGTGGGGATGTATGTAGCTCGAAACTTTGATGGACATTGAAAAGACAATTAGCAACTTCAATGTCCGAAGCTAAATTTACACGGCTTAATTCTCAGCCCTTATGGTCTGCGTTTTTGAAAAATCAGAATAACACGACACAATAATTGCTATAACTTCAGTCTGTTTTCCATTTAAACTACGGGCCATGATATTCCTAAAATAATTTCATTTTGGATCATAAAATTGGTGAATATGCGTCGTTTATTAGCAGAGTCATATATCTCTGTGTATGCGTAGTTTCAAAGAACAACAAAGCACCCTGCCTGCTCGGAATGGCGCCTTTCTGTCTTTTAATGAAAAATTAGAGTATGGAGGTTCCATAAGTCGCCCCTCATTTTCCCAAAAGAGCGCCATTAAACATACATTATACAAGAACTAAATTTGTAAATTGCACGTCTTTCTTTTGGCTTGAAATGTCATCTAAATTCGACATTAATTAACTTATCCAGACCCAAATCAGCTCTCGATAACGACGCTAGCTTGCGATATTTACTGGATTAGAATCCTATCTGCTGCTAAACGTCCATTAATAATTAAATAAAAAATGGATAATCGAGACTGTTTTTTTTATCGTACTGACTTTAGTAATGAGGTTCGAGGCTAGGCTAAAAATTCAATCGCCAGAATCTCGGTTTAGAGTTGACCAATTTGACTGAAATTTTCAACAAATTCCCTTTACGTTGTTTAGTTTTTAACTATTATAGAGAAAACTGCCAACTCTTTATCTAATCCTACATGATGTATCTTTAATACAAATGTCATTGTGCAAGGTTGAATTTTCATAGTTACTGTCTTGAGTTATGGCCCTTGATCACTTATAAAAATCATGTTAAATCTTTCGAGTCTAAAGCTTAATCTGATTGACAGAGCTAACACGAAAGCCTTTTTCGAACCCTGTGTAAGATGACTGCTACTACTACAACCTGGTGTTTTAACGTCCGCTTACACACAATAAGGTGACTGACCTTTATAAGTTCATATGTATTCTACGTGTAACTTCACATCACATGGCGTCGATAATTTACTTCGATAGCGCGTGTATATTGTTTACATAAGACGTAATAACGTAAACGGTTCCGTGCAGAATGGCGTCTTTTACCCATTTTACTATTTTATGTACCGATTTACACTAAATAGGAAATATATTTCAAACACCTTTATTTATTTTTCTAGAATGCAGAATATTGTGAGCTAATTAACTCGCACCGATGTCATCCCCCTCGGTGAAAATAGTAAGGAATGAAATGCATCGAAAGTAACATTTCAACAAATATATTTGATAATCATTGGCTACGTTTTGCATATAATATTGTGATATGAATGTATATTAAGTGATTTACATTCAATGGTGTCCGTTTTTACTCTAATTTCAAATCAGTTGTGTTCGGCGAAATAAGCCAGCAGTTTCAATCGGATGCAAATTTCTAGTGTCTGGTTATTCCAGTCTACATACGCCGTTTGATTTGGTGCAATGTTTCTAGGCTCGTTTCTCGAGTCTCTTGCTAGACCTGGGGCCGAAACACATTATGGTACACGATTCGTGTACCAATGGAAAATGTTTATTTTGTCTTTAATATTGGATATCAGAAGCCCATCTTTTTCTGGTAAGATCACAACATCAATGTTGATTTAAATTGACCAATAATTCGTGTTTTCAATGTTGAAGATTTTGGATGATATTGAGTTAGAGACTTAGCTACTTTAAACTGAAAGAAACGATAACAATGTACTAATTCGCGCCTTGCGCCACTAGTCGAAACAAGCCTCCACTTTGTTTTTCCAGCCTCTGGCTCCAAAAGCTGTCTTTGAAGACTGTACATTCCGAATACAAAAGCTGTCTCCGTAGGCCAAACGACACATTTTCTTTGCAAATACGTATTGATAATGAAAACTATTTTCGCGCGAATACTTTCTTTTCCACCTTTTATATGATGATGATTCTGTGAGATATTTGATCAACATTGAACAAAGTGGATATGTTGAAAATGTATGAACCCACTGTTGATCCAAACACTTGGTGAATACTTCTACTCTACGTCGTTGTCATTGTCAAATAAACATTAGATACCCCCCCCCCCCAGGTAACACGTAAGGTGTTTGTCCATTTTTATTATCTCGGCTGGTACAGAAATAAAGAACAGGAAGTTAAACCCTATTTCATTTGATTCACGTTACGAGCTGATAGGTTCGAGCACTAGTTTTAAACATTCATTATGTAAGAGCTAAATGAGTTACTTGCAGGTCTTTCTCTTGGCCTTAAATGTTATGTAAGACATTAATTAACATGACTCGATGCCATAGTATAGGTCCGATTTTAAGTAGATTAGAACGGTTCGGATGTTTAATGAAATCGCGGTGGAGTAATGGTGATGATTCTATCAGGTCTTGCGATATATTGGGGTCAGTCGTAGCAATTGTATTGATCGTATTGAAACGTATCTTTACGTATCTACAAGTACCAGATCGTGGACCCAATAGGGGCAATCATATCGTAACGCACCGTACGACAGTTGGAAACTAGCATTAACATAATGACCGTAACGGGAGTGGAAGCGGCGGTGGCTTAGTGTGTAAGACGTTGGTTTGCTAACCTGGAAATCCTGTGTTCGATACCTGAGTAGGCCGTGGCGCTGTCTTGGCAAAATTTCTCTTAAAGCACACTGCCCATCTTCATTAGCCTAGTCGGATCAGAAAAGTAGGACGTTAAACCCCATTTAATTTTATTTCATTTCATTTACGTATCTATTATTATTATTATTATTATTATTATTAGAAAATTTATATAGCGCCCCTTTCACAGATGTGTTCAAGGGCGCTTTACAGTGTAACAAAAATATACATTCAAAAAAAAAAATAACTAACATGAAAAATGTTTAAAAAAAATACAAAATATACAAGAACTACAATAAACAAAATAATTGGTGTTAAAATTTGTTATAAGCCTTTAAAAATAAGAAAGTTTTAGTTTGTTTTTTAAAATCAACTAGTGATGATAAAATTCGAACGAACACTCAAACTCTTGATATTAGCCGACATATAAAATATATCGTGTTACTGTTCTGCACTAACTGGGCTAATGAAGACGGATTTCATTTCATTTACGTATATGCACGAACACTTCAAACTCATGATATTGGTCGACATATAAAATGAATCGTCTTACTGGACTAATGAAGACGGATTTGATGTATGACTGAAATATGAGTTGATATTAGATAGATCTGTTGATTGTTTGTTGTGGTATTTATTATGTAACAAACTATCAGATCCATCTATAATTTGCGTGTCTTAAACTCTGACACTTTATATTGTATGTTGGCTAATGGAGTTTTCGACCTAATGCCAAACAACATTGTGCTATGGCAATAAGATTGTGACGTAACCGTTTACTTTTCGTCGAATTCCCACTGTTTTCTTCCGTTCACGCCACGAAGCCTTGGTTTTTTTTTGATAATCCGAACGACTAGACGCTGTTCCTTACTAGGCAACCGCCGACACCCCTGATAACTAGACTGTCAAATTCTGCCAGTCAACACCGGGGTCGAACCTTGGACAGCCTTGTTCATTAATCTGTATCATTTTTTTTCTATTTTCAGTAAATTTTGACCATTTCCAAATTCTACGAGCCATTGGTAAAGGTAGTTTTGGCAAGGTAAGGACCTTATGTAATAATTGACTTTGTCAGGGCGACAGGAATATCATGTGTATTTGCTAGAAACGTCAGGATATAGGCTACTCTAGAAAGCACCCTTTACAGTCAGTTTTCTAGAGCTACTGGGGGAGGGGGCTGTATGTAGTAAGTAAGTAAGTTATACGGAAAACACACAAAATTATACTGCCGCCATCATATTATTAGCATTGTCACCATGAATTACAAAAAGCCGTTACCCTCCACATACATTTTGAACATGAATTCGTTAACAGAAGTTTTAACGACTCGTATATACATTGCAATCTGACAATTTTATATAACGTTTATTCATGAAGCAATCAAATACAAATGATATCACTGTAGATATTCTTCCAAAAACTAACATAAATATTAGCTATCTTATTTGTTTAAGGGAAATTAGAATCATTATTCAGTGCTTGCTAGTAACGAGGGGGTGATTCGAGGTTCACTTTCTACATCAAACGTTCTTCAAAAATCGATTCCATGTAATCTAAAACAGAAAGAGAACTTAAACCAAAGAGAAAGCATCAAGTTAATTTCTTGTCGAAAATTAAGTTCATTTTTTTTTTTTTTTGGATCCATTTCTCTTACAAATTGTGGAGCTTTAATGCAGCGTATGATGTCGTTATCATGTTTTTAATGGAACCCAAATCGACAAAATGTTATTACTAGTTTTTGATATATTAGCATAACACAGTTTTCATCTTAATGCCAATGGAGCATTTTTATATTTTCTTAAGTCTTCAATTATGAAGAAAAAACACAAATGACAATAATTACCATATTCCTAACATCAATTTCTCATTTCTTCCGTCTTTGCTTGACATTTGCGTTCTTTAATGAGACTGTAATCGTCGGTTCCGATTGACAGAAATACAAATCGTTTTATCGGATTTCTTTCTAAAGACAAATGCTGATCAAAGTTATAGGTTGCATTGATATTTTTATTTTATTTGTAAAAGAATCACCACGATTATTATTCATAAGACTGCCTATTAATTTCAAATGGAAGACGATCACTAAAGGTGTGGTGAATTTGTGTCAGTGTAGCGTTTTTGAACTTTGTAGCCTTTTTTCTTACGATTATCAACGCTAGGTTGATCTTTGCTCTTCTTTACAAGAAATTAACCATGGATGCGAATAAATGTATGATTAAGCTTGATGAGCTCGTGACCTCACATGGTATGTTAGCATCGACCAATTTTTCCATTCATCTGTTCTTGAATCATTCTACACATAAAGAGAGATTATAAAACACTACGGAAGTTACCGGAACTTATCGAAGTATGCCGGATTTTCTTTGATACGTAGGCGATATGCACTACTAGATTTCAGCGGGTTTTGACATTTTAATGACATCATAAACATGCTATAGGATCCAATTAAAACACAAATTGGAGCCAAACACGCGAATATTTACGAGAAAGTTCCGCTGCCATTTTTTTCAATTCACTGATTATATAAACAACCAGTTGATTCTAACTTAAAGTAGCTATGTCTAACTTAATATCATCCAAAGACTTCGACATTGAAAACCCGAATTCTTTGTCAATTTAAATCACCACTGTTGTTGTGATCTTACCGGGAAAAGATGGTTTTCTGATATCCAATTTTTAAGACAAAAAACCCCCAACATTTTGCCATTGACACACGAATCGGGTGCTATAATTCGTTTTAGCGTCATTTGAAACAAGGGACTCGAAGAACGGGGCTAGACATATCCCACAAGTCATGGCAAACTTTGACGTCATATTCTTATCTAAAGAGCATGCGCAATAATACTTTCGGCGTAGACTGGAATAACCAGAAACGATTGAATGTAAATCAGTTTATTTACATTCACATTACATTATTATATCAGTTGGGACCCTTTCGTGTCAATTGCTAGGTTCCAAATATACTATTCAAAAAAAGTAGGGGATATTTGATTTTGGGGGCATAATACTAAAATATGCAAATGACTACGAAAAAGTCACTATAGAACCTAACAGAAGAAACATTTCCAGTTACATGTGACGCCCAAACGCACCAATAGCTACCGCATGCAGGTGATGCTTGGGATCATCATGGGGGTCCAACCCAAGATTTGCACGACTCTGACTTTGAATGTTACAGTCATTGTGGCATTGAATTCCAGGGTGGAAACATCAGTTTAATTGTTTTAGTGACCAGAAAACAAATTTTGATATGCGTCGGCTTACCCAAAATGAAAGGTTACGTGCCCTTGGCATGCTACAGATCGGCACAACACAGGCGGTTGTGGCGCGGACGATGAATGTTTCTCAGTCTATCATAAGCAGGCTATGGTCCAGATACCGTGATACACAATCTGTACAGGACAGACCACGCTCAGGTCGACCAAGGGCGACAACTCAAGCCCAGGATCGATTTATCCGTACCTTGGCCTTGAGTAATCGTGTCATCACAGCAAATCAGATCAGCGATCGTTTTCAAACAGACACTGGTGTGAGAGTGAGTGGCCAGACGATTCGGAATCGACTGCATAGGGGTCACCTTAGCGCCCGACGTCCTCGCGTGATCCCTTGTTTGAGAGATCATCACATTCAGGCAAGACGTCGTTGGTGTAGGGATCGTCAACACTGTGATAATCGACGCTGGAGCAATGTGATGTTTTCAGATGAGTCAAGGTTCACTGTTGATTTTTTGGACAGACGTAGGAGGGTGTGGCGTCGTCGAAACGAGCGCTTCCAAGACGTTAACGTCATCAGACATGATCGATTTGGGAGTGGTTCTGTTATGGTGTGGGGAGGCATCACTGTTGCTGGAAGAACGGCTTTACATGTTGTTGCAGGGCGTGTTACAGGCCAGTACTACCGGGACAACATCTTGGCAGTCCATGTTGTGCCGTTCGCACGACGTCATGGCCGCCGTTTCATCTTCCAGGATGACAACGCAAGATGTCACAGGGCCAGGATCGTTACAGGTTACCTCCAACAACAGAACATCACCGCATTACCTTGGCCAGCACTGAGTCCCGACCTCTCCCCCATCGAGCATGTCTGGGACATGCTTGGACAGAGGTTACGTCAACGTCAACAACGTCCTGCCAATGTCCAAGAACTTGCTGCTGCGTTGCAACAGGAATGGGACAATCTGGACCAAAATGACCTTAGACGTCTCATTAGGAGTATGCCACGTCGGATCAATGCTTGTTTGGCAAACAGAGGAGGATTTACCCGTTACTGACTTTGTTGTGATGCTGTGGTAACTTTGCTGTTTGACCCCGGGTATCATTTTACCCTTATAATGGTCAGTCTGTGCCTTACTTAGTCTAACGATCATTTGGAATAAATCGATGAATGTGAACTTCATTTCATTTTGTCATTTGTTTCTTCGTCAGTTTCATTAGGAGACTTTAATAACACTTAAAAATCAAATATCCCCTACTTTTTTTGAATAGTATATTAGCAATTTAGCTCCTTTAAAACTGGATTGTGACCTGTTAAAAGTAAATTCTGAATAAACTAAGTTTAAGAAGATAAAAACAACTTGAACATAATAAACATGATTAGACCCGGTTAAGTTTATTTACGAAATAAAGACATTTGCATTTAATTCGCAAGTTCTTTCAAGACTGTTAATAAAGCGCCTAAATACATTGAATCGTATTCAAAAGCTATATACATTTCATTTTATTGTAGCACGTGCCTGATTAGGTCTACTATTTCCAAAACATTTTACAGCATGTAATAAGCGAAAGAGGCGGTATCAATGATGGATTATCAGATAGTTCCGTGCTTCGCTTTGCTGTAACGTTATTATAGAGCCACGCCCATTTTCTTTTCGTGTGCCTTTGTGTCGCTTACAGGGCGCAATTCTTACTGGATTTTCTTCAAACTTTGTATACTTATTCTTTGTACCCTAAGGATGATCCCTATCGTTTGGGGTGCATGCCCAATCCCCAGGGGCAGAGCCACGCCCATTTTCTTTTTGTGTGTCTGTGTGTCGCCTACAGGGCGCAATTCTAACTGGATTTCCTTAAAACTTTGTATACTTACTCTTAACACCCTAAGGATGATTTCTTAACGTATCATCTTGAAACTTTAAATGCTTATTCTTTGTACCCTAAGGAACATTCCTATCATTTGGGGTGCATACCCAACCCTCAGGGGCAGAGCCACGCCCATTTTCCTTTTGTGTGTCGCCTACAGGCCGCAATTCTTAATCGGTCATCTTGAAACTTAAAATGCTTATTCCTTATACCCTAAGGATGATCCCTTTTGTTTTGGGTGCATGCCCGACCCCCGTGGGACAGCAACGCCCATAGCTTGTATTTGTTTGTCTGTCGTCTACAGGCTGCATTTCTTACTGTATAATCTTGAAACTTTGAATACTTAGTCTTGGTACCCTGAGGAAGATCCCTATTGTTTTTGGTGCATGCCCGACCCCCAGGGATAGTGCCACGCCCATTTTCTTTTTGTGTGTCTGTGTGTCACCTACAGGCCACAATTTTTAATCGATCGTCTTGAAAACTTTTTTTATACTTATTCCTTATACCCTAAGGCTGACCACTATTATTTTTGGTGCATGCCGGACCCCTGGGACAGAGCCACGCCCAATGCTTTTGTGTCTTGTGTTCGCCTACAGGATGCAATTCTTAACAGATCCTTTTAAAACTTTACGTACCTATTCCTTATACCCTAAGGATGGCCCCTATTGTTTGTGGTGATTTCCTAACCTCCAGGGGCAGAGCCATGCCCATTTTTACTTTGTGTCTGTGTGTGTTGTCTACAGGCCACGATTCTTAATGGATCGTCTTTAAACTTGGGATATGTATTCCTTATAGCCTAAGGACGACAACTGCATGTCCCGACTCCCACAGGCAAGACACGCCCAATTTTTGTGTTTGTCGTTTACAGGCCGCAATTCTGAATGAATCAGCTTGGTACTTGGCATATGTATTCTTTATAGCATGAGGGCGTCCACTATGGATTTTGGTGAATGTCCCGACCCCCAGGTGCAGAGCCACACCCATTTTTTGCCTTTAGCGTTAGGAAAGCACAATTCTGAATGGATTATCTTGGTATATTTATTCCTTATACTCTAAGGACGGCAACTATTGATGTTGATGCACGACCCTCAACGCTAAACAAACCAAACGCCTAGACTTCTTGACAAAGTACCGTATCAATCAAAGCAGGAATGTGGACGTATATTGTAGCGTTAGCGTTATGTTTATGCTTTCGATTGCCTCCTCTGACCGATTGTAGTGAGGAGTTGTACCTAAGACATTTGATTAATCAGCGTTGATGAACACGCCGCAACAGACAGTTTCATTGGCTAATCCATCGCATCAACCAGAAAGCGGGTTATATAACAACGCTTCTATCCTAATGTAGTAAAAGCAGGTTTAACGAAACTTTGAACTATAAAAAAACCGTAACGAAATAGGATCTATGTTTTAATAGGATTGTTTTCCTCGTATATATTTGTCCAATCTCGGTTACGTTATTTGCATGAAAAATATGACTTGGCCAGAATCACGCCTGGGAATCTAGACAGGTTAAACCAAATGTTCAGCATTCTCAGGGGCATCTGACATTTCCAGTGCTGACCATTTGGAGGTAAGAAAGGCTGATAAAAAATGTTGTCCAGTCATTCTAACTAAATACATATTTAAAAACCTGTGAATATCCGGGCTAGATATATCGGCTCGTCGTTGTGATGTCGAAAGACTTTCAACATTAAATAATCGATTTTTAGGCTCATTAACTTTTCTAGGGTGCTAAGAAAAACGTTGCTTACGTAATTGTGGTGTCGGATATTGTAAATATTTTATCGGATATCATAGTAAGTATACACAATGGGGAGACCTTTTATTTAACAAATTAACTTAATACACTGGAGTCGACAGTCATCCATGGCAGCTGTTACATGATCGTGAAACCAATTAACCATATATATCAAATTATTATTGAATTTAATTAATTAACTTATACATCAAAAATAAATAGCAACCGATGAATAATTTATAGAATTCGTGATGCAAATAGTCTTCTATTACACACGTTTTACACACTAATACACGTGTTAATTTACATTAATACTGAGAAAATTTCGACATTTGAAACCGACATTTTCAAAATTAAAGGTAACTTAATATATTTTTTCTGAATAGATGTTCGAAGTTTTTTCAAGAATTAATAGCTACAAATTTTTCCGGTGAAAACCGAGAATTGCCGATCGTTGCCAGATGGAAACTCCACCCACAAATTTTATTCTCTATTGTCGGGTACCAGTGCCAATATTATACATATCATCGAAATCTTGATATCGACAGTCATGCATTACCGGAAAACATAAGCTTTTTTTAACGCATAGGGCTCCGCGATTTAGGGGCGGGGGGGGGGGGGTAAGTCATGCGACAGTTACCAGGCCAGATACGCCCACATTTTGCAAGAGATAGATAGAGAACAAGCAAAAAAAAAAAAAAAAAAAAGAAGCGAATTTTCGTACAACCAGGCCCATAATGGTGTGAAATGTGCAAATATCGAAATGGACTGAGATATTTGGGATATAAAGATGTATTTTAAATTTGAACTCAATCGTCGTTAGGCTGTAAGAGTAATACATTTAAAAGCTTTTTAAAAAGGGATAAAAACCGTGATTTTTTGTACAATCAGGGGCCATAATCCAGGAAGTTACCGTCAGATATGCGCAAATATCAAAAGGAACCAAGATCTTTAAGATCTTGAGGAAATACAGGTATATTTCAAGTTTTGTCAAAATGGGATCAAAATTGTGACCTGTAGAGTGTTCACAAACAAATTGTGGATAGACGGGCGGATAGGGGCGACGACAATATACGTCCACAAAAATGTAGGCGTATAACAATTCCAATTCCAGATGAAAGTTCCACGGTGATCAGATGTTGTGTAATTATTTTGTATTACAGAACGTTTAATTGTGTGTTACGTGTGCGTGCCATTTAAAAAGATATGAAATATTTTCGTCGCGTTAGGGGTCCCGCGATTCTAGTTAGGCCCAGGGCCCCACTCTGGTTAAACTGGGCATTGGTTTAACGCAGATGAGGGTTGATTATGGACTTAACATGTGATTTAATGTCTAAATAATTGTTTTTATATTTGAAGCCCGATAAACGTCCTGTAATATGCAAATATTACTCTAGCATAATTCATCTTTAAACTACCACTTGGTGAAATTGATAACTCTTTCGAGATGTTGCGCCCATCAACGGTTGTTGACTTTATTGAACGCGAGCAACGTTTCAAGGCCATTTTACAGTGTAATCCACACGAACAGCGCTGTAGAACCATTTTACTATGTATTCCATTCCACACGGTCAACGTTGCAAGACCATTTCACAGCGTTTTTCACGCGATCAAAGCTGTAATAGCCTTATACAGCGTATTAAACGATCAACAATGTTAGACTATTGTACAGTGTATTCCACACAATCAACGTTGTTAGGCCACTGTACAGCGTATTCCACTCGGTCAACGTTGTTAGACTATATTGTACAGTGTATTCCACACACCAAACGTTGTTAGACCATTGTACAGCGTATTCCACACGATAAACGTTGTAAGACCTTTGTACAGCGTATTCCACACGATAAACGTTGTTAGGCTATTTTGCAGCGTTTTACACACGATCAACGCTGTGAGAGGAAATGACAAGAAATGGAGTTGAGTGTCCTATCGTTCCGAACTGGGCTAATGAAAACGGGCATAATTTTTGCCTCATCCTAACGACTAGACCACTGTCCTTGCCAGGCCCTTCGCCCTGCATCACTGACAAGGAAGATCCACGCCGGAAAATGAACTTTCTCGGCCAATACAGGGATCGAACACCCGACCGGCAGGCTAGCGAACCAGTGTCTTGTCCACTTGGCTACCGTGACTCCACGTTGTAAGACCGTTTTGTAGTAAATTCCACATGAGTGACGTTTTAAGGCATAAGTGTATTCCAGACGAGCAATGCTGTAAACCCATTTTATAGTGTATTCCACACGTCCAATGTTTTACAGTGTTATTATCACCTGTTTATTTCAAATGTAAACCAGCACTTGTATATATATACGTATAATTTAGTTAAGATTGAAAACGTAGAATAGTCTAGATTAATGTAAATACGGTACAAATAGGAAGGAATAGTATAAACATAACCCGCATTTCAATGTAGATTTCATTTTAAAAAATGTAAACATAAGAATCACCTATATTGATCAGAAGGAACACGTGGGGTTTAATGTCTTGCCAACATAGTACTTTGCCACTTTAGGACTTGTTCTGCTTAAAGGAGCTAAACCTTTATTCTTTGGCACCTAGAAATGGGCACAAATGGGTCGCAACACTTATATTAATGTAATATGAATGTATATAGATAAATCGTTTCTGTTTTACTGTAATTTCTAATCAGTTATGTTCAATGAAATACGCGATGAGTCTGAATTGAACGGGAGTCATGGTCGTATTTTTCAGTATTCTCAGCATGGGACATGTTTTGCCTCGTTCATCGGGTCGCTTCATACAACTGACGCTCGAAAGCATTCTAGCACACGCTTCGTTCAATTTGTCTTTAATATTAGATATCGGAAGCCAAACTTTTCACGGTAATGTAACAACATCAATGCTGATTTAAATGTTATTAGCAATGTCGAAGACTGGATGATATTGAGTCAAAAACTAGGCCCCTTTAATTTCACATACTAATCACGTACGTAATTTTATAAGGGATGGAATTTTGCCAGGATAGCAGCCTTTCCATCTTCTCTTTTTAGAATTTTAACTGATAAGATTCTGTTACGTGCACACCAACCTGTACACCGATGCTCCTTGTGTTTTATGCCCCAAACGACTTGGCAGGTGCTTCCCCTGGCTTTTGGGATCCGGGATATAGTAGAGGGCATACCTGTTTTAATGATTGGTGGACGAAGTGTTGCAGATGAGCATGACCTTGTTTGAAGATAGTCTGTACTGAAAACAGTGTGGACATATTTCAACAGGGTGTGGTGGACTAAATATTATCGCAGAACAGATCGGCCATTTTTAAAATTCTTATCTAAAAACTTCTGCCGTTCTTGATTTGTTAGCATTCTACAAGGTGAAGTATACCTAAAAATATATTAAATTAAAGTCTTAAAATTCATGGTATCTATAAACAATCATACCTAGTTAAAGAATGATCCTAGTTATCCTATAATTCACTATTGCCAGTTGAGAAATTGGCAAAAATATAATTTTCAACTTTAAATTAAAAACGTTTGAAAATAGCTATTGCATGGGGGAATGGAAAAGCAAGGGAGGTAATTGTGTTATTATTTCCGATATGAAAGATTTGTAAGTGTGGAAAATAATGCCTATGATTGTATAATAGTGAGTTCACAACCTATTGAGCAAAAGACATAGAAATAAATATGTTCTGACTTTCTTAGAAAATATGAAATTCCCGCTTTAATCATCTGGATATTAACCAGGATGGTTCGTTTGATTTGATAGTTGTAGCTTACGCTCACTGTCACCTCGCAAAATACAATACACATGGTTTGTAAAAAAGACATCTATAGCATACTCTTCACAATTGGATAATCTACAAAAGCCCTTTTCCGACCCTCGTCAATTTTAATGTTTCTTTTATGTATAACAATTGTCGATTTAATCATTCTATTCATAATTGAATAATTACCAAAGGCTCTTTTCCGACACTCATCAATTTTAGTGTTGCTTTTTTGTATAATAAATGTCAATTTGGGTTTTTCTTAAATATGGGAAGAGAATTTATGTTTTACAATATAGGTCTGACAGATTCGTTCCTGTAAAAAGTCAGACTTTGGCAATATTTCAGAAATCTCATACTTCGTGTCTTGCGGCTTAAGTAACGCCCCCGCTCTTTTTGCCTAGTGGAGCAGAACCTGGAATATATTGCGGGTTACTGTGTTAAGTCTGCCACACAGGAAATTACAATAGCTACATAGAATAATGACTATTTTGTATATATATATCCACATTTTGAAGATAAGATATTTTGAACCTAAACATACTTCAAATGACTACAATCAATTCATTCAGAAAACCAAAGAATGGAACGAACTTCCTGCGACTATGCTCATAAAAAATGTCAAATTAATAGTTTACATTACATTTAGGCAGATTTAGTTCTTGCGCAATGTATATTTTAATATGTTGCTGTTCTGAATTTGAACAAAAATTCTTGGGGACATCCTCTACTTAATTTAAAGTTGCAATTTCATATTTTTAAGTTATATTTTTAAAATGTATTAAAATAAAGCCCTAAAATAGATTGTATCTATAAACAGTCCTACCTTGTTAAAGAATAATCCTATTAATCCTATAATTCACTATTGCCAGTTGAGAAATTGGCAAAAATATAATTTTCAACTTCAAATTCAAACGTTTGAAGATAGCCATTCCGGGTGAATGGAAAACAAGGGAGGTAATTATGTTATTATTTCCTGTGTCACAGATATTTATGCCCCTAAAATAATGCCCATGATCGTATAATAGTGAGTTGACAACCTTTTGAGCAAAAGCCATAGAAATAATTATATTTTGACTTTCTTAAAAAATATGAAATTCCCGCTTTAAGTCTCATGATAGGGAAATGGAAACAGTATTCTTATTACTCACATAAGACACCCGTCACAGAATTTGTGTCATAAATTATCCAAAACGTATACAAGTCTGGACATAAGATTGTAGATCGTGTTTTTAATTATATGTGCATATGTCATCATATGTGTGATAACTGGTGTTTGTCAAAGTCTGTCACATGTTCCTTATGTTTAGGCGTGTTCCTCCTAACTGGTACACTCAAAGATAAAAGGTGAATGTTCAAATGACGTTACCTGCCCCACATCGTCCCGATATTTTCTTTTGATAAACTATATTTTATTTATTTTAAGATGGGGAAACAGGCAAAGCCTATACGATCCCCCACAATCCAACCAAATTCCAAACAAAATCATATGCAGCAACTGAAACCGATCTTTAAAGTTCTGGCTGTCGACGACATTTCCACACAGAGGACTTTCAATGACAATAACTTCCAGTCAGATTTAATGAAGCGAAGCTATGTGCATTAGGAGTCAATTGTTTCCAAACCGGAAAATAAAACCTAGGGAAATATTAGAATGACAAACACAGTCATTATTAGCCTACCAGTGGGGCTCTTTTCAATACAAAAGTCTCATTAGATTGGAAGTGTCGTTGGTTCTTTTACGCCAACTGTCACACAGAATCAAGCCCAGTTGGCTGATTTTGATTATAGGAATCCGTGTAGTCTGTAGAGTAAAGCGTAGGTTTCGCTAGACGGTATTGTTGTGTTAATGTGCTTTTGTCACAAACTTATTTAAGTAAGCTATGATTATTTTAATCACCCCACTACAGATCTAGCAATAGGTTCTCTTACTAATATATACGAAATTGCGTATAATTCGATGTTCATTGTATTCGACCCATGATTGTATTCTTTTTCGCATTTGGTTTTCTACTTGTGGAAGTGAATTATTGATGTTCGTTTTTGGCTGGTGTGGTGACTCGAATGGCTGCCATTATTATTTTCTAGCTTCGGCTTCAGAATTCAAGTCCAGTCTTCGCGTCAGTGAGATCTACGCATTGTTGAGTGTCTTGAGCGGCACAGGACATGTTTAACTCATTGAAAACCCGATACCCCGAAGTTCACATGTGATCGTTACCACATCTACTAATCTGGTCTGGTTTGCACAATCGAATCGAAAATAGATAACTACGTTTTAATTAAACCTAACCTACTTTCGATTTCAATGGTGTATTTATACAAACAAAACGAAGCACTATATCAATACGGACCATTTGATTAGAAAATAATTTCACGAGATCTAGACTTCTGCTTCAAAGAAAACGTCATTCTGTCAATATTAACAACACAAACACATCCTCAAATATCATTTTTTGGATCCAGTTGTTAATATAAACAACCCACCATTGAAAATGTCATTAAATAGAGACTTCAATTGTTTGTATAAACTTTCGATTACTTGTATGACAACATTATACGTCATAAGTCACCACAGAAAGCAATATTCCATGCAATTCAATACACGTTCTCCGCGGGTTCACTAGTCTGCCGCTATAAGAAATACTATAAAAATGGGCATCAATAAATCTAACCCTAACCCAATCCCAACCCTAATAAAAGATATCGGTGGATGAATGAACCAGCGCACTAGTGAATCCGCGGTCTAGCGGGCATTCCCCGATATAAGCTAACATAAAAAAAACCCCTAAGCCATCACCATTTCACATGATATACTGACATACGATACACCACCATTACCATATTAAAATGGCATCGTGATAATCCATCGTCTGAATCTGACAGTCGAACAGGAGCCAATGAAAGAGGACACTATATAGATTGACGTTGTTAACAAAGGTCCTAGGTATATTGGAATTCCTATCACACTGGCTTGTCTATATTAAAAGTTAAAAACAATCGTGACCTTTAATAGATTGCTCTAGACTCGTATATCAAGGTAATTAAATTTAGATCACAAACTTGGACTCGTTATTTTTCAATGTGGACGGATTAAACTACTAGCTGGCTTATGTAAAGCCCAACTTCCAACCAGATGTAGACTCGTATATCAAGCTGATTGAATTTAGATTGCAACTTTGTCTCAATTTTTTCCCCAAATTGGCGGGTTTGGCTACTGGCTAGCATATAAAGCCTAGCTTACAACCAGCCGCACGTTTTTTAGACACACACGGGTCGTGGGGTTACGTAGCTCGCAGACCGGCAGCAAAAAAACCGGGTGAAAGTGTTGTAAATAGTACGTGCACATTACTTGCTCCACATAAGTCGTGGGAAAAATGCTTCGTAATTCCGTAGAAAGCGCAAGTCTGGCACAAGGTTGGCGCAGGTAGTGCTTGTTGGGTACGTGTGAGGTAAAATGAACCAATTTCGCGCACCAGCCGTACGGCCAGCAGTATTCCCTGTAGCCAAGAATCGGGAGGTATAATAGCCAGCTTCAATCCGGACTCAAGTGGACGGCGGCTTCTTGGACATTTGGTAATGCATGGTGCCACACGCATCAAGAGCTCTGCAAGTATGTTGAAGGGGTTAACAGGCTTGATGCTAGAACATGCTTTGACATTGTTATTTATCGATGGGGAATCCTTCTATGAACCGTTGCCACACCACAGCACCCTTAGCATAATTTTCTTGTTTAAACGATCATAAATTGTTCATTCAGGCTTTGCTTGTTTCTTGTTGTGTGACAAAGTGATCTACATTAAACTGAACCGTACATATACATGTACATAGAACTCTGCTGGTTTTGATCATTCATGATATTGACGTTTTCAATTCTGTATCAACTTCTGCTAAGGCACGGACTTATTAAAACATCTAATGTATTCAATATGTTCTTACGGGCTACACACGAATGACCTCTGCTAGTTTTGATATTATATTATATTTGACGTTCTTTAACTCTATATAACCTTTTGTTAAGGCATGATCTCATTAAACATCTTATTTATTCAATATGTTCTTTACAAGCTACACATGATCTGTGTTTAACACTCGGTAGAACTTCGTGATTTCAAAGGAAATATGCAGTGCAGTTACAGATACTATAATCTTATAAATAAACAATACCATATATGATGATCACTCTTGTCCCATTTTCCCTAATTGTCGTATGCTTTATAAGCATGGGTTTACTGACAGTAAGTCAGACTTGGAATAGAGCTCCTCCCGATTTATGTCTATTTCATGTTCTCAATAAAGGTCTTATCAATTATGCTGATCTTCTGTTATCTGTCCCTGTCCTTGGGATTGTGGCGAAGGATACCATTTTACTGTTTTACCCATCTTATAAAACACATACGTTTTACATTGGAGAGAAATGGGGTTTATAGTTGGGTACGAGACCTAAAATCCGTGACCAATTTGCGGGGAAGTTGTTTTGAAGGTTGTTTCTATACGAAAAAAACCTGCTGAAGCGATTAAGCTTGGGTGCCTCTCTCTAAAATGCTGGCGGAAGCCGCTAGAGGGCCAAATTCAAAATGGTGGTCAGATGTGGCGGGAAAATATAAAATTATGTAATATAGGCTTCTGATGTGTCTATTCGTAGGTTTTAAGGGTCTCTGAATCAAAATATTGTAATCAAAAATCAATCCAGCCACTAGTTTTGCCAATATGGCCGAAAAATCCATGATGACCATCATTTTTGTCCTGGAAAATAGTTTCGCGGTCGATGTCTTCAATTTTGATGAATTTGTGTCGATAGATGGCAACCAACAATAATACTCACCGATATTTATCATCTGATATACTGTTGTCAACTGATTTTGATTTTAATTTAATCCACGCTTAATAATGGACCCATGTAAGGCCCTGTATCCATAGGCTGTTCACTTGTGGCGTGTTCCCCTTGTGGCGTGTTCCCTTGTGACCTTGTGAAGCGCCACAAGGACAATGAACCTTTGTTTTTTTAAATGTGCCTGTTCTCATAGGTTGTACCCAGGGAACTTGTGGCCTCGCCCACGGAACATGTGGTCTTGTGACCGGGAACACAGACAATGAACATGTCAATTCTTTTGCAGCTGCACAAGAGGGAACACGCAATTACCAGTACGATATTGTGTGGAGATGCATCTCCCGGTCTGTTTCAAGGCCTGGAAACTTGTGTGAAATTCACCCAGTTCATTGCGAGTTCTAAAATTGGCCGGACCCAGCACTGTCGGCGTTGTCTGAAGACATGTTTGTCACAGGATGGGCGAGGCGTGACCGTTTTGGGGAATAAAGAAAACTTAAGATAAAAAAGAATTCAGTTTATATAGTACAACATAACAATCTTTCACAAGTGCGCACACTTATGACGTTACAAAATGTTTACCCATCAGCAAGACCATACTTCAACGATACCATTTATCGGCGACCATCGACGATACCATTCCAGGAACAAACTGTCGACGATACCATTTATCGGCGACTATTCTTAGACGATACCATTCCAAGAAGAAACTGTCCACCCATCGGCAAGACCATACTACGACGATACCATTTATCGGCTACTATTCAACGACAATACCATGTATCGGCTACTATTCAACGACGATACCATGTATCGGCTACTATTCAACGACGATACCATGTATTGGCTACTATTCAACGACGATACCATTTACCGGCGACCAGTCATCGAGGATACCATTCCAGGAACAAACTGTCGACGATACCATTTATCAGCGACTTGTCTTAGACGATACCATGTATCGGCTGCTATTCAACGACAATACCATGTATCGGCTACTATTCAACGACGATACCATGTATCGGCTACTATTCAACGACGATACCATGTATCGGCTACTATTCAACGACGATACCATGTATCGGCTACTATTCAACGACGATACCATGTATCGGCTACTATTCAACGACGATACCATGTATCGGCTACTATTCAACGACGATACCATTTATCGACGACTAATCAACGATGATACCTGTAAAATTAGTCAACATTTGAACATAAATTTACTCATACTAACTCATATACTCATACTAAAATATACAACGATGAGTAAAACATACGAATCCTGCACAGAGGAACCCAAGACAACAAAGTTAAAAGTATAATTTCACTCACCCAAGTACCTGGTGGCAGTATCGAGTCTTCAGTACCACTGTCATAATTCATCTCCCAAACAAGCCCGATTGGCCGGCTTATATACTACCTGTATGCACGTGCATTGCAGGTACAAAGTTTGGGCGAGCCTTAAAATTACAGGTAAATAGTTTAGGCGAGCCACGCAGCAGAGTTTGGGCGACCGATAGTGATACTAATGAAATACGACCGTGACAATGTTGTCTTCTGAGATGAGCACCAGCAAGGAAAATAAATGCAATAGCGGCATCCTCCTCATCCTTCTGATTTTCAGTAGTTAAGTTCATCGTCGAGCTATCAATAAAACAACTGTTCGCATAACGGTAGTTGTGTCTTGTGTTTGTTTTATTTTCTGGCTTATTTAATGCTTAATTACTGAAAGTCTGAGATCACACACTCTTCCGTTGGTAATGGTTGAAAACTGCTCCATAATGGACAGTGCGGCTCAATTAGATATGTGAACCCAGCATTACCAGGACGTTTAAGTGACTTACTTGTTCACTGCGGTGATAGTGCAAGTGATGAAGATTCCGATGAAACTTCGACTTCTGAATCTGAACAATCAAAACTGGACCTATCTTTTGAATCGGATGACTGTGATTCTGATAAGTAAAACTGACTTTGACTGGATAAGTTGGTGATGTTTATTATCATGTGTGATTAGATATTACATAGGTCCATTATTAAACGTTGATTAAATTCAAATCAAAATCGGTTGACTACAGAGTATATCAGATGATAAATATCGGTGAGTATTATTGCTGGTTGCCATCTATCGACACAAATTCATCAAAATTGAAGACATCGATCCCGAAACTATTTACCAGGCCAAAAATGGTGGCCATCTTGGATCTTTCGGCCATATTGGCAAAACTAGTGGCTGGATGGATTTTTGATTACAATATTTTGATTCAGAGACCCTTAAAACCTACGAATAGACACATCAGAAGCCTATATTACATAATTTTATATTTTCCCGCCACATCTGACCACCATTTTGAATTTGGCCCTCTAGCGGCTTCCGCCAGCATTTTAGAGAGAGGCACCCAAGCTTAATCGCTTCAGCAGGTTTTTTCCATATAGAAACTACCTTCAAAACAACTTCCCCGCAAATTGGTCACGGATTTTAGGTCTCGTACCCAACTATTAACGTCGAGTCGACACAAACTAGGGACTAACATGTGGTTCAATTATATTTCAATAATTCGCTTGCGTTTAGGGGTCTTTAGCAGTGTGTTTGTGTGGGGGGGGGCAGAAGACCCGGGGAGACTCACGAGGCGACCCACGTCTTGTCACGTACAGGCGGGGAATCGAAACCACGCCACTCGACAGAACCCATGACAGATCATCCGATGTAACGCACACACCACCCATACGTTTTATATTATAAAAGTAGATGTATTTATCAAACTATTCTTATCTTGATTCAAAAGATGTCTGCCATGTTCCATGCATGTCAATGACTTCATTATTGCTGAGACTCGCATATTATCGATGATATATATTCCGCGCCATGACTCTGTAAATCAGCCTCACTGGTAATTTTCTTCGACGTGTCTTCTCATATATCTAACCTTTCACATGCTGATAATCTACCGGTCTCATGAATAACAATAAAACACATTTCACCATCCATTCGAGATCATGTGTGTTAGCAGGTCGAAGTTTTTTATTCCAGGAGATCACAGAATTATTGATTTTAGATTATATGTTCCTGACCAGGCTTTAATTCCATTCGAAACTTACCCTGTCTTATCTATAATTTTGAGAACATACAGGTAGCTAGTTGACCGACATTTTAATTCTTACATCGACTGTTTAATTTTTAGTCGAACATACCGAGGAATTCTTCCGCTTACATCGTCATTTACACATTAAGGAAATTGGATTTGTTTATTTAGTCTCCTTAAGTAATAGAACAGATTATAACAAAATAGCAGCATTGCGGCCATGTAGGACAGAGATCTATTTTTAAACAAGGTAGTTGTCAGTGTGCAGCATGGCTGTTCGTCATCATTTGAAATTCAGTATAATGTTCATTGCAGTTTGACCACATTGGTGCCATGGATATGTGGCCGTATATTGCCACACACCTGTGTTTGTAACATTTTAAAGGATATACCCTTACCTAGCAACTAATTATTTTACCACAGTTTGGACCTATACATATTTAAAAATACATTCCCGCGTACAAACTGGTTGATTTGATGATATATTCAAATTAGTTAATTTGTCATAATTTTGCTTCAAATCCTTCCCAAAACACTGTAATTGCAAAGGAATGCCCCTGCTATAAAAAATGAACAAGAGGTCATGTTTGTGTCACATGACTTACCTATCTAGGTAACTAGGTATTACAAAAATCAAATCGTAATTAAATCTTCGGATTATCCACTGTCCTCGTCTTTTTCCGTAATTTTTATCTCAGAAAGTGGTCTACGTCTAACAACATATACATCAAGCGCTCAATCTCCGCATGCAACCTTTGACGTCACGCGTGCAGATATTCCTAACCGTCGGGTTGTCGATTACGGGAACCCTTACATTTTTGTCCTATGTATACGCTACAAGCGTATTTTTCTATTTAGATTGGATATTTCTACTTTCCATATATACCAAAATTGCCATACTTTTATTGGAAATAACCACCCGATAAATACTTTTCTGGGAACCACTCTTTAAACAATTTATTTTCATAAGAAATCCCCCAAATGGACATCGGTTTAACCCCTGGTCCTTCCATTCCAATTATCCCATCAACGTCTGAAGGGATTGACCAGCACGATATTGTACTACGAGAGATCAATTGGAAATATATTGAAAATGTTATTTATCGTAGAGAATTCCCTTATTTGGTCCATCTTAGAATCATTAATACTCACCGAAAACTGAACGAAAATCAAACTTTAAGCACTTTTTATTAATCTGAGAACAAAAAAGAATGAATAAATAAAACAAGAGACAAAAACGGAGCGCAAGAGATTTCTTGTTGATTTCGATTCCGCCTTATATGTGTACTTAATATTGCGAAGATATCTTATATCAAATATTATATTTGTTTTCTCTAAAAATAAAACTTTTGTGTTAAATCTAATAAGATTCGTACTTTCCACAGCGGCCTGGATAACACAGAAGTTAACGTCTGCGATAACATTTCCAATAAAACTTGTAATTCAAACCTCAGTAAAACCGTAGAAATGTAATACCTTACAAAATCTATTATCTTGTGAAATCTTTAACATTGTGAAGAAATCTATTAAGCTTAATGCTTTCTTGGGTGCTCAGAGGAAATTTGTGGAAGCTTATTGATTATAAAAAGATATTAGTTTAATGGGTAGGAAATAAAATGTCGTTTTATATCAATCTTTACTTGTCTGTTGCCTGGATTAAGCACGAGTGCAGAAATGTTGGACACTCAACTCCATGACTTTTCATATCATTTTTTCTTCTACTTCTTCCAGGTAAGGAACCGGATTCAAATTTGAATGTAGTTGGTTCCGAGAAAGACTGAGCGCTTGTCGGGCAACATGACAGCTTTTCAGAATATTCACATTTAAAATCAATCCAAATATGTAGTTAAAATTGTGTACTGGAAGGTGTTGATCAGTTGTTTTAAGGACATGATTTTAGGACAGCTCTGAATTCCTCTACTATGTTAGTTTTACTGGTAATTTATTGCAGTCCCTGGTGGTCTTTGTGAAGAACCATTGGCTATACGCTCCATTCATCATTCTTTCCTGGTGGAAGCGGCTTTTACCTCTGACTTTGCGTCAGATATTTGTGGCGGCCCGTGTCATTTTGTATTTTGAAGAGCAGTAATAATTAGAGGAGATAAATCGATAATATTTGGGTCCTAGAAATTGACACATATTGGTCTCAACGCATATAATAATGTAATAGGAATGATTATAAAATTATCTACATTCAATCGTTACAGTAATTTCTAATCAGTTATTATGGGCGAAATACGCCAGAAGTCTCAATCGAATGGCAATCTCTAGTGTCTGATTATTCCAGTCTACACCAATAGTATTTACTGCCCATACTCTCCAATTTGTATACCAATGATAAAATAATAATAATAATAATAATATTTATTATTTAACGCCAATTACATCAACATAGATCTCAATAGGCGGTACAACATAAACATAAAATCAAAAGCAATAAAAATTATCACAGAGCATCCTGAATAAAAAAGATGCACGTATATTTACGCTAAAAGTAAATACACAATTAAAAGAAAAAATTCAGAAAATAGTTTAAGAACAAAACAAAATTTTAAAATTGCTTAAATGACTCCAATATAATAATTAAAACTGATAATATGCTATGCTAAAAAGATGAGTTTTTAGTAAGGATTTAAAAGATTCACGTGATGGTGCATTACGGTTGTTTAAAGGTGTGGCGTTCCAAAGACGAGGGGCGGCAACAGAAGCTCGCCTGCCATAAAACTCCTGCTTGTATCTTGGCTCGAAAAGTTGTATTCCTGATGAAGGTCTGGTGGTTCTGGTTGACTGACGATATGAGATAAGATCACATAAGTACAAGGGTGCTTGATTTTGTAGAATTTTAAATACCATGATAAGTACTTTAAAATGGATTCGTTGTGCGACGGGTAACCAGTGTAGTGAGAAAAGAATGGGAGTGTTATGTGAAGATTTCTTAGTGCGACAGACGAGGCGTGCAGCAGAGTTTTGAAGACATTGGATACGCTTGATTAGATAGTCAGGTGCATTAAGAAGTAAGCTGTTACAATAGTCTAAACGAGAAGTGATAAAAGCATGGACAAGTTTTTCAGTATTAGTGCGATCTAAGATATTTCCTGTTGATATTGTCTTAAATATTGGATATCAGAAGCCCATCTTTTTGATTTAATCTGACATACAATTCATGTTTTAGGTACTTTAAGCATCGGTTGCTTTGTATTTATTGTGCTTGGCATTTCTGTTTGGAAGGTCCCTCGGATTTTTGGTTTACGCTTTATTTCACTTTCTGTGATTCAGCTGCCTAATTTCTACCGTCATCTAATAGAGGCAACCGCCTGGGGATCAGTTGGTCTAACAATAAGTAGACTTTCATGTAGTAGAAATCTTATGTTACAGAAGGTGAGAGCTTTAACTTTTAAGTTAAAATAACAACAGACATTTTACGCATCATTTGTAATAGCCAACTGTCAAGAATTATCCAAAGACATTACACATGCATTATGCAAGAGCTGAATCTGCCGATTGCAGCAGGTCTTTCTGTAGGTCTGAAATGTTATCTAAATTATAAATTAGCTTAATTAACTTAACCAGGCCATAATTAACTCTCGATGCTATCGTTAGCCTGTGATATTTGAAAACATTTTGTGATGGGAAATATAACGTAAAAATGGACAATGGCGACTTTGGTTTATTATCGCACCAAAACTAGTGAGCCTAATCTAAAATTGAATCGCTATCTCGGCTCAGAGTGAAGCAATTTGACTTAAATTTCAGGTAATTCTGTTGACATTATCTATTTTTTAACTATTATGGCCATAATTGTCAGCTCCATATCTAATAATCTTGCCTAATTCCCCTTTAACTTAAGATAATCGTGTATTACTGTCTGTGATATCAGTACTATGAAAGCAGAGGTTAAACCACCCGTACTGGTACTACTACTATTACTACTACTGAGAGGCAAATCGAGTCTATATCATGGTTTCTTCCAAAATTTGGCGTTTGGCCACAGATCACTAATTATTTCCCCATTGACTTCAATGTTAATTCTCGTCTCTTAGACCGGTTGTAACTTTTTCCCAAATATTCGTTGGGTAAAACGCTTTCTGTCACAGATGGAGCAACATGTGGCAAACTCTTGCCCAAAAGCATGTATGAGGTTCTTCATGAAAAACTTGAGATAGACAACCTGGAAGTAGAGGAAACTAACCTTGCAATTTTCGGCCCTCCCTTTCAACGTAAACAACCTCACAACTCTTGTATCCTTCCGCCTAAAAATCGTGAATATTCACCAAAACCTTGCAGAAAATGTATTTTCAAACCCTTTTCTTCGATTCTACACCAAAAACTCAACAAAAATCGCCATGCAAAAGGGGGAAAACGGGAAAGGGAGAGAAAGACTAAAAATAACTTTCGCCCTTGTTTATTGGGTGACGGCCCATGAATATTTGGTGATCTGTGTCCGTTTACGCTTTTCGAATAAAATCCGAAGGCTTCGCTAATCCTAGTACAATGCCATTGGTATATACGATCAAGTTCGATTTTAGTATTCCAAGAAGGCGGAGATGACGTCATACTCTGTTCCCACATGTCCACATAATACTATCATACTTGTTTTTTGAAGTAATTTCTACAGTCTTCAAACTGTTTTAACACATAATTCCAAAACCTAATATCGAATGTAACCTCTCTTGTCTAACGTATGAATGTTTTGTGACGTTTTAAAACGCCGATGTCACTAATTTGAGAGTGGCAGGTTAGTACCAATGCCACTTTCTTTTTATAGATGGCCGGGTTTTTATTATAAGTACCCAATTTCCAGACATACTTTCGTGGTATTCTTTATTATTGAACTAACGAGTACAAAGGGCTTTACGGTGTGCTGATTGTATCACAAAACAAGCAGGAAGTTGTATTTACCCTGATAACCTGGACCAATATAATAAGTCAATATTTAATTTACTGATAAAGAAGATTGGTTGATGGTTTCAGACAATATCATGATATTAAAAAATATTATACGATCCGGAATGTATTTTAGGTTTCAGACAATGCTAAAGTTTAATTGGCGAACTAATCTTCTCAGATTAATTTCTAGAGCTACGGTGGCCGAGGAAGTACCTCGGGAATTTCAGTGTATTTCGATATTGTCGGCGGTAACACAAAATTCCTCTCATTTCAAACCGAATAGCGTATACCCGTCTTCCTTAGTTCGGCGGGGAACCACGGTGGCTAAGTGAGTATGATGCTTGCTCAATAGCCTGGACGTCGCAAATTCGACCGCGATTCATCAGTATATTACAGTGTGGTTTTTCCCTTGTGAGTTCTACTAGACGGAAAGTCTGACCGGAGCAGCTATCTAGTCGTGCGGATGGAACAAAAACCGATGTCCGTGTATAAGAGTAAACCGTAGCGCCGCTGTCGGGGCAAAATTTCGCCAGTCGTAGCAGAAAAATAAGACGTAAAACCCCATTTCATTTCATTTATCTTAGTTCGGTTGATTGTCGAAATACGTACGTGATAAATATTTAATCAACTCATTTCACTACCACCACCCTACACGATTATGACGTAACGATTTGCCGCCATTGATTAACCGAACCATTCAATGACATTCATGTATTAATAATACACTGATTGATTGATTATTATAACACTACCGCCCGTGATTTACTGATGGTATATTAGCTTAATAACTACACAATAATACAATCATATTACGCATGTCAATATTCTAACAAACAGCATGATTCTATATTGTACATGGGCGCCATATTGACACGATGTGATGTTAGTAATCGATACCCTATGATTTTATCCGGATTGTTCGTGTAAATGGGAAGTTCGACCTTTGTTCTGTAGCTGACGTTAACAAGTTGAGGTCACTCAACTTTCATATTTCATAACTTTGATGAATGTATCTTTGGTTCCCAGGGTCGCCCTAGAGTCGGATTTGGCTGTGGGGTGGGGCAGTCATGTTGGATAAATGATACGTACGCAAGAACGTAAACGGAAATCGTGGAGATGATGATTATTGCTTGTGTATCTGGGTGTGGTGGGGGATTATATTCACAGCCGGGCGCAGTTATGAAGAGGCACACACTTTCCTCTGGACTCCGAGTCTCTGACCTGTAATACTCGTTAATTAATAATTATGCTCCTCCCATTTTTTCAGATTTAGCAACATAAAAATATTTTTCATTCTATTGCCTTTTCTTTCGTTATGTAATCTACGAACATTATGACCACCAATAAGTATCTTACGGCCACGGGCGTTGAGGGTCCTAGCTATACGTCACTTCCTTATTTCATTTGGACAAGTACTGCCAAAAGGCATGTAATTCCAACAATCTCTTCGTCTTTACGTCCCCAAAATATTTATTTAGAAATTAACCACTGTTATTGCTGGTAAGGAAGGGGGGGGGGCAGATCTACAAATCAGAAAACATGTAACTGTGATTCCATTTTTGGCGAGAATGATTTTAATGAAACATATGTAATTATAGACATTTTATATCGCGGGCTGTGGATTTGATTGTTGGTTCTATTCCACGATTGTGTGAGCAAGAGGTACTGTTTTTCTCTGAGTTTTCTCACTGCTTACAGCATTAAAGAAACAGTATTTTAATATTGAAATAAGAAACTATTTGCCTTATGTATACGTACATTAAACCCCATTTTCATCTTCCGCATCTAACCAACTATTTTTTTTTTTTTATAAACAATATTTTATTCAGGATGTCTGAATGGGATTGGGGAACAGGCTTAGCCTATGTAAAACCCCTCTCCTTAAATAGTATACATATATAATATTAAAACAAGGGAACAAGATGGGCGTATATACACAGTTAAAATAGCAAACACATACATAAATATATTTAAATGCATATATGATTGTACGGATGGAAATGTACAGTATATATTAATGGTCACATCATCACGTAAATTTAAAACTAATATTGTCAATTAAAACTGCTAATGATTAAAATCTGTTTGATATATCAATAAACTTGTGGACTTGATTAAAAATGTTGTTGTTTACATCGGTACAGTGGTTTGTGGAACCGAACAAGAGACAGTTAATGTTTTTATGATCGTATTGTAATGTGTCTATGGTTGCCTTTCGTGCATTTGAATGTAAAGAGCATTGCAAGAGATAGTGATCTGGATCTTCAAAAAAGTGACCACAGAGGCATGCAGGGCTACCAGCAACATGTCTGAGGTATTTGTGGCCCTGTAGGTCAGAACATCGTAGTCTAAGTTTACTATGGATTATCTGGAGTTTCCGCTGACCATTGTAGTAAAAAGATGGAATTATTATATCTGATTTAGAGAGATGTTCGGAGAATATTGTTGTTGAGTTTCTTGCAAGGAGACTGAGTTTATTCCACTCTCTTATACTAGATGATATAAATGATTTAGAAAATATTTCAGTACGACATCGAAATTCTCTAATTTTATCTTCGTTTCGAAATGAATACGTATTTGTTGGTTCTAGATTTATGAGATTCTTAAGATAGGGAGGGGTCAAGTTATTTATAATTCTGTATAGTAATCTTGGTTTGTGTCGATTTCGTCGTTCTTTGAGTGGAATAAACCCAGTTTCAGCGTAGAGGGAAGCGTGGCTAGTACCTTTAACTGTCCCACAAATGGTGCGTAGTGCATCAAGCTGAATGGATTCGAGATTATTAGATAAGTAGTCGGTGCACCCGTCCCATATAACATCGGCATAATCAAAGTGTGGCAGAATGAAGGAAGAATATAAGGTATTGAGCGATTTTCTGTTTCAGCGATATTTCAAGGAGCGTAAGCAGTTTACTAATTTTGATACTTTACTTATAATACTATCAATGTGGCTGTTCCATTTACAATTGGTTTGAAATATTAGTCCAAGGTGTTTGTGTTCCGTTACTTCCTTTATTCTAATTGTTTTCATTAATAGGGGTGGTTTCACAACCAACTATTAATTCCAATCAGACAAATTATATATTTTCGTGTATAGGTATCAGCCATTCTCCGAGAAATAAAGGGAGACTAATTCAGATAAATCACAGCCCCCCCCCACCCAAAAAACACATACTTCGTGTTTTACCAAACAAAGACGGTAACTTGCCCTTTAAATGAAGTGTATTGGCCACAGAATTACACCTATACGATGTACGCTATCTAAATCTAATCAGAAATCATTTTCGCAATCACTGCTCTCGTGCAGCCTACATTTAGTTATAAAGGTTAACGGCTATTATAGATCGATGATAGATAATTCCTGGAGATAGACTATTTCTATAGAAACCCAGGCATGTAGGTCAAAATAACTTGAATACGGAAACCTTGGAGCCTCTTCTACAAATTACTATGTGGTCGAATTAATCCCCACCATTTGGTAACATTGGATTGATAATTTCACGGTTCTATATTATTAGATGTGTCTGCCTCAGCGCTTAGTTCTATGGATTCCTGGACAGGCTAGTATCGAAGTTAAAGTAACTTTACACCCGCTTCCACCATGGATGCGACTACAGACATACTGTACTGAACCCCGTTAGCCTATCCTATAAGTTACCATCGAATCCAAATAATTTAGTGTCACTGAATGGCTACGTAGCCAACATTTGAGTCCCTATCTTAAAGGGACATTGTCGTAATCTTAGGATATTTAACTGTTGGTTTAGGGCCCCATCGAAGAATGAAAATAACCGTCACAGCATAATTACTTAGCGTGTTATTTTGTCCCTAGATATTGCCCATTCAATACAATTAATTCAGGTAAAGTGATTGTGTTTAAGGCCCACTTAAGTGTGTGTGAGAGAGAGAGAGAGAGAGAGAAATGGGGTTTAACATCCACTCGACACAAACTAGGTCATTTCGGGACTAACATATGGTTTAATTTTATTTCAATAATTCGCTTGCGCGTAGGGGGCTTTAGCCGTGGGGGGAAAACGGAGTACCCGGAGAAAACCCACGTCGACCCTACTCCTTGCCACGTACAGCTGGATTAGGCCCACTTAAGACACACTAGGCCATATCTTACATCTTTATTTAATAATGCTCTAGCATACATGGCCTTTTGGGAGTTGGAAAAAATCACCATGCTAGATAAAAGACCCAACCCTTGGTCGTGTACAAGAATGGGATCGAAACCACAACATTTGCCTTTCTGACGTTTGATCTAAACGCCTTAACCCGACCACACAGCTCACCATTGACAACTGAGAGGCATAATGCTCATAACATCGTAGAAATAAATTATTAAAATCCATTAGTATCACCACGGTCGATGTATTGCTTAATCTTTTCATTCGATCAGTTTGAATTCTACTTGCGAAATGTTTAGCAATATGAGCCCAACTTCCGGTATATGACCATCTTCATTAGTCCTATTATTGCAGAAAAGTAGAATCTCATACACAATGTCATTAAATATTAACCATCTAGATGTGGTGGTGAGCACCATTCACTTTAATTTGTTTCTGCTGGTTAAAGATTTCCTCCCAATATATATTTCCCCCTATGTAATATCCCATTCAGTAATACAAACTATTCAAGCGGAGTATGCGAAGATCATGAATCTCATTCAATTGGTTTGAATAGTATAAAGCAATACTCCAATATTCATTACATCCTGCCATTAGCCCATGTAATACCATGTGAAATAGATGGTGAAAGACCATTCAGGAACGTATTGAACTACCTCACTGTGTTTAAATCGGGGTTTCCACTCTGCTAGAGGCCACTCCAACATAGACAAACTTCCCGATAATTGACGATAAAATTCAGTTATCAGCTGTAATACGCTTCTGTAAGAGCTGGCGGGTGAACTAAGGGGTTAAACATATCTTATTAGTTGTAGACCAGACATTTATTGTCCGTCCTTGAGATTGCTTTGCTCCCAACACTGATCAATGTAACCACCTTACCAATTGTCGAAAAAGATTGCCATTGATTTTAATTGATATAAAGAGAATGACGAGACAGTTATCTATATCTTTTAAGCACTCGTGCTTTAGGTTAGTATAGTTTATGCTGACCTCCCCTGGTTAAGGAAACCTTTTGGTATCTTTGGCTGTCTTGTATAGGAATATTGCGGCTATAATTTGTCATGGACGCTGTGGACTTAAAGGGGCTAAATCGCTAATATATGGGACCTAGAAATTGACCAAAATGGGTCGCAACGCATATAATATGAAATGAAGTGAAATGAGGTTTAACGTCCTACTGTTTTGCGCCTGGGCTAATGAAGACGGGACAACGCATATAATAATGTAATCTGATTGTCTATGAACTGATTTACATTCAATTGTTTCCGTTTTGACTCTAATTTCAAAGCAGTTATGTCCAGCGAAATATGACACGAGTCTCAACCGAATAGAAAATTCTAGTGTCTGGTCATTCCAGTCTATTGCGCTTGCTCTGTAGATAAGTTATGGCGTCGCCTTTTGACATGAGCTGTGGAATATGTCTAGCCTCGTTCTTTCTGTTCACTTGTTACTTAAACGATACTGAAACGCACTATGGTACACGATTCGTGTACCAATGGTAAAATGTTTATTTTGTCTTAAATATTGGATATCAGAAGCCTACCCTTTCAAGGTACGATAACAAAATCAATGTTGTTGATTTGAATTAATAAATAATTCGTGTTTTCAACGTGTGAGACTTCCGACCATAATGATTTAGAGACTTAATTAGCTACTTTAAAAGCACCAACAATGGTATTTCGAAACATGGCATTTGAATGTTTTAATGTACGTGTGAGGATGTATCAAGCATCTGGTACCCACAACTTTATACATCAAATAAAATGTCTTATAAATTAAAAAGAAATTGCGTGGGCAACGGTCGGTTACCATACTGTTGAGTCTGCAATCAACAGTGGAATATCTCATGGTCATTAATTTTGCTTCAGGAAAATTAACTTTTCATGAACAAGGCCGTGTGTAACCATTAGCAGTTAGCTTCATGTTAGACAGTAATTGCATCTGTAATTCGAAGAAGAACGAGTAAAACACTACCTGCTGCATGAAATGGGCCATCGCATTGCTTGTGTGAGTAGAATAGTCTGAATATAAAAAAAACCAAACAACTTATTTGACGTTAAATCCCATTCCATTCCTTTAGTCTTGTCAAAAGGTCAAACTGCTAATTTGTCCCGATCAATCAAAATTAGGTATATCTAATAGTTTATTACATGTCTGGTAAGACGAGACTATCGACAGATTACAAGTGGCTTAAATGTCTTACATGATTTCCTGTATTCATCGAAAACAGAGCGGAAGTCGTTAAGCATCCCGCAAGATTTAACGGAAATGGACGTCTGCATCCTTTCTATAGGCAATTACTGGAATTTCAATTTGGCTGAAAAAGTGTTGATTGTAGCCTACGTTTCGTATTCTATCAAGGTCTACCTAGATTACTTTTCGAGCACATTTAGGATTAAAATATAAATAAAATGGGGTTAGACGGAAAAAAATAACGAAGAAAACTACTGTTTCGACGAATTTCAGCGATTTGTTTGAGAATTTCTTTCATGTAATGCCAACACTCTGAAATTAACACCCAGTTCAATATTTTGATACATTTATTGAAAAGGTGAAGTGATTATTCTCCATTTCAAAATGATTTCTTGTCTGCAAAACAGTAAAACTACAAATAGTAATACGAGTTGTTTACCGACCATTCCAATTTATCTATATTTTATTCCTTAAAGCCACAGACACACCGAACTAGATCTGGAAAAGGCCATAGAAAAGTATATTGCATGGTGGCCTTCTTTACAGAACGTCGTGAGAACTAGTTTGGTGTGACCGGGGCTTTAGAATCACCTAAGAGACACGTGAAAGTTACCACGTTTAGCGCCCAACTAAAGATGCGTTATATAAAATCTTGATGTTTACAAGTATATACTGAAAAAAGAACATATATTTATCAAAGAAGCCCCCAGAAACGTCCATTACTTCAAGACTATTCTGCTGCCTTAACGCCCACATACGCTTAGAGTGAGTGGACAGCTGAAAATAAACAAAATGTGTTTTACATCAGAGCACCCCGAGGAATGTCATTAAGAATATTGATATCAAATTAAGAATAAATATCACATATTCAAGGTAAAAGGGAAGTTGATATTTTATGTAATTAATGCCTCGGGGCAGAGTAGAAAGCACTCAGATGTTGTGTTTGCAAAGATAATTGAAGAAATCCAAGGACAGATACTTCCCACTATAAAAAGATATTACTGTCATTGACAGCCAATAACCTCTGGCAGATAAGGAGCTATTCAATTATCTTTTTAATTATTTTTCCTGCAATAAAATGTGTTTTTCATGTGAAAGTCTAAAGTTTGTTGCGATTATAGTTCCCGGTTTAGAGTATTCTGAAATAACTACCTTTTGTTGATAGAGCACGCCATAATGTCTTTTGTACGCGTTACTGTAATGTCGATTAAGACAGTCACTATGGGAGGCTATTGAATCCATGTCTAAATATAAATGCCGATTCGGTAGTCAGTGGACATGCGCATACATTGCACTTCCTAGGCAAGGAAGCAAGATTGTGACGAAGCGAGAGTGCAAGGGAGCGAGAAATACCCAAAGGCGATAACGCGAGTGAGCGACAAGTCGAGATTTTCAAAACCGAGAAGGCGAGGGAGCGAGAATTCGAGGGACGGGTGAGCGAGAACTTGCTGAGAAGTCGGATGAAGATAATTTCGGGGCGAGATCCTCGCTCTGTTTCCTCGCTTTTTTTCACCCTCAAACTCTCGCTCCCTCGCGGAGAAATCGAGATTATGAAGTGACAGCAATAGGCTTCCATACAGTCACACTTGTGGAGGATTAGACCAATTTTAGAAAACGTCTGACAGGATAAGTTCTTTAGGTTATTATTCTTTGGAATGAACTACCGAGAACTAAACAGAAGACTCAACTGTTTAAAGAATCATATTTATAAAATTATGCGCGTACCATTGTGTAAATGTGACCGTGCAGCGCTTAGAAATCTTTTGTTATAATGTAGCTCTTTAAAAATGAAATAATAATAATTCTCTGATTAAATGTCTTCTATTTTAAGCAACATAAGTTTTAAGTTTGCTTTATTAATACGACGTCAGTGCGAGAAGGGGACACGGTTTTTTCGTACTATCCGAAAAACAGGACGTTCTCCTTGCCAGACCCTACGAGGCCAGTTAGGATATCCTTGGACAGTATTTAACCGATTGATAGAACGATAGATCTCGCAGAATTGCAAGGAACAAGAACTAATTAAACTGTAGACATTTGACAGATAACGAGAGGTACCTATATAATTAGATATCGAGTTTTCTACTAGAAAATCTGTTCAGACAATATCATTGTCCTTGATAAAATTATAGTATTTATCTTGTCATTTGAGAAAGATTTTAAGATCAGTGATAATTGCCAATGATTTATTGGGTAGACTGTTGTCTAGATCGTTATAACATAGTACCAAATACAATCACGTCCTCGCGCCTGTACGATTAAGTCAAACTTTTATTCAAAGCATGAGTAAGTTTTTAAAATTTGGTTGAATCCCAGCGATTTCAGACTACAGAATTGTAGGAAGATTTCGAATCGTGACCCGAGAAGAATTTTTAGTCCTGCCTACGTCGAGTAAATAAAAACGTTTACAGTACCATGTTGATATGGAACAAAGAAAGGACATAAACATGTTTAGCTAAGGGGTGGGGAGAGAGAGAGAAATGGGGTTTGACGTCCACTCGACACAAACTAGGTCATTTCGAGATTAACATATGGATCAATTTATATTTCAATAATTCAGCTGTGAGAGAAAACCGGAGAAAAACCCACGAGGTTGAAACGGCGACCCTACTCATTGTCGCGTATACAACCGGGGTCTCGAAACCATGCCACTTGACTCAATGACACCATGATGCAACGCGTGCGCCACTAAACCCCCCGCACTGCTAGTTTATAATTATGGCATATGACTGGTTTTGAATAACCAAGGGTCAAGTAGGCGTAAGTCACTAAACCCCCGTATAGCCATGAATAATAATTATGTCATGTGGCCGACCTTGAATAACACAGTGTCATGTAGGCGTAAGTACATGTATTTGTTTTTTGGCTTTCCAATTTATTGAGTCTCCTTAAATTTAACTCGAAATGAGTTTTCGAGGCGGCACAATTTTTTTTTTTTTACATGTTAAGTTATCGAAATATACATTACGAAGGCTACATCTAGTCGAGAAATGTTTTAATAAAATATCCACGGAAGGTGCATGTTCACAAGGGAGATAACTGATTGAAATGAACTTTATATTTTTGGAAAGCTGAGACAAAGTTGGCTTAAATGATCTTATATAATTTTCACGCCACAAGCAGTAGAATTAATCTGATAGTCCGAAGGCCAGAACAGAAATTGTTTATATTATGCAACTTATGCCAGAAACCGTTTGGTTAATGATCTATTACTCGGGTGCAGTAAGGTGATTATGCCCCTCCCTAATAATGTACTGTACTTGACAGACTGAAACCTACCGCCTCAAGACACTGACATAAGCCTATCTTACACGCACATACGTCATATCTGCATATTCCTGAAGCAATGGCTCGAGAAATCCTCTCTGGCCAATGCTGGATTGGCTACTGATACTTAAGCTTTTGATCAAGTTTGTCTTTTCTTCCCGCGTTCAATCAAATCTATCACAAATACAGCAAGATGGCAGCCCGTCGTTTAATCCGAGTCTTCCCTAAAACTTTGGGCAGTGATTTAAGGTATTAAAAATGGTGAAAGTATGTTCGTCTCCAAACAGTATTGTTGACATTGTATTCGATTTGATAGCCTCATTTGTCGCGCAATATTCTGCTATGCATAATAAAATGGTGAGTCATGACGTAACGATATGTAAACATAGATAATCCAATTTAGAGCTCCGATTAAAGCGTAATACTTTTGTTATGCAGTTAGCTATTGGTTGTTAATCGGATCCTTGACCAGTCATAATTTAGAACAGAAATTTGTTTTTGTTAAAGCAGTGTTTAGTGGGATTAGGTATAATCAAAAGAAACACCGCGAGGAGTATGTATATCTGCGGCATTGCTTGTTGTATTTAAACACACGCATTCGTCTTCTTCTAGTCCAGAGGCAATCTCCTAAACAGAGTTGTCTTCCCTTGCAGTCCACACTAACGAATGTTTGACACTCGGCAAACCTCGGAAGATTTCGGACAATCTAACCTCGGCTGTATGATGAATTCCGCCATATTGGAACTACTTTAAAGGTCCCGGATGAAACATGACTGTGCCCATTCCGTACACAAGTTGGCGACCTATTTGGCTAGCGACCTATTCGACCGATCCAGCTGTAAGATAATGACGAAATTACACTTCTATTCTGAGCTAAAGGAATGGATAAAAAATAATATATTCTACTTTCATTTGATAGACATAACGTTGGATTTTATTGGTTGATAAATAGATGAGTTAAGGCGACTATTGTCTTTATTCTAAATAGGTTTCCAACGAACAGGTTGCAGCTCGATCGGTCGAATAGGTCGCTAGCCGAATAGGTTCCCAATTTGTGTAATAGCGTCAAGTTTTCCTGTTAAAGTAAACCGGTAGCCGCATCGCAAATGTATGGGCGTAGGTACATATCACTTACTGTCATACAGCCGAGGCTAGATGTAGTTTACTGAATCTTCCGAGATTTGCCGATTGGAATGCTTGATAGAGCGAGACTTGCGTGGAGAATGGTCCAGAGGGTAAGGTGGAGGTGGGACTCATAAATAGAATAGCCTATAATTTCTCTTAATCTGAACCCGCCACTGACTTCAATGGGGTTTTTTAATCATTGTTCATGGTGGAAGGTACCAACCAAATATAACGAATCTATTTCTGGCCTTTCTTCCTTTTGATGCATATGAACCCTAAAACAACTCCACCTTATCATGCTAGCATATACAATACACACTTGAAAAGGACAGAAGAATAGCTTTAACATGACTTACACACGTCAATTGGACACGTGTTCGACCGCCGGAGAAGTTGGGTAATTTTCAATTAAGGAAATCTCGAAGTAATCCCGAATGAAAAGTGGTTTCAATTATTATATAAAAAAAGAGTCATTGAGCAACGATGCAAAATCTCAAGAAGTGAATTGAATGTCTTAAACAGATTATTATGTTGGCGATATCTCTGTAGTCAAGCACAACTGAACGTATTTTCAAAACTCAACGTTCCGTTATGAACTGGTAACTACGTTAAACGGTGCTTAACTTGTTTGTGAGGAGAGACCTCCAGCAGTACGATGTCTGAAAGCTTGTCTGAAAGATCCAAGTTTCTATATCCCCTCGTAAATTATACCAGTAATTCTGCTAACATTAATATATCATTGACGCACTTAAACCGTGCCAGTTGAGAAGGGTAGCGTGTTAATAATATGGAAAATGCCATCATCTCGATCAAATTACGGTAATTCGTGAAAGTCGAGACCAAATCATCAATGTAATCCTCTAATGTATAATGTTTTATGGCTTTCTTGGAGTTTCGTTAAAATTTTACGTCGTATAAAACCAGTTAGTAATGTCAGTTTCTGTGATTAATGTGCTATTATACTCAATTTTTATTGAATTCAAGTCGATTGCTTTGTACTTTTTTTCTTCATGTTTCTCGTTACATTATGAAAGCCTATAGAAATACTGAGTTCATATATCTATCCTACTGACCCAAGTGTGTTCTAATCTTTTATTACAATGACATTCGGACAGCTTCAAAATGTAGGAAAGTTAGCTTTGATAATGATACTTTTAGGTATTTCTGTTGCCTAATAATATAGACGGATGAATTTTTAAAAAATAAATTGGTAGCCCTGTTTTATGGGAGGTACATACACACATGTATTGAAGTAAAAATATTTGAGCGCAATGGAACTGGACACGAATCCGGAAGAATAACATGTTCTTGAAGCAATGACCGCGAGTTTTACAGCATCTAGAGGTTGTGTCAAACAAGGTAACCCCCATGGAAACCGTGACATTGAGCGACCGTGAAAGTTGCAACTCGATTACCACAGGTAGACATTTTCGCTGCAAAGCGCGAGACTTGGTATTCGAGATGATCGAGGAATCCGATAGGCTCCCTAGCTGGGTCAGTAGCCAATCGAAATTAGTACTGAAATGTGCATGGTATTACGTGAGGGCTTGATAAGATGTACGGAGTAAAAGCGAGACCAAACCCGCTTTTGAAGATGGTTTCAGTGGAGCATGGTGGGGATAACTCAAAAATACACATTTGGAACATTTTAGGACGTCTTCTAATCTGATTTAATTTCCAACACATTTGATGGGATAGAGGAATCAATAGGTCGCTATCTTAACCTTGTCGAAAAGTCGTGTGTATACATGTAGTGATTATTATCCACAGAACTGCGTTGTGTTAGATATGATTTATCATATTACAGATTCAAACAGAAGAGAAATTATTGATAAAATTGTAGAATGTAAACACTGATAGACGATTTTATTAAACCTTTAAAAATGCGTCATTTCTCACGGCTTAACCCTCTCTAATATTTACCCAGATTTATTGTTTAAATTTAAGGTAGAAAACGAAATCAAAATACCAAAACAAACCCCGGGCTTGGACCATCGCATTTAAAATAGGCCTATCATTTCTGTTCGCCCGTAACATAATGGCGACGGGCTTATTGCATAGCGTCGGCCGATCATCCAGATTTTCTTGTCAGTGATGCAGGACGAAGGACCTGACAGGGACATATGTCTAGTCGTTCGGGTAGGACGAAAGGCTATGGTCTCGTATACACATTGGCGTACACGAAAAGATCCCTTGGCGGTTGGAATTCGATATAGGAGTAGGCCGTAGCGCCGCTGCCCGGAAAAAATTCCCCTCATAGAGCCCTGTTTATAGTTTGCCTGCAGGACGTCAAAACCCATTTCATTTCATTTCTTATTGCATAGCGAGCAGCATAAATCGATGACATTTGAATTCAACAGATCTTTGTTAATGCTGATTGGAATTTAACCAATTTTGGACCACAATTCTTATTAGAGATTTATCTTTCACAATGTTCATATTGTACTAAAAGGACACAATGAGACTTTAATTTTTCAATTGTAGCATACAAATATGCCTGCCTTACTTAAGTAACCCCGAAAACAAGTTCTTTAAATCAATGACTGTGCTTATTAAGAAATCTTATCTAATACATGCCAGAGTATTTATTAAGGAGATTATATTGTATTGACAAACATTTGCGAAAACCTATGAATTAATACAGCCATTAATCAAGCTCAGTTTGTTTACATGTTGGTGAGAATTGCAGGTAATTGTTTGTTCAATGACGAACGCAGATCGATATGAAATAATCTAGAATTTAAATGTTTATTAGCAGGTACTTCAAATCGTTTAATTATTTACACAGAGTTGATGTGAATATATCTAATGATGTAGTTCAAAATCCTAGAAGAAAGGGGTTACGAGAAAACTGTAATATCAACCGGTATTGCCAAACATGCACGGAGGAAGTAAAGTGAACCTGGTTTAACGCCTTACGTAATAGGGAAGTTTTTTGACATTTGGAAGATTGCGTGTTATTATGCAAACCCTAAAGAAAACAATATAGAAAGAGAAGGACCACAAACCAGGATTACTAATGTCATGTGCTTGATTGCATCGTGTAGCTCTATTAGCTCATAGAGGAACTTTTGTTTTTTAGACCGAGCGCTACTTATCTTCTTCATGGGGGGCGAGTTAGGTTGCGTGGCCGAATGGTTTAACGCGTGTATACTGAGCGCCATGGAAAACACATCACTTTTTTTCCCAAATATTTTATTACTAGGTGGCTTTGTATGTATAATATTATGCAATACTATGAACTATTGTTTCACACAATGCTCCCAAACGCAAAAAATATCGGCCCGTGTGCACAAAAAAAATTGCACGAGATGCACATGAAAAACCCAATATTCGCGTGCAGCATTGTGTGTGAGCCCTTTAAAAGCATGTTTTCAAGTTAATGTACAGTACATGAACTGTCGTAATTTGTTGTTGAACGTGTGAAGGAATCGAGCTAGAGATGCCGAGACTTACTGAAAATCAACGGAATGAAGCCATAAGAATGTCCAGGGCTGGCATGTCAAACATTGCTTAATTCCATGCGACGTCGCTGCTCAGAGTGTGTAAGAGCTCGTGGAGGACACACGCGCTATTGACATCTGTGTCGTACTTTTGGTTTTTACCCCCCTGACGTTGTACCGTTGATTACAGATTAAACATCCATAATTGTACAAATGTGTTGTTATTGATGTGTTCCCATTTGAATATTGGAATTGATTGACCCTTAAATTTATAATTAGCTCACTCGATATCACTTCTTGTTTATTTTGGAAGCAGGATCTGGTATGCGTTTTAATCGAGTTTATCCGCATCGTTACGCTCAATCTTTTAATATTCAGCTATGCCAATAAAGCGTGTTTAAAAATTGTAACCATTCCTGATCTCTCACGCCAGTGAAGACCCACTCCCGGCGCATGCGCCGAATGTAGCGCATTTGATGATTAAAATTGGTGAAGTATTATTTTTGGCAAATAATATCTTCTTTTTCACATGAATTGAGTTTCAGTTAAAAAACATTGCTTCACAAGAAATAGACAGAGGTCCAAGAGTATGGTGCATGTGAATTTGTGTATGAAATAAATGCATGGCGCATCGTATGGACACCCGTGTCTTACGCTAACATTGAACACGATCATTCCCGATATAAATTTCTTAAATTCCTTTGTTTTCAGGTGTGTATAGTACAGAAGAAAGACACTAAGAAAATGTTTGCCATGAAGTACATGAACAAACAAATGTGTGTGAAAAAAGACGCCATACATAACGTTATGAGAGAGGTGGAAATAATGAAGAGCCTGGATCACCCGTTTCTCGTCAATCTGTGGTTCACGTTCCAGGACGAGGAAGACATGTTTGTTGTGGTGGATCTGCTGCTCGGAGGAGACCTGAGATACCACATGCAACAAGATATTCTGTTCTCAGAAGAACAGGTTAAACTGTATATATGTGAGATAGGAATGGCTTTAGGATATTTACAGAAGAAAAATATCGTCCATAGGTTTGTATTCTTTTTTTACCGTATAATATAATCTCCGTTCAAAATATATCATTTGTAACTCATTTCCCCGTTGGTAACTGTCTGGGACAAAATAACAAATTATGGATTCAAATTGCCTATTATGCCATATTAAATACTTTAATCATTCAACGACTAATTCTGAATCGTAGAACGTGGATTGCCCACACTTCACCTGATAGCACCCGTGCTTGTCCATTCTTACACACCCAACTAGATACGTGGTTGTGTATCGTTGTCGCCCTCTTCCATCCACCTTTCCGTCGTCCCATAATTTTTTGTGAATACGCCACTGACTACATTTATCATCTGATTGTTTCGAAATTGATACATGTGGTTTGCATTAGAGAAATGAAGAATCCTATTTAATTTCAGAAATTTCCGTTAATTTCTTCTGGAGTTATGGCCCTTGTTTAACTTTGTTGCACCATGTGAACGCTTTGACGACCACAGTTATCATCCGATCTGTATGAAGTTTATATGCATTATTTAAATTAGTGAATCGAAGAATCCTATTAAATTTCACCAATTCCCGTGAATTACTTCTAGCGTTATACACCATGTGAACGCTCTAGCGATACAAATTATCACCCGATATGTGCGAAATTGTATGCAACATTTAAATTGGGGAAACGAAGAAACCTATTTCAGTTAAACACTGTACTTCTAGAGCTGTGGCCCTTGGTTTATTCGCTGTAGAAATTTCTCTTGGGGTTATGGCCCTTGTTTCACTTCGTTGCACCTTTTAAACGCTCTGACGACAAAAGTGATCATCCGATCTGTATGAAATTTATATGCACCATTTAGATTAGTGAAACGAAGAAGCCTATTGAATTACAGCAATTTCCGTTATATATACTTGACCAGTACAGTGACCTAGTCCACTTAAAATAATCTCTTGTGGGAAGATCAATTTTGGTATCTGTTTCACGGTGGGTCTCTTAATCGGAAGTTAGTTAAAAGCATTTTGCAATAACTTTCAATAACGATCATGTTCATTATTATCTTTAAGGTGAAATTAGAACTTCCACTAATGACAGTAAAGGTCATGGAAATATAGATCATGATTAACAAATATATCACATAGAATGATGCGGAGATATTATTTAAGAATATAAGAAAGAAAACTGTGGAAAATATACTGTCTAACTTTAGAAAGATGATGATGACAGCTAATCGAATTAGTTTTATATTAAAGACACATTATGAGAGATAAGACGAAGAGCTGGGAGTTCTCTCTATATTAGTTAAAAATATAGATGGTGTAAAGGGAATATGCTGTACTCTTAAACCGAGAAAACCTTATTTTAAAACCACTGTAGCCTCGAATGTCATTGTTACTGCTGTCACGATAATAAACAAAGTCTCGGTTACCCATTTTTGCGCTTAATTGTCTACGGGTGTTGGACAGCAGATTGGATTCAAATCCAATGAAAAGTCTCGATTATCCATTTTTGAATTAAATCATAAACTGCCAATCGTATACAAATGAGAATCTAGCGCATCCAATGGCATTGAAAGGAGATTATGGTCTTGACAAGTTACTAAACGTCTAATTAATAATTCATATAATATTTAAGGCCCCAAGAAAGTCCCGCACAAATTTAGCTCCTGAACAATGCATCTTTAACGATCATCTCCAATCCCATAAATATGACAGATTCACTCAAAAGATTTTGATTAATGAGATCTGGTGGCATTTTTGAGGTCATGTGTGGCAACAAATATGTATGCAATTATTGTCTAATATATTTATTGACTTTTTCTCTCATGACGGGTCAACCTATTTTGCCCGATCTTGTAGGTCGTAGTGAACTCTGTATTTTGAATTTTAAGCGTGACTTGTATCATTCTATTTAGACAACTGTCAATTTTAAGAAAATCGACGAATCCCCGTATAAATTACTTTAATGAGTGGCATTTATCAACTGATATACGTAATAAACACAAAAGCATAATATGGAACAAAATTACTAATTTCATTAAAGCGACATTTCGTGGCGGATCATCTCAACGTTGTGAATCAAATGAAACGTCGCTTTAATTAATCACAATTACTAGTTTAATTCAAGCGACATTTCATTGTTAAGATGACGCTCCACGTAATGTCGCTTAAATGAAATTAGTAATTATGTTTAGTTAAAGCGACATTCCATTTCATTAACAATGTTGAGATGACCCTCCACGAACTGTCGCTTTAATTAAACTAGTAATTGTGTTCCATGGTATTGTATTGCTTTTATCCCGTTCAATTATTAATACAACAGGCATGTGTCAAATATCTTATCTATCTAATACACACACGAATAGTTATTATGATATTGAATTATTCTGGTATCTTACGTTATTGGAATGATTATCGCAGAAAGAAAGCTCCTCCCGTTTCAGCCTTTGTTAAATGGATAGCCACATTCACCAAAATATTGAATATTGTTGTGCAACGGTACAGTAATTTATCGGAAGTATCACACCATTATATCGGACTGCACATCACGCTCGATTAGTCCCAGGGTTAAATATTAGGGGATGCGTAAATAATTTATTGTTTGATCCTTCGATCGTCTGTGTATTTATTTATTTTTTATTTTAGCTGTTGCAGACATGTGCAACGGTGAATGAGGTGTTTAACCCAACAAAAAGTACAATATTTTGTCTTGTGTAGCTCAAATCTTTGAAAGCATCCCTGTAACAAACATATCGATCGCACGTATAAATCAAATATTTATATCAATGTACTGTCTTTTAATCACCCGGCAACAAACTTAAGGATTTGCTGTATCAGATGATTATGGACATTGGCGTCGACCGACAAAAACGATAAATCAACTTGTATATTTTCTATATAGCCATGCCCTGCCTCTCAAACATTAAACAACAAGCTCTTTGGATTTTCTATTTCTAGAGAATTATGTCCCGCCCTTTGTCTTGTACATCCATTCGAAACAAAAAAACCCAGTTGGATGTATTGAATAAAGTCATGTGTAACACTATTAGTTATAACAGAAGAGTGATAGCTGTATCTTAAATATATGATTTATTTATATCAGGAACAGAAACATAAATACTCAGGACCATAAATCAAATATCACGAACATATAAAATAACATCCACATGGCAAATCACTATATTAAGCCAACCATCCCGCCTCCCCGCTAGGACAGCGACTGGACTCTTCTTCACTCGTCTCCGTTCGCCCTTGCGACTTAACGGCAGTTTATGATTAAACGTTAAAATGCATAATCGAGACTTTGTTTATTATCGTAACAATGGTGACAATGACACTCGAGGCTACAGCGTTTTTGAAAATCGGTTTTCTCAAAGTGATGTAATTTGTCTGAAATTTTCAGTATATTCTCTTTACATTATCTATTTTAACTATATATTATAGAGAGAACTGTCTGTTCCTTATCTAACCTTCCATAATGCCCCTTTAATAATTCAGCAACCAGTGTTTGGTCTTGCTATAACTAACGAAAATTGACAGGTACTTCATCCTGTGCCGAAAAGAAAAACTTGCTATATCTAACCAATACGGTCATAATTTTGCAGATTCAGCAAAACAGTCTTTAGATTTGTGCGATATCATTTTCATCCTCCTAATTATACGCCAACAAATCTTACGATTTACAGTATCGGACCATTTTACTCACTGTCGTAGTCGTTGCCATCCATAATAGGGTGTGTAGAAGCATGTTACGATAAAATCAAGGACATATTGATGATACTGTTTACTGGTAATTACAATCTTATTAACTCCATGTTCACACCAAAAGAATCAGCCAGTCGTGTTAATCTATGGCTTATCAAGGTCTCAGTTCATTATGTGAATCATGGCTTGGTCTCTCAGCCATTAGAAATATCGCTAACAATCTTGCTAGTGATGTACGTTATCTGATCAGATAGAAGCTTGAAATGTTTAGTCCAGAAGTAGTGGTCTGATCCTGTGTAACAGACGCATTCCTTCATCGTGTTCACTAGATTTAGCACACGTGCATTCAGTAATCCTCTACAAGCTCCAAAACGCTTTCGCGAAGGCCACAGTCTTTTCCATAACGTATGGTGTAAAAAAAGGGGAGGGGCAAATGGTTTAATGTATATGCTTCAGATAATGCAGTTTACCATTGAATCGAGTGTCGCGTTTCCATTCGCAGTCTGACAAGCAGTTTTGTCCGAATGATAAAAACCCCAAAATTGAAATAAAAATTAAACCATGTGTTAGTCCCAAAATATCATAGTGTGTGTCCAGTGGGCGTTGAATCCCTTCGTCGGTAGTCTATGCCAACTAGGCTAAATGTCTGAAATATCATCTCATGTAACTTTAGATTTAAATAATTTTGACATTTTTTGGTTGCTGGGCTTGGTGAAGACCATTAATAGTATTTCAAATAATCTATTGACGCAACTCTAAATTTTGACGAACTAAAATTATTTCTTCTTATTTTATTTCAATATTAAAGAAACATTATTGGAGATTAGATAAATAGCTGGCAATTCTCACGATAATAGTTAAAAACTAGATAATGTAACGGGACTTTGGTGAAAATTTCAGTCAAATTGATCCACTATGAACCGAGATTTTAGCGATTGAATATTGGGAGCTAGACTCGATCATCATTAGTAAATGTGATAGAATAAAAAACATAGTCTCGATTATACATTTTTGATTTAATTGTGAATGGAAGTCAAACAGCAAATCGGAACGCAATCCAATAAACACCACCGGCTCACGGTGACATCGAGAGTTGATTATGGTCTGGATAAGTTAATTCGTTTCTAATTAATAATTTAGATAACATTTCAGACCTAATAAAAGAGGTGCAATAGGCAGATTTAGCTTTCTATATGTCTTATAAGGATTATAAAAAATCATATCTACATATATCTTTGTCTTTAATAAGGTCATGACCCTTACTGAAAGCCCTCAGATGTTTATGAACATTTATCAGATTATATATATAATATCTCTGAAGACTCCTTCTATTAAATGGAATTTGGAGAGAGATCTAATGGATTTGGAAACTATTTCTGCTTTTAATTTCCCGTGAGAGGCCTGCTGGAGATAGGAGAATAATTAACAAGGAATTTTAGTGACGTTTAGCAGACTTTGTGACTAGACTGTAATGTTGTAACTAAAGATCTCTTTACAGAGTTTGAAAGCTGCTTCAGAAAAACGCATAAAAAGATAATTACAAATCTTTTTATGGCGGGGGAAAAAGAACATGATTGGAAAGAGTGAAAGGCTGCTTCCTGCTACACGACATAAATTTTAGACGCTTCGACAGGAAGTTAAGCGATGTGTATGAGACGATTAAATAAATTCGAGAACGAAATAACGAAATGATGATGGCTCTGGCGAGGAAATTAAGCGATGAGTATGAAACGATTAAATAAATTCGAGAATGAAATAACGAAATGTTGATGGTTGCGGCGACAACCCGCGAGAAAGTTCATTAGATTTCATAGACTCATTAGCAGAAGAGATTATTACAGATTAATAATTTTATGTGGATCTGTTTTATAATAATAATAATGATCACATCCATGTCGAGATATCTTAACCCGGATATTACATCGGTCATTTTCACTTTTCTCTAAAGATCCACAGTTCTTATTGCTTGAAAATTAGATGTTCCTGTAACAAATTAATGATATGCCCAGTCGTTGTTCTGTCTTGATTCAGCTGTTTGTTCGTGTCGGATTTTATTTGCTTAAAGATGTTTGCTCCACTTGTTATAGCAGCTGATTTCATTATGTTGTTCTTTTATTCAATATCACATTATTCAGATAAGTATCATGAATTGAATTAGTATAAATTAGTTTAGGTATAAATGGGAGGACCTGGGAAGCTCAAGGCAAAACGAGGATAAGCAACAATGGAGGAAGACGTGAATTCACAGGATGGCCGTAATGTCTACAATCTGTAATGATATGTTATGTTCCTGTAGATGTAATAACTTTTAATATAAAAAAAACACAACACAATTTATATGGGAAACAATCACTGGTTTATACGCATATAGCACGACGTTTCGACAAGTATTCTCTTATCGTTTTCCATATAAATTGTGTTGTGTTTTTTAATGTGCCCAATCACTAAATGCCACTCAAGGATTATAATTTTTAATATCTATTACCAGATCCTTTAATACTATGTTACACACTAAACTTCTTACATGTGTTTGTTCCACCACACTTCTAACACGTATTTTGTCATGTATTCTTTATAGTCTACCTTTATTGTTTGGTTTAAAAAGACCCCTCTTCCCCAATCCACAGATTATTTTAAAGAAATATGTTTTAAATTTCTGCATGATTTTTAGTCCGTCATCATGGAGCATCGTATGAGAAAATGATATTTAAAGCCGTTTCAGTAATAAATTCTGGGTACTTTCATTAAGCTGATTGTGAAGAACTTGGTATTGCTATCATTCTTGAAACTGATGCTCATCTTCTCACTCGACTTTCTGGCCAAGAAAATTATCTATAGTTTACTATCCATTTATTTGACACATTTTCTCCAACGTTTCCGGATTTTTTTGATGAATTATATCAAAATCCCCGGGTAATTGTTTAGATAAACGCACCAGTAACATTTATTCTACATTTTAGAAAATCTCATTTGGTTAAAACAATCGTTTCCTTTTTAAAAAAAAATAGCTAGAAGCTGTTGCCCCTTTTCAGACATGCGCAGGCGCGATTATATTAAACATAAATGGGATTTAACGTCTACTCGAAACTAACTAGGTCATTTTGGGACTAACATATGGTTCAATTTCTTTTTAATGATTCGGGGGACCCAGAGAATACCCACGAGATTGGACAGGTTACCTACTCCTTGACTCAATGACAGACCTTGTGATTTCACGCGCACGTGTTAACCCACTAGGACTCCCCTCCCCGATAATCAAACCCTGATTTCACAATATTAAACACTTTAGTTAGCAGAGAGCGTGATAAAAAATAAAATACCCAAAATATTTTAGGCGTAAAAGAATGCAGAATGCAAATTTCAAATTTTTCGCTTTGGATTTCGAGATCGCGGGCTGGCTCCCGTTGTTGGCAAAGGAAGTTTATCGGTCTTTTCCGATGTGATCTCTCCTTGTCAGTAGTGCAGGATGGAGGGGCTGGCAAGGACAGTTGTCTCGTCGTATGGATGGTACAAAAAACCGAAACCGTGTATATACTGGCAGTTGGAATTCGATATAAAGTAGGTCTTTGTGACACTGTCCGTGCAAGATGTCGCTCCTAGCACACTACATGGCGTATTCCCACAATCATTATCTCAGTCAGAGCAGAACAGTAAGACGTTAAACCCCGTCCAATTTCAATTCACCGAGACGAAGAAAACGAAAGGGGGAGGGGGAGTGAATTACTGGGTATATAAAGATAATGTATGCAGATACATTTGATGACATTTACTTCAGTATGATTTTGATCTAGGATCTTTATAATAATTTACACAAGGAGGAAGTCGTCCGATATATTTGCAAATCAAAAAAATATAAAAACAAATAAATAAGGTATAGGTGACATTTCTCAGTGTTTGAGCATTTGATTTATTTCTCTTGGGTTGAAAATGTCGTCTTATATAGGCTTATTGAATCTCAGAAATGTCAGAGAAGATATTAATTTGATACGTGTGGATATGTTCTTGGCTAAATACAAGCAATTTATTCGACATTTAAATATACCATTAATTTCAAACAATGCCCTTCATTGAATATAAATGAGAGAAGTAAGTTTGTATGGCTTTTATTCTCCTTCATTATTATTTTATCAGAATTTCATCATCGGTATAATTATCTTCATGCGAAGCAAATAAAACATTTGAAGTCGGTTCGTTCTGGTTATACGACCTTAATTAGTGACATAATATCCATATCCATAAGAAATACATAATCCCTTGGTATTTACTAACAATTACCAGATCATAAGAAACTTACCTTGTCTACCTACAATTAGCTCCGCTTCAGACCAGACGCGAAGATACATGTAGTTGGTCGACATTTGAATCTCTACACGGAAGATTTTAGTCGAAAACTCCTCGAGAATTTGGAGAAGTATTTATTCTTCTGAAAATGTTTATTTAGCCCTGTAATGAAATAAATGGACAAGAACTGCATAACCAAACAATACACTCTTTATCAATATGGCGGCCATGCTGGACAGAGATTATTACCATTATTATTATTACAAAATTCATTATAGCCACCGACCCCTCCACTCCTTCGACATATATGCGTGTTCAGGAGTGATTTACAAATATGAAATTGTAGAAACATAAGATTAGAAATACAATAATAAGACAACATAAAAATCAATAAATTTGCAATATGTACACATGTTTCTCTAAAAAGCTTGAAGAAATAAATGGCTATGCGTTTTTAGTTTTTTTTCTTAAAGTATGGATATTATTACACAACCAGGCCGTGAATTATGAAAGCATTCTCAGACATTATCTTTGTTGTGAGAAATATCTTTGATGTATCTGATACATTAAACATCTAAAGTTTTATAAAGGGCTATATTTGAGTTAAAATAAGGGACACGATTTAAGTAAATTTTTAATTAGTCTGAGAATGCTTTCTAAACTCGGGGTCTGATGTCATATGGTAGCTTATTCCATAAAGCAGGTGCCCTAACACTAAACGATCCTTGACCAAAAGTTGAGAGTTTTGAATGTTTGGGCTTTAACAGCAAATTATCACCTGAAGAACGTAAACATCGCCCTGGGGTTGTTCAAACATTATTCAAAGCACATTATTCTCTATTTGCACCATGGAATGGACTATATAGGCATTATGTTACTTTACACTTGCATTTAAGGATCGATGATACGATATATTTTACTTTTTAATCTATCGTGGCGGTTATTTACGTCAGAGATCTGTTCTTAAAGTAGATTTCACTGTGTGCGGAATGTTACCGGACAGCTGAACAGTTTCACACGTTTTTCTAGACGTAATTTATACATTGAAAAGCAAGTACAGATTACTGCTTCCGCCATCGTAAATGAAAATTTACAAATAATTCTAAAAGATACAAGTTGATCGATAGTCCGTGGGCGTAGGTCATTTGAATATAAATCGAAACACAAATACGCCAATTGTACACTTTAGAACGTTAAGTGGGTGTATTCTCATAAAATGCTGACAAATTCTGAGGGTTTTTATTGCAGAGTTGTCATTTGTTTGAACAAAAATGGATAAACTTGAAAGTACATAACAAACAATATACAGTTTCTTGAGATAAAACTCTGTTCCCATGCGTCTTCATGGGCGCCGCCATATTTAATCCGGGAACTGGAAAGTAATTCTAATGGCGAAATTTGCCTTACAGACACAGCACACCAAATATTTCTACGCCAATGCTAGGGCGAAAGTTATATTTAGTCTTTCTCTCACCTTCCCTCCCCCTCCCCTTTTGCATGGCGAGTTTTGTTGACTTTATGGTGAAGAATCGAAGAAAAGGATCTAAGATACATTTTCTGGAAGTTTTTGGTGAATATTAATAATTTTGAGGCGGAAGGGTACAAAAGTTGTAAGGTTGTTTACGTTGAAATGTAGGGTCGAAAATTACATGTTCACTTGTCTCTGTTCATGGTGAACCTCATACATGCATTTTGGCAAGAGTTTGCCACATGTTGCTCCATCTGTCGCAAAGAGCGTTATACCCAACGGAAATTTGGGAAACCGTTAGAGCCAGTCTAAGGGACGAGAATTAACATTAAAGTCAATGGGGAAATCATTAGTGATCTGTAGCCATACTGCCGAGGGTACCGGAGTCTATCGAGGTTTGCCGAGTGAGCCAAGTTTGAGGACCTAGTGGACAATTACTATTGATAGTACCTACATCTTTTGTTTATTGTGCAGTTATCTTGTATTGACTAATAGTGTTCTACAGCCATATTCATGTTTATAGTTTGATAATCTAACTCTTGCCTTTTGCTGGTTACACCTTAATATAGATTTTTAACTACCAAATGTTAAGAAAAAATATTGATATAGATAATGAACAACAAAATATTAAGAAAAAAATATTTCTTAAAATATTGATATAGTATAGAAATGAATGTGGTGCGTACGCTTTTACCTTAAATTATTCAATAAATGACATAACATTTGTCAAGCAAAAACAAAACATCAGATCCGTCGACGTTCGGGGACAATGTTTTGCTTTTAACGAGAAACTGTTAATTTAGTATTAATAAGGTAATCGCATTATTTATCATTGAATTCTCCGACCATACATCTATTATATAACACAGTAGGCTATCATTCCCTATTCAGTTGTCACAATCAAGTGGGAATTCTATATATAAAACATATACAGAATATAACTTTGATATGTAATATTGGCAGTAATAACAGATCTGTTATACATTAGTAATGACATTAATTACATACATGATACTTATACAGATCATATCACATACACATCTTTTGGTGTATTTTGAACAGACATGATACTCAATGAAGACCAGTTGTTTGATGTATTAGTCAGGCCATTGATTACGTGACACATGGTATAAAATACGAACAAGTACGATACATATACAAAACAGATCTTTGCTGTTTTGTGAACATATATACACAAAACAGATTTTTGATGGATTGTGAACAGACCTTTCATGCATTGTGACCTCGCACAATACACATGCGGAACAGATCTTTGATGTGTTGCTAGCACGCAAGATACACACACAGAACAGATTCTTGATGTGTTGCTAACACGCAAGATACATACACAGAACAGATCTTTGATGCATTACACACACGATACATAGAACAGATCTTTGATGTATTGTGAACACACATATACAGGCAGATCGTTGATTCATTCTGAACACGCATGGTACATATAAGGCTTTCGATGTATTATGAACACACATGATACAGATCTGATTGTTGATACATTGTGAACACGCATGATACATATACAGAACAACATGTACAATGAACATACATATACATATCAGATCTTTGATGTATTTGCGAACAAACATGGTACATGCAGCACACGTCTTCTTATAATATCTCTGTCACAGATGACTGTCTTCAACACGTGCAATGACATCACGCGGCGTCAATCATTGGTTCAATGGAGTGCATTGTTTACATTAGACGTAATGATGTCGTTTACTCATTTTAATACCCATTTACACTAAATAGGAAATACTTTTTTAACTACAAATGCTTCAAACGTCTTTATTTATTTTTCTTACACATAGAAAAATGTTTTAGAATTTAATTTGTCGGAGGAAAAAGGTTAATATTGGGGACTCATAAAGTTGCATCGATGCCATCCTTATCAGTGACTGTAGCGGCCTAGCGAATATTCACTGCTGATCAGTGTGTTTTGATGTATTACTAATGCCCGTGATTACACACATGATACGTAAGCAGAACGGATAGTGGTCTCCGAGCAACAATAAAATATCCGGACACCAAGATGGGGTTTATGAGACTATCATGAGTCATATGTTTAGTCTGTAAACTGCGACTTTGGGTCCTTGGGCGAATTAGGTCCCTCGCGAATTCGGCTCCGGACAAATTTGGGCCCCGGACGAAACCTGGTATCCAGCTACTTAATTAATAAGTTTATCGAATCTGATTGTTCATTCGCGGGTGTGCCTCCTATATCAGGTATATGGTTCGAGTAAGTCAATTATCCCAATAAAGTCTGGGTGTATACTCATCTGCCAGACTAATCAGGTAATATTTAGTTTACGAGTGTCTTATATGTGACAGTAATATATAGAAATGGTGACGTTAAAGACGTGGACAGACGGATAACTGTCACGGCTGATGGACGGAATTAGAATTTACAATCCTGTACAGACTCAGTGTAAAGTGTGAGCAACCTTTTTATTCGTGTCAGAGTATAACGTGAAGACTAATTAATGTCGTCGTCTACAACATATACTAATGAAGTACCGTGATGTAATTTGCCTGGATTTGTCGTGGTTCCAGATTCAATCATTGCAGACATTTTATTCCCGCCTTTAGTCGTCAAAGATCACTTACATTCATTCCAATTGCCTTCTCGCTTGATTATTAGACTAGTAACAATCACCTAGTTTATTGGACAAGTAACAATCACCTTGTTTATTGGACAAGTAACAATCACCTTGTTTATTGGACAAGTAACAATCACCTTGTTTATTGGACAAGTAACAATCACCTTGTTTGTTGAAATAGTAACAATCACCTTGGTTATAACACTACTAAGGAGCCCAGGCTAGCCGAGAAAGTTCGTGGGGATTTTCCAGCGTGGTTTCCCTTTGTCAATGGTGCAGGATCGGGAGTCGGATAAGGATGGTACGAAAAACCGAGATCACCTGTAGACCTTGTCGTGCAAATAAAAGGATCTTTGGGTGTTGGATTTCAAAATAAGAGTAGGCCGTAGTGCCGCTCAGGCAAATGTTACCCACAGCGCTTGTCCGTCTTAATGAAGAATGTTTTAACTTTAAAAGTTGAGGGATACACTTGGCTGTTATACTAGTAACAACCCCTTTGGCTTTTGCACAAATAACAATCAACTTTGTGATTGTACTAACAAATTGCCATGGACATTGTACTAGTAACAATAACCTTGATTATTGCACTAGCTAGTAACAACAAATACGTTGGTTATTACACTTTAAAGGGCTAATCCCGATAATTTTTTGAAGAATATTACTGCTTAATTTTGTGTTAAAATCCCTTAAAATCCCCTATACTAGTAACAACCCCTTTGGCTTTTGCACAAATAACAATCTCCTTTGTGATTGTACTAACAAATTACCATGTACATTGTACTAGTAACAATAACCTTGATTATTGCACTAGCTAGTAACAACAAATACGTTGGTTATTACACTTTAAAGGGCTAATCCCGATAATTATTTGAAGAATATTACTGCTTAATTTTGTGTTAAAATCCCTTAAAATCCCCTATCAAAGGACCAAGCAACGAACTCAGTATTTATGACACGTTTTCAAGCAACTTAAACACGTCAGTCGTCTTCTGGAAATCGAGGCCGGTCTATGCGGTGTCCACGTAAAACCAGGCTTTCTTTTAAATATAAATAATGTGTAGTTGAAATTTGCCTTTCGCTATCCAGTACAGCACATGGGCCATTCACTATATAGACCTCTCAAGGAACAAGAATCGATTATCAGGTCACCAACGAAAAAATTGACCCGAAATCTTAAAAGAGTTACGTGCCCGGATAAGCAGTTTTGGCGCTCACGTCCAAACGACTCAATATTTTGAGCTGAAATTTTGAGACAAGGTCAATACACCATTCTCCTATATTTTGGCGTTTAGATTTCATATGTACTCAGACTTTCATTTTTGAGACTCTGTTCAAATCGGGACTGTCCCTTTAAGTAACAATCACGTTAATTATATAATCAGTGGTTGTTGGATTTTATTTAATGCTATAACCTGGCATAAAATAGACAGAATATTAATTTTACTATAAATCTGAATTGGAAAGACTTTGGTGTATTAATTATTTGAGGTGTATGGTATGGATCATTAATCCTTATTATTGAAGACATTATCTTTTTTCACCTTCGACATTTCTTTCTGTGTTTCCACATAATAATATCGGATTAATTATATCGTAACAATGTTGAATTATTAAAATAACGAGCTGAGATATTGATTAATGGCGACTTATAACATAAGATAAAACATGAATAGTTATAGAATCCGCTTAAATTATTCTCAAACGAAACGAAGCGCAACAAGTTCTATGCAAACCTTCTAATATATAAGTATTATAAAACGACACGTTTAGATCTGCAGTATATAAATGTGGAGAAAACATGGTGATGGAAATAATCTTATAGCTTTTGTGCCATCTGTCAGGATTAGTAATTTGTCTTGTATTGTTGCATTTTTTTCTTTTGGGTGTTCTTAATTTCGTTTCTTTTCCTTAGGATAATTATTTTTCTGCTCTATTTGGACATCAGAGCTACAGCCTACTCTTACTTCGAATTTTCAACTGACATGAGTTCTTTTATGCATTAACAAGGGACTTTCTCAGCCAACAACGGTTCGGAAATCGAGACTTCCGGGTTAGCGAGCCAACACCTTCGCACTCGACTACCGCGGCCGCTTGATAGTTACAAGTACGAATACTTTTCGTTAGAACAAGTTACTATAATGACATTACTAAAAAACAAAACCGAAAGCCTGTTTGCTACCGCGAACTATCCACCGTTGAAAACCCCTGAACTGATACTCTTAATATTATGCATGATCATCAATTCCCATGGTATTTAAGGAATCACGTGTTACTTATTTTGTCGTCCATAGGTCCTCGGATTTATGTATCTTCATTACCTTAATGTTACACCTAACCCTCATGTATAAAATAATTATGAGTAACTCATTCATGTTTATTCAATCAAAAATACATAGCTTTGCAAATATAGCGAATTACCCAATTTGCATAATTTATGTAGAAGGATCAAATTACTGAATAGCACTTTTTATCTGATTAAAACACGGATATTATTTCGTTTCGTTTTATATAGTTCAACATGTTTATAGTTTAAATGGTCTTCACAACACTAAGATCTGAAACAGTTGTCTGTTACAGCGAGTTCTTGGTGTGCCCTGCACTGAACTTTGGGGTATACACCGCACAAACTGCCTGGCAGTGGTCAATCAGGACTCCTGTGGTAGTACTGAACAACTCCAAAGTTGTTATAGGTAGTACAGATTTCAGCTAATCCAGCCTAGCTGTTGGCTGTAAATTAGATAACTCTTGTCAGGGATACTCCAATACTACACATGTCTGGTAATTACATAGCTTTGTCAGGGTAGCCCACCACTAGAAATGTCTGTCAGAGTGTTTTTGTGATACCAGAAAATGTACGGTACACTGCTGTGCGAATTTCATGTAGTACACTTTCGAGCTAATCTAGACTAGTTGAGGGGTATCGCATTTTGGGCGTGGAATACCACACCCACCGCCAAAAACCCGGCACTCTTACATTTCCATGATACCAGACATACATGCATTGATAACGTATACAAAAAAATTGGTACACTTTTCAGCTAGTCTATCCGCACGGAGCTTTGGGTATACAACCCCAAGAAACATTAACGATGACTGATTAATCAATGTCTGATGCCATAGGGTCAAAAAGTCGTTCGTATGACCTCTGACGTTACCTCCCGGTACAACTGATCAGATCTTCATGTTGGCTATCGGAAGTATAAAAAACGAAACGAAATATAGATCTGTATTTTAATCAGATTGGGATTACTCGTATGAACAATACACGACCAGTCTCTAATTTACTCAAGGTTTAGAGTAGAGTGAAGCTAAGGTTTTGAACCAATGGTTTTTTAAACGAATACAGTATTTTAGTGAAGTTTGAACAGTTATTTTAAGCTATTTTATTAGACACTAGGTATGTATATCTATAACAGCAGATGAAGAAAACGATAAAAACATGGCTGGTCTGCTCAACTCATAGATTTATTGAAATACGGATGGACGGATTGATCTACCCAATAGCCTTAATTTCCATGACATGTCTAGCTGAAACTGATAACTAAAGCCTCGTCACTGTACTGGGATTGTTCAAGACTGTAATCTTACATTTCAAGGATAATTCAAGATTTTTTTTATCGTCTGAATAAAATTCCTAAGATGTAATTACAGTTGTGAAATGTGTCGAATTAAAGCTCATAAAACGAATAAGAGAATGTCCGCTATGAGACATTTCTCGTTTGACAATGATCAATGACCTGAAATATTTAATCGAGATCAAACAGATTACAAGAATGTCTCAAATGGCTATGTTTTTATTATATACGCCAGGCAGTGTTTCTTATCATTTTAAGAATTAATGTGAAAAAATGTTTCACATTTAAAGGTAACAAAAATAAGTACCGACACCGTTCATTATGAAGTAGTTTATGCCCCCGTCAGACCCGGATGGTGTCCTTACTGCGCTGCAGTGATCGTACGGCGACCAGAAAATGCACAACGCGCGAAAATGTCCGAAAAAATTACAAACTTGTAAAAAAAAATCGTATTCTCATCGCTCTCCAGTTTAGATCGCAGAACCTTAGCGTCTGTTTTGAACATGCTCAAAATAAACGCCGTGACTCGGCGATCATGGGCGACCATGGTGACCACAGCACGATAGCTGGCGTTTCCACGCCGCTTATGGCAATCTTAACGCGCTCTAAAACCATTTTCCATCGCCGTAGCGGCGAAGTAACGACGCCACCCCGGTCTGACATGGAAGAAATAGATTATTATTAACAAGATATAAAAGATAGGACATGACATCATTTACAGATAATTTGTTGATCATAATGATTTGGTAGTACCTGTATAGTATCTTTGAATGGAATGAAATGGGGTTTAACGTCCTACTGTTCTGCTCCGAACTTGGCTATTGAAGACGGACATACGCCAGACAGTGTGCTATAGGGGAAATTTTGCCCGGACAGCGGCACTACGGCCTACTCTTGTGTACACGGGACCTCGGTTTTCGTCCCATCCGAAAGACTAGATAGTTGTCCTTGTCAGGCTCTCGGTCATGCATCACTGACAAGGGGAACCACGCTGGAAAATCTGGATGAACTTTCTCGTCCAATGCAGGATCGAGCACCTGACCTCCAGGCTAGCGCCCTACCCCCTATCTTTGAATGACAATGTACAGTTACATGACCAGTTGGGCTGTTTGTCAACTATTGTTCCTGCATCTACTATTCATCTACTATTAGAGTAGAGGTTAGACCCTTCGTACTGCAGACTGTTATAGGTGTCGTACTTTGCTCCTGTTTGCTCACTACACTCAGTTATTTATTTTTTTAGCGTTTTCCGAGATTCTATTCTTATTACCGGTATCGCTCTTATTGTGAACATTGTTTGGCTATCCAAATCATGACGTCAACTACCAGACTATCGCCATTGAAGAGACGACTGTTAAGATCGGTCGTATTATTTCTGTTACATCTTTCTTCTAAATCATTTTTTTTTTATTTTGAGTGAAGCACGAGACTGTACAACGCGGTGGCCGCTTATGACTGGGTCCCGAATCGATTCTTTGTGATAGATATATGTTGATTTCTTGCTATGACTATGTGGACTATGTATTCTGTCTTGTCCGCGGGTTTATATTGTAGATTTTGTGTTGCCTGTAGTGCGGTCCTTCTGCTCTCACTATTCATTAGATATTTGTTGATTTCTTACTATGTTTATGTTAAGTATGTATTCTGTCTTGTCCGCAGGTTAATCTTGTAGATTTTGTGTTGCCTGTAGTGCGGCCCCCCCCCCCCTGCTCTTACTATTAGTAAGGCTTTCATTATCTCAAATTCAAATCTTGCCCAACCTGTACGTTTTTACTAAAGTAATATTTATGACTTGTTTGTTTGTTTGTCTACACTTACTTCGCATAACTTACGTTCAGATTAATCGTAATCGTGTGGGGACCTATATACATGCATATATATATTCGTAATGCACTTTCAATTTTGTATTTTAAGTTACGAGGTTTCAATGCACATCCTGTACATGAAAGGAGTAGTGTCACATGTCTAACTGCTAGATACCCCCACACGCAAGCCAATTATTAAAATTGTACCGATTGGTAAGGTTTACATTAGCTTTACTAAACTATACATGTGTCTGATCCACAGCGGAAGCACTACAGTTCACCGTATAAATGTTTAAATGATTGGGAATACTGTCTGTTTTAAAAACCTAGAATTTGATTCACTAAAGTGATAATTTAATTCCTTCTCAATTCGTAGAGTAGCCAAATTTAACTTCCATTTAGCTGTCCATTAATTCCGTCTGCTACCGATTCACAGACGTCTGTTTTCAACTCTTTGTCAAACCTCTTTAAACAACTTTATACAATTCCTTTCAAGGCTTTAAACAAACACGAGGCACGCGGTGGGTCAGTACATAAGACACTGGTTCGCTAACCAGGATGTCTCGGGTAGGCCAAGAAAGCTCCTCGGGATTGAACCATTTACGCTACGTGTTTTGTAACCTTAATTATTGAATAAGCAGATCAATGAAACAATTAAAACCACATGGACAGATTATCAAAAACCTGAAAAATCCCCTATCAGAATATCTTTGCCCTTTTATGGTAATTTAACATACAGAGTGAGCAATCTTCTAAAGAAAGCAAACATTGGTACCACATTTTCGGTCCCGATTACATTGAAACAGATATTGAAAGCCAAACGGCAAGCTGCAACCAATTCTCCCCATTGAACCCAAAGGAGTCGTGTATCAAGTGGTTTGCTCCTGTAATGGCTCATATATTGGAGAAACGAAACATCCTATTGACAAAAGGATTACGGAACATAGATCCAAAGCTGTCACTAATAACTCAGCAATAGCGGAGAGAGAGAGACAGAGAAATGGGGTTTAACGTCCACTCGACACAAACTAGGTCATTTCGAGACTAACATATGGTTTCATTTTATTTCAATAATTCGCTTGCGCGTAGGGGTCTTTAGCAGTGGGAGGAAACCGGAGTGCCCGGAGGAAACCCACGAGGTTGAGAAGGCGCCCCTTCTCCATGCCACATACGCTCACACCAGGGCTAGAAACCACAGCCGCAAGCCAGAGGTGACCGGCCAGCTAGAGGTCGAAGCGCGGCACTCTAGACCACTAGGCCATCCCAACCCCCCAGCAATAGCGGAACATCTCCAGAATCACCCACAACATAGAGTTAATGGAATGAGGTCCATCAACCAACAGAACAAGAATACCATAAAGATCCCAAGGCTTTACACGCCCAGGGCACATGCTGATGTTATTAGGATGCAAAATATAATTTAACTATCAAGCACCTTTGGTTATATTAAAACTCCCCCACCCATCCCAGTAATATAGATTCTCCCCAATCTGTCCCTTATTTTTAGACCACTGTTGTTTCCTTTTTTCTTAGTGATATTGTGTATTGGTATAGTTATAGATTCTCCCCAACCTGTCCCTTATTTTTAGACCATTGTTGTTTCTTATTTCCTTAGTTATATTGTGTATTGTTATAGTTATATTTAGATAATGCATACCTTTTTTAACTTTATGGATATGGCCGCACTCCTTGTTCATACATGGCACCCTTTGAAGGGCCTCATAACTGTTAATAACCCCCTACTCATGCAGTGTTAGTGTTTATTAGTAGCTAATTACCTTATTATGTTTGTTGTTTTTGTTAAATATCCTTATTAATTTCATATATATTTTTCTCAAGTTTACTAAATTGTCATTTGTGCTTGATGATTTAAAAAGTATTTATTCAGGCCCCGATTCCTAGAAAACTCTTAAGCATGTTCTTGTGCTTAGATTTTAAGTAGACTTTGCAAGTAAACTTATCTTATTTAGCCACCGTGGCTCCGCATTGAATATCATAAATTTGTCGACAGAAGGCGGTTGATAAAACGACTTGTCTATAAGTCCTTTGTCTTCGCATCTTCCAGATGCAGCTTGCGTAATACAACTGACAGAAAATCAGAAAATATATGGATTTTCCAACGTATCAGCGTGCAAGCACGTCTCATTTAGCATTTGACGGGATTTTTTTTTCAAAAAAAAATAAATAAATAATCCGCAGCTATTTATGTTACGGACATTCATTGACAGCTGACTGTTATATCTACAACAATTAATATATTACGCAACACCAGTCTTTAGAATTTAAATAGCATGCAGACGTCATTAAAACCTGTTATTGATTTTTATTTTCCAGAATATTTTTTTCTCGTTTTAATTAAATCTGTTTAAAGTCATTACATACACAATAGTTGATATTACTGGTGACAGCTGGGACACCTGGTCTTTTCATTCAATTTATTTCTAACAGTAGTTTTTATATACGACCTTATCTCTCAATTGAGAGAAAGAGAAAGAGAGAGAGTGGGAGAGGGATGGTGGGAGAGAGAGGGTGCGCTAATGAAGACGGGCATACAAAATAGAAATGATGTATAATGTTTACACGGTAAGGGGTGTAAATTAGTTTCAGGGAACCATTCAACATCTGTTAGTCTACTCGTAGCCTTCTCTGATTCACGATCAAATTTTCAAACTTAAGAAATTGAGAAAATACACTTATGGTTTAATTTTTTATTTCGAAAATTCGCTTGGGAGTAGGGGAGTAGGGTTCTTTAGCTGTGGAAGGAAACCGGACGACACCGAGCAAACCCACGAGGTTGGACATGCAACCTACTCCTTGTCACATACAAGCGGGTATTCAAAACAAAACCAACTGATCCATGACAAATCTTAAGGATCTAGGCGATCGCGTGAAACCATTCAGTTACTCCCCATCCCCTCCGATTTAAAGGACTATTCGGGGCATTCCATCAGAAATATAGGCTCCCAGGATGGAGCAGACAACGTAAGTCTGGGGAATTACCCGCGAATTTGATCAAATTAGAAGCTCCGAGACAATATTTCTGCTCAATTTGGTGCGTACATGTATCCATCTGATTAAACTACAGATCGATATTTCGTTTCGTTTTTTTATACTTTTGATGGCTTACACGTAGTAAAGACAAGTACAACGAAATTTTGAACTATAAAAACGAAACGAAGTAGGATCTGTGTTTTAATCAGATTGTACATATTAGAGTGGGTGGAGTGAGACCACAACAGCACAATGCTTCGAACGTTTGTTTTTTCGATGCTATATATTTCGCACCTGCCCGATCGCGCGTTTAGAACGATTGTCAGCGGAGTTTTAAAGTCCAAACCAGGCATATCATTATTATGAAACGAAGGACACGGTAGTATTAAAAATATAACCTTCATAATGAATCGGCTGACTTGTAAGTGATCGGTAGCAATCAATATCATTAAAACACAGAACCTGTTTCGTGTCGGGTTTTTTTATAGCTCAAATTTCGTTTTATTGTCTTTGCTACACTAGGACCTGGAGGAGTTGTTACATAAACACGCGTTCTAGTTGATGTGGGGTATTAGCCAATGAAACGATCTGTTACGGCGATCTCTTGGCGTGTGGTGCACGGAACTGTGGTTATATCACTAGAAACTTCAATGCTGATGGATAATCAAGTGTGTGATGTCATAGGGTAAAAAGCTTCTCGTGTGATCCTAACGCAACCTCCCATTGCAGCTGGTCAGATCTTTATGTAGTGGAGGCGAAAGTCCACAAAAACAAACGAAATCTAGATCTGTATTTTAATCACATTGAATGGCAATATAACATCAACATAAAACCAACGAACTTATGATTGTGTTTGGTCTTTAATTAGGAGTAGGGTCGCCTTCCAACGTCGTGGGTTTTCTTCGGGTCCTCCGGTTTCCTCCCACTGCTAAAGACCCCAACGCGCAAGCGAATTATTGAAATAAATTTAAACCATACGTTAGTCCCGAAATGACCTAGTTTGGATCGAGTGGACGTTAAACCCCATTTCTCTCTCTCTCTCTCTCTCTCTCTCCCTCTCTCTCTCTCTCTCTCTCTGGTCTTTAATTTTATATTTCACTTTTATTCTGATATGTTGGAGCTTGAAGACAGTTTCGTTCCAGTATTCTTTTCTCAAATGAACATTTTTATATGAAACAAGATTGGATATCCTAAGGCAGTGTATTTGGTATGGAACTACTGAACTATATTTAATTTACCGCTAGAACACAACGAAAATAAACATAACCGCGCCAATTACCTAAAAACATTCACGAAGCAAAAATAACAAATATTGATTAGAAGACCGCTCTATTAATTTGATTTCTGTTTGAGCCCGAGGGTAAATTCGTGAAAGAAGCCATTAGAAGAATAGAACTATTGTTTAAAGCGTAACTAGCAGGCAGGCCGTAAAACAGTATTTACCGTAACTCTATGTATATGGCCAATCCGATTAAAACATGTTTTAATCCCCGTCAGATCGGGTGGCGTTCTTACTGCGCTGCAGTGGCAACAGAAAATGATCTCAGAGCGCGCCAAGATCGCCATAAAATCGATAATAGCGGCGTTTGTTTTGAGCATGTTCAAAACTAACGTCAAGGTTCTGCTATCTGACCTGGAAAGCTGTGATAACTCGACTTCTTCAAGTTTGTAATTTTTTGAGACACTTTCTCACGTTGTGTTTACGTTTGCTGGTGACCTTGTGCAGTTTTTGGTCGCCGTACGGTCGCAGCAGCACAGTAACGGCGCTTTCCCGGTCTGACGGGGGCATTAACTACGTTGGTTTGTTCGTGAAACTTTACGTCTGCGTCCACAAAGCTGCCAGAAGAGTCAGTCGTGTCTGCGGGGCTAGTCAATCAAGGGTGAGGATCGGAGGATAAGAAATTAATCGCCTCCATACTCATTAATAACGGTACAGTCGTGCCATTAGAGATACAGTGTCTAAGTGAGTGTTAATTATGCCCCATTTTATAACAAAACTGTCTTATTTCAATATAAAACGATCCAATATTTCAAAACAATAGAAAGGTCAACTTAAACCCTAAAATCGCAAAAGATAATAGGCCCCTTTAAATCTTTTACAAAACCACACTTCTATGGGCTGACAATCTTTTTTTACAATAATCAAATAAATGTTGGCAAGCATCATAGATTTTTGACAACTGGAGTAAGTGAAATGTAATCTATAGCTTATTAGTCAGCTTGCCGCAGGTGGATGATTTTTAATAATTCACGTTTCCGTTAAAAGATGAAGGTCATTTTAAGTAAAGGCTTATAATGAGAAAATATAGTTTCAGCTCCAGTTTTATTAACTTTGTGAAATCATATGCTTTCGTATTTTCTATTCCTTTGGGAAATCAAAAAGGCAACCTTTAAATAAGAAACAGACTGTTCAAAACAGAATGATTGTTGCTTTTAATTTGTGTGTGCGTGTGTTATTCATCTTTGGGGTCCTATAATAGTAATTAGTGTTACATGAAAGAAGGATGTTCACGTTTTTGAAAATAAATAGGAAACGTAGTAACAAATTTGTGTAATAGGCACATGTAAGAAGAATGATAATTTGCGTATACATTCAGTAATGTAATGGTCATTTCCAAAAATTTATGGCAGATGATCACTCTGATAATGTCTTTGTTACAGCTGCACGTTTTAGATATCAATTGGATTTAGCCTTTCCACTTTCTATATTTTTTATATAAACTTTAGTTTGTCTAGATTCATCTCGTAGCAAAATTATATTAATGTATAAGTGTGTGTCCGTTTATTAGATTTTGCCTTAGTCTAGGCAATTCCATGGAAACGTTTGGTGCGAGACGCTAGCCGAAGAGTAGATAAACACAAGACCTTTACACAGCATTTAAACTTTGTTTATACATCTACTTACAGACTACACTGTCAGGAATTACAACAGAAACATCCAATCGCTCATCACTGAATACACGACGGGGTTTTTGAGATAACTGACACACCATACCTTTCGGCCATTCAACGAGCTATGCTATATACCGGAACACACCAAAAAACACATGAAAACTATCGGAAAACACCATGTTATACTGAATACCGGAAACACTAAATACCGGAAAACACCCTAAGTAGGCAACCCAGAACCTGTTCCTCCGAAAAACACACGAAAACCCTAACCCTAACCCCCCACTCACTCTGGAAAACACCTACGTTGCTGCCATACTGGTTAAGATTAAAATGGGTAATACCCTTCAATCAAATTAAATGACGCAGAGCTATCTCACTCAAATTAACACCCCGAATTAACCCACTTCAATACTTTATTTGTCCCTAAAACAAACAGTTTTACTTGTTTTATGAAAGGATACGACCTCCCTGATTTCATCAATAAAAATGGGTTAATTGAATTTGATATGAAGGGGGTATCAGTCTAAATTTTAAAGTTTTAGTTCCAAAGATGAAGGCAATGTTTAGATACGTAAAGAGGTTTTAGCTAAGACCGAGACTATCGATTTCTATACGAAAATGTAATCGCATAGACATTTTCATACCACTAACGGTCAAACAAATTCAATTCTTTATTTTGACCCTAATGAAAGAAGTTTAGGTCCGTGAAGCCAATGTGTACTTATGGATAGAATCTGTTGGTAGAACGTATTATCACTGGTGTTAGAACTCGGTATCTAGTTCATCTATTCAACAAGCCTAGCAATGCAGCAATCTTAGGGATGGTTATCGGCACTGTTATTCAGTAGAGAAAATCAATGTCCTTTCTTTATGACCACCAATTTGACTTCGCTGATCACAGCTTACTGATTGTCACTCCCATAAAAGAGCGATAAATCGAACAGCTGGCATTTCATGACAACTTCTTAGCATCATACTGACTGCATTAAATACGCTTGGACTTGATGGTTATATGCTCAGCGCACTGCTAGTGCTAAAGATTTCAAGCAATAATCACAGTTATTGCTCGTCTGTTCAACTTGAAGTAAATTGGGCATCCGTACGACAGATGCGACAATCCCAAATGAAAATCGATCGATCAGATTTTGATAGAACTTTTTTAAATCGGACTACCTAATAATTCTCCAGATGTTTCACCCCAAGGACATGTTTCCGTCTTTTGTGTATATAACTGTTGTATTCTTCGGGTCCCCCACTCCAAAGATCCTTAGCCAGAGTCGAATTATAGAAATAATTTTTTAGATTTTTTACCTAAGGGCATGTTCCCTATCCTTTGTTTGACGGCCAATATGTATACACTGTCGTTTTCCCCGGGTTCTTCCGCTACCAAAGACCGCAAGCGAATTGTTGAAATAAAATTATTCAACATATTATAATGTTATATGGCCGACAAAATGACCAATAAGAAATGTGTATGTCTTGTAAGCTCTTGTATCTAACTATACATGGTTCACTTTCAAGAACATTTATTTCCAAATCATAAACTAGTCCATGGGTTATTTAGGAGATAAACACACCCCTCTAAATGCAAAACAGGAAGTGTTTATCGACATTGTAACATGCTTTTTTAGGATTTTAAAAGACATTACTAAAACAGAAGGGTGTTATTGTCCAATAGACAGTGTCTAATTGACCAATCAAAACGCAGGGTTTACACTGAAGCATGTTACAATTACTATTATAATCTACGTCAACGTTAAATATGGATTTATTTCAAAATGGTCGACGTGGGCTTTAACTAAAGACACCCTATAAAATAGGTTTGTTCTACCAAATTTTTATTTTTTTACTATGAATGGTTCTATTCCAAGAACTTACATTTTCAAATTCCAACATTAACTAACTACCTCATTACGAACCAATGTCATAAATTTTCATTAGTTCACGTACGCGTAGTTTTAGTTTTGAGACTCCTAGTTGTAAATCTTCATTAGTTCAGAAAGCATGACTTAAACTATTAAATAACCATCTATCTTGGAAGGAGTTGTTTAAACGTTGAATGGAGTGGAAGTCAATGAGATTTAATGTCTGGTGAACGCTCAACCTGAGGCATTTTGAGACTTTCCTTTCCTGTGAATTTAATTATTAACTTATCTACATACGAATACGTACCTGGGGTCGTGTTTTGGTAGGATTTCCTTCGGAGTTGTGTTTAGTTTTTGGCAAAGTGATTGGTGAAGATAGGATGGTGGAAGTGGGGTGGAGTGGTGAGTGCAATCCAGATAGGCTTGGTGGGGTGGTTAGTCATAAATTTTAAACATTAAACATGGAATATATTAGTATCGCGAATCCAATATAATCATATGTCTACACTACCCCACCACCACCACCACCACCACCACCACCACCTCATCCTCCTTCAGACTTGATCTTTCGCCCCAAAGCATATATCCACACCTCACCCCTTTCTTCTCCTTCTGACTCGACCTTTCGCTCCAATCACACGTTAAACACGTCTACACCTCAACCAACCCTACCAACCGACTTTTCCTTCATCCATTTTGTTTTACAAAAATCTTCCCCATCACATCGTCACAGATATGAATTATTATTAGTTAAATTATGAATAAAAGTATAATTCTAAATATTACCAAATCCCACGACAATGATTTGATTTTATCGGATCATGCCATAAGTTTCATAATACTGTGGGTATAAGTGACATTCTAATCATAAGAGCAAGACAATAAATCTTCATTAGTTCATCAAACATGACTTATCCAGTAAAATAAGCATTTTTATGCCTGAAAAGGATAGGTTATACGGTTGAGTAGGATAGGTTATAAGATTAAGATTACTTTTGGTTATATAAACGCAGACAATGTACGTTTAATGATGATATCTGTCAATCAAAGGGTCAGTCAGTCAATAACACTTGTAATTTACTACGTCATTGCTTCAGGATAAATCACCCTTGTTCCAGTTTCTGATTACTATAAATGGAAGAACGATTCGCCAAGCCGTGTGTAATGTCTTGTTCGCCATTATCCTTAAGGGAAACGTGAGATTTAGGAACATGGCTGGAATTATTTGAATTTCTAGTTTATAATAAAGTGTGGAAACAATTTAGGATTGAATTTATTTTCAATATTGAAATTGACATTTTGTTTCATGTACATGTCCTAAATGCTGATGATTAGGCATGACCCATGCATATCATACTAAACTTGAGCTGCCAGTCTACGGTTATTCTCGAAGTATGCTGTATACGGATCTGTGTGTGTAGAACGTCATGTGTCCAGATGCTTGTGACATCACCAGGGTATTTGATTTAGACGGCAACTGTAGCTCATAAGACTATTTTTTTTTTATCTTGTCCTTGTCTCTGAAAAGATTGGCTTTACCCAACATAGATCAGCCATATACAATTAATATTTAAAATAAAATCTTTATTTCGTTCAGTTTAAATGTTTTAGGGTTTTGTTTCTTTATGCGGTACACTGTATGTGGATCCAGCTACTTTATTAACAATTCATGTTTGAACTCTATGCCAATGTCTTGGTTGATTAAAGTCATTCTTGCCCAAGACAAAGCACGCAAACGTGCAGCCCTGGTTAATTGGACACACATTTGATGTTGTTAAATTGTTCTTTATTATATAAATGCTGAAAATAAAAAAAAAACACAACAGAAAATAAATTAAAATAAAAGAACAGCAAGACATCCAACTGATTTAACCATTTGGGAATATTTTCGTTCTCGTTGAAATGATAGGGACTCGTTGTCGTGGAGATAAATATTGTCTACTCTTTTGTTGAGTTATCATGGAAAGTCTAGTTAATGTAATAAAAGTTCATTATTATATACCCCACCGATGTGTCAGTTGTCCATAGACAGAATTAACACACCAAGTCTCCACTGAGCAAGACCTTAATGGTTTCTTGATGATTTTTTTCTAAATGTACTTTAACTTCTAAATCACAATTAACACACCAATTTCCAATTCTCCGCGGTGCAAGAATTTAATAGTTTGGCGATGGTATTTTTTCTAATCCACTTTAACTTCTAAATCACGAAGGGTTATTCGTATTTAATGAACACGACTTGCTCTCTTTTAATATATTATACCTGCATGCAGAGAATGTAATTCGTTAGTCTGTTGTCAACACGCGGTGGTCATTTTAATACGCCCTCATTTCGTCGTTACTGCCCGTCCGGACTTCCGTTCACATTTGTTTGTGGAAACTCTACATGTCACATTTTTTTATCCGATTTTGACGAAACAGGTTCACATCTTACAGAACTCGGATGGGTTCGAGTTCGGACCGTAGCTATGTGGATGATTTCCTTTGATTGTACAAAGAGTCGCGTTTGTAGCTTGTGGACCCTCTAGAGGTCACATTTTTTTACGGATTTTGATGAAAATTATAAATTTAAGATACATTTATATTCCGTTCCCCGAAGTTAACTTCCCCATTTCCAAAAACTTTGTGAACGCGCTAGAGGCTATATTTGTTTTTTAAATATTTATTTACAACACGAGGCCGGTTGGTGGTAACATTGTATTCGGAAGATGGCAGATTGGTAATTGGCAAATGTAACTTAACACTTATAGACAAATGAATTCCGACATCCCAAATTTACGGTGGAATTCTAGAAACAATTTTTTTAAAAGTTTCTTCAAAAGTACTACAGGTTGTCTGACTTCAAAGTTGTGTTTTCCTTTCGTGAACAAAACTACAGGCTACACTTCAGGTTCTTTCTAACTTTTATTCTTAAAAATGTGAGGCAATTGTTAGTCACAAATCTCTCCCATATTATCTGGTTTGGTAAAGCTGTTACAGCAGTCTACGTGAGTTTTGTCGATTTACATCCCCGATCTCTCTTTACAGGTACCAGCCCCCACCCCCTCTAATTGATTTACGTCAAAGTACTAAATTCCATACATGGAATAAACATACCCCATAGATATATTCCGTTAGTGGGTTTTCATCCACAAGAGAGGATATAATGATGAATTTGTTGAATTACGTGATGTATTTCATGTTCATGAATTTGGAACCAATAATTGATCAAGGCCATAATACTGTTAGTACACTTATTAGTTAATTCCTCTGTGTTTTTTACAGGGATATAAAGCCTGACAATATTCTACTGGACGAAGGAGGTAAGTTACTGTGTCTATTCAACATAAAGTAATCAACCCGATACAGTTAAATCTTAGTTCTTAATTCTGATGCTTTATAGAAAAAAACCTATCTTTTAATTCTGATACTCTTGAGTTAAAACTCATCTTCAATTCCGATACTTTCTAGAAAACCTGAATTCCTACTTCCGATAATTTCTTGAAAACTCTAATTCTTACTTCTGATACTTTCTAGAAAACTCTTATTATCAAACCTGACACTTTTTTGGAAAACCTCAATTCTTATGTCTGATACTTTCAAATCAAAAAGAACCGTATTTTTATTTCTGATACTTTCTTTTTTTAAAAAAAAAACCTACAGTACTTAATTCTGATACTTTCTAGAAAGACCAATTTCTTAATGAACTTATAAATTCTATTGTAGTTGATGATAATTCTTAATTCAAAGTCGCTGTATGACACTGTATTGAACATGATATCATGACTATCATTTTGAATCTCCAAAAATTAAACCCATAATGTTTCTTGTATCCACAAATAATATTTGATTTTCCTTTAACAGGTCATGTACATATAACTGATTTTAACATTGCCACAGTACTGCATACAGGCGAGTTGGCAACTTCAATGTCCGGTACCAAGCCTTATATGGGTAAGTTACAGTGTTCAAAACATAAAATACTTATCTCGCAATGAACAAAATCATAATATTTGCGGAAAGCGAAAGTAAGTAAATCTATGGCGTATGCTTTAGCCATAGAAAGACCCATAACAGGTGGTCGCGTCATAAAAGTCAAATTTTTATTCATGGACAAAATTGATCTTTGATGTTAGTTAATATCTAAGAAAGAAATTTTAAAAAAGCGAAATAAGCACCACCGAATAGTGATTAGTATTAGTTTACATACACAGATCTTATAATCTTCGGTTCCCCTAATAATTAAGCTTTCTACGACTACAATAGAAAGGACCGTACCAAATAATTATTATGACTTTTTCGAATTGTGTTAGAGGATATCCTATGTCTTTATTAACATCCACGAATACCGCTGAATTTAAAAACATAACCATACTTCCGAGCATTAAATATTTCACATAAGTATTTATTGTTTAAGTGGGCCTTTACTCTGCCTCTATAAAGCTATTTTCATTTCAGTGTGTAATATATTGATATTGGTATTTCAGCACCTGAAGTGTTTTCCTGCGCGTCTAATGAGTGCCTAGGATATAGTTTTCCTGTAGACTGGTGGTCACTGGGTGTTACAGCCTATGAATTATTGAAATCTAGGGTAAGTAACTCTTGAAAATAGTTCTTAAATCCCAGTTTCAGCGGTTCTTCTTTTTGTTTGTGAGTCAATGCAGTTACGGAACTAGGCTGATCTTAACACGAGTTTAAATACAAATCGAAAATAGATTGTGAGTATTTTGTGTTTCTCTCTTCAATGCCACAATCCTGAAGTAAGATATAAGCAATTGGGAGTAATTGCGTGCAGAATGTTAATATTACGTTCTTATTTCATCATAATCATACAGGGATATATAATTTATTTTAGTGGCATTCGGTTCTTTTTACACGTTGTATTGCTCTCAGCAAAAAGTGATAATTTTTGCTTTAATAATTGTGAAATTGATCTTAGCTTATTGTCTATACGGATTGAAATCAGTCGAAGATTTACGTATTTAACTGCATGGCGTTGCATGCAGATTGGAGCTCGCTTAAAAGTTTTCTGCAGGTTCCGTCACGCCATAAAGGGAATATGCGCAGAATATTGACAGTTACATACGACTAGATGGGTGCCTTTTGTTAGCTATTTGTTGAGATAATCCAAGTGCAACAGAACATTTTGAGCTCTATAATAAGTAGGCTAAGGATGCCCTTTCCTCGTGTACGACACCTATACATTTTTTTATGCGATAGGATCTCAAGATGAATGACACCTATTCTTTCGAGAGCGCCTAATACCACTATTCAGTTATTTTCGAAGTTCACGTAGCTCCGCTGGAGAACAGGAACTAAGCTAGTTGACCGACATTTTATGTCTTAAATTGACGATTTTAGTCGAAAACACTAAATATACTTTACGAGTATTTATTCTGCTTCTATTTAATTGAATTCAAAAAGTTTATTTACTGTGTGTATGACAATGTGAGTAGAGTTGCATTCCAAAACAGTATACCAAATTTTGGTTATATCGGCCATTTAGAGCAGAGATCTATATTCGAAATATGAAAAGAAATGGATCTCTGTGTGCACAGTATGCATTAAACTTTTCGTGATTACCCCCCCCCATCCCCCCACACACACACCCACAACACCACCACCATCACTGAAACCACTTTTAAGTTCTGTAGAGGACGTTCACGTGGATAACAATTTCTTTGGAAGTTTTATCTTATAATAATAAAGTACCATGAAAATATACATAAAAAAATCAACTATGAAAGTAATAAAGTACCCTGGAAGTATAAATAAAGCATCACAAAACGTATAAATAGAGGCAATACACAATTACACAATACGATCATTACTCTGACCTTAAGGTTCTTGTATCATAAGAGAAGAAAACGATTACAAGGAATTTTTTCGAGTTCTGTTACATCAATTTGCAGATTGATGAATCGTTTGAAGACCCATCCATCACCTTCATTAGTACATTAAATTCTTTTACACTTGAAACTTACACATGTGATTGGAAAAAATCTTGGGTACTTTTGCGGGATTTTTTTTCTTTATGCTGGGATCTGGTTAGAGTAAGTCATACATCAAATACGACAAGAGCATAAAATCGATAACACTTATGTTTCTATAACACGGACGTAGAAAAACTGCAACACCAAGTAAGAACTTGACTTCACAGATCACTTAAGACTTTCGCTTTTATGAAGATTATATCGAGATCTTCCTAAAGAATGAAAGGCATAAGTTTTTCCTTTGACTTGAGTTTTATGACCCCGTCTTTTTTATACTTTGTTTGAAGATTTGCTTCAGCTGGTTGTTGTAAAGTTACATCATATTGTATTTATTCTATAAAAAGTAACTTAAGCTGTATTTTCTTAAAGGAGCAAATAAGCGATTTGTACCGAATTACTTTATAATAAGTGCAGGGGGACCGTACCACATATAAACAACTACACAAGAGAACACGAGGACACAATATACACCGACACCTCACACAACTAACATAGCATTCTGCACACAAAGATGCATCTACTTCATACTTCGAGAATAGTCCTCTGCCCTGAATGGCCGCCATATCCAAAAAATAGTATACTATTTTGAAATGTAGTTCTACTTTGTTTCGCATCTGTCATGCACGCACGACGATTAAATAAAAATTTTCATTTTTTTTATATACGTCTCAAACTTCTCTAAGTATTCTTAATGTTCTCAACTAAAATCGTCAATTTAAGACTCAAATTATCAGTCAACTAGCTTAGTGCCCGTAAACAGACAGCCTAAGTTTAGTATGCAAACGTTGGCATTAGCGATGGCTAACCGTAAGCGTTCGTTGTGCTATACAGTCCCGAGACTGTAATGGTACAATCTTCTCTCAAAATAAAACAAAACAATGATTTTACAAGAAAGACGCGACTGGTCTTGACGGTGGTCGTCCGTTGTTTCTTGGTAACGATAGTCTGTCAGTAAAGGTAATGAGGTAGAATATGGTATTTCCCACTTTATTGGGTTTTTTGTAATTAGATTACATCGCGTCAATGTTGTTTTTCCAATAATGACCGAGTTAATGAGGTTGTTTGTGAAAATTACATTGGAAGAACAATGGATGATAAGGTCACTGGTTTGACAAATCGTTCCATAGATCATTTGGTGCTATTGATCCCATCTCAAAGGAAACACAAAGTTTAAAATGCTATAAAGGCAGAATTAACTAATTGTAATAGACAAAACCCCGACATATATTATAAATTACGATTTTCGTTTTCATGATACCACTAAATATACTCAGTATTTCGACACCAATGTATATTTCCAAGAAGAATAAGTATACGATGTCATGTAAACAATATTCGACATTAACCAGAATTGTCGTTTCCAAAAATAAGAAACGTAAAATCCACAGTGATTATGTTTTAATTGTTATTTTTTTATATTTTTCAGAGACCATATGAGATCCACTCGGCCACACATTTACATGAAATTAAAATACTGTTCAGTTCGACCAAGCCTCACTTCTCTTCCTCACTAGATGAAAACCTCCGCGACCTATTAAAACAGGTAACCGTTAAATATAATATAGATTCCTTTTGTATTCGACCTAAACAACCATCGAAAGGAGGGGAAGTATGAATTGGGGATCTAAAAATACCGAGTGGTCTAAATTGCCTGTGATTGAGTTGCCACATGCTGTGTTGATCCCAAACTAATACGCGACAAGGAGCAGAGTCTTCTGCCGACGAAGTAGTTTGGGTCCCACACCCCGAGGGGTATTGGATTAAAGTGTAGCCGCTTCGCCATCTGGTCCGAGAGAGGGAGAGAGAGAGAGAGGGGGGGGGGGGGTAGTGCGCTAATGAAGACGGGCATACCTTAAATAGAAATGATGTATAATGTTGCACGCTTTGGGTTGCAAATTAATTTCAGGGAACCGTTCGACATCTTATAGTCTACCCGTGGCCTTCTCTCATTCAAGATCAATTTTTATAAACTAACGAAATTGAGAATACACAGTCCATTTTTGCTGTTGTCTGTGTAACGTTTAATGTAAATGCAAGACTAGAACCATTGAATTGTCTAAACCACGATCTGTACCTCAAACAAGGTCGACAACCTATTTAAATATTTACAAACACCCCAATAGTTCGTCTTCCTTCCCTTTTCTTCTTATTTAGAAATCTTGTCACAGACTGAGTTATACACATATATTGAACAATTACACGGCTACTACAAGCTTTGTATATTTACCAGAACGTCTTTGTTATCGGTAGAAAAGAGGAAGTTATTGATGTAGCCATTCTTACTTTTAATTTAGACCGCCATGACCTAATGTAAAATAGATCTTATCAAAGGGCGTGACCGCTATGAATAATGTCAAAATTGATAATATGTGGAGGAGAAACGCACTGCAAGCAAAACAAAACCGATAAGATAACCCCGCGAACAAGATAAACTGCGCAGACATTACGAGAAATAAACTACAAAAATCAAATCAACCGAACTGAACTGAGTTAGGGTTTAACGCCTTAGTGTTCTGCTCATGCAGCAGTGTGCTATAAATTTGCAGGGACACGGTCTACTCTGATATCGAATTCCAACTGCCAGTGAAGACCAAATTTTTGGAACTTAATATGGCATTCATTGGGCTGCCAATGAAGTACAATCTGGGCGGTGTTTATTTGTTATATTTTCTGTAATTGTTACACATATCGCATTTAACTTTGGAGCAGGAACTTGGTCAATTACGAATGGATCGGATTTTTGATATGATAGCTGCGATGACGCCATGCTCCATTCCTTTTCCATACTACGCTCGAACTAGTTTCTAAATGCCCCGCTTTAAGTGGGTATCCATTTAAGATGATACAATTAGGTTTGTAATTTCCCGTTGATTTATCCACCACCCCCTGTAGATATTTAGATTGGTATATTGATATTATTCCTGTCCTAGTTTCCCACCCAATCTATACTCGATCATAACTTTTACAATACAATTAGTTCATTTGGCCCCTGCTGTTATCCCTTATCCTGAATCGTAAACTGGAAACTATTTTGCAGGTATATTATATATGCCACTTGCCATTATGTACTTCGCGCCACTCTTTGAAAATCAATTGGATTACTTCTAGTAAAGTCACTCTTCAAAGTTAGAACATGAATTCCGTTTGTTCATAGTAAATTAGCTTACTACAATTGTATTCGATGATTCTTTGAAACAATAACGCATGCGCTTTAACTCGGAAAATACAATTTTTTCCGCATATTTCAATATTAAACGTACGGACGCAAAACTACATGCGAACACAGAATCATCTGCTTTGAGAATATATCTCTGTCCTACTATTTTGTAATGCGGATTGAAACCGAAATAAACATTTTAGTTTAATAAATACTTCTCATTAAAATGTCGATCATCTAGCTTCGTGTGTGTTGTCAAACAGAGCTAATTGTAGACACAGACAGTTTAAGTTTCGTACAGTAAATTATCATATTAAATAAGGGCCAAGGGGTGTGAGTGAATAGTGTGTTGACATTTTAAAATACTAGTTCTGCTTTTTATTTTCAGCTTTTAGAAGTGGATCCTGAAAACAGAATTTCTTCCCTTTCTCATCTTAAACATCATCCGTTAATGGCAGATATGGACTTTGATAAGATATATAATAAAGAAATTAAACCAGCATTTGTGCCTTCTGTAAGTGTGGAAATGAAATAGGGTTTAACATCCTAGTGATCTGCTGCTACTGGGTTAATGAAGACGGGCATGCAGTGTGCTATATGATGGAAATATTGCCCGGACAGCACTATGTGCTGCGCTTGTTTCAAGTTCCAAATGTCAAGGGTTCTTTTACGTGCACACGAATGTGTACACAAGGACCTCGGCTTTTGGCCCCACCCGAACGACTTTACTTTGTCTCCTGTCAGACCCTCCGCCGTACATAATAAACAAGTGGGAACCACGCGGAAAATCCCGATGAACTCTGTCAACCGCAGGGATCGAACACGTGACCTCCAGGTTAGCGAGCCAACGTCCTACTCACTTTGTCACCATGCTTTTCGGGTGAGGAGGGGTGGAATGGTAGCGCGTGCGCGTTCCCTCAGAAGGCATGTCATTTAGTTGAGTGGCGTGGTTTCGATTCCCCGGTTGTACGTGAAAAGAAGTAGGGTCTCCTGTAAAACCTCGTGGGTTTCCTCCGGGTCCTCCAGTTTCCACCCACTGCTAAAGACCCCTACGTGCAAGCGAATTATTGAAATAAAATTGAACAATATGTTAGTTCCGAAAAGACCTAGTTTGTGTCGAGTGGATGTTAAACCCCATTTCTCTGTCTCTCGACCGCATGAATAAATAGTTTTACTAAACCATGTATATATTCTGTTTGTTATTTGCAGAAAGATCACTTGAATTGTGATCCCACATATGAACTAGAAGAAATGATCATTGAGACGAAACCTCTTCATAAGAAAAAGAAACGTTTAGCCAAACAGAACTCCAGACGAAGTGGAGAATTAATGTCCCAATCATCAGAGGTAAGAGACTCTCACTCATATCGCTTGACTGGCTTTGAAGTGATTCTTATACTTATTGCTTTACGCAGTTTGAAAGAATTGCTTATATAACCTGCAAATTGCTTGATGTAGCTTGAAGGAAATTCTTATAAGGTTGCAAATTGCTTGAATAAGTCGGGAAGTTCTGTTTCATTTTGACTGTATTTGGTCAGATGACCACATCTGTATCTAGCTGAAACGTCTTGATGAACATACGTGGCATTTAGTAATTGACTTAGACATACACAGACCACAATTCCATAGCAACGTAATATCATTCGGATATCATCGCTGATCAGAGACTACAGAATCAAATTGCCGCGCAGTAATAAACATTAATTGAATGCCATAGAATAGTGCCTTGTTTTCCCCGGAAAGATAAATCTATTATTATAGCACACGACGGTTAAAGTTTATAAGAATTCCTGCTCAGGTCATTTTTTGTCATGACCCGTGACAAGCTTGTGTAATTATCATCTTCTATTTCATGATAATAATCGGATTATTTTTTTAGCCTTTGTGCACTGCTATAATCAGTATGTTTTATATGTCTGGACCGCCATGTTTAATTGAATTTGTTAGGCATTTCGATCAGCTTGTAAAAAATATACGCCCTATAAATTTGTAGGTTTAATTCTATCACCGCGATTACGTTGTTTGGTGAACCCGGGTTATGAATAAAATATATGTTTTTAACGTCCTGCTTTTCTGCACCTACCGCGGGATAATGAAGATGGGCATATGTCATACAGTGTACTATGAGGGAAATATTGCTCGGCCAGTAATTCAATTGCAACTGTTCTTTATCGTGTATGCCAAGGTGTAGACAATACCAAGTAAGCCATTTGGGTCGTACTCACTGAACCACGGCGTCTCCCAATATGGTTATAATCGGGTTAGCATTCCGGGAGAATTTAACTTTGTTATAATACCACAAGATATTTTTGGAAGTTATTATTTCGTGTAATAATCGACATCTAAAGGTACCACTTACATGCTTAATCTTTCTAGAACACGATATACCACTTCTTTTCCGATTTGAATACGTCACAAAGCTATTTTCTTCATGTTTACTCAGTTGATTCGACTTCTAACATTCAGGTTCACTGTATGTTGTGGTAAACAAAGATGGCAATCTTGCTATTTCTAAGAACACCAGATACCACGTTCAATTTGCAGCGATCTTATAGCTAATATATTTTTGTTGCTCTGTTGTATTACGTCAGAGTAGACCATATGCTGTTGCTCTGGATTGCTTGTATTACCGAAGGGGGGACTGTGGTTTAATGCTCTGCTGTATTACGGGTTCTGGAGGAAGCCATGTGTTGTTGCTCTGTAATATTACTCCAGAGGAGACCATCTTCTGTTGCCCAGTTCTATTACCGACTCTAGGGCAGACCATGTTGCTTTGATCTATTACTTCAGGTGAAATCATTGTTTAATGCTCTGTTCTATTACGGCCTCTGAGGGAGACGACCATGCTTTGTTGTTTTGTTTTATTAATCCAAGAGAGACCTTGTTCTAATTCTCTGTTGTATTACGTCCTTTGGAGGAGCCCATGCTTTGTTGCAAGGTTGATTTATACTGTAGATTCTGTTTGGATTGGGAGACGTTGAGTGGGGTGTGATTGAAAACATTCGCGTTAAACCTATAATACCGTAATACACATGAAACCTGATCATATCTAAAGGAATATAAATGTCTTGATAATATTCTATTACAGGAAATGGATGAAACCCAGAAACATCTAATGAAGTTAAATGATGATTTTGAAGCCTATAATAGAGAACGGTAAGACGGTTTTTTGTCAGAAGGATTGCTGCAGACCATCAGAAAGAAATCGAGAGAACCACAAATTGCATTAGGAAATAAAGCGAAATTATTTCTATGTCAGTGGCACTAACAATCATGTATTCTTTGAAATAAAATCATGTGAAAATTGAAATTATAGCAGCTTGGAGCAAAAAAGAGAACATTTTTTGGAACTTTATCGACTGTATGCAGTGAATCTACAAATTACACTGCCACTATTTGATTTAAACCTATAAAAAAAAGTTCTTTAGACTTTACTTTGGAAGAGTTTGAAGGTGGCGGACTCGGAGATCGAATGTACTCACTGATTGTCCTTGAGCACTATCTAACCATCCCCACAGCTCATGCAAAAATTTAGGCATAGTTCCGAAAGGTACTCTTATGTCTGCGATATGAGGCGTGAAGATATTTGGAAATAACTAGGTTTTAAAATCGTCGTCCCCGTCCGCCGTTCTCAATTTCTTGTGAACAATCAACAGACTACATTTATCACCCGATTTGTCTTAAATTTATATTTAAATTAGTAAAAATTAGAAATGCATCGAGTTTTAACAATTTCTGTTAATTACTTCTAGAGTTATGTCCATTGTTTCGTTTTGTAAAGCTTTGTGGCCGCTGTAATAACAAAAGGTATATCTTCCCATCTGCATGAGTTTTATTTTCCATTGTTCAAATTAGTGAAATTGTATTTTTTCCATGTTAGTATAACTTCTAAGAATTTTACTTTTGGACTGCTATATTTTGTGGGGGGGGGGGGGGGGGTGGCCTAGTGGTCTAGAGTGCCGCGCTTCGACTGGTAACTGGCCGGTCATTTCTGGCTTGCGGCTGTGGTTTCAATCCCTGGTATGAGCGGATGTGGCATGGAGATAGGGGCGCCTTCTCAACCTCGTGGGTTTCCTCCGGGCACTCCGGTTTCCTCCTACTGCTAAAGACCCCTACGCGCGAGTGAATTATTGAAATAAAATTAAAACCATTTGTTAGTCCCGAAATGACCTAGTTTGTGTCGTGTGGACGTTAAACCCCATTTCTCTCTCTCCGCTATATTTTGTGATCAGGGTTGGTCGATCGCCGAGTGATCTAACGTGTTCGCTGGCATCTTTGCGCTGTCGCAATCAAGGAATAGGTTCTTCGTTTTTCACCCGCGATTCTCGAACGAATTGCTGCATGAAAAGATATTGAAATGAAATGAAATGTGATTTAACGTTGTACTGTTCTGCACCGATTGGGCTAATGAAGACGGGCATACGTCATAACAGTAATTTTAACTGGACAGCGGCGCTACAGTCTACGCTTGTTTCCAATTCCAACTATCAAGGGATCTTTTACGTGCACGCCAATATGTACACGGGACCGCGGTTTTTCATCCCATCTGAACGAGAAGGCCGCTGTTCGTGTCAGGCCCTCCGTCTTGCTGAAAAGATACTACATGTTGGTCCCGGAATTCCCTAGCTTGTCTTGATGGAACTTTAAAGCCTTTACGTCTCCTTTTCTCTTTATTTCCAGGCGCCATTCTGAGAACGAGAATACGAAGCTGGAGAATGAAAAACATGAAGATGTTGTTACATCGTGAAGATAAACATATTTTATAGAAGAGTGATCAAATTTATTGTGTGATTTCGCTAATATGGCCTTTAAAAAATGTATATACAGTATATATATAATACGTTTAAACTTTATGTGTATTTGGAATAATATGAAAACGGGCTTGCTTCGTTATAACGCAGGCACGGAGGCCCTTGAAGGTCTTAGATCAACTGCAAAGGTTTCGGTATTTGGGTGAGAAACAAATATATGGACAGAACGTCTAGATCTGTTGTTATTTTGAAACATCTCAAAACTGTTAAAGGGACAGAAGTTTGGATTCTTGTGTATCACAAGTTGTTGTTAGTGGCTGAATAAAGGAATTCATGGTTTCATTTTTGTAATAAATATCTCGAGCATCATACTGGTCGACTGATAGACTATACGAGTAACTTGATCTAATATTATTTTCCAAATTAATGGAGGTTCATGTTGCCAGAGCGGTATAATTAAATAATGAGCCAACAAACATCAGGTGTCCTTCGGTTCTATTGGATGATATCAAGAGACTTTTCAGTGTTACCAAGGAAACAGATAGCTTTATATCAGATAAACATTAGAACTATCTAAAAATTTAAATATAATCACCATTTTATATCGCGCTAAGATTTTACATCATTGTTCTCTAAAAATTAAGTCGTAAATACATGTCGTATCTTACTCTCTAAAGAAACGTCAGATATTTGTCCGTAGATATACCGGACGTGGATCATTTCACGGGTGAAATTCTACTTCTAGTCATAATTATACAGAGTTGGGCTAATGTATTTATCCAGTTTCAATTTGATTATGGAGCGGGATCGATGGTACTAATTATATTGAAATTTGAATCGTCTTTATAACAGAAATGGATTGACGCGTTGATTGTGAAAAAACGGGTATTGTCTGTGGTGGGAAGCTAAAGGAAATTATGGGATGATACAACCTACAAAATGTGGATACCAGATGCATTCAAAAGTATTTATGCATTACTATTCGTGTGTGTTACTGATGGAAACGTGTTGTCACAGACGCGTTTATTTGAAAAACATGATGAAGGCCTTTAAATCTATAACAATCCAATCATTAGGACTTGATGATAAGAGAATGGTATTAAGAATTAAGCATTAATTTCATTTTCTTTGGGGGGGGGGGGGGTGAATGATTAGCACGTGCGTGCTATATTATAAAGCATGTCATTGAGTCAACTGGCGTGGTTTCGAATCCCAGGTTGTCCAACCTCGTAGGTGTTCTCCGGTGCTCCGGCTTCCTCCCACTGCTAAAGACCCCTACGCGCAAGCGAATTATTGAAACCATATGTTAGTCCCGAAATGACCTAGTTTGTGTCGAGTGGACGTTAAACTCTATTTCTCTCTCCCTCTCTCTCATTGCTTTTGGAACCGAGAAGCTGACATTGTCATCCCCCGGTATCTGCAATTCTATTTCGTCCGCTCCAATTCTAATAACATGGTCAGACATAAAGTTTTTTTAAAGCTTTGTTTTCGAATTTGTTGGGGTTGTTCGGCTTTTCGAAATTCACACGTGCACTCCAATTTTAAGTAACGTTATTTGTCAATGATATTTTTTTTCCAAACTTGACGGAATTTTCCTAACTAAATTAAAGCATAAAGCATCTCACATGTTTTATGCTGAATTATTGCCCTGAAAACATGTAACCACATTACATCACAACATACTATGATCTCGATCGCTACTTTCACAAAGTTGCTGGTGGGCGTTAAAACGTCGCCCAACAACGCTATATACGAATAAAATAAGACTTTGACGCAAAGGTGCCATTTCTTGCATGACCTGTACAAAAGTTTTAAGCATGTTTTCTTAATTTAAAATAAATATTTTTATTTGTTAACAAATAAAATTATTGTGCATATGTGTATATAAATTTGATGTTATTATTATTATTATTACTAGTATTATTATTATTATTATTACTAGTATTACTATTATTATTATTATTATTACTAGTATTACTATTATTATTATTATTATTGTTATTATTATTATGTTGCAAAATAATCTAGTCCATTTGAAATGACATTCGTGGCAGGATCTAACGGTGTGTGAGGGTGGGGTGAGGGGACAGGAGTCTTATGTCGATCTCTTCCATAAAATAGTATTCGATGGTTTGATGTAAAACATGATATTAAACAGTCTCAAATTATAAAATCATGATATTAAACAGTTTGATCTAATAGTGCGCGCTGTATCCTAAGGATCTGTCATTTAGTTAATTGGCACAGATTCGATTCCCCGGTTGTACGTGACAAGGAGTAGGGTCGCCTTTCCAACCTTCAGAATATTTTCCGGGTCCCCCCTCACTGCTAAAGACCTTTACGCGCAAGCGAATTATTGAAATTAAATTGAATCGTGTGTTAGTCCTGTCCAGCTTGTGGGTTTTCTCCGGGTCCATCCCCCGCTGCTAAAGAGCCTTACGCGCAAACGAATTATTGAAATAAAATGAACCATGTGTTAGTTCCCAAATGACCTAGTTTGTGTTGAATGGAGGTTAAACCCCATCTCTTGATCTCTCTCCCTCTCATCTACCTCCCCCTCTCTTCCTCCCTCTCTCTCTCTCTCTCTCTCTCTCTCTCTCTCTCTCTCTCTCTCTCTCTCTCTCTCTCTCTCTTTTATATAGTAACGATTATAGCGAGTACTGTCTGCTTTTCGAGACATAGTTGCTGTGTGGGAATATTCTTATATCGTTTCATATTTATAAAACCAAGCATATAGACCCAAACGAACCTCCACAATTGAACTAATGCAACAATCTGATTAAACCCAGATCCTATTTCGTTTTGTTTTTTATAGTTTAAAATTTGGTTTTACTTGTATTTACAAAACTAGGTCTGGAAGAGTTGTCATATAAGCAGCGTTCTGGTTAATGTGAGGGATTGGCCAATGAAACGGTCTGTTACGGCAAGTTCTTGGCGTGTGATGCATGGAACTGTGGGTAAACCACTAGAAACTTGAACGCTAGTTGATTAATCAATGTTGACGTCATAGTGTCAAAAGCCGCTCGTATGACCTCCGACGCGACCTCCACAAACTGGTCAGATCTTTATGTAGTGTAGGCCATTGAAAGTATAAGAAAATCACACGGAATATAGATCTGTATTGTGATCAGATTGCAAATGGACATTCTTTAAGAATAGTACAAGTAACTGAGTTTAGACTGTTGAAGGAGCTAAGCCTCTTAACTGAATATTGTTCATTTCAAATTGTAAACGTACAAGTGTCGCGTACTCTTTCTTTTCAGACGTAAAAGGAATGAACAAAGAAAAAATACCTTACATTACAATGCGGGAGTAAATGCACTGTAGTAATGGCAAATAATTAAATAATAAAAAAAAAACGTGAAGCGTGGGCTGATTGGACGAAAACGGTTGTCATTCAATTTGGACTGTTCACGTATTTCACTGAACGTAATTGACTAGAAATTACAATAAATGTTTAAAAAATTGAACATAAATCACTCTATATATACTCATATGTCATATGTGCTTTATGACCCATGTATGGTTCCAAAGAATAAATATGTACCTTCAATAATAAAAAGTTGATTAATCACGGCAAAGCTTTCTGGTTTGCATTTGCCTAGACTTATTGTCGCTTTAACAAAATGGACGATTACGGGGCTTGTCTGTTAACTTTGTTTGAATGCTTACTCATCAAAACGAACATGGAAGCTTTTGCAAAGTCGTGCTTATCCTTGCACGATATTAACTGTAATATTTATTGCCAATAAAATATGATTTATTATGAAGTAATTAAAATATATGGATTGGAATAAAATATCGCTTGATGATGTTTATTTCCAATTGGTCGGTTTTATGAAAATTGAAAATAGTTATGGCTGTATTTCTGTATAACCTGGATATATTATGAGATATTTATGATATATATCATTGTTTCAATAAATTATGTCATTGCCACAATAAAAATATTTAAACTTGTCTAGTAGCCATTTATTCCATGGATAAATGAAAAGGGTGAGGGCGAGAAATGGTGTTTAACGTCCACTAGACACAAACTAGGTCATTACGGGGCTAACATATGGTTCAATTTTTATTTCGATAATTCGCTGGCGCGAGGTTGGACAGGCGACCCTACTATTGTCACGTACAGGAGGGGAATAGAAACCACACCAGTTGATTCAATTACAGACCTTGTGATACTACGCGAACGCGCTAATCACTCGGCCATCCACCACCCCACCCCTCAATACGGATGAACAATACTATAAGACTGACAATGATATACTATTCACCCTTGTTTTTATACTTATATGATTATATTGTGCACAAGCTGCATTTCTCAGATTGCAGTTGACAACAATCTGATAAAAAGCAGATCCTATTTCGTTTCGTTTTTATAGTTCAAAAATTCATTTCACTTGTTGTCACGACACTGGGGTCTGAAAGAGATGTATTTGACACTGTCGATCCGGTTGTCTTGTATGGGAGACTAAAACTGATGGAAGTTCAGTCCACTGATTGGTTTTACTCATATCTGTCAAACAGGAAACAAGTAGTCAATGTTGGTACTACGTTATCCGAACCTACTTCCATAACACGTGGTGTGACCAGGGTAGTATCCTGGGACGTTTATTATTTCTGTGCTATGTAAACAATATGGCTATCAACTAACCCCCCCCCCCCTTAAATCTAAACTTATCTTATACGCCGATATTGGTGCATTTTATAGGGCTGGTCTCAGTGAACAGCACGTGCAGCATGGGTTACATGAAAATCATGGAGAACACATTACTATCTCAGAAGTCAGATTGAGTTCAATTCTGTGTTTGGAGAGGAACCTTATTGCTCTGATAAGGTTGGAGACGTGGTCACAAATATACAATAAAAACATTTTGCAAGTTTTATACAATGCGTCTATCCACAGTAACATAAGAAACCTGCCGTTCCTATTGCTGGTTAATATACGTATACAATTTCACACACCATCTTCTTTAGTCGGAGCTTGACATTATATGATATATTATTGTTGGCATACTTATTCAACAAAGACGTTACTCAAATATCTATTTTTTTTATTACTGTTTTACAGTTGTGACGGGTTAATGAGCATAAAAGGTCTGGCCCCAAGTTCACAAAGCATTCTCAGAATTAAGTTAAGAATTTACTCAAAATTGATAACCTTATTTTAACTAAAATATACCCCTTTATAAAAGATTTGTCATTTTAATGTATCAAATACATCAATAAAAAAACTGTGCAAATTTTTGTGTTTCTGGATCAAATATATTTTTCATAAACAGTGATTGAAAGTTGAGTAAATTCTTAACTTAAGTCCGAGAATGCTTTGTGAACTCGGGACCTGATTATTCATTTTCATCGTGAAAACCAGCGAGAAGGTGTTACATGGAGCGTCTGACTATTCATTTTATTTGAGCAAACCAGTGAGGTGTTACAAAGAAATAGATGACAACAGTCTTAATGCTAGGTTCCCGCTATAGCGATTTGCGGCAGGAAAATCGTGTTGGCAGCCGTCAAATGTTTTTTTTTCGGGGAGGGGAAGGGTGGTGTGGGGGGGGGGGGGGGGGCAGGGTATTACCATAAAGCTCCGCTCCTTCGCCTTTCACAGACGATCGGCCTTACTATAACCCGAAATTTTTTCAAGCATTTCTTGTTCTCCCCCCCCCCCTAACATTCATGTTATGTGAGACTGTAACAGAGTATCTGACAATTCAAAACAGAAATTGACTGTCACTAGAAATAAGAAAACGAAAAACATACAGAAAAAATCCGTCAAACGTGCTTAAATTCGTCAAAAATCAAAAGAGTGTATGAATGTGAATAAGGTCTAGAGTAATGCCATATACAATGTAGTATTATTCCCGGAGATGACATTAGAAACCGATTTCCTTGTAACAGTGTGGGTGTATGTTAGCAATTTGGTTCATCACAAACAACTGCGTCAGGCGCTCTTTAAATTTACACTTGTAAAAATACAGTCACAATCTATTATTCAATGTCTGTAAACCTGTTAACATACAACATTGTGGCACTTTGATTGGATACTGTCAAGTGTCATTTGGCATCAATCCAGTATTAAACTGCTAACAAACGGCATTGTGAATTTCTAAATACTTTATTGACAATAAACTGGACAGACACATAGCTATAATTCTCTTAGCATGTGTTCAATCCCTGCAGTGGCCGAGAAAGTTCATCCCGATTTTTCGAAGTGGTTCCCCCTTGTCAGTTATGTTGGAAGGAGGGTTTGACGTTCGGATGGGACGATAAACGAGGTACCGCGTACAAATTGGCGTACACGTAAAAGATCCCCCGACAGTTCGATATAAGAGTAAACAGACCGCAGTGCCGCTGTCCGGGCAAAATTTCCCTCATGGCACACTGTATGGTATATGCCCGTCTTAATTACCCCAGTTCGGAGCAGAACAATATAGGACGTTCAAACCAATTTCATTTCAAATTAAGAGATTTGCTTGAATACTCTTCTGACGCGTTTGATTTAGATCATAAAATCTGTCATTGATCAGGATTAACTTATGGTTTTGAAGATGTTAAAATCAATACAAGGGAGCTAACTCCATTTAAACAATACCTGTTGAAGGTTACCTTATCCAACAGGGCTTTTATTTCAAAGTACATTGCAAGTTAAATCAAAGATGTTTGTGTGCGGCACCCCCAACATTATGGTATCAAATATTATAAACCAGCATCAATCTGGGCGACCTGGCAAATTGGGCTATTGGCGAATTTGGGAACTCGGTTTATCTGTGTATCCTACTTGTCAATAACAAATTTAAATGGCAGATTTTCTGGGTGGTTTTAAAATTATATTTTTCTTAGATTTTTTCCATATAATTATGTATTATGCATTTAACCTTCTTACTCAGCATCTGGTTACAACAAAATGCATTTTGTATATATATTGACCCATGTATGCACACTTTATATAATCCACTTGCGCTGACCTTCTTCCTGACCATATTACATCACCACAGTATCAAAATGAGTTAGCTGAATAGATTTTCTCAATGTGTGTTGAAGGTGTGGTGGTGGTGTGTGTGTTATGTGTGCGATATCCAAAATAAAGCGATATCGCAGATAGTGTATATTTTCAATACATAGAAATGATTAGTATAAATAAACATAAAGGAATTGATGAATAAATAGTTAATTTATTATAACATTGTATTAAATACTATTTTGTATGTATATACAATTATAATAATGCTTATCACAGATATAACAAATTCAGTACACTAAAATTAATAAAACATATATCCAAATTAAGGGGAAACAGAATTAAAATTATACAAATCATTGAATAAAGGAAATTTTGAGTATGATCTTGTTTTCCGAAAACGAAAAAAGAAAATTAATTCTATTAAGAGTTCTAACTCTTTTGCATTGTATATTCAAAATCAAAGTAGTATCCATTAATTTCGATTTTACTTTCCGAAAAAAGGATTATACTAACTATATATTTCTGTTGTATTCCTGAATATATACTGTATATCCTTTTCAAACATAGTAATGTTAATAAAGTCTTCATAAAGCACAGGGTACAATGTAATAATCCATTTTAACCTTGAAATAAGTCATAATTTTTTCTGAGAGAGAAAGAGAGAGAAGTGGGGTTTAACACCCACTCAACACAAACTAGGTCATTTTGGGAGTAACACATGGTTTAATTTTTTTCAAAATTCGCTTGGGCGTGTGGGTCGTAAGCAGTGGGAGGAAAGTGGAGGACCCGGAGAAAACACACAAGGTTGGACAGACGTCTCTACTCCTTGTTTCGGAAATCGAAACCACGCCAGTTGACTCAATGACAGACCTTATAATACAGGACGCACGTGCTAACCATTCGACCATCCAACGCCCAATTTCTTCTGAAGTTTTATATTATTTGTTAATGCTTTAAGTGTAGGCTGTTGGGTTGGCTAAAATAGGTATTCATATGTCTTACAATACAAAATATGTATTCATGTGTCATACAAACTACAAAATCTAAAAGAACCAGTTTCACATCATGATGGATTTTAAGGGTTCTTTAAATTCATTATTACATTAAGGAAAAACAGACATTATCACAATACATTCTGAGAGGAAGGACATACAATAATGGGATTTTGTTAAAACTGTATTTAGACATTATATGCATTAACCTTTTAGCCCTTGGTAAAAAAAAAAGAATCAGAGAAAAATTATGTTTTGTAACTCATTCTCAAAACGACACGAAAGTAAAGCTCCCTAGATTTCATGGGTCACAGAACTGGTGTACTGTCTTTAAATAGTTCACACCTATTCACATTACTTTAGGCACCAGAGAAAGCAGTAGTTCCAGATGGTTTGAATCAGGGTCCAAGGGCTAAAGGGTTAATAGGGAAGCAGTTTCAGTGTCTCACAATTAGGAAGGATTGTAAGAGAATGCTTGTATATGTTTTAAAAAAATCACTTTTATATAAATTACATTAGGAATTGTTTGTACACTGATTATGCTGCTGTTTTAGCTGTTTTTAAATTAAATCCCCCGCCAGTGAATCTGGGTGCATCGGTCCGCTGTGGTTGTATCATTGCAGTACCAGTATTGATTATAGCTCTTTCTCTTTCCCTGCAAGTAAAAATAAAAAAGTAATGAGAAAATATTACAATAAAATTTCTTATATTTCTAGGTTAAAATGAAAGTCAGAAGTTTGGTATTTCAGGGTTCAGCATACAGTATACAAATTTGAGCCTCCATATACTAGACTACCACCAAGGCAATCTTGCCTCAAGGTCACCACTTTTATCAGGGTCAATATGTTATCTATATGAAAAGGCAAATGAGTATTACCAGGTTATACACAACCACAAGGGACAACATGATGAAACACAGATATTGTAAGAAATAAGAAAGGTATCAAACATACATTATGCAAGAACTAAATCTGCCAATGGGTGTTGATGATTAACCGTAAAAATGGATAATTTGAGACTTTATTATTGTAATAATGGTAACAGTGACAATCGAGGCTACAGTGTTACAAAAATGTGGGTCTACATAGTTACTAAAATGTGGGTCTACATAGTTACTAAAATAAAAATTTCTAGGCTCAGAGTGAAGTGATTTAACTGAAATTTTCAGCATATTCCCTTTACATTATCTATTTTAAAACTATTAAAGCGAGAACACTCAACTCATTATCTAATCATCCATAATTGCACTTTAAATTAAATGATAAAAGGGTGCAGAATGGATGGTATGTACCGGGTATGTTAACAGTTCACTGATTGATGTGCTATTTTGATTCGACTATTTTTTATATTGCCTTAGATCTGTATTTCAATCAGAATGTAAAAATCCGACACCTCTTCATATATATGATTATAAAAAGATAAAAAAATTATAAGATCTTACTTCGATGATTGTTCTTTCTTTTTTTGTAAGAAATATTTCTTCTTGACTTCTTGTAATTCCCGAGCTATTCGTTCAATCTCGTATTTATATTCATTAACTTGCGATTCATACATGTTCAACTCGGATGCCATAGCCTACAATACCGATAAAAAAAATATATTAAACCAAATCTTTCACAAAAAAAGGCTTTATAATAGAGTTTAATAAGTAAAGAAGACTCAATCAAACCTAGCCAGCTTGGCAAATATTAAGTTTTTAGGATGAGTCATTGACTGTACTCCTACATTGGAAAATGTAAGCCCGGAAAAAAGAAAGAATTTAAAGGATGTAATTATAGAGTAGATTTTTTTATTGTCTGCGTTGTAACCCTAGTTGGAAGTGACCTAAAATACTGACTAAAAGAAAAAGACGACTAGATTTATAACATGTTGATTAAGATTGCTTTTTTATCAGCTTCATTTTTTAAAAAGTCAATAGGCTGCATCTTTGCAATTAAATTTTTCATTAAGACATGTAAACAATTTAACAATACAAGCCCAAGTATGTTAATAAAAAGATAAATACTAATAATATAGATGAAATAAAAACTTATTCAAATATCTTTTTTTACCTTCATTTGTTTTGTTTTTTCTTTCAAGGTTTGTTGATAGATCTGTAATTGTTCGGCAACCTCAGGTCCAGGTTGTCGAGCTAAAATATGTTTTAATTCTAAATAAAGTTTTTCTTTTTCTTGGATCAATAATTCTTTCTCAACAACTTCCTCAGTTTTTTGGATCAATCGTTTCTGTAGGGTGTGAATCTTTTGGATCATTTCAAATGTACTTGGATCACTTCCCTGAAAAATTAACATTTTACATAAATTAACTTTACATTAATCACTGAAACAATTTATTGTTTTATAAAATATACTTTCAAAAAATAAAATTAGATTGATGTAAATATTTTCAGAAGTTAAAAAGAACTTTATCCTACCTCGAGTTTCCTCCATCTATGAATGTTCATTGGGTTTTCTAATTCTTCCTCCAGAGCTTTACATCGCGTTCTTTCTCTCAATAACTCACGTTGAATATGATAAACTTCCCGTCTGAAAATATATAATTCATAAACTTGTCAATACCTGTACATCTATTAATAATTTGCTGAATGCTGACATACCGAGTATAAATCACTGATTTTGCAAACAAGATGTCAATAAGAGCATAAATATTTAAAGTAATTTGAATTATGACATCATAAATAATTAGAATTATGACATCATAAATAATTAGAATTCTGATAAAATCAAATTGTATCACAAATAATTTGAATTTTATCAATGTAAAATATTTCCAATAGCGACATAAATAATTTCATCTAAGACATCATAGATAATTATGACATCATAATCAATGACATCATATATAATTTCAATTATAACATATATAATTATAACAACATATATAATTTCAATTATAACATCATATATAATTTCAATTATAACATCTATATATAATTTCAATTATATTAGCATCATATATAATTTCAATTATGACATCATAAATAATATCAATTATGACATTAAAAACAATTGCATTTATCACAACAGAAGACAATCTCAATTACAACATTATCAATAATGTCAATTATGACATCAAAAACAATGTCAATTATGACATCATAAATACTGTCAATTATGACATCATAAATACTGTCAATTATGACATCATAAATACTGTCAATTATGACATCATAAATACTTGCAATTATGACATCATAAATAATTGCAATTATGACATAAAAAATAATTGCAATTGTGACATCATAATTAATTCACTTATATGACATCATAATTAATTCACTTATATGACATCATAATTAATGACAATTATGACATCATAAATAATGTAAATAATGACACCATAAATACATCCAATTATGACATCATAAATACATTCAATAATGACATGATAAATAATTGCAATTACGACATAATTAATTTCACTTATATATGACATAATTAATTTCACTTTTATGGCATCATAAATAATTTCACTTAAGACAATTTCAATTATAACACCATAAATACACCCAATTATGACATCATAAATAATGTCAATTATGACATCATAAATAATGTCAATTATGACATCATAAATAATGCCAATTATGACATCATAAATACACCCAATTATGACATCATAAATACATCCAATTATGACATCATAAATACATTCAATTATGACATCATAAATACATTCAATTATGACACCATCAATAATTTTAATTATGACACCATCAATAATTTTAATTATGACATCATAAATACATGTACATTCAATGATGACACCATCAATACTTTTAATTATGACACCATCAATACTTTTTATTATGACACCATAAATAGATTCAATTATGATTATCCCCCTAGTTTTAGTTTTCTTTTATGACAAAATCAGAAATCAAGCATTTTAATAACTCACCTGAGGTCTTCAACATTAGCAACACTCTTCTGTAAAATGGTCTTCTCTCTTCTCAGTTTCTTAATTTCAAGTTTCAACACTCTGATATCTTCAATACGTTGATTATACTGTATTTCACCCTTGTTCAACACCGATTGCTGTATCTTAATCTTTTCATATAGAAGAGCTAATTCATCGTTACGTCTCACAAGTTGGGTACCCAAAATATCTCTTTCACTGATTACCTGAAAAATAAAACAATAAAATGTTATTTTGCTTTTATAACATAATTAGGCTAAATAATGGGTTAAAAAGTTATTTTATAAAATACAATTAAAGCCATGAATTATTTAGTAGAAATGGCAACTATTTTACCAAAGACAAAATCATTAATTTAAAAAGATAAATTTTAAAAACTGATTTTGGAACTTTTTCCTTCCATTCATCAAGAATCCCATCTTGATTCAGTACAGATAAGTTGATGTGACAATTGTATTACTTTTCTCTTTTTATATATCAGACTATTTGAATTTTTAAAGCAAAGCTTTCATTAAACAAAGAACATCTAAATAGGCACCTGATCCAGTTCTTTCTTCTGTCTAACTCTTTCCGCATCTGCCTCAGCAATAATCTTCAATAGTTTCCTTTCCTCAGCTTCTTGAGCCTCAATGTAAGCCTTACTTTCTGATGCCTGTTGTTTCATTTTCTGTAATTCAGCTTTAAGCGTGTCTTTCTCTTTATCCACTCGTTGATGTTCAAGATGTTCTTTAACCAAGGCAGCTTCCTTAGCCTGAATTTCTTCTTTCAACTGATCTATTTGATGATTCATGATCTTCAACTTACGCCTCATTTCTGTGATCTCATCCTAAAATATCAATAAAATCTTTGAATGTGCTGATAATCATTTGCACATTTTGGACAATATCTAAGTTTTCAGGGCTTTATTCATATTAAATGTACTCCAATTGATTAATTAACATTTATTTAAGAAAACAAAATCAACATCAACGTCGGATAATCACCAGGTTTGAATTCAGGTGGATTAAAAAACACTTAACGAGACCTAATGTAGCCCAGGCAGTGCAGAACAGTATAGTAGGATGTTAAACTCTATTTCATTTATCCAGAAAATTTTTCAGTAGTGTATATACATTTTGGATTCATCTTGTCTTTATTAAAACTTTAATATTTTGTTAATAATCAACCACGCCTATCAGTATTATTATATGGCATGTCCATTTTTAAAATATATCAATAATTAATAGGGGCAGATTCTGTTCTTAAAATACAATTATAGGGGCAAATTTTTCTAAAAAAAAAAATACAGCTATAGGGGCAAATTTTTCTAAAAAAAAATACAGTTATAGGGGCAAATTCAGATTTAAAAATATACTTAAGTTAGTAAATTAATTAAAATTAATGATAGAATAATAAATATCTATATACCTGAGATTCAATCAGATTTTTACTGTAGAGATTTCTATCACTTCTAACAGCTTCATACAGATTCTGTTGTTGTTTTAATTTCGTCTCAGCCTCAGCAATTTTCTTCTTGTAATCAAAGATCTGCATTTCGCGTACTTTAACCTCTTCCATATGTTGTAATACCTGTGGAAATTATAAAATATATCTTATTCTAGAAAATCTTGACAGATTGAAATAATATAGCAATTCAATTTCAGGACTTCTTTATGGAAATTATGAAATATATTATCGTTATTTAATTTCCAGACATTGTATCACTAATTATTATATCTAAAATGGTTTGAAAATTATTTTGAAACTAAAGCAAATTTTGGCTACATGTTGCTTTTTCTATTATGTTGAAACTAAAGCAAATTTTGACTACACGTTGCTTTTTCTATTATTTTGGAACTAAAGCAAATTTTGACTAAACGTTGCTTTTTCCATTATTCTGAAACTATAGCAAATTGTGATTGCGCATTGCTTTTTTCATTATGTTGAAACTAAACAAAATTTTGACTACACATTGCTTTTTTCATGGACTGGTTACTTATGCTTACAAAATCTTATTTTAAAATTTTATTTGTGTTTTTCAATTAGTTTAAAGAATACCTTTTGTGTTAAGTCACTAGCTTCGTTAATATAACGATCTCGTTCTTTCTCTAACTGGTAAATAATCTTTCTCTGTTTCTGGGCTTCTTCCTTATATTGGTAGATTTCCTGTTCCAAATTTTTCTTGGATTGCTCGTGTAATTTAACAAGATGAAGCTGTTTCTGAGTACCACCCATTGCTTTCAATAAATGCTGAAAAGACATGTTATATGACAAATTGACAATTTTATTACATTTATTTTACTTAAATGTCATTCTGATTTTCATTTCCTCACTTATGATGGTAGATCTGTCAACAATTCTTAACATTCTCGTAATCATCACTCTTAGCAATTTGTGGGCAATATCAGTCTAAGCATAAGGATGGGGTTTGTGTTGATTTATTTTAGAAAAAGATTAACCTTAAGAGTCCATTTTTTTTTCAGATTTGACTCAAATCACCACATGCTTTGACAGTGTTGCCTCCCTTCACTCATTTCAGAGGGAGACTTGATGTATTCATTCTATTTTCATTTTTATATTAGTATTATTATTTGGGGATGCTCAATTGTCAGCCTGGAACATCCCAATTTAAGAGAACTGCAAATCAGTCCTGTCAAAGTTTTGTCAGTGTCGACAACGGAGGTGGTATGAGTAGAATCATGAAGTAATTAAACACAATGAATATGTTTAAGCCATCTTGGTTGGTTGAGATATTTCCTTTATGCTTTGTAACCCCAAATCCCCCTTATTACTCAATTGTCACTAATTTGGGGACTGAGATAATTCATTTGAGTATCCCTGTGATGTATTTATATTTCATTTATTCATTTAAGGAGGGGGTTTTACGTAGGATAAGCCTGTTCCCCAATCCAATTCAGATATACTGATTAACATGGTTTATAATAAAGAAATATCTCATCCAGATGATCTTACCTTATTCAAGATGTCTCTTTCTCTAACTAAATCATCAATAGCTTTACGATCCATTTCACCCTGTTTTTTAGCAGCATCCAATTCTAAAAAACAGAAATAGAGACATCAATTAATATAAACAAGGTGAATTAAATTTTAATCAGTTATTTCCTTGCATTGTCTGCTCTATTAATTTTAAATCAATTTTCTGTATATGAGGAAGAGATCTAACTTCCTCGACAAGACTCGATGGCTACCCAATGTCTAAAAAGTAACTTATGAAATCCAAATAAATAAAACAAGTTTAAGTCACAGAAAATGATATGCATAGAAGCTCCCAATGTTTAATATAGCTTGATCATTGAAGAGAGAGAGAAAGGGGGTTTAATGTCCACTTGACGCAAACTAGGTCATTTTGAGACTAACATATGGTACAATTTTATTTCAATACTTTGATTGCGCATAGAGAGAAAACCAGAAGACTCAGAGAAAACCCATGAAGATATTGAACAGGCGACCATACTCCTTGTAATGTACAACCGCGGAATCGAAACACTGATCACTGAAAACCATGAAAAGTGCTATAACAGATTTATTCGGCTATAACTTGCATACACATCAGCCATAACCTGCATGATACACATCTGCTATAACTTGCATGATACACACCAGCTATAGCTTGCATGATACACATCAACTATAACCAGCATGATACACACCGGCTATAACCTACATGATACATATCGGCTATGCATGATACACACCGGCTATAACCTGCATGATACATATCAGCTATAACGAGCATGATACACACCTGCTATAACCTGCATGATACATTTCAGCTATAACATGCATGATACATATCAGCCAGGATTGTTTTTTTATCACAACCAATGTAGTTTAAAAAGGGTACGCAACCAATGTAGTTTAGAAAGGGTGCGCCTATATGTACCCTGTCCGCTTTATCTTAATAATTTGCTTGCACGTATGGAGCTTTAGCAGTGAAAGGAAACTTGAGAAAACCCATGAGGTTTGATCTCTGTAAAAACATTGAATATTTTATTGTATTATTCAGATAATTTATCAACTATTTACAAACCTCTCTCTAAACCAACAATCTGTCCACGTAATAAATCTTTCTGTTTTTCTATCTCGATCTTATTACTTTCTATCGCTAATAACTTTCTGTTGATGGTGTCTCGAGATTTGTTCAATTTTTGAGTTTCTGATTTCAATGACATAACCTCTTCTTCTTTTTGCTGAAAACAAAAATTTCACTTTGGATTGAAATTGAATTATATTTACCATTATATTGTCATCATTATATACTCATTCTAATTGTTGAATTGTAGATTTATTAGAATTTCTCTATAATTCCGCTAACTCCTAAGATATTTTATTTTATTGCTATCTAATTTAGGAACTAAATTTTCCTAAGCTATAGCAGGGCAAAACACTTCTTTATTTGGGCGACGTTTCAAAGAGTAATCTCTCAAGTTCAACTTTATCAAGCTAAACGTGGCCCAATAAAATTACAAGGTGCATTTCAGTAAGTATGTATGTGTTATAGTTTATATGACTGAATGTAATGTATTGCGGAGTTTCACAAGTTTTATTAGTTACTTTGCGATTTTATTTAGATACATTTAATACAGTGGATGTAAACAATCCTATTGGGAATAAAACTTGACGTTAAACCACATACCTTGAGTTCAGCAACTCTTGTTTGATTTTCATTGGCTAGAGCATCAGCATTCAATATCTGAGTCTCATTATCAGCCTGTAGTTTCTGTACTCGGGTATTGAGATGTTCCGCATCTTTAATAGCTCTCTCATTCAAAACCTAACACAGATAAAAATACAAATAATCATTTCGACATCTTCAATATCTGATAAATAAATAATGTAGCCATTTACCACATTTTTACAAATATAATGAACAGCTTTTTTAGCCGCTGATTGGCATTTTCTGACTAAATCAAAACTTTCCACGACCTAATTCTACATTAAAATGTACTCAAATAAATTATTTAATCTAGAAAACAAATCTACAATATCAATGATAGATAACTTCCAGCTCAGAATTGTCTACAGAGGAAGCCAAATGTTTAATTCATCCTTTCTACATCAATACTGTCCTCTTAAAGATTTAAATTTCACAAAATTGTAGAGAGAGAGAGAGAGAGAGAGAGAGAGAGAGAAATGGGGTTTAACGTCCACTCGACACAAACTAGGTCATTTCGGGACTAACATACGGTTTTAATTTTATTTCAATAATTCGCTTGCCCGTAGGGGTCTTAGCAGTGGGAGGAAACCGGAGTGCCCGGAAGAAACCCACAGGGTTGAGAAGGAGCCCTTATCTCCATGCCACATAAGCTCACACTAGGGATCGAAACCACAGCCGCAATCCAGAGGTGACCGGCAAGCTAGAGGTCGAAGCGCGGCACTCTAGACCGCTAGGCCATCCCAACCCCCCAATATTGTAGATGATCATGTTATGATTAAAGGACATTGTACTGGACTTTTCATTTTTCTAAAATTTGATCATGAATCATTGTAAATTTACTTACTCTTTGTTCTTTCAATTGTTGTTCAAGTTTTGTATTTTCCTGTTTCTGACGTTCAATATTATTCTGCATAGATTTTATTTCTGAGATTTTCGAATCTAAATCTGCCCTAGCTTGTTTCAGCTCTCTTTCAACTTTATCTTTCTTTCTAGTTTCACGCTGGGCTTCATTATTTCTCATCTGAATATCTTGGTTCAACTAAAATAGCAAAACAAAAATATATAACAATTGTTTTTTTTAAATTAAAGTATTTTGATAAGCTCAAACATCAGTCAATATTTTTGGACTACATGAAAGATACATGAGACATTGTTGGATTTATCAAAAATTGATAGGTGAAACTAAATTTGATCATACCTCTTGAATCTTCTCTTCTGTCTCAACTTGGTTTTGTTCAAGTTGCTGTTGCTGTGTGTTGGCTTCTGCCAGTTTTTCACGGAGACGTGTAATTTCTGAAAACTGTTCATCTCTTTCTTTTGTTAATTCTTCTTTTATTTTTAAAAGTTCATTCACACTGAAAATATAATACAACCAATAGTAATATATATGACAACTTTCATCGATCAATCATATCAGACACTTGTTAACTTTGAAATCAAGGCATTAGTTTTACCTATATTGAATATCCGTTCAACTTGAATAGGAATTGCATTAGGATCAAGACTACATGGTTTGACTTATTTCAAAACATTCTTGAAACAAGAATGGGAATAGGCATGGGAATGGGGTCAGGAAATTTTTCGATCAATATCAACATGATACAAGTCAAAGTTAATAGGGCGACTTCATAATAACATGATATTAATCAGAATTAGGAAACAAAATCAGAGGTATTTTTTTACCTATGTTCTTGACCCATAGTTAACCCTGCTCCTTGTTCTACCAGTTTACTCAAATTAGCGATCTCCATCTTCAATGATTGAATGGTCTCCCTTCCTCGAGTTTCCTTCTCATGAGCAGTGTCAACCATTTTCCATGCTTTTTCGATTTCCTAAAATGCCAAAAAATGATTATGAATATATTTATTACATTTAAAGTTTAAATTAAAGAAACTTAGGCAATACAAGAGAGTAGGAAGGAGAAGATGGGACTTAGAGAGAGAAAAATGTGGTTTAATGCCAACTCAATAATATTAATCAGGTCATAATGGGACTAACAAACGGTTTACTTTTTATTGCAGTAACTGTCTGGTATGTGAGATGTGTATAAAAGTAAGAGGCAAGGAAAACACCAATAAGGTTAAGACTATCTATCGTCTGCGTGCAGGTTGACAAGGCAATTCTAATATTGTTGAAAATGGAAATAAAATGAGGTTTAACAAACTAGTTCTACACCAATCAAATTAATGTATAAATTGTACCATATGTTGGTCCATAAATGACCTAGTTTTTGTTGAGTGGAAGTTAAACCCTATTCCCCTATCTCCAACAGACACACGTATAAATCTATTATATCTGATTGCCATATAATAGTGTGGTACACAATGTTCTTAGCCTCTCATGGACTAAATTTTCTATGAATCAAACATAATTACTCGCTCCTAAAAATACAAACCTTTTTCAAAGACGCAATAGTAGCTTGATCTTCTTGAGATAGTTTCAAGGCTGTAGAAACTTTGGCAGAATTGGCAACAATCTCCGAATTTAATTCTCGACATTTTTGCATTAACCGCTTTTCACTTTCATGTGATTTTTTCAAAGCTTTGTGGAGTTTTTCATACTCAATTCTAAATTTTTCCAAACTTCTATCTCCCATCAACTCATTGAGGACCTGATGAAAAGAAATATAAAGATTGATTAGCAATATCAATATAATAACATTTAAAACAATCCTTACTTTTAGACGCAAAGCTCTTTCTTGCTACGGTAAGTTAATCACAAATCACATGCTTTATCACAATACCAGTAAGTAAATAGGTACAGTTCTTTGCAATCTGGGCATATATTACATAAAAGTATTCCAATAAGTATTGCAATAATATTAATAATAAATATCCATTGTCACAAGAAAAGCTTTATCAAATAGATCCAATTTCAATAGAGAAAGTTTTGCAATATTTATTTGTGGAATTTTCCTAAGAACGAGTGATGATAAAAAAAAAATTATTTTAATACAACAAATGAATGTCTGAAGTTTTGCGATACTGTGTATTCAACTTTTACTTTTAATGAATTAAATAATACAAAGTATAAGTATGCTTTGAACAAGTTTGAATATAACTTATAAGACACCAACGACAGATGTTGTCAGACACAATCCCCAGTCCTTCACGTTTAAGGCGCGCTTTCGCTCTTGCGCCTCCCGACGCACCTCGACTTAACTTCGGGGGAGTCATTAAATACGCCCGCTAATTAGCTCTCCTCATTGAGATTAATAAATTACAGTACTTTCAGGGGTTTTTTTTATTATTAAAACTGCATGTGTTTGGCGTATAGTGACCGTCTGCAAGCAATGGGCGTTCCCGTCGCAAAACTTTGGCTGCCATAATTCTTCACCAAACATCTTGAATACTAATGTAAGGCTCGTTTTAATTGGATAGAAGTCTAAAATCAGCCAATAGAATACGATGCTACTTGACGCTTAATATGTCGCCGGATGTTGATAGAAATGTCCCCGGGTATGACACGTCTATAATAACGTTACGTTGTTTAAAAAGTTTTCATGTACCCAGTACCGCTTGTCCCGTTGTCATTGCGTGGATTGTCGCTATCAATAAATCTGAAGATGGTCAGAACTGTCATGTATAATATGCGACATTTTTAAATTGGAATAACTCGAGGGCAAATAGCGACGGTGCGGGAACAAAATAGGTTTGCGATTTCAATTTGTGCGCTAATCACCCTGACAAAGTGATCAAACCGGCAACAATTCGAGGAAAATATAAATGACATAAAAAGGTTATGAGACAAAACTAATGTAGAATTACTCTTGCAATATAAATAAGAGGAGTTGTTTTTACGGGAGCTTTTTTCTCAATTTCTAAATTGGCGGGAGTGTTTTACGACTCCCGTACCATTTCGTAAACGTGAAGGACTGAATCCCTATAAGGCATGTCATTTTGTCTGGTACAAATTTTTCTGTGTTTTATTGTTTGGATGTCAGGAACTAGTAACATCAAATGTCTATTTGCAAGAAAAAAAAAAAGAAGAGTAAATAAAATATTGAAACACCCAATTTTGTATTGGGATATGATTGTGGAAGATCTGTTATGTATCGATTTTTCTTGACAGCCCTACTGAGCAACTAAATTTACCTCTGAGAAATCTTTCTCTAAAGCCTCAAAGGCTGTGTCATCTATGGACACCTTCCCATCTTTAACTTCTTTCTTTTCCTGCAAATCAAACAAAAAAACATCAACATTTTTCATGTTTTTCAAAACTAAATAATAATAATCACTATATTATAACTGATGATATAGTACAATTTTTTTTTTAAAAATCCTGCAACAACAAATTGACTTGCTGGCTGACAGAAACAATAGTCAAACTTGTGGTTGTCAGGATCTATTAAAGTAACGATGCATAATTTGCATTTTTTGTTAAAATATCAAATTGCTCACACAGCTTAATCAAGGATACCATTATGTGCGCAGATTGATCATTTTACTTACAATTAAGAAAATGCCAATGTAAGATACGGTAACGTCCTGGCTTAAGATTCAATCTGATTTAAAACAGGCCTATCATTATCAATGAGTGTCCTGGACAACAAAATGATGACGTCCATAATGATCCAACAAATAATATCGACCGTTGAAATTTTATTTAGGCCTACACATGGCTGCCTTTGATTATTGTATGGTATTAGACAGATATTCTTATTAAAGATTCATATTTCACATATTGTAGTTTGCAAGGACTTGATTCCTACATCTTTAAAATGATGCATAATAATAATATAAGCTTACAGTTACTTTAACTTTTCCTATCAAATTGTAAATGTTTTTGATGAATAAGCTTACGCCTGCCATATTTCGTCAAGCAGATACATTTTGAAGCCCAGCGGCTATAATTATTTTTTGAAAATGAGTTTAGAAATCTATCTAAATGTTAATTCATTAGGCTAAGTCTGTGCCCCGTCGAATGTTGTAAAAAAAAAAGGGTCATTGAGGAAGATCAGTCATTCACTGTTTCAAGTTGATACGAAAGCTGTATCGTAGAGTAGCTCGTAGTCAGCGTAGATCGTAGACCTAGATTTAGATAACGGTCTGTCGATTCAACAATTTAATAAAAGTCGTGTTTATTTCTGGACGTAATCTTACCTCAGACATTTTGGCAGTTAAATCGTCGTGGGGTTCATGAGAGAAGCTGGCTGTTTTCTTTTACTGTTCGTCTGAAATAATCTGTAACTTGTCGATGGATTATTTACAAACGGTTGCTAGGGGTAACTGCGAGAGTTGTCGTCCCTTGGTTAATAAAAATTCTACACTATTCCCCGTTAAATGAAACGAATACAAATTCTTATTTAGCGCACAGTAAACTGTTATATTCATACTGTCAGAGATACATATTCGTTAACAGCGTCCAAAGTATTGATAAAAGTGATCGACATGAGCATTCTACCCATAGCTTATCCTGAATTTAAATAAATAAAATGAAACCTGGTTTAATATCCAACTGTTCTGACCCTACTCTTATCACAGAGTAGGCTCAGAACTCAGTGCTCTTATTCCGAATTTCAACAATCAGGGATTCTTTTACGTGCACGCCAATGTGTACATAGAACCCCGGCCTTCCCCTCATATGAACGACTCCGTCCTGGAAATGGGGAACCGAGTTTGAAACTCTCGATGAACTAATTCTCGGCCAAATCAAGGATCGGGCACCGGACCACCAGGTTATATAACGATCGATCGAGCAATCGTCCTACTCACTGAGTCACCATGGCTCCTTTACTATAATTGAATGATTTTAAATAATAAAAACAATCACCAAAACGGTATTTCTAATGAACGACGTAAACCGACAAGACGGTTATTACTTTTATTTCTTGTTTTTCAGTTTCACTTATCACTGATTTTGTCAATATTTTGTTATCGAATTATTTAAATTATGGCTATATGCTTTGTTGAATACTGCTATCTACTATAACATGTCGGTGATAAATCAGGGTCCCACCAATTTATTGGCACCACACAGACGGACATACACTTCCAGCATATCAGATCTTTTAATTATAGAGAGTGTCTGTTTACTTTAACTTTAAGACGAGTTATTAATCAGAAAGGCACTGACTCACTCCAAATAGTTCCCTGGCATTCTCCAGCTGGATTTTTCGTTGTCAGTGAGCCTGGTAAGAAATAGAATCTATCCATTGGAACGGGGCGGGACGAAAAACAGGCGGAAGCTACCATGTTATATCTATCTTTTGACCATAAAAGGTATAAAATTGATTTTTAGAAATCAAACTCGTCTTACGATGACCTAATCAGTGTAGAATATAATCACAGTTTTATTCTGTATTCTATTAATGTATTGGTATGGGTATGGGTTTTTTTTTACAAAGCAATTGAACTATTTCTTGTCAGAGAGAGAAATGGTGTTTAACGTCCACTCAAAACAAACAAGGTCATTTCGGGACTAACATACGTTTCACTCTTTTATTTCAATAATTCGCTGGCGTGAAGGGGTCTTTAGGCATGGAGGATAACCGGTGGACGTTAACCCTCAGCTCTCTATTAGCGCCGTTCTATTATTCTATATAACAACAAGCAAGTAAGTATATAATACTTAGGTTCAGTATATACAACGTCTGACCTGACCTAGTATCAATAAATATAATATGCACTGAGAGATAACAGTATTGCACAGTGCTGTTGTACAGTGAGTGAGTAAGACGCTGGCTCGCATGCCAGGAGGTCGCGTGTTCGATCCCTGTATTGGCCGAGGAAGGTCATCAGGATTATTCAGCGTGGTTTCCCCTTGTCAGTAGTACATGGCGGAGGACCTGACAAGGACAGCTGCCTAGTTGTTCGGATACGACGAAAAACGGTAAAATATCCATTGGCGTAGTGCCGCTGTCCTGGAATATTTCCCTCATAGCACACTGTATGACGTACTCCCGTCTTCATTAGTCCAGTCGGAACAGAACAGCAGGACGTTAAAACCCATTTTATTACCTTGTAGAGTTGTAAATGCCTTTATCACCTCAAAATTAGACTACTGTAATTCGTTACTTTCTGGCCTTCCTTATTCTTATATCCAACCGTTACAGCCAATTCAAAATAAAGCTGCCCGAATAGTGTCCCGATCTAACAGGAGTACACACATAACACCAGTGCTGAAAGTTTTACATTGGCTTCCGATCCCCTTCCGTATTGAGTTTAAAATATTATCATTAACATACCTTTGTTTAAACTGTGACAATGCTCCAAAATATCTTAAAGACCTAATTCAACTGTACAGGCCATCAAGATCTTTAAGATCAAGTGATCAAAATCTTTTGAAAATACCAAAAGCCACCACACAATTTGGACAAAGAGCCTTCTCATTTTCTTCCCCGATGCTGTGGAACAAACTTTCCCAACAAACCAAATCCAGCCCAAACTATGCAGTATTTAAGAAAAACCTTAAAACTGAACTCTTTTATCATGCTTTTAAGTAATGTGTAAATCGTGTTTAAATTGTTTTATTCATGTAATGATTTTATTTTATTAGCATTTGCTCATTAACTTTTCAATTTATATATATTTTAATTTAAGCAATTTTAAGTCTTGTATAAAACATATTTATAGATTTGATATATTTTAAATTTAAAATGTATTTTTATAGTATTTATCTTGATGTAAAACCAGCGCCACTGAGCAGCTATACTAGCTGGAACGTGTGCGCTTTATAAATGTATTAAATTATTATAATTATTATAGAGTTTATGATATAGCGCACTTAAGGCTCTATCTGGACCAGCCGGGCTAATGAAGTCAGGCAAATCTTACGTTATGCAGGGTGCAACGAGAAACATTTTACACATACAGCGGTGTTTCAGCCTCCTGAAATCAATTGTTATCTTTAATGGACTTTGTACGCGCACGCCAACGAATACACTGGAGGAACAAGGTCTCACATCCGCTCCAAACGACCCTTCGTCCTGACAACAGAAACCAGACTCTCAGTCAATACCGGGATCGAACATCTGACCCTGAGTTTGGGATCGTCATACTTACTGAACCACACTGCGATGGAACCAGAGAGCCGTCAAACCACAGTTCTTTTTGATGCGAAGTATTTTTTCTATAATTTCAGATGTAAAACCTAAAAAATGCTGGAAGAAATAATACAACAGATTCCACTGTCTTTAACCACCCAGGCCTTGTTGTTAGGGGTAACAGTGGGCGTGGTTACGTATTACATATTTGGAAAGAAGAGATACAATTTACCACCTGGACCATGGGCTCCTCATTTACTGGGAAATATTGGGGGTCAGTTTGGTTATCTTAATTAATACGTGTACGTTTTGTTTATCGAAAACAAATTATAGTTAAATGAGAGAGAGAGACACACACACACACTCACAAACAAGGTCATTTCGGGACTAATATGTGGTTTAACTTTATTTCAATAATTCGCTTGCGCGTAGGGATCTTTAGCAGTGGCGGACCCGGAGAAAAACTACGAGGTTGGATAGGCGACCCCACTCCTTGTTACGTAAAACCGCGGATTCGGAACCACGCCAATTGACTCAATGACAGGCTTTATGACACAGCGCGCACGTGCTAACCATTCGGCCATCCAACCCCCGATAGTTAAATGATATCAAATTGAGTGGTGTAATGTTGAAAGTGATGAACACGGAAACCATGAACAGGGATGTCTGTACTATTTCCAAAACCATTTTGTGCCCGAATAATCTCTTGACAAACGATATAACATAAAATTATTACCTTATAAAGGTTCTATTGTCCCTTAGCCCCAGGAAATCGATACTTAAAATTTATTCATCAAACTGATTTGGAGATGGGTGTTTTAGATTTAATTTGTGAAAACCTATTACGTGCAAAAAAGTGATGAAATAATATGATGACCATCATGAATAACGCAAAGTTATTGCTGTATATTTATTTGTTCCAGCAATAATGTCCAAAACACCGCTTTATAAGCTATTATTAGACTGGAAAAAAGACTATGGACCGGTGATAACTGTATACCTTGGTAAATATATTACTCTTGATACCTATTTCTATTTCTAAAATAGATACAATTGAACGTGAGACGTTTACAGAAATGGGCCTCTTGTGAAACAATAAATAATTTTGAAGAGAAAACAGATCCCATAGAGCTGACTTTGACATATTCACAACATATTATTTTTTATAGAACCCATAAGGCGTATATCATAAAATAGTGCCGTGGCAAAAGAAGTTATCAAAACGTTTCCGAATCAACCTGGAAATGCAATCTCACAAATAACTGAAAGGAATGCATGTGAATATGGAAAAATTGAAGTGAAACGGTATTTAACGTCCCAATGTTCTGCTCCGACTCAGGGGCGGATTAAGCTCCACCAAGGCCTGAGGCGGCAGTTTCTGGAGGGCCTATTTAAAAAGGCGTGGGCCTAATTAATTTCGGGTCAGGGCCTATGTTGATTCCCGTTGGGCCTAAACCCCACCCCCTAACATTCATTGTCTATGCGTTTTTAATCGTATCAATCAGACAAGTCTAAAAAATTTTTTTTACAAAATCTTTGGGCCTGAGGCTGCAGCCTCATCAGCCTCATTGATAATCCGCTACTGCTCCGACTGAGCTAATGAAGACGGGCATAAGACATACAGTATGCTGTGAGGTAAATCTTGCCCGGACAGCGGCGATACCACCCATTCTTATATCGATTCCAACTGCCAAGTGTTATTTTAAGTCCTGCACCACTGACAAGCGGGAACCACGCCAGGAAATCATGGTGAACTTTTTCGGCCAACTCTATGATCGATCACGAGACTTCCAGGTCTGCAAACCAATGTCTTGGTCACTGAGCCACCGCGGTTTCATTTGAATGTTGATTATGGTTTTAAACCAAGCTTTGACGTCATTATCAAAATACATTCATTTTACAGGGCCTCTGAGATGTATAACGTTGAATAGTGGTGATGTTGTGAATGAAGCCTATGTTAAAAAGGCTGCCGAATTTGCTGGAAAATTTCAGATTTGGTCAAGTAGGCTTCCATTTACGAATTATACAATGACATACATGGCAAAACCATTAAATATACACGATATCCATGAAAATGAACTGAAATGAAATGGGGTTTAACGACCCACTGTTTTGCTCCGACTGGACTAAAGAAGACGGACATACTCCTTGCAGTGTGCTCTGAGGGGAAATTTGGTCCTGACAGCGGCGCTACCGTTTACTCTTATACTCAATTCCAACTACCAAGGGTTACTTTACGTGCACGTCAATGTGTACACGGGACCTTTATTATTGTGCCTACCCTTTCTCGACCCCCAGTCCTATACCACTGATGGGGGGGGGGCAAGATAAACTTTCTCAGTCATTAAACACGTGATCCCCAGGTTAGCAAGCCATCGTCTTACTCACTGAGCCACCGTTACTCCCGGTGTCCATGGATGCCTTGCTATTTAATCTATATACTTATTGTGAGTGCTTTCCTTGTATTTCAGTGAAGTGTTTCATTTTGGAACCAGGGTTTGGTTGCGTTCACTGAGTCTTGTTTTATATAGTAGACTAAGTCTCCTAGTTTTTCTTTTTTATTGAAAATAATCAATATTAAATTGTTAAAACAATTTGATGTTCTAAATTGCTCTAACTCGCTGGAGTTGCTGCAGTCAATGGAGAACGGGAACGAGTGCTATGGAGTTTAACGTTCAGTCGACAAACACTAGGTTTCCAGCTCGGGGGAGAATCCAGGGGACCTAGATTATACCCACGTGGTTGGACAGGCGAGTGAGCCTACTTCCGGTCAAATGCAGAATGGAATGCCTGGCAATGAAATAGAATTGTCTCTGCGTTGTTACTGAACTCTTTTACTTTCTATCACAAAGTATATTTTTTTTAATTTTTAGTGGGTCCTTTCTCAGATGATTACAGAAACATCGTATTTTCTGATATTTCGCCAGCGTGGAAATATTTAAGGAAAATAGCTCACCAAGGTTTAAGGTAAATAATTTTTCAATATTGTATTAGTGTGAAATTCCATCCATCCCTATTATAATTAATGTTTCTTGAAAATATCACTTTAATTTATTTAAGGCAATACCTATCTGGAAGTGCTTTAGAGGAAAACCTATTTGAAAAATCATCAAAAATGATGCAGAAACTCAGAGAAGAAAATGGAAAACCCATTAATATTCATAAATACATCAGTTTATTGGTTTTTAATTTACTAAATGGTGTCTGTTTTAATAAAAGGTGATTCTAATATAATATAGGGTATTAATATTATACAATAATCTGATAATATTATAAAAGATAACGATAATATACTATTCAAAAAAAGTAGGGGATATTTGATTTTTAAGTGTTATTAAAGTCACCTAATGAAACTGACGAAGAAACAAATGACAAAATGAAATGAAGTTCACATTCATCGATTTATTCCAAATGATCGTTAGACTAAGTAAGGCACAGACTGACCATTATAAGGGTAAAATGATACCCGGGGTCAAACAGCAAAGTTACCACAGCATCACAACAAAGTCAGTAACGGGTAAATCCTCCTCTGTTTGCCAAACAAGCATTGATCCGACGTGGCATACTCCTAATGAGACGTCTAAGGTCATTTTGGTCCAGATTGTCCCATTCCTGTTGCAACGCAGCAGCAAGATCTTGGACATTGGCAGGACGTTGTTGACGTTGACGTAACCTCTGTCCAAGCATGTCCCAGACATGCTCGATGGGGGAGAGGTCGGGACTCAGTGCTGGCCAAGGTAATGTGGTGATGTTCTGTTGTTGGAGGTAACCTGTAACGATCCTGGCCCTGTGACATCTTGCGTTGTCATCCTGGAAGATGAAACGGCGGCCATGACGTCGTGCGAACGGCACAACATGGACTGCCAAGATGTTGTCCCGGTAGTACTGGCCTGTAACACGCCCTGCAACAACATGTAAAGCCGTTCTTCCAGCAACAGTGATGCCTCCCCACACCATAACAGAACCACCCCCAAATCGATCATGTCTGATGACGTTAACGTCTTGGAAGCGCTCGTTTCGACGACGCCACACCCTCCTACGTCTGTCCAAAAAATCAACAGTGAACCTTGACTCATCTGAAAACATCACATTGCTCCAGCGTCGATTATCCCAGTGTTGACGATCCCTACACCAACGACGTCTTGCCTGAATGTGATAATCTCTCAAACAAGGGATCACGCGAGTACGTCGGGCGCGAAGGTGACCCCTATGCAGTCGATTCCGAATCGTCTGGCCACTCACTCTCACACCAGTGTCTGTTTGAAGACGAGCGCTGATCTGATTTGCTGTGATGACACGATTTCTCAAGTCCAAGGTACGGATAAATCGATCCTGGGCTTGAGTTGTCGCCCTTGGTCGACCTGAGCGTCGTCTGTCCTGTACAGATTGTGTATCACGGTATCTGGACCACAGCCTGCTTATGACAGACTAAGAAACATTCATCGTCCGCGCCACAACCGCCTGTGTTGTACCGATCTGTAGCATGCCAAGGGCACGTAACCTTTCATTTTGGGTAAGCCGACGCATATCAAAATTTGTTTTCTGGTCACTAAAACAATTAAACTGATGTTTCCACCCTGGAATTCAATGCCACAATGACTGTAACATTCAAAGTCAGAGTCGTGCAAATCTTGGGTTGGACCCCCATGATGATCCCAAGCATCACCTGCATTCCATGCGGTAGCTATTGGTGCGTTTGGGCGTCACATGTAACTGGAAATGTTTCTTCTGTTAGGTTCTATAGTGACTTTTTTCGTAGTCATTTGCATATTTTAGTATTATGCCCCCAAAATCAAATATCCCCTACTTTTTTTGAATAGTATATAATAAAAGATAATGATAATATAATAAAAGGTAATGATAATATAATAAAAGATAATGATAATACAATAAAAGACAATTCTAATACAATAAAAGACAATTCTAATATAATAAAGGTAATTCTGATATATTAAAGGTAATTCTAATATAATTATTACTTGTACCGATATTTATTCCAGTTTTGAAATTGATGATAAATTATTTCTGGAGTTGGTAGAAAGTTTAAATTCTATTAATGATGATGTTGGAAAGGGTTTCCTGGAAGACGTAATACCACCACTCCGTAAATATCCAACAGCAAAATTTAAAAGAATCATAAAAAAATTTGGAGTAATTCAGACTTTTGTTGCAGAGGAATTTGTAAAACATCAAGAGCGTTATTCAGAAGGTATTGGTATTGTTTCTACTTATTTAATTAGGTTTGTTGGAATAATGTCACAGCATGCCAATAGAAATCACTGGAAAGTTGCAGTAAGGTTCATAGATTGTAATAGTTTTTGACCAATAATTTTTGAGTTGGTATGTTCCAGTAATGCAGGACGGGTGGCATGTCAAGGTTCGGATTGGACGCAAAATCGACAAACCGTGTACACGTTAGCGTGTTTATAAAAGAATTATTGACATTTAAAAGTTCACTTGTAGCACATCGTACGCCCGTCTTTGTTATCCCTGTTGGTACATGAAAGTAGGATGTTAAACCCCATTTCATGCATTAATTATGTCCCAACACTACAGTTATAGACCTAAAATTTCCAACGAAAACATATTGTCATCCCACAAAACAAATCAACATATAAAATACATTGAAATTGACAGCTATCTTTATGAATCCAATGAAAACGCTCACGTCATTTTAATTTTAGGCAATATGAAAGATTTTACAGATTTTCTGATCCATGGTAGAAAGCAAGCAGCACTTGAAGACCCTGAAATAGATTCCATCGTCACAGACCGACATTTAATACAAGCTGTTGTTGATATATTTGGAGGTACATGTAAATACCCTTTGAAAATAAATTGAATTGAAATTGGGTTTAACGTCCGACTGTTTTATGTGGAGTTATTGCCCTTGTCACCGAAGCCATGTAACCACTTTACATCCTAACTGAAATGGGAGTTGAACGTCCTTCTGTTTTGCTATGACTAGACTAATGTAGACTTGAAAATGCCATACAGTGTGCTATGAGGGAACAATTTGCTCGACAGCGGCGCTACGACTCACTCTTATTTGAAATCCAACTGTCAAGGGTTCTTTAACGTGCACGGCAATGTGTAAATGTGTTTCGTCTCACTGGAACGAGTACATATTGTCCCTTTCCTGGCCCCCTGTACTGCATCACTGACAAGGGGTAACCTCGCAAGAGAATGAACATTACAACTGTAGAATAATAATGCAGCTGTTACTAAGACTATTTTTCCGCCGTTGATAATCGTCCTTTATAACACTTTCGTAGCCTAAGGGGGGTTGGGATGGCCTAGTGGTCTAGAGTGCCGCGCTTCGACCTCTAGCTGGCCGGTCACCTCTGGCTTACGGCTGTGGTTTCGATCCCAGGTGTGAGCGTATGTGGCATGGAGATAGGGGCGCCTTCTCAACCTCGTGGGTTTCCTCCGGGCACTCCGGTTTTCTCCCACTGCTAAAGACCCCTACGCGCAAGCGAATTATTGAAACAAAACAGAAACCTTATGTTAGTCCCAAAATGACATAGTTTGTGTCGAGTGGACGTTAAACTCTCTCGCTATAATAGATAAAAACTAAATTTAAGGTTGTTTGGAGAATATTGGAGTCTCGATTGTCACTTCTACAATTGTTACGGCAACAACCAAAGTCTTGAGTATTGTGTTTAATTTCGTTGAAAATCCAATGCAACCGATGACCTAGAGAGTTGATTATGATTTTGGCATGTAATAAAACGTCTACAAAATGATTTATATAACAAAGTCTCGATTATCTATTTTTTGATAAAATCATTAACTGCCAACTGTGTTTAAATCCTTTAAGGTTTTGGCAGGTTCAGGAATCTCCAAATAATAATTTATATATCATTAAAGGCCTAAAAAAAAGACCGGCAATATGCAGATTTAGCTCTTGGATAGTGAACCATTAAGAGCACGCGACAGGGACAAACGTGTCGAAGAAGGGGAGTTTTAGATTTAAATTTTATGTTGGGCAAACTAGATTTTACTGGCACTATACCTATACTGCAGGAAAGAAGGTCTGGTAAGGGACAACGTATAGTCATTCGGATGGTACGAAAAACCGAGGGGCAGTGTATAGCGTATGTTCGTTTACATTCGCCCAGTAGGAGCAGAACAATAGGCCGTTAAATCCCATTTCATTTTATTTGTAAACCTTTTATTTTATACACCAGATGCTGGCCAACCAGTGACAATAAGCAACAGAGAAAGATTGCCGTATACAGAGGCTGTTCTTCATGAGAGTATGAGAATCTGTCCTGTTGTTCCAATGGGGCTACCACATAAAACACGATGTGATGTAACTTTGGGTAGGTCTAGTATGGAAGCGTCTAGTCAATATCGAGGCAGATACAAGGATATTAATAGGGAGATCTACCAACATATTTTATAGAGTAATCTGTCAGCATATTGTATAGAGTAATCTGTCAGCATATTGTCATCGTTGAGATGATTTTACAATTGAAATAAAATAAAACCAAGTACGAACAATTCAAACCATTAGACAAAATTTAAAGTCCTAATTAAAAAATGGTACAGGCAAAATAGTGTAATCAGCAAATAAGATGATTTTTGCCGAGTTAATTGAATCAACGCGCCATGTTTAATGACATCATTTTGATTTAAATGATATTCTAATGTTGTGATACAACTTTGTTTAAGTCTAGCAGTCAAAATAAAACACGGTGAGGTACGATTTGATGAAGATCTATCAGTCTAGAGATAAGTCCAGAAATAAACCACGTTGTGACACATGTTGAGAGCTAGATCCTCCAGCAATCTAGATAAACACGCTGTATAAATTACAATACATTGATTTATTAGACTTTTATTTTATTAGAATCTAATTATTAACCTCATTATCAAAATGGCCAAAATTATTTGGGATTCATGTATGTTGCAGGAGACTATGAGATACCAGAAGGCACCATGGTGATGATAAATCATTTCGCTCTTCACCACGATCCAGAGGTATGGAAAGATCCGGAAGTCTTCAGACCTGAGAGATTCCTGGATGAAGATGGAAAGCTGGCCCCCAAAACAATGTCATGGCTGCCATTTTCTGCTGGACGTAGAAATTGTTTAGGTGAAACCATTGCCAGACCCGAGATGCATCTCATGCTGGCTCTACTTCTGAGAAATTTCACATTTAGATGTCCTGAAGGCCAAACCATCAATTTGATGCCAGCGCCATCACTAGGTTTTGCACCACCCATGAATTACGTAGTGGTTGAAGAACGCACAAATTAAAATCAACTAATTAAATTGAGCGAGGAAACATAATTCTAATTAAAAATTCAACTAATGAAATTTAGCTTTACAGCTTTTTTGTGTGTAATAATGGCTTTAGCGGTTAAAGTAGAAATTTCGCATATATTTTAGTGAATAAAACTCACATTTTTTTTATTATTTTATTATTGATCACCGTAAAAATATAAACCAATACTAAAACATGCATCATGCAAGAGTAAAATCGGCCTATTGTAGGTTTTTCTTTAGGCCTGAAATGCTATAAAAACCATTAATTAAACATTAATTAACTTATCCACACCATAATAAACTCTCGATATTGATGCTAGCATGAGATTTTTGTTGGATTGTAGTTCGATTCGCTGAAATATTTTCCTTCGTGATTTACCACTAAAAATGGATAACCGAGACGACTGGTTTTCTCTTACCGACTTCAGTAATGATGACCGAGGATAAGCGGAAATTTCAATCAATAATGTAAAGCAAATTGCCTTTACATTAGCTAGTTTTTAACTATTGTAGTGAGAACTGCCAACTCGTTATCTAATCTCCCATAATGTATCTTTAATGATAAAATCAACGACTAAAAGCATAAAATATTGATCCCATGCAGCGCCAACACTAGATTTTGCATGACCCATGAGGCAAGAATTACTTATTGCACGAAGAACGTATAAATTAAAAACAAACTACATGTACTCGCAATGAGTGTCAGACATTGTTCTAATTAAAAACTTCAACTACATGAAATCAAATTGTGCGAGATTCATGTTTCTAATTTAAAATTCAATTAATCAAATTGAGCGACAAACATATTTTTAATTAAAAATTCAATTGATCAAGTTAAGTTTTTTATAATAAAGGCTTTAGCAGTTAATTAATGTAAGAATTTCACATATATTTTATTGAATAAAACTGGTTGAATTCTTTCAATTAAATTTAGAAGAACCCCCATCAGCAGCTGTGTGGCTGGTTGTTGTTGGGTCTCAGCCTCTCTACAGCTAGAAAACGACGCGCTACCATTTTGTCACAATCATTAACACCTTCTTTAGCGCTATCCATCTTCGTGGGCCTAGTCGGAGCAGAACAGTAGTAAGTTAAATCCCATTTAATTTCATTTCGCTTTCGCGCATCGAACTATTTATTTGTGCATGGAGTGCCATAACCAACACCATGTGAATTCAACTGTCTTTTGTCATTGTAGTTTTGTATTATGAAGACATCTTTGAAAGACTTGTTAATTCACTCGCTGAAACTTTGCGTGTCTTCATACAGATATGTAAATCAAAAACACAGTAAATCAGAGACATGTTTAGATATTAGTTTATTCTTAGTCTTCATCAGCAAATCTTGTTTGATCATTGGTTTAGCAGCTTGTCTGCATATTGTTGCAAAATAATTTCTGCGTTTAATGTGCCTCAAAAGACTGCTAAGACAAGATGCAATCTGATTAAAACACAGATCCAATTTCGTTTCGTTTTGTATAATTCATATAAAAAACGAAACGAAATATAGATCTATATTTTAATGGCAGTGGCTAAATACCACGCTCCAAAATACCACGCTCGTCCCTATTGCTTCTATACAAATGTAACGTGGTACGGGATTTTGGTACCACGTTCTTTTTAATTATGGTGATTTTACCTTTTTAAAAACTAACTTTGCAAATTACATTAATTATTTAATCAATTTCGATGTTTTATACTATTTATATATCATATTTACACTTAATGTTTAATATAATACAATTCAAACAGTCGGTTAAAATAATCGCCATTTATATACGGTGTATAAGTTATTGTTACCTATTTAAAAAGGCCCTACGTGGTATATTGCACTACTGCCTAGATATGAAATAAAACGTGGCAGTTAAAAACGTGGTATAATAAAAAAAATGAGAATGACACGAAAGAACCGTGAGTTGATAAGTAAAAAGAACGTGGTACAATGGAATCCGAGGCTGAGATAACAGTGCCAAGTTCATTTACTGTTTCTATACAAACGAAACGTGGTACGCGACTTTGACTTATTTTACATTATATAAAGCTTATTTTTCAAATAATGTTGATTATTTAATCCATTTTGTTGTTTTACACTTTATGTTAAAATAAATTACAATACAGATAGCTGATCGGTCCGTTAATGACCATACGGTTAACAATATTGTGTAAAAAAAGCCTTGATATAATAGAATCCGAGGCGGAGATAACCCCAACACTCTCGCCTTACTGCTCCTATACAATTTAAACGTGGTACGCCACTTTGGTACCACGTCCTTTTTAATTATTGGGATTTACATTATTTGAAGCAAATTTTGCAAATTGTGTTGATTATATATTCCATTTTCATGTTTTTATAGACATATTTATGCCGTCTATCTTAGAATAAATTACATTACAAATAGCCGAGAGATCGGTTAATGAGCATACGGTTAATAATATCGTGTAAAATTTATTATTATATACCCTATTTAAAAAGAGCCAACGTGGTATATTGGGTAGATATGAAACAAAATCTGGCAGGTAAAAACGTGGTATAATAAAATGTGAGGATTATGCGAAAGAACAATAAGTTCATAAGTAAAAAAATAGAGGTAAAATAGAACCCGAGGCAGAGATAATAGTATACCACGCTGGCCTTACTGCTTTTATACAAACGTGGTACTCGACTTCGGTACAAAATACGTGGTATAATCGAATCCAAGACTGAGATAACAACACCACGCCCGCCTTACTGGTTCTATACAAACGGAACGTGGTACGCGACTTCGTTTCAAAAACGTGGTATAATAGAATCCGAAACTGAGATAATCGTACTGGTTCTATACAAACGGAACATGGTGCGCGACTTCGGTTCAAAAACGTGGTATAATAGAATCCGACACTGAGATAATCGTACCACGCCCGCCTTACTGGTTCTATACAAACGGGACGTGGTACGTGACTTCGGTTCAAAAAACGTGGTATAATAGAATCCGAGACTGAGATAATCGTACTGGTTCTATACAAACGGAACGTGGTACGCGGCTTCGGTTCAAAAACGTGGTATAATAGAATCTGAGACTGAGATAATCGTACTGGTTCTATACAAACGGAACATGGTGCGCGACTTCGGTTCAAAAAACGTGGTATAATAGAACGAGAGACTGAGATAATCGTACCACACTCGCCTTACTGGTTCTATACAACCGGAACGTGGTACGTGACTTCGGTTCAAAAAACGTGGTATAATAGAATCAGAGACTGAGATAATCGTACCACGCTCGCCTGGTTATATACAACCGGAACGTGGTACGTGACTTCGGTTCAAAAAACGTGGTATAATAGAACGAGAGACTGAGATAATCGTACCACGCTCGCCTTACTGGTTCTATACAAACGGAACGTGGTACGCGACTTCGGTTAAAAAAACGTGGTATAATAGAATCCGAGACTGAGATAATCGTACTGGTTCTATACAAACGGAACATGGTGCGCGACTTCGGTTCAAAAAACGTGGTATAATAGAATCCGATACTATACAAACGGAACATGGTGCGCGACTTCGGTTAAAAACGTGGTATAATAGAATCCGAGACTGAGACAATCGTACCATGCTCGCCTTACTGGTTCTATACAAACGGGACGTGGTACGCGACTTCGGTTCAAAAACGTGGTATAATAGAATCCGAGACTGAGATAATCGTACTGGTTCTATACAAACGGAACATGGTGCGCGACTTCGGTTCAAAAAACGTGGTATAATAGAATCCAAGACTAAGATAATGGTACCACGCTCGCCTTACTGGTTCTATACAAACGGGACGTGGTACGCGACTTCGGTTTAAAAAATGTGGTATAATAAAAATCTAAGACTGAGATAATCGTACTGGTTCTATACAAACGGAACATGGTGCGCGACTTCGGTTCAAAAAACGTGGTATAATAGAATCAGAGACTGAGATAATCGTACCACGCTCGCCTTACTGGTTATATACAACCGGAACGTGGTACGTGACTTCGGTTCAAAAAACGTGGTATAATAGAATCCGACACTGAGATAATCGTGCCACGCTCGCCTTACTGGTTCTATACAAACGGAACGTGGTACGAGACTTCGGTTCAAAAACGTGGTATAATAGAATCCGAGACTGAGATAATCGTACCACGCTCGTCTTACTGGTTCTATACAAACGGAACGTGGTACGCGGCTTCGGTTCAAAAACGTGGTATAATAGAATCTGAGAATGAGATAATCGTACCACGCTCGCCTTACTGGTTCTATACAAACGGAACGTGGTACGCGACTTCGGTTCAAAAAACGTGGTATAATAGAATCAGAGACTGAGATAATCGTACCACGCTCGCCTTACTGGTTCTATACAAACGGAACGTGGTACGCGACTTCGGTTAAAAAAACGTGGTATAATAGAATCCGAGACTGAGATAATCGTACCACGCTCGCCTTACTGGTTCTATACAAACGGAACGTGGTACGCGGCTTCGGTTCAAAAACGTGGTATAATAGAATCCGAGACTGAGATAATCGTACTGGTTCTATACAAACGGAACATGGTGCGCGACTTCGGTTAAAAAACGTGGTATAATAGAATCCGAGACTAAGATAATCGTACCACGCTCGCCTTACTGGTTCTATACAAACGGGACGTGGTACGCGACTTCGGTTTAAAAAATGTGGTATAATAAAAATCTAAGACTGAGATAATCGTACTGGTTCTATACAAACGGAACATGGTGCGCGACTTCGGTTCAAAAAACGTGGTATAATAGAACGAGAGACTGAGATAATCGTACCACGCTCGCCTTACTGGTTATATACAACCGGAACGTGGTACGTGATTTCGGTTCAAAAAACGTGGTATAATAGAATCCGATACTGAGATAATCGTACCACGCTCGCCTTACTGGTTCTATACAAACGGAACGTGGTACGCGGCTTCGGTTCAAAAACGTGGTATAATAGAATCCGAGACTGGGATAATCGTACTGGTTCTATACAAACGGAACATGGTGCGCGACTTCGGTTCAAAAAACGTGGTATAATAGAATCAGAGACTGAGATAATCGTACCACGCTCGCCTTACTGGTTATATACAACCGGAACGTGGTACGTGACTTCGGTTCAAAAAACGTGGTATAATAGAATCCGACACTGAGATAATCGTGCCACGCTCGCCTTACTGGTTCTATACAAACGGAACGTGGTACGAGACTTCGGTTCAAAAACGTGGTATAATAGAATCCGAGACTGAGATAATCGTACCACGCTCGTCTTACTGGTTCTATACAAACGGAACGTGGTACGCGACTTCGGTTCAAAAAACGTGGTATAATAGAATCCGAGACTGAGATAATCGTACCACGCTCGCCTTACTGGTTCTATACAAACGAAACGTGGTACGCGACTTCGGTTCAAAAACGTGGTATAATAGAATCCGAGACTGAGATAATCGTACTGGTGCTATACAAACGGAACATGGTGCGCGACTTCGGTTCAAAAAACGTGGTATAATAGAACGAGAGACTGAGATAATCGTACCACGCTCGCCTTACTGGTTCTATACAACCGGAACGTGGTACGTGACTTCGGTTCAAAAGACGTGGTATAATAGAATCAGAGACTGAGATAATCGTACCACGCTCGCCTTACTGGTTCTATACAAACGGAACGTGGTACGCGGCTTCGGTTAAAAAACGTGGTATAATAGAATCCGAGACTGAGATAATCGTACCACGCTCGCCTTACTGGTTCTATACAAACGGGACGAGGTACGCGACTTCGGTTCAAAAAACGTGGTATAATAGAATCTGAGACTGAGATAATCGTACTGGTTCTATACAAACGGAACATGGTGCGCGACTTCGGTTCAAGAAACGTGGTATAATAGAACGAGAGACTGAGATAATCGTACCACGCTCGCCTTACTGGTTATATACAACCGGAACGTGATTCGTGACTTCGGTTCAAAAGACGTGGTATAATAGAATCCGATACTGAGATAATCGTACCACGCTCGTCTTACTGGTTCTATACAAACGGAACGTGGTACGCGACTTCGGTTAAAAAAACGTGGTATAATAGAATCCGAGACTGAGATAATCGTACTGGTTCTATACAAACAGAACATGAGCGCGACTTCGGTTCAAAAAACGTGGTATAATAGAATCCAAGACTGAGATAATCGTACCACGCTCGCCTTACTGGTTCTATACAAACGGAGCGTGGTACGCGGCTCCGGTTCAAAAACGTGGTATAATAGAATCCGAGAATGAGATAATCGTACTGGTTCTATACAAACGGAACATGGTGCGCGACTTCGGTTCAAAAAACGTGATATAATAGAATCAGAGACTGAGATAATCGTACCACGTTCGCCTTACTGGTTATATACTACCGGAACGTGGTACGCGACTTCGGTTCAAAAAACGTGGTATAATAGAATCCGACACTGAGATAATCGTACCACGCTCGCCTTACTGGTTCTATACAAACGGAACGTGGTACGAGACTTCGGTTCAAAAACGTGGTATAATAGAATCCGAGACTGAGATAATCGTACTGGTTCTATACAAACGGAACATGGTGCGCGACTTCGGTTAAAAAAACGTGGTATAATAGAATCCGAGACTGAGATAATCGTACTGGTTCTATACAAACGGAACATGGTGCGCGACTTCGGTTCAAAAACGTGGTATAATAGAACGAGAGACTGAGATAATCGTACCACGCTCGCGTTACTGGTTCTATACAACCGGAATATGGTGCGCGACTGAGATAATCGTACCACGCTCGCCTTACTGGTTCTCTACAAACGGAACGTGGTATGCGACATCGGTACAAAAAATGTTTTATAATAGAATCCGAGACTGAGAGAATCGTACCACGCTCGTCTTCCTGGTTCTATACAAACGCAACGTGGTACGCGACTTCGGTTAAAAAAACGTGGTATAATAGAATCCGAGACTGAGATAATCGTACTGGTTCTATACAAACGGAACATGGTGCGCAACTTCGGTTCAAAAAACGTGGTATAATAGAATCCGAGAATGAGATAATCGTACTGGTTCTATACAAACGGAACATGGTGCGCGACTTCGGTTCAAAAAACGTGGTATAATAGAATCAGAGACTGAGATAATCATACCACGCTCGCCTTACTGGTTATATACAACCGGAACGTGGTACGCGACTTCGGTTCAAAAAACGTGGTATAATAGAATCCGACACTGAGATAATCGTACCACGCTCGCCTTACTGGCTCTATACAACCGGAACGTGGTACGTGACTTCGGTTCAAAAAACGTGGTATAATAGAATCAGAGACTGAGATAATCGTACCACGCTCGCCTGGTTATATACAACCGGAACGTGGTACGTGACTTCGGTTCAAAAAACGTGGTATAATAGAACGAGAGACTGAGATAATCGTACCACGCTCGCCTTACTGGTTCTATACAAACGGAACGTGGTACGCGACTTCGGTTAAAAAAACGTGGTATAATAGAATCCGAGACTGAGATAATCGTACTGGTTCTATACAAACGGAACATGGTGCGCGACTTCGGTTCAAAAAACGTGGTATAATAGAATCCAATACTGAGATAATCGTACCACGCTCGCCTTACTGGTTCTATACAAACGGAACGTGGTACGCGGCTTCGGTTCAAAAACGTGGTATAATAGAATCCGAGACTGAGATAATCGTACTGGTTCTATACAAACGGAACGTGGTACGCGACTTCGGTTAAAAAAACGTGGTATAATAGAATCCGAGACTGAGATAATCGTACTGGTTCCATACAAACGGAACATGGTGCGCGACTTCGGTTCAAAAAACGTAGTATAATAGAATCCGATACTGAGATAATCGTACCACGCTCGCCTTACTGGTTCTATACAAACGGAACGTGGTACACGGCTTCGGTTCAAAAACGTGGTATAATAGAATCCGAGACTGAGATAATCGTACTGGTTCTATACAAACCGAACGTGGTACGAGACTTCGGTTAAAAAACGTGGTATAATAGAATCCGAGTCTGAGATAATCGTACCACGCTCGCCTTACTGGTTCTATACAAACGGAACGTGGTACGCGATTTCGGTTCAAAAAACGTATAATAGAATCCGAGACTCAGATAATCGTACTGGTTCTATACAAACGGAACGTGGTACGTGACTTCGGCTCAAAAAACGTGGTATAATAGAATCCGAGACTGAGATAATCGTACTGGTTCTATACAAACGGAACATGGTGCGCGACTTCGGTTCAAAAAACGTGGTATAATAGAACGAGAGACTGAGATAATCGTACCACGCTGGCATTACTGGTTATATACAACCGGAACGTGGTACGAGACTTCGGTTCAAAAAACGTGGTATAATAGAATCCGAGACTGAGATAATCGTACTGGTTCTATACAAACGGAGATAATCGTACCACGCTCGCCTTACTGGTTCTATACAAACGGAACGTGGTATGCGACATCGGTACAAAAAATGTTTTATAATAGAATCCGAGACTGAGATAATCGTACCACGCCCGCCTTACTGGTTCTATACAAACGGAACGTGGTACGCGACTTCGGTTAAAAAAACGTGGTATAATAGAATCCGAGACTGAGATAATCGTACCACGCTCGCCTTACTGGTTCTATACAAACGGAACGTGGTACGCGGCTTCGGTTCAAAAACGTGGTATAATAGAATCCGAGACTGAGATAATCGTACTGGTTCTATACAAACGGAACATGGTGCGCGACTTCGGTTAAAAAACGTGGTATTATAGAATCCAAGACTAAGATAATGGTACCACGCTCGCCTTACTGGTTCTATACAAACGGGACGTGGTACGCGACTTCGGTTTAAAAAATGTGGTATAATAAAAATCTAAGACTGAGATAATCGTACTGGTTCTATACAAACGGAACATGGTGCGCGACTTCGGTTAAAAAAACGTGGTATAATAGAATCCGAGACTGAGATAATCGTACTGGTTCTATACAAACGGAACATGGTGCGCGACTTCGGTTCAAAAACGTGGTATAATAGAACGAGAGACTGAGATAATCGTACCACGCTCGCGTTACTGGTTCTATACAACCGGAATATGGTGCGCGACTGAGATAATCGTACCACGCTCGCCTTACTGGTTCTCTACAAACGGAACGTGGTATGCGACATCGGTACAAAAAATGTTTTATAATAGAATCCGAGACTGAGAGAATCGTACCACGCTCGTCTTCCTGGTTCTATACAAACGCAACGTGGTACGCGACTTCGGTTAAAAAAACGTGGTATAATAGAATCCGAGACTGAGATAATCGTACTGGTTCTATACAAACGGAACATGGTGCGCAACTTCGGTTCAAAAAACGTGGTATAATAGAATCCGAGAATGAGATAATCGTACTGGTTCTATACAAACGGAACATGGTGCGCGACTTCGGTTCAAAAAACGTGGTATAATAGAATCAGAGACTGAGATAATCATACCACGCTCGCCTTACTGGTTATATACAACCGGAACGTGGTACGCGACTTCGGTTCAAAAAACGTGGTATAATAGAATCCGACACTGAGATAATCGTACCACGCTCGCCTTACTGGTTCTATACAAACGGAACGTGGTACGAGACTTCGGTTCAAAAACGTGGTATAATAGAATCCGAGACTGAGATAATCGTACCACGCTCGCCTTACTGGTTCTATACAAACGGAACGTGGTACGCGACTTCGGTTCAAAAACGTGGTATAATAGAATCCGAGACTGAGATAATCGTACTGGTTCTATACAAACGGAACATGGTGCGCGACTTCGGTTCAAAAAACGTGGTATAATAGAATCTGAGACTGAGATAATCGTACTGGTTCTATACAAACGGAACATGGTGCGCGACTTCGGTTTAAAAAACGTGGTATAATAGAACGAGAGACTGAGATAATCGTACCACACTCGCCTTACTGGTTATATACAACCGGAACGTGGTACGTGACTTCGGTACAAAAAAAAGTGGTAGTATAGAATCGAGACTGAGATAATCGTACCACGCTCGCCTTACTGGTTCTATACAAACGGAACGTGGTACGCGGCTTCGGTTCAAAAACGTGGTATAATAGAATCCGAGACTGAGATAATCGTACTGGTTCTATACAAACGGAACATGGTGCGCGACTTCGGTTAAAAAACGTGGTATAATAGAATCCGAGACTGAGATAATCGTACCACGCTCGCCTTGCTGGTTCTATACAAACGGGACGTGGTGCGCGACTTCGGTTCAAAAAACGTGGTATAATAGAATCTGAGACTGAGATAATCGTACTGGTTCTATACAAACGGAACATGGTGCGCGACTTCGGTTCAAAAAACGTGGTATAATAGAACGAGAGACTGAGATAATCGTACCACGCTCGCCTTACTGGTTATATACAACCGGAACGTGGTACGTGACTTCGGTTCAAAAAACGTGGTATAATAGAATCCTATACTGAGATAATCGTACCACGCTCGCCTTACTGGTTCTATACAAACGGAACGTGGTACGCGACATCGATACAAAAAATGTTTTATAATAGAATCCGATACTGAGATAATCGTACCACGCTCGCCTTACTGGTTCTATACAAACGGAACGTGGTACGCGACTTCGATTAAAAAAAGGTGGTATAATAGAATCCGAGACTGAGATAATCGTACTGGTTCTAAACAAACGGAACATGGTGCGCGACTTCGGTTCAAAACACGTGGTATAATAGAATCCGATACTGAGATAATCGTACCACGCTCGCCTTACTGGTTCTATACAAGCGGAACGTGGTACGCGGCTTCGGTTCAAAAACGTGGTATAATAGAATCCGAGACTGAGATAATCGTACTGGTTCTATACAAACAGAACATGGTGTGCGACTTCGGTTCAAAAAATGTGGTATAATAAAATCAGAGACTCAGATAATCGTACCACGCTCACCTTACTGGTTCTATACAAACGGGACGTGGTACGCGACTTCGGTTCAAAAAAACGTGGTATAATAGAATCAGAGACTGAGATAATCGTACCACACTCGCCTTACTGGTTCTATAGAACCGGAACGTGTTACGCGACATCGGTTCAAAAAAACGTGATATAATAGAATGAGAGACTGAGATAATCGTACCACGCTCGCCTCACTGGTTCTATACAACCGGAATATGGTGCGCGACTGAGATAATCGTACCACGCTCGCCTTACTGGTTCTGTACAAACGGAACGTGGTACGCGACTTCAGTTAAAAAAAAACGTGGTATAATAGAATCCGAGATTGAGAGAATCGTACCACGCTCACCCTACTGGTTCTATACAACTGGAACGTGGTACGTGACTTCGGTTAAAAAAATGTGGTATAATAGAATTCGAGACTGAGATAATCGTACCACGCTCGCCTTACTGGTTCTATACAAACGGAACGTGGTACGCGGCTTCGGTTCAAAAACGTGGTATAATAGAATCCGAGACTGAGATAATCGTACTGGTTCTATACAAACGGAACATGGTGCGCGACGTCGGTTCAAAAAACGTGGTATAATAGAATCAGGGACTCAGATAATCGTACTGGTTGTATACAAAAGGAACGTGTTGCGCGACTTCGATGCAAAAAGCGTGGTATAAAAGAATCCGAGAATGAGATAATCGTACCATACTTGCTTTACTGGTTCTATACAAACATGGCGTGGTACGCGACTTCGGTACAAAAAAATGTTTTATAATAGAATCCGAGAATGAGATAATCGTACCACGCTGGCTTTACTACTTTTATACAAACGAAATTTGGTTCAAAAACGTGGTATAACAGAATCCGAGACTGGGATAATCGCACTGGTTCTATACAAACGGAACGTGGTGCGCGACTTCGATACAAAAAAACGTGGTATAATAGAATCCGAGACTGAGATAATCGTACTGGTTCTATACAAACGGAACGTGGTACGCGACTTCGATTCAAAAGCGTAGTATAATAGAATCCGAGACTGGGATAATAGTACCACGCTCGTCTAACTGGTTATATAAAAACGAAACGTGGTACGCGACTTCGGTTCAAAAACGTGGTATAATAGATTGAGATTACCGTACAACGCTCATCCTACTGGTTCTATACAAACGGAATGTGGTACGCGACTTCGGTACAAAAAACGTGGTATAATGGATTCCTAAACTGAGATAATCGTACCACGCTGGCTTTACTACTTTTATACAAACGAAACGTGGTACGCGAATTTGTCGTATTTCTCAAGTTATGTTGATTATTTAATCCAGTGGTATAATAGAATCAGAAACTGAGATAATCGTGCCACGTGGTACGCGACTTCAGTACAAATAATGTAAATCCCTATAATTAAAGGGGCTCAATCGCTAATATCTGGGACCTCGACATTAACACAAATGTGTCGCAACGCATATATTAATGTAATATGAATGAAAATAAACTGATTTACATTCAATCGTTTCTGTTTTTACAGTAATTTCTAATCAGTTAGGTTCGGCGAAATCGAATGGCAATCTCTAGCGTCTGGTTATATCAGTCTACGTCAATTACGTTTATTGCACATGCTCTCCAGATAAGAATATGCGGTCACCGTTTAACATGACTTGTGGAATAAGTCTAGCCTCATTCTTCGAGTCCCTTGTTACAAATGGCGCTGAAACGCATTATGTTACACGATAATTTATTTGATCATAAAGTGTAAATATGGCCTAAAGTTAAAACATCAAAATGGATTAAATAATCAACACAATTTGCAAAATCTGCTTCGAATAATGTAAAATCTCTATAATTAAAAAAAGACGTGGTACCAAAGCCGAGTACCACGTTTCAATTGTATATGAGAAGTAAGGCGAGCATAACACGTTTCAGTTGTATAGAAGTAGTAAGCCGGGCGTGGTACGGTTATCTCAGTATCGGTTTCTAGTTACCGTTATCTTGCTCTCGGGTTCTAGTTTACCACGTTTTTGTACCGAAGTCGCGTACCACGTTTCGTTTGTATAGAACCTGCCAGGCGAGCGTGGTACTGTTATCTCTGTCTCGGATTCTATTATACCACGTTTTTTGTACCAAAGTCGCGTACCACGTTCCATTTATAGAACCAGTATACGGCGAGCGTGCTACGGTTATCTCAGTCTCTGATTCTAGTATACCACGTTCTTTGTACCGAGGTGGCCTATAAAACATCAAAATGGATCAAATAATCAACACAATTTGCCAAATATGCATCGAAAAATGTAAAATCCCTATTATTAAAAAGGACGTGGTACCAAAACCGCGTACCAGGTTTCAATTGTATAGGAGAAGTAGAGCGAGTTTACCACGTTTCAGTTGTATAAAAGCAGTAAGCCGGGCGTGGTTATCCCAGTCTTTGGTTCTAATTACGGTTATCTCAGTCTCGGATTCTATTATACCACGTTTTTTGACCTAAAGTCGCGTACAACGTTCCGTTTGTATAGAACCAGTAAGGAGAGCGTGGTACGGTTGTCTCAGTCTTGGATTCTATTTTACCACGATTCTTTTTTACCGAAGTCGGGTACCACGTTCCGGTTGTATAGATCCAGCAAGGCGAGCGTGGTACGGTTATCTCAGCACCGGATTCTATTATACCACTTTTTGTTTAACTATATTCAACTCAAGGTACTCTCGTATAATCCACATATTTTATTATACCCCGTTTTACTTGCCACGTTTTATTTCATATCTACCCAATATACCACGTAGGGTCTTTTTAAATCGGATACAGTATATGGCCTATAAAATCATCAAAATGGATTAAATAATCCAATTTGAAAAATAATCCAAAGTCGCGTACCACGCTTCGTTTTTGTAGATGGAGAAAGTCGAGAGAGGTACTGATATGCCCGTTTTCATTAGCCTGGTCGGAGCAGAACAGTAGGACGTTAAACCTCATTACATTTCCAATATACTACGTTGGGTCTTTTTAAATTTACACAGTATTATTACTGATCGGTTATCTGTATTGTAATTAATTTTAACATAAAGTGTAAATATGGCCTATAAAAACATCAAAATGGATTAAATAATCAACATAATTTGAAAAATTTACTACAAATAATGTAAAATCCCTATAAATAAAAAGGACGTGGTACCGAAGTCGCGTACCACGTTCCGTTTGTATAGCACTAGCAAGGCGAACGTGGTACGGTTATCTCGGCCCCGGAATACCACTTTTTTTACTGTCAACTTATCGCCCTTCCTTATCGCCCCTATACAGGATTATACCACGTTAGTTTTTACCTTCCGGGTTTTGTTTCATATCTATGCATAGTCGCATACATAATATTCCAATATACCACGTAGGGTCTTTTTGAATAGGGTATAATAACGGTTACACCGTATTATAAACCGTATGGTATAGCAGGTACGGCTCGATGCATCAACCGACCGATCGGCTATCTGTATTGTAATTTATTTTAAGATTAAGTGTAAATATCACCAATAAAAACATCAAAATTGATTAAATGATCAACATAATTTGCAAAATTAGCTTTATATAATGTAAAATCCCTATAATTAAATAGAAAGTGGTACCGAAAAAGTGTACCACGTTTCGTGTGTATAGAAGCAGTAAGGCGAGCGTGGTATTTTGAAGCGTGGTATTTAGCCGCTGCCTTTTATTAATATTAATATTAATACAGCTGAATAGACACACTGATCAGCAGTGAATATTCGCTAGGCCGCTACAATCACTGATATGGATGACATTGCTGCGACTTAATGAGTCACAAATATTGACTTCTTTCCTCCGACAAATTAAAAAAAAAAATTTATGTATTAGAAAAATAAATAAAGCCGTTTGAAGTATTTGTAGGTAAAAATTATTTCCTATTTAGTGTATGAGTAAAAGGCAACATTCAACCCAAACTAGTAACGTCTTTTGTAAACATGCACGTGTCATTGAGCCAATGATTGACGTCGTGTGATGTGACGTCACATGTTCAAGACAGTCATCTTTAACAGTAGATAAAGAAGATGGTTTTAATTTGTTACTAACGGATGGACAATCAACATGGACAGGAACTCCCCATTCATATTCTGGCAGACAACAGTCGAGTTTCCAGTCAGTGAAACCGGGATGTTTTTCGGATAATCCAGAATTTTTCATGTAACTAACGTAAGATTATGGATGTATACTTTCCATATATACAATAATTGACATACTTTTATTGAAAATAACCACTGGATAAATACTTTCGGGACAATATTATATCCTAAATTTTATTACAGTTTCAGCAGATGATATGGACAAACAGCGTAAAAGGTTAAAAATGGATTTTATCTCATATTTTAATCAAACAGAAAAAGCTTTCATCAGAGATGATGATGAAGTGAATTTTGAATACAGTGTTAAAATTAAAAATGATGATATGGCTGAAATGGTGTGGAAGAAACACGTCACCTCAGATGATATTAAGGTAAATTGTTTGTTCACTTTTTATAAGCCCCCACATTGAAATATGATCGTATATTGTCGCTATCTCCGTCCCTCCATCTATAGGCTAAAGTTAATATCCGATTGACTTTAAATTCAGAAAAATATTGATTTTCAGCAATTTCCGATAATTAATGGAAGAGTTGTGCCCTTGATCCTCTTGAAAAATCTTGTGGATGCTCTCAAGGCTAATGTTTATGCACAGTGTTTTTAAAGGTCACAAGACAAAGAAGCCTGACGATTTTCAATAATTTCAGATAATTAGTGCCATATTTATGGCCCTTGACCTCTTTGAATATACTTTATTTAAACACTGTGTTATAGCTGCTGTGGATGTATTTGTTGCCTGGCAACCTATCTTTTTATTAATTTTAGGCTTTTTTGAAATTGTATCTGGATTATCACCATCAAGATACACCATACAGGAGACGAACACTGTTCACATGACTGCATCTTTCTTGTAAATCATTGTTTTGATTTTCATATTGAGTATCTGTTCTATACTACAGATTTCAAAATTTTATGATGTATTTTTCATACTATATAGTTTAATATAGAATTTAGAGATGCACATGTGTGAATAAAAGTATCTAACAAAATACTCCTGGATGCAGTTTTCCTTAATTTACTGTGATACCAAATGACAAACTAAAATAAGCTTACCATGAAAAAAGAAATAAAGTCTTTAAGTAATATTATTTTAATGTTGAGTATGAATGAAATAGTGAAACATGTTGACACTCTAAGAAATTTTCCACCCCACCCTCCCAAAAATGGCAGTAAAAGTAGATCTTCACAGCAAAAATAACAGATAATATTTAAGATAGATCAATAAAGTAAAGACAAGGTTTATTTGAACAGTCTGAATGTTTGGTGATCTGCTAGTAAGATTTTAATGACTATAACAGATTTTGTCCTCAAAATTGTATCATTCGTTGAAGCCAGCAGGTCAACCGTGCATACCTGTCAACAAACTATAATTATCAGCCAATTTACTCTCTTGAAATCTGTTTGGTCATTGGCTGAATTTTGAATTCTAAAATTCAAAGTATAACCACTTACAATTATATGTTAGTATTAACAAGAAACAGAAGAGAATAGTGCTGTTGTTTTCACAGATTGATTAAAGACAGAAAGATAAGTATAATTTATTACTTTTTCAAAAATAATATTAAATAAGATAAGATTTATGTGATTTTGTTATGTACTTAACTTTATTTAACTATTATTTTCCCTATATTTCAGTTCTACCAAGAAAAAAAACTTGTAAAGTTCTGACTAGTGAATCAGCAGCAGGATTCAGATTCATCCATGAGGGAAAAAATAATCTTGTATCAATTTCGAAGGAATCATGGGCCAACTATATGTATTCCCAAAATAAGAATTAATAAAAAATCTGTAGATTTCTATAGTACCCATTCTACAGAAAACTGTAGTGACCGAATTTCCAAACTACAAAATACTACAGTATTCATTCCTATACATAACTGTAGAAATCCTACAGAAAGTGCAATAAAAAAATCTATAGAATACTACAATATTTTCCTATAGAAATTATCCCATAAATCTGTAGGAAAATCTATAGGATTTGCACTGCAGAAACTGTAGAATATTTGGGGCCGTTATTTCCTACAGGCGCCCCAAATTCTGTAGAATACAATAGAATTTTATCCTGCAGAAAATGGGACACGCCCCCCACAAAACTCTATAGATTTTCTATAGAATTCTTTAGAAAACTACACTGGTATTCTATAGGACTTTTTGCTAAGGGTAACCCTGGGTTTAACTCCATTCCACAAATATCCTCCATTATACTCTGGCTTTCATTCACAGGGTCTTCACAAATTCAAATTATCTGCCCTTGATCATAGCATAATACAAGGAGTAGAGTCACCTGTCCTGTCACCTGTCCAACCTCTTTGGTTATCTCTGGTTTCCTAACACACTAAAGACACGACCTACACACAAGCAAATTATTGAAATATTTTTTAACCATATGACAATCCTTCTAAATGACAAAAATTAACAACACTGTAGTAGTTTTGTTACCAATTTCTACTTTTATAGAGGCTAGAAAAATGTGTTGCTGCTAAAGAAGAAATGGAAAAAGATTTATTTTCCAAGGTAAATAACAAGTGCTCCAAGTATGAATGATTTATCAGTTGAATTCGTGTAATATCAGATAAAATACGAAAATCTGATTCTTAATTTTAGTTTCAAATAATTTCTGGATTCCTGAAATTATAGGAAATTATCTCCCTTTAGCGCTGTGTAATCAGAGGTCTGGACACTCAAATTATACCTGGCGATCTTCAATTAATGATAAAATATGCAGGGTATTACGTGAAAGACTTCATAAGATGTACAGAGTTAAAGCAAAATTAAGCCTATTATCAAAGATAGGCTTACACCATCAAATGCCAGTTGTTGGATCTTCTTTAATGTGGACACCATCTTGTGCTTGGGTGAACCGCCAGTTTTCATCCTTTTCCTTGCTAAACCAGTGACATATGGAAAACATCGTGGAAATAAATAGTTTATATAAGATTTCAGGCCTAAAGAAAGCCGTGTAATAGACAGATTTACATCTTACATAATGTATGTTTAATGAGACAGCCACAATTATTATATCATCCACACAAATTTCTTTTATTTTTAGTTTGTTGCCGTATTAAATAGTAAAAAAGAAAAAAAAAAGAAATTTAAAAGAAAATGGTTCAGGTAAGAGAGACTTTAGGGTTTAACATCCACTTGAAACTAACAAGATCATTTCGCAATAAACATATGGTACAATAATTTGTAGGCAGGGAGTATTTTATTATATGACCCAAGCTTTACTCATGTATGGACAATTTTTATATTACTTTTTATTACCTTTAAAAATACATATTCAAACTAATTTATTTATAATAATTTTGCTATAAATCCTTCTCAAAACATTGTAATTGTCAGGGAATACCCCTGTTATAAAAAATCGTTCATGTGACTTACTTCTCTCGGTAACTAGCTGCGGGGGCGATGCCGGATGAGAATTCATTGCATATTTGCCATGGTACTTAACTCTGAAACTGGTGCACCATCAAATTTATCAACATATACATCAAGCGCTCTCTAATACTGGGAGATTAGATAATCTTACCATTGACGGTGGCTTAGTGGATAAGATGCTGCCTCGCTCGCCTGCAGGTCGGGTTTTCGATCCATGCATTGGCCCAAAAAGTTCATCCAGATTTTCCGACGAGATTCCCCCTTGTCAGTGATGCAGGAAGGGAGCCTGACAAGGACAGCTGTCTAGTTGTTGGGATGGGATGGAAAACCGAAGTGTGCAAAAAAGATCTCTCGGCAGTTGGAATTCGATATAAGAGTAGGCCGTAGCGCTGCTGCCCGGGCAAAATTTCCCTCATAGCACACTGTATGGCGTAAACCTGGCTAGAGACAACATATAGTCAATGATGTAGTACCTGGCTAGAGACAACATATAGTCAATGATGTAGTATAAAGTACCTGGCTAGAGACAACATATTGTCAATGATGTAGTATAAAGTACCTGGCTAGAGACAACATATTGTCAATGATGTAGTACAAAGTACCTGGCTAGAGACAACATATTATCAATAGCATGTTAAACCCCATGTTTATTGCTGAGGGTAAAAATGAAGGAATTAAAATCTGTATTTCATATTCTGTTGGAAACTTGTTAATGTGTCATTAACATCCAAAATCTTCAACATCCAAAACGCAAATCATTTGTCAATTTAAATCAACATTGATGCTGTGATCTTACCGGAAAAAAGTGGGCTTCTTATATCCAATATCTAAGACAAATTAAACATTTTACTATTGGTACACGAATCGTATACCATAATGCGTTTCAGCTCCAGCTCTAGCAAGAGAACGAGGCTAGACACATTGCACCTAATCAAACGGTGTATGTAGACTTGAATAACCAGACGGAGATGCTAGAAATTTACATTCGATTGAGACTGTTCACTTTCTTCACCGAACATAACTGATTTGAAATTAGAGTAAAAACGAAAACTGTTGAATGTAAATCAGTTTATATACATCTATACTACTGTATTATATGCGTTGCGACCCACTTCTGTCAATTTCAAGAGATTTAGCTCCTTTAACATTAAGTTAACACTGATTAGATTTTTTTGAGACTAACATGGTACTCATGTTAATAATTCACCTGTTTGTTAAGCAGCAGGAGGAAACCAAAGGTTATTCATGCCTCTTGACTTAATAACAGACCTAGTGACCTAAAGCACATGAAGTAAACCCCACCCTTTATCCTGTTTATTTCACCTTTGATTATCAGACCATACAAAACAATATATTATTATTAACATCAAATTTCAATAACATTTATCAAGGATGCTCACTTGGTAATTGAGACTATGATGCTTTTTCGTTTCCATTCAATTTACCATGAGAAAACAATTTGATGCGATAATTAATGGGACCATTTGTTTTTTCAAAATTAAAACATGTTGTACACTCTTTTTTAAATGATTCAGGAGTATCAGCAACTGCATTAGCCAGTCTGGTATTAACCGCTGCATTAGCCAGTCTGGTATTAACTGTCATACCAATAGCATGAGATGACTGTAGGACAGCCAGCCTGGCATTAACCTTACTAGAAAAAAAGTATTATTTTGAAAGTATTCTAATTTGCTTGCTCTGCTTTTGATAGGCTGTTGAGGAAAACTGCACATTCGTTTAATAAATATGAAGATAAAAAGATTATATAATACTTACTACAGTGTCGCAGTCGAATTCTACTCGAAATGGAAGACAAAACAGAGAACAACGGGTGGAAACAAATAAAGAAGAAAGGTAAATGGACTTTAATAATTGAATACCTGGTCGAATACATGTATCAGGTTACAATATTGCTGTAGAAGCGGAAGTAATTTGTGACCATCTGGTCAAATTGGTGGATAAAGAACAATTTAGCTGTGATGTGGATCAAAGTCAATTTAGCTGTGGTAGCCATAATTCACTAAACCAATAATTCACTAATGAAGACGGGCCTAGGCCATACAGTGTGCTTTGAGGGAAATTGTGCCCGGGCAGTGGCTCTACGGCCTACTGTTATATCGAATTCCAACTGCCAAGGGATCTTTTTCGTGCACACCAATTTGTACATGGGACCTTGATTTTTCGTCCCATCCAAATGACTAGACAGCTGACAAGGGATCACTGGACCTCCAGGCTACCGAGCCAGCGTCTTAACCTCTTAGTCACTGTGATCCTAAATGAACTTGGAATCAGTTGATGTCCAAACCTGTGCCATATATTGACAACTTGTGACTGAAAGCCACCAGTAATCCAATTAGTTGATAGAATTTGTAGAGTCTGTGTCGGTTATATAAAATTATATAGAGTTACTTCCCTTTTCAGTATTCTACCAGCGTGATTTAATAATTACACCTAACAATTACGTGCTAGACATTGGTGTGTGAAGCTAGACTAGGAAAAAAGAAACCAAAATTGTCCTTACTATCACTGCCTATTTACGAATAATTTAAAATGCCTGAAAACGGTTTTAATTAATTATTTATGTACTTCAGAAATGTGTTTTCATGAAATGGTGATAGTCATGTGTTTAGAATTTCTTCGAGATATTTGTCAATAAAGATTTGAGTCGAGGAAGATGACTGACACACAAATAAATAATTAAGTACACTGTTATATTTATACGCACTAATTCGCTTTGATAATTTAGAGGGTGTTTATTGTCTATTCGACCACACTTTTCGACCAATCTATTCCGGAAAATTTCTAGTTGGGGCTAAAAGTAAGACCATACCGTACTTAGTGATATATTGAAAATGAATATAAGTAGTAATGAATTAGGCACTTTATTTAATTTGGTCTCCAAAGGTCATGTAAATCCCTAGCCATAGAGTTATGTAATATTGTTTTACGTACAGTAAGATAAGCTATATATAAAAGAAGAATGTTAGATTTAAAAGATTGAAATATTATAGACGTTAAAGCGGGAATTTCATATTTTCCAAGAAAGTCAAAACATATTTATTGCTATGTCTTTTGCTCAATAGTTTGTCAACTCATTATTATACAATCATAGGCATTATTTTCCACACTGAAACATCTTTCACATCGGAAATAATAACACAATTACCTCCTTGTTTTCCCATTCCCCCCATGCAATAGCTATTTTCAAACTTTTGAATTTAATGTTGAAAGTGATATTTTGGCCAATTTCTCAATTGGCAATAGTGAAGGTTGGACTGTAAATAGATACCATCTATTTTAACATATTTTAAAAATATGAAATTGTCACTTTAAGCCACTGTTTAAAGATGGAGATGTTATAGACGTTAAGCCACTGTTTAAAAGATTGTCAATAGATAATATATACCACGTAATTATATACTACTAAAAGAATAAGAGTGCTAAAGATTTTATTTCAAAGTTTATTAAGCTTTTCTTCCTTATTAAACTCGTGTTAAATGATGAAAATGGCACTGATTGAAAAAAAAGAAACAAAAGCTTGTATCACGATATGTATGAAGAAGTTATAATAATTTGTTGTTATATATGATTGCCTCGTCATGTAAATATTTGATAAAGTATTTAACTTCTGTGTGGGGATATCAATGGTGGTCTGCACCCATTAGTCTGGAAATGATTTCCGGTGTGGTTTCCCCTGTCAGTGATGCAGGACAGCGGGCCTGACAAGGGCACCTGTCTAGTCGTTCGGGTGGGACAAAAAAACGGGGTCCCCGGTACACATTGGCGTGCACGTAAAAGATCCCTTGGTAGTTGTAATTCGATATAAGAGTAGGCCGTAGCACCGCTGCCCGGGCAAAATTTCACCCATAGCGCACTGTATCGTGTATGCCCGTCTTCATTATCCCACGTTAGGAGTAGATCACTAGGACGTTAAACTCCATTTCATTTCCGGAAATGATTATCTCCCTTTATTCAAGAATGTGATTGTGTTTGTCTCCCTTCTATCACACCCGCCTATTCCCATAGCAACAATCGATAAAATAATGGGTGCATTTCTCGATCATCTCAAATTAGGGGATGCATGGCTCTGTCAAATAAAGCGACGGTGGTTTACATCTGTTTAATTCATTCTACATAGTAAGGGAGCTAGGTTCAGATTGTTTCGAAAATCGTGTACAAAATTTCTACTGTACTAGATGAGTGGACAGTGGTGCCCGATACTCAGGACCTTGATTCTTATGTTGCAGGCCCCCCCTCCAATTTTCCAACAAAATCCGTCTTTTGCTGCCAACAATCAACTTCGCTTCAGATGTCGTCAAAACACTGCTTAAAGCTGAACTCCGGTTACAAAAATACCGAAATGATTAAATAAAAAAAAGTTAACGCCCTCAAGCCGCCATACTTGATTCCAATTTGTGAAATAAGTATGGCGGACATTGAGGCTTATGACCTGGAAAGGTTAGCAGATATCACTTCCAGTTTGTTTATTGTCAGCTAGCTATACACATCCGGCGTTATTCTCTCGCACGCTTCACTGATTGTTCTATTTTTCCCAACACAGTATACCAAATTATTGAAGATTGCAAAATGTCTGATCAGGTAAGACTGTAAATAATTATATGAACAGCGTCTACTACAATATAGCCTAAGCTTTACTCTAAAACAAAAGATGCAAAAAGATGGCTTACCCCAACCTAAAATTTTCAAACAAAACAAATCACCTGTACAAACTATAGTCTACTCCATGTTGAATATTGTTCACGAAAATGAGCAAGAGATATAAGTACAGTTTTGGGGGCGGCTCTCACCGGGGAGTGTTTGACAGTTATGTTTTGTTTCTATTTTACCAAGGCTGAAGAAATTGATATTGTAGTAGACGCAGATCATATAATTATTTACAGTCTTACCTGATCAGACATTTTGCAATCTTCAATAATTTGGTATACTGTGTTGGGAAAAATAGAACAATCAGTGAAGCGTGCGAGAGAATAACGCCGGATGTGTATAGCTCGCTGACAAAAGACAAACTGGAAGTGAGATCGGCTAACCTTTTCAGGTCATAAGCCTCAATGTCCGCCATACTTCTTTCACAAATTGGAAACAAATATGGCGGCTTGAGGGCGTTAACTTTTTTTTATTTCATCATTTCGGTATTTTTGTAACTGGAGTTCAGCTTTAAGAAGACCCCCCGACCCTTCCTCACTTCTCTGTATCCGTGGACTGAAATAGCATGAAAACGCATTTGAGGGCGGTCAAAGTTTCCAAAATTACCTTGAGTGTCTGTGTTTGTGTATGTGGGGGGGGGGGCTATACGGTAAGCTCCACTCTTTATCTTCTCTTAGACGACCGGAGACACCGTTTGTAACCCAAATTTGTTCGGGTATTTCAGATTCTGCTGCCCCCAACACTCAACATTGCAACGTGAGGTAAACAAAATAAACAACATGCGATGGACAAACTATTTATTTTTCAATCTGGGTTACATTTTAATATCTTGTAGTTATTGGTTTATCTCGTTTTTATGAAGATGTTGGTTTATCGGGTTCAGAAGTTCTCTTCACAAAATGATTCTCCACATTTTATAACTGAAAAATACAACAAATTATTTATATATTATCATGAAACAAACTAGGCCTACCATCAAACTAATAATAGCGAAATGTATAATTATTACACACTAAGACTAGTATAATGACCAAACTCGTTTCATCGAAAGCCGGGTCAGAAAATGAAATTTTATGAGAAAATAAGATTCGTGAAAAATACAGGGTGTTTGTTTTACATAATAAAGGTAAACATGTAAATAAATTATTCTAATGGGTTAAAACAGGTGTTTGACGACGCTATCTTGGTTCAAGGTCGAATGATCACCGAGAGTTTTATATTAGTTAACTGACAAACTACGTCACATGTTATTACGTCATATTAATGAATCTCAGGTCATAATGATGGGTAATGATAAATAGAAGAATGAATATTTACCTGCACAGAATCCACCAAAACATGGCAAATCATTGCAATCCCTGTCTTCACTACATGGGTCTATAAATATAAGCATTATCATTAAACGCGAGAATAAACTATACATAGATATAGTCCAGATAACAGTTCATCAAAAAATGATTAGGTTCTATCAGGACTAAAACGGTACGTTTTATTTCAACCAGAGGGTTATGAGGAATAACTACTTGTATAGATAGCAGGTCTTATAATCTAAAACATGTACGTTAGACCACTCGGCCACCTGACTCCCGGTAGAGTGGCCAATACTTTGATTAGAAAACGGTACCATTCTTTAATGTTTATCATTGACCTAAGAGTGTTAGTTTCAACAGACACATAATATCTGATATTATATTTGAAAGAGACACAGAACAGTTTCGTACTCATAACAAAATAGTTAGATTTACAGATTTCTTGTAATAGTATCTTTAAAATAAATATATAAATACACCGGGTTTATGTAAATGACCCACTGTATATAATATAAATCATATATACCGAGACAAACTCCATCTGAACAACTGCCACCAATTGTGGAGCAAAGTGTATCATCCGTATCACATCCATCTATAACTATAATAAATATAATTTACAATATAAAATATGGTGTTTAACATTCTATTTCATCAGATAAAGCCTGTAACTATAATAAATATAATTTACAATATGGTGTTTTATTTTATCTTTCATCAGATAAAGGGGTAACATGATCAGGTTGACAAAATATAAAACCTAACAAATCATCCAATACAGAGCAGTGTTACCAGGTGTTCCTCTTGTTATGTGCATCCAAATAATCAAATAGAATGGTATTAATAATAGCATTAATTATATCTATATTATACTTACACCTGCACGTTTCATTGGCACATGAATTGAGACCAAAACCACTACTACAGAATCCGTCCCCACATGGTACACCTGAAACAATCGAAGTATTGGAGTGATGACTGATACTACAGTGTATTTCAGATTTATTTACAGTTTCTCGCACCCAGACTTAAACATGAATATATACTCAGCGCCATAGAAAACGCATCACTTAGTTTTTCGTATAACAAAATGATCCTGTAAACATATCTTATTAATTTTGCTTCTTATTGTGAAGAAAAACCAAAAGTACGAAAAAGATGGTTAATTGTCAGTAGCGCGTGTGTCCTCCACTGGCTCTTACACACGCTGTACAGCGCAATTAACCATCTTTGTCGAACTTTTGGTTTTGACGCCTCTGACTTTGTACCGTTTATTACAGATGAAACATCCATAAGTGTACAAATGTGTTGTTATTGATGTGTTCCCATTTGAATACGTGCATTTTGCATACTGATAGTTCATTGGCCAATCACGCTATTTTACCGACATTTTATCTAATAGTTTGGATGCAGCTATGGCGGGTGTGGAGCACCAGGCAGGGTAAGCTTACTCTTTCCGACACCTGTTCCCCCTGTTTGTCGTGTATTTTGTATACGGGGAGCAGTCCATTTGCTGATTACACTATTTTGCCTATAATATTTTTTTAGGACTTCGAATTCTGTCTAATGGCTTGGATTGTTCGTACGTGGTTTTATTTTATGTCAACATGAACGGGTTATATGAATGGAACTGGACATTATATTGTGAAATTAAATAATATGTAACAAATAACATACTCGTAGGAGCGCAAATGTTATTTACGTTATCTATCAACCCACAACTGTCTCCTGAAATATCAAACATGTATACAGCGACATGAAGGTAAATCGTACTTAAAACATAAACAGGTTGTAAACCTTGTGAAATCAGGAAGTCCTACAACCCTAAAAATGTTTAAGGTGTTTTTGAAGTCTTGATATTTTTTGACTGTTCTGGTGATAGTTTTTATTAATTTTATTGTAATTGATAATCTCATGAGCTTGAGTTAAAGTTCAAACTTTTTAAAAACGTAGAAAATGGTCTAATGGCATTTAATTTGGAGGTACCAGTTTTAATCAACGACTACACATAACTAATGACATATAACTACTGGTATATTCTGTGGAGCGATAATACAATTTTAATCAACGAACATGTATCATGTTATACCTACCTCCGTCAACACATGTATCATCAATACACAATTCGTTGTTAGTTGTATTACAGACTTTACCTCCACAATTGGTAGCTGGAATTAGTATTTCAGAAGATTGGAAAAATACATTTTTTAGTCAAGAAAAACTTATTTACGATTTACGTATTTATCTATTTAGCCATTTTAAAAATAATTAGGTGAAATGTGTTGTTATTTGGCAGATTAATCCAGCGATTATATGGTCGACTTTTATCAAATCCATCAATAAATAACAACATAATATTTGAATCGTGTGTGAATAATGAATAGCGTAATTGGTTATAATTGTAGCTGATAGAAGACTAGGTATCGTACCATCTGTAAAACACCTTACACTAGAACAGGATCCACTTCTATCTCTACACTCGGTCACGTTACATACTCTCTCTGTAAAACAATTATAATATTTGTCACGTTACATACTCTCTCTGTAAAATAATTATAATATTGGCCACGTTACATAGTCTCACTGTACATAGGTGAGGTCTCATCTGATCGTGTGATTCACGAGTAGGTAAAACGTTTATTATCAAGGCCAAAATCATAACAGATACTTACTGTTACAATTAGCTCCACCAAAACCAAAAGTACAATTACAAACACCTTCACCAACACATTGTCCACCATTCATGCATTCTACACCATCGCATGGATCTACTGAAAAACACAATAATATTTACACATAAACCACATGATCCACTAGCAGATAAAAGTGTTGAATCTAAAGACAAAACAATACTTACATGTAACGTTACAATTAGCTCCACCAAAACCAAAGGTACAATTACAAACTCCTTCACCAACACATTCTCCACCATTGAAACATTCTACACCATCGCATGGATCTACTGAAAAACACAGTAATATTTACATATAAACCATGTGATTATATAGCAGCTAAAACATGATTATATAGTTCTAAAACACGGGATTGTATAGCGCACACAAATAGTCCTTATATATAAAACGATTTTCAAAGAAAAAACAAAATCCGCTTCAGTTGCGTTTAAACGTCTTTAAATCCCAACGTTTTTAATGGAGGGAAACTGGAAACGTTTAGATGGAGAAAATCCAGAAACGATGAATTGTGTCAGACATGATAACAGCGCAAGACACTTTAATTACGGGGCGTATTCTTTATCAGTATTACTGGTATTAACAGTTTCCCATTTCCAAACTAGGTCATATCGGGACTAACATACGGTTCAATCTTGTACATAGAGGGTCTTTAGTAGTGGGAGGAAACCCGAGCCCTCCTCCGCCCCCCCAAAAAACACCACCAAAAAACACGAGGTTGGAAGGCGCCCCATCTTCGCTAACCAAACGTTAACCATTCCGCCACACAGACCCCGATTAACTTATGGAGAAATGATTTTATAAATATATGACATCAACAGAAGAGAGAATGGGGTCTAACATCCACTCAATACCAACATGGTCATTTCGGGACTAACATATGGTTCCATTTAACTTTAGTTATTCGCTTTCACGTAGACTGTCTTTACAATGGGAGGAAATTGGGAATTATGATTCAGTATTGGGCCTAATTGTGGTCATTTTCAAACTGAGTTTAAAGGTTTCAATATTCCTTCAAAATTTAGTATAAATTATTTTATCCCAACCTGCTCTCGTTCAATCATAAGAAAATGATATGACCGATTATATGTCAACTTCTGAGCATCAATTTCAGTAACTACAATTGCATTAGAATTTATTGTAATTGATAAAATTGATTCAATATCATCAAGTGATCAATAGAAATACTCACCGGGACAACAGCCACAGAGATCAAATTGTTCAACTTTATCACAGTGTAAACGTCTTAGGCTAATTTCGGGTCTCGGCGAGTTCCACCATCTATTTCTGTGTGCCGTACAACTTGAAAATGTAAGAGCCACCGCAAGATACACCAGAATTAAAGAAGTACTCATATTGAAACTTGAAGTTGAACGCTGCTGGCGGATGTTCTGTTTGTGCGTCTTTTTAAACATATGCGAGTTGTAACAGTCTTTCATGGCGAAGAGCAAAAATACCTGGGAGGAGCCAAATATTACTATTGGTTGAGAGGAATATCTTGTATTGATTACTATTGATTACGACTCACCATCAACAATATTCGTCTATAATTAATAAATACTTTCACAGGGAGGAGTTGAATAATATTATTGATTATGACGCACGGTTACCATGATTCGTCCATGAAGTGTATAGTTCATATTTACGGCTATTACGTGGAGTTATTCCCACTGAGCGTAAAAAAGAAAATAAATAGTAAAGGGTCCCTAATTTCCATGTGGTTTTAGGGTTTGATTATGTATTTCTTGGTGAATGAGAGTATTATGTTTTGTACATTTATTGATAAAGGAAATTTCAGATTTAGTATCATCTGATTTCATCTGTCAGCGTCAAGGATGATTGGTGGCCGTTTAACGCGCGCACGTTGGATCATAAGGTCTGTCAATGACTGGTGGTTTCATGTAGGGGCGCCTGTCTAACCTCGTGGGCTTTCTGTGGGTCCCCTAATCCCCCCCCCACCCACAGCTAAACTGAACCATATGGCAATCCCGAGTAATGACGTAATCCCGAGTAATGACGTAGGCGTCTTCATTTCACTAATTTTAATGATACATATAAATTTCATACAGATTGGATGATACCTTTTGTCGTTAGAGCGTTCACAAGGTTCAACAAAGTGAAACAAGGGCCATAACTCCAGAGGAAATGAACAGAAGATATTGAAATTAAATAGACTTTTTCATCTCATTAATGCAAACGAGATAAATCAATTTCAAAACAATCAGATGATAAATGTGGTCTGTAGGGGGTTCACAATCCAACATCAAACCCATTTCCACAAGGCCCAGATAACGTGGGTTGCTGACCGTTCTTCGACAAGATTCCAGAGTTAAAGAGGCCCCAAATTCTAGTTCTAATGTGCCAAATAAATCTACCAATCATACTCGTATGCAAATTGCATTTGTATGTGTGGCAGACAATGACAAGCAAATGCCTGTATTTCGCCGTTTTTTAAAGCCCAATCCGACCTCAATTTCCAACCCATAGCCGGGTTAATATTTACATGGTAATCAGATTCATTTTATTTATTTAGCTATATCCAATATCATTTGGCAAAAAACTATGGTGGTAAAATAAAAAAAACACCACAGATCCAAAACACTCTATGAAAATTATTCAAAGTTGAAAATTCTGTGGAATATATTTATTTTCAGAAGTAAAATATCTTTTGGAACTCTTGTGTTGAAAAGGGCCCCACAAATGCACCCAAACCTTGCCATAAATAAAATGAATTTCTATGGTTAGTATACTCAAGACAAATACGCTAACCGTATACCACGAACCCTATTGCCATTTATTCTGTCACCAGTAACTTCCTTGGCTAGGTTTACAGTAAACTTGTCATTAGTGAACAGAATCAATATGAAACTTGGTAGGTAGCCTTTGTTAGGAATACCAGCCCCTTTGATGTTTGTTTTTCTTTACGCGTAGGTCGTTTAGGTCTTGATTGTTACTTTCTAACTAAAGTTATTAAGAGCTGCGGATTGGATTAGTAGCATGTCTGGGGAATATTCCTCTGATTGTATATTATGCCAAGTATAGGACATAATACTCAGGTGAAAAATGTGAGAAAGGGGGATATTTTAAATGTTTTAAAAAGATGAAATAAATATTGCTTCATAAATTTATTGATTATTAGAAAATATGAAACTGAATTTAACATGACGTCTTACATGTATTTACTTGTATTTTGTTAAATTAACACAACAATATGTTACCAACCCACGTAGTTTGATTCTATTTATTCCAAAGTTGAATCATACTGGTGGAATTTTCCATACATAATATTAAATATTATTTCAGAATTTAATTTTTTAAATCTCTGTTTCCTGCCCTTACTGCACGAATGGGGTGTTATGAAGATGGACATACGCCATGTAGTGTACCCCCGAATTCCAACTGTCAACGGCTCTTCTACATGCACGCCAACGGGGCCTCGATAACCTGTCTCGCCCCAAATACGGGACGTCAACATTGTCAAACTCTCTGTCCTGCACCAATAACATGAGGAAACCAAAACGGAAAATCGTGTGGTACTATCTCGGCTAACCCTGAGCTCGAATCGTATTCATCTTTATTAGTCCGACAACAGAGCCGAACTTAGCGCGGGGGTGCAGGGGGTATATTACACCCCAGAAAAATAAGGCGCCCGAAAAATATCAACTGCAAATTTAACAAACTTTCAATTATAAAGTAATACACTAGATATTCGTTTTAGTGTTTCACATCAAAACGAGGAGTAATGCCGCCAAAATTGACTATGGGGTCACATGTTAGCGACTTTGAATGCGGCTTCAAGTGCGCCGCCGCTCTGCACTCAGTAACTTGAGCATTAGAGTGGCGCCCAACCATTCTGCCGCAACCCCACTTTTAAAACCTACATACGGCCCTGTTCGATGGTTGGAGAATAGGGCGTAAAATTCCGCTTCAAAACAAGAAGGATCGTAGAATAGGGCGAAAATGAAATAAATTGAAATGGGGGTAACGTCCTACTGGTCTGCTCCAAACTGGGCTAATGAAGACGGGCATAAGCCATACAATGTGCTGCTAGTGAAATTTTGCCCGGACAGCGGCACTACGGCCTACTCTTATATCGAATTCCAACTGTCAAGGGATCTTTTACCTGCACGCAAATGGGTACACGGGAACTCGGGTTTTCATACCATCCGAAGGATGCCAATAATCTAAATCAAAGTTGGCGTGGTTTCGAATTCCCGGTTGTACGTGACAAGGTGTAAGGTCGCCTGTCCGGGTCCTCTGGTTTCAGCCCACTGCTAAAGACCCCTACGCGCAAGCGAATTATTGAAATAAAATTAACACATAATTTAGTCCCGAAATGACCTACTTTGTGCCGAGTTGACGTTAAACCCATTTCTCTCTCTCTCTCTCTCTCTCTCTCTCTCTCTCTCTCTCTCTCTCTTTAAATCAAATATATTCACGTTTTATAGGTTTATTTTAAAATATACTTCCTTGTTTGTGCACTTTTCTAACGTTCATATATTGGTTGTTTTAGGTAGAGAACAGGAGGTATCATCCCTATTACCGTACTATATATTGATTGTTTATATTGAATAGGAAATAACATCCATATTACCGTACTTTAAATGGAATAGGTTTTTTACGGCACGTCAGTGCAAGCCAGGGTGAACAATAAGACATAACAATTTATCTCACTGTACTGTCGTTTGTTTGTCTGCCCGTCTGTCTGTCTGTTCAGGGTTGGCACCAACACTAGCGCTGTTCCGGGGCTGCAATTTGGTGTAAAGAGGAATCTTAGATCGGGGTGTAACATAGGCTATTTAGTGTAAGGGGGTATCTTGGACCGGGGAGTAACATAGGCTATTTGGCATCGGCCTTCCACTTCCTGCTGTGGAGTTATACTACTTTCAATCCGTGCTGCGCCGGATCATCCGCTAGTGTTAAAATCATATTTCAAATGTGTTAAACAGTTCTATCACATGTGAGATCATGGCTGAGACCGCATAATTATGATCAAAAGAAAAAAATGTTTCTTAAAGATTATATATGCGTACCATTTCTTTTTTTCTTTTCTTTTTTGTTTTTGCAAAATTTCAGTTAATTGTTCTTGAACCAAAAACAGTCTAAAAGCGAATAATTTGACAATCTGCTTAAAACACAGATCTTATTTCGTTTCGTTTTTATATATAGTTCAAAATTTTATTTTACTTGTCTTTACTTTACTGAGTTGTTATCATTGACGTGTTCGGAATAGTGTGAGATATTAGCCAATGAAGCGGTCTGTTACGGCGAGATTTAGGCGTGTTTTGCAGGGAACTGTGGGTAATCCACTAATAACATCAGTGCTGTATGGTTAATCAATGTCTTACGTCATAGGTTCAAACTCCGCTCGTATGAAATGAAATCTGACGCGACCTATCGCTACAACTGGTCAGTTCTTCATCTAGTGTAGGTCATCGAAAGTATTAAAAAAAAAACGAAACGAAATATAAATCTGAATTTTAATCAGATTGTGTCACACTAAATCAATTCTCGGTAATTTCTGGAAAATCGTAAAACGTGCTTTTACACGTCCCAAGTTCGTAGTCTATTTGTCACTCCGTCTAATTGCAGAAAGGGAAAAGTTTTGAACTAGCACAAAGTTCTAAACCATCTTCTCGTCCATGGAGCACTCGGCAAATCTCGGCAGACTCCGTAAACTACATCTAGCCTCGGCTGTATGACAGTAAGTGATATGTACCTACGCCCATACATTTGCGATGCGGCTACCGATTTACTTTAACAGGAAAACTTGACGCTATTACACAAATTGGAAACCTATTCGGCTAGCGACCTATTCGACCGATCGAGCTGCAACCTGTTCGTTGGAAACCTATTTAGAATAAAGACAACAGTCGCCTTAACTCATCTATTCATCAACCAATAAAATCCAACTTTATGTCTATCAAATGAAAGTAGAATATATTATTTTTTATCCATTCCTTTAGCTCAGAATAGAAGTGTAATTTCGTCATTATCTTACAGCTGGATCGGTCGAATAGGTCGCTAGCCAAATAGGTCGCCAACTTGTGTTCGGTATGGGCGCAGCAATGTTTCATCCGGGACCTTTAAAGTAGTTCCAATATGGCGGAATTCACCATACAGCCAAGTTTAGATTGTCCGAAATCTTCCGAGGTTTCCCGAGTGGTCCATGGAGTTCATAAGCAGATCGCGCATAGTTTGAACCAAACTGATCAGCAGTGAATATTCGCTAGGCCGATACAGTCACTGATAAGGATGACATCAACGCGACTTAATGAGTCCCTAATATTAACCTTTTTCCTCCGACAATTCTAAAACATTTTTTATACGTCCACATTCATAATGTGGACGTTATTATGTCGTCACCCCTGTGTGTGGGTGTGTGTTATGGTGTGTCCTTTTGAAACTTTGCGAAAACACTCCTTATACCATAAGGATGACCCCTATTTATTTGTTGATTACCCAACCTTAAGGGGCAGAGCCATGCCCATTTTTACTTTGTGTCTGTGTTTGTTGCCTATATGCCACAATTCTTAATGGATCGTCTTTGAACTCGGGATATGTATTCCTTATAGCCTAAGGACAACTTACTGCATGTCCCGACCCCTAGGGGCAAGCCACACTCAATTTTCGTGTTAGTAATTTACAGGCCGCAATTCTGAATGCATCAGCTTGGTACTTGGCATATGTAGCTTTATAGTCTGAGGGCGTCTACTATTGGTTTTGGTAAAGAGACACGCCCACTTCTTGGCTTTAGCGCCCGAAATCCACAATTCTGAATGGATTATCTTGGTATACTTATTCCTTATACTCTAACGACCCTCAACGAAAAACAAACCCAACGCCTAGCCTTCTTTGCCTCTTGAGATATTACAGACATTTCATTCTCTTCATTTTAAAAAGTACCATATCAATCAAAGCTGGAATGCGGACGTATATTGCAGCATTAGCAATGCTCTCGGTTTGTGTATTAAAATGAATAAAAGGCATCATTATGTCCGAAGCAGTTACGTCGTATGTAAACAATGCAGGCGCCATTGAGCCAATTATTGACGCCGCGTATGTGATTGCACATGTTGGAGACAGTCATCTTTGACAGAGATATTAGAAGACTAATTCTCTGTGAAACATATTGAGTTTGAGCCCGTTTGGCAACATTTTCCAGAACATAGTGATGACTAGTTTTGTTATGTCATGACATGTTCCTGAAGCAAAGTCTGCGAGTTTTACAACATCTGGACGTTGCTAGATTATTGCACAATTCCCGAACTTATATATAGCTATGTTATCTGCAGACACACGTAAACAGTAGCATCGAATCAGAGACTGTGACATAGTGACCCCACGGAAACTTTGCAACTCGATTATCACAGGTCGACATTTTAGTTGTAAAGTGCGAGACTTGATATTCGCGACGACAGGAGGAATCTGGTAGGCTCACAATCAGGGTTTTATGTGAAGGCCTTGATAAGATGTACGAACTTAAAGCGCGATCAACCCTTCTATTGAACATGATGCCATGGAGGCACTCGGTAATCCTCGGCAGATTCCGGAAGCTACATCTAATCTCGGCTGTATGACGAATTGGAACTACTTTAAAGATCCCGGATGTATCATGGCTGCGCCCATGGTGTCTTGTAATAGCGTCAAGTTTTCCTGTTAAAGTAAACCGGTAGCCGCATCGCAAATGTATGGGCGTAGGTACATATCACTTACTGCCATACAGCCAAGACTAGCAATCTGTTTTACAGAGAATTACTTACGAATTATCTCTGTAACAGATGAATGTCCATAACACGTGCGTTGACTGCAGACGGCGCCAGTCATTGGCTCAAAGGCTCGTGCAATGTTTACTTAACACCTAACTGCTTCGGGCAAAATGATGCATTTTACTCATTTTAATACCCATTTACACTAAATAGGAAATATTTTTTAACTTCAAATACTTCAAACGTCTTTATTTATTTTTCTTTTACCTCAAAAAAATGTTTGAGAATTTAATTTGTCGGAGTAAAAAAGTTAATATGCCGTACTTATTAAGCCTCGTCGATGTCATGCTTATCAGTGATTGTATCGGCCAAGCGAATATATTCACTGCGGGATCAGTTTGCAAGACTAGATGTAGGTTCCGGAACCGGAATCTGTCGATGATTGCCGAGTGGCCATGGGGGCTTAAGTGGTGATGTACGCCGAACGCACGAATCGATTGCAACCGACCAGTCGCGTTATTTCTAATTGCCATTTCAATGAACACTGTGCTTAAGGCTTGACATATTACATCGCATTTCATTTATTTCTGGAAATTCTGATCCTTTCTTCTAAATATGGTGAATATTGTAACAAATTTCAGTGGCGGCGCCAAGGGGGGGCATTTGCCCCCCCCCCCCCAAAATCTTGCCTGCCCTCTGTTTGCCCCCCCCCCCCAATAATTTTCGGAAAAAAAATGTCTGAAATGCTACCTAGCTGCATTCTATTTTACAAAATATAGTGGCGAAAATATTCATTCACTTTGAGTCCGCCCGCTCGACACTTTCTTCTCTGATCGGATAAACTAGTGATTTGGCGACAGGCGGTATCTGTTAAGCTCTATTTATCTCGACGATCAATGCCTGAAATACTGCCAGACTGCATTTCGGGCCGTCTACTTTTCAAATTTTCGTTGAGGTTCGCAAGTCCGTTTATTTCACAAAATATAGTGGTGAAAATATTCATTCACTTTGAGTCACTCACTCCGCCCGTTTGTCACTTTCTTCTCTGGTCTGATAAACTAGTAATTTGGCGACAGGCGGTATCTTTATCTCGACGATCAATGCCTGAAATACTGCCAGACTGCATTTCGGGCAGTCTAATTTTCAAATTATTGGGGACTTCATTGAGTTTCATGTGACACTTTCCTCTCTAGGGTCGGAAAGACTAGTGATCAGGCCAGAGGTGACATCCGATCAGCTCTATTTATCTCTACGATCGGTGCCTGAATACTGTCAGGCAGCATTTCCAACAGTCTATTTTTCAAAATTTTCTTGGGGAGGTCCCAAAACCCCCCACAAGGACTCGCTACTTTAGCGCACACAAAGGTACTTCGTTGAGGTTCGCAAGTCCGTTCGTTTGCCGTTTTGGTCTCTGATCGTATAAACTAGTGATCAGGCTACGGACAGTATGTGGTCAGATTTATTTATCTCGACGATCGGTGCCTGACTGAATACGCTGTCAGAGAGCATTTCCGAGAGTCTATTTTTCAAAATTTTCTGGTTGAGGTCCCCCATACCCTCCATAAATACTCCCGACATTGGCGCTCGAGAGTGGGATTCGACAAAATCCACGCCCTTTTGTAGAAATGTCACGCAAGTCACCGTTGAATGGTAGGGTGCCCCACCCTAAATGAATATCTCCAAATATCTCGACAATTACACCACAATACTAATATATTTAGAAAGCCTTAAATCTGTTTCACACATTTATAGTCACTAAATAAACGACCATGCTGTACTTCATAAGCTATGATCATTAAACCATACATGAGTAATACTGAAAAATGGTTTGGAGTGGCGTCCATAACATCCAGACACTTTTGAGTACCGAACACAAATTGGCCACCTATTCGGCTAGCCAGCTATTCGACCGATCCAGCTGGCCACCTTTTCGTTGGCAACCTATTCAGAATTAAGACAACAGTCGCCCAAACTCATCTATTTTTACCAACCAATAAAATCCAACGTTACGTCTATCAAATGAAAGTAGAATAATATATTATTTTTTATCCATTCCTTTAGCTCAGAATAGAGGTGTAATTTCGCATTATCGTACAAAATTCTAGACATTCAACTAAATATATTCCGAAAGGTAATTAAATAGGCTTTCCAGATATTATTAGTAAAAGTTGGCACAATCATATTAAAGGGGTGCGCTCTCATCCTAAACGTCGACAATTTTTCAATATTTTAAACTCAAAGAACGGTAATATTCCGAGTCAAAATTCGCACCATCGTACAAAATTCTTAGCAACCAGCTATATATATATTCTGAAAGGTAATTGATTACGCTTTCCAAATATTATTAGTAAAAGTTGGCACAATCATATTAAAGGGGCGCGCTCTCAACCTGAATATAGCCAATTTTTCAATATTCTATATGTAAAGATAGACCGGTATTTTATTCGAAGTCCAAATTCGGACCATCGTACAAAATTCTGAGCAACCAGCTATATATATTCTGAAAGGTAATTGAATAAGCTTTCCAAATATTATTAGTAAAAGTTGGCACAATCATATTAAAGGGGCGCGCTCTCAACGTGAACATAGCCAATGTTTCAACATTTAAAGTGAAAGAACGGTAATATTCCGAGTCGAAATGCGGACCATCGTACAAAATTCTGAGCATCCATCTATATATATTCTGAAAGGTAATTGGATAAGCTTTCCAAATATTATTAGTACAAGTTGGCACAATCATATTAAAGGGGCGCCCTCTCAACCTACAAATAGCCAATTTTTTAATATTTTAAAGTGAAAGAACGGCAATATTCCGAGTCGAATTCGGACTATCGTACAAAAGTCTAAGCATCCAGCTATATATATTCTGAAAGGTATTTGCATAAACTTTCCAAATATTATTAGTAAAAGTTGGCACAATCATATTAAAGGGGCGCGCTCTCAACCTACAAATAGCCATTTTTTCAATATTTTAAACTGAAAGAATGGTAATATTCTGAGTCAAAATTCGGACCATCGTACAAAATTCTGTGCATCCAGCCATATATATTCTGAAAGGTAATTGCATAAGCTTTCTAAATATTATTAGTAAAAGTTGGCACAATCATATTAAAGGGGCGCGCTCTCAACCTAAAAATAGCCAATTTTTCAATATTTTAAAGTGAAAGAATGGTAATATTCCCAGTCGAAATTCGGACCATCGTACAAAATTCTGAGCAACCAGCTATATATATTCTGAAAGGCACTTGAATAAGCTTTCCAAATATTATTAGTAAAAGTTGGCACAATCATATTAAAGGGGCGCCCTCTCAACCTACAAATAGCCAATTTTTTAATATTTTAAAGTGAAAGAACGGCAATATTCCGAGTCGAATTCGGACTATCGTACAAAATTTTAAGCATCCAGCTATATATATTCTGAAAGGTAATTGCATAAGCTTTCCAAATATTATTAGTAAAAGTTGGCACAATCATATCAAAGGGGCGCGCTATCAACCTGAACATAGCCAATTTTTTAATATTTTAAAGTGAAAGAACGGTAATATTCCGAGTCGAAATTCGGACCATCGTACAAAATTCTGAGCATCCAGCTATATATATTCTGAAAGGCAATTGCATAAGCGTTCCAAATATTATTAGTAAAAGTTGGCACAATCATATTAAAGGGTCGCGCTCTCAACCTGAACATAGGCAATTTTTCAATATTCTGAATGTAAAGACAGACCGGTATTTTTTTCGAAGTCCAAATTCGAACTATCGTACAAAATTCTAAGCATCCAGCTATATATATTCTGAAAGGTATTTGCATAAACTTTCCAAATATTATTAGTAAGAGTTGGCACAATCATATTAAAGGGGCGCGCTCTCAACCTACAAATCGCCATTTTTTCAATATTTTAAACTGAAAGAATGGTAATATTCCGAGTCGAAATTCGGACCATCGTACAAAATTCTGAGCAACCAGCTATATATATTCTGAAAGGTAATTGAATAAGCTTTCCAAATATTATTAGTAAAAGTTGGCACAATCATATTAAAGGGGCGCGCTCTCAACCTGAACATAGCCAATTTTTCAATATTCTGAATGTAAAGACAGACCGGTATTTTTTTCGAAGTCCAAATTCGAACTATCGTACAAAATTCTAAGCATCCATCTATATATATTCTGAAAGGTAATTGGATAAGCTTTCAAATATTATTAGTAAAAGTTGGCACAATCATATTAAAGGGGCGCCCTCTCAATCTACAAATAGCCAATTTTTTAATATTTTAAAGTGAAAGAACGGCAATATTCCGAGTCGAATTCGGACTATCGTACAAAATTCTAAGCATCCAGCTATATATATTCTGAAAGGTAATTGCATAAGCTTTCCAAATATTATTAGTAAAAGTTGGCACAATCATATTAAAGGGGCGCGCTATCAACCTGAACATAGCCAATTTTTTAATATTTTAAAGTGAAAGAACGGCAATATTCCGAGTCCAAATTCGGACTATCGTACAAAATTCTCAGCATCCAGCTATATATATTCTGAATGGTAATTGGACAAGCTTTCCAAATATTATTAGTAAAAGTTGGCACAATCATATTAAAGGGGCGCTCTCTCAACCTGAACATAGCCAATTTTTCAATATTCTGAATGTAAAGACAGACCAGTATTTTTTTCGAAGTCCAAATTCGAACTATCGTACAAAATTCTAAGCATCCAGCTATATATATTCTGAAAGGTAATTGCATAAGCTTTCCAAATATTATTAGTAAAAGTTGGCACAATCATATTAAAGGGGCGCGCTCTCAACCTGAACATAGCCAATGTTTCAACATTTAAAATGAAAGAACGGTAATATTCCGAGTCGAAATTCGGACCATCGTACAAAATTCTGAGCATCCATCTATATATATTCTGAAAGGTAATTGGATAAGCTTTCCAAATATTATTAGTAAAAGTTGGCACAATCATATTAAAGGGGCGCCCTCTCAACCTACAAATAGCCAATTTTTTAATATTTTAAAGTGAAAGAACGGCAATATTCCGAGTCGAATTCGGACTATCGTACAAAAGTCTAAGCATCCAGCTATATATATTCTGAAAGGTATTTGCATAAACTTTCCAAATATTATTAGTAAAAGTTGGCACAATCATATTAAAGGGGCGCGCTCTCAACCTACAAATCGCCATTTTTTCAATATTTTAAACTGAAAGAATGGTAATATTCCGAGTCGAAATTCGGACCATCGTACAAAATTCTGAGCAACCAGCTATATATATTCTGAAAGGTAATTGAATAAGCTTTCCAAATATTATTAGTAAAAGTTGGCACAATCATATTAAAGGGGCGCGCTCTCAACGTGAACATAGCCAATGTTTCAACATTTAAAGTGAAAGAACGGTAATATTCCGAGTCGAAATGCGGACCATCGTACTTGGATAAGCTTTCCAAATATTATTAGTAAAAGTTGGCACAATCATATTAAAGGGGCGCCCTCTCAACCTACAAATAGCCAATTTTTTAATATTTTAAAGTGAAAGAACGGCAATATTCCGAGTCGAATTCGGACTATCGTACAAAATTCTAAGCATCCAGCTATATATATTCTGAAAGGTAATTGCATAAGCTTTCGAAATATTATTAGTAAAAGTTGGCACAATCATATTAAAGGGGCGCGCTATCAACCTGAACATAGCCAATTTTTTAATATTTTAAAGTGAAAGAACGGCAATATTCCGAGTCGAAATTCGGACTATCGTACAAAATTCTCAGCATCCAGCTATATATATTCTGAAAGGTAATTGGATAAGCTTTCCAAATATTATTAGTAAAAGTTGGCACAATCATATTAAAGGGGCGCCCTCTCAACCTGAACATAGCCAATTTTTCAATATTCTGAATGTAAAGACAGACCAGTATTTTTTCGAAGTCCAAATTCGAACTATCGTACAAAATTCTAAGCATCCAGCTATATATATTCTGAAAGGTAATTGCATAAGCTTTCCAAATATTATTAGTAAAAGTTGGCACAATCATATTAAAGGGGCGCGCTCTCAACCTGAACATAGCCAATGTTTCAACATTTAAAATGAAAGAACGGTAATATTCCGAGTCGAAATTCGGACCATGGTACAAAATTCTGAGCATCCATCTATATATATTCTGAAAGGTAATTGGATAAGCTTTCCAAATATTATTAGTAAAAGTTGGCACAATCATATTAAAGGGGCGCCCTCTCAACCTACAAATAGCCATTTTTTTAATATTTTAAAGTGAAAGAACGGCAATATTCCAAATCGAATTCGGACTATCGTACAAAATTCTAAGCATCCAGCTATATATATTCTGAAAGGTATTTGCATAAACTTTCCAAATATTATTAGTAAGAGTTGGCACAATCATATTAAAGGGGCGCGCTCTCAACCTACAAATCGCCATTTTTTCAATATTTTAAACTGAAAGAATGGTAATATTCCGAGTCGAAATTCGGACCATCGTACAAAATTCTGAGCAACCAGCTATATATATTCTGAAAGGTAATTGCATAAGCTTTCCAAATATTATTAGTAAAAGTTGGCACAATCATATTAAAGGGGCGCGCTCTCAACGTGAACATAGCCAATGTTTCAACATTTAAAGTGAAAGAACGGTAATATTCCGAGTCGAAATGCGGACCATCGTACAAAATTCTGAGCATCCATCTATATATATTCTGAAAGGTAATTGGATAAGCTTTCCAAATATTATTAGTAAAAGTTGGCACAATCATATTAAAGGGGCGCTCTCTCAACCTGAACATAGCCAATTTTTCAATATTCTGAATGTAAAGACAGACCAGTATTTTTTTCGAAGTCCAAATTCGAACTATCGTACAAAATTCTAAGCATCCAGCTATATATATTCTGAAAGGTAATTGCATAAGCTTTCCAAATATTATTAGTAAAAGTTGGCACAATCATATTAAAGGGGCGCGCTATCAACCTGAACATAGCCAATTTTTTAATATTTTAAAGTGAAAGAACGGCAATATTCCGAGTCCAAATTCGGACTATCGTACAAAATTCTCAGCATCCAGCTATATATATTCTGAAAGGTAATTGGATAAGCTTTCCAAATATTATTAGTAAAAGTTGGCACAATCATATTAAAGGGGCGCGCTCTCAACCTGAACATAGCCAATGTTTCAACATTTAAAATGAAAGAACGGTAATATTCCGAGTCGAAATTCGGACCATCGTACAAAATTCTGAGCATCCATCTATATATATTCTGAAAGGTAATTGGATAAGCTTTCCAAATATTATTAGTAAAAGTTGGCACAATCATATTAAAGGGGCGCCCTCTCAACCTACAAATAGCCATTTTTTTAATATTTTAAAGTGAAAGAACGGCAATATTCCGAGTCGAATTTGGACTATCGTACAAAATTCTAAGCATCCAGCTATATATATTCTGAAAGGTATTTGCATAAACTTTCCAAATATTATTAGTAAGAGTTGGCACAATCATATTAAAGGGGCGCGCTCTCAACCTACAAATCGCCATTTTTTCAATATTTTAAACTGAAAGAATGGTAATATTCCGAGTCAAAATTCGGACCATCGTACAAAATTCTGAGCAACCAGCTATATATATTCTGAAAGGTAATTGCATAAGCTTTCCAAATATTATTAGTAAAAGTTGGCACAATCATATTAAAGGGGCGCGCTCTCAACGTGAACATAGCCAATGTTTCAACATTTAAAGTGAAAGAACGGTAATATTCCGAGTCGAAATGCGGACCATCGTACAAAATTCTGAGCATCCATCTATATATATTCTGAAAGGTAATTGGATAAGCTTTCCAAATATTATTAGTAAAAGTTGGCACAATCATATTAAAGGGGCGCCCTCTCAACCTACAAATAGCCAATTTTTTAATATTTTAAAGTGAAAGAACGGCAATATTCCGAGTCGAATTCGGACTATCGTACAAAATTCTAAGCACCCAGCTATATATATTCTGAAAGGTAATTGCATAAGCTTTCCAAATATTATTAGTAAAAGTTGGCACAATCATATTAAAGGGGCGCGCTATCAACCTGAACATAGCCAATTTTTTAATATTTTAAAGTGAAAGAACGGCAATATTCCGAGTCCAAATTCGGACTATCGTACAAAATTCTCAGCATCCAGCTATTTATATTCTGAAAGGTAATTGGATAAGCTTTCCAAATATTATTAGTAAAAGTTGGCACAATCATATTAAAGGGGCGCCCTCTCAACCTGAACATAGCCAATTTTTCAATATTCTGAATGTAAAGACAGACCAGTATTTTTTTCGAAGTCCAAATTCGAACTATCGTACAAAATTCTAAGCATCCAGCTATATATATTCTGAAAGGTAATTGCATAAGCTTTCCAAATATTATTAGTAAAAGTTGGCACAATCATATTAAAGGGGCGCGCTCTCAACCTTTCAGAATATATATAGCTGGATGCCGAGAATATTAAACGGTGGTCCGAAATTTGACTCGGAATATTACCGTTCTTTCACTTATCCAATTACCTTTAAGAATATATATAGCTGAAAAATTGGCTATGTTAAGGTTGAGAGTGCGCCCCTTTAATGTGATTGTGCCAACTTTTATTAATTATATTGAGAAAGCTTATTCAATTACCTTTCAGAATATATATAACTGGTTGCTCAGAATTTTATACGATGGTCCAAATTTGGATTCGGAATATTACCGTTCTTTCACTTTAAATGTTGAAACATTGGCTATGTTCAGGTTGAGAACGCGCCCCTTTAATATGATTGTGCCAACTTTTACTAATAATATTTGGAAAGCTTATTCAAGTACCTTTCAGAATATATATAGCTGGTTGCTCAGAATTTTGTACGATGGTCCGAATTTCGACTCGGAATATTACCATTCTTTCAGTTTAAAATATTGAAAAATTGGCTATTTTTAGGTTGAGAGCGCACCCCTTTAATATGATTGTGCCAACTTTTACTAATAATATTTGGAAAGCTTATCCAATTACCTTTCAGAATATATATAGCTGGATGCTCAGAATTTTGTACGATGGTCCGCATTTCTACTCGGAATATTACCGTTTATTCACTTTAAATGTTGAAACATTGGCTATGTTCACGTTGAGAGCGCGCCCCTTTAATATGATTGTGCCAACTTTTACTAATAATATTTGGAAAGCTTATTCAATTACCTTTTAGAATATATATAGCTGGTTGCTGAAAATTTTGTACGATGGACCGAATTTTAACTCGGAATATTACCATTCTTTCAGTTTAAAATATTGAAAAAATGGCTATTTGTAGGTTGAGAGGGCGCCCCTTTAATATGATTGTGCCAACTTTTACTAATAATATTTGGAAAGCTTATGCAATTACCTTTCAGAATATATATAGCTGGATGCTTAGAATTTTGTACGATAGTTCGAATTTGGACTTCGAAAAAAATACCGGTCTGTCTTTACATTCAGAATATTGAAAAATTGGCTATGTTCAGGTTGAGAGCGCGCCCCTTTAATATGATTGTGCCAACTTTTACTAATAATATTTGGAACGCTTATCCAATTACCTTTCAGAATATATATAGCTAGATGCTCAGAATTTTGTACGATGGTCCGAATTTCGACTCGGAATATTACCGTTCTTTCATTTTAAATGTTGAAACATTGGCTATGTTCAGGTTGAGAGCGCGCCCCTTTAATATGATTGTGCCAACTTTTACTAATAATATTTGGAAAGCTTATTCAATTACCTTTCAGAATATATATAGCTGGTTGCTCAGAATTTTGTACGATGGTCCGAATTTCGACTGGGAATATTACCATTCTTTCAGTTTAAAATATTGAAAAATTGGCTATTTTTAGGTTGAGAGCGCGCCCCTTTAATATGATTGTGCCAACTTTTACTAATAATATTTAGAAAGCTTATGCAATTACCTTTCAGAATATATATCGCTGGATGCTGAGAATTTTGTACGATAGTCCGAATTTGGACTCGGAATATTGTCGTTCTTTCACTTTAAAATATTAAAAAATTGGCTATGTTCAGGTTGATAGCGCGCCCCTTTAATATGATTGTGCCAACTTTTACTAATAATATTTGGAAGGCTTATGCAATTACCTTTCAGAATATATATAGCTGGATGCTTAGAATTTTGTACGATAGTCCGAATTCGACTCGGAATATTGCCGTTCTTTCACTTTAAAATATTAAAAAATTGGCTATTTGTAGGTTGAGAGGGCGCCCCTTTAATATGATTGTGCCAACTTTTACTAATAATATTTGGAAAGCTTATCCAATTACCTTTCAGAATATATATAGATGGATGCTCAGAATTTTGTACGATGGTCCGCATTTCGACTCGGAATATTACCGTTCTTTCACTTTAAATGTTGAAACATTGGCTATGTTCAGGTTGAGAGCGCGCCCCTTTAATATGATTGTGCTAACTTTTACTAATAATATTTGGAAAGCTTATTCAATTACCTTTCAGAATATATATAGCTGGTTGCTTAGAATTTTGTACGATGGTCCGAATTTCGACTCGGAATATTACCATTCTTTCAGTTTAAAATATTGAAAAAATGGCGATTTGTAGGTTGAGAGCGCGCCCCTTTAATATGATTGTGCCAACTTTTACTAATAATATTTGGAAAGTTTATGCAAATACCTTTCTGAATATATATAGCTGGATACTTAGATTTTTGTACGATAGTCCGAATTCGACTCGGAATATTGCCGTTCTTTCACTTTAAAATATTAAAAAATTGGCTATTTGTAGGTTGAGAGGGCGCCCCTTTAATATGATTGTGCCAACTTTTACTAATAATATTTGGAAAGCTTATCCAATTATTTTTCAGAATATATATAGATGGATGCTCAGAATTTTGTACGATGGTCCGAATTTCGACTCGGAATATTACCGTTCTTTCATTTTAAATGTTGAAACATTGGCTATGTTCAGGTTGAGAGCGCGCCCCTTTAATATGATTGTGCCAACTTTTACTAAGTTTAAAATATTGAAAAAATGGCGATTTGTAGGTTGAGAGCGCGCCCCTTTAATATGATTGTGCCAACTTTTACTAATAATATTTGGAAAGTTTATGCAAATACCTTTCTGAATATATATAGCTGGATGCTTAGAATTTTGTACGATAGTCCGAATTCGACTCGGAATATTGCCGTTCTTTCACTTTAAAATATTAAAAAATTGGCTATTTGTAGGTTGAGAGGGCGCCCCTTTAATATGATTGTGCGAACTTTTACTAATAATATTTGGAAAGCTTATCCAATTACCTTTCAGAATATATATAGATGGATGCTCAGAATTTTGTACGATGGTCAGAATTTCGACTCGGAATATTACCGTTCTTTCATTTTAAATGTTGAAACATTGGCTATGTTCAGGTTGAGAGCGCGCCCCTTTAATATGATTGTGCCAACTTTTACTAATAATATTTGGAAAGCTTATGCAATTACCTTTCAGAATATATATAGCTGGATGCTTAGAATTTTGTACGATAGTTCGAATTTGGACTTCGAAAAAAATACTGGTCTGTCTTTACATTCAGAATATTGAAAAATTGGCTATGTTCAGGTTGAGAGGGCGCCCCTTTAATACGATTGTGCCAACTTTTACTAATAATATTTGGAAAGCTTATCCAATTACCATTCAGAATATATATAGCTGGATGCTGAGAATTTTGTACGATAGTCCGAATTTGGACTCGGAATATTGCCGTTCTTTAACTTTAAAATATTAAAAAATTGGCTATGTTCAGGTTGAGAGGGCGCCCCTTTAATATGATTGTGCCAACTTTTACTAATAATATTTGGAAAGCTTATGCAATTACCTTTCAGAATATATATAGCTGGATGCTAAGAATTTTGTACGATAGTCCGAATTCGACTCGGAATATTGCCGTTCTTTCACTTTAAAATATTAAAAAATTGGCTATTTGTAGGTTGAGAGGGCGCCCCTTTAATATGATTGTGCCAACTTTTACTAATAATATTTGGAAAGCTTATCCAATTACCTTTCAGAATATATATAGATGGATGCTCAGAATTTTGTACGATAGTCCGCATTTCGACTCGGATTATTACCGTTCTTTCACTTTAAATGTTGAAACATTGGCTATGTTCAGGTTGAGAGCGCGCCCCTTTAATATGATTGTGCCAACTTTTACTAATAATATTTGGAAAGCTTATTCAATTACCTTTCAGAATATATATAGCTGGTTGCTCAGAATTTTGTACGATGGTCCGAATTTCGACTCGGAATATTACCATTCTTTCAGTTTAAAATATTGAAAAAATGGCGATTTGTAGGTTGAGAGCGCGCCCCTTTAATATGATTGTGCCAACTTTTACTAATAATATTTGGAAAGTTTATGCAAATACCTTTCTGAATATATATAGCTGGATGCTTAGATTTTTGTACGATAGTCCGAATTCTACTCGGAATATTGCCGTTCTTTCACTTTAAAATATTAAAAAATTGGCTATTTGTAGGTTGAGAGGGTGCCCCTTTAATATGATTGTGCCAACTTTTACTAATAATATTTGGAAAGCTTATCCAATTACCTTTCAGAATATATATAGATGGATGCTCAGAAGTTTGTACGATGGTCCGAATTGCGACTCGGAATATTACCGTTCTTTCATTTTAAATGTTGAAACATTGGCTATGTTCAGGTTGAGAGCGCGCCCCTTTAATATGATTGTGCCAACTTTTACTAATAATATTTGGAAAGCTTATGCAATTACCTTTCAGAATATATATAGCTGGATGCTCAGAATTTTGTACGATAGTTCGAATTTGGACTCGGAATATTACCATTCTTTCAGTTTAAAATATTGAAAAAATGGCGATTTGTAGGTTGAGAGCGCGCCCCTTTAATATGATTGTGCCAACTTTTACTAATAATATTTGGAAAGTTTATGCAAATACCTTTCTGAATATATATAGCTGGATGCTTAGAATTTTGTACGATAGTCCGAATTCGACTCGGAATATTGCCGTTCTTTCACTTTAAAATATTAAAAAAATTGGCTATTTGTAGGTTGAGAGGGCGCCCCTTTAATATGATTGTGCCAACTTTTACTAATAATATTTGGAAAGCTTATCCAATTACCTTTCAGAATATATATAGATGGATGCTCAGAATTTTGTACGATGGTCCGAATTTCGACTCGGAATATTACCGTTCTTTCATTTTAAATGTTGAAACATTGGCTATGTTCAGGTTGAGAGCGCGCCCCTTTAATATGATTGTGCCAACTTTTACTAATAATATTTGGAAAGCTTATGCAATTACCTTTCAGAATATATATAGCTGGATGCTTAGAATTTTGTACGATAGTTCGAATTTGGACTTCGAAAAAAATACTGGTCTGTCTTTACATTCAGAATATTGAAAAATTGGCTATGTTCAGGTTGAGAGGGCGCCCCTTTAATATGATTGTGCCAACTTTTACTAATAATATTTGGAAAGCTTATCCAATTACCATTCAGAATATATATAGCTGGATGCTTAGAATTTTGTACGATAGTCCGAATTCGACTCGGAATATTGCCGTTCTTTCACTTTAAAATATTAAAAAATTGGCTATTTGTAGGTTGAGAGGGCGCCCCTTTAATATGATTGTGCCAACTTTTACTAATAATATTTGGAAAGCTTATCCAATTACCTTTCAGAATATATATAGATGGATGCTCAGAATTTTGTACGATAGTCCGCATTTCGACTCGGATTATTACCGTTCTTTCACTTTAAATGTTGAAACATTGGCTATGTTCAGGTTGAGAGCGCGCCCCTTTAATATGATTGTGCCAACTTTTACTAATAATATTTGGAAAGCTTATTCAATTACCTTTCAGAATATATATAGCTGGTTGCTCAGAATTTTGTACGATGGTCCGAATTTCGACTCGGAATATTACCATTCTTTCAGTTTAAAATATTGAAAAAATGGCGATTTGTAGGTTGAGAGCGCGCCCCTTTAATATGATTGTGCCAACTTTTACTAATAATATTTGGAAAGTTTATGCAAATACCTTTCTGAATATATATAGCTGGATGCTTAGATTTTTGTACGATAGTCCGAATTCTACTCGGAATATTGCCGTTCTTTCACTTTAAAATATTAAAAAATTGGCTATTTGTAGGTTGAGAGGGTGCCCCTTTAATATGATTGTGCCAACTTTTACTAATAATATTTGGAAAGCTTATCCAATTACCTTTCAGAATATATATAGATGGATGCTCAGAAGTTTGTACGATGGTCCGAATTGCGACTCGGAATATTACCGTTCTTTCATTTTAAATGTTGAAACATTGGCTATGTTCAGGTTGAGAGCGCGCCCCTTTAATATGATTGTGCCAACTTTTACTAATAATATTTGGAAAGCTTATGCAATTACCTTTCAGAATATATATAGCTGGATGCTCAGAATTTTGTACGATAGTTCGAATTTGGACTCGGAATATTACCATTCTTTCAGTTTAAAATATTGAAAAAATGGCGATTTGTAGGTTGAGAGCGCGCCCCTTTAATATGATTGTGCCAACTTTTACTAATAATATTTGGAAAGTTTATGCAAATACCTTTCTGAATATATATAGCTGGATGCTTAGAATTTTGTACGATAGTCCGAATTCGACTCGGAATATTGCCGTTCTTTCACTTTAAAATATTAAAAAAATTGGCTATTTGTAGGTTGAGAGGGCGCCCCTTTAATATGATTGTGCCAACTTTTACTAATAATATTTGGAAAGCTTATCCAATTACCTTTCAGAATATATATAGATGGATGCTCAGAATTTTGTACGATGGTCCGAATTTCGACTCGGAATATTACCGTTCTTTCATTTTAAATGTTGAAACATTGGCTATGTTCAGGTTGAGAGCGCGCCCCTTTAATATGATTGTGCCAACTTTTACTAATAATATTTGGAAAGCTTATGCAATTACCTTTCAGAATATATATAGCTGGATGCTTAGAATTTTGTACGATAGTTCGAATTTGGACTTCGAAAAAAATACTGGTCTGTCTTTACATTCAGAATATTGAAAAATTGGCTATGTTCAGGTTGAGAGGGCGCCCCTTTAATATGATTGTGCCAACTTTTACTAATAATATTTGGAAAGCTTATCCAATTACCATTCAGAATATATATAGCTGGATGCTGAGAATTTTGTACGATAGTCCGAATTTGGACTCGGAATATTGCCGTTCTTTCACTTTAAAATATTAAAAAATTGGCTATGTTCAGGTTGAGAGGGCGCCCCTTTAATATGATTGTGCCAACTTTTACTAATAATATTTGGAAAGCTTATGCAATTACCTTTCAGAATATATATAGCTGGATGCTTAGAATTTTGTACGATAGTCCGAATTCGACTCGGAATATTGCCGTTCTTTCACTTTAAAATATTAAAAAATTGGCTATTTGTAGGTTGAGAGGGCGCCCCTTTAATATGATTGTGCCAACTTTTACTAATAATATTTGGAAAGCTTATCCAATTACCTTTCAGAATATATATAGATGGATGCTCAGAATTTTGTACGATGGTCCGCATTTCGACTCGGAATATTACCGTTCTTTCACTTTAAATGTTGAAACATTGGCTATGTTCAGGTTGAGAGCGCGCCCCTTTAATATGATTGTGCCAACTTTTACTAATAATATTTGGAAAGCTTATTCAATTACCTTTCAGAATATATATAGCTGGTTGCTCAGAATTTTGTACGATGGTCCGAATTTCGACTCGGAATATTACCATTCTTTCAGTTTAAAATATTGAAAAAATGGCGATTTGTAGGTTGAGAGCGCGCCCCTTTAATATGATTGTGCCAACTTTTACTAATAATATTTGGAAAGTTTATGCAAATACCTTTCTGAATATATATAGCTGGATGCTTAGATTTTTGTACGATAGTCCGAATTCGACTCGGAATATTGCCGTTCTTTCACTTTAAAATATTAAAAAATTGGCTATTTGTAGGTTGAGAGGGCGCCCCTTTAATATGATTGTGCCAACTTTTACTAATAATATTTGGAAAGCTTATCCAATTACCTTTCAGAATATATATAGATGGATGCTCAGAATTTTGTACGATGGTCCGAATTTCGACTCGGAATATTACCGTTCTTTCATTTTAAATGTTGAAACATTGGCTATGTTCAGGTTGAGAGCGCGCCCCTTTAATATGATTGTGCCAACTTTTACTAATAATATTTGGAAAGCTTATGCAATTACCTTTCAGAATATATATAGCTGGATGCTTAGAATTTTGTACGATAGTTCGAATTTGGACTTCGAAAAAAATACTGGTCTGTCTTTACATTCAGAATATTGAAAAATTTGCTATGTTCAGGTTGAGAGGGCGCCCCTTTAATATGATTGTGCCAACTTTTACTAATAATATTTGGAAAGCTTATCCAATTACCTTTCAGAATATATATAGCTGGTTGCTCAGAATTTTGTACGATGGTCCGAATTTCGACTCGGAATATTACCATTCTTTCAGTTTAAAATATTGAAAAAATGGCGATTTGTAGGTTGAGAGCGCGCCCCTTTAATATGATTGTGCCAACTCTTACTAATAATATTTGGAAAGTTTATGCAAATACCTTTCAGAATATATATAGCTGGATGCTTAGAATTGTGTACGATAGTCCGAATTCGACTAGGAATATTGCCGTTCTTTCACTTTAAAATATTAAAAAAATGGCTATTTGTAGGTTGAGAGGGCGCCCCTTTAATATGATTGTGCCAACTTTTACTAATAATATTTAGAAAGCTTATCCAATTACCTTTCAGAATATATATAGATGGATGCTCAGAATTTTGTACGATGGTCCGAATTTCGACTCGGAATATTACCGTTCTTTCATTTTAAATGTTGAAACATTGGCTATGTTCAGGTTGAGAGCGCGCCCCTTTAATATGACTGTGCCAACTTTTACTAATAATATTTGGAAAGCTTATGCAATTACCTTTCAGAATATATATAGCTGGATGCTCAGAATTTTGTACGATAGTTCGAATTTGGACTCGGAATATTACCATTCTTTCAGTTTAAAATATTGAAAAAATGGCGATTTGTAGGTTGAGAGCGCGCCCCTTTAATATGATTGTGCCAACTTTTACTAATAATATTTGGAAAGTTTATGCAAATACCTTTCTGAATATATATAGCTGGATGCTTAGAATTTTGTACGATAGTCCGAATTCGACTCGGAATATTGCCGTTCTTTCACTGTAAAATATTAAAAAATTGGCTATTTGTAGGTTGAGAGGGCGCCCCTTTAATATGATTGTGCCAACTTTTACTAATAATATTTGGAAAGCTTATCCAATTACCTTTCAGAATATATATAGATGGATGCTCAGAATTTTGTACGATGGTCCGAATTTCGACTCGGAATATTACCGTTCTTTCATTTTAAATGTTGAAACATTGGCTATGTTCAGGTTGAGAGCGCGCCCCTTTAATATGATTGTGCCAACTTTTACTAATAATATTTGGAAAGCTTATGCAATTACCTTTCAGAATATATATAGCTGGATGCTTAGAATTTTGTACGATAGTTCGAATTTGGACTTCGAAAAAAATACTGGTCTGTCTTTACATTCAGAATATTGAAAAATTGGCTATGTTCAGGTTGAGAGGGCGCCCCTTTAATATGATTGTGCCAACTTTTACTAATAATATTTGGAAAGCTTATCCAATTACCTTTCAGAATATATATAGCTGGTTGCTCAGAATTTTGTACGATGGTCCGAATTTCGACTCGGAATATTACCATTCTTTCAGTTTAAAATATTGAAAAAATGGCGATTTGTAGGTTGCGAGCGCGCCCCTTTAATATGATTGTGCCAACTCTTACTAATAATATTTGGAAAGTTTATGCAAATACCTTTCAGAATATATATAGCTGGATGCTTAGAATTTTGTACGATAGTCCGAATTCGACTCGGAATATTGCCGTTCTTTCACTTTAAAATATTAAAAAAATGGCTATTTGTAGGTTGAGAGGGCGCCCCTTTAATATGATTGTGCCAACTTTTACTAATAATATTTAGAAAGCTTATCCAATTACCTTTCAGAATATATATAGATGGATGCTCAGAATTTTGTACGATGGTCCGAATTTCGACTCGGAATATTACCGTTCTTTCATTTTAAATGTTGAAACATTGGCTATGTTCAGGTTGAGAGCGCGCCCCTTTAATATGACTGTGCCAACTTTTACTAATAATATTTGGAAAGCTTATGCAATTACCTTTCAGAATATATATAGCTGGATGCTCAGAATTTTGTACGATAGTTCGAATTTGGACTCGGAATATTACCATTCTTTCAGTTTAAAATATTGAAAAAATGGCGATTTGTAGGTTGAGAGCGCGCCCCTTTAATATGATTGTGCCAACTTTTACTAATAATATTTGGAAAGTTTATGCGAATACCTTTCTGAATATATATAGCTGGATGCTTAGAATTTTGTACGATAGTCCGAATTCGACTCGGAATATTGCCGTTCTTTCACTGTAAAATATTAAAAAATTGGCTATTTGTAGGTTGAGAGGGCGCCCCTTTAATATGATTGTGCCAACTTTTACTAATAATATTTGGAAAGCTTATCCAATTACCTTTCAGAATATATATAGATGGATGCTCAGAATTTTGTACGATGGTCGGAATTTCGACTCGGAATATTACCGTTCTTTCATTTTAAATGTTGAAACATTGGCTATGTTCAGGTTGAGAGCGCGCCCCTTTAATATGATTGTGCCAACTTTTACTAATAATATTTGGAAAGCTTATGCAATTACCTTTCAGAATATATATAGCTGGATGCTTAGAATTTTGTACGATAGTTCGAATTTGGACTTCGAAAAAAATACTGGTCTGTCTTTACATTCAGAATATTGAAAAATTTGCTATGTTCAGGTTGAGAGGGCGCCCCTTTAATATGATTGTGCCAACTTTTACTAATAATATTTGGAAAGCTTATCCAATTACCTTTCAGAATATATATAGCTGGTTGCTCAGAATTTTGTACGATGGTCCGAATTTCGACTCGGAATATTACCATTCTTTCAGTTTAAAATATTGAAAAAATGGCGATTTGTAGGTTGAGAGCGCGCCCCTTTAATATGATTGTGCCAACTCTTACTAATAATATTTGGAAAGTTTATGCAAATACCTTTCAGAATATATATAGCTGGATGCTTAGAATTGTGTACGATAGTCCGAATTCGACTAGGAATATTGCCGTTCTTTCACTTTAAAATATTAAAAAAATGGCTATTTGTAGGTTGAGAGGGCGCCCCTTTAATATGATTGTGCCAACTTTTACTAATAATATTTAGAAAGCTTATCCAATTACCTTTCAGAATATATATAGATGGATGCTCAGAATTTTGTACGATGGTCCGAATTTCGACTCGGAATATTACCGTTCTTTCATTTTAAATGTTGAAACATTGGCTATGTTCAGGTTGAGAGCGCGCCCCTTTAATATGACTGTGCCAACTTTTACTAATAATATTTGGAAAGCTTATGCAATTACCTTTCAGAATATATATAGCTGGATGCTCAGAATTTTGTACGATAGTTCGAATTTGGACTCGGAATATTACCATTCTTTCAGTTTAAAATATTGAAAAAATGGCGATTTGTAGGTTGAGAGCGCGCCCCTTTAATATGATTGTGCCAACTTTTACTAATAATATTTGGAAAGTTTATGCAAATACCTTTCTGAATATATATAGCTGGATGCTTAGAATTTTGTACGATAGTCCGAATTCGACTCGGAATATTGCCGTTCTTTCACTGTAAAATATTAAAAAATTGGCTATTTGTAGGTTGAGAGGGCGCCCCTTTAATATGATTGTGCCAACTTTTACTAATAATATTTGGAAAGCTTATCCAATTACCTTTCAGAATATATATAGATGGATGCTCAGAATTTTGTACGATGGTCCGAATTTCGACTCGGAATATTACCGTTCTTTCATTTTAAATGTTGAAACATTGGCTATGTTCAGGTTGAGAGCGCGCCCCTTTAATATGATTGTGCCAACTTTTACTAATAATATTTGGAAAGCTTATGCAATTACCTTTCAGAATATATATAGCTGGATGCTTAGAATTTTGTACGATAGTTCGAATTTGGACTTCGAAAAAAATACTGGTCTGTCTTTACATTCAGAATATTGAAAAATTGGCTATGTTCAGGTTGAGAGGGCGCCCCTTTAATATGATTGTGCCAACTTTTACTAATAATATTTGGAAAGCTTATCCAATTACCATTCAGAATATATATAGCTGGATGCTGAGAATTTTGTACGATAGTCCGAATTTGGACTCGGAATATTGCCGTTCTTTCACTTTAAAATATTAAAAAATTGGCTATGTTCAGGTTGAGAGGGCGCCCCTTTAATATGATTGTGCCAACTTTTACTAATAATATTTGGAAAGCTTATGCAATTACCTTTCAGAATATATATAGCTGGATGCTTAGTATTTTGTACGATAGTCCGAATTCGACTCGGAATATTGCCGTTCTTTCACTTTAAAATATTAAAAAATTGGCTATTTGTAGGTTGAGAGGGCGCCCCTTTAATATGATTGTGCCAACTTTTACTAATAATATTTGGAAAGCTTATCCAATTACCTTTCAGAATATATATAGATGGATGCTCAGAATTTTGTACGATGGTCCGCATTTCGACTCGGAATATTACCGTTCTTTCACTTTAAATGTTGAAACATTGGCTATGTTCAGGTTGAGAGCGCGCCTCTTTAATATGATTGTGCCAACTTTTACTAATAATATTTGGAAAGCTTATTCAATTACCTTTGAGAATATATATAGCTGGTTGCTCAGAATTTTGTACGATGGTCCGAATTTCGACTCAGAATATTACCATTCTTTCAGTTTAAAATATTGAAAAAATGGCGATTTGTAGGTTGAGAGCGCGCCCCTTTAATATGATTGTGCCAACTTTTACTAATAATATTTGGAAAGTTTATGCAAATACCTTTCTGAATATATATAGCTGGATGCTTAGATTTTTGTACGATAGTCCGAATTCGACTCGGAATATTGCCGTTCTTTCACTTTAAAATATTAAAAAATTGGCTATTTGTAGGTTGAGAGGGCGCCCCTTTAATATGATTGTGCCAACTTTTACTAATAATATTTGGAAAGCTTATCCAATTACCTTTCAGAATATATATAGATGGATGCTCAGAATTTTGTACGATGGTCCGAATTTCGACTCGGAATATTACCGTTCTTTCATTTTAAATGTTGAAACATTGGCTATGTTCAGGTTGAGAGCGCGCCCCTTTAATATGATTGTGCCAACTTTTACTAATAATATTTGGAAAGCTTATGCAATTACCTTTCAGAATATATATAGCTGGATGCTTAGAATTTTGTACGATAGTTCGAATTTGGACTTCGAAAAAAATACTGGTCTGTCTTTACATTCAGAATATTGAAAAATTGGCTATGTTCAGGTTGAGAGGGCGCCCCTTTAATATGATTGTGCCAACTTTTACTAATAATATTTGGAAAGCTTATCCAATTACCTTTCAGAATATATATAGCTGGTTGCTCAGAATTTTGTACGATGGTCCGAATTTCGACTCGGAATATTACCATTCTTTCAGTTTAAAATATTGAAAAAATGGCGATTTGTAGGTTGAGAGCGCGCCCCTTTAATATGATTGTGCCAACTCTTACTAATAATATTTGGAAAGTTTATGCAAATACCTTTCAGAATATATATAGCTGGATGCTTAGAATTTTGTACGATAGTCCGAATTCGACTCGGAATATTGCCGTTCTTTCACTTTAAAATATTAAAAAAATGGCTATTTGTAGGTTGATAGGGCGCCCCTTTAATATGATTGTGCCAACTTTTACTAATAATATTTGGAAAGCTTATCCAATTACCTTTCAGAATATATATAGATGGATGCTCAGAATTTTGTACGATGGTCCGAATTTCGACTCGGAATATTACCGTTCTTTCATTTTAAATGTTGAAACATTGGCTATGTTCAGGTTGAGAGCGCGCCCCTTTAATATGATTGTGCCAACTTTTACTAATAATATTTGGAAAGCTTATGCAATTACCTTTCAGAATATATATAGCTGGATGCTTAGAATTTTGTACGATAGTTCGAATTTGGACTTCGAAAAAAATACTGGTCTGTCTTTACATTCAGAATATTGAAAAATTGGCTATGTTCAGGTTGAGAGGGCGCCCCTTTAATATGATTGTGCCAACTTTTACTAATAATATTTGGAAAGCTTATCCAATTACCATTCAGAATATATATAGCTGGATGCTGAGAATTTTGTACGATAGTCCGAATTTGGACTCGGAATATTGCCGTTCTTTCACTTTAAAATATTAAAAAATTGGCTATGTTCAGGTTGAGAGGGCGCCCCTTTAATATGATTGTGCCAACTTTTACTAATAATATTTGGAAAGCTTATGCAATTACCTTTCAGAATATATATAGCTGGATGCTTAGAATTTTGTACGATAGTCCGAATTCGACTCGGAATATTGCCGTTCTTTCACTTTAAAATATTAAAAAATTGGCTATTTGTAGGTTGAGAGGGCGCCCCTTTAATATGATTGTGCCAACTTTTACTAATAATATTTGGAAAGCTTATCCAATTACCTTTAAGAATATATATAGATGGATGCTCAGAATTTTGTACGATGGTCCGCATTTCGACTCGGAATATTACCATTCTTTCAGTTTAAAATATTGAAAAATTGGCTATTTTTAGGTTGAGAGCGCGCCCCTTTAATATGATTGTGCCAACTTTTACTAATAATATTTAGAAAGCTTATGCAATTACCTTTCAGAATATATATAGCTGGATGCTCAGAATTTTGTACTATGGTCCGAATTTTGACTCAGAATATTACCATTCTTTCAGTTTAAAATATTGAAAAAATGGCTATCTGTAGGTTGAGAGCGCGCCCCTTTAATATGATTGTGCCAACTTTTACTAATAATATTTGGAAAGCTTATTCAATTACCTTTCAGAATATATATAGCTGGTTGCTCAGAATTTTGTACGATGGTCCGAATTTTGACTCAGAATATTACCATTATTTCAGTTTAAAATATTGAAAAAATGGCTATTTATAGGTTGAGAGCGCGCCCCTTTAATATGATTGTGCCAACTTTTACTAATAATATTTGGAAAGCTTATGCAATTACCTTTCAGAATATATATAGCTGGATGCTTAGAATTTTGTACGATAGTCCGAATTCGACTCGGAATATTGCCGTTCTTTCACTTTAAAATATTAAAAAATTGGCTATTTGTAGGTTGAGAGGGCGCCCCTTAAATATGATTGTGCCAACTTTTACTAATAATATTTGGAAAGCTTATCCAATTACCTTTCAGAATATATATAGATGGATGCTCAGAATTTTGTACGATGGTCCGAATTTCGACTCGGAATATTACCGTTCTTTCATTTTAAATGTTGAAACATTGGCTATGTTCAGGTTGAGAGCGCGCCCCTTTAATATGATTGTGCGATGGTCCGCATTTCGACTCGGAATATTACCGTTCTTTCACTTTAAATGTTGAAACATTGGCTATGTTCACGTTGAGAGCGCGCCCCTTTAATATGATTGTGCCAACTTTTACTAATAATATTTGGAAAGCTTATTCAATTACCTTTCAGAATATATATAGCTGGTTGCTCAGAATTTTGTACGATGGTCCGAATTTGGACTTCGAATAAAATACCGGTCTATCTTTACATATAGAATATTGAAAAATTGGCTATATTCAGGTTGAGAGCGCGCCCCTTTAATATGATTGTGCCAACTTTTACTAATAATATTTGGAAAGCGTAATCAATTACCTTTCAGAATATATATAGCTGGTTGCTAAGAATTTTGTACGATGGTGCGAATTTTGACTCGGAATATTACCGTTCTTTGAGTTTAAAATATTGAAAAATTGTCGACGTTTAGGATGAGAGCGCACCCCTTTAATATGATTGTGCCAACTTTTACTAATAATATCTGGAAAGCCTATTTAATTACCTTTCGGAATATATTTAGTTGAATGTCTAGAATTTTGTACGATAATGCGAAATTACACCTCTATTCTGAGCTAAAGGAATGGATAAAAAATAATATATTATTCTACTTTCATTTGATAGACGTAACGTTGGATTTTATTGGTTGGTAAAAATAGATGAGTTTGGGCGACTGTTGTCTTAATTCTGAATAGGTTGCCAACGAAAAGGTGGCCAGCTGGATCGGTCGAATAGCTGGCTAGCCGAATAGGTGGCCAATTTGTGTTCGGTCTTTTGAGTAAATGATAGGTTACGTGCCCTTGTTTTGAAATTAGTCTCGCTTAACTAGTCTACCGATCATTCTACGTCTAATTGACGGGTCGGGATAATCAAGACTACTTTTTTTACGAAACATGGAACAAGAAATTGAATTTAGGAGCACCAACATCAGGCAACTCAACAATATTTTTAAGAACCTTGTAAAAGTAAAATGAAACTACTGCTGGTATCATATTCTTGCTGTACGGCATTGAGTCAGAGATATTATTTGTACTAAACCAAAATATGCAGCTTCTAATGGTACAGCTAATTATAAGGCAATTTAAAAAATAAAACGAGCGTAATTTCTAAAGATGCCGTAACAACCAAAAAGTTAAATATTATTGCTATTCAGAATCGTCAACAATAGATTTTTTACGGCTGTAGTAGTGTTTGGTGTTTTGAACATTTCCGCATGCTGTTGCTATTTATAGCCTCAACGAGTGTGCGAGACTGTTAGACAGTAGTAAGTTATTCAACTAAAACGTGCAGGATCAACGCGTCAAGAACAACTTTTCAGTTGGCACGTGGGGCACCCTATGAATGGCTGATATTCTAAAACCATACCTACTACTACTAGGAAATAATGGTCAGCAAAAAGCAACTTACCCATCTCTGAATTTATTTCAGTTCGCAGAAACACAATGAAAAATATAACCATAATAAACTTCACTTACCGTGTGATTATGAAATAGTCTAGATCTTGTTAATCACAAATTTCAATTTCAGCACGTTATTCCATCATCCATGTGTAGAGTAGAGCAAGACTGAAATAAAAAAAAAAATGAAATTTTCTATTACTGTGTCTAGGCCTATATGATTTATAAACTTTTGGCTTCAACTTCAAAAAGCTTACTACAAAGCTACATAATAATAGGCCTACTGTCTAGTGTAGACAGTAAACCTACAGACAATACATTGTTCTACGGTACTTGTACCATACCAAATATTTTAAAAACCATGTATATACCATTATACTATACATAGTGACATCTAGGTCATGTGAGTGACCAGGGCAATTCAGACTCACTCACTCTGGTCAACAATGGATTAACCACGGCTTTTTTTTAAACTGTTCGTAATTATTATTTTCTGTTTGTCCACCCACCCCCACCCCCACAAAGTTATGACAAAATCCACGCCTTTTGTAGAAATGTCACGCAAGTCACCGTGGAATGGCTGATATTCTAAAAGTAACCATACCTACTACTACTACTAGGAAATAATGGTCAGCAAAAAGCAACTTACCCATCTTTGAATTTATTTCATTTCGAAGAAACACAATGAAAAATATAACCATAATAAACTTCACTTACCGTGTGATTATGAAATAGTCTAGATCTTGTTAACCACAAATTTCAATTTCAGCACGTTATTCCCTCATCCATGTGTAGAGTAGACCAAGACTGAAAAAAAAACAATGAAATTTTCTATTACTGTGTCTAGGCCTATATGATTTATAAACTTTTGGCTTCAACTTCAACAAGCTTACTACAAAGCTACATAATAATAGGCCTACTGTCTAGTGTTAGACAGTAAACCTACAGACAATACATTGTTCTACGGTACTTGTACCATACCAAATATTTTAAAAACCATGTATATACCATTATACTATACATAGTGACATCTAGGTCATGTGAGTGACCAGGGCAATTCAGACTCACTCACTCTGGTCAACAATGGATTAACCACGGCTTTTTTTTAAACTGTTCGTAATTATTATTTTCTGTTTGTCCACCCACCCCCACCCCCACAAAGTTATGACAAAATCCACGCCCTTTTGTAGAAATGTCACGCAAGTCACCGTGGAATGGCTGATATTCTAAAAGTAACCATACCTACTACTACTACTAGGAAATAATGGTCAGCAAAAAGCAACTTACCCATCTTTGAATTTATTTCATTTCGAAGAAACACAATGAAAAATATAACCATAATAAACTTCACTTACCGTGTGATTATGAAATAGTCTAGATCTTGTTAACCACAAATTTCAATTTCAGCACGTTATTCCCTCATCCATGTGTAGAGTAGACCAAGACTGAAAAAAAAAATGATGAAATTTTCTATTACTGTGTCTAGGCCTATATGATTTATAAACTTTTGGCTTCAACTTCAACAAGCTTACTACAAAGCTACATAATAATAGGCCTACTGTCTAGTGTAGACAGTAAACCTACAGACAATACATTGTTCTACGGTACTTGTACCATACCAAATATTTTAAAAACCATGTATATACCATTATACTATACATAGTGACATCTAGGTCATGTGAGTTACCAGGGCAATTCAGACTCACTCACTCTGGTCAACAGCGGATTAACCACGTTTTTTTTTTAAACTGTTCGTAATTATTATTTTCTGTTTGTCCACCCACCCCCACAAAGTTATGACAAAATCCACGCCCTTTTGTAGAAATGTCACGCAAGTCACCGTGGAATGGCTGATATTCTAAAACCATACCTACTACTACTAGGAAATAATGGTCAGCAACTTACCCATCTTTGAATTTATTTCAGTTCGCAGAAACACAATGAAAAATATAACCATAATAAACTTCACTTACCGTGTGATTATGAAATAGTCTAGATCTTGTTAACCACAAATTTCAATTTCAGCACGTTATTCCATCATCCATGTGTAGAGTAGACCAAGACTGAAAAAAAAAAACAATGAAATTTTCTATTACTGTGTCTAGGCCTATATGATTTATAAACTTTTGGCTTCAACTTCAACAAGCTTACTGTACTACAAAGCTACATAATAATAGGCCTACTGTCTAGTGTAGACAGTAAACCTACAGACAATACATTGTTCTACGGTACTTGTACCATACCAAATATTTTAAAAACCATGTATATACCGTTATACGGATGCCAGTCAAGTCGTCCACAAGCAAAGTCGTCCACACGAAAAACCTGGTTAAGTCGTCCACACCCGTTGGTGGAGTTGTCCACACCCGTTGGTGGAGTCGTCCACACTCGATGGTGGAGTCGTCCACAAGACTTTGTTTGATTTGAAGATATAGTAATACGTTGGTGGAGTCGTCCACAAGACTTAGTTTAATTTGAAGATATAGCAATACGTTGGTAAAGTCGTCCAAGTGACATAGTTTACTTTCGTGATTGATATTCTTTTGATAATCCGGTAAAATAAACAAAACAAGCTTCGCTTGCACGTCTTCCACGCCATGGATTGAGGGGGCCCCAGGGACTTTCGATGAAGGGCCCTCGAAGCATCGGGGGGCCCCGACACTAGGTCACCGGCCGTTGGAGTCCTTGGTCCGACCATGCTCGAGGAGCGCAACTGCGATTTTTGTGGTGGGCCCCCTAATGTGGTGGGCCCTGGGGCCTGTGCCCCATGGTTAATCCGGCGTTGACTCTGGTCAACACTACCAGTACAACCACTATCTGTAGTAGCCATAGTACATGTAACTATACTTGTAACCTTAAACTGTGTTTACTTTAAGGTAACAATTGGTACAGTCTAAGACCCCTTACGCAAGTTCAAATAGGTTCAAAAGCACAATTGTCAACACACATCATTACAGTTTGTATTGAAATAAGTAATTTTATCACAAATAGTGAAGACTGGACCATTAAAATAGTTACCGAATAGTTTTTCTTTGCATAGCACTGTTTATGTTCTAATGACATATTACGCAATGTGCGGCCATGACACCAGCCAGTTGAAATTTATTTCGCTTAACAGATGGGTTTCATCAAATCATATAATTATGCGGTAAGGCCTCACCTTTATTTCAATAAGAATTGATTTAGTTAAGCTACGTGCAGTACTGTTTTGGGCCAGTTTATTTGTAAATTAAGCGAGCTATAAGTTGAGGACGAAGTGCATTTTTTAATTGATTGTGCATATCTGGCAGCAGACAGGAAATGTTTATTTGAGGTTATTAAAAAATCCAATTCAAACTTTATTAACTTGAGTAATTTGGATAAATATATTTCGTTACTAACTTGTGAAAATGTAGACATATTAAATGAACTTGGTCGCTTTTTGCACAAGAACTTGCCATAGAACTATTTTCTTTATCTTGGTTAAGCACCATACAGTGAATAATAGGACTACATAGGCTTAAGTAATTGCTGACTTAATTTTGGCCTGTAACATAATCTATGGTCAAGTGGATTTATCTCCCTTTCATTAATAATGTTGTAACAAGCCAATTGTTTTTATTTGGCATGCATCCTTGGTGCATACTTATATTTTATATCTCCCCCGTTGGGGGCCATGCTATGTTGTATCATGTTATATTTTATTATTTGACTGTCATTTAGGTTTTCTCTCTTTGTTGATCTGTAACATGTCCCTTGTGGACCCTTGATTGGAAATAAAGTTAAAATTATTATTATTATTATTATTATTATTACCGTATTATTAATATTATACTAATTATAGGCCAGTAAACTTTTTGTAGTCATTGGACTAAAAACCTTGCGCAAAGGAACTCTGTAGGAAAAACCACTACTGTGGCTGTAAGACGGAAGACATCATTAGTGTAACCATTTCTTATAGTAGCCAAAGCTTCAGTTTTAAGTACCGTACTCAATTGCTATGCTAGTCTTATTTACGTTAGGAACTAGGAATTCTTTCTAGTTTAGACTAGTCTCTACACTCTATCTATGCAGGTCTAGGCCTACATTATTATAGATTTCCAACTTCCTATTCCTAGCCCTGTGCAAAGAAAAGTCTTCAACTTTCAACAAAGATTTCAATAGGCTAGGCCTAATAATAAAGGCCTATTCGGCTATTCCAATTTTAAAATTTTTGTGTTCAACTTCAAAACGACAATACCGGTAGGGTGTGTACTTACATACAATACACATTTTTTTAAATACTTTTACTACTGCACTTCAGTATTATGTATTAAATTATGGGCCTAGCCTATACTACAGCCATGTCTAGTGTCTAGATTAGATCAGTGGCAGTGGTCAGTATCCATCCTCGTGTCGTTTCGTTGAACATCTCCTCGCACAAGACCCCCAAGCAGTATGAAGAGTCGTCAGCGTGTCTCATTTTATGTTCTTCACGCGTTTCGAGTTCCGGTTCCTCTAAATCGGACCAAAGGCAACCACATTGCACACATACGCTGCTCAACATTTGAGAGACACATTTCTCAACAGCTTTAACATTGACCCGGTTATCGTTGAGGCAAGTAGAACAGTGAGCTTGTTTACCGGTACGTCTGTCTGGACATATCCATTCTCTGGCAGCCATCGGATGAACAAAAAGGAGTGCAACGTTGTACATGAGGGCTTGTATATGTAGTGTATGATTAGTATCCCAAGGTCGTCCATCAACCATGCACACAACCCGTATCTTACCATCAATGATGGTTCAAACCCATTTTTAACCATGGCCAATGTACACAACCCCAAGGTCAACCACTTGTAATATGCGCACGCACCTTGAGGTGCGGTTGGTATTATTTAAAGGCAAGCGCCACCGTTGTATCAGTCACTCACGCTTTTGAAAAAGGAACGTGTTATGCCTGCAGTGCGACGACGAAGAAATAGATTAGCAGATATGGCATCGCTTAACATAGACGACCCTACACCCAGCCGAGGAGAAGCAGAAGGAGGAATAGAAGACGGTGAAGAACTTACCTCAATCGTGTCATCGCCGATAGATATTGATTTGGGTACGTGTAGTACTGTTCTTACACCCCAGTTTAAAGATCTTAGGGTAGACTCGTTTGACGCTATGGACAGTCTATTGCTGCCTGCCACGCCGAAGAAGAAGGAGGAAGACGATGATGAGTCCCCCGTACCTGTCAAAAATAAACGGGAAGCAGAGAAGAAGACATACCTGTGGAGTCAATCCTCAAGAATCGTTTATTTTATGGTCCTGGCTTGCCTTCTTATCGAGGGTCTTGCGCTGTGCCTACCGGCTATAGTTAAGATGAGCGGACAGAGGAAATGTAAATGGTCTTCCCGTGCGATTTTAGGCCTGTGCTGCCTCGTCAATGTCATAATATTGCTATCGGGTAACATTCACGACCACTGGAGGAAGAATAGAGTCTCACCTTGGCCGTGGTACAAGATAACTATGTTGGCCGTGCTCACCATGTGCCGGTTGCTATTTGATGCCGGCGTGAACGATTTTGGAACCCATATGGGGTTCGCCATGGCAATATACTTAGCTTATCTCACCCCTACGTTTGGCAAGAACAGGGGTGTGTCTACCTTTGTATCCATTTTGGTGGTGTTGAACCTGATTGGATGCGTTATCTACCAGAGAGTGGTGTCGACTCTTCATACTGCTTGGGGGTCTTGTGCGAGGAGATGTTCAATTTGGTGAAGCAGACCCCGCCTCCTCCTCGGACCAAAGAAGAAGAACCAGACGACACCCCCCACGTCGTCTACGAGTCACCCGTGCGTTTATTTCCTAACAATTGGGGTGGTAGTGAACATACGATCTGTTTCAGATGTAACAAGTCGTTTGAATTGGATTTTAGTGACGGAGATCCGACCTTGAGGAACAGCGTGGTGTGTTCGTGCTCTAACGAGACCACTGGGGGCGCTGAGAGAAAGTATTTCCAGTACATCAATCTGTTGAAATTAACGTTCAAGAAGGACCATCACAACCAGCATCAAGTGTATTGAGACCCGCACAGCAGCTTCTTATACGTCAAGAACCCTCTCTACGGCGGGTTTGTCATACATAAACAATGTTGTTGGGATATGTAAACCATAGTGTGCTCAATAAAGGCTCAAAGTTTATTGATTTATATTTTTTTTTATTATTAAACGAACAATAGCGAGCATAATTTATGTATATCAAACTTGAGTTGCTTCACGGGGAACATGAAGCGCTTCTTGTTGGGATCCTGATGGTCCCTGTGATACACCAAACCGGTTACCTGAGCTATACTCTCGCACAGCTTGTCGTGATCCGTGCATATCTCAAACTCGTCGATGAGATACTTGTTCAGCGTTTCCAGCACCGTTTCGTCGTGCATGGCCTGAGGGTAGTCCAAGAGGCTGTCCGTGAGACTTATGGCGTGACAGAACGAATCGTACGACCGCAGACAGGTCTCCTTGTTGTTCCTGAACAGGTTACGCCGTATCCTTCCCATCAGTTCTTCGGGCTCTACGAAGTGCTCCACGACTTCCTCTTCGTAGTTTAACATGTCCACCGCGGTGCTCGGCTCGGCGTACTTAAACTTCCTAAACTTGACGGCCCACATCTTGAGCAATTCCTTGTTGAGATGACGGTGGATGAAGAACGAGTCTGCAAAGGTGCCCGAGAACAAAGATAGGAGCTCTGCGCTGTCCTTCAATATTTCCGTCTTGGCACGCTTGTTCTCGTCCTTAAACACGTCCTTGAAACTGTCTAGGGTCAGTGTGGTGTGGTGCGCAATCCTCTTCTCGAAGGCCCGCTCGCACTTCTTGGCGGCGTAGGACAGGCTGGCCGGGTCGGCAAAGAAATCGTAATTATCGGCCCAACACCCCTCCTCGTCGGTCATGTACCTCACCTCACCCCTCTGCACGGTCTCTTTCAGCAACGCCACGAAGACGTCAAAGAAGAGCCTAGGTGAGTTGTTTAGGTTACGTTCTAGTTTAGTCATGGTGTACACGGCAGAGTCTAGCGTCTCGTCCGAGTCCCTCATGTCACTCACGAGAGCATATTTACCCGAATAGAAGTTGTCCCCGGTGGGCGACCAAGCGATGTCCTCTTCGCCACCGCTCAAGACCTGCCTGAGATGCGTCGCAATCATCCCCCGCGAGTCCAAGACCTTGTCTGACGGATGGTTACGACGTCCCTGGACGAACACGTTGACGGCGTTCCCTTTCCTGTTGCGGCCTATCCCCTGGTACATGTCGGACAGCGAAGGGGTGTGCTTGTACGACATGGAGTCCACGAAGACGAACACCTCGTCGGCCCAGACAAAGTTCATGTCAAACCCCACGTTGACCACGGTGGTGTGTATGAGACACTTCTTGCCGTCGAGACAACCCAAAGGGTCTTTCATGAACTCCTCCTTGGCGTCGCACTCCGTGTCGCTGGTCAACAAAAAATACGATTTTTTACCGTACACCCTGCGCATGTACTCTGCGAGCATGTTGGCGTGGTTCTTAGTATTACACACGAGGACCGCCCGTCCGTCTTCTAGCACGTGACGCAGGTGCTGGATTATGTCTCCCGTGTTGACCATCTCCTCGTACACTTTGGACGCCATAGAGACGAACAGGCTGCGCGCGGCAGACCCGTGCTTGGTCGCAAAGAACTGTTCCAGCTCCATAAACAAGGACGATTCTTCCCCTAAGGACTTGGATAGAGACGGTAAGAAGTTCGTCGTGTAGACCGTAGGGGACAACAGACAGGAATCAAAGACGCGCACCTCGTGCGTGGCGGGGCGATACTCGTTGACCAAACAGGCAATCTTGCGGCGTCTGAGATTGGACAGGAGGTGTTTATCGATCACGTCCACGTGCCACGGAGCCAGCCCGGCATCCGCCAAGAAGACCGTGGGGATGTTGGAAACGATCTTACGCATGTACAGGGCGCTGCTCTTTCTCTCTTCGGGCGACGACACGGGCGATATGATCTCCTTGAACACGCCGTTTGGCTCGTCCACGAAGGCCATGTCCCACTGCGCGTACGTCGTCTCCTGCTTGATACCCTTAACGCGTCGCAGAGACTGCACCTGGATAATAGTTCTAGGATGTGCGTCTGCCGAGATGGGTCCCACGACGTCCCGGTAGCTTACCAATTCGGGTAGCTGAGCGCACATGAAGGCCGTGTAAGACCTCCTAGACGACAATATAAGGTAACTGTCGTCGTGCTTGATGGATTTGAACAGGGTGGTCTTGCCGCTGCCCATGTGGGACTTGACGATTAACACGTCGTGCGTCTTGAGGAGATCCTCCACGTCCTCCAGCCCGACGTACTTCTTCTCAACTCTGCGCATTGTTACCTTGGGACAGTTCATCCGTTGATTATTAAAAGGAAACCCGTACAGAGTGGACACGAGGTACTTCACGACGGGCGAATCAACGACGGCTTCAAGACAGGTCTTCTTTTTTTTTGGTGGTTTGTTTTTCTTCCTCGAAGGAGATGCCTCGGAGACTTCTTCTTCGCTGCGCCGGCGCCGCTTCATCACCGCGGGTGAGAGGGATATATCGTCACGAATCCTTCCAGAGAAGCTTTGGGCGCTACGTGAAGACCGTGAGGGATATACGATGCTGTGTTCCGCGCGTCTCCGGCGAACTCATGCGGGTCTTGAGTGGAATGATTCCCGCCAGCTGTCCAGACGGCCGTAAGGTGCACGTGTTCAAAGAGGTCTCGCTCAACAGAGTGGTCAATCAGTCTCGCCGAGCCGATTTGATAATGTACGTGCCGGGTATTGGCCTGTACGTGATCGAGTACAAGACCACGGAGGGTACGTCTACGGGCGCCAACCACAATAACCAGCTGCGTGAAACGTACGATAATTTAATAAACTACTTGACGTACAAGCAGTCCCAGCTAAAGCGCGAGCAGCTCGTTGTAGATTATAAACTACCCGTCACGTCGCTCTTGGTGACCAGAAGATTCCTGAAAAGTAGAGTCAAGGCAGCAGCAGACGTGGTATCGTCCTATCAGCCGCCGGACGGTAGGAGAGCGGTCAGAGACACGGTAGACGAGCGCGATATGGTGAAGATCTTCGTTCAAATAAGCCAGCCGCTGGCGCGATGAGGTTCCTTATATACACCCTCACCACTAGGGCCGAAACGATACGTTGTGCCACGATATGATACAGCATGATGCCCTAGCCAAACGATACGGGTGCATCACGATACACACGCTTTAATGTGAAATTGAGTAAAGTTTGCTTGAAATAAAGAAAAAATACACAATATTTTAAATTTATATTGTTTATTATTAGATAAATTAAAATTTATATTTAACCAATATTTTTGGCACATTTCTTTTTACACAAATCGAACCAAAACACACACACCCACACACACACACACACACACAGAGTTACTCTGACATAAAATTCAGTATGCTATCACACAATCAAGTCAAGTTTATCAGATTCACATATGAATACAATCAAACAAAACACAGTTTAGCACATTTGTGCAACAAGATTCTTATCTGACTTTTAGGTTTTACACATATAAGTTTAATAAACAATGACACTGCTGGTAAATGTACATCTAACAATTCACAAAGATATCAATCCAGTGATTTAGCATCTTTTGAACTTTGACAGAGATGAATACTTGAACAAGGCACAGGCATAATTCAACATCAAAATACTGATGAAAGACTAGATATATTTGCAATCTGTCCTGTATAAAGATCACAACATCGGCGAATATATAAATAAATTAATTATTAAGTTACCAATACCTTTGGCAATTGAAATAAAATAGCAACCTATTGTTGATTCTTAAAGAATACACATGTATATATAAAAAAAGAAAACTAAAAACAAAATTGGTATCTGAAAATAACAATTATAGCTTGGTGTTTGATAGTTTCCATTTTTAAAAATCTGTTTGAATTAATTGCTTGGTACAAAATGGCAACAAATATCAAAATTCCTCAACTGAAAAATTAATGGAACCATCCACAATCAAAATTGAATACAATGAGTTAATCAAACAGTAAAACAGAGTTCGGTTTTACCATCACAGTAATATTTGGCTATATTAAGGGGACAATTGACAATCAAAATTAAGTGAGTGAAACAGTAAAAAATAAGTTGTTATTCAATCACAGTAATATTTGGCTCAGGCGCAATATCAGTTCAATATATGAAAGATCAAGGATAGGATACCGATAGTTTTATGAACCTGGTTTGGTAGGCTCAGTATAGATACAAGATTTCAGTCCATCAAAGACACATTTTTCTTCAAGAAAACGAGAGTATCAACATGTTCTGAGCTCAAAGAATTTCTTTGTGCAGTAACAATATCACCGGCAGTGGAGAATACCCTTTCGCTAGGGACAGATGTCCCTGGGACACAAAGATGAATCTTTGCTAATCTTGCCAAATGTGGAATTCTACATGCATTTATTTTCCACCATTGTAATGGATCAGAATTCATTGGAGCTTTTGGAATGTTTTTGTAAGTTTTAATTTCTTCTTGAATAGCAGCTTTCATATTTTTATCATTTACATGAGAATTACAATCGTTTTCAACAATATCACAAAGCAAATCTTCTAATGCTGTTTTGGGTTTTTTATCAACAGGTTGTTCCAAGATATCATCTAACTCCTCAATATCATCATCTTTGTCATTTTTCTGCAAAATATTAAATGGATATATATATATATATATGGTTCATCTATATTATTGACTGATAATAGGGTATTGATATTTGATTGACTAATGAATAACGATCTAACTGCTCAACACAAGTACATTTGTAGGAAGAAAATGATAGCCAAGTGCAAACACTCGAAATAGGCTACTTTAATGGAAACACTGAAACAGACGACGTTAATTGACCTTACAGTATGCTTCAATCAAGCAATATATTGTATTAGAATAATTGATAGACTAGTACTACTATCTACATGTACTATACGCCACATGTATATTATTGTATCATCTTACCAAATTTAGACATTTATCAGCTATTCTTGAATAAATTTCATCCTCATCAAAGTTTTGTATAATCTTAAATCGTGGATCTAATGTTGTGGATTCTTCAAGAAAATGTAGAAGACCTTGATCTCCATATCGAGGTGCCAAATTATCTGAAACTGCACTTTTCAAATCTTTCACAGTTTTTGAGTCTGTTTGTTTAATGTTCATGGAATTTATGATTTTGGTTTTCAGTGGCAAAATAATTGAAACTGTTGGTATTTTTTCTGAGCATAATATTGTTGTAACCGTTTTTAAAGGGCCCATTACTTCTATAATGTCATCAATTAGACTCATCTCTTCGTCGTTAGGCACAGCAAGGTCCTTATTCGATTTTTTCAAATCAATACTAGCGAGAAACACAGCTTCATGTTGTTCTCTGTATCGGTTTATCATATCAAAACTGGAATTCCACCTTGTAGATACATCTATGATTAAATTGTGCTGTGGTATTTCTATCATATCCTGCTTGACATGGAGAATATGAGACCCCAAGGGGCTATGGTGAAAATATGAAGCTATTTTCCTGACTTTACCAAGGATGCGATTGACAGATGGGACGGCTAGTCCTTTCTGGCTTGCAAGATTAATAGTGTGTGCAAAGCACCTTATGTTAGGCCCAAGGCTTTCAGAAACCTGTACTGCATTTATTATATTTGCAGCATTGTCAGATGTCACCGGGATTGTAAGTCCATCTCTGTTTAATTTCCATTCATCCACTGCATTCAACAAGATAGTGGACAAATTGGTGGCAGTATGTGATTCGTTGAAAAGCCGTGTTTGCAATACATGGTTCTGTATTTCCCAGTTCTGATCAATCAAATGAACTGTAATAGTTACGTAACTATTGGCCCCCCTTGCAGTCCATCCGTCTGTTGTGAGGCTAACACTACTGGCATCATTTAGTTTGTCTGATAGTTTTTCCTTTGATTCACTATACAATCTCGGAATTACGTTGGTGGCAAAATGAGTTCTTGATGGTAGATTATACCTTGGTTCCAAAGTCTTTACCAATTTCTTGAAGCCGGTGTTTTCAACTACTGAAAATGGTCGCATGTCATGAGCGATGAAAAGTCCAATATGCCTTGTTATTAACTGAGCTAGAGCTGAACCAGGTGTTAAAGGGACAATAACACTCTTGCTGGCTTGGCAGCTCTAGAAAATAAATAATAGTCTTATTCTAAGTACCAGATGTTTATGTGTCCTACCTGTTGTGTAAATTATCCATTACATCATATTTTACTTGTTCAGAGGGTTCGAAAATATTTTAAAATCCAAGTCACATTTGAAAAGGTTTACGTTAACCTTTTCAAATCATGTAGTTGAATTTTTCCAATTTTTTAAATTAGGTGTGTTACGATGAAATTTGTATCATCAATTTATTTGAGAATTGTAAAATAATACAATTTGTTGACCAGAATAAAGATTGGGACATATCATTCAATTTCAACAAGAGTGTTATTGGGGCTTTAAGGGGGCTTTGTTTTGCAAAAAGGATTGCATTCGGAGCTGTCCAACACCTTGCATATGAACTGTGTCTGAACCACTAGTAGAAGTATCACTATGTTTTGCCACTGACACAAAGGTCAGGTCAGCTGTATTGACAGGACTTTCCGAAATAGAGTTAGCTTTGTTGCCCTCCTGGAATCGAACTCGTTTTGAGATAGGAGATGGTGAAATGGAAATGGAATGATGACGTGCTAAGTGGGTAGCCATGTTGGTGGTGTTTCCTGTATACCGTAATTGGGTATAGCATATTTTACACACTGAAGTGTCTTTATTTACTTTCCTGTTACCGTGTAAGTACGAAACGGGGAAACCAAAATTCTCCCACACCTTCGACCGGTAACAGGCGGGTGGCTTTTCTATTTCAACTTCAGCACCAAATATCGTACTACTACTAGCAGTACTAGGCGGCGTAAACATAATAGTCCACAGACTAAGATATACTGTTAGTGTTAACCCAAACTTCACCACATTCATTTAATTCATAAGCGCCATCACGAAGAAGAAATGACTGTAAAGTAAAATACGATTTCATTGGTGCAAAATGGATGGCTTCCGGTATTTTGTCCAATGAAAAAAATTGTCTTATGCAGTTTCCGAGTCGCATTTTGCACGCGATTAGTAGGTCAGTTTTGCATTGATTGTGAAGTCTGGATGGCCGGGTCTATTGAAGACGCGTGCTAGTCTATTTATAGCTACCGGGTTTTTCTTTACATTTGGTTTAGAACTGACTGATAGGAAATTTTTTAAAGTTCTACATGTCTCATTTATTGAACAAATATCGCGATATAGTATGAAAATAATCGTGAACCGTAAATTGAAAAAAAAATCTCGGTTATCGATTTTCTTAAAAAAAATATCGTTCATCGTTTTCATGGAAAAAATCGCGGTACACCGGTTCACCGGTGAATCCTTTCGGCCCTACTCACCACCCACGCAACCCAAAATGAAACACGTGTGCTTGACCTTGAGTTTTTGCATGCAACTGTCTACAGTTGGGTTTAGAGCGTGGGCGGTAAAGGTGTCTATATAAGACGCGTTCATTTTGGTTGGCGGGAGCTCTGTGCGGTTGAGTTCTTCTTCTACTACTTTGACGTCCAGCACATAGAGAAACGATGATGGACGCAGCACAGAGCGACTTTAACCGCGCCGTGGAGATACAGCAGATCATGAATCTGATCCAGAAGCAGCGCGCTGGGGACCCTCCCTCGCTCAAACGTCAACTGCAGGTAGAAGACGAGCCCACTCCTCCCAAGAGGTGTAAAGTAGAGGACGCCGTAGAGGCTAGCCCCGACAACACGGGGTACATGCAGTCTGTCAAAGAAGAGGTGAACAAGGCCATGAAGGAAGCTATGACCCCTCTGTTGGAAATGATGAAGAGCATGAACACCCCTCCTCAGCCCAAAGTAGAAGAACAGATGGAAGTTGAACCAGTTGCACCTAGAGGGAACACTGTCTCGGGATACGTTGCGAGGTTCTGCGTGGATGACGAGTGCTCCCACGAGGGGGACAATACGTGCCCCAATGCTTTACTCAGCAAGTACTATATAGACCCTGCGAAGGCTTCTCAGCTCCGTATGGTGGGCAAGCCGTTGGTTGTCACGCACAACGAGGGATACGTCGTGGGGACCTGTACGACGGCCGTGGTGTCTCGCAAAGGGATCCTTGTCATCTGCGACCTGGACGACGCTTACCTCTTGGAGAGCATGCGGAGACGGTTTGACGAGCACAAGGAGCGTTACAATGGCAATATAGACGGCTTCGAGACGTACCTGAAGAAGACTTTGTCGTCGTTCAGTCTGTCCCACTCACCTCAAAACAGCGAAGTGAGACACGTGGCGCTCGTAGACACGCCGGGAAGGATGGGTACGGCCGTCGATTATAGAACGAGCCCCAGTTTAGTATTAAAACGACGGCCCGCTAACGTGCACATCTCCGACATTGTGGCCTCGCACTCGACGGTATATCTGACGGCAAGCGATCGACGGGACTATTTGATCAAGAACACGCGGCTGAGTAACAATCCGAACGACACGGTCTACATCGACGCACATAGAGAAACGATGATGGACGCAGCACAGAGCGACTTTAACCGCGCCGTGGAGATACAGCAGATCATGAATCTGATCCAGAAGCAGCGCGCTGGGGACCCTCCCTCGCTCAAACGTCAACTGCAGGTAGAAGACGAGCCCACTCCTCCCAAGAGGTGTAAAGTAGAGGACGCCGTAGAGGCTAGCGCCGACAACACGGGGTACATGCAGTCTGTCAAAGAAGAGGTGAACAAGGCCATGAAGGAAGCTATGACCCCTCTGTTGGAAATGATGAAGAGCATGAACACCCCTCCTCAGCCCAAAGTAGAAGAAAAGATGGAAGTTGAACCAGTTGCACCTAGAGGGAACAGGAAGGTGCTCATCAATGCTCCAGACCAGTCAACTATCGACCTGGTAGTCACACGCCTGATGGAAGGTTACTCTCAGTAGACAAATAAATGGGTGTATACGCTTGCTTTTTTATTTTTTATTGTATATTTGTTTCCGCCGCGGTTAGTTTTCTCGTACAGGGCAGACCCAAAGCATTCTAAGTTTGGTTCGAGCCAAACATTACCATAACTGGTCTGGTGGTAAGTAATCTTACATTGGACAGCATTAGGGCTATATAAGGGAGGGTAGGTTGCAGTTTGTCTCTTCACTTTGACAACGACGACGATGGACGCAGAAGCAGTCAGTGGCCTAGCAGAGATTGCATTACCAGACGACGACGATTCCTTCGACCTCTATTCTGACACAGAGTTGGGAACTGAAGAAATACCCGTAGAAGAGTTGTTTGAGATTGAAGACATAGCCTTGCAGCCAACAGAGTTCTCCGTGACGAACCATACCGTCATAGAGTGCGGTGAGACGGCCGATTTTAACAACGATCCTGTCGCATTAGAGTTCTACAAGTACAATCAGGGTCTCCCCGAACCCACTGAGCAAGACGTGAGGGACGTCTTTGAGGAAGGTGAACTACGCCCAAGACACGCTCCGAGGAAGGACGAGACATGTACTACACATCTACAGCGCAGAGCGGATACTACTGCCAGGAAGGGCCGAGGGAAAGGCCGTACGTACAAAACACCGCCTACACGCCGTGGTTCCAGGGACCGACGGCTCTCCAGACGGAGCCAATGCTCGAAGAGTACACTACGTCAGGATCGGTTCTTGCACGCGGCCCGGAGGATGCGAGACGTCTTCAATACCTTACACCACAAGTGGAACAGGGACCTGGACCGTATCAACAACGTGCGCAAACCCGAGGTACAGCCGAATTTCGACCGCTTGTGCGAGCTGTTCGGCGACGAAGAACAAGTCTTGATCGCGAGAGGTATTATACATCCGGACCAAGCTGTGGGCTCAACGACAGAAGCAGCCGAAGTCATGCTGCCCATGGCAGTGGCTCTGAGTTCAATGACGTCCAACAATCACCAGCTGGCTCATCGCGCAATGTCGTTCATAATGCACCTGTGGCCCTTAAAAGTGGTGAAGAAGCCTGGATCGAGACAAAGGAGGAGACGCCGTTGATTGTGAAATTTACGGGCGCAGCAGAGATTGACGGCCATCCCATACCTCCAGGTAGAGAGATGAAGTTTGACGGTGGGTGCAGGGATTATCATATACACAGTTGGACGGGCTGTAAGTTTGACGTGATACCCCCTGTCAAACGGATCAAATCTTCTACTGCGTACCCCATGCTGGCTACAATGAAGGACAAGGATGTTGTTTTGGTCGTGGATTCAACCCCTAGGATGGCCATCATGTTGATCAATTACATGTTTAGAAGAGGCTCGAGAGACGTCTCGTTGCTGAATATGAGTCTCCCATGTGCTGCTGCTTACTATCCCAATATAGAAGCCACCATACCACCTCACCACCCTTTGGACAGCCGTGTGCACAGTAAAGTGATGCTTTGGGACGGAGAGTGCCTGGCCGGTAAAAAGAATATGATTGTCTACATTGACGACCCCTCTGAGATTGAACGCATGGTGAATGTGTTTGGTGTAACGTCTCTGCTGACCACCGACGAGAGCCTACAGTACGACAACAACGATCTACCTTGCAGCGTCACGTATGTACCACCGCTCGTCGTGACTACCTCTAAGAGGGTTCAGAGTACATACCAAGCTTACTACCGCAGCGTCTTTCAACAACCCCTGTGTGGGACATTACTACACGAAGACTTTACCGCAGCACACTACTACGACCTAGCAGACGTCACCTCTACCCTTACAGACGACGACCCCTTGTACGGCTATACCAGGGTGGAAGGAGGATCTTTGAAGCCGTCTTACTTCTATGCGGCTGTGCTTTGTGAAGAACCCGTGTTGACTGTGGCTGGGTTTATGGTCGTTGACAGTACCCTCACGTGCCACTCTGTGCTACCTTTAGATGTATTGAAAAAATGCGAATTTATTGCCATTGCGCCGTTTTGAAATGAATAAAACACACTATTACTCTCAATTATTTTTATTGTTTTTCTGTACCTATATGCTCTGGTTGGGTGTAGAAGGTGATCTTGAGGGGTGTAGTAACGACTGCATACATGGTCTTGTCCAACGGGATGTAGTTTATGTCGGTCTCTTTTCCCTTTTGAGCCAACGAGACCATCCTTTCAACGTCCCCAGACCACTCGTTGTGCATCTGTGCTTGGGTTGCCGTGTCCCCTGTAGACTCTAGGAGGCAAAATATGTTCTGATCGATCGGTATGCCTGCCTCGGAAGAGATGGGTAGGGTCCTGAAATAGACCAGCGTGAGCTCCTCGGGGGATATGACATAGCCCCCTAAGGTGAACTTGTTGCCCACAAAGAAGTTGTTGTAGGCCGCCAGAGACTCTTGGTAGACTAGCGCCTTGTTCTCTTGTCTCATGACATTAGACACCGATTCGGGTACTGGGGTAGACGTCTTGATCTTGTTCAACCATATGGTAAAGCCTCTTAGCACCTCTCCTGGATCCCCCGAGGGTCTCCCTTTATTATTATTATTATTTATTATTATTTTACAGTGCTTATATAGCGCTTATCTAAAACATTACTCTAAGCGCTTTACAATGCATAAAATCACATAAAATCCACAACAAAAAATGCATATATAAAGTCATGTATAAGAATCGTGAAAAGAAAAAAAAAAAAATAATTTAACATTATTAAAAGATTAATAAATAAATATGATGAAAATACATAAATAGCGTTCATTTATGGACTATTTGTTAAAAGCCCGCATATATAAAAATGCATATATAAAGTCATGTATAAGAATCGTGAAAAAAAAATAATTTAAAATTATTAAAAGATTAATAAATAAATATGATAAAAATACATAAATAGCGTTCATTTATTGACTATTTGTAAAAAGCCTGTCTGAATAAAAAAGTCTTAAGGTTTTTCTTGAAAGCATTCACAGAGTCAGAGTTTCGTAGTGTGTTTGGTAAGTCATTCCACAAAACGGCGGCCGCTCTATCGAACCGTCTCTCTCCGTATGTTTTTGTTCTTACTGCTGGTTTGACTAGAAGCATGTTGTTTTCTGATCGAAGAGTTCTTGTTGGCTTGTAGATGTTAACAAGTTCTTGTAAGTACAAGGGTGCTTTCTCTTTCAGAGCTTTAAACACATACAGTAAGACTTTGTATTTGATTCGAAATGTTATTGGCAGCCAATGAAGCGATTGTAAAATTGGACTAACATGTTCATTTTTCTTTCTCCTTGTGATTAATCTTGCGGCGGTGTTTTGGACACGCTGTAGTCGTTGGGTTGCATTTCCGGGAAGCCCATATAACAATGCATTTCCGTAGTCCAAACGAGACGTCACTAAGGAGCAAACAAGTGTTTTCGTGGCATCTTCCGTTATGTGTGGACGAATTCGACCGATATTTCTGATCTGGTAGAGACAGGATTTCGGGGTTGCACTAATTTAGACGGCGGGAAGACGCAGTAGAACTTGTCGTAGACGATGTGCCTCTTGGTGGTCTGGCTCGGAAAAATGAACGGCAAGCTACACACGTCCGTTGTGGTCTGCCTCTGGGTAAGCCTCATGTCCAACAAATCGTCCTTATCGGCACGTTTGAGGTGAGACAGAAACAGGGAGAGACAGTGAGGTACAGATGGATGGAACAACAGGTGGAGGGAGGGACAGGTGGTTGGAGGGACAGACGGAGGTACAGAGACAGGGAAGGAAAGGCAGAAGGAGGGAGAGGCATAGGGACGTAGAGACGGACAGATGGAGAAATAGAGAGAGCAATGGGGGGAGGGGCAGATTAGGGGGAAAGGAGGGACAGACGGATGGAGGGAAAGTTGGAGGCAGGGACAGGCAGCAGGAGGGAAAGACAGAGTGAGGGAGTGACAGAGGGGATAATGGCAGAGGGATAGACAGAGGGAGAGACAAAAAGAATGGCCGAGGAACAGACAGAGGGGGACCAACAGGGGGACATGGGGGGCGACAGGGTGGAAGGGAAAGATGGAGGGACAGATGTGCAGAGGCAGGGACAGACGGATGGAGGGAGTGGCCGAGGAACATAGCTTCCTTCATGGCCTTGTTCACCTCTTCTTTGACAGACTGCATGTACCCCGTGTTGTCGGCGCTAGCCTCTACGGCGTCCTCTACTTTACACCTCTTGGGAGGAGTGGGCTCGTCTTCTACCTGCAGTTGACGTTTGAGCGAGGGAGGGTCCCCAGCGCGCTGCTTCTGGATCAGATTCATGATCTGCTGTATCTCCACGGCGCGGTTAAAGTCGCTCTGTGCTGCGTCCATCATCGTTTCTCTATGTGCGTCGATGTAGACCGTGTCGTTCGGATTGTTACTCAGCCGCGTGTTCTTGATCAAATAGTCCCGTCGATCGCTTGCCGTCAGATATACCGTCGAGTGCGAGGCCACAATGTCGGAGATGTGCACGTTAGCGGGCCGTCGTTTTAATACTAAACTGGGGCTCGTTCTATAATCGACGGCCGTACCCATCCTTCCCGGCGTGTCTACGAGCGCCACGTGTCTCACTTCGCTGTTTTGAGGTGAGTGGGACAGACTGAACGACGACAAAGTCTTCTTCAGGTACGTCTCGAAGCCGTCTATATTGCCATTGTAACGCTCCTTGTGCTCGTCAAACCGTCTCCGCATGCTCTCCAAGAGGTAAGCGTCGTCCAGGTCGCAGATGACAAAGATCCCTTTGCGAGACACCACGGCCGTCGTACAGGCCCCCACGACGTATCCCTCGTTGTGCGTGACAACCAACGGCTTGCCCACCATACGGAGCTGAGAAGCCTTCGCAGGGTCTATATAGTACTTGCTGAGTAAAGCATTGGGGCACGTATTGTCCCCCTCGTGGGAGCACTCGTCATCCACGCAGAACCTCGCAACGTATCCCGAGACAGTGTTCCCTCTAGGTGCAACTGGTTCAACTTCCATCTTTTCTTCTACTTTGGGCTGAGGAGGGGTGTTCATGCTCTTCATCATTTCCAACAGAGGGGTCATAGCTTCCTTCATGGCCTTGTTCACCTCTTCTTTGACAGACTGCATGTACCCCGTGTTGTCGGGGCTAGCCTCTACGGCGTCCTCTACTTTACACCTCTTGGGAGGAGTGGGCTCGTCTTCTACCTGCAGTTGACGTTTGAGCGAGGGAGGGTCCCCAGCGCGCTGCTTCTGGATCAGATTCATGATTTGCTGTATCTCCACGGCGCGGTTAAAGTCGCTCTGTGCTGCGTCCATCATCGTTTCTCTATGTGCTGGACGTCAAAGTAGTAGAAGAAGAACTCAACCGCACAGAGCTCCCGCCAACCAAAATGAGTCCACGAGCCGAATGAACGCGTCTTATATAGACACCTTTACCGCCCACGCTCTAAACCCAAAACCCAACTGTAGACAGTTCCATGCAAAAACTCAAGGTCAAGACAGCACACGTGTTTCATTTTGGGTTGCGTGGGTGCTGGTGAGGGTGTATATAAGGAACCTCATCGCGCCAGCGGCTGGCTTATTTGAACGAAGATCTTCACCATATCGCGCTCGTCTACCGTGTCTCTGACCGCTCTCCTACCGTCCGGCGGCTGATAGGACGATACCACGTCTGCTGCTGCCTTGACTCTACTTTTCAGGAATCTTCTGGTCACCAAGAGCGACGTGACGGGTAGTTTATAATCTACAACGAGCTGCTCGCGCTTTAGCTGGGACTGCTTGTACGTCAAGTAGTTTATTAAATTATCGTACGTTTCACGCAGCTGGTTATTGTGGTTGGCGCCCGTAGACGTACCCTCCGTGGTCTTGTACTCGATCACGTACAGGCCAATACCCGGCACGTACATTATCAAATCGGCTCGGCGAGACTGATTGACCACTCTGTTGAGCGAGACCTCTTTGAACACGTGCACCTTACGGCCGTCTGGACAGCTGGCGGGAATCATTCCACTCAAGACCCGCATGAGTTCGCCGGAGACGCGCGGAACACAGCATCGTATATCCCTCACGGTCTTCACGTAGCGCCCAAAGCTTCTCTGGAAGGATTCGTGACGATATATCCCTCTCACCCGCGGTGATGAAGCGGCGCCGGCGCAGCGAAGAAGAAGTCTCCGAGGCATCTCCTTCGAGGAAGAAAAACAAACCACCAAAAAAAAAGAAGACCTGTCTTGAAGCCGTCGTTGATTCGCCCGTCGTGAAGTACCTCGTGTCCACTCTGTACGGGTTTCCTTTTAATAATCAACGGATGAACTGTCCCAAGGTAACAATGCGCAGAGTTGAGAAGAAGTACGTCGGGCTGGAGGACGTGGAGGATCTCCTCAAGACGCACGACGTGTTAATCGTCAAGTCCCACATGGGCAGCGGCAAGACCACCCTGTTCAAATCCATCAAGCACGACGACAGTTACCTTATATTGTCGTCTAGGAGGTCTTACACGGCCTTCATGTGCGCTCAGCTACCCGAATTGGTAAGCTACCGGGACGTCGTGGGACCCATCTCGGCAGACGCACATCCTAGAACTATTATCCAGGTGCAGTCTCTGCGACGCGTTAAGGGTATCAAGCAGGAGACGACGTACGCGCAGTGGGACATGGCCTTCGTGGACGAGCCAAACGGCGTGTTCAAGGAGATCATATCGCCCGTGTCGTCGCCCGAAGAGAGAAAGAGCAGCGCCCTGTACATGCGTAAGATCGTTTCCAACATCCCCACGGTCTTCTTGGCGGATGCCGGGCTGGCTCCGTGGCACGTGGACGTGATCGATAAACACCTCCTGTCCAATCTCAGACGCCGCAAGATTGCCTGTTTGGTCAACGAGTATCGCCCCGCCACGCACGAGGTGCGCGTCTTTGATTCCTGTCTGTTGTCCCCTACGGTCTACACGACGAACTTCTTACCGTCTCTATCCAAGTCCTTAGGGGAAGAATCGTCCTTGTTTATGGAGCTGGAACAGTTCTTTGCGACCAAGCACGGGTCTGCCGCGCGCAGCCTGTTCGTCTCTATGGCGTCCAAAGTGTACGAGGAGATGGTCAACACGGGAGACATAATCCAGCACCTGCGTCACGTGCTAGAAGACGGACGGGCGGTCCTCGTGTGTAATACTAAGAACCACGCCAACATGCTCGCAGAGTACATGCGCAGGGTGTACGGTAAAAAATCGTATTTTTTGTTGACCAGCGACACGGAGTGCGACGCCAAGGAGGAGTTCATGAAAGACCCTTTGGGTTGTCTCGACGGCAAGAAGTGTCTCATACACACCACCGTGGTCAACGTGGGGTTTGACATGAACTTTGACACACCCCTTCGCTGTCCGACATGTACCAGGGGATAGGCCGCAACAGGAAAGGGAACGCCGTCAACGTGTTCGTCCAGGGACGTCGTAACCATCCGTCAGACAAGGTCTTGGACTCGCGGGGGATGATTGCGACGCATCTCAGGCAGGTCTTGAGCGGTGGCGAAGAGGACATCGCTTGGTCGCCCACCGGGGACAACTTCTATTCGGGTAAATATGCTCTCGTGAGTGACATGAGGGACTCGGACGAGACGCTAGACTCTGCCGTGTACACCATGACTAAACTAGAACGTAACCTAAACAACTCACCTAGGCTCTTCTTTGACGTCTTCGTGGCGTTGCTGAAAGAGACCGTGCAGAGGGGTGAGGTGAGGTACATGACCGACGAGGAGGGGTGTTGGGCCGATAATTACGATTTCTTTGCCGACCCGGCCAGCCTGTCCTACGCCGCCAAGAAGTGCGAGCGGGCCTTCGAGAAGAGGATTGCGCACCACACCACACTGACCCTAGACAGTTTCAAGGACGTGTTTAAGGACGAGAACAAGCGTGCCAAGACGGAAATATTGAAGGACAGCGCAGAGCTCCTATCTTTGTTCTCGGGCACCTTTGCAGACTCGTTCTTCATCCACCGTCATCTCAACAAGGAATTGCTCAAGATGTGGGCCGTCAAGTTTAGGAAGTTTAAGTACGCCGAGCCGAGCACCGCGGTGGACATGTTAAACTACGAAGAGGAAGTCGTGGAGCACTTCGTAGAGCCCGAAGAACTGATGGGAAGGATACGGCGTAACCTGTTCAGGAACAACAAGGAGACCTGTCTGCGGTCGTACGATTCGTTCTGTCACGCCATAAGTCTCACGGACAGCCTCTTGGACTACCCTCAGGCCATGCACGACGAAACGGTGCTGGAAACGCTGAACAAGTATCTCATCGACGAGTTTGAGATATGCACGGATCACGACAAGCTGTGCGAGAGTATAGCTCAGGTAACCGGTTTGGTGTATCACAGGGACCATCAGGATCCCAACAAGAAGCGCTTCATGTTCCCCGTGAAGCAACTCAAGTTTGATATACATAAATTATGCTCGCTATTGTTCGTTTAATAATAAAAAAAAATATAAATCAATAAACTTTGAGCCTTTATTGAGCACACTATGGTTTACATATCCCAACAACATTGTTTATGTATGACAAACCCGCCGTAGAGAGGGTTCTTGACGTATAAGAAGCTGCTGTGCGGGTCTCAATACACTTGATGCTGGTTGTGATGGTCCTTCTTGAACGTTAATTTCAACAGATTGATGTACTGGAAATACTTTCTCTCAGCGCCCCCAGTGGTCTCGTTAGAGCACGAACACACCACGCTGTTCCTCAAGGTCGGATCTCCGTCACTAAAATCCAATTCAAACGACTTGTTACATCTGAAACAGATCGTATGTTCACTACCACCCCAATTGTTAGGAAATAAACGCACGGGTGACTCGTAGACGACGTGGGGGGTGTCGTCTGGTTCTTCTTCTTTGGTCCGAGGAGGAGGCGGGGTCTGCTTCACCAAATTGAACATCTCCTCGCACAAGACCCCCAAGCAGTATGAAGAGTCGACACCACTCTCTGGTAGATAACGCATCCAATCAGGTTCAACACCACCAAAATGGATACAAAGGTAGACACACCCCTGTTCTTGCCAAACGTAGGGGTGAGATAAGCTAAGTATATTGCCATGGCGAACCCCATATGGGTTCCAAAATCGTTCACGCCGGCATCAAATAGCAACCGGCACATGGTGAGCACGGCCAACATAGTTATCTTGTACCACGGCCAAGGTGAGACTCTATTCTTCCTCCAGTGGTCGTGAATGTTACCCGATAGCAATATTATGACATTGACGAGGCAGCACAGGCCTAAAATCGCACGGGAAGACCATTTACATTTCCTCTGTCCGCTCATCTTAACTATAGCCGGTAGGCACAGCGCAAGACCCTCGATAAGAAGGCAAGCCAGGACCATAAAATAAACGATTCTTGAGGATTGACTCCACAGGTATGTCTTCTTCTCTGCTTCCCGTTTATTTTTGACAGGTACGGGGGACTCATCATCGTCTTCCTCCTTCTTCTTCGGCGTGGCAGGCAGCAATAGACTGTCCATAGCGTCAAACGAGTCTACCCTAGGATCTTTAAACTGGGGTGTAAGAACAGTACTACACGTACCCAAATCAATATCTATCGGCGATGACACGATTGAGGTAAGTTCTTCACCGTCTTCTATTCCTCCTTCTGCTTCTCCTCGGCTGGGTGTAGGGTCGTCTATGTTAAGCGATGCCATATCTGCTAATCTATTTCTTCGTCGTCGCACTGCAGGCATAACACGTTCCTTTTTCAAAAGCGTGAGTGACTGATACAACGGTGGCGCTTGCCTTTAAATAATACCAACCGCACCTCAAGGTGCGTGCGCATATTACAAGTGGTTGACCTTGGGGTTGTGTACATTGGCCATGGTTAAAAATGGGTTTGAACCATCATTGATGGTAAGATACGGGTTGTGTGCATGGTTGATGGACGACCTTGGGATACTAATCATACACTACATATACAAGCCCTCATGTACAACGTTGCACTCCTTTTTGTTCATCCGATGGCTGCCAGAGAATGGATATGTCCAGACAGACGTACCGGTAAACAAGCTCACTGTTCTACTTGCCTCAACGATAACCGGGTCAATGTTAAAGCTGTTGAGAAATGTGTCTCTCAAATGTTGAGCAGCGTATGTGTGCAATGTGGTTGCCTTTGGTCCGATTTAGAGGAACCGGAACTCGAAACGCGTGAAGAACATAAAATGAGACACGCTGACGACTCTTCATACTGCTTGGGGGTCTTGTGCGAGGAGATGTTCAACGAAACGACACGAGGATGGATACTGACCACTGCCACTGATCTAATCTAGACACTAGACATGGCTGTAGTATAGGCTAGGCCCATAATTTAATACATAATACTGAAGTGCAGTAGTAAAAGTATTTAAAAAAATGTGTATTGTATGTAAGTACACACCCTACCGGTATTGTCGTTTTGAAGTTGAACACAAAAATTTTAAAATTGGAATAGCCGAATAGGCCTTTATTATTAGGCCTAGCCTATTGAAATCTTTGTTGAAAGTTGAAGACTTTTCTTTGCACAGGGCTAGGAATAGGAAGTTGGAAATCTATAATAATGTAGGCCTAGACCTGCATAGATAGAGTGTAGAGACTAGTCTAAACTAGAAAGAATTCCTAGTTCCTAACGTAAATAAGACTAGCATAGCAATTGAGTACGGTACTTAAAACTGAAGCTTTGGCTACTATAAGAAATGGTTACACTAATGATGTCTTCCGTCTTACAGCCACAGTAGTGGTTTTTCCTACAGAGTTCCTTTGCGCAAGGTTTTTAGTCCAATGACTACAAAAAGTTTACTGGCCTATAATTAGCGACAGGGTGGAAGGGAAAGATGGAGGGACAGATGTGCAGAGGCAGGGACAGACGGATGGAGGGAGTGGCCGAGGAACAGACAGAAGGACATGGGGAGACAGGGAGGAAGGGACAAATGGAGGGACAGACAGGCAGAGGCAGACGGATGGAGGGATAGAGGTAGGAACAGACAGAGACAGGGTTGAGATGGGACAGATGAAGGGATGTGTAGACAGAGGGAGGGAGAGACAGATGGAGTGACAAAGGGACAGGAGGAGCAGAGAGGGGGACAGGGTGGGAGAGACAGACAGGAAGAGACATAGGCAGGGAGTGGGACAGGTGGGGGACAGGTGGATGGAAGGGTGGATGGAGGGAGAGAAGGGAGGGACAAATGGGTGGAGGGATAGAGGGAAAGACATTTGCCCAGTATGAATGGAGGGGGAGGGAGAGACAGACAGGAAGAGAATTAAGTAGTGAGACAGGTAGGTAAAACATAAGGAGAGAGAGACAGAGGGAGGGACAGGCAGATGGAGGGATAGAAATAGCAAGAGGGGGACAGATGGATGGAAAGAGAGTGCGGGAGGTACAGATGGATGGAACAACAGGTGGAGGGAGGGACAGACAAAGGGACACAGAGAGGGAAGGAAAGGCAGAGGGAGGGAGGGACGTAGGGAGGTAGAGACAGGTGGATGGAGTAATAGAGGGAGGTGACAGGTGGGGGATAGTGGCAGGGGGGGATGAAAGGATAGAGGCAGGGACATAGAGAGGGAGGAACAGACAGAAACAGGGAGAGACAGTGAGGTACAGATGGATGGAACAACAGGTGGAGGGAGGGACAGGTGGTTGGAGGGACAGACGGAGGGACAGAGACAGGGAAGGAAAGGCAGAAGGAGGGAGAGGCATAGGGACGTAGAGACGGACAGATGGAGAAATAGAGAGAGCAACGGGGGGAGGGGCAGATTAGGGGGAAAGGAGGGACAGACGGATGGAGGGAAAGTCGGAGGCAGGGACAGGCAGCAGGAGGGAAAGACAGAGTGAGGGAGTGACAGAGGGGATAATGGCAGATATTCTTTTTACCGGCCAGGCACTCTCCGTCCCAAAGCATCACTTTACCGTGCACACGGCTGTCCAAAGGGTGGTGAGGTGGTATGGTGGCTTCTATATTGGGATAGTAAGCAGCAGCACATGGGAGACTCATATTCAGCAACGAGACGTCTCTCGAGCCTCTTCTAAACATGTAATTGATCAACATGATGGCCATCCTAGGGGTTGAATCCACGACCAAAACAACATCCTTGTCCTTCATTGTAGCCAGCATGGGGTACGCAGTAGAAGATTTGATCCGTTTGACAGGGGGTATCACGTCAAACTTACAGCCCGTCCAACTGTGTATATGATAATCCCTGCACCCACCGTCAAACTTCATCTCTCTACCTGGAGGTATGGGATGGCCGTCAATCTCTGCTGCGCCCGTAAATTTCACAATCAACGGCGTCTCCTCCTTTGTCTCGATCCAGGCTTCTTCACCACTTTTAAGGGCCACAGGTGCATTATGAACGACATTGCGCGATGAGCCAGCTGGTGATTGTTGGACGTCATTGAACTCAGAGCCACTGCCATGGGCAGCATGACTTCGGCTGCTTCTGTCGTTGAGCCCACAGCTTGGTCCGGATGTATAATACCTCTCGCGATCAAGACTTGTTCTTCGTCGCCGAACAGCTCGCACAAGCGGTCGAAATTCGGCTGTACCTCGGGTTTGCGCACGTTGTTGATACGGTCCAGGTCCCTGTTCCACTTGTGGTGTAAGGTATTGAAGACGTCTCGCATCCTCCGGGCCGCGTGCAAGAACCGATCCTGACGTAGTGTACTCTTCGAGCATTGGCTCCGTCTGGAGAGCCGTCGGTCCCTGGAACCACGGCGTGTAGGCGGTGTTTTGTACGTACGGCCTTTCCCTCGGCCCTTCCTGGCAGTAGTATCCGCTCTGCGCTGTAGATGTGTAGTACATGTCTCGTCCTTCCTCGGAGCGTGTCTTGGGCGTAGTTCACCTTCCTCAAAGACGTCCCTCACGTCTTGCTCAGTGGGTTCGGGGAGACCCTGATTGTACTTGTAGAACTCTAATGCGACAGGATCGTTGTTAAAATCGGCCGTCTCACCGCACTCTATGACGGTATGGTTCGTCACGGAGAACTCTGTTGGCTGCAAGGCTATGTCTTCAATCTCAAACAACTCTTCTACGGGTATTTCTTCAGTTCCCAACTCTGTGTCAGAATAGAGGTCGAAGGAATCGTCGTCGTCTGGTAATGCAATCTCTGCTAGGCCACTGACTGCTTCTGCGTCCATCGTCGTCGTTGTCAAAGTGAAGAGACAAACTGCAACCTACCCTCCCTTATATAGCCCTAATGCTGTCCAATGTAAGATTACTTACCACCAGACCAGTTATGGTAATGTTTGGCTCGAACCAAACTTAGAATGCTTTGGGTCTGCCCTGTACGAGAAAACTAACCGCGGCGGAAACAAATATACAATAAAAAATAAAAAAGCAAGCGTATACACCCATTTATTTGTCTACTGAGAGTAACCTTCCATCAGGCGTGTGACTACCAGGTCGATAGTTGACTGGTCTGGAGCATTGATGAGCACCTTCCTGTTCCCTCTAGGTGCAACTGGTTCAACTTCCATCTTTTCTTCTACTTTGGGCTGAGGAGGGGTGTTCATGCTCTTCATCATTTCCAACAGAGGGGTCATAGCTTCCTTCATGGCCTTGTTCACCTCTTCTTTGACAGACTGCATGTACCCCGTGTTGTCGGCGCTAGCCTCTACGGCGTCCTCTACTTTACACCTCTTGGGAGGAGTGGGCTCGTCTTCTACCTGCAGTTGACGTTTGAGCGAGGGAGGGTCCCCAGCGCGCTGCTTCTGGATCAGATTCATGATCTGCTGTATCTCCACGGCGCGGTTAAAGTCGCTCTGTGCTGCGTCCATCATCGTTTCTCTATGTGCGTCGATGTAGACCGTGTCGTTCGGATTGTTACTCAGCCGCGTGTTCTTGATCAAATAGTCCCGTCGATCGCTTGCCGTCAGATATACCGTCGAGTGCGAGGCCACAATGTCGGAGATGTGCACGTTAGCGGGCCGTCGTTTTAATACTAAACTGGGGCTCGTTCTATAATCGACGGCCGTACCCATCCTTCCCGGCGTGTCTACGAGCGCCACGTGTCTCACTTCGCTGTTTTGAGGTGAGTGGGACAGACTGAACGACGACAAAGTCTTCTTCAGGTACGTCTCGAAGCCGTCTATATTGCCATTGTAACGCTCCTTGTGCTCGTCAAACCGTCTCCGCATGCTCTCCAAGAGGTAAGCGTCGTCCAGGTCGCAGATGACAAAGATCCCTTTGCGAGACACCACGGCCGTCGTACAGGCCCCCACGACGTATCCCTCGTTGTGCGTGACAACCAACGGCTTGCCCACCATACGGAGCTGAGAAGCCTTCGCAGGGTCTATATAGTACTTGCTGAGTAAAGCATTGGGGCACGTATTGTCCCCCTCGTGGGAGCACTCGTCATCCACGCAGAACCTCGCAACGTATCCCGAGACAGTGTTCCCTCTAGGTGCAACTGGTTCAACTTCCATCTTTTCTTCTACTTTGGGCTGAGGAGGGGTGTTCATGCTCTTCATCATTTCCAACAGAGGGGTCATAGCTTCCTTCATGGCCTTGTTCACCTCTTCTTTGACAGACTGCATGTACCCCGTGTTGTCGGGGCTAGCCTCTACGGCGTCCTCTACTTTACACCTCTTGGGAGGAGTGGGCTCGTCTTCTACCTGCAGTTGACGTTTGAGCGAGGGAGGGTCCCCAGCGCGCTGCTTCTGGATCAGATTCATGATTTGCTGTATCTCCACGGCGCGGTTAAAGTCGCTCTGTGCTGCGTCCATCATCGTTTCTCTATGTGCTGGACGTCAAAGTAGTAGAAGAAGAACTCAACCGCACAGAGCTCCCGCCAACCAAAATGAGTCCACGAGCCGAATGAACGCGTCTTATATAGACACCTTTACCGCCCACGCTCTAAACCCAAAACCCAACTGTAGACAGTTCCATGCAAAAACTCAAGGTCAAGACAGCACACGTGTTTCATTTTGGGTTGCGTGGGTGCTGGTGAGGGTGTATATAAGGAACCTCATCGCGCCAGCGGCTGGCTTATTTGAACGAAGATCTTCACCATATCGCGCTCGTCTACCGTGTCTCTGACCGCTCTCCTACCGTCCGGCGGCTGATAGGACGATACCACGTCTGCTGCTGCCTTGACTCTACTTTTCAGGAATCTTCTGGTCACCAAGAGCGACGTGACGGGTAGTTTATAATCTACAACGAGCTGCTCGCGCTTTAGCTGGGACTGCTTGTACGTCAAGTAGTTTATTAAATTATCGTACGTTTCACGCAGCTGGTTATTGTGGTTGGCGCCCGTAGACGTACCCTCCGTGGTCTTGTACTCGATCACGTACAGGCCAATACCCGGCACGTACATTATCAAATCGGCTCGGCGAGACTGATTGACCACTCTGTTGAGCGAGACCTCTTTGAACACGTGCACCTTACGGCCGTCTGGACAGCTGGCGGGAATCATTCCACTCAAGACCCGCATGAGTTCGCCGGAGACGCGCGGAACACAGCATCGTATATCCCTCACGGTCTTCACGTAGCGCCCAAAGCTTCTCTGGAAGGATTCGTGACGATATATCCCTCTCACCCGCGGTGATGAAGCGGCGCCGGCGCAGCGAAGAAGAAGTCTCCGAGGCATCTCCTTCGAGGAAGAAAAACAAACCACCAAAAAAAAAGAAGACCTGTCTTGAAGCCGTCGTTGATTCGCCCGTCGTGAAGTACCTCGTGTCCACTCTGTACGGGTTTCCTTTTAATAATCAACGGATGAACTGTCCCAAGGTAACAATGCGCAGAGTTGAGAAGAAGTACGTCGGGCTGGAGGACGTGGAGGATCTCCTCAAGACGCACGACGTGTTAATCGTCAAGTCCCACATGGGCAGCGGCAAGACCACCCTGTTCAAATCCATCAAGCACGACGACAGTTACCTTATATTGTCGTCTAGGAGGTCTTACACGGCCTTCATGTGCGCTCAGCTACCCGAATTGGTAAGCTACCGGGACGTCGTGGGACCCATCTCGGCAGACGCACATCCTAGAACTATTATCCAGGTGCAGTCTCTGCGACGCGTTAAGGGTATCAAGCAGGAGACGACGTACGCGCAGTGGGACATGGCCTTCGTGGACGAGCCAAACGGCGTGTTCAAGGAGATCATATCGCCCGTGTCGTCGCCCGAAGAGAGAAAGAGCAGCGCCCTGTACATGCGTAAGATCGTTTCCAACATCCCCACGGTCTTCTTGGCGGATGCCGGGCTGGCTCCGTGGCACGTGGACGTGATCGATAAACACCTCCTGTCCAATCTCAGACGCCGCAAGATTGCCTGTTTGGTCAACGAGTATCGCCCCGCCACGCACGAGGTGCGCGTCTTTGATTCCTGTCTGTTGTCCCCTACGGTCTACACGACGAACTTCTTACCGTCTCTATCCAAGTCCTTAGGGGAAGAATCGTCCTTGTTTATGGAGCTGGAACAGTTCTTTGCGACCAAGCACGGGTCTGCCGCGCGCAGCCTGTTCGTCTCTATGGCGTCCAAAGTGTACGAGGAGATGGTCAACACGGGAGACATAATCCAGCACCTGCGTCACGTGCTAGAAGACGGACGGGCGGTCCTCGTGTGTAATACTAAGAACCACGCCAACATGCTCGCAGAGTACATGCGCAGGGTGTACGGTAAAAAATCGTATTTTTTGTTGACCAGCGACACGGAGTGCGACGCCAAGGAGGAGTTCATGAAAGACCCTTTGGGTTGTCTCGACGGCAAGAAGTGTCTCATACACACCACCGTGGTCAACGTGGGGTTTGACATGAACTTTGACACACCCCTTCGCTGTCCGACATGTACCAGGGGATAGGCCGCAACAGGAAAGGGAACGCCGTCAACGTGTTCGTCCAGGGACGTCGTAACCATCCGTCAGACAAGGTCTTGGACTCGCGGGGGATGATTGCGACGCATCTCAGGCAGGTCTTGAGCGGTGGCGAAGAGGACATCGCTTGGTCGCCCACCGGGGACAACTTCTATTCGGGTAAATATGCTCTCGTGAGTGACATGAGGGACTCGGACGAGACGCTAGACTCTGCCGTGTACACCATGACTAAACTAGAACGTAACCTAAACAACTCACCTAGGCTCTTCTTTGACGTCTTCGTGGCGTTGCTGAAAGAGACCGTGCAGAGGGGTGAGGTGAGGTACATGACCGACGAGGAGGGGTGTTGGGCCGATAATTACGATTTCTTTGCCGACCCGGCCAGCCTGTCCTACGCCGCCAAGAAGTGCGAGCGGGCCTTCGAGAAGAGGATTGCGCACCACACCACACTGACCCTAGACAGTTTCAAGGACGTGTTTAAGGACGAGAACAAGCGTGCCAAGACGGAAATATTGAAGGACAGCGCAGAGCTCCTATCTTTGTTCTCGGGCACCTTTGCAGACTCGTTCTTCATCCACCGTCATCTCAACAAGGAATTGCTCAAGATGTGGGCCGTCAAGTTTAGGAAGTTTAAGTACGCCGAGCCGAGCACCGCGGTGGACATGTTAAACTACGAAGAGGAAGTCGTGGAGCACTTCGTAGAGCCCGAAGAACTGATGGGAAGGATACGGCGTAACCTGTTCAGGAACAACAAGGAGACCTGTCTGCGGTCGTACGATTCGTTCTGTCACGCCATAAGTCTCACGGACAGCCTCTTGGACTACCCTCAGGCCATGCACGACGAAACGGTGCTGGAAACGCTGAACAAGTATCTCATCGACGAGTTTGAGATATGCACGGATCACGACAAGCTGTGCGAGAGTATAGCTCAGGTAACCGGTTTGGTGTATCACAGGGACCATCAGGATCCCAACAAGAAGCGCTTCATGTTCCCCGTGAAGCAACTCAAGTTTGATATACATAAATTATGCTCGCTATTGTTCGTTTAATAATAAAAAAAAATATAAATCAATAAACTTTGAGCCTTTATTGAGCACACTATGGTTTACATATCCCAACAACATTGTTTATGTATGACAAACCCGCCGTAGAGAGGGTTCTTGACGTATAAGAAGCTGCTGTGCGGGTCTCAATACACTTGATGCTGGTTGTGATGGTCCTTCTTGAACGTTAATTTCAACAGATTGATGTACTGGAAATACTTTCTCTCAGCGCCCCCAGTGGTCTCGTTAGAGCACGAACACACCACGCTGTTCCTCAAGGTCGGATCTCCGTCACTAAAATCCAATTCAAACGACTTGTTACATCTGAAACAGATCGTATGTTCACTACCACCCCAATTGTTAGGAAATAAACGCACGGGTGACTCGTAGACGACGTGGGGGGTGTCGTCTGGTTCTTCTTCTTTGGTCCGAGGAGGAGGCGGGGTCTGCTTCACCAAATTGAACATCTCCTCGCACAAGACCCCCAAGCAGTATGAAGAGTCGACACCACTCTCTGGTAGATAACGCATCCAATCAGGTTCAACACCACCAAAATGGATACAAAGGTAGACACACCCCTGTTCTTGCCAAACGTAGGGGTGAGATAAGCTAAGTATATTGCCATGGCGAACCCCATATGGGTTCCAAAATCGTTCACGCCGGCATCAAATAGCAACCGGCACATGGTGAGCACGGCCAACATAGTTATCTTGTACCACGGCCAAGGTGAGACTCTATTCTTCCTCCAGTGGTCGTGAATGTTACCCGATAGCAATATTATGACATTGACGAGGCAGCACAGGCCTAAAATCGCACGGGAAGACCATTTACATTTCCTCTGTCCGCTCATCTTAACTATAGCCGGTAGGCACAGCGCAAGACCCTCGATAAGAAGGCAAGCCAGGACCATAAAATAAACGATTCTTGAGGATTGACTCCACAGGTATGTCTTCTTCTCTGCTTCCCGTTTATTTTTGACAGGTACGGGGGACTCATCATCGTCTTCCTCCTTCTTCTTCGGCGTGGCAGGCAGCAATAGACTGTCCATAGCGTCAAACGAGTCTACCCTAGGATCTTTAAACTGGGGTGTAAGAACAGTACTACACGTACCCAAATCAATATCTATCGGCGATGACACGATTGAGGTAAGTTCTTCACCGTCTTCTATTCCTCCTTCTGCTTCTCCTCGGCTGGGTGTAGGGTCGTCTATGTTAAGCGATGCCATATCTGCTAATCTATTTCTTCGTCGTCGCACTGCAGGCATAACACGTTCCTTTTTCAAAAGCGTGAGTGACTGATACAACGGTGGCGCTTGCCTTTAAATAATACCAACCGCACCTCAAGGTGCGTGCGCATATTACAAGTGGTTGACCTTGGGGTTGTGTACATTGGCCATGGTTAAAAATGGGTTTGAACCATCATTGATGGTAAGATACGGGTTGTGTGCATGGTTGATGGACGACCTTGGGATACTAATCATACACTACATATACAAGCCCTCATGTACAACGTTGCACTCCTTTTTGTTCATCCGATGGCTGCCAGAGAATGGATATGTCCAGACAGACGTACCGGTAAACAAGCTCACTGTTCTACTTGCCTCAACGATAACCGGGTCAATGTTAAAGCTGTTGAGAAATGTGTCTCTCAAATGTTGAGCAGCGTATGTGTGCAATGTGGTTGCCTTTGGTCCGATTTAGAGGAACCGGAACTCGAAACGCGTGAAGAACATAAAATGAGACACGCTGACGACTCTTCATACTGCTTGGGGGTCTTGTGCGAGGAGATGTTCAACGAAACGACACGAGGATGGATACTGACCACTGCCACTGATCTAATCTAGACACTAGACATGGCTGTAGTATAGGCTAGGCCCATAATTTAATACATAATACTGAAGTGCAGTAGTAAAAGTATTTAAAAAAATGTGTATTGTATGTAAGTACACACCCTACCGGTATTGTCGTTTTGAAGTTGAACACAAAAATTTTAAAATTGGAATAGCCGAATAGGCCTTTATTATTAGGCCTAGCCTATTGAAATCTTTGTTGAAAGTTGAAGACTTTTCTTTGCACAGGGCTAGGAATAGGAAGTTGGAAATCTATAATAATGTAGGCCTAGACCTGCATAGATAGAGTGTAGAGACTAGTCTAAACTAGAAAGAATTCCTAGTTCCTAACGTAAATAAGACTAGCATAGCAATTGAGTACGGTACTTAAAACTGAAGCTTTGGCTACTATAAGAAATGGTTACACTAATGATGTCTTCCGTCTTACAGCCACAGTAGTGGTTTTTCCTACAGAGTTCCTTTGCGCAAGGTTTTTAGTCCAATGACTACAAAAAGTTTACTGGCCTATAATTAGTATAATATTAATAATACGGTAATAATAATAATAATAATAATAATAATTTTAACTTTATTTCCAATCAAGGGTCCACAAGGGACATGTTACAGATCAACAAAGAGAGAAAACCTAAATGACAGTCAAATAATAAAATATAACATGATACAACATAGCATGGCCCCCAACGGGGGAGATATAAAATATAAGTATGCACCAAGGATGCATGCCAAATAAAAACAATTGGCTTGTTACAACATTATTAATGAAAGGGAGATAAATCCACTTGACCATAGATTATGTTACAGGCCAAAATTAAGTCAGCAATTACTTAAGCCTATGTAGTCCTATTATTCACTGTATGGTGCTTAACCAAGATAAAGAAAATAGTTCTATGGCAAGTTCTTGTGCAAAAAGCGACCAAGTTCATTTAATATGTCTACATTTTCACAAGTTAGTAACGAAATATATTTATCCAAATTACTCAAGTTAATAAAGTTTGAATTGGATTTTTTAATAACCTCAAATAAACATTTCCTGTCTGCTGCCAGATATGCACAATCAATTAAAAAATGCACTTCGTCCTCAACTTATAGCTCGCTTAATTTACAAATAAACTGGCCCAAAACAGTACTGCACGTAGCTTAACTAAATCAATTCTTATTGAAATAAAGGTGAGGCCTTACCGCATAATTATATGATTTGATGAAACCCATCTGTTAAGCGAAATAAATTTCAACTGGCTGGTGTCATGGCCGCACATTGCGTAATATGTCATTAGAACATAAACAGTGCTATGCAAAGAAAAACTATTCGGTAACTATTTTAATGGTCCAGTCTTCACTATTTGTGATAAAATTACTTATTTCAATACAAACTGTAATGATGTGTGTTGACAATTGTGCTTTTGAACCTATTTGAACTTGCGTAAGGGGTCTTAGACTGTACCAATTGTTACCTTAAAGTAAACACAGTTTAAGGTTACAAGTATAGTTACATGTACTATGGCTACTACAGATAGTGGTTGTACTGGTAGTGTTGACCAGAGTCAACGCCGGATTAACCATGGGGCACAGGCCCCAGGGCCCACCACATTAGGGGGCCCACCACAAAAATCGCAGTTGCGCTCCTCGAGCATGGTCGGACCAAGGACTCCAACGGCCGGTGACCTAGTGTCGGGGCCCCCCGATGCTTCGAGGGCCCTTCATCGAAAGTCCCTGGGGCCCCCTCAATCCATGGCGTGGAAGACGTGCAAGCTTGTTTTGTTTATTTTACCGGATTATCAAAAGAATATCCATCACGAAAGTAAACTATGTCACTTGGACGACTTTACCAACGTATTGCTATATCTTCAAATTAAACTAAGTCTTGTGGACGACTCCACCAACGTATTACTATATCTTCAAATCAAACAAAGTCTTGTGGACGACTCCACCATCGAGTGTGGACGACTCCACCAACGGGTGTGGACAACTCCACCAACGGGTGTGGACGACTTAACCAGGTTTTTCGTGTGGACGACTTTGCTTGTGGACGACTTGACTGGCATCCGTATAACAGTATATACATGGTTTTTAAAATATTTGGTATGGTACAAGTACCGTAGAACAATGTATTGTCTGTAGGTTTACTGTCTACACTAGACAGTAGGCCTATTATTATGTAGCTTTGTAGTACAGTAAGCTTGTTGAAGTTGAAGCCAAAAGTTTATAAATCATATAGGCCTAGACACAGTAATAGAAAATTTCATTGTTTTTTTTTTTCAGTCTTGGTCTACTCTACACATGGATGATGGAATAACGTGCTGAAATTGAAATTTGTGGTTAACAAGATCTAGACTATTTCATAATCACACGGTAAGTGAAGTTTATTATGGTTATATTTTTCATTGTGTTTCTGCGAACTGAAATAAATTCAAAGATGGGTAAGTTGCTGACCATTATTTCCTAGTAGTAGTAGGTATGGTTTTAGAATATCAGCCATTCCACGGTGACTTGCGTGACATTTCTACAAAAGGGCGTGGATTTTGTCATAACTTTGTGGGGGTGGGTGGACAAACAGAAAATAATAATTACGAACAGTTTAAAAAAAAAACGTGGTTAATCCGCTGTTGACCAGAGTGAGTGAGTCTGAATTGCCCTGGTAACTCACATGACCTAGATGTCACTATGTATAGTATAATGGTATATACATGGTTTTTAAAATATTTGGTATGGTACAAGTACCGTAGAACAATGTATTGTCTGTAGGTTTACTGTCTACACTAGACAGTAGGCCTATTATTATGTAGCTTTGTAGTAAGCTTGTTGAAGTTGAAGCCAAAAGTTTATAAATCATATAGGCCTAGACACAGTAATAGAAAATTTCATCATTTTTTTTTTCAGTCTTGGTCTACTCTACACATGGATGAGGGAATAACGTGCTGAAATTGAAATTTGTGGTTAACAAGATCTAGACTATTTCATAATCACACGGTAAGTGAAGTTTATTATGGTTATATTTTTCATTGTGTTTCTTCGAAATGAAATAAATTCAAAGATGGGTAAGTTGCTTTTTGCTGACCATTATTTCCTAGTAGTAGTAGTAGGTATGGTTACTTTTAGAATATCAGCCATTCCACGGTGACTTGCGTGACATTTCTACAAAAGGGCGTGGATTTTGTCATAACTTTGTGGGGGTGGGGGTGGGTGGACAAACAGAAAATAATAATTACGAACAGTTTAAAAAAAAGCCGTGGTTAATCCATTGTTGACCAGAGTGAGTGAGTCTGAATTGCCCTGGTCACTCACATGACCTAGATGTCACTATGTATAGTATAATGGTATATACATGGTTTTTAAAATATTTGGTATGGTACAAGTACCGTAGAACAATGTATTGTCTGTAGGTTTACTGTCTACACTAGACAGTAGGCCTATTATTATGTAGCTTTGTAGTAAGCTTGTTGAAGTTGAAGCCAAAAGTTTATAAATCATATAGGCCTAGACACAGTAATAGAAAATTTCATTGTTTTTTTTTTCAGTCTTGGTCTACTCTACACATGGATGAGGGAATAACGTGCTGAAATTGAAATTTGTGGTTAACAAGATCTAGACTATTTCATAATCACACGGTAAGTGAAGTTTATTATGGTTATATTTTTCATTGTGTTTCTTCGAAATGAAATAAATTCAAAGATGGGTAAGTTGCTTTTTGCTGACCATTATTTCCTAGTAGTAGTAGTAGGTATGGTTACTTTTAGAATATCAGCCATTCCACGGTGACTTGCGTGACATTTCTACAAAAGGGCGTGGATTTTGTCATAACTTTGTGGGGGTGGGGGTGGGTGGACAAACAGAAAATAATAATTACGAACAGTTTAAAAAAAAGCCGTGGTTAATCCATTGTTGACCAGAGTGAGTGAGTCTGAATTGCCCTGGTCACTCACATGACCTAGATGTCACTATGTATAGTATAATGGTATATACATGGTTTTTAAAATATTTGGTATGGTACAAGTACCGTAGAACAATGTATTGTCTGTAGGTTTACTGTCTACACTAGACAGTAGGCCTATTATTATGTAGCTTTGTAGTAAGCTTTTTGAAGTTGAAGCCAAAAGTTTATAAATCATATAGGCCTAGACACAGTAATAGAAAATTTCATTTTTTTTTTTATTTCAGTCTTGCTCTACTCTACACATGGATGATGGAATAACGTGCTGAAATTGAAATTTGTGGTTAACAAGATCTAGACTATTTCATAATCACACGGTAAGTGAAGTTTATTATGGTTATATTTTTCATTGTGTTTCTGCGAACTGAAATAAATTCAGAGATGGGTAAGTTGCTTTTTGCTGACCATTATTTCCTAGTAGTAGTAGGTATGGTTTTAGAATATCAGCCATTCATAGGGTGCCCCACGTGCCAACTGAAAAGTTGTTCTTGACGCGTTGATCCTGCACGTTTTAGTTGAATAACTTACTACTGTCTAACAGTCTCGCACACTCGTTGAGGCTATAAATAGCAACAGCATGCGGAAATGTTCAAAACACCAAACACTACTACAGCCGTAAAAAATCTATTGTTGACGATTCTGAATAGCAATAATATTTAACTTTTTGGTTATTACGGCATCTTTAGAAATTACGCTCGTTTTATTTTTTAAATTGCCTTATAATTAGCTGTACCATTAGAAGCTGCATATTTTGGTTTAGTACAAATAATATCTCTGACTCAATGCCGTACAGCAAGAATATGATACTAGCAGTAGTTTCATTTTACTTTTACAAGGTTCTTAAAAATATTGTTGAGTTGCCTGATGTTGGTGCTCCTAAATTCAATTTCTTGTTCCATGTTTCGTAAAAAAAGTAGTCTTGATTATCCCGACCCGTCAATTAGACGTAGAATGATCGGTAGACTAGTTAAGCGAGACTAATTTCAAAACAAGGGCACGTAACCTATCTTTTACTCAAAAGTGTCTGGATGTTATGGACGCCACTCAAACCATTTTTCAGTATTACTCATGTATGGTTTAATGATCATAGCTTATGAAGTACAGCATGGTCGTTTATTTAGTGACTATAAATGTGTGAAACAGATTTAAGGCTTTCTAAATATATTAGTATTGTGGTGTAATTGTCGAGATATTTGGAGATATTCATTTAGGGTGGGGCACCCTACCATTCAACGGTGACTTGCGTGACATTTCTACAAAAGGGCGTGGATTTTGTCATAACTTTGTGGGGGTGGGGGTGGGTGGACAAACAGAAAATAATAATTACGAACAGTTTAAAAAAAAAACATGGTTAATCCGTTGTTGACCAGAGTGAGTGAGTCTGAATTGCCCTGGTCACTCACATGACCTAGATGTCACTATGTATAGTATATTGTAGCACAAATTAGAAATTTCCTCGATTCTGATTGGTCGAAAAGTGTGGTCAAATGGACAATAAACCCCCTCTGAATTATCAAGGCGAATTACTGCGTATAAATATTCCAGTGTACTTTTTTTCATTTTTGTGCTCCATGATCTTCCTCAACTCAAATCTTTATTGGCAAATATCTTCAAGAAATTCTGCACATATGACTATCACACCATTTTCAAACATCATCTTTTATGAAAACACATTTCTGAAATACATAAAACAGTAGAAAATCAGTCCATATATTAATTAAAACCGTTTTCAGGTATCTAAATATATTCGTAACTAGGCTGTCACAGTATGGACAAATTTATTTTCTTTTTTGGTAGGATATAGCTTCACTCACAAATCAATTTTTACTTAATCAGGTGGATTTTTTATTAAATCACGGTTTGATCAAAGTCTGGCTAACATGATCAACCTAATAATAAGTCATTAGTCACAAGAAACCGCTTAAAAATACAATGAGGGGGTGGAAAATAGCAGCTGAATATCTAAACATGCCAAAATTGACATTTGTTGAAAACACGTCAGAATAGTATACATAGCAACCACTTGAAATCTTAGGCTAGCCACCACTGTCATACGGTATTTTTGAGGATGTAAGTACGAAATGCAATTGTTTGAACACGAACAAGCTGCTGGGTTGTGATGAAAGTCTGCAAATAAAATAATAAAGACTGAAAACTTACATGAAACTCACGAAGCGAAGAAACCTTTGTTGCCAAGAGTTACCCCTCTTTTAGTCTCGGATAGCAGGCCGGAATTATTTCTATCACGCTAACACCCGTCACTTGAAATGCATGTTTATGCATAGATCTTGGTTCCTTTCGATATTTGCGCCAATCGGATCGTAACTTCCTGAATTATGGCCCCTGATTGTCCGAAAAATTGCCCTTTTTAGCTTGTGGTCCCTCTGGAGGTCAAAATTGTTATCCGATTTAAAAAAACCTTTGATAATATCACCGTTCCATGGTTATGAAGGTTGAGTTCGAATTTTGTGAAAATCGGACCAAAATTGACTGACAAAATGGCCGCCGTTTGTACGCGAATAGTGTGAAAATATGTTATATCAAGGTTGTGGACCTTATAGGGGTCACAATTTTGAACCGATTTTGATGAAACTTGACATGCATGTTTATAACCCAAAGATCTTGGTTTCTTTCGATATTTGCGCCAATCGGAATTAGGGTTGTCACGATTAATCGGTTTAGTCGTAGTCAATTCGGTTTCTAGCTCAAACCGATTCACACTTTGAAAAATCGGTAGGTGTTTCATCCAATTTATATTTATACAAATACATATAATGTTTGACTTTTACTCTCTGTTAACGCAGTTGCTGAATTGCTGCCTATTAAAACCATACGGAAACTACGTCTTTCAAGACGCAATACAGTGGCACGACCTCAATGTCGCACGGAATTCTTCGCCTACCTTATTAGGCATGGCTTACAACGAAATGTGTAAAATAGTTGATATTGGCGGGAAATAGTTGTCAACAACGGACAATAACAAACATGATAATATCTTAGGCATGGACTGAAAGCATGCCGCACGAGACGGGGAAGTTGGCTGTGCCTTTTTACGAGTGATAAACTAGCAATGTAATTTTATTGAAATTCCATTTTACAAAGAAGAAAACGATTCGCCAATTTAACAATGTAATTGAACGATTTCCTCAGAAATTCCTCCAGTATAAATCAATAATTAATTTTAAATCCAGTTGTAATTTATTATCAAATTCACAATCAGAATGTGCCGTTACTGCATACGAGACAACGAATAAACGAGTTCCTAACATTGCCAATCAGGAGGATCTTCTATTCGCCCCCCTCGACATATGTTGCCGTCTTTTTAAATGTCACGTCTTTTTTTTCTATTTGTATCGTCTTTTGCGGCTTCTCTCGTTGTTTTTTGTCAATATGATTATCGCTATATATGTTTAAATATCATGTAAGGGAATTGTTGTACAAGTGAATTATAATCTATTGCCAGTATTGGATTTTTAATTACATGTAGCAGTTAAAGTCGTTTGGGTAAGTCAGAACACGGGAATGTCTTACTTAGGTCAACCTCGTAACTGAATATCGTTTATTGCCAATTTATTCCGACATATCTTTAGTATAAACTCAAATAAATGTACTACAATAGTATACAATCAGCTATTCGGTGTTGACACATCATTTTATAATTTACTTATCAACAAACAATCACATGAAAAAAACCTCGGAAAGCCGTGCAGACATTGATTGACATTATAGAATTTATACGGCATCCGATTAATCGGCACCGATACGATTTTTGGCTGGCCGATTAACCGATTCAAGAATTTTGTAATCGTGACAACCCAAATCGGAATTATGTCCCCTGATTGTCCGAAAAAATCGCCCTTTTTAGCTTCTGGTCCCTCTGGAGGTCAAAATTGTTATCCGATTTAAAAAAACGTTTGATAATATCACCGTTCCATGGTTATGAAGGTTGAGTTCGAATTTCGTGAAAATCGGATCAAAATTGACTGACAAAATGGCCGCCGTTTGTACGCGAATAGTGTGAAAATATGTTATATCAAGGTTGTGGACCCTATAGAGGTCACAATTTTGAACTGATTTTGATGAAACTTGACATGTATGTTTATAACCCAAAGATCTTGGTTCCTTTCGATATTTGCGCCCATCGGATCATAACTTCCTGAATTATGTCCCCTGATTGTCCGAAAAATCGCTTTTGTTAGCTTGTGGTCCCTCTGGAGGTCAAAATTATTATCCGATTTTAAAAACTGTTTGATTATATCACGGTTTCATGGTAATGAAGAGAGAATTTGAATTTCGTGAAAATCGGACCAGAGTTGACGGATAAAATGCCCGCTGTCTGTATGCGAATTGTGTGAAAATATGTTATATCAAGGTTGTGGACCCTATAGAGGTCAAAATTTTGAACTGATTTTGATGAAACTTGAAATACATGTTTATAACCTAATGATCTTGGTTCCATTGCATATTTGCCGATATCGGATCGTAACTTCCTGAATTATGGCCCCTGATTGTACGAAAAATCACCCTTTTTAGCTTGTGGTCCCTCTGGAGGTCACAATTATTATCTGATTTAAAAAAAACGTTTGATTATATCACAGTTACACCGTAGTTATGGGTGAGTTTGAATTATGATTTTCTGATGATTACTTAAAATGCAACAACTCTTGTTGACTGCCCGGACGATTTGGCTGCTGTGTGGGCGTATGTTTCGTTGCCTGGCAACCTTTTTTTTTTTCAGCCTTGGTCTACTCTACACATAGATGATGGAATAATGTGCTGAAATTGAAATTTGTGGTTAACAAGATCTAGACTATTTCATAATCACACGGTAAGTGAAGTTTATTATGGTTATATTTTTCATTGTGTTTCTGCGAACTGAAATAAATTCAAAGATGGGTAAGTTGCTTTTTGCTGACCATTATTTCCTAGTAGTAGTAGTAGGTATTGTTACTTTTAGAATATCAGCCATTCCACGGTGACTTGCGTGACATTTCAACTCAAGGGCGTGGATTTTGTCATAACTTTGTTGGGGGGGGGGGGGGTGGACAAACAGAAAATAATAATTACAAACAGTTTAAAAAAAAATTCTATCTCAAATCAAAATTAGATCAGGAAAGGTCAAAGGAGCATTATAAACTCTTGTGACAGATGTGACATTTATTTTTAAGACTCTATTCAAATAGGGATAGTCCCTTCAATAGTATTTGTAAAATAATATCTTATTTCTCCTTTAGATTATAAATGGTTTTGATAATGGTAGGCTGATTTAATTCATTGTAATGCCTTCATGTGCAGCTTTCAATTGTGTAAATAGACAATACAAAGGATGTGGGAAAACATTTCACAGGTAACAGAATATTTCCATTATTGTTTCTTAATTTAAAATTGATTTTTTTAATGTTGAAAGAGACAGGTAATGCATGTCTATCATAATTAATAGGACGACACTTGCTTGATCCTTTGCTTGTTCCTAAAAGATATTATGAGTTTTTATTTTTATTTGGTTTATTGTTTAGTAGAACACAGCCCTAATGTATTGTCTGATGGTAAGCTAGAATGTTTAACTTTCATCTCCAGTTAATCTTCTTACCAAATCATTTTGAATATGGTTGGGAAGCAGTCACATATATAATGTACTTACAGGTTTGTGTTATCAATTTACTTGTTTAATTACATTACAGTTGTATTGGAAAGTTGCATGTTTTATACTCAGGGATGTGCCTACTATAACAATTACCGGGCGGCACCGCCCAGCACCAATATTGTCCGCCCGGCAAAAATATTTTGAAGCAGATTTCCGCCCACCTCCATTTTCTTGTAAATGAAGATAATCTAAATTGGTAAAAGTATTTTTATTTGTTGCTTTCAACCTCATAAATTAAATTATTTTGACTCTCGTCAAACTGACCGCGTATCATAGACATCTAAATATACGTTTTCGACGAAATACAGTAACTTCATTATAACAGACACCTCGGGACCGGAAGAAATCGTCCGTTATATTCAAAAAATCTACTGTCCGTGGTGAAGATAATTGCTACACTAAGAACAAGAGGTCGAAATCACCAGTCGTATGCTTATTCACAGGGTTTCCACACGTTGATTTCCAATTTTTTCTGGAGCTCTATTATCACTAAAATACCGTTATACGATCTCAAAGTCACATGGAACTCTTTGTCTACCATATTTAGGCATGGCTTACTACTAAATGTGTAAAATGGTTGATTAGGGCGCGAAATAGCTGAAAATGGTCACGTACGCCCATATCAGACATGCTGAAAGCATGCCGCACGTGAAGGGGAATTTGGCTTTGCTTTTCTACATATAAGTAAACAGTACCAATGTTATATATTAATAATATATCATTTCATAAAGAAGAAAACAATGTACTTTTATTGTTTATATTTAATTCCCAATCAGAATGTGAGGTTAACGTTACTGTGTACCTGACATTACCAGTCAGGAGGCTCTTCTATCTTCCCCCCACCGCTTTTTTCTCACCTGTAGGCGTACCATTTTGTGTCGTATTGGATTTTTGATTAGCAGTATGGATATTTTCTGGGAAAAGTATATAATATGACATATTTTCCCGACCTAATTATTTGATTTCGTCATATTTTCAAGTAAATTATTGGCAGCCTTTATTTCTGGAAATTGTTTTGAACGTTTTAAATGATTAAATAAACCAGACGAGCGTGTGCATTTCCATTCCAGCATGTGATGTTACGGTCAGATGACTTGGGGGGCTCGTGTTTTTTTTATTTAGATATAAATTAATACTTCTTGGGAAGGTGGTGTGAAATTCATTGTTATAAATTTGACTGCTAGTGCTACTTGACTTCCAACCATCAGAGTAACCGTACGACAATGTTATACGTTCCATGGTACAACTGAACAAATGCCGACTTGTGTTTTCGATAGAAAAATGCAGTCACGAGAACGATAAATTCCTATGTTCGCTTACGCAAGGTACATGTATACAACGGCGGTTTCAGTGCCATCATCGACAAATTGCCGTCTTCATATTCTTAAATGAATGACCGCGGAAAGATGACGTTCTTCTTATTTATTTTCTACGGCAATTTCGCTAAATACTACGGCGCCGTCGTGAATTTTGACCCCTTGGAGTCACTCATGAAATTGCGCATTTTCGATCGAAAAAACACCGATAATTTTCTGCTAAAGATTACCGCCCGGCATGAAAATTTTTCTGGGCACATCCCTGTATACTTATAACATTAAATTAGTTTTGAAGAAAATGCCTAGAGTGATAACTTTAAGTGGAATTATGGAAGATTAGATAAATAGATGACAAAAGTTCTCTTTATAATAGTTAAAAAATAGATAATGTAAAGGGAATATGCTGAAAATCGCCGAAAGATAGAAAATGCCAATTTCATATTATCATATTGTTCAGTGTCCTAAATTATCATACAGCAGTATTAAAATTTTGTTAATTCCTGAATGTTAAAGGATATGTACATAGAACATCGGTTCGTCTCATCCAATTGCCTATATGTTGTCCCCAATCTAATTAAAATATAGATCTATATTTCGTTTCGTTTTTTATACTTTCGATGGCCTACACTCATGTAGATCTAACTAGTTATAGTGGAAGCTCACGTTCTATGACGTCAGGTATCAAGCACGGGACATTTGACCCGATAACGTCAGTCATTCGATTAACCAATTAGCGACCTCCATGCTTTTCAAAATCCACTTTTGTTTTGTTATGATTTCTATCCGCTGGTGTTTATAATATAGACGTCGTTGGCTGGTAATATCTACCCACAGTTCCACGCATGAAAAGGTCAAACGGTCGATTCGACAGACCATTTGATTGGCTGACCCCATATTTCAGTCAGAACACCAGTTAACTAACAAGTCTTCCAGATCCAAGAGTAGTAAAGACAAGAAAAAACGAAATTTTGAACTATAAAAAACGGAACGAAATTGGATCTGTGTTTTAATCAGATTGTGTTGTCCCTTGCCAGGCCCACTGTCCTTCACCACTGACAATAGGTAACTACACCACTAACACCACGCCAGAAGATCTTGATGAACTTTCTCGGCCAACACAGGAATCAGATGTTCAGTTTAGCTAGCCAATGATCCCAAATGCTTTTTCTGATACAATACATTACATATGTGTTTTACAGACTTCCTTCAAAAGACTCAGAAAAAAAATTATGGTTAGTGAAACTGAAGAGAGAAAATTTTTTTCCATCACCCAAAGCAGTACTATGCTCAGATCATTTTGAGGCCTCCTGCTTTGATCGTATAGGACAGACTGTTCGTTTAAAACAGAACTCTTTGCCAACTATATTTGATTTTCCAGCACATTTGTTAACTAAGGTAGGTATGTGATTGGTATTAGTATTAAACACATTTTTAATGCCGAAAATGTATGTGATTGGTATTAGTATTAAAAACAATTTTAATGCCGAAAATTGCCCCCAAAATTTTTTTGGGATTGCTGAGTCATCATTCCAGTGGTCCCAGGATCTGTAAATTTTATAGAGGTTGTACACTACTCATATCTATCACATTATAGAAGCTGAAAAAGCTGTGAATTCGAGAACGGTGATAATTTGAGAAAATACAGGCCGTTTTATTACAAAAAAACAGCTTTTGTTGGGTGGGGGTGGTTGTCAGTTCTTGCATTTATGGGGTTAACAGTTTGTGGGGTTGGTTCTGGCTAAAGCATATATTAGTGTTGAAACTTGTATCCGAGGTCACAATTTTCACCCGATTTTGATGATACTTGACTTGAAATGCATGTTTATAACCTAAAGATCTTGGTTCCTTTCAATATTTGCATATATTGGATCGTAACTTCCTAAATTATGGCCCCTGATTGTATGAAAACTCACGTTTTAAGGTTGTGGATACGCCAGAGGTCACAATTTTTATCAGATTTTCAGGCCTGGAAATAATGGCTGCAGTACCTGACATTCTTAACTTAGTGCCGGACATATATTAATGATATCATTAAAAAAACAAATCAGTGACTGACATTGTCATTGATAGGTGTCTTATTTCCAGGCTTGCCGATTTTGTTGAAACTTAAAATGTGTTTATATCCAAGCCACAAAATTTTATGCAAACGATACCAATTAGTTTCGTGGTGTCACGCCAGCTTAAAAACATGTCCGCTATATTTTGAAAGAATTTACTACATGTGTTGATTTCACTGTAGCCATGATGTAGCCTAGTACCAATGACCCATATGTATTTTGTCAACTTTGAGCCCCACTGGCACATGATTAAAATATAGGAATTTAGTGAAGCGGGATTAATGTTGTCAATATGTAGTCTATTATAAACCCCTTCTCTTCCATTCCTTTCATTGTAATTTTGCAATTTCATTTTCCAGAAAATAACTCCAAGAAAACCAATAGAGAAGAAGGAACTGATTACTGAACAAAGTGATTGTATTCTAACAGATCTCTACAATATTCCATCAGTATCCGCTAATGTCAGTAATTTTAAAAATGATCATCAATATGCTATTCGTGACAGCCCTTGCACAATTAAAAGAAAGCTAGATGATACTATTGATCAAATGAAAGGCTTGAAAAAAAGATTGAAACATTCTCAACAAGTTTCAAGACGGGTTAAAAAGAAGTGCCAATCCCTCGCCACTGTAGTTGAAACTTTACAGCAGAAACAGATGATCTCTAATAATTGTGCAGCAATGCTTGAGAATACCTTTTCTGGTGTACCATTAGCTGTTATGAAGAGAGTTCTGAAAAATAACAGTGGAAAAATATCAAGAGAATCATATCCAGATGTTTTAAAAGCTTTTGCCTTGACATTACAGTTTTATTCAACTAAAGCATACAAATATGTACGGAAAACTTTTAATCTAGCTCTTCCACATCCTTCTGCATTAAGACGTTGGTATAGTGTCGTTAACGGTGAACCTGGATTTACTGAGGAAGCATTTTGTGCCCTCGAAATGAAGATGGAGACCCTTTGCTATGTGCTCTTATGATAGATGAGATGTCAATAAAAAAACATGTTGAATGGAATGGCCAAAGGATGGTTGGTTTTGTGGATGTTGGAACAGAAATTGAAGATGACTCCACTCCAATTGCAACTGAAGCTTTGGTTTTCATGGTGGTGGCACTCAAATCTAACTGGAAAGTTCCAGTTGGCTACTTTTTTATAAATGGTATGTCAGGAGAAGAAAGAGCGAATTTAGTCAACCAGTGCATAAGTAAACTTCATGATGTAGCTGTAAAAATTGTATCTTTAACTTGTGATGGCCCATCATGTCATTTCAGTATGATGAGCGAACTTGGAGCCTCTCTTGACCCATCTAATTTTAAACCCATTTTTCCTCATCCGGTAGACAATACACCTATTTCTGTCTTTTTAGATGTGTGTCACATGATAAAATTGATGAGAAACTGTTTAGCATCAGGAGGAATTTTTAAAGATGAAAATGGCAATCAGATAAAATGGAGTTATTTTGAAGAGCTTCATAAACTGCAAGAAAAAGAGGGTTTGAGGTTAGCCAATAAACTGAAGTCCGCTCACATTGATTGGAAGAAACAGAAAATGAAGGTAAATTTAGCTGCCCAGACTTTAAGCAGCAGTGTTGCAGATGCCTTTGAGTTTTGTGATCAACATCTAAAACTGAAAGAGTTTGGAAATTCTCAAGCAACTGTCCGATTTATTCGTATCATTGACAGGCTTTTTGACATACTAAATTCAAGAAACCCACTGGCCAAGAACTATAAAGCACCGTTAAGATCAAGTAATGAACATTTTTGGATGCCTTTTTTGTTGGAAGCCTATGAATATATTTCAAAATTAACTGATAATAATGGAAATCTTATGACATCTTCGAGAAGAAAAACACCATTTATCGGATTTATGTGTGCTATAAAGAGTGCTCTAGAACTATACCAAACATACATAAATGTTGAATCACCTCAGCTGAAATACTTATTAACTTACAAGATGAGTCAAGACCATTTAGAACTTTTCTTCTGTGCTGTACGTTCCTGTGGTGGAAGTAACAACAACCCTACAGTTTTGCAGTTCATAGCCTCTTACAAGCGTTTATTAATGCGACATCAAATTCAAGCTTCAGGTGGAAATTGTATTGGTCAAGACAGTACAAGTATACTAAACGTTGTTACAGATTATACCGAGATAAATAAACAATCAACAGACACCCTTAACATGTCAACTATTCGGCGATATGACCTCATGCTTAGAGATCCGATTCAAGATGATCATGACTATTCAGATATACCAAACTTTACCAGTCTTTCCGAATATAAACATTGTGTTGTCTCCTATATTGCAGGTTACAAGTGTTACAGTGTATTCTCCTTTCCGCCATGGAAAGGAGAATACACTGTAACACTTGTTTACCAGCTTAAAGATTAGATTTACCATCTGACTTACCAAACATTAATCCTCTTTTACAATTCAAAAATAGAGGAGGACTAATCAAGCCATCGGCCAGTGTGATAAAAATCTGTTTAACAACCGAACAAGCATTTCAAAGACTTCTTAAAACTAATGATGGAAAACTACCCCAGGGTAATGGAATTATAAATGCCATTGCTTATTCGGTGATTTTAGATACAACTACCAGCTATCTATTTCCCATATTACATCAACATATGTTTGATACACCTCCCCAGAACAATCATGTCAACATTCTCATTAAATGTATATCCAAATGTTATAGCACAATTAGATTACATCACCTTGCAAAACAGTTCACCACTTCAATTACTGGAGAAAGGATCAGAAAACAACTCTCAAAACTTATACTTTTTAAGCATCAGTAGTAATTATGCACACAAACCATTGGTTTTATATACCCACATTTTCATGTGGACGTATATTGTCGTTGCCCCTGTCCATCTGTCTGTCCTCAATTGTTTGTGAACAATTTTTATCTGATTTCAATGAAACTTGAAATATAGCTTTATCAGATATACCAAACTTTACCAGTCTTTCCGAATATAAACATTGTGTTGTCTCCTATATTGCAGGTTACAAGTGTTACAGTGTATTCTCCTTTCCACCATGGAAAGGAGAATACACTGTAACACTTGTTTACCAGCTTTAAGATTAGATTTACCATCTGACTTACCAAACATTAATCCTCTTTTACAACTCAAAAATAGAGGAGGACTAATCAAGCCATCGGCCAGTGTGATAAAAATCTGTTTAACAACCGAACAAGCATTTCAAAGACTTCTTAAAACTAATGATGGAAAACTACCCCAGGGTAATGGAATTATAAATGCCATTGCTTATTCGGTGATTTTAGATACAACTACCAGCTATCTATTTCCCATATTACATCAACATATGTTTGATACACCTCCCCAGAACAATCATGTCAACATTCTCATTAAATGTATATCCAAATGTTATAGCACAATTAGATTACATCACCTTGCAAAACAGTTCACCACTTCAATTACTGGAGAAAGGATCAGAAAACAACTCTCAAAACTTATACTTTTTAAGCATCAGTAGTAATTATGCACACAAACCATTGGTTTTATATACCCACATTTTCATGTGGACGTATATTGTCGTTGCCCATCTGTCTGTCCTCAATTGTTTGTGAACAATTTTTATCTGATTTCAATGAAACTTGAAATATAGCTTTATCACCCTAATTGTACAAAAATTATTATCTTTTTAGCCTCTGGACCCTATACAGGTCACAATTTTAATCCCATTTATAAAACGTTTGAATATATCACCGTTACACGCTATGGATCGTAGAGTTCAAATCAGACCAAAACTGACAGACAAAATGGCCGCCCCTTCGCAAATAGTGTCAAAATATTGTGTATCAGGGTTGTGGACCCTCTGGAGGTCGCCATTTCGAGAATAAAACATCTAATGAGAACTTATTCGTTGGTAATATTAATTTATTTGATGACACAAATTATGTAAAATTGTCAAAATAGCCAAGCATAACAATAGAAATCACTAAATTATTTTTATCGGCATCTTGAAGCCGCGGGAATGTCAGACACTAATCACGTGACATCAAAGGAATATTCCCCCCTTTCATCCTTCATTCCATGTGATATTTTCCCACCTTTTGCAAAAGATCCACTCATTATGATAGTGACAGACAATACTATAAGCAGTGAACTAGATAATTAGGCCCTATTCGACCTTTCATACCAGCACGGTATGCAATGATGATCCATTGTTGACATCTTTAGCTTTCTTATCACGAACCATGACAGGCGTTGTTTATTTCATAGTTAATAAATTTGTTATATTAGCCAACTTATCAGAAACAATTTAAATAAAAAATTCAATAGCTTTTTAAAGAATTGTTCTAGTTTGCGATCTTCTATTATCAGCCCGTATTGAAAAATAGAACGAATCGAAGGTTTTATCGGTGGGCTGTTTGCAGGTTAATGCCTGTCTTCATATGCCCATGAATGGTATTCTCAAAAATCGTATTGAGAAACCGAGCTCCCCTTTTACGGCCCGTGTGGCGAGATTCTTAGATTACCGGTACACCTAAATAGCAACGGTTGTCATGTGCGTGGCAATTAAAGGAGACCGATAAGGATTTTTTAGGCTTACTGTTTATTATTTCCTATTAAAGCTGCTATGATCGAGCTGAGTCTTATATTACCGGTACGTCTGAAAAGCAACAATAACGGCTCTTTTGCCGTGCGGTGACTAGCTGTGTCAAACAAAATAATGATTTGTTCACAACTCAGATAATATTTTAAAAGTATTTACCGAGTAGTTTTGAACAGATATCGGCGACTCGAGTATCGGCAAATTTTAAGGGGAGGGAGAAAAAACTCCCATCGGTCGACATTCCTGGTCATCGACAGGCGCTGAGAGCGATCGCTCGCCTCCAAAAACAATGACGGATTATTTAGTATGTATTATCAATGGTAAAGGTAATGGTACAAAAGCCCATGACTTACTCCATCATTCAGTTTTTATTATTTTCAATTGTAATATAGAAATTGATAAATTCAACGTTGTAATACGTATAATGTAATCAGACTCGGCAAAATGTATGGTTCGCTTCTAAACATGTTATGGCATCAGTCGATATATTATAAGAATAAGAATAACTTTATTTCCAATCAAGGGTCCACAGGGGACATGTTACAGATCACCAAAGAGAGAAAACCCAGGTGACAGTCAAATAATAAGATAACGTGATACAATATAGCATGCACCAAGCGGCGCGTCGAATTACCCAATAACACCCAATAACACCCAATAACTCCAAATAACACCCAATAACTCCAAAATAACACCCAATAACTCCAAAATAACACCCAATAACTCCAAAATAACAACCAATAACTACAAAATGTTGACTTTGGAAACACAAAATAACAATTTAGTTGAATTTAAAATCGCTGCTTTGTGTCCAAATGGGAGTTTCACGCTCACTCGCCTGAAGGGAGATAACTCGTATATGTGATTTTTGTTGACAAGAAATTAATAACACCCAATAACTGCCCAATAACACCAAATTGTCGACTTTGGAAATACAAAATAACAATTTAGTTGCATTTAAATATTTTATTAAAACTAACATAGCCATTCAACGAGTTTTTTCTGCGCGCCTTCGTTTACGTTGCCCTGGTTTTTTGCCCGACGTTTCTTTGGGCTTTACGCACCCAAAATCCACATTTTTTGAATTAACAATATTTACATTATATACATTTTTCTTCTTCATTAAATATTTATTCAACATGCGAGTTTTCTTGTCCGCTTCCATACAAGCCCATGTTTCAGGACGGATCTCCGATTTGTGGTCTACAAGTTGCCAATTGCCTGTCCCGTGTAAAGCACGGCGTATGTTGATAATTTGAAATGTTGACACTCTAGCCAATTTTGTAACAAGGTCAGGTAAATTCTGAATATGCCAATCGGTTTCTTGTTTCAGTCTATTATTAATAGATTCTGCGTTGTTATTAGTCCATAAGTCTGAGATCAGTTTATTTTGGAGGGGCTTAATAACATATAATAACAATTTATGTTTTAAATATCTGTCCCAATATTGTTCAAATCTAGGATATTTTTCAAAATAAACAGACAAATCATCTTTCTTCATTTCAAAATCCATGTCATTTTTCGAATATACAATTCCTTCCTTACCAAAAATTAAATTTCTTATAATTGCGCGTTCTTTTTGTGGTGTTCCCGATTTCTCTAAATATCGATATAAATTTTCCTTTATGTGTTTTGTACAAAGTAAGAAATTAGAATTTTGGAATACTTCATACAAAGATTTCGTCATCGATTTTTCTTCGTCGGTACCAAATATTATTTTATCACTACCTAACTGGGAACGAAGATGTGAAAAGAAATAGTGATAAGTTGGTGCTTCGCCATCCCAATGGAGCATCATGGGGCCAAGCATTATGGGGTTTTGATTCGTTTCGCGATTAATAACAGCTTGGTTTTTATAAGACAATGCAGTAACGAAACATTTACCCAAATTGAAGGTTCGATCTATTCCAACAACACTCCCCCCTTCACCTAAACAGTTTGATTTCATATCTTGCAATTGTTCTTTAGAATAGATAATAATGTTCGGTAGTTTCCCTTCTGTATGCTCGACTCTCTTAATAACACTTCCGTTTTTCTGCATTTTAAGAATTGTTAATACCTCATCCGCAACGTTGTTAGGTTTACTGGTTATGTCCAAATTACTGTCAGCGCAACGCGTTTGTTTACGTTTATCGTTGTATATTTTGTCCCTTATTTGTTTGGTTGATCTGGGTGCAAGTACGCTATCATCTGCAACTGCGTTGAAGTAAATGTCCGCTGGGGATTTGTGTTTGCCATTGTTAACACATCTTTGTACGATTCGCGGATCTGTTCTAATATAAGCGCGATCACTTTTAGAATTTCCGTGTTGTAAATTCTGTATAGTTCTGGTACCACAATATTCAACGAGTGCCATGTTCTGAAAATGACTCAAGTCCTTCGGTGCGGTCTTTATAGTGGTGATTCTCTTTTTATACTCGTGGTCGCCTTTAAGTTTGCAATAATACCGATGAAAAATAATGTAGCGCTCAGGCTGGGGAATACACTTTTCATAGGTTGTCCTTCCACACACAACTTTTTTGTAACACATCATACCATTTCTAATAAAAACGCTGGACAGTTGATTATTTTCACCAATAGAATACGCGTGGTTTGCAGTTGTCCCTTGAGTCGAGTCCCACACACCCATGTCATCTGGAAAAACGTTCTTCTGTCCTTCTTTACGTTCCATATTTACAACGACATAGACGTTATCTTTCACTCCCAAAGGAATTCTATCCACGGGTGCAGCATTGGAAAATTCTTTAAACTGTTCCATTGTGGACATCATCTTTCCAGCCTCAAGTGATGACTTTAGTGCTGAGCTCGATGGCTGGATCTCCATTGACTCACTTACATCACTATTGGATATCTCGCGCGAAATATCACTAAAATCATCTCCCTCAAATGAATGATAGGAAGTTGCACCGGGGGAGTAAACAATCGCTTTTGATGAAGTTTTTGTTGTAGCACTGGATGTTGAATCGTAACTGATGGAGCTATCGTCACTAAAATCGTCAACGAGATTCCTGGTTTCAAAATCAACACTGTCAATTTGGTGGGTTCGGGTTTTCGTTTTGTCTGGTAATACAGGGATGGGGTTGTCAGAAAGCTTTAGGTTTGTAGGTGATAGGCTAGTATTCGGAGTAGAAGTAGTTGTCGGTGCTTGTGAAACTTTTGATTCTAGGAGCAATGCGACGAAATGGTTGGGAAACCAGGCGCCTTTTCTGGGTTTGGTACAATTGGTGGTGTTTGACCACAATATCTTAACTGGTTCGGTATATGGAAGATGTGTTTCGGGTTGCAACAAGACATTAAATTTTTTGTACACAATGTCATTAAAATTAACGTTGTCATTTATGTAAGGATACACAGACATTATCGGAATCTGTGTAATGTTAGCTAAAGCAATCATCGTCCAAATACTGGAATAACCCGACCCAAGACCAGCACATTCAAAGCATGATTCTTCATATTCTGGAGAGTATACACCAAAGTTGGATCTGTTTTTTGGTTGAAATATTTGTTGTTTTTTGGTCACCATTTCAATACAAGCCATATATCTTAGTTGTGTACTTAATGATTCATTTCCAACCAGGTGTATAGATAAGGCGTTAAATAAACAATTGCCATCCGGAGTTGATTTGATTGGTATTTCTACTTCTGTAGTGAAATATTTAATAATATTCATGGCTACTTTATCAGTGTTCTTAAATACTTTTGGGTTGATTGTGGTTGGGTAAATATGTAGACGGTTATTCGAAAAAAATGCTGATTCGCGTGTAGCTACAGATTTAAGTTCGTAATAACCATGTCGAGCAGCCTGTAATAAATAGATTCATCTTTATATTAATTATTGTATTCACACCACATCGTATTTTACAATATTAAAAACTGCCGTAAAATATATATTGGGGGGTGGGGGCGGGGCGCCATAATTTTGAAAAAGTTTCAGTCTTCTGTAAACACTGTTTTGTCATATTTTACGGGGTTGAACTAAAACATCACACCAACATATTGGGATATGTACGGGTTTTATACCGATAGAATCTTAACTATCGTAATAATTAGGGGCTAATTTTGGGAGGGGGGGGGGGGGTATAACCAGAAAGTGATCATCGAACTTAGTCTAGGTATTGACTTCCTAACCAGGAGTTGCCGGACGGAGGGCATTTCATATTAATCTGTGGAAATTTAATATACATTTATGATTAAATCTCTAACCCGATTCCGAACTTTTCGTTTATCTCATAAATTATTATAGGTACGTTAAAGTCGTATTCCTAGTCCGTCATTTTCAGGTGCAAACCCTATTTTCCAAAATATTCGGATGTGGGGGGGGGGGGCAACCTATTGAAAAGAGGCGTGTCCACGGTACCGTTCGCCGAAGACCGTCAGGTGTAGGTGCATCGGCGCCCCTAGGCCCCTCCCCCACACTTAACAATTTTTGGCTATCTACGGGCCTGTTAGAGACTCAAAGTAAGATACTAACGTTAGAGAAATTATAAATTAGGTATTCCGATAAGCTTCATATTTGCATAAATAATGTATATTTAATTGTAATTACATGTATCTACTGTAGTTTGTAAAAAGTATGTATAGACATCATAAACTAACAAACAATACGAGTATACTTTATTACAAAAAACTCAGTGAACTAATCGAAAATCATAACGGCAATTAACTAACAAAACGGATATACTTTACTACAACAACGTCGGTGAACTGACCTAATCGGTTGCGATCGGTAATCAACAAAAATCGACGAGTAAAACTTAGTTATTCCATACATTATTGGTTATTTAACAATAAGTAAGTGTTTAACAGTTTATTTTACGATAAGTACAACTCAGTTAATTGACTGCTATTATAATAACAAGGGGGATGAAACAGCCCGGGATGAAGCAGCCCGATAAAATATTAGGTTGGGATGAAACAGTCCGGGGTGAAACGGTTGTGGGATGAACTGACCTGCATCCGTTTTTTTTTTAATTTCAAAGTGTAAAATGCAATTAAGTACAAATAAAAATGTTATTATTTACGGTGGCTGATAAGGGACATGAAAAATAATATAATTTGCTTAGGTCATGTTTTTCTAAACCCTGCCCCTCCCCGTGGGCCCAGAGTCGAAATTATATTATAATTAACTTGGGTGAAAATTAAAATTGACTTGGGTGAAAATTATAAAAAACAAATTATATTACAAATGACTTGGGTGGAAATTAAAATTGACTTGGGTGAAAATTATAAAAAACAAATTATATTACAAATGACTTGGGTGGAAATTAAAATTGACTTGGGTGAAAATTATAAAAAACAAATTAAATTAAAATTGACTTGGGTGAAAATTATAAAAAACAAATTATATTAAAATTGGCTTGGGTGGAAATTATAAAAAACAAATATCATAATTGACTTGGGTGAAAATTAAAATTGACTTGGGTGAAAATTATAAAAAAACAAATTATATTAAAATTGACTTGGGTGAATATTAAAAAAATCAAATTATATTATTTTTCATGTCCCTTATCAGCAACCGTAATTATTGAATATAGGAATAGAAAAAAAAACACTTACAGTTTTTAATCTTGACAATCCTGAGATATAATCAAAACCAGCATAGTTGGATCTGCAAGACCTACATATGTAGTCTTCACTTGAACATTGAAAAACATTAAACTGAGTAGTATCTACTTTCTCACAATCTGAATGGCACCAACGTTGACATACTTCACAATATAAGCTTTGAATATCACGAGTTTCTTTCAAACATGACCCGCAAGGAAACTCAACTCGAGGCTTTTTCCTATCACGACCCATGGTAACGTTTAGCAAAATGAAATTAAATTTAGTGATATTTAAATTTAAATTTAGTGATATCGCAGACAAGCAAAATTAATGTGTGAAATAGCCTTCTATAACGTCCGCTTCTACCGATGTGATATCGCAGACAAAGGCCCAAACATATTTATATCAGACTTTTATAATACTTTTGCAGCTGAGATGATTCTTATGGAAGTCATTTATTAGCTTAATTCTTATTGGATAAATACTAAGAGAGATTCCTTCGTGTGAGAATATACAAATAATTTCCGATTTTAAATTAAATGAATGAGCATAAGGTAATCAAGTAACCTGTTTGTTTGGCAATTAACTTCTTGTCTGTGTGTTGACGGGGACAGAAGATATGAATGGCAATGCTTTATGAGTGAAAAAAAACTTCTTATCCGTGTGTTGACAGGGACAAAAAAAGTGAATGGCAATATGCTTTAATAGTGGAACTATTATTGCCTATTGTCATTCTTTAGATTAACTTCACTAGACTACATATTGACAAATCACACCCCCAACACATTCGGACAAACATAATAAACTATGATAACATGAGAATACTCTGAGCAGAGACAATTAATTGTCAGCGGTACTAACTTAAATTGGTTTCATTTATGTATTTCAAAAGAAGTTATACGATGACCGGAAATGACAATTGATATAATTTGTAAATATAAATAAATATAGCTTTGTGCGTAGAATGTTCGGCAGTTAATTAGAATTTCTTTACAGACTAATCGTTATGTCGTCGGGTAGCGCATTTTTACGCTAAATTGTTGGAAGTTAATTTGAATTTCATGAAAAACTATAGCGGGGACATCTGTAATAACGTTTTGTTATTGCAACCGCCTGACGATACCCATGCAGGGGTTGAAATAGTTATTCCACATTTGACGCCCATGTACAATTAAAACGAATTGCAACGAAACCATACATTAATTTCTTGTAAACAAAAATCACATACACGAGTTATCTCCCTTCAGGCGAGTGAGCGTAAAGCATCGATGTTCTTAAATTCAACTAAATTGTTATTTTGTGTTTCCAAAGTCAACAAGTCAACATTTTGTAGTTATTGGTTGTTATTTTGGAGTTATTGGGTGTTATTTGGTGTTATTTTGGAGTTATTGGGTGTTATTGGATGTTATTTTGGAGTTATTGGGTGTTATTGGGCAGTTATTGGGTGTTATTGGGTGTTATTGGGTAATTCGACGCGCCCTGCACCAAGGACGCATGCCGATAAAAACAAGTGGCTCGTTGGAACATTATTAATGAAAGGGAGATAAATCCACTTAACCATATGGACACAGATCACTAAATATTCATGGGCCGTCACCTACGAATGTAGGGCGAAAGTTATTTTTAGTCCTTCTCTCCCTTTCCCTTTTTCCCCCTTTTGCATGTCGATTTTTGTTGACTTTTTGGTGTAGAATTGAAGAAAAGGGTTTAAAAATACATTTTCTGCCAGGTTTTGGTGAATATTCATGATTTTGAGGCGGAAGGATACAAGGGTTGTGAGGTTGGTTACGTTGAAAGGGAGGGCCGAAAATTGCTTGTTTAGTTGTCTGGACTTCCAGCCTGTGTATCTCAAGTTTTTCATGGTGAACCTCATACATGCTTTTGGGCCAGAGTTTGCCACATGTTGCTCCATCTGTGGCAGAAAGCGTTCTACCCAACGAATATTTGGGAAAAAGTTACAGCCGGTCTAAGAGACGAGAATTAACATTAAAGTCAATGGGGAAATAATTAGTGATCTGTGGCCATATACAGGCCAAAATTAAGTCCGAAATTATTTACGTGCTTAACCAAGATAAAGAAAATAATTTTATGGCAAGTTCTTGTGCAAACAGGGACCAAGTTCTATTGATATGTCTACATTTTCACAAGTTAGTAACCAAATATATTTTTCCAGATTAGGCCCTACTCATGATAATATTCACTTTTAAGAAAAAAATCGATGTCGTACCCTTGTGAATTTATTTTATATAAATACGGCAACACTATTTTAGACGAAATATAACGTTCTGTAATGTTTTCGTCAAATTTACTTGTAAATAAAGCGCGTACTTATAGTGTTGAAAAGGGACAACGAGTGCTTCTGGGAGTAGCAAGATGCCGGACGGTGGCTTCAAGCTACGTCATTTGTAGATTGCGTCATGAGCTATCCAGTTATTTATATAGATCAGTGGGTTTGATGCCAACGATTGCCCAGTCTGGTTTGAGACCGATGATTGCTCAGCCTGGTAGAAGAGGGAGGGAGGTTTAACATAGAGTGGTGGCGCCGCACGCGAGCTCTTTCTTCTCTGCACCCCCGTGTCTGTCTGTATACGTCTCTCTCACACACGTTCCCTCCCCCTTCCTTCATTGCTTCTTCTTCCTGTACTGGTTTCAAAGCTTAACGTTGAGGTGTGTATATAGACCGACACACACACACTAAGAAAAAATAGATCTGGTTTTGATCCGCTCAAACAAATACTAATCGTGCTATATTGACCGTGAGCCGACTTTTAAATACTCATACACACTATCCCCCCCTTTTTTATGTAGGTGTATACGTCCAACATGAGCCATCTGTGGTATGCTTGCCTGTATTGGTTTGAGGCCGCGGGTTGCCTCCACTGGTCGCTGCAATCCTGTTTCCAGTATTGGTCTGGTGTGTAGGGTATATATATATGGGGTGGTGTTGTGCTTGCACTTTACGTTTTTCAACGCCTAGAGAGAGAGAAGAAGAAGAAGAAGAACAATGGACACAGATAGCGAACCTACTACCGTGGCTGTTGACACAAAGGAAGAGTTCCTGTTGAAGTATGACGTTGATGAAGAAGAAGAAGGCACCTACCGGTTCCTCTTCAACTGGTTGTACAGCATACACCGGTACTTACAGCTCCACCCGGAGCTCTCGCAATGGAACTGCTGCGTGGTTCTCAGCCCCAAACTATTGAAACTGTTTTACGACGACCCGGTATGCAACGAGCGAGTGTGGGCGGCTGCAATGAGATATCGTCTCCGGAACGGCATGGAGGACCACTACATCCTTGACACGGCTTACGGGGACGCCACCACGTTCTATGCCATCGTCCCGAGAACGAAGGAGAGGCTGACCGTCGTCCCGCCACCGGACGTGTACAACCTCTGTTACCACAACGACAACTACAACGTCCTCAAGCTCCATGTGCGTCTGGGACACGTGGGAGAGGCTCTGGGGTTGAACTACGACTTCAAGGCAGTGGCTAGGGCTACCACCGTGGTCCTGGACCTGGACATGAAGAAACCCTTCGGGCGAGGCATACGGTGCGAGGAGAGGGAGCTGCTGGACGTTGACGGAGAGCCCATGGACTATGTGGAGACCAGCTTGCAGATGTTTGACTGTAGACCCGCCTTTAGTACCGACGACCTGCTGAGATACGCTAGGCTGAACGACAGGGTCATAAAGGGGGAGACACACACCACCAATCCATACCACGGCTTGATGTGCCTGCACGTCCGTGGAACCGATCTACTGACCGTGGAGGACTTGTTCGGCGAAAGCAGTGTCAAGCGTAACGTGCACAGAGACGGTGGTTTAAACCACACGGACGATCCCACGGGCCGTTTCTCGGTCAGCCAGGTCATTGATCACACTGCGATGGAGCTTAACGCCTTCCCCGTCAAGCACACTCACCCCGAACAAGACTACCTGTACGAGCACCAGTATACCAACGTGTGGGCTTGGGAGTACGGTCTGGCCTTCAACGACGGGTTTGACAAACAGAAGGAGGTGGTGAATTGGCTGGCTTACCTGAGAGACACCGTGAGGGCCTTCAGAAGACATCAACGCAAACTGGAAGACATGTACGTGCTCCTCACGGATGATCAGGTGAACGTCCTCAGGAAGCTGGGCGAGACCCTGGAGAGCGATGCGGTGTGTAAAGTGTCTTGCACTATGTTCGAAGATTACTACGAGACCGTACGACCCGCCACCGAAATGTTTGCAAAGAAGCGGCTCGGCAACGACGTCATCATCCTCAACCCGCTCACCTACAACCCCCAGGGACCAACGGTAGGGTTGATGCCCGTGGAGACCTTTTACGACGCCATGAAAAAGATCATCCATCCCAGCACGCACGGTGACCCCCATGAATCGCTTGTGAGGTTTACATTTCTTGCACAGAGCCCCCACCTCGGCAAATCGTCTGCCACTGTAACCGTCTTTGCATCTAACACAGGGCATCAAGGTCGTCTTGAGACAGAATTCGTCCATCAGGCCGTGGCGCTTATTGAAAACGTCTACCTGTCGTTTGTGGCCGTTGAGGTACTTTAGGTAGTCTGACGTGACATAATCGTGTGCATATTTCTCGTTACAAAAAGACGCGGGAGACACTAGGACGGTCTTGTACTTGTTGTCGTCGGTAATCTCCCCGGCCACTTCGGCTTGCAGGTTATACGTGTTGGCCGCAGCAAGCTTCCACGTCTGACCGTGTTCTTCTACTCGGCGGTACACAGTGTACCCTGGGTCAATGCAAGTAACCTGTACCACTTCACTCATCCGCAAGGTACCGTCGTCTTCGGAGATGGGACACCCCGTGAGTGAAACGCAAGATATCAACGGGTCTTCCGAGTGTATCATGTGGCGCTTGAGGTTCCGTTGAGCACATTCTCTCGGATATTTCTGGAGCAGCGTAGACAGTTTGATATCTACTACGTTCTTAGAGTGTACGTATATTCTTCGGTACGTATCTAAGGTAGACATCCTGTATGTATATATGTGTGTGTACGCGTGACGGACACAAAAAAACAAACTGACACACGCACGCATCCCTCTCTCTCTTATATAGCCTGTCTAAACCGCCCACATAACTATCCAGAGCTATCTTCAAATGGTTTGTGACCAAGGCTTTCTAATGGTGGTAAGGGGCCAATGGTGGCTGTTGTTGGTAAGAGGCCAAAGGTGTCTACCATTGGTACGAGACCAAAGGTGGTTCAAACTGGACGCGTGGGTGGAGAAGGGGGGTATATATTTAAGTCTCAAAACATATATACAAATTTAATTTCACTCTGTGCGCGTGAACAGACAAACAAGAAGAAGAACTCAACATGGCGTACCCTTATTTGGATATCCAGGCACCTTTACAGATGAAGAGAATGCTTTAGGGCGAGCAGTGGAAGCATCCACTTCCTTAGAGTGCATGCCCGAAGAGACCTACAAGTACACTGAGGGTCTCCTCCTTGGTATGAAAGAGGCCTGCAATGGTAAGGTCACAGGGAAAGAGATGATGAGCTGTGTGACGGCCGATCTGTTCAAAGGAGACGTCAACTGGGGTAGAATAATCATCTTCGTCACGACCATGAGATTGATGGTAAAACACGAGATAGAGAGCGTAGAGGCGATCGGGGAGTTTACAGCCCTGGTGATGACACAATTAGACGGAATGATAGAGGGTGGTGGTGTTGATACTTATCAGAAGATGTTGGATATGTACCAGGCACTCAAGGATAACCCTGACGCTGTCAAATGGAAATCAGCCGTGATTGATGCTTAAATAAAAATTAAATTAAAAAATTATTTCAATGTTTTTATTTTTTGACTCAATGAAGGCGTCAGGTCAACTATTGATGATGATAATATAGACGCATCAGGTTGCTGCTGCGTCTTCTTGTCCAACAGGGTTATATCACCTTCTTTGTTCTCTAAGGCGGTGGTGGTGGATGTACTGCTGCTGTGCCCTATGCCCCTGAGCAGGTAGGCATCTTCATCATCGTCATAATACTCCCCCTCCTCGTCCTCAAACAATGACTGTCGTCCCTCCTTCATAGCCGCTCCCATCATGGCTGTTGTGTCCAAGATCTCACGTGCACTCTCACGACCATCACCTTCCACGTCTTGCACCAGATAAGATTGGTCGTCTATTTTTTCTGCCGTCTTACCTAAGCGTCTCATGTTACGTCTAGCCCGAGTATTGCTTCTCTCCTGGAGGCCGGCTTGTATGGTTCTTGCTGCTTGTTGAATCATCCTAGGGTGCAAGAACTGGGCTCTAGAATCGTAAAACATTTTGAGAATCAACCTGGCTCGTTTTAGTTCAACGTTCTTTTTTAGACCCTTTGTGACGGACTCGTGCAACAGTTTATCCATTTTTTTTAAAAAGGCACTGTGTGTGTTGCATAAGGTTAAAAACAAAGGCACTATGGTTTCAATTTTTATTAATTTAAAAAAAAACAAATATGCTTTTCTCTTCAACAGAGGTACTGTGACTCAGCTACCTTGTACACGGCTTCAGTCAGGTTTTCTACCACGATCCAATCTAGCTTGATCATGTCTGCTAAAGGTACCTCAAAGGAGAAAAACAGGTTAAATACGGGCTTGAAGACGTTCCTGGAGCTTTCTTCTTCATCTTCCTCTTCTTCTTCTTCTACCTGCACGTAGGAGGATAGGTCCATCTGTTGGTCTTGTTTCTTTTTATTCTTCTTCTTGTCCCGCACAGAGGGAAAGTAGCCTCGTATCTGCACCGTGTCCCTGTTGACGTATTCCAAGACGCTCAGTGTTTCGCACAGCATCTGTCAACCTATAGGAGACGTAAACAGCTTAGGGTAAACCTGATTGCCCTCTTCGTTGGGGTCAAACTGCATCTTCGCCTGAATGTTACCCTCTTCGTCGTAGTAGTTCATGTGCCACACGAGCGTCCTTTTCATGCTGGCCTGTATAGAGTCGTACAGATCCTTATGGTCACGCAGCCATTTGGGCGCGGCGCTCTTTGGTGACGTTGCATTGGTAAACGTGTTGCGTATGAGAGGTGGTTTACAACCCTCCAGGACCTCCCGGACAGATACGTTTTCATCTTTCCATATCTCGGCCGTGGCATTGTTCAAGTAAGATGTCTTGGTCTCACCTATAGCCACCACACAGCCTTTGGAATCAAACTTGATGGGTGCGTCAGGGATCACGTCACGCTCTTTGCCAGAGAAGAAGACATAGTCTGGGGTGGTGGATGAGATGTGCAACGCCGACTTGCATATCTTACCCGTCTGCTCTACTTCCAGCCCTCTGTTGCGTAACTCGTTGTACACGAACATCTCTCCGTAAGCTCCCATCTCCTGGTAGAAGCACGATACGGTAGACATGGATAGCCCTTTGGTACCCCCGTGTTGAACTGGAGTAGAGTTACGCAATGTCTTCACACCAGTCGTGACACCCACGTCAATGGACCCACTGGAGCCAATGGTCCACAGCTTACACATGCTCCAGAACTTACTGCTGTCCGGGTTAGAGGGCTTAGAGTTGTCGTGGATGGCTCTAACAAAATCTTGAGGGGTCTTCATGTCCGACATGCACTCCAGGGCGATGTTGCTGCTGTTGTTCTCTCTAATGTACTCTAGGGTCAAGTCAAACAGGTTATCTCGCTTGCGTGAGACAGTCCTGTCGGATACCAAGTAAGGGGGACCTTGAGGTGCGGCTGAATCATCGTTTTCTTGTTGCATGTCTTCCTCTTCTGTCTTCTTCTCTTCCTCCTCTATAGGCTGGCAAGGTGTTTTAACATCAGGTTCACCTTCTATTGGAGACCCAGAGAAGATGCGCTTCCTACACGCACTACGCCAATCAAACTCCTTTTTTTCTACGGTGGGTGTTGGTGGTGGTAATGTTACTGGTGTTATAGACGTTGTGCCGGTCAAAAGTAAATTTGTTGGATGTTTCATTTTTTTGTCTTCTTCTTCTTCTCACGGTAGCAAGCAGCAGATACAACAAGGGGTAAAAGAATGAGAGACCGGTTACGTCCCTCGTTTAAATAGACCTCATCTCCACACACCCCCACAAAATAGAGAGCAAGCCTACATTGGTCTGTGGCCAACGGTGTCTTACCTTGGTCTGTGGCCAACGGTGTCTTAGCTTGGTCTGTGGCCAACGGTGTCTTACCTTGGTCTGTGGCCGTACATGTCTTGTGTTGGTCTGAGGCTGCATGTTGCTTACATTGGCGTGGTCTGATCGGAAGGAAGTGGTCTATATAAAGAGCTGTTCTTGTCCACGCATCTTTCTCTTGTGTGTGTGCGAGCAAGAGCAAACAACAACCAGGACGCGTGTATATATATATGTAGCAGGCAAGCGGAGGTGGAGAATATTTAATACAAAAAGACCCTGCGTGCATAGATGAGGTTCCGCTACCCCCAAACAACGACCATCAAGAAGATAAAAGTGCCGCCGTCAAAATGGAAACACATACCAAAGAGATCAACATTGACAAAAGTAGTATGGATCCGTTTTACAGGTACAAAATGCCGGTCTTAGTGCTGAAACACGAAGGGAGAGGCAACGGGGTCAAAACCGTGTTGGTTAACCTGAAGGCTGTGTCAAAGGCGCTGAGGACGTCGCCTGTTCTTCTGCTCAAGATGTTCGGGTTGTACTTGGGGGCGTCAACAAGGGTTGACCACGGTCGGTACGTGATCAATGGTACGCATACGGTCGATCGGCTTCAGGAGATACTCTTCACCTATATAGATCATTTGGTGCTGTGCGTGCAGTGTGGTAATCCAGAGACGACGATCATCACCAGACCACCACAGAAGGTGTATGTGTGTTGTGAGGCATGTGGTCACGCAGAGAAGATGTCCACCATGGGCAAGATAATCAACCTTGTGTACAACCATACACAAACTAAATAAATATTTTTTTAAAATTGTTGTTGTTTTTTTTGTTGTTGTATTGGCTCTTGTATCTCACTAACCTGATGCTGTGAGACGGCACGGATCAATCCCGTGCGCAAGAACAAGAGGTTGGCATAATCCTGGATCGTGCTCTTGACGTCTCTGTTGGTCACCATGATGTCTATGCACCGCGTGGCGGCTTTCTCAACCAGCTTAGAGATGGCCTTGTGGGTCTCAATGCACTCTTGTTTACCGGCCTGTGCTTTTACGTCCGTGAGGGTGTGGAGCTTGTGATTGAGCGCGTCTAGATACCCCAAGCCTTCCTTATCTCGGAAACGGCATATGACGTAGAATATCAACGTCATAATCCCCGGACAGAGCTGCAGGACGTTGTTGATGGAGAAATTGGAGGTGTCGTACCGTTTGTTGTAATTTTGCTCCAGGAACGCCAGGAGGTGGCTGCCAAACTCGTTACGTAGAGCGAAGAGAATCTTGAGGAGAACGTACTCGGCCCTGAGAGCGTATCTGATCTGTTCGTAAGGGAATGCATTGAAGGTCACAATGTTCTTTGGGTCCTTCACGGCGTCGTCCATGTCGTCGTCCGGCACTTGTCCAAGCAGATTCTGTAACAGCACACTCTCAACGTCTGGGGACCCCCGCACCAGGTCTGAGAGGGTTTCGTTGACGAGGGAGAATTTGTACCTCTGCCGTCGGAAGTATGCAAAGATGAGGCTAGAAGCGTTGTATTGCATGTGCGAGGAGATGTTGTTGACGTACGAGGCGAAGGTGTTGTATTTGGTCACGCGGTTGATGAAGATCTCCTCCACCGTGGAACCGATAGCGGGGCGGCCAAACTCCCCGTAGGCTGTGTTTACGATGGGACTGCATAGATCTATGATGGACGTCAAGCGCGGTGTGGGACGTCTCACCTCCATGCCTTCGTGGTCTATGGAGGGCTTCATGAGCCCTTTCATCTCGCGTCTCCAGGTGGTGTTGACCGTGTTGACCACCTTGAAAGGAGGCGGTTGGTTGAAGAAGTACTTCTTGTACGTGTGGTCGGTAAAGTACCCGAGGCTGTCCGTGAGATACTTGCGCATGACTATGTCGGTTCGATAGGCCGTGTATTTTTCCACGGGGACGTCCAGGCGCTTCATCAACGTCAACAGCTTGCCTTCCGTCCCGGGTTTTTTGATATCCAAGAGCTTCTCTAGGCGCTTCAAACCGGCCTTGGCGGCTACGGTGGCGTCTCTCTTGGGTTTGAGGTTCTTTCTGACGACGGGTCGATGCAGTCGCATTTTTAAGCCCCCTCCGCCTTCGGGCAAGACATATTTAACTGGATCGTCCTCGTCCCTGAAAGAAAGATTGTTCTTGGATGTTACTTCGGATGCCGCTACTTCCTTCAAGGTTTTCTCGTAAACGTCTTGCAGCTCGATCATAAACCGGTAAAAATCGTGCGTTGCCGTCAACATACCAGCCAGTTTGTTGGACATGTCGTCAATGTCTTGCTCCAAATGCGGTACGGGTTTAGTGCGTCGTAGCTTACGGTGGTGGAATAGTAACCGGACGAGGCGATGTGCTGGGTGTAGTGACGCAGATCATCAACAAATACCACTACCACCACCTAGAGAGTACCCGTTTGGGCTCTACAACCGTTGCACGGCTTATAAGGGAGATGGTTTTACAGAATACACCATCGTCAGCTACCGTTTCGCCGACGGAGAGGTAGACACGTACTTGACCACGTTAGATATAGACAACCCACATTCAAGGAAGATGACGTGCTCAGAGGTGAGAGCGTTAAAAGACTGGGCCGTCAGCAGCAAACGCGAAACGCCGTTTGTAGGGGTACAGGAAGGTATGTACGTGCACATGTCACCCGGCATGGACTACTACGTGCACTTTAGAGACGAAAAGACGGGAGAGTATATGTACACGTACGTGCCGTTGGATTTCATAGAGGGTATGTAAGATGTCTTACCTAGGGGACGAACCAGTGGGCCACGAAGCTTCGCACAGCCGCGATCAAGCCAAGGACAGACCGCCCTCCATGGACCAATACGTGTACATATGTCCCAACTGTAACGGAAAATTTAGATCGCACGTGTCGTACAACGTCCATTTTACCAGCCCTGGGAGATACGCTTGCGCTTACAACAACAACGAGGCAGTGGTTGGGCTCAAGGATTTTACTCTGCCTAATATCTACATGGCGAAGTTAGAACGGCTCAATGTAAAGTAGATTGTTTTTTTAATATACACATACATAGAGGACACATAGACGGTTCTATGCGATGTTTCAACTGTTGTTTGATTAAACTCATAGAGGATACATAGACGGCTCTGTGTGACGCGTGCAGAAGAATTCACAGTATAGACAAAGGCTTCCTCTCGTATATTAAAACGGCTTCATGTGTGTGTGTGAAATAAACAGGTTATTTATTTCAAATCATTTGTTGTCTCGTCTATTTAAAGGGCTCTGTGTTACATATACAGAATATTTTGTTTTCAAGCGTAGGTTCGTTGGGGTGGTCGCAATGTCACTTATATATAAGTAAAATGTGTACATAGGTTTGTATAGAGGGGTTCAATGTTACTTATATAGAGTTCCGCAGTAGGTGTATGTTCGTATACACGGAACCAATGTAACTTATGAATAGGAAAAAAGCATACATAGGTTCTTAGAGGTGGGCACAATGTGCTGTATACAGAGGGTTGACCCTCCTTTGACCGTTTACTATTTGAGCCGGCCCCTCATTTTAGTATTTGTTTCTAACGGGGGAGGTGTAGGTCCATAGAGACGTACACAATGCCGCTTATATGTAAGAAAAATGTGTACATAGGTTCGTATATACGGGTTCAATGCTATGTATACAGAAGAGGGGTGCGTGGGTTCGTAGAGACGGTCCCACTATGTTGTAAACACACCCACTTATTTTCCACGCCTACTTTTTTACTATTTGAACTTTAGTATTTGTTTCTAACGGGGGAGGTGTAGGTCCATAGAGACTGTTCTTTGGACCTACACCCTTTAAAAAGAGTCTTACCTTCCCCCTGTGGCCACCTCGCACGTTTTACTATTTGTCTGACCGCTCTCGTGGCGTGTATCAAAAAATGCAAACAATATTTTGAAAAAAATGCTGTTGTGTTTACTGTTCGCCCTGCTAGTGGGTTCAGAGGCTTACATTAACAACTTTCGGTTCAAGCACAGCAACTCTTTTAGAGGAGACGTACTTCCCTTCAACGCCGTGATCACGGGGACGTACTATGTGGATATATTGGGCACCCCCGAGCTGGCTTACCTCCACGGGAATCAAAAATGGGAATCGGTCGTGAGCGCCACCTCGCTGAACAGCAGCACGCTGCCTCTCATATGTTCCGGTAAACTAGGAGGTGCATTAGCGGCCATGAACGGCGCTGCGCACAAAGGATTGTCAGAAAAGTTACAGCGGATCAAGAAGGCCGTGGACGACGACAGGCCCTCTGACCTGGTGATGGAAATGAAAAGGTGGGAGCCATACATCGAAATCAAACCCGAGTATATGTGTTCCCAGTTGATCCTCAAGCCGGCCATCAACACCACGACGGGGTTCACGTTCACGGCCAAGATCATCTTCAACGATTACAAGCCCGTCTTCTTCGTTGACGCTTTAGGGGTGGGTATGTTCTCCTACTCGCGCTCCAACAGCATCAAGGACGTCAGTCACTCGACGGGTAATCCCGTCAGGTTTTGTGGCGGGATTGATTACGGGGGTGACATGTACACCGTAGAACCCCGTCCGCACTGTCCCATAGGCACCACGGACAACTCTAGGTTCACCGGACGAGCCATGGTCACGGTGTTCAAACCCAACATTGTCAGCGTACGCCACAACATCACGCGGTGCCTCCAGCGGGTGACCCGTATGCATCAATACGAGAACATCTTCGGCACGTCCCGGGATCATTGGCGGAGGACGCGCAGCGTGTTCACCAGCAAGGCAGAGTGCCAGGAGTGGAGAGAGAGAGAGAGAAATGGGGTTTAACGTCCACTCGACACAAACCAGGTCATTTTGGGACTAACACATGGTTTTCGTTTTATTTCAATGATTCGCTTGCGCGTAGGGGTCTTTAGCAGTGGGAGGAAACCGGAGTGCCCGGAGGAAACCCACGAGGTTGAGAAGGCGCCCCTATCTCCATGCCACATACGCTCACACTAGGGCTCGAAACCACAGACGCAAGCCAGAGGTGACCGGCCAGCTAGAGGTCGAAGCGCGGCACTCTAGACCACTAGGCCATCCCAACCCCCCGCCAGGAGTGGAAGGACACGGTGAGCGCGTGCGGGATTTTTGGCGTCAGGAGCATACGGGAGGGTGATACCACGGACGCGCACTACTATACCGACCATCCCGAGCAGTGCGACTTTAAAGCGGCCCTGTCGCAAAACGCCGCGGCCGACGAGTTCGAGACCAAACCCGATCTGTCCCTCCAATGGTCCGGCGGCGAGGTCCGCGAGCGAGACATACGGTCCGCAACGCTGACCAACGGGTTTTTGGAGGTGTCCATGCCCACGGGTATCATAGCCACACCGTGGGCCAACATACCCCGCGAGATGCGCAACGCCGGCTATTTCGAGTACAACAACGTCACGCTGATCTGGGAGCCGTTCAAGGAAGGTGATCTGTGCCCGTACGTAGAGCGGTTTCGCGGGGAGGTGTCGTACATCAAGTACAAGCACGGCGACTACAACATCCCCATAGATCCAGATTCCGACGAAGAGCATTACACCCTGTTCCTGGTTGCCGAGCAGTATGGAGCCCTGTTCAACGCCGACAGCGCGCAAAAGATCCAGGACACGTCCAAACTCAGCTGCATGCCGCACAAAGACGACAACCGCACCACCTTGTTCCAGACCGGCAGCGATCAGATCATCATGGTCACCGTCGTGGACCAAGGGCATATAAACATGCACGACACGAGTCACGTTCCGGCAGATATGGCGCACGTGGGCCCGGACGAACAGGTGCAGAGCGCCTTCTTTGCCGTGCATGTGGATGCCAAGACAGGAAAGGTGCTGCACACCGAGCATCAAAACACGCACGGGGCCAAAGAGTCTCGCAACGGGACCGTCAAAGAGCACGATCTCGGGCAGATCTACAACAACCTCCAGTCGACCACGAAGGCCATGCAACAAAACCCACCCCCTACTTTGACGCAGAACGACGTGCGAAACTTCATCAAATACAAACGCGCCGAGACGCAGCGGCACAACCTACACGTCCGCGCCCTGCAGGAATGTTTCACCAACCAGCTCAATTGGGACGTCTACACCCAGCTGCTGGACCTGAACCCCACGAGAGCCATCAGCAACCGTCTGAACATGGTCGTGCAGGCTTCTATGGGTGGTAACGGTTTCTACAACGTCAAGCGCTGCGAGCTGGCCGCTACCGTCACGGTGGTCCCAACGCTGCGCACAAACTCCGATGAACGTGTGGCAGTCAACGGAGAGTCTTACGCCGTGAAAGATGCGGTGAAACATCTAGGGGTGGTGCCGGATCCAGAAAAGTGTTTCAGCATGCCCCTGTTGGTGTTTACCTCGCCTAGCACGGGCGTGCAGGTCATCGGCCAGCTCACCCTGGAAGGGATCATCAACACGAGGAAAATGAGTTATTTAGAACCTTGTGGCAAGAACAAGGCCTACGTGTTCCTTGTCAACAATTACGGACATTTCTTCTTTGACTACGTGAGGAACTTTACAGAGACGGCAGACAAGATCAGAAACGCCACCGATCGCTTCCTGACGGCTTCCTTACCCGTGCACAGCAACCGCATCAGCCTCACTTTAGACCAACGACGCCAATTGGTTGAGAACCACGCCCTCGGCAAGATCCACACCCTCTACATCATCCAGTCGGCCAACCTGAAAAGAGAGAGGGTACCAGCATTACCCGACCGGCGTATACAACAACGACCTATTCAGCACGGCAGAGAAGCAAGACGTCTCCTTGGGGTTAGTGCACCTGATGGAGGAACAGAACTTTGAACGGTACGCAGCACGAGCCTTCTCGGAAGAATGGAACGCGGGCCAATCGTCGTCAGACTCGGGCTTGTTCTTTGGCGTGGGGGACTTTTTGGAAGGTACCGGAGACTTCTTCCTCAAGGCCTCCGAAGGTGTAGGAAACTTAATCCACGGCACGTTAGCAGGTGGCGGGGATTTACTCAAAGGAGCCGGTGAGGGTGTTGGGGCGGCTGGGAAAGGTATATTCGGTGGTATAGGAGACGCCTTGAAGGGGACTATAGGCGCCTTAATGATACCTCTTGTGGCTGTAGTTGTGTTGGCCATCATAGGTGTGATCGTCTATAAAGAGCTCACGGGTAAGAAATCATCACCACCACCACCGTCGTATGAACCACCAAGCTACGCACCACCCTCACAACAAACTAAACAACGCAAAGGATTTAATTTTGGATAATAAAATTTTTTTTCATACATATGTCTTGTTACACTCTCTATCTAGGCACGAAACCATCTCGTGGAATGAAGGATACTCTTCTGCTTTATACTTGACGCTCATGGCACGTATCGTGTGAGCCATAAATTTAGAATAGAAGATCCAGTCGGGAGCGTGGTTGATCTTGTCCACGTAAGACCACTTACCTCGCGAATTGGCGTTGCTGGGGTCGATAAAGACGTCAGGAAATTTCTCTCCCAACCGCTGCATGAACTCCTTGCGACGTCCGTCAGGAATCGAAATTTTAATCTTCTTGGAGGCCTTACCTCTGCTCTCGGCGTCAAACTTGCTCTTGTCTGCAAACTCGCTCTTGGTCGTCTTGGGGTTGAACGCGATCAGCAGTCGGTCGTAGACAAAGTACCTGTGCACGGTCCGAGCCAATCGTTCGTGACCAAACAAGTAGAGCATCTTGATCATACCAACCATGTGACTGTCCATGAGCTCCCCGTTTATCAATTCCGCTTCGTAGACCAGATCTTCCAAAGCGAGATCTTTCTCGGCCGAATGCGCTACCATGCCGTGTATTTTTTTCACCTTGTCATTTTCATCGCCGCCCTTAAAGTTCAACAAGACGCTCTCGCGATGCAACAGACCCACATCTACCATGTCCACCACGGGGAAATGAGGTAGCTTAGAACACTTTTGTGGGTACCTGAGCATCATGTCAAACCTGTAGTTGTTGATGTTCATCACGCCGTTCTGTGGACTATTTGAACTGTATCGCATGTGGGATACCACTGGAGGTTCCAGGGCATCCCTACCGCAACGTTTTGCCCACGGTTTGAGTAACAAGATAGCCTGCAAGAGGGTCACATCGTAGCCGTGCAGATTAAAATTGATCGTGTTGGCGGTGGCCACGCACTGATCCGACGGGATGCTCTTGTACGACGAGCCGGCAATGGTCTTCTTCTTGGACACGGTGAACACGAGAGATTTACCAAAGACGTTGTGTAGCATCCTTTCCTTAGAGACCACCTTGACGTGTACCACTTGTACGTTAACGTGTGCCGTGATCTTGCAAGCGTCAAAGCGTCTAGACTGACACAGAAAGGAGAAATCTTCGTTGCCGTGGAACTTCATTACCTCCTCGTTAACGCGGCAAGGTAGATACTTACCCGCAATAAACCACCGCAGCTTGATGTTACTATCCGAGGTAGTACACTGAGCCAGTTTGATGGGTGTAGGTTTATTGCACAGCACCTTTTGGTACACGAAAGGCACGGCCTTGTAATCGTTCAACATTAGGAACACGTTCAGGACCGCAAAGGGGATGGCACGGCCCAACAGGGAAGCATATCGTTTAACTCCAAACACCCTCCCTAAGATCATCACGATCCTCTCAAAGGTCGGTCTGTAGTGATCGGGTATCACGTCTGAGGTAGGCTGTTCTCCTTCTATACGCCACTCAAAGTCGTCCGTTAGCATACGCACGGCACAGAACACGTCATAATCGTAACGGAACCACGCGTTCCTTTCCAAGGCTTGTTTCATCAGTCCATGTCCTACGTTGAACAAAAGCTTGGTCTTGTGAGAGACTTTACCCACGAAGGAACATTCTTTACTCAAACCAGCCAAGAAGGGAGCCGCTTTCCTCTCGTCGTTGACCAAATGTACCACGTGGTAAGCTGGAATGGAAAACGCCCAACACAATCCTCTGATCCGTCCCAAAGCGCGTTTGGCCGCCACGAGGGACACTACGTATTTCAATACGTTGTATGAACACACGGCCGCTCTAGTGTCTCTAGGTTTCCTTCCGATCAACTGGTTCAAGGTAAGACAGTAAACCCCATACTCGGCTCGTATGTCACTGAAGCTGGCATATATACGTGGGTAAGCCTTTTTCTTCTCGGTCAGCAGGAAGCACAAGGAAAAACTGTCGCGTATCTGCTGCTGCTGTTGGTCCATTCCTCCTCCTCCTCCTCCGAGAGAGGACAAGAGACTGAGCCCCGTGTAAATGCGCCTATATTTATACCATCTCATTCCACAGACCGGTTTAGGCAATCATTGGGTTGAGCCCAATGTAAGCAAGGTGTGGCCTGAAGCCAATGCAGGCCATCATTGGCAGCTGACCAACAATAGCAATGGGAGGTCCCATGCCAACACTGTCAAGCTGCGGATGTTTATGACGTCACGGGTTAGTGTCTATATAAAGGGTGGAATCTCATACACACAGTCACATTGCGTACACACACACGATGTCCAGCTACGTGAAAGATCTTCCCGACGACGCGGCCCTGAACACAATCATCAATGAATTATCCGTGTATCCGGCGGGGATGCTAGCGGAAGCCATGAGACGGTCGAAACCCGATCTGGGCTTCGTCGAGAAGAAGATTTACGAACTGAAGGAATATACGGCGTTGAAGGCTCATAACAGCTTCTGGAGTGAGCCCGAGAACAGGTTCTCTTTGTTTCCAATCGTTCACTACCCGTGCTGGGAGAGCTACCTCAAGCAGAAATCAATGCTGTGGACGCCCATAGAGGTATCGTTTGGAAAAGATCGATTCAACGACCTGAGCCCCGTCCAGCGTCGCATTGTCAAATCCATCATGGGTTATTTCTCCGTGGCCGATGCCATCGTAGACGACAATATGTTGAAGAACATCCTGCCTAATTTCCCTCAACAGGAACCTAGGTGCATGTACATGTTTCAGATGGCCATGGAGAATATACACGCCGAGGTGTACGCACGCATGATAGACGAGTACCTCACGGACCCTGCTAAGAAGAGGGCTATGTTTAGCTCAGCCATGAATTCCCCTCGGCTGCAGGACAAGATTGATTGGACAGAGAAGTGGACGGGAGGGTCGGTGGGTATAGCGCAGAACCTTGCAGCCTACTCCATTGTAGAAGCACAGATGTTTCCCGTCATATTCTCTCTCATCTTCTGGCTCAGAACAAACAACGCGCCTTTAGAAGGGTTTTTTCACAGCAACGACCTCATTGCCAGGGACGAGATGTTGCATGCCGATACGGCCGCTATGGTCTACACCACATACATACCAGAGCATTTACGTCTAGACCGGGATGTTTACGTGCAAATGTCCAACGAGTGTGTGGAGATTGACACGGCGTTCGTGGAAGAGATGCTACAAGGTACGGGCAACTACACTCCGGGGTTAGACGTGGCCTCCATCAAACAGTATGCACAGTTTGTAGCCGATAACACGACGATCAACATGGGGTACGAACCAGTCTTTAATGTGAGCAACCCTTTTCATTTTATGGAGAACCAAGGCTTGTCCGGCAAGACGGATTTCTTTGCTAAGAGGGTACCTGACTACCGTCGAGACGATCCCAGTGGTCAAGGAGATAATGAATTTATTGTATTAGACGAAGACTTGTAATAAAATTGTTTTTTTTATTCACAAAAAACGTTTGAAGCAGCTGATGCTTGTTGTTGTTTTTTTTAGAAATGATTATACGTACAGATAAAATACGAGCCGATCTGGACCTTGTTCTCTACAAGGTCGTACACGGACCGACGTGAGCCCTCCAAATTGTATTGGATGACACCCACGGGTTTCATGGTCATCATGTACCGGACTATCTTCTCTAGGTCAATGTCGTCGTCGTCTCCTTCCATTCTCTGTCGCGCTATGACTTTCCCAATGGAGGTGGCGGGGGTGTAGTTACCGTCCGAGTCTGTATCCATCATGAGCACGTCGGTCTGGAGGTGTTCCTTGTCTTGCGAAGCCAACATCATGGGGTGCACGTAGGTCTTTCCATCTAAGCCGAAGATGTTGACCGAAGGGTTTATATTGGCCACGGAGCTGATGGCAGGCATGATGTACAGGGTGTCTCCTACCAACAGAGGTGCCACGCCAGTGTTTTTAAGCTTCCCGTGGGTGGTGTGGTTGAGATAGATGGCTCTGTTCATGGTATTGCCTCCGTGGCCCATGGGTGTCCTCCACAGCGTCTTGGTAGGGTCTAAGTAATTGGTGAAGTTTTGTAGAGACAGTTGAGCGTCCTTGCGAAGATCGTCCGTTGTTTCTTGCAGCAGAGCATTTATACTGCTGCTGGCTATGAAGAAGCGACTGGCGTTGACGACACAGTAAGGCATGTCCACTCGCCTACCGTTGTTGTCAAAGTCCATAGCAGCTCTGTCGAAGGCAGCAATCCGCATGTAGTGATGGTTGTTCATCTTTTTAAAAAAAAGCAAGTCTTGCGTTGGGTGAGGTAAAAAATAAGGTCCCAACGTAGAGTCCGTATGTATAATATTTTAGTTAAACGCGAAGGCAAGAGGGGGTAGTAGTAAGTAAGGGATGCTGAGGGTGTTACGGCACTCTAGCGTTTTTTGGCACGGTACCCTGAGGTATTTGACTACGTCACTTCCGGTTTGGCTGCGTCACTTCCGGTTTGGCTAGGGGCGCTCTGATTGGTTACGGCACCCTAGCGTTTTTTGGCACGGCACCCTGAGGTATTTGAGTACGTCACTTCCGGTTTGACTAGGGGTCGCGCTGATTGGTTCGGCACTCCAGCGTTTTTTGTAACGGATGTACTTGTTCATATGGGTTGGCGATATATTTTATTTGTGGCGCACATGAGGCACGCGTCGCGCATCGCCCCGCCCCGCGTCTTTCTCGTCGCCGCACCGCCCAAATATATGTCCTAAAATCCCTTTAAGTCATTTGCATAGTTAATAATTAATTTAGTTTTGTTATTTCGTCATTTATTCATAAGTTAATTACTTTTTTAAAATGAATTAATCATAATGCAATTATTTTTTCATTAATTAATTTTTTTTTTCAATAATTTTTTTTTTTTCAATAATTAATTTTTTTCAATAATTAATTTTTTTTTCAATAATTAATTTTTTTTATAATTATTTTTTTTTTTTGTTAATTTTTTTTTTTATTAATTTTTTTTTTTAAAAAATTATTTTCATTCATTTTAATTTGGTAAAGTTATTTACCGATCTGGTGACAGCTTTTTTTTATTTTCACGACCGAAATAGAATATCCCAGATTTAACCAATCAAAAAAATTGTAGTCATTTGTAGTATTAAGTAATTTGTTAATTAGTATGTTTTATATTAATTGAGTTTAGTTACAAGCTGTATGTCGTTAATGTATGAGAAATGTTTTTTTTTTAAAAGAAAAGATAATTGTGCTCATTATCGTATTAATTAATATGTTAATTAGTATATTAATTGCCATACATTTATTTAAGTTAGTTAAACCACAACGTACTTGAAGGATTTATTTTAGCATTTGAAATATATTTAAGAAAAATAAAAGTGGTTAGGTCTTTAAAAACAAGGTTAATATTACACTATGTATTTAACAGATGTTTTAACAGATGTTTTTCGAGGTAGTAGGTGAACTTTCGACCGATATTCTAAAAATACATGCTATGAACTTATTTAAATATGTATTTTTTTTGTGCTGAGTTGTTAAAAAATTACAAGCTGTATGTTGTTAATGCGTAAAAACAAAAAAATAATCCTAGTAATCAATGTATTACTTACTATGCAAATTAGTATATTAATTGTTTTATATTAATTGAGGTTAATAAAACTCACGTACTTGTTAAAAGAATACAAGCTGTATGTCGTTAAGGTATGAAAAATGTTGTTGTTTTTTAAGAAATTAAAAAAAATCACATTATCGTATTGATTAATATGTTAATTAGAATTTTAATTGTTTTATATTAATTGTGGTTAGTTAATGCCTAACGTATTTGAATAAGAATATGTTTTTATTTTAGCAAGATCAGATGAAATATACATGTGTATTGAAGAAAAATAAAAGTGGTTAATAATACATTATGTATTTAACACGTGTTTTAGCAGATGTTTTTTGGGTCTTAGGTGAACTTTTGACCTATATACCTTTTGAATATGGCAATAACCTCTGTCTTCTTTCTATGTCAGTTTTTAATTTGAGTTTTTACTACCAAAATTGGGTTTTAAATACGACCAGTAAAACAAAGTTTAACTATTCAGCACACACTGGCTAATAATGATTAGATTGATATACACGTTTTTTTTATTTTGTCTCTTATTATCAAAACTAAAGAAAATATCTACACTTCTAGTTGTTTAGAGTGTGCGACAGAATAGTGTACGGTTCTTATATTTTGGAACTTGAATATTCTCAGATTTAACTAATCAAAATGCCGAAATAGAACGGAGGTGAAGAGAGATGTCAATAACCTTCTATCCCCTTATAGATTTTTCATTCATTATTTTTTGTCATTAAGTGTTTTTTTTTTTTACAGTTTTTTTTTTAAAAAATTATTTTGTTTTATTTTAATTTGGTGAAATCATTAACCGATTACTTGTAGGCAGATTTTAATTTGATGGAAAGTTTGCTTCTGTAGTCAATTGTTTGAATTTGGAACAATATTTTATCTGATGAGAGTTTTATATTTAATAAAAGGTTTTAATAAAACGTGGTAGCATGATGAATCTGTTCCAGTATTTGAATTATGAAAATAGTATGACCAAGTTTCCACCACCGAAATATGTTCTTTATATAAGTGGGTCTTATTTTCGTAACACAGTATTTAAGATATGATTTATGTATTATAGCATTTTAGCTATCAAATTGCAGCACACATCTTTATAACCATTCCATGTAATTTACTATCTTTGAGAACTAAAGGACATGTTTTCAGCGAAGAAAATTTGGTGACTGTTTTTAGTTAACACCAGTCTTGTAGTTGTGACATATGCTTTAATCATCAACGTAAGTCAAGCCCCTTTGAAGTCAAATGATATTCTTGAGACCCAAAGAATATGTCTTAGGAAAGTTTGGTATGTGTTTTATAACCAGTGTCTTAGCTGTGCCAGATGGTTTAGCTATCAAATTACACAAAAGCAACACTTTGGTGTCATTTGATATTCTTGAGAACCAAAGAATATATCTTTGCCGTGGGAAAGTTTGGCATGTGTTTTATAACCAGTGTCTTAGCTGTGCCAGATGGTTTAGCTATCAAATTACACAGAAGCAACACTTTGGTGTCATTTGATATTCTTGAGAACCAAAGAATATATCTTTGCCGTGGGAAAGTTTGGCATGTGTTTTATAACCAGTGTCTTAGCTGAGCCAACTGGTTTAGCTATCAACACCACTTTGGAGTCATCTGATATTCGTGCGAATTGAAAAAATGTTTTCTTTTGCATAGGGAAAGTTTTTATTACCAGAGGCTTAACTGTGCCAGATGTTTTAAATTTTAAATGTTTTCAAAGTATTTGCTTCATATTTGGACAATCAGTGATTTATTTAACCATTTATTAATTTATTCAAAGTATTTATCTTATTTCAGGAGATGAAATTTTACTTGCTGACAAGATATTTTGGACAAAGAAAATTTGATTTTGATAAAGTAAATCCAACTTAATAAATGATGACACCCAAACACCTCCCCAGCACACACAAACACATGTCCAAACACACACTCGGAACCCAACATGCACATATACAGACACACCGACTAAACTCATGGACCGTCGCATCCACGCACAACCCTTCCACCCACACACACGATGCCTAACATGTACACAGATAGACACACCTAACACACTCATGGACTGCCACACCCACACACGCCATTCCCACCACACACACAAACACTCGCATGCTCAAACACTCACTCGGTGTCAGAGATGCACACATACACACACGCACAACCACAAATTGGCTGACACACCGACACACAATCACCACAAATCATCTTAACTGTCAAATATAGAGAATGTAATTCAATGTTAACACAAATGAACTTGATTACCTACAACCTACATATGGCACGAATTATATACCCGTCATAAAATTTACACATTTCCCATAACTTTCAAATATTTAACAGCATACTACAACACATGTGATTTGGGGTTTTGCTGAGTCTGAACTGTTAAAAAATTATGCCGTAAACGTATAAGAAATGTTATTTTTTTTTTAAAAAAAAGAAGATAATTATAGTCAATTTTGTATCAAATGATATGTTCATTAGCATATTAATTGCTTTACCTTAACTGAGGTTAGTAAGACCACAACGTACTTGACTAGGGATGTTTCTATTCTAGTATTTGAAATATATTTAAGAAAAACAAAAGTGGTTAGCTCGTGGATGATCTTTTGAATGTTATACTAAAAAAAATAACTGTCACCTATTTAAATACTATGTTAATATGGACTGTATATTCATACTCGACCTCCCCCCCCTCCCCCCCATGCACACACACATACACACACAACTTCACACTGTCACACCAACGCACAAGTGCTGGCACATCATTTTTTACCGTCAAATATAGAGAACGTAATTCTATTTGAACAAAATGTACTAACTTTTGCTTTCTTTTCTATCGACGTTTTACAGGTTAAATACATTTCCGCAAATACATACAAATTTACGGGACGGCACAATGTATGCTACATCCAACATGTAACACTGATCTAGAGTGTCTACTGGTGGTAGGCCTATATGTTATAAGGGAGCGTGGATCTTTACCAACTGACCCCACCACAACACATGGCACGAATTATATCGTTTGATATTACCGGTCTCAAAATTTACACGTGTCCTTGCTTTCAAATTATATCTAACCAATCATAAACATGTACCCTGAACGCATGATATCATACATTTTTCTCGTAAATATGAATATATTAACTCAATCAATATAATAAACAAATTAGTTCAAGTCGACAATTAGAATAATTCAGAAAAGTAGATGTCTTTTAGGACTTGCATACGCAATTGATGATGACATGTTGATTATAACTTATAGTTCGTATCCCCAAATCGACTAATGATGACATACACCCACTTCACATGCACACACCCATATACATTCGCGCATCAACCCACACAAACACACACCAACCAACCAGCATATACAGTCTCACACACATCCACCCACAGCGCAGTGCACATATTCACACATTATTTGTACATTTCATTTCCTTGTATTACATTTCAACATATTCAATACTACAACAACGTTAACATGCAGAATATTATCTAATAGAAGTTGCGTTGAATTAACAGATCGTAAATTAATCTATTCTTACACACATAATAGTCTGAATTATAAGATATTGATATCTTTAAAAGTTGCTCACGTATACAATCGTTTACGTCTTCAGATACTATAGATGCACATTGGTTTAAGCGAATTATCATTCGTTAACTCTTAACTGACTCATAGTACCATCATCGTTCAGTGCCAATGTGGACAACTGTCGACGAAATCCGGTCAGACGAGCATAATGAGGGTTGCTTACCTTATAAACAGGCGACTTGCAATGGTTTGTTTACTCGCTGTTTGGCATTTTGACAGTTAAAAATCGTCTATTTTCTTCTTGAATGATTAGAATAAAACGGTGATATGTCAATGTGAAATGTTCTACTAATGACGGATTACCGTCTGTATTGAAGGACAGTGATTCAGAAGCGGGTACAGTTTTTGATCGCTATTATTTCGTTGTACTTTTGTAGTCTAGATAATTAAAAGGGCCTCACGATGAATGAATTTTTAGCTAACAAAAAATAAATGAAAATAACAATTACGGAAACCTCATTGACTTACAGTTCCGGCGAAGGTTCCATTTTAAAAGCCTTTTGAATGTGTTAATTCGAGTTAATCTGATACCGTACCCGAGTATTTAAAGTTCCAATAGCATTTTTTTAAGTTATATTTTTAAAATTTATTAAAATAAAGCCCCAAAATAGATTGAACCTATAAACAGTCCTACCTTGTTAAAGAATAATCCTATTAATCCTATAATTCACTATTGCCAGTTGAGAAATTGGCAAAAATATCATTTTCAACTTCAAATTCAAACGTTTGAAGATGGCCGTCCATGGAGAAGAATGGGAAAACAAGGGAGGTAATTGAGTAACTATTTCCTCAATCAACCAGTGTCACCCTTTCTAACCCCCCCAAAATTTTGTCCATGATCGTATAATAGTGAGTTGACAACCTTTTGAGCAAAAAACATAGAAATAATTATATTTTGACTTTCTTAGAAAAAGTGAAATTGGAACTTTAAAAGAACACTTTGATTTCTACACTCCCCGGTGGTCCAACCTGTGTACCTCAAGTGCTGACAGCTTATTTAGGATTCCGAAATATAATAACCTGTGTGGTGAATGTGTGTTATCTGCCAGCTAAGATATTGAATGATCTTCCAAAACCTCTACCATCCAGGGCTTTAAGATGCACTTAAAAGCATATTTATTTCAAAAATGTTTTTGAACGGTTTTGTTGCGAATTCTCTTAAAAACACTAGTGTGTAATGAAGTTCTATAAACATTGAACAACAATAATACTAATGATATACACCACGTTTGCATGAAATATCTGAATTAGAGTATTTGTCATAGAAATTTATGGTAAAAAAAAAATCCATATTTAAGAAAATATCATTAAATCTAGATATCCATTTACTTGGAAGGTCTTACCAACAGTTGTCTTTTATTTTTAAAATGAGGTATCTATATTTTAACACTATTGACCATTATGACGTGGGTGTTTTTTGAATAAAGTCAAACCTCTTAGACACTTATGAGACAACAGTGATTGACGAGAGTTTTGCTTTTTCACAGTAACGGAAATGGTACAGCAATCTTGGCCAGAGTAGTGATCGACCATAGAATTTGTATCTGACTATGACCAATGTCCACGACTAAATCACAAAAATATACAGGTTGACAAATCCACCTCTATAATTGGTTATATTGCTTATCTTTTGTAATCACCGCTGTAGGTTGCTCGATCTACTAGCATTTTTTTTTTCAATTTCAATTCTGTAATAAGACGATAGAAAATGCGACGCTTAGTCTGTGTTGTTTCACTAGTAACAGTGTACAGAAGCGGGGGTATAAAAAACTAACACAATATATACTTTCAAAGATGTCTTTATATTATTCTATACATTACAGTCACAAAAATATAAATCGACAAATATACAAAAAGAAGTCGTTGAAACACAAATGATCATTTTGATTATTTTGTTTTCATCAAGTCTGATACTACTAGTTTTTTCAAGGGGTTTTGGAACGGGGTTTGTTATCTTTCAATGACTTGTTGGCGAAGAATCTGCATTTTAAGCTTGTGTTCGTTTACGATCGAGTCTATTTTAGCATTTAACAAGTTCAACCGTAGGTTCTGCTCACGCGTTACTTCATGTACACTCACTGGTTCGGAAATGACCGAGGGCGGGTAATGTTTGATTACATTAAAATCAGCGTTACACTCTGTGTTTTTATGGGGTTCATCTTGGCTACTGACATTGTTCTGAATAGTATCTGAAAAAAGGAACAAATCCATTAAAATACACATCAGAAGAATACTCTTGTTGTTGTGATGTATTATCGAAATAAAACGTTTCTATCGCTACGGTTTGAGAATGATCACAGACTCCCGCAAGGATGATAAAAATCAACATGTGAGAGTCTATACGATACAACAAAATCAGTTTAAGTCTATATGATGATTGTTTTTTTTTAAAAAAGGTAACTTAAAATCTTTTATGTACAAAACAAATATACAAAATATGTTGTACAAAATATGTTTTAAATAGTCGTTAACTACTTACCAAAGGGTGTCCCATTTTCTACTCGCTCACTTAACCTTGGCTTCTTTCTTTTAACGGACTTTGGTGTTACCTTCATTTCGTTTCTTTTAAGATGGTACCAGTAATTCTTTAATTGAGTCGAGGTTCTAACAGTAAAATTTGGCTGTGCACTGAAACGTTTTTCAATTTCCGTCCAAGACTGTTCTTTAAGAGCAACTGATTGTGTGTCCCTTCTGTTAGTACCAAGTATATCTTGGAATTCTTTTACTTCGTTCATCAGGAATTGTCTCTCTAAAACTGTCATTGACGGTGCCCGTTTTCTTTTTTCAGCCATCGCGTACAAATTATGTCTGTGTACTGATAAAATTATGTCAATTCATTTTTTTATACTCACAATAACATAATAATGGTAGCATCATAACTAAATAGAATCAAATGACGACCAAGGCGCGTTCTCAACAAATATTGCTCAAAGTTTAGTACAAACAGTAGCTGTATACATCATGTGGTCAAGATGGACAAGAATGTAATGTGTATTCGCACGTTTGCTCATAAATTTAGTTTTGATAGTTCGTTTCACAAAGCACGCCATGATTATCTGTGCGCCATTTTATATTTCAAGTGGAAATAAAAGCTTTCGTTAGTTACATGTGCTCTCACTACACCGAACATCATTAATGGGCGGACATGGCTGAGTACATCGAATATAATAATCGGCTAGCCACTTTTGACAACAGATGGGCGCATGTTCATCCATCAGCTCACAAGTTAAGTGAAGCAGGCTTTGTGTATTATGGTGATACTGATCGTGTGCAGTGTTTCAGTTGTAAATTAGTATTGAAGGATTGGGATAAATTCGACGATCCATTCCACGAACATGCTAAATATCAAAAAAACTGTCAATATATGACCATGATTAAAGGGTCTTTGAGTGGTGGATACCGTTGGGAATACAAAGGAATACTAGCGGGGCAAGTGATCCTGTTGGCACATTCCCACGTGTTGTACAAGTGTAAAGCTGAATGTATTGATGCTGCAAAGAAGGCTGATTTTAGCATTATTGATAGTATGGGTAGACCCTATTTATTCGTAACAGAGTGGAATTTCAAAGAAGATAAAGTCAAACAATGGAACATAGACAATATGCCTATCCAAACACCAGATTTTGAAGCTTATTTGTTGCACTAATGAGGTTGTTTCATCTTGGTCATTTCCGAACCAGTGAGTGTACATGAAGTAACGCGTGAGCAGAACCTACGGTTGAACTTGTTAAATGCTAAAATAGACTCGATCGTAAACGAACACAAGCTTAAAATGCAGATTCTTCGCCAACAAGTCATTGAAAGATAACAAACCCCGTTCCAAAACCCCTTGAAAAAACTAGTAGTATCAGACTTGATGAAAACAAAATAATCAAAATGATCATTTGTGTTTCAACGACTTCTTTTTGTATATTTGTCGATTTATATTTTTGTGACTGTAATGTATAGAATAATATAAAGACATCTTTGAAAGTATATATTGTGTTAGTTTTTTATACCCCCGCTTCTGTACACTGTTACTAGTGAAACAACACAGACTAAGCGTCGCACTTTCTATCGTCTTATTACAGAATTGAAATTGAAAAAAAAAAATGCTAGTAGATCGAGCAACCTACAGCGGTGATTACAAAAGATAAGCAATATAACCAATTATAGAGGTGGATTTGTCAACCTGTATATTTTTGTGATTTAGTCGTGGACATTGGTCATAGTCAGATACAAATTCTATGGTCGATCACTACTCTGGCCAAGATTGCTGTACCATTTCCGTTACTGTGAAAAAGCAAAACTCTCGTCAATTACTGTTGTCTCATAAGTGTCTAAGAGGTTTGACTTTATTCAAAAAACACCCACGTCATAATGGTCAATAGTGTTAAAATATAGATACCTCATTTTAAAAATAAAAGACAACTGTTGGTAAGACCTTCCAAGTAAATGGATATCTAGATTTAATGATATTTTCTTAAATATGGATTTTTTTTTTACCATAAATTTCTATGACAAATACTCTAATTCAGATATTTCATGCAAACGTGGTGTATATCATTAGTATTATTGTTGTTCAATGTTTATAGAACTTCATTACACACTAGTGTTTTTAAGAGAATTCGCAACAAAACCGTTCAAAAACATTTTTGAAATAAATATGCTTTTAAGTGCATCTTAAAGCCCTGGATGGTAGAGGTTTTGGAAGATCATTCAATATCTTAGCTGGCAGATAACACACATTCACCACACAGGTTATTATATTTCGGAATCCTAAATAAGCTGTCAGCACTTGAGGTACAAAGGTTGGACCACCGGGGAGTGTAGAAATCAAAGTGTTCTTTTAAAGTTCCAATTTCACTTTTTCTAAGAAAGTCAAAATATAATTATTTCTATGTTTTTTGCTCAAAAGGTTGTCAACTCACTATTATACGATCATGGACAAAATTTTGGGGGGGTTAGAAAGGGTGACACTGGTTGATTGAGGAAATAGTTACTCAATTACCTCCCTTGTTTTCCCATTCTTCTCCATGGACGGCCATCTTCAAACGTTTGAATTTGAAGTTGAAAATGATATTTTTGCCAATTTCTCAACTGGCAATAGTGAATTATAGGATTAATAGGATTATTCTTTAACAAGGTAGGACTGTTTATAGGTTCAATCTATTTTGGGGCTTTATTTTAATAAATTTTAAAAATATAACTTAAAAAAATGCTATTGGAACTTTAAATACTCGGGTACGGTATCAGATTAACTCGAATTAACACATTCAAAAGGCTTTTAAAATGGAACCTTCGCCGGAACTGTAAGTCAATGAGGTTTCCGTAATTGTTATTTTCATTTATTTTTTGTTAGCTAAAAATTCATTCATCGTGAGGCCCTTTTAATTATCTAGACTACAAAAGTACAACGAAATAATAGCGATCAAAAACTGTACCCGCTTCTGAATCACTGTCCTTCAATACAGACGGTAATCCGTCATTAGTAGAACATTTCACATTGACATATCACCGTTTTATTCTAATCATTCAAGAAGAAAATAGACGATTTTTAACTGTCAAAATGCCAAACAGCGAGTAAACAAACCATTGAAAGTCGCCTGTTTATAAGGTAAGCAACCCTCATTATGCTCGTCTGACCGGATTTCGTCGACAGTTGTCCACATTGGCACTGAACGATGATGGTACTATGAGTCAGTTAAGAGTTAACGAATGATAATTCGCTTAAACCAATGTGCATCTATAGTATCTGAAGACGTAAACGATTGTATACGTGAGCAACTTTTAAAGATATCAATATCTTATAATTCAGACTATTATGTGTGTAAGAATAGATTAATTTACGATCTGTTAATTCAACGCAACTTCTATTAGATAATATTCTGCATGTTAACGTTGTTGTAGTATTGAATATGTTGAAATGTAATACAAGGAAATGAAATGTACAAATAATGTGTGAATATGTGCACTGCGCTGTGGGTGGATGTGTGTGAGACTGTATATGCTGGTTGGTTGGTGTATGTTTGTGTGGGTTGATGCGCGAATGTATATGGGTGTGTGCATGTGAAGTGGGTGTATGTCATCATTAGTCGATTTGGGGATACGAACTATAAGTTATAATCAACATGTCATCATCAATTGCGTATGCAAGTCCTAAAAGACATCTACTTTTCTGAATTATTCTAATTGTCGACTTGAACTAATTTGTTTATTATATTGATTGAGTTAATATATTCATATTTACGAGAAAAATGTATGATATCATGCGTTCAGGGTACATGTTTATGATTGGTTAGATATAATTTGAAAGCAAGGACACGTGTAAATTTTGAGACCGGTAATATCAAACGATATAATTCGTGCCATGTGTTGTGGTGGGGTCAGTTGGTAAAGATCCACGCTCCCTTATAACATATAGGCCTACCACCAGTAGACACTCTAGATCAGTGTTACATGTTGGATGTAGCATACATTGTGCCGTCCCGTAAATTTGTATGTATTTGCGGAAATGTATTTAACCTGTAAAACGTCGATAGAAAAGAAAGCAAAAGTTAGTACATTTTGTTCAAATAGAATTACGTTCTCTATATTTGACGGTAAAAAATGATGTGCCAGCACTTGTGCGTTGGTGTGACAGTGTGAAGTTGTGTGTGTATGTGTGTGTGCATGGGGGGGAGGGGGGGGAGGTCGAGTATGAATATACAGTCCATATTAACATAGTATTTAAATAGGTGACAGTTATTTTTTTTAGTATAACATTCAAAAGATCATCCACGAGCTAACCACTTTTGTTTTTCTTAAATATATTTCAAATACTAGAATAGAAACATCCCTAGTCAAGTACGTTGTGGTCTTACTAACCTCAGTTAAGGTAAAGCAATTAATATGCTAATGAACATATCATTTGATACAAAATTGACTATAATTATCTTCTTTTTTTAAAAAAAAAAATAACATTTCTTATACGTTTACGGCATAATTTTTTAACAGTTCAGACTCAGCAAAACCCCAAATCACATGTGTTGTAGTATGCTGTTAAATATTTGAAAGTTATGGGAAATGTGTAAATTTTATGACGGGTATATAATTCGTGCCATATGTAGGTTGTAGGTAATCAAGTTCATTTGTGTTAACATTGAATTACATTCTCTATATTTGACAGTTAAGATGATTTGTGGTGATTGTGTGTCGGTGTGTCAGCCAATTTGTGGTTGTGCGTGTGTGTATGTGTGCATCTCTGACACCGAGTGAGTGTTTGAGCATGCGAGTGTTTGTGTGTGTGGTGGGAATGGCGTGTGTGGGTGTGGCAGTCCATGAGTGTGTTAGGTGTGTCTATCTGTGTACATGTTAGGCATCGTGTGTGTGGGTGGAAGGGTTGTGCGTGGATGCGACGGTCCATGAGTTTAGTCGGTGTGTCTGTATATGTGCATGTTGGGTTCCGAGTGTGTGTTTGGACATGTGTTTGTGTGTGCTGGGGAGGTGTTTGGGTGTCATCATTTATTAAGTTGGATTTACTTTATCAAAATCAAATTTTCTTTGTCCAAAATATCTTGTCAGCAAGTAAAATTTCATCTCCTGAAATAAGATAAATACTTTGAATAAATTAATAAATGGTTAAATAAATCACTGATTGTCCAAATATGAAGCAAATACTTTGAAAACATTTAAAATTTAAAACATCTGGCACAGTTAAGCCTCTGGTAATAAAAACTTTCCCTATGCAAAAGAAAACATTTTTTCAATTCGCACGAATATCAGATGACTCCAAAGTGGTGTTGATAGCTAAACCAGTTGGCTCAGCTAAGACACTGGTTATAAAACACATGCCAAACTTTCCCACGGCAAAGATATATTCTTTGGTTCTCAAGAATATCAAATGACACCAAAGTGTTGCTTCTGTGTAATTTGATAGCTAAACCATCTGGCACAGCTAAGACACTGGTTATAAAACACATGCCAAACTTTCCCACGGCAAAGATATATTCTTTGGTTCTCAAGAATATCAAATGACACCAAAGTGTTGCTTTTGTGTAATTTGATAGCTAAACCATCTGGCACAGCTAAGACACTGGTTATAAAACACATACCAAACTTTCCTAAGACATATTCTTTGGGTCTCAAGAATATCATTTGACTTCAAAGGGGCTTGACTTACGTTGATGATTAAAGCATATGTCACATCTACAAGACTGGTGTTAACTAAAAACAGTCACCAAATTTTCTTCGCTGAAAACATGTCCTTTAGTTCTCAAAGATAGTAAATTACATGGAATGGTTATAAAGATGTGTGCTGCAATTTGATAGCTAAAATGCTATAATACATAAATCATATCTTAAATACTGTGTTACGAAAATAAGACCCACTTATATAAAGAACATATTTCGGTGGTGGAAACTTGGTCATACTATTTTCATAATTCAAATACTGGAACAGATTCATCATGCTACCACGTTTTATTAAAACCTTTTATTAAATATAAAACTCTCATCAGATAAAATATTGTTCCAAATTCAAACAATTGACTACAGAAGCAAACTTTCCATCAAATTAAAATCTGCCTACAAGTAATCGGTTAATGATTTCACCAAATTAAAATAAAACAAAATAATTTTTTAAAAAAAAAACTGTAAAAAAAAAAAACACTTAATGACAAAAAATAATGAATGAAAAATCTATAAGGGGATAGAAGGTTATTGACATCTCTCTTCACCTCCGTTCTATTTCGGCATTTTGATTAGTTAAATCTGAGAATATTCAAGTTCCAAAATATAAGAACCGTACACTATTCTGTCGCACACTCTAAACAACTAGAAGTGTAGATATTTTCTTTAGTTTTGATAATAAGAGACAAAATAAAAAAAACGTGTATATCAATCTAATCATTATTAGCCAGTGTGTGCTGAATAGTTAAACTTTGTTTTACTGGTCGTATTTAAAACCCAATTTTGGTAGTAAAAACTCAAATTAAAAACTGACATAGAAAGAAGACAGAGGTTATTGCCATATTCAAAAGGTATATAGGTCAAAAGTTCACCTAAGACCCAAAAAACATCTGCTAAAACACGTGTTAAATACATAATGTATTATTAACCACTTTTATTTTTCTTCAATACACATGTATATTTCATCTGATCTTGCTAAAATAAAAACATATTCTTATTCAAATACGTTAGGCATTAACTAACCACAATTAATATAAAACAATTAAAATTCTAATTAACATATTAATCAATACTATAATGTGATTTTTTTTAATTTCTTAAAAAACAACAACATTTTTCATACCTTAACGACATACAGCTTGTATTCTTTTAACAAGTACGTGAGTTTTATTAACCTCAATTAATATAAAACAATTAATATACTAATTTGCATAGTAAGTAATACATTGATTACTAGGATTATTTTTTTGTTTTTACGCATTAACAACATACAGCTTGTAATTTTTTAACAACTCAGCACAAAAAAAATACATATTTAAATAAGTTCATAGCATGTATTTTTAGAATATCGGTCGAAAGTTCACCTACTACCTCGAAAAACATCTGTTAAAACATCTGTTAAATACATAGTGTAATATTAACCTTGTTTTTAAAGACCTAACCACTTTTATTTTTCTTAAATATATTTCAAATGCTAAAATAAATCCTTCAAGTACGTTGTGGTTTAACTAACTTAAATAAATGTATGGCAATTAATATACTAATTAACATATTAATTAATACGATAATGAGCACAATTATCTTTTCTTTTAAAAAAAAAACATTTCTCATACATTAACGACATACAGCTTGTAACTAAACTCAATTAATATAAAACATACTAATTAACAAATTACTTAATACTACAAATGACTACAATTTTTTTGATTGGTTAAATCTGGGATATTCTATTTCGGTCGTGAAAATAAAAAAAAGCTGTCACCAGATCGGTAAATAACTTTACCAAATTAAAATGAATGAAAATAATTTTTTTAAAAAAAAAATTAATAAAAAAAAAAATTAACAAAAAAAAAATAATTATAAAAAAAATTAATTATTGAAAAAAAAATTAATTATTGAAAAAAATTAATTATTGAAAAAAAAAAAATTATTGAAAAAAAAAATTAATTAATGAAAAAATAATTGCATTATGATTAATTCATTTTAAAAAAGTAATTAACTTATGAATAAATGACGAAATAACAAAACTAAATTAATTATTAACTATGCAAATGACTTAAAGGGATTTTAGGACATATATTTGGGCGGTGCGGCGACGAGAAAGACGCGGGGCGGGGCGATGCGCGACGCGTGCCTCATGTGCGCCACAAATAAAATATATCGCCAACCCATATGAACAAGTACATCCGTTACAAAAAACGCTAGAGTGCCGAACCAATCAGCGCGACCCCTAGTCAAACCGGAAGTGACGTACTCAAATACCTCAGGGTGCCGTGCCAAAAAACGCTAGGGTGCCGTAACCAATCAGAGCGCCCCTAGCCAAACCGGAAGTGACGCAGCCAAACCGGAAGTGACGTAGTCAAATACCTCAGGGTACCGTGCCAAAAAACGCTAGAGTGCCGTAACACCCTCAGCATCCCTTACTTACTACTGGGGGTTCAGTTTAAACTAATAGTTATCTCCTCCGCCTCAATACATGAAGGAATACTCGTTGACAGCACACCTATCCCACTTACCGATGAAGTCATGCCCGTTGATGAAGAAGGCAGTGTCTCCGTTGGTCAACACGTTGTTTGTCCTGTAACTCGTAGCCGACTTTACGTCTGCACGGGTCAACACACCTTCCGCTAGATCGGAGTCGGACCAGCACGTTTTAGGAATGGCTGCTCCGATCAGGTGGGAGAGATTAGCTTCGTCCACCTCGGGGATCACGGTCGTGTCTGGACGTCTCATGTTGACCAGCTTGTTGACGGATCGCGTGGCCGCCGTGGTTAGCTCTTCCATGGCTGCAGCTGCCACGGGGTTGAAATTGACGTACTTGTGCAGCGGGAAGTTCTCGTTCCGCCAGGTGGCCTCGTTCTTGTAGAGCACCTTGTTGTTGAAATTGTGCACCATGTTGCTGAAGGCCAAGTTGGTGGTGAACACGGTGGGGTTGATTACGTCCTTGATGCTGCTGTCAAAAAAGCGACGTTCGAAGGAGTCAATGTCCTTGAAGACGATCCTCGTCCTTCCCACGGGGCTTCAAGGGGAAGAGAAAAACGACATGTCCATGAACGGCGGGCATAAGACGGGCCACCAACAGTCTCCTTTGATCTCGGGGTTGAGTGTGTTGGGTTCCATTGCGGCCGTTTTCATGGCTCCTATGTACTGCAAGGCATCCGAGACAGACGAGTCCTCCGTTAGGTCCACGGCCTTGTTGGTGGTGGAGGACATGGACTCTATGACGTCAGCGTTCTTCCACATCATGGATGGGTAGGTGCCCAACGACTGTCGGGAGGTGGTGATGTAAGACTTGGACTGGTACAGGACAGACTGAGACTCGTCCGACAGATCCTGTTTCCGGCTCTGGATGGGTGGTCCGCTAAAGTGTGCGTAACCCGACGGCCGGTACATGAGCATGGAGTTGGCTTGCACAAACTCGGGTTTGACCCAGATGACTCCGAAGCCCATGTTGATGTACCGCAGGTACTTTATGGCCGTTGCGTTTGTCATTGCGGTGAGCCTGTTGTAGAGGTTTTTTATCGTTCCCTCTATGTCCAGTTGGAGCTTCTTCTTCGCTAGGTAGCCGGCTACCATGAGCGACACATTTTCGTAGCTTGCAAGGGCGGCTTGCTTAGCGGCGGTGGGGTCTACAGGTTTTGACGCTCCGTCTTTGTCTCCGGTCGGTTGTGTGCGTCCAGACGACCCTTGTTGTCCTTCCAACGGGCGAGGGGCGGGCTCCGCTTTTTCGCCCTGGGCGGCGGAGGCGGTAGAAATTTCCCCCTCCTCCTCGTCATCATCGGGATGGAACAACGATCGCAGAACGGGGGAACTGCGGTTCATTAGGACGCTGATGATGTTCATCGCCATAAGGTTGTCATTGTAATAATGATTGTTGACCATGTACTTGTTACGCTCCAATCTCTTCCACTGACGATCATCGGGGCCTCCGTTACCACCTTCATCACCACCATCATCGTCATCATCTTTCGGGTCGTAGAAGAACATGTTGGGCCCGAAATCGTCAATGTCGCCCACTCCGTCGGAGAAATAGATATGGTCGTTGTCGTCGTCGTTGCCAAACACATTGAACAGGAACAGTCTGAGGTCATCGTTGGAGAGGGTGTACTTATCCCCTTGCTCGTTGGCGTACGTGGTGCTCTGTCGTACGGGACCCATGATGACCTTACCGTTCTCCGTCAAACAGACGCCGGTGGGCAACATGAAATCAAAGTTGGTGGAGGTGGTCATCTTAGAATCCAAGGCGATGTCTTTGGAGAAGGAGCCGTCCTCCACGGAGGCAAAGATGAGGTTCCTGTTGTTGATCACGGCGTACACGACCTTCTTGTCCTTGGACACGTGCACCGCCTTTTCCATCTGCATGTTCTCGTCCCGCTTGTAGTTGCCGTTCTTGAACGTGACCGAACTTTGCGGGGCCAGAGTCCTCCACGGGTGCATGTCTTCCTGCGACAGGGTGACCATGGTCATGATCTGCTTTAGATCGGCGTTGGTGCTCCTACAGACACCCAAGGTCGTCAGTTTCTCGAGGACCCGGTCCGTGGTGAGGACGATCGCGTCGGGTTTCAGGAACGATGCCCTGGGGCCGCTGAGAGTACCACTGAGCCCGTCTATGGCACCGTCGTTGTCGGTGTTGAGCTCGAAGATCTGTAACATTTCCCCTAGGACGCGCTCCACACCGTTCCGCTCGGCATTGGGTACGGGGATGATCTTGTTTAGACCGAAAGTCAACTGCGGCACGGTGGCCATGTGACGTCTCGCAAGCTCCGTGTCGTCCATGACGTTCTTTATGCGCTTGTTGCGCGGTAGAGAGTACACCGAAGGCGACTGCTGTATGACGCGCATAAGAGAGTACGTGTTGTTGCCTCTGATGAGAGACTTGGCCGCAGCGTTCAGATACATGTCCAGTTGGCTCATGAAGTTCTGGTACTGCGTGGCAAGTAGCTTCAGCTTGGGATTTTCCAAGGGGCTGTTGGCCGGCAGACCAAGCGCGGCTTTCTGCCTGGAGTCCTTGAGCCAAGACCCAGAGAAGACGTCGAGCGCTTCGGAGAACTTGGCGTACAGGTTCTTGTTGACGCGGATGCAGCATGAGTGAGCTGTTGGAGGTGCAACGACACGCTCTACACCCAACAGATTGACGCTGGGGCCCGTGGTACCAGGATACGACTGGGTGGATGCGTCCGAGAGGTCTACATTGTAGAGGTAAGTCAGCTTGAAGTCGTCCTCGATGGGTTCTTCCGTCATGGCGTGGTCAAAGACGAGGCCGTAGACGTTCTCAATCATGCGCGCGCCCAGTTTGGCGACCATCTTGGAGCCCATGACAACCTTGACACTGTGTGCCGCGTCGTGCTCGGACACTCCGTTAGAGTGCACGCGTCGAATAAATTCTCCCATCATCCATTCTTTCGTGTTCTTCTGCTCGTCTAAGAACCCCAATGTCAAGGGTCCCGCCTGTAACGGATTAGTGTCGCCAGCAAAGATTTGCGCCGAGTTGTAGGCTCCGTGTGAACTAGCCATCGTTTTTCCTTTTTCCTTTCCTAGAGACTATTTAAAGGCGACCGCGGTATGTTCCGTTGCAAATATAACTTCGCTTGCGGCTGGCGATAATAAATACTAATCGTGCGCGCTACAAATACTCAACGTATAAATAATGACGTTCACTAGCAGATGGTTGGCCAGGATGAGGTACACGCGCCGTACCAAGCGTCTCAAGGGCGGCTTCAAGTCCAGAATAAACGACATGTCTCACCTCAAACGTGCCGATAAGGACGATTTGTTGGACATGAGGCTTACCCAGAGGCAGACCACAACGGACGTGTGTAGCTTGCCGTTCATTTTTCCGAGCCAGACCACCAAGAGGCACATCGTCTACGACAAGTTCTACTGCGTCTTCCCGCCGTCTAAAGGGAGACCCTCGGGGGATCCAGGAGAGGTGCTAAGAGGCTTTACCATATGGTTGAACAAGATCAAGACCAGTACCCGAATCGGTGTCTAATGTCATGAGACAAGAGAACAAGGCGCTAGTCTACCAAGAGTCTCTGGCGGCCTACAACAACTTCTTTGTGGGCAACAAGTTCACCTTAGGGGGCTATGTCATATCCCCCGAGGAGCTCACGCTGGTCTATTTCAGGACCCTACCCATCTCTTCCGAGGCAGGCATACCGATCGATCAGAACATATTTTGCCTCCTAGAGTCTACAGGGGACACGGCAACCCAAGCACAGATGCACAACGAGTGGTCTGGGGACGTTGAAAGGATGGTCTCGTTGGCTCAAAAGGGAAAAGAGACCGACATAAACTACATCCCGTTGGACAAGACCATGTATGCAGTCGTTACTACACCCCTCAAGATCACCTTCTACACCCAACCAGAGCATATAGGTACAGAAAAACAATAAAAATAATTGAGAGTAATAGTGTGTTTTATTCATTTCAAAACGGCGCAATGGCAATAAATTCGCATTTTTTCAATACATCTAAAGGTAGCACAGAGTGGCACGTGAGGGTACTGTCAACGACCATAAACCCAGCCACAGTCAACACGGGTTCTTCACAAAGCACAGCCGTATAGAAGTAAGACGGCTTCAAAGATCCTCCTTCCACCCTGGTATAGCCGTACAAGGGGTCGTCGTCTGTAAGGGTAGAGGTGACGTCTGCTAGGTCGTAGTAGTGTGCTGCGGTAAAGTCTTCGTGTAGTAATGTCCCACACAGGGGTTGTTGAAAGACGCTGCGGTAGTAAGCTTGGTATGTACTCTGAACCCTCTTAGAGGTAGTCACGACGAGCGGTGGTACATACGTGACGCTGCAAGGTAGATCGTTGTGGTCGTACTGTAGGCTCTCGTCGGTGGTCAGCAGAGACGTTACACCAAACACATTCACCATGCGTTCAATCTCAGAGGGTCGTCAATGTAGACAATCATATTCTTTTTACCGGCCAGGCACTCTCCGTCCCAAAGCATCACTTTACCGTGCACACGGCTGTCCAAAGGGTGGTGAGGTGGTATGGTGGCTTCTATATTGGGATAGTAAGCAGCAGCACATGGGAGACTCATATTCAGCAACGAGACGTCTCTCGAGCCTCTTCTAAACATGTAATTGATCAACATGATGGCCATCCTAGGGGTTGAATCCACGACCAAAACAACATCCTTGTCCTTCATTGTAGCCAGCATGGGGTACGCAGTAGAAGATTTGATCCGTTTGACAGGGGGTATCACGTCAAACTTACAGCCCGTCCAACTGTGTATATGATAATCCCTGCACCCACCGTCAAACTTCATCTCTCTACCTGGAGGTATGGGATGGCCGTCAATCTCTGCTGCGCCCGTAAATTTCACAATCAACGGCGTCTCCTCCTTTGTCTCGATCCAGGCTTCTTCACCACTTTTAAGGGCCACAGGTGCATTATGAACGACATTGCGCGATGAGCCAGCTGGTGATTGTTGGACGTCATTGAACTCAGAGCCACTGCCATGGGCAGCATGACTTCGGCTGCTTCTGTCGTTGAGCCCACAGCTTGGTCCGGATGTATAATACCTCTCTCGATCAAGACTTGTTCTTCGTCGCGGAACAGCTCGCACAAGCGGTCGAAATTCGGCTGTACCTCGGGTTTGCGCACGTTGTTGATACGGTCCAGGTCCCTGTTCCACTTGTGGTGTAAGGTATTGAAGACGTCTCGCATCCTCCGGGCCGCGTGCAAGAACCGATCCTGACGTAGTGTACTCTTCGAGCATTGGCTCCGTCTGGAGAGCCGTCGGTCCCTGGAACCACGGCGTGTAGGCGGTGTTTTGTACGTACGGCCTTTCCCTCGGCCCTTCCTGGCAGTAGTATCCGCTCTGCGCTGTAGATGTGTAGTACATGTCTCGTCCTTCCTCGGAGCGTGTCTTGGGCGTAGTTCACCTTCCTCAAAGACGTCCCTCACGTCTTGCTCAGTGGGTTCGGGGAGACCCTGATTGAACTTGTAGAACTCTAATGCGGCAGGATCGTTGTTAAAATCGGCCGTCTCACCGCACTCTATGACGGTATGGTTCGTCACGGAGAACTCTGTTGGCTGCAAGGCTATGTCTTCAATCTCAAACAACTCTTCTACGGGTATTTCTTCAGTTCCCAACTCTGTGTCAGAATAGAGGTCGAAGGAATCGTCGTCGTCTGGTAATGCAATCTCTGCTAGGCCACTGACTGCTTCTGCGTCCATCGTCGTCGTTGTCAAAGTGAAGAGACAAACTGCAACCTACCCTCCCTTATATAGCCCTAATGCTGTCCAATGTAAGATTACTTACCACCAGACCAGTTATGGTAATGTTTGGCTCGAACCAAACTTAGAATGCTTTGGGTCTGCCCTGTACGAGAAAACTAACCGCGGCGGAAACAAATATACAATAAAAAATAAAAAAGCAAGCGTATACACCCATTTATTTGTCTACTGAGAGTAACCTTCCATCAGGCGTGTGACTACCAGGTCGATAGTTGACTGGTCTGGAGCATTGATGAGCACCTTCCTGTTCCCTCTAGGTGCAACTGGTTCAACTTCCATCTTTTCTTCTACTTTGGGCTGAGGAGGGGTGTTCATGCTCTTCATCATTTCCAACAGAGGGGTCATAGCTTCCTTCATGGCCTTGTTCACCTCTTCTTTGACAGACTGCATGTACCCCGTGTTGTCGGCGCTAGCCTCTACGGCGTCCTCTACTTTACACCTCTTGGGAGGAGTGGGCTCGTCTTCTACCTGCAGTTGACGTTTGAGCGAGGGAGGGTCCCCAGCGCGCTGCTTCTGGATCAGATTCATGATCTGCTGTATCTCCACGGCGCGGTTAAAGTCGCTCTGTGCTGCGTCCATCATCGTTTCTCTATGTGCGTTGATGTAGACCGTGTCGTTCGGATTGTTACTCAGCCGCGTTTTCTTGATCAAATAGTCCCGTCGATCGCTTGCCGTCAGATATACCGTCGAGTGCGAGGCCACAATGTCGGAGATGTGCACGTTAGCGGGCCGTCGTTTTAATACTAAACTGGGGCTCGTTCTATAATCGACGGCCGTACCCATCCTTCCCGGCGTGTCTACGAGCGCCACGTGTCTCACTTCGCTGTTTTGAGGTGAGTGGGACAGACTGAACGACGACAAAGTCTTCTTCAGGTACGTCTCGAAGCCGTCTATATTGCCATTGTAACGCTCCTTGTGCTCGTCAAACCGTCTCCGCATGCTCTCCAAGAGGTAAGCGTCGTCCAGGTCGCAGATGACAAAGATCCCTTTGCGAGACACCACGGCCGTCGTACAGGTCCCCACGACGTATCCCTCGTTGTGCATGACAACCAACGGCTTGCCCACCATACGGAGCTGAGAAGCCTTCGCAGGGTCTATATAGTACTTGCTGAGTAAAGCATTGGGGCACGTATTGTCCCCCTCGTGGGAGCACTCGTCATCCACGCAGAACCTCGCAACGTATCCCGAGACAGTGTTCCCTCTAGGTGCAACTGGTTCAACTTCCATCTTTTCTTCTACTTTGGGCTGAGGAGGGGTGTTCATGCTCTTCATCATTTCCAACAGAGGGGTCATAGCTTCCTTCATGGCCTTGTTCACCTCTTCTTTGACAGACTGCATGTACCCCGTGTTGTCGGCGCTAGCCTCTACGGCGTCCTCTACTTTACACCTCTTGGGAGGAGTGGGCTCGTCTTCTACCTGCAGTTGACGTTTGAGCGAGGGAGGGTCCCCAGCACGCTGCTTCTGGATCAGATTCATGATCTGCTGTATCTCCACGGCGCGGTTAAAGTCGCTCTGTGCTGCGTCCATCATCGTTTCTCTATGTGCGTTGATGTAGACCGTGTCGTTCGGATTGTTACTCAGCCGCGTGTTCTTGATCAAATAGTCCCGTCGATCGCTTGCCGTCAGATATACCGTCGAGTGCGAGGCCACAATGTCGGAGATGTGCACGTTAGCGGGCCGTCGTTTTAATACTAAACTGGGGCTCGTTCTATAATCGACGGCCGTACCCATCCTTCTCGGCGTGTCTACGAGCGCCACGTGTCTCACTTCGCTGTTTTGAGGTGAGTGGGACAGACTGAACGACGACAAAGTCTTCTTCAGGTACGTCTCGAAGCCGTCTATATTGCCATTGTAACGCTCCTTGTGCTCGTCAAACCGTCTCCGCATGCTCTCCAAGAGGTAAGCGTCGTCCAGGTCGCAGATGACAAAGATCCCTTTGCGAGACACCACGGCCGTCGTACAGGTCCCCACGACGTATCCCTCGTTGTGCGTGACAACCAACGGCTTGCCCACCATACGGAGCTGAGAAGCCTTCGCAGGGTCTATATAGTACTTGCTGAGTAAAGCATTGGGGCACGTATTGTCCCCCTCGTGGGAGCACTCGTCATCCACGCAGAACCTCGCAACGTATCCCGAGACAGTGTAACCCGGCATAATGTCTTACAAGAACCCTCCGAACCGGTTGGACCGGTCGAAGAGGCTTTTAATAGTCTTAGTGGTAATCTCGTCCAACGGCGTGATCTTGACCCCTTGAGGGTCCTCAAAGTAGAAGAAGATGTTGTCTGCCGAGCTGCTGCGTGTGCTCATGACGATCAGGTTGTACGCCGACATGATCTTGTTGACCATGCCGTAGACCTTTGAATTGATCGTCATCCCTTGTGAGGCCGCTATGGTGCTCACCAGGTTCAGTTTGATAGGGAATATATCCAGCACGGTGAACTCTTTCTTGCCTGATTCGACCTCTATGGTAGACACTGCGTCCTCGTGGTGGTCCAACGTGTGTATCTCCTCGTCTTCCTCTTCGCCGAAATCAACGTCCGTGGGAGCCTCCTCGAGCACGTCTCCTTCCGCCGAGCGTTTCTTGGCGCGTTTAAAACCGCGCTGGTACTCCTCCACGCCCTGTGTTATCTTAATGGCGCTGGGGTACATTAGAATCACCAAGGTGTTACCCAGACGTAGTTTCAAGGGACTCTTGTTGGAGAATTTACTGTATCGGTCGTCTACGTAGACGGTGGTACCTTTCTCCACGCTCAGCTTGGCCTTCTTGTCCGGGGCGAAGTAAGCCATGTCCATGCTGTTCTCTTCATCTTCTTGTTTGGACATCAACCGCACCATGAGGGCTCTGAGATCGTACAAGGTGCGCGTCAAATCGTCCACGGTGCACAGGTCAGAGCTGCACTGCTCTATCTGGTCCAACATCTCTTGGTCGTCTCCGCACGCGTAGTTCAAAGAGGAGATCATGGCCGAGACAAGAGCCGTCAAGACGAGCGCATTGTCCACTATGATGTGCTCAAACTCGTCCAGATCCTGTACAAACCCCTTCCAGGAGCCCATTACGGAGAGTAAAGAGCACTTGACGGTGTGAGTGGTCATGTACGGCCGGTGCTTGTAGAAGACTCGTTCTGCCGACCACGTGGCGAACTTCGTGTCGCTCTTTTCGTCGCCTTCCACCCCGAAGATAAACTTGGCTCCCAGGCTCCAGGGAGCGTCTAGGATACGTTTAGTCCACTTGTCGGAGGCATAATTGGCACTTTTGTACATGGCTCCAGCCGGCGCAGAGCACTCGATCAGGGTGTCAGGACCAAATTCACCCATAGCCGTCATGGTCTCCTCGCAGGGGATGATGTCGTCTTTCTGGACCACATCAGCCTTCAACACGTCACGGCAGCCACTGTGCGTCATAGTCAAGTGTATGCACCGCTCGCTGAAATAGTCTTCCTTGGATACTCCCATGTGCTCACGGATGAACTCGACGACGTTGGGAGGGACGGGATCGTCAGCCTCCAGACAGTTCCTCATTATGGCCAGGTTGGCACTCTTCAGCAGGTCCCCGGTCTTCATGCGCCGGTTGTGCTTGTTATGTTTGACAAAGATCCCACGCTCATACATCATACAGGGCTTGACGATCGCCGTGATCATGGAATAGTCGGCGATAGGTAGCCTGTTGTGGCCACAGTACGCGGCTGACTCGCAGCCCTCCACACACGTGTCGTTGATGACGTTAGACTGCGTACAGGAGCCCACCGAGACGACAACGGGTTTGGTCAGCCCAGTGTCGTACATTTCGTGTACGTAGTAGTACATGGCGACCATTACAATGCCCCACGTGGCCTGTAAGCGTCCAGCTTCGTCAATGACGTACGTATCAAACACCAGCTGGTCTGGGACCGAGTTGCGGGCTCTCGTGGCCAGTATCTGCTCCATGGTCGCACGGTGCAGTTGTCTCGCAGACTGGAGGTGAGGTTGCGTCGAAGCAATAAATTTCCTCACCTTGTGGTAATCAGAACGGTGCAAAGGCAGCTTGTTTCTGAACATTTTATTGAACAAGAACGAACATACCTCCTTCAAATTGGGCTTGAGTTTAGCGAAGAACTCTTCGGGCGTCTTACACGTGGCATTTAAAACGTCCTGAGGTTGCCCCTTGAACAACGCTTTGATACACCTACCCCACTCCTGGGGGTTCGTTCTGCCCATCTGTTGGAAGGTGGTGGAGTAGACCGTTTGGTCGTTGACGTAGTGCTGCTGCTGGGTGAAGACCTTCCTGCGGACGTTGCCCACAATGTTAGTCGACCCGGCAAACACCGGCGATATGTTGTCCATGTACCTCAAACTACCCTGCATGAGGGTCTTGCCGGTACCTGCATCACCGGTCAAAAAGATGTTGATAGACTCCATAGGGCCTTGTTCAGGTAGGTTACGTTGGGTGTCAATGTGTTCCTTCATTAGTTCCAACACCCTCTCATCGCGCGCAGAGTAGAACAACCCGTTCATTTTTTTATTTTTAAAAAATCAAACACACAGCAGCGGCTGTTAACAATAAGTGGCGCGAGAGTCACCGCACCCCTCTATTTATAAGCTATATGCAGTCCAATTAACTACACCGGCCCAATCCTTACTGCTACTGGATGTGTCCAATGCTTTCTATAACCGGGTTCAAAGTAATGTGTGGACCCGTTTCTCAACTTGGGAAGGTATATTCACAGTCTATATAAGACGCGCGCTCACACCCTGTCAGTTCATTGTGGCTGACTAAGGCGGTGCGAAGACAGTTTAAAATGAAAAAATAAATTATGGCTGCGACGAATTCTGGAGGCGGTAATGCGGGCAGTAAGAAGGAAGAAAAACCTCTGTTGGACGCAAGCAACTCGAGCCTCATCAACACGCCGTCGTTCGTTATAACCGTCAAGAAGGACGATCTGATCAACGATGCGTCCAAAATAGAGCTGCAGCGCTTCATGGCCGCGGGGTCCATGCTCAACGACAACGTACTGTTGATACCTTTAGAGGCCGTCAACCCCAGCTTCATGAAGGCTAACCCGGTCTTCAGTCAACCCTTTGGGCTCAATTATCACGTGGACAAATTATTCCCTATGGTCACCTGCGTGTTCCCCAAGAAGACCGTAAGAGACACGTTGGACTTCATTTACGACGACAAAGACGTGTACGGACAGAGCGAGGCCTTGATCAAATCAATGGAAGATCACGTCATGGACCGCTTTGGAGAGGTACCCACGAAACCCCTCGAGGGTTTGACCGATGCTCTAGAAGATGCTTTAGACGACAATGGCGACCCCATGGTAGCCGATGACGAGGTTATGCTAGTCTTTAACACAATGTTCAACACGCTACACATGCTCGCCAATGGGGATCTCGTGTTGAGATATGGCGCCGTGACCGACCTAGGTGGGACCAACGTGACCGTGGGCACTAATAATGCCCCTGCCGTAAAGATATTCACCTCTAATCGCAACGCTCCCTTTTCCAAGGGCAATGCCGACAAACCGTACCTGTACTCGGCTGTAGACGCTGACAAGAAATCTGACTGCAAGTACCGCCTGGCCCTGAGCCCGGTCGTCATGCAAGAGTACAAGACAATGCTGCGACAGATGTTTAAGTTTGGTAAGGGCGACTCTGGCGTCCTACAGGCCTCCGAAGCAGAAGACGAATCGTTTGAGCTGGATCTGTTGGCCGCTTTACACGCCAACACCTTCCCTGCGGGCTACAGCAGCGGTATACTGTCGCTCATAGGGGCCCTGACGGAGTATAGTATGTTGACCACGGCCGTGGTCAGTAACGATCGAAAGTACGACTTCTCGGGCATTAAACCGGAGGTCATGTGGAACATGATGTGCGTTAGTTACCTTGCGGGTTTCTCGGCGCCGTGCATCTCCCGGATGTCTGCTGTAGACGGCAAGAAGGGTAAACAGCTCAAATATCACATGGAGAGCAGCAACCCTTTGACCAACCTCATGCACGCAGGCAGTCGTGAAGGTAAGACATTGGCCGGTTTAGTCTTGTACCTGGCTCAACTCATCAGCAAGAAGAGGGCTAAGAAGTCAACGGTGAACACCATACAGACACGATGCAGAGAATGCGAAGGGTGCAACAGCGGGGAGTCGTGTGCGTCCAACTGGGTTTCCTTCTACACTACCAATGCAGCCATGGCAGACAACATGGTGGCTGGTAAACGGCGCAATATGGACGGTCCGTCCAGTAAGACGATGAATGTGCTGTCCATCACCGAATACAACCGCGGTGGTACCGTTGTCGGCTCTATGGCTAAAGGTGGTAAATCGGAAGATGAGGCCTCGTCGTCTTCTTCTGAGCCCAAGGTCAATGCTTCTCTACCTTTCATCAAAGCCTACCACAAGGTGATGGAATCGTCCAGGGACAATCTCAAGGCCGAGCTGCGTGGTGAGACGACGAACGTGCCGTCGAAAACAATTCTCTGTGCCATGTACGAAGCCCTCAGGAAGACTGGTAAGGTCATTGACGACGGTTCGCACATGGAGAAGATACCCAGCCGTGGCGACTTTCCTCAGCGCAAGACCGAGTGTGTCCTGACAGACAACGAGTGTGGGGTACCCAAGATGATCATGGGGATGCTCTCTATGCCTTTAGCCAAGGCCAAAGTGCTCCTCCTCATGGGCCGTGCCGTGGTCAACGCTGGGTGTAATTTCACTGGGTTTGTCAACCAGCCTCCTTTGGGGTTCCAAGACGTCACCAAGACTATCGCTTCGTCTCAGATGGGCGTCTACAGTAAGACCACCAACCAGACCAAGTACATGCTCAAGACCGAGTTTGTCAACCCCGAGACGGACGCGCGTACCAAAGAGACCAACGATCTGACCACTGGGACAGTGCACGACTCTCTCATTGAGGTCTACTCGCTGAACAATCGCAACAATAGTAAGTTCAAAATGCTGTGTGGGGTCTTCAAACCGGTACAGACGGAGCAGGCCAACTCGTTCGTGACGCAAGGCGGTGGAGGTGCAGAGCTGTCTCAGAAGCAGCGCGAGATGGTCAAGTCAGCTATCAACTGGAATGTCAAGAGACTCAACATGCGCTACACGCAGTCTAAAAATAGATCTAATGTTGTAAAATTTCTAAATTCTTAAACAGTTTGTAATGATATAAATAACCGAGTTTTAATAAAGATAATATTAACTGAATTTTGAAATTAATTTTCTCAAAATGGTTACATTTTGGCAGGTCAACTATTTAAATATCCAGAAAAAAATGCATTTTTGACCAAATAAACTTGAATTTACATCCATTTTTCGGGAACAAGCACCTATTTCCGGTTGACTTACAGGGTCAACATTTTAAAACGATTCGACAATAGACAAATGTAGATCACATGTACAATTTCAGAGTCCTACTACTTTTGGTTTGTGAAAAAAGATGAATTTTCGACCATATCAGCTTGCCAATTTACAAGAACAAACACCTATTTCCAGTTGAAGTACACCGTCCAAATTTTAATACGATTCGACAATAGACAAATGGAGATCACAGGCGCAATTTCAGAGTCGTAGTACTTGTAGTTTCTGACAAAAATGCATTTTCCACCAACAGTGGGTGCGGTGCGAAGTAGTATTCAAGTCATAACCCTGTCCCGAGAACCCAACCCAACCCAACCTAACCTAACCTAACCGAACCCGAACATCTAATCTCGTCACTTCAAAATCAAAGAAAACCAACCTGCAAATCCTAACCCAACCCCAATATCTAATCTCATCAATTCCAAATCAAAGAACCCACATCCAACCCGTTTTATTATAAAATGATCTACCGCAAACATCACATCACCAAGCTTATGAGGTATGTCTCACTTTCGTATTTTACCTCTTACCCTCACACTTGTACACCCCAACCCCAACCCCATTTACCCAACCCTAGGGATGAACTGGGGTTCCACTTCGGGGTTCCTCTTGGGTTCCACTTTGGGGTTCTTCTCGGGTTCCACTTTGGGGTTCTTCTTGGCTTCCACTTTGGGGTTCCTCTTGGGTTCCACTTTGGGGTTCTTCTTGGATTCCACTTTGGGGTTAATTGGACCCCGGGGATGAACCTAGGGTGAACCCGGGTTAACACTGATACCAAAATTTCGAGTTTTTTAAAATTTCAAAATTTAGACCAGTCATTTCTGCATTGTTTTAAAGTAAAATAGCTTTAACTTTAAATCAAAGGATTTTTAACATGGAATCGAACCAATATATTTTAACTTGGAATCAAAGGAATCTATTTTAATGCAGAAAACGACAAAGTCCATAATCAAGCCAATAAATTATCTTAATGATTTTCTATAATCTTATTGTGCTCCATTTTTAATTTCAGCAAGACAACGGATATTCACCAAAAAGACGTAAAATTCAGGGTTGTTTTGGGGCCTAAAGGGCCAGCTTATAGTGTAAGCCTATACTGGGTGTCTGTCTCATCGCAAACCTGAAATCAGAAAGAACAAGGAAGTATGTGTAATCAATTCGTATTTTTAAAATTTCAAAATTTAGACCATTCATTTCTGCATTGTTTTAAAGTGAAATACCTTTAACGTTAAATCAAGGGAATATTTTGTAACTTGGAATCAAACAAATCTATTTTCATGCAGCAAAAACGACAAAGTCCATAATTAAGCCCATAAATTATCTTAATGATTTTTTAGTATCTTATTGTGCACCATTTTTAATTTCAGGAGGACAACAGATATTCGCCAAAAGGCCTAGTAAAATTCAGGGTTGTTTTGGGGTATACTTTTGGGGTACACCCGTTTTGAACTGCTTCAAAATCGTTTTCTGCCACTATACCTACGCCAAGTTATAGCCCGTAATGTACACATAAAATTCACTTTGTTTTGGGGTATACTATTGGGGTACATCCGTTTTGAACAACTTGTTCAAAATCGTTTTCTTCCACAATACCTACGCTAAATTATAGCCCGAAATACACACATAAAATTCACGGTTGTTTTGGGGTATACTATTGGGGTACACCCGTTTTGAACAACTTGTTCAAAATCGTTTTCTTCCACAATACCTACGCTAAATTATAGCCCGAAAATCACACATAACATTCACGCTTTTTGGGGGGTATACTATTGGGGTACACCCGTTTGGAACAACCTGTTCAAAATCGTTTCCTCCACAATACCTACGCTAAATTATAGCCCGAAATACACACATAAAATTCACGCTTTTTGGGGGGTATACTATTGGGGTACACCCGTTTTGAACTGGTTCAAAATCGTTTTCTTCCACATTACCTGCGCTAAATTATAGCCCGAAATGTACTCATCAACTTCACGGTTGTCTTGGGGTATACTTTTGGGGTTTTCTTCCAATATCGTTTTCTTCCACTTTGAACTATCCCTAATTTCACAAGGACAATAATAACAATAATGATTATCGTTTTCTGTAGCGTCCAGTCACAACATACACTTTCTAGGTTTTAATCGAAATGTTATTTATAAACACACAACAACTTTCGCATTGATATTGGCCAGGGATGGTAATTTTCACCATTTACTTCGGATTCGTTGCTTTTAAATATTACCGAGCTTCACGGCTACCGCCGTTCGCTTTTCAAAACAACATATACCTATAGTAAATGCGAAAAAACCCAGTTATTTGTAGTGAGATAGTGTAGGTAGAATAAAAACAGTTACGCTGCTGCTCACATCTGACATGCAAATTAAATGACCAATTTTAGCTTTACCATCTTTCCTCAAGTCGAACAATGTCTTAAACTAGCTCATTATACAAACTGAAATACGGTCATTTTAATTTCTAGCCTAATAAGTACCCTTGCATATAAACACGCGATTATATATCACTTCACACAAAATGCAATTTGTTTTCAAATAAAAACATTAAATAACCAAATTCCTAATTCAAGTAAGCATTTTTAAAATGAAATCTGGTGACAATTCCTTCTAACCTCCCACACTAACAAATGTTAAATGTTATTTATAGAGTTATGAGCACAACTCCTCTTTCACGTTCAGCAGAGAAGAGTGATTTTACGCCCACGACATAAACAGTGACACTATAAGTACCTAAATTAACAACCAAAATCTGTAGAAATGCCCCCTTCACCAAAATAGACTATGCATCTTAATCATTTTCTACAATCTAAATTTATTATCTTATATTCTTTCAATAAACTATTATGGATCTTGAGCCATTTTAAATCTAAGTACCTTCATAGCGCCTATATAACGAACGAAGCAGAGTGCGGTATTAACTTCCTGAGAATACCATGACGTCACGAAATCGACCAAGAGAAAATCGACCAACTTCGTATTTGTCCTATACCCTAACCCTAACCCTACCCTAACCCAAGACCCAGCCCTTACCCTAACCTACAATCTCGTCAACAAGCATGTGCCCTAGGCCCAAGCCAAAACCCAGTCCTGACCCTAGCCCTAACCCACAATTTTGTCCAAAAATCATGCGCCCACAACCCAATTTACAGGTGACCTTGAACCAAGTCTGCAGTTGGCCTTAATATTTAGACCTAAAATGTTTTGCCTACACACAATGACAGTTAACAGGTACACTCCAAAATTCACACCTGTGTGACTTTTGACCAAATCTGCAGTTGACCTTGACATTTAGACCAAACTTCAAAAGATGGTATCTACCTTTGAGATTGCCTTAGACTTATGTGACACTCAGAGTTTACTTTTTTTACTGACTACTGACTGTGAACTGGTTACTAGTTGTAGGTCCAGTGTCGAGATGTTTGCTAGAAACAAAGAGGTTTATTTCTATTTCCAATTGAGACCATTTTTTTCCTTTCTTATCCCACAGTTTTTTATTGCATATTTATCCCCAGCTTTCTATCATTTCAGGTGCCAAGGCTAATATTTCATTCATAGAGTGGATTGATTGACCTCAACACAAGCTTTAAAAAGAAAAAAAGAAGCAAAACAGGTGAGATAAATGTGCATTTCATACACTTTACGAAGTACATCCAACCTGATCCCCACTTCTGCTGACTAAAGGGCTGGAAATTTGGTACTGCATGGGGTTTTCTTCTCCCCTTGGCATGTAACTGAATGACAGAATTGCACATTTTGACCATTTTCTGGATGTCAATGATCCATTTACCTGGATAGTATTCACCCCCAGAATGCTCACTATCGTCCAAATTTAACATTTCAGGTCTACATCTCAAAACTCGATGACTTCCTGGATTGGCTTTAGTAGAATGATGATGCATATCAATTTCATCCCTGATCTCTATGACACCGGTGGTGAAAGTGGAAGGCAAATCGTAATCAGTTTGGGTTCCAGCCGAGGTCCCCTGTAAACTTTGCTTTTTGATGATGATTTCATTTCCGAGCTTGAACAGGACACCCTTGTGTTTATCATGACCTCTCATATTGGAAGATGATAAATGTAAATGCCAATAAATGGCCTGTGTGTTGACGGTTGTTCATATCTCTTTGCCAGGAAAGTTGTAAGCACCATCACCATTGTAAATCATTTGACAGACCAGAGTGAACAGGGTGACCTATGATTGGTCAGCAGTGTATCTGATTCAATACTGGGGGGTGGGGATGAAAAAAACTGCTGTAGTGGAGGTGTTGCTTTAATTCATAAATCATCTATTTCTTTAAGTAATCTAACTGGTGAAAAATTTAACAGCTTTGAATACCTTGATTCCAATGTATCCATATCAAATAATTTAATTCGATGCATTATTATTTATCGTGCTCCATCAAAATCGGAACACGTCTTTTTTGATGATTTTTTTAATTTCCTGGAAAACATTAGTGGTACGAATGAACTATTAATTCTTGGAGATTTTAATTTCCATGTGGACAACTCATTAAGCACATCTGGTAATCAGTTTAAAGACCTATTAAATAACCATTCGTTTAAACAACATGTGCAAGTCCCAACTCATCATCGCGGACACACACTAGACCTAGTGATAACAAGAGAGGGCAGTTCACTTGTGTTTGATGATCTTGACGTTTGTGACGAACTAATTTCTGATCATTTCCCAGTGAAATTTAATATATCAATCCAAAAACCGGACTTTGAAACCAAATCAATAACTTTTAGGAAGCTCAAGAATGTAACGTCCGATCAAATTGTGAATGAACTTGATAACACCGAATTTTTTAATATTCATCTTCTAAGTGATGTTAATGCTAAAGCTCATAGCTATTTTACAATACTTCACCGAACTCTTGACAACCTTGCCCCGTTACAAACAAAGATAATCAGACTTCGTCCAAATTCGGCCTGGTTTAACAATGATATCCTTGAAGCCAAGTAACTCCGAAATAAAGCAGAACGTAAGTGGCGCGAAACGAATCTCACAATTCATGAACAGATATTTAAATGTAAAAAGAATACAGTAAATTATTTAATACGCAAGGCTAAAAAGTCTTACTACTCGGATAAAATAGAAACTGGTCAAAACAAACAAAAGGAGTTATTCAGAGTAACAAATACACTTCTCGATCCAAATTATGGCGTCACTAAGCTTCCAACAACAGTGCCTGTACAGGAACTCCCAGAGAAATTCTCTGCTTACTTTTCCCAGAAGATTGTAAAGATTCGTGAAGGATTGGTTACTGAGACCAGCGGACATGTCCATCATAAAAATGTATCTTCCGATGTTCCAACTCTCTCTTATTTTCAACAGGTGTCTGTGTCCGAAGTGGCTAAAATCATAAAGCAATCGTCCTCAAAATCATGCTCACTTGACCCCCTCCCGACAATATTATTAAAAGAATGCCTACCAACCATTGTACCCATTATGACGGATATTTTAAACACTTGTATTTGTAAACAGACTGTTCCTGATGATTTCAAAACCGCAATCATCTTCCCACTAATAAAGAAATTCAACTTGGATCAGAATCTGGAGAAAAATTACAGACCGGTATCAAACCTGAGTTTCATATCTAAAACCTTAGAACGCGTAATAGCAAGCCAACTCACCTCCCATATCAGTGACAATAATCTAATGGAAGAGTTTCAGAGTGCTTACAGGAAGTTTCATAGCACCGAGACTGCTATTGTTCGGGTACACAATGATATCAACATGAGTTTAGACCGTCGTGAATGTGTGCTTTTAGTTCTCTTAGATTTATCCGCCGCTTTTGACACTGTAGACCATGATATCTTGCTTCACAGGCTACAATCTGATTTTGGTGTTACTGGAAACGCTCTGAGTCTGTTACGCTCTTATGTTGCTAACCGCTCACAAAGTGTTGTAGTGAACGGAATATCTTCTGGCCCTTCTGTTTTGGCTTCCGGTGTACCACAAGGGTCCGTCCTCGGGCCGATCTTGTTTAGTTTATACACTAAACCACTTGGCCTTATAGTAAGACGACATGGATTATTATTTCATCTATACGCAGATGATACACAATTATACATCTCGTTCAAACCGATTAAAAGTGACTTTGACATTTCCAAGCTGAGTATTGAAACTTGTATTGCGGACATTAAAGTCTGGATGAACAACAATTTTTTGAAACTTAACGCAGATAAGACTGAATATTTAGTTATTGGGTCGTCTTTGAACAGAAAAAAGTTAAACTTTAATCTATCAATACAAGCAGGAGATAGCTGCATTGTCCCTTCCGAGTCAGCCCGAAATATTGGTGTAATTTTTAACTCAAATTTTTCTCTGGAAAATCACATAAACAATATATGTAAAATAAGTTATTTTAATTTAAGAAACATAGCTAAAATACGCAAATATCTGTCATTGGATGCAACAAAAACACTGATAAACTCATTAGTTACTTCGCGTATTGACTCTTTTAATTCTGTCCTGTATGGTGCACCCCTCAAATATTTAGACAAACTGCAAAAATTACAAAATTCAGCTGCCCGCCTTATTTCGGGAACAGTATACAGGGATCACATAACCCCTATTCTATATAAATTGCACTGGCTTCCTATAATTTTTAGAATTGAATTTAAGATTTTATTATTAGTTTTTAAATGTATAAATAACATTGCACCTATTTATCTTAGTAATCTTTTATGTTTTTATGAACCTCGTCGACAATTACGGTCTTCCGGTGACAATCTGTTACTCATTGAGAAAAATGCTAATCTCATCAGTTTTGGCGAGAAGGCTTTTGAGGTTGCCGCCCCAAAACTATGGAATAAACTTCCTTATTCCATTCGGTCATCTACTTCTCTGTCATCATTTAAGATTTCTCTTAAAACCCACTTGTTTAATAGGGCTTTTAATTAATCATCTCTGTGATAATTATATCTATTATTTTATACATTACTTCTTTATACTCAACTTCTATGTATACTATACACCTTTTTTATGTTTTTCTTTTTTAATCCTATATTTGTTTTGTCAATATTTTTTATATCATATTATGTTTATTGTAAAGCGTCATTGAGCACTTTTGTGGAAATGGCGCTATATAAAAGCTTATAAATAATAATAATAATAATAATCAGATTTTTTCCACTAACTTATCCTGTGGAAATACAGCTATATAGGTGATATTTTGATATTCATAGGCACTTCATGTTTCAACATCTTAGATTTGGCCACAATTTGGCACTTGAAGCTGTGTTAACAGAGAAAACTGTGTGATTTTTGATGATAGTGTCAAAGAGTCTAATATTGCACCATGTTTACTGTTTTAAAGTATTTTCATGTTCCATTTATATTGAATTTATCTCATCTTTTTACAGGATGCATTTATGTTCAATAATAAAAATGTTCTGTGGAATTCAAAATTCATGTGCTTTCAAATTATACGATTTCATACTGGGGGGTGGGTTTGAAAAAGCTGTTGTAGTGTTACACAATCAGATTATTTCAACTTACTTATCCTATGGAAATACAGCTATATAGGAGACAGTTTAAAATTGATAGGCACTGCAGGTTTCAACATCTTAGATTTAACCATAATTTGGCACTTGAAACTACGTTAACTGCGAAAAACTGTGTGGTTTTTGATGAAAGTGTTAAAAAGTCTAATATTGCATCATGATTGCTGTTTTAAAGTATTTTCATGTTTGATTTACATTGAATTTATCTCATCTTATTACAGAATGCATTTATGTTCAACAATAAAAATGTTGTGTGGAATTCAAAATTCATGTCCTTTGAAATTTCTCTCTGAAATTCCGCAGTTTTCTGATGTATTATAGTGTTTGCAGAATGCACCACTGCTCATCTGAAAATGCATGGATTTTCGTAATCTTTGGCCAGGGAATTGCATATATGTTTGTTTATTAGATTACAAAAGATTTGTTCAAATAGCAGCAACATGTGAGGTATATAGGACTAAGACTAGTAATTATTTCCCCTCATTTCATGATGGACGAATGTAGTGCGATTTATAAATAGACAATTTTTCCCTTATTTTTTTTCTCCCCTCTTCCTGCATTTTTGGGTTGACTTTTTGGTCTAGAATTGGAGAAAAGGCATCAAATTTTCAATTTCATAGCAGTTTTGGGTAATACTGAGGATATTACAGCGGAGGGATAGGGGGTGTAAAATGTCTTTCTGCGGAGCAATCATTGTGTCAGAAGTGAGATTTTCACCCCAATCAACTTAAAATCCCCGTAGCAAAAAATCTAAATGGTCAACCCCCTACAAAATTATGATGAGGAGATTGCCAAATGTGGTCCCCATTGTGCCTAAAAAGATTGGAAGCAACGGAATGTTGAGAAAAAAACTACAGCCTGTGATGTTACAGGTATTTAACATTGAAGTCAATGGGCAAATAATTACTAGTCTGAGTCCAAATCGGAATGAATGGGTGTTATCTCCCCTGACTTGAGGTCTTCTAGGAGGAGGCTCAAATGTGGAGGCGTGATTATTTATAGAAAATCAGAACACGTTGACGTATGGGATATTAAACGGTAAATATAACTAGATAATATTACTTCTAAAAACAGAAAATACTGGCATTTCTATGGTTACGATCAGATGTACCATATTTAATTGGTTTGGAAACATTACACGGAGTTTAAAGCTATGATATCGACTTTTAAAATATTGACAGCTGACTCTATTTCACCCGATAATAAGTTCCATTGTAAAGTTGCACTGATGTCGATGATTGAATGAATGAATGAATGACGTCAAATACTCTAACTTTGTGAGGGAAATCTCTACTCAATTGATTTGTGAATCAGCTTGCGAAAGCCTTAAATTTGTGTAATGTATATAGTTTAGTTAAAGACCACATAAAATAATAATTTTTAATTGCATATATTGATAGCCAAGGGTTACTACATTCATTTTACGTCAAGTTCACTCCAATCTGATTAAAATTAATTGAGATATTAACGTTTAAACATCAGACAGCCAAAAACGGTTTTCAAATTTTCAATTACAACCTTTATCCGGTTGATTGGCTGGTAACGTCACAGGCACTACACATAATCTATACCCATTATCTATACAATATAGCACTATCTGTACGATATATCACTGTATACACACCGCCACTTAACACGTGTGTATTTGTCGCCCAATTAACATTTGACTGGCGTAATCATCAACTCGTAATTTAACACGTAAGCTACATATCACTATACTATCATAGTCAAAGCATTTTCAAAAGCCGACAAAAGCGATATCACTTATGTGGAAGCAGACGTTAAACACCAAGTAGTAGTAGTAGTAAAAGCCGACCTTTCTCGTCTTGAGTTGTAATAGATTATATATTTGTGACTAGAATAGTACCGAGTGTATTTCAAGATGCCATATTACCGTTGTGTTATTGAGAGTTGTGGAAATACCAGCAAGGGAAAGGGGAATAATGTACCGGCGTTTCATAAATTTCCCAACGATGAAATCGTACGGAAAAAATTGGAATGCGTTTGTAAACAATTCAAATCCTGATTGGCAACCTACAGTCACAACAGTGATATGCAGTGAAGATTTTACGAACGATTGCTTAATTACCTATACACACCCGGCGTGTGTATTTATTAACGCCTGACTGATTCCTTAATCCCCCTAATTAAATAAAACAATTGACTACGGAATAATTTGTTTTGTAATACATTTTAATTCAAGATCCATTTTAAAATTTGTTTCATTATGTACGGCCGTTCTGTTTTCTCACGGCAGCGATTTTAATACAATCTACCATCGTGTACAGTCCAAACGATTCGAGATACATTTTCGTCAGTATTGTGGTTCTAATTTAGAAGGGTAATTATCATTTTTTGTTATGCCGGCCAGATCAATTTGTAATAATGAATATCAATTACACTTGATCAAATGTGGAGGTTCTGGTGCCGTTTGGTGTGTGATTAAACTGTCAATTTAATTGTAAAATACTTGTATTCTTTATAAAAAAGTTAAATGATGTTAGACATTATAACCTTATCTTATCACAAACGTATATCCATCGAAGGATTTATATTTAGATGTTGTTTAAACACCAATCAACAAATAATATGAGGCTACTTTATTACAAAAACATCGGTGAGCAAAGAAAAAGATAATTACCTAATCAACATTCTAAATTACTTTATGACCCAATCACTGTTCAAATTTAGTCTGATTGATTAATTACAGGTATTAACGACACTACACTTGCGATACACATAGACAGTTAGGTGATCCTTCTCAATCTGTTAATTCTAACGTATATTGAGATATTTCTTCGTATTTCATTTTTACGGTCTATTTCAGAGTAATAAAGTCAAATTCGCAAGCAGAAATAAAGGCGCCGTACGTCGATAACGGATCGTCATTTACAAATCGCGTTTCAATCATGTTTGAAATTTATGATATATTTTGCGTGACCACATCTTTTTACTCCTATACTCTTTTACTCGGGGAAATTCGAACCACAATACTCTTCTGACGAAAATGTATCTCGAATAGATGGGACTGCACACATAGGAAGAGTGTATGACATCGCTGCCGTGTGAAAATGAACGATTGTACATTATGAAACAAATTCTAAATTAGAACGACGATACTCTTCTGACGAAAATGTATCTCGAATCGTTTGGACTGCACACGATGGTAGATTGTATTAAAATCGCTGCCGTGAGTAAACAGAACGAACGTACATAATGAAACAGGTTCTAACTTCGAACAATAAACTTCTGACGAAAATGTATCTCGAATCGTTTAGACTGTACACGATGGTAGAGTGTATTAAAATCGCTGCCGTGAGAAAACAGAACGACCGTACATTATGAAACAAATTCTAAATTGGATCTTGAATTAAATTGAATTATAAAACAAATTATTCCGTAGTCAATTGTTTTATTTAATTAGGGGGATTAAGGAATCAGTCAGGCGTTAATGAATACACACGCCGGCTGTATATAGGTAATTAAGGAATAAACATTCCGAATATGCATTCGGTCACTGTGACGTCACTGGCGTCTGAGGGGATTAAGAGTGTTTTCAATAATTGGCAAAGTCGTTTTTACGGGAGGTCTATTTTTACGACTTTGAATGAAGATAGCTGATTTAATTTTAGTCGGATTGATGTGAATTTGCCGTAAAGTGGATAAAATAACCATGGACTGCTCACATAGAGAAGTTTTCAGGGCCATTTTATGTGCACTTTAAAAAAAATCCCTAAACATGACTACCCAGTAATGAAAAGATCAAATCCTAGTCATTGTACCGGTAGCCAAGAAGTTATTGAAGTGCTCTAGTTTCTCACTGTAGTTCAAGTTGGGAATAAGGCTAGCTAGAAATTATACCCCCATAATTAATTGGCTAAGACATCATGTCTCCTAGTGATGTTAGCATTTTAATATAATCATTGACTGAAATGATGTAAATTTCAAAATGCGTTCAAATATAACCTTTAGGCTCTAGCTAGGCTATTTGGAAATGATAAATGTCACACAGGTACATTGTCAGTTCATAACAAACTTTTGTCATACAAAAAAATTCCTTTTGAACAGCGTCTATGCAAATTTTGCGATTTAAATTTGATTGAAAACGAGCAACATTTTTTGTTACACTGTAGCAAGTATGAAAAAATACGCCAAGCCCATTTATACCCAGCCTTCTCTGCAAATCCTATGATTTCCTACAACTTCCTTAATCTGTTTAACCCACCAAAATTTATAGCCAGGGCAGTGGCTTTATAAATTATATGTGTTTTTAGCTTTTGATACAAGAGCGAAATCAAATTTGGTGGCAACTTCATCAAACTGAAACGCCTTAGATTTACATGTAGTATTTTGTCTATAATATGAATGCATTATGTATGTGCATGTATTATTAAATGTATGACTATGTATAAATGTATATGTATGCATGCTGTCCATAATGGACGTTTTGATGCAATAAACTTCTTATCTTATCTTCTTATCTATCCCCATCAGACCACAGATTATTCATCTAATATATTTTTTTGTTTTGTTTTATGTGTTTTATTTATCATTAGGCATATCAAGTATCTATGAATATATCTTTTTAATAACTTTTCTCTGTGTGTGGTTAGAGCAGTTTCAGAAACTGTCCACCAAACAACTATTTCAAGCCCTAAGTGCTCTTCATGTAAATTTGGGTAGTCCTACCATAAAAGAAATGGTACATGGACCGATTCCTGTGTTGTTTAGTTTTGTTTGTCTTGCAGTTCACTATCATTGTGTTTAATCGCCTCCCAATGCTAAATTTAAAGAACCCTACACCCAAGAATTGAAATAAAAATGAACCACATGCTTAACTCTGTCTTTCTCAACATATTGTTTAGTCGTCTGCATTCACCAATCTGTCAGTCGATCCCACTTTTCTTGTGAACGCTCTACACAGTGCAATTTTAGTTTCATTTTTTGTTACATTCATTGTAAAGAACAACCCTATCAAAATTCAAAAGCCATTGATAATTGGTAGATACACATGTACTAGGCTAACATTGTGTACACAATATATGATAAAGTTGTAAATGGAATGTTTTATAGAGCACCATCGTGTCATTCAATTGGGTATGGTGCTGGCATCCAATACAAATTTTGGAATTGTAAATTTCTAACATGTTTTGCTGATATATATTTCCAGTAATATATTAAGATTTTTAAAGCTTGTGCATATTATCCAGGATGATATTAATGGCACAGTGACAATTTTCTGTTCATTCAGATGTGTTAATGAAGATATAATATACTGTAATGTGTTGACATGTCATTCATAGCTTTCAACAAACATCAACTAGGTCACTTGTCAAATAATTTGACATATAAAAGAAATACATGTACTTGTGACATCACAGCATGGGCCCTTTAAAATTTTTCGATATATAAGGACATACAGTACATTTAATTATTTTGACGGTGTGAAGACGTTTTTATGCATTGTTCATCATATCATTTTTCTAACAAATTTGTTATATTCGAAGCTCTTATATGAACATATATTTCCAGTTAAAGGTTCCAAAGACTCCTTAAGAATTAAGATTTTTACTTTTAAATCATACTTTTGATTTCAGAGCACTACAAATGAAGTACAAATGTACATAAATTGTGTCAGACCTGTATGATTCATTGACAGACACATAGAATTTATGAACTGCTAGTGCTTAAATGATTTGTTAATGCATGAACAATTATACAGTTTTCTAAATTAAACTAACATATATACATGTACTCCAGCCTGAGAGTAAAACAATCTCTCCCTCTGTTGTCGGTCATTTTGGTTGGTACAGATTTGTTTTTTATAAGTGTTTTAGGGTGGTTGGGTGGCCGAATGGTTAACACTTAAATGTTGTATCATAAGGTCTGAGTCACGTTGCATTATTTTGTTTCCGCGCTTCTATTAGACAAGGAGTACATGTAGGGTCGTCTTTCCAACCTCGTGGGGTTTTTCTCCAGTTTTCTCCAACTTCTGAGTGGACATTAGACCCCATCTCTCTTAAATATTTATGATAGTCAGGTTCAAAATATCATGTACTATTCTACTTTATTAGTGCCTGACATTTTGTTAGGTGCAACAAAAATCATTATTTCAAGACCCAAATATATTGGTTAATTTGTATTTGGACTCTGAATAAGATCACCCTATATAATCAATGAAACAATATTTCATCCTACATGTAATCAAACTGTCAACTTTTTTACATATATTTTCCAGTGTGTTTTTTTCTGTGGAGAGTCGACTATTATTACAGTGAGACATGAAATGAATGGATTATATTAATAACTCTTAAATAGCTTGTTTTTGTGACTTCTGGAAAAATACTAACCATCATGGCTTCTGTAAGGTTTACAGTAACAAAAGCGGGAGAAGAGGAGAGTGGAAAATTATCAGGATCTGGTCAAAATTATGGATCTGTGCCTTATGATAATCAAAGTGGCGGTGAGTTAAGACTTTAATTTGCATTGATTTGGAAAATATTGCAGGCAATACATGTATGCATGTACACTCAGTCACTGTACATACATGTATTATTTGATCAAGGTGGAACCCTTGTTAAAATACATGAAGAGCTCTTTTTCAAAAGACACTGTTTCAGACAGGCATCTTTCTTGAAAAAAACTATTGTATTATGGCGAATGTGGCCAATTACATGTACTATTACAGTGTTGCTTGGTTTTAAGTGAAGCAGGAAGTAAACTATGCCCCAACACCTTTAGACCATGAAAAACTCACAATAAAAGACCATTTGTCATCTCATTGGGCAAATAGTTAGATTGTTTCTTATTTTTAAAACTATAGGTACATGTACATAGATGTAGATAAATAGGGAAACTTGTATTTTTTAGGGCAGTGGTCTGTTTCCTGGATCCTGACCCCGCCTTTAGATCAATCTTGCAAATATTTTAAAAGAATGTATCATTTGTACCAGTCTAAATTAAATTGTTTAATTTGTAAAGAAGATGAAATAAGAATTTTGAAAAGGAGAACATTCAAATGTTGTTTAGGCCTGTTGTTTTTTGGAAAAGGGTTCTTCATACAGGCTGTTCTTTCCATTCCTTTTATCACACATACTATTAGTGAATAATTTAAAACAAAGTCTGCATTATTTGATTGGACAAGTGTGTTTACAATGATCGTAAATTTAGCGACTAAATCTAATCAAGTACTGGGTGGATGAATCTGGAACTGTAAAGTGTGATAATAATGTTCATGCGGTGTGATCATAATGGAATGGAATTAATCAGTTGATTTCTAAATTGCTTCCATGTATATTTATACAGTACCTCCATGTTTACATGCACATGCAGAACACAGGCATTAACATTTTCTGTAGGTTGAGATTCACAAAGACTTCACAATCTGAATTACTATGATGTATGATTATGTACATGTACTGTACAGCAACCAATGTATGTTAAAAACCATATACATTGAATCCGGCTCCAAGCCTGTTTTGTACATATATTCATTGAACATTGAAGTTTATTAATGCTATATGTACGGTACAAGTACGTGACAAGATTTTCATTGTGGATTAAATGGCATGAAATTAGATACTGTCCAAAAAATGAGGATCTTTTGCTTTAATCTGCCTACACAGTACACATGTACATGTGAAATGGAATGAGGTTCAGCTCCGAGTGGACTAACAAAGACAGACATACACCAATAAGCGTGCAATGAGGGAAATTTTGCCCTGACACTGGCGTTACGACCAACAAATTCTAACTGCCAAGGTATCTTCTACATGCATGCCGCATATAGTAAGTACATGTAGCAGTAGTGATCAGGTGATGTCTAACTGACAACTATGTATACATGTATAATACATATTCCTGAAGCAATGGCCCGAGAAATCTCTCTCTGGCCATTGCTGGATTGACTTCTGATTCTTGAACTTTTGCGGGAGTGTGTCTATTCTCCCCGTTCAATGAAAGCTATCACTTCAGTACAGCAACATGACAGTCCTTCGTTTAATCTGAGTCTTCCCTAAAACTTTGGACAGTGATTAAGGTATTAAAACGGTGAAAGTATGTTCGTTTCCAAACAGTATTGTTTACATTTCATTCGACTTGATAACCTCGTTTGTCACACAATTAGTTTTACTGCAGTATTCTCCTATGCACGGGTTAATTAGGCATAATAAAAGCGTGAGCCATGACGTAACGTTATGTAAACATATTTGGTCCAATACTGGCACTCGTTTTAAATGTAAAGCGTTTGTATGGTAGGTAGTGATTGGTTGGTAGTCGGACTACTGACCAATCAAAATTTAACACACCAATATCCACTCATAATAGCAGTGTGTAGTGAGATTACCTATAATCAAACGAAACGCTGCGCGGAGTATGGTATAATATGGCATTAATAATATGTTGTATTTGTTAAGAAGACATGTGATAAAGATGATATAATAATTGGTAAAAACCAGGAAGAATCGTCTGTTAATAAGAAGAATTATGAGACAACCTTAAGATAAAAATCAATAGGAGAGCAAGTAAATGACAAGCTACAGTCAGTACTAGACAACGTGAACACCTGATTTGCAGTCACATGTAGCCTATGCTAGCCAGTACAATCAGCAATGAAACATATAATATTTATTACAAAGTGATTATTTTGATATATTTATTTGATTAATGTAAAATTGAACATGTCCCCAAGGACCTCACTAAACATTTATACAATCTGTCACACATACAACATCACTTGGCAATTGTACATGCAATTTACATAATTACTTAATACATTAATATCAATTTCCATGTACATAGTGATTGTGAAGTCTTTAATAGTCTATAATATTTACATGGTACATTTTTTATAAATAAGATAACTGACTATTGCCATGCATTTTTTATTAAACAAATAACACTATTGGCATGCATTTTGAATAATTGCATTGCAATAATTGAGTTTGATAATTCCTGTTTAAAAATAAAGTCACTTTACAGTATGATGTACATAAGCTTCTACTGACTAACACTTTACATCATTAGTCTAATTACATCAACCCATTATGCATGTTCCACCTTTTAATTATTTGAATTGTACGAAACATTGATTTACATATATCCTTTACCCTAATTCATGTGTACATGTACCTGGTAAGTAAAACATCATTAATGTTCCCTGTCAGTGTTAATCATTAACAAAAATACAATAAATATATGTGAGGTCAATATGTCGAATTATATTGACATGTATGACATACATGTAACCGCAGGTAGAAACTCGCTGATTCTTGGAGCAGCATGGTGAGATTCTTGATTGAACAACATGGAGTATTAGTGTTACTACTACACTTTCAAAGGAATCGTTATCCTATCGTTTGCTTTTCCCATTTTCAGGTTCAAATATATAAACATGTAATCCTCTTGCATTTAGAAGAATATTTATACCATATTATCCAAAACTAACAAATACATACACTGTACATGTATTCCTTGCCATTTTTGTGTATCATATTATCCAAAACTTACCAGTACAATGTTGCCATTATAATCTTTTACTGAAACAACACTAATCATACATTTATCATTCTACCATATCAAATGATTGTCTATCATGTTGATCATTGTTAATTGTTAATCATGGTCATCCCTTTGTGTTTATCATTCTCTCATATTGATCATTCTACATTGTATGATGTTGATGATTCTTTCATATTCATCATTCTATGGACAGTTCTTCCATGTTGATCATTCTATTATGTCGAGCATTATATAAGCTGACCATTCTACATTGTTGATCATTCTTCATTGCTGATCATTCTTCAGTGTTTATCATCCAATAAATTGATAATTCTACATTGATCATTCTATCATGTTGATCATTTTTCCATGTTGGTCTTTTTATCATTTCCATTGTTCTGTCAAATGTAATGGATTCTTTGCAGGATGGATGTTGAACATATGTTGTTTTTTTAATGTTACATAACATATATTATTTGTTACCACATAATTACCAAGTACACGATAGCCTATTCAATTAAGATTAGAAATGGTTCCACTACTGCTGTCTTCCATCTGACTCCAGTCGCAGTAGTGGTTTTTCCTACAGAGTTCCTTTGCGCAAGTTTTTTAGTCAAATGACTACAAAAAGTTTACTGGCCTATAGCTCGCTTAATTTACAAAAAAACTGACCCAAAACAGTACTGCACGCAGCTTAACATATAATAAATCAATTCTTATTGAAATAAAGGTGAGGCCTTACCGCATAATTATATGATTTGATGAAACCAATCTCCGCGAAATTTCAACTGGCCGACCGTCATGGCCGCAAGTTGCGTAATACGTCATTAGACCTACAACATAAACAGCACTATGCAGAGAAAAACTGTTAAGTAACTATTTTAATGGTCCAGTCTTCACTATTTGTGATAGAATTACTTATTTTAATACAAACTGTAATGTTGTGTGTTGACAATTGTGCGTTTGAACCTATTTGAACTTGCGTAAGGGGTCTTAGACTGTACCGATTGTTACCTTAAACACAGTTTAAGGTAACAAGTATAGTTACTAAATTAAGATATGCTTGAGTCTTTATAACTAATAGATATGCAATGTATTATTTTAAAGTCTATTTATAACTGTTTGAAAGCAAATATTGATAAATGTTTCTATAGATACATGTCTGGTTGATGTATAGGTGGATCATGTATTCAGGACAGTTAACATAGTTTGTCCAGTCACTGAAAGTTAACTGATCAAAAATGAGTGTCAATAAGCATTACAACTATTTAGATCTATATTGAAACTTTAACCACAAAACAATGTACACTCTTTTTGCCCAGAAAAGTAACACAGGTTTATTTCCTAAAAATTTAACCATTTGAAGCCTCAGTGATCCTGCCCCACCCACATGTCAAAATTACTTTGCCATGCATCATTGACTAAAACAAGTTTTATTTATTATTAGTGAATATATTTGCGTATAATTTAATATCCATGAAGATTAAACACCTTACTGTGTAACAGATGTTTACAGTATATGTACATAATATTCTATTCTTTTATTGATAAACACTAAACTGTTAGATCTACTTTTATTGCTTTTTTTTTCAAAATGTTTCTTTTTTTTAACCAATAGAAAGAATTTTGTTTTTGGCATTGTGTGGTGACATCTCTTCTACCTGGCCATTCCATAGCAACTCCCTATTGGGAGTGGAGTGAAGGGTGGGGTATGGGTGGGTAGTTGAATGATTTAACAGTGCATTTAGCTCCCAACAAGGTGTTGGGCAACATGACGTCTTAAATTGTGGGAAATTAGAAGGCCATGTCCAATAATATAAACTGAAAAATAAAATTTAAATACATAATTATAGTTTTAAATCAAATCATGAAGGGTGGGGTATGGGTGGGTAGTTGAATGATTTAACAGTGCATTTAGCTCCCAACAAGGTGTTGGGCAACATGACGTCTTAAATTGTGGGAAATTAGAAGGCCATGTCCAATAATATAAACTGAAAAATAAAATTTAAATACATAATTATAGTTTTAAATCAAATCATATGGTTATGATTTTTTAGCTGAGAATGATTTTTATGTGAAATGGGGGAAAAAACAAGTTTTTTCAAAACCTATTGTCAAATAAAAAAACCTGACGTCTTTTTTTTTAAACCTCAATATCACACTTGAAAGGAGTTGTAAATTTCATTTTATAGAATCCTCAATTGTATGATGTAATTGACATTTAGTATTAAAAGAAAGAGATAATGATGATATGTATTTCCTGTCATGTATAATTGAAACATTTCTACTAATACTATATATCTTGTTAACGAGTTGAACTACATGTAAGTATAAATGATGAACTCATCCAATTTAGTTTTGGGTGAAATTATTTTGTTAAAAATTTGAAGAAAGTAATAACAGTCCATTATAAGTTTACAGGTACCAGTTTGTACCAGTATAAATTTTGTATATTGTCCTAGTTCTGTCAAGGTCCATGGTTTCACACACGGATGTTCTCAAATTCATCACATGTGAGACTTTTTTCATCATGGACATACTGTACTTCTCCAGAAAGAGATCTGTTTTTAATTAGGACTCGACTGTTGTAGCATATTTCTTTTTGTTAATCCATTTCAGCAACATATGGAAAGAATCTGTGAATTGAGTGGACTATATTTATATTTGGACAATGAGAAGTTGGGCTTTGTTATTGGCTGAATGCCATTAAAATATTCTAAAACATATATTATAAATTTTAGCTCAAAATTAAAAGTAAATGATACTTGCTTCATCAGTAAGCAGCATATTGTTGTTAACTCAATATCATCCAAAATCTTCAACATTGAAAACCCGAATTATTTGTCAAATCAAATCAACATTGATGCTGTGATCTTAACGGGGGAAAAGATGGGCTTCTGATATCCAATATTTGAGACAAAATAAACATTTTACCATTGGTACACGAATCGTGTTCCATAATGCGTATTAGCCCCAGTTCTAACAAGGCTAGAAACATTGCACCAAATCAAACGGCGTATGTAGACTGGAATATCCAGACGCTAGAAATTTGCATTTAATTAAGACTGCTAGCTTATTTCACGGAACGTAAATGATTTGAAATAGGAGTAAAAACGGAAAACATTGAATGTAAATCAGTTTATATACATTCACATTACAGTTTTATATGTGTTGCGACCCACTTGTGTAAATTTCTAGTTCCAAAATGTTAGTGATTTAGCTCCTTTAAGGGGGGTGTATAGGCATATTGTCTTTAACCTGTCCAACTTACAAGAATCCTTTGCAAACCATAATATTGTGAAAGTTGATACTCAAATATATGAATATTAGTCCAAAAGTGGTTTGATTCCTTTCAGTTTTTACATGTACAAAGGTATTACAAATTGATGCTGCTCCATCTTTATTTGCTACAAACTAAATTGATTGGTCTGTTTTTAATCCGATTGAATCCAAGCCAGGAGATAACCTAACATTGGTATTTTGATTTTGTTTTCTTAATTAAATTTTAAAGAATCAACCTGAGTACATTTTAGTATGAGAAATTTGATATTTTCCGGAAAATGTAATTTGAGCATCCTGATTTTGATTCTAATCAAAGAGTACATTTGGTCCAGCTGTTTGGATTGCTCGAATAATATGAACTCAATATAAAATTTTACATTTCTCGTACCAAGCATAAGAGAGCATTGATCTATTAAAATGAGAATTTACTAGGTTTAGGGCTGGGGAGATGGTAGGTATATATGTTCCTTAAACTTACATAAAGGGCAAATTTAGACATTTTTCTCTTAAACCAAATTGGGTACATGTTTCTTGGGTTATTCATTTTGACGGTATTGAAGTAGATCAATGCCCCTCAAGCTTAATTCTATTCATTATTACTTTGCATTATTATGGAATCTTGGTAATAAAGTATCCCTCCTGCACAGTTCTGTCTTTTATTACTATTTATCTGTTATGTTGTAAACTTTACGACAGCTGTGTTGTAGTAATTTATGACAGAAATATCACATAAAGTTGTAAATTAATGTCTCAATGTTTCCACATGTATGATTTTAATGGTTCTTTTAGCTTATGATCAATATAAACCTGCTTGTATGTTGAAAGAATCTGTAAAACAATAATTTAGATTTTAAAGAAGGTTATTATCATCCAAAAATAACTTTTGTTATTGGTAATTATGATTACCAGCTTACAGAGCATATTCTAATATTGAATAGAAAGTTTTGAGTACTGGCAGTGTATGATGATCTAGAGACCAGGCCCCCCCATTTTGGTCATTTTAGCCTTCAGTAGTATAAATTATCCTGTTTACTGCCATTGCCTCATTGCCTGGAATTTGATAAGAGATAAAGGTGTGCAACCTGTTTGATTTAAATTTTTGTTTTGAAACATTTAATGGAATTCATCAGATTGTTTACTATCTAAACCTAAACACTATTATTATCTTTAAACCTAAACACTAGCTGTATCTTTAATCCCAACACACAAAAGAAATGAAAGCAATCCAAGGAAATCAATATTTCTTTTTTCAGAGAAACAAGAAAGAACCTTTGCACTGAAACCTTTTTATGCTTTTATAATTTGCATCTTCACAATTTTAATTTTTTCTAGAGAACAATACGTAAAGGACTCTGTATATACGTATCTTCCGTGTGATGTTTTGCATAAATATTATTTCTGATTCTATCTAAAACTGAAATTATCAAGATTTACGTGTATTACGATTTACATGTATGTGTATGTACATGAATAATAAAACTATTATGAATGTCTGTCGGCTACTAATTGGTCCAATCGTAAAGCTACTCATGTCAGTGTTCAGCTTTCTCCAGTAGAATCAGAAAGCTGATAATATTGATGGATTAGTACATGTTCATGAATACAATTTTGGATAAAAGCGATTACACATCATGATACAGCAACTAATGATTGCCTCTGAGTTCAGCAATTTTATGTTATTTCTTCTCAATTAGAATTCAAGAGATAATGATACATGACAAGACATGGTGTGAATTGCGATTGATTTTCAGTATTTGAGCCGAACTGAGGGGGACACGTAACAGTATTATAACATCTATTATTTATACGATTACTGGCTCCTTGGTAATTGGCATAAAAAAAATGGCTGTTTTTTTTCCATATTTTTTTACCACGTTATGACCTTTTCCCATGAAATAAGCTGATTATAGTAAATAATCAATGTATTTATAGCATGTAAATAAACATACCATGCAAGATATCCATTTAGATGTATGTAACTGGGTTTTCAAGACATTTCTCTGGTGTTTTGAATTTCAACTTCTGGGAATACCATCATATATAGCCACTGTGTAAATTGTTTCAAGGATATTTAGTAATTGAACAGCCAGAACGTCGCTTGTATAGTAAAGAACAAATAATTGTATTCCATATCAAGGGTATTGACTCTGTGTACAAATATTAGGTATGATCAGCTATGTATACATGACATAAGAGGTGGTATCAGGTGTTTCTGGAACATGTGATGGTCTCCTGATATCCAATATTTAAGACAAAATAAACATTTTACCATTGGTACACGAATCGTGTACCATAATGCGTTTCAGCCCCAGTTTTAACAAGAGACTCGAGGGATGAGGTGAAACACATTACACCAAATCAAACGGCGTATGTAGACTGGAATAACTAGACGTTATAAATTTGCGCTTGATTTAGACTACTGGCTTATTTTGCCGAACATAACTGATTTGAAATTAAGAGTAAAAACGGAAACCATTGAATGTAAATGAGTTTATATACATTCATATTACAGTATTATATGCGTTGCGACCCACTTGTGTCAATTTCTAGGTCCCAAATGTTAGCGATTTAGCTCCTTTAAGTTTACAAATTTAGTCGCCTTATTTTAACTAAAATATAGACCTTTATAAAACTTGTATCAAATACTTCAATAAGAAACTATGTGCAGATTTTTGTGTTTCTGGATCAAAGATATTTGTCATAAAGAGGGATTATAAGTTGAGTAAGTTCTGGGAATATTTTGTAAACTCTGTGTCAGGTTGTCAGAAGTTGAAATATTATAGTCTAATACAGTTTTTGTCATTTAATCTCAATGACAGTATTAAGTTGTGACAAGGGTTTTACTTTGTCAATCGTGTATTTGATAAAGGGACATAACCTTGTTTGGTTTCACTGTTCTTTGTTTAAAACTAGTATGGGTAGCTATGATAAGGCAATGCTATAAAGATTTTAAAGAGTGATTGTAAACAAGACTAAACTATTCTCAATGCATTGTAAATAGAAGTCATGACAAGTCGGCCTTCATGCATGTAGATTTATAGCCAAAATCTAGATTGTTTCCAACTACATTTGTTATGGTACCAGTTTCAGTAAAATAATATAAAACGTTTTTTGGGGAATAGAATATTGTTTAAAGATACATTATGTGAGATTTAGATAAAGAACTAGCCATTCTTGCTATAATAGTTCGAAAGTAGATAATGTAAAATGAATAATTTGAAAATTTCATTCAAATTACTCTATTACATGTACAAGCGAAGATATTAGCCTTTGAAGGTTTGACAGACGTGTGCAATAATTTCAACCACGGTACTGGTTGATCAAAGCTACGCCACGGTCCACCATATTTGATTATATCGAAGGATCGCTGAACCATTCCAATCTGTTTAATATCGGAGAAATCTGATGCCATCGAGAGATGATTAAGGCCTGGATCAGTTAATTAATGTCTAATTAATACTTTAAAAGACATTTCAGGCCTAAAGAAAAACCTGCAATGCACAGATTTCGCTGTTACATAATGCATGTTTAATATTATCCTTGTCAAAACAGTTTTGAGACATACATGTGATAGTTTTTATTTCTAAGGTTATGCATCATTGGAAGGTAGGAGAATTTTGCCCCGGCAGTTGCATTTCTTTCTATTCTTTCCAGTAGTGTTTGAAAGTAGCCTTTTGTAAAATGTAATTTCCTGACAAATGGTATAGTTTTATACCTATTAATAAAACCTGATTTGAATAATGAATAAGATAATAAAAGAAAAGAAAAAATAAAACGTAAAAGTGTTTAACATCCTACTTTTCTGCACTGACTGGGCTAATGAAGACAGACATTCGCTATGCATTTAGCTATGAGGGAATTTTGTCTGGGCAGCAGAGCTTTGACCTACTCTTTTTTAGAATCCTTGACAGGCACTCTGTCCTACAAAACTGACAAGGGGGAACCACGTCAGAAAATCCTGGTGAACTTTCTCGGCCGTTCCTGGGATCGAACGCAGCATCTCCCAAGTTAGCAAGCCAATGTCTTACTCACCGATGCACTGCGTCTGCCATAAGTAAAGAAAACAAGTGAGATATAATTAATCTTTTTAATGTGAGTCTCCAATTCAATTTTTTCCCAACGTAAAATTTGTTCTTTGAATTTGAAGATGCCACCGCCATTTTCGTAATTCTTTTGACTAACTAAAGTTTGTTACTCCAAGCTGTAGATGTCCTCGCAAGAAAGCTCATTATGGTTTGATCATTCTGATTCAGTGAAGATGGTTTGAACTGACAGCACTCTCGATAGACGATTGAAGATTATCATGAACGGAAAACAAATTTAAAAAAAGTAATTGAGTTTGGATGTTTTTTTTGAGAAGTTAAGAACATGGCTACATGTATGTTATACTAAATTCTTGGATTATTCCCTTTGGCTTTTTACTGGCTTCAGCATGTATTAACAAATCAGAAATGTGATAAGACCTTTAGAAAATTAGTTTTGGAAATGAAAAGACGTTGAAAGTTTGTCTGGATCTATTTTGAGGTGTAAATAAAATGAAAAGGTTGAATACAGATATTGATTTTAGGGAGAAAGTTAAAGTAAATTTACAGTTTCATCATTTCAATACTTAAAGATACATCTCTACAGTTCATAATGAGATGGTCCGTAACGTCCTCCTTCTATGCTTGCAAATAGTGCGCTATGTGGGAATTTTGCCTGTACAGCGACTTTACGACTACCCTTATTTCAAAATTCCAAATTTGAAGGGTTCTTTTATGTGCGCACCAATGATTATCCAAATGTCTATACACTCTCCGTGTCAGGTCCTCTGTTCGGTACCACTGAAAAGGGGAAACCATTCTGGAAAATGTGTATTTTCTCACAAAGCCAACACGGCCCCCTGATCTAAAAAACGAAATTGATATATATCTAATGTTTTTAACCATCAGAAATAAATCATTCATATCAAATCATTAATTTTTCAGTGAAAAGAATACTTTGTGAGTCTTAAATAAAGAAATTGGAAGCATCTGTTAGACAAAATATAGCAATGTTCCCAGTCACTCCAAATGCATATTTCCTTGGATTACTGTTGGATTGAATGTTCTCTTTTGTCACATAATTTTTATTAACAAATTAAAATGAGGCGAAACAGAAATATGAATACATCTGTTTGTAACAATTAAGTTAATAAAATAAGAAGTCTTATAATGCGCTAAAATCACAAAAGTGCTACCAGGGTATGCTGTAAGTGGTGACCACACACCAAGCACAACATAACGTAACATAAAAGATAGGTCTTGAGGATGGATTGAAAGAAAGTTAATGTTTCAGCAGACTTTAATTTTATCAGTAAGGAATTCCAAAGCATTAAAAGAGATATTGCGCCAAATGTTTTCAGTTTGTATTTTGGGTTTCTCAAGCAGACATTGACCAGTAGAACCCAGGGATCTGGATGGAATATATGGCTGAACAATATACTTTACATGGGTGGATCTATTTTCGACAGAGTTTTAAATGTTAAAGCGAGCACTTTAAATTCTATTCGTAACACAAGTGTGGTTTAGAATAGATCTATAGTATTTGATAAATGTGAGCTGTTGGCCAGTGATGGGATGCAGGCAAACTAGTTGGACACTGAAATGATGTCTTCATTAAATGAATCCCTGCAAAGAGTACATGTATGCTCCAAACTAATAGACAATCAAGGAGACAACCAAACACTGATAATGAAATAAAAACATCTCCATTAGAAATAGTCGTGGTTGAATTAAAATCATTCAGATTCAGAGCAACAGTCATTATAATACATGTAGCACGATATATTAAGAAATCAGAGAGCAATAACACAACAATGGACGTATAAGAATAACACATTAAAGATGCATCTAAATAAACTGTTAATGCATCATTAGAGACTATTCAAGGATGTATATTTCACACGCAGACGATTTGTACCGTAGTCAACCGAATAATTGTACATACTAATTATTAATGACTGTTCACTGCTTGTTTTACAAAATTATTTGTTATTTGCTCCGACTTCTAGAACACTTAGTGTTATGTTGATTATCTGTTTTTTTGGGGTAAGAAATATTTATTTAAACACTGCAATAAAACTATGTGTTACTAGTGTAGTAGTGATTATTCATGAAATTCAGGAAGACTCATTGTATGAAATATGTATGTTAGGTCTGCCTATTCCTGCCATCTTCATTAATCATGTCAGTAAAGAGCAGTAGGATGTTAAACCTCTAGTTCGTGTAAAATTATACCCACTTGTTACCTTTTAATGCCAGAAACTTATTTCTGGAAAAGGGGTGTTGGGATGGCCTAGTGGTCTAGAGTGCCACGCTTCGACCTCTAGCTGGCCGTCACCTCTGCCTTGCGGCTGTGGTTTCAATCCCTGGTGTGAGCATATGTGGCATGGAGATGGGGCGCCTTCTCAACTTCGTGGGTTTCCTCCAGGCACTCCGGTTTCCTCCCACTGCTAAAGACCCCTATGCGCAAGCGAATTATTGAAATAAAATTAAACCGTATGTTAGTCCCGAAATGACCTAGTTTGTGTCGAGTGGACGTTAAACCCCATTTCTCTCTCTATTTCTGGAAAAATATTGATAAATGTTCTGATTTTCAGGCTTTTATTTACCATAACTTTTCTTTCTTTCTTTATACACCTTCGCCATCGTCATTATTCCAGCTAGAGAAAGACAGTAGGACACTAAAACACCTTCAAAATAATGGCAGAAGTTTGAACACAATTTGAACAAGGAGAAATGTGTAGAGTAATTATTCTGTTATTCTAGAAGAGATACAATGTACGTATATGTTTGTGTTACAGCTCTACAGATTCCTTCAACTATAAATAGTGGATGCTGAAATTAAAAGCAATTAAATTTCCCTCATAAAATTTTATTTGTGCAATCACTTTAGAAGTGTGGCTGAATTCATGAAGCTTGTTATCAACTCAGTGTGCTATACTTTTAAGAATCAGCTTAAAAGCAAACGTTTATACATATTTCATGTTTTGGCAATCTTCCTATAGTTTGCATTTATTAAAGTCTTTTCCAATGAAAACTTAAACTTCCTGTACAAAAATACATTTCAATTTGGATGCATGTATTTATAACTGTAATGGTTTCAACATAGAGAATGTGATGAAAGAACTTAATATTAAGAATTATTTGTCCAATGAAATTGAATAACTGAAATTTTTCCAATGAAAAAAGCGATAAAATTTAGTTCAACAGTTGTGTTTAAAAGTTTTTATAAGTTTATGTTTTTTTTCTACTAAATGAGTAAGAGCTGGTGGACCCTCTGTGTGCAGATTGTCTTTGAAAATAGAAGAAAATATATGTTGATTAATCATTTGATTATGCGTTTGGGGGAGTCACGGTGGGCAGTCTCGCGTTTGATCCTGGTGTTTGCCGAGAAAGTTCATCAGAATTTTTCTGATATTGGTTTACCTTTGAACACAGGTTTGCATGCACATAAAAGAACCCTTGGCAGTCGGAAGTAATGAGTAGGCAGCAGCAGTTTCCTTCATAGCACAATTCATCAGCTCGGATGGAGTAGAAAAGTACATGTTGTGTAGGTTAACCCCCCATTTCAGTTTTTTTTTTTTTCAAAACCAAATTTTATTCAGAATTAATGGTAACATGTACTTGAAATGGATGATTCTCTCAAGCTCTCATCTTTTAGATCTAAAATAATCAACAATATATCATGTGTTTATGTAAAAATCCATATTAGGAACCCTTGTTGGAAAAAAGTCGACTTTGATTCAAATGGAAATTTTCATCTCTTTAACATTTTGAAACTCAGAATTCTATGAAGCTGTGATTTGTAAGATAATCAACATTTTACTGGGTAAGACATTGACGTCAAATTTTCATCAAGTTTTGATACGAATCAGTGATCTTATCGATTTCTCGTATTTAATACATCAAACAATTTTATTCTGTTCTCAGATTTTGCTATGCGACTTTTAAGTCATTAAAATTGATCATTCTATTTGCATCTTTAAAGAAGCATGGAATATTTATAAAGTGATTTTCATGAATTCGTTCTGTGCCAATCACCGTGTTTATGTATGTCTGACTGAACCTTTGATAAGATGTTTATTTTGATTACAGTTTTCATGTTAGAATTATCTCTCTTTAATAATTCAGTAAATGACGGAGAAAGCGGATATTGAAAGGATTTGATGTGAATGTATGTGTCTCCTGTCTTTGAGATGCTCATGTTGGCGAATAAATAACATGAGTTTCAACATGATTTACGTATTATTCGCCCCGACCAGGATTTTATTGATGAATTTAATACACAATAACAGTCTCTTTTCCATATTTTAAAATTTCAATAATCTGGGAATCTTAATTTTCAAAGACACTTTAAGTGTGGACATTGTTTAAAAATTTGTGTGAAGGATTTTACACCAGTAGTGAGATGCTGATAGAGACCTTAAAGACTATGAGAAATTTAAGTCCACTCCGGGCTCTTGTTTTATTGGATTGAGAAAATTTGTTGAATATTCTTGAGGCATTTTCTGTTTTTATAATTTTTGTGACTAAAAGTGTTATTTTATGGTCAACTGATATCTGAATTAAGTCGTTCGTCTGGATGAATTGATTATTTTTAGAAGGAATCAGTGTCTATTACTTGGAGACTAATGTTTAAAGGCGGTTGAAACAGATACAAATTATAGATATACACGCAATGTGCTTGAAGTAGATTTTGTGATTTCCAGCCTCTTAAACTAACACATGATTATTACCCATCCAGAGATACATTTTACACGGGGAATGGGGTATAGATCCAGTGTCGGTTTTACATTGGTCAGACTGACATTGAAATAGATGATCAGCCAACGATGTGTTTTCTTACATTACTAAGATTTTTCATTTTATTCTCCTAAGGCAATTGATTATCACCTTTACAGGATCACAGCTTCATTCAACCAGACAAATTAATATTGAAATACAGAGAAACTGAAACAAAAATAAATTTCATTTCAATCAGAGAAATGTCAAGGAACATTTCTTAAAACCATTTCTTAATTCCAATGTTTTTTTTCCAAAGAATAATTATATATGCCCAGATGAAAGAAACAAGATGAATTTCACTGCTGTATTTAGAGGAAGTGAAGATAGATTCTTGAGAAGTCCAGTCATCAAAAGAAAATGCACATCTTAAAAATTGTACAATATATACATCTAAAGATATCTTGTTACATGTAATTCATCATCCGTGCAATGATAAATCGTATACTTTATGATTTCGTTTTAGTGTAGAAAGTTTGATTAAAAAAGCTTTCAAAAAAGGGCTTATCACACACAGTACGATACACGTTCAAAGTCCAACACCTAGGCTATAAGACTGTGTGTCTTTTACAAAAGCAACATCAGAAAATGATTGCAAAAATGACATTGATATATGTGTTATTCCTGAAAAGACCTAGTTTGTATCGAGTGGATGTTAAACCCCATTCTCTCTTTCTTTCTCAGAAAGATATGGAAGTTGTGATATTCAATTTAATTTTGATATTTATAAAATATAAAGTCAGGCCTTGTCGTTTGAGGTGCACCATGCAGCTACCAGCTAGCGCACCGTGATGCCTGCTAGAAGAAGTTAGATTTTGTCTGGGGAGTGGTGAACTAGTCAGCTCCCCAATCCCATTATCATAAATTAACATTCACTGCAGCAAATAGCAGGAAATGATGCGTATTTTACAAATATACTCCACTTAGTCAATGGTTCTTGTACACCTTTTCAAGAGGACCATCAATGGCTCTCCTAACATTTTGAAATGGCAAGGCCTGTAAAGTAATGTACATGTAATTTAAGAAAATTATGGAAAGATCACAAAAACTTGCAAATTACATAATAATGTGGAAATCTGAAGGATAAATGAGAAAATATTGTCAATCTTTATCAAATTTGTTTATAATGATACTGCACAGGAAATTCCAGTGATTTGCAAATGAGTAAAATATAGTATTTTAATGGTTAATGATGATAAAATGCTAAAAACTGAAATTTGTAAGATCTAAATGATGCAAGAAGGTTAAAATTACTGGAGCGATTTTTCTGATTTACAATAGAGATATTTCAATAATTCTTCATGGAAATGTTGTTAGAGATGTAAATGTACGGACAGAGTTTGTAAATTACAATATTATTACAAGAAGAGGAAATGTGTATTTAAGACATCGTCTTAGATTAGGAAATGTAAATAGCCTGCAAGTCTCAGACTATTTAATAGATTTCTATCAGGCAACTTCTCTTAAAGAAAATAACAATCTCAATTCAGTATGATTAGACTTTTACTACAAGCGGAAATACATGTTTTAAAGCTACATGAACATGATTCTGTCTCGGAAAAATAGATTTGATTTTAAAGGGTCACTCACTTCGTTTTTTCCTGATGTATGTATACAGTTTGTGTTTTACCAATTGTTGGTTGCTATTTAACAAAAAATAAAACATTCATTTCAGCTGCCCAACAAATAGTATTAGAGCTTGCAATACAATATCCTGGTCATCTGCTTTTGATACAAAACTCTGATCAACTAGAATATTTTGAGGATTCAGAGTTTTCAGTGGCTAAGAGATAAAGTCCTAGTTCTTATCAAATGAAAAGGCTGCATGGTTATGTCAATGTTTGTGAATAAGATTTGTGTCCTAGACGTATCGAAGCATAAAATTTTCTTTGCTGTCCCTTTACACGTATGCCAATTTTAAAAGTATTATATGATAAATGCAAAGAATATATGTTGAATAAAAGTCACCTTGTAAGAGGACACTCCATGACCTTTTATATCTTTTTGCAGAATTTACACAATGAAAACTGTTAATTGACAATGTAAAGAAGCTTAACACCTTGTATGGCTTTTAAACTGATATTTTTAAAGTCAGAATAGTTTTTTTATTTAAGCTTATTGTCTTTGAACTTTGCCTAATTGGATTAAATAAAGGCTTTATGAATAATTAAAGTATTAATTTGATTTTGATAGCCACATTATTTTTAATAAGAGGATAGAAATACTTTATGCCATAATAATGAAGTTAATTGATTAACGGAAGAAATGATTATCTATCTACATAATAAGTAATTTAAATTGTGATGAGAACCAGTTTGTTTCCTTAATTGCAGTTATCTCCCTTGGTATGCTTAAAATATTGACCATTTTAATTAACGATATTCATTAAAAATTTCAGTCCAACTTAGGGAGAAAATGACCATGTTTCAAACATTAAGTACTCTTAGGAATTATTTATACAAATACTCAAAAGAAGCATGAATTAGCAATAATGCAAATGGGAAGTGGCATCAGATATTCAAAAAACCATTTCCCCAGGATCCATTGCTCTGCTCTTGATCTGAAATATACGTCTGCATATTGTATCCTGTTCGTAGGTTTGCCTTGTGTAATTGTTTGTGTATGGTGCAGTCCCCCTGCACTTAATATCAAGTTGAAAGCTTGACAAATGCGCTTTAACTAAACTGTTTGCTTTTGTAAATAAAACGTTTCTCACAGCAAAAAAATCGTCTATGTCCTTGGAGCAAATCATCCTCTCAGATGAATTATTGAAAATGTTTTCAGGGATAAAATCCTACTTCAAAGAGTTATAAATAACAGTGCTCAATGTTAAGAAGATATCATCAGAAATAAGTCCTTGTTTTGTAAACAAGAAGTCTTTGGGAAATGTGACATGAACAATAGTTTGATACCTGTAGAATCAGCATATAGATAATTACATCATGATTAATCCTTATGATTTTTACAACTGAGGTAATACCATGTTTGCCTCCAATATATGTGTCTTTAATATTCATATGTCACATTATGACTAGCCTGGAACTGCCATATTAATGTAAATTCCAAGAGGTGACTTACTCACACTAATGAAGTGACTATACTGTTTGAATATCAGTGAGCACTATTTCTTTGTGAGTTATGTTTTGTAACTAAAACTATTGTGTTGATTGGTGTTTGACAGTTGATCATTAAAAGCACTTCAGATATAGTGCACACATTCTAGATTTACTTTCTTTTCTAAATGACTGTGCCTATTTAAATGTTTTTCCTTCATTTAAGAGGCAGCCAAAACCTATTTAAAATTTAAAAAACAACTTTGTAGTAATTTGAAACCTACATGTATTGCACAATAGTCATGAGGAAAGTTTCTTTCGAAGGTTTTGAAGGTTTACAATAGATTTTACTATGACCTTTACTTGTCATTTAAAACAAACATGATATTTGATTATTGAGGAAACTAGGGTCTCTACATCAATGGAGGTCATAGGTCATCCACTAACAGCTGATAACTTTAAGGACAGGTAGTGTAGTATGATATCAACGTGAGGTAAATCTTGTATAGGTTGATCAGGTGCTGAAAGCAGGTGAGATTACTTTACTTACTGTTATTTCGAAATTTTAAAAAGAAATGTCTGAACATTTACTTCATATGTCTAGATAATTTATAGTAACAATGCTTATGTTGATGATGTGGTAGTTTTGGTAATCTGTGGAAATTTTATGATGTTATAGTTGGAGATCTGTAGTAACATTAATGTAATGGTTGGCATTCTGTAACATTAATGTTAAGTTAGCAATCTGTAGTAACATTAATGTTTAGTTGGCAATCTGTCGAATTTTAGTGTTATGGTTAGCAATCTGTAGTAACATTAATATTTAGTTGGCAATCTGTAGGAAATGAAATGGGGTTTAACGTCCTACTCTTCTGCACTTGACCTGGGCTATATAGTGTAATGGTTGGCAATCTGTAGTATTTTTAATGTTATAGTTTGCAATCCGTGGGGATTTTAATGTTATCAGATTATAATTGTCAGTTTATAGTAGCTTTAATGTTACAATTGGCATCTGTAGGAATTTTAATGTTACAGTTTACTATTGTCCGTTTGTAGTAACTTTAATGTTATAGTTGGCAATCTGTAGGAAGTTTAATCATAAAAGATTATAATTGGCAGATTGTAATAACTTTAATGTTGTAATTGGCAACCTGAAATGATGAAACAAAGATATTATCCATAAAATTCAACTTCTATTCAATTTCATCTCCGATGCATAACCTTAAGAGTGCCAGTCATGCCAACATTTTCAACTCCGTCATATGTAATACCGAGACCACGCTTTCTTGCAATTTTTCTATCAGATGGCACAACACTCTCCTTCAATTTTTCTGTTGGATGCTGAACAAGATGTAGATCAACATTATTCACAACTTTATTATGAGTGCAAGGGTTATTTCTTATTTTCTTTTGAATTTGGATCATATTCACTTTCAAAACCACTTTCATTGCCAAAATCCAACCTTCCTTATTATTGTTCATTATAAGAGCTAGTGCATAATTCATCGAAAGATTCCCAAAATCAAACTGTAAACATAACGCTAACGCTACAATATACGTCCACATTCCTGCTTTGATTGATATGGTACTTTGTCAAGAAGGCTAGGCGTTTGGTTTGTTTAGCGTTGAGGGTCGTGCCTCAACATCAATAGTTGCCGTCCTTAGAGTATAAGGAATAAGTATACCAAGATAATCCATTCAGAATTGTGCCTTCCTAACGCTAAAGGCAAAAAGTGGGCGTGGCCCTGCCCCTGGGGGTCGGGACATTCATCAAAATCAATAGTGGACGCCCTCAGGCTATAAGGAATACAAGTACCAAGCTGCTTCATTCAGAATTGCGGCCTGTAAACGACAAACACAAAAATTGGGCGTGTCTTGCCTGTGGGAGTCGGGACATGCAGTTGACGTCCTTAGGCTATAAGGAATACATATCCCAAGTTTAAAGACGATCCATTAAGAATCGTGGCCTGTAGACAACACACACAGACACGAAGTAAAAATGGGCATGGCTCTGCCCCTGGGGGTTAGGAAATCACCAAAAACAATACGGACCATCTTTAGGATATAAGGAATAGGTATGTAAAGTTTTAAAAGGATCTGTTAAGAATTGCATCCTGTAGGCGAACACACTACACAAAAGCATTGGGCGTGGCTCTGTCCCAGGGGGTCCGGCATGCACCAAAAATAATAGTGGTCAGCCTTAGGGTATAAGGAATAAGTATAAAAAAAGTTTTCAAGACGATCGATTAAGAATTGTGGCCTGTAGCTGACACACAGACAGACAAAAAGAAAATGGGCGTGGCACTGTCCCTGGGGGTCGGGCATGCACCAAAAACAATAGAGATCTTCCTTAAGGTACCAAGAATGAGCATTCAAAGTTTCAAGATGATACATTAAGAAATGCAGCCTGTAGACGACAGACAAACAAATACAAGAAATGGGTGTTGCTGTCCAACGGGGGTCGGGCATGCACCCAAAACAAAAGGGATCATCCTTAGGGTATAAGGAATAAGTATTTTAAGTTTCAAGATGACCAAGTATTTTAAGTTTCAAGGCGACACACAGACACACAAAAAAAATGGGCGTGGCTCTGCCCCTGGGGGTTGGGCATGCACCCCAAACGATAGGGATCATCCTTAGAGTATAAAGAGTAAGTATACCAAGTTTGAAGAAAATCCAGTAAGAATTGCGCCCTGTAGGCGACACAAAGACACACGAAAAGAAAATGGGCGTGGCTCTGCCCCTGGGGGTTGGGCATGCACCCCAAACAATAGGGATGTTCCTTAGGGTACAAAGAATGTGTATGCAAAGTTTCAAGATTATAAGTTAAGAAATGTGGCCTGTAGACGACAAACAAACAAATACTAGAAATGGGCGTGGCTATGCCCCTGGGGGTCGGGCATGCACCAAAAACAATAGGGATCTTCCTTGGGGTATAAGGAATAAGTATACCAAGTATAAGGAATAAGTATACCAAGTTTGAAGAAAATCCAGTAAGAATTGCGCCCTGTAGGCGACACAAAGACACAAGAAAAGAAAATGGGCGTGGCTCTGCCCCTGGGGGTTGGGCATGCACCCCAAACGATAGGGATGTTTCTTAGGGTACAAAGAATGTGTATGCAAAGTTTCAAGATTATACATTAACAAATGTGGCTTGTAGACGACAAACAAACAAATACTAGAAATGGGCGTGGCTATGCCCCTGGGGGTCGGGCATGCACCAAAAACAATAGGGATCTTCCTTGGGGTATAAGGAATAAGTATATCAAGTATAAGGAATAAGTATACCAAATTTGAAGAAAATCCAGTAAGAATTGCACCCTGTAGGCGACACAAAGACACAAGAAAAGAAAATGGGCGTGGCTCTGCCCCTGGGGGTCGGGCATGCACCCCAAATGATAGGGATGCTCCTTAGGGTACAAAGAATGTGTATGCAAAGTTTCAAGATTATAAGTTAAGAAATGTGGCCTGTAGACGACAAACAAACAAATACTAGAAATGGGCGTGGCTCGGCCCCTGGGGGTCGGGCATGCCCCCAAAACAATAGGGATCTTCCTTGGGGTATAAGGAATAAGTATACCAAGTTTGAAGAAAATCCATGAAGAATTGCGCCCTGTAGGCGAACCACAGACACACACACACACACACACACACATACATGTTTATGGTCCTTTTCGAGGACATCGGTATATATATACCAAATAGAGGACAGCGTTTAAAACAATATTTCTATGAAATGATTAACAATTTTAAAATATAAATTCAATTCTTTATCCATATTCGCTACACTATATCCCCTCCGACTGTTTTTAAGAATGAGAATTTTTCTTCTATAAGAGAGGACACACAAAGATGATTTTGCGCATGTCACACATGACTCAAGCTCGGAAACCGAGGACACTTTATTAACACCGTCTATTGAGGACACACACGTGCATTAGGTGTCGGCCCCCCTTATCGAGGACCTTTGGTTTTAAGCATGCAATTTAAGGCACCCGATGTTGGTCTTCATAATGTGTGAAATGTGTCATTCTAGAAGTATTGAAGATGAATGGCATTTCCTTCTTCATTGTCCAAAATACAATGACGAAAGAAGAAAAATGTACGATGCAATGACAAAACTTGAAATTGATTTCGAAAACTTAAATGACAATTACAAAATGGTTAAACTAATGAATTACCCTCGATATTGCGCAAAATATATTACAAAGTCGTTTAACATAAGAAGAGAATCCTTATTTAATCCTAACTAATTGTACATAAATAATCTCTCAACAAAACAACTACAAATGTTTATATTATTAAATGTACTTATTTACTTTATTATTAATTATATTTAAAGTGACTAATAGGCCCAAGAGGCCGGGTGTTTGAATTATGTCATAAATTATATTGTATATAACATAACATATGTCACTATAATAAAAATTTCTTCTTCTTCTTCTTCTTCTGTAACATAAACCGATATGCAGTTCTTACAGACTATAAAAAACACTATGTACCAATCACTTACATCAAGTGTCCTCGATTTGGGGGGCCGACACTTTATGATAGTGTGTATGACCAGATAAGTATGAACCTATAAATCGAGGACTCAAACACGCAACTAATAATATACTTTATTTTGGACAGGTGAAGGGACATTAAATAACTATTTATATGAAAATCAATAAATGTTAACAATTGTTCATATATGTCTAAAATCAAACATCTGTATGAGTGAAAAGACCTCAATTGATAGGTGTATGGTTATATGATAGACCTTGATCACACACATGCATTAGGAGTCGGCCCCCATTATCGAGGACCTTTGAATTTAGGTACGTAATTTAAAACCGCTGATTATACGCCGCTGTCCTTAATAAAAACGGATTTTTAAAAATGGTAATAAGAAACGCCTTGTTTCAATCATTTATAATGGAACGTGGCATATACTTTACAGTAACTGTCCTCGATTATGGGAACCGAAACATGATGCAAATGTGCATGGCCATATAAGACTGAACCTATGAATCGAGGACCTAGACACACGTCTAATAATAGATTTTATTTTGGACATGTTAACGGAGAGTTATCGTATGTTATTCAAACATTTTGCTTAACTTATTAGTGATGGTACTGTGCATTCTAATTGAGTGCAACAATGCGTTGTCTCCCCTTAGACCACATAATCCTCTCTTTTTGTTTAAAAAATATACCAGAATGTTATAACTTAAAATGTAGGAACCAGTCAAATAGAGGACGTGTAAATGTATAATAGCATGTAATCGATGACTTCAAAATTCTTTCAAAGAGGGGCATACCTAGGCCTACTGTGCATCTGTTTAGAAATATGATGTTCGAAACATGTCTGAATCTGCTATTGACTGTAACTGTGACATGACATGTAACTGTTAAGAATTCTAAGATACTCTTGGCAGCCGTTACTGACTGTAAGACTCGTATCTACTTTTGTAACAATTATGCCTTATAAAATAACACGTACCAAAAGTTATACATGTCATGTATCTATAACTGATTGTGCGATAACACATGTATATGATATGTTCCTGTAAGACATCACCACGTGTATGTGTTCCTTTACATCTGTTACACAACGTGTATCTATGAATTATGACGCCCTATGTATCCTTTACTGTAAGCCATCATGTTTATATGATACTGACTTCAAGACACGGCATGTATATATTTATAAGACACATTGTGTACCTGTTACCTGAAGACACGTGTATCTGTTACTGACAGCTATACACGATATGCATCTGATTTATGACGCAACTTTTGTATCTTACTGTTGCTAACATTAAGACGCAGTATCCTTCTTTTGCCAAAACCCAAAACATGTTTATGTTACTGAATGTAAGATACCCCCGTGTATCTGTTATTGACCGCTATAGACTATATCTATCTATTACTAGCAGCTATACACAAGGTGTACATGTATCTATTACTGATCAAATATATCCCGTGTATCTGTTACTGACAGCTATCTATACACGAGATGTATCTATTACTGATTAAAGAATTTCCGGAGTATCTGTTATCTATGACTGATAAAAGATAACCCGTGTATCTGTTACTGACAGTCATCTATACACAATGTGAATAAATTACTGATTAAAGATTCCAAGTGCATCTGTTACTGGAGTAGACCGTGTGTAACTGTTACTGAGTGTAAGACAAACCGTATAATACATCATGTGAACCTGTTACACTATGTTTACTTGTCACTGACGGCATGACATGACATATACCTGTTACCAATACTTGTAAGATTGTACTTGAGTTATGATGAGACACCCGTGTACCTGTATCCGTTATTATCTGTACAACACAACATGTATCTGTTAATAACAGTACGACACAATATGTATCTATTACTAAATGTATAACACGATATGTGTCCATTATTAAATGTACGACACGGCATGACTCAAATCTAAATGCACGACACAACATGTATCTATAGGTAAATGTATGACACATGTATCTATTACTAGATGTACAACATTGTATGTATCTATTACTAAATGTATAACACGATATGTATCTATTACTAAATGTATAACACGATATGTATCTATTACTAGATGTACAACACAGTATGTATCTATTACTAAGTGTCTGACATGAAATGTATCTATTACTAAATGTACGACACGAAATGTATCTATTACTAAATGTACGACACGACATGTATCTATTATTAAATGTACGACAATAAATATATCTATTAATACATGTACGAAACAACATGTATGACACGAAATGTGTCTGTCATTTACGACACATTACGAGACTTTATCTATCAAGTATATTGGAATGTGACATCATGTCCTCGATTATGGGGACCGACACTTTATGATAGTGTGTATGACCAGATAAGTATGAACCTATAAATCGAGGACTCAAACACGCGACTAATAATATACTTTATTTTGGACAGGTGAAGGGACATTAAATAACTATTTATATGAAAATCAATAAATGTTAACAATTGTTCATATATGTCTAAAATCAAACATCTGTATGAGTGAAAAGACCTCAATTGATAGGTGTATGGTTATATGATAGACCTTGATCACACACATGCATTAGGAGTCGGCCCCCATTATCGAGGACCTTTGAATTTAGGTACGTAATTTAAAACCGCTGATTCTACGCTGCTGTCCTTAATAAAAAACGGATTTTTAAAAATGGTAATAAGAAACGCCTTGTTTCAATCATTTATAATGGAACATGGCATATACTTTACAGTAACTGTCCTCGATTATGGGGACCGAAACATGATGCAAATGTGCATGGCCATATAAGACTGAACCTATGAATCGAGGACCTAGACACATGTCTAATAATAGACTTTATTTTGGACATGTGAACGGAGAGTTTTCGTATGTTATTCAAACATTTTGCTTAACTTATTAGTGATGGTACTGTACATTCTAATTGAGTGCAACAATGCGTTGTCTCCCCTTAGACCACATAATCCTCTCTTTTTGTTTACAAATTATACCAGAATGTTATAACTTAAAATGTAGGAACCAGTCAAATAGAGGACGTGTAAATGTATAATAGCATGTAATCGATGACTTCAAAATTATTTCAAAGAGGGGCATACCTAGGCCTACTGTACATCTGTTTAGAAATATGATGTTCGAAACATGTCTGAATCTGCTATTGACTGTAAGTGTGACATGACATGTAACTGTTAAGAATTCTAAGATACTCTTGGCAGCCGTTACTGACTGTAAGACTCGTATCTACTTTTGTAACAATTATGCCTTATAAAATAACACGTACCAAAAGTTATACATGTCATGTATCTATTACTGATTGTGCGATAACACATGTATATGATATGTTCCTGTAAGACATCACCACGTGTATGTGTTCCTTTACATCTGTTACACAACGTGTATCTATGAATTATGACGCCCTATGTATCCTTTACTGTAAGCCATCATGTTTATATGATACTGACTTCAAGACACGGCATGTATATATTTATAAGACACATTGTGTACCTGTTACCTGAAGACACGTGTATCTGTTACTGACAGCTATACACGATATGCATCTGACTTATGACGCAACTTGTATCTTACTGTTGCTAACATTAAGACGCAGCATCCTTCTATTGCCAAAACCCAAAACATGTTTATGTTACTGACTGTAAGATACCCCCGTGTATCTGTTATTGACCGCTATAGACTATGTCTATCTATTACTAGCAGCTATACACAAGGTGTACATGTATCTATTACTGATCAAATATATCCTGTGTATCTGTTACTGACAACTATCTATACACGAGATGTATCTATTACTGATTAAAGATTTTCCGGAGTATCTGTTATCTATGACTGATAGAAGATAACCCGTGTATCTGTTACTGACAGTCATCTATACACGATGTGAATAAATTACTGATTAAAGATTCCAAGTGCATCTGTTACTGGAGTAGACCGTGTGTAACTGTTACTGAGTTTAAGACAAACCGTATAATACATCATGTGAACCTGTTACACTATGTTTACTTGTCACTGACGGCATGACATGACATATACCTGTTACCAATACTTGTAAGACTGTACTTGAGTTATGATGAGACACCCGTGTACCTGTATCCGTTATTATCTGTACAACACAACATGTATCTGTTAATAACAGTACGACACAATATGTATCTATTACTAAATGTATAACACGATATGTGTCCATTATTAAATGTACGACACAACATGTATCTATAGCTAAATGTATGACACGACATGTATCTATTACTAGATGTACAACATTGTATGTATCTATTACTAGATGCACAACATTGTATGTATCTATTACTAAATGTATAACACGATATGTATCTATTACTAAATGTATAACACAATATGTATCTATTACTAGATGTACAACACAGTATGTATCTATTACTAAGTGTATGACATGAAATGTATCTATTACTAAATGTACGACACGAAATGTATCTATTACTAAATGTACGACACGACATGTATCTATTATTAAATGTACGACAATAAATGTATCTATTAATAAATGTACGAAACAACATGTATCCATTACTACATGTATGACACGAAATGTGTCTGTCATTTACGACACATTACTAGACTTTATCTATCAAGTATATTGGAATGTGACATCATGTCCTCGATTATGGGGACCGGCACATAATGCAAATGTGAATGACCTGATAAGCATGAACCTGTGAATTAGGGACTCAAACACGCAACTAATAATATATTGTATTTTCGACAGGTGGAGGGAGATTAAATAACGTGGTTATGTGAAAATCAATAAATGTTAACAATTGTTCATATATGTCTAAAATCAAACATCTGTATGAGTGAAATGACCTCAATTGATAGGTGTATGGACACTTTATTAACACCGTCTATTGAGGACACACACGTGCATTAGATGTCGGCCCCCCTTATCGAGGACCTTTGGTTTTAAGCATGCAATTTAGCACACCCGATGATGGTCTTCATAATGTAGCATAAACCGATATGCAGTTCTTATTTTGTTTTCAAATTATATCGGAATGTTATAACTTAAAATGTAGGAACCTGTCAAATAGAGGACGCGTAAATGTATAATAGTATGTAATTGATGACTTAAAATGTAAGAACCTGTCAAACATAGGACGTTTAATTTTATTATAGCATAATCAATGACTTGTTACACAAAACATGTATATATTACTGAATAAGACATACAGTGTGTCCGTTATTGTTAGACATCGTGTTTACCGTTACCTGTATCCATTCATAAGAAACCCCGCGTCTTTGTTATTGACTTTCAGACACGACATGCATCTATTACCACGACCCAACAGAGCTGTTACGGGTTGTAAGACACGGTATGTGTTCATTGTTAAGAATGATTGCAGGACTGAATCTGTTGCTTCTATTACCCATATCCAATACAGTAACCATGATTTATATGATACATTGTATTAACTATCGTTTCTCTAATGAAGTCTTTCTATAAACTAAAAGTCAAGTCATCACTAATTGGTGAACTACTAACTAAAAGTCAAGTTATCAATATTGGTGAACAACTGTGAGATAATAGTTTCCTGGAAACTAAAAGTCAAGTTATCAATAATTATCACTAACTGGTGAACTACTGTGAGATAATAGTATTTCTGTAAACTAAAAGTCAAGTTATCACTAATTGATGAACTACTGTGAGATAATAGTATTTCTGTAAACTAAAAGTCAAGTTATCACTAATTGGTGAACTACTAACTAAAAGTCAAGTTATCACTAACTTGAAATAATAGTATTTCAGTAAATTATAAGTAAATATCACTAACTGGCGAAGTTCTGTCTTAGCCGTCATTAGTGACTCGGTTTATTATCGTCCTTTCAAGATCTTAGTTTTGTTATTTCTACAATAATCTTTAATATTCCTCCAAGATCTCCTCTTTAGTACCGGGTGTCTTTTTTGGACCTCTTCTATGTCCTTCTTCCCTGGTACACGAAGATGTAGGATATTTTTTAAGGAATAAATAGCAATAATTTCATCCTCCGACCAAAATGTTTTCTTCCTCGTAAATTTCGATGTTTTAGCAATAGTTCCATCAGGTTTCTTGGCCTTGGTGTTTGCTTGACTGGTCGAAGCTTTATTCTGGGGGATTTCTACATCGGATTCTTCATCTGAAGTTATAATATCAAGTTCCTCCATGCCATCGGTGTTGTCTATTTCAAGCTCATCAAGCGATCGTCCTTGATATTTTTCGAGCGTACCCTGTTCCATCGCAATAAACAAACGTGAAAGCTTGGTAACACGCAAAACATTGTCTGGAAGTTGGTAATATTCCCGATGAACTCTCACGTCATGGCCCATGTAATTAGCGAGCAGCTCAATCTGGTTTTCTTTTAATGCCAGCATCTGTGCCACAGTTGCTACTTGCTTACGTAACTTAGTTGATCTCATGGTTTCGGGATTCTTAACCTCAGCCAACAGAGCATGCTTTCGCATAGCGTCACTACCCCTTATGTGTCCAAAGCTTTGGTAGCTAGATCGGGGAAACAAAAACTTGTTTTCGGCGGGAATTTCAAGTTCAGATCTTTTATCCAACAGAAGAGATATCCGTTCTGTCATTTGAGTCGTTAATAAAACTGGAACTGTTCCGCCCCGTTTACCAACTACCTCCACCACTTCAAAAATCTTACATAGATGCTTTTCAATTTCACTTAAGTGGATGGTATCCCCAACTTTAGTGATCTGTTTTTTATGGAAATCCGCAGTCTTCATCTTGGATACCTCGCCTTGTCTTCTCCGATTAAAAAGTATTATTTGACAAAGAGTTATTTCGTTAAGAAGATCCCATGACATCTTGATGTCTTTGTTTTCGGATGAATTATTTAGGCGAGCTTTCTGGTCGTCTCCTGTGGTATCCAAATATTGAGACAGTATAACCACATCCGCACTTGAAGGTAGCACATCAGGATTGTTTCTTTTAGCTTGATAAAGAGTTCTGTGGGCATGTGTTGAAATCTCTATCTCCCATTTCATTTCACATAACTTGTAGAAATTGTCTGCAATTTCTGCCATATCTTTGTCATTCTTTTCTAGTGCATTAGCTTTAACAATCAATGCACATTTTTTTATGGTGTGTCCAAGCTTTAAGGCCAATGACGGAATTTTGAAATCATGTGAATCAAAGTCGAAACCAGCAAGATCGTGAACTGATTTTATTAAGGTACTAAATTTCTCGGGATCAATGAAGCTTTGTAAACAAGCATTGGGCTTTAAAGTGTTTTTTCTCAGCTGCCACAGTAGTCGGCCGAGTTCTCGTAACTTTGATCGAATATAGTTGTGCTGGTCTTCATCGTGGCCGGCTTTCATAAACTCCCGCTTTGCAACTTCTAGAATTAGATCATCACTTTTTACAATTCTACTAATCTCATCGGATTTCATGGGAGCAAGAATTTGATTTAAAGGTGTTAAAACACCAAATGGCGCAGGTTTTAACAAAATACTCTTAGAAGCCATTCTTTCACGAATCCTTGGGGTTTCGCAATCTGTATCGTCTTGGTTGTTTTTACGTTTTTGAGGTTTTAATGGGCATCGGTGTTTCCACAAATCTTGCCTGACGTAATACCCGTAACAGTAAGAGCATGGGCCATAATCATTAGGATTAACACTTTGTTTTGATGGGCGGTATCCGACGATCAATTGTCCACTATTTTTTCGAATAACGTCACAATTGTGTTTGTGATTACCCAGGTTTCTTAGTTTGCATAGCATATTACTCCGTGTTTTAAGGTTTGTTTCTGCTTTAAGTTTAACAACTTCTGGTTCATCTGAATGCTTTGACATTAAGTGACGTGGTAACTTTGATTGGCCCTCCGAACAAAAGTAACAGTAGTGCTTTTTGTCCCATTTACGGACATTACCATCATTATTTGTTGTCATAACCGTTATTCTATTAACACATGCGCTGTCACATCCTGTGGTGGAGGAGGGGGTTTGTGCTATTGTTTCGTTTTGATGGATTATTGGTGATTGAGATCGGAAATTTGACATGGGTACGAGCAGGGACTTAACTGAATTATCAGAATCAGACACAACATTCTCGTCATCATTTGGATCGTAATCACTTCCCGAAGAAAAATCAATATCATCTGAATTATCGCATACATCATTGCCGTAGCTTGAAGAGCTAATAATTACCGTATTCTCTAAAGAAGCAATTTCTTTATCTAAACGTGGTCTTAGATGTGGCCTATTGACTTGTGTTGACATATGTGCAGGTACAGAAATATCCTCATAATCGTTAGCAAAAGACGTATCTGGTGAAGGATTTTGAAGGATATTATGCGTTTGTTCTTTTAATTGCGCTGTATTTTTGGGTGTTGTGTGTTCTGCTGTCCAAACCACATCATCTCTTTTATTATAATTTGATGAAGGAGTTAATTCATTTAACGCAAGTACTGGTAAGTCAAACAAACCTACGTTACCTACAGATATCTTACTGATAGTCGAAGATGGAGCTGTATCTGTAAAGGTGTCATCAGTAACTGACAACGGAGCTGACAATTCGGCTGACAACGGGGTATCGTTAAGGGTATCGTTAATGGTTGATGCTGCATTTGTCACAATGTCAATATCAGTCAAAGATTGAGCTTTACCTGTACAGATGTCCCGTATAACTGACGGCAGAGCTGGCGGCGAATCGACTGGCAACCAGGTATCTTTAATCGTTGGAGATGTATCTGTCTCCATGTCACTAGCAGTAGAAGATGGGGTTGTATCTGTAAATATGTTGCTAATAACTGACGATGGAGCTGGTTGCATATCCACTAACAACGATGTTTCTTTAATCTTTAGCGACGGATCTGTCTCCCTGTCAATAGAAGTTGAAGATGGGGTTGTATCTGAAAATATGTTGCCGATAATTGACGATGGGGCTGGTGCCATGTTCAGTGACAGCGAGGTTTCTTTAATCGTTAGCGATGTATCTGTCTCCATGTCACTAGCAGTAAAAGATGGGGTTGTATCTGTAAATATGTTGCTAATAACTGGCGATGGAGCTGTAGTAATAGTGGGTGTTATGTTCTTTGGTTTAATTTGATGAGCCAGTAATTTCATTTTGATGTTGTCAACAGTGTACTTCACTGTGTAAGTGCACTTATTAACTCTAATTATTTCTGCCTCATACCATATACCATCTTGTGGCCAGATCGCCATTACCGCGTCGCCAATTTTATATACTGTGGATTTTAACTCGTTCAACCTTTTTGTTTTCATTTTATAAATTTGGTTGTGGTTCTTCATCATCTATTATGTAAAGACAGCACACAAGAAAACAAAGGAAAATAATGTCTACCATGAAGGTTACAAATAGAAAAAGTTTATAAAACTGTGTAAAGTAGCTTGCCAATATTCTGAATGCTAGCGAACACAAAAAGTATACCATTAGAAAAATATTCTTGTCCATAGCATAGTGACCTGAAAAGACAACAAATATACATCACAAATATGACACCACTCGCCATTTAAAAAATCAAATGAAATAACCTTGCAAATGATATTTATGTTGCGATTTTTATTTATAATCATATAACCATATTATCACATGCCGAATTTGGGTTTTTAACAAACACAACGCTCCATAACATACATATTCGAGAAAGTAAATGCAATTCAAAACAAACCGACACAGGGTTCCATGACATTCAACAGAAATTACAAACTATCCCCATTCAGCAACAATTTGTATCATAATGCAGGCCTTTTTGAATTTAGAGACGACCTCCCGTACCAGTTATGTCAAAAAAAGAAAATACATGTACCCAAATGTTTGGATTCAAAAAAGAGAGTATGAATTGGCATTGGTGCTTCCTGGATTTTGAGAAGTTTGAAACACAGATGGATTTGTGTTAGTTGCGTTAATATTGTTCGAGGACGTCCACGTGATTATTAATTTAAATTCAATTTACTTTATAATTCATAATTAAATACCACAACCGCAATTAATTACATGTCCTGTGTCACTGTACAATACATGAATATTCTTCAAACTCTAAAATATGATGCATATTTTCAGAACTAAAACAAAAAATACTTTATTTTAACTTACTGTTCAAAATGGAGCTAGCTGCTTTCCAGATTGACTGTCACGTGACAATATGTGTGTGCGGTCGATAACAATTAACCGAGGGCATCAGAGTAGGCCTTTATCACACGACTTGTGTGATGAAGGCCACCTTTATAATGTCGGTCCCCTTTGAATTTAAGCACATAATTTAAGACAGACGTTCTATCTGTAACCAAAACCCGCGTCCAAATTAATATCTATATGAAACACCACGTATCAATAAATAATAAAAAGATATATACTCTACGGTAACTGTCCTCGATTATGGGGACCGACACTCAATGCAAGTGTGTATGGCTACATGGGTATAACGAGAGATTGCATAATCAGTACGTGAATAAAAATGGAAAGGCGGTAATATAAATATATGAGGGAACTTAATGCATATTAACTATCTATTCGGCCACAAAATCCCCTGTTTTGTTTTCGTAAATTACACCGGTATGTTATAACTTAAGATGAAGGTGTGGGGGTGCCTACTATGCATCTATTTATAACGACCATGCTCGAAATATGTCCGCATATGTTACTGACTGTAAGACGTGGCATGTTACACACCCTAGAATACTGTTCGTACCTGACTGTAAGACCTATATCCGTTAGTAATCATATGTCGCAACGTGTACCTTATGCATTCATGCACCGCGGGTATCTGTTGCTGACTGCTATACATGTATATGTTACTCCGTTTATCTTTTTAGTTAGTTTAAACAGTATTTTATTCAATAAACCGTTTATCCGTTACAGACTATAACCTTAATCTTTTACTAATTCCCACATCGTGTATGTGATACGGATTGTAAAACAACATGTATATCTGTTCTGTTCCTGTAAGACATCATGTTTATCTGTTACTGTTAAACACGACATGTATATATTTTTAAGTCACATCGTGTATTTCTGTTACTAACTGTAAGACACGGCATTTATTACCTGGAAGCAAAACATGTAAGACACCACGTACCACGAATATATCTGTTATTATGTAGTATTCGTTTTCGCTTACTATCCAAAGCGGCGTTTCACACTCTAAGAATTGGCTGTCACGTGACCATTTGTGTGTGTGTTGTGTGCCCATTAACCGAGGACCCTGTATTAATTGGCATAAACGAGGACATCTTAAATTTAGCCGATACACACGACAATTTTTCTTGTTATAAAACGCTAAACACACCGATACACCCCAACGGTACAGAATCGCTTTATCGAGGTATGAATAAAAATCAAGTGATTTTTACATATATATCTATTTTGGGGTTTCTGAGCATGCCTGGATAGCCAGTTCTAATCGAGGACGTCCTCGATCAAATCGAGGACGACCTCGATTCGGGCCATGTCCGCAAATAGAAGGTTTAAATCCTTATGTGTGTCCTCGATAAGGACCATCCACAAACGCACACACACACACACACATACACACACACACACAGACAGGGGCGACGGCATAATACGTTCACATTATGAATGTGGACGTATAAAAAAGTGGAAGGAAGGAACTATTACTGCATTTTGATTGGCTATTTTGTTATTTTTATGGAAATACTAGAACATCAAGGCTGGCTTTACAGCATTTTAGGTTTGAACAGTAAATTTTAGGTCTACTATAAGCCTAAAGGTTTTGGGTTTCAAGTTTTTATCTACATTATGATCTTGAGCATGCTATATTTGGGGTCAGTCACCGTTTGCTTCAAACTAACTGCATTAAAAGTTCACAAAGGTGACTTTACTGAAGATAAGAGGTTATTAATTTGATTTTCTTGACTTTAGTTGAGGAAGTTTTTCTTTTATTTAAGGAGGGGTGGGTTGTGTTGTGGTGAGGCGGGTGTGGGGGGAAAAGTAGTCTTTGACATATTGCTCATGAATGCATGTGTTGGTATTCAATCCCATAGTATTAACAACATGGAATAATGTCACTAACAAACATGTGACCTTGTGGGTTTTCGTTTCTCTTGTTTTCTCCACTGGTAAAGATTCCTGAGTGTAAGCTTATTATTAATGGATGATACCATAGAAATCTACTTTGTGTGTTAAATGGATATTAAACCTGTTCCTCTTTCTCTAAATTTTACACTGTATTATATATTGTATACAGGATGAACTTAAAACTAATTGATTAGTAAACAAACATGTAATGGACATGCATGCCCTGTTCTTTAATATCACAGGAAATTCTGTCATATTGTGAGATAATAACATACTGGTCGTTGTTTGTTCTGTTAAACAGACCAGTGGTGTCCAGAAATAGGAATGCAGGACGATTTACCCAGTTGAATAGTATTAGGTAAATTGTTCTGCCTAAATAAGGCATCTGTCACAGGCTTTGTAAGACACAAACTCAGACTTTGTCACACACATTTCCTTAGGTGCTTGTCATTTCTTTGTGTACAGATTTGTTTTTTTCAGAACTTTAAATGATATTTATAACACATATTCGACACAAAGTTAAAAATGTCAGGTACTAGTTCATAAATGTAAGTGCCCGACATTTCGTCGAGTACAACTAAAATCGTTATTATCCAGCTAGCAGCAGACATCTCTGATTGATATAATTTTTAGAACAGATGGCATGTATTGAAACTTGTATAGAGTAAGGAAAGTAATTAAAGGTTGTTAAGAGATGATAAAGATTCAAACTGTAATGCTTGTATTGACATGATGCAAAAAAGGGATTTCTCAAGTTTTTCATTTGTTTGGTTTTAAATTACACAACATGGTATAGAATGTGTTTAAAAGGTCAGTCGCGATGACTCTGTCTTATTTAATTATCTCTTATTTACATAATCATACAGATACTGTACTTTCTATTATATAAGATGCACTTGTGAATTCAATGTACATGGACTTGAGTGTATATATGGTGCATTTGTGTATAATTTATAGAGTATAAGATGTAGTAGTACTCAAGTGTATATAAGATGCCCTTGTGTATAAGGTGTGCATATCCTTGAGTGTATAATATGCACATTGATTGAGTTGGTTACATTGCCCGGAACCAACGTTGTTGCTATTTTAGATAAATAAAGTTATTTTCTATAGTTCACATACCAAATAAATTGGTTTTATATCACTATGATCTAGTTATTTGGTTTTCAAGTCAGGTTGCAATGTTTTGATATTCCTTTTAGATATGTCAAAGTTTTTAAAATCAATCTGCCTGAACTTCAAGAGGCAGTACTGGTAAAAAGATTAAATTTTTAATTAAAGGAGCTAAGCTTCAAATTGAACTGTTGAAATGGGTTTATTTTAATTTTTTATATTATTGATGTGATAATCTTTATATGATTATAATTCTGTTTGTAAAAAGAACTTGTCTCAATTTCTAATTTAAATTCAAATTTATTTAAGCTTACTGTGATGACAGTTGAACATAAAGTTAGTTATATCCCAACACTGGCTATGGAGACAATATTTTATCCCTACAAAAAAAAACAAAACAAATCAACTCTTGAAATCCAAGGAAATGAACACTTTATTTTTGATCTAACTCAATGAGGTCTAGCCATACATTATTAATATGGCTTGACTTTATCCTTTCACTCAGATCAGATGCTCAAACTGTGTCTGATTCATTCTGTCTTCTCCAGCCCAATCATTGCAGTGAAGTAGGGCATTAAACCCCATTTCATTTCTAACTTTTTCAGAGAAAACTTTGTATCTGTCCAGAAGATGAACTTAAGAATTTATTTGTTCACTTTGAACAAAAATGCTTCAGTGCTGTCTATTTTAAAAATGAGTAATTTAATCTGAATTGAATCATCTTTTAAACAAGTTAATGTTATCATTTATTATATATCATTATGTTGGACTTATGTTCAATCTATTCTCATTTCCGTTTTTTTATCATGATTTGTTTAATTCATCTGATAAGTTAGATCAATCATGTCTTTGAAACTGATTAATTTGATAATTATCATTTTATCCATCAAAATACACCCACACTTATTGTTAGTACCGTATTATAACAGTGATGGACTGGTCACGATAACAGACATAGATGATGGGATACTCTTAGTGCTGTTTTCAATTAGAGAATAACTTTCAGGAAACTTTCATGTTCAATTCCCACATGTTTAGTCCGAAATACCTATTAGTGAGCATACACATATCCTATGAACCCTTGATAATTGGAACGTTTTCGACCATCATAAAGGTAAATGAAACCATCACCACTAAAATCTACACACACAAATTGATGTGACAAGAAAACAATACTTTCCCAGTTCCAAGATTTAAAACCAGATATGGACTCCTCATAGGTTAGATTTATAAATTTGCAACTATATTGCCTTCAAGCTATATTAATTACACCAGGGCAGTTGCAAATATGTGTTCATTAGCTTAAACATTTTCTCGGGGACAAGCTCCCAGAGACTCATTTTGCCCCCCAATCTATCACTATATAGTACAATGTAATGCAGTAATTGACTCAATCAACGAGATAAAAGAAAGATAGGCAATCTTGATACACCTATTGATGGCCCTTAATTGCATCCTTAATTTTTTTGTAATCTTTACACACTATCTTTTTCAAATTACCGGTAAGCTAATTGCTCAATAAATGTCTATAGATTTGTCTTTATAAGAAATGATTAAATTTAAGGAGATGATTATAAGGTTTCTTTGTGTTATAATAATATGCCATGTTCCAGTACAAACCTTCTTTACCCATGATGTAATGTGACTTTTAAAGTTTTCTCTGTATAAAATAATCAAGGGAACCTACATGTATCCATGACAAACAGTGGCAATATTTTCTTGTCTTGGGTGAGGGGGAATGTGCATCCCTTCTCAACCTTCAGATACCAATTTATATGATGTTAAAAATTTTGGGCCACACCTCCCGCTTTTGAAATCTGTGATACTCTACTGATAACAAGAATCCATGTAAGTTAATGCATTAATTCAAAGACAATACATATTCGGTATTGGGGGAATTTTGAATGAAATGTCTAATAGACATGATTAACCAAGGGTATAAGATTAAAATTTATTAAAAATATTTTCTAGACACAATATAATTTCTTCATTTTCCTTATATAGATTTCATGTCATCAAATCATTAAATTCTCTGATAAAGATGTCTATATATACTACATTCTATCATGGGATACGACTGGTTTATCTAAATTATAGAAGTTAATTACGTGGAGAAAAGAGCTGACGTGTTATACGATATTAACCGCAGGTTGTCTTTACGGTTTCTCCATTTAGAAAGAGTGAGTAATATGTCTGGATAGTCTAGAAACAACAATTTAATAGTAGGGCAGTTGATTGACCTCAACCCTTCTTTGAAAAATTTATTTGAAATGTTAATATATTGCAATTGATCCACATTAATTCACATTTCTTATTAAGATTATATCTGTATTTCATTTCAACTTGATTGTTTTCATTTTCTAAACTACATATGGGTTAATATATATTACATTTAAAATGGCTGACATTCAGGCAGCTAAATCATTTACAAGACTTCAATGAGCTGACGATATCCGCATGTTTTCATTGACTGGTAACAGTACAGAACTAAGAACTTGTCAAAATCTTTGCACCATACATCCCAAATAACATGGACTTATCAGAACATGTATGTAAATGAAACATCAAGATGTGACTGTATGGTCTGTTTATTCTAAGGTATCCCAGAGCTTTAGCAGTGGGAGGAAACGGGAGGACCCGTAGAAAACCCATGAGGTTGAACAGGTGCTGGCGACCTTACTCCTTGTCACGTACAACAGCTAGTTGACTCAGTGACAGACTTTATCATATAGTGTGCACGTGCTAACCATTTGACCATCTGACTGGGAATTTTGACTCTTTCCCTGAGACTTAATTGAACGATCTGAAAACAGTTTTAAAAGCAAAAACAACCAACCATATGGCCACATGCCTTAAAAATGTTAATACCTGTTACAGTTAATTTCCTTGTTAGTTAATGGGTCTACCCATAGAAAATAAAAGTGTGGATGTACCTTGTTCAGGTTGGGGAGACTAATTATCTCCCTTACTATAACGTGATCAATAATCAAGTCTAGGCAGAGAATTAAATGCTAGCAAAGCTATATACAATAAATCAGAATATACGCCTAATTTATTAAATTAGATTTCGGTTTGTAACCGTATCAGAATTTCTGCCATCAGAACACTCTTTGATTAAATTATATTTTAATTTCGTCAATAAAATTCTTTTGGGTCAGTGATTAATGTCCTAGCGTGAGCGTTTTAAATCTAATCAGGAACTCATAACTCAAGCGATTTAGTTTTAATAGGACTGCAATGTCTCGATTCTTTAGATATACATGTATTCTGGCTTGATCTTCTCATTTATTTAAATGATTAATTAGAATTCATTTAAAACCTTTAATCCCATGCTCATCTTTCAGTTGGCTGTTTAAAGAACACAGAATTTGGGAGTTTTAAAGGCAGGCTAGTGGATAATTCCTCAGATAAATCCTGGCAAAAGTCTTAAAGTATATGTTCTGTATATTCTTTGAATGGCATTTTGATTATAAGTTCTGTAGGTTATTTTTCTTGGTTAGAGTGCAAAGCTGGCATTTTTTGTGACAAATTGCTGATCAGTTTGTAGAACAAGTCCCACATGAATAGGTTTGGTTGTGAACTGTAGGAAAAATCGGTAAGGTATTGGAGAAAAATACTGTTTATATGACAGGAATTGTCCTATAGATAGATATATAGAAACGCAACATAAATACTCCAGTGTCATTAAGCACAAATATGAACTTCCACTAATAAGGCGTAGTTTCTCAAAGAACTAAAATTCAAATTGTTATGGTATAATAATGTCTCTTAGTTTCCTTTTCCTATTCCAAAATTCAATTTTTCTACTGTCACACAAAATCTCAATTTGGATACATTTTATGGTATTAAAAAAATATCTCAGTAAAATACAATATCACATTTTGCCATTTAAACTAAACTTAATTTATTTGATCGATTTCTAAAACGCTTTCTTTGTATCTGAAAATGACAGTTATAAAGCCTTAGAGATTTTGTTGTAAACTGCAGTGATAATTCTAGTCATTCAACTTATTCCCAAGACACATTCTTACTCTGTGAAAACTTTGGATCTCTTATGACCGTGGCATTAAATGTTTTATAAAAAGGTTTAATAATCGTGTGTGGTAATTATAAATCAATGTCAGGTCCAGTTGGTTTTAAACACAATTTCTGATTTTATCATGTGCATGTCGAAAACCATATTCATAAAAACTAAATTCCTTGAAAATAATTGTACATAGATTTAAGAAAGACATCACCATCCGGAATGGTTTGAAGAAACATCTCGGGTCAAAAAGTGATGATTTAAAAATGAAAACAAAGGTAGCAATGAAGATTCTGGGAGTAAAAATCCTTGATAAATTGTTTCAATGGCATTTAAAGGATTCAATTGCCTTTTATTGCTGAGCAATAAGTTTATCAAGCACCGATAAAATATATATTATGATGGGGCAATATCAATAACTTAGTTAATGATAACTAATCAGAGTCGGGCCATAATATGGGTTTGAGGACACCTAAATTAAATAATGTATAAATATTAAGAAGATGATGATGGTTGATTATGGTAATGACCAAAGATTTAGTAATACCAATGTTTGAAGTGATGATAATAATTGGTCAAAGAGATAGATTCCATCAATTGAAAGCATTAACGCATACTCTGATTATTATTGGGGGAGTTGGATAGCCGAATGGTTAGCATGTGCTTACTGTATCATAAAGCCTGTCATTGAGTCAACTGGCGTGGTTTCAAATCTCCGGTTGGACGTGGCAAGGAGTAGGTCGCCTGTCCAACATCGTGGGTTTTCCCCAGGTCCTCCAGTTTCCTCCCACTGCTAAAGACCCCTACGTGCAAGCCAATTATTGAAATAAAAGTAAACCATGTGTTAGTCCCGAAATGACCTAGTTTGTGTCGAGGGGACGTCAACCCCATTTCTCTCTCTCTCTGATTATTATTGTGAAGAAAGAATTAAAACGGTCAAAGATCCATATTCACATTTATTATAGATAAACTATTGTCCTAATCATTATAAAACTTTAATGAATCAAAATTACCCGTGGCATGCCATAAAATAAAAGTAGTGCCCAGAATAATCTACTTTCCAGATCAGAGATTAATTTTTCATGATCACTTCCATGGTTAGTATGTAAGTAGTGTCGGTTACTGACGCCATAAAATGAATTTCTCAATCGATTATTTATATTTTATTGGTTTTTAAATTGCTTTTCCAAGTCAATAACGAGACATTTTTTTATGTTTTTAATTTAATTGAGATCTCTCTGGGGAGAAAGGTGATTGATGAAGAATTTATGTTTTTTGATACTTTTCACAAGACTGAGAAAAAAAAAATGGACTTGATTTGGCTTTTTTTTCTTCAAACTGTTTAGCGTGTATACTGTTGATAAGATTTCAGGTATTAAATTTGACATTAATTGAGCAAGTTTCGGTTGTCTGTTCCATGTAATAAAGGTATCTTTGCATTATTTATTTCCTCTTCTAATCATCTTCTAACAGCAAGAAAGCTGTTATGCAATTAGTGCTAGAAGGCTGATATACATGAATATTGGTTCTCCAGAACACTAAATACATGTATACTCTGATATATAATTATACCCACCGATTAAAATCTTCACTTAAATTGTACATCAGTGATACTGTCGCAGTTGTTTTCATGTTTACATATTGGTACTTTTCTTGCTTGTAATGATAAAAATGGGGGGTAAGAAGCTTGCTCGCTAGTCTGGAGGTCGAGTGTTCGATCGGGTGGTTCTCTTTGTCAGTGATGCAGGACGGAGGGCCTTACAAGGACAGCTGTTTAGTCGTTTGATGGGACGAAAAACCGAGGTCCAGTGTACTCATTAGTGTGCACGCAAAAGATCCCTTGACAGTTGGAATTTGATATAAGAGGAGACCGTAGTGCATTTGTCAGGGCAATATTTACTTCATAGCACACTGTATGGCATATGCCCGTCTTCATTAGCCCAGTTCGGAGCTGAAAAGTAGGCCGTTAAACCCTATTTCATTTACATGTAATATTGCATGACCAGTGTCATGGATACTCTTTTTAGAATACCTAATACTATTTACCTTTACAATCCTTGTATATAAATGTCCATTGATATAAGGGGGTTGGGATGGCCTAATGTCCATTGATATAAGGGGGTTGGGATGGCCTAGTGGTCTAGAGTGCCGCGCTTCGACCTCTAGCTGGCCGGTCACCTCTGGCTTGCAGCTGTGGTTTCGAGCCCAGGTGTGAGCGTATGTGGCATGGAGATAGGGTCGCCTTCTCAACCTCGTGGGTTTCCTCCGGGCACTCCGGTTTCCTCCCACGGCTAAAGACCCCTACGCGCAAGCGAATTATTGAAATAAAATTGAAACCATATGTTAGTTCCGAAATGACCTGGTTGTGTTGAATGGACGTTAAACCCCATTTCTGTCTCTCCCATTGATATCAGAATTATCATGATAAATGGAATTGACCTTGCAAAGAAAAAACTCATATTAACTATCGTTATGCTATTGCTGTGTATATAAAAAGTGTTGGTTAAAGATGCATTATGTAAGAGCTGCATCTGCCATTTGCTGGTCTTGTCATTTGGCTTAAAAGTTATGTAAATTATCATTCAAACATTTGTTAACATGACAAACCTATTATTGTTTCTAGATCTCTAGACTATTGGATGGCTGAAATTTGAATGGATCGAAGCATGATTGCCCTTTAAGAATTTAATTAGAAAATGGTGAATCAATTGTCAAGTACCCCTGCCATGCTAAGAAACAATTTATGCTCTCACTCTCTCGCTCGCTCGCACTCTCAAGACCAACAGTGATCTAGCAAGAAAGGGTCCATTATTTTTTTTTTATTGTAAAAAGAAACAGCTTGATCAAGCCTAAAATACTCGATCCTGGGACAGGAGAGGTGTCATTATATTTTATAGATGTGGTTGTAATTTACCTAGACAGTGATAATATATGTTACTACAGCCATTCATTTTACACATTGATATGGTCCAGACAGACGCTTATAGTAGACTTAAAACCATGATATTGACACTTTGTAGAATCAAACCTTGAAGTAAAATGGTCTTCATCTGATCAATGCTGTGTGTAGTAAGTACATGTAAGACATGTTCTAGAATATGTCCGAACCACTCTAATCTATTGAGATTAAAAGTCAGATTCAAGTGTTTCATTGAGAATGAACTGTTGATTTAGAATAGTTTTTTGAATTGTCAGTGGAATTGCTCTAAATGGGATTTGTTTTACTGTTCATTCAGCATATTGGCCTTTATCGTTCGTCTTGGCTGCTAGCAGAAAACTTTGTGAATCAGGCTTATAATATATATAATTTAAGATTATCGCTTAACTTGACATCTTAACAGGAAATCTCTTATTTCCAGTTAGAACAGTGTGATGCATTTACCAAATCAGCACCTCCCAAAAGTCATTTTCATGTTTGTTACATGTAGTTATCATTATTCTAGACCAAAGGATTATTCATATAACAAGAAGGCATAGTCGAGTGATTGAGGATATCCAGGGTTTTTTTGTGAATGATACAAATAATTTATCCACATATAAAGATCCTCTGATTTGTTCATATTCTGGTGTGATAAAATCAAATAACAAAAGTTCCCATCAAATATTAGTAGCAAATATATATTGGTTAAATAACTGGGGCATATCTACCAATTGCCAAAAACGTAATAGGTGATTGGCCAACGTTTCCTTTATGAAGCCAATGATTGGAGTTTCTAAACAGATAATTTTGCATGATCCCACACACAAAAAAGCTTCCTGGTTTATTTCTGCTTACATTATCTTGTTAATTCAGGTGTTAAATTACAGGTAAGCCTATTTCCTGATATAAGTCTATATCCAGTCAATGCTGCTACTGATCATGAGTTTCGAAGGAAATTTATTGCCAATAAACTGGGCTATACATGTAGGTATCTTGGCAAATTCTAAATTGAAAATTATTTATAGCTGAAGATAGATTAGTACCTGCAGAATATTTTGTGTGGAAGAGATCTTATGTGATGAGTCTATTTGAATTTAGTTGAGAAGTTTAGATGTGGATTACACGACTGGATATAACTATTACCTGTACTTATAATTCCTTTAACTACAAGTATGCCGTATGCAAACCTGGAGACAAGGCACCCATCACAGACTTGGTCAGTCACAAATTATTATCCAATTTAATATATATACAACATTGTGCAATAATTTGTGTCTGACCATGTCCAGGATTGTTGTCTTTTGTTAATGCTAGGCTATTTGTTCTTTTCATTGAATAAGCAATATTAGATTGAGTGGGGCTTAACTGTGCAATAACTAGACAATTTCAATGTTATTGCACATTTTTGCTAGTTAACACAAGTTTTATTAGAAATCATATAGAGAAGTGGGATGGGTTTTCTGTGCAATAACAACAAGCATGTTGAGCAGATAGTTAAACGGCCTTGATTGTTAAATCTGTTAACCCACGAAAGCCGTGCTATAAATATAACTTAAGCTATAGAACTTTATATAATTACTTCAAGACATCACAAACTAGCAAGGTTTTGTAACCTCTCTGCCACTAATATTAGAAACCAGATTATCAATAACTATTCTAAAACTAAAAAATGTGCACGACTTTTAAAACTAGAATATAATAATATGAGCAAATAAAAACCTAAAAATTCTCGTTTAGGCCTAACATGAAGCTTTTTCAAGGTAAGCTTATCAATTGAGAAACATTGTTTGTACATGTGGTTAGGCAATTTTTTTATTGGGGTTGCCCTTCAGAGTCTTCAGTCAAAATGCATTGATACAGCTTTATCTTTACTTATAATTGTAAACAAATGTCATTAGCAGTCATTTGGTTATCTTATCAGTTCAAAAAATTGATAAGAGGATATTAAAATTTTGAAGTTGCTGGGTAGTTATCTGTTATTTGTCAGGCCAGAGGTTGTAGGTCAAATCTGATATCCTCATATTGGAAACAAGGTTTGCGTACTTATTTTTGCAACTGACGTCACAACAAGAAACGTTCGCATGAAACTATTACCCAAGGTCCTTCAGAAAAAAATAAAAAAAATAGGCATATCTGTCATTGCAGAAGTGAAATATACCGGTGTTAATTGTTCATTTTATTTATGAAACCTTTATATTTGAAGCGCAAATTTTGGGATCAAACCATCAAGGGTCCATGACTCATGAGCCTTGATACCAAAGTAGAGATAGTCCACACACAAGGTTACCGTAGCCCTTAAATAATATGCTAACAAGATCACCTAGACATTCTCCATCGAAGTAGCACAATGCTTCAATATTTAACCTTGAACAAGTTCAATATCCAACGGATGTTCTTTGTTAATTCAGTAAAATAAACCCCCCAATAATAACGTAACGTTTGTTTTATGTTGAAATTAGAATTGCTCAGTCAATAATTTACATAAAAATTTGACATACATGTTCTGGATCAAATAAGTACCGTTAAGATTTGTAGCCTTCAAGTTTTTTTTATCAGCTTAATAATCCCTCAAGTAGAAGATTAAATTCGAAATAGAATTAAGAACGTTATTAATGTACAAATCATGTTTTTACTGGCGGGTTATAAATATTTGATAAAGACTAACCTTTTAGCTCTTAACTAGGTTTCCTTAGACTGCCCAAAATCGCCTGTTGCCATTCCAAAGTATTCATACTATACAGAAAGCTATTCACATCTTTGATGATTTGAGAGTGTCCAAGGAATAGCAGTTTTTGACATTTTCAGTCTGTTCAGAGATATGCTGGTATTAATATATACCGCTTCTCTGTAATTTTCTTCACATAACTGGCCTTGGCTGGTCAATAATTACATGTACCAAGTGCTAAGCAGTTTAAGATGCATCATGACTCTCAGCAACAAAATTAATGTAATTGACTTTTAATAATTTCATGTACAAAATAACAACAGACTTGTCTAATTATCAAAAATCTAAGAACTTAGATACTTATATATAGGGGATCACATGGCTCTCTAGCTTGGAGGTCGGGTGTTGGATCCCTGCATTGGCTGAGAAAGTTCATCCAGATTTTCCGATGTGGTTTCCCCTTGTCGGTGATGCAGGACGGAGGGTCTGACAAGGACAACTGTCTAGCCGTTCGAGGTCCCGTGTACACATTGGCGTGCACGTAAAAGATTCCTTGGCAGTTGGAATTTGACATAAGAATAGGCGTAGCACCACTGCCCAAGCAAAATTTCCCTCATACCAATCTGTATGTCGTGTCCCCTGTCTTCATTAGCCCAGGTTTGGAGCAGAACAGTAAGACGTTAAACTCCATTTCATTTCATTTCATTTCATTTCAGTTTCTTATAGAGTAGGGTATTTTTCACAAACATTCATAAAACTCCTTGAAGACTTTGGAAGACTTATAAATTGCATCTGAAAACCAGTGAATATCCTGGCAAGAGCTTGGCAGATTTGTCTTAAATTTTGCATACATGTACAATCTGATTTGAGCAAGCACAGTGTTCATGTATTATGTGTAGTCAAATTGGAAGTTACATATTTTTTTTTATCAAAAAATATAATCAGATTTATTAGGATAAAAATTTACACTTAAAGAATTACATGTAGTCAAATTCGGTTAAATTGGAATTTATATTTTTTTTTATCAAAAAATACAATCTGCGAATTGGTAGATGTATAAGGATAAATGTAATAAAGCAATGATTTGAAATGTACAGTTTCAGAATCACCAGATATGATCAACTAATTGTGTGATTTCTAGCCTTTCCAGGCAATGTATTGCTGCAATATCCTACTCAGAAGTTGGTAATTGCCTATAGAACAGAAACAGTGCCAGAAAATCTAGGAAATAGCTAATGAATTGTTCATTACTAGAGTAGGTCTTCAACTTTGAATGAAACTGGTGGTCACAAGATAAAAAAAAAATGAAATAGATAGCTGAAGAGTGATTTGCACCCAATTTGTGTGAAAAATTTTTTAAACAGATTTTTAGTTGCTTGTGTAGAATAACTAAGCAGACTTTCATTGATTCATTGGTCCACTGCACTCCACCTGATAGCCATCCTAATCCTTCTGCCGTAGGGATATTCCTGTGTTTTTTTCTTAGAATAATTGCTCTAGGAGTAAGTCTGAAATATTCTTCTGGGAGTTCATCTGTGTATTGCAGTCATTGAATGATGATAATTTCATTTATTGTGCCCTGTAATAATGCTTCAGATTTTTTTTTTTTTAAGATTTATTTTACATTGGATAGATTCAAGTAAAACATTGCATATTTTTAAGCACTTTGTCATACATCAAATGTGACTTGTAGTAAATATATGATCCGTGTGAAGTGTAAAAGTAGCAAACCTCTTCAAAATTTGATCAAATATTAACCTGACCATATATATACAGTAGTGGTTTTAAATTAAATATTCTGATTAAGTACTGTGAAAGTTGAATCTCTAAAATGAAATGAAATGGGGTTTAACGTCCTACTGCTCTTCTCCAAACTGGGTTAATGAAGACAGGCATATGCCATACAGTGTGCTACGAGGGAAATTTTGCCTGGACAGCGGCTCTACGGCCTACCCTTATACCCGTATATCAAATTCCAACATGTGTGCCCATGTGTACACGGGACGTCGGTTATAGTCTCATCTGCATGACTAGACAACTGTCCTTGTCAGGCCCTCCATCCTGTATCACTGACAAGGGGGAACCACGCCGGAAAATTTGGATTAACTTTCTCGGCCAGTGCAGGGATCAAACACTCGACGTCCAGACTAGTGAGCCAGTGCCTTACCCACCGTGACTCTCTGAATCTCTAAAAAGGAATATCAGTCCAAATAGGGGTCGTTGGGTCGTGTGTTGCATCTTAAGGTCCCCGCTTGTATGTGACAAGGAGTTGGGTTGCCTCTCCAGTTTTCTCTTGGTTTGTTCCGTTCCCTCACACAAGAGAATTATTGAAATAAAATATAACCATATGTTAGTCCTAAAATGACCTAGTTTGTGTCAAGTGGACATTAAATCACATTTTTCTCTCTCAATCCAAAAATGGTTGAGATCCCTACAGTGTATTTAATTGACTTTATAATCTGATTAGATCCAAGCCAGGATGTTATCTAGGGGAACCGTTATCTACTGTTTATACTTGATTTTGTTTTCTTAATAAAATGTTAATTGATCAATTTGAGTTCATTTTTATCTTCGATAAAGCTGGGAAAAAATTAGTACCTGAGAAATGCAAATGAAGATAAGCAACTTTAATTTAAAATGTTTGTTTGAACAGTATGAACTTCAAGATGTTTGTTTGGATATCATGATCTTATCTTAATCCTTCTATATCCTTTTAAATCATCTGACGTCTTTATTACCAGATAGTAAACTTACGCATGGACAGCTATATGTGACAATTCATTGACTTACCAATATCAGAGCCACGGTGGCGAAGTGGTTAAGATGCTGGCTTGCTAGCCTGGAGGAAGTGCGTTCGCACCCAGCATTGGTGGAGAAAGTTCATCAGAACTTGCCACTGGTGGAGCACAGAGGGCCTGACAAAGACAGCTGTCTAGTTGTTTGGAGGGGATGAAAAACAAAGTTGCCTTGTACAGATTCCTTGGCAGTTGGAATTCGATTTAAGAGGAGGCCATAGTGCTGCTGCTCACTGTGTGGCATATGCCTGTCTTCATTAGCCCAGTCGCAGCAGAACAGTAGGACATTAAACCCTATTTCATTTCATTTCTGAGTTGACAATATCACTACTCATCGACATTAATAGTAAGGTCAGGGGGACCACACCACACACAAACAATTACAAAAGACAAAGCAACAGACAGGACCCAATATACAGACTCCTCAAACAACACACACCATATCAGATTAAGTGAATGGATCGGAGTTTTCTTGTCACTGAAATTTTATTTTGAATTTATGAATGTGGTGCTGATCAGAATTGCTTAGCTTAGGGTACCATTTAAATTTAAAGTAGATAAGAGCTACATACTGTATTTACTGGTTAGAATAATGAGATGGCATATTTATAATAATCTTACATTAAAGCCGTAATTTGTATTTGCATTAACATTGGGGCATGCATGTATTTAAATTTTTGAAGCTTAACGTCCAATTTGGGATTAAATTTGAAACTGACATAGATGTTGGTTTAAGTATTGAATTACTTGATCGTATATGGCGAAATTTCACTGGCTGATTTTAAACAAATATGGTGTAATAGGTACATACTGATACAGTTATGTGAGTAAATTTGTGAATAGGGGTTGTGTTATCAAGTTGAACAGAACAATTGACATAGGTAAGAGCCTAGGACGATAGGTCAATCAGTAGTTGTAATTTAGGTGTGAATTTCTATCTCAGAGATTTAGTTAGCTGATCGTATTATTGTTAGTTCAATATTGTAAATTATTTAAATATTGTACAAGAATATGTAAACTTCATTCTGTCAGTTGGGTATTGAACTAATATGATGTGAAGACGCCCAAGTGAAGCTGATTTTTTGAATTTCCAATTTCTGACAGGTAAACCATTTTCAAAACCCCAGTTCCACACCCGACTATGAAACTTTTTTTTTTTTGGAGTCTAGAGGAATTTTTTTATGCATAAAGGCATCATTTGACAGATTTTTCATCCATAAAAGGGTTCATTCTTATGGCAAATACTATGTTGTCATCTTCAAAGTAGCTTTGGTCGTTTTTTTAAATTCAGGCTATCGTTCTTTTAGTCCTAAATAGTCATTGTTGTTGCAACTGTTATTTTTTCTTGAAGCCCTGATATCACTTTACAATTTTTCTGTCTAACAATATTTATTGTACTTTTTTCAGTACACAATTTGGCTATATTCAGGATTTCAGATATGATATGTTTCAAGAAATGCATGTACTCTGCCAAATTTTCTTGTGTTCATTTGAGTTTCATTGCATGATGCAGTTTCATGTACATTTGTACAATACAAACCAATACTGCCAGTAACATGGTTAGTGTGCCAGAATTAGTTTTTTTCTAATAAAAGTAGAATAATTGACATTGCTGCTGTTAAAGCCAGAGTAGAAAACAATGACATAGGTTTAACATCCTACTTTTCTGTGCCAACCAGGATAATGAAGACAGCAAAAACATAATCTGGTGTAATGACAGAAAGAAATCGAGTGCAACGTCTTATTGACGCAATCTATTGAGACCAACACGTTCTGTGATTTAGTGTATGTTGATTGCCCTGAAAAGTTAAAACCGTGCAGGTGAAATGGCGCCAAGATTTGAAGTTAAAAAGTGACTAGCAATTTTTTTCCAATATTTATTCACAGAAGCTGGAATGGGGAACAGGCAGAAGCCAAAAGAGTGAATAGACCCCCTCTCCACTGTGTTGATAATAATAATAATAATGTATTTATATGGTGCCTATCATTCAGTAGACTGCTCAATGGAAGTGAGTTGTCTGTAACAGAAATTGATGTTATATTGAAGTAAAGAGACAAGTCTTGGGGGTTTCTTTTTCAATTCTAGAAAAGTACCTTCTACTCTCATACATTGAGGTAGGTTTTTCCAAAGCCCTGGTGTCGCAACAGAGAGACCACTATCACCACATGATTTGAGATTCGGTCTTGTTATAATAAGTTGATTTATATTTCACGACCTGGTTGTACTCTGGTGGGACTTTATTTGAATAAGGTCCCGATGATAGCTCGGAGCAGTGGCATGAAGACAAGTAATTAATAAAATATTCTTTCATCCCCATTCTTTTTCTTTCTAATTCTTTTCACTTGATTATATTTCATCATTAGACTGGTTGGTTCAGAACAGACATTAGACCATCTTCCACAGAACCATCTATATTTAATCTACGAGAACTATCACAATTGTGGAAATAGCTTTGAGGGAATTTTGAAGTGGATAGAAGGAATATTAATAATAAATTCTTCAGTCTTATAAACTCTGTAAAAGGAATCTTGCACGCCAGTTAGGTAGGTGGATAAGGTGTACCACTTTGCATCGAGTTTAGTATACTCATGTAAAAGATCCGTTGAAAGTCTTAAGCGTAGGCAGTCTCTCTTACTACAACATTACTCTATTAGTGCAGAATGGGGTGTTGGGATGGCCTAGTGGTCTAGAGTGACGCGATTCGACCTCTAGCTGGCCGGTCACCTCTGGCTTGCGGCTGTGGTTTCGATCCCTGGTGTGAGCGTATGTGGCATGGAGATAGGGGCGCCTTCTCAACCTCATGGGTTTCCTCTGGTCACTCCGGTTTCCTCCCACTGCTAAAGACCCCTACGCGCAAGCGAATTATTGAAATAAAATAAACCATATGTTAGTCCCGAAATGACCTAGTTTGTGTCGAGTGGACGTTAAACCCCATTCCTCTCTCTCTATTAGTATTAGTGCAGAAAGTTGGGTGTTGAACCCGATTTCATTCTTATTTCATTTACATATTATACCGGTATAACATTCCCCTGGGACATAATTAATGTTATTATGAAATTAGCTTGGATATAGAATAATATAATTGTTAAAAAAGCTAATGCTGTTTCTTTTATCTTTTTCAAACCAAAGTAAGATAAGTCACTTTGAAATATGGTTATGACTCTCCTGTTGATAATGGGTATTGGCCGGTATTGAGCCCACTAACATCTATTGGACTCGAGGTCTATTACATTTAAACTGTAAGGCAAATGGTTAGAGAGTCAAGACTATACTACACATAGAATAGAGTAGGGAAGAACAGTTGGTTATATCTCTTTCTGTGAGCTCGTTGAGCTTTCTGTGTGTCTATACAGTCCATGTTACCTGCACAACAGACTATAGTCATGTAATAATAGACAGGAGTGTGTACTACGTTATTTAGCTCTCATTATGTAAATGTGCTTTTCACTAAGAAGATATTATTTTTTCCACCCCTAGAAGTATGCAATTGATATTACTTAATACGATCATATATCTGTCTTGACTTGAATTTTCAATATACATGTAGAAACTGAATTGCTCATTAGATTGAAAATATTGGATTTTCCATGTGTTTTATCAAGTGACATTCTTCTAGAACATTCCAGGTTTGTTTGGGGTTTTTTCAATTTTAATTTCAAATTGTATATTTCTTCTGTAAATAACTAAAAGCAAAACAGACATTTTATCTTTGGACGTGCTTCTTCAAGATTCGTATACTGGTAAGGATTAATATATACAATTTGTCTATATTCAGATTGTTATTGCTTTTTGGAAAGGTTGGTTTGTTTGAAAGGGAGGTGGGGCAGAAGAGTCTATGACCAGAGGGAAGTTCCGAACCATTTAAATAAATGTGACACCCAATCAAAGAGTGAAATTGAATTGAAATTACCTGTTAACTTTGTTTTACAGGCTGTCCTACTTAATTTGAAATCAATAAAAAGTTTATCTCAACTACTTTTACATGCTAAAAATGTCTTATTTTCTGAGTACTGTGGGCTTAACCCTGGGCATCATCAAACCTCTACACACCAATGCAAAGCATGGATTGAAATAGGGAGTGATTAAAAAGTAGATCTTATAGTTTTGTCTCGCACATAGCTGTACTTAAGCTCAGAACAGTGACTGTTGTTCAATGTGGCTGAACGCAGCAGTGGTCAGATTCTTAAGTCTGGCCTCAAATTGTTGACTACTTATCGTCTGTGAAGTACTTTTACCAAACATTTGCCAATGGTTTTTGTTAGTGGGAAAAGTTCATGGAGTTCATTATCTAAAAAAAATGATATTAATAGACTTAAACTGTTTTGGTCCAGACAAACGTTGAAGTTTCATAGCTTGAAAGTGAGGTTCTGGATTTAAACACAATGATTAGTTATTATTCTTAGAGGTCAGTCTTAGCCAGGTGTTATTTTCCTCTTCTGGCACATGTGAAAAAACCCAAGCCAGGGTGAAGTTTCAAAGCTTGATTTGAGGTTCTGGATTTTGTTAACACTATGATTAGTTATTAATCGTACAGGTCAGTCTTAGCCTGGTGTTCTCTTCCTGTTGTGGCATGTGCAAAATAAACCTGCATAAAAACACTCCATTTTGATTTTAATTGAATACATTCTTATTTATAGTTTGCAGCTTCAGATGTACTGTGTTAGAGCACATAAGTCAGCTATGTTTTCACTCAGTTTGTTAACAAGGATGTAAATGCATAATGTTTCAAAATAGGCAGAAGTTTTATGTTTTTAACGTTTTTAACCTTATCATTTATCATTTTGTCAATAAAGCAGCATCCAAAAACAAGTAGAAGTTTATTGAAAACCAACAGGTAGTTTATTCTAACCTTTCACATGTTTTATGACTTTTTTTTCAAAATGTTCAGGTTTAAAGAATTGATTTTTTCAGATGACTTTGAACTAAATATAACAGATTAGAAATTATTGTAAAAACAGAAACGGTTGAATGTAAATCAGCTTACATGTATATACCATTCATATTACATTATTATATTTGTTGCGACCCATTTGTGTCAGTTTCTAGGTCCCAAATATTAGCGATTGAGCTCCTTTAAGTCCTCTTATTATTGCTGTCCTAACTGAATAGGGCTTCTAGTATAAAGTAAATTTTGTTTGAATTGTTCATTGTAGTCTTGAAATATGTTTATACTGTCCTGGATTGATAAGCTCGGTTAAAATTTGTTATTACAGATACTGCTTTTGGTCATAAATACAGAGTAGTTTGTCTTTGATCAGTTATAGCTTTGATAATGCTATTTGAGTTAATAGGTCTATTTTTCTTATAAGCTGATGAGTTACCCTGAGTAAGGACAATTGTTAACCCAGATTAACCACTATAATCTGCCAAGTCATTAACGTGTGATATCACCTTTGAGCCATTGTTAACTACTATAATCACTCACAATTTGTGTGATATCACTTTCAGTTTGAACAATTGTTAAACCCTATAATCGGTCATTAATGTGCAATATCACTTTGAGTTACGGCAATTGTTAACCCTTATAACTATAATCAGTCATTAATGTGTGACATCAGTTTGAGTTAGAAGAATTGTTAACGCCTATAATCAATCGATGATTAATGTGCCTAATCACTTTGAGTTGTCTGTATAGCGATTGTTAATGTTTATAATCAGTCAGTCATTAATGTGAAATATCACCTTGAACTAGAGCAATTGTTAACCCCTATAATTAGTCAGTCATTAATGTGCAATATCCCTATAATCAGTCATTAATATGTGATATCACCTTGAGTTATGTAGAGCGATTGTTAATGACTATTATCGGTCAGTCATTAATGTGCGATGTCACTTTGAATTAGACTCGTTAGAGTGATTGTTGATGCCTTTTTTTGTTAACTGTATTCTTTGAAGGATTTGCTTTAAATATGTTTTCTACCATTAATTATTATTATTGCTGTTAATAAGACTTTATATTAATAGACTGAAGGTCTGACTCTAGCATGTGCAAAGTTTATTTTGGGCTATGATTTACGATATCGGCTGGATTATTGATACTCACAGACAAACTTTATTTTAATTGATTGAGGTTTGCTCGTAAATTTCTCTCAATTTATGATGTGGAAATTTTATTCAAAGATTGATTTAAGATTAATAAACTTAATAAAAAACCTGCAATTTAACAAATTAACGAAACTTGGCACTATTTACCCATATTTGATCGAGTTTATTACTGATATTACTGCCATAGAAATCAATAAAATTGTCACAAATAAATTGGTAATTTGGATAAATCAATTCTTGGGTTAGGATATATAAAGAGTTATGATTCTTGAGAAGTTTAGAATGAGTTTGTCTAGATTGGCTGGGCGTTTTGTCTGATCGATGCCTTGGTTAAAAGTACAATAATGAGAAACCGTGTTTGACTTCTGATATCAAATAATAGTAATATAACTCAGATAACAAATCTGGATTTTCTTGATTTCTCAATTACTATAGGGAACATGTATTTATTAATGCCATCCTTCAGTATGAAGTTGTAAATGATTGCTTTAGACATTTTGACTATGGTGGGATTTCTCAAAACGACTTGTACATGTAAGTTATGTTGATCGTAAAATGGGATTAAGCATCATGATTAAATGGTTTGTGTTGCGGAATCCTTGTTTTCTTCCATTGGCAATTATTAATGAGTGCTTCTGCTTTAGACTGTGGTGGGAATATGAAAGATCATTTTCAGTTTCAATGAATACGTTTTGCGTGTACATTTAATAAGCATGAGATAAAAAAAATACAGTAGAATAAATTGACTGTTCCCTGAAGACATTTTACTTTTACATTTCTTACTTTTCAAGTGATATAGAAATTCAGAATTTGTCTATTCCTCAGTTATGGTATGCATGTGGATTGTGTTTCTTTCCTGGTAAGAATTAAAGCATTTTATTGCAGAATAGATAGGAATAGATCATAAAATTGTTTAATTCTCTAAAAGAATCAAGTGTGTGTATTACAAGTCATGTGGACATTAATCCCTCTTATAGCTATACAGAAGCAATGTCTACAAAAAAAAATTTCATATTTTTCACTTTTTGTCTGATCATTGATATGTGTGGGGTGGCAATTGTTTTGGGGTTGTGTTTTTTTTTTTTGAAGACTTAAAATAGTTTAATTAGGTTTGTTTGAATGAATTTGATCTCCATATTGCCTTTATTATACAACAATGGATGTTTTGATGAAAATCATTGCTGACAAGTCTGAAATATGTGTGAATATCCATTTAGATGTGGTTGGTGGGTGGTGTACAAATGGAATATTACACTACTGGGTATGATCTGATTGAAATAATTTTTGAGTCGACCAAAATGTGATGTGTAACGTCTGTTTACATCGGAATTTCTTTAGTCTTCCGGAAAATTCTTGAACAGGAATACGTGAGTTTAATGCTGTCTGCTTTGTTGCCAGGTCTTAGAATTTTTCTATGGAACCTCAGAATTGTTCACTTTTAATTAGAAAGTGGATTTAGCTTTTTTTTTTTGCCCTCGTTTCTAAGATTAGCCATGAGAATGTGTAAGTTTGTTTTTATGCCTGGGAGTGAATTAGTCCGTGAAAAATCAATGTTATAAGGTCTTTAAGTCATGGAGTCGCTTAAAATAGGATAAGAACGGGTGGTATTAAATTGACATACATGTACATCAATGAAGGAAATTTCAATAGTTTATTTTTCCATATTATCTGTACAAAGGGGTAGGTAGAACTTTATAATCAATTTATATTTTAGAATTTTAAAAGAATTTTTTTAATGCAGACTCTAAAAATAATTATTGTATTGTGTTATATAAACATTGGATGTTGCATAAGAATGAGAGGAAGAATGATTCATTGAGAACAAGGTCCGGGTAAACACAAATTAATAATATCAACTTCCATTTATTTCATAAAATATTCAGTGTATGTTATAATACAATAAGTTACATGTAAGTTAGATTAATTTACGGACATAGGAAATAAGGGTGCCTATTGTCATTTATTTAAATGTGAAACCAGGATCAACAAAAAAGGAGAGAATATTTTTTTATATTGTGCTTTCATGGAATTTGTTAATGCTAAATCAGAACAAGCATGTAAAATAGAACTAAGATTATGTTTCATGGAGAATCTAAATTCAAGAGTGCAAAAAGTTCGCATGAATAGTTGTTCGATCCAGAAAGAGTGTCTAAGTTTGTCTGTGTTCATTCTGCTGCTTGCTTTTACTCTATTTCTGCCAACTGATTTATATTAATAGTTTTTGTTAATAAATTATGACTTCAATTATTGACTGTTCACTTTCTAGCAGGCTTACTGTATAGACTCAGATGTGGCTATATATATAGATAAGATATAATTAGTAGGATGATTTCAAGGTGTACGAGGTATGATTAAAGTTTTATTAGGTGTTGATTATCTTACCTGACAATATAAACAGGTGTTTGTACCTACTGTTGGTAAATTAACCAAATTAGTGCAGAAATATGTTCTACTTGTTTGTTCTAAGGTAAATTAGATGAAGTTCAAAAGTTATTGACTCATTTCATTTATTATATACATATAGCTGGAAGAGTGTTGATACATCCGATGTTCTTTTTATTAAATAAATGTATTTTATCAAATCGCATGTTAAAAATACATACAAGAGCTAAATCTGCCTGGCTCAGAATGAAGTGATTTAAATGAAGTGTTCATATAACATTATCTATTTTTGAGCTATTATATAGCAAGAATGGTCAGTTCTTTTTCTAAACATAATAATGTATATTTAAGAGTTTTTAAAACTAAGGTCCGATGATTATGGAATTTTGTTGTTTTGAGTGAAATATTGGGCAACTCGCAGATGACTATAAACATCAAGGGAAATATTTCACCTTAGTTTATCAACCAGTAAATGAAGGTTAAAGTTGGAAGTATTCAGTAGCTTTAATAATTGTCATCACCTGTTATTTCACTAGGCGTCTGTTCAAATTTCACCGATTCCTGCTTTAACCATTTATTCCTTTACATAGAAACTCTGACGTCAGTTCAAACAGAAATTGAGTAGATTACGATGTATTTTAGGAAGACTTCAAGAAAAGTTTGATTCCTCATTACATGTGAGTGCATGAATGTTCCGTTGATTTCTCTTTGGTTGCATGAATCGAGGCAAAAATAAGGTTCTGTGATCAGGTATTTTTTTGAAAAGATTTATCAAAAAGTGCTACTTTCAAACGATTTACATAACAGGTTAAATGGAAATTAATGAATCTCAAAGCAGGTAATTTCTATGTTATAGATTAGTTGATAGAAATATTTGTGGATTTAAGATCAAGTGGTCTTGAATCGATCCTTCCGACTAGATCCAAATTTGGATTTTGTCTAAATATCAAGAAAAGGAGTTTGTGTGTCAAATAGGGTGGAAAGAAGAATTTAGTGTACTGAAAAACTTGTTAAACATTCAAACTTTGCTGACTTGTCCCATTGATAAATAGCATTTCTATGATGTGGTTGCTCATAAAGGAAACCTCAGTGAAAAAAATTAGAAACTTTTTGTTACTTACATTAATGGTATTGTCTAAGAAAAATGAACTTTTTACTCGTCTGAAAACAAAAGTTTTAGTGAGTGTTGATGTGAGTGTGCACGATGAGATCATGTCCGATGGTTACCCCTCCTAGAAATGTAGAGAATTAATTGAAGTTTTCGCATGTATTAGAAACCAAATTTGTTTGCCGCGAAGTAAAGACATGACGTTTGTTATGTAGTAAAGATTGTCACAACTGTGAGAAGCTGTGAGCTGATCCATCACGATATTTTATACCGCATACTTTGTTTGTTTTAGTCTATATTTGTTTGTTACTAGTCAGGTGCTTATGTGAGATAACTGAGGAAAAGGAGTAGCTATTGTGAAACACTATCGAAACAGCTGATTTTGAAGTTAGTATATTACATTTTCTTGCACTGAGAATAGGTTTAAACGAACTTACATGTATGTACAAGTACCACCAGTTCATGGAGTAGAAATAGTTTTACGATGTAAGGCAGATGATTATAAAAGTGTGTGTTTTATTTAATTAATGAAAGAAAAGTGAATGTGATAATATGCAGATTGTTAACTCATCCTGTTAACTTGTTTGAATATTCATGCCTGCTGTACCGGTAATGTCATCTGTTAAGATACAATTTTTCAGGGAAATAACTTAAATAAAGTTAAAGCAAGATAAATTTGGTTTATTTCAAATGTGTTTCATTCAGTCAGCTTCTGTTTTACAATGGGGAATTTTAAAATTTGATACAGTAACAGGTTGAGTATAACTATAGTTGTATGTTGGTATAGCATTTGTTTTCATTATTTTATTATTGCCTAAATCAGTTTGGTTTGTTTCAAATAAATTTCTGTTGTCGGCTTCATTTTTAAAATTGTGAGTTTTGAAATGTAATGCAGAGTAAAGTGTACAGGTTAGGTTTAATTATTAAAGGTACATGTATATAATTATATATTTCTGAATTAAGTTAAAAATTAATAATTATTTGATTATTAATGACTCTTTAGGGGCAAAGTCAGAGCAGAACAGCAGGATGTTAAACCCTATATCATTTCATTTCATTTCTTTAGGGACATTTAGTGACGGGGTAGAGCAATAAACTATACATATCACATACTAATGGAAGAATAGTTACTAATTTATTGGTGCGATGTTCTGAAGAGTATTCTCTTAACATTTTCAACCTACCGTAATTCATAATTGTTCTTCCATCAGTCTGTTTTCTAGTTTATTATATCAAAATTGGTGAGAATATTTTATGAAAATTGAAATGAATAGATTGTTTTGTTGATTAAATGGATGTCAATAGGGTGAATATAGAGAGGCATAGAGCCATAATGTATTTACAATATTCATCTTTGATTTTGAATATCTGATGAAAGTTTAACGACCAAGGTGGTGCTTCTGGTAAGTTGTAGTGATACAGCTATTAATAATTGAACAAAACTAAACTTAAGGCTATATATGCTAATAACGAGCAAAGTGACTGACCTTTAATTTTCTGATTTTTAAAATTAAAGAGCAATACTTATTAACTAAGAGGGATACAATATGTTGCAATAATTTGACGATTTTGCGTCTTGAAAGTTGCATAAGTTTGACTTGTATTGTGTGTTGCAAGAATTCATTAGGAACTCCCTGAGGGAGTAGAGTTGTATGCTGAATAAAGAAATGTAGTGAGAATTGTATTATTATTCAGTCAGAGATAATTCATAAAAGTGACACTGATTATCTTGAATGGATTTTTAATTTGGTAACTTGAAATATATCCCAAAGATCTTGGTTCCCGTTGATATTTGTTCAAATCAGACCTTAACTTTATGGATTGTGGCTCCTGATAGTAATAAAAATCGCATTTTAGCTTGTGGTTTTTCAAATTTATTAATAAAAAACCTTTAAATATATCTGCGTTACCACATAATGACGTTTGAGTTCATTTGGGGTAACAGTTTTTACCCGATATTTATGAAACTTAAAATGTATGTTTTTTATATTCCAAAGATCTGGCTTCCATTCGATATTTGTGCATATTGGTCCCGCAATTCTTGATTATGGCTCCCTGATTGCATGAAAAATAACTTTTATACAGCTCATTCCCTAACCATTTCTTGCAAAATGTGGGTGTATCTCGCATGGCAACCGATAATGACACCTGATGCTGATGAGCTACGTTAGTTTTTCTAAAAGGTAAAGCATCCTTGAGCATGAATACATGTAGTTAGACCCCTGAATCGCATCTATATTGTAGAAAGAGTTAAACATCCTACTTCATTTTGTATTAAATTTTATTGACTGAAATATCGTATCACAGTAATTTAATATCCAAGTCTGTGAAGATTAGAAATGATAATGATAACACCCAGTCTGAATCATTGAAAATATAATTTAGTGTTTAGCAATATTTATTGCATATTTTGTCTACAGATAATGGTCAATTATATATAGTCATTAACTTTTCAAATGTAACAGATGTGGTGGCTGTGAAATCGGAAGATTTTAAATGCTTCCTGATTTTAATAGAAACATTAAATAGTAAAATTATTGATTAGTATGTGTTATCCAGTTTTAAGTTGCTGATATATATATTATTGGTATTTTTGGTTGTACATGTATGTCCATATTTATTATACGTTATAGCTTTTGAGACATGGTTTTCCAGAAAGATATGTGCAATGGTTTTTTGTACAGTCACTGCCACTGAAATCTAGTAAATGCCCCAGAAGTGAGAGGTCTTCTTTCATTCAGATATTGATGATATAAACTTGCTGGGATTGTTTCGTTGGCAAAAAGCATAAACCCAATGGAGCAAGACACATTTCTGGTGTTTTGAAGAGTTGCTGTCTGTGCCATTAAAACCCTCTTTAATCGTTTTATTGCATCATTGACGTACATCACATCATACTGTGATGAACTGTACCTCCCATTCCAAATCTACTGGTAGGCATATTTGTTGCCTGACAATGCAGTGTTTGTGTGATCTAGTATTTAGACAAAAATTAACAAACTGTGTATTGCTAATACATGTATAAACTAATTGTTAGTATATTCGGAGGCTGGAAGTAACAGCTGTTGCTAAATTGTTTAATGGCATTTAGTAATTAAACTGGAAATGTAGTTGTTTGATAAAGATAGAATCCTGGTCAAAATGTTGCACAGTAATTGTATTTCATAAAATTGTGTCCTGTGTACACGTTACTATTAGTATTACCTGTATTCTTGTAGCTATTTGTTAAAGGACTCATAAGAAGTTGTTCTTTTGACATTATTATTCCTCATACCAATTATGACAAATTGATAAGGACAATTAAAATATTGTCTGGTGCTGCTCCAACAATTAGTTTAGCTTGGTCAACTACAGGTCAAACTTTATAACAGCATTCTTCATGCCACATGCGAAGTTGGATGGATTGAAAAATCAAGATGTCATCAGAGAAGTTTTTCTCTAAGCGATGGAGTTTGGGAAGGCATTTAAATTTGATCTAGCTTTGGTGGCAGTAACCTTTGAAAGTTGCACTAGCGAGGAGCACTACAGAAACTTTTCATTTCATTAGGCCATTAGAATGATTTAGTTATTATAATTCTTTCATTAAATGTCTTCAAAAAGAGTGTTCACCTTTTATAAAGAATGTTCACCTTTTATAAAAAAGAATGCATTTATTTCTTCCTGTTCTAAAGTCACCTTCTATCTCAATTCCTAAGAAAACCAGTTTGGTCGATTGTAATTCAATTTCCAGACTTAATTTGATTTTGAGAAAATCCATCTTTTTATAAAAAGCAGTTTAGAAAAAGATTAGTTCCTTTTTACACCAACTAGATTGTCTCCAAATTTTTATGTGAGTTGATTTTTATTTGAATATTTTATATTATATTTAAATAGAAATTGGAATTCTAAATTTGATATATCTACATGTATTATAAGCCCGGAGACACGATTGTATCCATTTTGTGACTTCTGTTATCCGTCAGTAACAATCCCAAGACAATAAAGCGAAAACAGTTGTAGGCCGAAAATTGAATGAAAGACTCGATGCGGATAACATAATTAGATTTATGAAAAATAAAGTTGTGTGTTGACATCAATATGGAATGGCTAGAACCGTTATGTCATATTAGATCTAATGGTCTTGTTATTTTTATACAATATTTCAAATAGCTTATTTAGAAAATGGAGGAAAGATGTTATCTCAAGAAGATTTCTCTGAAATGTTTGGAATTTTTTTTGTGTTACTGTTCCACTGTAAATTATTTTTATACAGTATGTAAAGTGCCATTTAGAAAGTGAGGAAATATGTTCTCCCTCTGAAATGTTTTTCAGTATCTGAACTGCTATAGATTACTAGTATTTCCCCGTATAAAATCAATGTTATTACTACGGCTTATGAGATACAATAAAACTAATTATAAGACAATGAAAATACTGTATCATTGATCCTGAAGAGCAATGAAAAAAATACATTAAAGTTCAAATTTGCTAAAGAAAAAAATTCAGAACCAAAGAACAAATCTTCTGGAATAAATCAAGTATTTTGAAATCCTAAAAAAGAAACCCAGAGAATTTTATTACCAATGAATCTGTTCATGAAGGAATCGTCCTGAATACAATTTTCAAAGTGGTGCAAGTTTAGTTAATTCATTTAATAGTATTCTCTTTTCTCTTTTAGTGTTCAATCACAGGTTATTAATAATTCCCTGATATTTCCAGAAATAGAATATTTGCCAGTTTTCTAAGAGTGTTTAATGTTATTAAATTCAAGAGAATGGTTTATAATCACGCTTGTTGATACCTTTAGTCATTTGTTTTTAAAGCAATTCAATATTCCGCCACTGACATGTGATATTTTTTGTTATATTCGTTTCAATCCATCTCTGTAATTATGTGTAAATTAAGTATGTGAAACACAATCATTTTCAAAGAGATTTCCATGAACAATATGACATTGATTTTGTGTCTAGATTTGTATATTGGAATTACAAAATCTGTGTATTACTGATCCTAATCTTTATTTTATTTTTTGTAAGACATTGATCGTTGAAGAATGTGCTTTAGGTCTCATGATTGACATAAATTTGACGGTTTAAGGGAATCATCATGTTTATAGAATGATTATGAATTTTGTTGTTGAGGATGATCGTGTGCCCATTTGTTTTCAAGGATCATGAATCTTATTGATGAGTTGGTTGATGAAACTAGATTTTGAGAGAGATGAGAATGGTTGTTAAGTTTAAGATCACAGGTCTCATTGATAAGATTTTTGAGGTAAATGAGTCTGTTCAGGTGTAGGTTAATGAGTTCGATTGTTCAGGAAAATAATCGATATAATTTAAGTTATTAATAGGTCTTGTGTTTGAGAGGATGCATTGGATTTTTGAGGAATGTTATGGATCTTATTTTATGGTGGTTGGTGTAAGGGAAGATTATATAATATGGGTCTCATTGATGAGTGAATAGATATAGATTCTGTTTGTGTGGAGGATTAGACAATGGGGTGAAAGGTCCCAAGTTTTATACTAGGAGATCGATAGAGATCTTGTTTTTGTAGATGATAAGACTGGAGTGAAAAAGAGTGATATTTATTGATGAGGGGGATTGATAGACATTTTGTTTGTGTGGAGGATTAAACTGTGGGGTTAGGTAGGTGGTTGAGATTCTGATTGAGGACCAGTTGCGAGACAATAAAAGGTCTCACCAGTGAGTAGGTTAACATGTTTGGGTCTGACTGATGGTTGAGAAGATTATGGTTAGGCTCACTGTTGAGGGGAAGGTTAATTAACTTATATTTCTTGAGAAGGAAGGAGTCTATTTTGAGGAAACGTTAAAGGGTTTCATTTTTGAAGACAGCTTGAATCTCATGATCAGTTACAATGAGGTGATTGATAAGCTTAAATGTTCAATATTGTTCAGATATTTTACCAAAAAAAATAGTGGCAAATCATCATGAATGCCATGATTCTTGATTCCTTGATGGATGATTGCTAAAACATTGTGGAAAAACATTTTGATGAAATTTGTTGTTAAGTTACTGGAACAATGACCAGCTTATGCTTACTGGAAAATAACATGTAAAAACAATTTACTTTTAATGTGGAATTTTTCAGTATATATGATCAATATCTAATCTTTATATTTCCATGAAATTGAATTGAAATTTGTTGTCAAGAGATAATTGTCTTTTTACACTGTAAAGGTCATGCTTGAAATTAATCTAATATTATTTTTTGTAATGTTCATGGTTGTTGATGAGCCACAGTGGCTCAGTGAGTAAGGCTTTGGCTCGCTAATCTGGAGCTCCAGTGATTGATCCCTGTGTTGGCCAAGAAAGTTCCCCCTTGTCAGTGGTGCAGGAGAGAGGGCCTGATTACAAGGGACACTGTACATGAATAGTCATTTGGATGGTACGAAAAATGAAGGTCTTGTGTACACATTGGTATACATTGTACACTTAAAAGATCCCTTGGATTTGAATATAGAGTAGGCTGTAGGGCCACTGTCCAAGCAGAATTACCCTATAGCACACTGTGGCTTATGCCCGTCTCCATTAGCCTATTGTAGTAGCAGAACAGTAGGACAGAAAACTCCATTTCGTTTCATAATTTCCAAGATCAAAAATATTAGATATCAATTATTTTCTTGCATATTCAATTTCAATGTTTTAATATATGTAAAAAGAGTTTTGAAAAATGAGTACCAACCTGATTCAATACATACTGAGCAGTTGTGATTATTGTGCATTGTATATTTCTTCTCTAAACGCCGGTGCATAAATGTAAAACACTGAGCCCCATTTTATTTCATGTCTCCTCTACCGAGGTCGAGCTTAAAAATATTAATGGGAATGAAATTACTTCTTATTAATGTGTGAAGCCGTTTTTTATCTATTGGTGTATTGTGAAGATATTTTTGTTGATATGATATTGGACAGATTTGTACTAATATCACAATATAGATATGTATAGTATATTATTTGATAATTATTGGCTCTTTTGTATAGTATTCGTTTTCTAATATTTTGGCAATATCACTGGTGTTGATGACCAGTGAACTCGGTTTATTCTTCAGGGTTTTTTTATTTTAAATACTATGGGGGTGTGTGAGTGGAGACGGATGTTTTTTAGACCAAAGTAGATATTGTAATTGAGCTGTAGGTTGTTAATAATATAATTGCAGGTTGGTTGAATTGAATTAATTTTTGTTTGTAAGGATCAGTTTATTTTTCTGTGCTTTTTCTGTTCTTTTTTTGTTGATGTATAGTTATGGTTAAAGCGACTAGAGCATTTTCGACGACTTGATTTTTCCTTCGGAAATGGAAAGTTCGATTTTATTTGAAATGATGATATTCTAAACTTAAAAAATAATCTTAAAGGTTTACAAATCTATTTATACTATTTATCTAAATGATTTATTAATTACAGTTACAGCAACATTCCTGTGTAGTATTGAACTCACAAACACTTGACAGGAAAGCTAATGTGGATAAGCAAACTGTGGATTAATTTATGCAAATTTATGTGAATGTGGAGTATTAGATATTAAATCCAGTGTGATTATTTGTGTGATAAAACTAGAACACCACAAAACCTGTGATAATGTGATTTATCTGTGATTTTGAAATTGAAAATATTTGTGGTTCTAGGATTAAGAGTTGACAAAAATGGCGGATGAGGAACACGATTTAGAAGGTAATTATTGATATTCATTAAATTAAGTCTGAGTCAGACTAATTTATAGGAATGTTTTTGAAGTAAAATGTCAAATGGATTTCCAGATGATGTAATGAAAAGGGTCCAATTATTCAAATAAAAATGTGTCTCAGTTTTAGTAGACTAGGTATTTTCGTTGTGTGCTGTTCAGAACTTGTCAGATAGCTGCAATACTCTTGATAAAATTTGATTCAAATTATTGTAGAAGACTAATGTTTATTTATAAACTAACAATATTTCAATATGAAACATATGATGTTGTAACTTATTTAGATGTAGGGGTGCCACTAAATCCAGTACATACATCAGAACCAAGTCCACAGAAAACACCAAGTCCACAGAAAACACCAAGTCCAAAGAAGACACCTAGTCCAGAGAAAACCCCAAGTCCTGTTCAAACACCACAGTCTCCAACTAAATCAATCCCAGACAGTCCACCAGAGATTGTGATAACCTCTGAAAATGGAGACACTTCAGCATCCTACAGTAAACAAGTCCAGGGAACCAGATTTACTGTGACAACGGAACCAACGAATCAGGAAGATCGAACCGGTATAAATAAATTATGTCATTACTCTCATTTTTCAGGGGCTTTGAACATTTTTAAATAAAAAAGTATAGAAAATGGTGAGGCAGATATTAAGAAATGGACACACATCCTTGAATGAATATGTATTTGTCATTTTAGGACTTACATTTATAAAAAGTGTTTTGTGTCCAGCTGGCATACACATGCATCTTGATGGGAGGTTCAAAATATCTTTTGTAATATAAGAACATGCAGAATTGTCTGTTGATATTCCTGCTACATGTAACACACATTCATATTTTCAGGGGTTAGAATTTATCCCATGATAAGAAAGAATTACTATAAGTCACTATGATTTAACATTATTGTTGTAGAAACATATGCTTATGTTTAAAATTCCAAAAAATTATCCCTTTAAATTTGTTTTTGCTGCATTCTATTTGTCCAAGCAGCCAAACAGCAACCTACCAAGCGTTCTAATTGCAGACATTTGTGCTGAAGACGTCATCATATTTTGCCATTATACCCCTCTCCTTATTTTCATTCATATATATTCTGCAAGAGGAAGCAAACAAGTGGCTCAGGAACCACTTACCGCTAACAGGACTGGGACTCATAAAAAGACTTTCGAGTGCGGATCACTTTGGTTTTAATTCTGGTCAAGTGTTGAATCTTCTCAGAGGAGGCGTTATTCCAACCATTTCAACAAAAATGATTCTTGACGGTAATGGCACCACTTAATGACAATAAAACTAATTTATTTGAAGGATTCTTGGGTCATGAATGTAAAGACCAGAGGCAGATTCTCTACGTTTAATCAAATGATTTAAAAGCAAACTGTTCTGATGTTTGGCCTCCTTTCATGGAACACTATTATGTTACAATATCTTCTGATGGAAATTCATCTATTTTATTATTAGACCATATAAAATGTTGAAGATAAACAGATATTGGATTGATTTACTTCTTAAATATCTGTTTGTTTACATTATTCTTTATACTGGGATATAGATATTTAAAGATGTAGAGCAACATTGACTAGGCAAATTTTTACAGCAAATTTTGGCTAGTGTGTTTGGACCTGTGACATTCGGCCAAGTTTTTGCTGACACTATTCTCAAATATCAAAATTGTTTGACGTTTATTGCTTCAATATTCATCACCGCCTATATTATGTGACCAAACGTTCCTTGACACATGCATGAATCATGTTTCAGACAACTTATTTGCTGAAAAATAAGCAAAGGTGTTAGGTTTGTGTGTCCACTGTGATGCCCGAGTAACTTCTGCAGTGAATACTTTAGCTATAGGCCAGTGGTTCCCAACCTTCTTTTGATAGAGTACCACTACGAGGTTCCGTACAGTCACGGCGTACCCCCTTGTTCCAGAGAAACTCAATTTGATAAAATATCACTTTATTTGCTATATTTTACCAGTGGAACACTGGTAAATGAACTAAAAAAAAAAAAATCAACTCAATTTGAGGGCTGTATCTGTTTCTTCTCCAAAAATTTTTTCATCAATCAAGAAATATATGAAGAAGTATAGAAATAAAATAAAGATAAATATACAAAATAATAAAAAGAATAGTAACATACACACTGTGAAAATACTGGATATTATCCACTGTAGGCATTAAACATTTTTGTGAAGTAAAACATAACTAAAAATCGTTCATGACCCTGAAAGTGCTCGCCTACCACCTGGAAGGCCTTGGCATACCACAGATAGGGAACAACTGCTATAGACAAATAAAATTTGCATAGTGTACCGAAAGCATGAAGGGATTAAAACTTCCATTATTTGTATTCTTGGAGATCTTGAAACTCTTCTTCTTGGTCCAAAGAAACATTTTTCTGATAGACTGTCGGTTTCATGAAAAAAAAAAGAAGACTGACCTCAACTACGCTTATCTATTACAAAGTTATGAAACACTATATATTAAAAATATGCTGGTATATATAAATGGATTAACAGGCACATTATTATAGGTGGCCGATTGACCTATATTAGTGTTTATTGACCAGTCAAAGAACAACAACGATCTGCTGTCAATCAATAATAAAAATAATAGATATTACTCTTGGATGGTCATTAGGGAATTGGAAATAGATAAACATATGATCATTTTCCAATTTCTTTGGGGAGAAAAGAACCATTTTTAAGATGGTATCGTAGTGGTCTTCTTTGATTGGTTATTGATCAAAAAGCTGCCATGAAATAAATATAGGTGACCTGAAGAGCCTGTCGACAATCTACAGAATGTCATGGTCGGGTCTTAAGATCGCTGCTAATCTTGAATTATTGATGTTATTTTTAGAACTAGTAATAGGCCTATTTATTTTCGTTCTAAACCACGGAATGAAAATTATTGAAAAAATTACATGTCCTAAAGTTGAATCTGTACAGTTGGTGATTGACAATGAGTCAAGTTTATTCTCTGAGTACATATTGTCAGTGTACATCATTTGTGTCAATTCAGCTAAATTCTAAATTCAATAAGTTAAAGGCACCATAAGACAGATCGTTCATATACATCTAAGAACATCAAATAAAACCTTTATGAAGAATGGACTAAAGGCACCACAAGACAGAATTGTTATTAGTTAATATACCTGAGACTATACATGTAAAAGTGCAGCATTGTGGAAACAAAATAAAACCATTGTAATAATCAATTTGAATAAGTTTTGGTCTAAAATGTTTCTTATGAGACTATACATGTAAAAGTGGCATTGTGGAAACAAAATAAAACCATTGTAATAATCAATTTGAATAAGTTTTGGTCTTAAATGTTTGTTGATAAAAGTAGTTTCGATTACTTTTCATTTATGTATGATTTTAAACCTGAATCTTTATCAGGGCCGGCGAAAGCAATTCTTGATTTGGGGGGCTTCCATCATAGGTCCTTATAGGCGAGGGTCCAGGGGCTGCAATAACCTGAAGAAAAGAGTACTTGCGGCCAAGTTATTGGGGGGAGGGGGCTAAAGTTTATTCTGGCATGTAAAACTAAATTGTCAGTCAGATTTTACAAATTGTAACAAAAATACTCAATTCTTTTGAATTGTCAATATACACACTTGTAGGCCAAAAAAAAAAAAATAACCTATATCTGTACATGAAAAGTATGTATGAAAGCTAAGAATCAAACTTCCTGTACATTTACAAGTATTTATAAAAGCTAAGAGTCAAAGACCAATATTGTTGAACAAAACCTGTAATGAAGACAGAGTTATAAACGTCAATACCGACGATCTAATCAGACTTAGTGTAATGTAAGAGAAATTCAATCTGTTGCGCTCCCTCGCATCCTTCATAAAAATACCTTTGGTCTCAAATAGAGCTAAATGGGGTTGACGAGACATTCACGACTGTTCCCTCATTATTGTATTGAAACCATCTGATCATCTTGCAAAATGTTTTCAGCTTTTATTTTTGGAAACATGACTGTTGAATACAAGACTAGTCCACCGTTACACAGAAGTTTTTTTTTCCTGTTTTCAGATCTTTAAATCATAAAATGATGGAATTGTCTTATTTTCACATGTATTTAAAAGTGAAGTGCATAGATAATAATGATCCACTATTTTTGTGTGGAATCATGGCTCTCATTTTGTTATTACTTGACTGACAGGCCATGAATCAAATCTCATCCCTTGGAAGTCTGGATAATAGTGGTCATTCTACTAAAAACTTCGAACTGACCATGATTGAAATTAAATGGTTATGTCAGGGCTTACAGAGGTGACATAAGTTCTATGACTTTGTAACAAATGGAATATGTACATGCTGTTGTTACAGCAGCTAGCCTATGCAGTAATGTTTGACCTATAGAGACAACAGTGGCATCCCAAAAGTTCAAATTTAATGATGGGTTATTCCAGACCATTCCTTATGTCTTGGTTGTAGACAGAGTATAGAATTTCTTCATCTAATCAGACCAATGTTTATTGTCATCTTATTGCTTAATAATCTAGACTCTTTTGTTCTTTATTAGTCCATTACACCACAGACCATTATCAAACAGAAATACTTAAGAAAATGTATGCTCGGTCATGACTTATCTCTTATTTTTGCTAAATCTGTTCTGTTGATTGTTATTGTGAAAGGACTTATTGGATACCACTCTATGTATCCAACATTGAAATTACATATTATGTATATTTTACCGTGAGTTGTATCTCATTTGATATATATTTCTTCGGAATATGTATCAGATTTTTGCCTAATTTCTGGTGTTAACTTTTTTTGACAATGTAATGTTGGCAGTGTGTTAATGGTCTGGCATCTAATATTATTGCTCCCTTTGGAGATATCTAAGCACTATGAGCACTATGAAATATGTAAAGGCAATTATATAGGTGTAAACATTACTTATTGTTATGCTATACATATGGTCTGATTCATTCCTAGCATTAAAAAAATATTGAGTGCTTAATATAAATATTGAATAGGATGTGTACATGAGGCGCATCCTATAGTATGTAATGTTTATAACCTAATCAAATAAATGATAGTTATTTGGAAGATTGCTTTATGTAGCGTGGTTACAATAGTATCTCAGAAAAAGTTTTTAATTATTTGTCTAAGCACAGTAATTTTACTCTTTTCTAACATTGCTACCCAATAGATATATCCTTATGGCAGACATTCAGCTTATGCAGCATGTGGTGTGAGTGTGCATAATGAAAGAAGAAAGGAGTTTATGTTGTTAAAGATCGTATAGCTGTAACCAAATCACAAAGCATTTAGATACCACCTTGGGGGGAAATCACCTTCAGTACGTTTTTGTACAAGGTTACGTAAACCCTATAATTTGCTTACAAATTGTGAGCAATCTTTACCTAGTACATGGTAAACAATCCGACTACAGGTGTTTTTATTATCAATACCAGGTGAATAAAGAAACAGTAGATGAATTGTTATATTATGGCATGTTAGATTACATTTGATGGTTAATGCAGATGCTACCCACACTCTGACAATTAGAGACATATTGCACACAAACAACTATCTACTTTAAGAATAAATCTCCACACTGAATAGCTGACATATTAAAACAAATTAGTGTTATTTCATGCATACACAAAGACTGAAGAAATATATTCAATTTCATTAAATTGTCATCTTATACTAAGTGTTTTCAACTGACATCCTTGGTCAACAAGACGCCTATGAATTATTGAAGTAAAATTGAACCATGTTTAAGTTCCAAATTTATCCTAGTTGGTGTTGAGTGGACGTTAAACACCATTTCCGTCTCTCTCACATTTCAACTTATACTTCTAGACTACTTTAAACGGCATCTTGTGCATATAAAGTCCATTTGACATTAGTCTATGATTATATGATTGGTTATATATATGTACAGTGATATCATTCAACACAGGGAATAAATAAAGCTAGATGTTTGATTTATTATTGTACCATTGTACCTTCGTTCACCTGTTGAACATCTCTCTAGTTTTGAACTCACCACTAGATGGGGTTAAATGTAGCACCTGTTATTGATAACATAAATATTACCCATGGTGTATATCATCTCTTGTATACCAGAAGTATGCACATGTTAATAAACTAACGCTTTTTTTTCTCGGTGTTGCTATGCCAGAAATTGTTGAGATTTATATCCTGATGAGAAATAGGATGCCTTATAGCACCTTGTGTATTTTATCTGTTGCAGATAATGTATATATTTGCTGTATATATTAACCAGCTCCGGAAACCAGACCAAGAGATCAAAAACGTATCCAAATAAATTTTTATTACCCATGCTAGAATTTCATTGGGTTGTAGCAAAGACGTTTTTGTAGGAAAATATCAAAATGCATAAAACCTTTTATTTATGTTCGTCTTTGAATCAGTGTGTTGTTAATCTGTTCATGCATGAGGCAGAGTATGCCAACTATATCCGGAACATTAGATGTTACCATGGACCTATAACGTTACGTTGCTATAGGAACATCTGTTAACGTGATGGATCTGCAAACTTTAATTTATTGGTTTGTATCTTTACGAATTTGATTGCTCTTTAGGATCGCAAGTTTTATATTTTATTGTATTAATTGTTCGATGTTTTTATCAATCTAGTGTGTTGATGCCATTGTTTTTGTGTTTAGGAATGTTCATGTAATCCAGTCTATATTAGGCATGGAACATGGACAGGTAATTTAGCACCAGTCTTACTTGAAACCTGATAAACTATGACATTCTTGTCTCTTTAAATGTAAAGGTAGAATTTGAATGAATGTAAAGTAACTAAAAGTAAGCATGAAGCATATAGCTGACAATATCTTTGGCTTACGATTCTCGTCATCTGAAGGAAACACAAGATTTTTACAAGTCAAATGAAGGTGATCTACTTTATACTGAAAATAAAACCCCTGAATTGCTGAACTGACAATTGTTTAAACAGGAGGGCATATCATTATAAAACAAAAATTGTAAACCATTTTCCTGCATTGATTTGGCATCTAGACAGATTTTTTATACGAGTTTTGAGCGGCAGATATTTTTTGTCATGGCTGACTTGCAAATATAGCAGGTCCACAACCAGAAAATCTTAAAGATACTGCATTTGTACACGTCAGTTTACTTATATTGGCAGTTCTTTTGTATAGTTGGGGCCTTTGATGAGTGGTTTACCTTGATGAAATGGCATGTCATCAACGTAAAGTGATGGGAATTTGATTTCAAGTGTATGCATAACAAGACATATTGTTGCCAGTAGAACATACTGGTTTTCTCTGGGATCTCAGAGCCCCACCCACTACTATTACAAACCATTCCTAGATTTCTATCTCTCTTTAGTGTGACAAGGAAAATATAATTAATGAATTGATTATTCCATAATAATTTTTGTTATTTTTGGTCTTCAAATTGATTTTAGTCTGAATATGCATGGTTTAATGTTTAAGAGTGAGACATTCAGTAATATATTGATACTGCACAATGGCGTTTGCCTAATATATTGAAACTACACTCATTCGAAGTATTGCTTGAGACCATGAAGCAACTTACAAAAATAAAATCTATCACGTAGATGCATTTCAATGAAATCATCATATAAATAATGTACGATTGGAGTGTTGCCCATACATTATTTAAAATAATGGTACGCCAACATCAAAGGATGATGTCAAATCTGTATTTTAATACAACACTGGCTGACTGAATGTGGTTTTAAGTTTATACCTGTTCCAATACATTTGCACTCTGAAGACAGAATTATTCTGCCAGGGAGTTCCTGATGTATTCTATTCTGGCAGTTTTGTTAATTATTAAACAGAATTGTACAATCTAGAACGGAGTTACCAAGTGAATTTTACAATGATTTATTTACGTATTCACATTAATCAACAAGATCACCAATGTAAATGGATTATTTCACTCACAAAACATTTACCAGTTGTTGTATAATCTGTATTAGATTAATTATTCTAAATATTGAGAGGTTTCATTGAACGTTTTGGAGCATTCCCATCGGTCTCTCATTCATTCAATCATTCTATCATTTATTCAATCATTTATCCATTGGTCATCTATCACCAATCAATCATGTGTTTGTTGTTTATGTCATGCATGTGCTAGTAATCTAATTGCTCACCGTGTGTGCATGTGGTCAATGACCATAATATTTTTGCTTTTGGTACCACATAATAATCTTCCCAATCACCTATATATTAAAGCTTAACATACCACTTGTAGTGCTTTTCTTCAACCCAGCAATATATATGAAAGATACTAACATTTCTGTTTCCAAATGCAAATTCAATTGCTTGAAAATTGATCGATACAACAACAGAAAAAATTAACAGTTGAACTGCATATTTCAGTTTGATTAATCCATATTTTATTTTGTCTTTAAACCAACGTTTAGTTTGTAATAATTATTTTCTTTTGTTGATTTTATTTATGTTTCTTTTTTCATGTTGTGTTCTGGTTATCTCCCTATAAATTACTGATTAGCAGGCGATTATTTTACAATATACGGTGAGTTGCATGAAAATAACACAAGGAATGTGTTAATGATATGGGAAATATTAATAATCTAAGCACTCATATTGGTTGACAAACTGGTTTTAATAATATCCTTTATAAACCTATAATGATAACAATACAAAGAATATGTTAAGGATGTGATAAATATTACTAATCTAAGCACTCATATTGGTTAACAAACTGGTTTTGATAATGTCCTGGACAGACACAAAGAATGTGTTCACAATGTAAGCACTCATTGGTTGACAAACTAGTTTTAATACCAATTTTAGACCTAGAATAGTTGACATAACATTGTGTTTTGATAGTCTATTGGTTGTGGTTGACATAAAACAAAAGATTGATATTAAAGTCATGGGTTATGGGGTAGCACAGTACACGTGGTGCTGGATGACATATATTTGTACCACTGACACACTGGTACAAAGCACACATTGGTTGAAAGAAACCATATCTATTTGTTAGCACACACTGGTTTTGGTTGAAATGAAAATATATTTAATATTAAAATGATGTGTTATTCTTGAATAGCCTTATGGGCATATACCAGCTAAACACAATGATACAATGAAGCTGAATCCATTTGTAAGCACACTGGCTGGGCTGATATTTTATTGTTGTTCCAGTAATTGATTAACACTGGTTTCGGTTAGCTCACACTGGTTTCGGTTGACATGAGACACAATATTTCATATTGGATAGAACACTAGGTGCTGGTTGACATATATATTTGTACATGTACCAGTACCAGGAAAGCATTTAGGTAACACAAAGGTACATGTATGAAGCTGAATCTGGTAGCACACATATCTGCTGACATGTTTTTGTATATGTCTGATTCTATGGTATTTGAACACTGGATTGTGTTTAGCACATCCTGGTTAAACATGTATTTTAACAATATCTTCTTGAATAACAGAATAGTTGTAATATAGCCACAAAATATATAGTCTAACACACTAGTGTTCATATTGTGGCAAACTGTTTGAGATGATATTTTATCTATTGGATAATGGAGGTCTTTTGGATAAGCCATTGATGAACAGAAATGTGTTTAAATAAGACTCTGGTTGAAAGATCCTAATGTCTATTTGTATAACACTGAAACCACTTGTTGATGACATATTTACTGGATAACAGTCCATTATCAAATGATATCAGTTGCATAGAATACAGAATGACATGGTTGTTTGATAACACTCTGGCTGACAGTCTGAAAAACAATCTGGCCCACATACTGTCTATTCAATATCATCATTGGCTGACATGGATAACAAATTTACTGTAATATGTGTTGGATATCATCATTGGATGACATGCTGTGATGTCTGTCAGGTAACAATCAACTGTAATGTCTGTTGGATAACAGACAGCTGTAATGTCTGTTGGATATTGAAATTTGGTTGACATGCTGTAGCAATGTTTGTTAGTAGATCAGATACTGGCTGATACACTGTAATGTGTCTTTTGGATATCGGCATTGGCTGAAATGATGTTATGTGTATTGGATATTACCAATGGCTGGCATGATGCACTGTGTATTGGATTTGACCAGTGGTTGACAAGATGTAATGTCTATTGGACATTATCACTGGCTGACATGCAGTGCCTATTGGATAGCAAACTGGCTTATATGCTGTAATGTCTGTATTGAATAGCAAACTCGTTACAATGATTCTTAGCATGTTATATCTGTTATGGAACAAATTATTGATAAGTTAAATGTCTATTGGTTAATTGTATGGTAGTAGACAAATTATTAAATGTTAATTGGTGAACATGGTAGTAGGCAAATACCATTCATTGATTAGTTGTTATAGGTTAATATTGAATTAATACATGTAGCATACTAACAATGGCTTACTAACTGTTAGATTAATGCTTTGTCTTGTAATACATGAAAAGTAGTAACTTCTAACTAACTAGCACACCCAATGTTTCTTGAATAATTCTTAATAAGAATTACATGTACATGGATAGATTTACTTAATCATCTGTAAAGCTCATTACAAGCTCTTGATGAGCCATTATTCATTCTTATGTTCTTTGCCATGCAGTTGCTTTCTTATGTCCTTGAGATTCTGGCAATAGCAGCAAATTTCATCATTGTCAAGGGTAGCGTCTGTGAGGCTAAGAAGGAAAGTGTGACTAATCATTCGAATGTGACAGAAAGCCAAGTCCACAAATGTACACATTGCAATGGCATGACCATAATAAAACACCTGACAATAAGAAGTTTAAGAGAGAGAGAAATGGGGTTTAACGTTCACTCGACACAAACATGTTCAATTTTAATTCAATAATTCGTAGGAGTCTTTAGCAGTTGGAGGATACCATGCGAAATTGAACAGGTTATGCTGCTCCTTGTCATGCACAACCAGGGAATCGAAACCATGCCAGTTGACTCAATGACACACCTTATGATACAGCTCGCACTTGCTAACCATTTTACCATTTAAAAAGGAGGTCCCACGTACACAGCATACATGTAAATGAACAACCCTTGGTTTTTCTTAAGTAACTTGTAAAAATAAAAAGGGGGTTGGGATGGCCTAGTGGTCTAGAGTGCCGCGCTTCGACCTCTAGCTGCCCGGTCACCTCTGGCTTGCGGCTGTGGTTTCAATCCCTGGTGTGAGCGTATGTGACATGGAGATGGGGGCGCCTTCTCAAACTCGTGGGTTTCCTCCGGGCACTCCTGCTTCCTCCCACTGCTAAAGACCCCTACGTGCAAGCGAATTATTGAAATAAAATTAAACCATATGTTAGTCCCGAAATGACCTAGTTTGTGTCGAGTGGATGTTATACCCCATTTCTCTCTCTCTCTCTCTCTGTAAAAATAATAACACATACACATGTTAACTGATTATAGTTATTTGTTTAGTTAGTTTGGGCTGCGTGAAAATACCCAGCAGAAACCCAAGAATAGGAATTGAATAAGACACATCAAGAATAATCAGTTAATAAGAAGAAATAATGAAGGGACATATACAGGTTTCTATCCGAGCAAACTCATTATGGATCACCTCTGATCTTTGGGTAAACTTTAAATGGTACAGTAATTTGTAAGACTTCAAATGATTTGTTCGGCTTTGAAAGAAAGGAATATAATTCTTTGTAAATTGAAAAATAATTCTTACATGTACATTGTAAAAGAAAGAAAGTTTGATAAATGAACTAAATGTTAGGTGACTAATTTGTCAAATTGGAATCAATAGGAACGACCAAGTTAATTAGAAAATTCTTCATAATTAATGAGTTTACACTAAGAATTTCTTGTGTCTGGCTTATACCAAACATTGAATGTTCAGATGACGTCAGGTCAAATTAAGCCTGTCAATTTCCACACCACAATAGAAGTCTAAGGTTAAAGATATGTTCTTTGGACAATAATGATGATAAATGTCCATTGGATGAAATGAATAACAAAGAATTCAAATTTTAGTTCTAGCCACTTGTTTGATCATCATTGTACTTTAAAGTGGTTCGTCTGTACTAGGCGACGAGAAAAAACTGATACAGGTGTACCGAGTACATTGTACCCTTTATCACCACATAGGTAATAATCACCAAGCAACAAACTTGATAAGACTGTAGTTAAAGTAGAGTTGTTATAATCCAGGACACGTTTTGGCACAGAGTTTCAGATCATCAACTGGTTGCATAAATAAACCTGTTAGGAGTATATATCGACAATAGATTTTTTGTGCATGCACATTATGTTATGTAGTAATAATCCATATATTAATACACATATACTCTTAACACAGAAACATTTAATCTAACTCTAGTAAATCAGCGTTCTTGGTCCGTTCTTAATTGCAAGAAACCATCAAGTGTATTTGCAAATGGAATGATCAAATTAAACTGTAAAGACATCAGTGACTATGTTCTCACTTATTTGAATAAGTTCCTCCTATGATAAAAAGAAAGAAATCAGCTGTAATCGAAAAAGTAAATTCTAGTCAAGACAACTGCTGCTGAATCTGTTGATGATTTTTTTTATGATCATTTTGTTTTAATGTTTTGGTAACTGTTTTTACAATATGTATATATATATATATGTGACTTCTGATGACCCTGACACCCAAGATTTCACAAAGTTTGCTTTTTTGGAGCTCTGTTCTCCTCGTCACTGTCAGTGGTGCAGGACAGAGGGCTTGGCAAGGATGTAAAAGAACCTATGACAGTTGGATTTGAAATAACAAAAGACCGTAGTGCTGCTGTCCAGGAAATGGTTTCCCTCATTGCACACTCCCAGGCTTAACAAGGAATAGGGTCGTTTGCTGACCCTCATGATTTTTTTTCCACTACTCTAGGGACTGCTGGGGACCCCTATACTGAAATAAGATGATTGAACCACATCTCTGTCTCTCTCTCAAGGGTTGAATGCTGATTCCGGTTCAGCGAAGAGATCCCTATAATCTGACAGCTTATTTATAAGCTGAAGATGGCTCTTTTTAATCCTTAGTGCATTAGTGTAAATTGCACACAAAAAATCCTGTATCTCAATAATAGGATCAAAAGAAAACTTGAATACATTTTCATGACAATATGATTTGAAAAATTATCATAGTTGATAAATTAGATGTCAAGAAGGAATTAGTATCACATTATTTCCGAAGATGCTAATTGTAGGCCATGGGAATTCAATTTCAGGGATCTGCAATGGGCACTTTATATGAATGAGTATTTTGGCGAATACTATCCTAACCTTTTTTTTTTAGAAGACTACGCTTGGATCCAATTTACCATTTACTCCTCTGATAAGGATTAGAGTGATCTAAAAAAAGGAGCACGTGCCATATGTATGCCGATAAGACCAAAATGAAAATTTATTTAGGGTATGATTGTCATGCATGAAAGGTGCCCATTTTTAGATGACCCTAACCTGTTAATGAGGACAAAATGGTGATCTAAAAAAGGGCACCTTTCATGTATGCCAATCATACCAAAATGAACATTTGGTTTCTGTCTGATGGTCATACATGAAAGTTGCCCCTTTCTTTAGATCACCCTCCTTCCTTGACCACATTCAGTACCAGACTTTCATTACATATGTCTATGGTAGATGTCTGATAAAAAGTTTGACGGTTTTGTTTAACATTGATACTGTTTTTCCCTGTATTTAATGAACAGAAACAAAATAGCACTACAGGTATTTAAGTAATGTCAACAACATGATTAGTTAAACAAATCTATTGCGAAACCTTATCATTTCTCTATTGTAAAGTTGATGACAATATACCGGTAGACATATTTTGCTCTGGATCTTACTTTGACATTGTGTGAGTTTTCTTTCATCATACTCTCCTATTCAGTTGACATTTCTTCATTATATAAAACTGCGTACAAATGGAGATTAATAGTGTAGAAGCAGATTGATGTTGGGACCAGATTTTTTGTCCTCGTTAATTCAACATCATGGTTGTGAAAATGAAAATTTTCCTTCTTTCAATATTTTGACAGAGCTTGTCCATTCATTTTATAGGAGCCCATTGAAATATGACTAGGATGATTTGATCTTGTCTTTTAACTTGCAAGTCTGTTTATATCACTGTCAGTACTTTCCCTCTCTCATTATGCAGTAATCTTTATGTACAGAAGCTTCATTCAATATCTTTCATTTTGGCGGCAAATTTCTGGTAGAGTAATCTACTTGTCAGTCAATTCAAATACAGTCAGATCAAAATTTAATCTTTATCTCATACCTGTCAAATCAAAAAATCTTAAGTACTGTCAAATCAAAATATTATCTTATCTCATACAGTTTTTGGTCACTTGAGCAGTATATCATAAAGCCTGTTATTGAGTCAACGGGCGTGGTTTATAATCCCTGGTTGTACGTGACAAGGAATAGGGTCGCCTGTCCAACCTCGTGGGTTTTCTCCAGGTCCTCAGGTTTCCTCCCACACCTAAAGACCCCTACATGCAAGCGAATTATTGAAATAATATAAAACCATGTTAGTCCCGAAATGACCTAGTATGTGTCGAGTAGACATTAAACCCTATTTCTCTCCCTCTCACATTCTTGGATCTGGTTGGTGATAATCTAACTACTTATGTATCATTTCTATGTCCTTTTTATATGCCCAGATGGATGGACATTGTTGTCTGTGGTCCAGCAGCAATTTAAATACTGTCAAATTAAAATTTGATCATTCATCTGGTACTGGTATTGTTTTGAGTCAGATTGGCCAACACATTATGAAGATCATTTTTATACACCCCGATTACAATGTGGATGTCCGCTGTTGTCTGTCGGCTGGCCAGAACTTAATTATTAGTGAAATCAAACTTGAATCTTTTTCTCATACCATTTATGTTGGTCTACACAATCTTCTTTTTCATGTAATTTCGACGTACATTGTTGTATTGTCATTTACTTTTATGAAATTTACAAATAAACTACTTGAAAGTACAAGAAAATCCAATTTATACTCTCTGCTGTAAAATATAAAGAAAGAAAACAAAAACTAGCTAAATTTTAAAGATTGGACAAAGAATAAATTTTAAAATTTGGAATATTGTAATTGGTGTACCCTGGATTAAAATACCTAATAAATGGGTTAACTGTTGAATTAGAATCTAGGTATGAATGTTTTTGACATTGTCGATGTATGTGCTAAGATGATCTTAATTTAGTTTTCATTAACCATTGTTCTTTAATTTTTCAGGAGATAATGGACAATTTGCAAAAGATGATGTGGCTTTGGCAGAGAATGAAGATTCTCCTTATATTAATCACATGGCTCTGTATGAGGTAAATCATTGCACGATTATAATATTTAGAATTTGTGATTTCCCCAAATGCCCTTGTGTCAAGAGAAGCAGTCTTCCTTCCCCTTAATGGTCTGCAGGGGGGTGGATGACCTAATGGTTAGTACCTTTGCACTGTATCGTGACGTCTGTCATTGAGTCAACTGGTGTGATTTTGATTTCCTGGTTGTAGGTGACAAGGAGTAGGATTGCCACCTGTACAACCTTGAGAGGTTTCTCTAAGTCCTACAGTTTCCTCCCAGAGCTAAAGACTCTTACGTGCAAGCGAATTGTTTAAATAAAATTGAACCATGTGTTAATCTCGAAATGACTTAGTTCGTGTGGAGTGGACGTTAAACCCCATTTTTATCTTTATCATAGTGGTTTGTTGTCTTACACGAAAATCAGGAAATCATAAAGATGGTTTAACATTCAATCAACAAAAACTGAGCCATGTAAACTACAATACAGATTGTGAAAGGTTAATTTCTAAAAGCAATATCAACCCAAATTAGTTCAATTAGTAGTTTACTGTTGAAAATTTGAGTACATTAATGAGGATTCTGAAAAATGCAGATGATGCACGGATTAGAGAACTGGATTACCCACATGGTCAGCATTTACAAATGTGGGTTGGAATGTGTTCCACTTACATCTGCTATAGACCATACCCACACAGAGATGAAAAATAATTGTAGATACTGTATGAAATTGTTTGTTATATTTGATAGGATGATATACAAAACCAAGGAAAGGTTTCACAGATCATCAATCGTATTTCAAACTACCAGGCCGGAATACAACCAAACCCTAATGAGATGGAAAAGGGAAAAGGTCAAAAGGTGAGATAATATTTATTGTTTTATCTGCAATTTAAAGATTGGAATCTGAGTAATTTGAGATATTTGGAGTGACCAAAATGTTGCTGCTAGTTTTTCTTGGCATGGTTCACAGTTCTAAGGAATCGTTCAGCAGGGCTTCTTGCATTGGTGCTTCAGTGAAGTATTAATGTATGAATTCACATGAATTCACAGAAACTGATCTGGAGATTCTCAAAAAACATTATAGTCATTGGACTACTAGGTAGGTATATGCTGTTGGTGAAACTGAAGTGTAGACAGTATTGTTCGTTTGAATTAGATTCCCCAGAGGATTGCATGTCTCTTTTTTTGTAGTGATTACAAATAAGTCTGAGAAGGCTTCAGGAGAGACCTGAAATTAAATTTAAAGACGCTATACAAGTCTGTGGTAGCCTTCATGTTTTCTTCCATAGTAATCAGTTTACACCGTCACAATTCACAGTTTTTATCATAGACATGTTGTAGACCATAGTATTATATTATTCCAAACTCATTTGTTGTCATAGAACATGTTGCTCTATTTTAGAAAGCTCACCACACACTATGCAAATTCATCTAGTTTTTTTGTTGACAGTTATAATGAGAACAATTCATCATGTCTGATAAAAAAGGAACATGTAATCTCCTGGCCAACGATTAAATTTTTTTAATCAGATTATTTCTTCTATGAAAAGAACATAGTGTGGCGCGTGAGCTTTAGAAAGAAAATGTTGTACAATTTTGATTTTCTTTATTTTTGTATATTTTTTTTTTGTTTTTAATTCAGAGGAAAGTAAGTATTACATAGAAAATGTTAATTGTGTTGATTGTTTATTTTATTTAGTTATTTACTGTTTATTTGTTAGTTAACTTTTATGAATGTATCAATTACTTGTACAATGGGATGAACATATTTATATAGATATTTCTAGAACTTGCATTTAATGCATATATTATATTTGATATCTGAAGTGAAGAAAATAATGTCAATATTTTCTTCATTTAAGCTTTCATTATGATTGTATTTTGTAGATTTTAAGATATAGTTATATAATTTCAATTTTGTTTATTTGCTTCTATTTGTCCCCCTTCGAAGATATCAAGGGACTATTAAAATCGGTCAGTCCATCCACACTTTTTTGGAGACATTAACTCTCCTTTTTGTTGAGCTTTAGAGTTCAAACTTGGTGTAGGAGTTTATTAGGTGAATGTCTTGATGGAGTTTGAAGGTAAGCATTTTCTGCTTAGGCTAAGAAGAGATAAGCGATTTAATTGTTTGATTCTCAGCCAGCTTAGGGACATAATAACTTTGGTTCTAAATCTAATTAAGAGAGAAATATGAAACTTTATGTATTGGTCAAGGTTTGAAACACATTTCCTCTCCTATTAATTGAGATAAGGTATTTATTACGTGACTATCTTGATCGAGTTCAATCATACACATTTTCCACTAAGATAAGTAGCGATAAACAATTTGATTGGTCAAGACTTTGGAGCATAACAAGTCTGGTTTAAATGTTCATTGATAGGTGAATGTCTTGCTTGACTGTGTTCAATGATTAACTTTTGAACATTTACACCCATGGGATGAAACTTAGCGTATAGGTTCACTACCAGGTACTTTAAAACCTTGATCGTGAACATTTTCTCCTTAGAATAAGAATAGATAATCAATTTTATTGTTCAACACTTTTCAAAAAGATAAATGTGCAATTAATTAATATGTGTCATCTATTTATTTTGGAATTGCGGTGGGGGACATCAGCCTCACTATTGGCTTGTTTGTTTTTGTACCTGCATGTCTAACAGTTCTGATATCTTCATATTTACATAAATACCCTTAAACATATGTTGTGTAAGAAATAAATCTGCCTATTGCAGGTCTTTCTTTAGGTCTTATATGTTTTCTAAATTATTAATCAGATATTAAATTAATAAGATCATAATTAACTCTTGATTAAGGCTGTGCAAAAATATCGATATAATCGATAATCGGTAGAAGTTATTTAGCGATACGATAATCGATAATGAAATTCAAATATCGATTATCGGTATATTTACCTTCTGAAGGCAAGTTACGGTCACTTTCACACGAATAAACTTGCCGTAGTCTGTCATTAGCCATACTCCGCGCAGCGTTTCGTTTGATTATAGGTAATCTCACTACACACTGCTATTATGAGTGGATATTGTTGTGTTAAATTTTGATTGGTCAGTAGTCCGACTACCAACCAATCACTACCTACCATACAAACGCTTTACATTTAAAACGAGTGCCAGTATTGGACCAAATATGTTTATATAACGTTACGTCATGGCTCACGCTTTTATTATGCCTAATTAACCCGTGCATAGGAGAATACTGTAGTAAAACTAATTGTGTGACAAACGAGGCTATCAAGTCGAATGAAATGTAAACAATACTGTTTGGAAACGAACATACTTTCACCGTTTTAATACCTTAAATCACTGTCCAAAGTTTTAGGGAAGACTCAGATTAAACGAAGGACTGTCATGTTGCTGTACTTAAGTGATAGCTTTCATTGAACGGGGAGAATAGACACACTCCCGCAAAAGTTCAAGAATCAGAAGTCAATCCAGCAATGGCCAGAGAGAGATTTCTCGGGCCATTGCTTCAGGAATATGGTCATTAGCAGACAATGAATGAATACACGACGTCAAGACAACAACTATTTTTCCCCTCTGCTTACAAACTGGCACATTTTAAATATATATTATTGTAAAAAACTAAACTTTAAGATTAAATACATTATTTTAATATTTTCGTTGTTTTTGTTGTTTCTACTAGTTGAAACTAAAATAGGTCACGCACTTTGTGAACAATGAAAATCGCACGTGATATAATAAAATTAGGATTATCTCCCTTCTTTGCTCTTGATTGATTTGTAGAGAAACTACACAATAAAACTAATTGTATTATTAATGATCAACTCGGCTTTAATTACTAAATCATGTCAGATACAGTACATACACGTTTTTGACTTCCCGGGACAGGCAAAAAGCGAGGTATGGAATTGTTTTGGTTTTTACGGAACCGACGACCGTAACAGTTATCTACCTTCATGGACTCTCTAGTAATGAAGATAAATAACTTCAATTTACTTTCGTTTGTTTTGTTTATTACGATTGAGTATTGACAGATTGTATCAGAATATTAATAAATATGATGTGTTTAAATAACAGTAACAAAGACTGAATATGTTTTGGAATATTTTTATTATACAATACTATTATTGAACATGACTGTTGAAGAACAAATACAACAAAATAGTGGTAGCCTGTGTCGACTAACACAATAACAACAAGTCGGTAAAGTTCGGAATTTTTCCGGAAAAGTGATAATCGATTATTATCGATAATCGCTGAAAATTTCTTGCCAATAATCGATATTGAAATTTCATATCGATTCCCAGCCTTACTCTTGATGCCATCATTAGTATGCAATTTTAAGTGGATTTGAATACAAAGGTATTATCACTAACTATCCAAATTCCAAGCATAGGTCAAACATAGAGCAATTCATTTTGTATGTGTGTTCACTGAACGTTTTGAAAACCACTCCACATAACTTTTCTTGAATCTCAAAAACAAATATCAAATATTATTGCGATGGACTAGCTCTCCCCTTCTTGAAAATGTATATTGAAATCAACAAAGGTTAGTTTTGGGCAACTAGCTAAGAACGGTACCCCAAACAAGGCAGGATTCTTCCTGAGTATAAAACCTTCAGTTTTAAAATTTCGAGCTTGTGAGATCACAATGTATGGAGATAAATTGATTCTTTTAGAGATTAGTAGTATAATTATTATTAGCTTTTCCATAATTTAATTTTTACATTTCAAACAAATTTGGCAAATATTGTTTGGATATCAAAAGACCTTCCTTATCCAGTACTTCTTCAGCAACTTGGCCAACCGTGATGATCACCTCTGGTAAAGTCATTAAAATGTGATCGTTTTTTTGTTGTAAAGTGCCTAATTGATGGTAAAATAAATGTTCAATGGCATCATTATTATTTTGTAGCCATGCTTTTATAAGTTTTGCTGAAATGACTTAGTACATACATTTTTATATTGATACTTGAGATTATGTATTGCATTTATACGACTTTGGCTAAATAATAAAAGTCATAAAGATCATATATATCCACTTGGACGAATGATTTTGGCCATTAAAATTCATATTTCTACATGGCCTTTACAATACACAAGCAATAACTTCATATAGTTGACAATTGATGAAACACTTGTAAGAAAAAAATCTGAGATATGTTTTAGTTAATAAACATGGTTATTTCAATCTGAAAAGCTCTTAAAACCTTTATTCTTATAGTTCCTTCTATAGTCCCCAGGGAATCTTTGATAGTTATGAAAAAAAGGCAAATAATGAAATTTCAGAGGTTATTGCAACATTTGGGACAAAGTTCAAAAATGATATTAGGAGTAGATAGTCGTCTTTAACAGGTAGCTTAAATCAATGAATGCACATGCTCTTAAAGAGTTACATAATTATACATATAAACTGTTTTAGAGACTTTTGAAGCATTTCATTGCATGCCTAAAAGAATCTTTTATTTTTTTTTGGATAAGTAGTGAAAACTTGGACACCTCCTTTAAGTTTGTATTCCATCTACTGTTTTTCAGCTCACAGTCGAAATTAGCAATCTTTTGTAGTTGTTCCCATTCTGATTTATTTAATAAGTTCACAGAATTAACTAATCTTATTTTAATTTAACACCTACATAACACCTACATATTACGATAGTCACCTTATGGCAGGACTAATCCTAATCTAGTACCTAGCAAAGATTTGGGTTTTTTTCAGTGTTATTCATACTTTTATTACATGACCAAAACATATATTGTTTAAAATACAGGTAGAAAATTACAAATATGTCAGTAATATGGTGGACAAGTTCTAATTCATTGAATCTCATTCAAAATTGATGATTTATTCATAAAGACCTTTGTTAATGTTTCTGAATAAGGTTGAAACAAAAAAAAGCATGTTTTATAACACATATTTGATTTTATTTCTATGTATTTCAGAAAGCCAACCTAGGAACAGCATTAGGAGTATATCTACCATGTATCCAGAATATTCTTGGTGTCCTCTTGTTCGTCCGTATGACATGGATCGTTGGAATGGCTGGAGCACTGGAGTCATTTTTTATTGTTTTGATTTGTTGTTGTACGGTAAGCATTTTAAAAATTATAAAGGATTTGTTTGGCAGTAAAGTGTCATCTGTTAAACAGGCATTATGAAAGAGCTACCTGGTGCAGGTATTTCTTTAGGCCTGAAATGTTAAATAGATTATTAATTAGACATTATTTAACTTACGGAACCATAAGCTTCGTCTACACTAGGCTTGAAAAAGCCGGATTTTTAAAAACCCAGTTTTTTCAAAACCCGGCTTTTTCAAGTGTAGCGTCTACACTGACTGAACGGAAAAAGACGATGAACACCGACCTTCGTTATTTGTGGAACTTCCGGTTTATTTATTACGCCATCGGCTTCAGTCAATTTTGCAGAGATAATGACATCCGGGTACTTGATAAATCCCGGATTTACTGTCTACACACATAAAATTGCCGGTTTTTTGATTTTGAAAAATCCCTCAATAATTGCCGGATTTTAAAAAGCCGGCTTTTACGATTGAGAAATTGAAAAAGCCGGCTTTTAGGAAAAAAACGGGATTTAAAAGGCTAGTGTAGACGGTGAATGCTGCTAGTGTAGACGTAGCTATAATCAACAATATCTTGCTTATCCATTTTTATGGTAACCGCATATGTATTTAAATCTTTTCAAATCATCTGCATAATGTACTAAATGTTGCAAAATGAACGGAATTGGAATTTATATTCGTTTTATAGATTTAACTTCCACAATATAGTAGTTAGAGAATGAATCAAAATCTCTCAGATGTTTTCAAGTACTACTATTGTGACTTACTTGGCTAGATTTTAGAAGATGTGCCTCTGTCAACAAACCAAAATGTCCTGAATATTTTGTACTAGATGGCTGGGTCATTAAGTCCATGTTTTTGCTCAAGATTGTGATAGATAGTTATTTAGTTCGCTAGAGTCTATCATAAAAATATAACCATAGTTTCATGTACAGAATGCAGGAAAACTGCAAAATCACACATAAAAAACATTTGACTACACTTTAGAATGTGTCCTATACTTGTGCTAGCCATATTGACAAGGTCCAGTGAAACATCATTATTACCATATGATCTCAGGTATTGTAAGGTATAGCATTAGATAACATTTATGGACAGATTCTAATATCGCTCTGAAAGTTTAATTGTTATATGAACAAATTTGTCATCTGACATACTTTATATTTTATGTATTTTTTCAGACTATGTTAACATCGATATCCATGAGTGCTATTGCTACAAACGGTGTCGTACCTGCAGGTGGTTCTTACTTTATGATATCCCGAGCATTAGGACCTGAGTTTGGTGGAGCTGTAGGTGTGTTATTCTATCTGGGGACATCAGTCGCTTCCTCTATGTATATCATTGGTGCCATAGAAATTCTTGTGGTAAGGTTTAACAGATTTTTTTTTCAGTTTGGGAAAGGATTTAGTAATGATTCTGTACTGAATAGGTTTTATATATATTTTTGGTTTGTAAATAATATGTGAATCTAATGATGCTGAGAATTACTGGTAATATGTAGATACCAAGGATTTTGAGAAACTCTTTACAACTTTGTTGCATTATATCAAAAGCCAATTCTACACAAATTTCTCTCTTGTAAAACGTTAATATTTCAGGACTAACCTGTGTTTAATTTTATTTCAATAATTTGCTTTCAATAGGGGTCTTTAGCAGTGGGAGGAAACCGGAGGACCCGGAGAAAACCCATGAGGTTAGACAGGCGACCCTACTCCTTGTCACATACAACCGGCGAATCAAATCCATGCTAGTTGACTCAATGACAGACCTTATGACACAGTGCGCACATGCTAACCATTTGCGCCCCCCCCCCACCACCAATTTAACAAGATTGTATATTTTCAACATTTTCTATCTCATTGATATAAGCTCTTTCATTATATTTCAGCTATATATGGCACCACAGATTAGTTTATTTGAGAATCCGTTTCACAACTATAGGATATACGGAACGTGTGTATTACTCTTACTGTGTGTAATTGTGTTTATTGGCGTGAGTTTTGTCAGTAAATTCGCCACACTGTCTCTTGTCTGTGTTATCATATCTATATTGTGTATTTATATTGGTATCTTCGCAGCAAGTGTCGACAATAGTTTACAGTGAGTATACTTATACTTTATTTTAATTACAAGAAATCAGTGAAAAATCTACAATTTGTTGCCAACGTGGTCACAGGTCTAAAATTGTTTGACTACAGTTCTGCTGAAAGCTATCAAAATCCTCTGTCAGACTTGAAATAACTAGAGTTGCTTTATTGTTTATATTTAAGGAAAATTTTTTGATGAATGAGATTTGGGGGTATCTTTTGAATATTGGTTCCTCGAGCATGACTTTGAACCCAAGATTGTAATTCACAAAGTTACTTGTCTGTTAAACATGTTTTGAGATTCACCGAAGTAAGAAGTCAAATAGACTGTACTTTTTAAAAAAACCTCGGAACCATGGTGGCTGATTAAAGGTGCTGGCAAAATTTCCTCAAAGCACACTAGCTGTATGGTGTCTTGATTAGCCTGGTGCATGCAAAAAAACAGAATATTACATCACATTTCTGTCTGCTGTAAGGTCTGTTTGTTATTTCTGTTTCTGTTTTTCTATAACAGGGTGTGTGTTTTAGGGGATCGTCTATTGACATCAGAGTCTATAAGACTGAATGGTACATCGATGTGTACCAAAAACGAATCCGGGCCAATATTTCAGCATTATTGTAAAATGGATAACAACACTCCTGTTTGTGATGATTATTTCAAAAACAATGATGCAAAATGGGTGCGTGGTATACCTGGTCTAGCAAGTGGTGTTTTTAAAGGTAAAGCATTCCCATTGAATATCTGATATTTTACTAATAAATATTTAAACAAGGAGACTGGTTGGCTATATTCTTAATCATAATGAGATAGAAGGCTCCACTGGAGGCGTTAAGAAAATAATTTGCTTTGTGGACAATGGAGACGATGTATCTCAAAAGGCACGATTGCACCTTAAACCAGGAGATGGAGGTGACAAAATCCCATTCTTATTCTCCCATATCAACCCTTATTTGGACTGGCATCGGGTGCACAAGTGGCTCTTCTAAAAATTTTCAAGGAAACATTTGTCTGTGATATATACCAGGGCTTCCACTTCAAAATTTTCCCAACCGGTCATTTTATCACTAATTGTAAAACAAAACACACCTAAGTAAATTGATTACATGTTGAGCCTTTAATCTGTTTGATGTTGCTCCTCCGTTAATTGTGATTAGAGTAATATACACAGGGATAATTAATTGTCAGTGGTTTCCCGTCGTGGCTACTGAACACTGTTAATTTTATTATACCCGACAGTTTACATCACGACACGCACAGAGTTTAATCATCTCCCGGATTTTATGATTTAGCACAAAATATGATATTTTTCCGGCGTGCAAAATGACCTACGGGTCTGATCTAGTTTCGGTCATTTTTCAAAGCCCTCGGTCCCGACCGGCATATACGGCCGACATGGAACCCATGATATATACCATAGATAGATGTAGAGGTACAATAGCCTTTGGATAAAAATCATGTGAATGGTTGAGAAATATTGTCATACCTCAGAATTTAACATGTTTTCAAGCAATTTTCAATAAAGTATTTCAGCTTTATTTGATAATTTATTTGATGTATTGTAGAGAATTTACATAATCGTTATACGGAGGCTGGAGATGTGATTGGATCAGAGACACCTGGTGACAGTAGTAGAGGAGAGATTATATCAGATATAACAACAAGCTTTATGATTTTATTGGCTATCTACTTTCCTTCTGTAACAGGTAAGTTTTGAGCTACCTCTGCTAGGTAAGCTTAACTTTTATGTTTTTTTGGCAAACTCTGCAAGGAGAGTACATAAAGCTGTCGGGATTTTAGTAATTTAACGAGGCATTATCGGCTTCAACAGGAAAATAGATATAATGTCATGTTCAAAAAATCACTTAGACACCTACATGTACACTAAATAGTTAATATGCATTATTTCCATTGAAGCCTGCTAGTAAATCAAACTCCAAGGTCACAAAAGTAGCATATTAGATCAAGGCCAACCCATTGATACATTTCGAAACGAAAATTGTGCATTTATTTATTTCATCTTTCTACGACTGTCTGACCATTTACAAGCATTGCTACAACATGTGAAACTCTCCCCATTGATATTGTAACCTTTAGTTTATTCTGTCAACAGTTTTCAGTTTCGAAGCATAATTGCCTACACCCCAAGTGCCTGCACAGGCGCAAGCAATTTTAACTAAAATCTATTAAAATTGCATTTTAAGTTACAATCGATCTTCGTGGAACGCATAAAGTTTAAAATTTCAGTTTGATTTTAGTTAAGTATATTTTAGCGATTTTAGTTTAAGTCTTGTGAAACAGGGTCCAAATTTAATCAGCTTGAATGTTCTTGAAACATTCTAGCATCTTTTTCCCTCAAACATTATAACTATATAATTCATATTACAGGTATAATGGCAGGCTCTAATAGATCAGGAGATTTAGCAGACGCCCAGAAATCTATACCAACAGGAACCATATTAGCTATATCTACCACTACTTTTATCTGTATCTTTTATAAAGTTGAATTATACATGATTTTAATGCATTCCCTGTGTCTGTTGGTCAGTCAACATGTACAAGAATTTGTCTGTATAAGAGTTTTCAGAGTTCAGACTGCAATATAGTAGTGGAAAATTATACCACTTTTCATGGAATTAAAATGACACATTATGGTTGCTTATTGGCAGGATCTCAATATATTGTCACTGTTTGTTTAGAAAGAAATTGTCACTAAACAGTGAAAAAGATAAATTTAGACTTTGTATGTTAGGCTGGTTCACTGTCCAGTTAGTCCTGGGTTCCATCAATGTTTTACCCGAGAAATTGTCCTACCTGGTTTCCTCTTCTTTGGGGTGCAGGACAGGCAGAATTTCAAAAAAAAGTGTCTAATCATTTGGATGTATACAAAAAGAGAAATATTCTTCAGGATGCCTGACAGTAGGAAATCAGAAAAGGAGTAGACTGTACTGTCGCTTACTGGGAAAAAATTTCACTCATCGCACACTGATTATGTATGCCCATTTTCGTTAGTCCAGTTAATGCAGAAAAGTATGGATGATAGGAAAATTATAATATACTGAGCGCCATAGAAAACGCATCACTTAGTTTTTCGTATAACAAAATGATCCTGTAAACATATCTTATTTATTTTGCTTCTTATTGTGAACAATATTCAAATGGGAACACATCAATAACAACACATTTGTACACTTATGGATGTTTAATCTGTAATCAACGGTACAAAGTCAGAGGGGTCAAAACCAAAAGTACGACACCGATGTCTGTAGCGCGTGTGTCCTCCACGGGCTCTTACGCACGCTGTGCAGCGACCTCGCATGGAATTAACCACCTGTGTCTTATTTTGTTATACGAAAAACTAAGTGATGCGTTTTCTATGGCACTCAGTATATATAATGCTAGTTTCGTTGCTGTGTCATTTATGTTCTTTAACAGTATAAAGATATAACAGGTGTATTTTTCTTTGCTGCCTGTATAGAAGGACATTTACTTAGAGATAAGTAAGTAATATATTATAGGATTTTATTTAATTTGATCATTTAACATTATATATTAACAATAGAATTTCCCAGATGTCATGGTAAACCATGTAGTTAATTGTATTCTGTACATCGGTATCAATAATTCTTTGTAATAATGTATTACTATGGCTGGGAGGGGTGCGGGATTAGGCAGATTAAGCATTTAAAGTTCCAATTTCATATTTTCTAAGAAAGTCAAAACATAATTATTTCTATGTCTTTTGCTCAAAAGGTTACAACTCACTATTATATGAACATGGGCAAAATTTTTTGGGCATTAGAAAGGCTGACACCCGCTGATTGAGGAAATAGTTACTCAATTACCTCCCTTGTTTTCCCATTCCTCTCCATGGACGGCCATCTTCAAACGTTTGAATTTGAAGTTGAAAATGCTATTTTTGCCAATTTCTCAACTGGCAATAGTGAATTATAGGATTAATAGGATTATTCTTTAACAAGGTATGACTGTTTATAGGTTCAATCTATTTTAGGGCTTTATTTTAATACATTTTAAAAATATAACTTAAAAAAATGCTATTGGAACTTTAAGTCTGTTATAATATGGTTTAGTAGATAAAGTACAAGTACTTCTATGTTTATGGTACTTTAAAAACATTAAAACATCAACCGCTTTTACTTCTTCATTCTGATATACGTCGAATCAGAAGCTAGCTGTGTGCTCTTAAGCTTCTTCGGATGTTATAATGCATATTGTGGCTCCATAATGATTTAAGATTTAATATTAGTTCATGTACGTATATCTCTAAATATAAAGGTCTATACAGATTTTGTGTTGTTTTGGTAGATATGGAGAAAGTATAGATGGAGGTCTTACTATTGGATTTTTAGCCTGGCCTAATGAATGGGTCATTATGGTTGGCTCCTTTTTATCAACGCTCGGTGCTGGTCTCCAATCATTAACAGGTAATAATTCATTTAAGTATCTCTCCAATTAAATTCTTTAATTTACTTTAGGGGGGTTGGGATGGCCTGGTGGTCTAGAGTGTACTTAGCGCCTTGTCGTCTACCGTGCGGGTCACCTCTGGCTTGTGGTTGTGGTTTCGATCCCCGGTGTGAGCGTATGTGGCTTATTCATGTCTGGTACTCCAGTTTCCTCCCACAGTAAAGACCCTGCATGTGGGCCAAGATAATAAAAATGCGGGTTTACTCCTGGTGCTCCAGTTTCCTCCCACAGGAAAGACCCCTGCAAGTGCGCCAAGATAATGAAAATGAAAAATAAGACAACTTGCCTGCGATATCATCCCCCGTGGAAGCGAACGTTAAAGAGTAAAAACAACAACTAATTTACTCTACAATTGGAGTTTAACGTACGGTATCTACTTGCAATTGCTAACCCTGTAAATCTCTTCCATCAAGGGGAGGGTGCTGTGAGTCGTGGATGGATTTTGTGAACTATGTTGATGAGTCCATAATATCTAATATTTGTTTTTCAGGTGCTCCCAGATTGCTTCAAGCTATAGCAAAAGATAATGTGATACCATTCTTAAACATTTTCTCTGCAACGACTAAACGTGGAGAACCATTCCGTGCCTTAATATTGACTGCCGTTATTTCGGAGATTGGAATTCTTATTGCTAGTTTGGATTACGTGGCACCTATTATTACCATGTAAGTTACCATGTGTCAATTAACTTAAAACGTTATTATATAAGATTAGATAAAGCGTTGACAGTTCAGGCTATAATAATTAAGAAATAGATAATGAAAAGGAATACGCTGAAAATTTCTGAGTGTAGATATCAGCTATACAATTTTAGTCTAGCCTTGATTGTAATTGGATAAGTGTCTTGAATAGAATAAATGTGTGATATTGCTAGATATATGTATTTTATAGGTTTTTCTTGATGTGCTATGGATTCGTAAACATGGCGTGTGCTCTACAGACTTTATTACAAACACCCAACTGGAGACCACGATTTAGATTTTATCACTGGTGAGAATTTTTTTACATACTGTATAAAACCAAAAAAATATAAGATATTCTATAAAATCTATAGTCTATAAAATCTTTTAATGAATCGGGAAATGTACTGTATGCAACTCTGATATATATTATTGACAATCATAAATCCTACTGGAAAATTATACATTCACAAATGATACCGGATAATCATACATTAAACAATGTAATGAGATGAATGTAGCCCAATAGTGATCCTTAGTGGAATAAAAAAACAAAAACAGCATCAGATTTCCAGGAAAGATTGTCTATGAACTATCATCCATAATTTTGTTTATTTCAGGACCTTGTCTCTGATTGGTTTATCATTATGTATAACGTTGATGTTTATATCTAGTTGGTACTATGCATTGGCGGCCATTGCTCTTGCCTTCTGTATTTACAAGTATATTGAATATAAAGGGTAAGATGCTGTAGAATTATTATTTAGAATTAGCATTAGTAAAATTCTAACAGTCATTTCTGTTTTTACATCATCATTTTATTAAGAAATTTGTTTCACAGTTTTTTCCAGTTTGAATTTTAATCACATGATTATTTAACTTTCAATTAAAAAAAAAAATCAAAATATCAATGGATTAATCCACTCTAAGATGAACTCAAATTGAGTATTAAGCAATAAGAATACCAAACACAAATATTGAAGATGATATCGAGCCTTGTTTCACCTTGTCAGTGTTGCAGGACAGAGGACATTGGGAGAGGAATAAACAAGCTCCTGTGTACCGGTACATATCGGTGTTTATCTAAAAAACCCTTGGGGAAGCTGCAATTCAAAGAAGGCCATGTCTCATGGCACACTACCTGTCGCCATTAGTTTTGTGCAGAAAAATAAGATGTTAAACTCTGTTTTATTTCATTTATTTCTAATTGAAAAACAAAACTGTATTTTATTGTGATTTTTTTTACTAGAGCTGAGAAGGAATGGGGAGATGGTATTAGAGGGTTGGCTATGTCTGCCGCTCGTTATGCTTTGTTACGTTTACAAGAAGGACCACCTCATACCAAAAACTGGAGGTCAGTGTAACAAAGAAACATCATAAAAGAGAAATCTTATTACGGCAGTTGAATGTAGTTCAGCATACACCAAATTGCACTAAACGCTCCTGTCTGTACTGGGGTTGCTTTTTATCCAATGGAATAAGAAAGTTGTTTCATTTCAATGCACAATAGATTGATTCCTTTTTTGAAACACATCCAGTTTTAAGCCAGTTTTACTGTATGTCTCATGTCAATATAGCTCTTATCACCAACTCAAACTGGAGTATATGCCTAGTTGATGAAATGCAATCATAATCCAATTCAATTACATTTGTATACATTGAGAAGCACTGAATGAAAACAAATGTGTTGTATGAACAATTGATATCCTTATCATCATCTGGTTTGGTATTTTTCATGATAGATTTAACAACTTTACTTGTAAAAGTTGGATATTTAGTTTTGAATGTGGTTGATGTTATGTGTTTTTTTTTCAGACCACAGTTGTTAGTATTAATGAAAATAGATGAAAATCTAGAACCAAAATATCCCAAAATGATCAGATTTGCTGGTCAACTGAAAGCAGGTAAGGTATATTGATTTATCCACATTTGTTGTCATCATTCAAAATATTGTCCAGATACTAGAGAATATGGGAACGTTGTACACCGTCTAACATAATATATCAAACAAACTATACGTGAAAGTGGGTGTCTGAATTTTTAACATGGGGACGTTTTACACTGTGTTACATAATATATTAAACAAACTATACGCGAAAAATGGGTGTCCGAATTTTTAACGTGTGCATATTAGATCATACGGTCTGTCATTGAGTGAAGTGGTGTGGTTTCGTTTCTAAACTTGTGGCAAGTAGTAGGGATTTCTATGGTTTCCTCCCACTGGCGGTATAAAAATACCTACAAATTTAAACAATATTGAGTTGTAATTTTGGTAATAATATTAGATATTTATATTAAAATCCATAGTTTTGATGACTGTTTTAAAATAAAAATGTTTTATTTTCTCTTTTATCGCGACAGGAAAGGGTTTGACATTAGTATCAAGTGTTCTTGAAGGTAACTATATAGAAAGATATGCTGATTCTCAGGCTGCAAAACTTGTAAGTACATCTATCAGTTATTTCTTGTTCAAGTTATGTACATGAAATTGTATGTGGTCTAAGGGGAGATAATATGACTGTAACGACACCACAAAAGAGTTATGTCCCCTGAATCTTCAAACTTCTTTTATAAGTTTCTGATAATATTGTAACTTGTTTACTGAAAGTATTTTATCTATTTTGTAGCATCTAGACAAGTTGATAAAAGATAGTGGTGTAAAAGGATTTTCAGATATAACTGTTGCTCCTAAAATAACCGAAGGATTATGTTACTTGTAAGTATCTCATCCTATATATTGGGTTATATATAGTGCTCCTACGGTTAGGACTTTCTGTTATTTGAATAACCGTGGCTATTAACCGGTTAGTAACAATTAACCGTTTGGTATCAAGTTTCAACATTAAATAACCACTCACATCGCCGTATGATTTACAAGCAAGTGGTTTGTAATACATCCTTGTACACGTCTGTCAATATCAAGTGATAAGCTTACCTACAAATATTAACTTTGACCCTCTCTTAAATCCTGTGTTTTTCCTCTTTGTTTGAAAGTACTAAATATAAAGAAAACAAATGCCGATCATCGAATTCAGAGATTATAACGGCGGAAGTGTGAGAGTTGTGCCCCTTTACGGGTTTAGACGTGTACTATTTTGGTGATCGAGTTTATTTCATCAATTCCACAATTCCAATCTCCATCCTCGGTGTTGTTGATAAAACTACTTTATTGTTATTGAAATGATTAAAGGCTTATAATCAGGCAACTAAAATTATCCACAGCTTGTGTGTGATCAAGATGTAATGTACTCAACTCGTATCACACGCCAGGGCATGAAAACTGCACTGATTGACTGAGCGAACACGTGACCGACGCAAATTCTCTTTGGCTTCTTAAATTGGCAGATTTTTAACAGTAATGATGTCGCATTAATACAGGATGAATATTTTGTAATTGTTCTTGCCTTGCCTTCCCCCGATTATCGGGATTTTAAGACGTGGGTTGTTTTCCACCGGTCCAACAGCAACACGTACGGGCGTACCTCTTGACTGCTCGGCGAAATATTCAAGATAAATACATCGTGGAATGAAAGTGGAATAGTTATAAAGAAGAAAGCGCCTGACCTCATTAACTAATTTTTAAACAATAATATTTAAAACCCAAGAATAACATTTTTTTTATTAGATGCCTGTAGAACAAACAACGGCTCATTGACAGGTCATACACGTAACGGGGGCACTTCAAGTTGACATATTGTTCAATTTTCAAAATGGCGCCCTGTCGTCATGGAGACGTTTGTAATGGGAGATAACTCCATTTAATGGGGACATCTCCAGTTAACTGTACCGCTCAATTCGAACCGTTTAACCGTCCAATTCTAACCGTTTATGGTTATCCGACTAACCGTAGGAGCACTAGTTATATAGTTATTTCAAACTTTCCTATGGTTTTTATACTTTTGAACCTGTGCGAACAGTTGTTTGGTCATGAAATTGTAGTACCCTTGGATATAAACAAAATATGAGCAACTGGCTCTCTTCACTTGTTTACGTCCATCGTTAGTTGTCACAGCACAGGTATAGGCCATGAAACTTTCAGGGGTCAAAGGGTAAGCAAACAAACTTGGAAAGTTGAAAGATTTAACTGTTTCAATCAAGTTTTTTTCATAAGATTGAGGAAAAAAGATCAAGTGACGAAATCAAGTATAGTACATGAATATTATTTTTAGAACAGGAAGTGCTACTCATCTTGTTGTTATAGTTGTTCTAGCGTGCGTCTTAGTATGGTGGTATTTTTTTTCTGTAGATGTGAAAAATATTATTCACTTTCAGAGTTCAGAATTCTGGTTTAGGAGGACTGAAACATAATACAGTTGTTATGGGTTGGCCGTATGGCTGGAGACATACAGATGACACCAGAAGTTATAAAGTATTTATAGGTATTCTTAAGTGAAAATATTTTTTTCAAATTGAGGATTTTCTAAAACGCATTTTATGTGTCTTAAAGGAGATGAACCTCTTCAATAGAAGAAGAGTATACAGATAATGTTTTTCTTGCATTGCACATGTGGCCATTATAAATAAACATTTTTCAAGCGTGGTTCCCCCTTGTCAGTGATGCAGGACAAAAAGGCCTCACAAGGACAGCTGTCTAGTCCATCAGATAGGACAAAAAAATGACCCATGTACACATAGCCGTGCACGTAAAGATCCCTTGACAGTTAGATTTCGATATAAGAGTAGACAGTAGTGGCGCTGTCCAGGCAAAATTTCCTTCATCGGTCCTTCACGTTTATAAAATTGTGCAGGAGTCATAAAAAGCTCCTGCCAATTTCAAAAATGAGAAAAAAGCTCCCGTAAAACTCTTCTTAATCATATTGCAAGAGTAATGCTACATTTTCTTGAAGAAAGGACAACCAAATTGTATTTAGTCTTGTTGTTTAATATTTGGTGAATATGGTAGCATCAGTATGATCAACATGGAAAAGGATACCTCGAATGTATGCCGTTTAAAAATAAACAAAAACTGAAAGTGGTTTATTAATCTCAATATTTAGGAGAGCGATTTAGCTAATTTGCAGGAGTCTTTAATGACTCCCGCGCAGGAAAGCTGAGGTGCGTTGAGAGGAGCAGGAGCAAAAGCTCACCTTAAACGTGAAGGACTGCTTCATAGCACACTGTATGGAGTATGCCTGTTTTCATTAGCCCAATTCGGAGCATAACAGTAGGATGTTAAACCCCATTTCATAAATAAACACTTATTGCTATACATTCCAAAGAGACTAATCATGTATACATAGGCTTTTATTTCTTTATTCAGACACCATCCATAATGTAAGTGCTGGACAGATGGCCTTACTGGTCCTAAAGGGTATTAACCAGTTTCCTGAAGCTAATGAAAAGTTACGTGGTACAATCGACGTATGGTGGATTGTCCATGATGGAGGATTACTTATGTTACTGCCATTTTTATTACGACAGGATAAATCGTGGAAAAACTGTAAATTACGAATATTTACTGTAGCTCGTATCCTTTTATTGTTTTAGTTTATTGTTCATGCTTGTTTTTTTTAAAGAGATTGTCAGTGTTACGTCAATTTGTGGTAATTTTGGACTGGAGATTAACCTTTCAATGTATCTCAGTAAGCATGATTGGGCCTTTAACAAGAAAATGGAGATGATAAGATTTCTTAATCAATGCTCCTTTTCAACCTATGCATAGACTGGTCTCTCATGGCTAAGTGAGTAAGACGCTAGCTTGCAAGCCTGGAGGTAGCAGACTTGGGTCTGGTGTTGGACCAGAAGGTTCTTCCAGATGTATTGTCTTTGTCTAGAAGCTGAAAGATCCCTTAGTTAATATGATGAATCCAAGTTGAGGTTAAACTATTGATTATTATCACATCCATATCCACAATTACTCTAAGTAATCTTCTGATATATGTTGTACAATAAGCTTAATATTATGTGATGAAGAGACAGAGACCCAGCAAATAAAGAACAATCTGTTTTATCAAGCCCTGTTATACTAAAGAATTGACTCCTTGATGATATTAATCAGAGGTCGAAGATAATAGTATAGAAATGAAGAAAGATTTACAGACATATTTATATCAACTACGTATACAAGCTGAAGTTAACGTTATAGAAATGGTAGGTCATCCATTTATATTCTTAAACACATAGTGATTGATAGAAATGGTAGGTCATCCATTTATATTCTTAAACACACATAGTGATTGATGCCCTTTATAATGATTCTTCTAAAAGCAAGCCTGGACAAATTGGCACCACTTTCCTGGGGGGTTGGGATGGCCTAGTGGTCTAGAGTGCCGCGCTTCGACCTCTAGCTGGCCGGTCACCTCTGGCTTGCGGCTGTGGTTTCGAGCCCTGGTGTGAGCGTATGTGGCATGGAGATAGGGGCGCCTTCTCAACCTCGTGGGTTTCCTCCGGGCACTCCGGTTTCCTCCCACTGCTAAAGACCCCTACGTGCAAGTGAATTATTTAAATAAAATTAAAAACTATATGTTAGTCCCGAAATGACCTGGTTGTGTCGAGTGGACGTTAAACCCCATTTCTCTCTCTCTCTCACCACTTTCCTTCAAATGCTTCTCATGTAAAATGAAAATCTATCCTGTTTAATCTTGAGGTTTCTGGGGGGTAAGGGAAGCTGGTTTTCCAAGTGGTCTAATTCATGTGCTTTAGATTATAAGGTATGAAATGGAGTCAAGTAGCATGGTTTTGAATCCAAGCTTGTATGTGACAAGGAGTAGGGTTGCTTGCCCAACCTCACAAAGTTTACCCTATGACCAAGCGAATTATTGGAATAAAATTGACCAGGTCTGTTTTGTGTGGACATGAAACCCCATTTTTCTCTCCTCTCAGTTCTCGCTGGAATTCCATTGTTCAGAGTTTGGGACAGGAGCAAATTACCCTGGCTTTAATCGAATGTATGAATATAAAAAAAGATTTTTAGGTTTTTATCACCAATAATATAAATAGCTTTGAGGGTATTTTGAGGAAATTAATTATGTTTTATATAAAAATTGTTTTATTTCTACAGAGTGGGAGTGATATATCAGCTTATACATATGAACGAACTTTAATGATGGAACAACGAACAGAAATGTTACAACAAATGAGAGTCAAAAAACCAGAGGTAACTTGCAGAATTTTTGTTTGATAATTTCGAGAATATATTGTTATATGCCTAGAAATGTATTATAATGGAGGGATTAGATGTGATGGCACTTGTCGCAGGCATTGTCAAGCACAAATTCAGGCATTGTTAAGCACAATCTATTTGGTGCTTGAAATTTTGTATTTTTTTTTTCTCTGGCATAAAATTCAGAATTAGAGCAGGAGTTAGAGAATTGTTAGTATATCATTTGAAATAAATGAATATTTTTGGCATTATTTTTGTTTTACTTATTTTCCAGCCTCAGTCTATCATAGATAAGGCCCATAACCCTGGGGATGTTAAAATACAGTTAGATTCTGTACCAGAAGAAACAACAGATTCTTTGAATGAACCAACTTCTATACAAGATCGTAACCAGTTTACATTTACACCACGGGACAAAAACTTTAAACCTGTCAGTAAAAATCTCCTTAATTTGAAACCGTGAGTACCAAAGATATTTATTTAAATTATTCATAATTTGACACGTTTGGAGGGAACGAGCCATGGTGACTCAGTTAGTATGGCACTTTCTCACTGACAGTTTTAGTGAGGAATACGTTGGCCAGCATCAGTAGTGTTTTAATTAAGTCACAGACTGCTACTTGTGAAAAATGAGAATCTATCTTAAAAAATCCTAAGCTTCCTTGGTGGAATGGAAGCTGTTTGCTTAAATGATCTAATGCATGTGCTTTAGATTATAAGGTCTGTCATGGTTTCAATCTCAAGCTTGTATGTGACAAGAAGTAGGATTGTTTGTCCAACCTCGCTGGATTTTCTTGAGCACATGTCCAGCACAAAATTAAAAATGTCAGGTCCTTGGTCATTAGTGCACGATATTTTGTCAGGTATAACTAAGACCTATACAATTTTATTGTTTAGTAAAATGAACTGTGATATGTTTATATTTTCAGAGATAATAAGAATGTACGTAGAATGCATACTGCTGTCCGATTAAATGAGTGTATTGTAGAGAAATCACATGAAGCTCAGCTGGTTATATTAAATTTACCAGCACCACCAAAAACACCTGCTGGTGAAGAGAGCTGTATCCTTTGTTTATATATTTGAGACTAATATTACCTTTACTTTCAGCTATTAAAATGGATTATTTGTTACCTCTGGCATAATTTATGCACATTTGTTGTTCATGTGGGAGTATCGGTGGAGCTCATATGGCATCATTATGATTGTTAGTGCGCACAAAATGTTTCTGGACATCTCATATTCTCACCACATACAAAATTAACAAAGAAAATTATAAAAAAAAACACACTATGTTTCAAATGATACAAGTATTGTGTTAATAAAATGGGGTGTTTTTCAGGAGTGAAGGTCTGGGTGTATATTAGTTTAATCTAATTAGTTGTAAAACATATTTAGACATATGGGCAACCACCATTGTTTTATAAACCTGTTAAAGATCAGACAGAGGAATTGGGTTTAACGTCTTTGCGACTCAGAATAGGTTATTTCGGGACTAACATATGGTTCAATTTTTTTCAATAATTCACAGTGGGAGGAAACCAGGGGAACCGGAGAAAAGCCACGAAGTTGGGCAATTTTTTTCTTAACCTTGTAAAGACATGGAATTTTTAGAAGTACTAACAGAAGGACTGGATAGAGTTTTAATGGTTCGAGGAAGTGGACGAGAAGTTATCACCATTTACTCTTGATCTGATTACCATTAATAAGATCAATAAATGTATTCATACGCTTATCATCGTAGAAATATATATTTACACAATAATCACATGACATAGTTATACACATATAAAACCAATCATCATTTATTGTGCTGTTTGTGTATTTATTTTACATATATATATTAGTGCCAATTCTTTTAATAATCAGTTATCATATCACATTAATGTCACCGATTTTACAATGAACTTTCATTATTTAAAGAGGCATTCTCACTTTGATCACGAAATTAAATATCTTTTAATTTTAGACATATTAGATTCCAATGTTCAAAATGCGGCATGGAGCCCTCCATCAGTGCAGCAAATGTAACACAAATACAAATCATGCTTTGATCATGAAATTAAATATCTTTTAATTTTAGATATATTAGATTTCAAAGTTCCAAATGCAGGATGTAGCCATCGATCAGCCCAGCAAATGATACACAAATACAAATCATGCTTTTGTGTTAAAGACCTGTGACATTGATCTAGTAACTTAACTTCGAATTGAAAGAAAGAATGCCTCTTTTCTTTAATTAACTGTCTTGCGTGATTATTACTTTTGTTCATTTGACAGCCAATCAAATAAATTCAATCTTTATTGAATGTTGAATGGATCAATGCAAATTACAGCCACATCTTTATTGAATTTCTCATGACAACGACATTTTAATTACTTGAGATCCATAAACTTCCTTGGTATAGAAAATTGTAAAAGGTTCTATTTGTTCCGAAATTGTACTAGTAATGTTTTAAAGTTTAGATTTGTGAATATAAGATATACACTCTCTTGAAATAAGGGTATGCATACAGTATATGTTTTGTCATCAATAATTTATTCTAAATAATATATTAAATAGTAAATTAAAGGCTTGATGCATCTTTTACCGCTCTAGGAATACCTTGTTAACTACAATATTGTGAAAGATTAATCTCTAATAGGAATATCAGTCCAAAATGGTTCAGTTTCGTGGAGAGATTTCTTAATTGAATGTTAAATAATCAATCTCAGCATATAATATTTAGTGTGTAGCTGTGACAAATTTGATGATTTAGGAATACCTAGTTAACTACAATTGTGAAAGATTAATCTCTAGTAGGAATATCAGCCCAAAAATGGTTCAGTTCCGTGGAGAGATTTCTTAATTGAATGTTAAATAATCAATCTCAGCACATAATATTTAGTGTGTAGCTGTGACAAATTTGATGATTTAGCGGAAATGCAAATTTTAAGCTAATATTTTGATTCTTTATAAGCATATACTAGTCACGATCATTTATATATTAAACTTCTTTTAAGTATGCCATATTTAATGGAATATCATACAGTTTGAAAAATCCACCCTGAATTCTAAGAGATTCATACTTAGTTTACCAAATGGCTGTTCATTGAATCAGAGATAATATCATAATTTTAAAAACCTCTTCTAAGAGAACTCTGTATGATATAGTCATATGTAACATGAAAATGTCTCATTTATTATTTGTTACAAAGAAATAATTATGCAGGTATATACATAAAGGGACAACAAAATATATTTTTTCTTTTGCCATGTTGCTTCTTTTATTTTACATTTATATGGAATTTTTTTTCCATTTGTTACTGATATTTTGGCTTATTAACATGACCGACCATATTTGCAAAATACCCTTTTTGGTTTATTTTTTATTGGTGGAATATTTTTTCTCCACTAATCTTTTTTGCTTTTTGCAAGTTCATATATATTTTGGAAAATGTATAGCAATATATGTTTTTGTGAACGCTTTGTTTTGTTTATGTCTGGATTCTCTCTGTGTAAAAAAGTGATTTTTCGAAAGGGTACACCAGTACAAGCAAGTAATGGGGATACTCGATTAAAATTGTCCGGAATTGAATTCCCTTAATTGTGAAAATTGCAGAACTGTGACAGGACTGAATTCCACGCTACTGGGTTGCAATTCTGTCAAATTCGGGAAGTTCCGGACTTAAATACTTCCCCTTTGGTTATATAATGACAGACTTCTGAACAAGTTTATCCCCAATAATATAAATCCAAAAAATTAAAAATGCTTTATTATTTAGATTTTGCTATAACTATTTTGTTAGCAATGGTGTTTCGAATAATTATTATGTAAGTTATAATACAATCAAATATTGTTAGGATGTATATAGGACAATCTTAATATTGGATAGACTGAACAAAATAATATACAAATCATATCATTTATCCATATATAACATAAATTTCCTTTTCAAATTTGTATCCATTCATTGGATTCACATATCATCATGTAACATATATCTTGAATAGTTACAAATCGTTACGAAGAATATACGTGTATTTAGCCTTTTCTAGGGGTTAAACTTTCATAAAGGTTTACAATATTAGGTTTAAGATAAGAAAATGTTCAGGTTATTAATACAATCAAATATATTTATGCTTACTGTAATTGATCACATTATATTATATTCAAGAGTTCTATGGAAAGCAGTTACTGTATATTTAATTGTTCTGTCAGTATAAGTATTGTGCTTGAAAATGACAAGAAAATCATTGTAAAAAGGTGGCTCCTATTAAATTACAATAGTTGTTTTACATAGAAATCTTGTTTATTTATTTGTGTCAGTAGTCTATTGCCGTGTGATTCCCATCGGCATCAGTTCTACGAAATTCAGGTTTGATCGAACAGAATCTCGGCCTTTTATATTTTATTTGAGGACAGGTACAGTTTATTAGATCTCCAATAAACCACCATGTTAATTTATTGGATGGTCCCATATAAAACTGTTATTTGAATTAACAACTGCTGTCTTTCTATGTGCTGAGCATTACAAATAGGGCACCGAAGGTTGACCAATGAAAAAACTAGAACACCTAATTTAAACTGAATTACATTTCATTGGATCAAAAGACAATTTTGTTCAATGTATAGATTGTAAAGATACTGTGGTTTGATCCACAATTTGTTTGATCGTCGTCGTTTCTAGAGTTTGAAGTCCACTTCCAGCAGGGGTGATATCGTAGACAAGTTTCCTTTTATGTAGCAACATTGATTATTAGATTGATATCGATCCAATTTTTAAAAAAAACTTTTCTTCTGTTCCTGGCAATCTTATATTTCAAACCTTACATTTAAATTCACAGTGCTAGGTTGCTTTTGATATTGTGAACTTTTTCCATTCGGAAATGAATGCATTGTGAATAATAAAAAAAAACGTTATTTTTTTTACTATTCTTAAATTATGTTTCAATAAAAATAATATTGATATTATTTCTATCTTCCGTGACCCTTTGTACTAACACTATTCTGGATATATATTGTGTTGGACGGATTATGATTTTACATGCTTTAGCAATAAAAAAGTGGACATTACAATGTTGAAATAAGAACAATAATTATCATTATTTGACTTTATACACGCATATGTACACTTGTATTAAGGCCTTATATGTTTTATTTGTTTGTATATAACTGTTTATAGTTACCTATATATTCTTATTAATTAATAATTTCCTACTAATCTATTTATACTAACCAATTAAGAGAACTAAGACCATTAAATAATTCTCTCCCTTTAATTTTTAACCTGATTGATGCTCTAGAGGTCTGTTGAATGATTCTACTCACACCACCTCAATTCTCAAGACTGACAAAACTGTGGCAGACTGAATTCCACTTCCATCAATTCGGAACATTAGTTTTGAGAAGGTTAAATAAAGGGGATAATAATATTTTGGTAAACTGTCATTTTAATTGTTTTGTATGTAATTAATAATGTTAATTTATCACAAAAATTATTTAATATATAAACTGATTTATTGGGAGTATAAATTAGGGAGTGTAAAATATCCATTTGATTATATCTGAACTCTCTAGTGTTTATTTATTCCTATATATAATTGTGAATTGTCAAAATGGATTTTTAAATGAATATAAAGGATATGTATATTTGAGGAATGTATGTAAGGTTACATAAACTGGATTTATATTTGTTAAAGAAAAGAAATGTTTGACTTGAATATAATATAGAGTATTATTATAACAATCTATTTAAAACACAATCTTAACTCTGTTTTCAATTTTCTAAAAGTTCTGTAACAGAGGAGTGAATAAATAATATCGAAAAGTATTTTTTATTTACTGAAAAAAAATATCTTTTATATATTTGATGAGGTTAAAATGAGTGAAGATTGTTTGAATTTAGATTGATTATTATATAAGCTTTAAATATAGTCAAAGTGGATTTTTGTTTTGTTATTTAAATAGGGTTATAAATATATATTAAACTACGGTACTTTATCTCTTTATATATTTTAGTATGCTTCACATTTAAATACTTAAAGGCATACATTTAAAAATTTATAGGTAGAATACATAAAGTTAGCAAATATAGAAACAGATTTGATACATTTATTTGCTAATAAATGTACCCAAGGGAGAGAGTAACACAAATTATGTCATTTTGGGACTAACATGTACCCGGCAGTACAATTGTTTTCAACGATTTGCTCGAACTTTAGTAGTGGGAGGAAAAACACAATGTTGGGTAAGCATCACAACTGCTTTTCACATGCAAGCTCGGGATCTTAAGTGTGCACATTAGACCACTTGACCACCCAACCCACTATAATATATACCCACATCTCCAAATGGAAAATTTTTTTCCACGATCAATATCTCGTTACTTTTTTTTTATGATACATATTTTGTTAATTTAAAACCACAATAATAGAAACACCATAAGAGAGGTATCAAGGTTCAAATATAATTTTATTTTTATTAAATTGATTATTTTTGCCTGTCAATATCAAGTGATCATATTTTTTATTTCTAAAAAAAAAGAGTGTCATCACTTGCCATGTATCAGATACCATTTTTTTTTATTAACTTCTGTATGTAAATAAAATTATATTTATATATAAAGAACCACTCTTAAAATTCTGCTGAAATCAAAACCAATTCATAAAAAATTAATTGTAATATAGCCATGTGTGTATTCATGTTTTAATTGTACAATTTTTAAAATTTTGATTATTATTTCATTAAATTTGGGAGCTCGTACCGAAATTCATAATAAGAGATTTCTTAAATGGTTAGCATATTAATAAGCAGATCCATTAAATGAAATTCGATTTATACAATCTTGATCCCTGACTTAATTATATGATTTGGGCAGGTTTATTATTAATTAATTGTGTGGAATTTCACAAGGGAGTTTGCAGTTGCCTGGTACCCAAAATATGTTGCCTTTTTTTAGGTTGATGTCTTAATCACGTTGTTTGGAATATGAATCCTATATTAAAGTCCCAATGGAATTAGTTAATACTAGATTTAATGAAATAATGATAATATTGTACATACCATGTATTGTTAGCCTGTATGTTTACACACTATCTGTCCCCATGTAGGCAACATGTATTATATTATACCGTCTATGTTTGTATGGAAAGATTAGAAAATAGTAGAATAAAAATTAATATTCCATATTTGTTGACTTCATGCTGATACAAAATATAAACCAACTGATTAAAAAAGCAGGTTGTCATGCACAATAGAAGGATTTTTAGCCGAGACTCATACCGGCTTATCCAATCTATATAATAACTGAAGACAGTATTACTTTACCTTTTTTTTTGAATGGGTGAAATTGAACCATTTCCTAAACCACTTGGCAAGCAAGCAATTAGCATTTACTTTTTGAAAAGTGTTTTATCATCATACCATGGTTGTCAGAGAAATTTCTTCGAGATATTTCTGCTATCCGGTTTCCTCTCCCCAGTAGTACAGAATCAAAGGTCTAGCAAAGATTGGTGATCACGTGGCTAAGTGGGTAAGGCACTGGCTCGCTAGTCTGGAGGTCGGGTGTTCGATCCCTGAATTGGCTGAGAGAGTTCATCTCAAGTTTCTGGCGTGGTTTCCCCTTGTCAGCTGAGGGCCTGACAAGGACAGCTGTCTAGTCATTTGGATGGGACAAAAAACCAAGGTCCCGTGTTCACATTGGCGTGCACGTAAAAGATCCCTTGGCAGATGGAATTCGATGTAAGAGTAGACCATAGCGCCACTGCCCAGGCAAAATTTCCCTCATAGCACACTGTATGGCGTATGCCTGTCTTCCATTAGCCCAGGTTAGGTGCAGAAGAGTAGGACGTTAAACCCCATTTCATTTCTAGCAAAGATCACAATCTTATCCTTCTATTTGAACAACACCGAACAATTAGTTTGTTAATGGTTCCCCAGCTCACTTAGAAGTGTCCTGATTGGTGTCCCATAGGGCTTAGTTGCTATTTGATTAGTTTATAGATTATTTTAACAATAGGAAATGTATATTAGTTGTTAGCGATGCATCCACTGACTCCAGTTCGACCTCAGCAGGTGTCCCTCAGGGTTCTGTTATAGGACCCCCTTTATTTCTTTTATATATTACTGATATTGTGAACAAAATTAATCAAATAATAAATTATTTGCTGATGACAGTTGCTTTTATTTACGAATAAAACATCCTCGTGTGGATGTGACTATATGTTACACCGTGATTTAAATAGGCCTACTAATAGGTCTACTATTAACTTGTATGGGCATCTGACTTGTACTTTGTGGGAAAATTAATCAATTAGAAAACGTACATTTAGATTCACTAAGAACATTATATACAGGGCACATCCCTGGTGAGTTGCCGGCAGGGTATAAAATAAGTACACGGTTATTGAACATTATCTAGGGAAAGTACACCCATTAGTCATCAAAAATATCAAAAAACAAAAATCGCCTATAGAGGGCTTTTTCCATGGTGAGCCAATAAATATGTTCTTAAATTTTTACAAAGCTAGCACATGAAACACGCTCGTTATTTTGGTCGCAATCTGAATGAATGAAATGAAATTGGGTTTAATGTCCTACTGTTCTGTTCCGACTCAGTTAATTAAGACGGGCATACGCAATGCAGCGTGCTTCGGGGAAAATTTTGCCCAGACAGCGGCACTATGGCCTACTCTTGTGTCGAATTCCAACTGATCTTTTACACCTGTCAGTATATACACGGGACCTCGGTTTTTCGTCGCATGGAACGACTAGACAGCTGTCCTTGCCAGGTCATCCGTCCTCCACCTCTGACAAGGGGAAACCATGTCAGAAAATCCTGATAAACGTTCTCAGACAATCGAACACCCGACCTCCGGACAAGTATGCCAGTGTGTTATCCACTTAACCACCGCGGTCGCATTCGATAAAACACAAGATGTTCCAAGCAAATCATGTTAAATGATCACTGTTTTTTAGGTCATTTATACAATCATTTCTTTTAACAATTCTGGCGTAATTCGCAAAAAGTCACTCATTCAATTTCGTAAACATCTTTATATCAAATATGGCGAGAGCAATAAACAATTGTGCATGCTAGTAGTTTCGCTGCGTACTTTAGGTTCTTTGTGACTCGCTTGAAGCCCTTGGTCTCCCAGAGTGACTTTAAATCCCTGTGAGACCTGTTCACTAAATTGGCTAAGTTCTCGGAATGGTGTTTTGCTCTGAGAAAGTCCGGTATTGAGATTTAGTCCGGTATCGAGATTTGGTTCAGGCGCTCGTCTCTCCAGAAACTGTTCGATATGGTCAAACATAGCATGAACTTTTGGTTGTCACTAGAATTACTAGCTCATTATATGAACTTTTGAAAGACTTTACCGCTTGTTTGAAACCACCATCCAATTTGTTGCCGAAACAAGTGCGTTGGACGTTTTTATCAAGAGAATAGTGCATTGCATCTAGGTGATCCTACCGACGGTTGTCTACGGTGAGGAGATGCAGTTTCATTACCAGAATGAAGTCTATCACCTTTCAGACGAGACGCTTGTGATCGATTTCATTCCTGTGGTGGAACTGCATCTCCTCACCGTAGACAACCGTCGTCATGAACACCTAGATGCAGCATTCCCTACAGCGCAGGCTTGAGCTGATGCATTGAGCCTTCGTCGCTCTGAAATGCATGGTGGGCCTTTCAATGGTGTCCGAAGTAGGAATTCCAGTAAGGAACAAAAGTTCATGCTATATGTTATCATATCGACCAGCGTGTGGAGAGAGAAACTTGGCCACTGGAGTTAACAGTCCTCCGAGTCTGTTCACAGGAACTTAAAGACACTACGACAGAACAGGGGCTACAAATTTAAACGAGACACGAAGCACTCAAAGTACGCAGCGAAACTACAAGCATGTAGTATGTACACAAATAATTGTTTATTGCTCTCGTCATATTTGATATATCAAAATGTTTACGAAATTGAATGAACGACTTTCTGCGAAAGACGTCAGAATTGTTGAAACAAATGGTCGTATAAATGACCTAATATAACTACAGTTGGAAAAAAATGACCATTTAACATGTTTTGCTCTGAAAACTTTACGTCTCTCAAATGCAACAAAAACAATGAGCGTGTTTAATGTGCTATAGCCTTGTAAAAATTAAAGAAAATAGTTATTGGCTAACCATGGAAAAAACCCTCTATAGGCGATTTTTGTCTTTTGATATTTTTGATGCCTAGTGGGTGAACTTTCACCAGATAATGTTCAATACCCGTGTACTTTTTTAATACCCTGCCGGCAACTCACCAGGGGTGTGAGGGCTGTTTGAGGTACCGGTAGGCCTACAAAACATCTATAACTTTATCTTTTAAAACTTAATCTGTTTTATCGTCGACAGTCAGTGGAGGAACGTTTTAAAACCCGAACTACGAAATATAATTTCTATAAGTTCTATTAAAGACGATCAAAATATTCCACAGAACTTTTAAATTAAAAATCAATAATATATAGCAAATTAAAGTTAGGATGCAGTGAAAATGGCTACCACTGTATGTTCCCTATTCAGGTGTTCATGGACTCACATGTACCGGTAGTCTAGCTTATAACTCTATATTTCTATGTTCATGCACATGCTAATGAATTACTTGAGCAGTAGGCCTATTTTCAAAACGTCGCTATTGTATTAGATCAAATTCATGCAACTGGTCTGTTCCCAAACCGATTTCCGATCAAAATCAGATAATATTTATAAAATAAGCAAATAAAAAAATCTAACAAATAAAACCATGAAACAGAATAGGCATTTTTGGAACGAAGAAAATTATATAAGAAATGGTAGGGTTATCTCCCTTAACATCTCGCACGTCTGAAGGCGAGGTTACTTGTACCGGTATGCCTAGAAAGAACAAAGTGGTGGATTATTGCTTTCCTCCACAATAGACTTCCTTCGGCATTAAAATGCGTTTCGTGGCTGATGAATGATGATCAGTTATACATTATATTGAATATTAAGAGAACACCCGACCCTAGCATGAGGCCAATTTAACGCTGGTCAATTTTCACAAGAAGCAAACGAAAAAAAAATGGCAACCTCACGTTTCACTGTTTCGAAATCCCCAGAAGAGGTCGACCCGTCTTCAGCGACGACGGGTAGCGGTAGCTCAAATGCAGATGATATGGATTTTGTGAAAATTCGCATTGAAGATGCCAATGGATTACAAGTTCCAATGGGAGCAAAACGAAGTAATTTATAATATATTTTATTTAGATCTACCGCCATACGCAGTAGGGGCCTACCGTAGTTCCTTTATCGCGTCGTAGGGCGACATAAGCTAGGCTTTAGACTTTAGAAACTCTTTGAGCGGACATCTCCGGTCAGCGGCGATGGCCGCTCAAAGACAGTTCCAAAAGGAATTAGTGTCTCCGCATCGGTACTGTTGTTTAGCCTAGCTCAGGAGCTTGAATCTTTCACGAGGTTGAACTTTCAAGAACTATTGGAACACAACTAGTGTTACCGAGTAGGCTATATTATAATATATTTTGTGTGTCTTATTTATTGCTTAACTCTTACTTTTAGAGGTTAAAGTTAGGGTGCATCTTTGTTTTCATATTCTTATTAAAGAGTAGATATTCATTTGAAAAAAAACAGGGCCGCGCGATAGATATATATTAACTGTACAAATTATTACCAACGGCAACACATTGGGCCTACCGGTCCGGTATATTTTCATAATCACAGGAGCAAGATTGTTACTTTTAATATTTCAGATACTAAAGTTTTGGCAAAAGGAAGTGAAGTGTCCAATGCTTCCGGATTATATGAAGTATGTGAAGCCCTTACACTTACATTAAAATGAATTGGGATCTAAACTTTAGGCCGGTATGATGAACACGGCCTTACGTTCTGTGTGCAATGGGAGAAATTTTGCCCGGACACGGAGTTTCCGCATACCGTACTCTTTGTCTTTACCGAATTTCAACTGTTTTAGGATTATTTTACGTGTATGCCAATGAGTAGGCCTATACGGTTGAACCTCGTTTTTTGTCCCTTCTACACGACTTGACTCTTTTCCTGGCCATGTCATTTGCTTCCAAAACTTAGTTAAAGAGCACATTAAGGTCAAAAGACCAAGACGAAATTTTCCGAAAGTCATAGTCAAATAAAATATTATTATAATTGATACACAGCCCGGGAATGCTTAGTAGGCTATGTGTATTCTGAACAATTTCCGGCAATATCCTCTTTCAATTTACGTCACTTGAAAGAAATCGTTTTTTACCAGCTCTGTCTGGTAACCTATGTTATTTATATAATTTTGTGACATCTTTCATATTCTGTATTTTAAGACAAGGTAAACACATTCTTAATTATTCACCTTTCATGTGTAGGATGACATGAAGAAAGGTAAACTATCCTTGTTATTATCCGGTATAGCTAATTATACAGCAGGAATAGCACCAAATCCAGAACGTGCTGAAGACAACCAAGAATATCAAACGGTTAGTATTCGAATCTGTTACGAAGTCGCAGTCTTAGAACCCCAATAACGGAGCCCATCACTTCCGTTAAATATAATGTCAAGTTAACGACACGTTAAAGTTAACGTAGCTTAGACCATCAATCTGTCTTTCCGTAAACGATCCGTTAACGCCATGTTAGCGGATTGTTAAAAGTTAACGGAACTTTGAGCAACCGGTGCCAGGCCGACAAACTGTCGGCGATAAAGCTCCATTTTAAATCGTCTCCCTAGGCCTAATAATATATTTTTTCCTGGGGCGTTTTTTAGCTGTGAATTTTCTTCCTAAACCCACTTGGCCACTTTTGTGTTTGTATACATGTATATGTATATATTTTTGTGTATTTACTACCTATAAAGTTAATTCTTACCATGGTCAGTATTATATTAAAGGTACAAAAGCTACACAGGTGTAGGCAGAACGAAAGCATGAAAATATAGACCATTGGTCTTATGGGTTGACAGTTCAGATGCCAACTTCTTGATTGTATGCATATATATATATATATATATATATATACATTTGCATATCATGAAACGATCAAAACGTCTATTACATCTATATTATATTTATAGCACGCAAATCTAGGAACAATATTAGGAGTATATTTACCGTGTATACAGAATATATTTGGTGTCATATATTTTGTAAGATTGGCGTGGATTGTGGGAGTAGCCGGGTCATTGGAGGCCTTCTTTATTGTTCTAATGTGTTGTTTTGTGGTAAGTACTCCAAATTTAATTTACCGTTATTTTGTTCCAGTCTAGATTCTAACACATTGTAGTAGTGCTAATCGCCACTTGTGTGCCCTTTTAATCTCTGATCTTCTTGTCCATGGTTTTTGTTACCAGCGTTTTTATCCTAACTTAACCGAGTTCGTTTTTGTAGAGATCAGTCCGATTAATCTACAGAGCTTATAATTTGCCCATTTTTATAATTTGATTACTAAGTGGCCATAGATAACCGGGTTCCAGCCCGGTGTTGGAAGTCACGGTGGGTAAGGCGCTGGCTTGCTAGTTTGTAGGTCGGGTGTTCGATCTCTGCATTGGCCGAAAAAGTTCATCCATATTTTGCCGCGTTGTTCCCCTTTGTAGGTGATACAGTAATAAGGGCCTGACAAGGACAGATGTCTAGTCGTGCGGATGGGACGAAAAACCGAGGTCCCGTGTACACATTGGCGTGCACGTTAAAGATCCTTCGACAGTTGGAATTTGATATACGAGTAGGCCGTAGTGCCGCTGTCCGTGCAAAATTTCCCTCATAGCACGCTGTATGACGTATGCCTGCCTTCATTAGCCCAGTTCGGAGCAGACAGTAGGACGTTAAACCCCATTTCATTTCATTTCGATCCCGGTGTTAGCTGAGAAAATTCCTTGGGATTTGGTGTAGGACAGAAGGTCTTGCAAGTAATAATGTCTAGTTGTTAGGATAAGAAGAAAAACGTTGACATGAAAAGTAGCTGGAAATATCGTTTTAGTCGTTCCGATCGGACAGAAAACCGAGGTCCGTATTATTCACATTGGCGTCCTCGTAAAATAACCGTTGACACTTGGAATTCTCGAAATAAGAGTAGACCAAGGCCATAACGCTGCTGTCCGTGCTAAATTTCGATGTCAATACATTTAAACTTATTATTTATTATTTACAGAGTTTATTGACATCGTTCTCTTTGAGTGCTATAGCTACGAATGGTGTTGTTGCTGGAGGAGGAACGTATTTTATGATATCTCGGGGTTTAGGGCCCGAGTTTGGAGGTGCTGTTGGTATATTGTTCTATTTAGGTCTATCTATATCAGTAGCAATGTATTTTATCGGAACCGTAGAAATTCTTCTGGTATGTATTGTTCGATTAAACTTTGTTATCTTTTTTTTTCAATTACGAAGTTTCGCTTTGCCTGCTCGGTTCATATTTTAAACGACTATTAAAGATAGAATCTGCAACTCTAAAACATAGCTATCGAAGGCTGGTATACTATGTGGAATCTGATATAGATTCTACACATAAAATAAATTAAGCAGTATTTAAAAAATGGATTATAACAAATTCAACCTTTACTAATTGTGTCACAGGAGATCAGTTAACGTGTACTACAAAATGTTCGGCTCGAAATAAATTGCTCATTGCAGCGTAAATTTGATATGTTTTTTTTTATTTTTTTTATACATTTCAGACGTACATGGCACCTAGTATATCCATATTTGGTGATATAACAAATTTAGATAACCAACACAATAATTTTCGTGTTTACGGAACGGCAATACTATTTTTGATGAGTCTGGTAGTGTTTGTTGGTGTCAAGTTTGTCACTAAATTCGCAACATTGACCCTAGCCTGCGTTATTCTCTCTGTTCTTAGTATCTATATTGGATTCTTCACCAGTAATGCAAGTAATAGTGTTGAGTAAGTATGGCCAGCCATATCAACATGATGCGTTGGTAGCAAATATAGAACGTAAAATTATGATTTTTCTAAGATACATTATAGCGTTTTTAAATCGTATACACAGTTGAGGGGGAAATAAACGCAACATTTTTACATATAAGTTGATTTAATTTAATACTTATTTAGGTATAAAATTGTATTTTAGAATTTCTTTAATCATAAAAAAAACTGAGCGCAGGCACAGTTCCGGTATATAAGGATCTGCATCGATAAAAAAAGTTTGCCCGGGCGCCACATAGACTTGATTAAACATGGTTTATTAGATTTAGTATATATTTTGATAAACTGTTGTGATAAAGATTTATCTCTAAACTGCTGAGGCTGTATTACATTATGTTCCTGGTTGATTTTTACAGGATATGTATGTTAGGCGAGAAGTTATTAAGTTATAACACAGTATTCTATAATGGTACAATTAGATGTGATAAACTTATTGGTGGACCTCTACATAATACATACTGTAATCTAGTTAATGGTTCATATCAGTGTGATCCTTATTTTAATTCCAATCCAACACAGTTAATGGCTAGTATACCGGGGTTATCAACTGATGTTTTTATAGGTAACTTTAACTTCTATTTCTTCTAGGGGAGTGGTGGGGTAGATTGTGCTTACTCTTTTTAGAACACCTAATAACATTTCCCGTTTCTTAAGGAATGTTTCTTTATTTATTCTGTAACTTGTATATTTAGGGAATTGTTCTTTATTTATTCTGTAACCTGCATATTTAGGGAATTGTTCTTTGTTTATTCTACTGTAACTTGTATATTTAGATCTGAAATTATGTTCCTTGACTTGTAAATGGATCTTTACATGATATTAGTTTAAGAAAAGAGGGCAAAAGCCAAAATATATCCAATTGTTTAAAGGCCTTCAGAATGAGGTCTGATGTTCAAGTGCAGTCCTCGACCAAGAGACACACGAAGTTAATATATTTTGAATCAATTATTTAATTGGAATGGGAATTTTATTTTCCATTTAGAGAACGCGTGGCCAAGGTATTCGCCAGTAGGTACAATAGCGGGAACGAAAATACGAGGTGATACCAGCAAGGGGGAGATAGTTACAGATATATCTGTCAGTTTTATTATTTTATTGGCTATTTATCTCCCAAGTATAACAGGTAAGTCGTCAGTTAATATCTGTTCTTTACTTATTAATCATAAAAGTATTTGTTTAGGTAAAATAACAAATGCTACAGCTACTTGTGTCAACGCCTCAGAAATGAAATGGGATTTAACATCTACTGTTCTGCTCCGAACTGGGCTAATGAAGACGGGCATACACCATACATTGTGCTATGATGTAAATTTGAGCCGGACAGCAGCTCTGCGAACTACTTTCATATCCAATTCCCCTGTCAAGGGATCTTTTACGTGCACGGCAATGAGTACGGGACCTCGTTTTTTCGTCCCATTCGAATGACAAGACAGCTGTCCTTGTCACGCCCTCCGCCCTTCATCACTGACAAGAGGGAACCGCCCCAGAAAACCTCGATGATCTTTCTCGGCAAATGCAGGGATCGAACATCCGACTTCCAGGTTAGGGTCTATTTATTTTTGCAACTGTATGGGGATAGTTTAATGAATTGTGGGTATAAATTGTGCATATATTCGACGCGCCTTGTATTTCAGGGAAGAAAACGATGGGCAGACGCTAAAAGTTTATGTGAGCTTGTGTATTGAGTATCGATTTATTTATTTAGGTTTTGAACAGGGGTCGAATTATTCAGGTGATTTAGAAGATGCCCAATTATCAATACCAAAAGGAACTTTATGGGCCGTTCTTTCTACATCAGCCATTTGTATCCTTTTAAAAAAGAAAATCTCATATATTTAACTATTCAGTTATGTGATCATTTTTACTCTGACAGCCATACTTTTATTCCGATTTCCAATACGTCTTCATTATCCTTGACGTCATTACAAATTTTAAAAACCCTAACAATATATTAGACTTATCAACAGTATTATTTTTAGGTGGATGTGTAGAGGGTGTCTTTTTACGCGACAAGTAAGTTTTATATAAACTAAAACCTAGCTTACAACGTGCTTTTACGGACAGTCTACGGGGGTAAAATTTTAGTAAATCCGCCCGTGAGACTTACACGTCACTAAGCCTGTGTTCGGCCCCGTGGAAAATCGCAGTAAAATCTGATTATAACACAGATCCTATTTCGTTTCGTTTCTATAGTTCAAAATTTCGTATTACTTGTCTTTACTACACTTATAGGATCTGGAAGAGTTGTTATCATTGACGTGTTTTGACTGATTTGAGGGATTAACCACTGAATCGGTCTATTGCGGTGAACTTTTGGTGCATGAAACTATGGGTAAACCACTAGAAACATTAATGCTGATTGATTAATCAAATGTCTGATGTCATAGGCTCAAAAGCCTCTGACGCTTCCTATCGCTACAACCGATCAGATCGTTATGTAGTGTAGGCTATCGAAAGTATAAAAAAAGAAATATAGACATGTATTTTAATCAGATTGACTGCAAACTGGTCTTAGAGACTTTTGGTCCTACATACAAAAAGTTTTCACTCGGTTTCTTGCTACCAAAATCCACCACCCGTGCATGTCAAAACATGTGCGGCGGGCTGTGAGCTAGGCTTAAAGGAGGAAACACTTGTACCGTCTTCGCACCGATGATACAAATAACCTTTTAATCTGTGTTGTTGAATATATCTCTGTTTTAAATATTTATGTTATCAAGATACGGTGAAAGTATTGGAGGTGGGTTGTTGGTATCTGAAGTAGCTTGGCCCAATAAATGGGTTATCCTGGTCGGGTCTTTTCAGTCTACGGTTGGAGCTGGGCTTCAAGCTCTTACAGGTCAAGTATATATTTTTTTACTCATTTGTTAGTAATTTTGAAAAAATATTTTTTCTCAAATAGCCTAGTGCGACAAATTCATAAAACAGTATTCTTTATAGCTGCACAATGACCAACGGGTATATTATTAAGCGAACAAAAAAATAAATGAATATGAAAACCATCATAACGACTACGGATTTAATCGAAGTTTTTATTCCTGGGAGCTTTTGCTGTGGCTAAACGCATTGGTCTAAAATGGTCTTAGTGGTTTTGGGGGACATAGTCAGTAATCACGTTCAAAAAGCATTATATAAGAGGTAAATCTGCCCATTGCTGGGGGGGGGGGGGCTTCAAGTTTTATATAAACTATTATTTAGACATTTATTAACATACCAGACCCCGAATCAACTTTCTAGACCATCGGGTGATAGATATTTAAATAAATTAGAACGCACGCGAGATTTAAAAATTTAACAATTAAATGGATAATCGAGACGTAGCACCGTTAATTTTTAATAATAAACAACCCACGCTACATCTTCCCACACTTCACTCAGAGTAAAGTAATTTGTATCAAATTTCCAATATATTCATTTTTTATTATGTATTTTTGAACTATTACAAACACCCATTTTTTTTTATCTAAATCTTACATAAAGTAGAGTGAAAAGAAAACAAACAGAAATGGCATTATTCTTAATCTGTATAAAACATAGATCCTATTTCGTCTCGTTTTTATAATTCAAAATTCGTTTTACTTGTCTTTACTACTATCTGGAAGAGTTGTTATCATTGACGTGTTCTAGATGATGTGAGGGATTAGCCAATGAAACGGTCTGTTACGGCGAGTTCTTTACCTTTTGATGCACGGAACTATGGGTAAACCACTAGAAACGACAACGCTGAATGATTAATCAATATCTGACGTCATAGGCTCAAAATCCCGCTCGTGTGACCCCTGACGTGACCCCCCCCCCCCTAAAAATTGTCAGATCTTCGTGCAGTGTAGGCCATCGAAAGTATAAAAAAAAACGAAATATAGATCAGTATTTTAATCAAATTTACTCTGTTATAAAACATTCTGATTACTGTATCTTGAATTATGTATGATTTTTTTAATCTACAGGTGCTCCTAGATTACTACAGGCAATCGCCAAAGATAATGTCATACCTTTTCTACAAATCTTCAGAGTTACTTCCAAAAGTGGCGAACCTGTCAGAGCTCTGCTGTTCACAATTTTTATAGCAGAGTTAGGAATAGTTATTGCACGATTGGATTATGTGGCACCGATCGTCGGCATGTTTTTCCTCCTCTGTTACGGTTTCATTAACATGGCTTGTGCCTTACAGACATTGTTACGTTCACCACATTGGCGTCCCCGATATCACTTCTACCACTGGACTCTGTCACTACTGGGTTTAGCTCTGTGTTTAAGTTTAATGTTTTTATCTAGTTGGTATTATACAGCCATAGCCTTTATTCTGACCTGTGCCGTCTATAAGTATATAGAATACAAAGGGTAGGTTTGGTTTTTTTAAATCTCTAACATTATTGTTTTTGCACCAGAATACCATTTTCCAGGGAGTGCGGTGACTCCATGGCCATGATCAAGGTGCTTACTCGATAACCGACAGATTTCCTAGGGATTTTTCTGTTTAGTTTCTCCTTGTCAGTCGTGCAAGACGGGGTGCAGGGGCATGGACATCAGTATCTAGTCATGCGGATAATACAAAAAACAAGGTTCCGTATACACATTGATGTGCACGTAAAAGATCCCTTAATAGTCAGAATTCGAAGTAAGAATAATCCGTAGCGCCACTGTGCGGGAAAAATAGCACTTTGCAAGATATATTGACAATGCCCATTTTCATTAGCCCAGTTGTTGCAGAACAGTAAAACGTTGGACCCTATTTCATTTCATGTGCACCATTCTGCATTACCGAGATTTTCTCGAGACGGCGATTTTGTCGAATTTTCCTACTGAAATGTTGTATTTTAGTATTAAATATTTTGTTATATGGTATTCTTCGTTACAGTCAGAATAAAACAGTATAAATTATTCATCGTTCAGTTGGTAACAGTCACGATGTTTATAAAGTAAACCGTTTGCTATTTTCTTTTTAGAGCAGAAAAGGAATGGGGTGATGGTATGAGGGGTTTAGCTGTATCAGCTGCCAACTATGCTCTTCTTCGTATCCGTGGAGAAGGAAAGCACACAAAGAACTGGAGGTAATAATCTGATAAATTGCCGGTCCTCATCTGCGGCTACTTCATCGTTGATGTTGCCCAATTCGACGGATAAAAAGTCTTTATCGTGCGATAAATCTTGTTTTATTTGAATATCTAACTATTAAATGGACACCATTTTCTGAAAAAAGTGATTCCACCGGACATTTTTTCCATAGATATGTCCGTCTGTAGACTCCTGTTGTGATGATATTATTTAGATCCTCCAGTTTAGGGCTGTTTATTAAACAGTTAGATTTAATGTATTTTTAGGCCACAGTTGTTGATTTTAATGAAACCGGATGTGGCCTTGTTTCCATCTCATCCTCAGATGTTGAGATTTGCTGCTCAACTGAAAGCAGGTGCGTACATTATATATATTTACTATAACCCTAGGGTAGTGTCTTATTTCACGGTCGATATAGGTAGCATCGTGTTTGTTCCAAATATTGAAATTCTTTAAAAACGCAGCTATAAAGAATACTGTTTTATGCATTTGTCGAGCTAGACTATTTGAGAAAAAATAATTTTTCAAAATCACTAACAAATTAGTTAAAAAAAAAATACTTGATAACGATGCATGTGTACAAACCGGTGATTGTTTTCAATATAAATTGTGTTTTTATTGTACTCAATCGCTGAATGCCACTCAAAGATTATTGACATTTTTATACTGATCATATTGTCATCTGAGTCAGTTTCATTCGAATATTTAATTCTGGTTGGTGGTTTGAGCATTTGATAATCCAAATGGCACAAAGAACTAATAGATTAGAGAAAGGCAATAAAAATTCCTTTTTTGTTTTAGGTAAAGGTATAACTTTAGTTAACACTGTTTTAGAAGGAGATTATATTGAAAGAGCAGTTGAAGGTAGAGCTGCAAAGATGGTAAATAACTTATTTTAATTCACCAATTAGGTGATCATGCAATAAAATGACGTATATTTGATTTGGATGTCAATTTGTTTTCTTCTTTTTGCTTTAGAGCACTGTAATTTTCATTATTTTTAGATATTAAATGATTTTATGGATGGATATGGTGTTCGGGGTTTTACACAAGTTGTTACATCTCCTGACGTCATTCAAGGTTTAACTCATTGGTAAAATATTTTATCTTTTACGTTCATTTATATAATATCCGATTGTCACCCATGTCCACCGGTCTGTCAAGTATTGGCTGGTTGGATGATGAACCATATAATAGGATGGTGTTGTAATTTGTAATTGGATGAAAATGGTCACCAGTACAATATAAATCTTATCTGAAATATAGTGAAAATGGTAAACATACCCTGCCTCCTGTACAAAATCCACCACTTCTTATTATTTTAAACATTTTATATTCTCTAATTTTAAGCATCCAGACGGCAGGTTTAGGTAAATTACGACATAATACTGTGATGGTTGGATGGCCATCACATTGGACAGATGATCCCGACCAAAGTGCAAGATTCCTGAGTAAGTCATTGGGATATTTTATATCTTTTGATATATTTTAATTAGAAACGTTTTTAACAGGCACAAGATCTATCGAAGTAATCATCTTGGTGGACACTAAACCTAACCCGCAATTCTTGATGGATCAAAGTTAACCCATTCTGGTAAAACATCAGTCGAAACAAGATCGATCGATGTTAATCCCTTCTTTTTAGACTCTTCCAACTTAACAGATTTGATGATTTTTTTTCCTGATAGTATTGAACGCCGCTAAATGTCTTATTTTTGTACTATATCGTAATTGATGGTCGTTCTATGTTTTTTGTAGGTGTTTTACAGGCTATAGCAACGGCTAATCTTTCTTTGATGGTAACAAAGGGTGTAGACGCTTTTCCTGAAAGTACTGACAGATTGACTGGCACCATTGACGTTTGGTGGATTGTCCATATCCTTTAATAATACAGTCGATCAGACATATTGGAACTTCGGTTGTTTACAATTTGATTAGGATACAGATCTATATTTACTTTCGGTTTTTTTATACTTTTGGTGGCCTCCACTACATGAAGATCTGGCCAGTTATTGTGGGGGGTCGCGTCTTGATTTTTTGACAACCACAAACGCATCTTCGTGAATTTCTCTTAACGTTCAACTTGCTGATTTTTGGACGATATTTTTAGAATAGCGGGGACGTCGTTGCTGTTTGTGTATGTACAGGGTATGGGATAACTAAGCCTCGTCTGTATTTATCATATGAGATCCAAGATAAAAGAAACGTCGTGCTTTCTTTCCCAGTAAAATGTATTGTTTTTATTGTTCTCAATCGCTAAATGCCACCCAAATATTAAAATGAAAAAGGGGTTTTACAGGCTAATAAAGGCGGGATAAGTGATTGTCCTTTAAATAGCATACTTGTATTAATGTTACCCTTAACAACATAATACACGATGGAGGAATGTTGCTTCTATTAGCTTTCTTACTTCAACAAAATGCAACATGGAAACATTGTACACTTAGAATATTCACCATAGCTCGTATCCTTTTATAACATTAATTGTTGTGGATTTTAAGTCGTGATTCACTATACAATTTAAATAATTGAATAGGGTTTAATTTCTTACTTTTCCGCACCAACCGTGGTAATAAAGACAAAATACGCCATACATTGTGCTGAGGGCTATCTTGCCCATACAACAAAGTTTCCGCCTCCGTACAAGGTACTTGTCATTTTGAACTTTGTGTCAGAGATATTGATATTATATCAATAACAAACCACAAATTCAGTACCGGAAAAAATGACAGGCACCAGAGGGGTTGTGCCAGTCTGAACGACAGACTCACCCTTCTTGCAGAGAAGTGACTCTGACACAGTGAATAGCCTCGATATCCATATGACGTTATCTAAACGTCACAGGTCATGAGGTCACATCAACAAACAAAATGTCAGTATTACAAGACACAATGTTACATTGTAAACAAGCCTTCTTGCAGCCTTTAGGACTATATAATCCGTACAGCCATAACGTCTTATCGCTTCTTCCAATAATTTTTCACAGAAATAACATCTACAACTCTAGATTTGACGTCGGCATATTGGCACTATTTTGTGCTTCGGTCGTGTCTATTTCAGATATACACAATCAATTCTGTTAATGTTTTTAGCATGGGGATTGACTAATAGTTAATTTATTTCAGTTCTAAACAAAAATTTAAAACTTTAACGCAATTTTTAAAAAAAATAGCCAAATTCTGGCTGGGATTACTGAGCAAAATTGGCATTCATTGTATGCGTGCGAAAAAAAAGCTAGCTACCATTTAATTTTCGTACGTTAGTTACGTACGGGGTTGTGCCTGACAAAGCCGAAATTTGTGCATAACAGTATCTGTTAAAGGTACATTATTTCTAGGTTTGTTGAAAATACGCTGACTATAGGGTGCGAGTTATTTCAAAAATCGTCAATAGCAACCAAAGTATTTCAGAAGGTGACCTACAAGAAATTATATGTTATAGATACGAATAGTTTACACATCATATTATATATCCAAAGTTCAAATGATTTTATAAAATATTAACATTATTTTGATTATTGAAATATTGACAAAATCGGTCTGGCCAACAATCACCAAGGATAGATACATGTATGTATATTCTACATATCATATCCAAAATTTAAATGATTTCATAAAAAAATTGAAAAAAAAAATGGATAATTGAAATTTTGGGTTACCAATACATTACTTCGGGCGCTTCTGACCAAATTGACCAAATAACGCTCTTGTCGGTTCTTGTCGGTGGTTAGTAGAACCGGTATTTGTTTTAGCAATTCAAGCCCGATTTTGATTTCCTTGAATGTACGAATAGAGCTTGAAGATAATAGTGTACAATTAAAACGTGATATTGAAAAATATTTATATCATCTAAGAATCAAAGCCAACGTCACAGTCGTAGAATTAGTAAGTATTAACATTAAACATCTATTAGAAATTAGGGGTGGGCCGTTGGTGGGGGGGGGGGTGTCTAACGCGTGCGCTTTAGATCATACGATCTGTCATTGAGTCAAGTGGCGTGGTTTCGATCCCACACTTCTACGTGGAAAGGAGTTGGTTCGCCTGTCTAACCTTGGTGGCTTTCTCTGGTGCTTTCAGTGCTAAATTTTGAAATATGGTTGCGTACTGTTAGTCTTGAAATGATCTAGTTGGTTTTTAGTTGACGTTAAGTCCGTAATTCGTTGTCTATAGATTATAACATACGACTGTTTTATGAATACTGTTACTACATCATTTAAAACTTGTTTAGATATATTTAATTTGAACACGCAAAAGGAATTATGTAAGAGGTAAATCTGCCTATTGCTGCAGGTCTTTCTTTGGGTCTTAAATGTTACATAAATTATTAATTAGACTTTGATTAATTAACAAGAGACCATAATCAAGTCTCGATGTCATCGAATATCTCCGCATTAAAGTAGATTAGAAGCATTAAAGTAGATTACAACGGTTCGGCCATTTAATGATTTAATTTAAAAATGGTGAAGCCAATACCGGAATCGAACCCTGGACCTCCGGGTTAGTGAATCCGCGCCTTACTCATTGAGCCGCCATTGAACTTTGTTGATATGTTTAACAATTGGATATATTATACTTTGTTTTTATTGTAGATAGATAGTGATATTTCAGCCTATATATATGAACGAACATTACAAATGGAAGAACGATCGAAACTTATACAAAATATGAGATTAAAAAAACATGCTGTAAGTGGCTTTTAATAAATTTTTTTCGGATCTGCTCCTTACAAGTGACCATTAAAGTTGGGTTCCCAGATAAGTATTTATCGGGTGGTTATTGCCTATAAAAGTATGACAATTTTGGTATATATGGAAAGAAGAGATACCCAATCTTACTAGAAAAATACTGGATTCCCTGAAAAACACTCATGGAGCGTAAATAGGACAAAAATGTAAGGGGTTCCCTTAATAGTCAACCCGACGAATAAGGGTACCTGCACGCTTGGCGTTGAAGGCTGCACGCGAACTTGAGTGATTTGTGTTCATGTTGAAAAACTTTATGAAGAGTTAGACATACAACAATTTCTGGGGTAAAAATCACGGAAAAAGACGCGGGCAGTGGATAATCCGAGAATTTAATTAGGATTCGATATTTGTAGTAAATAGTCAGTCCTTACAGACAACATCGTCTTGTGTATGCAATGCATTCTCCCCTGTCATCCGCCACCGTTGCCATTGGTTACGAAGAGGGTAATCGCCTGACGCAAACATGGCCTCTTTTGATAGATTTTTATAGCAGGCTATACTTGACAATTACAATGGGGTTATTTTGTATACTACCCGCCCATAAAAATGTTCTGGTGTATAGATTGGTGGGGTTTTCCCTAAACTTAAATACAACATTTTTATACCCTAAAGGTACATTGGGCTAGATTACAAAGATTGTGTATATGACACTGTGCGGAGCTTCTATTAGTTGGCATCCAAATTAACGTTAATTGATTACAATAAGGGGCGTTATTTGAGAATGTTGCAAGTATAGAAGCCTTGACTCTACATTAATATGGTTATTTAAGGCCACGTCATTGTAATTTTCCGTTCTTCGCAATCTGATTAAAATACGGATCCTATTTCTTTTCGTTTTTTTATAGTTCAAAATTTCTTTTTACTTATCTTTACTACACTAGGATCTGAAAGAGGTGTGAGAGATTAACCAATTTAAACGGTCTCTGTTACCAGAGTTTTATGCGTGAGATGCACGGAACTGTGGGTATAGCTCGCTAGAAACATCGACGCTTATTGATTAATCAAATGTCTGACGCGACCTTCCATTACAATCGGTCAGATCTTCATGTAATGTAGGCCATCGAGAGTATAAAATAAGGACGAAACGAAATATAGATCTGTATTTTAATCAGATTGTGTTCTTCGAGAACATCTGTTAAAATGTTTTTTTTCTTATTTCTTTGGGAAAAGAACTAATTTAAAAACCAAAAGAACTTGCTTGCGCTTTTCAAAACTTTTAGTGCTAAATTTTTATGTTTTGAAATTATGAACTTTCGTTTAATTCTGGTGGATTATTGTTTATCGAGACCCCGACGTACAGAGCATTAAATTGGTTTGACCTTTATTAAACAAATTATGCCGTGTTCCGTAAACCGATTACTTTTTGTTACAGAGTAAAAACCAGCTACAGGACATAGTTGATAATGCTCACAGTCAGCGAGATTTTTTGACGATAGAGACATTGGAACCATTAGAAGATGTATTAGAAGAAACAGAGCCAGTACCTATTATAGGTGCTCTATCAGCTGTAGATGTACCATCATCAGAGAGAATACAATATACATACAGTAGTATAACACAACTCAGACGGGAAACTTATTATAAACAACCACGACGTAAACCGTTAGTTTCTTATTGTCGTCACTCCTGTCCTATCGTCAGTCCATTCAACCACAAGTGCTTGTTAAGCTTTGGAGTCGACATTTTTCATTGGAGTAATTGTCCTGAACGTGTGAAATGTTCGGATAAAGTTACGTTATCCTATTACCGAACGTCCTTTTATCGTCGGGTAAAGCATTGTAGAATGGTCACGTGATAGTGAATTTTTTAAATGGTATCGCTGAATAAAGTCGTAGGGAATTACTTTTTGTGATATTTTGGTTTAAAAGATTTATTAATCTTTGCACGGTGAAAATCCCCAGGGCTAAAATATAAGACGGAATAATGCTACGGTTTATGGTATGTCGTGGGTACCCCACCACTAGAAATGTCTGTCTGAGTGTTTTGTAACACTCGATTTTCATGTCCGATTTTCATGTGGTACACTTTTGAGCTCCACCACCAGATACCCGTCATTTTGAAGTTACCAAATATGCATGCATCCATACCGTGTGATTTAATCATGTTATCGTCTGGTAAAAACATCCATACGGCGTAATATTAATCATATTATCGTCGGGTATATGTTGAATTTTGATGTTTTTTTTTTAAAAAATGTTCTGTCATTTCAGTGATAAAAAGAATGTAAGGAAGATGCACACCGCCATAGAATTAAATAAACACATAGCATCTTTATCTAAGGAAGCTGAAATTGTTATTGTTAATATGCCATCATTTCCTACTACACCATGTAACAATGAAAATTGTATCCTTTATTAAAATACTTTATGATATTATCCTTTATTCCAAATTGGGGGAGGGGGGCGAATGATCTAACACGTGCTAGTTAGATCACAAGGTCTGTCATTGGGTCAAGTGACGTAGTTTCGACTCCTCCAAGGATTAGGGTCACCAGTTCGAACTCGTGGGGTTTTCCGGTTCCTCCACTTTCCTCCATGGAAATAATATTGAACTTTAGGTTTGTCCCGAAATGACCTGGTTTGTGTGTCACTCTCTTATCACACATCTTAACATGCTGTTTACGCTCGTACCCAACCTCGTAGTTTTTCTCTGGGTATTAAAATGTCCTCATTACACCTCTAAAGATCCCTGTGCCCATTAATTGTAATAAATGAAATATACCATATGCTAGTCCCACAATGACCTGGTTAGTTAAAAGTATCCGCGTTAAAACCCATTTCTCTATCTCCCCCTTTTTAACCCGGTCATTCTGAATATTTTCATCATTAATAAACTTATAAAATTTTTGTTTTTGCTGTCAATTTTCAGCTTTATATTTTCTCTTTGACGAATTTGTGTCAAGATATGACATTTTTAGAAGTATTAACAGAAGGAATAGACAGAGTTTTAATGGTGCGGGGATGTGGACAAGAAGTCATTACAATTTACTCCTAAACTGCAGCGGTTTTTATTTGTTCACTTCAGAGAGAATTGGAGGAAAACTATTGCTAGACCTACAATATCGCGGTATTTTGTCAAATAAAACGTATTCGTTAACAGAATTAACACATTTATTTTATTTTGCCGATTTGTCTTTTTTTATTTATTCAATGGTTATCTGTACAGGAAGTTATTGTTATATTCATGAAATCATTAAATGGTCGAATCGTTCTAATCTACTTAAAATCGGAGCCATCCGATGACATTGAGAGTTGGTTATGGTCTTTTCATGAATTAATGTCTAATTAAAAATTCATAAAAATAAATGGGCAGATTAAGCATTTGCTTAATGCCTGTTTAAGTAGAGACCATCGTAATGAGCCTATTTATATACACAGAAATTTATTCTTATATTTCTTTTAAATAATGCATGTACCCGTTTCTCAGGACGTAATGGTTCGTATCTGATCGTGCATAAGTTATCTGTAAAGATATTTATTGTTATATTTAATGAAAATAAAATTTTCTAAATTATCATTGGTGTGATATTTCATATTTTATAAATAATTGGTCGGTCAATTATTTATAACCGATAAACAAATTTCTGTGGACGGTAGGCACGGGCTCTTGTCAAGTAGGGCTGATGAACACATAATACACGCATAGAAAATATGCTTTAAATTGCTATTTTTGTGCTGTTTTACATTTTTTTAAATAATTGGTCAATTGTTTATCATGATGTGTGCATTGCGGCCGTTCACGTGTGCCATGTTATTATTGTCGTCCCCGAGTAGTTCACAATTTTTTTTTGTACAATTCTCTCTTTGAATGATTTTACACATGCGTGTGATGCATGTCCTCAGAGGAGATCGATGTACCGTAGCCTAATCCTTAATATTACAATTTCAGTCCAAACTACATATAGATTCTAATCCTTGAGTGGCATGTAGCGATTGAACACATTAATAAAACACAATTTATATGGAAAACAATCAACGGTTTAAAGGGACAATAACACTCTTGCTGGCTTGGCAGCCCCAGAAAATAAATAATAGCCTTATTCTAAGTACTAGATGTTTAAGTGTCCTACCTGTTGTGTAAATTATCCATTACGACCTATTTTTATACGTCCACATTCATAATGTGAACGTATTATGCCGTCGCCCCTGTCTGTGTGGGTGTGTGTGTGTGTGTGTGTATGGGTGTGTGTGTGTGTGTGTGTGTGTGTGTCTGTGGTTCGCCTACAGGGCGCAATTCTTCATGGATTTTCTTCAAACTTGGTATACTTATTCCTTATACCCCAAGGAAGATCCCTATTGTTTTGGGGGCATGCCCGACCCCCAGGGGCCGAGCCACGCCCATTTCTAGTATTTGTTTGTTTGTCGTCTACAGGCCACATTTCTTAACTTATAATCTTGAAACTTTGCATACACATTCTTTGTACCCTAAGGAGCATCCCTATCATTTGGGGTGCATGCCCGACCCTCAGGGGCAGAGCCACGCCCATTTTCTTTTCTTGTGTCTTTGTGTCGCCTACAGGGCGCAATTCTTACTGGATTTTCTTCAAACATGGTATACTTATTCCTTATACTTGGTATACTTATTCCTTATACCCCAAGGAAGATCCCTATTGTTTTTGGTGCATGCCCGACCCCCAGGGGCATAGCCACGCCCATTTCTAGTATTTGTTTGTTTGTCGTCTACAAGCCACATTTGTTAACGTATAATCTTGCAACTTTGCATACACATTCTTTGTACCCTAGGAAACATCCCTATCGTTTGGGGTGCATGCCCAACCCCCAGGGGCAGAGCCACGCCCATTTTCTTTTCGTGTGTCTTTGTGTCGCCTACAGGGCGCAATTCTTACTGGATTTTCTTCAAACTTGGTATACTTATTCCTTATACTTGGTATACTTATTCCTTATACCCCAAGGAAGATCCCTATTGTTTTTGGTGCATGCCCGACCCCCAGGGGCATAGCCACGCCCATTTCTAGTATTTGTTCGTTTGTCGTCTACAGGCCACATTTCTTAACTTATAATCTTGAAACTTTGCATACACATTCTTTGTACCCTAAGGAACATCCCTATCGTTTGGGGTGCATGCCCAACCCCCAGGGGCAGAGCCACGCCCATTTTCTTTTCGTGTGTCTTTGTGTCGCCTACAGGGCGCAATTCTTACTGGATTTTCTTCAAACTTGGTATACTTACTCTTTATACTCTAAGGATGATCCCTATCGTTTGGGGTGCATGCCCAGCCCCCAGGGGCAGAGCCACACTCATTTTTTTTGTGTGTGTCTGTGTGTCGCCTACAGGCCGCAAACTGGATTTTCTTAAAACTTTGTATACTTACTCTTTACACCCTAAGGATGATCCCTATTGTTTTTTGGTGCATGCCCGACCCCCAATGGCAGAGCCACGCCCATTCCTTGTATTTATTTGTTTGTCGTCTACAAGCCACATTTCTTAACGTATCATCTTGAAACTTTGAATGCTTATTCTTTGTACCCTAAGGAACATTCCTATCATTTGGGGTGCATGCCCAACCCCCAGGGGCAGAGTCACGCCCATTTTCTTTTTGTGTGTCGCCTACAGGCCACAATTCTTAATTGGTCATCTTGAAACTTAAAATACTTATTCCTTATACCCTAAGGATGATCCCTTTTGTTTTGGGTGCATGCCCGACCCCCGTGGGACAGCAACACCCATTTCTTGTATTTGTTTGTCTGTCGTCTACAGGCTGCATTTCTTAATGTATCATCTTGAAACTTTGAATGCCCATTCTTGGTACCTTAAGGAAGATCTCTATTGTTTTTGGTGCATGCCCGACCCCCAGGGACAGTGCCACGCCCATTTTCTTTTTGTCTGTCTGTGTGTCAGCTACAGGCCACAATTCTTAATCGATCGTCTTGAAAACTTTTTTTATACTTATTCCTTATACCCTAGGCTGGCCACTATTATTTTTGGTGCATGCCGGACCCCCTGGGACAGAGCCACGCCCAATGCTTTTGTGTCGTGTGTTCGCCTACAGGATGCAATTCTTAACAGATCCTTTTAAAACTTTACATACCTATTCCTTATACCCTAAAGATGACCCGTATTGTTTTTGGTGATTTCCTAACCCCCAGGGGCAGAGCCATGCCCATTTTTACTTCGTGTCTGTGTGTGTTGTCTACAGGCCACGATTCTTAATGGATCGTCTTTAAACTTGGGATATGTATTCCTTATAGCCTAAGGACGTCAACTGCATGTCCCGACTCCCACAGGCAAGACACGCCCAATTTTTGTGTTTGTCGTTTACAGGCCGCAATTCTGAATGAAGCAGCTTGGTACTTGTATTCCTTCTAGCCTGAGGGCGTCCACTATTGATTTTGATGAATGTCCCGACCCCCAGGGGCAGGGCCACGCCCACTTTTTGCCTTTAGCGTTAGGAAGGCACAATTCTGAATGGATTATCTTGGTATACTTATTCCTTATACTCTAAGGACGGCAACTATTGATGTTGAGGCACGACCCTCAACGCTAAACAAACCAAACGCCTAGCCTTCTTGACAAAGTACCATATCAATCAAAGCAGGAATGTGGACGTATATTGTAGCGTTAGCGTTATGTTACTTGTCCAGAGGGTTCGAAAATATTTTAAATCAAAGTCACATTTGAAAAGGTTTAAGTTAGACTTTTCAAATCAATTAGTTGAATTTTTCCAATTTTTTAAATTAGGTGTGTTAAGATGAAATTTATATCATCAAGATTGGGACATATTATTTAGTTACAACAAGAGTGTTATTGGGGCTACAAATTTCATCTTAACACACCTAATTTAAAAAAGTTGAAAAATTCAACTACATGATTTGAAAAGGTTAACGTAAACCTTTTCAAATGTGACTTCTATTTTAAGATATTTTCGAACCCTCTGGACAAGTAAAATATGATGTAATGGATAATTTACACAACAGGTAGGACACATAAACATCTAATACTTAGAATAAGACAATTATTTATTTTCTAGAGCTGCCAAGCCAGCAAGAGTGTTATTGTCCCTTTAAGGACATAATACTGTATATGCTATATAGCACTAGGTTTCGACAAGTATTCTCTCATCTTTTTCATTTGTCCTTGAACACGACAAGGAAATACTAAGTCAAAGTGTCATGCTATCTATAGTCTATAAACCAGTGATTGTTTTACATATAAATTGTGTTGTTTTTTCCATCTAGATTCATCAACGTCAATGATTCATGATTTAATTAGCGAGAAATTTGCGCAATTGCATCAGTACTCTGATCTTAAATCCACATTTCTGGCCAATGCGAAATACAGAAATCTCCACAAAAATAGTTTGTTTCCATAGCGATAACAAAATAGTCTGGGAACGCGTTCCTATGATATAGGGGAGCTAACTCTGTTTAAGAACAGGTTCAGAACCGGATGTGGGTTTTATCAGTAAATAAAGTCCGTGTCGTGGAAACTGTCATTTTATCTTCTTTCATCATTATCTACTTTTATAACACGTCAGCGTTAAGTGTTCTACCTTCACAGTTACAACGAAAACTCTTGAATTCAGCATTTTATGTCATTTAGGTGATTATCGCGAAAAGTTATATATCAAATTGTGTGGACAAAGCTAAAAATTCCGGACATCGATTGTCGATTTCTTCAGGACAGAACGTCAGAAACCAGTTTTCCAGGTCAAAATCAAAACATTGAAATCCGGTCAAACTGCTGTTCATTTTAATGTCTATTTTGATAGGACGCTTTACTTAACATTAACAAGTGATCAGACCCTAGCAGAATTTGTGTAAACCAGATTTCAAGATGGATTTTACAGGAGATATGCCAATAACATTAATTGTGAAAGCTCCAAACCAAAGAATAGCTGATCAGAATGTGGAATGTACTTTAAGTTGGACTATCAGAAAATTAAAAGAACATTTACAACATGTTTATCCAAATAAACCGGTAATATAGTTTGAGAATTTGATTACTGCTTAACTATGAATAGTATGATCTTATGTTATATTGAAATTACATTTTGAGGCTAGAGTACATCATGACAACTACTTAAACTAGGTGCGTCACTGAAATAGAACCGACAACTTTGGGCATGTAGGCCTAGACATGGTTGACCATACCGAATTGGTATTGGTAGTATTAATACCATGATGAAACCGGTTGGCAGTTGATCCTAATCTTTGACTATTAGAGTGGGTTACATCGATCATTCTTCCAATCTTTTATTAAATGTTCTTGAAAGAGCACATCCTTAGTGTAATAATAATGTTACACTACATAATTATATTTCAAAAACAACAAAATTGATAGGTATAAAATTTATACAACATGTCCTGACTTTATAAAGAGTCAAATACATAAATCGTGTCATACACAACCGTATAGTACACATGCATGTATAACCAAATACAATATCTGATGTGTAGCCTATATTTTAAATGGTTTACTATGTTGAATATATTTTTTATATCTATTTTCAGAAACATAATCAACAAAAACTGATATATTCTGGTAAATTATTAGAAGATAATTTGACATTGAAACAAGTTCTAAGACAGGTAAAACTATAAACAGCTGTATAAGTTATTAACATGTAACATGTACTAGTGTGATAGATAGACCCTACATGTACACATGTAATAGCATAAATTGTGTAAACCTAGATTATCGATAGATTGTAAATGATAGCCTGTAGTCGTAATTGTGTACACATAGATTGATTGTGTAGATTGCACTTCACAAGGGGTGAAATACCGGTGAAAGCATGATCAGAATAAGAATAAATTAAACATATGATGATATAAATATAAAGATAGATAGGGGACCCTTCGGGACTAAATCTTATAAAACTATATAGCCGTCCGATGCAAGCGTTTTAAAGTGTGAATCCATTTCGATCTAAAAAGATTCAAAAATTACTCAACGTGACATATCATTTATGTCTCAGTCGGGCTCAGTCATTGCAATCCCAATTATTTGTATCGTAACATTTCTACATATCAGTATTTTAAAAGATTTGGGAGTGCTTACTAAATTGAACAATGGTATGATCATAAACCGTTATATAAACGATTGAATTTTGTTTCGGTTAAGTAAAAATAATTTTCACTCCGCTTTGGGTGTTCATATTTTTTATAAGGCGTTTTAGGACCAGAGTAAATTTTCGGTCTATACGATTATAGTGATGCACATGTAAGTACCGGTACAATTTCAATCTTTTGACACCATTTCAATCTTTTGACACCGTACTGACTGTATGTGTATATATTGCCCATCCTTTTAAAAGATTGACATTATTAATATTACAATAGATGATGGTCAACTCCTTCAAACGCTTAGGTAGATGTAGACTGAAATATTATTTAATTGAAATGGAGATGTTAGTAAATGTTCCACTTGGGGTTCATTGTGTAATATGTTGGCTTGCTAATTATAACCTACTGCATTGACTGAGAATTCACAGATTTTCCAAAGTGGTTCCCTTTGTCAGTAATGCTGGACAGAGAGTCTGCCAAGGGTCAACGATCAACATATCACAATGTCATGCACATAAAAAATCCTGTTGAAATTTGATATAAGAGTAGATTGTAGCGCTGCTGTCTGGGCACATTTTCCTTCATTGCTTATTGTATGCCATGTATGGCATATGCCTGTCTTCATTAGTCCAGTCAGAGCAGATCAGAACCCCATTTCATTTTTGGTCACATTTTTTCTTATTTTTGTGAAGAATTCCCCTCTAAATAAATATATATGCGTGTATATGTGATAGGTTCAATTTTTAATGTTAATTCAATATCAAATAGAGACTGTACATGGTGTGTATATATATGTTTATAATATTTCCTTTATTTTTAGATTGATGAAACATCGAACCATACAGTACATCTAGTGTGTTCTTTATCAGCAGATAATATACTTGTTGATGATACACAGGTAAAATCTATATTAACAATATATATGTTAATTAATCATACTAACAATGCAGTTATATTACTTTTTATATAAATGTATTATTAATAGTTGTATGAATAGTATTGATTTTCATCTACAGTATTTTTGATAATACTAATGAGCATTTATAGAGTGCTTAATCCATCCAAAGTGAATGCTTTAATTGTGATAATAAGTCAGTGGCTGCTGTGGATAATACATCATGAACATACATGTATGTGTCGTAACTTAGTCTTAAGCCTAGTTTTAAACTGGGGGATAGCTTCTGAACACTTTTGTAATTATTTTTGAATGCAAATGTTCTTAAGGCAAGGGGTCCGCAGTTTGATCATCCGACTCAAGTGGCAGACCATTATTTGGTCAATTTTTTCTGAATACATGTAGTTATTATTTTTAAAGTACATGTATAATAAATCCTAATGGGTCACTTTAACACTAATAGGCATTTTGTAAATGTTTAATACTGAATCCAAGTACATGTACATATTATTGTGGATGAGCTGGGGAAAATGCATATGACACATCATGGCTTTAAGTCAACTTATTTTAACATATATAATAATAGTGATTCTTGACATCGGGCCATGTTTTGTGTTTTCGAATCCCCGGTTGTACGTGGCAAGGAGTAGGGTCGCCTGTCCAACCATGTGGGTTTTCTCCGGGTACTCCGGTTTCCTCCCACTGCTAAATATCCCCACTGGCAAGCGAATTATTGAAATAAAATTAAACCATGTTAGTCCCGAAATGACCTAGTTTGTGTTGAGTGGACGTTAAACCCTATTTGTCTCTCTCTCAGGCCATGTTTTGGACATAAAGCAGGTAGAATATACATGTAGTTGAAGTATTTATTTAAATTTAAACCAAGCCCTATATTTATGATTATGTTTGATTATTTAATCACCACCATTGTTCAGGTGTAATGTAAAGAACATCTAATTACTGATTATCTAAATAAACTTTCAGCAATACAGTTTTATAAAATGGAAAATATACTAGCAAAAAAGCATTTAATGAATATTTACCCTTTCTGTGTAACAAGTTTTAGATGTAATTTGTTGTTGAGTTACTTTTGTATTTTGATAAATCTATTTTTCAGAATAATGAAAAATCTTCTCCCTCTCCTAGTCAAACTTCATCACCAAGTGAAACTAGTTCCACAAGCGATGGTTTGAGATATAGAGGAGGATCACTGCCACAGTCTGCTTCTACAGGGTAGGCTTTTATTTGTTGTTTTATGTATTTATTAGCCTCCCATGTTTGTAAGAAAGTATAGGACTATTAAAATGGATTCTTCTGTCCTTCAGTCTGTCGGTCCAAGCTTTTGGAACACAATAACTCTTGCTTCAAATTTTCTTTTTGAAATCATTATGAAAAGGAAACCCTATGAATGATTCTGGTGTACATGTTTGGTTTCAAGCTGTCCATGATAAAATATACAAAATTGTGGGAACCGTGGTGGTTCAGTGAGTAAGGTGTTGGCTCGCTAACCAGGTGGTCCTCTGTTCAATCCTGATGTTAGCTGAGAAAGTTTATTTTGATTTTCTGGCATGGTTCACTCTTGTCAGTGGTGCTGGACAGTGCTCCTAGCAAGGGACAATGTATAGTCATTTGGATGGATAAAAACCTTAGCTCACATGTACACATTGGTGTGCACATAAAAGAACTCATTGCAGTTGGTTTTTGAGTGCCCTCGTAGCAAAACAGTAGGACGTTAAACCCCATTTCATGTCATAAAAAAATCTATATGAATGTATTTATTTTATTTAAACAGGTCTTTCCAGCAAAATAATCCCACACAGCCAAACATATACTCAAATATGTCTCAGATGTACCCTGGTATGCAACAAATGTACGCTCAAATGTATGGTCAGATGCCACCTCAAATGTATGGTCAGATGCCACCACAGATGTATGGTCAGATGCCACCCCAAATTTATGGCCAAATGCCACCCCAGATGTATGGTCAGATGCCTGGAGCACCTCAAGGTTACAACCAGGAACAGTATAATCTAATGGCACAACAGATGTATGCCCAATATATGACACAATATATGCAATTGTAAGTTATTATAGTTTGTTATATTATTTTTTATAGTTTAAAATTTCGTTTTACTTTACTGCACTAGGATCTAGAAGAGTTGTTATATAACCTGCTCTCTGGTTGAAGTTAGGGATTACCTAAATGCAATGGTCTATTCTGGTTACTTATGACACAATATATGCAATTGTAAGTGAAACATCAAAACTGTCTAGGAAAATGTTCCTCCTACATTTATGGTTATCTACATTAGCCTGGTTGGAGCAGAAAACTAGGACGATAAACCCTTTTTCAATTCAATTCAACTTTTCTTGTGTTCGATATAGAATTATAAAAGACATGGCATATTCCTATTTACATTCCCCCTTGTCAGTTGTGCATAATGGAGAGTCTGACAAGGGCAACTGTCTAGTCATTTGGATGAGATAAAAAACTGAGGTCCAGACTGAGTATTTCGCTCATGTCTGTCTTTATTAGCCTAGTCGGAGCAGAACAGTAGGATGTTCAACCCCATTTCATTTCCTATTTACGTTCTCATATTTTGGACGTTCTGTGCCTGTAAGAGAATTATATCGTAAAGTATACTGACTTAAGGATGTTATTTTGTTTGACATTTTTATCTTTTACACAAAATCATGTATTTTCTGTTTCAGTTATAATAATACAACAATAACTCCGCCTCCTTCCCCGGCTACACCTGTCAATAATGATCCAGCAGTCAATGTAAATCCTGGTAACAACCAGGCCAATAGACCAGCCAATCAGAATATTCGTATGAATGCACAAGGTGGTATAGTAGAAGATGATGATGAAGAGAATGAGCAACGTGACTGGTTGGATTGTATATATATTTTATTCCGATTTCTTGTCTTATTAAGTATCGTGTATTTCTACTCCACGTTTACCCGCTCAGCAGCTGTGTTCTTGGTCTTCTTTCTTATCTACTTGTAAGTTTATTAAAGTATTTAATACATGTAAACATGCCTTATGCAAGAGGTAAATCTGCCTATTGCAGGTCTTTCTTTAGGCCTGAAATGTTATTTAAACTATTAATAACACATTTATTAACATAGGACCATAATCAACTCTCGATGGCACCGGATACTCATAAATTAAACAGATTAGAACGGTTAACCATTTAAAAATTTAATTTTAAAACGGGAAAGCGAGGCTCAGTCTATAATAATTAATATAGCAGCACCCTGGTTAACACTATACACACATCTGTCAAAGCAATAACAGTGATAATTTGGCTCAGAATGGAGTAATGTGGCTGAAATTTTCAATCATTTTTTTTTTATCATCTATTTTTGAAGTATTATAGAAAGAATGACCAACACTTAACTAATGTATCTTTAATACAGTTTGGCTTGTTAGCTTGCCTAGAAATAAGGTACCAGCCACAGACATTGTCAGCCATAAATTTAAACTTTGAGGGAAACACAATCTCTCTGGTGCCAGTCATTTGTTCAGTAGAGATTTGATATTCAAAAGTATTAAAATTATTAATATTTTAGAAGTAACTGGATAGAGCACATACTGTTATGGAATAAGAATTAATGGTTTACTTGCTTGAAAACGTTGAAAGAATGCTCTTCAAAATATCGCCTAAATAAATCAGTAATTGTTCTTCCATAAGAATGTGTTATAGTTTATTACTAGAATTGTTATTCCCAATTCTGCTTGTCAGCTCTTCAATCAGAGGTTAGAATATTTATGCAGATTTTTTCACTGTATTATATGAACAACTTGTGAAAGCAAGAACTGATAAAAGACAAATTTGTTTGTAGTGTCAAGTAATATAAATATTATTATAATACAGGCTACAGAAAGGTTGGTTAATGATAAAAAGAGCTGAAAGACGTAATGCTGATCCAGCACCACCAGTTAATCCTAATCCTGCAGCACCTACAGAAACACAAGATAATACACAGGTAGATCTAATATAGGACTAGAATATAATAACACACTTGATTCCACTCTTCTTGGACTAGGAACTCATACCCATGTGCTTCTCATTGTGTTGGTCTTGGGTGCGACATCCATTGAAAAAAGCCTAAGCCTCTATTGACATGAATCTCGCCATGGTTGTTCCTTGGACAATTTCTAGATTAACACATGGTTCAATTTTATATTGTGTATGGGTCTTTTGAAGTGAGAGGAAAGGGGAGAAAACCTACAAAGCTGGAGTTGTTGGACTTGAACAAAAATTCTAAAAGTATGATCTCTTGTTGGCTGACAGTTCAAATGACAAGTGCAGATTTCATTAAAACAAATTTCTCAATGAATTTTGATTTTGTTCTATTTACAGGATAGTACAGATGGATCTAATGAAGGAGAGGAATCCGCTGAAACAAGAGCAGAAGAGGAAGTGACAGCTCCACCCCCTCCTCCTCCACAACCAGGTGTTCTGGCTACAGCTTGGGTTTTCTTTACCACTTTCTTCTCATCATTAATACCAGAACAACCAGGTGCTGTCAACCAGAACTAGTCCCTCACATCCAGACATACAAGGACTTTATTTACTGTTGCCTTTCATATGCTTTAACCAAGCTTGACCCCACATTATTTGAACTTTGTGACCTGTCATCAAGGAAGTGACATATATATGTAGTGGAGTAATAACAAGCCTTTGTAAAATATAAATTGGGGATTATATTTTCTTACTATCATGATTTGCGAAACTAAGAACCATTAATTAAATCTCGTGTTCGATCATCCGGCTGCTGATGTTGGAGATTTTATTTCAGTGGAATTTACATTTGATTTTTCGACACCAGAAGAATGGAATCTATCCTCTATTATGTACATAAAGTGACATTTTTTGGAATACTGTTATATAGTTACCTATAGCGCTTGACAACAATATTATGGTAGACTTTAAGTGCATGTGAGTCAAGACATACATGGTATTGTATGATAGTAGTAAGTATTTTTATTTATCGTTAGTTTATGTTATATTATAAACATACAATATTTAGTTTATAGTCTTCCACCAGATGAACAGTTCTACAATATAATGTGTTTTAAAATGTTTTCTTCATAGTTTAAAACAAAATTAACAGAAACGTCTTTTGGTTCATTTTTGGAACTGCCCAAAAGTGCTACTTTGTAGACTGTCTCAAACTTTCCAAGTTTTTGGCAGTCCAAGAGCTAAAGGGTTAAAACACTGCAGTTAATACATGCATGAAATTAATGGTATAGTTTAGAATGACTAAGGGTTATATTTATTTCATACAGAAGTACATGTATCTATTGTTATATCAATGGTTTACATTAATTATATGGTGATCGGTACAGTATCTATAACTTTACCCGGTGCAAATAATCTACAAAAAATCATATAATAATATACATGTAGGCTGAAATGAGACAAATTATTATATGATAATATAGGCTGAAATGAGACAAATTATTATATAATTATATAGGTGAAATACATGAGACAGATAATTAAATAATAATACTGGTACATGTACACATTTTATATATAAATTTGACATATGGGATAAGCTTTTGTAAATAATGAGGTTTGTGGTCCCTGTAACATTTTCAAAACTACATGTAAGAATTATTTTTATGATCGAGGGTGAAAACTTACACTAGTAATTATTTAAAAGCTAGGATTCATAGATTGAAATAAATTGAAGCTGTATTTGGTTATGCTGTTTCCTGCGAGAAATTCTCGCCATCTGCTCTACTGATATGACATTAAACACTTGTATCTTTCTATTCTTTTATAATTATGGTTAATTTGCCTATATGAATCTGACGTAGAACCTTATAGTATTATTGTAGATTTATTAGCCTTCCTCTTTAAGAATCAAGATTAGTTCACATAATAAGTTTAATCATTGAGTTATTATTGTATGTAATTGTTCTGAGTAGCCATTAGTTCAGACTATTCAGAATTGATGTTTTAACTATGTTGTAAATATGTATAAAATGATTTGACAACATGTACAGGTATACATGTATATTGTAGTTAGTATCCAGTATCCAGTGATTACAGTAAATCCACTAAATTATATAACAAATTAGTTATGGTCCTGTATTTTATTATGTGTAAATGATTCGTTAACCCGTTAGTACATGTACATGGAAAAAATAAATATGAACTAGTACCCGTTTTGCATGAAAAAAAGAGAATTTCTGCTCCCTGGCCCTCCACAAAGAGCCATGGAATTAGTATACAATCCTTAAATAAATCAGTCACTCTCGTCACTTGAGCGGGTTGAGGCTCTAACTTTACTCTAAGGAGAGCACTAATTTCGGCCATTCCAGTTCCATGTGCTAAAGGGTTAATGCAGGTTATGTTATTCATGCTCTTTGTTAAATTACCCAGAATCAGAACTAACACAGTGATATGGGAAAACAATCACGGGTTTATTATACACAAGCACAATGTTTCGATAAGTATCCTTGTGTATAATAAACCAGTGATTCTTTTCCCATATAACTGTAATTTTTCCAATCGCTAAATACCACTAAAGGATTATTCTACCCAGAATCAATTCTTGGTTGTTGAAGAAATTCTTTTTATTCTGTTTATCAAATGTAAATTGCCAAATTGGTGAGAAAAACTGTTTATCAAATGTAAATTGGTGAGAAAAACTGTTTATCAAATATAAATTGGTGAGAAAAACTGTTTATCATCTAACTATGAATTGGATATTTTTTATCAACTGTGCAAACTAAACACATTCTCAACTGAAATCTGTGCATTTAGAAATAAACCCACATGACAGCTGTTCACCTTATAAAGATTTATGGTAAATATTTCATTTATTTGACTGCACGATTGAATTTTCAAAATTAGAAATAAAGGTTTAATTTAATTGTTATTAATCTGATTATCATCCTTTATATTTGATAATTTAATCCACGACTACATCTTTTGTTAACACTATACAACATATACATGTGACATGATAATATTAATATCAAATTACATTTACAATATATCAACTACTAGTAGAACAGTTTATTGATTTTCATACATGTGAATGTAACATCTGTTTTTCAGACCTACTTAACATATATATTCAGAAAATATTGACGAGAAATTAAATTGTCAATATGTTATACCCTAAATTAATTTGGTTATGAATTAGACAAATCTGGAATTTGTCACAAACAGACTTTCTTCAGGCTTTGTGAGACACAAGATAGAGAGTGTCTAGTCGTTCAGATTTCACAAAAAAAAAACAAGAATTAGTCTGGCAGTTTCAGAAATGAAGGACATTGGACCCAATTTCATTTCACCCAAGATGATCTAGATGCAATATTTGTTGCAAAAACAAGAAATGGGACATTTAATTAAAGCAAAAAAACATTATGATATATTTTTCCTGAAAAAAAATGATCAGATGGCAAGATATGCAAACATGTTAGTTCTTTTTTTAGCTAATGGACCAATGTGAATTTTAAACACTGATTCGCTGTATCTAACAAGCAATATAAGATGAGCTATGAACAATTAATATTAATCTTGCCCAATTATTTTATTTGTGATTTATTTAGATTGCTAAACCTTTATTTGATTGTTGTGTTATTTTTTTATAATTGAGTTATATTCGGTTAGTTGTTATGGATAGTCCCTGGCCTTTACAGCCAACAAGACAAGAACTTTGTTAATAAATTACATTTCTTAATCTATTAATTGATAGAATTGTTCAATCAGTTTATGCTTAATTAATGAAAGGATAAAGTTCTTGTTTTGTTTATATTTTAAGACCTTATGTTATTTATGGAGAATTGTATCCTTATTTAGTAATGTCATTACCTGGGAACATCATATTTTTTTTATAAATGTATAAAACTTTAAGATAACAAAGTTTCAAAACTTTAATTATAAAGATCGTAATGTGAAAGTTTTGTTGACGACATGAAGATTTGATGTTTTTCAGTTACTATATTCAAAGTATGCATCATGGAGTAATATTCAGTTATGCATTGGTCTTTTTTGAACCCCTATACTTATTCTACCCATATAACTACCTATAACCCCTAACCTTAAACTACACATACTATTACTTAGAAATCATTCATTTATTTTTGTTAGTTTTGTTATCATCATTGCCATTGTTATTGTATATTATAGAAATCCTTATTATATATACTATATACATGTATGTGTACCGCTTTGTCTCTCTAACTTGTCTCTCTTTTGTGTTTAACTAAATTCTAGCTACATGTACAAAAGCATCGCATACTATTCTACATGTCGCTACCATACTTTTCTAGCTACATGTACTATTCTATTTATACTGTACTATTACATGTGGCTACAGTACATGTAGTATTTAAGCTACTATTCCAGCTACTATAGTATTCTAGCTACTGTACTCTTCTACATGTAGCAACATGTACTATTTTAGCTTCATGTACTATTCTAGCAACATGTTCTATTGTAGCTACAGTTGTATGATACTAGTCTAGCAATATGTACTATGCTAGCTACAGTACTATTCGACATGTACTATGCTAGCTACAGTAGTATCCTACATGTTCTATTTTAGCTACGGTACTATATGTAGTCTAGCGTACTGTCCTAGCATCATGTACTATTCTAGCTACGTTATCATTCTAGCTATGGTACAAGTCTAGCTGCATTGTCCTATTTGAGCAACTATTCTAGTAACCTTGTATGGTTTAAGGTTTGGCATTGATTCTATTGACAAGGGTAGGGTCACTTGTCCAACCTCATGAGTTTTCTCTGGTTTGCTACCAGTGCTTCAGAACCCCATGTGTAAGTGAAGTCTTGAATCAGATTATTAGTCCTGAAATCACCTGGTTTGTGTTGAGTGGATGTTAATCTCTCTCTAGAATAGTTGCTATTCAATCACCTTTGTTGTTCAGTTTTCTGTGTATTGATATGTTATTTTTATTTTAGTGTGTTATTGTATTTATATGTAGTTTGTATTATATTTGTGTTATAACTTCATTTAAATTTTCTCCACCATAAATCTACTTGATGGCTAGAATCTAACCGTAAATATACATACATATTTTAAAAAGTTAATGTGAAATTTTCTCTGTGTACATGTAGATCTATAATTTTGTTTGTTTATTTGTATGATGTATTCCTTATCAGTGTAATTATTTTGTGCAATAAATAACTGGATAGAGGAATGCATACTTACTCATGTAGTATGTAAATAACCTAAGTATGTAAATATTGTGGGGTTTTGGTGGCCAAATGGCTAACATGGGTGTGTCTTATCATTAGGTCTGTCATTTGGTCCAGTGGTGTGGGTTTGATTCCCTGCTTGTGTGTGACAAGGAGTAGGGTCCACTGGTTTTCTCTCACTGCTAAAGACCCCACATGCAAGGGAATTATTGAAATAAAATTCAAAGATATGTTAGTCTCGAAATGATCTTGTTTGTGTCAATTGGACGTTAAACCCTATGAAGTACATGTATTAACTACAGCGTGTCTGAAGTTATGTACATGTAGTTTACTGTTAAATTCAGTATCATCATTATATAATTTAGCCTCTTCCTGTAATTCGCTGATGTCATTTCAATCATTGTTAATCCCTTATAAATTACAATACTTTGAAATTCTGTACGGTTTCAGTTCCGTTCAGTATTTATAAAGATATGATAAATGAAAAATTTCTCAACATCAGACAATAGACATCCTGTCACATCCTCTGCAGAACAACCAATCAAGTCAGTGCCACCTATAAATGTTTGTAAGAATTGTAAATGACAAGAATCGGCATCTTTGTATAGATAGTTACCGTTATAGTCTTAGATTGCTCTTAATTCCTCAAATATCATTAATCATCAAAATCTTGGTTAAAGGACATTCGGCTCTAGACAACAACATCAATATTTATTGAAATAGACTAATATTGAATTCTAATTTGTGTTTTTAATTTGAAACACTATCAAGAGGTTTAGCTCCTTTAAAATTTTGTACTGATTTATTTAAATTTGCAACTATTTCTTTGTTTAATTTCTGTTGATATTGTCTTTAATTCCTGTAAGATTTATTTTGGTGCTATTGTTCGCCCACAGGTTGTTAAGGATATGGTATTTATAATGGTAACTTGTAAATTCTGTACATTATAACATGTAATATATATACTGGAGATTAGAAATAAAATGGTCTACTGTAAATTATTTGTATTTCTCTATTAACAAGTTCTAGGAGGTTGGGATTGGCTGATTGGTCTAACGTGCACTTCAGATCATAAGGTCTGCCATTGAGCCAATTCGCATGGTTTTGATTCCCAGCTTGGGTCACCTCTCCAGCTTCTTGGGTCACCTCTCCAGCTTCGTGGGTCCCCCCCCTTCTGGTAAAGACCCCTAAGCACACACCAATTATTGAAATAAAATTGAACCAGAAAGTAAACAGACATGAATAAGGGATCCCATGTAGCAAACCTTCACATAAGGTACTTGTCATAGAAACTAATGTGGACTTTAATGAAGACGGGTATACGCCATACAGTGTGCTGTGAGGGCCCTCCGTCCTGTACAAGGGAATACTCCGCTGGATAAAACCCAATGAATTACCTCCAGCAAGCAAGCGTCTTACTCACTTAGCCAACATGTCAAGTACAATAATCAGACTGTCAGACGAACCATAACATAACATACATATTACAATAAAAAACATTGTGTGATAATTTGTATCTTAAGTTTGTGACAGTCACCTTCTGTCCAATCTCAGAAATGGATTTCTTTGATGAAGCCTCACAAAATATCAAAACTGCCAACCCCTTCTGTATTTTTATCAAATGATTGTGACATTTTGGGCTTTTTGTGGTCATAAAGATTTAGATGGGTTATGGATTTAACATTGAAGTCAGTGGGGCAAGATTTGTTTGTCTGAATCCTGCTATAACAAGAGGCGGTAGGGGTGTTGTCTCCCTTGTCAATGTGAGCCAAGGTTATTCATATTCTACGTCATCGGTCCATCGTAAAAAAAAATGATTAAAGGGGAATAACTTATAAAATTTAAAAGAAACGGTGGATGCAGACCACCATTAATTTTTAATTCTGTTCGCTTTGTGCGGCTCCAATTTTTTTATGTTGGACTGAACGCTTTCCACCACAGATTTGGACGAAATTCAATCATACCTTGATGGTAGAATTTAATAATGGTCTGTCTGCAGGTGTCCTTTGCTTGATTTTGTCTGTTTGGTATTTTATAATTAAATCGGTAAATGTTAATCGGTGTAAAATAGACATAATGCTGCGAAGGAATGACCACGCTAGCCGTAGCGGAATGTAATATCTCCCTACTCTTATATCGAATTCCAAATGCCAAGGGTTTTTTTCTTACGTGCACGCCAATGTGTACACGGAACCTCAGTTTTTCGTCCCATCCGAACGATTAGACAACTGTCTTTGTCAGGCCCTCCGCATCACTGACGGAAAATATGGATGAACTTTCTCGGCCAATGCAGGGATTGAACACCCGATCTCCAGACTAGCGAACCAGCGTCTTAACCAATTAGCCACCGTGATCTTCCCACAATCCGCCACAATATACACTCTTTTAAAGAACGAATGAAAAGCAGATATTTTGTCAATGAAACGTTCTGAAATGATGAACAACAGAAACTACTTACAGCACTTAAAAAGATTAAAGATACGTTACGGGAGATTAGATTAAGAACTGACATTTCTCACTAGAATAGTTAAAAACTAGATAATGTAGTGGGAATTTACTGGGAATTTCAGTCAAATTGATCCACTCTGAGCCGAGATTTTAGCGATTGAATATTGGGCAAACCTCGATCATCATTACTAAAGTCGGTAGGATAAAAAAAAAACATAGTCTCGATTATCCATTTTTCCATTTAATTTTGAATAGATGCCGAACAGCAAATCGGAACGTAATCAAATAAACATCGCAGGCTAACTATGTCATCGATGGTTAGGGCCTATTTATGGTCTGGATAATTTAGATATTATTTCAAGCATAATGAAAGACCGACAATGGGCAGGGTTAGCTCTTGCATATTGTATGTTTAAGTGATATATGCATCAATTTTATAAATGTGTATTTTACATACCATAATATTTCAATAGGCAATATTTCTGTTTTGTTTTTTGTTTTGTTTTTTTTTTGGGGGGGGGGGTGTACAAACATAAAAATAATGTTTATATTATGGTAAATATTTTAATTTAAATTAAAGCTTCAGTTGTTTTGTGGTAAAACATGGAAGTCCCTCCTTATCAGATCTACGTATTCAACTTGAGTTATCTTCCCATGCCAATTTTCCGTTTAAAAATCATCATTCTGGGGAATGACAGTTTTCGCTGTTGAAGTTCTGGCTGTTTGTCCAGGTTCATCCACATCCAGAAACTTTCCTCGGTCTCCATCTTTTCCGGAACTCTGATTTTTTCTATCAATTGTAGATTTTTCTGTAGTAGATACTTTCACAGTAAGCCCATCCACACTTTTATCTCCCGTTTGTAAACACACCGATTTAAACCAATTATCATGCTCTATGTTATGGATTGGAACCCTTTCTTGGCCTTTCATTAACATTTTCAGAATGAGAATTCGACATTCTTCAGAAACATCCGATTTGGCGGGAAAGACAACACGTGCTTGCGTTTGCTTCAGTAGTCTTTTGTGATCTGAATCATCAAATGGCAAACGACCAAAAACCTGGAAGTATATATAATTATGCGCGATAAAGGGGTTTTATAAAGATTTGGTCATAAAGAACTGATAATAGTATTTATAGAAATTTTCAAATAAAATTTATTTTGATTTCGATATTGAACGTTAAAGAAGTATTCTAACCAAACGCGTCATTAATTGTTGTAACTTAAAGGACAATATTGGTGCCAGTCATTATCACATATGTGATAGAACTGATTAAACACTTTCCAAATATAATATTAACACAGAGATCATCGCTACCATAGAGGAGTAATAAAGGATTCATGAATCGGAAGTGACGAACGCCAAAAGAAAACACGAGTTATTCCTCTATATAACTAACTGAAGTGACTAGTGATAACAGATACATATCTGCTCACTAATAATTCCCTCGAAGACCTAAAGTTGGTGTGTGACACTGTGAGAGAATATCTTACAATTCATAAAAAGAATTGACTGCCACTAGATAAGAGAACGCGAAAGAAAAACAGAAAAAAGTCCGTGCATTACCATGTTTTTATAAGGTAGGGGAGACCGGGGCACATTGAACCACCATGGATATATCCTTTATAAATAATATAATACAACCCAACACTATACAGAAGTGGGATAACTTCTTAGACCCATTTCACCATCAATAAGCCACATGCTGTCAATTATTTTCTTAGGCAGTGAATTTTTCAAAAAATCGCTTAAAAGAGAAAAATTTTCCATATATTTTAACTTCTTAGCCTAGGAAATTCTTGTACTTAAAATAAGTTCATATATGTCTAATATATACAATCCAGATAAACCGGGGTTTGATTCATATAAGAGGGCATATTGATTTTTTTTTAAATTTTGATCATGAAACTGTGATGGGGCAGATTGAACCACTGTCAGCGGGGTACTTTGAACCATGGTTCAATGTTCCCCAGTGAATTATAGACTATATATCATTTAATAATTTGTTTAGCCTAAGAAATTCTTGTATGTGTAATCTACAATCCATATAAACAAGGGCTTGATCCATTTTGAATTTTTTAAAAATATCTTTGAAAATAAAAACAAAAGATTTAGAATATTAGTTTATCCAACTCTGTGGGCCTATCGTATAAAAGGAATTAAACTTGTTCGAAACTTGGCTGTGCCATGCATGGGCGGGCGTTATGGGTCTCCCGGACTAGAGTCGCTCGTCAGCAAATCAGGCTGTCTGAATATTGGACCAACTATTGTTTGAATCACTACAAAAGTTGAATTGATGCCACCAAACTGCCAACTTATGTGCATTTTACGGTGATTTGTAGGAGCTTAGGGAATCCAGACTCTTGCTTGTTTCGATCGTTGCACCGATGTCAAATCTGTGGATATTTGTTTTCAACTATACACTGCTGAGTGTTGGCAGATTCATTAGATCACCACGAAATAAATGAGTAGGTTTAAGATCTAAATCCAGATCTATGTTAACATGGAATTTTTATCGGTTTTCAATTTCCCAATTATTTGGTTAAACCTGCCCCGACTATTTTGTAAGAGGGATACACTAAACCATTACGGTCAAGTGGATTGAAATATGATTTGTTTTTTGGGGGGAGTTAAAATTAATTTAATTGAATCTGATACACGATAGCAACTATTATATGTCTTTAAACAATACAATAAAATAATGAGATCTTCTAATAAAAACATTTGATATGAAATGAGGACAAACATGTATGTGAACAAAATGGTTCAATGAGCCCCGTTTTCAAATATGAGTGAAGTCTGTGTCACCACAGGCCCGGGACTGTACAGCGCAGTGGACGCTTACGGCTAGCCCCCGGATCCATTCACTCTCTTTGATTTGTTTATGTTTGTGGTCTTTGAGTATGATGTCTTGTCCATATATTTGTTTTTGTGTAGAATTGTGTGTGGTGCAGCCCTCCTGCACTTACTAATAGAATGAATAAAAACATGGGGCTGTACGGAGTATTTCTATTTTTCCCGTGTTCTCTTATCTTATGACACTTAATTACTTCATTGAATCGTCAGATATCCTCTTGCGGTCCCATATAACAACTTTTTGTCTTCGAAGGAATTATTAGTGAGCAGAAATTCGGCCGTTTATCTGTTATCACTCGTCACTTCAGTCATTCACATAGAGAGATAACTCGTGTTTTCCTTTGGCGTTCGTCACTTCCGATTCATGAATCCTTTATTACTCCTCTATGGTAGCGATGATCTCTGTGTTAATATTATATTCGGAAAGTGTTTAATCAGTTCTATCACATATGTGATAATGACTGGCACCAATATTGTCCTTTAAATACCGAGAGAAAAAATATTAACTAGGTGATTTCCTCAAATCAATCAGATATATAGCTCACCATATCCAGTATCCGGAACCCGTCGATAATATTATAATTAATTGAGCTTGTGATGGACCAATCTGTTTCACGGAGAATTACTTACGAATTAACTCTGTCACAGATGACTGTACACAACACGTGCATTGATTTCACGTGGCGTCAGTCATTGGCTCAACGGCTCGTGCATTGTTTACATAACACCTAACTGCTTCGGGCAAAATTATGCATTTTACTCATTTTAATACCCATTTACACTAAATAAGAAATATTTTTCAACTACAAATACTTCAAACGTCTTTAATTATTTTTCTTATACTTCAAAAAAATGTTTGAGAATTTAATTTGTCGGAGTAAAAAAGTTAATATGCCGAACTCATTAAGTCTCGTCGATGTCATGCTTATCAGTGATTGCAGCGGCCAAGAGAATATCCACTGCGGGATCAGTTTGGTGATGGACGGCAAATCGTATCCCGTGACCACCAACAAAGTCACCTGTCCCGCTCCGCTGTCAAAATAGAATTACAAACGAATAATTCTTTACTTACCATCGTATACAATACAACTCCCATGCTCCAAATCTCAGCTAGAAATGGATTATACGGAATACCTTTTAATATTTCTGGTGGGGCGTAGGCGTAGCTACCACAGTAAGTTTCACTGTAGATAATCTCACCCAATTTCCCGCGTAAATTTCGTCTAGAGAAACCAAAATCTGTAATTTTAAGAGTGTTGTTGGTGTCTATTAAAAGATTCTCACATTTTAGATCTCGATGAACTATTCCACGCCCGTGCATATAAAGAATTCCATCATGTAAACTCTTGAACCACAATCCCGCTTGATTTTCGGGAATCTGCTTCTGAACTCGGATAGCTTCCAAAAGATCTCCATTTTCGGCAATTTCCATAACCAAAAAAAATCTGCTGGTGGTTTCAATAACTTGGTAAAATGTCACCAATGCCGGATGACGGAGAATTCTCACAATTTCTATTTCTCGCGGTAAGAATTTTGTTAAATAATCTTCGGGTGCCTTCTTTTTAGAAATAACTTTGATGGCTACTTTATGTTTTCGGTTTACATCGTAAGCTGCCTTTACTGTAGCGTAAGATCCTTGTCCAAGTGTTTTACCCACAACGAAACCCTGTGATTCTAGAATTTGGTATCGCTTGTTGTGACGATAATTAAAAGATGAAGAAGAATCACCTCCAAGTTGACCCCCAGACGATGTCGTCGGTTTTACATCAGGCGTCTTTACTTCCGGAATTGTTGCCACCTGGATAGCAGGTAGTCTTACGCCCTGCGTTTCCGGCGTTTCATCTCCATGCGACATATCGCTGCCATATTACATGCCGTTACGGCAAGATGGGGTTCCGAATTGACGTCAGAATGCTTTTACGTGTAGCAAGCAAACACGTGACGTCATCTGACTGTCCAGAGATGAAATAGACATAACTTTACTTATTATACAGCCTAATCCCAGCTCAATCATATTTTTGCAATGAGAATAAAATGTTAAGTCTGTCGGTTTCCGCGATTTTTGAGGCCGTGTAGGACTGGTTCCATATGTGGCCTCAATAAAAAAAAATGTGTGTAAGGATAAGCCCTATAGGCGGGAAGTAATATTTACTATGCAGGCGTTCCTCAAATATCCCCACCACGTACAGCCTTCAAAAGGGACCGGTGTTGATTCGGTGAGTAAGACGCTGACTCGCTAACCATACGGTCTCGGGTTCTCCTTGGTTGGCCGAGAAAGTCACGGCGCCGTTTTTTCAGTAGCGCAGAAGTGTGTAGTCGTTCGGGTGGAACGAAAAACCGAGGCCCTGTGTACACATCTTCATAAACCAAAATTTTGGAAGGTATTTAAAAGTTTTGCAACCGAAAATTGTTGACCAGGTTCCATTGAAACAATTTCATCAGCATGTATATGGGGTAAAAGAAAAATGACCATATATATAATTGATGTTTATTTCACACCAAGACATTCAAAAGCTACACAATGATACATGATGACAAAAACCGTCAAAAAAGAAGATAAAACAATCAGAATAATTAGCACCATAGTCTACACACCAAATAGTAAAATTAATACTGTAGCAGCGCCGAGACGTTTAAGTATATTGGGGGTTGGGGGAATTTTAAAAAAATCAAACCTTAGCATCGATTGGTGGAGTCGGGGCGAATAAAAAAGCAAATGGGAAATTTAGTACACATTGTTTTGGTGGCTATAGCTTCGAATGAAAAGATTGTTTGTTTACGCCTTTGCGGACACTAAGTTTAATTTCGTGCAAAATTAGTAATTTAAAAAATTTTATGTCCGTCGGATAGGGAAGGCAAGCGTCCTCCGCCCCCCCCCCCAATACTTTTCTCTTGCACCGCCTTAATCAGACTAAAATATACAGATACATCATATTTATATATACACACAGATACATCATACTTAATACGTACATTGTATATAAATATATATACACGTCTACCCATTCGCTTACATCCACATCAAATCACGTTTACTGATAATTATACAGTAATATAATATTATAAATTACATCACAAGATTTCTCATCGTATCGAATAAGGGATTGCACTGGGAAGTGGCATTAGTTTCGGAAACTTCTAATTCAAATATTACACACATTTGATAAAAACTACATTAAAGGCCTGCACACACCAAGAATTTGTCATTGTCGGCGATTTTTTTTATCTTTGTTTGACGAATTACCAATGGTCTGCGGCAAATCATGCAGCCCGACTGATTCTTTCCATATTTTCGTCGGTTCTGAGCTCCAAGCATACAATCTAATGCCATCAAATAATGCAAGCTTTTGTAACGGGGATTGTTTGTGTATGCCTTTGGTTAAAGATACTACGTTTAATTTTTTTGCCAACCAAAACTTCCATATCGTCGCTTCTTCGGTGACAAGAAAACCTGCGTCGAGAAATAGGCAAACAATCGGTATGTTGTGCGATTTGTGGTCTGTCAACAAATAATTCTTGGTGCACGTGGGCCTATACCTACTCTAGTTTACCACAGACTAGGCGAATACAGTAAACGGCAACAGCTTCTGATTCATATAGCTAAGATAACTGTCATATTTTTGCACGTTTTCCGTATCCTTCATTATGTAACGTAGTTATAATTGAAAATATATATATACGTGGGTATGTGTTATATTTATGTCGACCCGACAAATGCAAATTCATAAAATTTTAAACATGAACGATGTGTTCCAAATCCTATATTTTAATTACATGGCCTACCTAAGCCTGGAAATCAGACACCTGTCACAGACATTGTCAAACACAAATTATCACAATCCATGTGTTATAATATATACCTTGAGTGATACTTTATGCTTGACAAAGTCTGTGACAGGTTTCTTATGATCAGGCTGGCAAATACCATATAAAATTCAACTGGGACTAATATCTTACATGGTTAAACTGCTTGCAAAGTCATCTAAGGCCACGAAATTCTTGAGAAAAGTGGGAATAGGTAAAAAGTTAATACTGTTTATTATTGAGGTATCACCGGTTCCAATATTCAAGCCAACTCGAACAGCATGCCGGGACAGTTCTAATAGACTGAATGGATTTTGGGATCGGTGGCGTAACCACGGAATTAATTCGTTTCGCCCTCTTCCGGTATCTATATCCGGTGCCGCTAGACGTAAGAACGACCTGGAAAAGGCTGGAATTCGTCGTGAACATTGGTCGACCTCTTCTGGCCACACCTGGTACCCGCTCATTACTAAAAGTTTGGTGACAAAAGGTTCACAACGAGTAAATGCCTCAACTAAAATACTTTTACTGAACTTTCCCTTCCGTTCCACCACACTGCCGTGAAATAATAACAAAGCTGCGACACAACTGTTATCCATGTTGATACAAGCTGAAAATGGCGTGGTTTGTTTGTCACCTTGGCTAAGTTGGCACCCCGAATCTATAAACATTTTAAGTATGGTATCTAGACACTGGTATGTATTTCTCGGTGCTATCTTGTAATAAAATATTGCACATAAAAATGGGGACATATTGTTTTTCGTCACAGTGTTGACTTGAGCACCGCGTTGTAACAACGTTCGAATGATGTTTTCATTTCCTACTCGTGCTGCCTCGTGTAATGACGTCCAATTCGAATCATTATGAACGTTGATGTCACATCCGGCGTCAATGAGAAGCAATGTAAGAGATTCAAGATTTAAATGAACGGCTCTATGTAAAGCAGTGTTACCGTTGACGTCACGGGTGTTCACATCGATTCCTAACTTCAGCAAACAAATGGCTACGTCTTCCCGTCTGCAATTGCACGCGATCAATAATGGCGTTTGACCTTTGTGATCCTGTTTGTTGATCTCCCATCCGGAATCGATCAAAAGACAGACGGTGGATAGGTATCCGTACTCTGCTGCCCAATGCAACGCCGTTCTGCCCTGGCCATCGCACGTGTTTGCCCGACACCCGTTAGAGATCAATGTTCGGATTTTATCCTCTTTACCAAATTTGGCAGCTTCAAAGAGAAGGTACTCTTCGTCTAGAAAGGTCGGCATCGTGAACACAAACGTCGGAATATATAGAACAGATTTTGTGGATATCTAGACTAAGAACACAAGCGCAAGAACACAATATAGAATCAAGGGCAAGAGCATTTGGCACAACCACAGAAAAAAAATCTTCACGTCATCGTTAAAATCCACAAAAAATCCAGCTATAGTTGCGAGTACTTCAACGCTAACTCTGTATCAATCGCCGGACATCGACACGTAGTCCACGGTGTAAAACAGGGTCAAAGTTTATTTAATAAGTGACATAATAGCCTGACCATCACAGATTAAGTAACTAGGGTACACCATGTCAATAAGATCCGGAAGTGCTAAGTTACAATGTCAATGGTGACTTAACGTGGTGATTTCACAAGTTCTCTATCATTGCAAACCAGCGTGTGTCTTAAACAATAGCTTCTACTTTGGTCCTCTCTTTTGATTTGGTCCCAGAATCTAAAATATAGACATTAAAAAGTCGTAATCATTAATTTCATGTTCAAAATAATTCCGTCAACCTATTAGATGAAAGAATTATTCACCAATATAGACCATCGTTTGCACGACTCGTGCAGAGAAGCGTAAAACTTATGAATCTCGGTGATGGGTTATCAGATCTTTCTGATATTTAACATGTGATCTAATTTACCTCTCCGTTGATATAGAGGGGTAGGGTGTATGGTTGAATGGTTAGCACGTGCGCGCTGTATCATAAAGCCTGTCATTGAGTCAACTGGCGTGGTTTGAATCCTCGGTTGTACGTGACAAGGAGTAGAGTTGCCTGTCCAACCTCGTGGGTTTTCTCCGGGTCCTCTGGTTTCCTCCTACTGCCAAAGACCCCTACGCGGAAGCGAATTATTGAAATAAAATTAAACCATATGTTAGTCCCGAAATGACATAGTTTGTGTCGAGTGGACGTTGAACCTCATTTCTCTCCCGTCGATATAGTGCTATGGTCAATTATTTCTTCACACAACAAAACTAACAAACCTTTAAGAAGTGCTACATTTTGACATTTAAAGAGGGAGTAACGCATGAAGTGCACGATGGCCAGTACCACTACCGAGGCGTATAGGACAAGGGGCCTGGCAAGGGACATGCGTCTAATCGTTCGGATCGGACGATAAACTGAGGCCCACCATAAAATTCATTGACATGCACGTTAAAGAACCCTTGACAATGGAAGTGGGAATTTGGAAATAGGCCTGTGTCCACACTTGCAGCACCATGGCAATAATCAGAACTATCACAGAGAGTGAAAGGGTGAGGTAACGTTCCCTGAGAAAATAATAACCGTTGGTCTCGGGGTGGAGTTTCGACTCAAGCCATGAAGTCTTAGTTTTGAACAGATCTAGATATTAAATACTATATAAAAAAAACCCTTACTTTTCCTACCTTTTAGTTTTTAAATGGACGTCAAAATGTCAGGGTGTTTGTTCAATCGCCTCGTGTTCACTAATACTGTTATAACTTCACGTGCTTTAACAGACGTCCACTTTTACACCGTGGCGCCATTACTGACCACAGACGTCCCATAATCACACAATGACGTAATGATCCCCTGCTACCAACATAGGTCAAGGGTCGCCATCTTTTGTCCGTCGGGTCAGTTTCGTCAGAATATTTGATCTTAGCGTCCAATCGAGTTGGATGATCTAACGGTCTTTTATTTGAACTGTTTGTTTCTCTGGTCTTCAGGAAGTTCAACCAAGTTAATTAATGGCGGACGGACGCTGTATATAAACTGTTCACAATCAAAGTCTAATACCAACAATCTGAAATATATATTTAACATAAAGATTATTTAATGTTGTACAAATATTTATCTCTGTTGATCAAACACGACACAATTCTGGAATACATATTTATAATGTCAAAAGATAATAATTCATTTAGTGAGCCTTCATGAAATTGTAGTGAAAGCTGGCAGCTGTATATCTATTCTCCCACAATGCATGTTTAATATTTATTGATTGTAGAATTACCCCACCCCCTCAAAACAACGCAGAATGTACCTGTATTAAACGAAACTATCGTCGAACCTCATAGTCTAAGAGATGTAATACACTTATAGACATTTGATAATTCGGTGTTTATAGGAAAGAGTACCTCATCTCCGTTCTATTATTTGTTTTTGCTTTGTAATAATATATAGTTTACATATTTTATATTTATAAAAATATAAATTATGCCTGGTAGTTATACAACTTCCGAAATAATTCACAGGGAAGTATGGCACCGAGATCTGGCAATCTACCAACAGAAATATTACCATAACGTAGAGAAACTGTATTCAATATCCAGTATGACGTCAATCAGTGCTATCTAGCCTATATAAAACTATCGTAAAGGTTTTAAATGTTCAGAATTTATTTCACAGGAAATAATCTCCATTTATACATGTATATTTATATTTAGAGTAACCAGCTTTATAACAGTACATTTTGTACGGTGTTTCAACGGTATATTCATTATACCTTGGTAAATAATTAGGGTTAAACGTCATGGCCCGTCCTGCACCAAGTGGAATAGTAAAGACGGACATACGTCAAGCTGTATGCTGAGAGGTACAATTTGCCCAAACAGACGAATTCCAATTGTCAAAGGTTCTTTTACGTGCACGCCAACGAGTATATCCCTGCAATATTGCTCCTTGTTTGAAGTACCACCTGAACAACTAGACGTTTTTACTTGCCATGGGGAGACTAGGCTGGAAAATCTCGAGAAAAATTCCTGGATCGAATCTTGGACGTCCTGATTTGCGAAAGGTATCCGGGGTGCTATTTACTTACAACCCCCAAATCAAAGTGTGCTTTTATTCTGGCACCGTGTCTTTGGTCTATACTTACAAACACCATATGGTTGAAAGATAGACTTTACATCATGTTTTATCTTTGTGACATTATACCTATATGTATTAAACAAGGTTGAATTTGATTCTTATATTTTATCTACTTGACATTACATGTACATAGATAACAAGAAAACAATTTGGATTTTGTTACACAGATAAGACAGAGAATAGAGCAGAAAATTATATGCCTTTCGATGCTAATTTCCGTAACAGAAATATCCAATTATGATAATTTCGAAGATTTCTATTATCACCGATCTCGTCACCTGGCAGGTGTCTCTTTTAAAGATCATTACAAAATCACGCCTTTGAAGTGAGCACATTTTATTTGTTATCGGCAAGTCAAACGTTAAATTTAAAAAATAAGGCCCCCGTCAGACTGGGGTGGCGTCCTTGTGGCGCTGCTGCGACCGTACGGCGACCCGAAAATGCATAAAGTCGCCGGAAAACGTGAACACAATGCGAGAAAATCTCCCAAAAATTACAAACTCGGCGATCAATGGCGACCATGGGGACCACAGCACGATATCTGACGTTTCCATCCCGCTTTTACCACGCTGAGACCATTTCCTTCGCCGTAGCAGCTCAGTAAGGACGGGACCCGATCTGACGGGGGTATAACAACCCAATAAACACGTTCGTCTAGAATAACCCAGTGGTTTCCATTGAGATTAGTCGAAGGTTGGTCCTGAACGGCTGATACCGGTCACAGCCCACGGGCGTGTCAAAGGAATTTGAGCAGCAGGTGCTTCAAGACACCATTGAGTTTGGCGCTATAGGTCGGGGAGAACTACCCGCGAATTTGATCAATTCAGTAGCATTGAGACAATATTTCTACTCATTTAGGTGCATACATGACATAGGATTACATTGAAGTGAGCCAATGGTATTCTCTGAGCCTGCAGGGGGTGAGGGGGGGGGTTAGACACCTGGAGAAAGATAAAGAAAAACGAACGGCGAGTAAACCCGTATGGTGCACCATACCCGACTTTCATCATTTTTTCACAATTACCAATTCCGCGTTATAATAATATTGGATACTTGTATACCGTGTAAATAGATCTGATCACGGGATGTGTAATTGTATAATCTAACTCTAAATATCAATATAATCACACCAAGATATAATATAACGTTATAAAATATCAAATTACTTAAATTACTCAAGAGCTGAATCAGCCTATTGCAGGTCTTTCTTTTGGCTTTAAATGTTAGATAAAATGTTAATTAGACGTTCATTAACATGACCATAATCAACCCTCGATACCATTGGTTGACTTCGATTTTAAGTAGATAAGATCGGTTCGGCCATTTAATGATTTAATTTTAAAATGGAGAAACGAAACTCGAATAACCAGCACCGAAGTTAAGATAATAAGCAACCAATGCACACATCTTGTTAAAACTACAAACAGTGATTACTTCGCTTAGAATAAAGTAATTTGAATGAAAGTTTCAGCATTCATTTTGCATTATCTGTTTTTGAACTTTCGAATCCCCGGTTGTACGTGACAAGGAGTAGGGTCGCCTCTCTGTTTTTGAACTATTATAGCAAGAATGGTCATAGTTCTTTATCTAAATCTCACATAATATATCTATACATAATACGTTAAGTACCTTGATTTAAATATAGGAATTGACATTTTAAACAAATTATTGCCGTTGGAAAAAATACACCCCAAAATAATAAACCAAAGAAACCCCTGGGGAAATATAATTTTGACGTTTTTCCAAGAAAGAATATTTTCTTGTACGCAGATCTGACGTCAAGATGTGTGTCGAAGGTTTAAAGTGTTTTTTACTTCTTTTTAACTTTTAAATATAGATCAACTTGCATGGACGGTAATTTAATAATATCAAGATAACAAAAACTTGTTGATATAAAGTTGATGGAAAATGTGATGCACGTGTCTCTTAATCTGCTTCCAATATCACTTACTTCCGGTACCAGTATCTTAACCTATGACCTTTACCGTCTAACTATTTGGTAAAACCGTTCGCATATTATACAGGTGTGAGCTATAAAGCACATTATAATCCATATCATTAAAAAAATACTTTTAACTGATAATATGCAGTTCTCATTAGTCTAGTCAAAAGGGGAAGTGATATGAGGTGTTACAGGGTGGCACTCTTACCGTCTTTCGTACTTACAGCTATATCACTTTTAGGTGACATGAAATAAAATGCATAATGGGGTTAAGCGCCCAACTGGGCTTATGAAGGCGGGCACTTTAAGGTAATAAAGGCTATGATGAAAGGGGCACTGGTAATAATGGCAACCCTAACCCCTGACCCACTTTTACCTGTGCCAGTGCAACCCTAACCCGTTTTACCTATGGAATTAGAACTGCGCAACATAAAAAACATAGTTAATCATAATATCCAGCGCGTTATGCCAGAATTGGCCCTATCCTGTATATACCAGATACAAAACATAATGGGCAATATTTACTTCTGTCGGTCCCGCGGGTGTTACCTGGCATGCAAATAACCAAAACTTGTTGGTCAATATGACTTTGTGATTTGGTTAGTATGACATACTATAGTATATGTGACGTAAATGGTAAACAATAAAACACATGTTATTATATGGGTATGGTAAATAACTTTGCCTCTATAAGTTACTACATATTTACGTGTCAAATCTCTATTTTTAGTAAACTCGGAAGATCGGTTCTACTTTATGTGACGTATAAAATAAGATTTGTCGAAGAAGATTGGAAAAAAAGGCCGCAAAAATCCCCTTCTACCCCCTGTACACGTGGTAATGAAATTAAAGGGGATTTTACGTCTTGCTTTTCTGCACTAATAGGCAAATGATATACGCCATCCATTGTAACATGGAGGAACGTCCGTTGCCAATGGTATACACATGATCTAGGGTTTTTGTACTATCCGAATGACTAGACACTATTTCTTTCCCATGTTCTCCATCCTATACCATTGAAAAGATGATAAAAGGATGTAAAATTACGAGGAAAATTCCCGGCCAACACTGGGATCGGGCCCAGTTAGTGAGCTGGCGTCTTACCCATCGAGCCACCGTGGCTCACCTGTAAAATACTGATGAGAAGTTCAATGCCCGCTCTTTCCTTCGCAGTATAATTTGTTAATATTAATTATTTATTCTGCTTATATAGATTGTATATTGTATCTCTTTTAAAGGGACAATAACACTCTTGCTGGCTTGGCAGCTCTAGAAAATAAATAATAGTCTTATTCTAAGTACCAGATGTTTATGTGTCCTACCTGTTGTGTAAATTATCCATTACATCATATTTTACTTGTCCAGAGGGTTCGAAAATATTTTAAAATCCAAGTCACATTTGAAATGGTTTACGTTAACCTTTTCAAATCATGTAGTTGAATTTTTCCAATTTTTTAAATTAGGTGTGTTACGATGAAATTTGTATCATCAATTTATTTGAATATTGTAAAATAATACAATTTGTTGACCAGAATAAAGATTGGGACATATTATTCAATTACAACAAAAGTGTTATTGGGGCTTTAAATAAATACATCAAAATTGTTTCCTCTATTATTCATAAACGTTCTATTGTGATTATTTTTATAAAGATTATTGATTGACTGGTATATATATACGTACAATATACTACTACTGTTATACCTACTCTGCCAGGAATAATCATAATATAACAGAGCTTGCCTGGAACTGTTAGCAGGAATAAAAATATATCTATCCAAACATCTCAATATCCACACCAACCACATTTATACGGATTAATTAAAAATCTTTCAACGATACCAGATAAAAAATATATAGATAACTGAATTACAATACCTTGGGATTATAGATAATCTTTCGATTCCTTTCCACAGTGTATTCGTTTATATATATATTTATTTACACGCGCCTAAGCGAGCCATCAAAAACTATCTGGTACCGTTCCAACAAAACACTCTATACATATAAATAGCTAGTATCATGTCTCGTGCCGTATACAACTTGAAGGTCGAATTATTTTCACTCACTCAAGCGCGCGCACTCTCTCTCTCCGCTTCTTCATCTCGATTAATATACTCTGCGGAGATATACATTGACATGTGCTTCGTACGTAAATTGATAAATATACATACGCCCTTTGACCCTTGAATGTTTTCTAATGGTTGATGAGTAATGAATGATAGCGAGTGTTTAACGCCTCTGCCATGCTCGTTTGGTGTAATTAACTAATTGACAATGTCGTTTAGATGTTTATATTCCATGTGCGATACCAGATTTCATACTAAATCAATAATCTTCGTCTTGTATTCAACTAATCATTAACCAATCCATACACGCATTTCAACAAATCCAACCGGCGCCACAAACAAGTAGCTTTATTATAACCGATTAAATGTATAAATATAGATGTATAACGGTCTATATTCAGCATTTTGACATAAAATATCCATAAATAATAGCATAATAAATCTAAACTTGAAGGTTTTAAATCTGGTAATTTTTTGTAATAAAGCTGATTTAATCAAATTTATATATTATTCTGTAACGACACTGTTGGTCATATCTTTCAATTGGTCACATGATGCATGATCACATTTATCATGGTACTTGACATATACAGTCATGGAGTACAACTACAGCATATGAAAATGAAATGGAGCTTTACGTCCTATACTGTTCTGCTCCGAGAGTCATACTGCGATGCTCCGACAGTGTGCCATGACGAAAATTTTGTCCGGACAGCGGCGCTACGACCTACTCTAATATCGAATTCCTCTAACAAGAGACATTTTACGCGCACGCCAATGTGTAAACGGGACCTCGGTTTTCGTACTATACGAATGACTAGGCAGTTTGTCAGGCCCACCGTCTTGCACCACCGACAAGGACCACGCCGGAAAATTCCGATGAACTTTGTCGGCCAAGACCAGGAGCGACCTCGCGACCTCCAGGCTAGCAAGCCAGCATCTTACTCACTTACCCACCATAGTTGAATAGTACAAGTACATAACGGTGCCTGTTACTGACTAGTAAAACGCATGGGCTTAATAAACAATACAACAATACCGCAACCAGTGTATACGATAAAACTACCCGTATAACGCGAACGTTGTTTTTCAGTACAAACAATGCGGTGCTCTATGGTCGTATATTACCCGTCCGTTTTGCAGTACGATCACACAGAACAATGCATCACATCAAAAAGCGATTTGGGGAAAAGATGACTGAAATGTACAAACGTGATTAAACTGTAAACATTTAATAATGTATTATTAGATGACAGCATTAGGGGGAATTCTTTTCAAATTGAGATTAGCAGTCACGAATCTAAGATAAAAAGAGTGTCCACAAAGCTGTCATTAGTGAGTTAATGATTGTAATGGAGTGACTAGTCATATAATATATTCTCTAATTACCTACTCATAAAACAAACTGATCTATATAGTATACAAAATCACACCACATCTCCAACAAATTTCTTCTCTACACATCGATAAACAAAAGGACATGAATAGGTATCAATGAAGCTCTGAACTTGAAAAAAGAAAATAGATGCCAATGTGAAAATCGACGTTACCAATTTTAGAGTTTTTTTTAAAAAAAAAAAAATAGTTAATACTAAACTTGGTGGTAAATTTGATGTTTGGGTTTTAAAATGAAAATGTTTATATAAATTCCATGATCGAACCAGTATAGTGCGTGCGCAGGGTAGAGCGGGGAAGAGTCGTGCATTATGTCGCTCAGTACTTTATTAACACTACTATTAAAACGTGGAAAAATATTAGATTATCAGTGCCAGCTTAATTCCTGTGACTCAATCCAGAAAAAAGAGCAGAGTCTTTTCATAGCAAAAAGAAATGAAATAAGGTTTATCGTCCCACTGTTTTGCCCCTAATGAATGTCAAAGATGTTATTGATTAGTACCTCGTTAAAGCCTAATCTACTTATCTCTAGCGGATGTATGACTTTATTCAGAAAAAAAACTTTGGTGAAAAAAGTCGATTGAATTTCGCTGTCCTATGTGGCATTTCGGCTGTATGAATATTGAACTGTTCAGTATTAAACTGAGATTAATCGTATTAATGGATGGCTTACATCGATTAATATTCATTTAGTCCCAGTTAGATCCGACCAGATATGAAATTATAGAATAAGGTCGATGGGGAAATGTTGATCATAGTTCTCCATAATTATAGGACATGCGTAGAATGTTATCCCACGGGACAAAAGTCAATCTATTTTCGTCCTTAATATGAATGCGCATCGTCGACCCGAAACAATAATCGTGGATGATTCATAAAACATGGCCTGCAAACCGTCGGGGAGGTTAACAGATACCCCAACCCCAGGCCACGCAATGGGTTAACTTGTCTGTGCTCTTTGATTTGAATACAGTCCTCGGGATTAATAATACAGGTATTTCGTTTCGTTTTTTTGACTCGTTTATCTTTTCGTTTCATTTAAACCACCAAATAAACCTTGTACTATCGTACTGTGTTTTTGTAAAGCAGATTAGATAAAATGTCTATGCATGACTGTAATGTGGGCTCCTTCTTTCAATGCATTATTCCAAATTTCCAATCAATCGTTCCCCCTTCTCTATAGGATCATTCCAAATTTCCAATAAAATCGAGCCCCTTCCACAAAAGAGTGAGGCCAATTGTCTAATAAAATAGGGTCAATTCCTTCAACGGATCATTCGAGATTTCCAATAAAAATCGGTCCCCTTCCTTCAATGGATGATGTCATGTTTCCAATAACATTAGGTCCCATCCTCCAATAGATCATTCCAAATATTAAATAAAATCGATCTATAACAAAAACATTGCACATGTTGCGTTCTTTTATTGTGTCCCGTCTTCATTAGCCCAGTTTAGAAGCAGAGCAGTAGGACGTTAAACCACATTTCATTTTTTTTATTGTGTTTTCACGACTGGTTTTATGGTCGGTGTAGTCGATTATCCGATTAAAAATAGACGAATATTGATGTTATAATATAACATGAAGTATAAAACTAATAGGTTAAACATATATTTAAAACTGGCTCCATTGTTCGCAGTCAGTCTAAATGTCATGCCTTCATTATACTAAAATCTCTCAGAATAAAAATCATACAATATGAGAAAAGTAAGACAACACGAACAGCAACCTACACTGTAAAATTGAAGTGTTCAATTCCATACGCCAACAAAGGGGCAGTCCCAGATATATTTCAATGAATAAAACTGATAAATTCGAGGTGACAGATTCGTGTAGACGTTTGTTCTAGTCCTGTACAGCTACCTGAAGCTCAGTTGGTACTTTTTTTGTAAAAATGTAGGGGTTGGTCAATGCCCCCAAATATCCCGTGGTGTAAGTGTCTGGATAACACTGTGTATTTGCCGAAGTTTATCGTACCGCTGAGTGTTCGTCGCGATTCTCACGCCAATCATATAATACAATTAAAGCATGAAATTCGTTAAGCCAGTTTCGTAGTCCTGCTAAGTAAATCTAGTGGTCATTTGCGAACGACTTAATAAAGTTAGATTTATAGGCTATATCGCCATAATTTTTAATTTAGATACTAAAACTTTGGCGGCCTGTAAAATCTGAATCCGCCTTTCTTAAAATGTTAATTATTCTACTGTTAAGCATCAGTTTCCAAATCGACGTCCTATCGTCCTTGTTATTAGGAAGTGACGTAGGCATGCTTGCACTTTCTAGAATCGGGGTTCCCAACATCTGGGTTGTGGGAGACTTTTCGTGGGGTCGTGGCGGACTACTCTGAAACTTTGGAAAAAATGCTATGTTTTTATGAAAAGCATACATCTTTGATCTATACATCTCTTAACACATTCCCAGTCTTTCCTCTCTCACGCTCACGATTTGTTTCCCCGGTCTCCCATTACTACATTGTGTCCTCAATCTTCCATTACAACGTCCACAATCTTTCATAACACTGTGGTCTGTAATTAATGATGAGGGAACATAGTAAAAGGTGACTTTGTTCTTCGGGGGGTCGCGATCAGGATGGTGGTTTCTGGAATTGGGGTCGCAACCAACATTTTGGGAACCGCTGTTCTAGAACATCAATGCTTTTTATTTCCACTTTTTGAATCTAAAATATTTGCTTATTTTTTTTTCAAATTTGCTTTGTATTATTCAAAATATTGATTTTAAACTCACCGAATACTTGACAATTCACACAATGTAGGTCATTAGGCCTCCCGAGTTTCTCCTACTACCTCTCGATACGGTGGTTTTCGGAGAAACACGCTTTAATGAGAGACAAAATTACAATTAACAGCAAATAATGAAATATTTACAACACACCGTTTCGTGTTTAAACATACAAGTTTAGAGCTGTTCTGTTAGATGGAATAACATCCTAGCTCATATTTCAATAGTGTAATTAAAAATATGAATACCGACACACCGGTGTAATAAACATGGATTACTAATAATAATGGTCAATTATATCATATTTCAGTTAACGGCATTTCTCGAACAATACCGTTTATTTTTGAAGGGGGTGGGTCGTGTGGATAGGACACTAGTCTTACGGTGAGTTTGATTACCCTCTTACGACTAACATGCCAAGCATCCGGAACAGATCGAAAATAAATATACTAACTTTCAGTTAAATTAAAATTTTTTGAAGCCTTATAAAAAATTCAAAACCCGATTTGAGGCGACAGAAATACATACAAGATGTAATTGATATTGTTTTAAATTTTCATCAACGCCCTTTGTTAGAAACGTTTTTAGCGGAACGGAATTTCATTTAACAATGGAAACAGTTCAATATGGATTTCTTATTCTTTCTTTATATCGACACGTGTTACTGGACATTCATTAGACTACAATTTCCACATGGCGGATTTTCATATTGCATGTAGACAAACACATACTTATGGAAAAGACAGCTATATATTCTATTATGAACATAATTCATAACTCTCAACCCGTGGGTCTAACGTACAAGACAATAAAGCCTGTATGTTCCATTCAATAGAGAAGATAGTGCTTATTGATTTATCAATGTTATTTTCATTTCATACACAAAAAAAGGTGAACACAGAACAATTTATCAATAATATTTACCTTCGACTAAGGTTGTTTTACCAGATGTCCGCCTGTTCTATAGCCTACAGGACGTGATATAAAACTATAGTATCTTCTACAACAATGGAGTCGACGTCTGCTTGTTTTAAGGTTGTTTCATATTGATTTTAAGCGGCGGAAATTCTATCCTCGCTCGTTAACAAATATAATTATAGGATCAATATGTCGACATTTGTTTATAAATTGTATTTTGAATAGGACGAAAGTTAATTCACGTTAAACTGTGTCTAAAGGCTATTTCATGCGGATAAGTCCGCGACACATGTCCTGGCGATATTTATCAAACCAAATTTTATTATTTTTAACGTAATATTTTCGCTACTAGAATTCATTTCCAAGAGCAATTATGATAATCATTTCACAAAAATGATCGGTTTATGGTCTAATTTCGCCAGGGTCACTTAGTTTCAAACTAGTACATATTGTATACTATAATAGGTAAAATGTTATTTCACGCGTTAAAATGGGGGCATGTTCCCTAAACTAAATAAATAACGTAAGAATGCTGTTCCAACACCAGATTCCCCATTCCACACCCCGGGCCTCGTTTGTCAAAGATCAAAATGCGTGTTTCAGACATTTGGGTGATGCTGTGCCACAGACGCCACTTGAAGCCCACCTCTTCTTCCGCATTATATAAATAACAAATTTAAGTAAATTTAAAGAACCACCGTGAATTGATTTAAAAGTTCAATTCCTGCACTAGATGTAAACATAAACAGAAATGTATTCAAACAGCTGTTTGTTATTATAATTTAACAAGATTTAGAGTTTGACCCCCATAGGTCAATGTGCTGTGAGAAAATGGGATATTTGATATTTTAAAAAAAGAGAAACTGAAGTCTGAAACACGTTGAGCAAATCATTGTTTCAAACATTAAAAAAATAACCTACATGGGTAGACACGATGTTATACAATACCAAACAAGACTCTTTTTTAAAATTACAGCATATCAGAGTTACTGGTAAATTAAAGAGACAGTAAGTGAATTGAATTTGGAAAATGAAATGAAATGGGGTTTAACGTCCTACTCTTCTGCACCTGACCTGGGCTAATGGAAGACGGGCATACGCCATACAGTGTGCTATGAGGGAAATTTTGTCCGGCAGCGGCGAATTGAATTTGGAAATGGAGTGCTTTGGATCGCAACAACACAACTTGTCTTAATGACAGACATTAACATCTAAAAGCGCACGCGTTATTCACAATACTATACCCATCATCGCGAATGTTTTACAAGTTTTTGCCCGGGGTCGAATGTCCATAATTTTGTAATCAGAAATATTTAAATTGTACACAACAGCAAGCACCACAGTTATTCAAATATTTGAAGCACAAATTATTCCAATATAATTATCTTTAACTGTAAATTGGAAATCTATCCATTTCTGCCGGCCTATATAATTCAAAAATTAATCCAACTAAAGCATGGCATTTGATAAAACACTTGGGCTTAATCTAAAACATTATATAATAAAACCCCACAAAGTAACTTCAACTTTTAATTGATATAATAATATTTCTGAATTGTTGTAACGTTAATGCAATTAAGGAAAGGTATCCTAAGTTATGACAACATTTTATTTTATTGTGTCTGGTTAATATCAAATTACTAGTTCATGTATTCGTCAGTAAACGACACTTGTTTCATGTCAGCGCGTGCATCTTGAAATTTACACATATCATATTATATTAGCCTACTGTAAATTTACTTGAGTAATCACGCCTTTGTGAGCCACATTCAGTTTTGAAAGCATTTTTAATAAGTAACAGTATAAGGCGTGGGTTTTAAGGCATGCTTAATACCGTAATCTGTACCTGTCGAATGTTATTGGACATTTAAATAAATGTCTTTGTAAAAGTAGATTAACAAAAAATATGTAAGCTTTCATAATATGTATAATGTATGCAATAAGTAATAATTACGTCGACGAGATTACTTCAATCTTTATCATATTAATAGGTATAGCTCAACAATCATGCTATATTTAGATATTATTGGGTCTAATGAATTTTAAAAAAATGACACGAGTCACAATCATCGACACTTAGAAAATATTCCTTACTTTCAACAATCCGCTTGCATTTTCTTATCCGGGCAGTTATTTAAACGCGTTGATTTTTCAGGAAGCTGATGCTTTAAACGGCTTGTCTTTTAGTCCGATAATCTACGTGTCACGTTGCCGTTCTCTGTGACTTCTTTGTTTATAACGTTACTGCATAGATTGTCATTTATCGACCAATAAACGTGGGCATATTTCAAAATAATGAAATATGCACTACTATTTTTAAATATTTTTGTCCCTATATTCAAATGGTGAATTGGAAATAAAAGTAATGTAAGGTATAATAAATATGCAATTAGTAATTTAATCGCATGATTCAACATGTAAGCAACTAATGGACGTTGTAATGCTTTACATGAATAATTGTTTTGAAACCACCCATTCGTCTGCTATTTCGATCAAGGAAGACAAAGCCACAGCAAATATTCAAAATTCGATTGGGATAAGAGTAACATATACTTGAAATTTTCGCAGTTCAAATGCGTATTAAATATATTTCAACTCACCGGGTTGCTTGAAACGTGTGTCACATACAGTCCACAGTAAACAATCAATTATTACAGCACGTGTCAAAGTAATACATTGGTGACAGCTGATGAATGTTTATCAACAAATGGGAGATAACTCTGTCCTACTTCCAGTTTATGACGTCAGCTCCGGTTATTACTCAGGATGTTGTGATTGTGAAACTGTCAAGTTTAATTTCATAAATTCTTAGTTAAAGTGAAGTAAATTCTTTTCCATTTTCTTGTTTTCCTGTTAGTGACATATTCAAGACACACAAAAAATGGATGGTAAGTTACAAGTGGGTTTTACTGCTAGAGGTAGAGAATAAAGTATTACCTACTCGACTCGTAAATCACTCGTTTGGACAGACTGAGTGAGACTGGAGTGGGTTTACTCTCACTGTTTACCTACATTTGGGGAAAGATTCCCACTCACTCCCCATTCAAAAATAACATTATGTTTTCACAAAATGTAATGTCTAAAGTGTATTACTCTTATGTTTGTCAGTCAGAATATCAAATAACTGGTCTAAAACCAATTCCACTTCGACTTCACATCTTTATTACTTTAAAAATGGGCATCATCATAGACTTGATGTCTAACAACTGAACTAGTTAGTTTAAGTTTCAGTACTGGTAGTGACAATTCTATGACTATATCATGAGTACCATACATGTATTACAACTAAATGAACATGTAGTTGATATAATGAACAGGTGTCAGTTAACTTATCCAAAAGCGAACCTGTCCACAGGTAAGTTGTCCGAATACATGACCACTCGGACCAAAGACCACTCGGACCAAGACCACTCGGACCAAAACGGAGACCACTCGGACCAAACAAATAAACCACTCGGACCAAACAAAAAGACTACTCGGACCACAATAAAAAGACTACTCGGACCAAGTATTTTTATAGATAAATAATTGTTAATATGACTACTCGGATCGCTAATAAATAAAGTACTCGGACCAAACAAAAAGACTACTCGGACCAAACAAAAAGACTACTCGGACCAAGTGTTTTAATAGATAAATACTCGGATCGCTAATAAATTGTTGTTTTAATAAATTGTTTTTGTTTTAATATGACTTCTCGGATCGCAAATAAATTGTTGTTTTAATAAATTGTGTTTGTTTTAATATGAATATAAACTGTTGTTTTAATAAATTGTGTTTGTTTTAATATGAATATTATAAATGGTATACTTACCCGTGGTATTTAATCATAATGAAGCACATCAAAGAAGATTAATTAACAAAACAACGATAACTGAGTAGTGATTAATGCATTAGTACATGTGTTGATAATATACTCACCCGTGAAGCACATCAAAGAAAACCTGCAATTTTACCAACTGATCAGTTTATTGTACAACAGATAAAAATGGTAACTGAGGGAAAGCCAAAGCGGTACCAAAAGAAACAGACCAGATCGATACAAGGAAAATTGTTTGCGCTTTGGAAGTCATACACCGAAGAAAGAATAAGTACAAGCCAGTTATTAAAAAAATGTGGATCAGTTTATGGCCAGTGATCAGAGACCGAGTGGTCTTCCAACGTAAATTGAATGGTCCGAGAGGCAACAAATATTGTTTTTTGGGTTGGTCCGAGTGATCTTCCAACGTAAATTGAATGGTCCGAGAGGCAACAAATATTGTTTTTTTGGGTTGGTCCGAGTGGTCTTCCAACGTAAATTGAATGGTCCGAGAGGCAACAAATATTGTTTTTTGGGGTTGGTCCGAGTGGTCTTCCAACGTAAATTGAATGGTCCGAGTGGCAACAAATATTGTTTTTTGGGGTTGGTCCGAGTGGTCTTCCAACGTAAATTGAATGGTCCGAGTGGCAACAAATATTGTTTTTTTGGGTTGGTCCGAGTGGTCTTCCAACGTAAATTGAATGGTCCGAGAGGCAACAAATATTGTTTTTTTGGGTTGGTCCGAGTGGTCTTCCAACGTAAATTGAATGGTCCGAGTGGCAACAAATATTGTTTTTTTGGGTTGGTCCGAGTGGTCTTCCAACGTAAATTGAATGGTCCGAGTGGCAACAAATATTGTTTTTTTGGGTTGGTCCGAGTGGTCTTCCAACGTAAATTGAATGGTCCGAGGGGCAACAAATATTGTTTTTTTGGGTTGGTCCGAGTGGTCTTCCAACGTAAATTGAATGGTCCGAGAGGCAACAAATATTGTTTTTTTGGGTTGGTCCGAGTGGTCTTCCAACGTAAATTGAATGGTCCGAGTGGCAACAAATATTGTTTTTTTGGGTTGGTCCGAGTGGTCTTCCAACGTAAATTGAATGGTCCGAGTGGCAACAAATATTGTTTTTTTGGGTTGGTCCGAGTGGTCTTTTGGGTTGGTCCGAGTGGTCTCCGTTTTGGTCTGAGTGGTTTTTTTTTTGGTCCGAGTGCACTTGGTCCGAGTGGTCTTTGGTCCGAGTGGTCCGGATACCAGTTGTCCACTCAAGAGTGCCTTGAGGTTTTGTTTCATCTAACTTGTTGGATTAGTAAGTCATCTGCAACCACTTGTCTTTTGTACTCACTTTAATTGTATGGAATGAATAAATTAAACTCATTGGTTGTTTATATTACATTATTTACCCAAAAACCAACTGGCTTGCTTGACCGATCACGTCCGTGTTAGTTCACCGATGTTTTTGTAATAAAGAAGACTAGTATTGTTTATTTATTAGTGTTATGATTTCAGACATGATGATTAGTTCTCCAATGATTTTATTATAAAGTAGAATCATATTGTTTGTTGATTGATGATAAGTCCCTTTTACAAGACAAATTAGATTGATATATTTCGGCACCAGACATGGAAATATCAGTTTTAGATGTACAATTTACTTGACAAAATATCAGGAACTAATGAAATAATACCTGACATTTTCAACTTAGTGCTGGACAAGTGTTAATAATATGAACAAAAAAGACAAATCAGTGGCAGACAAAATGACAGGCACCAGAGGTTTTGTGTCTGACAAAGCCTGAATCTGTGCCTGACATTGTCAGTGACAGGTCCCTTATTTCCAGGCTAATTTTAAGACTAATTGTAAATAGAAATAAACAAAGCTAAGTATAAGGAAGCATTATGAATTTATCAGTTTCATATGCAGGTCATGTCTATTAAAACCATACTCCTCGCAGCGTTTCATTTGATTAGAGGTAATCCCACTACACACTGCTATTATGAGTGGATATTGTTGTTTTAAATTTTGATTGGTCAGTAGTCCGTCTACCAACCAATCACTAGCTGCCCTACAAAAGCTTTACATTTAAAATGAGTGCCAATATTGGATCAAATATGTTTACATAACGTTACGTCATGCACTCACGATTTTATTATGCCTAATTAACCAGTGCATAGCAGAATACTGCAGTAAAACTAATTGCGTGACAAACAAGGCTATCAAGTCGAATGAAATGTAAACAATACTGTTTGGAAACGAACATACTTTCACCGTTTTTAATACCTTAAATCACTGTCCAAAGTTTTAGGGAAGACCCAGATTAAACGAAGGACTGTCATGTTGCTGTACTTAAGTGATAGCTTTCATTGAACAGAAAGAATAGACACACTCCCGCAAAAGTTCAAGAAACAGACGCTATTCCAGCAATGGCCAGAAAGGGATTTCTCGGGCCATTGCTTCAGGAATATGATTAAAACTTACATGCACTAGACCATTATTACAAATTTCTGCAAAGTACTTACCTTACTCATATTGTAGGTGATCCTTAATAATTATCACAGACAAATATAAAAATAATACACATATAAATTTATAAATGCAACTGCTTTAGCTTGGCGATAGTCTGTCAATTGATATAAAGAAAATTATACTTGTATCAAACACTATGTTGGCCAGGCGATAGCGAATCGGTTTTAGAAGATTTATTTGCCCCTGACTGAATTAGATATTCGGTTTAAGACCAGTTATTCTTGCTCACGAAAATGAACCTACACATGTAATAGACAGTATATATATATTTACTTACATGTAGTCACCACTTAATGTTATTTTTAAAAGAGATTTTCCAATTGCAGATGATTTATAGTTTAAAGGTGTCTGGGACACAGTTTACTACAGTATAGTTCTTAATAATTGTGTTCTGATATATAGAAATTAGAAGTTTTAGCTCACTGTCTAATAATATTAAAGATCAGTTTTCTAGAGTCATTCATATTATCAGATTTATGTTCCGAACTATTGTAGCTGAGGGATTTTAAGCTTGACAAGGAAAAAAAATGAAGTTAGTTACATTGTTGATATTGATGTTAAATGAGGATCAAATTTGAGATTTTTATTAAGACTTTAAACATACATTATGGGAGAGCAAAAACAGACTTTTGTCGGTCTTCCTTTGGGCCTCAGAAGTCATAGAAATTATAAATTAGATCTTTATTTAAACAACAAGCCTAAAATGAACTCTGTAGACCCACGGATGGCTTGGATTGGGCTCGGATTAAAACAGGATTTCGTTGACTGATTTAATCACTATGGCGTCATGGGCGGGGCTTCTCCGTGACGTTGACGTCATCATACTTCCGGACTGTTTTCTATTCGTCTGCTTAGGGAGTCGCTTAGGCCTACCTGAAGTACAAAAGAGTACACGCAGGCAACGCAAGAAGTCGGCTATTTATTATAATTTATTTACAATACTGCCTCGTTGATTTGGCCCATTCCTTTCAAACTTTAATATCCTATCGCAGACTTTCTCTTCTTATCTATATATTAAAATCTTAATTCTAATTTATAGTAAAAAATAAATGTATACGAATTGAATTGCAGTTTTGTCTCAAACCGAATACGCTATCAGTACTAGTCATTGTAAACATTACTTGATAATCGAGACTATATTACTATATAGGTGGAGTTAACGCCTGTCAATCAACAATCGGCCATAATGGGAAAAGGGTGTCGATGAATTTAACTCCTATTTCTAGTAAAAAATTATAGTGGTAACAACTTTGTTCAGGATAAAGTAATTTGACTGAAATTTTCAATATATTCTTGTTTCAGCATCTATTTTTGAACTGTTATAGCAAGAATGGCTAACTCCTTGTGAAAATCTCCCGTAATGTATCTTTAATAAAATTGAGTGAAATGTAGTTTAAGTTGGAAAGTTAATAAAAATGATAATAGCCTACCAGTAATGGTTTTCAACAAGTCATGTTATTGTGGTTTAGATTTGTGTAGAGACTTTTGGACCATTTATTAACCAACTTACTTTCCAAAGATTACATTTATTATAATGGTATCTACATCTTGACATAGTCTTCCTGTCTACACGAATAGTCATAACTTGAGGACATTGTAAAAGTAGTTATAAATTCAATTTTCTTCCTGTTGAAATAATTTTTAAAAAAATATTCATACACAAGTATTTATAAAGATATATTTAAAGGGCCAATCTCGATTATATTTTGGAGTATAAATCTGATTGATTTGTGTCAAAGGCTCTTTAAATCATCTACCTTAGGGCTGAGCAACAAACTCTATATACGTGATACGTTTTCAAATAACTTAAACCGGACATCTGGAAATAGAGACCTGTGTCCCAAGCTATATATGAGGTCTGGATAAAACCAGACTTTTATTTTATAAAAACAACCTGTAGGTGAAAGTTACCCCTCGTTATCAAGTACAGCACTCGAGTCCTGCACTGTACAGCCCTCCAAAGGAACAGCAATCGATTATCATGTCGCACAACGACAAAAATTGACATTGAATCTTAAAAATGTTACTTTGTTCCGATAAGCTCAATATTGTGAGCTGAAATTTTGAGATGAGGTCAATGCACCATTCCTCTGTCTTTTGGCGCTTAAATTTCATACGTGCACATATTTTACTTTTTGAGCTTTAAGATGTTTATCAGTAAGTAGTTCATTAATTCTATTGTGTAGAATTTTATGAGTTGAGAAAAAATAGTTTGACAATCCAACAAATTATTTGTATGTAATTTTAGATATTAAATGAAAGCTAACATATCCAATTATTTTGTTTAAGGACATTGATATACCACTCTAATTGTTTTGTTTAAAATCAACGGTACCTCACACTAATTAATTTATTTATAAACAATGATATACCACACTAATTCATTTATTTATAAACAATGCTATACCACATTAATTATTTTATTTATAAGCAATGATATACCACACTAATTATTTTAGTTATCAACAATGATATACCACACTAATTATTTTAGTTATCAACAATGATATACCACACTAATTAGTTTACTTATGAAATGATGATATATATCACACTAATTAGTTTACAAAGATATACCTAAGTATGCTAAATATTTTTTTTAAAATCAATGATGTATCATACTAGATATTTATTCATGAAAAATATACCACTCTAATTGTTAAGAAATCAACGATATGTCACACTAATTATTTGGCTTAAAAGAATGAGATATATCACACTAATTATTTTGTTTAAAATTAGTGATATTTATTTAATCATAGAATGATAATATTAAAACACTTACTTACTTGTATATCAATATTAAAAAAAACGATGTTTATACCTGTAGTTTGTGTTTACACCTGATTGTGTTTACAGTCACACTAGATGCTAACAAGACCAATAGTTGTTGAATTATTACACATCCACAAGTCCAGGTGTCGTTTAAATCCTATGACCACTCTCTTGTCGACTGTCAGACAATTTCCACCTTTTATTAACGCAATAAACTTGCTGTGACCGTATAATAGGAGGATTATAATGATTCACCTGGAGATAAAATCAAAGATTACAAGCCGTCTACAAGTTGAAGAACTTTGTATTTTACACCTGCATGTTGTGTTGACAGGTTCAAGCCATTAATTAGTCGAAAAATCTCATGATGAGTGTAATTAACTCAAATTTCTATCTCGAATGACTGGAGCTAAAGTGATGTTTAATTTCCTGGAATAAAATCTAGGAGATTTACTCTGATTGATTTCAATTTACTGAAATGAAATGTATGTCGACATGTAAAATTTCAATCTTGTTTTGTTTGTTTGGGTTGGGGTGAAATCGGAGCACCCGGAGAAATGCACCTTAAAAGGCTATTTGGTTAATTTTACTGTATATAGCATATGTACATGTAATTATACCTTTAATTTACCTGCGTACTTAGACAGCACCTGAATATTGCAAAGCATTTAAAATACATTTATTTCTCTACTAGAGGATGAAATATTGGGTTAATAGTTAATGTACTATAAGATTAAAATCTGGGACTTTTAACCCTGTTTATAATGGTGTCAGTGACAGTAATTAACTCTATCTCTTATGACATGACATAATATAATAATCATATAGAATATCATTTGTTTTGATAAAGGTTTGGAGTTCATAAAACCAAATGGATGGTTTATTTATATCACTGATCTTAAGTAATAACTGTTCTGAAAGGTGTTAATATATGTCAATCAGGGAAACTTTGATAGTATTGTTATGTGAGAGAGAAATGGGGTTTAACATCCACACAACACAAACTAGGTCATTTTTGGACTAACAGACATTACAGTTTTATTTCCATAATTGCTAGCTTTACCATTGTTAGTAGCACAGTTCTTAATCAGCTGGTTTTTGTCGACTTTAGCCGATTAGTAGAGTATGGCAGATGAAATTTGAGTCTCATTGGAGAATAATTTTAATATTCATTAGCTACAGTATGCTGTTAGCTTATATCATATTGTAAAACGAATTGTGAAATATTAAGGAGAAATAGAAGTTAAGAGTGTTAATGTTGTTTTATGACAGAGTAGTTTATGGCAACAGTGAAAAAGTTCAAAGCAAATGTTCATGTCAGGGACGCTTTTAAAAAACGAACTTTTTTTTACATTCTTCTTTCGTCTTATATGCCGATGATATGGATATTCCATGACAGTAGGATTAGGATTCTTATCATAAGATATTAATCTCAAATTGTCCTCAGTTTTTTTTTATCAGAAAAAAAAATCAACAACAAATTTACTTGTCAAAATGAGCTTAAAATTTGTAGTTGTTATTTTATGTGGTTTTGTTTCTTTTTATGTGTATGAAGATGCAGATGGCCATGTTTGATAAATGTCTTACCTAATCCAAGATGATTATAGGGTACTTGAAGGGGTCAGAGGTCACACAGGTAGCTGGGGGGTCAGAAATAATTGGAGGATATAGTGAGGGTTGAGGGTTATAGTGACCTGCTGAAGATAATCAGAGTGCTCCTAGTTTACCCACCAGAAATAATGAAAGGATTTCTCCTGCATTCAAAAAGGATTGGAAAATTAAACACAAAATTCCACTTGGTTGAATGTTGAATTGTCAAATTTCTGATGGCCATCAGGCAGAAGTTTTAAAGTTTAAGAATGTTGATTATTTATTTTTTAATTTCTAGTAGCTAAGTCTCTAACTCAATATCATCCAACATTGAAAACACAAATTATTTGTCAATTTAAATCAACATTAATGCTGTGATCTTATCGGAAAAAGGTGGGCTTCTGATATCCAATATTTAAGACAAAATAAACTTTTTACCATTGGTACACGAATCGTGTACCATAATGCGTTTCAGCCCCAGTTCTAGCAAGAGACTCGTGGAACGAGGCTAGAAACATTGCACCAAATCAAACGGCATACGGCATATGTAGACTGGAATAACCAGACGTTAGAAATTTGCATTTGATTGACACTACTGGCTTATTTCACCGAACATAACTGATTTGATATTAGAGTAAAAATGGAAACCATTGAATGTAAATCAGTTAAGATACATTCATATTACAGTATTATATGCTTTGCGACCCACTTGTGTCAATTTCAAGGTCCTAAATGTTAGCAATTTAGCTCCTTTAAAATGAGGTTTATAATCCTACTTTTCAGTCTCGATGAAGCTAAAGAAGACAGACATATATACAATTTAATGTGCCATTGGGAAAATTTGGCCCGGACAGTGGCGCTACAGCCTACTCTTATAACGAATTCCAACTGTCAAAGGTTCTTTTATGTGGATGCAAATGAGTTTACGAGTTTACAGGACCATCTGAAAGACTAGACACAGTACTTGTTAATCCTGAAGAACTTTCTTTGTGCACCCAGGACCTAGGGCTACCTGCTAGCATCTTACTTGCTGAGCCACTATGGCTTCCAAGTTTCTTGATAGAATTCAACAAATGTTAATATGCTTCAAGCACACATGTTTTCTCTTACCATACTAACAGAGTTAGGAACTCGAAGTTTGGCAACTTGGGACTTGACTCAGACTTGAGATCCCACGACTTGTTTCCACCTCTTCATACTACTACATTTATAATTCAGGGGCATTCTAGTCATACAGATGGGACGAAAAACTGAGGTCCAATGCAAATGTTGCACTGGACTTAAAGGAACTATGACAGTTAGAATTTGAAATCACAGTAGACTGTCACATCGCTGTCAGGCAAAATTTCCCTACTTCAATTCATTTATTACAAGTATGACCCATGATCACTAATTGTATAGTAATATATTTTTTTCTCTTTTTTCAGATTCCCTGTTTCAGTTGCGGGTAAGCATCATTTTCTACATTTATATTAAAATTCTTAAGATAAAAAAAAGAGACCATTGTCATTGTTTGAAATTGATTTATTATCATTTTATTTCCTGATTGTAGATACATTTACATTTTTAAAAATAGTGATAACATTACAAAGTCTGAAGTGTCATATGAATATTTGGCGCCAAGTCAGAGTTTCTTTAGCTTGGTGAAACTCAAAATTACCACAAAGATCAGTAATAAAGTGCATGTGGGTGTTCCTTTCATAAAATTGTTATCAGTATGAATCGATTTGGCTCAAATAAATTTTGAAATTCATTATTTCTTCCCTGTCAATATTTCATTTAAGTGTATTGTTATCATATTTAAGTGTTTAAAATGGAGTAAAATTATAAAGTATTTTATATTGTGTCTTTTATCTTTACAGTTTACTACAAAACAATTAGAAAGATTAGCTTCAAAAGCTGAAAAAGATCAAAAAATTCAACAATCTAAAGTCAGAAAGGTAAACTAAATTCTAAAATTTACCAGATTGTGGAATCTACCCAATATTTTTTATTATTGTGACCCATGAACATGAGGCAATAAATACACATGCTACTGATGAATGGCAAAAATCATGCAAATAATTGTTCATAGAGCCATAAAGAAAACACAATTAGATTTTGGAGAACAAGTTTCAAAGTGTTATCTTTTCATTAACATTTTTACTTTGAAAGCTTGGAACAGTCAAAGTGTATTTTAGTAGAAAATGATTTCAGAGCTGACATTATACTTGCTGGTAGTGGGCATATTAGAGGCCCCGGCTATGTTATTTGGTTATTTCTGTTTGCAATACACAATGGGGAAGGAGAAAGACACTTTAAGCACAATTTATCTTTATTTTAACAGGCCTTACAACAGAAAAATGTGGAAGGAGCTAAAATATATGCTGAGAATGCCATTCGAAAGAAGAATGAAAGTTTAAATTTTTTACGTATGGCTGCTCGTATTGATGCTGTTAGTTCTAAAGTACAGACAGCATTAACTATGAAAAACGTGAGTATGAAATTTAGAAAGATAATGTAAATTGATATTTTGGCCTGGTTAATAGAACTAGAGTGAGAGGATTGTCTATTAGCCTGTAGTAGAAGTAGATTAATAACTAGACCTGCATGCAGGAATGACGGGTTTCACTGGTGCCATGTTACCTTTGAACTTGAACTTGTGTCACTTTCGGTGCCACGTTACCCTTGAACATATGTCACTTCCGGTACCAATGAAACCAATATACAGGTTTCCACATAAGCATTGCACACATCAAATAAAATGGAAACAGAAACAAACAAACCCAGCAATATCATTTCATTTTATACATTTGTTACATGTAATTGATCCTGACAAAATTACAGTACTTCCGGTGATAATGTAAATGTTCCATTAGTTTTATGAAATCAGAAATGGCATAAGGCATCTCATGGTGAAAATTTTATGTAAATCGAATAATAATTGCCACTTTTATAGACCAAAAACCTTGAAAAGTGACGTGTAGAAAATCGTCTATTTCTCGGCAACCGTACAAGTTAGAAACCATTTTTTGGTATTTATATGACCGTATGGGTTTAATCTATTTGTTGATTGGAATCAAATATCATAATTGTATAAACATTACAAATTAGACTCATTTGAATAAAATATCTGTTTTGAAGGCTTAAAATACAGTTTTTGCAAAAATGACGTTACTTCCGGTGATAATGAAAACGTTAAATTAGTTTTATAACATCGTCTATGACATTAGGCTTCAAAGGGTGAAAATTTTATGAAAATCGAATAATAATTGACACTTTTATGGGCCAAAAACCTTCAAAAGTGACTTTTAGAAAATCGCCTATATCTCGGCAACCGAACAAGTTAGAAACAATCTTATGATATCTTTTTGACCGTATGAGTTTTGTTAATATGTGAATTTAAACCAAAAGTTGATTTTATTATTATATGTGACATAATTCTTGGTTGAAAAAAATATCGATTTCAAAAGTTAAAAATTGAGTTTTTGACTAAATGACGTCACTTCCGGTGTCAATTTTAAATAGTAATCAACATGATATAACGCACACTTGCTTTTTGAATCAAATGATGTCACTTTTGTGAATATCCATTAATAATTGACTATTTTACAGGCAAAATTGTGAAAACAGTGACTTATGCAAAACTGCCCTTTTCTCGGCAACTGCTTATATTACAAACTAATTTTTACATACATTCTCTTCGTATGGATTATAGCTACAAGTTTATAAAAGTTATGTAAAAATATTTTAAAATCTGAAAAGCCTGAATGGGTTGTAAATAGGTCAATTTTACGCCTTTTTTCATCCCTTAATCCAATTTGCTAGAAAATGAAATAGAAATTAAAAAAACTGCTTCCGCCATTTTTTGCGCCTTGAAAGGACACACTCTTTGAGTCATATAATTTTTCAAAAAAATAATATTTGTTTTTGAAGATCGTAAAAAACTGTCAAAATTGTAGTTTTTGGTAAAATTATGCCACTTCCGGTGCCGACAGATAACACTATTGGTAACAAAAAAAATGACAATTGAGACAACGAAGCATATAAAGTTTGTTTTATACAAATCGAACAATAAAAAAATAATCTAGGACTGAAAAACTGAATTAGCCAATGGCGGCCAAGGAAAATTACTGAGACAAAAAATTTTAACATTTTTGCGCAAGTCAGATGACTCTTTAATTCTGTGTACAACACGACTAAAAAATATTCATAAATAAAAAAGTTTTTTGTAAAATTTTAAATTTTCAAAATTTGGCGCTTAATATCTTCGAAGATTTAACGAAAATCAAAAATCGAAAGTAGCGTAGCTATGTGCCCTGTCTCCGGCTATGCCAAAATGTATCGAAAGTTAAAATCCCTTGATTATTGTTAAAATTACTGCAATATTTTTAAAAACGATAACTTCGGTGATTTCGGGCATTTCGCATTGTCGCAGAACGTTCAAAATAGCTTTATCCTCTAAGTCACACCCACTTTCCCAACAAAACCGAAAACATCGTAACGATGCGACAAGCAGTTGCTGAGATCTACTCAAAACAAAAGAAGAATAATAATAATAATAAGAACTAGACCTGCAAGCAGCACTGAACCGGCTTTCAGGAATCATACAGGAAGTTTATTATACCATAGCCGATCCATTGAGCTACCGAACTATACTTTAGTTGTTCTGCTTCAGTGACACCCTCTATCATATGTATAAGTAATATTTGCTGGCGAAAAGACCGGTCAAAATTGTAAATTATGGCAAAATTACGTCACTTCCGGTGCCGAAAGAAATTTTTATAGGTGAAATATAAGTCGAAAATTCGCAACATACAAAATACAAACTTTGTTTTATACATATCGGGCAATAAATAATTAACCTATAACCCATAAACTGAAATTAAGAAGGTAAAAAACTTAAAAGTGACCCTGGGAAAATTGGTTATTATTCGACAAGGGAACATGCTAGAAGCCTTTTCTTGATATCAATATGATGGTATTGATTCAATCTTACTGCCCATTAGAGTCAGACGTTATAAAGTTAAACGAATAAAGAATATAAATCACTTCAAAAAAATGTTTGTTTTGAAGGCTAAAAATACGTTTTTTGCAAAAATTACATTACTTCCGGTGATATTGAAAATGTTAACTTTGTTCATAGAAGTCATAAATGGCATAAGGCATCAAATGGTAAAAAAATTATAAAAATCGAATAATAATTGACACTTTTATAGACCAAAAACCTTGAAAAGTGACTTATAGAAGATCGCCTATTTCTCTGTAACCGTACAAGTTAGAAACCATTTTGTGGTATCTGTATGGTCGTATGGCTTCATTCTATTCGTTGATGGGAATCAAATATCATAATTTTAAAAACATTATAAGGCAGACTCATTTCAATAAAATATTTGTTTTTTAGGTTAGAAATACAGTTTTTGCCCAAAAGACGTCATTTCCGGTCACAGTGAAAATGTAAAATTGACTTGACCTGGTCCAAATTGGCATTAGGCATCAAATGGAAAAAAAATATTGCAAATCGAATAATAATTCACTCTTTTATAGGCAAAATAACGTGAAAAGTGATGCATGCACAATTGCATATTTCTCGGCAACTGCTCATATTACAAACTAATTTTCGCATACATTCTCTTCGTCTGGATTATTGCTACGAGTTTATGAAAATTACAAATAAATATTTCAAAATATGAAGACGCTGAATGAATTGTAAATAACTGAATTTTACACTTTATTTTACATTTTATTCGAAATTGCCCGAAAATGAAATTGAAATTAAAAAATATGAGCTAAGGATTTTGTGCACCTTTGCAGGGTGCATCCTTTTAGTTATATCAGTTTTGAAAAAAAATAATATTTGCTTTCAAAAAGTGGTACCGAACTGTCAAAATTGTAGTTTTTGTTAATATTACGTCACTTCCGTTGCCGACAGAAAAACTTCACCGTAACAAAAAAAATTACAATTGGGACCACGGTACATATGAACTTTGTTTTATACAAATCGAACAATAAATAATTTTTCTGGGTACGAAAAACTAAATTAGCCGATGGCGGCTAACGCAAATTACCGAGACAATTTTTTTTCTCATTTCTGCTCAAGTACGATGATATTTTAACCCTGTGTGAAAGATCATCAAAAAATATTCATAAATAAAAAAGGTTTTCGTAAAAAAAATAATTTTTTTCAAAATATCGGACATTTTTTCGACTACTTCCGATTTTACGATCGTTGTTGTGATAGCTTTACGAAGTTCTTTGGATACTTAACTTTCTATACCAGAAGTGTCAGAAACATCCATTGAGTAGTTTTGGAAAAAAAGATAAATTAAAGAGCGTTTCCAAAAATTTAACGATTTTTCAATTTTTTTCAAAGTTTGAGGCCATTTTTCGACCACTTATATTATTTCAATGCTTTTCATTTTGGATTCCCTATAAAGACAACCGATAGGACTTTGAGTAAGAAAAGTTTAAGAAAAATCGTAGGCGTCGTTTTCGAGAAAAAGGCGTCTCAGAATGTTAAAAAATTGGAAAATACTACATTTTTGGCATACAATAGTTTATTTCCTTACCATCGAAATCGTATTATTTAGATACCATATGATGGTCCATTAATAGGGCTATCCAGCGACACTTTAGTTCTTTTGGTCTGCTATTACCTAAGAGAGAAATCAAGTTTTTCGCAAGTGCGACAATGTTTTTACTCTTTTTTTTCATTTTTTGAATACTTCCGGTATGGTTATTATTGTCGAAATAGTTTTAATGGCCGGTTTGGGCACTAAAATAGCCACAGGGCTCTGTAATGATATATTACATTATCTGATCAGATAAAATGCCCCTGAGAAATCCTATGTTCAAAAGTGCCAAAAATGCAAAAAATTTAAAATATCGAAAATTAAATTTTAATAATTACATACATATTATACATCGTTAGAATCGCAATTAGGTCAGCTATCTGAATATACAACTTCTTTTTAAAAATCTCTTAAAATAAAAAAATAGTAGAGCATTTTCCAAAATTTCACGATTTTTCGACTTTTTTCGATTTTCAGTCCCTTTTTTATCCTATTCCAGACATTTCAAAGTCTTATTGGATGGCTTTATGCAAAATACCTCCAAAAGGACTCTCGATAGAAAAAATTAAAAAAAAATTGCAGGTTAAGTTTTCGAGATACAGGCGTCCAAAAACGCTCCAAATCAGAAAATACTTGATTTTCAGCGTGCCATATTTTGCTGTCTGTTCATAGTATCCATATGAATGGGGTATCATATGATAGTCCAGCAATCGTGCCATCAAACGATACCTTCATTCGTTTAATCCATTGATATCGGACGGAGAAATAGCGTTTTCCCCAAAAATATCCATTTTTTGCATTTTTTTCAAAATATTGCACATTATTTCGACCACTTCCGGTTTAAGGATTCTTGTCGAAATTGCTTTATAAGTTGGTATTGGACTATAACTTCATGTTCCAGAAGTTTCAGAAACGTCAGTTCTACCATAAAACGAAACCCGAGCTCACAAAATGGGAAGAAAATTCGAAAAAAATCGAAAAATAAAGGGCGATAACTCTGAATGAAACTTATATTACTGGAATCGGATGGACTTCAGGTATCCAAAAATGTAGGTCAAATTTGAAAATTTTGAAAAATAACAAAAATTGTCTCGTAAACAACATGTTTTCAATTTTCGAACGATAAAAATCACAGACGAATGTTCGAAATTGAAAAATGTGAGATAGCCATTGTCTCAGAAAAGATTCAGGGATTCCAAAAATGTAATTTGTTTGAAAATGGATAAAGAATTGACGAAACTATGGCCGATTTTTAATTTTTAGGGAAAGTACAAAGTTCGGTCACTTCCGGTATGCGCAGAAATTTCAAAAATATTTTATCAAGTAGCCACCACATGGTTTCCCGATAGAAAAGCTAATTCCAGATCGATATCTGTTTTCGGTCATGGAGATCTAGGCCCTCGCGGTAAATAATAATAATAATAATAATAACTAGACCTGCAAGCAGCACTGAACCGGCTTTCAGGAATCATACAGGAAGTTTATTATACCATAGCTGATCCATTGAGCTACCAAACTATACATTAGTTGTTTTGCTTCAGTGACACCATCTATCATATGTAAAAGTAATATTTGCTGGCGAAAAGACCGGTCAAAATTGTAAATTATGGCAAAATTACGTCACTTCCGGTGCCGAAAGAAATTTTTATAGGTGAAAAATAAGTCGAAAATTTGCAACATACAAAATACAAACTTTTTTTTGATATCGGGCAATAAATAATTAACCTATAACCCATAAACTGAAATTAAGAAGGTAAAAAACTTAAAAGTGACCCTCGGAAAATTGGTTATTATTCGACAAGGGAATATGCTAGAAGCCTTTTCTTGATATCAATATGATGGTATTGATTCAGTCTTACTGCCCATTAGAGTCAAACGTTATAAAGTTAAACGAATAATAAATAAAAATCCCTTCAAAAAAATGTTTGTTTTGAAGGCTAAAAATACGTTTTTTGCAAAAATTACATTACTTCCGGTGATATTGAAAATTTTAACTTGGTTCATAGAAGTCATAAATGGCATAAGGCATCAAATGGTAAATAAATTATAAAAATCGAATAATAATTGACACTTTTACAGACCAAAAACCTTGAAAAGTGACTTATAGAAGATCGCCTATTTCTCTGTAACCGTACAAGTTAGAAACCATTTTGTGGTATCTGTATGGTCGTATGGCTTCATTCTATTCGTTGATGGGAATCAAATATCATAATTTTAAAAATATTATAAAAAAGACTCATTTGAATAAAATATTTGTTTTTTAGGTTAGAAATACAGTTTTTGCCCAAAAGACGTCATTTCCGGTGACAGTGAAAACGTAAAATTGGCTTGACCTAGTCCAAATTGGCATTAGGCATCAAATGCAAAAAAAGTATTGCAAATCGAATAATAATTCACTCTTTTATAGGCAAAATAACGTGAAAAGTGATGCATGCACAATTGCATATTTCTCGGCAACTGCTCATATTACAAACTAATTTTCGCATACATTCTCTTCGTCTGGATTTTTGCTACGAGTTTATGAAAATTACAAATAAATATTTCAAAATATGAAGACGCTGAATGAATTGTAAATAACTGAATTTTACACTTTATTTTACATTTTATTCGAAATTGCCCGAAAATGAAATTGAAATTAAAAAATATGAGCTAAGGATTTTGTGCACCTTTGCAGGGTGCATCCTTTTAGTTATATCAGTTTTGAAAAAAAATAATATTTGCTTTCAAAAAGTGGTACCGAACTGTCAAAATTGTAGTTTTTGTTAATATTACGTCACTTCCGTTGCCGACAGAAAAATTTCACCGTAACAAAAAATATTACAATTGGGACCACGGTGCATATGAACTTTGTTTTATACAAATCGAACAATAAATAATTTTTCTGGGTACGAAAAACTAAATTAGCCGATGGCGGCTAACGGAAATTACCGAGACAATTTTTTTTCTCATTTCTGCTCAAGTACGATGATATCTTAACCCTGTGTAAAATATCATCGAAAAATATTCATAAATAAAAAAGGTTTTCGTAAAAAAAATATTTTTTTTCAAAATATCGGACATTTTTTCGACTACTTCCGGTTTTACGATCGTTGTTGTGATAGCTTTACGAAGTTCTTTGGATACTTAACTTTCTGTACCAGAAGTGTCAGAAACATCCATTGAGTAGTTTTGGAAAAAAAGATAAATTAAAGAGCGTTTCCAAAAATTTAACAATTTTTCAATTTTTTTCAAAGTTTGAGGCCATTTTTCGACCACTTATATTATTTCAATGCTTTTCATTTTGGATTCCCTATATAGACAACCGATAGGACTTTGAGTAAGAAAAGTTTAAGAAATATCGTAGGCGTCGTTTTCGAGAAAAGGGCGTCTCAGAATGTTAAAAAATTGGAAAATACTAGATATTTGGCATACAATAATTTATTTCCTTACCATCGAAATCGTATTATTTAGATACCATATGATGGTCCATTAATAGGGCTATCCAGCGACACTTTAGTTCTTTTGGTCCGCTATTACCTAAGAGAGAAATCAAGTTTTTCGCAAGTGCCACAATGTTTTTACTCTTTTTTTTCATTTTTTGAATACTTCCGGTATGGTTATTATTGTCGGAATAGTTTTAATAGCCGATTTGGGCACTAAAATAGCCACAGGGCTCAGTAATGATATATTACATTATCTGATCTGATAAAATGCCCCTGAGAAATCCTATGTTCAAAAGTGCCAAAAATGCAAAAAATTTAAAATATCGAAAATTAAATTTTAATAATTACATACATATTATACATCGTTAGAATCGTAATTAGGTCAGCTATCTGAATACACAACCTTTTTTTAAAAATCTCTTAAAATAAAAAAATAGTAGAGCATTTTCCAAAATTTCACGATTTTTCGACTTTTTTCGATTTTCAGTCCCTTTTTTATCCTATTCCAGACATTTCAAAGTCTTATTGGATGGCTTCATGCAAAATACCTCCAAAAGGACTCTCGATAGAAAAATTTAAAAAAAAATTGCAGGTTAAGTTTTCGAGATACAGGCGTCCAAAAACGCTCCAAATCAGAAAATACTTGATTTTCAGCGTGCCATATTTTGCTGTCTGTTCATAGTATCCGTATGAATGGGGTATCATATGATAGTCCAGCAATCGTGCCATCAAACGGTACCTTCATTCGTTTAATCCATTGATATCGGACGGAGAAATAGCGTTTTCCCCAAAAATATCCATTTTTTGCATTTTTTTCAAAATATTGCACATTATTTCGACCACTTCCGGTTTAAGGATTCTTGTGGAAATTGCTTTATAAGTTGGTATTGGGCTATAACTTCATGTTCCAGAAGTTTCAGAAACGTCAAGTCTGCCATAAAACGAAACCCGAGCTCACAAAATGGGAAGAAAATTCGAAAAAAATCGAAAAATAAAGGGCGATAACTCTGAATGAAACTTATATTACTGGAATCGGATGGACTTCAGGTATCCAAAAATGTAGGTCAAATTTGAAAATTTTGAAAAATAACAAAAATTGTCTCATAAACAACATGTTTTCAATTTTCGAACTATAAAAGTCATAGACGAATGTTCGAAATTGAAAAATGTGAGATAGCCATTGTCTCAGAAAAGATTCAGGGATTCCAAAAATGTAATTTGTTTGAAAATTGATAAAGAATTGACGAAACTATGGCCGATTTTCAATTTTTAGAGAAAGTACAAAGTTCGGTCACTTCCGGTATGCGCAGAAATTTCAAAAATATTTTATCAAGTAGCCACCACATGGTTTCCCGATAGAAAAGCTAATTTCAGATCGATATCTGTTTTCGATCATGGAGATCTAGGCCCTCGCGGTAAATAATAATAATAATAATAATAATAATAATAATAATAATAATAATAATAATAATAATTTTAGTAATCTCAATAGGCTTTCAGACGAAAGTCTGAAAGCCTAATAATAATTTTAACAAAAACAATAGTGTTTCACACAAGCTTCGCAGTGTGAAACCCTAATTAAATTAATCCCTGCATAGATTTAAAGATTAAGGTGTTTTTAGAATTATAGCTTGCAACATTTTTGGAGGAGAAATAGTATGATTTTACACTCCCCACTCCCCAAACAAACCAACCCCAATATTATGACTTATTTAAACAAACATTTATACAAATACTAGTTCATTGACATGTAATGTTTCCTTGATGCTCCTCTTGTCTTTATCATGAATTGCTTGATACTATAGGGGATCACGGTGGCTAAGTGGGTAAGAGTCTTACTGTAAGACGGTGGCTCGCTAGCTTGGTGTTTGTGTGTTCAATCCCTGAATTGGCCGAGAAAGTTCATCCAGATTTTCTGGCATGGTTTCCACTTGTGAGTGATGCAGGATGGAGGGCCTGACAAGAACAGCTGTCGTTCGGATGGGATGGAAATCGAGGTCCTGTGTACACATTTGCGTGCAAATAAAAGATCCCTTGACAGGTGGAATTTGATATAAGACAAGTCCGTAGTGTTGCTGTCCTTGTAAAATTTCCCTCATAGCACACTATATGGTCTATGCCCTTCTTCATTAACCCAGATCAGAGCAGAACAATAGGACGTTAAACCCCTTTTCATTTCATCTCATTTTGCTTGATACTATTGTCGAAATGGCAGAATGGTTAACACGTGCGGGTTGTATTATAAGGTCTGTCATTGAATCAACTAGTGTGGTTTCGATTCCCTGGTTTTACGTGACAAGGAGAAGGGTCACCTGTCCAACCTCGTGGGTTTTATCCGGGTGCTCGGGTTTCCTCCCACTGCTAAAGACCCAACGTAGGCGAATTATTGAAATAAAATTGAATCATATGTTAGTCCCAAAATGACCTTTACCTTTGTCAAGTGGACGTTAGACCCCATTTCTCTCTCTCTATGTACATTATGTACAAGTTTCAAAGTGTTTTTCTTGAATTACTAAATGACACTCAAAGACCATTTTTTGTTTTTTTTAGATCAGATAACTTGACAGAATAGAAGGAACTATTTATTATTTTAAGATTTTACTTTGTTTTGGTTTTTTCAGGTAACTAAAGATATAGCAAATGTTAGTAAGGCACTGGATAAAGCCATGTCTTCCATGGACTTAACCAAGGTGAGTTTTTGAAAATATTCTCCCTAAAAGTTTTTCATAATTGCACCATAGTATGTGTTATGATTCCAAATATTACAGGGATATTGTCTAGTTGCTTGGATGGTACGACAAACAGGGTCCTGTCTGTGTGCAGGTTGGCGAGCACGTATCAGAACCCTTGACAGTTAAAATTAGAAATAAGAGTATTTTGTCATGCCACCGCTGTGTGAGCAAAATTTTTCTCATTGCACTCTGCATCTGCATGCTTTTTGCCCGTCTTCTTTGATCAGGACATTAAATCCCATTTCATTTCTAAAAATTAAATTTTCTAGCTATTTCCTTCACGCAGTTTTGAAATTAATCTTTTTGTGAATAATATTGTGATTTGGTTTTGCAAATGAAGACTCGATCTATAATCTTGTTACTCGACATATCGACCATTTATCTCTGTTTTAAAAAAATATAAACCCCTCCTATGTCTAGGCTTTGTAAAGTGCCTAAGAGCAGTAATTGGTTGAATTTTATTATGCCTTATAACTGAATGAATTATTACATGTATTTAAACTATATTTGACACATAATGTTTTAACATATATCTGATTATAGGTGGAACAAATTATGTCTAAATTTGAGAAACAGTTTGAAGATTTAGATGTTAGAACCTCAGTAAGTATTAATATTGTTTTTACATTTATTTTTGAAATTTGTATCTAGAATCAACAATTGAATACACTATAACTTTAAACAATGGAATTTCATAATTTTTACAAATATCACTTGATTTATTATCATCATCATTATGGGTTTCTCTTGTACAAAATATGACATTTATTACCTTCACCAATTTTTCAAAACTAGTAAGATGAGCAGAATTCATCAACCGTGAATGACAAATCCTGAGCTTCTGTTTAACCTTTGATTGGAAGAGTGCTCTTCAATATGATTGCTTCAAACTAACACGAATGTTTAGCGTTTCTTTTTTTTTTCAAAACAATTGTTTACCATTTTTTTTATTGCCACACATTGAAAACAAAATTTGTAATTATTCAGGCAATAGAATCTGCTATGGGAACAGCTACCACACTAAGTACACCACAGGATCAAGTAGAAGCGTTGATACATCAAGTAGCAGAAGAGAACGGTCTAGAAATGATTGATCAGATGAGTGAATTAAATCCTGCCACAGCCTCATTACGACCAGCTAAAGAACAGGGTGAAAGTAGTAGAGAAGATGATTTATCTAGGAGGTATGTTCAAAAATATATTTTGTCATGTCAGTAAGTGATTGATTCCATAATGATGGAAAACTTAACCGAAATATAATATTTCTGCACCGTCAGCAGAGAGAGGGGGTTAATGTCCACTCAACACAAAATATATTGTTTCAATTTTATTTTAATAATTTCACTTGTTTAGGCAGGCGACTCTACTTCTTGTTATGTTCAAGTCTGGGATCAAAAGCAACGGCAATTAACTCAATGACAGACCGTATCATAAAAAGTGTACATGTTACATCTGTTCCATCTGCCAATTCCGTTTTTTGCCGTTCAATCACAGAGTTTACTGGACGTTTATTCACCCCTTATATTATTTATTTAATTAGAACTAAAATGTTGTTCTGTTCCATTTCCTTGCATATCTGTATTTCACGATTAAAAATTGTTTTTATATTTGTTTTACAGGTTACAAGCCTTACGGAACTGATAAACCAAGGTTTTTTAGTGTGATATAATCACTGTTCAGGTTTGGAATAATTAAAGGGGGAACTGTAGAAAATCTAGTAATAATACGCATATGGTTTGTTGTCACCATTTAAATCATATAAAATCATCATGACCATGTGATAGACATACATATGTATGTCTTGTAGTATAAACAGCTGTAAGTGGAACAGTTAGAATTAAAACCACTTAAATTAGTCTGACAAATGATTATTTGCTTTGTATCGATTTTTCCTTAGGTTTTTCAGACAATTTTTAAAGATGCATTATATAAGAACTCAATCTGTCTATTGTAGACGTCAATGTTATATAGATTATTATTTAGGCATTTATTCACATGACAAGCCCTTAATCGTCCCTTTGCCTGGAATATGGAATGGAATTGAAGAACACTCCTGATATCTAATAATTTATCCATCAAGACTGTGCAATTCTTTGCTCAGAATAAAGTAATTTGACTGAAAGTTTCAACATATTCATTTTTCATGGTCTATTTTGTAAACTTTTATAACAAGAACCATCAGCTCTCTATCCTAATCTTTCATAATGCATTTTTAACAGGTCTTAATAGGGACCCATGTTTCTTTATATAACTGTCCATCACATGTATTTGTGATGAATATCTGGTTATTTTGTCATTACTCTCATGTTTACCTGTTATTTAACTAAAATCATCTTTTCAAAAACTTGTTTTCAATCATAGTTGTGATTACCTTTTCTATTATTTGTTAATTATTGTATTTGTTTTAATTTGTTAAGTGTGGGATAATGCTTCAGGTATTTATTGAGGATTCTAAAAAGAAAGAAATGAGTATTAATACAAATAACCAAGAATGTCATCCATAAATTAGTTCTGCTGAACCAGGTTTCCATTCTAAACGTTTTATAATCTCCCTAAACATGTCTAACTCAGTGTTATCTGTTCTTTTTACCTTCAAAAAGCGAAAGTTTTAATCTAGTATATATCAATAACTGTGTAGGAAGTTTCACAAGAAATATCTGAGTCATTCAGAATTTGGAAATCACAATCCTGCTTTGTATAGGTAGTATAAGATATGAATTCCTTTACCATTATCATAAGAATAATTATTCTATTATTTGTCTGTTTAAGTTGTTGATTTAACATTTTTTCTTAATTTCTAACTATAATTTGCTTTTTTAAAACATATTCTGACTGTATTTATTCACATATGGTAATACAGATATATTTGTGACAACAAAATTAACATAAATCTGTGATGGTGTTTACTAGTATCATTTGTAGGAATTAAGTGAGTACTAGAATATACTGTTTTTCATCAAATGTTCCCCTGAATTTGAATAATTTGTTAAAAATGTATATAGAACCATATTTTATAGTATTATTAATTGTTCACCAGTCAACTCCAAGTAATAAATAGGTATTGTTTCCACAAAAAGATCCAGAGAAGTTAAAGAAATAATTACCGCATAATTATAAAATGAGTTCAGATTACTGGCACTGTTAATTGAAGTGAACCATATTATTGTTAATTCATAATTACAATATTCTGATGAAGGCACAGGAACTACACTAACATTTTGAAAAAAAAGAAATGAAAGCACCAGAATATGCATAGTGAAACCACAATTTAGACATCCACCTTGTAAGTTATAAGATGATGTGTGTATATATATAATGTGTTCTATCCATACTACCCCAAACTCTTGAATACAGATAAGTCTTATCATTATTTTATTGTTTCGGTATTATTTGTAGGCATTTTTCAGTAACATATTACTTGCCTTATCTATAAATTTGTTTTATAAAGGAACTGTCCATTAGAAAATTTGAACAAAAAGTAAACATGTGAATTATTTGTGTATAAATCGAATGAAATCAAGTGAAGTATAAAATAAACTGTTTTTATTATCTTTTCCTGTTTTTTTACAATAAAAGCATTACTGTATATGCAAAACTCTTAGTTAATCAAAATGGTTAGCATGTGCGTGTTGTATCATAAGGTCTGTCATTGAGTCGACTGGCGTGGTTTCGATTCCCTGGTTGTACGTTACAAGAAATAGAATCGCTTGTACAACCTCGTTGGTTTTCTCTGGATTCCTCCCACTCCTAAAGATCCCTACACGTAAGCGAAATATTGAAAGAAAATTGAAATGTGTTAGTCGAGTGGATGTTTAATCCCATTTCTCTCTCATCTTTCAGGAACAAATATCAGTGACAAATTTTGATTAGTCATCTATATAAAATCTAAGCATGTGTGTATGTATTAGGGTGTTTCATATTTGAACTTTTTTTCCCCGATTGAACTCTACCAGGTGCCATGGGTTTCCAATTGGGTCCAATCTCATCACCAGCGAATATTATAATTTTTCTGTAGAATTTGTTAAGACCACGATGATTAAACTCCACCAAAATGTCATAAACAAACCCATCTACACAAATATAGATTAATAATGAAATAAATTAGTTGTACGGGTTGTCCTCGGTGAATATTTGATCATACAAGAGCGACAGAAACCATTGAAATAGTCATCAAAGTCATTTGACAATCCAGATGAGCCAAAGTGCATTTTCTACTGTCTGAAAATTTGGTGTGAAGTCTTGAATCATCTTGATTCCCCCATTCTGCAAGATCGTTTATCACAGGAGAATTCTCCACAAAGATTAGAAATTTCCTAAAATCGGGAGATTTCTCCCTGCACCCATTCCTGGATTGAGCTGAGGTCTACATGTTGAAATTATTGAAAACAGTTTTATAGCCATGGCTTCACAGGCTTTACTAGACAGTTGTTTGTTTTTTTACATACTGGTGACTTGACATATTAGACAAGTATCGGCCACTGCACAATTGTGGTTTCAGTGCTTGTACTCAACTGTTTGACTGAATGAACATACCAATGTGTACACAGATCCTCAGTTTTCCGTGCCATCCGATTGATTTGACACTGTTCCTTGTCAGACCTCATGTCTGACACCACTGACAAGGGGAAACAATGCTAAAGAATCCAGAGCTGTGGACAGAACTCTCAAATACACCAGGTCAGCAAATTTTGGCTAATCTTAACATTAGCTAAAAACAATTTTATGTCCAGAAAAACAAGATAAAAACACAAATATTATGAGGAAAAATAGCATTTTATTTTCTTCAAAACATGATGTGAAGTTTACATGAGCTGCTGCCTAGAGGGAAGAAAAAATAAACAACACAACATTTTACTGTATTCACAACAAACAAAGTCTATTCATTTCACAATATTACTTAGGGGCTAACACAACAAATAAACTACATCATTTACTGTAAATCATGTTCCAATTAACAACAATCAATGAGCACTTCAATCAAACAAGCAAAGTTTAATCCTTAATACAATATTATATTATCAAAGAACTTCATGATTACCATAAATATAAATTTGTATTTTGTAAAACCATCTCTTCGACAACAAGTCCTAGGTTCTATTGCACAACATGACTAGCATGACTAACAATTATTAAAATACACATGTCATCCTTTGATGTCTGTGTACCATTATTGAAAATAATGGAACAGGCAACATGCCAATCCTACATTATTTATACTTGATGAAATATTGGGCTCTTGTGGCAATTACTTTGAAATTTGGAGTTGTTTAATGGATTAAAATCACACATAATCTTGTTCAGCATTATACTTGAATATTTTGCAGTTTATATTGTAACTGAACACATTATTTGATGCTATCTAAGGAACACCTAGTGTATTGTATACCACAGTCTATACATATGTTCAATAAATATGACTTTCTAATATTAGAAATGAAACATGGCAACTGGCCTTGGTTGTTGTGGCTATTGGTGTTAGTTTAGTTTTGTTTCTGGTAATTAAGACTATACCCCAGAAAGAGCCTAGGAGTCAGACCACTACTAATATTTCAAATAGATGAACAAGATTTTCAGCACGAACACAAATATAACAAATGACTACAAATAAAAAGACTAGACTAGCTATCAATACCATATAGAAATAAATAGATTGCAATATTAAAAGGATTTTTATAATCAACAATAACCCTATATTGTTGTATCAATCAAAAATAAATAGAATATATTTTGCACCAAAAGTAATTAAGATATCGTTCTGCTCCCAAAGTCCCTACTAGGTAGCCATGGCAATGATAAATGATGACATATATTGATAGTTTATGAATATTCATGATTATTAGCGAGTTAATGAATAATTATTTTACATTCAAAATATCTGAATGTTTAAAACTACATACTATAGTATATAGTGACTGTACATTAATTAGGACTTTTTTTTCAATTTTTAAAGTATTTACAATAATACCGAATTGGGGATTAATCTCAAAATTATGATTTAAAAATAATACAGTTATTTTTCTCAGCACACAACTGGAACTAAAAAAAAAATTAGGACCCGACCTAAGAATAGTGATTTCCAATCTCTAATTTATATGAGGCCAAAAAAGTCAATTAATTGGGAAAAAATCAAATATCTAGTGCACATCTAAATTATCATATTTAAATGGCCAGTCTATCAATAACAATGTCTCATGCTTATGATTCTAGGAAAAAAAAAGACAGAAATATTTACACATTCGATGTGACCAGTTAAATGTATTTTAATTTCGCGCCCTTTCACGGTTCAAAGAGTGACACAATGTGGAGATTAGTGCCACCACCACTAGGGATATCTAAAAATATGTATTTCAATATCAAACAAACTTTAATTCTACCTGAATCAACATAAAATGGAGTAATATACTAAAGCTCGATAGAAACTTACAAATTTATGTGTACTTAAAATGAAGCAGAAAACTAAGGACTGGACAAAAATTTAAATAAATCAATATATCGCAATATGTAAATTTTATTTGTTTTACCATTAAAATTAAACATAACGCTAACGCTACAATATACGTCCACATTCCTGCTTTGATTGATATGGTACTTTGTCAAGAAGGCTAGGCGTTTGGTTTGTTAAGCGTTGAGGGTCGTGCCTCAACATCAATAGTTGCCGTCCTTAGAGTATAAGGAATAAGTATACCAAGATAATCCATTCAGAATTGTGCCTTCCTAACGCTAAAGGCAAAAAGTGGCCGTGGCCCTGCCCCTGGGGGTCGGGACATTCATCAAAATCAATAGTGGACGCCCTCAGGCTATAAGGAATACAAGTACCAAGCTGCTTCATTCAGAATTGCGGCCTGTAAACGACAAACACAAAAATTGGGCGTGTTTTGCCTGTGGGAGTCGGGACATGCAGTTGACGTCCTTAGGCTATAAGGAATACATATCCCAAGTTTAAAGACGATCCATTAAGAATCGTGGCCTGTAGACAACACACACAGACAGACAAAAAGAAAATGGGCGTGGCACTGTCCCTGGGGGTCGGGCATGCACCAAAAACAATAGAGATCTTCCTTAAGGTACCAAGAATGAGCATTCAAAGTTTCAAGATGATACATTAAGAAATGCAGCCTGTAGACGACAGACAAACAAATACAAGAAATGGGTGTTGCTGTCCCACGGGGGTCGGGCATGCACCCAAAACAAAAGGGATCATCCTTAGGGTATAAGGAATAAGTATTTTAAGTTTCAAGATGACCAATTAAGAATTGTGGCCTGTAGGCGACATGCAAAAAGAAAATGGGCGTGACTCTGCCCCTGGGGGTTGGGCATGCACCCCAAATGAAAGGAATGTTCCTTAGGGTACAAAGAATAAGCATTCAAAGTTTCAAGATGATACGTTAAGAAATGTGGCTTGTAGACGACAAACAAATAAATACAAGGAATGGGCGTGGCTCTGCCATTGGGGGTCGGACATGCACCAAAAAACAATAGGGATCATCCTTAGGGTGTAAAGAGTAAGTATACAAAGTTTTAAGAAAATCCAGTTAGAATTGCGGCCTGTAAGCGACAGACACACAAAAAGAAAATAGGCGTGGCTCTGCCCCTGGGAGTTGGGCACGCACCCCAAATGATAGGATCATCCTTAGAGTATAAAGAGTAAGTATACAAAGTTTGAAGAAAATCCAGTACGAATTGCGCACTGTAGGCGACACAAAAAAAGAAAATGGGCGTGGCTCTGCCCCTGGGGGTTGAGCATGCACCCCAAATGATAGGAATGTTCCTTAGGGTACAAAGAATAAGCATTCAAAGTTTCAAGATGATACGTTAACAAATGTGGCTTGTAGACGACAAACAAATAAATAAAAGGAATGGGCATGTCCATTGGGGGTCGGGCATGCACCAAAAAACAATAGGGATCATCCTTAGGGTGTAAAGCGTAAAGTATACAAAGTTTTAAGAAAATCCAGTTAGAATTGCGGCCTGTAGGCGACACACAGACACACAAAAAAAAATGGGCGTGGCTCTGCCCCTGGGGGTTGGGCATGCACCCCAAACGATAGGGATCATCCTTAGAGTATAAAGAGTAAGTATACCAAGTTTGAAGAAAATCCAGTAAGAATTGCGCCCTGTAGGCGACACAAAGACACACGAAAAGAAAATGGGCGTGGCTCTGCCGCTGGGGGTTGGGCATGCACCCCAAACGATAGGGATGTTCCTCAGGGTACAAAGAATGTGTATGCAAAGTTTCAAGATTATAAGTTAAGAAATGTGGCCTGTAGACGACAAACAAACAAATACTAGAAATGGGCGTGGCTATGCCCCTGGGGGTCGGGCATGCACCAAAAACAATAGGGATCTTCCTTGGGGTATAAGGAATAAGTATACCAAGTATAAGGAATAAGTATACCAAGTTTGAAGAAAATCCAGTAAGAATTGCGCCCTGTAGGCGACACAAAGACACAAGAAAAGAAAATGGGCGTGGCTCTGCCCCTGGGGGTTGGGCATGCACCCCAAACGATAGGGATGTTTCTTAGGGTACAAAGAATGTGTATGCAAAGTTTCAAGATTATAAGTTAAGAAATGTGACCTGTAGACGACAAACAAACAAATACTAGAAATGGGCGTGGCTATGCCCCTGGGGGTCGGGCATGCACCAAAAACAATAGGGATCTTCCTTGGGGTATAAGGAATAAGTATACCAAGTATAAGGAATAAGCATACCAAGTTTGAAGAAAATCCAGTAAGAATTGCGCCCTGTAGGCGACACAAAGACACAAGAAAAGAAAATGGGCGTGGCTCTGCCACTGGGGGTCGGGCATGCACCCCAAATGATAGGGATGCTCCTTAGGGTACAAAGAATGTGTATGCAAAGTTTCAAGATTATAAGTTAAGAAATGTGGCCTGTAGACGACAAACAAACAAATACTAGAAATGGGCGTGGCTCGGCCCCTGGGGGTCGGGCATGCCCCCAAAACAATAGGGATCTTCCTTGGGGTATAAGGAATAAGTATACCAAGTTTGAAGAAAATCCATGAAGAATTGCGCCCTGTAGGCGAACCACAGACACACACACACACACACATACATACATACATACACACACACACACAGACAGGGGCGACGGCATAATACGTTCACATTATGAATGTGGACGTATAAAAATACTATAATAATCCAATATATTGTTTGAACTTATCTCCCTTTCCTTAATAATATTCCTGAAAGATTATTCTGTTGAAACATAGCGTACCATTGACAGACCTATCAATGATTCAAATAATTTTGAGGGGATCCCCGTCTTATGTCAAGTCTCTTCTTGCTAAGAGCACTACATGTATATATAATATTGCTGTTATGGCAATATATCAAGGATTTTTATATTATAATCAAAATTTGAAATATCATCCAGCCCCATAGAACATATGAAGAGTCCAGGGGAAGAACGATCTAAGTCACATTTTTGTCTTTTCGCATAAAAATAAAAGGCAAAACAAACTTTTGGACGAGAATTCTTGACGCGAACAGAACAATTGGGAGTCGTTGAAAAAGTGACTTAGATCGTTTTTCCTCTGTACTTTTCATATGTCATTTATATTGTGCAACACTAACCCTAGACATACTTGAGTATGAGGTGGGAAGGTACGTGTACACACATATTAATGCACCCCAATTGCCCTGCCTTGTATAATCATGATTTTGACACATAATGATCTCACAAATTTGTTTAAATTTTCAACATAATCACATCAAGTTTCAAAGAGCTTCAGTATATGATGTTATTACATTATCATTAATCAATCTTTAACTGTGATCCAATGCCCAAAAATAATAGTAACCATATTTAAAAAAATATTTATCCAGAAATACTTTTCTTATCGTTATCTTAGTTAACAGGATTTCTATAAACATTCATTGTATATACATGTATAAACATAATTTACAATTTTACATAATTTACAAATTTTTTAATCTTTTAAATTTTAATCTAATTTATATTTACTCCATCTTATTATTGTTTCTGGGGATCTGTAAAGAAAAATTAATTTTGCGAATAAATCTTCTTCTAATCGTAAATCTCCTGATTCTCGCACCATGTAGATGTCTAGACACAGCTGTAAAACACGATCCACATACGGTAACTCTTCAAACATTATACGGAATGACACACCAATAAATATTGTGGCTCGTACAAAACGTCCAATCACAAATACAAGTGAAATATACAGACCAATAATACTGAAAAAATAAATAGGTCATTGACACAAGGTTAGAGGTTAAAGGCCATTCAGCATATGTAATGAAGTAAAAAAAAAATAAAATACATAATAGTGAAATGCGATTTAGCAGTACATATATCAGCAAAGATAAACTAAGTAAAATTATCTCAAAATTTAAACCCAAGTATAAAAACGCTACTGATTTACTTTTTTTTTAATGTAATTAGAAATCATCAACCATTTTTATTCAATACACAGGCACCTTTTGTTTCATATTCTGGCAAAAATGGATTTCTCAGACAAATATAAAAATATCAAACAAACATGTTATAAAATCAACAGTTTAACTGTTTAAAAAAATGTTATAAAAGTTTGATTAGCATTAAATATATGAAAATGTTGAATTACGTGTATTTTTTAAAAGGAAGTTTTGAACATAAATAAAGTTCAAATTCATCATTTAATAAAGCAAATAATCAGGGAATTGCTTGAATAATGAATAATCCGTTCTGTTATTCATGATTGTCTTAAGAAAAGTCTAGATAAGCAGAATTTGTGATAAAAATATTTATATAAAAAGTTATGAAAATGACGTTATAAATATAAATATGATGAGTATTTATTAACTACAAGCAAGGCAAGAAAAGATGTGACACCAATATATATTTAACATATAATATTCCTAATCTAACCACATCACACTCACACAACATATACCATCTTGGACTCCTCGGTCCATTACCATGTTAGCTATCCTTGATAACGACTGGTCATTATTGTCGTATCGGCTAAATTCAATATTATTTAATTGGTAGCAGAAAAAAATGCTATCACAGATTTGTAAGTTGCCACTATCACGATTCATGCTATGATTAGAATCTTGGTGATCCGATCATCAGGTCTTATCATATACTGCGGTTATTAGTCGTAGCAATCGTGTTGATCGTATCTATACGTAGCAGATCGTGGACACAATAAGGACAATTATATCGTAATGTATCATACGACAGTGGGAACCTAGGATAAGAAACTGCTGGCAGTTGAGTCTTGATCACTTGGTAACATGACAATAGCAGCTTTATTTTTACCAAGGATAGGTTCATATGGTAAGGAACAAATGGAAACACCAAGATGAAATCACATCTAGTAAGAAATACTACACATAAAATTACAATTCTACCCAATGTGTCTTTCAAACATATTGACTCTTGGGGTCTAAGATAGTCCTGAAGCAAAGTATCACTTAACCTTCAAGGGTGTCTAACATTTTCCTGAAGCAAAGTATTACTTAACCTTCAAACCGACATCAAACAGTAATTATGGTCAATTGTTTACACTGGGCTACTAAGTTAGCTTACCAATAACCGAACCATGGACAAGAAAAGCACATGAAAATCTAAATCTTTCATTAGTTTTGATTAGGTGAAAACGAACTACATAGATTAATGAAAACGATTGACCATAAAGTGCTTGTTATTTCTTAAATATCTGCACTTCATCCACTCAGAATTCAAGCATGGATTATATTAATGGCACATAACATTAAGAGAGGAACCTATTCATTGCAAAGCCACATTTTCATGACAATATGATGCCCTTTAACATATAATGATTATCATAATCTTTAGACAATGATTTAACATAATAAAACAATTGTCATGACAATATGAATGATATGCCAGCTGAAATGATCGATAAAATAAATTTAAATGTACATCTAACAACAGTTACACATATATTGGCTTTTTGTGCATTTAATCATTTATATATAGTTTACTATATGGTGTACATTATATATAAAATTTACCCTGATCAGGTTATAATTTTAATAATAACCCTCTTAAATTTACAAAATAGCTCCAAGAAAATTTGTTGTCATAATGTGCCGATTAAAACGTGAATAAGTCTGTCAGCCAGAATATACATACATTTAACATTATTAATTCATATAAAGACTGGAAGTGGTTGGTGTTCATTTAATTAATAACGATATTGCTACTTTGAAGATTTCATAATTATTTCTTATAAACTGTTACACGATTCTACAATAGATTAAATTATGGGTGTTCAACTTCCAGTAATTTGTTAATATCTTATTCTAGTAATCTATGCTTAAACATTTCAAATGAATCGAGTTTTGTATCTAAAAGATTAATTAATTTTAAGTTTCAGCTCTTGTGGTGGATAAGCTGTCCATTTAATCAACGTTTCTGGAGATCGATACAGGAACACAATCTTGCCGTAGAGATCTTCTTCTAAACGATATTCTTTCATTTCACGAACTAAGTAAATGTTCAAACACAACTGGAGAACCTTGTCTACATTGGGTAACTCTCGGAACATGATGGTCTGAAGCTGTCCTGTTAATGCCATTCGCAAGAATCGACCAATCAAAAGGATGAATGAAACGTAAAGACCAATGATACTGAAAAAAATAATAATATAGGCAATCAAAATATTTAGATTTCTTTTTTTTAAGCTTATTAAAATGTCACATATTTTTTTTTCTCTGAAAACAAAAGGAAGATATATCTGATATGCAACATGTCTGTGAACTTCAGTAAGCACTAAATAGCAAGCATTAGGGTTTTTTAGATCACAATATCTGCAACATTTAATAGATCATGCACTAAAGCTACAACAATATATAGAAAATATTATATTGTTAGCAAGCTACTAATAGTAATGTTATGTTTTAGTAAAACTAAATTTATTTGTTGATTGTAAAAATTAGATTACTTACCCTTTACATCAACAGTAATATGAGTTAATCAAATACACATACGGTCTACAGTATGGGATCACTTGTACACAACATTCAGCAACAATAAATACACATATAGCTAATTACAATACACATATAGCTAATTACAATACACATGCAGAAATAGCAAAATACACATCTATCAAGCTTATAATAATTACTATGGCATAAGGGTAAACTACTATGTAGAGCTATTTATGTAGCAGGGTATAATTGCTAGATTTTTGTCTGTTTGGTGTTGTTATTAATTAATGGGATTTCGAGTTTTATTTTTACATATTCAAACCGTTAAAACACAAGTTTATGGGTTGTGCTGTATATATGATTCTAGCGGACATTAAGCCCAGTGCTTAATTAACCTTTGAGCAAATAAGTGCCCCAAGGACAAACGAACAGGGTTGTCAATTTCCAAATTTCTCAAAAACTAGGCTTTAATTTTCATTGCTAAAACGTAAAATTAAGACGTAAGAGACGTAATAGGAATATTCATAGAACAAGTAATAATATCATTGTTGTTTACATTAGGGTCTATAAAACAAAAAGAAGACAAACAATAGTAGTAAATTATCATATTTATTGGTTTATAAACTATTCTACGTAGTGTTAGTAAATATAAAACTCAATATAATGTAATTGAATCTGAGATTTACTATCTATTTAAACTGATTTCAAATCTCTGATTCAATTACATTAAATTACTAATTAATGACTACAGCTTAGTTAGTATATCATAAATTATAGGCTTTGTTATTTTGTTATACTTGATTTATTATTATCTATTCTATACATTGAGTAAGTAGCACTGTAACTCAGGTATCATGTTGTTGTGATGTTTTATCAGAAGTTTCTGTTTTTAATGTTGAGTTTCAAGCCATTGTTGGAAAACTGATCAAATCTCTGAGAATCGTAGTTGTGTAGTTTAAAGGGTCTTTCTAGATTAGATATGAAATAGCTTTATTTAACGTCTACTTCCGACTTCCGCGGAAGCGATTTCGCAATGAAAATGTTTAGTTTCTCAAAAGGCGTTGAGTAATTAACAGACTAATTAATTACTCAACGTTGCTCTAAAAACTACACTCATCATCTAATCTAAACAGACCCTTTATAAATCTGTAGAAACTCGATGGCTTGAAACTCAACATTAAACACAGAAACTCCTGCTGAAAAAAACCAACTAAATGATAGCTAAGTAAAAAAAAAAAACCACAACACAATTTATATGGAGAACAATCACTGGTTTATACACATATAGCACAACGTTTCGACAAGTATTCTCTTATCGTTATCAAGTACAAATAATGATAACGATACGAGAATACTTGCCGAAACGTCGTGCTATATGTGTATAAACCAGTGATTGTTTTCCATATAAATTGTGTTGTGTTTTTTAATGTGCTCAATCACTAAATGCCAGTCAAGGATTAGATAGCTAAGTAGTAGTGTAAGGCCACACCAAATAAAGATCAGTTTTACAAGAAGCACACATGCCCCCAGCACCAGACTTTACATTTTGAGGCTTAAAAAATAATAATCAATTTTGTTCTTGATTTGTGTTCATTGAAAATTGTAAATTGATTTAGATCTAATTTTAATCTGACTGTTCACTTGCTCGCTGTTTCGGACAAAAGTTTTTTGGTTGAATAACTGATCATTTATTTGATACAGCCTAAATCAAGCTGTTAGCATATAACTAATCTACCAACTGTAAACCATGAAATCTATATCAGGAATTTATTGTGGTGGACAAAAATATGTCATGCAACTCATGCCAGTCAACATAAATTTTACAGCATCTAATTTAATTGTTCTGCTCCAGTTGTAATATCATGTTTTACAGTTTCAATATATCATACAAAAATAAAAACAACACAAGCTAAAAATTTATATAGTATTCTCTAACACACAAAGTGTTCAATAACACATATGCACTGCTAAAAATATATCAAGAAAACAAAAACACACAAATATCAATAGGCATCCAGTGTAAAATCTAAACTATTTTGAGAACAAATTATTTAGTTTACACTCATTGCAACTAAGGCCATGCAGGATTTTTTATATAAGTTGCAATACATGATCTGAATACATAAAACCGACAACTATTTCAAATTCTGTCTGGACAGCAGTGCTTTAGACTACTCTTGGTTCTTTTATGGACACACCAATGTGTATAGGGGACCTCAGTCTTTGTCAGACCCTCCGTCCTGCACCTGTGACAAGGGGAATCTGGAAAATTCTGAGGAACTTTCTCAACCAACAAGGAGAGCAAACCCTGGACCTGGTTAGCGAGCCAGTGTCTTACTCACTGGGTCATTGTATAATTCAAAAGTAGGGCTCATTTAGACTTCAACCAAATGTTGTTGTTAAAGTGAAAAAAATATATGCAAACACTTACCCATATCCTGTAATAATTGAAAATCCTGCTGGTGCTCTTCTGTCATTAAAGGTAATAATGGACAGATCAGAACTTAACGTAGGAATTAGGGATTTTACATTTGGGTTAAACAGGGTGCCTCGTAATAATTCCGAGGCTTTCCACCATTGAATGACATCACTAAGATTTCCAACATCTTGGTCATGGTTTAACTCTAATGAAACATTGCTATATTTAATACCATGGTCTCCTGAAATATATATATATATTTTAACTATGTATACTAAATTCAATTTCTCCTAAATATAAACATTGGCATTAAATGAGTTATCTAACATTGATGTGTCTCATGTGTTAAAGGTAAATTAAAGGTATATCAATAGTAAAATTTCAATAAAATTACCAGCACCTAACATCAGGACTACCGTTACCTCATGACTGGGCAAAAATAAAACCTAAATAGTAAAGACAGTGAGTGATCTGAACCTAGAAATCACCAATTACTAATACTAGCAGCTGTACAAGCAAGGTAGAGTATGTCAATGTGTAGAAATCATGTGATTGATGGTAACTCTAATTAAAATTTGAACATTAACATACAAGACTAGCAATAGTTTTTCATAATCTGATAGAATAATAAAACAAATATTAGGAGCATCTTACCATATAATAATGAAGGAACATCAGTGGCACTACCTTTTGATCCAAGTCTAATGAAACGTGGGAATAATTCTGTTATATTTCTGAAAAAGTGTAATATATAAAAAATAATACCATATTAAAACACATCAAGAAAATTAAGAACTTTGTAAAGTTCATATTGTTCATACTCTTAGAATATCTGTCTATAAATGGATAAATTTTATTTCTACTGATACTGTCTAGTTGTTCGAGCGGTACCAAAAACGGAGGTCCTGTGTAGAAATTTGTGTGCACATAAAAAACCCCTTGACAGTTGGAATTCAATATAAAAGTAGGTTGTAGTGCGGCTGTCTGGACAAAATTTCCCCCATTGCACACAGCATGGTAAATCCAAATTCGTTTCGTTTGATTACAGTATCACTGCACGATGAATTACTGTGGGCTGGTAGCTGGAGGGAGATGTGTATAAAAATTGTTTTAGAATTTAATTTGCAGCCGAAAGAAAGTTAATATTGCAAGCTAATTAACTCACAATAGCGGCTAAAAGAATATTCAATGCTGATCAGTTTGATACTTTTGTTAATATGAAAATATTCATATCTTGATTTAATTTGTTATGCAATAATTGATTGGTTGTTTAAGCATTTTTTTGAAACAAATCTTTATTTGACACTGATGATGTCAGGCTTGTTTATTTCAAAGAGATAACAATTGTGATATGATCTCTATACTACTTGGTCAAGCTGTTGATAGTGATAAGAAATGTGACTGAGAAACATTGTAATCATCAAAACACTGAATCATTGTTGAAACTCATTAAAAAGATAACAATTTTATTGGATATCTATCACTGGTTTTATTCTAAAAACATGACATTTCGATAAGTATCCTAGTCGTATTGTTAATGTGTTCTGTTTAATGTTAATACCACTTGCAGATTATTGTGGGAAATATTTCGTCGATAAAAAGGGTTATTATAAAGTAACACTTACACTGTACCACCAGTAACTGTATTGTTTAAAATACGTAATGAATCCTTCGTCATTTTATCATCCAGATCTCGACTAAACTGGTGACTGATTAACTCAGATGCTCCAGACGTTGATTCTCTGTAATAAGCAAATCAAAATTTAAATAACAGGGATTGATATAAAATACTATCTAAAGTCAAATGACAGGTACAGATGGAAGGAGGGCTTACATGTATATGGGTCAATTTTAATTCAACAAATCATTTGCAGTTGGCACTGATAGCAGTTGGGGGGGAAAATACATGAGGTTTGACAAGAGACCCTACAGATACCATGATATAAGGTAATTTGTTTTACATACTATCCAAATGACAACAGAAAAGACGGAAGTTTAACTTCTTGTCAACACAATCATCCTGAGAGTAACAATCTATTTATTTTTATGTCTTGTCAGAACAATATTTTGGTCAATTTAAAAGTAACAATTTTATTTCAACAAATCGCTTTCAGCTGGGATTGATAGCAGTTGGGGGAAGCCCAAGGACTCTGAGAAAATACATGAGAGCTTTTTCATTCAGGCAAACATGTCCAGGAATAGATCTCAGTTTTCTGTATATTCGAAGGACTATGTACATTATCTATCTCGCAAGAACCAGACTCGAAAAAAACCTATACAGTTCTCCCAGCCTATATCAGGATTCAAACATGATATATATTCTAGTCAAGAGGCAAGTCCTGTCAGTGAAGTACATGTAGTTACTTTCAAATTTTCAGAGTCGATCTAAGAAATTCCCAGAAGTTCTCCTTGTTCATTGCCTTATTTCTTATGCAGAAATCATAATCATTTTGAGACTGACAAATAATAAACATGAATCACAGACTCATTTACATCATTTGCACACGATGCCTATTGTTGCCAGATTTTAAATTCATCACATCTTTGTAAATAGTAAACAGAATTGAACAATTTTCGGACTGCTAGTCGTCAATATTGTAGTCTGTAATAGATTCCGAATCCCTCAAATGGCACTCAGAGACTTTAAAACAATATATATTACCAAAGTGTTGTACTTACCGTGCGAATTCTAGTGAGAATTCCATTCTTCCTCCGGTGTTTTTTAACTGTTCAATCAACTCATCAACACTCGGGGGACTAATACCCCATAAACCTGTTGATGTTCCTTTTAATTTAGTTATAGTTATATCTTCACGTTCATAGTTAGATAAAAACGCTGATGCATCCTACAAACACATAAAATATCAATTATTCATTCATCACAGTTATCATGTAAGATATTAAATACTGGAACCTTTCATTCTATATTTAGGACACACATTAATAGAGGTCTAACTATGGAATCAAATATTAATATTCTGTGGCTATTATTGGGACATGCACAAATTAAGAACATGCATAAGAAGTTAGTAATCTTTTGGAAAGAGTTATAAGAATTATATGCTTTACTCAACACCCATTCCTTAATACTAGAGATGGCATGCTTATTTGATGCAGACCGTCGATAGAAATGTACTTTTAAAATTCATGCACCATACATATGAAATTTATAGAAAGTTATTGCCCAAATTTTCGTAATTAAATAAATTTATTTGTGCATTAACTAAATATATCATTCCAATGTAAAACAATTTGTGCAAAATTAGTCAAATCTAAAAAGTGCATTGTCTATAAAAAATATGCTAATTAACCATTGTTGCCCTCAAAGTATTTATATAATTGAATGGTTTCCTAATTCTATAGAACATGTAAATAATTTCATAATGGAAATTTTATTTGGGTGAGAAATGAAGTGTTGATTTGAATGAATTTTATGTTTTGATTGATTGACGTCCTGTCAAATTTGTGTTCCGATATATGGATAAACCTTAACTAAATTGATTTAATCGGGGGTTTTTTTTTCTGTTATACTGAATTTATAAATCTACACATATATGAGTCATAATAATATGTACCAGTGAGCAGAATTCTGCATTGATCACAGGAATGAAAAAGTAATTATTTAATTTAACATTTTACCTTGACTTAATCTTAAGAGATTTCATTTGCTCATTTAAATAAATTTTCCTTTTAATTACTATCACAAAAGCACAGACGTAACAATTCAATTAAACAAAAATATCTAAACATATTTCCCAAAATGATTACATGTATATTTAAATCACACATTTTGTTATCATATTAAATCTTATTTTCAAACATAAAATAAATTCTATGGATACTGATTAAATCACAAATTTTGTTGATGATCATGGAGAAGGCAGCTGGGATAAAGGTAGATAATAACCATATATACATATTATATAATACTAAGGAGTAAGGACCCTTTCCGATTCAATAGGATGAGGGTGTCAGATGGTTTAGGGGCAGGGGGTGATTACCAATATTTCACTGTTCTGAAAAAAAACAACCTTTCACCATGTTTTCACTCACAAATATCAAACACTGGGTCAACATTTCAAGATGGATTGTTAAGAGAGGAAACAGGGTATGGATTTTTTTTATTGATCACAATGACTTAATTGATATTTTCTCTATTCTAAAACAGTCACCTTTTCTTTATAACACCTATCTCCATCCATATGGATTAAATAATAACTACTAATAATTAAATAATAATCTTCATCTCAAAACTTTATCACAACCTACCGGTCTATGATTAAAAAAATTAATGATTATAACTACCCATTCAAAATAATAATTTCAATATAAAATTTGAAATAAAAGAAATATTTATTTTTATAAAACCCAGACCATCATAAAAAAAATGTTTTTGTGTAAAATATTTTGAATACTACTTGCATTAGATTCCATTAATCCACCATAAGAACTCTGTCATATAATAATAAACAGATCTTGTAAATAAATGACCGTCAAATTTTGATATGGAAGCTCTGATACCAGTCTCAATCAGAGTTGCAACTTTAATTTTAGCAAGCTGTTTAATGTTAGTTACATAATAATAAAGCATATATGAAGGATTGTTTTCTCAGAAGAATTTATATCCCACTCACCCTACTTCTGATGTAATATTTCTGCAACTGATCATATTCTCCACTAGTCAATGTCCGTATACTTAGATTCTGGGCATTCATCGACAACAAGGGCTGGTATCCAGCGATAGTTATTTCAGCTTTACACTGGAAGGGTGGGTTTGGTACGTAAACTGTGTTTGCAAAGGAAAAGAGCACCAATGGGAACCAGATAATAAATATTATAACAAACAGTAGAAGACCTCCTACACCATATTTTACAAGTGTTTTCCGTTTATTTCCTCGTGGAGTAGGATACGTCTGAAATAAAGAAACAATTCATTTTATATAAAAACTCATTTTATTCATAAATACAAATTGATAACCAATACTGGTATTACATTGTTATTCAAAAACCCCTCATAAGTCTGTGGTCAAGTTCAACACATAATATTTTGAAAAGTGAAGGAATCCAGGCAATTCATGTACTATTTTTGGGTATTTGGTTGATGATGTCTTTGAGAATAATAATGTTTGGAAATCCATTTCTTTAAAATAACTAAATTCTGGGATATTAGAACTAAATTCTGGGATATTAGAACATAAATTCTGGGATATTGAAACTAAATTTCATTCAGTATTTATAAAGATATGATAAAATGAAACCTTTGTCACCTGCAAGTTATTGACCTCTTTCTGATGCGATTGAATCTAAGCCAGAAGATTATTTACCGTTGATATATGGTTCTGTTTTTTTAATCAAATGTTTAATAATTTGAGTACATTTTAGATTAGATTACGCCGTAAAAAAATTAGATGGTTAAATTATCTGTTGAGTCTCTCTGAATATTACTTACTGCTTCAGCATGTCTCCAACATTTCAAAACAAAGATATTAGCATAAATATCTTCCATTTGTAGCCAGCTACCCAGAGCTAATGTCGTATCTGTCCAGATCCAATCCATGAGAGCTCTTAATTCAAGAAGGAAAGGTACAGCCAAAAATCTACAAAAAAATAAAACATTGATCACATACTTATAAGACTTTCAGAGGGTTTTACCAGCTTCTTGACTAGATTTTCAGTATTTTTTAGCAGTAGCAATACTACTGCTAAATAAATGGCACTCATTTTAAGCATTACTTTAAACTTTTTTTGTGTTCAGTAACAAAGTCATAAATTACTGGATTGTATAACTTGCTGTAAATTATCAATACACAAACCTAACTAAGAGCAATGTATATTCTTTCAGAACTAGAGGTTCTCACACCTTACAGACTTAACCTTTTCAATACACAAACCCAACTAAAAGTAATGTATATTCTTTTAGAACTGGAGGTATTCACACTTTAAGAGACTTAACACCTATTTAATAACTACTGTTTCAACACCGCTCTTTATAAATAACTTTGTTCTCTTTGTGGCATATTCTAATTTTAGAATTCACATTTCATCAAGGTGACGATAACTGCATGGTTAACATCATCACATAAACTTACCCTTTAAAGAGGAATAGATTAAGGTAATTGTATTTCTTGGTGAGGAAATTACCCAATATTCTGGTAGGATAACCACAACGTATTTGATAAGCTGATAATCCAAAATAAATACATTTGGTGAAATACCATAATTGGGCTGGAATATTGTCATAAAAACTCCTGAAAATAAAACAAAATATGCAAATCAATGAAAGCCTTTTTTGATTTTAAAATGTTTCTTATACAGATATGTATCCCCTGACTGGTACATGTTAGTCTGCTTCTTCATATTAAATGAAATGGTACTATTCTGCTGGACTAAAGAAGACAGGCATATGTCATACAGTGTGCTATGAGGGAAATATTGCCCGGACAACGGCACTACAGCCTACTCAAATTCCCACTGCCAAGGGATCTTTTATGTGTACATGTGACCTTGATTGATAATCATTTTAAAGGTTTTGAATGCCTTGCAAGCCACAATATTGTGTAAGCTGAATCTCTTTTGAAAATTGGGTGTATCATTTAGACTGGTCGTCTTTTTAATTCAAATGAATATAGGTTGGGAGATTTTTGGTTTGAATTTATTTTTTACTTAATTAATTAATTTGATTGTAACTAAGTATTTTCCAAAAAATGTTGATCGGAATTGCAGATTTTTATGCCCACACTTTTTTTAATTATGGCTATAAAAATATTTTAAAGTAACAACCATTAGTATTTACCTTTTCGTAACAGCGGGTAAAACAAAGAACATCCATACATGTATGAGGATAACTAATATTATTTGGAACACAAACTTCCCTACAACATTTTTACGTAGAAATAGAGCTCTATCGATGATGATTAAAACAAACTGGGTGATCAACATAACTAGGAACGGCACTGGTACCTGAAATTAATATCAATATCATCATGAGGGAAATTCTGCACTATGGCTTACTCTTAAATCCAATTCCAACTGCCAAGAGATCTTTAATGTGCACACCAATGTTTACACAAGACCTCAATTTTTCGTCCCATCGAAATGACTAGAATGCTGTTCTTGTCCGGGGAAACCATGCTGGAAAATCCTGATGAATTTACTCAGCCAATGCAGGGATCAAACACGCGACTGCCAGACTAGCAAGGCAGCATCTTACCCACTTAGTCACTGTGGCTCCAGCCATGTCACTTGATTACAATCTGCTAATTTAGAATTATTAGGCCTCACAATCAAGTAGTAGGACTGACAGAACTCGTCTCAATTGATTGCAATTCAGCTAATATGTTTCTGGCTCCAGGCAATGATATTAGATTGAGTTTAACAATGTTCAAGAATATAATATAGAATATAAGTACCCTATTTTCTGACAGGTAGCTGGTAACATCTCCTGCTCCAGATGTTTGCTGAAAAATAATTGATAAATTCATCGATGAGTAATTTCCAAAAATATACTTTTAGCGCAAAACTTGTTTTAAAGACAGGGGGACATAGCACTAAGAGTGGCAATCATAGAATTTTAGGCTTAAGATTAATAAACACAAATATATCCTTTAAGATATGAAAAAACACAAACTTACGGCTGGTCCAAAGGCCCAATAACCAAAGACGACAATTATAAATGTGATAAAATCACACAAGAACATAGGAGCATAGACATCAACAGTAGCTACATAGGTTGATTGAGTGACTTGTTTATAGAAATCTTTTATTGGTTTAACACATTTCTTTAACCTATAATTATAAAAACAATCACACAGCCTTAACACCTTACTCTTCATTAAATTCCAAAAATTTTTCAGAGATGATGGCAAAGAGGTGGGCCTTGGTTTTTTCTCTCATCTGAATGACTAGACACTTCTCCTATACGGACATGGGAAAATCAAGCTGGAAAATCTAATGAACTTTCTCACAGGTCTGCAATATACTGAGTCACAACTGCTTTTTTGTAATCGGAACAGGTACAGTGATTACCGGTACTGAATACACGGTGACAACGGAATGGCATTTTAACTCTTTAGCACATAATACACGTAAATATTGGAACCAATGACCAAAACTACTACTACCTAGACCGACCCCAAGTCACAGGTTTAACATCTGCTTTCACAATTGTGATATCGTTAACAAAAGTCACAGAGCAAGTCTACGGTCCTCAAATAGCCCAGGTGATAAAGGGTTTATGTCTCAATGACACTTTGCCAAGCCAGCATCAGTTCTTCAAATTTGGTACCTCAACAAAATGTTTTAGCAATTGAAACAAAAGTTTAAGTAAAAGCTGTTTTCATTAACTTACTGTTGTTTTGGAGATCTTGCAAGCAAAAAAGACAAAAATTAAGAAAGGGGAAACAAAAGGCAGATTAAATAGTTTTGGAACCCATGAAATAAACAAAGGTCAAGAATTTCACACATCTTCAACTTCTTTATATTACCGAAATGTGAATGTTATTGTTTTCTAATAGAAAACTCAAGCTGTTTGCCTAGAAGATTTGAGTTCAATAGTTAGTGTAAAATAATAAATTTTTCTACTCGTCAACTGTCAGTGTCCTCAGTTTTTTATCAAAGCCCTCATTGTAAGAGGTGGAACATAGTTCTTAACATTCCGCTTCAGTCTTGCAAACTTCACCAGTTTGACTGTGATCGATAATCAAGGCTTCACAGTGATAACAATATTGTTATTTCGCTAGAAAAAGAAGTGGTGTCAGCTATTCTACTAGAACTTGACCAAGAACTGAAAGTTGCGATTGACCTGCGATTGATTAACTTTTAAACCCATGGCTCAATAACAGAACATATTGTAGTACTATTAACCATGTAGTTTCTCTTGCATAGTTGTCCGATGTTTCAGTGTAAATATATGAAGAGAGCTAGATGATGATACTGTTGGTAATAAAATGCTGCTTTCTTGGTTTATTTTCAATATAGTGCCAGTTGTGGAGCTGTTTAGATTCTGAACGCTAAGGTGCCCCTGCTGGAAATTGGGCCATGACAAAATATAAACAATATCCTTAATGTTTCTTAATACTTACGCTTCTTTTACTTTACTTGGTCGTTTTGGTCTTTGTTCACCTGATTCTTCAATAGCAGAGCCAGATGTATCTTGTACAGAAGTAGTTCCCTGACCATCTTCCATTAGAGTAAGGTCTCTTTCAGTCTAGAAAGTAACATAAAGAATTGAGAAAAGCCTCAGAGAGATGCAACAGCATAATAACTTTTATTCAAGGCAATTGGTAATAGAAAACAAATCTTGTATGGAAGGACTGAAGGATGTACGTAAATTTTAGGGGAGAGGAATTAGACTTTGCCTGTTTCCCCAATCCCTAAAATTCAATTTTAATAAATTACTAGTAGCGTTTATAAAAAAATCACTACAGAACATTTATTGTGTAGACCCTTGAAGATAACGTATCAAACTACCGGAAAAACATAAAACCCTTCCTGAATATTTATCAATTTCATCTGGTAAGTGTGGACATTCAAGTCATTAAACATATAATTGTGTCGTAGATAATCAACTTTGTAATACTTACAGGCATGGGTGAACATGGTGGACTAAGTTCTTTTTCTCCTGCTTTCATCAAATCTGCTTCAATATCATCAGCATCTTTCCATAAACCATATCTCTATTAAGAAATGTACAAATAATAAACATAATAATCTAATAAACCATATTTCTGTTAATAAATGTCATAAGCCATATCTCTCATACTAAATCTACAAAACACCTTACATCATCAACATGAATGATTCACATTATATCATAAGCGATACATAAACATAAACACAGATGAATATCAACACACAGAACCTTGGTTAATCATACCATCTGAACAATTAGACAAGCAGACGTCAACCTAGAAGCAGACGTCAACCTAGAAACTAACCTTGAGTATAGATCTATGTATAAATAACGCAAGTAGTAAAACGAGATCAAGTGAAGCGTAGTTAGGTTTCTGTTCAATACCAATAATACGAGGTGGCCAGAATGGATCATCAGTAAATGCAACATCATTCCAGGGAAAGAATGAAAATTGGAATAAATACTTGATTACAACCAACGCCTGAAATACAAGTGAATAAATGAAAGTTAGCAAGGTATCACTAAAATTCATCTGTTAATTAAATGTAAACATATTTATTCTAACAATTTGTATAAAAAAACATTTTGTTTAGTTGATTTTTTTTTTTTAAAAGCCACTTTGACTGAAGAATATTAAATCTCTTGCAAGCTACTATAATAATGTAAAAGTTGAATCTCTAAAAGGAATATCAGCCAAAGATTTAATGGATTCAAGATATGATGACAGCAATTAAGTGAGTGAGTGAGAGAATCCTAACTTCACAGCAGCCTCTACTGAGTCAAATAACACACTTTTTATGGAACTACAGATTACACTGAGACGTTTCAACAGAATTTCATACGTCGTTATCTAGGATACACTCAAATAGTTTGCATGTATATAAATGACCCGACATTTACCTATCTGAATAATTACGTTGATATTTATGTCGAGTATATTCTTTGAAAATTGAGAGCCACCGAAGCTATTTGTCAAAATTCTGTAGCTTTAGACACAGTTCTTACAATCATATTCAAGTTCTGTGCAATCAAATGATTTTTCTTTTGCTACAATTATCAAACCACCGGTGGTATCCACAAGGTATTGCACAAGGTCATAGGCAGCACCGCTAGAAATCAGATGTATATCACAGTTCCGACCAACAGCAGAAAATGAAATGGGGTTTAACGTCATAGCGTTCTGCTCCTAAACTGAGCTAATGAAGACCGATATTCGGCATACAGTGTGCTATGAGGAAAATTTAGCCTGGGCAGCAGTGCTATGGCCTACTCATATATCGAATTCCAAATGCCAGGGGATTTTTTACAGGTACACAGGACCTTGCTTTTTGTCCCATCCGAATGACTAGACAGTTGTCATTGTCAGGCCCTCCGTCCTGCATCACTGACAAGGGTAAACCACGTCGAAAAATCTGGATGAACCTTCTCGGCCAATGCAGGGATCGAACACCCAACCTCCAGGATAGCGTCTTGCCCATCAATAGCAATATAATAAATATTTACCTCAGTGTATGTAATAACGGTAATCCAGAATCTTTTAGATGGACGAGGGATGGACAACATTCCCCATAAGAACACCATTAATGGTAATGGTAGGGAGATTAAACAAGCATAGATCATCTGATTCAATATCATGAGGAAATAACATAGTAGTTCCGATCTTGACACTAATACATAATATGTTGCTTTTAATAGACGATAAACTATTGGCTGATTTTTCTCAAATTCTGATTCAGGGTCCTCAATGTAGTCTTCCTCATCCAGTAATTGTTCATCCAGACTGAAAAGAGAATATGTTGGTAAGACAGAAAGTTTCAGATACTAATATCACAGAATAAGAATGAAAGTGGTACAGGATGAAACTGATTTAAAACATTTAATTGGAAGAGGTATGGTACCCCATTTCAGTTTTTGTTTACAATAAATATAGTGACTTGGCCATACAAAATATTGACATGAAATAAAATGAAATGGGGTTTAACGGCCTACTGTTCTGCTCCTACTGGGCTAATGAAGATGGGCACAGGCAGAAGCACTATGGCCTACCCTTATATCAAATTCCAAATGCCAAGGGATCTTTTAGGTGCATGCCAATGTATACATGGCACCTCATTTTTTTTCGTACAATCCAAACAGCTAGACAGCTGTCCTAGTCAGGCCATTTGTCCTGCACCACTGACAAGGAGAAACCCGCCTGAAAATCTCATTGAACTTTCTAGGCCAATGTAGGGATCGAACATCCGACCTTCATGCTAGCGACCCACTTCACCACCATGGCTCCATAAAAAAAATTATAAGTGCAACAGTAATGATCTTGGTTTATGACTTTGAGATATCTGTATAGTATTAGTATCAAAGTTATTCATTTTAAAATGTTTGACATCCGGTATGTTGGTATTTCTAGTTACCTTAGAGAACTAATGGCTCCATCCATATGATCAACATTAGAGGTTTTAACTTCTAGTAAATCATTATCACTAACATCACCAGCATCTTTAGTACCACCATCAGATTCCGATGTTGAACTGTTTTTTCTCTCAACTACAGTCAAGTTTTCTTTCTCACTCTAAAATATAATTCAAACATGTTATTTAGATCAATGTTTTGGGGATCCATGACTTCAAAGGGGATCTGTGAAAAAATATACTTAAAGATACATTATGTACGATTTAGATAAAGAACTAGCCATTCTTGCTATAATAGGTCGAAAGTAGATAATGTAAAATGATTAATTTGAAAATTTCATTCAATTTCTCTATTGCAAGCAAAGATATTAGCCTTTGAAGTTTTGACAGACGTGTGATATAATTTCAACCAGCGTACTGGATGTTCAAAGCTAAGTCTCATTCCTCCATATTTGATTAAATCAACATATAGCTGAACCATCCTAATCTGTTTAATATTAGAGAAATCTGATGCCATCGAGAATTGATTAAGGCGTGGAGCAGTTAATTAATGTCTAATTAATACTTTAGAAAACATTTCAGGCCTAAAGAAAGACCTGCAATAGGCAGATTTAGCTCTTGCATAATGCATGTTTAAGTAAGAAATAGCTTGTATTAGGACAATGAATTTCATTAGCTGAGATCAACATTACATTAACAGGAAAAGCAATGCTCTTGCTATGGGTTGAGACAGAGAGAGAGAGGACCCAGAGAAAACCCGCCAGGTTGGACAGGCGACCCTACTCCTTGTCACATACAAGCGGGGATTCGAAACCACCCCAGTTGACTCAATGAAAGGTTTTATGATACAGCGTGCACATGCTAACCTTTCAGCCGTCCAACCCCTCGCTATGGGTTGATGCATCACATGTTGATTACAATGATTATTAATAAAATGGCCGATGTTAGGGTTTATCAAATATAATGCTATTAATATGATAAATATGGAAACTGGTATTAATAACATCGCCAATGCAAGGGTTTATCAAATATGATGCCGTTATTATGACAAATCACTGAAGGGTCCTACTTTATTACATTAATTTGTACTAGTATTTACCTGAATTTTCAGTTTTTCCAATTTCATTTCTTTTTCTAGTTTCCTAGCAACCAGACGATAATTTCTGGAGATTCTGTTGAATAAGTCGATTAACCAGTTGGCGATACTTCGTAAAAGTGTGATCACAAAGCTTCCCCATTTCTTGGCTATAAACCAATAATGATATAAAACAATTCTTAACATTGTAAACAAACCATTTCAGAGGCATTTTTGGGGAGTACTGATATGAGAAATATGACTTTATAGGGAGTGTCTAGGTGTATCACATTGATAATTTGTAAAATGTCCCAAGGGGTTCACGAGTGGAAAATGGATGGGAATCAGGTTAATGCTATACACACAATAGTAGAAATAAAATTTCAATTGTATGAAAAGAGGCTTATTTTAGCCTGTTCCCCTAATCCAATTTCAAATGAAATAACATATTATTTACATAAAAAAAATATTCTATCATACAGATTATATAATTATCAACTTAATTTTCAAATGACTGACACATGAAATTCACAGAACACACAATCTAAACCTTTTGATTGAAAATGTTCTCTTTTGATCTGCTCGGTGATGGACGGAGTAATTGACATTTCACACAAAAATAAAATCACACTTGGTGCATGCAGAATTGGATTACTTTTGTTAATTGAAAACGGGTTCACACAGTCAATGTAGTTAATATATACGGTAATAATTTGTTTGGGAGTGAAACAGTCAATTGTGGATTAACTCAGGTTGTAATAACTAAGAATCAAAATTCAAGCAGGGTATTAGGAATAAATTTTTACTTTCAAATTCTAAAGAATGAAATTGGGGACATCAGGGTTGGGATGCAGATATGACACTATTTGTCATCAAACAAATTTCTGTAGTTTTGTTTTACCGAATCAATATCATTTATAACCTGGACCCCATTCGTTTTATGGTTGGGATTAAGGAAGGGATCAAACTATTTTACCTGTTTCAGGGGGGGATTCTACATCATCATCATCTACAGTATCATCTCGTTTACCTTTAATTTCAGACTAAAAGAAAGAAATAATATTCAAACATTATATATTGTTGGGTTGATGTATAAGAAACTAAAATAGGAACATTCAAAACATGACTGTTAAAGAAAAATTAGACCTTACCACAATAAACGAAGTATAAATCATGTTCAAAATAACCCTTGACCTGGCTAAGAACTAGCCGACTTGACTTACATCGAAAAAAGTTGCAAGAGCGAGCGCTGAACTTTTGAAATTTATCATAAGCCACAATGGGTACGGCTAAGTACTAGCCTAAACACATTTTCAAGAGCATCCACTGAACTTTGGAAATTTACAATGGACCATAATGGGTACGACTCTTTCGAAATCCTAAAACTTCTATATCTAAGAAATGCATAGCCACATCTGTCTCCAATTTTGTTTTGCATGCAATCTAATTTAAACATCCCTGATCATGGTTAATCAAAAATTATTTGACAATCTAGGATGTTCTAATGTTCTAATCCTAATTGTACTAAAATTGATTCTAGACTAGCTGAATTACATCCCTTGAACAGAATGATAACATGACATGGGATCGACATCCTACTTTCAGTTGAGTTGTTTCAATTGTTATGGTGTAATGACTGGAGATGATGTTCAAAATTTAAATGATGCAAAGGATACATGAAGGGGCAATTATAAATATAAATTTGTTCAGTAGTTGCTGTAAAAAATGTTAGGAGTCCTGCTATACTGTTACAACATACTCCCGTTGGTCAGCAGCTCAATGACAATTTTGCAAAGCATTTAACCTAGATTATGGTTCTTTTAAAGTATATTTCACAGTAAAATAGAGAGAATTGGAATGGCAGAAATTAAGCGCAGATTCAAAACAAGTTTTCTGAACAACAAAAAAGCAAAACATTTTATTTTTTCCTGTAATAAAATATGTAAATAAGTGAAAAGCAAAACAAATCAAAACATTTTATATATTCCTGTAATAAAATATGTAAATAAGTGAAAATGAAACACTTTAGAATAAAAAAAAAACAATAACAAAACAAGAAATTAAAAAAAGCCATAACAAACATTCTATATAATTCAAGCAATCTAAAAGGAAAGAAAATATTATAAAACAGAAAAGTGCAAATAGAGTAAAATTACTAAAAAGATTTAAAAACAATGAAATAGAGTAATTCAGTAAGAGTAAACCATTGTGGAATTAAAAGGTTGCTAAAAATAGATATTAATATAAAAAAAAAAAGAAATTAATAACAGCAAAAACCAAGCACTCTTAAAAGAACAGAAAGTACTGAGTTACAGAAAGGAGAAAGTGCATTCTAAAATAAATAACTTTTTTTATTAGTAAAACAGAGAAAGCATGCAGGCATTTCATTTAAAATAAGTTTCACTAAAATAAATAAATAAACAACCAAAACCAATATATTAGTATATATTGAGTGATAGTAGGTACTAACTGTAGTTCCACCATCACCAGACAAACGTTCTTGACTGGCAGCTTTATCTATAGCAGCTTGAGCTCCAGAATCCATCGCTGTTGTCACTACCTATAAATTACACAATCAGCTTCAATTATATAATACAGATTTCTTCTTCATATAGATTTCATGCTAGATCCAGGGATACACTGTACATGTTACAGTACAGAATAGCAGCAAATTATCTTTAATTTTCAGAGCACCCAAGTTTTCTATTCCTGTGACCATACTTTGGTGGGGGGGGGGGGGGTGTATCCACTAGTTTCAGACAGTGAATATTATGGTAAGAACACAACCAGCTCTTTATCTAAATCTTACATAATTCATCTTTAATAAGCAGTTCGATATTCGATAGTAAATCCAACAATTTTAACTATTATCATTTCCCTTGAAATCATTTTTCAAAAATAAAATCAATTTCTCACCTGTAATGGTCCAAGATGAACATCCTTAACACTTGGAGAACGTTTACCCAATGTGAGAGAATCTGTCTGATCTGGAGCCTCTTCTTCATCAGATTCTTCATCAAAGAGATAATAATCTCCTGATCGTATTGCTAAAATAGAACAATACCATGATGAAAGTTAAGCACATTTTCACTTGTGATTTTCTGTTCTTCATGGCCTTTATAAATAATCACTAAAATTTGGAACTAAAATCTTTTGAACTAAGAATGAAAATTTGTGCAGGACCAAAGAACAGAAAATCAAATTGGTGTAGCCTAAATACTTAATAAAGTAAATTTTATTTAAGTTTAATTTGCTTATACACAATGTTAGATGACAATTAAAACACATATTATTATATTCAAACATTGGAGGTTAAAGGCAATAAATTAGTAAAACAGGATTTAAAAAACCCACAGCATAAGAATACAGTGAGGATGTTCATAGTAGCAAACATTTTAGGATAAGTGTAAATTCCAGAGCATGAATGATCAACCATAGATGATTTAAATTAATATTATAATGTTGAGTAATGATTGTTATATGAAAATGCATATAAACATGATAACACAGTAAACATCTTTACTGATGTTGTTTTTAAATAAATAAAATATCAATGTAAGTAAATGTATCTCATGATATAAAACATGCTATATGGGTATACTTGTTAAATGTTTGCTAAAAATATTTCTAATTAACTCATCATATTGTTAGTAATCAACAATGACACAAACTAATCAAAAACAGTTACTAATTTGATAATGTTGAGAAAACACCCTTTGAAACAACAACGCCGTTTTTCCATAGTACTAATAGTAGGTGTTATAGTTTATTACTATATCCAGTAACTAAAGGCCTCTATTACTATTAGTACTAAATATATTATCATGCCTATTTCAGTTTTCACTCCATGCAATATTATTTTGAGATGGAAGCTCAATCTGTTTCACAGGACCAGCGGTTATGCAAAAGCCTTCTTTTAACTCAGTACAAGATGACTGAACTTAAAGTTCACAAGCGTTTTAGGTCTATGTATGACGTCACATCATACAGCATTAATAACATGTGCATTGTTTAGATCAGGCGCAGTAACCCGAACTGGTTGGGGCAAAATTTTACTCATTTTACGTCTTGGTGTACTATTTTATTTACATAGGAAAAATCTTTTTAAATTGTAATTGTTTTCAATAGAACTGTCTTTTTGTTTGTTTTCCTTTTTTTTTAAATTAATTTACTAAATGCCATTTAAAAAGTAAAAACAGGGCCTATTCTGCTACAAACATTTTTTTCCTTCTCAAAATCACATTGAATTTTTTTTTAAAAGTTGAATAAAATTTTAAAAACACCAATTTTCTGTTGGAATGCGATAAAAAAAAGCATTATCCCATATTACATTACTTTCCTATTTAAAATATCTAAAGCAAAGTTGTTGATAAAAGTATTTTACCACTTGAACTTAATCTTAAAAACTTCATGCAGTTATCTGAATAAATGATATACAAGGTTAAATAGTAATTGCTATTTATGATAAAAAGAACCATTCTCCTATATTATTGGTTACTTTCATAATGTTTAAACAAAAGCCATGCATGTCATGTCTAAAATTACGCCTGCAATTGCTACAAAATAACTACAACATGTTTCAAATACCATTCTCAAAATCCTAACAGCTCTATGACTCCACAAAAATAGACAGTTCCCATCATTATAGTTTATAAGATGGGGACAACAGGTGCAAACAATAACTTTGCCTTAGTGAGAAATGAGTGAATACAAGACAACAAAATTACATTGTCATGGATGAAAAAGGAGTAAAGAGCTGACAGATTTACGAGAATGCTTATCAAATGTATGAATATCATATTTTGTGTCAAATACTAATGGGGGAACTATATTTTACACACTTCACGCAGTGTATTAATACATAGGTTAACATGTTACTACATACGCTGGGATATTGCTGAAAAATTATTTTTTATTAAATTAAATTAAAAAAACACAAAAATAATTTGAGCATTGTTTAAGATAACAAAAAGCCAATGTTAAAATCAAGTGCATGCCACATAAACTAGTGAATGATTGGGTTAAGTTAAGCTGATAAGGTTACATGAATTACACATGAAATGCAAATTTATACAAATGAATAGAAAATACTGATGAATTCAACAGAATGCAATTATCTCGGATCGTTAAACAATCCCAGTTTTAAAGTTAAGTGTTATATATGAAAGAAACATTCATAGAAAAAACAAATTTGCGATAACAGTTTGTTGTTTAAGGGCGTTGAGTAGTCTAAAATGCAAATTTTAAAGCTAGCACTGTAATTTTTGTTGATAAGATATGACATTTTTTGTTATTTGGGGTGATAAACTACATATTAATCACCAAATAAATACCAATTTTATTTACCAACTATGTTCCAAACTTGGCCCAAAAGCATGATAAAAAGGGGTATTGATGACAACAAAAGTAGAATTTTCTCAGTTATGCCTGCAGATATTTTCATCAAATTTCGCATGAACAATGCTAATAGCAAGTCCCAAAAATACACTGGTCAATTTTTGGCTATAGGTTGTGGTTTGTCTTGTATCCATGGAAACGCAAAAAAACGATGCGTTTTCTTGGAAATTCTATTAGTACAAGCTCAAAAGATTTATTGATAATCCCACCAGTAGATCGAAAGTGGAGGTTATAAGCTACATTTCGACACCAAAAAACGTTAAAAAATACCAACTCAAAGTATTTTAAAATTGTTGTTCATTATTTACCTTCAAACGAGATTTTGCGATTTGGGGTTAATTCTTTGAATACGTCGACAACAAGTATTAAAATACAACAATTCGGATGTAAAAGTAAATAATTACTTCACTGCACTACTCCACCGCACTCTAAATCATGTTATGCATTCAAAAAATAGTAATCTTTGACCATAAAAAAAAAAAATCTGTCATGTTCCTTTCGTGATAGATAAATAGACCTGGATAATCGCGTCATACAGGGAATTCCTTCTGGTCACGTGACATCTTCCACTCCCGTTGAAGCCACGTCTGTGTTGATCACGTGACTGGCGTGCACGACGTCATAATTTATTCAACACCTGATCTAGGTCGGGGAATCAGTCTCGTTTGCTATAAATAGTTTTATTCCTCCGCCTCGTATCTCCATTGTTACACATAAAACGACGCGACTTTCGAGAGTTTTCTGAGTTATTTTATAAGTGGAACAAGTTTGCAAAGACTTAATAAGATTGGCGTTGAAAAGTTAGTGCGAATCTTAGACTGCTCAACGCCCTTAAGAGGTTATTTCATTAAGAGATTCATATGAAATTAAAGTAATTATTAAGATTAAAATTAATCATACATTGCCAGCCAAAGAAACACAGTTATGAGCTATTTCAAAAAGATCAGGTTATAATGCAAGTCATTACCATACTATTGAACCATGGTGGCTCAGTGAGCAAGACACTTGATTACTAACCAGGATGTTGCAGATCGGCCGAGAAAGTTTCTCAAGATTCTTCGTGTAGTTTCAGTGTACACATTGATGTATACGTAAATGAAACCTTGACAGTTGGAAATCGAAGAGTTAGCGCCAGTGTCAGGACAAAATTACCCTCATAGCACACTTCATAGCGTATGCCTGTTTTCATTAGCCCAGCTGGTGTAGATACGTTTAACCGAAGTCAATAAGATATATGAATTATTGTAGCCTCTATTATGCAAACAAGAAATGTGAAAAACAGATGTCGAGACGGCCAGATTTGACTGCACTGTTAAAATAACATGTAAAAAATAAAGAAAATGAACTTTTGAAGATTAAACAAACCTTGATAATGTTCCTCTGGTTCAACATAATTCTTTTTTAACTTGGCCTGTTTATCTTTTAGATACTTCATCTTTTTCTTGATATTCAGTAATATTTCATCCTCGGCAGCTCTCTGTCTATTAACTTCACGGATATTAATACGATTAATATACTCAGCTCCCCTGAAATAATTTAGTAAAAATTATTGAAACAAAACTTACTGAAATAAAAATAAGTTTAAATTTTACTTTGGAGAGAGAGAATATGTACCTGACACAAACTGGATCATTTTGGGACTAACATGGGGTTAAATTTTATTTCAATGATTTGAATGTGCCTAGGGGTTTTTAGCAGTGGGAGGAAACCGAGGGACCCTGAGAAAACCCACCAGGTTTGAAAGTCAACCCTACTCCTTGTCATGTACAAGCAGGAAATCAAACCACAGCCCTTGACTCAATGACAGAACTTAAGAGAGAGAGAGAGAGAAATGGGGCTTAACGTCCACTCAACACAACCAGGTCATTTCGGGACTAACATATGGTTTCAATTTTATTTCAATAATTCGCTTGCGCGTAGGGGTCTTTAGCCGTGGGAGGAAACCGGAGTGCCCAGAGGAAACCCACGAGGTTGAGAAGGCGCCCCTGTCTCCATGCCACATACGCTCACACCAGGGCTCGAAACCACAGCCGCAAGCTAGAGGTGACCGGCCAGCTAGAGGTCGAAGCACGGCACTCTAGACCACTAGGCCATCCCACCCCCCCCAGAACATAAGAAGCAATGGGAACATATTAAACCATTCGCCCACTCAACCTCCCTTTTACATTGGTGTGATCACATCCATTAAATTTGTTTTTTACCTTGCAGCAAGACGATGTTGAGCCTCAATTTCATCAACAACATGTCTGAAGTAATGACAACTATAGATACGTCGTTGTAGCAGCAAAAATACAAAACAAACAACATCCCAGGCTAGACCAGTATTATCTTCTTCAATATGGCATTTTACATCAGCAGCTGTAATAATAACAGTTTTATTCAACAGTTAAAAAGAAAATTAAAATAGCCTTAGGGAAAAAAACTTTTTTTCACATTGAAAAGTTTGGCCAAAACCAAACTCACTGTCGTCAGTCCTAAACCCAATAAGCCACACTCAAGATATTATTCATTTTATGTAACCAACTGATAAAGAGTCAGATCATTATATGTTTATGCAGTCTTACAGTGTCTGCTGCTTGGGTATATTTTTTCATAAGAATGCTTCTTCATCTTCCAACAGTATCACTGAGATCAAATCGTGTCTTAGATCTTATAGTAGTAATTAATGTTACATATTAAGAAACTTCAAGTTTATTGTATTTATTAATCAAAATGGAGTTTTTATTCTTACCCCATAAATGAAATAGGGTTTAGCTTCCTACTGTACTGTTCTGCTCTGACTGGGCTAATGAAGATGGGCATATGCCATACAATGTGCTATGAGGGACTGCAGCTCCCTTTTAAGCCCATGTCAGATGAACTACATATTAACTAATTTGACCTTGGTGTAACTAATATTTGTATCAAGGAAATCCATTTTAGTTATACTGAATTCAAATATTGTAAAGTAAATATGTGTGAAATAGATGTACTTACGAGGGGTAATATCAATATTAGACATCCAACAGTTGATACCCAGTAGTTGTATTAACCAACATTGATTAGCATATAGATTTTTGATATATACACAGCCAACTAACTATAAAATATAATATTCATAATCATACTATCTGTACTGGAATCCAATGAAATGAAATGGGGTTTGACATCCTACTTTTCTGGACTACACAGACCGATGAAGACACGCATATACATGTATGTCATGAAGTGTGGTATGAGGTAAATTTTGCCCAGATAGCAGCTCTATGGCCTTCGAATTCCAACTGTCAAGGGTTCTTTTCAAGCATGCCATTTTGTACACAGGACCTCTGTTTTCGTCTATTTAACAAATATTCTCAATGATTCAACAGACCATTACGTCAACTTATAGGAAAATCTTTGTCACATGATTTAACAGTAGACAGTCTCTATATTATATATATTTACCTGTAGACATGCTTTAGCAAACAACACAAAGAAAGTATAACCAATCAATATATTCCACCTGAAAACAATTTTAACATATCTAATTAACAACATATCATCTCATAAAAAAAACCCATTAAAACATATATCATCTCATGAAAAACATCTATTGAAAATACACCCCTATTACACCACTATCTGTATTTCAATCAGATTGTCATTCTATTGAACATTGTGTTCTGAACAATTCAAGAACTCAAAGGTTTCAACATTAAAAAATATACTACATGTATCTAAAGTTAACTAAAATTCAGGTCTGAAAAGTGATCTTTTATATGTGGAACAGAAGAATGGAAACATGGACGGATGGAGCTCATTTTCAACATCACCAACTCTGTTCAAGGTAGGAAAAATGATAACTCTAACGTCAACATTCAGAACTCATTATATGCTCAGAAACAATAATGACAAAGAAAGATGGACATTTGGAGCCTATTCAATTGTTTCTCCAAATAACTTGATTCGGAGTTGGACAACAATTTTTTTTTTTGAGTACTTACCCGCGCAACAGTTTCCGAAGAGGTTTGAGTAAAAACTCCTGTCCATACCACATAAAACAGAATACAGCAATAACATAACCCATACTGAACAAATTAATCCTGGTCGTTCCAGTAATAAATATTATAGCCAGGGTTACCCAGAACATATATTCAAATACAGCATATTTTATAACATCCAGGTAGGAACTGTAAGAAAACAAAACACAAACTTTTATAACAACATATAAATGTTTAAATTCATTACACAGTTTTTAGTAACAGACACAGTATAAAACAATCAAATGGATTTCAAGTTACTGGGATTTATTACTGAAGATTTACTTTTATCTTTATCAAGCAAATAACAAAACTGCGAATTGTTAGGATAATTCTATTTTTTCTTTGTCATTTGCAGAGTACTTTGTGCAGTCAGTGCATTCTCCTCTGAATTCAAACATCGAAAGAATCATTATGTGTACTGTTAAGGGAGCCACTTTATCATTTAATTTACATAGCTGTTTACACACACAAACCAGCCATGCAGACATCACCTGACAAATGTGAATTTTTTGAGTCACATAAAATTAGTTAAATGTTAAATAACCAATCTGTGTAAATTTTAGTGTGGAATAAGCCAATTAAATATTGTCCGGAAAATGTAAATGGCGATCAGAGGCTTTAATGAGGACTGTGTATTAAGCTTAATTCTTTAACTGAATTTCAAATGTAAAGGAGGGAACATGTTAAAGAAAACTTACGAGGTAGTGGTGGTAAAGTCTGTATAAAATGATGGTATGGGAGTATTAGCCTCTACCTCAGGCAAAATATCCGAGTTATCTCCCCCTCCATACTCTTCAACACGTGAAGACATTTCTATCCTGAACACCTTCCATTGTAAACATACAAACAACAACTGGAAAAAATCAGCTGAAAACCAAAAGAAATTTGAAAGTTTAATTTGAACTTATAAAATTATAAACATTATTGTGATTATATATTGTAAATAACTTAAAGTCTATCTGTAGAAGTCACATTATATTGGGGGAATCTCAATCTTTTAAAATAGGTTGTAGATGTGAATGGCACATAATACTGCAATCTGTTTCGCAGAAAATTACGAAAGTCTTCTAATATCTCTGTAAAAGATGACTGCCTTCAACATATGACGTCACATCACGCGACGTCAATCATTGGCTCAATGGCACATGCATTGTTTACTTAAGAAATTACTGTACCCGGCAGAATGCAGCCTTTTGCACTAATAGGAAATAATTTTACCTACAAATACTTTAAACGTCTTTATTCATTTTTCTTATTCATAAAAAAAAATGTTTTAGAATTTAATTTGTTGGAGGAAAAAAGTTAATATTTTTGACTCATAAAGTAGCAGCAATGTCATCCTTATCAGTGATTGTAGTGGCCTAGCGAATATTCACTGCTGATCTGTGTCATTCCAGAGAAGTACTAACTACTATACTGTTCATAAGAAATTGTGGTTACAATGATACAGTCAAAAACAACGAAATGTATACTATGTACACTGAAAACAATACTAAATTTTACTTACCTAATAGTTTAAATGGATGGGGTGAATTTGCATAATCAGGTAAAAATAACCACTGTTCTAGATTTTGATCCAACAGAGTTTCATTTTTATGTTTCCATGGATACTCTACAAAATACAAATAGTAAAATTAAATTACAAAACTCCATCTAGGTAGATAGAAAATAATTTATGTTACTTGTATCACATCTTACTTTCATGACAGTCAATTCAATGTTTGCCAAGATATAATTGAAAATCTCATTTAAGAAAAACAAAAATAGTACAGGTCCATACTAATAACAACTTATGAGGTAGTTGGTGAATTGCGATACAAAATTATAATTTGAGAAAATTTGAATAATTTACATAAATACAAACCTAAACAAAGACCAAGAGGGAATCCTATGCACGAAAGATATTGTATAGGAAGCAAGACAGCTAGAATTATTGCATATACTGGCCATACTCTAGCGTTACTACGACGACCCATTAATAACAAGATTCCCAGGAAAATAGCATAGAGTACAGCATAGGCATCTACACGAATACACACACATGTTGCTGTCGTAATATAACAAATCTGAAAAGAACACAAACAAACATTCCATCATTGAGGCTGATGTCCACCAAATTAAATAGATAACACTCTTTAATTACTTGCACATTTATCTCTTTATAGAGCATTGACCAATAGGTTTCTACACTTTCCATAAGAGGTCAATCATATGTCATAAAAAAAATACCACATTGCATCTTTCTTCAAGCTAAATACTACGAATTAAATAGATCTTCTATTTGATTTACTTTGTTTTTTGAATATTTCCAATGGTAAAACTTATCTGCTAAAACAGATCTATATTTCGAGTCGCTTATTTTATCCTTTCAATGGTCTCCACCATTTGTAGTGAGGATTTATTTAAGGGGTCATTATATAAGGCTTTTGACCCTATGATGTCAGTCACTCAATTAACTAGTCCTGTGTCAGTCTTTCAAGTAGGTATTCTTAAAACAAATTTTGACTTGTTTTTTTTTTTATATTCTGCATGCTAGATGACATGTACTCAACAGAACTGACCATTTGATTGGCTAATCCCTCACATCAACCAGAACGCAAGTTACTTAACAAATAATAGCGTGTCAAACAAAATTTTAATATTTACCTCAAGTCCGTACTTGTAGAAGAAATAATTAGCAAAGTACATTAGACAATTTTTAATTCCCTTGTCAGCATTTTCACGTTTTATCTCTGGGAAGATAACTCCAGTTGGTGGTTTAAATATCTGTGCTTGACGATATTTCTGTAGTTGATGATATCTTACAATACTTTGAAACGCTATAATCAACAATATCACCAAATAATTCTGAAAAAAGAAAAGGTTATTTCAATTAACAATTTTGAAATAATACAAAACTACACAGATGGTGGTGTGAAATCAATAATAACTATAATAGTCTGGAATACTCTGGTTTTAAACAATGTCTATTTATACTTACCCTCAGATAATACGATATGATTACATCTAATTTTGATATTTTCATGAGACCAACCCATACACCATTATCAACTTCAGTTCCATTTTCCCACAGAGAATGATTACCAACATCTATAGGTTCCTGAAAAAATAACAAACATTGTTGAGTTTCGTGTCTTTAAAAATATTGTATCAACTGAATAAATATAGGTTTATATCGGAACCTTTTTGATACCTTTTTGAAGAAATACCATCGACGTTGTCAGGTAGTATTGAAGACGAGCCTTTTGACAAAGCAGCCAACTACCTTGTGACAGTGATAACTTTCTTTTTGTGTTTTTGTTGTTCAGGCATTGTAATTACCTCTTAGCACAGTTTACTAATGATATCGGATAGCTTATCAGGTCACTCAATTATAAAAAGAACTGGAGACAAGCTCTCTAAAAAAATTACACAACAAATATAAACTGTACATTCTGGTGATTATTTCCTAGGTGCCTAATATTTTGAGGCAAAATTTCAAGACAAGGTAAACAGAACATTTTGTCATATTTCTTCAGATTTACATGCATAAGTAAATAACTCTTTGGATTATGATTAACCATAAGTATTTAACTATGATATGAAATTAATATCTTTTGAAATTCTAAATGCTTACACTTTGTTCTTGAACAAAGCAATAGATAAATGAGCGTTGTTTTTAGACTTTAGTCACAGCAGCAACTAAACACCTATGGATCTCCTCCCATTTGTTCCAATTCCCAGGATAAAATACAAATCAAAATTCAAATAATTAATATACTTACTGAACAGTTAGTTATCCAATAGTCTGTTTTAACCAATCGTAATTGATATAACATCTTGGCAAGCAGAACGAGTGCCGTCCAGAACTGTATGACATGTGACAATACCACATGACATGTTGACAGTGGTAAAAATATTGCCATTAAAATCACGTAAATGGCACTTACAGCAGACACCTTCAAATAAACATCAAATATATCTCTTTAAAAATATGTTGGAAAATTGTATTTCCGAGTTATTTTAATGATTCAAATCCCAGTGGAAATACGAAAGTGTTAAAATATTTGAACTGATCAGCAAACTAAGGACCATGACGCCATGCCACCATCTTGGAATTGTGATGTTAAATCAAAAAAGCAAAGTCTGTCAATGGATGCCCAGTTGTCCAAGGAACAAGCATGCCAAGTTTCATGTCAATCACAGATGAATTAACGAAGCTTTAGGGGTTTTTTTCCAACATGTGTCGCGCCCCCAAGAACAACAAGATGAGTAGCGAATGGGGGCATCTGTTTAGGCTCCAAAAATCACAATAATTATAAATTGTTTAAGTTTATTTTAAATTTGTAACTGGGAATCATTTTTTTTTTACCTCACTTGCAGCAACAACCATGATAGTAAAAACAACTAATTTGAAGAAATGGACCTCAGCCACACGCCATAATAATGATGAAGTTTTAGCCCAGGTTTCACTGCCAAATGCCCAGATTGTTCTAAGCCAGTACATTACTCTCTGTTTCCATCCTGATAAAAACAATAGACAACACATTAATCAAATTTGTATTGATTACATAGTAATAGTAGTAATAGTGGCAAGCTAATCCATGCATGCAATCTAGTCTTTATATTTAGATTACCACTACTTACGTTTATTGCGTCTTTGAGTGACGCTTTCTGTATCGGTAGTAGTTCCCCCTGTTTCATCAGTTGTATAATCAGTAACATTAGGATTGGGATCGGGTGTCATCTCATCTTTTCTGATACAAAAAAATATTGCTACATAAATTGCTGATTACTACTAAATCCAATTACAATAAGATACCCTGAAGGTTCTTTTTTATTTTATTAATAGCGAGGCTAAGACCCAAATGACCAGTGCAGGGGTTATGATCAATGCACAAATCTTATCAAAACAACAACCATAGATAACTTCGCTCCATATAAAGTAATTTGAATGAAATTTTCAATATATTCATTTTGCATTATCTTTTTTTGAAATATAGGTCAAATTGTCAGCTTTTCATAAAAATCTTACAAAATTCCCCTTTAAGAAAGGTCATCTTCTTTTAAGGGAGTTGAGCCAGTATAAAGTTTGCAATGCAAGACCAGTCATTAGCAACAAGTATATATTACTTTACTTCTTGTCATCAGAAGATTGTATTTCATTGTGAAATTTGGTATCATAACCAGAACTCTACATATTTAGATACAGATCTGAAATTCATTATTGGATACCACAGTCTTGAACAGTAGATTTGCATTTTTCGAACAATATATTAGTTTTAATGGCTTGTTTATATTATCTCTAGATCTAGAGTATACTGAATGTTGTGAAATTTTAAATTCGTGAAATCTTTGTATATACTGATTCGGACCATTTTTTTTTTACAGATTTTTCATTTAATGATTCAACTTTCACAAGATTGCAGTCTGCATGGGATTCTAAAAGATGATCAGGGATTATAAATATCTATGTATAAATAATATCTTACTTATATCTATTAAGAGAACTGTAAGCAAGGAAAGGTTTATGGAAATAGTGTATCTGTAGTATAACTATGATCACAAAAGCTGTTGGTGTTAACAACTTTAAAAATAATCCTGCTGTATCATATCTTTCTAATCCAATATCACTCAATCTACAAATAAACAAACATATATAAATATCAACAGTGAAAAATGTCTTAAGCTATTCTTTTAAACTTGAACTAATCTATAGCACAATGTAAGGATCATCAAAGTACACACAAATTATAACACTACATAATTCAATATCAACATAAAAAAGCTTAGCATGTGACCACCAATGGAGAAAATATAATTCATAGAAGATTATGATTTTTAAAGCCTAGATGTAGCTAAGAAGATTTAATGCTTTCATTGAAATGGTTTTCCGTCTTTTCAAACAATTCATGTAATCATTATTAAAGGTTGTTTTAATAAATGTTTTTTTGTGAGGTTTTATGCAGGATTATTAATCTGGAAATGAATATACCTTAACTTCACATACATTAATATAAAAAAGAATGTTGATAGACTGATTTTAATTTGATTACTGAACAATGTACAATATTTTGAGGGTAAGATAAACTGAGAACAAAGACTTGCACCAACGTTAATCATTCCTTTTAGCACATTTTCAACAATTTCTTACATACCTTACAAGACAAACAAATGCAGTTCAACATCCACTCAACACAAAGTAGGTTATTTCGGTACTAAGATATGGTTCAATTTTATTTCAATAATTTGTTAGCGCGTAGGGGTCTTTAGCTGTGGTAGGAAACTAGAGGGCCCAGAGAAAACCCACAGCGTTGGAAGGCAACCCTCCTTGTCGCGTACATGTGGGGAATCAAAACCATGCAACTTGATTCAATGACACCCATTGTGATCTAACGAGCATGGGTTAGTCTCGGTTAGAGCAATCTGTCACGACCCCTTATTTAAAAGACAGTATTTAAAACTTACGTAGCATTAGTAAAACCTGTTCCATCTCTCCAATATCCTGGGAATTCATCAAACTGATATGTATAAATCATTATCAATACAGCCATAGAATACACTATTACTACCCACCAAAACACAAACATAGTGGCTCGCCAGATCACATATGAAAACTGAAATGTAAAGAATTATTATAAACTTTATGAATGACTACCGTTATGTATAAATATTTATATACATATAAACAATAATATCTATTAAGAGAACTGTAAGCAGTGTAAACGTCTTACAGAGAGTGAATTTTTAAATCAGTAATTTTTGGCGAATTACTCTTTTGTTTGACCGAAAAAACCCAAATGTGACCTTTCCAATGTACCCAAAAGAGCCCTTTCATTTAATTCTCTAAGGATATGATTCTTAGTTCTATTTGGAACTCCTGATGTTTAGAAATTTTCATTGTGAATTTGCTTAAAATTTTGGTTGCACATATTAAATGAAATGAAATAGGGTTTAACTGAAAATGGGCTTACGCCATACAGTGTGATATGAGAGAAATCTTTCCCGGACGTGGTGCTACGGTCTACATTTGTATCAAATTTCAACTGCCAAGGTATCTTTTACATGAATGCTGATCTTTACACAGGACCTCAGTTACTCGTCCCATCTGAATGACAATAGGTTGTCCATTGCAGGGCCGTCTGCCCTGCACCACTGACAAGGGGGTACTATGCAGCAAAATCCTGATGAACTTTCTTTACCAACGAACTGAGTGAACACAGGACCTTCAGGTTATCGAGCCTACGTCTAACCTCACTGAGCCACTATAACTCCCTGGTTACACCACTACTTAGAAGGAGAGAAATGACACAAACTAGTTCAATTTGGGACTGAATATAGTTTAATTTTATTTCGATAATTTGCTTCCACATGGGGAGGAAAGCGGAGGACAGGAGAAAACCCACAAAGTTGGACAGGCGACCCTACTTGTTACATACAACCAGGGAATCGAAACTGCACCAGTTGACTCGATGACAGACCTTATGATACAATGCACAAGCGCTAACCATTTGGCCATTACTAGTATGTAAAGTATACTATTCAAAAAGATAGGTTGCCAGGCAACAAAACATACGCCCACAGCAGCTAAATCGTCCGGGCAGTCAACAAGGGTTGTCGCATATTTTTACTTTTTTTTGGTAATGAAACATTTGTAATACACTAAAATCTGAGTAACAACTCTTTATGTAATTATCTGAAAATCATTAGAATTTGTTTGCTTTTTATAAAGTTGCCCCAAGCTAACAATTAGTATAGGAAACATTTAACATCATGGATTTAGCTGTTCAGTTATCAAAATTCATTGAAAATCAAAATACTTGTTCGTTTCAACACCTTAAACTCTGTGTATCAATCTGAAGTCAATCGGATGATAAGTTTGGCATCTATAGCGTCACAAGGTTTTTTGAAGTGATCAAGGTAGATAACTCTGGAAGTAATTATTTGAAATCGCTGAAAATCAGTAGGCTTCTTTGTCTCAGGACCTTAAACAGTGTGTGTAAATTTAAATTCAATCGGATATTAACTTTGGCCTCTAGAGCATCCACAGGATTTTTTGATGTGATCAAGGGCCATAACTCTGGCACTAATTATCGGAAATTGATGCAAATCAATAGGCTTCTTCGTCTTATGACCTTAAACACTGTGTATAAATTTAAAGTCAATCGGATATTAACTTTGGCTTTTAGAGCGTCCACAAGATTTTTTGAAGTGATCAAGGGAGATAACTTTGGCACTAATTATCGGAAATCGCTGAAAATCAATAGGCTTCTTCGTCTTATGACCTTAAACACTGTGTATAAATTTAAAGTCAATCGGACATTAACTTTGGCTTTTAGAGCGTCCACAAGATTTTTTGAAGTGATCAAGGGCCATAACTCTGGCACTAATCATCGGAAATTGCTGAAAATCAATAAGCTTCTTCGTCTTATGGCCTTAAACACTGTGTATAAATTTAAAGTCAATCGGATATTAACTTTAGCTTTTAGGGCGTTCACAAGATTTTTTGAAGTGATCAAGAACCATAACTCTGGCACTAATTATCGGAAATCGCTGAAAATCAATAGGCTTCTTCGTCTTATGACCTTAAACACTGTGTATAAATTTTAAGTCAATCGGATATTAACTTTGCCTTTTAGAGCGTCCACAAGATTTTTTGAAGTGATCAAGGGCCATAACTCTGGCACTAATTATCAGAAATCGCTGAAAATCAATAGGCTTCTTCGTCTTATGACCTTAAACACTGTGTATAAATTTAAAGCCAATCGGATATTAACTTTGGCCTCTAGAGCGTCCACAAGATTTTTTGATGTCGTCAAGGGCCATAACTCTGGTAGTTATTATCGGAAATCGCTGAAAAACAATAGGCTTCTTCGTCTCATGACCTTAAACACTGTGTATAAATTTAAAGTCAATCGGATATTAACTTTAGCCTCTAGAGCGTCCACAAGCAATTGTGGACGCCGGACCGACCGACCGACGGACGGACCGACGGACGGACGGACGGGGGCGACGACAATATACGACCATATTTCAATGTGGGCGTATAAAAAGTAGGGGATATTTGATTTTTAAGTGTTATTAAAGTCACCTAATGAAACTGACGAAGAAACAAATGACAAAATGAAATGAAGTTCACATTCATCGATTTATTCCAAATGATTGTTAGACTAAGTAAGGCACAGACTGACCATTATAAGGGTAAAATGATACCCGGGGTCAAACAGCAAAGTTACCACAGCATACTCCTAATGAGACGTCTAAGGTCATTTTGGTCCAGATTGTCCCATTCCTGTTGCAACGCAGCAGCAAGTTCTTGGACATTGGCAGGACGTTGTTGACGTTGACGTAACCTCTGTCCAAGCATGTCCCAGACATGCTCGATAAGGGAGAGGTCGGGACTCAGTGCTGGCCAAGGTAATGTGGTGATGTTTTGTTGTTGGAGGTAACCTGTAACGATCCTGCCCCTGTGACATCTTGCGTTGTCATCCTGGAAGATGAAACGGCGGCCATGACGTCGTGCGAAGGGCACAACATGGACTGCCAAGATGTTGTCCCGGTAGTACTGGCCTGTAACACGCCCTGCAACAACATGTAAAGCCGTTCTTCCAGCAACAGTGATGCCTCCCCACACCATAACAGAACCGCCCCCAAATCGATCATGTCTGATGACGTTAACGTCTTGGACGCGCTCGTTTCGACGACGCCATGCCCTCCTACGTCTGTCCAAAAAATCAACAGTGAACCTTGACTCATCTGAAAACATCACATTGCTCCAGCGTCGATTATCCCAGTGTTGACGATCTCTACACCAACGACGTCTTGCCTGAATGTGATGATCTTTCAAACAAGGGATCACGCGAGGACGTCGGGCGCGAAGGTGACCCCTATGCAGTCGATTCCGAATCGTCTGGCCACTCACTCTCACACCAGTGTCTGTGTGAAGACGAGCGCTGATCTGATTTGCTGTGATGACACGATTTCTCAAGGCCAAGGTACGGATAAATCGATCCTGGGCTTGAGTTGTCGACCTGAGCGTGGTCTGTCCTGTACAGATTGTGTATCACGGTATCTGGACCATAGCCTGCTTATGACAGACTGAGAAACATTCATCGTCCGCGCCACAACCGCCTGTGTTGTGCCGATCTGTAGCATGCCAAGGGCACGTAACCTTTCATTTTGGGTAAGCCGACGCATATCAAAATTTGTTTTCTGGTCACTAAAACAATTAAACTGATGTTTCCACCCTGGAATTCAATGCCACAATGACTGTAACATTCAAAGTCAGAGTCGTGCAAATCTTGGGTTGGACCCCCATGATGATCCCAAGCATCACCTACATTCCATGCGGTAACTATTGGTGCGTTTGGGCGTCACATGTAACTGGAAATGTTTCTTCTGTTAGGTTCTATAGTGACTTTTTTCGTAGTCATTTGCATATTTTAGTATTATGCCCCCCAAATCAAATATCCCCTACTTTTTTTGAATAGTATATAATAAAGTATACCTGGAATGCGAGTATAAAATAGAGGAAAAGGAACATGTAGATGATTCTATAGACTACGACGTCCTGTATAGATATCAGTAACAACATGGCTGCACATACAAATATCCAATATTTACACAGTAATAACCAAACATAACCACCTGTAAAATATAACACATTTTATATTATAAGACTATACACGAAATATTGCAATTACTAAACCTGAAAACAATATGGTTATATGGTAATCTCATTCACGATTTTCCAGAACTGACTACGGCACCATATACCACAATTAAAAGACATGGGTTTCAAAATAATGAACAACTCTAAGGGTCATCAATTCTTGTAACTGTCAAACCAAATCAAACAATAAAATAATCCAATTATTTCTAACTCTTTATGGCCATAATTACTGATTTCTGTAACAATTTTACATGGATATCTCAAAAACATTTTAAGGACTGAAAATTATCATGTGTTTTAATTTCAAAAACAAAGAAAAAAAGTTTAACGTTTCAAAGATCATAATCCTAATCACTAAAACAAACATCTCCATTCCAAAAATCATAAAATTTAAGAAATAGTGATCATACCGATAGTTAGAAGTAAAAATATACACATTTCTACAAATTTACAAGAATTTTAGAAACATCTCCATTCCAAAAATCATAAAATTTTAGAAATAGTGATAATACTGGTAGTTCGAAGTAATATACAATGTAGGCCTACACACATCACTAAAGTTTACAAGAAATCAAGAAAAAAGTGACCGCTGCAAATTTACAAGAGTGGGCTGAGGGGGGGTGGGGGGCTATTTGCCCATACAGTAGCATTTCCAACTTGTATTTTTTTAATTGTAACTGCCAAGATTTGTTTCATATCCATGTCAATGTGTAGCCAGATGGATCCCATTTTATTGGGCCACTTAAACGACTAAATCAAGTTTCCTTGTCAGCTCCATAGACTCCAATCTTGCTGAATGAAAACTGACTTTTAAAAATCATGAATGTTCTGCTCATCCAATGCCAGGATTTGTAACAAACTGATCAATTTAATACCCTATCCATGAATTTAATCATGAATTCCATTGAAAGTCACATGCTTAAACTAAATATACCACAGTGAATCATAATCCAAACAAGCCAACAGTGAGGCTGATGTCCCCCGCCGAAATCCCAAAATAAATAGATGACACATATTAATTAATCGCACATTTATTTTTTTCAAACGTATCGAGCAATCAAACTGTACATGAAGTGTCATCCGAAAGTGTTTTATAAAGAAAAATGCTAAAACAGACGAGAAAAATGAAAATGGACCCTAAAGGCAGACAAAAGGGCCCCATGCTTGACAAAAGGGCCCCTCTGGCCAAGGGAAAGGGCCCTCGTGTCCGAGTCAATCATTTCTATACACTGTTACTGTCGAATCCATTACTGAATGAGAATGCAGTCATTGTATTGGCATAAAAATAATCAATCAAGATGAACCTAAGTTATCTTGTCCCAAAGTATCAACCAATCAAATTGCTTATCTCTGCCTTCCCTGAGAAGAAAATGCTCATATTCGAACTCCATCAAGGCATTGACCTAATAAGCATACACACCAATTTTGAACATTTTAACTCAATTCGAAGGAGAGTTATTGTGTTCCAAAGTCTCGGCAAATCAAATTGCTTTTTGCTCTGCTTACCCTGAGCAGAAAATGCTCATTATCGATCTTAGTCAAGGTATTACTGTAATGAAACTATACACCAAGTTTCATCACTCTCACTTAATTAGAACTAAAGTTATCGTGTCCCAAAGCATCAACCAATCAAATTGCTTATCTCTGCTTACCCAAAGCGGAAAATGCTCATCTTCGAACTCCATCAAGGCATTGACCTAATAAGCATATACACCAAGTTTGAACATTTTAACTCAATTAGAAGGAGAGTTATTGTGTTCCAAAGTCTCGACCAATCAAATTGCGTATCGCTCTGCTTACCCTGAGCAGAAAATGCTCATTATCGAACTTAGTCAAGGTATTACTGTAATGAAACTATACACCAAGTTTCATCACTCTCGCTTAATTAGAACTAAAGTTATCGTGTCCCAAAGCACCAACCAATCAAATTGCTTTCCCTAAGCGGAAAAAGCTCATCTTCGAACTCCATCAAGGCATTGACCTAATAAACACATACACCAAGTTTGAACATTCTAGCTCAATTAGGAAGAGAGTTATTGTGTCCCAAAAAGTGTGACGGACAGACAGACAGACAGACGGACGGACGGACGGACGGACGGACGGACGGACGGACGGACGGACGGACGGACGGACGGACGGACGGACGGACGGACGGACGGACGGACGGACGGACGGACGGACAGACAGACGGACGGACGGACGGACGGACAGACAGACAGACAGACCCATTTTAATAGTCCCCTAACTTTCTTCGAAAGGCGGGGGACAATAAAAAGTGATAACTTGTCGTGAATCAAATTAGACCACAGAACTGTAACAATAACATTGAACATGGGCAAATTGGAATTGAAATAAACAGGGTAAATCATTGCCTTAAAAAATCACATGACAGTTGAGATGTTGAAGTCTGAAAATATTTTATCATGCTAAAATGATACTGAAATAAATGTTTCATTCAAATAATTTCATTCATGTTGAAAAAATAGTAAATAACAATTTAAATAAATACTACTAGAAATTCCTATTGACTATATATTTTACAACAGTCATATATAAGTTATAGCAAACTACATACAACATCAATACAAAGATCAAATAAAAAGATAAAAGAAAGTATAAATGTGAACAAAACAAAACATTCTTGTATACAGTTAAGCAAGAAATTAATGCTGCGTAAAATATGTAAGCTAATCTGTAAATATCTCAAATCTAGGGCCTTCAAAATCAGTCGTCATTAACAGGCTGTGAAAAATCAACTCATGTAACCTGGGTAAATCATCAGTATTTATAATATGCAAACATTGATTTCTTTGCTTTACAGTATTCATAATATTGAGAAATATATCAGGAAAAAATATTTTAACATTTTAATTCTGCACAAAAACACCAAATTGAAACAATGACAAAACAAATAAAGCCAGATAAATTATTTGCTTGAAGGTATTAATAAAATAGTAGCCACTAAGGTGAATGAGCTATTTAAATAGAATTAAAACATTTATTTTAATGGTTTAATTACTGAATTATTTTAAAATCCTTTATGAAAATGTCACTGATTTCAATTTAATGAATAAGTTGACAATCTTTTATGGAAATGCCACCGAATTAGTTTTTATGAAAATTAAAAGTAAAATTTCCTTCCTAATAATGATGAAATGCCTACCCATCATTTTCATGGTATTACTGTCGTATCCATCTATAGAATCTGTGCTGATAGGTCCACCAGCTGTCAAGGGTAGAATACATAAACATGCTCAGATATTATAATAGAAAATACAAGAGAAATGGATGATATAGTTTCATGCTAAGCAAAAATCTGACTAAACTCACACAGTTATTACGTAAAACTAGACACTGTAGAAGATTCAATGTCTTCATTGAATGTACATGTACGTTACAAGATTCCTTTATTAAGACCATATACAATAAATATTCTGGTTATTAGATACCGCTGCATCATTCAGAAAGGGCTACATGACACTGTAAAACTGATTTTGTTCAATTATGAAGCAAGGTCTATTAGTAATAACAATTTTGCCATTTAACATTTCTCGTTGCATTTGGAAGTGTCAAGTGGACAATCATAACTGGCAGTGGACAATCGTAAATTGAATCCATGTTCTCGCAAAAAGGCAACTATTGATCTATGTTCTTAATTTTAGAAGTTCTTTTTCTAGATCTTACACAAAATTTCTTTCGTGGATGTTAATATTTATTCAGCAAACTACATTAAGTACTGAGAGAGAGATGATTACAATCTAAATCCAGAACTACAAAATCTGTGCTTTCTTCTGACAAAGTAAAATCACAGAAGTAAAAACCTCATTGTCACGTCAGAATTTTTGGAAAGGGTTATCCAAGAACCAGAATATGTTTCTTGTGTAGGACTTAATATTATTTCATTTTCCTCCTTATTTCCAGTTTTCCATTGAACTCAAAAACAACACTTCAGATTTGTCCAAAAGCTAAAGCACCATCAGTTGTCATTTTCTTTTGCATTGGATTTCTTTTCAGTCTACCAAATGGCGGCTTGTTCGTGATCAGCAGTGTATTTAATAACAATATATAAGATAGTGCGTATTTAGATGGGTGTTTTCGGCTTTTGAGGATTATTTATTGAAATGCACATATGGAAAATAAAATTGCAACAAAATGTATACATTGTAAATGATTGATACATGAAGCAATTCTCCACTAATGCACTGTGAGGCTTCATTAAGCAAAGCAAATGAATCAAAGCCTGGTGCTGGCTGCCTATAAAACAAAGCGGGGAAAATACTATTATGCTAACACAGTAAAGTGCTATCTGTTAATAAGATCTTTAAAAATAATTACATATATTAATTCAATTTGTTTAAAATATGTATTTCTTTTCTTGCAATTTTGAATTAGCACCGAGTGAAAACATTCGCCGACTTGTAAATTTTTATCAATTCATTGTATTTTTTAAATGAAAAAGTACAATTACTGTTTTCTGTTTTTGTTTCTTCATTTTAGTTTCTCAAATTAAAAATTAGACCCAGAAAAAAAAAACAAAATAAAAATCTCATTTGAAACAGACTGCATATAGTTTCATAATTTAACATATAATTGAGTAACATTTTATAATAATATAATGAATCTATGTAGTCTATTCTAACATTTATATTACAATATCAACCACAATATAACAAATATGACATCGACATGTCCTGAAGATTAAAGCTTTTAAAGACAATCATGTAAACTTTGGGGTTTTATTACAATTCTGAGTACAACTGATAATAATTGAAAGCCTAAAATCGCAGCTCTGAAAAACGTAAAATCTACAGATATATCTTAAAGAATAGTTGTAATTTATATATGCTCATACGTACAGATTATCTCTGATATGGTACTAGTTTGGCGTTGGACTTGTCGTAGTGGGAATCCTTTAATTTCTTGACTAGCTGCCTGTCTCTCTCTCATAAACTGTCTCATGGTCAACCAAAAGAACAAAGTGAAGAAAACCTGAAATACATTTAACCAAGTTCAAATTCTCTGCGAAAAATAACAGTCCTTTTAAACTTTTGAATAAATAGGTGTCATTTAATGTGAACTTTTTGATTAGCAAAGTTGTGTTTCCCCAAAAAATATTTACATAGGGAATGGGCATATAGACAAACACATAGCCATCTATCAATTTCTATAGACTTTTAGTGTAAACCTCTTAAAAATAGCATAATATGATGGACCAGGAACTGAATATGACGTCATCGCGGTCATCTTGGAATTCCTAGCAACAGGCATGTGGTTCATACAAGAAGAGTGTCAGCCCCAAGAACAACAAGATGAGTTGGGGTCCAGTTCCTGGTCCAAAGTTGTAGCTTTTCTACAGTCATAATATGAGTAAAAAGTATCTAATGTGTGGAATTAAATATACCACAACTTGACAACAAGTTTTAAACTTCAACAGCTGATTCTTTGTCTTCTTAAATCACAAATCAAGATTGCTAAAATTTCATATTCACCTAAAATACCCCCTTGCAATATGCTCTTATTTTATGATGGAATAACATGTAGTAGTTTGGCTCTTAAAAAAAAACTTAGTAATTATAACTCTAAGCTGAATATCATAAATACCTGTAGGGCTAATTCATAACATGTCAATTTCATCAATCCAATTTCACGGAATTTCAAATCTCCTGTCTTGCTAGGTAGTTCATCTTCCTTAAGATTCATACTGAATATAAACTGTGCAATCAACAGACAGATAGCGTAGAAGGTTATCAATGGTGAGATGATCAAACAGGCTTTTCTGGAATTAGGTACCATCCATAAAATACACGCTCCCAGTAACAACACAAACGTTAGCCAGCTGTGGAAGGTAATACTCCATGCCTGAAAATAGAGGATTACCACATGCAATTAGTTACATAAATATAACTGTAACAAGATATACTTTTCACTGACATCACAGTTCGGTCAAAACATGCAGCGCATAAATCATGCAAGTATCTGTGTAGTTTATTAAAATACAAGCGGTTGACCCAGTGTAGAACAGGCATAGCCATGAACTGGAATTAACAGAACTCCAAACCGGAAGCGGTACCGGTAGTCCATCCCCACTAGGCCTAGTTACTCCCTGGTCCGAGCTACCCCTATACACTAAATGCCAGCCTCAGGACAGCCCTAGTGGTAGCTGCCAACCCTGAACGGACAGACAAACAAATGACTTAAAAAGAAAATGATTTTCCGACCAACCCAATATTTGCGGCAAAATAACAGTAAACACAGGTAATTCCTATTTGGTCTTCTTACAATTTGATTAAATCAATCAGTATCACTTACCATCATAGCAATCAACAAGAGGACATAACTATGTTTCATTATATAAACAAAGAGGGTAACAAGAGGTGAACGTTTCTGACTTTTGTCACGTTTTTTACTACTATCAAGGACATTTTCTTCATCTGTTTCATTACCATGGTCAGCAACACGTGATGTTGTTGGCTGTTCATCTTTATTCGTTGCTTCCATCGTGTTATAATTAGAATTTTCCCCATCGTCAACCAGATGCTAGAAATAATTAAATACATACATCAAATATCTTGACTACATTGGCCATCCTCGACCTCCATCCTGAATTTGTCAAGACTAGATTTAGACGTAATCCAAATTAGCCATGACAATTCAGAATAGAAGTAGAGAAGAGAATAGCCTATTTAGCTTACTTTTGTATTAATAATAAAGCATGCCCCTTTTTCTTAATGCAGTATTAAAAAAAAAGACCATAAATGCACTTACACTATCTTTTGATGAAATTGTACAAGAATAATTATTGCAAATTGGCAGGATTACAGCCTAGCCAGTTCTGGGCTAAATATTGCACAACCCCTGCTCAAACTTAAGTCAAGGTATTGACAATGAAATTATACACATCACTCTTAAATTAGAATCAGAGTTATTGTGTTCCAACGCATCGGAAAATCAATTTGTTTATCCCTATTTACCCTCAGCAGAAAATCTTCATCATCTAACTCAGTCAGGGTAGTGATGTAATTAAACTATACAACAAGTTTCATTACTTTCACCTCAATTAGAGGCGGTAGGACAGACAAACCCACTTTATTAGTCCCAAGCTTTCTGTGAAAGACCCAGGACAAAAAACTTTATGTGTTAACCCTTAAACACATGGTATATATGTAAATATTGAATCTCCTTGTCACTAAATAAATCAGAGAAAATTATGTTTTTTCTTAAAACATATTTTAATCTTAATTGTAATAACACTACTGGTATGTATATCAGAAATAATAATGTACGTTGAAAGGTTATAAAATCTACCTATTGTCTAAATCAATGTCTAAATAAATATATATAAAAAAACTTAAAAAGCAAAAAGGATAATATCATTTATGGATACTGTTGCTGTTCATTGCCTATTTGTATTTATCTAAAACTGGCTGATTTTGTTCAAAGATAAATATTAAAAGTCAAATTATCAAAGAAAACTATTAAAACAAGCTTACAATTGAAAACATATCCTAATATTATCAATCTTAATTGACATGGTTATATGCATGAAAAATTGGTAAGCAAATTGCAAACGTTTCTTATAAATTGTTTGAGAAAAAAAAATCAAACCCAAAAACATCAAAACGAATTTAATTGAAGTCTAAGTCTTAAATATCAAATGGTTCAAGCAAAAAAATAAAATTTGTTGTTGAAAGCTAAAACAGCGATACAGCTTTAATGGTTATAATCAATAAAATCAAAACTAAAAATCTACGTTGAATTTTGATTTCAAGGAGATTTGATTAATCTATTGTTTACCGTTTGACAATTTTTCTTATCAACATATGACTAAAAATAAAATAGGCAAAGGGTATATTTCAAATGTTTAACTGATAAATGAAATTTCTGGTTAATCTTCCTCAAGAAAATATATACATTGTATAGTAGGTGTCTTCATTCATTGAACAAGAATGACAAAGAAATAATAATGAACCAAAGCCAGACTTTAAACATGCCAAACAGTAATAAATTTTAAATGTTAAATCAACTCTCATTCATATATATCATGCAGTATCAACAGCATTTCTCTACATTCTGATTAGAACACTATAACAGAAGCAATATTAAACGTTGAACTCCTCACATTTTCAAATTTACTGGACGAGTAAAACAGAAATCATGTAAAAAATATTTTGATAAAGAAAAGTACAGTAACAATACAGTACCAAAACAGTTTGTTATTTTAAGCTTGAATCTTGTCTTTCCAGACCTATCTCAATACATAATAATAAAAGACAGTAAAAAAAGATGATGGATGATCAGTAATTTCAGCTTGAGTCTTGTTTTCCCAGACCTATTTTAACTTACATTCTCTAACAAACAGACAGTATAAAAAGACGATGGATGATCTCTAATTTCAGCTTGAGTCTTGTTTTTCCAGACAGTTATAAACACAATATATTAAAAAGATGATGAATGATCATGAAACTAATTAGTAAATAGTAAATGATAGCAAAAGAGCAATCATAAAACCATTGTTAGACTCTCATGCAAATCTTATCAATAAATCTAGCGAAATTCTAGTTTTGAAACCAGCCAAATTAAACAGAGTTAAGTAAACAAAAGCTCTAAATTTATCAATCAACCAATACGAGTTCACTAAAACTACTGCAAAAGTCCAATCAACAGAAACAGTTTTACATTAATCCAATCAAACAAACTGAAACAAAAAATCTTAATTGTTATGAACCATCCAATCAAAGAATAGAATCTCTGACAGCAGCCAATCCTAGGATGATGCACACTGGCCAATAGCAAATCTTGTTATATTTACATACCTCTTCTTCAAGTTGATCAGGATCTCCATATGCTGAGTCGTTAAACATTATACTGCCGGTCTGATAGGGGAAAATTAAATATGAAAGGGGTTAAATATATATAAAAATAATAACCAAGGGAAACCGTGAAAATAAAACCAATTAATCTTCTTTTACTGAAAATTCTAATTATTTGTGAACTCTGAATCAATAGAAATTCTCGGTAAGGCTATCAGAAATATAGGCAAAAATTCTCGGTAAGGCAAAATCTGATAACAATAATATACACTGTTATCCAAAAATAAAATAAAAAGAAATAAAAATGAACAGGTCAAGGAATGGGCTATGCTGTGGTGGACTTTCCAAAAGTTTCTCCATTACCAAAACAAAAGCTAAGCCATTGTCTAAAAACAGGGGTTAGCAATAAACTTTTTTAAGGGCCGATTTTAAAATGCAACCTTAGTCGACATCAGAAGCAAAATAGATGGTCTTATTTTCCACATGGTGCATATACTATGTCAGTTACCAATGATCCAGTGTCTTCAGCTTACTGCAGAAATCTTGCCAATTTGAAAGGACTTCCACTGAAATTCTGTGGCCTTTGTTTCATACTACAAATTTGCCACATGGAGTATTTAAGTGATTTATTTTACACTAAGTTTTGTAGCTTATTTTCGAAACAGCCAGAAACTACTGCTCCAAAGGCCACTGATCTCATGTAGGGTTCTAAAATAGTGACTCAGAGGTTAAAGGAAGTCCAGAGCGGTACTTGTAGTTTTCGGTAGATTTTTGGCTGATCCAAGAGTTAAAGGTTTAAAGATTTATAATGGATTATTGGTAACTGATTGTCGTAAATGGACCGTGGAAACTGGAAGAGAAAACAAACATACAAAGATCCTACACCATCAATCGGGAATAAGATCCCTCTACTATAAACTACTTTCTAATAAATAAACATGCTGATAGAATAAAGTATGACACATGTCTACAGAGAAAAAGAAATGGGATTTAACAGCCCCACTTGACACAAACTAAGTCATTAAATATGGTTCAGTTTAATTTAAATAATTCGCTTGCACGCAGGGGTCATCCGACCCTACTCCTGTTCACATACAAGCTGAGAATCAATACCACGTCAGTTTACTCAATTACAGACCTTATGATCTCAAATACAAGCATTAGACCCCCTTCCCCCTGAGACATGTCTACATTTTATAAGTATTTATATTTTTTAGTAAACAAACAATAATAAGTATTACACATGTATATAAAAATCCTAACACGACATTCTCTTTTTTTTTTATCAACTATGTCCTTAAAATCTGTCATTATTTCAGAACCAAACGGCAAAATGTCAGTAAAATCACAGCAAACAACTTTTGATCAAATTAAATGACACAACATAACTACGACATAAGAAACTGACCAGTGATATTTATAAGATCTAAGTAGAGTCAATGTAGTTCAAAGCAATGTGTGCTTGGAAGATGTCATTACTACAATTCTACTTTAGATGAACTTCAAAAGGTGCAAATACTAGAACTATGATAGTGGATGGGTTTCTTTTTCCAACTGGTATAACCAAACACGAATGTAACTATGATGTGGTATATATAAATGAAATGAATGAGTTAGATGGAGTAAAAATTGTTACAACAGGGCACACAACACACAGAATCAGGAATAAGACACAGCACACATAAAGAAAGAGGACACACTACAATTGTTATTGAATAATTCTATTGAAATGTTATAAATCCTGAAAATTTGGTGACAATATGATTCACTTTGGTTTTATTTCATACTTTCTTCTCAAAAGACACAATTTTTTATATTTTATCTTAAAACTCGTTTTATGTTATTTTAAAGCCATCTTTCTTTTTTTCTGAATCCTCATCCATTCAAATAATATGAATGAATTGTGTTTAAAATAATTGTGTATATAAAATAATTTAAACTACTCTTCATGAAACGGGTTAAAGAAGAGAGACAATGTGATGAAAGTGGTTTAACACAACACTCTACTGAAATGCACTGAACAAATAAAGGGCTTCATGTAAGATTTGGATAAAAAGCTGCTTGTTCTCACTAGTATAATGTCTAAAAAAATATAATGCAAAATGAATATACTGAAAATTTCATTCAAATTGCTTTCTTTTAAGCAAAGTTATCAATGGTTGTAGTATTGATAAGATGTGTGCATTGATTGTAACGGCAAAAATTCAAGTTTTAGTCTTGCTTTTTAATTTTAAATGAAATCATTAAATGGCCAAACAGTTCTCATCTACTTATTATTGGAACTATAGGCATATCTAGCTCTTCCATAATGCCTGGTTAATCTACGTAAATTCTATTAAAATTTAGGCAATATATATATATATATATATGTATCTACATACATTTAAATTATAGCTGCGGAAACCACTTTCAGGTAATTGGGTTTGAGGAGGAATTGAGTGAGTCCAATGTATCTTAAAATGGAAGAAAGCTGCACTAAACACTATAGTACTATTATATGTAGTGAACAGAAACCAATGACATGATTTCTGTACTTCAATACCACGGAAAGGTGTGTTTCAATTTCTAGATACAAATGTATTTTCTACTTTAATCTATATAGCAATACTGAGCAATCTCTCCACCCCCTCCCAAAGGAAAAAGAATCCAAATTCAAAAAGCAGCCTTTTGACAAATTCACTCGTTAAACTAAAAGCATTATGAAGCAAGTACATGCATTTATCGTTGTTATACACAAAGCCATGCAGTAGATTTTTCTAATGTAAGCTTGTTTATAAAGAATTCTGATAATAGAGTTTTAGTAAGATATTACATGAAATAATGCACGCAATCCAATATTTTTCATCAAATGTAAAAACTTTTCATGTGAGCAATTAAACTGATCACAAATTTAAAAGGTCTTATTTTGAATTAAATTTTGAATATTAAACAATATAACTCTGAATTTAGAGGCATTTGATAATTGAAAAAAGCAATGAATTAAAACACTTACTTACGGAAGAACAATCATTAATTTGGCAACCATTTGAAGACTATTCTCTCAACATTTCAGCATGGAAATATTTGAAAATGTTGAGAGAGAATATGCTTTGAAATGGCACCTTAATAAATTAATAATTGATCTTCCATAACTGTGTTGTAGGTTATTATTAATTAAATAAAATATTTCAGCAATGCATTATTTCATAAACACAGACAAGCGAGTGTTTTCTACGGTTTTTTTTAACGATAAACAACATCTAGTGTGGTTAATCACAACATTTAAAAATAATAAACAAGATGTAATCTAAATATAGATCTAAACAAAACAACATAACAGCATCCTTAATAACATATTCCTTCAAACCTCTTCCTGTTCATGTTGTAGGAATACCTGACGTTCTAAACTGGCTGGTTGTCGTTTCTTTTTACGTTTTTTATCACGAACTATCTCCCCATCTCCAAGAACATCATCCTACAATATTAAAAAGTTGGATTTTTACAGAATTGTGATATCTTATCTATCTTTTTTTCTCTGGTCAAGATCTGCAGTTTTAATTTCATGAAGCTTTTTTACTTAATACTCCAGCTGATAACATATAGATACTCTTTGAGAAAAGTAGTTTAGGTAAGGATTAGCCTTTAACTTCTCATCAACTCAATATTCCAGTTATTATGTGACTATGATCAATAATTTCATCCAACGTATGGATCTTTAGCAGTGGGGTGAAACCATAGGATCCGGAGAAAACCCACGGGGTTTGACAGGCTGCCCTACTTCTAACCATTTATTTTATTTAAATGAACATAAACAGAATCTAACGGTTACTGAAAGGACATCACTGCTCAGATAAACACAATTAAACGAAGTTACCTTTTTATGACAATAATGTCGAGATTCAAAAGCAAGCGCCCAGTATAACAATAACAATATTCCTGGATTAACGTAATATTCCCACTTGACATCATCATGTAGATGTAGTTGCCATGGTGTATTACAATCAGTTTTAATAATACCAGTTAATCCAAGCAACCTGAAATATACAACACAATATCAATCTCTATCTATCCACTACACATCAACAAAACTCAACACATACTTTTTAACATATTTTTTAGGCATGAATTCAGAACTAAAAAGAAAGACACAAAGCTTTATTAGGAATATTATGCTTTCATTTTTTATCGTATGTATAGTTGAACCAACAATTCAGAGCAACATTTTATATTTTTTTCCTGCTACAACAGTTCAATCTATAGACAGTGCATAAGGTTTTGCTGACATTTTAATGATAACCTGTTTTGTATGCCATGGTATGTCCTATAGGACTGTAATAATAATTACAAAACAGTCTACTGATACTTGAACTTCTCAATAATTCATGATAATAATCAATCTAAATATCACTCTTTTATAATCACCGGAAAAAAGGAAATGGGTACTCTCCAGTATGCATTAAACACATGCATGTACATGTCAGCACATACATGTATAACCGATCCAAATCGTGACAGGATCAAAGACAATTTTTAGACCACTATAGACAACACAGTCCTCAATAATCAGAGAGAGTGATAGATTTTATTTCAATTGTTTGTATGTCTTACGAAGGCTTTAAAGGAAAAATGACTGTCACCATATTTGAAATATGCAGAATGCATTGTTAACCCTTTGCACTTGGTACATGTCAACATCGACTAAAGCAGAACCTTGAAGAAAATACAGAATCGTGATATACATGTAGATCATACCAGTCATTGTTTTTTAAGGCGAGTGATCGCTCTCGAGCGCCTTCAGCTCACCTGAATGTCGACCGAAGGGAGTTTTTTTTCCCTCCCCCTAAAATTGAAAATCACTCTCCTTTACAAAGTTATTGTGGGTTTATTAACATTTATCTACCAATCACTCCCCTTAATATCAGATCACTCTCTTTAATTTTAAATCACTCTCCTTAATCGAAACTGGGAGAACCTTTTAGGAGAGCCATTTTTTTCAAATTGTTGATTGAGGGGAGCTTTTTTTGGCTCTCCTCTGAAATACAAAAAACAACGACTGTCATACAGGTGTATTCCTGGACAGTCTGAAACTGCCACAAAACCACAGTTCTTATGACTGACTGATGCAATAAGTTACTATGCAAATTGTATATCTAACAGTGATCATATACAGAATGGCTGCTATTTTGTTTAGACTAATTTTTGTTATAATCAAAGCAGAGACAATTCATGTATATATAATAACAATAAAATAAATTTTTAGAACGCCTTCACTCTAGTGAAGATTACAGCTTCTCAGTGCTACCGGTATATAGGATTAATTCTATACTAAAGACATTGCGGCGTACATGTACTCGTAAAATAATGCAAATTCCATTATCTAAACATGTAGTGGTGGGTTTTTTCCCAGTCTTAAATATCACGGTTAGATAATCATCCCCAGGTTACAGGATCATCATACCATAAATATCACACAAACACCATGAAATTATACAGACAGATATTGATTGTATTTAGACGATGGTCTGGTGCGGGCGTGGGTCTCATTACCAACACCATCAAAGTTACCGAAGTTGCTTTGATGATCTCACTACATGTACATGTTTTTTTTGATCCGTTAATGATAGACCCGATTACACTCAATTGATTTCACCCTGCAGACTATTCATCTCTTTAGCTTGATGATCCGCAAAAGGTCATCATTAATAAAAACACGATCTATAGCAAAGAGGTGATCTTAAATAAGATTTGCAGACACTCACAAACAGATTTCTTTAAGCTTTTGTATTTTTAAAGGTGTGGTATCATAATAAAAAACAATCAAAAGATTAAAGACACATTATGTAAGAGCTAAATCTGCCTGTTGACATTTTTTGTTCTGGCTTCAAATGTTACCTAAATTATTAGTTATACATTTATTCATATTCCAAGCCCATAATCAACTCTCAAGACCATAGGATAGCTTGGATATTAATTGGATTAAGCCATCCTAGTCGGTTAACACAAAATGTGGAAAATTGAGTTTTTTATCATAGCAATGCCAATCGAGATTCTTAATAATATTGCAAAATCAACCAGCTCTTTATAAATCTTACATAATTCATCGTCAATTGATGTAATGTGACTCTAGTATAAAGCTGATATTGGGTTACTAATGATTACACCTGCATAATACATGTATCCTGATATCCTATACTTAATGGTTTACTTCAATTTGTTTTTTTGGGGATTTTTTAAAATGAAATCGACATTTTTATCAAAAGAAAACACAAAGGCAACAGTTAATGTCTCACCTGGAAATAAAACTGGTGTGGGGAACTGCTTCCTGGAAAAACTGGAATTGGTAAAGATGCAGTGCCAATATATGAAGACCGGAGAAAGTCAGAAGAAAAACTCGGAAAAATGCAAACTTTCTTCCCAATGTGTGATAAAAGGACCATAATGTAGCAAGAATTAGAAATGATGCAAAATAAACAGCACTAAGAGCAGATGGTAGAATGATACCACTTGCAGCTATCAAAAGATTTAAAATAAATTCTCCAACGAATTCTATAAGAGGTATCCCCCGTCTTCTTCTTGATTTGGTGGTAATTAGAGGTAAGCTTGACAGTTGATTGGCTTCCCGTTTTAACAGAAAGAAACTGATTAAAAATACGACCAATGAAATGATGAGTACTATTCCATCAGTTGCTGCCAGTCGTACAACATTCAATACAGACACACCATCCAATCTGAAATATTGAAAAAAGAAATATTTAAAATCAATGATTCATTTATTTGTATGTAAAAAAGTTAATTTTCAAAGATTGAAAAATAAACATATACAGTATTCATACAATCTTTACGCAAATCATAAAGATTAAACAAGGTCTGATAAAGCTTGCATGGGCCCCCTGGCTTAAAATGACATTTATTTATAGTACACAAATTATTTTAGAACTAATTTGGGGGTCCCTGGGGCTGCCGTTCTTTCGGCTCCCCCTTTAATCCAGTTCTGACATTATAGCACATGAATGGTTAATTTCTCCAGCAAAGCCAAACATTTCACCCAATTTAATTACAGCAACTTGTATGAATTAACTCAATATGAAATAACTCAAACCAATATTGGCAGTATTTGATATAACATTTTTTTGTCATCATTTAATAAATGTTTATCAAATTTTTTATGAGAATCGTCAAAGAATGAAATTTTAAAATTTGAATGAGAATTTAATCTGGGTATTTGATTCTGTAAATACATGTATCCTCTATTTATAGGCTTGTTAATACATGTAATGACTTATACATTTTACAAGTATAGAATACTTTTATAGACAAATTCAAAAAAAAACCGATAATCATTCATAAAGTAATTTCTTCACAGGTGTCCGTATCATTTACTATTTCAAAAGTTATTAAATGTTCCAGACCCAGTAATGAAAGATGCTTGCATGACATATCAATAATATTTAAATTAATCCATTTGAAATTCTAACCTTTGAACTGCTAACTGTCTTGCTATTTGTTCATTTGAAGAACCTGAAAACCAAATATAAAACACCTGTGTTAAAATTAAGTCACAAATTTGCATTTTCTTTATTTGTGTGTGGGTAAATATTATGAGGACACTACACATATCATGTAATTATCATTCAATCTATTGTCAGAAATACAATACATATAAATGAACATGAACAAAATGAAAAGCTTTTAACAGATTGGTTTTGCAAAGCCAGTCTTTGTAAAATGCCTTTGAGAGAGTTTAAATCCCTTGCAAATTAGAATATTGTGAATGTTAAGTCTCTAAAACGAATGAAATTTGAGTTTAGCGTTAAAACTCCATCCGCATTTACAAAGATATGATAAACAGAAAATTTTGCAATATTCAGCATTCTTTGCAGTCGATATAAACAACCAAGTACCACCTCCACCTATAAGTGCTGTTCTTAATCCGATTCAATCCTCGCTGGGAGATTATCTACTACAGAGATTTTGGTTTTATTTTCTAAATCAAATTTTGAATAATCCGTATGGATTAAGTTGTGAGAAATTATTAGATAGATGATACATAATTGTAATCAGCAGCTTTAAATAAAGAAGGGCAAAACAATCAATTCTAATAAATTCTAATAATTATGAAATATTAAATACATGTAGATCTGATTTTTATATTCAGCTGCTTGGAGTATTTGGAGCATTTTACATGTAACACAAATAGTAATATTCTAATGATTTCCAGTTGCATAGTTTTGGGGGGGATGGAACCACCTAATTTTGACGTCAACGGAAGCCGTTGTAATTTAAATTTTTTAAGCAGAATTCAGTGATATGATATTTTAAGTATGTAAAACAGCTACACGTTTTTTACATCCCTAATCATATTAAAACGATATTTAACTTCTCTTTAAGAAACATATGTCTGAGATTATTTCAATAGTTACATGTCAACTTGCGCAAACATTTCTATAATATCTATAGGTATTGTTAAAGTTGCAGAACTGTTAACCATTGCTTGTGATGTGTCATCACACAGAACACATTTAAGGTTCAGTTTACTGAGTGCAATGCTATTTAGGTGCACTATTCATGTACAAGGCCAGACAACATAGTCATCAAGAAAATAAGATAATGGAACTCAGAAGTTGTTTTTGAATTCAAACTATGCTTGCATAATGTTGTATGTCAAACTGTCAAGGCCAGAGAAGAATAGGGTTTAACATTCACCCAACAAAAACTAGGTCATTTCGGGACTAACATATTGTTCAATTGTATTTCAATAAATTGCTTGCATTGGTAAGAAATCGAAGGCCCTTGAGAAAACCCATGGGGTTGGATGTTAACGCCAGTATGGCATTATAAATGGTGTAATCAACTTGTTTACCTGTTCAATACATGTAATCACCTACTGGTAGCTATTTTTGAGTATTTCAAAATCAATCAGATTTTTTTTTTTTTACTCAATTTCATATACATGTATGATCACCTTGAGTGTACTTTGAGGATTATAAGGGAATCATTTTATTCTTTTTCAACATCACAGGCAGAGTTTCATAAATCAACCTTTTTAAATGTAAAATCACATATATTCTCAGACCAAAAATACTTACAATTTGTAAACATGGAACCATAGGGTTCTGCTTCTGTTGCTATAGCGACTAGTGTAACATGGAATATTATCTGTGTTAGTGTTGCTAAGGAACTGACAGCAATCAACACTTTCAGGAAAATACCAGTAACACCTAGAAAAATAAAGAAATATACATATAGTTATATTATAAGATAAGATTATATCATTTCAGAGTTGAATAAATCATTTTATTGGCAATTCATTACCAGAAAACATGTACATGTACCCTTACATTAAAAACCTCACAAGTCCCAACAAACAACCTGATTTTCAGCATCTCTGGCACATGTGTATGTACTATGTTCATGTACAGATTTGTGAGATGACAAAGTGATTAAAGGCCTGTTGTAGTAAAGTTTACGTAAATTTCTTACAGAAATGACATGCATCAACCCAGATTATGGCAAAATACCACATACATGTAGTATGCTACGACAGGAAACTTTGCCCAGACAGGTGGGACAATATAGATTACTCTTATTTCAATTGACAGGTGATCTCTAAATGTGCTGCCATTTATAGTTTATATACATTTTTTGTACCATACAAACAACTAGACTACTGAACAAAGTTTCAACATGATATCTTGAACAGTTTATAAGATACATGCACAAAATGATGAATGGATAAGGACAGACTGATTGCAGTTTATTTCAATATCCCCCTCTTAGTGAAGTATATTGTGAGATAATGTATGTAATGAAAGGCTGATCAATTAATTACTTATATAATAAATACATGTATATGTATAGTAACCTGTTTCGTCCTGCAGGCCGCAGACAATCTAGTCTGACGTCATATAGCTTGTCAATAACCATCAACAGAAAGGGCAATATTGTTTGGCATAAAACGCCAGACAGCCAGGTACTAGACATTCTATTGCCTGAAGAAAATTGTAATTGAGGCTGTTTTTGACCTTTAGTTTAGTAAACAAACGTAAAAAACTATGTATGTAGACCATGCACTGAATACTGATACATGTACTTTATACCGTATCAAGCTAGTCTACTAGAGGGGGCCCCCCATCGACCGCCCCTTTCAAGAAGAAGGAACAATGTAGGAGTGTTGAATCGTTCTATTACGGAATTGCAAGTTTTAACATAATAACCATTTTTGTTCTGGTAGACCCTTAACATTCTATGGAATGGTTACCAAGTACCGTAATGCAGTGTTAAAGTTCAACCAGGTTTTTTTATGCCACCCGATACATCACAAATTACATGTACACTCCATAGCTTATAGTTGTACTAGAATACATTTATACAACAATTCCTTTGTCTAGTTTTTCCCTTGATGCCAGATCTGGAGAAAAATAATACAGAGCAAGTATTGTCTCCTAGCAAAATATCAAACTTTATCATACACAAAAGTACAACATGTGTTCTGTCCTGAGAATAAAACTGAAAAGAAACCAGCATCAAGCAACTTAAAGAAAATTGACTTATTATTCAGATAACAATTCCATGTCAGTAAATGTACCCTTATTTGTGTTAATATCAAATTATATGGTTGATACTGAGAGGTGAAATCTGTTTCAAACACCACAGTGTAATTAACCACAGTGATTGTACATAGTGTTTTATTTGAAATTGTTTATCAAAATATTTCTTAATTTGACCTTTGACTAGAGACTCGTAATCTAATGACAATGTGTGTGAACATAATAACTAGGTCATTTAGAAATAATAATTGAATAATCTATGGTTCATTTAGATCTGTTGCGAAGTATAATAAGTCCATACTTTATAATATTATTAATAAGAACCACCTGAGAATATTAGCCTACAGCACAGGTGCTTGTTACATTTACTCGCTGGAGTATATAATATTAATAATATTACATGTAACTTCTCAAGTAGATAAATACTCGGATATTTGTATATCAACTTTATATCAAGATTAAAGACCAATTTTAATCATTTGTAAATGTACAATAAAACATTGTGAAAGTTGAATCTAAAATGAAATGAAATGGGGTTTAATGTCCTACTGTTCTGCTCCTAACCTGAGCTAATGAAGACTGGCTAACTTCATACAGTGTGCTAAGCAGGAAATTTTGCCCGGGCAGCGGAGCTACGGCTTACTTTTACAGCAAATTCCAACTGCAAAGGGATCTTTTATGTGCACGCCAATGAGTACACGGGACCTTGCTTTTTTGTCTCATCCTAACAACTAGAGAGCTGTCCTTGTCAGGCCATCCGTCCTGCATCACTGACAAGGGGAAACCACACCGGAAAATCAGGATGAACTTTCTCCGCAAATGTAGGGATCGAACACCAGACCTCCAAGCTAGCGAGCCACTTAGCCGAATCTATAATGAATATTACTCCAAATATTGTTCAATCCCATTCAAACTAGCAAGTGTCCTATACAGTATTTATAAGTACATGTATTATGCCTAAAATTCACAATCAAGCTTATCAAACTTCAATCAGAATACATTGTATATTCAAATATATCCCTGTGGGTTATTATGACCTGGCGGTGTGCAATATGATATTATAATATGCATGTAATAGTAATCGTAATGATGGTGTAGTTTTTCACAGCCTGCTTCACGATATAAATTAATCATTACTACATGTTTATAGATTAATCATATTATTGAATTATTAACTCATAACACAAGACTGGTTTTAATCATATTTCATCAATATAGAGAGTTATTCATCATAATACTGACTTATTGTACATGTACCTGTACTTTTCTTAAAGTACAACCAAATTATTAATTACATTGCAAATATACATCAAAAAGACATGAACATGTAAGTGAACTCTATAAATAATTGAGTGGTATCAGCCCTTCTAAAAGATTAAGCACACATTTCATGCCTTTTCTGTTAAGTAATAGCAAAACTGGTGTGATAAAGAAGTTGGGGGTGGAGTGGTGGTGTCAGAGCTGCCCTCAAAGTACATGTACATGTATATGAAAGCAATATTCAGGATAGACTACACCAAAATTATACAGACCAACATGACTGTACAATGTACCTACATGTACATGTACATGTACATGTACAATGTATATCTTATGTACATGTACCAGCACTTTAACCAAATGAAATGGGGTTTAAAGTCCCACACTGTATATGAACATAATGTTAAAGCCCCATAAACTACAGGTAGATGTTACCAGGCCGAGATCCAGGATTTTGTCGAAGGGGGAGGTCCATACATTGGAGCAAAGGGTAATCATCAGAGTGCCGCATGCATTAGTCGTTTGGTGTAGTCCCCAGAGTCTTCGTCGTCGCCTCATTCCGAAACAATTTTATACGTTGCAACCTTAGGAATTGCTTGGGCGGAGACAATGCAAAAATCCTGTTTATATCATCTATCAAAGAGCAGATATGTGAACTACAACAGTAACAAAGCAAATGAAAATGAAAGTCAACTATGTCACTGGGGGCCAAGTCGAATCCAAGCCATCCGTGGGTCTACAGAGTTTATTTTGTGCTTGTTGTGTAAATAAAGGTCTAATTTATAATTTCTATGACAACTGAAGCCTAAAAAGAGACTTGCAATAATCAGATATAGCTCTTGCATACTGTATGTTTACCATAATTAGAGTCTGTAATTAATCAACACCAGATAGAAACTAGAAAGTAATTTTTCAAAATCGATTCTCCCCTTCCGTTTTTATTAAATTAATGTTTGTAAATCTACCAATCAAGGGATAAAACATGAGAATATTTTTGATGCATCAGGTATTTAGATCTATAAAGTGTTTATAAAGGCTGAAGAATGTCAGTAGATTGACAGCATGTGGTTGACAGTTTTAACTAACTAGTGGGTGGCTACACCAGTACAAATATGTAGGTAAAAACTGGTTGGTGGGCTAATAAACTCATATCTTCAGAAAAGTCAGTTTTTCACTTGAAAAGAAAAAAAAAACGAGTTATAAATATTCACCCATCTTTACAATTTTCGAAACTACTATAGTACTACATTTAGTATACTGTACATGTACATGTACATAATCCTGAAAATCTAGTCTTTAATTTGGTTATTCAGAAAGGTCAGTATTTCATTTGACAAGAATAAAAAAAGAGTTCTATTTATTCCATTTATCAAAGGTTCGAAATTACAGTACTACATTTAGTATACTGTATTCATTAATCCTGAAAATCTAGTCTTTTATTTGGTTATTTATTACCTGATGAAGATCAAAGACATGAAGACAATATCTACATTGCGTACTATTCATTGTCTTAATGCTACTTTTATCAAATTGTAAGCTCTTCAGAAATGTTAAGTACAATGTAGCCTGCACAAAACACTGACAGTATTACATACATATTTGTATGACCAATAACCGTGTACATCAACATTGGTTTAGACTTTTATACATGTACTATAATAAGTTAAAGACTCTGAGTCTGACCGCACATGTAATTTTAGTGCTGTAGGTATCCCTTGCAATCCACAATATTGTTAAAATTAAATCTCAAATAAGAATAAAATCATAAAATTTACGATTCCGTCGAACAGTATTAACAAAGATACATGTATGATGAATTGAAAAATTGCATCGACCTACAATGTATACTGCTCCCTATGTAACAAAACAAAATGGTTGTGTTTTCAATTTGATTTAAGTCAGGAGATTTTCTGGATGGTTCATGTATTTGGATTTTGCTTTCTTAATTAAACGTTAAATAATCAATCTGACTACATATTATCATACATGTAGCTTAAGCTGTGAGAAATTTGACATTTTCCCGAAAAATGTAAATTATGCATCGTTACTTTAAAATCATTATATTAAAATTCTCCACATTTAAGTCTATTATTGAACATGTACTTGAGAGTATTGATCACAAGGAAATAGAGTAAAATATATTATGATTTTATAATGGAGTTGTTTCTAATGACAACAGACATACATGGTAAATATAGATTTTAGTATACTTGGATAGCCTATACACTTCAGGTAGAAAATACATTTATAGATTAATAATCATTTAGGCAGAAATAAAATATTTTACAACCCACTAATGATAAGATGATCAATAGATTTATCTACATGTATGTTGTAAGAACTTAAATGTGTACAGGACTACATGTGCATATAGGTTGTCATATTGTGCTACATGTGCATATAGGTTGTCATATTGTGTTACATGTACATATGCATGTAGGTTGTCCTATTGTGTTACATGTATTTGTAGTATACATGAAAATTGTAGTTTATCAAAGAGACTGAAGGCCCATTAACACATTTTAGGTAACAAGGTGACGCTGGCTTGTTTATATGGGTTATAGATGAAACAGACATCAAATTATTTCAGAACTGGAAAATGTTTTAGTCAAAATGGACATAATTTTTAGAGCTAGAGAATTCAATTATTCAACTGAACACAAATGATGTATATTGCACTGAATAACAGTAATCTACCAATAAAATTCAAATTTAATATAAAAATTGTATATGATGATGTTTATATGTATTTGTGTTTTCTAGGTGACAATGTTGTGCTAACTTGATCGAATTATTTTATATTATCATTTATGAATCAATAGTCCGTATTTAACACATGGTAACATATGGTCTTAATAAAATCTATATCAGGCTTAAATTTCAACTAACATTATACATATCTATGTACCGTATAATAATATTTTACTAATCTATTCCACAATCTGTTTATGTTTAACTTAATAAAAGTTAGAGGGAACACAATCTGGGTTGACAAACAGAATTTGTCTTAAGGCACAGGGGCCTTCACTGGTTTTATTTGCCTTCCTTGTTATGAAATAACGATATTATTATTATGAATAGATACATGTATTTAAAAATCCCCCGCACAACAGCAGTACTACAACAGACTGTGGTTGAAATGAAAAGTGGTTTATTCATCTTCATAATGTTTTGGGTTAAGAGACCCTTTATCAAATGTTAATTTAAATGTAAATCAACATGATCAATTCATCGTTACACGGTCTCCAAATTTGTTTCCCGGCATAGGCCAAGAAAGTTTCTCTGTAGTGGTGCTGGGACTAATCAACAATGTCCCATGTAAAAGAACTACCGGGTATTGGCTAATGAAAATTGGTACAGTAGACGAAAAACACCACTGTCTATGCAAAATTACCTCACAACACACTACATGGTGTGTCATCGCAAGTCAGGTTGGTGCAAAAAGGTAAAACAGTAAAGCTCATTTTACTTGATTTTTTCAGATTCTCCTAGTATAACCATGTCAATATTATTATTTTGTATGAGTATTATTCACAGGTTCTGGTTTTATTCAGTAAACAAATGCTATTCAAGTATTTTGTATCAATGTAAATCAATATTTTAAATCATCACTGATGTGAAATGAAATGGATTTTAGTCATATAAATGTTTTATTGCTACATGCGTATTACTCATCTGCAAGGTTGTTTTCAGCCAAATTTTGAATTCATTTTTCGAAGGAGCTGGCCATGATTTCACTAGGTAATGTGGTTTGAAATGTGCAAATCTAACTCCAATACCCTAAGATTAAGAAACTACTTTTTTCTGGATGTTCCAAATAAATATATTGACCAAGACTTAAAGACGGAAAATTTCAATTGAAAGACTGATACCGGTATGATAATTGTGATGATCACCCACTACATAACTGCATCAGATGTACATTGTAACTACATGTATCCAGATTCAAATTTGGGGATTTTTGCTTCAAAAGGTCCTCTTTTGATGGTCCTCTTTTTAATTCGTTTAAATCCCAGACGGGAGATTATCCAATATTTTGGTTTTGCTTTCTTTATTAAATGTTAAACAATTAATTTGTCGAGTAAATTTTAGCATGTTAAGTTTAGGAAAGTTGTCCGCAAATGCAAATGATATACAAGTAATGCTATATGAATCACAGACAAAATCAACCTGCACATGTAGTATTCAATAAAATTCATTTTCCTATCAAAGATTTAGACACTTCTCGTTAACCGAATAATTTTTGTTTACAGTTTGATGAATCAGCATTTTCTATCAGTACAATTACTGTAATAAAGAGTGACCTAGACAAGTACGAAATACATGAACCGGCCAGGTTGGGTAACCTAACCTTGACATAGATATTGACATTACATGTACATGTGATTAAGGAATTAAACCCTAGACTTTACTTGGTTCATAGATAAAACAAATTTATCACTTCTTCAACTTAAAACATCTCTCTACACCAGCAATGAATAAACTATCGTACATCACTTAAAGTACCAAAATCTATTTAAGTATTATCCCTAACATAAGCTAGACCCATTACGTTACCTCAACTTTTCATTCAATAAGAAATCAAACTATTTATGTTAAAGTCAGTACATGAGCATTTTTGTGCATGCACATTCATGAATATTTCAAATTTTTGGCCCTGTAATCTATAATTTTACAATGTATGGTAACCTTTATCAGGGAGTGAGTAGACTGCTACTGTGTAGTAGGAGCCACTCTAATAATACCATTACACTCTTCAGATTACCAAAGTGTATCACGTCAAGAATAGCATCAGAATTCTTGGCATAAATAAATGTCAAATCAGCCAATTATTCTGTAAAGTAATCTTGGAGATTGTCTTAAGATACCAGAACTTATGCATAGTAATAAAACTGTAGACATGATCAGTGATTATAACAGGGTTGGAACTCATTCAGATTCCTGAATAATTAGGATATTGTAATGAATTAAGATAAATCTGCATACTATTCTATGTGGATATCTTCATGTCTCTAATGGTACTAAATGTAGATTGAGAGTAGTGAAACCCAGGTACAATGTGCTAATTATAAACTTGTGCTTCATAATGACCAAATAATCATTATTGAAACATTGCTCCTATCCAATGCAGTAATTGCATCCAACAGCCGCATAAGACTTTTGCTTTCTATACATGTTTGTGACCAATTACAAAATGTCATTCAAACAATTCTTATCCATGTTAACTGGGTACACTTCTGGTTATTTTAATTCAAAAGGCTTGTATTTTGTCAACCGATATGTTCAAGATTATCTGTCAAGATTTTTTGTTTATCTGGAGGGCACATGTAGTACATGTCATGATATGCTAGGGTGTGTCAGTGTAAACCTATCTACTAGACTGGATTATTTGTATTGACTGAAGATCAACTTTATGATCGTTGGCAATTTTCAACTTTCATTTTAATCTAAAATTTGACTGACATTACAAGTTCTTGTATGGGCCCATAAAAGGACAGGATCTACCATAATCTGATTGCCAATCGATGTTCAATGTAAATCATAACCATACATGTATGTTGCAGTACATTTTGTCATTATTGAAAATGAATAAATCCCCTGGCAGTTGGAATTCAAAGAAGGGTACATGGCCTGCACAAAAAAGTACATGTAGGATGTGTAACCCCATTTCATATCATTTATTTCTATCATATGCTTTGAGCACCACATAGGGTAACAATATATATATATACATACAACAAAACAATCTACATGTATAATCCACAGTATAGGGTTAACAGGGTATCCATCTCATGGATGTAAAGTTTCACTGGGAACTAAACATTCTGGACTCATTTTCTCTCGCTTGTCTTGCCCCAACTAAATGAATGCAGCCAACTATAGTATAGTGTACATGAATTAGATCAACCTGGACAAAAAGCACCTATCATAGATTTTATCAAGCACCAATTACATGTACATGTATCACACAGGTGCCTAACATGTACAGTACATGTATGTCCAGGCTTGGTTCTAGATCAACTTGAATTATCATGTTGTTATCTGGTTTACTTTTGAATAAATTCTAGATAAACAAGATGATGTACTAATGATCATAAGATATTTTATCAACCACTCCAACAATTATTATCTTTCACATAAAAACATTTATTATTGCTGAATTGCTTTAAAAAAAATAGAACATACATGTATAAACCCCTCCTACAATTATTATCTATCACATAAAAACATATATTGCTGAATTGCTTAAAAAAATAAAACATACATAATGTATACATCTATAAACCCCTCCTACAATTATTATCTATCACATAAAAACATATATTGCTGAATTGCTTTAAAAAAAATAGAACATGTATTTGTCATTATCCACCTCTCCCACAATCTACATGTACATTGTACATGTAAAATTATATATTTCAGACTTTCTTTAGGTATGGAATAGAACATTTATCCTTGATTAAAAGATACGGGTATGTGGAATCTTGGCATAGAAGGACAACGTGTAAAAAATATTACTGACAGGTACAATGCACATACATGTATATTTGCAGAGAGGGGGTGCAGCTACATGTACATGTAATATTGTGTACATGTATCTGTACGTTTCACCATTCAATATGCATGTGAAAAGTTTGACTTACAGAACATGTAGATAAATACATACAATCTGTACATGAAACTAAATTTATCAAAATCACTTGGGCAGTAGTTAGAGGGTGGAAGAGCACCCCAGGTTCAACCTACATGTAAGTGATCAATATTTGCATATTGACAGCTTTATACATTTTTATAATTCAAAGCCAATCATAATCTAGTTTTAGTACTGGTGCTAAATTAGACTGCTGTCTGGCTTAGTCAGAGTTTGTGTCACAACCTTGTGAGGAGTGCTGTACTGACATTAACTGGTCTTGGTGAATAATCCTAATCAATTTAACTACAATGTATAGGGTCTGGTAAAGCTCACATATGGTTGTAAATGTAAATAAAAGTCTATTAAGATGATATGACAATCATTCAATTTTTGCAAATTGACCCATGCTGTGACCTCTCACTATGACTACATACCCGGGTGCAGTAGTTACTGCAATCTGCAGATAAAAGCCAATCAAATATTTTGATTGAAGATACATGTAGCCTTGCACTATCAGTGAGAATTCAAATTTAACAATGAGTACAGTACATCCAGATTCCTGACCATCCCGGCAAAGTGAGAAGATTGGACAATGATGTGCAGAATTACATATACAATGTATAACAAGTACATGTACGAACATGCTATATGAACCACAAATCGAGCATGACATCCTCATATTCATGGTGCAATTGTGATGTCACAAGTTCCATGTCAATCGTACTTGAAATGGCAGAGCATTAGGCTTTTTTAGAACAGTGTCACACCTTAAAATAAAAGAACATGATTCATGCTCAGGACCAGTTTGCGGTCAAAAATTGTGCATAATATAGATGTACATGTACTCATAGGACTACTGTATGTGTGCATACCAGGTCCATGTTTCTCGAAATCTTAACTAAAGATAAAATCTAAATTTTAGTAGATACATCAATTTTGATTGGCTAATACTAAAATCAATCTAATATTATCCAATCAAATTACTAAAATTTGGATTTTATCTTAGTTAAAATTGCATGAAACAGTTCCCTGCATACATGTATATATATGTTAATCAATCAAGTGAACATCCAGAAAGTCAAAACATTGAATTTCGCACTATGAGTTTGTTACACTACTGCAAACATAATGTTCTATCAAGCAAGAGTCGTATTCATTTTTCATTATCAATTTTAGAACTGTTACAGAAAGAATATAGTTCCCCTTTAATGTGCAAGGGCAACACCTTGTTTCTGTATTAATATTATGCAACACGTTGTTGAACATCTATTATGCAACAGGGTGTTGTTGAACATGTATTAGGCAACACCTTGTTTTAGACATACATGTATGCAACACACTGTTTGATAATTGTTTCTACATGAATGATGTTTCATCAACAAGTAAATCAATCGGCTGTGGTCTCAATAATATCATGGGCAAATTAGTGAAAGACACACCTGGGTAACACCTTGTTTAATTTTATTTCCGAATTTGAAATCGATGAGAAACAACATATTTCTTTGTTTTGTTTTTCTCGCAATATATATTTTCTGTATTTACGTCATAAATTTATCAAACAAAGTTCATTATTTATCAATATCTGAGTTGAACCATCTGTCACTTTGTACTCAATGCCACGAGGGTCGATACTGACAAAGTTATCATCTGACAACATAAATTCTATTTGAACATAAAGAGATCCAAAATACTGGAAATAAATTATTCATTAGTATCTCTGACACATCATTCAATTAATAAGAAAATTTGTCAACATCAAAGAACTTTTCTATTAAAATCAATAAATTTTGCATGCATTAGAAAAAGGGAAAATTGATTCACAAAAGAACCATCATGATGGAAATTTAGATAAATGTATAGTTCATGTACATGTATGCCTGGGTTTGTTTTTTTTTGCTGGACAACGATGTTTTAAAAGAGAATCAACAGAAATTTCAATATTTTCACAACAGTTTTGGGCATGCAGTTCAATTGTTTCACAATTAAAAAAGCAGTTTTTAATTATATGTACAGGTGTACACATTTTTTTTTGCATTCCATTTTTTTAATTCACATATTTGAATAATAATTATTTTATTCTGCATTCCTCTTTTAATTCACATTTTTAAATATTTAACCCAAAATAATTTTATTGTATATTCATTTTTCAATGAAGTTTTAATATTTCTGTTTTAAATTTAAAGATGTTGTCAGAATGACATTATATAATTAATATCATATTTTCAAGAACTTTCAATTCTGCATAGAAAAGTTATTAATCACTTTTTTTACAATTAAATATTAGTCATACAAAACTTAGGCTGCTTGAGAACAGGCACTAAACTAAACTAGTTGACCAACATTTTAAGTCCAAAATCAATGATTTTAATCGGAAACACCAAATATACTTTTGAAATGTACTTATTCTGCTTCCATTTTTTGGAATTGAATAGGTTTATTTAGATTTTGTGTATTTGCCAGATGTGAAATGGAGTAGAACTGCATTACAAAACAATATATACTCATTTTAGGATATGGCAGCCATTTACATGTAGGACAACAGAGGTTTATTCTCGAAGTATGAAGTAGATGAATCTCAGTGTGCAGAATGCATAACAGTAGTTAGAGAAGAAATGTATTATTTTTGCCCTATAGCCATGGTGATCTACACGTAAAAAGGTTTGTTGTAACAATTCTCCAACTCAAATATTGATTGTCAGATTACAACAACCTATTGACTTGTGTTTTTTATTGTTTATTTTTTAAACTAAACAAATGAACAAAGAGGTCTGACTGAGAGCCAATAAAAGTACCTGTATTGTATAACAAAGGTAGTCATTGCTTCAATACTGAATATAAACCACAGACCAACAATGTGGCTATGACAGGTGAGAGAAACTTGTCAACATAAATCATTACATGTATAATTAGTATGGAACTTCAGAATAAAAGAGAGACACACAAACTAGGTCATTCTGCAACCAATATGGCACTATTTTATTTTTTTGTTCAGATGTCTCTAATACTGGGAGAAAACCAGTGGAGCTGGGGAAAATTCATGAAGTTAAAAAGAGAACCATAAAAAGATTTCAGCAAAAATCAATATGTGGCACTGTATTGTGTCAAATATACATGTACATGTGTGTGCAGTGGACGCTGAATATTGACAAATTTTCAATTTATCATATCTTTGTAAATACTGAAAGGAATTTAAGAATTCAGTTTAGGAATCCTCACAATGTTGGCAACGGATTCAGAATCCCTTACATGTAAATGCGAATACAAGACTTTAAGACAGAAAAGGGAATAAAGAGCCAGTGGTATTTTTCGACAGGTGTGAATTAGCATAACAATGCTATCAAGTAATCCAGAGAAATTAATGACCAAAGGAGTTGAATAGCTGGCATGAGGTCCATTGATCTTTACAAATACTAGAGACAAAACGCCTCTCTCTAATCTTTGTTTAACATTTGCAGATAAAATTGACTATGCATTCATCATATACAAAAACATATTGATCAACTCACTCTCTTTATTCATCATTACATTTATTCATCTATCCATATTGATTTGACAAAAATATGTGGACATGACAATCAGTCGGGAATGTTCTTCAAAGATATAACTGTAGGCCTAGCTATTCAATTATACCAGTAATCAAATTGTCTTTAACGCAAGTACAAAGTTGGTGTTTGACGTATATATCCACAGAATACATGTATCTTATAACTAGAGGGGGGTTTCTTCGGCATTGATTCAGGAATATGACAGTGTATATGTTTCAACAAATACATGTACAAACAATATATACAGGGAGTGGAATAGGGTTTAACGTCCACTCAACACAAACTAGGTAATTTCGGCACTGACATACTGTTCAATTTAATTTCTAACACTTGCTTGCATGTAGAGGTCTTTAGCAGTGGGAGGAAACCAGAGAACCCAGAAAAAAACCCACAAGCTGGGACAGTTGACCCTCTACGCTCTAGTCCTTGTCACATTCAACTGGGGAATCAAAACCACGGCAGTTGGCAATATTTTACAAAATAAATTTTCAGTTTTCATAAAGTAGGTTCCATACATGTACATTGTATGAAAGCAATTTACCAAATATCTAGTAACTGAAGCTTTTTCACTCACATCAAGGCCACATTAAGATCTCTAAGTCCTAAGCACTGAAAAGATTATCATGCTCCCATAATGTACATGGAAAATGTAATTAAAAGTAAAATTGGCACTAAACCGTGAACTTAATTTTTATCTTTTGAACTAAAACAGCATTTTTCTTGATTTTCTGATTGCAAAATCCCTGAATAATGCAAGGCTGTAAATGTTGCATATATTTGACCATTATACATCAATATAATAAACTGTCCGCTTGTCTTTGTGAGCAATGGCGTCAATGGTTCAGCAACATGTACATGTACACAATTTGCAAAATGGAAAATCTGTCAGTTTCAAAAAACTCTGTGGTGCCTTTCCACCTACCCTACATGTATTTCCCAGTGCAAAGATGGTAATCTGACTGTCACTGGCAAAACAAATATGTTAAAGAGCCAAATTAAGAACTTCTTAGTAAGAAGACTTCCCACGAACAATATTATTTGAAAAGGCTAATACATGTAGAGCTTATTGAAAAGACTCAATAAGTCCTAAGTTATCTCTTGAATACATTATGTACACAACTGAATAGTCTACACAATAAAAAACTTTTCCATCCATATCCTTTTCATCTTCCTGTAATTTGAACTTTATTATCTACTACTCATGTTAAAGATTAAAGTGATAATAATTGTGGCAAAGTGTATCAATGGAATTCTTTAATGTTTCTACTCTAGTGTGTGAAATATTCCAGGAATATGGATAAAATTTGTTTATTACAAGTACATGTAATATATATGTATAATCAAACTATCAAATGTTTGTAGTACACTCAGTGGCTGTTAGTTAACAGATGTTAGAATTATGTTGACATCTGGAAAGATGTTCTTTCTATGTCAGTCAGTAATACAAAACCTGTGAGATTTACACATTCGACACTTTTACTACACATGAAATGTCTGGTATGCAGTTATGGCATGCCTATCTAAGGGGCAACAACTCCTCAGTGCCTGTACTATGTATCTATATATATATAATTCAATACATACAGTATATAATAATATGTACATGCAACATGCCAAATATTATGGGGTACTTTTGTGCCTGACAGACAAGGCCAGAATTTGTGCCTTACAAATGTAACACAAAGTCTCATAACATGCGATAATGACATAAGGATGACTGGCAGGATGAAGATAAATAGCGGGATAACTATTAACTATGGCTTTTATACATGTAATTAGCAATCAGAAACTGTTGAATGAAAACCACCAATTAACACCTAATTAACCACTCAACAGCTACTGCATTTGCACATGAAGTGATGTGTCAAATAAAGGAACTGACTTCTATTATTATCAAATTATTAACCATTACCACATAATTACTATGGTACTGACCTGACCTTAAAATTAATAGAAGGAAATGGATTTATACTCTTCCAAGAGGGTCATTGGCTGACCATATTTGTCAGATAACACATTGTGTAAATCAAAGACTTGCATCACACAAGTGTCCTATTCCTACATTTTACAAAAAAAGGAGGAAATTTGTTTGTTTGTTTGGTATATGGTTGAACATATATATTTCAATAACTCAAAACATTAACAAGTTGTTTTACAAGAACTTTTATTGTTCTGTTTATTTTGTACTGCATTGTTCTGGATGTTATGAGCTGCAATAGTTTCACATGAAAGAGACACCCTAAAACATGACACACATGTACATGTAGCATACCGGTCCATTACATGTACCTTTCTTGCAAATTATTAATTAAAAACATTACTCTCACCAGGTAACTGAGAAACAGCATGTGTATAAATGCACTAATTTTTTCAAAAAAAGTTTATCTTAATAACATAATCCTGATAAGACTGAGTATAAAAAAATATTTTGGGGGGAATATACATGCAAAGTATTGAGGAAATACGCCGATATTGGGTTATAACTCAAACTGTACAATGTTTATATAGAAGTGTAATACAAACTATCAGTATCAAAATAAATTAATAAAAAATATTCATACCTTTAATTGTATTAACATCGGGACAACTAAGAAGAGGTGTTATCAGCAGAAAAATAGCATATAAAAATGATAATCCATTGAACCTAACAACAGCCGCTGGAAAAGATAAAGAAATATTTTCATATACCAATAATTTACATTTTTGTACATTCTTGACTAAATTATATACCGGTACATCAAATACATGTAATTTTTTTTAACAAGCCTGCAATTACAATGTAGTGTAGGCTTATATTTAGCAAAATATTTTCAAAACAATTAATAAAAATATAGTGTAGAAACAAATATACATGTACATGCAAATAATAATAAAAATTTGGTCATAAAAAAAATAACAAAATAATAGTTTAAATTTAATCATAACAATTTTAAACATTCAACATTAAAACTCTTATGAAAACAAACCACAAACATTACATGTGTCAATACTAATCATAATACAATACATTTTACTTTAATCACAATTTTAATTTCTAAAATTACCTGCTAAAAGTGTTATCGGCAATAAAATCCGAAATAATAAATAACAAACTAATCGTGTGGCCTTAGTGGACATTTTGTAGTATTAATCCTCCTTTTTCAGTATCAACAAAAAAAATTCTATTAATTCCAGTCTTCACAGCATGGGTAGTTCCTTATTTATCCATTCTATATATCATGAATACTTCACACCACAATGCACACTTAACAATCTTGTAAAGTTTGGAATTTAATGCACATTTGAAACAGTTATTCAACCTCTAACATTTGTTGCACCTGCTGCTGAACAATGGCAACTCTGAAATTAAATATTTTTCCAACAAAAAATTATCAAACAAGAACATTTAACATTCAAACTGACGCTTTGATGCCGCTTTTGTTATTAAAACTGAGTGGAACAATTAAGCGAGCGCGTGCCCGTTTATCCAACTATCTGATTCGACGCACCGGCGGATCGACTCACAAACACATGATTAATATTGTATTGAATGACATCGCGAATCAAGAAACGCCGAAGTGTGTGCAGCTGTTGCCACAGTTCTAACTTTCTAATATGTCAGCAAACAAATCAACAATATGGCTGCAACTTTCGAAATATTTTACATACTCTTGTCAGAAACCTGCAGAAACTGTTGACAAGTTTTCATATATAACAACTTACGTTGTGTAAGGAAAATATTAACTGTTTTCTAAGGAAACTTTCTCGAGAATTCACCACGGCGTCATCTGCTTCTGATCAACAGCGCCCTCTCTTTTGTCTGGTATTCCCCAAAACTGAAACCGGTTTGAAGAATTACCTATTTAGACCAATCAAATGCTACAAAATATAAACCAATTATTACTACTACCGGTGATCATTTTATTTGTTCCGGTATGTAAATAACCCCGAGACAGCTTCTGATCCATTCAACTCAAATGTGCTGATTATTACAATTAAATTGCAGTCAAGCGATTAAATTTACCCTTACTGTTATTATGTAAGTTGTAGATGTATGAAAGAACATAATAAATTGGAGTCATGTAGTTAAAATTTCATATTATTACCAAAAATTACACACACCGAAATGCGACTTTAAAAGGAATTGGGTGTGGACCTAAATTTATACCCGTGCATAAATTGACCGGACTGTGTGATTGGCTTAGCACATAATTCTGTTGTTGCTTTTTTGGTCCCATCAGAAGAAATAGATATTATGTTCTTGCCCAGTCCTCCATCCTGCACCACTGACAAGGGTAAGGGTGTCTGGAAAGTCCAGAGACAGCAAACACATGGATTAAACCTGTGACTTCATTAGTTAACTGGTGGCATTCTGATATTCACTAGTCGTTCGGATTGAATGAAAAACCATCGTGTACCAGTTGACATCCTCATAGACAATGCTAACTCCTTACAGTTGGAATTTGGTGATCAATAGGTGGAAACAATGCTATCTGGTCAAATTTCTCTCATGACACACAGCATGGCATTTGTTAGATTTCATTAGCACCAATGGTGCTCAAAAGTAGGATGTTAGACACCATTTCATTTCATATTCCTTTTCAGACTTAGGTTGATCGTTTTTTTATTTTCTTTATTTTCAGATAATAGTAAAAAGAAACGAAAATGGCTCGACAGATTTCAACAGCTATATCCGACTTGGTGCTAGCCTTGTCCGTATTCTATGTAGTTTATTATACCATCTGGTTTAATTTCTTTGCTGCTATTGGTCTTTTCCTCCAAGGTATAGCTGCCTCTGCTGGAGTGGCCAGATTCAGTCAGACTAGACCAGATCCAAAGATCGTCAAAGGTCACAAGTTCATGTCATGGATAGCTACAGTTGCTGGGATGTCTTTGGTTGCCACAGGATTCTGCCAATACACACTACCATTTCTGATGAATTTAAATTTTATGTTTTTCATCGCTGTTCTAATTGTTGGTCAGTTCTTAGAACAAGCTCAATCAGCCCTCGCCACACAGGCCTGTAGCGGTTTTGCAATGTTGACAATTATTGCATGTTCTGTAAAGACAATGAATTTGTATGGAGTGATTGCAGCAGTGATTTATATCGCCGCAGGAGCATTTATTGGTGTGGATGGTTATTATTCTGGTATTCCGAGAGTTGATCTCTTACACTATGCTTTAGTTGTGGGAAATATATTCTTTTTGTGGGCTTTGAGATAAATATTGTGACTTACTAACTGATACACAAAATTATTATTTGAATTAATTGATCTTTACTGCCTAGAACTTTATTTAATTGTTGGTAGATGTCTAGCTACCAGTTAATATTAGCCCACTTTGAAAGTCTGTGGGAATACTTGATTGAATGTTCTGGAATTGAATTCTCTGAATTCCAAAAGTATTGGCAATTGAGTAAAAAGGGCTATTTCAGTTTACAATACATGATTGACTGCTCATCAAGATATCTCAACCAACCATGACAGCTCACCCACCTCAGTTGTCAGAACCAAATTCTGACAATTCCGGGACTTACCAGACTTACAACCAAGCATCCCCAAACTAAGGATGGTATTATATCGCAGTGTTTACACGATTATTCAAATTCAAATAGCTATGCAAATTGATAAGATGCATTATGTAAGATTTAGATAAAGAGCTTTAATTTCCTGATATACATAATGGAAAATGAATATAGTAAAAATATTCAAATTACTTTAATCTGAGCAAAGTTATGACTGTTTGAAGATAAAGCAAAGATTGTTCATTATCGTAGCAAGTAGCAACGACACTCGACAACCAAGAGTTGACAGCCTCGATCTTGCATTTAATTGTTAAATGTCGCAGGCGTTAAATCCATGTAAATCTCGGCCATTCCATGATCTAAAGATTTGGTTATAGGCGTGTCATGTTAATAAATGTCTACTGGTATATAATAATTTATACCATTATCATATAACATTTGAAGTACAAGAAAAGACCCGTAAGAATCAGGTTAAAATGTAGCTCTTACATTATGCATCTTTAAAACTAGTAGAAATTGATCAGTTTTTGTCTTCTATGAAATAATTACTGCTTATCAACTAATATTTTTGAATCAAAAAAACAAATTTTAAAAAAGACACAGAGGAGCTACAAATATTTGTCATTTGATATGAATAGAATATTCAAATAATATTTGAATAATGACTTAGAATACTTGTATAGTTAAATTGAATTTGTTACAACCAAGCCTAAGGTATTAGTTTGCGCTATTCTACACCAATTCCCACTCAGTGTCTTAAATTAAATGCCATATTTATAGTCATCATTTATTATATTCCAACTTAATATGGCTAAACCTCTTTGATCTTGGACAAAAATAAACCGTTTCATAGCATGACAATCAAAGAGGTTTAACTATAGTTTAATGTGGGGCAACTGCAGTTTGGCCTGATATATAGTATGCTGTTAAATAGTGTTACATTTTTTCAATGGCATTTAGTATTTGAACTGGAAATACACAGGTCACAATCATATGGACAGTAATTACTGTTTTAATTAGGCTTCTTTATCAAGCATTGTATTCTGTAGAATTGGGAAAGAGAGACAGAAATGGGGTTACACATCCACGCGACATATGGTTTAGTTTTATTTCAGTAATTTGCTTGTGCGTAGGAGTCTCCAGCAGTGGGCGGAAAACGAAAGAAACAGAGAAAACCCCACGAGGTTGGACAGGTGACCCTAGTCGTTGCCACGTACAACCAGGGAATCAAAAACTGTGCCAGTTGACTCAATGAAATGACAGAACTTATGCTGCAGCGCGCACATGTTAGCCATTCAGCCATCCACCCCATCCACCCAAACCCCATAGAATTGTGACCTGTGTATAGTGTGCTGTGTTTTGAGTTAGTACAGAATGTTATTCGTTTAGATTCCAATGAAAATATTTATATGCATTTCAAATTGAACTATTGTTAATATTGTTATAATTTTAAAAAGCTTTAAATGAGATTTTGTTTTTATAGAATTTGTTTGTTTGCGTCATTTTTTTATCAGACATATGCTATTACATTTTAAAAGTCCCATAATCAAATCATTGTTTTAAAGATCTTATTGTTGTCATAGATATTGTGTAATGTATTATTGCAATAACATATTTTAGTCAGCATTTTAAGCATAATCAAATCTGAAACTTAAGTAAAAGTCACAAATTTAGCCATTTTTATGGTAGTTTCAAGTTCCGATTCCAAGGACTAATCAAGGACAGGTCAGATAAAATAAAATTATTAAGCATAATAAACCACCATTCACATTACGTTCTTCGTGCCTAAAGTGGATAGTTCTTGCAATATTGTAAATTACAGTTTGTATTTATGTATTTTTGAGGTATATGCTATGTATGTGAAGTTTATAGATAATCTATATGATATATTAGGTATTATGCATGAGTTTTATAGTAACAAGCCTAGACATATAAGGCCCCTGTTTTATTTCAATAATTCGCTTGCATGTAGGGGTATGTAGAAATTGAGGAAAACTGGAGTATCAGAGAAAACCAATGAAGTTGGACAATCAATCTGACCAATCTTCTCAATTTAAGGGTCAGTGTGACAGCTTTAAACCCAGTTTTATTTTATTAGGTCTATTTAATACATATAAGGAACCACATCAAGAATGCACAACAGTTACTATTGGCTGACTCACTATTCGTAGCAGCCAATCAGCAGTTAAAAACATTGGCTCTCGTTTCAAAGATGCAGGTAATTAGATATGCACCAGGCAGCCTTTTTGCAAATCAAATAACTTTAGTGTCAGTGATGACCAATGTATTTATTCTTTCGTGAATTTAGACGTGTTCACACACCTCTGGTTTGAAACTCTATAATTGTTGTGGAAATTGAAGCTGGGTAAATAGATTACAACTTATGTCCATATTTTATTATATTCCAGGTAATTAGAGAAATAATTCCTAATATTTACAATTCCTTTTAGAAGTATTATTCCAAAATGTTGAGAGTATTACCAAATTATTCCATTTTGATTTAGTACAGTTTTGCAATTGTTGGGAGATAGATCCAAATGACTTGTGCGTAATTTTTATAATTTGAATTAGATTTCCGTTGGTTCTTGCCACTTGGCACACTGTAATTTAGATTTCCGGAAGACTCACACCTTATAAATATAAACAATAGGTTTACCTGAAATTTGGGCTTAAGAGCATAAAAACAATATCTAGAATTATACCTAAGCCCAACTGAGAACTATGCATGGCATGAGATATGAGCTTCAAAGGCAGCATTATATATATGTTGTGAAATGGGAATAATAATAATAATAATATAGATAATTCTGTGAATGGTATTTAGTAATTGATACATGTGATTGTAAGTAGTCAACAATCAGTAGTTAATTAGAGACATAAATCTATTTTACTTTAGGAGATTTATAGTTTTGTTATAGCCTAAACTTCAGTAAGTAATGAAATGAAATATTCATTAAATTCTCCTTTCATCATTTTAGTGCAATAGGAATCCCTTGCCCTCTACAAAATTTTGAAATAGGAATCCAACAGAATCAGTGGGCCTGTTTTAATTCTGATTGAATCCAATTGGATTTTGTTTTCAAAGTAAAAAGATTTAATCAGACTTCTTGAGGACTCTTTAATTTACAGGGTAATGGATTGAGGGTGGGCGTGTCTACTCTCAAATTCAAACATCAAAATTGTATGAAAGCCTTAAAAAAATGTCAATGCAGGAGAATATATGTGTTAGTGATATCATTTATGTAGCATGATGTAGAAACTTTGTATCTTTTTATTTAATTCATTATAAATTTTACTTAACTGTTGTGTCTGTTTATTTAATATTGTGAGCCACAGCCGGTAAATGAGTAAGGCATTGACTTGTATAACCTTGTGGTTCCAGGCGCTATCCTGTGTTGGCAGAGACACTTTTTCAGGATTTTCCCACAATGTTTTCCCCTTGTCAACGATGCAGGATGGAGGCTCTTAAATTCTTTGTTTCGTACTGGGCTATCCAAATTTGTGCAAAATTCATATAAATGTACACAATTCTTTAGTCTTGTCAGTGCCCTAAATCTAAATACACCCATACAGTTATTGTCAGATTCTGGAATTCCCGTCTGTACATGGTGTGAGGGAACTCAATAAAACTGGGAACTGTCATAGTAAAACATCTTATAATGCAAATGAGCAGTTGTTATGATAACACATAGCCTATTACCTACCAAGTGTCACTGTCAACTTTCATCACAGACTTGGCTGGTGATATCACATCCCCTACTTGTATATCTGACAAAAATCAAGGGGGGCTCCAAAGGGAGGATGGGGGGGAAACCACCCACTTGGATGGTGGCGGGGGGAACTGCTCAGCTGCATTAAAGAAATTGTAAAATAACATTTTTATGAGAATTAAGTGTTACAGTCGTGTGCTTTATCCTTTATCATCAGACGGTGCGATGAAATTGGCATTAACATCGTGAGATAATGGTATAGATGAGGCATCAAAATTAATGCTTTTGTATCAGTGAAATTGAATCACAAAATGATCCTATTAATTCATAATGAAAATATAAGGCTCATTGAGTATGTATGCCTCCGTAATTTGGAGATGAAGATGGCATTATGCATTGTCAACAATTAAATTTCCTTTACTGGAACCTGGCAAACACCCTCCAGCAAAAATTCATGGATCTGCCCCTGAAAATGTCAAGCAAATTGCAAATTTGGCTGTGGAATAATATATATTTCTTCTTCTTCTTCTTTTTTTTTTTTTAATTTCCTTTACTGGAACCTGGCAAACCCCCTCCAGCAAAAATTCATGGATCCGTCCCTGAAAATGTAAAGCAAATGGCAAATCTGGTCGTGGACTTATATATATTTCTTCTTTTTTTACAAAAAAAATATCCTCGGCAGGTTCTGGTTTATTAGTCTGATTCGTGAATTTGTTCATTTTTTCCCAATCCAAAAATATCTTCTGATGACATTGTCACGGATCTTGCAATATTCAAGGGAGGTAACTCTTTATAATAGAATTGCCTCCCTTGCGTACATTTTTAGTTTTATAAAGCAATATTGGTTAAAACTGTCAACATGGCGTCTGTGGGAGGCATGTGCGTCCGATCTTTGTACAAAATATCTCGCCATTCCCAGTATTTGTTACGCATACAACCGGCAAGGTATGTTATATTCCTTACATATCGTTTGTTTCTTTCTATTTATACCATTTTCACTTTTGTTGACTTCACAATTCAATTAATGTGTTTGCAAAAATGTTATGACATAACCTTGACTGAACTGGCAACCTAAATTTCATCAGTTTTTACAGTACCGTACACAAAATATAATCCTTACATAAGTTTGTCATAAGCTCCCTTGATTATTTTATATAAGCTTACTTTTATATAAGTGTTTATTCGTAATTTTAATTTTGAACATGCACAGTATTTTATAAGGTGTAATTTATGACAAAATAAAAAAAATATACAAACAATTTAGGAGCTTTTTTTACAGGTTTCCCTTTTGACGTCATTTTCGGTCATGCGCAGGCCCTGGCCTTATTCGTAGACTAAAACCCATAGGCCATTGTGTGTTTTTTATGTGAAAATACTGCCGTACAGTGATCTTGTTTTACATAAAATGGAACTGATCGCCATATCTATATACTATACATTAAGGTTTATCGACCTATGCCATAAACCGATATTTACAAAAACTTTGATGTAGAAAAGATAGGGCAAGTTTACCAAACCGGTAATGGCCGTCAGTGTTAGCGCTAGCCGCTCGCCACTTCGCCAATGACGAATTTTCAGCGTCTGTGGCGATAATTTTTGATAAAAAGTCGCCACTTTGGCGAAAGGGCCATGTGGTCCTGTTAGTGCCTTGTTTCTCCACCGTGCGCCTACCGTTTAACCACAAAAAACAACCAAGAAACCCATTAAAATTTGCTAAAATAATGTTAGACCTAGACGAAAGCATGTAGACGGGCGGTATATGCCCATTAGTATTAGTAATCATTTTTTTCATTGGCTGGAATTATCATATTTTTCATGTATTGTCCAATCATATCTCGTGTACTGAATTACGCACGATTTACAAGATGGCTATAGCACTGTCGCATTCTCCGATACTTTTCGTTTCAGCAACTAATCCATCACTCCTAATTATCCACGTCACACATCATCCATATGTACACAATTGTTAAATTGTTTTGGTCCTGATATTAAATAGTTTTATTTCTTCGACATCGGTATGACAAGAAATTCTCCCGAATTCCGAATCTGCTTTGGCTGTCAGTTCACCGAACCGAATCTGCTTTGGCTGTCAGTTCAGCAAAGAAGATTCATGACTCGAATGCACGTGGATTCCTCCGCGTAAAACAGGTACTCAAATCAAATGCTTATTTAAAATAAAGACGTTGAGAAATGTGTTGGTTTCAGATTCTAAAATATTCGTAATTAAATATCAAAACACGACTTTGATTCGGACCTATTTACACTGCGGTCCTATTTACCTACATGTGTTTGTATTAGTTACCTACGACTGTGGAGGACAAGTCACGCCCCCTGGAATTTCATTCTCACATTCCGACTAATTACGCTAAACATTCTGTTTAAAAAATACTCTAGCGCCCAATTTATTTAATTTTATTAAATTTTCCTGTAGGCCTATATAAACCTTATTTTTCGGATTTTTTTTCGAATGTTGAAATACACAATACAAAGAGTTTTGCGCCTTTTAATTCGAGCTACAATATTTATCGTGGTGCCGTCAATAGAATTAGGTCACATTATGTGACAGGATAGCCGTCTAATTATGCATGCAGATACTAGAACAACTGAAAATAAATGTAGACCTATATATAGGTTGATATAAAATTCACTGTGAATTCACTCCATCAAGGTATGGTTATTTCATAATTTTAAATCTTAAACAAGAATCCACTGTGTATCAAATTTTAGTTATTAAAATTTATTGAAGATAAATATTTTCTTTGTCTTATACCTGTAGGCCCTAAATTGAAAGTAAAGTGTTATTTTGACTAATTAAGATTATAAGTAAACGATGGTATATAATAACATGCTAGAACTTTTTGTGTTTTGAAACATACTTTGTGTTGTGCTTACGCACGTTGGCCAAAGTGGTGGCAGGAGAAACAAGGCAACAACTCAATATAGCACTTGATATTTGTAATAAATCACTGGAAGTTAATATGTTCAAATTTCTGCTGGATGTTTTGAAAATTATTAGCACTTGCTGCTAGCTTCAAAATGTTACATCTTTAGACTATATACCAAGATTAGTATACGGTACAAACAACTTTTCATGATGTCATCAGTGGCTAATGAAAAATGTATGTGGCTAATACTTTTTTCATGCATTAGCTACAGTGGCTAATGAATTTTAGAAGCTAGCGCTAACACAGGCCGTATGTGATTGAGGAGAACAAGTAGATGACTGATCCGTGCTCAACTGCTCATGGCCAGAACTAGAATTTGGTCAAGTTTATTACCGTACCGCATACGCATTTTACGACCAAACAGATGTTATCTATAAATTACAGAACTAATAACACAAAAGATTTTTAAATCTGGTCTATCCTATTAACATTCAACTTCCGACTAGACAGTACATACGCGATTGATATATCGTCTGTAATAGCGCTGCATGCTATACTCTTACATAAAAAACAGGACTATGTTGGTCTTTGGGGTTATAGACTTCAATAAATAATTCCGGCTAATGCTAATAATACTATAGATAGTATGCAATATGCAAATAAGATTGTTTATACGTGCTGTTAGTGTTAGCCAATTGCCCCTCGTTTTGACAGCTCTGACCAATGATAAAGTATAGTTGTTTGATGCACAGAGTAAAACTTCAGCCATTATTATAAAATTTCCTCTTGATGGAATATGAATAACAGAAAGAATAAAACAATGATCGTTTTGAATCTGTGAATATTTTTTAAAACCCCTTTTTTCCAACCGTCTAAATCGTCTAAGCTCAGCTCTTGACACTGAAATTTTAATATATTCAGTTTATCTCCAATGTCGCAACCAAGAATGAAGAACGAAACAACGATACATTTGTGTCCATTTTATCAATTTCCAATTCAATGTTTGGTTCTTAGGTCAACTGTTGAATGCAAATATATAACTCGACTTGGTGCATTCTATACAGAATTATTTACTACAGAGTGATTATTATTTGTTGTTTTTTTCCAGATGTGCTACGATCGTGCTTTAAATTTAATATTGTCTTGAATAATTCTTTCATCAACCAAACAGATGTTAACTATTGATTGTCTGCAGTAAAATTAACACAAAACATACAGCAAAGCATCTTTCTTTATAATACTTTTGCATACAGAGGTCAACTGGTCTGTTTGCGAGCTTAGCTAAGCATATATCGTCTGCTACAATGCAGTATACATGTATCGTCAATTAAACGAGAAAAAAAAAATTTAGACATAATTTCAAATCGGTAATTTATTACCAATGCTACATACATGGTACAACAAGAGTGGCATTTAAAAAAAAATTTTCTATTGAAAGATAAAGAAGAAAAATCCCGTTTTCCTTAGCATTTGCCATGTTAAGAGACCGAAATATAAAGCCCAGGCTAAAAATAGACACCGCAAATACGTCACACAAAAAGCTCCTATACAATTCATGTATAAATTAGTGCTGGCACGATAAATCGTTGAATCGATGTATCGCGATTCACCGTCTCACGATACGTGTATTGAATCGCAGGATGCCGAATCGATTTTTCACGATTCTTTTTTGCTTTTTATCAAATATATCATGAACTTTAAAAACTTTCAATTATATCCACAACCCTAAACTTTATTTGAAACTATGACACTTCGCAAACGATGTCCAGTAGTCTTGACATGTGTGTTACTATAAATAGCGCATGACCATAATTACCGTTAGTTTCGTAGGTAAAGATTAACAAAATTTTAATGTCTTTTCGTTTTATTTGCGAATTTCAAAGTTTGTTATAAGGCTTAGGTAATAAAACATACATATTTGAATACATAAAACGACATTTTACTCTCGAATTTTATAAATTTAGAACGTAAATATAATAGATAGTAGCCTACTATAGTAGCTTTTGTAAAAATCTAAATGGCGGTAAACACACTCGCAATAACAAATCCTCCAACAAAATATAAATCTAAATTTTGGGTTTTTAAAAGGGAACAGAACGAAAGTTGTTTGTAGAATATGCAAAACTATTCTAAAATATTGTGGTAATACAACCAATCTCAGCATTCACTTGACAAGACACCATATAGTGTCTGCTAGGATTAGTAGAGTTTACATCTAAATAGTAGGCCCAATCAAGTTTATTTATTTCCTGGTTTTAGTGACTTCATTAAAAACACAATCACATATTTAATTTGTTGTTTTATTGATAAATGTACGACCTAGTTATGAATCGCGATACGTATCGTATCGCAGCACATGAATCGCAATACGTATCGTATCATGAATGCAGTCGCAATACCCAGCACTAGTATAAATGGAATCAGCCAACATTGTAGTATGATCCAAGATTTTGATTTATTATCAGTCGAGAGTAGACTGAGTGATTACCACCTAAACATTTATCCTTTAAAAAGCATACTGCTTAACAACTGGTAATCCATTATCACAGATTCTATTATTTTATTTTTTCAGAAATAGAACTCTAAAATTATCTACAACATCAACTAATGGTAAAACTGATGAAACAGAAGGTGAAAAAGAACAAAAACAACCAGAAATTTCAGAAAATGAACACAAACTGGTTGAATTAAATAAAAAATATGAAATAGAAGTAGCTGAATTAAAGGTGGGCTTATAATTGTATTGATAATATCAACTGGTTTTAGCAACTTTGAAATACATTTAACTCATTAATTGAGGAAGTCTTATGATCTATCTGTTTCTTAGCTCTTGACTCCATACTACTTACCTATTTTGTTGAATGGAAAACTAATTAATTTAGTTTGTAAAATTCCCATAAAATTGGCCATGCCATAATGTCAATAATGTAATAAATGATAATAAAAACCTTTTTTAAATTTTCAACAAGAGAGAGAAATGGGGTTTAACGTCCACCCGACACAAAGTAGGTCATTTCGGGACTAACATATGGTTTTAACTTTATTTCAATAATTTGCTTGTGCGTAGGAGTCTTTAGCCGTGGGAGGAAACTGGAGTACCTGGAGAAAACCCACAGGGTTGGACAGGTGACCCTACTCCTTTCCACATGCAACTGGGGATTTGAAACCACAGCAGTTGACTCAATGGCAGGCCGTATGATACAGCGCGCACGCTAACCATTCAACCATCCACACCCACCACCCACCCCAACAAAGAAAATTTCAACAAAGTAATTAATCTTCTCTCTAAGATTTATCATCTAAGAATGTATTTCTATATTTGCTTTTCTCTTACTTTTTAAGGATAAATATATAAGATCCTTAGCAGAAACAGAGAATGTACGGAAAAGAATGATGAAACAAATAGAGGATGCTAAAATTTTCGGAATTCAGGGATTCTGTAAAGATTTATTAGAGGTAGCTGATATTTTGGGTGCAGCAACTGAAAGTGTTCCCAAGGACCAACTAACGAAAGAAAATATCCATCTTAAGAATTTATTTGATGGACTTACAATGACAGAGTCACAGTTACAAAAAGTGTTTACAAAAAATGGACTTGTGAAAGTTGCTCCAGAAGAGGGTGAAAAGTTTGATCCATTCATACACGAAGCTTTGTTCGAAGTGCCAACAACTGAAAAGGAGAAAGGTACAATTGCTGTACTACAGAAAACAGGCTATAGATTAAAAGATAGAACAATAAGACCTGCTTTAGTAGGTGTATTTAAAACTGGATAATATTATATTACTTAGAAATTGTGCACTATGATACATTTTTACTCAAAATACTTGTCATCTACGCAGATTCATAATGAACATCCATCGAGATGATGCTTTCTTCATGAAACTGTTTAAATACAACAAGAATTACTTTGTCAAGAAACTAATGCCAATTAAAAGGAAGTCGGCTTATAAATGAGTAATGAAATTAAATAAAAAAGTTCTGCAATATAATTATTTCTAATTTTTGTCCCCCGCCTTTCGAAGAAAGTTGGGGGACTATTAAAATGGGTTCGTCCGTCTGTCTGTCTGTCTGTCCTTCTGTCTGTCCGTCTGTCTGTCCGTCACACTTTTTGGGACACAATAGCTCTCTTCCTAATTGAGCTGGAGTGTTCAAACTTGGTGTATGTGTTTATTAGGTCAATGCCTTGATGGAGTTCGAAGATGAGCATTTTCCGCTTAGGGTAAGCAGAGATAAGCAATTTGATTGGTTGATGCTTTGGGACACGATAACTTTAGTTCTAATTAAGTGAGATTGATGAAACTTGGTGTATAGTTTCATTACAGTAATACCTTGACTAAGTTCGATAATGAGCATTTTCTGCTCAGGGTAAGCAGAGCGATACGCAATTTGATTGGTCGAGACTTTGGAACACAATAACTCTCCTTATAATTGAGTTAAAATGTTCAAACTTGGTGTATATGCTTATTAGGTCAATGCCTTGATGGAATTCGAAGATGAGCATTTTCCGCTTAGGGTAAGCAGAGATAAGCAATTTGATTGGTTGATGCTTTGGGACACGATAACTTTAGTTCTAATTAAGTGAGATTGATGAAACTTGGTGTATAGTTTCATTACAGTAATACCTTGACTAAGTTCGATAATGAGCATTTTCTGCTCAGGGTAAGCAGAGTGATATGCAATTTGATTGGTCGAGACTTTGGAACACAATAACTCTCCTTCTAATTGAGTTAAAATGTTCAAACTTGGTGTATATGCTTATTAGGTCAATGCCTTGATGGAGTTCGAAGATGAGCATTTTCCGCTTAGGGTAAGCAGAGATAAGCAATTTGATTAGTTGATGCTTTGGTACACGATAACTTTAGTTCTAATTAAGTGAGAGTGATGAAACTTGGTGTATAGTTTCATTACAGTAATACCTTGACTAAGATCGATAATGAGCATTTTCTGCTCAGGGTAAGCAGAGCGATAAGCAATTTGATTTGCCGAGACTTTGGAACACAATAACTCTCCTTCGAATTGAGTTAAAATGTTCAAAATTGGTGTGTATGCTTATTAGGTCAATGCCTTGATGGAGTTCGAAGATGAGCATTTTCTTCTTAGGGTAGGCAGAGATAAGCAATTTGATTGGTTGATACTTTGGGACAAGATAACTTAGGTTCATCTTGATTGATGATTTTTATGCCAATACAATGACTGCATTCTCATTCAGTAATGGATTCGACAGTAACAGTGTATAGAAACGATTGACTCGGACACGAGGGCCCTTTCCCTTGGCCAGAGGGGCCCTTTTGTCTGCCTTTGGGGTCCCCCTAACTAGGGTACATTTTCTTTTTTCTCGTCGGTTTTAGCATTTTTCTTTATAAAACACTTTTGGATGACACTTCGTGTACAGTTTGATTGCTCGATACGTTTGAAAAAAATAAATGTGCGATTAATTAATATGTGTCATCTATTTATTTTGGGACTTCGGCGGGGGACATCAGCCTCACTGTTGGCTTTTTTTGTTTTGAAAGAAATTTTGAAAATAAATCAATGCCACTTGCCATATCATATCATTCTCTTCTTCTTTAAGCTAGCCATCTCAGATATATTTTAGTGTATCAAGTGTGTTAATTGAAATGTTCATCTCAGTTACATGTTGTTCTGTACAATTAAGATTTGTGTACCTTTTATCAGTTATTTTGTTAGCAATGGGAGATATTAAAAATTAGGAATTATGTTGATTTCAAAGATTCACAATTTCTTAAAAATCTGAAACTGCACCAAATGGGATAAAAAAGTGGATAATATATAGATGTATGCAGTATGAATGTAATTGAATATTGGACTAGCATTCCAATAACGAGTTAAAATACGTGTTTATTAGTTGAAAGTCCTTTGTTCATAAGTAATAGGAATCATTTCAGTTGAACTCAATAGCAGAAGATCTCCCATACTTCTATAAATTTTATTAATCAATTTGAGCTGTGAGTGATGTTATATTTGATTACTATTTATTTTTCTTTTTTTACAGAAAATAAATATTTCAGTTATTACAGCTGGGCATTAAGCTGTATTTAAAACATAGATTTATTTTTCATTTTCATTTTAATTTGAATGGTTGAATGTTATTTGTCAGTGTTTAACCTGGTACCTATATGTATCTAAATGTTGCATCCAGTCTATATTACAGCATCAGACCTAATTCAAAAAAAAAAAAAAAAAATCAGTACCTGAAATATTTATTGTAATGGAACACATTTCGGTAAATTATTGTTTCCCAGTGACACATTTATTAATAATGTTTAAGAGATTTAAGCTAGGCATAAGCATTTCAAATTGACCAGCCTGATTTATGAAGGATTGTTAGTACTAAATTTGTCATATGAAATGATTGTTATTAAGAAATCAAGTCAAATATTTAATTGTACATCGCAAATATTTATTGCGTCTGTATCTGTAAAAACTAACAATTATGATATAATAATAATGATGGTATGATATATCATCAGGGTTATTAACTGAATTCTATTTCAAACATTACCATAAATTATTATGACTTGAATTGTATATTTCCTCTCACTATACATTTAACAAACAAATGTGATTAGAAATGATGTAAAAGCATTTCCCAATGGATTTAGAACAACGTTTTGTGATCATTTTCATTAAGTTCCACTTCTAATGGTAATAAAGTAAATTAAGACCGCTGTTGACTTTTAGAAATTATGAACACTGTCATAGATATATTGACAGATTGATGTGCATTGTATTTACATGTATATGGAAATAATTGAAATATAGGATGATTTTGAATGTACTGGTAGTTATTGTAGTATAAATATTTGAATAGTTATGATACATGTTATGATTGTTATTATTTTGACCTATGATGAATTACATGTGTATTGTGTATATATATATATATATCATAATTAAAATTATTTGTCATAAATACATTTATGTCTTAACTATGAAATTGACTTAATTATTTTATTACAAAGATAAATTTCATTCCGAGATATTTTGATCTTGATGTTTTCCGGAAAGAAACAATATCTATCTTGTTCATTTACACCAATACTCGATGTTAACCCGACTATTGACCATTCACAGACCTCTGTTGGTCATCAGGAGTCTTTTTCACGAAATTTTAACTAAGATAAAATCCAAATTTTAGTTATTTGACTGGATGGATTTTTGTGCTTAGCCTATCAAAACTGAAGTATCCACTAAAATTTGGATTTTATCTTTAGTTAAGATTTTGTGAATCAGGGCCCTGATTGCAGACAAGCTACTAGTTAGGGACGTCCTTACCTTTTTATACATCCACATTCGTATACACTGGTGACTATCGAACAGTTTGCGAGGTTAAAACTTATCCTATTCAGCCAACTTCTGTACTCTTCCCGGAAATTCCTCCAAATAAGTAAAGATAGAATTTTGATACATTTCATTTTATACATTTTGTTGATGGCAATAATATTCCATCTGAGTCAACAGACCAGTTTGAATTAGACTAATTAAATATACAAGAACGTACCGGTATATTGCCGTCACTCCTGTGTGTTTATGTCTGCGGTTCACTTACAGACTGCAATTTTTAATGGATCATCTTGGAACTTGGCATATATATTCCTTATAGTCGAAGGATGGCAACTATTTATTTTGGTGCATAGCCACGTCTGATTTATGTGGTTTTTGTATACAGACCGACAATTCTGAATGGATCAGCTCAGAACTTGGCATATGTATTCCTTACAGACTAAGGGTGGCAACTATTGATTTTGGTGCATGTCCCAACCCCTAGGGACAGAGTCACGCCAATTTCTGTGTTTAGCATCCGAAGGCCACAATTCTGAGTGGAATAGAGATAGAAATGGAGTTCAACATCCACTCGACACAAACTAGGATATTTTGGGACTAACACATGGTTTAATTTTATTTCAATAATTTGTTTGCGGGTAGGGTTGTTTAGCAGTAGGAGGAAACCGTAGGATCCAGAGAAAACTCACGAGGTTGGACAGGCGACCCTACTCCTTGTCACGTACAACCAGGGATTCAAACCCACGCCAGTAGAGTCAATGACCGGCTTTATGATACAGCATGCACATGCTAACCATTCGGCCATCCATCACCCCCCACCCCCTGAGTGGAATACCTTGGAACTTAGTATACTTATTCCATAAAGGCAGCAACTATTTATTTTGGTGCATACTCAAAACCAAATGCTTTGCCTTCTTTACCGCTTGTCATTTTTACAGTCATTGCAGCTACATGTATTTTATATTTCATTCTCTTCACTTTAAAATGTACCATATCAATGAAAACAGGAATGTGGACGTATATTACAGTGTTAGCAATGCTATAGTTTACCTGTGGGTGCCCCATGGGTTTTTTTCTGGGATATCCAGTACAATTGAGTGTCTCTACTTTCCATAAACAACTTAATGTTATTGGAAATGACTACTTTCCATAAAAAATTAATGTTATTGGAAATGACTACCCTCTAAATTTGTTTGATAGGAATAATAGGAATATATCTTTAATTTATATAAAATTTAATTAACCAGTTTTATTAACTCACCCACACTGTGCTGTATTTAGCATGTGCTTATGGCATTATAGCAAAGGTTGGGGGGTAGTTTTTCACTGTTTTTGTCTTTCCATCCTTTTTGTCGCAATTAATAATGACATGGTTATTACTGAATTACATATATATGAATATTTGGGGAGCACCAAACTCTTTTTAAGTGCTTAGATCTTCTGTGGGTCTTCATCCAGCCTTGCACCCACAGCATGCTCTAACAAATAACGAAAATTATTGAAATTCTAAATTTTAATCAGACTGGATAATACATGTAGTCTCTGGATTGTACACAAATAAACGAGGTTTCCAGTGGAGAAAATTCATGTTATATTCATAAACTTTACCAGATACATAGAATTATTTTCATTTCTTTCGACAAATAAAATGTCACAGTAACAATTATAAATTTATAAAACATCTTTTAACAAAAATATATCAACTGCACCATTAGTCTGATAAACTACTTTTTGAATAACCTACGAATGTTGATTAGTAATAAATAGATGTTTAATATGATTTATGTTATAATAATAATAATAATAATAATAGGTCCATTTATAAAGCACTATATCCACAAAATGTGCTCATGGCCCATGTACATTCATATTTTGCATAGAAATCTGAATTTCAAAGAATTCAAGCACTTCAATAACAAATTCTCTCATAGCAAATAAGAAAAATTTTCAAAAATCAGAATAAAAATCAGTTAATGCTTATCTGATTGAATTGTCGGACATCAAGAGATAAAAGTCTCATGCTACGAAAGGTGACCTCGAAAACAGATAAACACAATACCCTGATAACATATGACATGAGTTTATCTTAAAAGTGACGATCTTTACTTAGACAAGCTGATATCCCAATAGAGCTTCTCTTAGAAGATCAGATTTCTATGATAAGTTACATTAACGTATTATACATAATAACCCCTGACCCACTCACCCCACCCTAGTTCCGGGACTCGAAGTACTCATCAAAAACAACATTAGTTAAGTTATAAAACTTTGACAAAAGTAAGTCAGTACAATACTTCTGGATTTTTTCCTTTGATTCTGTCAAAATAAGCAGCCTTTTTTTTTAACCTTTATTAATGGTCCAGGCGGTTATAACGTTGAATATGGTATTAAGTCTCTTGGTGAACTAGTCTGATCAGCTTTACTCTAATTTCTTAAGTTCTTGAACACCAGGGAAATACCAATAGGTTCCTTTCACATTTTTACTCAATCTCATGATATCATCTGAATGACCATCTCCACCAGCACCAACCATTCTATCCAACATATACTCGAAGTTCTGGGGACTTGCTGCATATCCAATGAAGAATAATCCAGATTCTCCAGCCAGGGAACCAAAAGGCATGGACTGACGAACTATTTCAACTGGTTTTGCTGCATTAAATGTGTTACCTGAAATTAAGAATACATAATTTTAAATGAAAAGAGAATTCAAAATACCATCAAAATAAAAACAAAAAATCAAACTTTTGAATATCCAGAATGGACCCACAAGTTTTGTGAGAAACCTATCACAAGACCTGGAGATCAGGCACCCATTACAGACATTGTCAGACACAACTAGTGACTTTGTTAGGGCAATCCCTCTGGTGCCGCTCAATTTGTCTGAAACAGACTGGTACTTTTCGGTGTTTTTTTGATGTTATTAATATCAGGTATTAATTAGGTAGTGTAATAAAATTTTGTCAGGTGCTACTTAAATCATTACTTCTAAATCATTATTTTAATTATTTTTCTAAAATTTATTCCGGTCAGCTGAAGTTCGCAGACTTGTGATGACATTGAGAGTTGACAATGGTCTGGATAATTTAAATAAATGTCTAATTAATATTTTAGATAATATTTTAAGCCTAAAGAATACCTGCAATAGGCAAATTTAGCTCTAGCATAATGTTTATTACATATATATCAAAGACATATAGATTTTCTATTGATATTACTTAGATCAATAAGCCTATATAGCTGATTAAAGCCTAATTAGGATCTGCCCTACAAATTAGGAGGTAATTAACCAGTTAATTAGTGCTGATGATTACAGATACAGTAATGACTTCTAGGCCAAACCAATTTAAGATTTAGATTGATGAATAAATAGCCACTGGGTGCAATAAACTTTGTTTTGTTTAAAATTTTATCACTTGCAAGAGATAAAGAGAAATGGTGTTTAATGCCCACTTGACATACATCATTTTGGGACTAACATGTGGTTCAACTGTATTTCAGTAATACGTTTGCACAAAGGTTTTTTTAGCAGTAGGCAACCCTACTCATTACCACATAAAAGCGGGGAACCATAATCATGTTTCAATGACAGTCTTTATGCACATGCGTTAAACAGTATAAAACCAATCCCAACCCAAACTCATAAATTTGGAACTAAATGTATTCTTACAAGAGCAAGCAGGTCACTTTTGGGAGTTTTTTTTAAATTATTTTTTTCATACAGACAACAGAGCCAAAATTTTAATAGGTGTTCCTAATTAGTGTGGCCTTACCTGCTGTCATCCTCGCTACGTGTGATGTAATAGATTTTCTACTCAATTCTGTACTATCACTTCTAGCTCGACCGACCCAACCTTCTAATGTTTTATCTACAATTAAACAATACAATTGAGAAAATCGGAAAAGTAGAAAATATGGATAGAATGGAATGATAGGAAGAAATGGAATGATGAGATATAAATCGATGGTTGGGATATAAATGGAAGGATAGATATGGAAGGACACATGTGCAATGTTTCAGGTGAGCATTTTCGCCTACTATTCATTGAATCCAAAATGTCAAGGGTTCTTTTGCTTGCCCTCCAGAGTGAACGCAGGTGAATTTGGCTGAATTTGACCCAATGATTTAGGCAGAAATTTGCCTATTGTGTCTGTCCCTTAATTGAGAACTCCACCACCAACCATTCTTAATGGAGTATAAATTATAACCATTCTTAAATATAAATTATAACCATCCTTAATCAAATATCAATTATAACCATTCTTAAGTATAAATTATAACCATTCTTAAGTATAAAACATAACCATTCTTAAGTATAAATCATAACCATTCTTAAGTATAAATTTTGACCATTCTTAAGTATAAATTATAAGAGTATTATTTATCATTATAAAAAAGGTTGACATACCCTTTTCACTGTTAATAACATCATGTTGATGTAGCCATTTCTGTGTAATCTGTAAAAAAACCACTTTCAAATTATCATGTTTAAGGTTTGCTGGTAGCAGAATGATTTAACAAGCGCGCATTGGATTGTATGGCATATTTGATAAAAAGATATTTGTTCATTCTTCATGGTAACATAACTATTCAGTGGAGTTGGGTGGCCAAATGGTTTAAAATAAGGTCTTTCATTGAGTCAAGCGGCGTGGTTTCGATCAAGAGTAGAAGTTCCTGTCTTACTTCGTGCATCTTCTCTGTGTTCTTCCACTGCTAAAGCCCTGAACTCACAATGCAAATTAGCTTTGTTTTTTTCAAATGCAATAGCTAAAAACATTACATTCTTCATAGCAACAAATTCTTGGGACCTTTTTTTTTCAACTGCAGGAGCCAATAACAATACTTACGACATAGCTTCCACCTGTTTCTTTTTCTACTGCAACTTCTTGTCGACCTTCTTCATCAGCACGATTTTCAGTTCCTAAAATTAGATGATGTATCTATAGTAGCCATAAATCAACCTTGATCACTTTCATAATTATAGTATGTTAATTAAGTAATGTTTCTACAAGATAATCAGACGGGTTTCTCAGGGATCTTAATCTGTGACATGAATACTGGAGCCCCCCCCCCCCAACCCCTCTCTCCTAAAACAACAGGATATCAAATAACAGTATTGGATCCTCCCACCTCAAAAATAAAATCAAAATGAAATGGGTTTCTGCTCTTATATTGATTTACAACTGTCAAGGGATCTTTTACATGCACGCCAATGTGTACATGGGACCTCGTTATTTCATCCCATCTGAACAACAAGACAGCTTTCTTTGTCAGGCCCACTGTCCTGCATCACTGACAAGCGGGAACCATGCCGGAAAATCTGGATGAACTAGCGAGCCTTCATCTTACCCACTTAGCCACTATGACCCCCCCCTCCTCCAATATAACGGCACTAATAATTCAGTTAGATACCAAACGCTCATAATTGTCTTTTTGTTGGTTTTGTTGATTTAGCGACTGAAATTGATCTAACTAAAATTCAACTTACCATCAATAAATCCAGACATATCTCGGCCATTTTGATAAACAAAGCTGTAAATATCTTCGAAGTTTCCAATACTGTCTTTTGGTAAATTCCTGGTGATAAGTTGGGCTAATTCAAACAACTTGCTGGGTGTGTTACATTTAGCATGGATGAAAACATCGCCACCTGAAACACATAAATTTATATGACCAATTTCAAATCATTCACCATACATTCTCAGCAATCTTGAGACCTGTGCTGACCCCAAAATTATCAGATTTATTTCCTTTGAATAGGTTTGAATTGTAGTATGATTAGGTCCTGAATAAAGGTTTTTTGTAAATTGAACATTTGGAGACCTCATCGGGTCTTGGGGGGGGGGGGTATTTTTGAAATTTAGTGGTTTCCATGGAGTTAAACGACCACTCATGAAATATACTTTGCAAGGAGGTCAGTGATTTGATTTTCGTTAATTACTGGTAGGTGAGTGTAGCCTTGTGAATTCAATACCATATTATTCAAAATATGTTTTCTTAGTGCCACTGTTTATGTCTATTATTAGTACTATAGGGTCATTAACATAACATGTAAGCAGTATATAAGCGATATCAGTCAAGCTATCAATGAAATCGTACACCTACATGATATATAGGATATCATGCAAGTAAAGTAATCAATTACCCCAGGTTAAATATATTTTCAGGTGGACATAACAAAAGTAAAACCCACCTGAGCTTGGCATATCACCTAATGCACCTTTACGATGTGGGTAGGTATAACCTTTCTTTGTTTTACCAGCCACCTGAAATATTATTAAAACTACATTACATGAAACTAAACTCCTAAAATGAGGGAAACCGACAGTTGGTTTCCTTTTTCTGAGTACCTGAATTGAAATACTCTTTTTACCATTCTACTATTTTGCACCAACTGGGCTATTGAAGACAGAGAGCAACATATTTGCCTACTCTTAGTCAAGGATTTTTGTAGGAGCATGCCAATGCGAACAAGACCTAATTTGTTGTACCATCTGCAAGACTAGACACTGTACCTTCATCCTGCATCACTGACAAGGGGAAACCTCACTGAGAAATCATGAGAAATTTGATCCAGATCGATCCATGCCAAATCAAAGACAATAAATATAAATGAATTTATTGTGTTTATGTGTAAAACCATTTAAAAATAAGGATGCTGTTGCAATCAGGTGAACAAGTGGGATTTCACACAATCTGCCCAAAACAGCAGTTTTCAATAACTTCAGACCACAACACTAATACTGACATATGACATACACTGTCATAAAAATGATAAAAATAAACAAGATGTTAAACAAATCGGCTAAAAATGGATCTTTTTGAAAAAAATCAAATGATCTGATTTGAAAACAATGGCAATTGTCCATCTTGTTGCACTAGCATCCTAAATAAGTCAAAAGATAGGTTGCCAGGCAACGAAACATACGCCCACAGCAGCTGAATCGTCCGGGCAGTCAACAAGGGTTGTCGCATATTTTTACTTTTTTTTGGTAATAAAACATTTGTAATACACTAAAATCTGAGTAACAACTCATTATGTAATTATCTGAGAATCATTAGAATTTGTTTGCTTTTTATAAAGTTTTGCCCCAAGCTAACAATTAGTATAGGAAACATTTAACATCATGGATTTAGCTGTTCAGTTATCAAAATTCATTGAAAATCAAAATACTTGTTCGTTTCAACACCTTAAACTCTGTGTATCAATCTGAAGTCAATCGGATGATTTATAAGTTTGGCATCTACAGCGCCACAAGGTTTTTCGAAGTGATCAAGGGAGATAACTCTGGAAGTAATTATTTGAAATCGATGAAAATCAGTAGGCTTTTTCGTATCATGACCTTAAACAGTGTGTGTAAATTTAAAGTCAATCGGATATTAACTTTGGCCTCTAGAGCATCCACAGGATTTTTGGATCTGATCAAGGGCCATAACTCTGGCACTAATTATCGGAAATTGATGCAAATCAATAGGCTTCTTCGTCTTATGACCTTAAACAATGTGTACAAATTTAAAGTCAATCGGATATTAACTTTGGCTTTTAGAGCGTCCACAAGATTTTTTGAAGTGATCAAGGGAGATAACTTTGGCACTAATTATCGGAAATCGCTGAAAATCAATAGGCTTCTTCGTCTTATGACCTTAAACACTGTGTATAAATTTAAAGTCAATCGGATATTAACTTTGGCTTTTAGGGCGTTCACAAGATTTTTTGAAGTGATCAAGGGCCAAAATTCTGGCACTAATTATCGGAAATTGCTGAAAATCAATAGACTTCTTCGTCTTATGACCTTAAACACTGTGTATAAATCTAAAGTCAATCGGATATTAACTTTGGCTTTTAGGGCGTTCACAAGATTTTTTGAAGTGATCAAGGGCCATAACTCTGGCACTAATTATCGGAAATTGATGCAAATCGATAGGCTTCTTCGTCTTATGACCTTTAACAATGTGTACAAATTTAAAGTCAATCGGATATTAACTTTGGCTTTTAGGGCGTCCACAAGATTTTTTGAAGTGATCAATGGAGATAACTTTGGCACTAATTATTGGAAATCGCTGAAAATCAATAGGGTTCTTCGTCTTATGACCTTAAACACTGTGTATAAATTTAAAGTCAATCGGATATTAACTTTGGCTTTTAGGGCGTTCACAAGATTTTTTGAAGTGATCAAGGGCCATAACTCTGGCACTAAATATCGGAAATTGATGCAAATCGATAGGCTTCTTCGTCTTATGACCTTTAACAATGTGTACAAATTTAAAGTCAATCGGATATTAACTTTGGCTTTTAGAGCGTCCACAAGATTTTTTGAAGTGATCAAGGGCCATAACTCTGGCACTAATTATCGGAAATCGATGAAAATCGATAGGCTTCTTCGTCATATGACCTTAAACACTGTGTATAAATTTAAAGCCAATCGGATATTAACTTTGGCCTCTAGAGCGTCCACAAGCAATTGTGGACGCCGGACCGACGGACGGACGGACGGACGGACGGACGGACCGACGGACGGACCGACGGACGGACGGGGGCGACGACAATATACGACCACATTTCAATGTGGGCGTATAAAAATGATCAGTTGGCAAATTTTTTGATGAAAACTGTATGAGCAATCTTTAAAATAATTAGAATCAGCTACCGAACCTGTGCATAAAAGTTGGGTCCAAAACCCACTCCAGCTAGAATCTCATCCTCCTCATCCTTGAGTTTAGGATCTGTTACTTGATCAACATATTTCTGTAACTTGGCCACAGACTTAGCTACTTCATTTGAATTAGCTGTTGGTTTCAAGTTTATCCACAGATACAAAGCATGGTCTTTACCACCAGAATACACCTGGAAAATAATACAGAACATGAAAAAATGAAATAGATGCTTTTTCACAGTGTATGGGTTGGGATACACCATGGGATATACCAATCAAGTCTCAATGTTGTGTTCTCTATGGAAAATAAACAGATGTTCTCTTGACAGCGAGTAAGTTTGGATGCCTCATTGAATTCTAAATCTAGTGTTGTTCATGTAAATAGCATACCCTTCCATCACTCCTGGACATGGCTACAAACTACCACAGATTGAATATTCTTTTGGAAACACTCAAGAGGACTTACTGAAGGTTGACTTTCTGGAGGACCAGCAGCTGATACACTACTTGGTAAAACTTTCATGACTGTTTCCAGGGGACTTTCATCTTTATTGGTGTATTTATAGACACCATATCCAGTACCAAGAGTTATAGCCCCCAGTAGTAACGGTCTGGTTGATCTGTACACACTCTGGCCAGCCTTAGAACTCAGACTTCTTCTAGCTGCAAATATATAACAATACATGTAATAAATTATTTATGGGACAGATCTAGATGAACCATACGAAATATAATAGTATATGGGAGGGGTAGAAATGGCACCAGGGAGTCTGAACCCTCCCAAATCAGAAGTCCTTTTATATACACGTGGAGACGGGGCACATCGCTGAGAGGGGGGTTTCCGGGGGGGTGGGGGGCCCTGATCATTATCCGTCATTTCCTTGCATCTGTAGCCATTCCAAGAGCTATCTGGCTGATATTTTCGTCTACGTAAACGTTCTGTACGGACATAATTTTTATTTGGATCTGAGAAAAGGCACTTTTAGCAGTATAAAAGGGCACTGTCGAAAATTAGGGGGGGGGGGCGCAAGGGGCGCCCCCCATTGAATCCGCCTCCGCTCCTTGTCATTTGTTGTAACGGGGAGGGGGGGTAGATGGTCGAATGAGTTAGATTGTAATATATGTCATTGAGTCAAGAGACATGGTTTTAATTCCCCGCTTCAACATGACAAGGAGTAGGGTCATCTGTCCACCCTTCTTAGTTTTCTTCAGGTCCTCCACTTTCCCCAAACATCTAAAGATCCCTATGCGCAAGGGAATTATTGAAATGAAACTGAACCATATGTAAGTCGCAAGTAGATGTTAAACAACCTTTTTCTCACTTTCCAGTCCTTTGAAAAACATGATATGATACAAAGAACATCCCAAAAATTTGTACATATCTTTCTTTGTTCTATAACGTATAGTATTGTCACAGTATTTACACCATCTCTTAAAGTTTTCAAATATATGTAACACTTACATATCTATCTGACTAATGTATCAAAATATAAATATCCTATCACTAAACTAAAACAAGCTGTTTTTTTACCCGCATGATGAATAAAACATGAGTACGAAAGGACATTAATCAATCAAACATCTCTTTACAAGAAAACATGGATATTAACTATTTCATACTTTCAATACATATCAACACTGAGATTTACCACCCATGTGACACAAACTACCCATTTCAGGGCTAACATACATGTATGGTTCAATTTTATTTCAATAAACAGCTGCCTAGTCGTTTGGATAAGACGAAAAACCGAGGTCCCGTGTACACATTGGAGTGCACGTAAAAGATCCCTTGGCAGTTGGAATTCGATATAAGAGTAGGCCGTAGCGCCGCTGCCCGGGCAAAATTTCCCTCATAGCACACTGTATGGCGTATGCCCGTCTTCCATTAGACCGGGTCAGGTGCAGAAGAGTAGGACGTTAAACCCATTTCATTTATTTCAATAAACAGGAGGATTTGGAGAATAACCCACAAGGTTGAATATGCAACCATACTCCTTGTCATGTACAAGCTGGTAATATAAACCACGCCACTTGACTCCACAAGGTTCATTCGGCCACCTAACCAACCTGTGCATATCCAGTATATGTTTAGTTATGTTATACAATCAGTGTATTCAAATATATTTTAATACAATTGTGATAATTAACAAAACCAAAACAGATTTTTAAAAATATCTTTCTATATTTCAAACAGAAATGCTTTGTCATTATTTTTACAGACCATTAAAAATAGAAAAAAAAATCAATATTTTGATGTTATATAACTAAAGCAGTTTTCAAGTCATGGCCTATGAATGAACACATCTTTAATCAAGTTTTTCATTTCTAATAGTTTTAAAAAAAATAAAAATTCGTGATAATTTGTAATTGCTACACTTTCTTATGTAATCAATATATTTTAGTTGCATAACCATAAAATTGATATCCCTGTAAACAATGAACTATTAATTTTTCCCCTTAAAATCATATAGGTCAAAACTATGTTTCAGTGTTAAAATATCCATTTTTTTTAGTTTCCACTGAAATAAAATCATCTAAGTATGATAAAAGCATGTTGTATAAGTGTATATATTGACCTCCATTTGACATGCTATGATATGAACATAAAGTTTCAGAGTAAATGATATCTGACAATATTGTCCTTGCTCTACTTTCTGCTCTTATCGTTTGTACGTCTTATCTCTGCATATATTTATTGCAACGTCACCAGTTATGCAATTAGAAATAATCATTTTATTTGCAGGCTATGAAAACATAAACTTGCCAGTGATCAATAGCAGTAGTATTTTTCTTTTTAAAAAAACACGTTACATAAACGTCCCCATTATTAAATCCGGGTCGAAATTGCACAGATGATATTCGCTAGAAAAACAAGTCTGCTCCATTTCAAGTGTGCATTATTCGTGATATGTCATGGTAAACTCTCGCTTTTTATATGAGTTAAATACCCCACTTACCTGACTGGCACGTTCTAGAAGTTTGTGCCAAAAGTCGCATACATGATTTCAGGTGTGCCATGACTACTGTCACTGTCGTTTGGTGATCAAACTACAAAGCGTAGACTTTACTCGGTGTCTTGGCTAGTACGTCTGGACGAATGAGTACAGATCACGTGATAGAGATCCATTGTACAATTGGCGAAGATCACATGACTAAACACTTTCCATGCGGGGGTTTTTCTAGAAGTTTATATGATACAATGATGTACATAGTGTTGTATACAACCGGTAGTTATACTCCCCACCGGCATTGTCTGCTTCATATCTCTACAAATAACAATCCTATGCGGCATGCACTTCAAAAACGCACGTAGACCCCAACCGGATCTTCTGTAGTAAAGGAAAAGTAGAATAAGAGAAATAACTAAACCAAATTCAGAGAGAGAATGGGGTTTTACGTCATTTTGGGCCTAATAACGTATGATTTAATTTTATTTCAATAATTCGCTTGCGCGTAGGGGTTTAGCAGTCGGAGGAAACCAGAGGTCCCGGAGTAAACCCACGAGATTGGACAGGAGACCCTACTCATTGTCACGTACAAGCGGGGATTCGAAACCACGCCAGTTGACTCAATGACAGGCTTTATGATACAGCAAGCACGTGCTAAACACCCAGCCATCCAACCCCGACCAAATTTAATTACAAGAAATATATTAAAAAATAAACTTTCCAAAACTCTGATCTTGATCTGTGGAGTATGACAAATAAGATTGTCACCGTCCCGTTAGGTAGGAGAGTAAACACAGTTTACCAATGTCTTATATTACGGTATGTGCGTGAGAGCATGTGGGGTGTGTCACTGCATGTGTGTGTGTGTGTGGGGGGGGGGGGGGGGTAACGCGTACGCGTTGGATCAGAAGGTTTGTCGTTGAGTCAAGTAGCGTTTTTTCCATTCCACATTCGTGTGACAAGGAGCTGTAGGCTCTCCTGTCCATCCTCTTGGGTTTTCTCCCACTCGGGCCGTAGCCCGAGGGGTATTAGCTCTCCCCCCCCCCCAATATTTCGCCAACAATATATAATGATTTCTTAGCAGTGTTCTTAGTCGGCCACATCCTTAGCCCCTCCAAAAAGTTCCTTAGCCCCCCTCCCGCCAATTTTATGAGCTGGCTGCGGGCCCGCTCCCACTGAGAAAAGACCTCTATACGCGCAAGTTTATTTATTTCAACTTTAATTGAACCGTATGCTCTCTCTCTCTTTCTCTCTCTCTCTCTCTCTCTCATATTATGTGGTCGTATATTTCAGCTGAACTGAATAATAGCTTTTCTACAAACATTAAATTCCAAAGCCTACTATATCGGTAATTCAAATTCACCGCATTTAATGTAATTTCCCCCGGGGGCTAACTCAGCTGGCCATCTTTGAAAATTGAAAGTCACGTTGAGTATATTTGGTATTGTAAACCTATTGATATTAATGAGAATTGTATCAGTAGTTAGATAATGCCTTTTGCTAAAGGCTATATAAACAAAAAGTACCCCCTAATCCAAAGGCCATTAAAAACCCGTTACATTTGATTTCAAACTACCACGCATGGTAATTTTCGTGACGCGTCAAAAAAAAAAAAAAGAAAATCCGGTGTACACATTGGCCGTACATTCAGACCTTCGCTTTTATATTTTGTGACTGGTAATTAAGACTACTGAGTCTCTCCCCATTAAAAGCCGTTCCTTAAGAAACTAACTTAAAACATATAATTATTCAACATTCTGGTATTACAGAGAGGGCCAAACACGAAATAAAGGCCGATAACTCATGAAGGCATATTTTCATAACCACCCGGTTCATCGAATACTCAGTGAATTGAAATGGGTTTAATTCTGTCCGGACATTGTCGTTTCAAGGGTTCTTTCACGTTTAGAGCAACGTGTCCAAGGAGCGTCTGTTTTTTCGTTCCAACCGAACAACTATAATGAAACCTCATGGTCGCAGACTATGGTGGCCCCGGTGTGCACTTACATGCATGTCCATAGTGTATTGTAGAGAATTCCAACTGTGAAGGGCTCTTTTACGTGCACCCCAATGGTACTACACGGGACCTTGGTTTTGAGTCCTATCCGAACGACTAGACACTGTCAGACCCTCCTTTGTACAACACTCACAATGGGAAATCGGTCCGGAAAATCCCGACAATTTTTCTCCGCCAACACAGGGATTAAACACAGGACTTCTAGATAAGCTACCCAACGTCCTCTTCGTCACTGTATAATATAATAAATTTCTGAGCATTTCACCCCCTCCCCCTTCACACACACCCTCACATTATACACCATATGTAGGAGTGAAATTTATCATTATGTTAGTCTCAAATTGACCGGAGCATGGTGTTGACGAAAGCTTAAAACCCCATTCTACATTTGTAACAATTAGGTACGTTATTCTTATAGAGTAAAAACGACAAGATTCAAAGTTGAAATTTCATTTCATTACCCATGGCTTGGCTTAAGATCCGTTTCAAACTATAGTGGGAATTTTATAGTATGTATTTAATGTCAGATCAGGCCAGTAACCTCGATGTTGTAACTACTTCATGGACTATTTTAACAAAACGGGTTTTCCAGGTTGTTGTTCGATTCAACACAAAGCAGTGAATCATTTCATAAACTTGGTTATCCGGAAAACGAAACTGAAATAAAATAGCTTGGTTATGTGGAAACTGAAATAAAAGAGAAAGTGGGAGGGGGTTTAATTTCTACTAAAGCAAAACTGATTAGGACTGTGAACCCATGGAAGGGATGGGCACAGGCGCGAATCCAGAGGGGGGGTCCAGTCAATCCTGGATCCGCGCCTGGGGCACACTCGGCAGTTGCCAGGAGGCCAGACGCTATTCTTTGTTTTGACTGGCCGTCAATAAATAAATACTATATGTAATACCAACAAGGTCGTGAAGTTCTATGCATTGACGTCATGGTTCTATGCGTGAACAACCTGATCAAGCAGTGAATATTCGCTTGGCCGCTACAATCACTGATAAGCATGACATCGACGAGACTTAATGAGTTCGGCATATTAACTTTTTTACTCCGACAAATTAAATTCTCAAACATTTTTTTGAAGTGTAAGAAAAATAAATAAAGACGTTTGAAGTATTTGTAGTTAAACAATATTTCTTATTTAGTGTAAATGGGTATTAAAATGAGTAAAATGCATCATTTTGCCCGAAGCAGTTAGGCGTTACGTAAACAATGCAAGATCCGTTGAGCCATAGAACTAGAATACTACTTCTATGGTTGAGCCAATGACTGACGCCACGTGAAGTCAATGCACATGTTGTGGACAGTCATCTGTGACAGAGTTAATTCGTAAGTAATTCTCTGTGAAACAGATTGGGTCGTGAACCCTCTAGACGTCACAATTTTTATCTGATTTTGATGACACGTGAAATGTGTGTATGTCAACCACAGATCTCGGTTCATTTCGATATTCGCGCACATCGAACGGTAACTTAATGGATTATAATTCCGGATTGTACGAAAAATAGCGTTTTTTTTATCTTGTGGAACCTCTAGAGGTCACAATTGTTATCCAACGAAAAAGCGTTTAAATATATGACCGTTACACTTTAATGATGATTGAATTCGATAAGCTACATACACTGCCCCGTAGAAGTCACAATTTTTATCCGATCTATATGAAACTTAAAATATATGTTTATATCCCAACGACCCCGGTTCCTTGTGATATTCGTGCCAAGGCTGTGGACCCCGAGGAAGTCACAATTTTTACCCGATCTTGATGAAACCTAAAATGTTTATATCCTAACGATATTTGTGGATATTGGACTGTGACTCCATGTATTATGGCCCCTGGTAGTACAGAAAAATCGCATTTTATTTTTAGCGTGTCTCTGCCCATTTCTTGCAAAATGTAGGAGTATCTTGCATGGCAATGACTGGTTGTTGTCGCCGTGTTTATATAATAATAGACCAAGATCAGCAAGTGACGAAAAACCTACCCCATAAGTAATAGGTTTAATTCACCATGTTAACTCAGGGTCGGCGGAAGCAATTCTTGATTGGGGGGGCGTCCATCGTAGGTCCTTATTGGCGAGGGTCCAGGGGCTGCAATAACCTGAAGAAAAGAGTACTTGCGCCAAATTATTGGGGGGGGGGGGGGCTAAAGTCCCCCCTAGCCCCCCTACTCCGCCGGGCCTGTAACTGGCGGCTAGGAAAATCAATAACACCCATCTAGCTAGGTTTTTGGCAGGGAGGGGCAGATACAAAAAGGGCTGAAATCAGAATTATTTCTATAACGTTTTAAAATCTGACCGAACAAAGAGGGTTCATGCCCCTTTTTCATTGCCTTAAAAAGTGTGGACGGGTGCCAAAATTTGCCGAATATGTAAGATGGTTGAAACTGTTGCCAAATGTTATATTACCTAGACATGAGTAGGTTGATCAAATCTGACTAATGGTGTTATATTATGAACAAATAAACTGTTAGTTATCTCAAGGGTTGGAAATTAGGGTTAAACTAGGTCAATATTGAGGAAGTCATGAGACGAAATGAATCACTGTTTCATAATTCATTAATCTAGGTACAATTTAGCAAACTGATTCCGCAGTGAATATTCGCTTGGCCGCTACAATCACTGATAAGTTATAAGCATGACATCGACGATTAATGAGTTCGGCATATTAACTTTTTACTCCGACAAATTAAATTCTCAAACATTTTTTTGAAGTATAAGAAAAATAAATAAAGAGATTATTCGTAAGTAATTCTCCGTGAATAAACCAGGACAATTCGGGACTAACATAATTATGGTTCATTTTTTATTTCAATAAGTCGAATGCGCGTTGGGGGTCTTTAGTTGTAGAAGGTAATCGGACAGACGACGTGGGGGGGGGGGGGTAGCTCATAAAATTTTTGGGGGGGGAGGCTACTGAATTTTTTGGAGGGGCTGAGGATGTGGCCGGCTAAAAACACTCCTAAGAAATCATTATTGTTCGCGAAATGTTTGGGAGGGGGGGGGCTAATCCGATTTTTGGGAGGCCCCCAGACGACTCTATACTCCCGGTCACGCAGACGACTCTATACTCCTGGTCACGCAGACAACTCTATACTCCTGGTCACGCACAGGCTGGGAGTCGAAACAACGCCACTTGACACAATGACAGAGCTTATCTAAAATGCACGCTTTAGTCAATGTTGATTAGTCATTACAGCATGCGTACATAAGCCATGTTCTCGGAGATCTAAGATGTAGATGTAATCTTATCACTCATCGGGGAACGGTGGTGGTTCAGTCAGTAAGACGTTTCTCTGGCTAACGTGAACTCTCGTGTTCGATGCCGGGATTGGCTGAGAAAGTTCATCGGTGCAGGATCGGGGGACTGATAATGGACATTACACATTCGTTCGGATGGTCGGAAAAAAACAAGGTCCCATTTACATATTGGAGTGCATGTGAAAGAGGGCAGCTCTCAGTGCAGAACAGTAGGACGTTAAACCCCATTTCATTTTATCACTCGCCGCTGTTGGTTAGGGTTAGTTGTCTGTTGATAGATGCAAGACGAGGAATACGACGGCTTTTATCACCACTTTTATTTTATTTTTACTCGTTTTTTATTCACAAAAATAACAGAATAGTTTTATTATCACAACTTTGTTTTTAGAATTACAAAGTAAAATACAAATATGTGCGCCGAGTTTTAAAAAAAAAGCAACAACAGAAGGGCTTATTACTTCGTTATATACAAATAAGATTATAACCACATGAAGAGCACAGGGGAAAAACGATCTAAGTCACCTTTTCAACGAATCCCAGTTAACAATCAATTTCAGGTAAAAACGATCGGAGTCAAATCGAATCAAGGCCCTTCTGAAATGCCCCCCCCCCCCCCCCGGACAAATACGTCCATCGTACCCTTTATTTGACCTTGTACATGTATATAAGGATTTGTATTAAACATAGTTTTGAAGTTGTAATTAAACCCACGCGTTGTTCAGTTCGCGTCAAGCATTCTCGTCCAAAAGTTTGTTTTGCCTTTTATGCGAAACGACAAAAATGTGACTTAGATCGTTCTTCCCCTGTACTCTTCACATGCTTACATCATTTCATTTCATTTCGAAATACACAATAAATGAACTTCAACAATAAGAAAAATAAAACTATACTTAAAATATTAAGATTCTTTTAGATCTATATCGATAAGAACAACTCACAGTATAGCAAATTTGAATAAAAGATCTTCGTGACGAACACAGTGGTCAGTTTTGTCGTATAGGCAATTTACATAAATACACACAACAAATTATGAACAAGGCAAATCAATGTCTATTTTTTTAACTTTCGTTAAAATTCTATTTTGCCCACACCAACGTTCGAGAATCTTGCCCGGAATGTGTTACAATCATCATGAGAAAGTTACTGTCAAATTAGATACATATTTTTCCTTTCGGGACCGCTTTAGTGTTAGAATGTTCTCGAGTTCTCATAAGTCAACTTTCAGTGATTAAATGTGACGAATAACAATGATAAACAGTCTCGATTTTACGATGGTTAAATATATTTATGAACTAGAAACCGTAACTGAAATTTCTTACGCTTTAAGTAATTCTAAAAGAACATTAAATCGATCAACAGTTCTGCTCTGCAGTATTCGCATTTACGGTGGAACCATATCCAGGGCCGTTAAGAGGACTCTCTTGTCCAATTTCGCCGTAAGTAGATTGAGAGGCGCGTCTACGTCTAACAAACACTAACACCGCAATGATTAATCCAACAAACCCCAAAGTTGCGAGAATCGAAATAACAGATGCTACTCCGGGATTCATAGACGAACTTTCATCCTTACTTTTTGCAGGTGTGTTGCTGATCTCCATTGCTCCAATATCCCTCGCCCATGTCCCATTATTAATATTATAGATATAGTCTGTTTCTATTGCAGGGATAATCACAGCCCTGTTTGAAAAGGGTGGCCTTCTGATTGGAGGTAGGCCTTTGGGAGAAAGGGCACCAGAAACAATACAGTAATGGATGGCACATTCTTGATCAATTATACCTAAATGGGCACTGAAACCTTTCGGGCACTTCTTGGGCCATCCACTCGCGCCACGCTTTCTGTAATATTCCTTTAATGTGTTGAGGGGGCTCATTTTGAAGGATGAAGATGATTCATTAGATTTTGCAACAGCTAAGGGGTTACCCATATCACAGCTGTAAAACCCACCAAAGGGCACGGAATCTTTGGACCCCATTTCGAAATCATCGCTAATGCAGACTTTCAAATCGCTGCCCATCATTCTTGGGTAATAATTCGCAGGACAATCTTTACCATTTGTAAAAGGGTTGGCTATATGGGAGGAATAGATTCCACCAAACAAATATCCAGAATCTTGGGGAACGGAATCATCTGCAGCACACCAATAAGTTGTAACTGTTGCTTTGGATAAATGATATTCTGTATGGCAGCATCGACTCCACCAGCCACAATGGTGACATGGCCGGGTACTGTAACTTTTTTTAAAAGTTTCTGAATGTAGCTGCACCGATCGATAATTTGATGGGCACGAATATTTTCCAGTCTTAGGGTTGTCTTGACTAAGACCTCCACACAAGTCTCCAGCGGATGATCCTGGTGCCATCTGACATACCTGATATACTCCACCGAACGTTAGATTGGTCAGTGGAAGTTTGCAGCTTCCGTCCTCAACATTTGCTTGAAAAGCAAAATTAGGGGCATCGACTGACAGACAACCGCGATAAATGTTGTATTCAAAATAACGCTCAATTGATCTCTGAACAGTGTCGGCAACTTCTCTTACAATTGATACGGGCACTTCGGGCAAGGTGTCTGGGGTGATAACGTAGTAAAGTGGATCGCCTGATCTGTCCATGGCCACAAGATTATTGTCCAACTTGCCAGCCCAATCTGTGGCTGTGTAGTTTGCAAACATGTAAATAGAACCACCATAGGTCGATATATCGGAACTTGTTTTACTTTTGTCGTACGAATCTGACATAGTGTTCTTGGAAGATGACGTATGGGTTATGCCTAGATGAGCTAAACCGAAGAAGTTGGCACTGGCAGCTGCTAGTATGTCGTGTTTTTTCGATTCATACTTCAAGATGAATTCCCTAGTTACAAAATCTTCTTGAACCAGTGCGGCACCTGCATCAATACTTGTAACAACGTGAGTTCCGAAATCCCTGACAAGGAGTTCACTCTGGTATCTGGCATCATCCGTTTGGTTCATTTGAATAAATCCAGCAATTTTTAACAAGGCTGCCTTGAATGACGGATGCAGTGGCGCGAACGGTTGAAGTTTGGACGTGTATTGGATATAACGCAGCTGAACTCTCGTGGTATAAGATTTGTCGTAAACTTGCTTAGTTTTGGTGTTTTGATAACTATCAGAAAATTTGCCACTGATTCCAAAACCAGCAATGTTTAATCCTCCATCAACATTGATTGATTTTGAGGTAACACTTGAATAATTCGTCCAGTGGGTAATCAGTTCAGCAAATTCGTGAACTTTACTCATCTTTAGTGGAATAAGATATACATCATCCGGTATCAAGTATTTTCCATCCTCGGTTAGCATACATTTCGAATAATTAGCAAATATGACGATACCGGTTTCAACATTACGTAAATTGTCCCAACCATGAATTGGAAGAACTTCGAAAATGTCAACATTTTTACCAAGTTGAGACAAACAGTTTCTGTAATCTCCTGCTGGAAAACTTGAGTCAGACGACTTTAGTTCCACCGAAGTCACAGTAGGTACAAGTAGAAGGACGAGGAATAGCCCAATTTCTTTTAAACCGAACGCCATTTTTCAAGCACCGATCTACACTGCTTGAAACTTTTGGCTTTTCTAACGGAAGAAAATGATTTGCCAAACTATATTATACTATTTGAATGGGTTTTCCCGATTTAGATTTATCACGAGTTATCGACGAGGAAGTAATAACACTTGCAGTGGAGTGTCTATGCTTATGCTATCTTATCTTATATGTAATATTGCATGGTTAATTAACTCTGCACTAGAAATCATGACTAGGGTATGATTCATCATCACGAGGTCTTATCTGGCTTTCCCTGGAAAACAGGAAAATAATGCAATAAAGCAAACAAACACTCAACTATCAGATGTAGGAAGCGGGAAAATACATACATAGGGCCTATGTGTGTAATATAATTCTCATATCGATAAAACAAATAAATTCGGTACTCACAAATAAATAACAGCTATCGGGGGTGACAGCCCCGCCCAGAAAAAAACATGCTGTATAACTGACCATTTAAGAAGAATCTCGTAAAAATATTTTAGTTTAGAAGAGAATTTATATGGGGTGGGTTTTCATTATTATGGAGATTGCATTGGCATATTATTTGCATAAGATTTCTTGCTGGGACGCACGGTGCGTCGCTGGTTCCAAAGCAAAGAGGAACTTCCAGCGTTGCTTCCCCTTTGTCATTGCTGCAAGACGGAGAGCCTGGCAATGAAAGTGTATAGTCGTTTGCATGGGACTAAAAACCGAGGTCCCGTGTACACGTTGGAATTTGAAATGTACTGATGTAGTTGGACTTTGACTTAATTTGTTGAACACTGATCACAGCCTGTTAGGATTAACTAGCAACTTTTTCATTTGCATATTACGTGCATTAAGGACGTGATTACATTACACAGATTATGCATCTTGTATGTGAACTAAAAACCGTCTGCTGTCACACCTACTAATGTGTAAATACCCATATACCAAATATACTCTTGTTAAGTAGAGCGTAAGACATCAAGGCGATATTTTTATTGGTCGACAATTCTCGGTAAATACCCGTTTAATAATATCTGGAAATTTTAAAAGCTAATCCTTGTTTCTCTTTTAAAATGTCATTTTGCTTTGTTGATTTATTTGTCAAATTCATTGAGAGAGTATATTATGCTCAAAATATATGACAAAAACTGATTTGTTTGGCCTTTATTTAGCCATCTTTTGATTGATGTGCAGACGTATATCGATCAGATACTTATAATAAAAACGAATTCAGAAGATGAAAATATAAAAAGTTTATGCTCGTATTTATTTATTTAATCAACGTATAAACTAGTTTCTGACCTTGGGAAATGTCCCCAAGTGCTTGTCACCGGGTGCGAACCCGAGACCCACTGGTCAGCGATCCAGCACCTTACCTTCTTAGCCGCTGCGGTTCCAATTAAGGATATGTTACGCCTTTCACTTTGACGATTTTGTATCGAAATTTGCTTTTGCCTGTGACCTCCTTAAAATTGACAGACGAAACAACAAAAATATCATGTCGCAGTATTGTTTTATTTTGAATGGGGCTTGGCCTGAAATTATATTGTTCAAATATAATATAGCTTACTTCATAACAGGATCTCATTTATCAACACTGTCATTTTAGACTCTTCGTGGAAGGACCATTTACGGGAAATATACAATTATGTACTCCACTCCTTTGGGATCGGGCGGACACCCAGGTCTCATCTATTTTGCTTGCACATAAAACGCCACAGGCTATGGGCAAACTGCAAGGGCGAATCTAGTGAGGGCGCCCCACCCCAGTCTGGTTCCAGCGGAGCACTTTAAAGCCTGATTCTTGTCTCTGATCATATAGGCATTTTCGGGCTTCTTGTTTTCAAATCTTTTGAGTGAAGCCACTTGGATCTTCCGTTGTGCGCTCTGGATAAGCCCTTGAACAGTCCTTCATAGCACACTACCTGTCTTCACATGTATGATGCTGATGCGAATTTTGACACTATAGTTTGGTCTCGTTAACTGTGTCTAAATGACTACTTCCACACCGGAAGAGACCAATCATGCACGTGGCTATGTATTAAAGAAAAGAAATCACGAGATTATTAAACATGTATTGTTTATTTTAAAGCATTGGAACCACCTTAAAATAACGGACATAACACATTTCCGGTGATGCAACTATTAATCAAGTCTAATTAAAGGGAAATATTCAATTTCGTAAGGAATTTTAAAGTTTAATTAAAGTAAAACATAAGTTTATAAATGGGTCTGTAGTCGTGAGAAAAAAACATTGTTATACAATGGTGCCCTTATATGATGCCAGATTATTCAAACCTGTACTCTGTTTCTTCACAGAAAAATATAGTAATAAAACAGGTCCATATTATAACAAACAAATGCACAGGTGGGTTCAACCCCGACACAATATCAGAGCGGGGGCCAACCTCCACAAATCAGACAAAACTTAAAAAGAGCTGGAGTGTCGAACCCAGGGAGACAAAACTTGATCCAACTAATACCCCTGTCAGACCGTGTTAGTGTCCTTACTGCGCTGCTGTACGGCAAAGGAAAATAGTCTTAGAGCCCGTCAAGATCGTCATAAGCGTGGTAAAGGCGGGGTGGCAACGCCAGATATCACGCTGTGGTCTCCATGGTCGCCGAGTCACGGTGTTTGTTTTGAGCATGTTCAAAACAAACGGCAAGGTTCTATGATCTGACCTACAAAGCTGTGAGAACGCGACTTTTTTCAAGTTTGTAATTTTTGGGACATTTACAGGTCACCGTACGATCGCAACAGCACCATAAGGACGCAACCCCAGTCTGATTGAGGCCTAAAGCAGGGTCCAAGTTCTTGTGTAATAATTGATACTTGTAGTGTAAAATTTGCCAGACATTTCTGTCGGCATTGTCTTCTTGCTTTTTGCATGTCCTTGAGGACATGTTCTTATCAAGGCCCAGTCTGCCGTGGTCTAGGTCCTTCGGTACATTAATTTGTACATTAATTTTTTTCCATGGTCTCCTAAACTTTACTATTTTCTCCAACTTGAGAACCATATTGGCTTCCGTTCGGTCCGAGCATAAATAGGAATTTGGCGATCCAAATGATTAACATAATATTACTTGTGTAGTGTCATCCGGATTCTGAATCTACACCATAGGCGTACGAGGCCGAACTTGTTTGGGGGGGCCAGCATATTTTCCCCACAAAAATATTTATTATTAAAACAAGCCAACAGTGAGGCTGATGTCCCCCGCCGAAATCCCAAAATAAATAGACGACACATATTAATTAATCGCACATTTATTTTTTTCAAACGTATCGAGTTATCGTGTCTCAAAGCATCAACCAATCAAATTGCTTATCTCTGCTTACCCAAAGCGGAAAATGCTTATCTTCGAACTCCATCAAGGCATTGACCTAATAAGCATATACACCAAGTTTGAACATTTTAACTCAATTAGAAGGAGAGTTATTGTGTTCCAAAGTCTCGACCACTCAAATTGCGTATCGCTCTGCTTACCCTGAGCAGAAAATGCTCATTATCGAACTTAGTCAAGGTATTACTGTAATGAATAAGCATATACACCAAGTTTGAACATTTTAACTCAATTACATTAGAAGGAGAGTTATTGTGTTCCAAAGTCTCGACCAATCAAATTGCGTATCGCTCTGCTTACCCGGAGCAGAAAATGCTCATTATCGAACTTTGTCAAGGTAATTAGAACTAAAGCTATCATGTCCCAAAGCATCAACCAGTCAAATTGCTTATCTCTGCTTACCCTAAGCGGAAAATGCTCATCTTCAAACTCCATCAAGGCATTGACCTAATAAGCATATTCACCAAGTTTGAACATTTTAACTCAATTAGAAGGAGAGTTATTGTGTTCTAAAGTCTCGACCAATCAAATTGTGTATCGCTCTGCTTACCCTAAGCAGAAAATGCTCATTATCGAACTTATTCAAGGTATTACTGTAATGAAACTATACACAAAGTTTCACCACTCTCACTTAATTAGAACTAAAGTTATCGTGTCCCAAAGCATCAACCAATCAAATTGCTTATCTGTGCTTACCCTAAGCGGAAAATGCTCATCTTCGAACTCCATCAAGGCATTGACCTAATAAGCATATACACCAAGTTTGAACATTTTTACTCCATTAGAAGGAGAGTTATTGTGTTCCAAAGTCTCGACCAATCAAATTGTGTATCGCTCTGCTTACCCTAAGCAGAAAATGCTCATTATCGAACTTATTCAAGGTATTACTGTAATGAAACTATACACAAAGTTTCACCACTCTCACTTAATTAGAACTAAAGTTATCGTGTCCCAAAGCATCAACCAATCAAATTGCTTATCTCTGCTTACCCTAAGCGGAAAATGCTCATCTTAGAACTCCATCAAGGTATTGACCTAATAAGCATATACACCAAGTTTGAACATTTTAACTCAATTAGAAGGAGAGTTATTGTGTTCCAAAGTCTTGACCAATCAAATTGCGTATCGCTCTGCTTACCCTGAGCAGAAAATGCTCATTATCGAACTTAGTCGAGGTATTAATGTAATGAAGCTATACACCAAGTTTCATCACTCTCACTTAATTAGAACTAAAGTTATCGTGTCCCAAAGCATCAACCAATCAAATTGCTTATCTCTGCTTACCCTAAGCGGAAAATGCTCATCTTCGAACTCCATCAAGGCATTGACCTAATAAACACATACACCAAGTTTGAAGATTCTAGCTCAATTAGGAAGAGAGTTATTGTGTCCCAAAAAGTGTGACGGACAGACAGACAGACAGACGGACGGACGAACCCATTTTAATAGTCCCCCAACTTTCTTCGAAAGGCGGGGGACAAAAAAATTTCAGCTGCTCACTTCTATCACTGGGCTCATCCGGTGCATGGAGTTGGATGCCAGTATACAGGAACACAGTACTCAAGAACTGAGAAAGGCCGTGTGTACGTGCTAGTTCTATTGAGATGGCGTATGTGTTCATCATTGACTGGACTGCTTTCTTTCGGCTTCCATATTATTAAAAAATATTCAAAACCCGAAAGACGGCGCGACACTTCCCGACAAACTGAGCTTTCATTCTCGACAAGACCATAGCCTTCCCCGACAAGGCCATACCCCTACCACCACCCCCTTTTCAAAAACTCCTCGGCTAATGACCGATCTCACAATTCTGAGCTCTTTTCCGATTTCTATTTTTTTTTCATGAAAATATTGGGGGGGAGGGGGTGCTCCCCCACCTCGTACGCCTATGATCTACACATAATGATGATGATTTATAATATATCAAAAAACTTCTGAATGAGTAGGATTTAGCTTGATTTACGAACAGAAACGAAAGCAAGATATAGTTTCTGGTTCATATTTTTTACATAGATTTTGATAAATTGACGATCTTTTACAAATTCAGTATTCGTTGTGTTCAGTAAATACAACGCATGGGCAATTTTATAATAATATTAGCCTGGCTGCAGGAACATTACAATTTGATTTCCCTCAGTACCTATTCTTCAGAGCTATTATCTATCAAATAATCCAACTCAAAAGATTGGACTCAATTGGTCCATCTGAGTGGATTGGACGCTAATAATTCATCTGAGTTGGTTGGACTCAAGTAAAACATCTCAGAGGACTGAAGGATTAGACTCAAATAATCCATCTTAATATAGTGGATTGGGTTTTAATGATTCATCTGGGTAGATCTGCATAAAATACTAAATAAAGCATTTCAATAGATTGGATTACGCAAGGTTTGGATTGTCCATGTTCAAAGAAAATGCCAAGCACAGCAGGTACAAGCAGGGTTCTCGACAAAGAGGCAATATTAGGCGGAATAGTACATTTGTGACTCTATACAAATATTTGTGGCTGTTGTTTGTCTGTTCAAAGGTGGCAGCTACACTGAGGCTGTCCTGTGACTGGAATTTGGTGTATGGAGGTAGATATGGAAGTATTATGGGGTATGTGGTGTTGGACTACCGCTTCCGGTTTCAGAGTTGTACTACTTTCAACTCATGCAGCACCGTGTCATACGCTAGTCTCTAATATAAATAAACACTTTCAACGGTTTTAAAACTTTTATGTCATGATTTAACAACTGATCTTAAATTACTGATGAATATTAACACTGTACATAATACATATAGTAATATAAGTAAAAACAACCATTCTCAAACTAAATACTCTTTAACCTAATCTCATCGTCTTTATCCTCACCATGGATACGATATAAGTCAAGGATATCAATAAAAAAAACACAAAAAATAACAAGAGTGGAATACAAGTTATATAGGAAAAAAACTATCTTTGGGCTACCAGGAATGTTTTTTTCATGTTAAGTAAGGTTTTCAAATTTAAAAGGATGATTTACTGGAATGGCTTGATTGAGAGAAATTAAAAAAAACATCTGAATGAAAGAAATTTACAAATCATTTTGTGACCTGTTTCATTAATCCGGAACTTGGTTTCCCCGGTTAATTAAAGTAAACTTAAGATACATAATAAAATCATGTGAGCAACCAGCATCAACTAATTAGTCAGAGATTCATCACTTGGAACATTACATTGGTTATCCAAATCTATTTGCGATTGTTGTCAAATTTTGAATGAATTTTTGGTTTGTTTTCTATGTAATTTCCAATTTAAAAACTGCCCAACATACCAAAAAATGCTACTAGAAGATGTCTGTGGAGTTCAATATCACTATCTATTATCACATGAAATAAAATAAACAACTTAAAATACAAATTCATCACTGAAGAAGTAAATTAAAGATAGCAAAAATCACAGATTCATCAGATGGATATATTATTATCATTTAGAATAAATAGTCTAAAGATATGTACAAAAACTCTTCTTAATATTTAAATATTATTACTAACTATATCTAGTCCTATACACAAACACATCAATTATATATATTAATATACACAGCTGGGATAAATAGGGATGAGTATTAGTTTAATAATGTGACACATTTACAATCAATTAAGCCATTTTTAAAGCTCATGATAAACTTATTCCTAGAGTGCGTATATTCCTTCTCTTTTAACAGATGCATTGCGTAACTTAAACTAAAGAGGATGTGAACATTCATGGTTAGGGAAAATGTGGTAGTTATGCAAAGTACTGGTATGGTAAATGCAGGTGTGCCAAAAGGGTCAGTGTTAGGGGCACAATTATAAAACAAAGGTTCAATGAGTTAATATATTATGGATAGAATTACATGAACAATAGATAGAAGAGTGATCTTCAAATAAATTTAAGGTTAAGGGTGACGTTGTTCGCTATTTGGTATTTTGTGAGGGGATAGGTGGGAATGGGACAATCATCGCAGGGATGGGGAATTGGGTGCCAAGTAGGAAATAACGGGATCCATGTTGGTGTTGAATAACATCATTAAGACAGGGCATGGATTTCAACATGGGGCTATAGTAATTCAATAATATGATTTTAAACAAATGACAAACAAAATACCTGAGTAAAACAATGCCATAAAACTGAAAACAATACAAATTTATTTTAATTTAAAATTTAGATGTTATAACGCCAAATATTTAATGACCACAGGCTGCATTAATCAACAAAGTCTCTGTGATGTTAGAACCTAGTTGATTTCAGCCTGGGCACAATAATTTCATATTTTGTCAATAAGCAAAATTTGTACATCTAATATGCAAAAATAAAGAATTGGTGTGTCTTGTTAAAATTCAGTTCTAGATCTAAATGTTCATTTTAACATAATATTATTCATTTTGTTGAAGATGTACAACAGCATTTTATAAACATAATGTGCAAATTTATTAATATTTTTATAACACCTCTTTGTTGTTGAATATTATTTATGAACACAATTATAGACACAATACATAATATAGTCACTGCTTCAAACAATGTAATCCTCTTTAATACAAATTACAATTTTTATAGGTTTCGTAAATGTAATAATATATAAGATGCCGTTTGTTTCTGTAATATCAGATTACATGTGGAATAAAATCATATGGAAATGAACAGATTATTGTTATTTATTGAAAAAACATCATTGCAATAAAATTTTGCTGTCTAGAAAGAGTTGTGTCCCCTCATCCATAGTTCCATACATACTCTATGGAATTTAGACAGAATTTATTTATCTTGTATCCCCCCAAAAATATGTACTTAAGTGTATTGGATATGATGTTTTTGAAAATGAATGTTGTACAAACAAAAAAGTCCTTAAAAACCCAAGGTGTGTCTTTTCCAAGACATGGTTGTATGTGGTCGTGAATAGGGTATAATTAGTGAATTTTCTAATTTTATCAATTATATAATCATGCAGAGTAGTGGTAATGCATGATTTACAGAATACAAAGGGTTTTTCTCATTTGGCTTTTAAAAATTACACCCTTTTTATCACCGCAATACCTCATTACCTACAACAAGTACAGCAACTGAATTCAGATCCTTGCCAACATCGGCCAAGATTGACATCTTTTCTAGTGTCTAATTAAAAATATGTACATGAAACTTTATCTAATCTCATCCTTATTGCTAATAACTCAATTAACATATTCAACAGTAGTGGTTTTATACTAAGTTTATAATTGATCATTTGAAACCACATGCTAAGAAAGCATTAACCAACAATACTGATATAGTACCTTGCTTACCACATTGCATAAGAAGACTAAGGCTAAAACTGAAAGAAGGGAATGGAAAGAAAAAAAAATTAAAAATTATGATTGAACAAAATGATCAACTCGAGAAATATGATCAAAATGATTTTTCAAAAGTCAAACATCTAGAGAATACATTTTTTAGGTATTTTTTAAGTTATATAAAACAATACTTTATAATTAAATTATACCGTATGTTTATTTATGTCAAATTTGATTAAGTTATAAATTTTATTTTGTTAACAGCTTTCTAAATTGGCTCATATTATATTAGCACAACATTTAACATTCATGCAAGATCACATAATGGATTAACAGATTAATAAACATAAATATTATCACAATATAAGAGAATTAAGTTTTCAACTGGCCAACAGAGTTATTTTGTTTTTCTATATCACAAATCCACAACAATAAAGCATGCCCCAACTAAGCCCAATACAACACAAAAGTATAATAATACAAGTGAACTATGCTACACTGCATATATTTGAAATACACATTGTTTGTAACATTCTATTTTTATATTTGAAATACGCACTATTTTTAATATGCTACTTAGCTATTTGAAATGCACATTGTATATTAATCACAATATTCTACTTTTGTATATCTGAAATATTGAAATCTAGACTAACATTTGTCACTGTCGTTTGTCTGCTCAGGGTTGGCGAATACACTTAGGACAGTCCTGGGGCTAAAATTCAGCGTATAGGGGTAGCTTGGACCACTTCCATTATACTACTTTCAACCCGTGCAGTGCTAGTATATGTGAATTGAAGTGTATATTGTTTACAATATGTTCTAGTGGCTTCATGCGTAATATTTAGCTGTCCCATCCACTTTCTACCATATAATTACTCCAATCACATCGCCAAATAACCGTTTTATCCCCTATAAATATACTATTACATTATCTTATTTCCACTTTTTTCTGAAAAACTGGATAAATCACCAATGGAAAACATGCTAACCTCTGCTAAAAGCAAAAAAAAAAAAAACCCATTCCTAATGATAGTCAAGGTGTATTTACATATAAATTTTAATGCATAATGCTTTACCCCAGCTAACTAGAAGAATTTCACAGCAAGCAGTGATATAGTAAATAAGACTAACATTAAACAAAACATCTACATAAAGGGGATCAACCATTGGTTTTTTTTTAAAAAAAATAATAACAGGGACCTTTTTCAAAAAGATTGTAAGTCTGTGTAAAACAGTTATCACTCCCAATTAAAGTCTCTGGTGGTTGAACCCCTTCTTATAATACTCTACTAGTTGATGCATCAAATCTGTTTTTGCATTATGCATTATTGCTATGATTCACTTGGTGATGGTGAAAACATCAACAAAACAAAAACAAGGTTACCTAACCAGGTGAGCCATCTGTGCAGAAATTTGGACTGTTGTAATTTTTCTCATGTTTGTTTTCAAATCTTTGTAATTTTCCATCACAACATACAAATGCTAGAGATTTAACGCCATCAAGAAATATCCGTAATATAAAGTCTTGAAATGAAATAAACCTGTCCGAAACTGGGATCATAATTTAAACTTAAGTCTACTTTTGCTTTCATCCAAATATTAATTGAAAGCAGGAGAAAGTATATTCAAGAATTGTTTCTCTTGTCATCCATAATGCTCTTATCACATCATACTAAATCTGTGACATTTTCATCTTTAATCTTTCATTGCTTTGTTTAAATCAAAAATAATTGTTCCTTTTGACCATCACTTAGCAATAACGACAATTTTATGACTTTCTGTCTGTCTCTAACTCATTATTAACAAGCGAATAATTTTTGTTTAGGATTAAATAATGTCTTCTTTGAATCGAGTAGACATGATATCATTATTGTTTTCCCACTAGACAAATTAACCTGTTGTGCAGAAATCTAGACTAGGCATCGCGGGAACAAGCTTAATGTTAGATAATGATTTTGATTTAATATTATTATATTCCAGAAGAAATTAAGTAAAATATTACAAATGAACATTTTGATATTAACATTAACATGAATTACTTGAATAACCATGGTACATTTTTGAAAGTTCAATTTAAGATGGAATCTTTGAAAGGTATTTTTTGTATATCTGATTGCAAATTAACACAGTTTCTAAGGTTTGATTCTAAATCCTATTGTCACTGTACGTCCTGACAATCTTGGCTAAGCGTGCACATAAAGTGATGTTATTACTACAGGTACACGAGATTACATGACAAGTACACACAACATCACAAGCAGGTATCGTGTGATGGGAGGATCAACTTACATGATAAATTAGTTACTGGAGTACACACTTTGACGTAACATCGCTTACACCTTGAGCCAATTTAGAAGGCATTTCACTCACTTTAGATGTCAACTCACTTAAATTTGAGGGAAATTCTGGAAAACAGAAGGAAACAACAAACAATGCCAGGGGAAATGACGGCCATCAAAAAGCAGATACATGATACACATATCCAAGAAAAAAGCATTCCAATAGCAAAAATAGCATTCCAAAGGGTTTAGGAAAGATTGAAAGCAATGAAAAGACTGTCTTAAGATTAAGTTAAAGTTCCATTCGATCAAATGATAATTATTTTTTGTTAACCTTTTTTGATTCTTGATTCATGTCCTATCATTAAAAAACATGCACATATTGTAAAAGAGAACAAGTAAAATTGGACTATGTTTATATATCATTGACTTTAAGTAATTTGTAATTAGACCAAATTAGATTAATTTTTAATTTTGTTAACTTTTTAATTCATATCTGATCACTGAAAACATGCACAAATGATTCTGTTTTTTTTTTTTAATTTAACAATATTGATAATATATATAAATACAAATTGTACCGACAATAATTCTAGATTTTAACTTTAATAATGATCTTTCCAAGACAACAAAAACATAAAACATAAATTTATTGTGTATATTTAATCCATTCATTATTTAATTTTAATATATTTTTTAAAAATCGTTTGTGATCACATAACTTCAGATTATAACACAGATCCTATTTTGGTTCATTTTTAAAGGTCAAAATTTCGTTTTACTTGTCTTTACTACACTAGGATCTGGAAGAGTTGTTATCATTGACGTGTTCTGAATGGTGTGAGGTATAAGCCAATGAAATGGTCTGTTACAGTGAGCTTTAGAACTGCGGGTAATCCACTAGTAACATCAATGCTGATTGGTTAATCGAATGTCTGACATCATAGGGGCAAATGTCGCTTGTATGATGTCTGACGTGATCTATTTGAACAATCGGTCAGATCTTCGTGTAGTGTAGGCCATCGAAAGTATCAAAAAAATGAAACAAAACATAGATCTGTATTTTAATCATATTTTTACTTTTTTGTCTTTAATAGAATGATTGAATTAAATATAAACAAAATATAAAATCTTGTTTTTCAGTTTCTAATATTTTTTTACACAATAAACTAAATAAACAATCATTAACAGTACACCATTAAAGATTAGGATTTCTTATCTAATTCATGAGACAATATGAACAATAAACCGCAACTTAATTGTTTGTAATGTAACCTTTCAGATAGTAAGTACAATATATTATGCAAACTTCATAAATAAACAACACTAAAAAATAAGAATATTAAAAAAAAAGTGTAATGAACTAAAACAATGGAATATATTTGATACATGTTCATGGGAAAGAGTTTGTTATTACATCGTCCCATGCTTAATAACTTATTTTATTATTTACCCTTATTACATGGAGAATCTCATACTTTTCAGATATTAAATATAATAAATCAAGTCAAAACAGTAAAAAAATCAAAGGCACTGCTCAACATTTTTTACATGATCGACAAGTGTTAAAACATTCAATACTGACTCCAAAAATGATTAGTGTCCTAATTTATCACCAAACAGAAGAAAACAAGACAAAGTGACTAATCCCAAAAGAAAAATTGAAATGATATCTGCATGAAGATTTTATTTATGTTAGTATAGATATCCCCTTTGAAATTCATTTTTGAGTGATAAATGCATCATATTGAATGATGTATCCTTGATTACCAAAAAAACATGAGCCTAAAAGTTTTCAAATGCATAAAAACCATGCAGTATTGAATGAAACTCCTTCTGGAATAAGTTCAGTTTAATTTATATTTTGATGGCATGAGCCACATAATCACAGTAGAGGACAGAAAAGGTTGAATTTTTGCACAAGGTACTTTAAGCTAAAACTAGCCAGACTGGCGAAAAGAACTTCACTGGAGAAATACATCACTGTTATGGAATTAATTTATAGAATTTTGTGAATCTTGGCCTCCATGGAGAACACTGTTAAAGTAAAACATTATGATTTTTTTTAATTTTGAAAATATGAAACAACACATTAAACATATATTGCCACATTGTCTGTTTTAATGTGAGGGATAAATAACACAAATAACCAATAAATAATATGAAGGTCAATAAACTGTAAAATAAATATAATAACAAAAAATAAAACAGAAGTAACAATAACAAGCAAATAAAAAATGGCCAAACTAACAACAGTATATAAGATTATATGTAATGGTAAATTTTTGCTTTTAATGATGGTAGATGATGCTTAAAATATTAATACAATGTTCGGAAAGCTAGTACAGTACAATCACATCTGAATTTTGTTTAACAAAATAGTTATTAATGTTTTATCAAACATTACATTTGACATGCTTCTGAAATGGATCGTCTATCATCATGTCCAAGATCTTTATAATTCAGCTCAAAATATGCTTTTTTTCCCGTCTTTGTAAATTGACCGATGGGTAAGATCTACTTTCAGTCTATTGCAATGACCGGCAGATATGACTGACATTCAATCCATGAGCAAGCCATTGGGCTCTAAGTAATGAGGCAGGATGTTTCATCTTCTAGAACATCTGATACCGTTTCTCTGTTTTAAATTGCGCATTTAAGGTTTTTAAACAGTTGGTTAATGTTTCTTGATTACAGTTTTTTGGCAAATTTTCCCCAGATTACTAATTCTTGGAAAATTCCCCCTTCCCTCCACAATATTTACTATCCCGAGGCCTAAATGATGTTGGTTTTGTTTATGGCATTAATGATAAAATTAATAAAATAAAATCAATGATACAAAAAGTTAAGAACAATTATTACTTTGTACAAATCAGAAAATAATTTCTGTTAATCATTATATTTAATTTTAATTCAAAGCACTTAAAAAGATGAGCAAAGAGAAAAATTGCACGTGTCGGCAGAAATGCTGAAATTTTTATTTACTAATACTATCAAATATATTTGTGTACTATCTAGCAATCAGAACAATATAGCTACCTACGTCAGATATTTCTAATAAATGCCCTAAAATCTGATCAATTTTGTTTAATATGCACACAATAAAATAGATTTAAAACTCGAGGAATATTTGATTTCTTATTAGATAACAAATAAAATCCATCTATTATTTACTAATCTTAATAGAGAGATATCTAATATCTAGAGAATATTTACAAAAGTTCAGTCTTTATCTATCTGAATATCCAAACCTCCAGAACACAACATTTTGTTATGTCGGTTTCCAGGCGGTTTTACTCGACGGCTTCATTTAACCAATAGGAAACCATTTAATTACAAAAGAAAATTAAAAGTAAGGAATAGAGTCTCTGAGAGGAAATGAAGTCCAAGAAACTCCATTTGAAATTAATGTTGATGGCCTTCCACTATGTTTGTAATGTCTTGCAAGGCCAGCAAAATATGAAGATCTGATTCTGAACTGAGATGGAATCGATCAATCATTCCAAACAGAAACTAGAGATGAAAAGATTTCCGACCACCAACAATCGTTATCACTATTCTCCACACAGAAATGATCTGCAACAAATCCACAATTCTTGTCTTGACTGGAACAACTCATAAGCACATGAACAGTGATATCTCTTTAGTTCTGGTATATATACACACGTACATAATCCAATTTTAATAAATCGAGTGTCACTTAGTTTTATCACTCACTTATTTAATATAATTAACTAGTTAAGAGGTAATCTAATACTAAACCTTGTTGTCGATCAAACAAAATTCATACAACAACAAAGAGAAGAAAATTTACTTGCAAACTCATCCTCATCTTCCTCCTCAGCATTTTGTTCTGCTGCAAGTTCAGCAGGTGTCTTCTTCTTTCGGCCAACTCGACCAGGATCAGCTAAGGGTTCTTCTTCTTCTTTTACTTTCTTCTTCAAACCATACTGAAATTGTAGCAAATTGCACTTTAAAAAAGTACCATTTTAATAAATGTTTCTTTAACAATAGGACTGATCTTTAACTGTCTGGGGATCTTCTTTAAAAGTCAATAAATGCTGTTTGGCAGATTAGCAATCTAAGTTGAGATTTATTCTAGTGTACTTATCAATCCACCTTAAATACAAGCCACATCGTGAATGCAAAATTATAATTTTCTTTAACACCACATGACTTTAAATTATATAACTACTCAAAGTAATAGCACTTTCAAAAAAAATGGGCCTTTGGTTCCATTTTGTCTTGTGGTAAAAATTGTTTATTGTCAGGGTTTCAATCTTGTTCAATAATCGGTACGACGAATGAGTCAATAATATAGATTAAAGTTCAGTCTTTCAATAGTTTGGAAGCTGTTGATTTATTTCATAAATGAAAATAGACATTCTTGGCAGAAAGTAATTTAAAAAGGTTAATTCTCACAGAAGATCAATAGATCCTCTACTTATTAACATTGATTGGTTTCAGAGAAAACTCAGTAGGGATCTAACACCTTGTCTTCATGTTAGATTATTTATTGAATTTGAAAACATCAGGGGGTAAATTATTTTTACAGACCAAATTAACAGTGTTTACAAGATTTTCAAATAAATCTAACTCTTTGGATAAGCTTCGTCTCTTGCTCTATAATTTCAAGACCCGAAGAGAAAACAAAATGATTATTTTGTCTGAAATATTTCAAGCAGAAGGGTTAAATATTAACAAGAACATGGTAAAATATTCCCACTACCGACTTTTTGTTTATTTAATAAAGAATATTTTTTCTATTCAGATGCCTTTGTGGCATAAAATTTGATGTCTTGGCGCAAAAATACTTAATGAAAACTCTAGGCTCTATGGTACTGACAAGCATTAAGTGTGGATAGTTTTTGCCAAAAAAGGGCATATTAATCTGATTTGCCAAAAAGATATTCTTTTTTGCAGAAAGTTTCAGAAAATTATGATCAAAACTGTAGCCTCTAATGCACTCAAAAGAAATTTTTACAGTAACTGGCAAAAAAGGTGCTCAACTCTAAATACATTATTTTGTTTTTGCCAAAAAAGAATCAAAGTTTCTTGAAAGTTTAATAAAAGCTGAAAAAAAAAACTATTGTGCTGACTGACCAGAAATGTAGAGGACGGAAAACAGGGTGACAGAAAAAAGATGTCCACATTAACATCTGGGCATATAAAAATAAATCCTCATGTCATTGAACTTATATACAATCATACTATAAAATATATATATTTTAATTTATCACAAAATATATAAGCACCTTTTCATCTTTTAATTTTCAAAATAAAGTTCATTCAAATCCAGATTTAAGAAAAAAAAAGCCACCTCAAAAACAAAAACACTTTGAAATGTGCTCACTTCTCTTGTATATTTATTAGAATGGAATTAACCATTGCTGTATACATGGGAAGCAGCTGGACAGTTAATAACCATAATTACTATTCATCTTATTAAGCCTGTTTATAATCAGCCTAATCAAGATTATCCTCTTGATTATAATAAACCATTTATTTACCACCTACTTAAAAGCGAGGAATTAATCCAGATTTACTGGAGAATGAGGAATTGTTTGAGTTTCAATGCTCAGGGGAAAATTAATGCAGGTTTTCTAGAAATTTCTCAGCTCAGGAAGTCCATCTACGAAACTTAATCATCACACTACTTGCCAGATTTTGCTCAATAATATGACTTTTTACAAAAATTTATAGCATAAGGAGACTCATTTTCAAGATAATTATACTATTATCCTCTTCAGAAAGTACATCTTTTCAATGTGCCAGCTATAAAAAAATTGATAAAAAGGGACGTGATGGCCTTTAACATGCACTAATAATTTTTACATTGTTATATTTTCAATTATAAAAAGTTGTTATTTATTCCTTTTTAAAACATTTTAATTGAAAAGAAAGCATGAATAGATTTGAGATCCACAAATAAACTTTGTATGAATTTTAGTTGAATTATTCACTGGCGATATTTTTCATTTTTTTGGACCAGAAGGATTCCAATATTTGCAACTTTTAAACAGAATTTCCTTTATCATCCTGACATTTCGGAATCTAAAAAAAACCAACAGTTAATTATTAGATAAACATATTGAGAGTAACGTAAAAGCATCTATTTTTCACATGTGCAAAATGACTAATCTTGGCATAAATAATTAACCTTACCAAAAATACGACAAATCGGTTCATTAGGTTTAAATTAAAAGAAATTTACTAAATCTTGAAAACATTCAAAAACATTTATAACATATTCTGAGTATTGTTCTGTTGTATCTTATTTTCAAACATTTTCTATTTTAATATGATTTTTCTCGGGACCATTAACCATTGTTTCAAAAACACAAAACAGAGAATTTACATCATCATGTTATAAAGCAATGATGTGTGTTATCACTTCTTTTTAATCAAATAGTCTTTCAATTTAAACTACTGGTATTCTACATAGAAAGCAACTCAACTCAACAAAAGAACAACAAATCTCGTTAAGCTAAAACAGAACGAAAGCAAGAATCTATAAACATCGATATTATTGTTATCAAGTTTCCAGATAATTTAGCACATTGATTGAAAATGGCTCTATATTAATTGTGATTATACGACCATAAACTGAACAATATGTCTACATTCTGCTTGAGGAACCGTGGTTTTCGAAACATCAACGCTATTTATCTTAGAGTTTTATGTCTTCTCAACAAAAAAATCAAGTAATTTTGAGACTAACATGTCTATTTCAATAATTGCTTGCAATAAGGGGTCTTTAGCATTTGAAGGAAATAAGAGAAAACCCACAGTCACTTGACTTAATGATATCCTTAGTATCTAAAACACTCATTACTCTATTGGGTTATTGGAAAAGTTTACCAACTGTTAAATTTTCAATCTGGAAAATCTTTGTCATTCAAAATTATAAATGTTTTCACTCACTTAAGATATTTTGAATCCAATGCCCATGATTGATTGAGACTTATCATTTGGTATTAAAAGTATCCTGGTACAAAGTGAAGGTCCGAGCAGCTGGTTTATAGTTTTTAATTCAACAATTTGTCGAACTGGACTGACAAAATCCAATTCTAATCCTAACCAGACAACTAGGTACCCACGTTCAGAAAAGTTAACAGATTTGATCTACTTTACGATCAACTAACAGATACTTACTTTTTCTTTTAATTCGGGAATGCTATTGTGTATAGTCTGTTCACTGTGTATATGAATGTTTTCTCATTGTGCTTTCAGCATGCTTTTGAATGAATTTGGCATTCCACAAATGTACATTATTATCATTTTATACTAACAATTTTTAAAAAAAAAAAAATTGAATATGATACGTCTGGGCCCATCTACACTTCGGGCCAATTTCCATGCCTTCGCCCTGGCACAGAGGTAAATAGCTTTTAGGCATTAGCTTGGTATATTGGTGTAGAAAGGTAAATAGGTTTTGTGCTTTTACTTTCCAGATCCTCAATGACATTCAAAGCCAATTAACTTCCAGTTATTGGATTGCTTTCTGTGAATCTTGCATTTAAAAATACACAACCTTAGTTCTAGGACAATTCTCATGTTGGCCATGAATAATGTCGGAAAATAAATCAGACAGAATAATGTCTATTAACCCTGCCTATGGTTTAAGAGAATAAACATAGCAACATGTAACAATGCCGTAATGGTAGTCTAGTCTGTCACTGGTGGTTAGCGTTAAAGATTAATGGATTGAAAACAGGACATGTACATCAAATTAGAACATATTCATCCCCAATTCCCTCCTATGATACAAATCAATATTGTGGCTACGCTCTGTCTCAACTACAAGGAGAATCTCTTCGTTTTCTATTAAGAGTTGATGATAGAAAGCATTTAGCGAGTCTTCTATTCACATATAGGTAATTGATCTATTCATAAAAAATATATCTCTACTTTAACTTAATCCAAACCTGGTTATTTTTATACAAGTTCACATAACATACAATTTCTGTTGCCCTATTATATTGGCTTGCTATATCCTATGCAGGGTTTTTTTTTCTAAGAGGCTTGAGGTTTTTATTCATCTTAAATTGCAATAATAGAAAAACAAGTTTATTCTTATTTGGCTACTCATAAAGGCTATTTGAATGAGAAACTTTGTAATTTTATATCTTAATATTTTGTTTAGATATAATTGAAACTAACAAAGGCTCCCTTAAATTCACGAATTACAAAATAAACATTATGTTAATAATGATCTTTGTGTTGTAGTCTTTCCTCGTCTGTTGTTTGGACATACCATGTGCAGTCCTTGTATGTTCTTTGTATACACCTTATGCAAATGAGTTAGTTTCCCGCTTTTTATTCCCGCTCTTCATAACAGAAAGATTTTCGAGGCAGACAAGTTATGTGTAAATTGTAACAATTTTTTTCTAAGAGGCTTGAGGTTTTTATTCATCTTAAATTGCAATAATAGAAAAACAAGTTTATTCTTATTTGGCTACTCATAAAGGGCTAATTCCAGCGTGACAGACGGGACAGAAAAGGTGACCAAGTAAAATGTCAAGCCCATTCTCTATCTGATACTAAGGATAGAAGAGAATTTGAACATGGTATTTCATAGCAAAGAACATATAGTATCATATAAAATATGAAACTTAACTCAGTAAAACAATCTCTAGATGTCATCACCTAAACCGCGACTGTGACAGACGGGACATTAATTTACATCCATTTTTCAATGGATTTATTCAAAACAAATAATCTATCTCAATTCAAAATTAAACTACATTGTTATAATGATGTTAGGTTTCTCATTAATAAAGCATCATATGTAGGGCAAGAATGAGAGTAATATGTTAAAAATATACTTTCTGGGGTTAGTTTTGATGTGTGACAGACGGGACAAAGTCATTGTGACAGACGGGACAAATTTGGACAAGAGACAATGCAAACTTCTTTGAAATAATAGAGAAATTAGGAGTGAATGATAAGTGATTAAAACTTGTCTTTGGATGTTTGAAATCCATTCCATGCTTCTAATGGAGATGTTTAACCATCATGTCTCATTGACTGTGACAGACGGGACATTAACTTGCATCCATTTTTCAAAGGTTTTATTCAAAACAAAATTTATATCTCAAATCAAAATTAAACTACCTTGTTACAATGATGTCAAGTTTCCCATAAATTAAGCATATCTGTGGCAAGGATGAGAGCAATCCTGTTAAAAATATACTTTTAGGTTGAATATAAATAAATTGGTGTATTTCGATAAGGGGGCTTCAGATATCTAATCTGCAATCCTAATTAACATTTTAAAAATTCAAAAATTTCAATTTAGAGCAACTTTGACATGGGATTTCCCAGAAATTTCTTAAAGGAGCTAAATCGCTAATATTTGGGACCTAGAAATTGACCCAAATGGGTCTCAACACATATAATAATGTAATCTGATTGTATATAAACTGATTTACATTCAATTGTTTCCGTTTTGACTCTTGATTTCAAATCAGTTACATGTATGTCCAGCGAAATATGGCATGAGTCACAACCAAATAGAAATTTCTAGTGTCTGGTTATTGCAGTCTATTGCGCATGCTCTCCAGATAAGTTCTAGCATCGCCGTTTGACATAAATTGTGGAATATGTCTAGCCTTGTTCGTTCTGGTCACTTGTTACGTATGACGCTGAGACGCACTATGGTACACGATTCGTGTACCAATAGTAAAATGCTTATTTTGTCTTAAATATCGGAAGCCTACTTCTTCAAGGTAAGATAACAACACCAATGTTGATTTGAATTGACAAATAATTCTTGTTTTCAACGTGTAAGACTTTGGATGATATTGAGTTAAAGACTTAGCTAGTTTGTTGATAATTACAGCTGAACTATCAAATCATAAAAAGAGATCAATGACAAAGGACCTATCAAAATTCAACAATGTGATAGCAAGCATCTTGAAACTATTTGAAGGTAAAAAAAAAACAGATAAAAACAGGAAAGGAGCATTATAAACTCTTGTGACAGACGGGACATTTGTGACAGACGGGACAATTGTGACAGACGGGACACATTTCAAGTACAATTTTCACGTCGTTGATTCATGTTAGATCTAAATTATTATATGTTCTGAATCAGCCGTATAAAGGGGGAGATAGCTATTACAGTTAAACTTTTAAATATTACGTAGTTCTGTTAATATAGAAACTTCTCAGTGTATTCTGTGACAGACGGGACAATAATTTATTATCAAGATTTTCAGCTTAAAAGATGCCTTAACATATCCTCAAAGAAATTATATACACTGCACAGTTCATTACTAGTTTATATGATACAGATGTGCCACTATCATCATTTTCTACCCCTATTTTATTGCAACAGAGCAAATTAAATTTGGGCTGCTAAATCATAATTTTTTTTTGAAAATGACCAACAACTTTGGCGCTTGATATTTTGGTGATAACATAAGGCAGATAAAATATCAACTCAATTTAAATAACTTCAATATAATTACATTGAAATAAAAATGCATCAAACTTTCTCCTGGTCATTTTATTTTTGTTCAAATGTGGAACATTGGCATGGAATTAGCCAAAGGCTATTTGAATGAGAAACTTTGTAATTTTATATCTTAATATTTTGTTTAGATATAATTGAAACTAACAAAGGCTCCCTTAAATTCACGAATTACAAAATAAACATTATGTTAATAATGATCTTTGTGTTGTAGTCTTTCCTCGTCTGTTGTTTGGACATACCATGTGCAGTCCTTGTATGTTCTTTGTATACACCTTATGCAAATGAGTTAGTTTCCCGCTTTTTATTCCCGCTCTTCATAACAGAAAGATTTTCGAGGCAGACAAGTTATGTGTAAATTGTAACAATATTTTCTAATAATACAGTGTGTGGTTGGTGTATTAGTGGTGTATTAGTGCTTGTTTATGCTGATCGTGAGTTCTGCACGTTTTAGATTTATGTTGTTAAAGCGTTTTCGATGTGTTTCGTAACGTAATCGAACAAATGGGATTTTAGAATCGTTTTCTTTATCTATTGTGGCTGCCTCGTTTTGGAACCCATCATGGCGTGTGATACGTCCACATCGGTTAAGCCTGACGCTTTGTTTACAGTTAATAAACACATTCATATTGAACATCGGGTATTGTCCAGTCCACTTAAAATAGTGATTTATGGTACATCGTATATCAAGCGTTTAAATACTTTTTTAACTACTTACAGACATTCAAATTTAGATTTGGATGGGAATTTGTGCCAAGTTCGTTGTTGGGGTCATGGCGGGTTGCGAGTCCGAAGTGACCCGCATGGACGACTGGTTCGGGCGGCAGAGAGCAGCAAATTTAGACAGGCAGACATCATTTATTTACATTTAGGTTCGAACGATATTGAATCACCCGAGTCTTTGCCATATGAAGTAGCCTCCGCTGTTTTAAATTTTGCCGCTTTGCTTATGACTCGGTATCACCCCAAATGTGTAATTATCAGCCAGCTGTTACCAAGATTTATTGAGCCGTTCGAGGGATTTAATAATGCAATTAAATCCACTAATTTACATTTGATGGAACTATGCCATGCGGCTAATTTTGATGTGAGTTTTTGGCGGCATCGAGCTGGGTTGTGGCAACCAAGGCAACATATTTACACCAACGACGGCATTCACTTGTCCAATACAGTGGGCAATCTGTTATTCATGCGCAGCATCCGGGATGCGTTATTGCGGCATATTCGTTGGTATTTCCCGGTTAGTAGCCACTTTCTATAATTTACAATCATACAGTGTGTTATAGATATGTAATTTGATGCAAATCCTCATACCGGTAGTATAATCCATGTGTTTGGCATACCGACTGATATGTTTTGGAATTTATATGACTGATTTGTCTGTTGAAATTGTCTATGCATAAACTTGTCTGTTGGCTTGGTCCATGTTTTTGGATTATACAGACTGATGTATTGGAAATTATATGACTGTTTTGTCTGTTGAAATTGTCTTATACAGACTGATGAATTGAATATTATATGACTGTTTTGTCTGTTGAACTTGTCTATGCATAATCTTGTCTGTTGGCTTAGTCCATGTTTTTGGATTAAGCAGACTGATGATATCTGAATTATACAAACTGATTTGTTTGTAGAACAGACTTGTTTGTTGGCATAACCCATGTAATTTGGGAGTTGCCTAACTGTTACCCGAGTTGTCGGTTGTTAGATGCAACTCGACAGTTGCAACTTTTCCAGGCAGTGTGAGTTAATTGTGTTTTTTCTTTTGCAGTCACAAGATGTCAAAAAGAAAGCGGCAATCGCCCATTGAACCCGTCGCTTCAGACAGTGAGGAGGATTCATCCACTCCTATGATTACCACCGCAGAAGAGCGGATCACCGAGTTGTTAATCAAAAAATTGCTACGAAGGGGTTTGGTCATGGTACCCCCGGCACCTGCATCAGTTCCCACACCTCCTGCTACTACGTGTACCTCCACTCAGGGATCTTCATCTTCGACCACTGCTTCTACCTCCACGCCAGAACCATCAACTTCAACCTCCATCAATGAACCATCAGCTGTTTCTACAGATCCGAATATTTTTTCTGTGAACGCAGCACAATTGTTTCAATGCCCTGTACCCCAGCCACAACTATTGGACACTGTGCCTCAACATCCACACATGCAGGGTACAGGTATGTCGGTGTCTCGTCACTTATCTGATAAACTCCGCCAAGATATTTGGGCGGATAGATTTGTAGATTGTACACCATCCGTTATTTGTTTGTTCTTTTTGGTGCTGGGGAAAGGGTATTTGATATAGAACGGAGAACACAAATAATATTTCTCAAAAAGAGAGAAGGAGTGAGAGGGGTTTAACGTCCACATGACACAAGCTAGGTCATTCCGGGACTAACATATGGTTCAATTTTATTTCAATAATTCCCTTGTGTGTATTGGTCTTCAGCAGTGGGTAAAAACCAGAGGACCCTAGCACTTATCTCTTACAAACAGGGAATCGAAACCCTGTCATTTGACTCATTGACAAACCTTATGATTTCATACACGTGTTTACCCCCCCCCTCCATTTCCCCAAAAATGTGAACTTTTCACCTATTTCCTATGCCACACAAGCAAATAATATAACTATATTTTTAGAAGCTAATATCTTTATTCATTTAGACATTTTTTTCTCTGTCACTCCATTCCATATTGTAATTGAATTTACTCGACACGAAAATGGAATCTGGTGATTTTTACTGATTTGGCTTCAAGATGATTCAAGTAACATTCCGTTCGTTTCTAAACGTAATTCCCATGAAGGACCTGAGAATTACGTAGTGAATACACAAGTACATACTTACAAGGACGATGTAAGAATGTCGAGTAAGATAATAAGATAATAAGTTAATAAGATTTGTCATGAGAATCATTGAAATGCTCTTAAAGCACATGGTGACAATAAACAGATTCGTCTTACTAGTATTATAGGATTTGTGTGTGGATAAAGAGAAAGAGCAGAACAATTCTTGGTTAATACAAGAATCATGAAAGACATTAAATTTTATTATATAATGACATTTGTTATAATCTAATCATTTTTTTTTTAAAGCTATTACAGTAAAAAAATCACATCATGTAAGAAAATCCACAGATTCCAGAAAGAGAAATGGGGTTTAAACGTCCAGTCGATACAAATTAGGTCATTTCGGGACTAACATATGGTTTATTTTTATTTCAATAATTCGGGTTTTCAGAAGTGGGAGGAAACTGGAGGACCCAGAGAAAACCCACGAGGTTTGATATATTTGCCTAGTGTGTCCACTTGGCCTGATTGTAGAATTCATTAGCCAATCACCACTCATCATCCACTTATATCGAGAAGTCATGTGATTGCTTGAAGACATGGTCACCGCCATGTTAAATCCTGTAACGTGTTCCAACTGACTCGTGAATACTTGGAAAGATTCGCTTAGTGTATTCACCGATTTGGCCGAATAAAATTTGTTGCCGATTGATTCGGCCAACGTGTCCACCGCTTTAAGTTTGGTAATCATGACAACCTGACCCTGTTTTACATCCCAAACTTTCTTTATCACAAAACTATTGATGTACCTTAAAACAATTAACTCAGCAACAGTACTTTCTTAGCGAAAATAATACTTTTAGCTTTAAATAGAAACTCTAGTTTTATGAGCAGCTTTGATAACAAGGCTCCAATCGAACCACACAAACTATAAAAAAAACTTTATGATCCATTATAAACATTATTTTTACCCCAACATACCTTATCTCTAATACTTTGTCTCATTTCTTCTCTTTCTTCTTCCATTTTTCTGTGTTTTTCTTTTCTCTTTTCTTCTGCTTCTAATCTAGCTGCAGTGATTTCTGGATCTTCTCCTTCCTCTCCTTCAGGTTTCTCTTCATCTTCCTTATCTCCCATAGCACCTACACAAAATACAAATCAGTTTCCTTGGGTCTAGTTCATATACTTTGCACAGTCTACAGAGACAATTTCTCAGCTTCAAGTTAGGAAATCTTATAACTCTTGCCACTTTGAATTAAATATCTGCATCCATAAGACTTCACAAAAATTGAAATCCATCACGGATTCACAACTGTCAAATGAACAGGCATGACCAGTTTTTTGATTTGTTGATCGTCGTACTTAAAAAGGAAGAGTCTTAGGCTTTTGTCTAAGAGAGTTTCCCCTCAAGAACAGCGAGAGTATTAGAACTTCGGACCCCATTCCTGGTCCAAAAATCCACAAGATTCAAGCATCATGATAAACTGTTGATTTTAATGTACATGAAAATGTTTAATCTGTGGGAAGTGCCATCAGTTATAACCTGTTCAGTAATGAGCTTACCTTTTACAGACTTGAGCTGGTCTCCTACCATCTGTTTAGCTATGAAACTAGCCATTTTCTCTAGATGGCAGAATTAAAACTTTTAATACAGACTTTCACTTCTGAAATACACAAGAAAGCACTTAAATTAAGTTTTATAGCATATTAATGCTTTGATATAAATAATCTCCAAACACATGAACACATTTTGGAATTTGACCACATCTAAACAATCTTTAAAAGTTTAAATTAAGCTACTATGGTTCAATTTCATTTTAATTATTCGCTTGTGTGCAGGGGTCTTTAGCAGTAAGAGGAAACTGGAGGACCAGGAGAAAACCCACAAGGTTGGACAGGTACCCCTGTAACATACAACCTGGGAATAGAAACCACACCAGCTGACTCAATGTCAGACCTTATGATACAGCGTGCATCCGCTAACCATTCGGCCATCCAACCTCCCCACAAAAACCTTATGATAAGGATAAAAATAATAATAGCAACATCATACATATCTGAGCAATTATTTCAAATCTTTTATGTACCATGTCTGATATATATATGAAAAATGAATGAATAACACAAGAATGATGGTGATTGTTACGTGTTGTTTATATTTAACAAATATGAACTGAGAGGAAATGGGGTTTCAGCACTGACAGGGCTAATGACGACGGAACAAACATGTCTACATATACTCCAACTAAGAAATAAGACATTTACTCAACAAAACGTGTTTATATTGGTAAAATGACATCTTAAAGAAATAATTAGCATAGATATGATGTTTACATAAAATTTGGGTCAACATAAACCTGAATAGTGATTTTTAAAAAAAATATCAAATAAAAAAATCGCATCAAAATTATTACTAATATCAGTATTCTTGAATACATGTTTATTTTGAAAAACCGGATATAGGTATAAAAAAAGAAATGAAATAGGGTGTTTTAACTTCCTACATTTTGGGGTTAATGAAAATGTACCAAGAGTGCAGTCTACTCTGATATTGAATTCCAACTCCGTAAAGGGTTCTTTACGTGTACGTCAATGTATTAACATGACCATTTTTTGTACCATCTGAATGACTTGACAGCTGTCCTGCAGCACTACTAAGAAGGAGAAACCAGGCCAGAAAATCCAGCGGAAATTTCTTGTCCAACACACCATCTTACTCACAGAGCCATTGCGTCTTCTTTTATATTTTGATCCTACCTTCAAATGGGGGGTTGGATGGCCGAATGGTTAGCATGTGCACACTGTATCATAAAGTCTGTTATGGTGCGGTTTCATTGTCGAACCGGTTAAAATAATTACTAATCTGTATTCGTTTTCACATCATACCTGGCCTTTAAACCAAGGAATGGTAGCCACAACATTGTTTTCTTTTACTAACACCACATAAATACTTCAGGAAGTTAAAGTCTTTATATTATCTAGTATTCCTGTGGTGCAAGAAATATTTTAACAGAAAATTTCTATAAGTTAACCGGTTGCAGGTGGGTTTTTAAACACAAATTAACAGGTTGAAGATATTTTAAACCGTTACATCCTTATACACATTAATATTTTACACATTTATACCAGTAATTACTATTATACTATTATCGATTCTCACACTTACTACCTACATGTTATGGTCGTTCAACTCTTATAATTATTACCATTGGGAATACCCAACAGTTTGTCATATCTTATGTAATTTGTACTTGATGGAAACCCATTTTGGACAATTAACATGTTATTATGGTTGGCTTAAACAGGTCATAAAATGAGCTTATTTTTATATTTAAAGAGATAATTAGGCTATATATATTCATGATCCTACAAAATATATATCAAGACTTGGCGAGACAGTTAAGTAAAAACCCAAGCCATTTACATATTGAAAAGACAGCATTTAACTGAGTCATTACATACGTTTAAGTGATTTTGAGACTTGTTCAGCCCAGTTCCCCCCCTTCTCCGTGATCCAGGTAAGGAGAAGCAGGCATATACAACACATGAAATGAAATGTGATTTAACGTCCTACTGTTCTGTTTCTGACTGAGCTAATGAAGACGGGCATAGGCTCTACAGTGCTCTATGAGGGAAATCTGACGGCACTATGGCCTACTCTAATATCGAATTGCAACTGCCAAGGGATCTTTCATGTGCACCCCAATGTGTACACAGGACCTCGTTTTTTCATCCCACCCACACGATTAGACAGCTGTCCTTGCCAGACCCTCCATGTCGGAAAATCCAGATGAACTTCCTCGGCCAAAGCAGGGATCAAACATGCAATCTCCAGGCTATTAAGCCACTGTCTTACCCACTTTGCCACTGTGGGTCTATACAGCACAGCTGTCCTTGTCAAGTTCTCCATCCTGTATCACTGGCAAGGGGAAACCATGTTGGAAAATCACGATGAACGTTCTCGGTCAATGCAGGGATCGACCAACCAATCTCCAGGATAGTGAGTCACTGTCTTACCCACTTTGCCACTGTGGCTCCATACAGCACATGAATGATACCCTTATAGTGAGAAATTAAAATAAGACTGCACCCTAATCCAAATTTTTTCTCATAGACCACTGTACAATGTAATCCAGTTTTCATTAGGTATACATTTGTGGAAAAGGACATGACCTAATTACATTCGTCTGTAGGTAATGTGTATAACCACTGCTGACAACAAAAAAAACACTGACCCAAATGCATAAAAAATGTAAGACAAAGATGTTATCTTAACTCACCAACACAACATCATAGACCAGCAGATGAGCCTCATACTAGCTGTTATAACAACTCGTAAAAGTATTTCTATGGTTTAATAATATTACATTCAATCTCTGGTGTTTCTTTAGAAAATAAAATATCTAGATTTCAATGTAAGTGTAGTCAAGTATTACAATCTTCAACCAGTATATTATTATTATACCTGTGATATCACTGTACATGTCTCCCAAGTACATATATAGTTTCTAAAGTGAACGTAAACTCAAAGTGAATCATTGTAACATCAAAACAAAGCATTTGTGGATTTGGGAAAAGGAAAGATCGTGGATCTTTTATCAATCATTTTTTTTAAATTTGAGAAAATGTATAAAATCATGGTACAGTGATTTTTTTTAATCCCCAATGAGCCCAGTATTTGATACCGCTATTCAGTACCTCTTGATCTATCTCTGACCAGATATCTTTAATTGTACTTCCATTATAAGTTGATTGAACCAAACTATATTGACGTTTATATTAAATGACATAACAAACTGTTTCAGTTATAACTGGTTCCCTCCCACTCCCCCTTCATCTATCCCCCCCCCCCACCAAAAAAAATCAAGGTCAGACTCTTAGACATCATTTTTGCCAAAAACACTTCTCTATTATGTTGGTGGATACAACATTATTTGAGCAAATTTGACCGAGAAACAATACAAATTTAATAGGCTTTATATTCACATGACAAGCCCATAATTAATTCTCTAGACAATCTGATGGCCATGATATTGAATGTATAAAGGCACATGTACATATCTTTTAATAATTTGTTTATTATTGTAGTAATATTTTGACTATCCTGTCAAAACTTCAAACACTCAGAATAAAGTAATTGATGAACCTTTTAATATATTCATTTTTTATTATCTTTTTTGGAACTATTATAGCAAGAATGACCAGCTCTTTATTTAAATGTTACATAATGTATCTAATCTATAAATAAGTAGTCTATCAATATCCATATTTATACAATTACATGTGTGTGTACTTTTGGAATCATTATAAAAACATTTGAAAGATGACAACATTATTTTAATCAAATTGTTGGCAACAAACAAACATAACCTTATAAAACTCAATTTATTAGGAATAAAACAAACACAAAAGTTATTGATGGATAGACATAGTGAACTAAGTAAATATTTCATCTCAATAATAAAACAGACCGCCTTTTTTCTATAAAAAAAACTCTTATTAAATTATTTGCAAACAAAAATGGCCGAAAAATACTTGCGCTTTCACGGCACAATGAAGTCTAAACAGATGTATAGGTGGACACACCAGGCCAACACCAAGTTCGAATCCTGGACCTCCAAATGACTTAACATTATCCCTTGTCCAGTCCTTCATCCTACATCGATGACAAAGGGGAGCCAAGCCAGAAAATCCTGATGAACTTTCTCAACCAAGGCAGGGATTGAACACAGGACCTCTAGGTTAGCAAGCCAACAACCTACTCACTGAGCCACCATGGCTCCCAAACTAAAACATGGACTACATCAATGTTTCTCTTGTATGATTAATAAATTTTCATTAAAAACACAGTCAAAATTTGTTGCATGATCGAACGCGGGACCTCTAAGTTAGCACGACAACGTCCTACTCAATGAGCCACCATGGCTCCCAAACTAAAACATGGACTACGTCAATGTTCCTATTTTCTTGTATGACAATTCAATTTTCATTACAAACACAGTCAGTTCACAAATTTGTTGAATGAATCTGGCACCAAAACAAGATGTCCATGCTTAACTTTTTCATTAAATCAAAGAAAAAATTGAATTGACATTTGTCCTAGCGCAGCTACCTTTTTTTGTCTTTTTATTACAGGGAAACCTCAATAAGTCCAACTATTGTTTTGTTCAACATAGACACTGAATATCAATACTGGGGAAACAAATTAATTCTATTATTCCAACATATATGACTTTATCATAGCCAGACAACATGTTGTTATACATTCTTAATAAAACACACAAAAGCCAACACAGATATGAGACCAGACCAGATATATATAATGAACTTACCGATTTAGATCTAATCTGTAGAAAAATGTGTGTATTCCTTTTGTATAGTTTGAGTCTAGATATTTACTCAAATGTCAATCCTCTTAATCTAAAACTGCATTATAACATACTTTTGTTCTTGGCTTCATTTAAAACCTCCTAATCCTTATATAGAGCATGTAGCAGGAGATTTGTAAGACGACTCTTTATAACTACATCTGTTGCTCTTAGACAGTGCCATGGTTTTATTTACCATATAATCATTAATAATTCACAGTAATCCATGTATAAGTAAATTCCCCAGTGAGAGCATCTATTGATTTGTGGACAACAAGTACACAAGTTCGTTATGAAACAACAAAATTTATTATGATCTTTAAGACAAAACACCATGAAAATTGTCTTAAAGGGAATGCAAAGAGGTGAACAGATGGCTCAGCTCGTTAGTGATTGATGATATCACAGAGATATGACTTGTGGATACATCACACCTAAAGGAATCTAATTACTTGCTTGTAATCAAATATTACTTTCACATATTGATTCGCTGTTTACAGTAGAAGCTAGGGAAAATTTGGTTTATTGTCCAGGAAATGGTTCATGTTACAGAATTCAGAGCATTGTACTTTGAGAATGGCACCCAACATATTAGACAGTATTTCATTGTTCTAAATAACAGATACATGTTTAAAACTGAAATATGTCATGGATCAGTGTTGATAACACAGCAAAGGCAAATATGGAAAACATTAATATTTAAATTCTAAATAAGACAAAATCGGAAGGAAAACTAAAGTAAGTGGAGATATATAGCACTGCCTTTTTAATTAATATTGCCACACTCTACTCCATTGTGGGTGGGTAGGGGGGTGGCCAAATGGTTATAATGCGTGAATGTTGCATCATATGGACTGTCACTGAGTCAAGTGGAGCGTTTTTGATTTCCCACCTGTACATGACAGGGAATGGGGTCGCCTGTCCAACCTCATGGGTTTTCTGTGTGTCATCCAGTTTCCTCCTACTGCTAAGTGAATTTTTGAAATAAAATTGAACATCAGTCCCAAAATGACCTAATTGAGCTAAGTGTAGTTAAACCCAATTTCTTTCTCTCTCTTAATCCATTGTAAGCATGATGGTCTTTTGTCAGTAGTAGTCCTTATGGGACTGGATAAAACGCCAAGTTCCAGCTCTGTCATACACCTTTTTGTACACATAAAACAAACCTACGACAGTTGAATTCAACAGCTGTCCGGGCAAAATTATTCTCCCTAACAAATACAAGCCAACAGTGAGGCTGATGTCCCCCGCCGAAATCCCAAAATAAATAGAAGACACATATTAATTAATCGCACATTTATTTTTTTCAAACGTATCGAGCAATCAAACTGTACACAAAGTGTCATCCAAAAGTGTTTTATAAAGAAAAATGCTAAAACCGACGAGAAAAATGAAAATTTACCCTAGTTAGGGGGACCCTAAAGGCAGACAAAAGGGCCCTTCTGGCCAAGGGAAAGGGCCCTTGTGTCCAAGTCAATCGTTTCTATACACTGTTACTGTCGAATCAATTACTAAATGAGAATGCAGTCATTGTATTGGCATAAAAATCATCAATCAAGATGTCCCAAAGTATCAACCAATCAATTTGCTTATCTCTGCTCACCCTAAGCGGAAAATGCTCATCTTCGAACTCCATCAAGGCATTGACCTTATAAGCATATACACCAAGTTTGAACATTTTAACTCAATTAGAAGAAGAGTTATTGTGTTCCAAAGTCTCGACCAATCAAATTGCGTATCGCTCTGCTTACCCTGAGCACAAAATGCTCATTATCGAACTTAGTCAAGGTATTTCTGTAATGAAACTATACACCAAGATTCATCACTCTCACTTAATTAGAACTAAAGTTATCGTGTCCCAAAGCATCAACCAATCAAATTGCTTATCTCTGCTTACCCAAAGCGGAAAATGCTCATCTTCGAACTCCATCAAGGCATTGACCTAATAAACACATACACCAAGTTTGAATATTCTAGCTCAATTAGGAAGAGAGTTATTGTGTCCCAAAAAGTGTGACGGACGGACAGACAGACGGACAGACAGACGGACAGACAGACAGACGGACGAACCCATTTTAATAGTCCCCCAGCTTTCTTCGAAAGGCGGGGGACAAAAATAAACTGTATGTTAGACTTTAAATGACTAAAATTCATTTTTTTTCCTTTCTTCATTTAAATGGTCTTTTTTCTTGCTAGTATAGTGTAAAAGTTTTGTAAATCAAATCAATAAAATTGTAGCTTAAAGGAAGAATTATAATGGAATTGTTTGTCGGTAGCGCTGTCAGATATTACTATACTACTCGAGGTCAGCATTCAGAATATTTAAATCTAATCAAAAGTGTCCAAGAAATGAGGTTGCTGGCACAAATTTATTGATTATGGTAATTTTTTTCGTTAACCTTTCTGATCACATCTTCAGCTCATGTGAAGTGGTTCTATCAAAGACTCTTCATTTCATAATATAGTAAACATCGTAGTGATTTCCAACCTTGGACACATAAGTAGGGCATTGTCATTTCATAACAAAAGACATTTCATATCTGGATGCCCTCTGACATTCTGTAGTCATTGAAGTTTTACTGATAAAACATAGTATGTTTCTCTTCAATGATGGAGGAACCTGCATCACTCCTTGAGCATAAACACAGACATCATTATCCTTATTAAAAATCGTGAGATCAGCGAGGCGACCCTACTTCTTTTTATCCTAATACCTAGGATTTATTAAATAGGTAACAGACCTTATGATCTAAAGTACACTCTAAAGATTACACAAATAGAGCATGAATAAACAATAGATACATGCTTTACTATGGCTACCTATTTCATATTTTTGGTCAGTAATACTAAAGGGGATAAAAGAGTGGCCATCATGATGAAATAAATACATTTCTGACTCAGTTAAAAATATTGTTTCAGTAAGGAATCCAGTCTCGTAGCTGGCAAGGGGGACATGTTGGTCCTTGATTTCGTATTGCATCCAAAGGAATGGGCACCAAAGCCGCCCACTGGGTAAAGGCACACATTGGGAGTCCAATTTATTCCAGGAGTGGCAGCTGCTTCTTCTTTCCCCACCGCTAGCTCTGGCGTGAAATTTCAGTGCCACAAATTTCTCGTTTTTGGTTATATTCGGACAGTTACCGGTATGTCATTTTGGGGGTCAGACATATGTCATTATAAATCCTACCCTATTTTCAATGAGCCTAATTACCACTTAAGTTAGAATGACTTTAACAATAATTATTGATTAACAAATTGTCATCATAGTTCTGTTATTGATCAATGTCCTTGACTTGTTTACAGATTTGAGTTCAATTCAAGGTGAATTGAGCATTCTATCAAAGTGATACACTAATCAATGGGAATTGTTGAAGAAGAATCAAATATTTTACACAGTGATTAAGCAAGACATCATTTATTCATCATTTTAGAAACCTCAACCAAAGTTTAGATGTATATATTATTTTTATTATGTTGAATACTTTGATATATTGCTTGATATGTATTTCATTTTATTACTAGACTAGCCATTAATAAATGCTACTGTGCACCATCCTTGCTTTTGTTTGTTCTTTTTAGTGCTGGGATATGGTATCTTAGAATAGAATGGAAACACAAACAAATATCCGTACATTAGGGATTTGTCAGTTTTGATTTACTTGAAATAGTGAGGGAAGACTTCCTGCTTCCTATACGAATGAAGGAAAAGTCATTCACACTGATTATTCCATTTCATCAAGAACCTGACTGAAATCTGGCGTGCAGAATGTAATTGATTATTACATCACCATGATGACGATCTCATGAATTACTTATAATTCACATACTTTCTTCTTTTATTGTCTACCAATTTCTTGATAAAATTCATCAAAGGTTTTAGAAATCTTCTTCATTATAAAAAACAGAAGAAATAAATTATTAATCATTGAATTTGCCATCGCAAAACAAAGGGGAAATGAAATAATCGTTGAATTATAAAGGAACCATTTTCTGTTTAAATTGAATTCTATATCGAAACCAGACAACACATATTTGTTTCCCGATGAAATTCACTAAGGATTTTAGAAATCTTCATCATCACAAACAAAAACATAAAATATTATGATCAAGGGATTGTCAAGAAATAATTTAGGATCCGATTGTCTGCTTCTGAAATCTGTCCTGAAATCACAAGACTGAAGACAGTTGTGTTTTTTTTATGTAGGTAGTTAAGACTGTAATGTGTAATCAATAAGAACAAGCGAGAATTCCAGCTGGTAAATACTATACAAGTTAGTAATTCCCTATTCAAGTGGCGTATTGATTTAATATTGATGCAGACAACTTCTTAATTACACTATCAGACCATCGCAATATGTGTCTTAATACTGCTACAGTATACACTTTCAATTCATTGTCAGAATGATTAAAGCATCTTCCACCTCCAATTATGATCTATTGTCACTTCAATATACTCGCTAACTAATGGTGTAATTAAGTGCACAGAGAGTGGGGAGGGGTTGGCGGTAGTGTTGGAGGGGTTGGAGAAAATGTGGATGAGAGAGCAGCAAATGAAAATAACTAGGAAGGGTGTGACTACGTTATATACCTTGACACCCGTTATATACAATGTGATGTCAGGGGGCACATCAACTGTTCCAACTGTGGCGCATAAAATCCACAGCCAATTTTCTCACTGAAAAGTTGAATATAAGTAACAATAGGTTCCCCTCCACTCTCACCAATCGCTCCCCACTTATCAACCCATCTCCACACGCAACATCTCCCAATTCTCTCTGTACACATCAACTGTTCCATAAAATCCCAACCAATTTTCTTACTGAAGATTTGAATATAACAATCGGTTCTTCTCCACTCTCGCCAACACCTCCCCACACTCTGTGCACATTGACTGTTCTATAAAATCCACAGTCAGTTATGTAAAGTTGAATATATCAATAGGTTTCTACAAGACTCTAAATCAACACCCAGGAGTGTAGAAATGATAACGGAAGTAGAGATTAATGTTCTCTTCCACATTGTGTAATGTAGAAGACAAGGAAGGAAACGGACTGTAATTGTATTATTTGGTTAGTCGTCTATTTGATAATTCTATCATAATCTATTGATTTATCACAAATCAATTACATAAATAACTACTATTCTCAAACATCAAGCTTAGGAATATAGCTATTAATATCTTAAACAAGAAATTTGTCACAACACACTGTCAACCTATCATCAGATCAAAACTAACTCAATTGTGTGTACAGCGAGAGAGAGAAATGGGGTTTAATGTACACTCGACACAAACTAGGTCCTTTTGGGAGTAACACATGGTTTAATTTCATTTAAATAATTTGCTTGCACATAGGGGTCTTTAGCAGTGGAAGGAAACCGGAGGACCGGGAGAAAACCCAGACAGGCAACCCTACTCCTTGTCACATACTACTGGGGAATATAAACCACGCCAGTTGACTCAATGATAGACCTTATGATACAGTGCACACATGCAAACTATTCAGCCATACAACCCCCTGTGTCTCTGTGCAATATTGTTTTGTAAATCCTTTTTAAAAAATAGGTTGCCAGGCAACGAAACATACGCCCACACAGCAGCCAAATCGTCCGGGCAGTCAACAAGAGTTGTTGCATTTTAAGTAATCATCAGAAAATCATAATTCAAACTAACCCATAACTACGTTGTAACTGTGATATAATCAAACGTTTTTTTTAAATCAGATAATAATTGTGACGACCTCCAGAGGGACCACACGCTAAAAATGGTGATTTTTCGTACAATCAGGGGCCATGATTCAGGAAGTTACGATCCAATATGGGCAAATATGCAATGGAATCAAGATCATTAGGTTATAAACATGTATTTCAAGTTTCATCAAAATCAGTTCAAAATTGTCACCTCTATAGGGTCCACAACCTTGATATAACATATTTTTACACAATTCGCGTACAGACGGCAGCCATTTTATCCGTCAACTCTGGTCCGATTTTCACAAAATTCAAATTCTCTCTTCATTACCATGAAACCGTGATATAATCAAACGTTTTTTTAAATCGGATAATAATTTTGAACTCCAGAGGGACCACAAGCTAACAAAAGCGATTTTTCGGACAATCAGGGGACATAATTCAGGAAGTTATGATTCGATGGGCGTAAATATCGAAAGGAACCAAGATCTTTGGGTTATAAACATGCATGTCACGTTTCATCAAAATCGGTTCAAAATTGTGACATCTATAAGGTCCACAACCTTGATATAACATATTTTCACACCATTCGCGTACAAACGGCGGCCATTTTGTCCGTCAATTTTGGTCTGATTTTCACGACATTCGAACTCAACCTTCATAACCATGGAACGGTGATATAATCAAACGTTTTTTTAAATCGGATAACAATTTTGACCTCCAGAGGAACCACAAGCTAAAAAGGGCGATTTTTTGGACAATCAGGGGCCATAATTCAGGAAGTTACGATCCGATGGGCGCAAATATCGAAAGGAACCAAGATCTTTGGGTTATAAACATACATGTCAATTTTAATCAAAATCGGTTCAAAATTGTGACCTCTATAAGGTCCACAACCTTGATATAACATATTTTCACACAATTCGCGTACAAACGGCGGCCATTTTGTCCGTCAATTTTGGTCCGATTTTCACGAAATTCGAACTCAACCTTCATAACCATGGAATGGTGATATAATCAAACGTTTTTTTGAATCGGATAACAATTTTGACCTCCAGAGGGACCACAAGCTAAAAAGGGCGATTTTTCGGACAATCAGGGGCCATAATTCAGGAAGTTATGATCCGATGGGCGCAAATATCGAAAGGAACCAAGATCTTTGAGTTATAAACATACATGTCAAGTTTCATCAAAATCGGTTCAAGATTGTGACCTCTATAAGGTCTACAACCTTGATATAACATATTTTCACACCATTCGCGTACAAACGGCGGCCATTTTGTCTGTCAATTTTGGTCTGATTTTCACGAAATTCGAACTCAACCTTCATAACCATGGAACGGTGATATAATCAAACGTTTTTTTTAAATCGGATAACAATTTTGACCTCCAGAGGGACCACAAGCTAAAAAGGGCGATTTTTCGGACAATCAGGGGCCATAATTCAGGAAGTTATGATCCGATGGGCGCAAATATCGAAAGGAACCAAGATCTTTGGGTTATAAACATACATGTCAAGTTTCATCAAAATCGGTTCAAAATTGTGACCTCTATAAGGTCCACAACCTTGATATAACATATTTTCACACTATTCGCGTACAAACGGCGGCCATTTTGTCCGTCAATTTTGGTCCGATTTTCACGACATTCGAACTCAACCTTCATAACCATGGGACGGTGATATAATCAAACGTTTTTTTAAATCGGATAACAATTTTGACCTCCAAAGGGACCACAAGCTAAAAAGTGCGATTTTTCGGACAATCAGGGGCCATAATTCAGGAAGTTACAATCCGATTGGCGCAAATATCGAAAGGAACCAAGATCTTTGGGTTATAAACATGCATTTAAAGTTTCATCCAAATCGGTTCAAAATTGTGACCTCTACACTGTTCACAAGCTAAAAAACGTGATTTTTCGTACAATCAGGGGCCATAACCCATGAAGTTGCGGTCCGATACATGCCAATATCGAAAGGAACCGAGATCTTAGGGTGATAAACCTATATTTTAAGTTTCATTGAAATCGGATAAAAATTGTGACCTGTAGACTGTTCACAAACAATTGTGGACGGACGGACGGACGTCCGGACGGACGGACGGACGAACAGGGGCGACGACAATATACGTCCACATGAAAATGTGGGCGTATAAAAAATCAAATTCTACCATCCATATAAAGGCACATAAATACTAATGTAAACTGGGGTTACAAAAAAAAATTCACATTATTTTATACTGGTTTCAATCAGCCATCTCTATATTGTTCTGAAGAATAATTCAAGCTGAGGAAGGTATCAGAATAATTCTAAAAATGATTTCAGAATAATTCCAGTTGAATATGGTATCACAATAATAGGAGCTGAACAAAGTGGAACATATATTTCTAAGCTATCTGATTTAATAAGATTACTAAATATATTTACATGATAACGACAGAATTTAAATTTGTATCCATGAATTTCATGATGATTTCTAAATGGACATTATATAAAAACATACTGGTTGTTGCTATTTTTATTTGCTATTAGCTGTCTTGTCATATACTAACTCACCCCCTGCAAGAAACAATATAATAATTTCAACCACGTTCTCCAGGTCTTGTCAAGGAAGAAACCAAATTGATTACATCCGTGGCAAATTGCTTTGAGAGAATTTGCTTATTCTTATCACGCTACAAACACTTTAACAAAACTTGAATTTATCCATGTGGGACTTTCTTCTTCAAGTCATTAGCGTCATCTAGTCTCTTGACAAACTGGACAAAAAACATTACTCCAGAAGACATTTTTTTCATCAAGTCTTTTGAAAGCTAATTTCTGATGCAAATACAGGAAATGGTTCTAATTATCTAAAATCATAAATGTCAAATTTTCTGCAACGATTCTAACCTAAAGAAAACAGTATTCCGGATATGGCAACACATTTGTTTTATAGGTGAATATTTTTGTTCTGAGTTGTGAGGTAATTTGAAATTTTCAGCAAGAAATGCTATGCCAGTATTTTTAATAATTACTATGTTCAGATTCAAATTAATGGTCTTATATCTGAAGATTATAAAAATTCTTTATATTCAATACTTAAATTCATCGTATCATTAAGCACATTATAATGTAATGGCATAAAATGGAATGTTTTTTGTAATCAATAAACCATAGCTGCAGTCTTATGCCATATTAACAAAGATAGTTAAAAAGACATGCCATTACAAACTTTTATTCTGAAGGTCAGTGATAAATCCAAATAAATTTAACATATATTTAGAAAAAAGACAAAATTCAAACCCACGTGATTATCTAAGAAGCTTGATTCAACAGTTAATACTATCTAAAGATATAACCATTTGAGGTTTACATTAGCTTGAATACATCAATTTTTCTAAAACCATATTTAGTTGACTTATTAAAGGGGCGTTAGGTATAAAATAGGAGCTGATAGTTCTCACTATAGTAGTTAAAGAATGAAAACAGAATATGCTGAGAATTTTTGTCAAAATGCTTCACGCTGTACCTTGTTATTAGCGATTCAATTTTAGGCTAGCTTCAATCATCATTACTACGATAGTAAACAAAGCTTTGATTATCCGTTTTTACATAAGGGGATCTTTTACAAAACTACAATGTGGAACACGGCTTGAAAATTCTGAAGATCTTTCTCTGCCAACTCTAGGATTCAATCCAGGACTTCCTGTTAAATGAGTCAGTGCCACCATATTCTCTGAACTGCTGTAGATCAAGCATGATTAAGAGAGAGAGAGAGAAACGGGGTTTAACGTCCACTCAACACAAACTAGGTCATTTCGGGACTAACACATGGTTCAACTTTAGTTCAATAATTCGCATGCGCGTAGGGGTCTTTAGCAGTGGTAAGAAACCCGAGGAAAGGAGAAAAACCCACGAGGTTGGACAGACGACCCTTCTCTTTGTCATGTACAACCAGCGAATCAACCCTGCTAGTTTACTCCAGGACAAACCTTATGATACAGCGCGCGCGTGCTAACCATTCGGCCGTCCAACCCCTCGCATGAAGACTTAACAAATGCAAACGAAAACACATTTTATCCAGTACATACATATTGAACACCTTAATAATATCAACTTATTGTTAGAGGAATCTGTCTAAATGTACGGTACTTGTGTAGCCAGACATAGTATATTTTATACATAAATATTGCATGACTATAAGTTGTAACCTATATCATGATTAAATCTATTAGTGATGTCGATTTTGTCTGGAAGAATCTCATTTCTCCAAGGGAAGACAATTTTCTGACATTAATGATAACATAACTGTGGAAGAAAAAATCCTAGTTGCGTGCAATTTTCAGATTTATGATATACATATTTAACATCCTGCTCAATTTGTAAAACAAGACCACATTTTCCAAATGCCAAATGACTAGTAAGCAGTAATTTAAAATTTTTAGAGAATCATTCCATAACTTCCTTTTAATTTCAGGAGAGAAGTGTTTAAGTCTACTCAACAAAAACTAGGTCATTTCAGGACTAAAAACCAATTCATATTGGGACTAACATATGGTATAATTTCTGTACCAGCAGACGGAAACGGGAGGATGTCCAAAGCTACAAGGATTAGGCAGGGGATGACACTTCTGGTCACATACAATTGTGGGATCGAAACCACTCCACTTGACTCCATGACAGATATCATATTCTAAGGTAAACACACACATAAGACCACCCTATCACAGGTCTGTTATCCTCTGTGTGGTATAACCTCCTTCATTGAATCATGTCTGGTCCTCTATAAATGATATTTCATTTAGGTATCTTCATCTGAACTATTTTAAACTTAACCATCTTATCATCATGTTTTTGATATTTTTGGTCCAATAGCAGAGTAATAGATACCAACTGGAGAGCTACTTGCTTCAGTTTCCAATAAATATTACAAGTAACCAACCCTCAATTACGAAAGATCGATTGAATTTGAATTTGCCTTGAGGTTTTCCAGATAGCTAATCTGAATTTAACTACCAGAGAAATAACTTGACAAATTCTAGACTAGCGTTGTTGAATTTTATTTAGTTCTAGACCGTTGAGGATTTCAATAAAAATAAAACTGTGCTAAATAAAGTTGGTCACCGCTGATTGTCTGATTCAAGTTGTCAAATAGATTTACATATAGTGATTATTTCACGACAAGCTTTAACAAGAACTGACTAAGCTTGATTAGACTGCTAATTATTCATCAACTTATAATCATCTAGTAATGAGTTTCACTCACAATTAATCCTAGGTGATTCAGGAGGGATGGCAATTGATCACTAACCAGGTTCAATCACGGTGTCTGCCAGGAAGGTTTCACCTCGTCAGTACTGCGGGATCCATCACATGGTTGCTTGGATGGTGGTTTAGTGAGCGTGGCGTGGTGCTGCACCACTAACAAAGACCTCTTGGGTTGTGCGATCACTGTGTCAGCTGTGCTAATTACTTGGGATTTTCAGTGAGTGTGGTGTGGCGCTGCCCCACTAACAAGAACGTCTCGGGTTCAATCAAGGTGTCAGCCGAGCAAGTTTCTTGAGATTTTCAGTGAGTGTGGCACAACATGGCTCAATAAAAAGGAGGTCATGGTTCCATCAAAAGTTTTTAACTGTTTTTTTCCCTCAAACTTGGTAGTATGCATTGGGATCAGGACCTTGCGCTACATCCTTCCACTCTTCAAAAGGTGTATGACAAGGAAAACCATCTTGTTATTTGGATGAGATGGGGAAAGATGGCCCATCTTTCTGTAAAGAGTAACTGGAAATGTCACTATTCAGACAAATTAAAGGAGCTAAATCTCTTTTATATACTTCAAAATAAAATATTTTGATTTAGTGATAAGAAAGCATCTCTACCATTAAATTTTTCATTTCAAAATGTTGACTTATACCTATTTACGAAGCTGATCAATACACAAAATTAAGTTTTATCTTATTTCCAAATCAAACAGGACATTATAAAGCAAATCTGGAATTTTTATTGAGTTGGAGATAGCTTTACCCATTCTAGAACATATAATAACTACACATACTTTCTCCGAGGGTACATTCAACATTTATTTAAGATTTTTGCATCTCCAAAATAATTGTCTTTGTTTTTGAGATAAAAATGAGATAAATCCCAAATATTCAACATATCACATGTCATAGAGACCTGAAAATACTCAAAAAAAATCAGCAGAAAAAAACTTAAAAAAAAACCAAAATAGAAAATGTTTCTGTTTCTAAAACCATTCTGATGAATTATTCATCCCAAAATGTTAATAAAATTAGGAATAATATATTTGCTTTATACTATAATTTACGAAAACAATTCTGACCTTTAACTGAATGAAGAAAAACATAATGAATGGCTTGTAGGAAGATGATTGCAACCTTCAAAGAACTTTCAAATGCAATGATTTCTTTAAACATGAAGACTGTGCATAGGACTTTGAAAGTTTGATATAAAGCTGAATCTCTGGTGTCCACTGACAACAACATCATTGCAGGATATGTGTCCAGAAGGGCTCCTCAGTAATGGTGAAGGTATCTATGATAGCTCCAACCTGCCCGATACCAACCATTTTAAGGAATTTTAAATTTCTTTAATATATACTTTTACTTGAGCACTACAGGTTAGCAGGATCAAAATGAAAATTTACTACACTAACTTGACTAATGATAAGCATATATCTACTCTTCTTTCAGTTCCACTAATTAAGTTTACATTATAAGTACAAGAGGGGGCTTTGGTTATTCATGCCTTCCAAAAGATTAGACACTTTTTTTAAGTTCTGCACAAGAAAGAAGAGGAAACCAGACTTGGAAATGTCACAGAACACGTGTTTGTATTCCAGCACTATTCCCCATTGAGCCACTATAATCATAGTCACTGATCCACTATATCAACCAAATGTACTATCAATATTTGTTCTGGTCATCAAGCATCTATTCACCAGCTATAATCAATAATTGAACAAGAAATATATATCACACATTCTGGCATCTTTAGTGCTCCAGCGTATAATTAACAATATTGATTGGATGGAACCCATCGGTCCATACCTCAAACAAATCCTCAACCCACGACTTTCACTTCCAAATATTGCAAATCAAAAAAAACTTGATGTATTTTGTCTACCTTGGACTAGCATGATTTATTTCTTTCTCCATACCTCAAACAGATTCTCAACCCACAACTTTCACTTCCAAATATTGCAATTTCGATATTATTTTGCCTACAATTGGACTAGCAAGATGTATTTTTCTAAGAATAAGAAACTTTATAGAATTATCACTATTTACTTAAATATATTTACACATACATGTATACAAAATTAATTCTATTTACTGGTTGTTAAATTCTTTGACTTCAAAATTCTAATTTCAAGGTATGTAAGTTGACAGACAAGCAAGTTTTCCACCAAATCAATTTCAATGCCAATCTGTCCAGATTGGCATTTATAACTGAATGAGAGCCTTGGTTTAACTACAATTCACATTAATAAACAACTTTAAAATTTCTAGAAGATGCTTTAATTCTTCTACTTATCTATACTGAAATGTACTCAGATTCTGCATCCTAACTTGTAAAGTGTCATTCAAACCACTCCAAAAAATTTGCCCACTGGCATGTTACATTTTCAACATTCAAATCATGGGCTTCCATTGAAACAACAAATTTGAATGTTAGTCAGATGACATTTTGAATTAAATGTTCGTGAATAGAAATGAAATATTGTACAGGCTCCAGTTAGCAATCTACGAGAAAAACAAGGTGGTTGTATGTAAACAATAGGAAGCATCAGAAACAATAGTTGACAATAACTGCCATTGGAATTGATCAGTTCAGGTTCTACAGCATGGATTCGCCTTGTTAGTCATGCTGCCTAGAGGGCCTGGCAAGGAAAGGTGACTACTCCTTTGGATGGGGCAAAAAAACGAGGTTCTGTTTACATAGCAAACAGAAATGCTGATGTCAGAACAAAATCTCCCCATGGCTATAGCACACTACATTTGCCCTATTGGTGCTACATGTCATTAATATCATTTTGTATGGTAGATATTGATCAATTGTATATAATCTAACCATAATATTAATCAAACAAAATCTCCACTACCATAACTATATTGGATTTATTGATCATATCCTTTTATCATATTAGAACATTAAAACAGTCCTTGTGGTCAACAACAATTTGTCAATATTTATTTTACAATTAATTAATATCAATATACTTTGGGGAGAAAAAAACACGTCACTAAAAATCTATAATGAAGTTAATTAAATAAATATGTAATCTTAACACAAAAGAACATTTATTAATTCTCATGATCAATAAATTTTAAAAAAGAAAGCTGTGTATGAAGGTTTCACAATACTTTAGTTATTTTGGGACAAACATATATATATGGTAATTTTCATTTCTACAGCTAGGGAGTGAGAAAGCGATGGGGTTTCAGGTCCACTATGTCATTTCTGGACTAACATATGATTCAATTTTATTTTACAAATTTTCTTTGAGTGCAGGGGTCTTTAGCAGGAGTAGGAAACTGGAGGACCTGGAGAAAATCCTTGAGGTTTAGACAGACAGGCACATCTAAGCGGGGAATCAAAAAAACATCACTTTATTCAAAAACAGACAGGGGTTGGGATGGCCTAGTGGTCTAGAGTGCCACGCTTCGACCTCTAGCTGGCCGGTCACCTCTGGCTTGCGGCCGTAGTTTCGATCCCTGGTGTGAGCGTATGTGGCATGGAGATAGGGGCGCCTTCTCAACCTTGTGGGTTTCCTCCGGGCACTCCGGTTTCCTCCCACTGCTAAAGACCCCTACACGCAAGCAAATAATTGAAATAAAATTGAAACCATATGTTAGTCCCAAAATGACCTAGTTTGTGTCAAGTTGACGTTAAACCCCATTTCTCTCTCTCTCTCACAGACCTTATGATACAACACGCTAGCGCAAACCATTCCGCCCCCTTCCCATACCATTTGTAAATTTTACGATGAAGAAATAATGTTCATGTACAAATTAATTTCAATAATAGATAAACACAAAATATGATGGCTATAATATACAAACTGATATACAGCCTTTAATTTACAATTCTCATGTTATAGTAAGCAGAAACCAATTAGTTCTAAACATAGAGAATCATATTTTATTGAAATAGTAAGAATTACTGAAAATCGGCACGAACGATTTATAACAGCTTACCAATATTTTAGACAATAATCTTGGAATTTTCTATTTCTTATTCCACAAAAAGCAAACATCAATTTTTTTTTTTGGCCTCTTCTTGATCACATCTTGATCAACCTGACTCTTGACTATAATGTGGTGTTCTGAAAAGTGCAAGCAAAATGACTTACTTTTTAATGTTCTTTATATCAAATTGACAATAGAGTCCTTGCTAACTTTTCCGTCAACACCAGGAACCATAAATGCTGTCAACATACAGAAACCTAAACCTGTTGTTATAAGGTCGTCTGAAAGTCAATACACTAGAATCATGAACGTTGTATACCACACCGGCATACTATTGATTTCATTCATTATACAAACATGAAGAATCAAATAAAACTTTTATTAACCCATGTTAACTACCTGATATGAATAGGAATGGTGCCATCTTGCTGGGTGGTGTCAATGAGCTAGTAGGGAGTTGGCTATAATAATAACTCAACTGCATCTTATTCACTACACACACTTAAAGGGGCAGTATGAAAGATTAGATGAGGAGCTCACAGTTCTTGCTATAATAGTTAGAAAATGAAAAGGGAATATGTTGAAAATTTTAGTCAAATTAATGTTGAATAACATCTGTTTACAATCAAATATCTTGATTGTAAAAGTGCTCACTTTGTAAGAGGCCACCCAAACACCAAATTTAAACACCCAAAAGCTGCACATTTAAGCATTTCATCTTTAAGGCTAGAGCACACCGACGTCATCAGTAAGTTAGAGAAATAGGGTTAAAAGTCCACTCAACACAAACAAGGTCATTTCAGGACTAAAACACGGTTCAATTTTATTTCAATAATTCAAGTGCGCTTATGGGTCTTCAACAGTCAGAGGAATACAGAGGACCCAGAGAAAACCCACAAGGTTGGACAGGTGACCCTACTCCTTGTCACGTACAACTAGGAAATCAAAACCACGTCAGGAGACTCGATGACAGACCTTATGATACAGCGCAAACATGCTAATCATTCGGCCATCCAACCCCCCAATTCATCAAAAGATAAGTTATTTATTACAATTAAGCTAAAAAAACAAGCTTGGGTGAATCCCTTCTATTGCTTGATTTTTTTTCAGCTACAGCTGTTTGATTTTTGAATAAGCAGATTTAAAAAAATAAAACAATGCACTAGCCATTATGGTATCATAGATTAACTTATTTTCAGCTCAATCACCGTTACAAAAAGATAATTATACTTCTTTATACTTAGAATGCCAATACATGCTAATTTAATTTCATTTACTATCCAAGTAATTAGTATATTTAACAGTCATTTTAAAAATCTAGCAAGTAACAATAAACAAACACTCCAGATGACATTGCATGAAAATATGTCACTGTCATGCTTAAGCAAATGAACCCTTTCACACTATATGCATACACTTGGGTGTGAAAAGTGCACAAGCTTTTCATGCCTCAACAGAAATCTGATTGTACATGAAATCCTCTGAGCCTGTTGACAAGTTTTATGTGTTGATTTGTTTTGTGGGATGACAATCTGTCTTTGCTAAAAAAGATAATTTCGCACATAAAACTAAATGTAACTATACTGTTAGTGGGCAAGCTGGCTTATCAGGACTTTATTTGTTGTCATGGCTACAGAAGAAATGGGCCTTTATCATTTGAAATATTCATACTATGATACTTCAGCAATATGTCAACATCAAAATTTGGTGACAAACAATAGATGATGCAACAGCAAAAGATAAAGTTGTGTAAATTAAACTAAAATTAGAACTTTATCTTTCAGAACACAAACTAAAGGTATTGAATTGCCCCCATACCTCTTTGAACTAACACACCCGGTCAACTCAATTCGAGACATTATCTTGACCAAAATCAAACAGGTTTATCGATTTAAATCTAAAAGATCTATTCATAAAAAATAATGAGCAATTTTTATAGACATCATAAACTATTCTTATCACAGATATTTCACTATCAGATTATCAAATAAACCTGAACTTTAAGTCGTATCTGAATAAAATATGGAAAAGTGCACGATTTCGTTCCGGTTATTTTTTGTGCCAATCATAAATATTATTCAAAGTACACTATAATAACAAATTGATAATTGTTTCTGAAATTGACAACTACTAGCAACCGAATTCTAGCCGTTTTGTTTCAAAGAGCCCTGATTGGCAGATGAAATCCCTACCACTAAGCTATAAAATTTGTTCTATCCAGTGCGGCAGATATTGTGATGATGGTTATTTCAAAATCCCATTCCGTTCCAATTCCTCTATTTACTTCTTAAGACCCTATATAATATGAAATGGAGGTTTGGGTGATCACCAGGGTTTGCCTTGCTGACTGCAGATCTTTGGCCTGTCATTAATCTGGTCACAAGTTTAGATCCAGGACAAGGGGAAGCATCATCTATTTAGCACCAGGGGTAAATTTTCCCTGATAATTACAATCCATTTTACCGAAACTGCATTGTGTTGATGTTAAACACCAATTCACTCCCTTTAATATTTGTGTAACTTTGATCTTTAAAGAGACGAGCTGGAGCGCATGTAAATTACCTGAATTACAAGTAGTCACGAGAAGGATCATGGCAAATTGAAGCCAAGATTCAAACAAAGTATAATTAGCAATAACCAATGATGACTTGTTGCTAGGTAAAATTATGCAGGGACTACTTCCTGTTGTTTTTAAGTAAGGAGATTCTGGTCTCCTTTGATCTTACGCACATCGAATACCTTGTATACATAAATAACAATACAAAGGTCAAATAGACTCGCTCTAAATCAGTTTTACGAACAACGCAGATTACAATTAGGACATTTGAGCTAGAAATACCACAGCATTAACTATTTCCAGACAGTTAGGTTACAGATAATGATCACCGTGCATCTTAATGATCAAGTGCATTGTACCATCCTCATTCTGAAATAGTTCTACAACTATATTTGTCTTCTACTTATATTCAGAGCCTCCAGCTATAAGCCAACCCAAGACAAACTGAGAATTATTCAGGAAAAAGGGGATGTAAAGCAGTCTGACCAATTTTATTTCTTTACCAGTGAACAAACATCCTATTATAGTTTAAAACAATTTTTGCAGCATGTTTTATCTTCTGTTCATATAATAGTGCCTATGGCTATATAAACAAAGTTCAACAAAAGTACAAAATGAGTAACATTTTCATCTAATTGTCTGCACAGTCTACTGTACTAAAAGATATGAAATAAAATCAGCTTTCTGTTTACTATGCATACAATAAATGATGTTCAAACTCCCACTTAACGACAAGATGTATAATTTAAAAAAAGTTATTTTTTTCTTGTTTGCTTTAAAGAGGAATCCTAGAATAACACAGGCTTATAATACTGTGCAAAAGACTCCTGGAACCTTTAATGTAACTTCCAAACATCAACATCCAGTTGTCAAGTGGATTTGGAGACAAGCATCTTGACAGCAATGATGGTGCCTGTATAAATCTGTTTAACTCAAAACAAGCACTTTGATAAAATGGGACCTCTTTTTTAATACAGACAGTATTGATAATGATCTGGGAGATTTACTGTTCTTATAGAACAATGGCAATACTTATAAATAAAACACTTAATTTGTAATTTCTATTTCTATATGTCTTACAAGGATTAATGGCAATACTTATCTACCATATTTTTACAATTTACTACTTTCAATAGGTCAGCTGCCAGACCAGAATGTATACTTCATCCACTTTCAGTTATGTAAGTCAGAATTAATTGGCCCTTAGTCTAGCATTGGAATTTCAGTATATATTCTAGCATACTCACTATGCAAGTTGTTGATGGGGACTTGAATAAAATTGGTTGGGTTACAGAAAATGTTTTAATTATTCAGTAATTAAGCAATCAACAGGTTGAAATTTGTGGGGTGAGCTAAAACCAAAAAATTATTTATTGAAATACAAATAGAAGGATTTTAGCTTCTTAAAAAAAAAGAAGTTATGGTTGGCCGGTTACAGGTTTGATCACAAGGTCTATAATTAGGCAATGTGCCCTAGTTTCGAATGCCCGCTTGTACGTTACAAGGAGCAGAGGCGCCTGTCCCATCTCTTTGTTTTTCTCTGGGTCCTTCCACTACTAAAGACTCCTTAGTGCAAGTGAATTATTGAAATAAAACTAAACCAAATGTTAGTCCAGAAACGACAGATTGTGTCGAGTGGACAATAAACCCATTTCTCTCTTTTCCGAATTCCAACTGCTAGGGATCTTTTACTAGCATTCTCTAGACACACTGTCCTTGAAAGTTTTGCAGATGACAGATCTGACAAGAGTGAACCAAACTTCATAATGCCAACGATTCTTCTTGCCACAAGCCATGATTCAGAACCAGAACATTCTGGTAGTTGGTCCAATTTCCTGAGCACAGGGTTCTAAATCCATAAAAGTTAAAGCTCTGAATAATTGAACACAAGTTCTGAAAAAGAGCTTATGATCTGAATAAATTATTTTATTTCAAATATATCAGTTTGCTGATGACTGATGATCGGCAGCTCAATCTATTACTGTCTTGTCACAAATCAAAACCTTCTATATATATAGAAATACACAATCTATAACTTCAATATCTATTCTCTTATCATGAACTACAAACATTTTAACATCTCTCATTTCAAATAAAACAAATCAGTTACATATTCTTGTTACTTGTAACAATTTTAACTCCAGATATCCAGGACGGTAATTAACACTGTAATACTATCATCAACAATTTGGGATGATCTACTAAAGAAACGAGATAATCTCAAAAAAATGAATCATTGTCAAATGGCTGGTTTTAAATTACTGTGAAACTTGGTTAGAAGCTTACAAACTCACATTTTTCACATAAAAAATATTTCAGATTCAAGAAAAAGGGGAAGAAATTATACCGATAAATTTAAAGTAGCAACACTGTTATTCATTTATTAAAATCAACCATATTCTGCAGTCGTCTTTGATTTGCCTGGAATTAAAACATCTACAAACTTACTGAATCATAATCATGGCATATATCGACAGTTGAAACTCGAAACAACTAGAATTAATTGTTGGAAATTATTAAAATTAAATAAGACTTATTCATCTCACTAATGTAAACAACATAATGTTCATTTTAAAACAATCAGATGATAAATGCAATCTGTAAAGAAATTGTAGCCGAACAGGCTGAGCAACCTACCACTTGCCGAAGTGTTATTATACGGCAGATGTGTAAATCGACTGCAACTGATTAGTTGCATTACTTCCAGTCAGGGTGTTAATTTACAGTAGGCCTTGCTTTTACAAAGCTCCATATTTCTCAACCAAAATAAGTACGATTTAGAATATAGGCATTGTCTTATTTCCGCCTTAATATGTATGAAAATTCTCTGAAGAGAGGCAAGAAGATCTCCGCTTGCTCTGTGTCACTGCATTAATCTGAAGCAAAATCTCACAGGCCCAGGGTTGAATGAAAGACAATATAGTACATTAAAATTTCTGTATTCATGGCACAGAATGAATCATCGCAAGAATTAGCTCTAGAAATGTTTCTTGTGAATCTGAAATATAATGACTAACACCACTGGTTGTTGGTTCCATTTAGAATATAACCATTGAATAGCATTTCAATATTGGCTAATCAATTCAATTATTAACTAACATTATCTCTGAAATGTATAGTAATAATTTTCTGGTAAATTCTCGGACCACTTTCGGTTTTGTGTTAACTTTTAATCTAAAGAAGACAAGATTTAGCTATAGATGGAGGAGGCTAACGGAAATACACATAAAATAGTGACATGTACACATAAAGTGCAAGATATAATTTGAAAAGTGATAACAAGAAACACACAATTTCTTTAATTTTGGAAAGTGGCCAGAAAGTTTATGAAACACTTTTTCTTGTTAGTTTTAAGGCAATAAATTATTGATTATAGATAACTCACATTTTATGTCCATACAATTGAATCTTAGCTAATTAATACAGCTTTAAGTTTCGCAAATCTGTGAATTTATCTTCATTCAACGGAAACCTTGCTTTCTACCTACATGACCTTTCAGACTGAATTCTATTTCTTGTATAAAACACAATTTAAACCACAATTTATGTAATACATTAGAGACCATTACAGCAAAGTTCATGAAAATTTAGAATAATTCAAAAAGTATTACGGTATATATTATTAACTCTCAAATTGTAGTCCCATATGGTTGTAACTCTCCAAACTGAAGGTCCATTACTCAAATAGAATGGGGTCACAGTGGCTAAGTGGGTAAGATGCTAGCTCGCTAGTCTGGAGGTTAGGTGTTCGATACCTGCATTGGTTGAGAAAGTTCCAGGGTGAGTCACCCTTGTCAGTGATGCAGGTCGGAGGGCTTGACAAGGACAGCTGTCTAGTTGTTTGGATGGTACAAAAAACCAAGGTCCCATGAACACATTGGTGTGCATGTAAAGAATCCCTTGACAGGTGGAATTCGATGTAAGAGTAGACCGTAGTACCGCTGTCTGGGAAAAATTTCCCTCATAGCACACAGTATGACATGTGAATCTTCATTGGCCCAGTTCGGAGCAGAACAGTAGGATGTTAAACTCCATTTCATTTCATAGTATGAGTTTTAAAAAATATCCATCCATTATGACATGCAAAATGTGAAGGATATATGTACTGTACTCTTGGAATTATTCCACTTTAGTTTAAACAGTGAAATCATTTTTTTTCTTGGCCATCCGATATAAGAATGAATAATTTCAACATTCGTGAAAACTTGAATCACTTGGGATCTAAAAATAAAGATAACTCTATTATATCACACTACACACGTACCAAACTGACAATTTACAAGACATCTGATCAATATATTTAAAGAAATTGTTCCCAAAAAATGAGATTCCGAACGAAATCAGAAATCATAGACAAAAAATTAAAACAGACCTTGAATAAAAGGAACCCTGGCAACTGGAAGCAAATAAAAAATAAAATTTGTATCCTTTCTGACCTTAAGTACCAGTGGAAAGAACCACACAATGAAATGTTTATGGTGTATTTCGATGATAATGAAAGTGTTAGGAAATTTAACGACACCATTGAGATATTAGAAGTGCTAATGGCACAATGTTCTCTGATTCTCAACCATTAAATCCAACAATACCAGAGTTTATAAAATCTCAAAAAATGAAAAAATACATTAATCTTGAAAGTTATCATACAAAATGTTTTCAAATTATCAAAAAAATTAATCCCTGAGCTTGATTAAACCATTTTGTAGCTTAGGGATTAATTTTTTTGAATTTTTACAATGCTGTTTTCCTTGTCTTCCCCAGTCGTATCACCAAGATTCAGACTTACTCGCTCAGTTCCGGGGATTCTCCCATCCTTCTACCACTTACAGGTTTATTCGTCACTACTTTAGAATTTTATGTTTTCAAATATTCATGTCATCATCGATAAAGTTATTTAATCTCAAAAATAAACAAGCGTATAATATCAAGCTACAAGAAGCGATGTGTAAGCATCTGAGCCTGGAATTAAATCTCAGTTATTTTTTTCATCCCAACTACTAGAATCATGTTAACGCTAACAATAACAAATTTTTTTTTACATGTTTGCATTAATAGAGATACTTCCCGCTTAAATTGTTTGCCTTTTTTTATACTTTTTGAAGTATAAATCTTAAAACAAATCAGAAATTTGAACCCAGAGCAGCAAACTAGTATGTTCAATAACAAACAAATCATTTTTAAAGAAACCTTTTTGACATCGGAAAGCTTTTATCTTTCTTTGTGTACAAATGATTAATGAACAAAGCTTTGCAATATTTTCAAATTAGATGACAGATGCTCTACTTTTAAACAAATATATAAACAGATTTGTCTTAAGAAATTGGCATTTTGTAAAATATACGACTTCTGTAACACAGCTATTAGAAAAATAATACTCTTCTTTAGACAAGTCATGCTATCAGAAGATTTACAATCTAAGACAAGAAGACTCCATAATTACGAAGATATATGATAGACCCTGGATAAGTAAATAAAATTGACAATCTAAGAAATGAGATAACCATTAAATACTGACATTTAGAGAAACGCAAAATGTGTATAACATAAGTACCAATGAACGAACCTCATAAATCTGTTTCAAAGTACAAATTATAATATTAACGGAATGGCCTGGAGCATTACTTTTTTTTAAGGAGTGCACCAATAACTAATAGGCTGACAAGGCAACCATCCATTCACCTACAAGCTATTTTGTTATCAGTTAAACAACAGAGGATGGGTTGCCAAACAACAAAACATGATGAAAAGAACAACAACTCTTCCGTAAATAACATATAATGTATGACTTGATTGTTATAGGGTACATCATTTTTACTCCTCTAGGTTTTGATTACATAGGCAATAACTCTGCATTAAAGCACAGCATTGATTTCGAGGAGGCTTTATTCTTATAAACTAGTCACACAAATTTTTAAAAGATTCTTCATAGGTAATTAATGTGCAACTCTGAATTTTTGAAAGGGTTTATGGGTAGTTGAATAAGCCAATAAAGTTTGAAAATAAATGTTAAAAATTCTGACCTATAGAGCAATTATAAGGTTTCAATGTCAGTGGTAATATTTCTGTGTGAATATTAATGTATAACTCTGGATCTTGATATATTTCAGCTCTCTATAAGTAATTCAATTAGTCTAGAGAGAGAGAGAGAGAGAAATGGGGTTTAACGTCCACTCGACACAACTAGGTCATTTCGGGACTAACATATGGTTTTTTTTTTAAATTTTATTTCAATAATTCGCTTGCACGTAGGGGTCTTTAGCAGTGCGAGGAAACCAGAGTGCCTGGAGGAAACCCACGAAGTTGAGAAGGCGCCCCTATCTCCATGCTACATACGCTCACACCAGGGCTCGAAACCACAGTCGCAATTAGTCTAGAGAGGTAGTAAAAGAAATGTGCTAACTCGGACTTGCAGAATGATTTACAAGAAGTAGGGTGGAAAGACGGACAGAGCGTTGACTATTCAACCACATTATGTGGGTGTACAACAATTGTCTCCGTCTCTAATTTTTAGATGGTGCTAAATTATTGTTAGCTTTCTATTCAGATTAAGATAAACACACAGTACCTTTTATACCCAAAAATGGCCGCCAGTATTAGCAGACACCATGTATCATTTCTATGTTTTATTGTAGTAGGATTGTGACCTATCTATAGGCAGCTAGAATCAATATCACCCAGGCAAGTCCTGAGCAACAACAATACCAAACTTTACTGTGAATATTTCATGAATTAATTCAATCAACTCAATTACATCTAAATATAGTAACATAATAAATAGCTAAACAGAATACAGGCTAAAGACTACAGTTAAATGGAATTGGGTAAAAATCAATCACCCTCTTCAGACGAAATCAGAACTAAGCTGGTTATGTCATATATAATAGCATTACAGACAATAGATTTTAGCCGACAATCAAGTACATACAAACACACAAATTTGATAAACTAGCTCACAGCACGATCTAGATCCATATATTGAAGAAATGATGCTTAAATATTGTAGAGCAATAAATTTGGGTAATTTGGCAAGAGTGACTGTAGTGTCAACATCTATTTTGTTTAATATGTTAAAGTTTACATGGCTGTGTTAGTCACATGGTAAGGTAATGGAAACTTGTCTCAAGTAAAATGTCCCAGGTATGTTCCTGGTGTGGGTCATGCATTTTTCCCCACTTGTCAAGGGTAGTGGATGCAGGCTTGACAAGTAAACTGTTGCATAGTTCATGGGAATATACGAATAAATGAGGTCCACCTGAGAATATGTTGGAAGTCAGGTGACAGAATTCAAGTAGATGGAACACTGCTGTCCACGGAGAGTATCACCATTTGGCATTAAACAAAAATTAACCATATAATTTATTAGTTCCCCTGGAATGATAGGGATACAATGTAATCTGTTGCTTTTAAAAAAAAAAAAAAAAAAAAAAGTACCAATATCTTCATTTTAATGGAAAAACACTTTGCATGGATTCATGTGCCAATTGTTTTAGCCATATCAAATTCAATTCTTCTTGACATTTGGCAAATTAAACTGCTTGCCATGTCAGTTTTCTATGATTCTGTGAACAGAACATCACAGCCAAACAAAATCATGAACCACAACTATCTGGTTATTTTGACAACCAAACTGAAATTTTCCCTTCTTCAATTCTGTAAGCATCAATCACTCTCTGGTCCTAATATGGTAACAAACTTGCATCACCAATGGAATGATCTCAAAGAACTCATGAAAATAAATACATTAAATGCTTAAAAAATTCCAAACAAAAATTGGAAGCTGCTATGAAAACAGTCCAATAGAATTGGTGTCTCGTGTAGCCGGACTTTAACTAATTTACAGAGTCAAAGAGTTTTGGAGCCGACATTTAAGCGCTTACACAAACAGATCACAGTTCTTTTATAGGATCGATATCATCTTCTCTCCAAATACATCAACCGAAAAACTTCTTTAATTTGATTTTTGCCTCTGCTCATTTATTACAGCACATTATCATCCGGGAAGTGAGGATCTGTGGCTAGATCTTCAATCAAAATACATAATTTGTCTCTAAAGGGAGTCAAGATAATTGATTTTTAGGTCTAAGTTGGAGCACATTGTTCAGACTGAACTAGAAGTTAAGAAAACAATGACAGATGTGGAGCTGTACACGATCTTCGTCCTAAAGGAATACAATGACTTCGAACTGGCATTTCAGAAGTTCATCAAAGGCATTTAACATGACTGTCCTGTTGTCCTTTTGTAATTAACCACAGAGCTTACACAATTACAGATATAAAAAAAAATAGTTTCAAGAGAAACTATAAACATTTTTTTTTTTGAAATTCTGATATAAAAATATTTATTTGTCAAATTTCATTATATGAATTTGAATCTACAAACCATCCAAGTTACAAGTAGATACTCAAGATAGCTATTACTTGCAATTTTATTGATCTTATGCAAATTGAGAAAATCAATCAATACAGGAAATCTTTGATGGAATGCTGAAGTATTTGTTGTGTAGAATCGTTATACCATGGAATAATAGCAACCAGAATATTGAGCTAAATAAGGACCATGACAGCATTTCCTTAATCAAGTGTTCAAGTAAGTAAAGCTAAGAATATCATGTAACAATTACTTTATATCAATACTAATGCCTCCATGACACTTACAATAAATCTATTTGTCTGAGGGGATTTAACCCAGCATCCTCTAGTGCTATATGAGCCCTACATACAGGACACAATAGTAATAAAATAATCACTGATAGTCTAAATTCCTATTCAATGCACAAGAATGTGTTACCCAAGAAACAAGATCAACTGAAGCAAATTCAAGGAAAGTCACGTCCAGACCTTTGATATCTTCTGTTTTATAAAATCTTCCATAACAAAAAACACCTGTGTCTAACATTTTGTTTCAATAAATCTTAAATGCACCATTTATTCCCTTTTCTTAACAGGCAATGTATTTCTGAATAGGGGAAATAGAATAATCCATCCTTGAAAAGAACATAAATTAATTCCAATAGCTGCAAAACAATGTCCCATATTGGGTCATGTTTTTGAGTCAAAGACTTTCTTAAATTCTAACTAAACCTAGAATAATCAGTTTAAACTTGGAAGCTGCAAATTAAAGGCCTGCTTACAAAATAACTGTACAAAATTACAAATCTACATAACATTAGTAATCGAGATCTGAAAATTACCAAGAGATAACATCTTGTTTTGCATCAATGCTTATTACCATATGTGTTAAACAAGATAATAGTTTGACCAAGAATTTAATCTGTCTTTAATTCGAAAGACTACGAACTGGAGCGTATTTTTGCCTTTTTTGTAATTAAGGATAATTAAGTTTAATATGTAAATTTCTATAAGTTATCCACTAAATAAAGCTACATCCACAAATCTTCTATAGCTCTTATATATATCAGCTTAAATTTTCTCACTTTATCGTATTTATCTAGAACATAATTTAATTTAAAACAAAAGATACAATAAGTGTAGAAAACATAAAAGACATTTTTGACCTTGAAAAAAGGTCAATGGAATGATCGACTTACTCATTAAATACTCAGCTCTATTAATTCGGATTCTTAATGTGCTACTTGTAGCATATAATCCTATAATAGATGACAGCAACTGAAATAAACATCCTTACATTAACACACTTTTCTATTTGTTTTAATGACGAAAAAATGGAAGAGTTTAAAGATATTATAGTAATTCATTTACCTTAGAGAGTTTGGGATTTTAGCACTTTCCACACGTTTTTATTCCGTGCCTGCAATAAACCAAAATATTCCAATCAGCAAATTGTGTTTATATGTAGTTGAACTTGTAAATTGTGGCTTTGTAAAAATGTTATTGCGCTGGTTTTCCTAGCGAGCTTGATCACACGATGTCGACTGCCTGCAAGCTAAAGCATTCAATTCAATCAAGTTGAGCTCAATACTATGTATAATCATTGGTACACACTCCAAGATGAAATCAATAACAAGACTGAACCGAAGGTGCCTAGTGTCCAGTTATCATCCACTCTAGGCCATGCATGTTTTGATCGGTAAATGTGTGTGCATGTTCATAAATTTGTTCTTCTCTATTTGGTATGAAGGGAAAATAGGGTTTAACTTAACGAGTTTTCAACGTGTTTCAGCACATATATCTGGCACATTAAATCAAGAGCCAAAACCCATCTATCATCATACAGAGCTTCTTTATCTTTTTACCGTTATTCTCAGAAAATCTAATGTTTTGTTCATGAAATTCACCTTGCTCAATAAAATACATGTATATTTGCCACGCAGTGAATTTTCTAAGAGAAATGAAATGGAGTTTAACATTCTAATTTTCTGCATCAACTGGGATAATGAAGACACAAAAATAATCACTATATAATTTTAATTTTTCAAAATAAACCTCTAAAAAATTATATGTATTTAATACTTCTAAACAAGATAAATGCAAAAATAATAACCACACAATTTAATTTTTTTTAATTAAAACTCGTTAATCAATTAAGATTTTGAAGAACACATAAAAAATATTGTACTGTTTTCAATCATTTCATTCAATTCAATACAATACAATTTAATTCTTGTGTTATAATTCCATCAACAATTGCTTCTACAATCTATTGCTCTCTTCAAAAAGATGCAGAACAAGCTAGAATGGATAGCTGAAAAGAAAAGCTTTGAAAATAATTTGCAAACTGTTTGTGAAGAGAAGCCTTGCGGCTAGTTAAAACCATCATGGAAAAGCAAACGAGGCATTGACATATACTTCATATACCTCAGTGTAATTGACAAGCAATCATTCACAAACAAAGATATTAAAATGACGTGCAGGCAAAACTTACTTTGCTAGTAGAGACAAAAAAAACCCCAGAATTTATTACTTTGTTGTACAGAGTAAATATTTAATATAGTAATATTGTTTGTCATGTCATGTCATGTCATTTACATGTCTATTATTTCTAACAAGGGCAAAATTATAGATGACAAATCAGATGTTTTATAAATATGAAGAAAAGAAAAATGTGAGCACACTTCTTTACTTCAAAGACCTACCTAATAAAAATACCAAAAATTCTTTAAAGTAGAGATCCTGGATCCCAGAGCTACTGGCAAGAGAGCAACTGTTAAATACTGTATTACCGGTATTGTAGAAGTAAGAATTATATGTCAAATCTATTTCCTAGAGGATCCACAGATGCTGGTGGGAACCAGAAAAGGTAGTAAAACATCAAAGCAAAGGATTCCCCTGAATGCCAGAAAAACGGATTCTGTGTTTTAATATAGGATAATGGCTTACAATTATTTAATCTTTCTATGACGTTTTTTGATTGCATAAAAGATTAATCATTGAGAGATTAATCATTAAAAATGATTAATCCCATTCTTACAGTAACGAATAATCCTATGGTAGATTAAAATTACTTATCTATTAAATATCAAACATTTATTAAAATTAGGTAAATAACACAAAACTTCTTTTATAATGAAAATTAAAACTGAAATATTTAAATCTAAGTATTCCCAAAAGTAGAACATTCCACAGAATACTTTGACTCTAGCAAGATTCTTTGATGTGGCAAGGGCACTTTTATTAGGCAAGTCAGTGACTGTAAAGAAAACAACTCTTTTATTACTGATGAGCTGGTTGGTGAATGGGCAGACACATAGACTTTTGGCCTGTGCTAAAATATACTTACTACTGACATGGTCATCATAAGTTCATGGGGCATTTAAATTGGTGACAGTGCATGTCATGCCTCATGAAATCCTGGTTTGATTCCCAATACTAGAATGATCCCCATACTAAAGGACCAGTTACCTCATATAGATACAGGCCCTTAATTATTACTTGACAGATTTAGTTCCCTCATAAATGTAGAATACAACTAATGAACTTAAAGCCCCAATAACACTCTTGTTGTAATTGAATAATATGTCCCAATCTTTATTCTGGTCAACAAATTGTATTATTTTACAATATTCAAATAAATTGATGATACAAATTTCATCGTAACACACCTAATTTAAAAAATTGGAAAAATTCAACTACATGATTCGAAAAGGTTAACGTAAACCTTTTCAAATGTGACTTGGATTTTAAAATATTTTCGAACCCTCTGGACAAGTAAAATATGATGTAATGGATAATTTACACAACAGGTTGGACACATAAACATCTGGTGCTTAGAATAAGACTATTATTTATTTTCTAGAGCTGCCAAGCCAGCAAGAGTGTTATTGTCTCTTTAAGTATATATCTGCAGCTCCACATGATTCAATCTAGAGATACATTTTTTTTAGTACGGTTAACTTGAAAATACCTAATTTCTAGCTTTCCAGATATTGACGTAATTTTAAAGCCCAAGAGGTGAAGAGTATGACAAGGGTCTAAAATTTCATTGTTGGGTCTGTGATGTTTTTAACTCATTTACAAAGTCAGTTCTTTGTTACATTCATATATATTTTTGCAATATATATTTCCTGTATCCAATTACAGGTGACTAAATAAAAAATGGATAAAGACATTTGCAACAAAGATTCAACTTGCAACCAGAGTGAAGGTGGAATATTTAACCAGGTGGTCAGGGATCTATACAGCGCAGTCAAACTGCTCTTACGGTTCTTTCAAGTTCTTGTTTTGTACCATAAATATATAACTAAAACTACAAGAAAACATATGTAATGACATTCAATAATAGAATTACTTCAACTGTCTGATAGGCGAGAAGCTAATTAAATATATTTCTATGGGATACAGATGAGAAAAAGCTATAAACTAAGTTAATTAGATGAATCAATATGCGATATATCCCTTGACTTTATACAACCCAATATCATATAACGAATATCAAAGATGTAACCTTATAAAGCAGGTCTGTATTCAACCTATATGTATGTTAAAATATTTTGTCTGAACAGAAATTGTATTCAGAATGACTCTTAATCAGGTCCAACCATTAAAACTGAAAGCAACAGTAACCATTTCACCATAATAATATCTATAAGAATATTGTCCTTTAGAATTTTTGAGTTAAAATTAAATTGGGAATTTTGTATGAATTTAGCATGGTTTTTATGAAATCTAATTATGAATCATTATGATTATGATCAGCTAAGTCCAAAAATAGTGTTTATTAAAGGGGCATTATTTAAGAGCTAAATCTGTCTATTGTCGGTCTTTCTTTAAAGATACATTCCTGCATACAAACTGGGTGATTTAATGGAATATTTGGACTAAAAACATATTCAAACTAATTAATCTATAATAAATTTGCTTCAAATCCTTCTCAAAACATTGTAATTGCCAAAGAATGCCCCTGCTATAAAAAAATTGACCAGATATTATCCCTGTATAAGCTTATATGTATATTATTCATGTATATGTTCTGGATATTATCCATATATATGTCCTGGATATTATCCATGTATATGTCAGATATTATCCAAGTATCACCCAGATATTATCCATATATATGTCCTGGATATTATCCATAAATATGTCCTGCATATTATTCATGTATATTTTGTGGATATTATTCATGTATATCTCATGGACGAGTTGATAATAATCCATTATAACCTGTCTTTGTTCATTCGATGAAAATTACAAGTGTAATGTCTGTGGTAAATACAATCTGATTAAAACACAGATCCAATTTCGTTTCGTTTTTTATAGTTCAAAATTTCGTTTTTACTTGTCTTCACTACTCTTGGATCTGGAGGACTTGTTATTTAACTGGTGTTATGCCTGAAATGAGGGGTCAGCCAATCAAATGGTCTGTCGAATCGACCGTTTGACCTTTTCATGCGTGGAACTGTGGGTAGATATTACCAGCCAACGACGTCTATACTAACACCAGCGGATAGAAATCATAACAAAACACAAGTGGATTTTGAAAAGCATGGCGATCGCTAATTGGTTAATCGAATGACTGACGTTATCGGGTCAAATGTCCCGTGCTTGATACCTGACGTCATAGAACGTGAGCGTCCACTATAACTAGTTAGATCTACATGAGTGTAGGCCATCGAAAGTATAAAAAACGAAACGAAATATAGATCTATATTTTAATTAGATTGTGGTAAATATAGTCCATTACCTTCTTTGTAAAAATGTATTACATTGATAGCTTGATCACTCGTTTAATGTGTAGTATTAAGGCTTGTTATCACCGGAACTAGACTGATTTTATGATACCAACTATAGTGATTGGTTCATTGGTTAATATGTCATTTTTTTTCAAACTTCAAATGGTTTATCAAGGTTTTTTTTCAAACCTCAAATGGCTGCAACAAATCACAAGAAATGATATGAGTAAATTGTGAAAGTTAACTCTATATTTACTTTTTGCCATAAAACATTTCTGGTCGAAATATGCTTATAAACCTGAAAGACTAATTTACCTTTAAACAGTTTTTCTAATGGCGACTTACACAAAAACCTTTAACTTATACCATGTTAAACATCCATTCAACACAAACTAGGTCATTTTTGAACTAATATGTTTAAAATCTTGAATTCAATAAATTTTGGAGTTTTTATCAATGGGAGAAAAATTGAACAATCAAGAGAAAACCTATGCCCTTAAGAGCCAGATGACCCTAATCATTGTAATGTACAAGCCTGGAATCTAAACCACTAAAACTCAGTTAGAAACATGGTCATCTACAGCACTTGCATCAGACCAGTTGACTCCCTCCCCATCCCACCTTAAAATCACTCTAACTTGTAATGTCGAGGATTGTCGAACTTCCTTCACCATGAAGACCAAAACCAATACGGTATTCTAGTAAAAATGCTACTAAGATCAATGGGTGTCTTTAAGAGCAATTTATTATAATTCAAAATCAACTTTTCTCATGTTCTTAGTTTCCATGCCAATTTATCTTTGACAAAAGATACCTCACAACAACAAAAAGAGACTCGATCACAACAGAAAAATAATCCACCTGAAATTCCTGATATTATTCCAAAAGTTAGAAAATAGAAACATCTTTGATTAGATCATTAGAAATATCAGTAGCACAGATACAGCCTACTGGACAAACTTAAGTAAAACATAATCTCTCATTAATTATAGGGCGTAAACTAATATAATGCCAAGATTAAAGTCAGGGAAGCTGATCGTTCAACCCTATGCATAATATCTCATTTTTTTTTCTTGATTTAATTCATACTATAATCTTCTCAAATTGATTATTTAACATTTAATTAGGAAAACAAGAGCAAAATATCAACAATAGATAATCTACCACTTTGTATTCAACTGCATCAATAAAATACTCTTCAAAAATGCTGATGAACTTTTTTGGCCAATACAGAGATCGAACATGCAACGTCCTGGATAGCGAGCCAACATCGTAACCCACCTTGCCATCATGGCTCCAAAACTTATAGGTGGTGCTGCCTTGTTTATATCATCTGATAGGATACCAAATGTTGGGAAACTTTTTAACACAATAGAATTATTTTTGGGCTAATATTTCTTAATACTATACTATAATTTGCAATCCCTCATAAAACAATCTAAAAATATCAGTGCCATTACTACTGTAGAGGAAAATGGCATGGATCAAAATATGTCTTAAAATGGACTTCCCAAATAGATGAGTCTGGCAGCAAATAACAATCTTACACAACTAAATCCCCAAAATACACCTTTGTATTATTTGTTATGAAACTTGTCACGTAAAGGTCTGGAACATGTATTGGTTAATCTAATAGTATTTCCACATTGTAATTTGGTTGTGAAACCTCAATCCTCCTACTCCTATTTGAACCAGAGTTAATAAAGGTCATTATCATAGTCTACCACAGATATTGCAGCATGGTCTGGAGGGATATACGTTAAGTTTGCCACATTTCAGTGTTGCAAATGATGTGTGAATTATAATTGGTGCCCTATTTACACAATATACTCAGAAAATTGAGTCGCGACACTCTATACATTTCAGCAAACAAAAGCGAGTTCTGGCACCCAACAATTGGTTCATTTCATGGTATTTCAAAATCATAAATCTTTACAAATTGGTGAATAATAGCTGATCAACTACCAAAGACAACAATGTCTAGCTGAAACGAAACTCTTCGCTACAATAAACATCCATTGATACAAGAGTAGACACGACTTCCTATTTCTTGACAAAGTCTTATTAATCTGGTTAATTCTGGTGAATAGCCAGATTGATTCTTTAAGCCATGGTAGATAAAGAGTCTTTTCTAACTGTAAAAACAAAACAACGTATTTTTCAACAACTCTCCCGTCTTCATTACCCCTGTCGAACAGAACAGCAGGTTGTTAAACCCCATTAGTATTTCATTTTGTACGACGAACATCCTACCACTGACCAAATAAGAATTTCACTAAAGAAATAATATTCCTCTCAAAAAGTTTAAACGGGAAGCAGTGGAGCTTCTTTAAAATATCCACATTACTGACTGCAGAAAAATGTTATTTAATATTGTGTTACTTGTCATCCACATCATGGACTAACTGACTGCAACTTAGCAATGTTAATAATACATAAGTGAATATAACAGGTTTTTAACGAGTTTATGTTTTCAAATCTTATTTGTAAACTTCATGAACAGGAAAGGTCAGCTAAATGAATCAAACAATTCTATCTCAAAAGATATGGAATTCAATTAAAATTTTAATAAATATTGCATTAGTCATATTTCTCATCTGTCCCAACTCCAATATCAGTTTTAAATGATTTCTTTTGTCAGCATGTACATCAATTTTTAATCAGTTGTCTGACTGAATTTTTTACTGGTTTTGAATAGCATTAGCATTCAACAAAGAGAATTATAAATCACATTTGAAAAAGGACTGGGTAATGGATTTTCCTTCATTGTTAGACTAATAGCGGTTGCCATGAAAGTTACGCCCACATTTTGCAAGAGATGGACAGAGAACATACTAAAATAAAAGAGGTTATTCAAACAATCAGGGGACATAATCAAGGAAATTCCAATCTGATACAAGCAGTATCAAAGGAATACAGATTTTTGGGGATATAAACAAAATCGGGTGAAAATTGAAACCTCTAAAAACATGATTTTTTGTACAAACAGGACCCATAATACAGGAAGTTATGGTTCGATGTGAGTGAACATCTACAGGAACCAAGACCTTTGAATTTTAAATATACCTTTTAAGTTTCATCAAAATCGGATCAAAATTGTGACCTATAAAAGGATCCATAACCTTGGTTTTAAATACTCTTAGAATATTTGCGTACGAGGAGCAGCCATTTTGTCCAGCAGTTTTGAACTACTTTTAAGGAAATTCACACTCAATTAGAACGGTTTTTAAAATTGGAAAAAAATTGTGACCTCTAGATGGACCACACGCTAAAAACATCATTTTTTGTACAATCTGGGAATCACATGGCTAAGTGGGTAAGGCGCTGGCTCTCTAGCCTGGAGGTTGGGTGGTCGATTACTGCATTGGCCGAGAATTTTCCGGCGTGGTTTCCCTTTGTCAGTGATACAGAACAGAGAGCCTGACAAGGACAGCTTCTAGTCGTTCGGAAGGGACTAAAAACCAAGGTCCCGTGTACACACTGGCGTGCACGTAAAAGATCTCTCGGCAGTTGGAATTCGATATAAGAGTAGACTGTAGCGCCGCTGCCCGAGCAAAATTTCACTTATAGCACACTGTATGGTGTATGCCTGTCTTCCATTAGCCCAGGTTAGGTGCAGAAGCGTAGGACGTTAAACCCCATTTCATTTCATTTTGTACAATCTGGGCCCATAATCTAGGAACCGAGATCTTTGGGATACAAACCTTTATTTTAAGTTTCGTCAAAATCAGATAAATATTGTATCCAAACAAAATGTGAACGTATGGACAGGGCCAATAACAACATACGTCCACTAGAAAATGTAAGCGTTTCAAATCTTTCTTGATGGATATTTGGATATAACTTTAAAATTTTCAAGTCCAATTATCATAAGAGTGTAATAAATGACCAATGTTATTTGATAAATGTGCGGTATAAACAGATCATTATAGCTAAAAAAAAATCCCACTATATGATCACAAACTTGTTATTAACTGTGAGTCATTCAGAGGTAAATGTACTATTACAGATTGACCATTTAATGAGGTAATTTGTATTGATAAGGCAATCGGAAGTCCCTATGAAAATCTACAGGAGAGGAATTAAGTTTAACAGTAAAATCAATTACTTCTCCTAGTCCTACATACAGATAATAAGACAATGATATACATCATTCTCCAATGTCATTATGATAGTTCACTTGGAAATGGAACAGTGTGTGCAGAGATTTGCTGAGGCCTGTGGTCAAGCGCTTGACTCAAGTATAATGCTTTGTATACCTTATGAATTAAACTTTTTATTGAAATAAAGTAAGGCAGTCTGTATAACAAAGTTCACAGTTTGATTGGACCCCAGCTGAAAAGGATGCCCTATGTCATTCTCTCTGTCCCTGCACACTACTTAAATGGATGCCCAATGTCATTCCTTTTGCCCCTGCACACCAGTACTGAAATGAAGGCCCTATGGGGATATTTCTCATAAACAGTGATTGAAAGTTGAGTAAATTCTTAATTTAAGTCTAAGAATGCTTTGTGAACTCCGGCCCTGAAGTTCCATCACAGTCTTCTCATTGTTGTTAAATGAAATGGGTCATATTGGGATTAACATATGTTTAGACAGGGGGACAGATCCAATAACTTGCATACATTGACATTATTTTGATAATAATTTTTGAGCTATGCATGTCTGTTTGTCTGTGATTTGAACTGCCCTCATTCCACTCCATCTTCCAGGTTATATTTGAATAAGTTATTTGTTTTCCTCACCATATCATTTGATCCTCAGACGCATGTTGTTCTTCGGGCAATTGCTTGATAATTTTAATAAACACATATCTTTAGCGCAATCTAATTACATTCAATTACTGTCTGATTATGATTCAGTGGACATTTAATAAATACCATTTCGACCAACTATCTTGTGTTTGTTATAAAATTGTCTTCCATGGCAGAAAGAGAGAGAGAAATGGGGTTTAATGTCCACTCGACACAAACTAGGTCATTTCGGGACTAACATATGGTTCAATTTTATTTCAATAATTCGCTTGCGCATAGGGGTCTTTATCAGTGGGAGGAAACTGGAGTACCCGGAGAAAACCCACGAGGTTGGACAGGCAGGCGACCCTACTCCTTGCCACGTACAACTGGGGATACGAAACCATGACAGTTGACTCAATGGCAGGCCGTATGATACAGCACGCACGTGCTAACCATTCAATCATCCAACCCAAATAAAATCCACATGGTGCCATGGCAGACCACCACCCCTGAACATATAAGGCACCTGTCACAAACTTGATCAAATAAAAATCATCACACCATGTTTTTATTATAATATATATGTGTACCTTGTGTGATGATTTGTGTCTGACCCTGTCTGTGACAGATGTCTATGTCCAGGCTTTTCAATGACTCAAAGACATCCAACTCCCGATCCAAAATTGATCATATTTTTTTCTCATTCGTAAAAAGTGCATTTGAATGCAAATAAGTTACAGCAGAAGAGTCTTCATTTCCAACTTCTGACAGACAAATAGTTATCGAAAGCTTTTAAATTTGATAACACATCTGATTTTCACAGAGCAAAAGAATCAGAAATTCTCACTGACTCTTTATACTAAGTTGAAAGCAAACTTGGAAAGTCTTGATTGTCTGTCAGATCTGTCCATAATCTACAGTTCCTTTTCTTAGTTAATATTGTTCTACATGAATAAATGATTATCTTGCACAAAACCATTATGTTTGACACATTTTGTCTTTTACTCTTTATCTAATTACCCAATAAGTATTTTCTTTTTACTCAACCCAATACGTACTACTTTAATAATTAAGTTCAATTGAATGAGACAAAATTCAAAAGATTCGTCCCTTTACAATTAAAATCCTGATTCAATTAGCAGACACAATGACTTTCATTTCTTAACATTAGACAGTAGTTAGGGAAATCTCCATATTTAGCTGATTATTTCAAGCTTTTTAATATCATGCCATTGTATTTAAGTGAAAGACAGTAAACCTAAATAAAAATGGAGTGATTTCTCAATCCCAAAGAAAATTGGTAAAAGTTCAAGGCTTCATTCAGTCTTAAAAGTCTTCTGGTATATCTATTACCTAAATAGGAGTATTAATCAACTTCAGGGATGATTAGTGGTAGATTATATATTCGCGTTTGACAGGTAATCAGTAGGTTATTATCTCCTACTATCGATCTAATACCTGTTATCCCACGGTCTCCTCTTCTAACAATAACATACTTATAACACTAAGGTGTTGAATGCTGTCATATTAAAAGCTTAATTACTAATCTTCAAATGGAGAAAACAAAAACGTCCTGTGTTTAAATGTAGGCAAAACAATTATTTCTTTAGCGGTCAGAAAAGTCCAGATACATCTTTGTGAATTTATGTGATTTTTTCAAATATTCTGCACAAAATCATAATTGCATAAATAAAAATTTGCCACTAGACCAACCTTTCAAAACAGACATCATTCATACCACCATATGATGATTGAAATAACAAGAAAATTTGAAAATACACAGATTTGTGTTTCAAAACAGAAATGATGTTATATATTTGCACTGAAATAAAGCATAGAACTGTCTTGTGTTATGAAATAAAGCACTTTAAGAGATCAGCTATCAAAGCCAACTGTCTGAGCCATGCCATTTGGGAAAAAATATTTCAGTAGAATTTTTTAAAAAGATTTTATGCGTCATTTGTAAGTTTGCAAGCCTGGTATTTCATTAAAAACATACCACAGAGTTGCACATAGTTGCTGTGGGTTAGAATAAATTGCTGTAAAGGTTTTTCACAATAAATTTACCAGTATTATTCACAGAGAAATACCCTTTAAGAACTCACTGTAATTAGCATTACTAAAGGAACAATATGAGCTTAATTACAGAAATTGTCAATTTAATTGGAAGTTAGTTTCTAAAAAATCTAATTCTTTTTTATTTTACTTAAAAGTTCTGTCAAATACTTGTCTCGCTAATACTTTTTCTTATTTTATTACAGAGAATCAATATGGTGTCAACCATAATAATATTTACCTTGTTCATATAATCTTACATAAACATACATCAACACAATTGTACACTCGTTCAATCAATTCAAATTATTATTCATTGAAAAGCCACATCACAGAACAAAGAAAAACCTTTAAAAAAAACACACAATTTTTATGTCACTGGCCTTGTTCTCACTAACATTAAATTAACAGCATCCTAATTCGAACAACAAAGTTATAATGTGAGATAACTTACGGGCATAGATGTTTTAAATATTTATACACAATGGTATTTTTAAACTCGATGTAAAATTCAACGATTTGTTGGCGACAGCTTTAAATTACCAGGCTATGAATTTATTCAAAAATCAATGGATGTACCATTTGGTTGGTAAATTTATAAGTATTAGGCTGTATGAATTGATTTGTGTGCTCAGAAATCCTGCTACAATACAAATCCATTTGTTGTCCAAAGTAGTCAGATTTGTGGCGAGTTTCAGACGCTTACTTAAAACGATTTTATTGGATAAAACAAAAACTACAAGCAAGGTTATAGATTTTTACTTTTTCAAACCAAAATAAACACATAAAAAAAGAAAACACTAAAAGATTAATTTCCAATTTGTGAAAAAAGAGAACAAAAAACTACAGACATGATAAAAAAGACCAACCAGTATGGTGAAGTATCAACATGTTAAATCATCAGCCAGAAAATTACTATGATGGATTGATTGAGTTCTCATGAAAAGGGTTTCTAATTTAGGATACTAAGTAAAGCATTGAATAAAACAAGTGATACAGAAAGCACAACAATATTTAAATATCTATTGTATAGTTAACATGATTTACCTATCAATAGTCTTTCATAATGTATATATTGATGTTTTTTTATTGAAGACAATTAAAACATTCAAAAGACCACTGGTTCGCTCCAATGTTACAGTACATTAAAATACATTCTTACTTGACAGGCTAATACAGGCATTGGTAGATGGCAGTTCTCATGTTCTCTCAATAATTTGCAAAGGATAAAAATTGAATCTTAAGCATCTAAAGCATTTTAATAGTCGAAAAGCAAATAAATTGGTGTGAGACCCCCAATCTGCCTTTTCCTAGACCCACGGTTTGCTGTTACCTGTTCAATATCCCAATTTCCTACCCAATCTTCTTTACATGTCTATAGCACTGCTATAAAAGCAATCAGTGAAAGGAGAGAGAGGGAGAGAGAGAGAGAAATGGGGTTTAAGGTCCACGACACAAACTAGGTCATTTCAGGACTAACACATGGCTTAATTTTATTTCAATAATTCCCTTGCGCGTAGGGGTCTCTAGCAGTGGGGGGAAAACTGGAGAACCTGGAGAAAATTCACGAGGCTGGACATGCGACCCTACTCCTTGCCACGTACAACCGGGGATTCGAAACCACGCCAGTTGACTCAAAAGCAGGCCGTATGATACAGTGTGCGCACACTAACCATTCAGACATCCAACTTCCCCAGTGAAAGTCGAATGTGGATAACATGTTTAGAAGAAGCAAAACCATGTGGCTGGAAAATATTAAAATTGACTAACAATTTACTTCTAAAAAGGTAGTCAACGCCAAGCTGTTTTGAAGGCGAATGGCTTATACCATTAGAGTTTTCCCATACCAGTACAAAATCAACAAAGCGTTTGATTTTTTAAATACATTTATTGATTTTTTGATTTCAAATTGTAAAAAGTTCTGTTAAAATTTAACTAAGATAACACTATTCTCAACACCAAGCATATGGTTTGTCTGTAACAAAACCCATTACAGTTGTCAAAACCACATAAAAGTGATGCATCTGGCAAAATGATAATCAAATTTATGTTGAAGGTCAAAATCAGAAGGTCAGAACGAATAATGCAATTTCATTTATAAAACAAATATCAGGACTTTAATATATTTTGTAGCTTCCTAATTCTATGACAGAACACATGACAAACATGAGAATAGATGAAAATTAATAGGAAACATCAGATAAAAACCAGAGAAGCCCACTTCCTGTGTCCATTAACCGTATACAATTTCAAGAAAAATCAGCTTTTAATGTTCTTTCAGAATTAAAATTCATTAGCAATATCTGTGTAAAAGGCTATATCTTATTTCCTGTTGCTATTCCAAGTTTTATCTTTTAAAAAAAAAAATTAATTATGACTATATCTATCTATCAAAGAAAATGGCCAAAATATAGCAAAGGAGTTGGTCATTTCTCATATGCCTGTAATTCTGTCAAAACTCCAAAACAATCAAATATCATATCAGATATTTGAGCATAAATTGAAAACTCATTTTTCGGACAGTGTTATGACAAGTCTTGGGATTTTTGTGAAGTGCTTAGAAACATTTTGATATGTAACGTAGAGCTATAGGCTCGTAGCCTCCGAAGTTCAAACAACATTTATTGTCTCAAACCAAGGTCTGCTAGAATGGTTATACTGTGAAACATTATTTTTATCTTAGCCCCAAGTCTGTGGTGTGATTTCAAACCATCTGGTTCTGATACTGAAATTCATCCCAGCCCATCAGTACAATCTTTTAAATTTGCTCTTAAAACATTCTTATTCCACGATAATGCTTTTACTTAGATATATATATCATTTTATTATATTGCATCATTTCGTAGTCTGTTCGTTCCTTTCAAATTTTATGGGTATGATTGTAGTCATGGTCTTGTAAAGCGCTGGTGTACAGCGTTGGTGAAGCGTTTGCTACATAAATGTCACTCTTGTTGTAACTGAATAATAATAATATGTCCCAACCTTTATTCTGGTCAACAAATTGTATATTCCAATTAATTGATGATACAAATTTTATCTTAACACACCTAATTTAAAAAATTGGAAAAATTCAACTAAATGTTTTGGAAACCTTTCAAATGTGACTTGGATTTTTAAATATTTTCGAACCCTCTGGACAAGTAAAATATGATGTAATGGATAATTTACACAACAAGGACACTTAAACATCTAGTACTTAGAATAAGGTTATTATTTATTTTCTGGAGCTGCCAAGCCAGCAAGATTGTTATTGTCCCTTTAATAATAATAATACACAAAAGAAATGATAATAACAAGCCAACAGTGAGGCTGATGTCCCCCGCCGAAATCCCAAAATAAATAGAAGACACATATTAATTAATCGCACATTTATTTTTTTCAAACGTATCGAGCAATCAAACTGTACACGAAGTGTCATCCAAAAGTGTTTTATAAAGAAAAATGCTAAAACCGACGAGAAAAATGAAAATGTACCCTAGTCAGGGGGACCCTAAAGGCAGACAAAAGGGCCCCTCTGGCCAAGGGAAAGGGCCCTCGTGTCCAAATCAATCGTTTCTATACACTGTTACTGTCGAATCCATTACTAAATGGGAATGCAGTCATTGTATTCAATCAAGATGTCCCAAAGTATCAACCAATCAATTTGCTTATCTCTGCTTACCCTAAGCGGAAAATGCTCATCTTCGAACTCTATCAAGGCATTGACCTTCTAAGCATATACACCAAGTTTGAACATTTTAACTCAATTAGAAGAAGAGTTATTGTGTTCCAAAGTCTCGACCAATCAAATTGCGTATCGCTCTGCTTACCCTGAGCACAAAATGCTCATTATCGAACTTAGTCAAGGTATTTCTGTAATGAAACTATACACCAAGATTCATCACTCTCACTTAATTAGAACTAAAGTTATCGTGTCCCAAAGCATCAACCAATCAAATTGCTTATCTCTGCTTACCCTAAGCGGAAAATGCTCATCTTCGAACTCCATCAAGGCATTGACCTAATAAGCATATACACCTAGTTTGAACATTTTAACTCAATTAGAAGGAGAGTTATTGTGTTCCAAAGTCTCGACCAATCAAATTGCGTATCGCTCTGCTTACCCAGAGCAGAAAATGCTCATTATCGAACTTAGTCAAGGTATTACTGTAATGAAACTATACACCAAGTTTCATCACTCTCACTTACTTAGAACTAAAGTTATCGTGTCCCAAAGCATCAACCAATCAAATTGCTTATCTCTGCTTACCCTAAGCGGAAAATGCTCATCTTCAAACCTCCATCAAGGCATTGACCTAATAAGCATATAGACCAAGTTTGAACATTTTAACTCAATTAGAAGGAGAGTTATTGTGTTCCAAAGTCTCGACCAATCAAATTGCTCTGCTTACCCTGAGCAGAAAATGCTCATTATCGAACTTAGTCAAGGTATTACTGCAATGAAACTATACACCAAGTTTCATCACTCTCACTTAATTAGAACTAAAGTTATCGTGTCCCAAAGCATCAACCAATCAAATTGCTTATCTCTGCTTACCCTAAGCGGAAAATGCTCATCTTCGAACTCCATCAAGGCATTGACCTAATAAACACATACACCGAGTTTGAACATTCTAGCTCAATTAGGAAGAGAGTTATTGTGTCCCAAAAAGTGTGACGGACGGACAGACAGACGGACAGACAGACAGACGGACGAACCCATTTTAATAGTCCCCCAGCTTTCTTCGAAAGGCGGGGGACAATAATATAGTAAAGTTTTTGTATGTCTTTGTGGCACTAATTACACCTGTGGCCATAACAATATGCTGAACTGTATATTTGCAGCACATGATTATGCTCCTAACTAGCCTCTTATCCTAGACAAGTAGAGAGATAGAGAAATGGGGTCTAACGTCCACTCGACACAAACTAGGTAATTTCGGGACTAACATACGTTTTATTTTATTTCAATAATTTGCTTGCGCATACGAGTCTTTAGCAGTGGGAGGAAACCGGAGGACCCGGAGAAAACCCACAAGGTTGGACAGGCAAAACTATTCCTTGTCACGTACAACCGGGGATTCGAAACCACACCAGTTGACTCAATGACAGGCTTTTATGATATAGCACGCACGTGCTAACCATTCGGCCATCCAACCCCCCTCCTAGGTAAGTAAAGCAGTAAAGCCGTGAATTTGATGCAGTGTAAAAATACTTGGCCCCAAAATGGCAGATAGAGTCAATCCATTACATAGGTAATTTCCGTCTCCAAAACTGTTTGCTACCAGGATCATTGAATTTATTTATGATTTGGCATTCACAGTCAATTTAGAAGATAGTGCAGCACTCTGGATGAAGGGTTAAATTAGTTTTGTATCATAGTGGAAATGTTTAGTCTTGAATACACCCTGCAAGGGCAAAAAAAAATACCACACTAGACAATTTGGCTTCAATTAAATGTAAAGGCAGCATAAGGCTATAATTTCAGTAATGTAAATACATACACGTAGGTTCAATTGCTCACATATTGGACAATTCTTATTGGGTTTGACTGCCAGTCTTAATTGGAATAAGTAGTCAGACTGTGACCACTTATTTTATGAAACATTTTCGTAAGTCATTGCATAGACCTAAACCATAATCTTTGCGTGCACATCCCACTGCTTCTAAAATCACCATACTACTGTGGAGAGTTTCACATTGAGCATAAGTAACACATAACTCTGTACCAGAGAAATGTCAGAATTTTTGTTCCAACCCAATATATCCCAATTTTCCGCCGTGGAGAAAATCCTTACCAATTTTCTGATTCCACCCTGGTGAAGGTCACATATGTAGTTTGAATCTGATCAAATGAACAGATGATTCATCTTGTAAAGCAATGCCTATAGTTTTTAGGATCGAAACAGACAAAAACTCTGGAGATATAATATTGGTACAGCAATCCTCATCTCATTATTACAACAATTTATTCTAACTGGAAAAGATAAATACAATGGTAGGAATCGTATTGGATTATTAATTGTATATGCTCTCTAATGTTGGAATTTCTCATTTTCTGATTGATTACAATCCGTACGGGGAATCAATACGAGAACTGGTTGGCTATGAGAAACACTCGTAAATATTGATATCTCGTATTTCTGTTATACATCCTCTCTTCTTCGCTCTGCGGCCATATTTACTTAAGCTGACTGATGTTTCCAATCTTGTATTAATTTTCATCTTAAAACTTATTATTCCGTGTACAGTACTTGAATACAGAGAGCAGATGCAATATGGAGAAAGGTCACATGTGGCTATAATATTGGAATGGTCTTTTCTTTATAGACATATTACAAATCTTTCATACAACTATTGATTTAAAAGTATATTTTGAAACAGAATTGTCAAGATAAAATATCTCTGACAAAATTGATTGGTCCCTGAAGTCTCCATCTATTTTATATACCATTACTAGAAGCTACAAAATATCTTGTTACATCTGCTTGTGGGTCATTCCATGTCAAATGGGCCAGTGGTGGGAAATTGACCCCCTCGAAAAAATCTGGAAAAAATATATGTTATTGTACATCTAAACTCTAGAAACTGTGCAAAATATGTGGTGTGTAGCATGAAAATTGACTGAGATACGGGCATTTAAGTTTCATGAGTGACTAATAAGTTTTCGAAACAAAATATGTATCACTAATTTACTCGAGTTTCAGATATCTTGATTTTTCCTTTACAGTGAAGATATACCGCTCAAATTTGATAGTCTTGGAGAACTTTTGTGTAGACTATGAATCTGCAATCAGATTACCGGTGAGTTGTAGGGTTCGCATGCTACTTAGCCATGTAAACTGACAAAAATTTGGTGCAATTGTATATTGTCTGGATTTTGTAGAGCTCCAGGTGCTACAAAGTAATAGACATAGACCCAAATATTGGTATATCCAGAGATTGCCAGTATTACTACATAAGAAACACATTGAAACGCATAAGTCTTGAATTGATTCCCCAAAAATTGATAGCGAATATGGTTTCAGACACAAATTTTCAATAATTGTCTCATATTTTCGAGCCGATATAACCCGGTAGATGAGCACCTAAAAATCTGATTATAGTTTGTAAATATAGTTTGTGCTTATGTTTTCAACATATGTAAAAAGCCATTCTTGTCCCGGGCCATTTTGATATTTTTTCAATTTTTTGAAAATCTGTGTTTTGTGTTAATCTATGTCAACAATCGTATTTTGGAGCCGATTGAACCCTATTTTATGGGCACCTAAAAATCTGAAACTTGGTGGAATTATAGTTTGTACTAATGTCTCTAACATATGTTAAAACCATTCTTGTCCCATGTCATCTCAATATTTTTAAGATTTTTTCAAAATCTGTGTTATGGGCCATTCCTTGTCAATTATCACCCAATGACTTAAACCGAATCACCTTCGATTTTGCTGAAATTTGGTTTAGACATTTATTTGGGCTGGAAAAGCTAATATTCCCAATTTTAGCTTGATCCGACCAACAGTTCCTGAGATACGGTCCACCAAATTTGGGAGATTTCGGCAAAAGTGGGCGTGGCTGCCATTATTCAAATGACCATACCCAGTAACTGATTGGTCAAAATTGCTGGAATATGTCTTCCAGGGATGGGAATTCCACAAGAATTCTAAATCTACACTTATTTTTGACATCCGGGTGTGTTTTAAAAGAGTGAAGACTTTTGAATTTGAATTTGAATTTAACCTTATAGACCATGTGACCTTGGGATGAACTTGCATGAAAAGTTTAGCTCGACATGTTTTCTACACACTGTTAAACAACTGGAGGTATAATATATTTTAAAAGCATATAAAATCAAGTTAAATATTCACACGTGAGACTTAAAATCAGTGTCTTCACACTTAAAGCAGGATTGTCTTCATGGATAAGCTCTGGGGATACATAGTAACCTTCAGCAGACTTTCCTAAAGAAAGATATCTATGATTCAAACAGCACGTCATTATCTTTCCCATTCCAAAAACACTTATTCCAGTAATTTTAACATTTTGGTTACTGGGTTATGGTCATTTGAATAATGTCGATGAAACCCATTTAAGCTGAAAATCTCCAAAATTTGGTGGACAGTATCTTAGGAACTGTTAGTCGGACAAAGTTAAAATTAGGAATATAAAATTCGGCAAAATCGAATTGGGTACTGTTTACCTCGTTGGGTGATAATTGACATGGAATGACCCAAATCACCGATTTTCAAAAAATTGAAAAAATATCAAAATGGCCCGGGACAAGAATGGCTTTTACATATGTTGAAAACATAAGCACAAACTATATTTACCAACTATAATCAGATTTTTAGGTGCTCATCTACCGGGTTATATCGGCTCGAAAATATGAGACAATTTTCGAAAATTTGTGTCTGAAACCATTTTCGCGGTCAATTTTCTGGGAATCTATTCGAGACTGGTGCGTTTTCATTCGTTTCGTATGTAGTACTACTGGCAATCTCTGGATATACCAATATTTGGGTCTATATCTATTACTTTGTAGCACCTGGAGCACTTCAAAATCCAGACAATATACAACTGCACCAAATTTTTGTCATTTTCGTGGCCAAGTAGCATGCGAACCCTACAACTCACCGGTAATCTGATTGCAGATCCAAAATTTACACAAAAAGTTCTTCAATACTACCAAATTTGAGCGGTATATCTTCACTATAAAGGTAAAAGCAAGATATCTGAAACTCAAGTAAATTAGTGATATATATTTTGTTTCGAAAACTTATTGATAACTCATGAAACTTAAATGCCCGTATCTCAGTCAATTTTCATGCTACAGACAACATATTTTGGACAGTTTCTAGATTTTAGATGTACAATAACATATATTTTTTCCAGATTTTTTCAAGGGGGTCAATTTCCCAAATTTCTGAAAATTGACCCACTTGACATGGAATGACCCTTGTGCAATCAAAGTAAAAAGGGGAAATATTTTGTTTGTATTTTTTAATTCAGCACATTGTTGGACTGGATATACAATTTTGATTTAAGTGCATTTTCTCTTCAGAAACTTTCACTCTGAAAGCCTTCTTGGAAGCCATGAAGTAGGCACTATACAATATTCATTATCATTAATTATGCAATTTGCTTAAGGGATTGAGTCACATTTATTTTACATATAATTTCTAAAGTACCAATAATCTTTTATTTCTGGTATTTGAATAAAACTTAATGTCTTTCATTCATTTCAAAACCAGCAAAAATGATGCTTATCTGAAAATATTCTAGTGGGAGCCTCATAAATAATGACGACCCTTGTGTTTATCTATCTAATAGTCAAGCGAGAGTAAAAACAACATTCCTGGTAGTATGTTTAAGAAGATCACAGAGGTTAGTCTGGACACTGGCATATGGCTAAAAATTCAGACAGAATAGAAATTTAGTATAATTAAGCTTCATGATGAGACCGATATTGTAAGTCTGACAGGGCAATTTACACCCTACCTAACCAAATACGAAAATCAATGCCCTCTGAAAAGCAGAAGCGTAATTATTCCGCCAGTGCTTAATGACAGGATTCTAAATAACATGCCACTCACAGATACACTTACACGCCACAATTTCCATTCAAACACGCTTATTTGACCAGAACGTGAGTAAATTCGCAAAAATTAAAAACAATTTTCATATCTTAGCAACACTTGTGGCAAACATTATGCCAGTAAAGGGTTAAATTATCAAACTGACTTGGTAAAACATATTATAAAATAATCCCCAAAAGACAAAATTTATTTTTAAGTATGAGCACTGGGGTTTTTTATGCATCAAGAATCTACATAATTCAAGATCAGATGGAATGACCTTCTGCAACTACCATGGACAAGCTCATCCGGGTATCACATATTGTTGTACAGTTTGTGTTCTAAGTTGACTTGAATGGTTGGTGTGTATAGGAAATTGATTTCATTCAGAAACACTTTTCCATTATACTTTTTCAAATAGTCCAAGCAAAATTGGATTCCTTTGGTCAAACTATAACACTAGGACAACACCTTGAATTCATTCAATGATATCACTTAAGTTGTATTTTCAAAGTCTCCATAAAGAAAATCATTTTCTCTTGAATATTTGTAAAACAGATGGAAAAATTATTTATTGTCCGGCACCAAAACAACATTAAACAACATCTGATATCACTTCAAAATTATTTCCAAGTTTCTACAGAAAAAATAATATTGCCAGACATCTTTAATGAGATCAGTAGCAATAGAAAGCATTAATGAGCGAGTCTTACTGTAGTCTGTTATATATTACGTTAGACGCATCAAAACTCACACTAAATCAACCAACGTCTATTTTTATTGGAAATCAACATGTTTGTCTTTAAGGAAATAGCAACACACAGATTTACGAAGCGTGAAATTAAAACGAGACCGATGTCGGGTTTTCAAGTCAATAGTGTTTTTATTTTTACAGACAGATGACAAATACAATTACTACATTTACTCAATTAACTTTTCATTCTAGCAATTTTCCAGACACACAATTCAAAATAATGTCGTCTATTCTGCTTTAAAGTCATGGCTGTAGTAATCATCAACTTCTATCATCTAGATTTCAGTCTCATAATTGATAATATATTGCAAGACTAAAATTTTTTTTTCGTAATGTTGCACTGGGAATTGAGAATTAAGCAAACTGTTTAGATGGGGAGCCACAGTGGCTCAAAGAGTAAGAGGTTGGCTTATTAACCCAGAGGTTCGGTGTTGGCTGTTAAATTTCATCAGGATTTTCTGGTGTAGTTCCCATTTTCAGGATTCGAAAAGTGGAGTAGGCTGTAAAATCCTTGTTCGGGCAAATTTCCTCACAGAACCCTGTATGGCGTGTGTCCATCTTCATAAGGCCAGTCCGTACAGAACAATAGCCTAGGAAGTTAAACCCCATTTCATCTGATTTGTTTAGGTTTAGATGGCAAAGGTCAACATGGCTATCAATAGCATTACACAAGGAACTTTCTTTAACATAGATTAAATCAGTGCACTCCAAAATCAGCATTGAAGCATCTATGTGGATCTTAAGCTTATCTGAAGACACCTCACTATATCCGCTCCTATTGTCTTATTTATGGTATGAAGTGTAGTACAACAATGGAGAGAATATAACATGCCATCTCACAGCTCAAACAACAGGAATTTTCATAGAAATCAAAATGTTATTAAATTGACTCATTTAACACTGTAACTGGTGATGATGTTGCTTGCAGTGTCGATGCTAGCTGGTGATGATGCAGTGTCAATGCTAATAGGATAATACTTTGTGCAGCATTGCCAATAAGCACTGTTAGTTATCCCAGTCTTATTTTTGAACTTACAGCAAATGTTTACCCAACTTGAGAGATGGGATGGGAATAAGCCAAAAATTAATGTTTTGCTATAATAATAGTGATGACACACCGTATCACTGACTGTCAGCTTCCAATCATGTAATAAAAATTATCCAGTTTTGAGGTAATGACTATATTTCACATTAAAAGGAATGAATTTAATGTACAGTTTAGTTCCATGCTCACCAAATGGTAAAGACATAATCCCTTGTAAATACCAAGTTCCAGGGGCAGGCACAGTGATGCCAAGTCATCAATCTATTCTCTACATCTCTAATTGAGATAGGTTTTTCAGCTTCAAAACTTTGTTAAAAGAATCATCTTGTACAGGGTTCCTAACTTGTAAAATTACTACCAGCATCTACAATTCAGGGTATGAACTATTGCTTACTACCAGCATCTACAATTCAGGGTATGAACTATTGCTCAAGTAAAGTGTAACTGACATGCATACAGAAGGGAATGCTTACGTTTCAAGCTTTGTCATAGCGCACCTAAAACAGATTGACCAACACAAATTATCACACAACGTAAACATTAAAATATTAAAATATACATTACGTGATAATTTGTGTCGGACAATGTCTGTCCTGGGTGCCTTATTTCCAGGCTTGTTAATCTTTCAAGAACACTTGATGCGTACCCCTTCTAATTTATTTTAGATTTTCACCTATCTGACGTTTTCTATATCTTGCTATTGCTAATGTAAGTTTAGATTAACAGCTTTAGTCTAATTACAAACTGTTTTTTTTTTCATGATTATCTGTCCCAGTAAGCTACTTGAAAGCCTGTAATTTCCTCTCTCCATGCTCTGTGTTATGCAATGCCTCATTAGCTAACAGTTTTAATACCATCGAGATTACTAATAAAGATTTTCTCCAGAAGACACTCAATCAAATCTTTGTCCATTATCGATTAAGTCAAATGTCAAGTTTAAATGTGTGCTAGTTAAAGAAGTTAATGTGCTGAAATTTTTTTTCTCAATCCGATAATTTCCTGGTCTGAATTGACGATTCCAACTCTAGTTCCTAGATCATTACAGTTACAACAGTCAAGCAGATCTGTCAACATTGACAGCTGAATGCAAAATGTCATCTGATCTCAAAGCCACAAAAACAAACAAATGTTTTTCAGAAATGACAGAAAATTTTCAATCATCATAACTTGATAAATTTTATTCAGAATATTCTCAAAGTATCTGTATACCATGTTAATTTTACTTTGTATTTTGAAACTTAGTGCTGCAGTAATAATATCTTGGACAGAATTGAGTTAAGGTAATAATCATTCAGAAAATTATTTACTTTCAATTTTTCACTGCAGCAAGGAAATAAGGGATGATTTTTGGACTAATTAAAACACTATTTTGCAAAGCATAAAAAAGTCTCTGGTAACAGCATCTATCATCTGAAAACATGTTTGCCCTTACTTTTTGTGAGTTGGTGTAATTAGGCTGCAAAAATAACACTCAAATACAAAGTTAAACACAATGAGTTATTAATGAGTCTTTAAGTTAACCATATTAATTAAATATAAATATTTTTCATTATAGTCAACCTTCTAGAATAATATCCCAAGTTACATGTATATCAATTGATATAGCTATAAATGAGTGCCATTTTGAGAAATACTGGTATCTGTAAAATATAGAAAGTTCTTGTTAGTGACAATATATAGTATACTTTTTAACAGTAGGTATGAATCAATTAGTCGTAAAATCATCCATATCAGTTCTTACTTCAAAGACTAAAATTTAACATTTAAACTAGTTTCATTTCTATTTGTGTAACCAAATAAAAAGAAACCGAAACAGTTTACCTGTAAGGCAGATACCAACATGTCACCGAACAGAGTGATTGCGAGCACCGAACAGAGTGATTGTGAAGTAAATTAAGCAACATTAATTACAAAACTATCCTGTGTGCATTTTAATGTTACAGTGAAGTTATAATGTAAGTCCTGAAATATTTTCCATAATGCTAGTTCAATGTTTCTTATCGAATCTCATCGATTGTTATAAAAGTTGTATCCAGTAAATATCGATAGTACCTGGTACCATTTTTTGTTGATAATCTTAAAAGTTTTGCCTTCAATATTATTTCAGTGTCTGAAAATCAGGTGGTGTTGCATATAATCCAGACAAATTAGCAATCGTTAAATTTATCTGATGAGTTGATTTGACAACTTCCAGTCAGATTGACATCTTTAATTGAATAATGGTCTTGAAATTTTGTCCCACATTAATGCCATTAGAAGATCCATTTCACACTTGGTACACAAAAGAAGTAAACTGTTGAATCTTGTTACATTCTGAAAATTCTGCACATTTAATTCGAAAATGTTGCATCAAACTTTGTGATAAATCAATAGAGTGAACTGTGCATCAAAGACTTCATGAGAAACATTATCACGAAAGTCAACCATTTTGTTATATTCTCATTTCCGAAGTCATGGTCAGAGATCTTAAAAAAAACATTTGGCACTTTGAAATGAAATGGGGTTCATTGAACATATTAGTTTTCTGTAACAAATTCGCTATGAAATTTGCTCGTACAGCAGCTCTGAGGCCAACTGGGGAGGTGGAAAGGCTAAATGGTTAGTATCATACTCCTCGCATTGTTCCGTTTGATTAGAGCTAATCCCACTACTCACTACTGTAAAAAGGGAAAATTCTTGTTCTAAATTATTATTGGTCAACAGTCCCATTAACAACCAACCAATGGCTTACTGGGTAATAAAATCGTTAAATTTGAAACAAAGTTCCAAATTGGACCAAATATGTTTACATAACGTTACGTCATGACTCACGATTTTATTACGCCCAATTAACCAGTGCATAGCAGAATATTGTAGGAAAACTTATTGTGTGACAAACGAGGCTGTCAACAATGTAAACAATACTGTATAAAGACAAACAATACTTTATGAAGACGAACAATACTTTCACCGTTTTTAATACCTTAAATCACTGTCCAAAGTCTTAGGGCAGACCCCATAGTAAACAAAGGGATGCCATGTTCCTGTACATGGGATAGATTTGATTGAACGGGGAGAATACACACACTCCCTCAAAAGCTCAAGTATCAGAAATCAGAAGCCAATCCAGCAATTGGCAGAGAGGGATTTCTCGGACCATTGCTTCAGGAATATGGGTTAGCATGTGCACGTCATATCATAAGGTCTGCCATTGAGTCAACGCTTTCCATTTCCCAGCTGTTTGTGACAAGGAGTAGGGTTGCCTGTCCAACCTCATGGGTTTTCTCAGGTTCCCTCCCACCGCTAACGACCCCTACGTGCAAGTGAATTATTGAAATGAAATTGACCATATGCTAGTCCAGAAAACCCCTCTCTGTCTCTAAGGCCAACTCTTATATATATGGTTTACACTGAACCTTATTTACACTCCATCCGAACAACTGCATATATTCCCTTGCCCTCCGTTGTCCACCACTGATGTTGCGGAAGCAGGCTCAAAATCCTGAGTTACTTTCTCAGCAAATTCCATGATGGTACCCTGGATCTCCTGGTAAGTAGTGATGTGCGGTTTTTCGGTTTAACCGTACGGTATCGGTTTTTACAAATAAACCGAAAACCGAACCGTTAAAAAAAAAAATAACCGTGCGTTTCGGTTTTTTCCAAATTCCTAATTTTTATGTAGCCGTATTTCGTTTACTTAATAATTCCAAAATTTTAATGTAGCCACCACTTTCGTTTTTATTTTCGATCAACCAGAGCCCGTATGTATAGAATAATAGAGTGTTTAATCAGTCTGGTTGGCCTAGACTATTTATTTTCTCAATTCGGTTCGGTTTACAATCCAAAATTTTATGCAACCCGAAGCCGGTTGTCAATATGGACACAGATCACTAAATATTTCTACGCCGGTACCCACAAATTGTAGGGCCAAGTTATTTTTAGTCTTTCTCTCCCTTTCCCTTTTTCCCCCTTTTGCATGGTGATTTTTGTTTACTTTTTGGTGTAGAATCGAAGAAAAGGGTTTGGAAATACATTTTCTGCCAGGTTTTGGTGAATATTCATGATTTTGAGGCGGAAGGATACAAGAGTTGTGAGGTTGCTTCCGTTGAAAGGGGGGGCCGAAAATTGCCTGGTTAGCTGTCTCTACTTCCAGCTTGTATATCTCAAGTTTTTCATGGTGAACCTCATACATGCTTTTGGGCCAGAGTTTGCCACATGTTGCTCCATCTGTGGCAGAAAGCGTTCTACCCAACGAATATTTGGGAAAAAGTTACAGCCGATCTAAGAGACGAGAATTAACATTGAAGTCAATGGGGAAATAATTAGTGATCTGTGGCCTGTCTGTGTATGACAAGGCTGTGACTGATAGGCCTTAGTTTTGAAAATATGATGACTAAATTGTCAAAAAATATGTATAAAGTATTTTGACTACAGAAAAACTATAAAAAAAATTAAATTTAAAAAAAAAAAATCAAAGTTTGGAGAAAAATTGTGATTTCACTGCAAATTTCTCAATTTTCAGTTTTTATTTAATTTCTAACAGTAAGAAAAATATTTCTATGTCCAATTTTGGTGTATTCAGCCTCAGAAAGCATAGATAAAGTGAACAACATTGTAATTTCACCTAATTTTGTCTAAAAATCAGGAATATTCCCAAAAAATCTGCAAATTCGCCCATTTCGATGTAGAAATTAATGCCTTCATGCCTACTCAAATTAGTCAAAATTTCTAAAAATGCCCCTTATTTTCATTGCTATTGTAAGTTAGATGGGATCTATAAGTTTGTCAGGTTTAGAAATAGCTGCAGTTTTCCTACAGAAAATTGAAAATTGGCAACACTGAGTTAATAATATACAGCAGATGGGTTTATACAAAATGTTCAAAACAGGGGTTGGCTCAATTTGGCCACCAATTTAGCCAAAAAAAGCATTTTTTTCTTCTTTGAAACATTAAATTCTTGCATTTCCTTCGTGAAGGAAGCAATATCTCAGTCTTTATAGACATTTTTCACCCCACCATTCTGTTTACAGAGGCTATAAATGCCCCACCCCACCCTTTTTATTAATGTGTTTTGAGAGTTTTAATTGCACCTGTGTTGACAATTAAATGATAATAATTGGAATTTGTTGTTGCATTACAGTTAGGAATGTTATTTTACACCAATAAATGGTTATTTTGTACATTTCAAGGATTTCTAATCTTTTTTGTTTGAAGGCCAACTTAGAACCCTGAGACATGTCAGGCCAATAAGACCATACCCTGATACAAAACTGGTGTAGATGTGTAAATGTCAGCTTAATGGTCAATATTTTCTTATCGAAATCTAAGATTTGTGGTGTTTGTTGCATTTATGTTACTTATAGAACAGTAAAATGTTAATTCTGATCCTTTTCAGGCCTCTTTTATGATGTCAACTCTGTTATAACTACCATTTTGACTTCATTTTTTCAGGCAATTGATGTAAAGGTCCAGACATCTTGATTCAGCACCAGAATTGCAATAAAGATTTGTATGGTGCCTCTGAGCTTTGAGATATTGATAACATTGAACTATTTCCAAATTTGTAAAAATTGTGTATTCTGTGACCCTTTTGTTAGAGAGGGGTGGACATAGGCCAATTATGGCATTTTTTTCTTTCAGCAAGGCCTATTTTAACCATAATTCACATTTATTGCACCTATTTTAGTTTTTATGTTCATATATTAGCCAGGGATGGTAAATCATATCTGTTAGACAGATTCTTTTGGTGATGTTAGCTTTGCAACCAAAGATAAGATTGATTCAGTCATTGACATTTTTAGGGGGTGGGGTTACATGTTTCAGTACAGACCTTTATAATTTCAATCATTGCAACAGTTTTGTGATTTTTCTGTTTGCATATTGTCCAGGGTTTCCAAAAATATATTACTTGCCAGTCTGGCTATCTAAAAAAGTGGAAAATTATTGGTTTTTTGAAAGATGCTACATGTAAATTCTGTACATTTTTCATGACATGACAGTAAAAAAATATATTTTTGAAAAAAAATCCAGATTATGAGTGTTTTCTGTGTAATTTGTTTGTAACTTGTCGTATTTTTTCACAAAACTCAAATACTGCCTTTAATAAGAAAGATTTTTAAATTTTAGCACAAAAGGCCCAGGGACCTGAGATGCACTGCTGTACATAAAGCAGCTTGTATACTTAAAGGGCCATCATTTTTGCAGTTATTCTTTGATTTTGATTTTCTTTCACCGGTGCGTTGCCAGAACATATGGGAAGCATATAAAAAGGGCATTTTGGTGATACCTGGAGTTTCACCCCTATATAGGACACAGATCACTAAATATTTCTACGCCGGTACCCACAAATTGTAGGGCCAAGTTATTTTTAGTCTTTCTCTCCCTTTCCCTTTTTCCCCCTTTTGCATGGTGATTTTTGTTTACTTTTTGGTGTAGAATCGAAGAAAAGGGTTTGGAAATACATTTTCTGCCAGGTTTTGGTGAATATTCATGATTTTGAGGCGGAAGGATACAAGAGTTGTGAGGTTGCTTACGTTGAAAGGGGGGGCCGAAAATTGCCTGGTTAGCTGTCTCTACTTCCAGCTTGTATATCTCAAGTTTTTCATGGTGAACCTCATACATGCTTTTGGGCCAGAGTTTGCCACATGTTGCTCCATCTGTGGCAGAAAGCGTTCTACCCAACGAATATTTGGGAAAAAGTTACAGCCGATCTAAGAGACGAGAATTAACATTGAAGTCAATGGGGAAATAATTAGTGATCTGTGGCCATATCGAACGATGGCTTCCTCTAAAAAGTAAAATGCCTCCATGGCTTGCTCAATAAGTATGAAAGATTAGATAACACAAAATGTAGATTTAATCTTTGTAAAAAATCTATTTCTGCTGCATAAATTATAAGAATATAATTTAACAATTTTGAGTCGGGTTTAGAACAACATTTGAACAATACCCGAAAACGGCAATTGCGTAAGTTTTGTTTTTAAGTTTAAGTTTATAATTTATAAACGAGAAATAAAAGACCACATGTTTCGATTTGTTGGATTGGTATTATTTTGTTATGCAAATTTATTTTGGCATTTTTTTTACAGTAGAATCTAACTTTATTGTTACTGATATTATGTCGTTATATTAATTTATTATTATGCCTATGGCGTTGTGTGTGTCAGATCTTTTTTTTTTACAGTAACTTTGTTATTACTATCAGTCATAATTAAAGTCATATAACAGTAAAAAAAAACCCTTGTTGTTTACTATTTACATCAATATTTTTGATATTTTTTCTGGCTTTCAAGTATTCCTGTAAAAAAACCATAAATCAGTACATACATGACACAGTGTTTAAATGAATAAAAAAAACGAAAACCGAAACCGAGGTTTTTTGCCTCAGAAAAACCGAAAACCGAAACCGAAAGAAAATTTAAAAACCGCACATCACTACTGGTAAGTGAGCTTCACTTTCAAAAGGCTCCTATTCAAAAATACAGACTTTTAAAGATTTCAGTTGCTGCTGTCATACTGTTAGGAATATTTTTAATGTGCAGAATAAGGATCATGCAGAGGTAAAATCAAGTGAAATATATCAACACAAGTTGACAAGTTAAATAATCTGATCATATACAATTTGATTTGAAAAAAGATGTGTATGAGACTTTATTTGTCACCCCACTGCCAGTACTCATAAACATAATTCTCTAAATTAAGAAATCAAAAGTATGCTGACAATTGCAGTAGAAATTGCTAAATATAAACCAAGTTTTCATCGTTAGATGGAATTAACATCTGCTTCCACCTAGGATCACAACCGATACTATGGACCTTATCTATATTATAAGATTCATATCAATATCACCTTTAGTGTAATGCAATATTAGGTGATCAATATCATTGGGGCCCCTAGCTGCAAAAAAGTCAGCCCCCAAACCCCTTAATTCAACCCTGGGATAGTCTCTGTAAGAAAGTATTTTTAGTTTGGCTTCATAGAAAATCCAATCAAGTTTTACCTTTCATTTCCTTTTAACGATAGAGTCCATGTATACATAACTTGATTAGATTTTAGAAGTTTAATTAACTTTAAGATTTCAATGATATATAGATGAGATCAATAATTCTGTAATTTCCTATCAAAGTCAGGCACTAGTGTAAACTAATAAAATACATTATTTAAATGTGTATATCTAATTAAACTCAAAAATTCTGACTGTATAACATAAAACCAGGAACAATGAATCCGTTTATTGGAAGTATTTCAACTTAACGATTATAGATTAGGGCAATGTAAATTGTGAGACTGCGTCTAGAATTACTAAGCGCTAGTGAAATCAATGTTTCATCATTAAAATGTCAGCATTACAAACAATGTCAGAATTATTTTCTCTTTAATAGTCTACTTCTTATAAACAATGTGATAATAGAACAACAAATTTTCTTAATGTTATACATCTGACGCATAGGCAATGCTCTCGACTACCAATGTAAACAGAATTGAACAAAGGCACAATGACCTTCAGGGGGTCATTGTGTTGAAGTGCGCCCTCTTTATATAAATAGAACTCAAGAACTATCATTAGGTACAGTTTTATTGAATATTGTATGCTAAAATAGCAATAAATGTACCATTGTGTCATCCAATTCAGATTAAAGGGCCATTTATTAACAGTTGTGGTGCAGAAGATGTCCAAATTCAATTGGGTTTATTAATATGCAACAGGAAGCCAAAATTGTATTGACCACCACAGAATGATCAATATTTGGTTTCTTGGCAAGCTTTCCATGGATCGCAACAGGTAATATTTCTTCTAAATGGGAAACCTAGAATTTAGGTAAATGTTAGAGCAATATGCACTCAAGATTGCAAAACTTGAAGCTTTGCATACTGGAACTGTTTTACTTGTGACCAGTTATTGTTTGGTTTGGCTTCATTTTTATAACCAATTTCATAAAATTCAGCGATCATTTCTGAATGATATCAGTGATCGTCCCAGCATATACAGATTCTCAAGATACCGACAGTACAGAGATTTCATCCGCCAGTCAAACTAGACAGTTTTTACCAGTTTTTCTTCAGCTAACCCTTTTATCTTTATTTCTAAATGATTCAACAGTTTGACTGAAACAAAGCAATAGTCATTTGATTTGCATACCCACTGCTAATCAATGAAATCTGGGCCAGCCTCTATAGCATTAATGACTTTTCGCAATTCTTTTTCCTTTTCTTGCAATACATGTATAAGATTACATCTAATATGATATATCATAATAAATTACATGCAATATCTTAATCACAATTTATATTCTGTTGATTACAAAATCTGTTGCACTGCTAAACATAATGATATTGACATGACACTCTTGCCATGAAACCAAACTACATGTATAGTATCACCACAATATCAGGATTGTATGATTTGCAACCTGATTCTACCATTATTCATTATAAAACCGCTTTGTTTACACAATTATACCTGCAAAATGCCAAAGCCATTAGCAAATGTTTAATAATATTGTATTGTGTGAAGTCATTATTATCATGCAAATGAAAGCATCAACTGGATTACAGGTACTACTCAATCTTTAGATATTTTGGCGCATGTCACAAGGTTACATATAAGGAAGAAATCAATGGTCATTTTTATAAATTCTTTCTGTACAAAAATCTATGAGATTCAATGAATATTATATCGAGCTTTGATATTATTTTGGAAGATTATGTCATATAAGCCTATGGAAAAAAAACAATCAATCGGAATTTTCATCAAAATCACTTTGCACTAGACCTGCCAGATTCAGGGAATACAGGTTGAAAATTTAATGTTATCAGTTTCCAATTATTCATTTCTTTTACCATTTAACTTTCTTTTAAAGTATTTATCTGTCGTAAACATAGAAGTACTTATCTACTTTACTATATCTAAACCAACTTCAAAATGTTTTAAGTTATGGCAAAAGAAAATGAATATGGGGTATATGATTTCAAGCCTGGAAACAAGGCACCTCTCACTGACTATGTCAGGCACAGATTTAGGCTTTGTCAGGCACAAAACCTCTGGTGCCTGTCATTTTGTCCGGCACTGACTTGTCTTTTTAATGATATTATTAATACATGTCCTTTTGATATGTATGATCTTAAACAATATATTTAATCTGGCGCAGTGGGGCTTCCAGATGCAATTAAGAATAATCGCATTTTCATTGCGATTATCATTTCCTTCATGATATCATTATTTCTAAAATTAGATTCAATTAGTTCTTGAACTAGAACCAGAATAACGGATTGAGGATTTTTGAAAATTAAATGCCAAATACTATCTCTTTGAAGTAACATATTTAATTAATTTATGTCCTGATCCAAATCATTACCAGAAAATTAAAACTCAAAGAACAATAATTGTCATTCGTGCATCTTCTGTAATCTTTTCAACTAGTATAAAAGATAGGCTGGCACTGCCAGGCAGGATACGCCCACATTTTCGAGAGATGGATAGAGAACAAGCAATACCGAAAGTGATTTTTCCTACATCATTAAGTTAGAATATGATATGTGCAAATATCGAAATGAATTAAGATCTTTGGGTTATAAAGGTGCATTTCAGTAGGCTTCAAATTCGACTGGGAATCATGTTGCTAAGTGGGTAAGATGCTGGCTCGGCAGCCTTGAGGTTGGGTGTTTGATCCCTGCATTGGGTGACAAAGTTCATCTAGATTTTCTGGCATGGTTTCCCCTTGTTAGTGATGAAGGATGGATATCCTGACAAGACAGCTGTCAATTTTGGTTCAATTTTCACAAAATTTGAACTCAATCTGCATTACCATGTAACGGTGATATAATCAAACTTTTTTTTAAATCGGATAATAATTTTGACCTCCGAGGGACCAAAGCTAAAAAGGGTGATTTTTCGTACAATCAGGGGCCATAATTCAGGAAGTTACGAACCAATGGGTGCAAATATCGAAAGGAACCAAGATCTTCGGGTTATAAACATGCATGTCAAGTTTCATCAAAATCAGTTCAAAATTGTGACCTCTATAGGGTCCACAACCTTGATATAACATATTTTCACACTGATCGCGTACAAACAGGGGCCATTTTGTCTGTCCATTTGGGTCCGATTTTCACAAAATTTGAACTCAACCTTCATTACCATGTAACGGTGATATAATCAAACGGTTTTTTAAATCGGATGATAATTTTGACCTCCAGAGCCACCACAAACTAAAAAGGGCGATTTTTCGGACAATCAGGGGCCATAATTCAGGAAGTTACGATCCGATGGCCGCAAATATAGAAAGGAACCAAGATCTTTAGCTTATAAACATACATGTCAAGTTTCATCACAATCGGTTCAAAATTGTGACCTCTATAGGGTCCACAACCTTGAAATAACATATTTTCACACTATTCGCGTATAAACGGCAGCCATTTTGTATGTCAATTTGGGTCCGATTTTCACGAAATTCGAACTCAACCTTCATTACCATGTAACGGTGATATTATCAAATGGTTTTTTAAATTGGATAATAATTTTGACCTCCAGAGGGACCTCAAGCTAAAAAGGGCGATTTTTCGGACAATCAGGGGCCATAATTCAGGAAGTTATGATCCGATGGGCGCAAATATCAAAAGGAACCAAGATCTTGGGGTTATAAACATGCATGTCCAGTTTCATCAAAATCGGTTCAAAATTGTGACCTCTATAGGGTCTACAACCTTGAAATAACATATTTTCACACTATTCGCGTACAAACGGCGGCCATTTTGTATATCAATTTTGGTCCGATTTTCACGAAATTCGAACTCAACCTTCATTACCATGTAACGGTGATATAATCGAACGGTTTTTTAAATCGGATAATAATTTTGACCTCCAGGCGGACCACAAGCTAAAAAGGGCGATTTTTCGGACAATCAGGGGCCATAATTCAGGAAGTTACGATCCGATGGGCGCAAATATCGAAAGGAACCAAGATCTTGGGGTTATAAACATGCATGTCAAGTTTCATCAAAATCGGTTCAAAATTGTGACCTCTATAGGGTCCACAACCTTGAAATAACATATTTTCACACTATTCGCGTACAAACGGCGGCCATTTTGTATATCAATTTTGGTCCGATTTTCACGAAATTCGAACTCAACCTTCATTACCATGTAACGGTGATATAATCGAACGGTTTTTTAAATCGGATAATAATTTTGACCTCCAGGCGGACCACAAGCTAAAAAGGGCGATTTTTCGGACAATCAGGGGCCATAATTCAGGAAGTTACGATCCGATGGGCGCAAGTATCGAAAGGAACCAAGATCTTGGGGTTATAAACATGCATGTCAAGTTTCATCAAAATCGGTTCAAAATTGTGACCTCTATAGGGTCCACAAGCTAAAAACATGATATTTCGTACAATCAGGGGCCATAATCCATGAAGTTTCCATCCGATACATGCCAATATCGAAAGCAGCCGAGATCTTATGGGGATAAACCTATATTTCAAGTTTCGTCAAAATCGGATAAGAATTGTGACCTGTAGAGAGTCCACAAACAAATTGTGGACGGACGGACGGACGGACGGACGGACGTCCGGACGGACGGACGGACGGACGGACGTCCGGACGGACAGGGGCGACGACATAATACGTCCACATGAAAATGTGGGCGTATAAAAATTATTTCCACTGATTACATAAATCATAAAATCCTTTGACTTTTTCATTGCATACATGAATAAAAAAACCCACAATTATAATCAGTTTTAAACTGGTAATAATGTCATATATTTCTGTCATTTAATTTTCATTTTCATTTAAATTAAATAAATCATGCAACAAAATCATTAGTATAGCACTGCAGAGCCGGATTAAGACGCATACAGTCTTTGGAGTGTGTCATTAAATGGGGGACCCTGCCCAGTCCCCTCCCAAAAATAGGTTAAGTTCATGTTGAAAATGAATTATATAAAACACAATATTATTGATTTGAATACAGAATGTCATTTTAACAGAGAAGTGCCATTTCAGATCAGAAATCACTCAATGATTAGCGATGATTGTCACATATCAAATTATTCTTCCGTAAGCTTCAATCAAATTAACTGTTAATGTTTGCGTGCCTTTGCTGCACTAAAAAAATCGATGATACCAGAAAAATCAAATTTGTTAGTAAATCAACTTCTATCATCAACAATAACAAATTGTTACGTCTCTCCTGTGTCATGGTGGAACACAGACTGATGGAACGTTCACCCTTGCAATTATAGACTGGGAAGGTCAAAACAACCATAGAATTATAAACATGTTCAGGAATGATGTGTTGAAGTTGCATTGTGGCATAATTTTCTGCATGTTAATGGGAGCCTTGGGAGGTATTCAATGATATCAATAAAGCCTTCCACTGGAACCATTAATCTTTAAGACTATCCACATCCTCTAGATCGTTGCAACAGAAGTCAACTACTTTTTGGGGAAATTTGTCCAAATCAGATGAGTGCACAGAAATAAAAACAGGTCATCAATGCTGGTACATCCACTAATGACACCAAATTCTGAATTTGTACTGATAACCGTAGAAGTATATGTACTGGTAGTTGTTAATAGAAAAGTTATTTCTCACTTTCTCAGGGACCCCTGGCACTAGTGAACAATGTGTGCCATGGATAATCCGCAACTGTAGTACCAATCCTTAATGTAAACATTTTTATTTTACTAATCACAATGGAAACAGCTATCAAATTATGTGGGAAATGTTTTGATGGTATTCTCTCGATTTATCAAGCTTGATGGCACATATTAGCTTGATAATGTTGCTAGAATACCTTCGTAATGTTTTCCAAATGAATTAGTAGCTCCCTTCCATTAATATTATGTGTTTGTTATAGTTAATTGTTCTATCCAGTTACAAAATGTTTCCATAAGATTATATAGGATAAGTGAAAGAAAATTACATGAAAGGTTTTAGTAGGAAGTAAAAAGCGAAGTACCGTTAAGTTAAAACCATATTGTACATATTCTATTATGTGTTGTTTCTCATAACAATTGATCATAAAAATCTCCCCAAGTTTATTAATCAATTAATGGAAATGGATTTTCTGACATCATTATCTCAATAATTGTTTTAGAGACTACTGTCACCACAGTCTGTCAAGATCTTATAATTACCTATCTATGGTTTACCAAGCCAACAGTGAGGCTGATGTCGCCCATCGAAATCCCTGAATATATAGATGATGACACATACTAATTAATTTCACATTTATCTTTCCAAAAGTATTGAGCAATCCAACTGATTATCTATACTTAGTCTAAGCATAAAATGTTCACAACCAAACTTAATTTGAAGTACCTGGTAGGGAAATGAAAGTTATTTTATACCAAAGCATCCATCAATGTTTGTCGTGTATTTTGTGCATGGTGAACAGTCCATTTGCTGATAACACTATTTTGCCTATAACGATATTTAGGACTTTGAATTTTGTCTAATGGTTTGGATTGTTCATACTTGGTTTTATTTTATTAGCTCTGCTAATAAATGCCTACACCAAGTTTGAACATTCCACTTCAATTAGAAGGAGAGTTACTGTGTTCCAAAGCTTGACAAATCAAATTGCTTATTGCTCTGCTTACTTTGAGCAGAAAATGCTCATTATCAAACTTACAAGGTATTGATGTAATGAAACCATACTGTAATTTTTATTACTGTCACTTAATTAGTTACCGTGTCCCAAAGTATCAACCAATCAAATTGCTTATCTCTGCTTACCCTAAGCAGAAAATGCTCATCTTCGAATTCCATTCACCTTGATAAACACTTACACCAAGTTTGAACATTCTAGTTCAATTTGAAGCAGAGTTATTGTGTCCCAAAAAGTGTGACGGACAGACTGACTGACAGACAGGGGACAATTAAATATGGTTACCATAATATTGATATGATGACATAGTCCTCTTAATAAGTAGTGTTATAAGAATGAGACTTGATAGGATAATGTGTGTTAATTGTAGTATTTTAATCCATGTATAGTTTAAGATTTATAAGCCTATTTTCCACGGGCAAGGTGGCTTAGTGAGTAGGACATTGGCTTGCTAACCTGGAAGTCCTGCAAGGGTTCTTTTATGTGCAAGCCATCAATTACACTGGACCTTATTTTTTGTCCCATCCAAACAACTAGATTCTGTTCCATGCCAGGCACTCTGTCTTCACCACTGACAAAAAGCCATGAATATGAATAACCACATATTCGTGAACAATGTTGTTTGCCTTTCAATGAGTTTCAAATGTTTTAAATAATATTGGACTGGACCTTGCCCACTTCAGACACACACACACACATAAATTGCTAGAAAATATAAATAAAATGAAACTGAGTTAAACACTTGACTTCCTTGCCTCAACCAAGCTAACAAAAAGGAACATACACCATGTAGTGTGTAACGAGTGAAATTGTGTGGAAATCAACGCTACAGCCTATTCTGTATTTCCAACTGCCAATGGTGTACACGTGACCTTTTAATGTTTTTCCTTCGATGGATACAGGTAGATCAAGAGGAATTTTGTCATACATTGGAATCAAAACCAGAATCAAAGCTAGTTTTATATAGTAAGCCACACAAAGGATATAACAAATACGGCCTATAATAAAAATATCTCAACTGAATTGATCTGATTTTTGATCAAACTTTAAATTGATTAATTGATTAATATATAATTATAGTTATTATAACTAATAATATACACCCTGTTTAATCAATTAATTAACCAACATATAGTTCTGGCAAACACTAATATTAAGTCAAATGGTTCCATGTTCAAATCTACAGATATTTTATATTAGGAAATGACTAGCCCTCGGACACATTCGATGGAATGATAGTCTGGCCCATGTGTAGTCAAAAAAATAAATTAATAAGTTGAATATCAAACTTAAATCTGATAACAATTTAGGTCCAATTTTGACTATTCAATAGATAGAAATGGGGCTTAATGTTCACTGAATACAAACAGGATAACTGAACTACACACAAAACCAAACCAACAAGTCAAACCTGCGGACAAGCCAAACTACACAGACACTGTAAGAAATAAACAACAATTATCAAATCAAGTGAATGGATCCAGCACACTCATATGAGCAGGAAACTGGAGATAGCCCATGAAGTTAGCAGATGGCCCCCACACCTGGTCCCCATAAGCATATCGGGCTCCTAACAACTGTATCAATCACAGGCTGCACGACCTAGAATCCATCATGTCAGACTACCCTGCCCCCAATTCCCAAATTTGGGCTATAACATTTTGATTTTGTACATGCAGATACCTTTAACCCCATTTCAAAAAATCAATCCCAACAATAACACTCATTGAAACATGGAACTAGTATGGTGATTATGGTGTTCTAAAAACTTGTTATGTATTTTTTTAAAAAAAGCAGCACTTCTTCATCAGAATTCAATTACAACGAATTAACTTGACTGTGTGTCTTGCATTGTTCTAAAATAAAATAATTGTTAATTGCCCTACTTTTTGCTCAAAGATAGTCCCCAAAAAGATACTAAAACTGGTACTATTCCTGAAGTATGATTCAGCAACATGTAGCAAAACAATAATACTGGTTCTCTTGTAATGTACCGTACCATAACAAATAAAAACATGACTCGTCAATAACCCTGTCCATTGCGTTCCATCACTGCTATCTAATATGGAATTTTTCCAATATCCTATGATTCTGACTCTCTATGGCTCTTAGAGTTATTCAACAAGGACCAGACGCCATAAAGCTCAACATTAACGTCTGCAGCAAGATCTGATATAAACATAAATAAAGATAATACTTACGTATATGAAGAAAGAGTAGTAGTAAGTAGTAACTGTGTCTGTTGTAGCTTCTGTTCACAACCAATGTATTTGCCCTCAGTTTAATCAGGCTGCAGTTGTGTTATTGATTTCTCAACATGCGAGAAACGGGGGCCATCTCAGAAGGCACATAAACAGTGGTCTGAAGAAGAAATTATTATTATCATATTTGTTTTTGTTTTTGAAACTAGAAAAAAATTTTCATTGAAGAGTTTCAATTACCGAATAAGGAGCTGATTAGTGGAAGTGGCGTAATGAAATGAAATGAAATGGTGATTTAACGTCTTACTGTTCTGCACTTGCTGGGCTTTCGAAGACGGGCATGCAGTGTACTGTGAGGGAAATTTTGCTTGAACAGCAGTCAGCAGCACATCAGCCTACTTTTATATTAAATTTCAATCTTTTCAGCCAATACCGGAATCTAACATGGGACCTCCAGGTTAGCAAGCCAATGTCTTACTCTCTGCACCATCGTGTCTCCTCCCTTGTGGAAGAAGACCGAGAACCTACTATAGATATGGTTTGTCACAACAATCATTTTGTATATTTATCAGAGACAATCAATAGGCTGTCTGACTCTGAAACCTGGAAAGTACACCCACCAGCATCTTTGTAACCCAACATCTTTTTAATGAAGGGTTGTAAAAAGTTAAAATGCCCGTAAAACAATTACAATAATTTTATTTTTCTTAGCTGAATAGTACCTGAAGTCACATGCCAAATTTGCTTGAAATCTAGTAACCATATGGAGAAGTAAAAGAAGTACATGTATGAAAAAGACTAATTTTGTCGCCTAAATATGCACTCCCCTTTTAGAAATAATATTATACCCAAAAATTTGAATTTTTCGAAAAGTAACATTAGTTAGTACATTGTCTCCAAACAAATTTTGCATATATATGAAAGATATGGTTGTCTAAGCCTCCAAATAATTGACTCTCTCACAATCGTTAGCTAAGCCAAGTCGGAATCACTACAGGCTGGTGATTGTACAGTGCAGTGGACGCTTACAGATAGCGCCTGGATCCATTCAATTGACTTCAATTTTTTTATTCATTTCTTGCAATGTCTGTCTTTGTGTGATTGAACGTAAATTTGACTTACCGGTTTTGTTTGCATTTAGTGTGGTCCTCCTGCACTTGCTATTTGGCCTACATATGTATTTATTTGCATTCTTTATTTGGGTTTTGCGACCTTACTTGCACTATTTATTGGCATTCTATGGTCTATTTGCTATGGATATTTATCAGACTATTTTAGTAAATTAGTCTTTGATGGGTAGTATTAATTAAAACAATAGGAATCATCAAAGGTATTTCTGCTAATATCATGTTCTTTCTGTCTGACACCAAAGTCAAATCTATTATTGCTATTATTAATTTGTAAATTTACTGAAGTATAAAAGGAATTATAAAAACAATCATTCATGAAACAATTAAGACTAATTATTATTTACTTTTTTGACTTTTTTGTTGAGTAAGTCCCAAAGTATGTTTCATTATATAACAGAATCTATTGCTTTAAATTGCAAAGACAAGTTGCCTGGCAACAAAACAGACAATGAAAGACTAACTGAATCCTGCTAAAAGCTGATTTGATCTATAAATTTGACGTTTATTGAGGTTCCTGCCCTACCCCATATGGTCGTTCACTTTCTTGTATTCAGACATACCGAATATAATTATAATCACCCCCCACAAAAACATAAAATGAGAGTGAAGAATCACATCTGCATTAATTATTTGTCTTGCCAGATAAATGTTGTTGGGTTTTTTTTGCACAAGTACATTGTTCTGGTTAGTTTGAATATATTTTTGAGAATAATGGGTATGTATTTAGGCTTCTCCTGAGAAAATATATTTCTATACCCTGGTAAAGTTATATAGTGGTGTGAATTCAAATTTCAGTTGACATCAATCTTAGTTCAGGTTCTTAATTATCAAACAGTAAATGAAACTGTCTATAGCCTGAAGCCTGGTGCTGACCATTAGGATTATACTGAATATTTAAGATGATAACACAAATCTTATCAACCGCTGTTCATCCCATTTTTGTCAGTATCCAGACTTCCACCTTTTCCTGCTGATGCTTCTACAGAGATCTTAAAGTAGCGAAGTCTCTAACTCAATATCAACCAAATTTTTCGACATTGAAAACACAAATTATTTGTCAGGCTAAGATGGCTTCTGATATTCCATATTTAAGATAAAAAAATTGTGTACCATAATGCGTTTCAGTGTCATTTGTAACAAGGGACTCAAAGAAAGAGGTTAGATATATTTAACAAGTCATGTCAATGTTGACGAAATATTCTTACATGGAGAGCATACGCTTCCATTGCCTTCAAAATTCTGATTCTATTTCATATCACTCGTCGTTTGACATGTTACTCAGAACAAAAAGCTTAACTCTGACGCCCGTGCAGATTGCTCATCGAAAAAACCTGAAACTCTATAGTAATAATGCCTGTAGGTAGACTTCTTCAAAGTTTATTGGCTGAGGCATAGCAGTAAAATTTGTTATTTTTGCTATGCGAACTTTTCAAATGAGAAGTACTACTAGGTGGTCTTAGATATTGCACACAAATCAATTTCCTGTAACTCCTTGCAGACTTACAGTCTTCTTTATTTCTGAAAATTAATAAAATGAAAAAAAAAACCACCACAAAGATGCTTCATTAATTTTTCCTTGCCATGATAGGAAAACGGAAGTCAATTAAGCTGTACACAGGTGATTTGTATTTCATCATCGATTTTTGAAGAGATTGTTACTTTAACAGTTGAAGCCATTAAAGACATAAGGATGTATAAACTATTAAAGGAAAATCACTTGACAAGGACATTATCAGTAAATTATTCAAGAAAAGAAAACATGAATTTTCCCCAAGGTCAACAGAAGAGGTTTTATTTCTATAAGACATAGAATCATTTTAATTTCAATTTTAGATTCTCTCAAACTTTTTAGCTTTATGTTTTCTACCACAATGTGAGCAAACGGTATCAGTGTATAATGGCATATAAAAAGTTTAATAAATAATATACCATATTTTTCACGGTTTAAATTAATAATTATAATTTTTTATAAATTAACAAAGTGACATCCAGATCAATAGGCACCTTCTATTCAATTATTTTTTATTTTTAGTAACGTTATCTTGTGTAATCACCACATTATCGCCATGTGTGAAAAGAAAGAGTGTGAGTATTGTCTAGTATATTTCCGATATTTTGAAATAAAACCGGAATCATATGAACCAAAAACAGAACTTGGGATATTTCTGAAGTCTGATTTACACTCCGCACCTAAATATATTAATATTATGAGTCATTAGTTTGATGAACATCAGCAGTGTTATAGACTATTGTAACACTTCAGTCGCTTGATTTCTAGATATGCTATGGAATTACGGAGAATTCATCTTATACAAAACTTACACTTATCTAAATGAAGGTTGGATACATTGAAAAATATAACAGTTTGACTTATACCCCACATCAACTTAAAAGTGTAATTTCTTCTGCTACTTTCTACATAAATTACATGTGTAATTACTTCCTACACAAACAACTTCTTTCTTGATACCTAACAAATAAATTACTATTAATAAAAAACCCTAAAACTTTTATACACTAAAACCTACCAAATATACCAGCACTACTTTCTAGATACAAAATACCCAACAAAAAACCAGTACTTTTAAGATAGCATACCTAATATTACCACTTTCTAGATGTACTGAATCCTACCAAATAAATTACTTTCTAGATACTAAATCTTACCAAATAAATTACTTTATAGAAACAAAATACCTAACAAACAAAGTACTACTTTCTGGATATAGAATACCTTACAAACTACTACTATCTAGATAGCATAGCATACCTAACAAACTACAATTTTCTAGATACTAAGCCTACGACATAAACTACTTTCTAGATACAAAATATCTACTATGTACATGTACAACAACATTTATATATAAGCCTACGACATAAACTATTTTCTAGATACTAAATATCTACTACTTTCTAGATAGCATACTTAACATACTACTACTATCTAGATACCAAAACCTACCAATAAAACTACTACTTTTCTAGATACCCAATCTGATTAAAATACACATCTAAATCTTGTTTTACTTCTTATACTTTAGATTGCCTACATTACATGAAGATCTTACCAGTTGTACTGGGAGGTCTCATCAGGGGTCCTTCTGAGCAGCTTTTGACCCTGTGACAGACCGTTTCATTGGTTAATTCCTTCACATCAGCTAGAATGCCTGTTATATAACAATCCTTCCAGATCCTTGTGTTGTGAAGACAAGTAAAACAAAATTTTGAACGATAAAAAAGGATAAAGGAATAGAATCTGTGCTTTGATCAGATTGCTAGATATCAAACCTATAACAAACAAATTACTACAGGTAATTTCAAGATACCATACCAACATCAAACAAATCACTACATGAAACTAATTACCATACCAACCAAAACAACTTCTACTTTCAAAATACCACACTAGCTTGTATCATACAAACTACTATTTTCTAGGGGGAATCACGGTGGCTAAGAACAGCTGTCTAGTCATTCGGATGGGATGAAAAACTGAGGTCCCATGTACACATTGGCGTGCAAGTAAAAGATCCCTTGGCAGTTGGAATTCGTTATAAGAGTAGGCCGTAGCACCGCTGCCCGGGCAAAATTTCCCTCATAGTACACTGTATGGCTTATGCCCGCCTTCCATTAGCCCAGTTTAGGTGCAGAAGAGTAGGACATTAAACTCCATTTCATTTCATTTCATTTCAATATTTTCTAGATACCATACTTAACGGTATATCAAACACACTACTATCTTAAGATACCAAAACCTACAAACTACAACTCTCAAAACCTGCAATGGATAATTATTTATTGAACCCTGTTTATCTGTGCTTTGGTATTTCTATTGGAAGAACATATGATAAACTTATAATATCTGACAGGTGCTAACTGTCTTGAAATTATGTACAATTCTCTCTGTAAATATCAAACAGGCTAATAAAATTATTCTCATCAATCATATTTAGAAATTGTCATTATTCAGTTTCTTCCTAGGAAATGTATAGAATATCAATTAAATCTGTTAAAGTTAAATCAGAGGGATTTTAATCTTAATAAAACCGCTTTTGCAACAAAACATCATTGGGTTTTTTTGTATTTCGATGTTAATATTTTGAGTTTGCAGTTTATAAGAAATGAAAGAAAAATTTATCTTGGTCATCAAGAAAAAAGGAGGGGGGTGGAATTTACCTACATTCACTTTCTGGACGCCAAAACTAACCAAGCAAAGCAAACAACTACATTCTAGATAGCAAACCCAACTAGCAATTAAGGTATCAGATAATTTAGCCATATAGAAGAATCTGAAACCTGTTATTACTTGTACTTTCCACTTCCAAACTTGAGAAAAGTATGGAATGGAATATAACTCCACAAGGATAATTTGCAGTTTTCAGCATCACTTGTAACCACTTAACACCCTATAAAAGCTCAATGATATATTATTTATTTGATTTATCAATTGGTGTTAAAGATAATCTTTTAGACCCCAAATAATTTCTGATTTCAAATTTATATATTATCTTGTATGATTGATGATTGTTAATCCCAGATCATATGCCACAAACGTGACTCATGATTTTATCCCAATCAACGTTCTATCAGGACATGGACTTTTCAGATATTAATGGAACACCAATATTCCTGGCATTCCTGACAGACCATGGTGCACAATGTTGCATGGACAAATTTCTCAGTACAGTAATAACATGTCTTTTTCATCTTCAAAAAAATACAAAAACATTATTAGGAATGTTGGTCTGTCAATGTTCTGGGACATAACAGTTCTTTTTTAGCAATTAATTTCTTTGTACTTGAAATCTTCCATCCTTGCTATTGATGAGTCTAAGATAATGAGACGTGGGTTAAATCACCATGCTAAAGTACATACCACACAATAACAATATGTCATTAACCAGCTATACACCTTTATCGTCTCCTTTTACCTTCTAAAATGTCACCACGTTAAAATTACAAGCAAAACACTTGAAATTACGAATAGATTGACAAGTTTCAGGAACAGGAACATTTTATGTTAGACAAACAAAGATATCTATTGGCATTGTTACAAGGTAATTTTTATCCACAAGACGTGCCTTTACTTAACATTAGCACAAAGTATATTGAATGTCAGAAGGCAGTAATTACCACTTCAAATTCTGAGTATCATACTAAAATCAAGGAACCCAGGGGATTTATAACGGTTTAATCACCTTACTAATTATTACTAAGAATCCTAAAAACCTCGGGTTAAAGATTATACATTATTACTTTGTTTAAAGATACATTATGTAAGATTTAAATAAGAGAGAGTGAGAGAAAGGGGGGTTTAACGTCCACTCGACACAATCTAGGTCATTTCAGTACTAACATATGGTTTAATGTCATTTCAATAATTCGATTGCGCTTATGGGTCTTTAGCAGTCAGAGGAAACCGGGTGACCGGGAGAAAACGCACAAAGTTGGACAGGCAACCCTACTCCTTGTCACATACAATCGGGGATTCGAAACCACGCCAGTCATGTAGGCAATGGCTTCACGATCAGCACTACTCATATAGGGGTTTATAAAATAATGCTTCATGGGCCTATACTTAAGCAGTTACCATATTTGTTCTTGATTGTTGCCATGGCTGTTATATTAATGTTTCACAGCAAACAAATTCAGTTATATTTTGACAAGCAGGATGAGATGTTTTGACGCCAATGTGTAATGTATTATTTGGTACCTTGATCAATATTGACCATTTAATAACACAAAGACCATTATATCGAATACAACACATTTATTGAACATATGGCGTGATTTTTCGACAAGTGTTCTCTTATCTTTTTCAAGCACAAATGATAAATTATAGAAGTATACTGTTATCTTACCATTTAGTTTACTACCATTTGTCCTTGAAAACAATATGAGAACATTTATAAAGGCATCAAGTTGCCAAGTCAATTTGATCCTAAGTCATCGAAATTGAAAACACAAATTATTTATCAATTTTAATCAACATTGATTTTCTGATGTTATTGGGAAAGATGGGCTTCTGATATCCAATATTTAAGACTAAATAAACATTTAACCATCTGTACACAAATAGGCACCTTCTATTCAATTATTTTTTATTTTTAGTAACGTTATCTTGTGTAATCACCACATTATCGCCATGTGTGAAAAGAAAGAGTGTGAGTATTGTCTAGTATATTTCCGATATTTTGAAATAAAACCGGAATCATATGAACCAAAAACAGAACTTGGGATATTTCTGAAGTCAGATTTACACTCCGCACCTAAATATATTAATATTATGAGTCATTAGTTTGATGAACATCAGCAGTGTTATAGACTATTGTAACACTTCAGTCGCTCAATTTCTAGATATGCTATGGAATTACGGAGCATTCATCTTATACAAAACTTACACTTATCTAGGTGAAGGTTGGATACATTGAAAAATATAAGTTTGACTTATACCCCACATCAACTTAAAAGTGTAATTTCTTCTGCTACTTTCTACATAAATTACATGTGTAATTACTTCCTACACAAACGACTTCTTTCTTGATACCTAACAAATAAATTACTATTAATAAAAAACCCTAAAACTTTCTAGATACACTAAAACCTACCAAATATACCAGCACTACTTTCTAGATACAAAATACCCAACAAAAAAACACTACTTTTTAAGATAGCATACCTAATATTACCACTTTCTAGATGTACTGAATCCTACCAAATAAATTACTTTCTAGATACTAAATCTTACCAAATAAATTACTTTATAGAAACAAAATACCTAACAAACAAAGTACTACTTTCTGGATACAGAATACCTTACAAACTACTACTATCTAGATAGCATACCTAACAAACTACAATTTTCTAGATACTAAGCCTACGACATAAACTACTTTCTAGATACAAAATATCTACTACTACTGTTGAGATACCAAAACCTACTAACTAAACTACTACTTTCCAGCTGGACATGAATCCTAATTGCAGGGAAGTACATGTATGACATTTATATATAAGCCTACGACATAAACTATTTTCTAGATACTAAATATCTACTACTTTCTAGATAGCATACTTAACATACTACTACTATCCAGATACCAAAACCTACCAATAAAACTACTACTTTTCTAGATACCCAATCTGATTAAAATACACATCTAAATCTTGTTTTACTTCTTATACTTTAGATTGCCTACATTACATGAAGATCTTACCAGTTGTACTGGGAGGTCTCATCAAGGGTCCTTCTGAGCAGCTTTTGACCCTGTGACAGACCGTTTCATTGGTTAATTCCTTCACATCAGCTAGAATGCCTGTTATATAACAATCCTTCCAGATCCTTGTGTTGTGAAGACAAGTAAAACAAAATTTTGAACGATAAAAAAGGATAAAGGAATAGAATCTGTGCTTTGATCAGATTGCTAGATATCAAACCTATAACAAACAAATTACTACAGGTAATTTCAAGATACCATACCAACATCAAACAAATCACTACATGAAACTAATTACCATACCAACCAAAACAACTTCTACTTTCAAAATACCACACTAGCTTGTATCATACAAACTACTATTTTCTAGGGGGAATCACGGTGGCTAAGAACAGCTGTCTAGTCATTCGGATGGGATGAAAAACTGAGGTCCCATGTACACATTGGCGTGCAAGTAAAAGATCCCTTGGCAGTTGGAATTCGTTATAAGAGTAGGCCGTAGCACCGCTGCCCGGGCAAAATTTCCCTCATAGTACACTGTATGGCTTAAGGGCCATTCTCACGGTGCGACTTGTAGTAACTACTTGTAGTATCGACCCGAGTTGCAGCGTGAGAACACCCTTGTCGTACCAACTTTTACAAGCTCCCAACCAGTTGAAAGCGAGTTGGGTGAAATAGAAACTTCCCTATTTCAGTCAACAGATCGTATGAAATTGACCAATCAGAGACGTCGAGTATTAGTACAAACACGAGTTCTCTCCCCTTGTTGTTTGTAAACATGGACGCGAAGCCGGCAGTGGGTCTACGAAGTATCCACTGTCTAACCCAGACGGATTTGGGTTTTCTCTTTTTCTTTTTGTTCTTATTTATCAAATGTAGGGCAATAATAGCCAGTGTCTCTTCGTCGCTTGATGACGCCATTATGCTAAGACAAGACGAGATTATCGCGAGATTCCAAGTCGTATCAACTCATTTATATACGATTTTGTAATCTACATGTAGATACTACACGTAGATACTACACGTAGTTACTACAAGTCGCACCGTGAGAACGGGCCTTTATGCCCGCCTTCCATTAGCCCAGTTTAGGTGCAGAAGAGTAGGACATTAAACTCCATTTCATTTCATTTCATTTCAATATTTTCTAGATACCATACTTAACGGTATATCAAACACACTACTATCTTAAGATACCAAAACCTACAAACTACAACTCTCAAAACCTGCAATGGATAATTATTTATTGAACCCTGTTTACCTGTGCTTTGGTATTTCTATTGGAAGAACATATGATAAACTTATAATATCTGACAGGTGCTAACTCTCTTGAAATTATGTACAATTCTCTCTGTAAATATCAAACAGGCTAATAAAATTATTCTCATCAATCATATTTATAAATTGTCATTATTCAGTTTCTTCCTAGGAAATGTATAGAATATCAATTAAATCTGGTAAAGTTAAATCAGGGGGATTTTAATATTTTAATCTTAATAAAACCGCTTTTGCAACAAAACATCATTGGGTTTTTTTGTATTTCGATGTTAATATTTTGAGTTTGCAGTTTATAAGAAATGAAAGAAAAATTTATCTTGGTCATCAAGTAAAAAGGAGGGGGGGGGGGGATTTACCTACATTCACTTTCTGGATGCCAAAACTAACCAAGCAAAGCAAACAACTACATTCTAGATAGCAAACCCAACTAGCAATTAAGGTATCAGATAATTTAGCCATATAGAAGAATCTGAAACCTGTTATTACTTGTACTTTCCACTTCCAAACTTGAGAAAAGTATGGAATGGAATATAACTCCACAAGGATAATTTGCAGTTTTCAGCATCACTTGTAACCACTTAACACCCTATAAAAGCTCAATGATATATTATTTATTTGATTTATCAATTGGTGCCAAAGATAATCTTTTGGACCCAAATAATTTCTGATTTCAAATTTATATATTATCTTATATGATTGTTAATCCCAGATCATATGCCACAAACATGACTCATGATTTTATCCAAATCAACGTTCTATCAGGACATGGACTTTTCAGATATTAAGACAATTAGTTATATAGTCCATATCATGGAACACCAACACTACGGGCATTCCTGGCACACCATGGTGCACAATGTTGCATGGACAAATTTCTCAGTACAGTAATAACCTGTCTTTTTCATCTTCAAAAAAATACAAAAACATTATTAGGAATGTTGGTCTGTCAATGTTCTGAGACACAACAGTTCTTTTTTAGCAATTAATTTCTTTGTACTTGAAATCTTCCATCCTCGCTATTGATGAGTCTAAGATAAAGAGACGTGGGTTAAATCACCATGCTAAAGTACATACCACACAATAACAATATGTCATTAACCAGCTATACACCTTTATCGTCTCCTTTTACCTTCTAAAATGTCACCACGTTAAAATTACAAGCAAAACACTTGAAATTACGAATAGATTGACAAGTTTCAGGAACAGGAACATTTTATGTTAGACAAACAAAGATATCTATTGGCATTGTTACAAGGTAATTTCTATCCAAGAGACGTGCCTTTACTTAACATTAGCACAAAGAATATTGAATGTCAGAAGGCAGTAATTACCACTTCAAATTCTGAGTATCATACTAAAATCAAGGAACCCAGGGGATTTATAACGGTTTAATCACCTTACTAATTATTACTAAGAATCCTAAAAACCTCGGGTTAAAGATTATACATTATTACTTTGTTTAAAGATACATTATGTAAGATTTAAATAAGAGAGAGTGAGAGAAAGGGGGGTTTAACGTCCACTCAACACAATCTAGGTCATTTCGGTACTAACATATGGTTTAATGTCATTTCAATAATTCGATTGCGCGTATTGGTCTTTAGCAGTCAGAGGAAACCGGGTGATCGGGAGAAAACGCACAAAGTTGGACAGGCAACCCTACTCCTTGTCACATACAACCGGGGATTCGAAACCACGCCACTTGACTCACTGACAGGCTTTATGATACAATGTGCACATACTAACCATTCGGCCATCCAACCCCCCAGATTTAAATAAAGAGTTGGTCATTCCTGCTTTAATAGATTAACAAGCCAACAGAGAGGCTGATGTCACCTGCCGAAATCCCAAAATAAATAGATGACACATATTAATTAATCACACATTTATCTGTTTCAAAAGTGTGGAGCAATCAAACTATACTTTAAGTTCCAATACTCTCTAACAGATAGAATCAAGGTTATCTTGTCCACAAAGCATCAACCAATAAAATTGTTCAGCTCTAGCTCGAAATGTTAATCATTGACTTAGCCATGACATTCACCTGATGAACATCTACATCAAGTTTAAACATTCTACCTCAATTAAAAGCAGAGTTGTTATGTTCTAAAGTGATCAACCAAATGGCTTATCGCTCCTGAGCCTGAGCATAAAATTCTCACCATCAAACTTAGTCAAGGTAATGACATAATGAATCTATATTTGGAGTTTCGTCGCTCTCACTTCATTTTAACCAAAGTCATCGTGCCCCAAAGCAGAAAATGCTCATTATCAAACTTTGTCAAGGTATTGATGTAATGAAACTATACACCAAGTTTCATCACTATCACATAATTAGAACTAAAGTTATAATGTCCCAAAGCATCAACCAAACAAATTGCTTATCTCTGTTTACCCTACACATAAAATGCTCATCTTAGAACTCCCATCAAGGTATTGACCTAATAAACGCCTACACCAAGTTTGAACATTCTAGCTCAATCAGAAAGAGAGTTGTTGTGTCGCAAAAAGTGTGGCAGACAGATGGACAGACAGACAGACAAAATAGACAAACCAACGCATTTTAATAGTCCCCGGCCTTCTTCAAAAGGCGTGAGACAAAAAAAGATAATGAATAAAGAATATATTAAGAATTTCAGTGAAATTACTTTATTTTGACAAGAATAGCGTTGTCTCGATTGTCATTGCCACAATATTAAAGTTAACTGATTAAATTGTGCATGTGGTCTAATTCAATTAATATCTACGTCATCCGATGACCATGAGAGTTGATTATGGGCTTTTCATGTAAAAAAAAAGTTTCAAAAATAAACAACACTTAAAGCGAGAAAAATAACTTTCAATCGGCAGATATAGCTCTCACATAGTGCATCTTTAACTAAAACTACTATAATAAGGCTCAAGAAGGAATGTTTGCTCAAATTTCTTTTTCGTGTTTGCCTTTGCAATGCTTACAGACATACAGACTGTTCTCTACAAATGATCGATATTTTTTGGTTTAAATTTCAGATTTTACCTTGGATAATGACAACATGCAATATGGTTATAAAAAAAATGTTCACCTCAAGATTTGTGCATGTTAAAAATGAAATCTCTGTGAATGAGAAACAACAATTTTCTTTCAGATTCTTCACATTTCACAAAACAGTGCCGTTGGGAAGTATGGTATATTTTTTTTTTTGTAAAAATCTAACTTCATTACTTCATGGCAGACATTTTGTCAACATCAACTGTATTGGTTTCTGGATGACAGTTGAATCTAATCAGTAGATTTGTGCTGTGTCAAGATATAGTGTTCTAGCCAGGAGGATTCCTTTCTTCAACAAACAAGAGATACTGATATAGTAGATTATAGTTGGTATTAATATGATACATCTATTTGCTCTTTCTATTAAGCTCAATGAATAAGGGATTCTTTGTCTTTCCAGAACCATGCTGCAGGCATTACATTGTTTTTGTTCTTCGCCTGTATTAGCTATAGGACTCAAGTGACATTTTCAAGCATGTACTACTCGTTACAGGCTAATAAATCTGCGAAAATCCAGGATGGAATAATGTGTTTTTCTGTAACAGGATGTATCGCTGACCTATCGTACGAAGTCACTGATTGGGTTTCCTATCTTCAAAAAAAGAAAGCCATCAAGAGATCAATGTCATATTAAAGGTTCATAAATTAGCTTCATAATTTGAGATGACATTTAAAGGGAGATTTCCTGTGGAATTTAAAAAAAACCCAGAACAACAGCAGGCATAAAATAAATATATGGCAATAGCACAATAATAATGAAAATGGCTTTTATTTTGTTAAAATCAGCTTAAAACATGCATTATGCCTTTTGTAGGACCTTCTTTAGGTCTGCAATATGATGATCGAGGCTAGCCAAAAATTGAATCATTAATATCTTGGTTCAGAGTGAAGCAATTTGGTGGAAATTTCCAGCATTTTTTATTCTCATTTTCTAACTATTATTGCGAGTACACTGTATCTAATCTTAAGTAAGGCCCCTTTCAATAAATTTCTATGAATTCTACAATTCAAATCAAGTACTGGTACATACTATTTTTTTCTACTTTTGTAGGGAATCCAAGAACATTTATCATCATGTAGGCAATGGCTTCACGATCAGCACTACTCATATAGGGTTTTATAAAATAATGGTTCATGGACCTATACTTACGCAGTTACCATATTTGTTCTTGATTGTTGCCATGGCTGTTATATTAATGTTTCACAGCAAACAAATTCAGTTATATTTTGACAAGCAGGATGAGATGTTTTGACGCCAATGTGTAATGTATTATTTGGTACCTTGATCAATATTGACCATTTAATAACACAAAGACCATTATATCGAATACAACACAATTATTGAACACATGGCGTTATGTTTCGACAAGTGTTCTCTTATCTTTTTCAAGCACAAATGATAAATTATAGAAGTATACTGTTATCTTACAATTTAGTTTACTACCATTTGTCCTTGAAAACAATATGAGAACATTTCTAAAGGCATTAAGTTGCCAAGTCTTTTAACTCTTCGAAATTGAAAACACAAATTATTTATCAATTTAAATCAACATTGATGTTTCTGGGAAAAGATATCTGATATCCAATATTGAAGACTAAATTTTAACTAATTTGAAATTAGAGTAAATCAGTTTATATACATTCTTATCACATTATTATATGCCATGCGACCCATTTGTGTCAATTCTTCTGCAATTTAGCTCCTTTAAATATAGTAAACATGTCAGTGATATCGCACCAGTATCTAATTTCTAATTCAGGATTTGTTGACAACCCTGGATTGATTAATGATATCAAATGGGTTTTTTTTATTTTGAGCTATTCCCTTCAAAAAATTGCCAGCCGATCAAGTATTTTTACCTAGTAATTAATAACAGATATTTTGTCCAAAGAACTCTGTGCATTATTTCAATTTGTTTTAAATATACTATTCAAAAAAAGTAGGGGATATTTGATTTTTAAGTGTTATTAAAGTCACCTAATGAAACTGACGCAGAAACAAATGACAAAATGAAATGAAGTTCACATTCATCGATTTATTCCAAATGATCGTTAGACTAAGTAAGGCACAGACTGACCATTATAAGGGTAAAATGATACCCGGGGTCAAACAGCAAAGTTACCACAGCATCACAACAAAGTCAGCAACGGGTAGATCCTCCTCTGTTTGCCAAACAAGCATTGATTCGACGTGGCATACTCCTAATGAGACGTCTAAGGTCATTTTGGTCCATATTGTCCCATTCCTGTTGCAACGCAGCAGCAAGTTCTTGGACATTGGCAGGACGTTGTTGACGTTGACGTAACCTCTGTCCAAGCATGTCCCAGACATGCTCGATGGGGGAGAGGTCGAGACTCAGTGCTGGCCAAGGTAATGTGGTGATGTTCTGTTGTTGGAGGTAACCTGTAACGATCCTGGCCCTGTGACATCTTGCGTTGTCATCCTGGAAGATGAAACGGCGGCCATGACGTCGTACGACAGCACAACATGGACTGCCAAGATGTTGTTCCGGTAGTACTGGCCTGTAACACGCCCTGCAACAACATGTAAGGCCGTTCTTCCGGCAACAGTGATGCCTCCCCACACCTTAACAGAACCACCCCCAAATCGATCATGTCCGATGACGTTAACGTCTTGGAAGCGCTCGTTTCGACGACGCCACACCCTCCTACGTCTGCCCAAAAAATCAACAGTGAACCTTGACTCATCTGAAAACATCATATTGCTCCAGCGTCGATTATCCCAGTGTTGACGATCCCTACACCAACGACGTCTTGCCTGAATGTGATAATCTCTCAAACAATGGATCACACGAGGACGTCGGGCGCGAAGGTGACCCCTATGCAGTCGATTCCGAATCGTCTGGCCACTCACTCTCACACCAGTGTCTGTTTGAAGACAAGCGCTGATCTGATTTGCTGTGATGACACGATTTCTCAAGGCCAAGGTACGGATAAATCGATCCTGGGCTTGAGTTGTCGCCCTTGGTCGACCTGAGCGTGGTCTGTCCTGTACAGATTGTGTATCACGGTATCTGGACCATAGCCTGCTTATGACAGACTGAGAAACATTCATCGTCCGCGCCACAACCGCCTGTGTTGTGCCGATCTGTAGCATGCCAAGGGCACATAAACTTTCATTTTGGGTAAGCCGACGCATATCAAAATTTGTTTTCTGGTCACTAAAACAATTAAACTGATGTTTCCACCCTGGAATTCAATGCCACAATGACTGTAACATTCAAAGTCAGAGTCGTGCAAATCTTGGGTTGGACCCCCATGATGATCCCAAGCATCACTTGCATTCCATGCGGTAGCTATTGGTGCGTTTGGGCGTCACATGTAACTGGAAATGTTTCTTCTGTTAGGTTTTATAGTGACTTTTTTCGTAGCCATTTGCATATTTTAGTATTATGCCCCCCAAATCAAATATCCCCTACTTTTTTTGAATAGTATATATATTTTTACTCATAAAATCTATAACTGTTTCCATTGTGTTTCCAATGTAATATTCTTTGAAATTTTAATTTTTTGGCACGTAAATTAACTGAAACCAGGACACAGCTATACACGTATTATGACACTGATATTACATTTGTCCGATAACTTTCTCTAATTTTGAATTAGAGAGGACTGGAGGTATTTGTCCGATAACTTTCTCTAATTTTGAATTAGGGAGGACTGGAGGCATGTGATGGAACTTAGCATTTACCCACTGCATGCCTTTTCATCAATAAAGTTGATTAGGAGTTAGTATCTTCTGTTGAGAATGATACTAAATGCCATCACTCTAAACCCTAAACCATGAACCTTATTAATGATCATTTGTGGAACAATTGCCATAGAGCCTTGACAACAATGTCTTCATTCGATCATAGATGGCATTTAAACGAAGACGAGGACTCGTCTCATATTCTCCAATAAATAAGAAAACCAATTCAATAGATGATATGACCATAAATCAAACCAGTAGCTTACTTGCATGAAATCAATACAAAAATGACTTTAAAGTTTCTTATCAGAACAGTAATGGTTCTGGTAAAAAAAATACAAAGATGGTTTTACAATGAGAATTGATTTTTATTACATTACAACTCAACAATAATTAGATATATGCTTTGTCTTCTGGACTATATATTGATCTTGTCATCTTGATATCAATGTTATTTCTAATCCAAGCGATAAATAACATAGTCCTCGATATAATGGGCAATTGTATCAATTATACCCTCAACTCTTCACTACAGTATGTATCGACAATTAAAATTAATCAAAAGATTTTATTTGAGTACGTCTAGAAATAGGTTTAAAATAAAAAAAACACAAAATAATTTTTAATAATAAAAAAGAAATGCAAAACAATTTTCTATTTTTTACATTAATGTTCTCTATTATAATAATTTGAAGTTTATTTATGAAGAAAGTATCTTGATTTTTTGATATAGCCAACATGTACCTTTTTCTCCAACTTTTTTCTTATTGGGCTAAAACAGAAGAGAAACATTTAGTTGCTTACAGTACTTACAGGTAAAGGCAAATCATTAACTTATTAATGATACATTATGGGAGATTAGATAAAAGAGTTGACTATTCTCACTATATTAGTTAAAAACTAGATAATGTAAAGGGAATTTGCCGAAAATTTCAGTCAGATTGCTCCACTATGAACAGATATATTATTTTTTGAATTTTAAGCCTAGCCTAGATCATTATTACTTAAATCGGTACGATAAAAAACAGTCTTGATTTTTAATTTAATCATCAATGAGTGTTCAATAACAGATCGGATTCCAATCCAGTGAAAATCTAACACGTAAGATGACATCAAGAGCTGATTATGGTTTGAATAAGATAATTAATAGTTTATATAAGATTTCAGGCCTACATAAAGACTTGCAATAAGCAGATTTAGCTCTTGTATAAGGTATGTTTAATATGTCTTCAAGAGTGTTTGGGTTAAAGAGGTATTATCAATTTCACTAAGAAAATAAATGTTATTAAATTTATAGAATATCCTATTTAAAATAATTATAAGCTCATCTTTATATATTTATAAGCACTGATCTACTTTTAATAAGTTCGTAACTGTCTTACATTACATACATTTATATACCATAGTCTTACATAAATGTACATGTATAGAGAACATGTATTACATACATGTATAGTTTTACATACATGTATATAGTTTTATCATAACTTTTACTGATATTATGCATATTGTGTCCTGTCCACAGGAAGGAATGAATGAAATGGGGTTTTATGGCATGTCAGCTCCAACCCCTGTCCACAGAGTTGTCTTGTGTAATTGTTTGTATGGTGTGGTTTGTTCTCCCTGCACTTAATTATATATATTTTATAATATAATCTTCCTGTGTACACGCATATAATCTTATACATGTTGTATAAGGTATTCTTACAATGAGTCTACACAAAACTACCTAAATATTCCTCCAACATTGGTACAGCTTGTAAATTGAATAGCATAATAATATTAACAAAATCAGATAAATTCCATGTTCTAAAAATCGCCCTCATTTTCATCTACCCTATCAATTATTATGTTCAATACGGTATACAATGGATTGTCTAATTTAAGTAGTAACACATTCTGACTTATTTAGTTTTATTGTAAAGCACAATAACGGCATTACCCAAGTTAATTACTTCCTCTTACATGTCCATGTACTTACAATACGAACTAAGTTAACCAATAGAGACAATTAGTACTCACTGTACCATAATCAATTTAATTGGACAGTCCGACCACCTGATACCTTATTAGTGGTACTATACAAAACAAACATACTAAATTACTTTGCGTGGCATTTAGTAACACACCAAAAATTATATATGGAGTATTAAACTTATAAACAATTTGAAAACTTTTGACAATGGTGGCTAGCGCAACACATTAAAACTTAAATGTGGAATAACAATTACTGGTTTATAAACATGCAGCATTATCAAGCAAACAGTCATATTAAAAATACTGAAATTACCGTCATTGAACTATTATTGTCATTGAACTATTATTGTCATAAACTTGGAGAGGAAGAGAGAAATAGGGTCTAACCCTTTCAATGCTAGACGTAAATCCACTGCCTGTGCTAGACCCTTTTTTGAGGAAAAAAGGGGGTTTGGAACTAATTGCAAAACAGTACTTTTATGAATATTCTTTTTGTGTGTTGGGATGGGCATTAGGTTGGGCTGACTGGAAAAAATAGAATTTTGGAAATTTGCATAAACATGTAGTCACGTGACGCCATGGCGTCCATTTTGGATTTCGCATTTCTCACTAAAGCTAACACGAAAACACATTTTTCTCCATGAAATACTTATGGGATAGACGGTGAATTTCTGCCCACTTATAATTCCTTCCAAGACCAAAGGTTGTTATATAAGACTGTGGGAGGATAGCTGGCAATTCAAAAAAAATAATTGACTGTCGCTAGGATAAGAGAAAAAGAAAAAATAGAAAAAGTCTGTGCAGTACCATATATTTATTAAGTAAAGAATGAATAAAAACAAGGGAATGTACAGTACGGACTATTTCTATTTTTTTCGTTTTCTCTTATCTAGTGACATTCCATTACTTTTTTGAATTGTCCAATATCCTCTCACATAACAACTTTTAGTCTTTGAGGAATTGTTAGTGAGCAGAAATCCGCCTGTGTATCTGTTATCATTCGTCACTTCAGTCAGTTATATAGAAGGAAACTGCATGTTTTCCTTCTACTTTTGTCACTTCTGTACCTTGAAATCTTCATTAAGCTTCTGTCGTGGCAATGATCTCTGTGTTAAAAGTCTATTTGGAATGTGTTTAACCAGTTCTATCACATACGTGATAATGACTAACACATATATCGTCCTTTAAAGGCTGCCGCGATGGTACGAGTATATCTTTCCTTCAATTATTCAGGGTTCTTTAACGGTGGGAGAAACAGATCAGTAATATCGGGAGAAACCTTACAAGAATCGGAAAAATTAGGGCAAGCTGGTCATACGGCAAACATTTCACTTCTATCTATTTCACAGAACACTTTTTAAACAGAATTTCAGGCTCTCGATCATGTAGCAAATCCCCCAATCAAATAGTCATGTACACTTCTGGATCAAGACTTTCTATGAAAAGGTAAAAAAAAATGAAATAAAAGAAGGAGAAATAGTTTTAAGCAGTATAGTTAAATGGTTGCTTACAAAAATTGTTAGTGACAGTAAATGCCAGATACCGGTAGTCCTTGCAGACTGGAGTTTGCCCAAGGACTATTTTGCAATTCATGTGGCTGGAATCGTTATTTCTTCTATTTAACTAATGTATGATAAATGAAGCTCTCACTAGTACTGCATTTACAATCACTATGGGACTAACATATGGTTATTTTGTTTATCTTCAAATTTCGGTTGTCTATATCCAAGAATACATCAATGAGTCTAAAAGATGGCCTTTTTTAAAAGACCTAATCATTGCGTTAACAGCGCCATTTCAATATAATTATCTCGAACAGAAAATAATTTCATTTTGTTGCTCGTGAAATCTCTCAGGACAATCCAATAATAAACGCTTGTGGATTCAACAGTTAACGGTTAGTTTTAAATAACTATTTATTATTCACTTCACACATTCTAATTATTTTTCCGTATTTCAGACCACAATCTCATCATTTATATTCAAGTCCAATAACCAGAAGCCATAACTTACAACAAATCAAACCAATACAATAAAGGGATAGATATATGTTCCACACAATGTTACGACATATTTTTACAATGATATTTTGGAGATAGAATTAACCCTGAAGCACAAGTAAATATTGACTACACAGGTTCCGTGAAAAAAAAAGATGGGGAGAGAGAGAGAGAGAGAAATGGGGTTTAACGTCCACTCAACACAACCAGGTCATTTCGGGACTAACATACAGTTTTAATTTTATTTCAATAGTTCGCTTGCGCGTAGGGGTCTTTAGCCGTGGGAGGAAACCGAAGTTCCCGGAGGAAACCCACAAGGTTGAGAAGGCGCCCCATCTCCATGCCACACACGATCACACCTGGGCTCGAAACCACAGCCGTAAGCCAGAGGTGACCGGCCAGCTAGAGGTCGAAGCGCGGCACTCTAGACCACTAGGCCATCCCAACCCCCGAAAAAAAAGAAAGATGGGGTTGGATAGTCGAATGGTTAGATGTGCGCGCTGTATCATAACGTCTGTCATTGGTTTCAATAACGTGGTTGTACGTGACAAGGAGTAGGGTTGGCTGTCCAACCTCAGGGATTTTCTCTGGGTTCTCCGCTTTCCTCCCACTGCTAAATTTAGACCCCTATGTGCATTCGAATTATTGAAATTACATTGAACCATACTTTAGTCCCGGAATGACCTGGTTTGTGACCTTAAAAAGAATGGGGTCCAGTCATTGTACGTAACTGATGAAAATAAATTATAAAATAACCTAAATTTGCCACTTAAAGGTGTCCCAGCACAGCCCCTATGGGGAAAAGCATCTTCATTTGAACAAATATGAATAAACACCATGAATCGCTTTAGGAGACAGAATTGACGGGCTAAAAAATTTACTTCCACTTAATCTTCCAAAATAATATTTACATCATATGTGTCTAGAGCTTGACCTGTCATTAATGGAATCAGATCAACCAAATTATAGTTTCTACACTATATTTTGACCTAAATTAATGATGTTTTTACGAAACAACAATATTCAAATATCTAGTTTCAAGTAAAAGTAAGAAAATAAATTCACATATCACTCGAATAAGTAGAAGACAATTTCTTCCTAATAGTACAGAAGATAGAAATGGCGTCAGTAGTGCTGACTGCTAGGTATTGCCAATGCAGACACGATATAATTCATATTGCAATTCAAGTGCCAAGATACGACCAATTTGATTAAAATACAGACCTACTTTCGATGGCCAATACTACATGAAGATCTGACCGGTTGTTGCGACAGGTCACGTCAGAGGTCATACGAGCGACATTCGATAAACCAATCAGCATTAATGTTACTAGTGGATCACCCACAGTTCCGTGCTAAACATGCCAATCTTGCTATAACACACCGTTTCATTGGCTAATACGTCCATTCAGAACATGTCAATGATAACAACTCATACAGCTCCTAGTGTAGTGAAGACAAGTAAATCAAAATTCTGCTTCACAATACATTGACTCAACAATATATCGTTCCAGTACTAATTGCTAGAGAAGGATGACTCTGTTGATTGCATTTAATACAAATGGATGTCATTAGTTACGAAAAAGTTGGACAAAGAATAATAATTTCTGAAGTGATATTGAAAAAACAAAAAAAAACTTTCTTTGCTAATAAATGAAATTTAAAAATGAGCCAAGAGAAAATTTTTGAACTGATGAAAAACATTTCTTTGCAGATCTGTGAAAACTGAAAAAGAGCCTGGAGACAATGGCGATCCGGCATTGCCTGATAACAAGACATATACAATGATAAAACAATGACTGACAATAAGACATGTTAAGACCTGGTAAAAAGGGAAGTCATCAATCTTGTTGTAGGTGAAAATAGATATAATCAACATGTTTATCCCTCTTCACCATGTCACATTATCTTCCTTTATGGAAGAAAACTTAAATCATTCTTGAGTAAACCAGAGAGAGAGAGAGAGAGAGAAACAGGGTTTAACATCAACTCAACACAAAGTAGGTCATTTCAGGACTAACATATGGTTTAATTTTAGGGGTCTTTAGCAGTGGGAGGAAACAGGAAGACCAGGAGAAAACCCACAAGACTGGACAAGCAACCCTACTCCTTGTCACGTACAACCGGGAATCAAAACCATGCCAGTTGACTCAATGACAGACCTTATGATGCAGCGTACGAGTTTTCAATGATATGAAAGGGTTATTTGTACATACCCAGAAACATGTGTATCAATCCTGGATTATTTCATCTAACTGCAGATTAATGCAAGTATTTAAATATTACTAATATTAGATGTATTTTACTATTATTTATTACCATACTCATTTTCACATAACTTGTCATGTAGATTATTATTGAGGAATTCATTGTGCATATCATTAACCTCTTCCTAACCATAATAATACTAATAAATTATTATTAATATTCTTGTTCAGTATGTATTTGTCAGCGTTTATTTTGTCTTTTATTATGGGGCCTCGTTTTGTGAGCCTTGGTTCACAACGGTAAATCTTAACGTTGTTATCAGGAGCCATGGAGACTCAGTGAATAAGACAGTGACTCAGTGAGTAAGACAGTAACTCAGTGAGTAACTCAGTGAGTAAGACAGCTCACTAACATGGAGGTCTCTCTTTTTGGCCAGAAAGTTCATCAGGGCTTTCTGACATGGTTCCACCTTCCACTTGGTCAGAGGTGCAGGACAAGGAAATACATATAGTTGTTCAGATGGGATACACATTGGCAGTTGGAAATAGATATATAGAGTAGGTTGTAGTGCCGCTGTCTGGGTAAAGTTTTCCTGATATCACACTGTATGGCATATTTCCATCTTCATTAGCCCAGTCGGAGCAGAACAGTGAGGCATTAAACCCCATTTCATTTACAATACTGAGTGATAGCTATTCACACTGTAGAGTGCATTATTTTTCAAAAGTTTTGATATGTCAAGGGATATACAGGCATGACTTACAATGAGGGACCACACTCAGATACATGTAATATGCAGCAAGACTTGACAAAGCCATATATTTTATGATCAAATAAAATGTTTAGGCCTTCGTCTGTGCAGAGTGTAGGTGAGCAAATACTGAGATTGACAAACAAATCTATCATCAAAGAATAAAAGCAGAGACAATTAAACTAAAACTACTGGATTTATTTGGAAATCACAATATCACAATCGCGTTATCAAGAAAATACTTGAAGCGCTATTTTGGAAAAACCTCACCTAAAAACACAAAATAACCATTAGAGATTGGTCAATCAATACAGACTAGCTGATCGACAAACACATACAACCATTGCTAAATGTTTTCACAAATGGGAATAAAACTGACAAAAAAATAAGATAATATTGCGCAAATATAATTGCTTTTGTTGGAACAGTATTCACAAAGTCAACAATTACAATATGGATCATTTCTTTTTCAAACAGTTGGAGCAGAACAGTAGAACATTAAACCCAATTTCAGTTCCTTTTTCAAACTGATATTTAGAAGGTCACGACAATGTCAGCCACAAAATTTAATGTGTTTTTGGGGGGGTTTTTGTTAGCTTTGCATAAGATGAGACTAACTATAAATTGAGCTAGATTTTAATAATAGGATCTGTATTTATCATGCCATTATATTGGTTCAATGAAACCCTTTTATTAGCTAATATCGATGAACTACTTAAATATGTCGATATAGGACACATGAAAAAAATATGGTAATAATATATGTGAATCTGGCAATAATGAAACTAATATTCTGAATATCAGTTCATATGTTGGGCTTGATGGATTGAGTGGCTAAAAGTAGTCTTATATATCTGGCTGAAGTAATTTCTAAATGACATCAGCACCCAGGACAAGAAGCTTTTCAAATTAAAAAGCTAGAAGCCTCTGACAGGAAGCAGAACTCTGATTACTTTTAATAATGATTAAGAGCCATCGAGGCCTGAAAACTGACACAAATCTATATAGAGAATGGATAGATAGAAGCCAATGAGATACATGCAGCTAACGGGCGAAAATAGACCTATGATAAGAAGAAGCTGGAATGTAATTTATTAGCTTTCTACACCAATCTAATTAGTACTTTGAAACCCTCCCTATAACCCGATATTTTGGCTACCCTCCAGATACATCCCAAGATTCCTTGTTGCGGGGTAGAACCATAACAAAACACATAACGTGAGGTCACATATGAAGGTCATATTCAAGCACTGTCCCGCGGGATAAATTTCAATGAAAACACTATGAATCTTCTATAGACTGTCCGTGTATAATACAATTCATCAGCATTGTCTTATATTCAGCCGCATAATAAAATTTATTTGATAAGATGGAAGCTGGTTGAGAAATCAATACCTTAACTTTATCATAATTCTTTAAACTGTCAAATATTACTGTTCTATATGAACGACATGAATAATCTGAACCATTTAATCGTCTTTAATAATGTGTAAGAAGATTCTGTTATCAATTTATAACACACTTTTATTCACTGAATAAACTAGCCAGGTTTCGCAGACTCCTTTAAAATCCTGGAAAAATGAGTACTCTTTGGAACTCCTAGAAAATTAACAATTGTGGTTTCACTATAAATTTTAAGATGAAAAACTGAACATAGTTATCGAATGTTTCTTCACAAGTTCACCACCGTAAATGGACTCCAGTCAGTCGAACAATGTTCTTCAAGCATAAAAAAATACATTACGATGTAGAATTCTATACAGGGATTCTGTGCACACACTGCTCGCCCAGTAGGAGCAGAAGAGTATGTAAACACTGATCTTCAATCTGAATACACAGCACCACAGCAGTAGCCTTGTCTGTTGCTTAAACCCTCCATTAAAAGCAGAAACCATTGCTTTTCATGAAATGGGACTATTATATTGTCTCCTAAAGAGTGGAGAAAAAAAACGCAGCCCCCCCCCACCTTAATCTGCAGTTAGTCTGTTCAGTTATATCTCACATATTAGTTATTACAAGAATAAACCCTATACAGGCAAACATAACAGGCAGATGATTATAAGCATGCTAGGTTGCATCAACCCATTGCCAGACGATCACCATTATGGTATTATCATTGTGACTCTGAAATTCATTGTCTAAAAACATACTGCAGTAACCAAAATAGTAAACAAACCATTGCAATATATTAAAAGATAGGTTGCCGGGCAATGAAACATACGCCCACTGCAGCTAAGTCGTCTAGGCAGCCAATACACTAAAATTGGTTTAAGTAATTATCAGAAATCAATAGAATTTGTTTCGATGGATTGTGTCGTGATCTTAAACACTGTGTATAAATCTATAGCACATCCACAAGGTTTCTAAACTGATCAAGGGCAATAACTCTGGCAGTAATTGTCAGAAATCGTTCAAAGTGATCAAGAGTCAAAACTCTGGCAGTAATTATCAAAATCAAGGCTTCCTCGTTAAATAAATTATCAAGGGCCATAACTCTGGCAGTAATTGTCAGAAATCATTCAAAGTGATCAAGAGTCAAAACTCTGGCAGTAATTATCAAAATCAATAGGCTTCTTTGTCTTATGATTCTAAACACTGTAAATAAATTTATAGTCTATGGGATAATAACTTTAGCCTGTAGGGCAACCACAAGATTTTTCGTCGCATAACCGTAAACACTTTATATATGAAGTTAAAGTCAATTGGATATTAACTTTAGCCTCTAGAGTGTGCACAAGATCTTTCAAACTGATCAAGGGCCATACATGTACCTCTAACAGTAATTAGGGGAAATTGTTGAATTCTTAAACACTGTGTATAAATTTAATCCGATATTAACTTTAGTCTCTAGAGCATCCACAAGCAATTGCGGACAATGGAGGGGGCCAACGGCAAGCAATATCTGTCTACATTTCAATGTGGGCGTATAAAAATTTGTTGTCAGATAAAAAATATTTTTTTAACACAAACGCTGTCACTTTGCACAATTTTCCACATATTTCTGGATTTTTTAACATGAAATATGAAAATGCTTTGATTATCATTGTATGTAACCCTCATAGGTTTACCCTGGTTACTCTTGTTTCCTTCCAACAGGAAAGACCCCTGCGCATGTGCTAATTATAATAAAATACAGTTTGTCTGCAATATCACCCTCGGTGGAAGCCGAGGTTAAACCCTATATTTTAACCCTGATGTTATTTAATATACATGCTGGAAAGTTTTGGCATAGCAACAAATGGCATGAACCTGAAGGCGCGTAAGATAGTCCATTTAGTGACCCTTTAATCAGAATCAATGAATTATGTCTATAGAATATTAACGTATGTCATTAACATCTTGAAATATATCACGACTGTCTGCAATATCTATTCTCTTTTATAATAAGATCCATGGCCTTCAGACTTGTAGTTAAAACAGATTGGTGAAAATGAAACGCTCATTTATTATTTACCCAATCAATAAATCAAACTGAGTAATGTTATTAATATGGCACAGCTTTTTATGAAAAAACTTTCTTTAGATTTTTGTAAGCTTTATGCAGTTTTATTGATTAGTGCTCGAGACAGAGGCTTTCAAAATCGGCTTTTACGAGGCCATGTTAAATAATTTAAAAGTTTAACTAAGATAAGTACCATCATAAAATAGATTATTTTCTATAATATGTCAATAAAATTCGCGCTGATGTTTACAGATTATGATTATTTTGTGTGCGCTATGTTTAACGAGATAAAAAAGAAGAAATTTCTTCAGAGATAATTATGAGAAAGTCATGATACAAAAATAAAAATGTGTTGATAAATACCGTGGTATTTTATTTGAACATTAACACTTATAAGATTACCTAGGTCCATGGGCGTCACACATGGGGGGGTCCGGGGGGGTCGGACCCCCCCAATTGTTTTCCTGGGGGGGTCTGAATATACTTGGACCCCCCTAAAATTTGGCAAAGTAAAGTGCCCGAAATCTCATAAAACACTAATTTTAGGACTGGAATAGCAGTATGACGTGTTTGCGGCCATCAAATATTCCAAAATTTTCTTGGGGGGTCCATACAAGGTCAGCTCCGCTTCTTCGCCCCGCGAAGAAAACTGACTGCAGCCCGTAAACCTGCTTCGGGCATTTCTAGTTTTGCTTCTCTAACTGTCATCGAGTCCTAATAAAACACTAATTTCACTTTTCTTTTAACTGAATACCACGAATTTGTACTGAGTTGACTATTGATTAAAACATTTTGTCTGGGGCCACTCTACTTTGTGAATGCAACTGCAACAGTGTGATTGGATGGAATTCAGAGTGGGATTTCGGTTACAGAACCATTGGATACTTTTGGACTTGCTCACACAGGATAGAATAGCAGAAAACGCATTTACGGTGGTTAAATTTTCATAATTTTCTCCGGGAGGGTGAGGCTCCCATAGCCCGCGATGATTGGTGGTTGTTTGGAATTCTGGGCAGCCAGGTAGGCTATATTGGACCAAATTGAAGTTGCTGTGGGTGTAAACGATTGGTTGGAATTCGAGTCAGCAAGTCACCTTAATTAGGCTATATTAGACCACTTTGAAATTGCTTTGTTCATGGGCTGAAATAGCAGGAAAAGGTGTTTGAAGCTGTTCAATATTCCAAAATTTTCTTAGGTGGGGGTAGGCCAGGCTTCTTCGCCTCTCGGGGAAGACCGGTGCTGCGGTCTGTAAACATGATAAACGTTGTATTGGTGTGATATTTTAGTTTAACCCCGTAAAATATGCCAAACAATGTTTACAGAAGACTGAGACTTTAAACAAAATTTATGGGGGTACCCCCCCCCTCAGAAGTTGCGGACCCCCCCAATATATATTTCACGGCTACGCCCCTGCCTAGGTCAGTGGGTAAAACAGAATTTTTCTTTGCCCTGAAATGAAGCGAGAGAGAGGGAGAAAGAAATGGGGTTTAACGTCCACTCAACACAAACTATCTCTTTTCGGGACTAACATATGGTTCAATTTTATTTCAATAATTAGCTTGCACATAGGGGTCTTTAGCAGTGGGAGGAATCCAGAGGACCCGGAGAAAACCCACGGGGCTGGACGACCCTACTCCCTTTCACATACAAGCAGGGAATTGTAACAACTCAATGACAGACCAGACTTATGATGCAACTGGCACACCCTAACCATTCGGCCATCCAACCCTCCTATGAAATTAAGTAACAAATGAAGCTTATTGTTAACAAATAACATTGAAAGCGCTGTTGGTTTGGCATTGAAATTTAAAGATAGGTTACCAGGCAACAAAACATATGCCCACAACAGCAAAGTCGTCCGAGCAGTCAACAAGGGATGTTGCATATTTTTTCTTTTGACAGTAAAGGAGAACGTTTACAACACAGAAGTTACTTCTTCACAGGACAGAGGTAGACTTTGGCACATAGGGATATATTTCTTCACAGGACAAATTAAGGGACTTGTGGGCATATTTGTTCACATGTAATAGACTGACTTGGGGCTTTGTGTCTCTGGCTATGAAACTTCATAAGGAATCTGTTTCTTCATGTTTCATAAGGGACCTTTTTCTTCATGTGACATACTTTGTGTGTCTGATACTGAAAATTTATAAGGATCAGAGACTTCTAGGGCTTTGTGTACTTGTCGCTAAAACCGCATAGGGACCTGTTACTTCACTGGAAAAGTGTATTCCATTTTTTCTTCCAAAGACCAACAGATAGAAAGTGTAATTGACAACCAATTTCCGAACCTGATCAAACTACAGCTATCATAGAGAAATAAAAGTGTCAATGTAATTTCCTGTAATCTTGTAAAAAGTAACACCTGGCAAAATTTAAGAACTCTCTTCAATTAAGAACTTCGATGGACTATTGCTGGTATTAGTTTTACTTTCAGTTTCCCTGTCTGATTTTTTCAAGCTTCTGCCAAAACTTCCACAAGGGTTTTGTCCATTCTTATTACACTAATCTGAATAGAACACATGCATTTCAAGATGATTGAATGATAGCTCTGGCCATTAGAGCACTGATAAGGTTCTAGAAGAGAGAGTGAAATCGGGCTTAAAGTGCACTTGTCACAAACTAGTTCATTTCGGGACAAACATATGGCTTAATTTGGTTGCACTTAGGGGTTTTTAGCAGTCGGGAGAAACTGGTGGATCCTGAAAAGCACAAGGTGGGGGGACAGGCGACTCCACTCCTTGTCAGAAAATAGGATCACATAAAATACAGGTCAAATGTAAAACCAGTCATGCTGTAAACAGATAGAAAATTGTATAACATATTTCCAACAATTTCCAGAAGACATGCCAGAGAGGAATAAGGGACCAAGAAATAATTCTTTAAATTGTGAAGAGTCACAAGTTGAATTCTTGGATCTTTTACGCCTAAAATGTCTTTACTTCAAATTCAAATACAACAATGTAATCTGGACAGCTGGAAATAATTGTCTCAATCCACCAGTTAAGAATGCATTCGCATATCGAAAATAAAAGGTGATGCTCATTCTTAAAAAAGATATAGGCCAAAATGGAGACTACGTAGTTTGGGGGAGTCCATCACTAGGAATGCTTTAAAAAGGGTGTTATGAAGTACTGTATCTCTGCTTGCTTTGTTCATTTATAATAACTTATTAACACTTCTCTTATTAAAGGCTGATATATCTACAAGGTTAATAGTGACAAATACTTGAGGTTGTTCCTGAAATATTTGATAGATGTGCCTGAATACTAGTAAGTATTATCAGAATAAAATTTTGGACTGTTTTAGCTTGACCTCTGCCAAGAATCGTGCCTGCCTCTGAATTTGCGACATTAATTGTTACTGACAGTCGGCTATTATCAATAGTTAATACATAATCACAACATTTACTTTAACTCTCAGTGAGTTTGGCAAACAAGGCAATAAAAGAAATATTCTACTTTACATTGTCCAGTATATATATTGAGATAACATTTTGGGGATGTCAATTTGTGTGACAAGGGAGGTAACTACTTTATAATTAGCAAAATGTAGTAGCAGACTATTGTTACTTCCCATCATTTCAGATCCCTGAAACTGTTACCTGCTTCTGATTAATAACAATTATCTTATTTCAATATGCCACAAGTGTATTGACCAAGTACTTTCAGCAATACATGATCACCGGGTGCTGACTTTTCTCCAATGATCCTTTTATGTGGGAACTATTTCTTTTATGTGTCAAAGATGTCAAAACAAAGATAGCTTATATTTGTTGAATAGTTTATTTGATGGGGTTTTTAAAAACTATAATACAAAGTTTGGGAAATATTCCTTTTTTTTATGCATTGCCACCCTTGTTGTCTCTGTGGACTACAACACAATGGCGCTAGCTGTGATGTCTATCCTTGCTGCACTTAATATAATACTACCTCCAACAATACCTAGTCATTACCACAGAATGAAAACAATACGAAGTTTATATACCTATAAGCTTGGAATTATAGGTTACAAAGCAATGATGATAGCAGTTTGTTTGTGATACTGGTTTTCTTGCAGACATTCTGTATCACCTCACCATTATCAAAATTGATAATACTGTGAAAATCAACTGACAGATGCAGTGAAAAGAAATGAAATGGGGTTCTGCCATCAATTGGGCTAATGAGACAGAGAGAGAGAGAGAAATGGGGTTTAACGTCCACTCGACACAAACTAGGTCATTTTGGGACTAACATATGGTTTAATTCTATTTCAATAATTCGCTTGTGCGTAGGGGTCTTTAGTAGCGGGAGGAAACCAGAGTGCCCGGAGGAAACCCACGAGGTTGAGAAGGCGCCCCTATCTCCATGTCACATACGCTCACACCAAGGATCGAAACCACAACCGCAAGCCAGAGGTGACCGCCAAAACACCGGTACCATGGCCTACTCTTACCTATAAAAAATTCCAACTACATGTATCAATGGTTCTTTTATGTGCATGCCAACGCATTATCATGCCATGCAAAAAGACTTTACATTGTGCCTTGCTAGGCTCTCTGTCCCACTCCACTGACAATGGAAAACTGGAAAATCCTGATGAACACAGGGATCAACCATGGGACCTCCAGGTTAATTAGTGAGTCATCATCTTACTCAACCATCAACCAAATGGGGTTTAATGTCCTACTGTTTTGCTCCAAAACTGGTCTAATGAAGACTGGCATACGCTATACAGTGTGCTATGAGAGAAATTTTGCCCGGTCAGTGGCGCTACAGCCTAGGCCCTACTCTTATATCGAATTCCAACTGCCAAGTGATCTTTTACGTGCATGCCAATGTGTACACGGAACCTCAAATTTTTGTCCCATCCAAAGGAGTAAACAGCTGTCCTTGTCAAGCCCTCCATCCTGCATCACTGACAAGAGGAAACCACGCAAGAAAATATGGATGAACTGTCTCGGGGAATGCAGGGATTGAAAACTCGACCTCCAAGCTAGCGAGCCAGCATCTTACCCACTTAGTCACGTGATCCCAATATGCATACACCATACCGAACTAGACAATATGGAGTTGAGGACAAACGTCAACGAACGAAAGTAATGGAAATTTTGGAAACATGTGGCTATGATATCGTTTTGTAGGGAGTATTTATGCAAATCAAACTAGATTGAAGAAAAAACATATCTGAGTGTAATGGCAGAGGTTAAATTGCCTGACATACAATTTGTTGAAAAAAAATGTGCCGAAGCATGAGCAGGTAAAATCAAGGCTTCAACAGGCATTGCATTCCTGTTCTTTTTTTATTATATATTGTCTAGTTCGGTATGGTGTATGCATAAATATATGGTTAGAAGGTCAGATTCCTGCGCCTACCTACATACATTCCAATGCAACGGTAATGGATAATTAATTACAGAATATTACTGTGACTTTTAAACAGGGTTATCGTGATAATATAATATAAAATAGGCCAGCAAGCCTGATGAACGGGAACTGGTAGAGGCACGTTTAGGCCTAATGAAATTGAAATAGAACCGATTCGGTTCTGCTTCTAGAACGCGGATATTATTAATATTATTGAACGGTCTAATAATAGTTGACGTAATAACTGAATAACGACGTGACACTAACCTTAACAAGTAGTTACATGAAGTGGCGACTGTTGCTTTCTATATCTGGCTGTATAACAATCTGAAAACCACAATAATCTGTCAAACCACAGATAATAACAACATTATTATGATTATGCATCGATTTGGAGAAAGCGCGACCGTGCAAAACAGCATTACCTCCCTTTGTTGCAGGAGTTACGCCCCTTCGTCAATAATTTGTAATTGCTTAATCTCAACACTAGAATAAGACTGGAAATCTGTGGAATAATGTCATAATCAATGACGTATATATATTATATATACGTCATTGGTCATAATGCTTTAACCACGTTTTAATGATAATTAAAAAATCAAAATACGCACTTGAAAAAACAACAACAACAGCTCTTTTGTACTGAGATAGAAATGGTACATATGATATGATGTTTACACGACGAAGTCTTTGTTGACTCCAATGTCTGTCGGTCTTGCATGTTTGAACCTTTTCGAAAAAGACTGTTCACGTAGATATCTGTCGTATGACCTTACTCGTTTCTGGGTTTAAAAAAGGAATATGACAAAGTAGCATGGCTGCTTGCATCACTAGAAAACGGGTGTTCAATTTTGTCGAATGGTGAAAGGGGAGTAACTCAATTTGAAAAATCATGTTTGTCTCCCTTCCACCACCAGGACATTTGCAAATTGCATGATCTCGCAAGACCAATCTGTTTCACAGAGAATTACGAAAAGAAATATATATCTCTGTCAAAGATGACTGTCTTCAATACGCGCAATGACATCACGCGATGTCAATCATTGGCTCAATGGCGCGTGCATTGTTTACATAAGACCTAACTGCTTCGAGCTGAATGATGCCTTTTACTTTTACTCATTTTAATACCCATTCATTTACACTAAATAAATAGGAAATATTTTTAACTACAAATACTTCAAACGTCTTTATTTATTGTTCTAATACATAAAAAATGTTTTAGAATTTAATTTGCCGGAGGAAAAAAGTTAATATTTGGGATACATTAAGTCTCGTCGATGTCATCCTTATCAGTGACTAGAGCGTCTGTCTACAAATAGATCCGCTTTAGACCAGATATTAAGTCAGTTTACCTACATTTTAAGTCCTATATCGAGGATTTTTGTCGAAAACATTAAAAATATTTAGAGAATTTTGAGAAATATATATATTCTGCTTTCATTTAATAAAATTGAAAAGGTTCAATTGGTCTTTTTGTGAATAACAGATGTGAGCCGGCGAAGGACCTGATTACAGAACAGTATACTAATTTATTATTGTTGGATATGACAGTCATTTAGGGTAGGGATCTATTCTCGAAGTAGGCCTAGATAGTACTAGATAGTAACACAAATACAAGGAAGCAAATATAAACTAATCAATAATACACAATAAATGAAGCCGTAAGAATTTTATATTTACGACAGAAAAATAATCATTATGAGAGTGAAAAGCAAGCAAAAGAAATGCCAATGTTCAGGGAAGGTGGGGGGGGGGTAATTATACAAATGGAATTCTAAAAAAACTTGCCTTCTACATTTACCCCCTCCCCCTCCCCAGGTTCCTTGGTCATGGACTTCTGTTTCATCAGGTTCTGTGAAGGCGTTCAACAAAACACTCGCGAAAGTCGTGAAACAAATCACTCGCGTAAAATTGGATACAGCGAAGAAAAAAGAGAAAAATGACGTGTAGCCTAACGACCACTCGACCCAAACAAGGTGATTTCGGGACTAACATATGGTTGTAGGCTAGACAGCCGGCGAACTTTACTCTGAAATTTAATACTACTTCTCACTGATTTGGTTTCGAAAATCCGTATTATTTCCGTTGCACATGCAGCTTTATAAATTAAACTGTAAACTATGAGCTTTCCAACTGATAATGTTTAGTCTTGCTGTGCTTCAACAAATCTGTTAAGACATTGAAATAAGGCTATTTTTTGGCCAGACATTTAAATTAAAAAAGAACCCCGCTGTCTGTCAGTAATACAAAACGCACAAAATAAAGATAAGTAAAAACAGTTTAAATTTAAAAGTTGGCATGTGGTTCCACAATTTGATGAGTTTTCGTGAATACCACAGAAACATGAAAACGACTTGGTTCCTGGTATTGCACTCATTTAAAGGAGCTAAATCTCTAACATTTGGGACCTAGAAATTGACAGGAGTGGGTCGCAACGCATATACTGTAATATGAATGTATATAAACCGATTTACATTGAATGGTTTCCGTTTTTACTCTAATTTCAAATCAGTTATGTTCCGCGAAATAAGTCAGCAGTCCCAATCGAATGTAAATTTCTAGCGTCTGGTTACTCAAGTCTACATACGCCGTTTGATTTGGTGCATTGTGTCTGCGTCGTTCCCGAATCTCTTGCTAGAACTGGGGCTGAAACGCATTATGGTACCCGATTCGTGTACCGATGGTAAAATGTTTATTTTGTCTTGAATATTGGATATCAGAAGTCCATCTTTTTCCGGTAAGATCACAGCATCAATGAAGATTTAAATTGACAAATAATTCGTGTTTTCAAAGTTGAAGATTTTGGATGACCTAGCTACTTTAATCTCAAAACATATTATAACCGCTTGACGATTCAAGCACTATACAACAAAGATTATTAAAGACGCATTATACAAGCTAAATCAGCCTATTGTACGTCTTTATTTTGGCTTCAAAAGTGATATAAACTATTATTTGGATATTTATTCATATGTCTGATGTTGTTATCTTACCTTGAAAAGGTGGGCCTTGATATGCAATATTTAAGACAAAATAAATATCTTATCATTGGTACACGAATCGTGTACCATAGTGCGTTTCAAAATCATTTGTAACATGTGACCAGAAAGAACAAGGCTAGAAATATTCCACAACTCATGTTAAACGGCAACTCCATAGCTTATCTGGAGAGCATGCCCAATAGACAAGAATAACCAGACAGTAGAAATTTCTATTCGGTTGAGACTAATGCGGTATTCCGCTGCACATAAATGATTTGAAATTAGAGTCAAAACGGAAACAATTGAATGTAAATCAATTCATATATAATCAGATTACATCATTATATGCGCTGCGACCCATTAGGGTCAATTTCTAGGTCCCAAATATTAGCGATTTAGCTCCTTTAAGTCTCGAATAACGATAATAAACAATCTATATCATATATTCTCAAAACTTCAAACACTGATAACTTCGCTCAGAATAAAGATATTTGAATTATTAATCAAGAGCGGATCCAGAGCAACGACCGCGAGTTTTACAACATCTAGACATTGCTAGACTAGTCAGAAATTTCCGACCTTATAGCTACGTTATCTCGCTTTAATGCAGATACGTGAACGATAGCGTCCAATCAGATGTTGCGACACAAACACACTCAAATCAAACCTGGTATTCGCGATGATCAAGGAAACTAATAGGTTTCCCAACTTGGTCAGTAGTCAATGAAAATTAGTGCCGAACTATGCAGGGTATTACGTGATGGGCTTGATAATATGTATGAAGTTAAAGCAACATCACGCCTTCCACCATACTCCGCGCAGCGTTTCGTTTGATTATAGGTAATCTCACTACACACTGCTATTATGAGTGGATATTGTTGTGTTAAATTTTGATTGGTCAGTAGTCCGACTACCAACCAATCACTACCTACCATACAAACGCTTTACATTTAAAACGAGTGCCAGTATTGGACCAAATATGTTTACATAACGTTACGTCATGGCTCACGCTTTTATTATGCCCAATTAACCCGTGGATAGGAGAATACTGCAGTAAAACTAATTGTGTGACAAACGAGGCTATCAAGTCGAATGAAATGTAAACAATACTCTTTGGAAACGAACATACTTTCACCGTTTTAATACCTTAAATCACTGTCCAAAGTTTTAGGGAAGACCCAGATTAAACGAAGGACTGTCATGTTGCTGTACTTAAGTGATAGCTTTCATTGAACGGGGAGAATAGACACACTCCCGCAAAAGTTCAAGAATCAGAAGTCAATCCAGCAATGGCCAGAGAGAGATTTCTCGGGCCATTGCTTCAGGAATATGGCCTTCCATTGAAGATTGGGGAGTCCTTGAAGATGTTAATGTTCTCGCGTAGCTTGGGGTCATCTTTTTAGGTTAGGTTCTTTCTAGTCTTGAGTTTACGTCGCTTTTGATGAATCGGTCAGATTCACACGCTAAATTTGTGCACGAGCTAGAAACATCAGGATATGCCCTAGAAAGCATCATATTCAGACAGTTGTTCAAACAAATTTCACGAGCCAAATGGGGGAGAAATTTGGAGTGGGTTCCCCTTACTGGGCCATACTCAGGGGCTTCCAACCCCCAATCGTAATATTTATTTATAGTTAAGCGAACGAATGCTAAATAGGAGAATTTTGGCCAAACGTACATGTGTAGCAGTCTTTCCACCCACTTCTCTTCAATTTCGAACTGCCAAAGAGTTATTTTACGTGTACACGAGTCGTCCTCGGATTTTCGCTCCAGGTGCAAAAGGGAAAAACAGCAACATAAATTAGTAATATGCGATAGCCGTGCACGATAAAATTCAGTCTTGTGTATAATTAGGTGGCCCCGTTTGTTAAAAACTCCTCACATTACCCATGACAAATTCAACATTCCTTTTTGAATGCCATTTAATTCAGGAGAGCTCAAAGGGGTGGAAACAGGCAGATGCTGGGGCGAAAAGGTTACGTAAGAACAAAAGATTGGGAGGGAGATTGAGGTCTGAGTCTTTATTTGGATGAAGGCATGCTTATTTGAATGACGATCTATATATATTTTTGTGTATCAGATGTTCATAGATCCTGGCCTTTGATGAAATGTACTGAGATATATAAGAGAGGGTTAAAGGTTAAAACCTCTTGTCAAAGCCTGGGACGAGTAAACAAACACGTGACTATTAACTGCGTAACATCTGTATTTGCTTTACTACTACTTCAATTCATCTGTATCTATATATTTACAACACGCACGTGGTCTTACCCAGAGCTGTTCTTTCTTTCTCTTCCATCATTTTCATTGTATAGAATACTGTAAGATAACTGCACTGCACCTTAAAGTGGACACATTCTCGTTGACTTAGAATTGACCCCGCCCTCAGTTTGAGACTAAAATCTACCTTCATTAGCGGAGAAATTGAATGGTGTTTAACGCTGAATACTTTGCTGCAACTGTGGGGCTATGAGAACTGTTGCCCTGGCAGCGGCGCTGTGGCCTACTCTTATTTTGATCTCCAATTGCCAGGAGATTTTTAACGTTATGCACTGGGTGTTGTCGCATCCGAATGTCTTAGACGCTTTTTCTGGCCAGACGCACCCCATCCCCCTTCCTGCACCACTGACAATCCCCGGGAGAATTTTTCGTTAGTTTTCAAAACCCTCGAAAACGGGAAAAAACTCAGGGATTTATCTTTCCGCCCCTTCCTTGCTGTCAACAATTGCAATAGCCACCAAAACGGCAAGGGAAATAGAATAGGGTTAATCGTCCTACGTTTCTGCGCCGACTGGGTTAATTCAGACGGGCATAAGTCATATTATACAGTGTGCATACGTTACGGCCTACTCGTTTAAAGAGTCCTAAAAGAAGCAATATTATCCCCCCTTGTTATTTAATTGATTTCTAGCTGTATATACGTTCGTTTATTTGTTACATGTATATTTGTTGTATTGTATAAATGTAATTTTTGTAATTGTATGCTGCTCCTAGTGGGCGTTTTATGCAATAAAATTACTTACTTATATTGCCTATATACGGACATCGGTATTTCGTCCCACCAGAACAGTTATAGGGCCTACGTTGTCCCTTGCCAGGCCCTCTGTACTGCACCACTGACAAGTGGAAAATCCCAATGAACTTTCTCGGACAACACCATTCACGTTGACGAGTCTACGTCCTGCAAACTAAGCCATCGCAATAGACGAGTATATTTTTTTACAAAAAAGAAAAATGAATCTTAAATATCACCAGGTTTGCGTACAGATGACAATAATATTAAAATCATGACTGGAAATTATATAGCATGGCGACAAACATCTATATTTATCCTGTGGTATTTTAAAGGACCCATCCCAGAAAATATGACAATGGTTAGACTATTAATGTTAGAAGTGTTGGCTTATCAAAACCGCATTGTCAGATAAAGTAACTATTATACGTAATGCATCGTGCATATCAAACTGATAAAACGTATTTCTCACCGCCTAAAAAAATGATTTTACTTTTCATTTATACCTGTTAGATTTATTATCACCAAATTTTCTCTTTATGAATTTTTGAAAAAAAAGTATAAAGGATTCAATGCCATGCCGAAAATATAACGTCAACAGGAAACGTCCAGGTATAGCTAAATATAAATATAGCTTAAAGCCCCCACTTTAAACAAGGGCTGTTGTAGCGTCCCTAGGCTGCTGTTGCATAGGTATTAGGGTATTCGGTATACGGACACAGCGGTTTACACGGCACGTACATAGACGTACATGGCCTGGTCGGGTATTTTCCCCGCCGATTTTGGTACCCTTATTCATTCGTGGCCATTTCGCATGGTGGCGTGAAGTGAAAGTCAGGCCTTGAGTCGACTCATTCCAGTATGGTGAAGAGGGGTGGGGGGAACGGTAACTGGAAATCACTGTTCAGGAGAATCTAGAATAGTCTTTCTTGCCTTGAGGTATGTCTATTAGTGTTCAGAACTTTGGAATTCTATTTTGATGTTCGCAAGTATACACGTTTATCAAATAAAACACCCTTTTATGTGTACCTTGGGATGCTAATTTCCAACAAGAACATACGAAAAATCTGATGCATAATAAGATTTGTAATCCGATTGATTAGTCTCTTCTGTTCCAAATTTCACTTTTGTTTTTGTCCGCTACCAGGGTTTAACGTCCTACTGTTCTGCAACCACTTAATGCAGACTGGTATATTCCATACAGTGTGCAATAAGGTACATTTTGCCCGGACAGCGGCGCTACAGCCTACTCTTATTACGAATTACAAATGTAAACGTTTCTTTTCCGTGCACGCCCGAGTGACCATGGTACCTCGACTTTTGTTCAGCCCCATCCGAACGTCTAGACTCACAATAAAAAAAACCTTACTTACTGAGCTACGCCCGCAATAACAGGAATAGTAGGCCCTAATTAACTGGTGGGTATAAGATGACCACTGACAAATCCCCAACTTGGCAAACGCTCCTTCATGTACCAGAAGCAAACTCTTGGTGCCAATAAAATAATACAGTAATCTCAATTAGTTGTAGAACACCTGATTTCCATTATTATGTCATTGCCAAATAGCACTCTCTATTTATGACGTCATAGGAGAAATGAAAAAGACAATTTAATTAGCTGTAACTGATAATAACCCAACTGATGTTCATTGCTGTTAAGAAAAGCATAATTTCAAATTTGATCCATTTTATAATGAAGAGGGTATTGGTAATAAACAATCACAAGGAATGCTTAGTAGCTTCAAAGGGCTAGGGTAAGGCCATGCTTCAAGGGTGTTGGATGGCCGAATGGTTAGCCCGTGCGGGGGTTTCATAAGGTCTGCCATTGAGTCAATTGGCGTGGTTTCGATTCCCCGTTTGTACGTGACAAGGAGTAGGGCCACCTGTCCAACCTCGTGGATTTTCTCCGGGTCGTCCGATTTCCTCCCACTGCTAAAGTCAAAGAACCCTACACGCAAGCGAATTATTGAAATAAAATTGAACCCTGTAAGTCCCGAAATGACCTAGTTTGAGTCCAGTAGACGTGAAACCCCATTTCTTTCTCTCTCTCTCTGTGCTTCAAGAGTATGCAATGTGTTATCGTGTTTCATAAACACAGTATTTACGAAGTAATGTTTATTCGTAAAGGCTGTGGTTACAAAATAATAATCTCCTCCTTTTTATATATATACTGCATATTATACTGATTGGGTTTATTTGTGGTGGTTTTTCTATGTGCGTCGTCTGCATTGCATCCTAGATCATGAAACTGATTGAGGTATAATATTGGAAAATCGCCCCCTTTATTTATTTTTAGATTTTAACGATTCGGTACAGTTCCTGTAATCAGAAGTGATTTAACGAACCACAGACATTGGTTCCACAACTGATCAAAGTCAATGATATGTAATGTTCAAATATTTGGGCAAGCTGATTCCTCGTTATTTCCACGGGATCTATACTCTGTTTTTCCATTTTTAGCCTTCTTGATTAATTCCTGTGGTTGGCAACGAGTCACGAAAAATTCCCATTTACAGAATAAAAAACGTTCTGGCTAACTAAAAGATTTTTTTTTCTGTATAGGGTCGTTTTTCGATACAGAACATGGCATTTTATTAGGAAATTGAAAAGTTTAGCCAGGAATATTCCAGTTTTTTGGAAGAGTTAGAAAGGGAATGCAAAGAAATCAATCTGAAACTATTTGATTTCATTAAAACTGGATTCGCCCCTCTTAGAACTGTAACCCAGTCGAGGATTAAAAGATAGTGAACAAGCGTTTGCACTTCTCCCAATACTTGTAAAGTCAATTAGCAATGTTGTACATGTGACGAGTATTAGAGAAATAAGTTGTTTCATTCAGATGGTGTAATGTGTAATTAGTATTGTAGAGCTGTCCAGTCCCATATATTTTATTGCATTCTTATCAACGAAATGGGGTTTAACGTTTTACCTTACAGCATTGACCGGGCTTATGAAGACGGGCATACTCCATGAACTTGGCATGAAGGGTTTGTTCTGTGAAGAATTGGTCGCGAAATGACTTAGTTTGTGTCTAGTGGACGTTAAACTCCTCTCTCTCTCTCTCTAAAGGAAATTTTGATTGCTCAGACAGCGGGCACCGTGGCCTATTTTTCTTTTGAATTCCATTGTCTCGGGATTTCCGTGCACTAGCAGTTTGTGAACGTGGACTCGATTTGTCATCCCACCGAAAGACTATAGGTTAGCTTGGAGACAATGTCCCGCCCCCCCCCCCACCGCCCGTTCCGCCCGTGATGAAATGTGTCGACCCACTTGGTTTTACATGTTCTCCAATTTAAAATATTATATTTTCTTTGTAAGTGAAAGCAAAATCCACGTAACAATTCATTGAGGTTTCTTCTTATAGCTGTCGGTGATATCAATGTATATGTGACGATCACCCCTTTTATCGGGCGTAAAAATTTGGCCATTAATGTGGGTTTCACGGTACAATTGTATTAATTTAGCGGTGGTCATTTTAACTGTGGAAGCTATGTATTTGTTGAATCGTCCAGTAATAACTAAGTAATATAAAAAAAAGATGGGTTTCGTTTTAAGTAGATTTTTATGCATTAATCTTGATTATTAAAGTCGGTAATCTATTTGACCATTCCACCTGTTTAGAGGTGATTTATGTCCACTGAATCGGGGTTTAATATATAGCTATTGGTAATGGCGTTATTTTCACATTAGTGTCTTTTGTATTTCGTTTTAAACAACTTACGTATGGTTGATCATAACATATTTCATAATTATAACGAAGCGGCGGTTTATTTGGTCATATTAACCGAATTTTTACCTTATTTCCTGCCCACGGTTGTTTCCAGCAGTGACCCAGTTGGTTAAGGATTAACCTTAAATACAAGATAACTGGCAAGGATTATGTCTCACATTTTCAGTAATCTTTCCATCGGGGTAGAAATTATAAATGGCTGAAATATTATAACCTACTAACTAGAGAAGAAAATGTAAGTCAAAGACCTTCTAAAGTGATACATACGCTGGTAGCGTGTTGACTATGCACTCAGGTTAGAGGAGAGCCAGACAAGGAACAAAGCATAGTTGTTCGGACGAGACAAAGAACCGAAGTAATGTGTACAAGTAAAAGAATCCTTTGCAGTTGGAATTTGAAAATTTGCCCTTTTAGTACACTGATTGACGTATACCTGTCTTCCTTTACCCAGTCGGTGCAGAACAGTCAGACGTTAAAGCCCAATTCATTACCCCTTTCCAGTACCCGGTTAAGCTCCAGCCTCGTGAATTTTCTCCGGGTCCTCCGGTTTCCTGCGCGCAAGCGTATTATTGACATAGAAAAGAACCACGTGTTTGTGCCAAAATGATCTAGATTGTGTCGAGTGGTCGTTACCCCCCTCCCCCCCTCTCTCTCTCTCTCAAGCCCGATTCCTTGTCCATAACACTAGAATTAAGCGAAACAATTGCATACACATTGAACCTATTTTATATCACTGTCAACAATTGATTAATCATGTTGCTTGACAGTTCTTTGAGAGCTTTTTAAGAGCCTATTAATATCTTATTAGTATAAATCTATGAATTAGCGTCCCAAGTTCTATTTGTATTAATAAGGACCGTTCTCAAACTAGTACCGTCAACAGTTTGCTGGAAGCAAAGATCTTTTAATGATACCGGAATCCGGGTGTGGAGTATTATACATAATCTTTAAAATTTTAAATTTTTTCGAATTGTATACTTTCAATTTATGACAAGAATGGTCAAAGTTGAGACATGTATACCAAATCTTCTCTCGGACTGAACAGGGTGTGTTTGTCTTTAAATGCCTGACAATATTGTTTTGCACATGTATAGTCTAAAGTCGATGAGTTCTTTGTATTTGTTCTTTCAGGTGCCGATCCTCCACAACAAGAATCCAAGTTTTTCCTCTCCTGGTAAAACTATCTTAAAGGTCGAATGGTACTATCGTGTGATATTTTTCAGCAGTTTACGACTACGTGCCGGTAGCATTGACAGATATACACTCGTGTTTTGAAGATAGCTGTTGGGATAAAGTAGTCATACGCCTGCTTAAATAATAACCAATAGTAGTTAAAGCCTGATTGTTTTCTCATATTTTGACAAATCTAATGGCGCGAATGAATATAGTCCATGCAGATGTATATTAAAGTCTCTGAGATCGCTTTGTATCTTGAGTAACGGTATCTTATAAATAAACAAAACATATGGATATAAAGGTGGGTATATCCGTACCTGACCTCAACAAAATTATGGCATCTTGCGGTAGCCACGTGGCCGACAGGTTAACTTAAACATCTGTTTTACTTGTGTTTATCATCTTCGACAAGTAAGGATAAATGGTCATCATTGTGTAGTTTCCACGTTCCAAGAAAATGACGCTCTCTTGAGTGCTTCGAAATATACATTGTTTATACATTACGAATGATTGGGTAATATGTAGATTAAGAATTGTGGTGGATGGTATCATTTGTTTTGTGAGGTGTTTTTTTTTTCAAATTTCTCACATAAGCCGTTTATTAATGTCAGATTTGATATTATGCAGTCCGCCGATATAATTAGGTATCATTACTTCGGGTTAGGACATATTAAACGTCTTCGTGTTTGCTATCAATGAAATGAAATTGGGTTTAACGTCCTACTGTTCTTCACCGACCGGCTAATGAAGACGGACGTACGACATTCGGTGTGCTATCGGGGAAATTTTGAATTCCGATTGTGAAGGGTTCTTTTACGTGCTCGCAAGTTTTTACACGGGGCCTCGGTTTTTCGTCCCATCCTTGCATGACCCTCCGTCCTGCACCACTGACAAGGGGGAACCACGCCGATAAATGCCGATGAACTTTCTCGGTAAACATAGGGATCGAACACGTCACCCCCAGATGAGCGAGCCAACACCTTACTTACTGATCTACCATGGCCCCAGGCTGTCAATGACCCATAGTGTGGTAAGACGGTGTCAGTGGTACTTAGTTTATATCATACCTGAACTATCAGAAAACATATTGCTCTATAGCTAACAACAGTAGAATAAAGCCTGGGGTGATTTGGCTTGCTGCCTACCTTTATTACTAGTCAATAGTCATTATGGCGGGATTCTATCTTTACACTACCAATTCCATCATCTCACGTTTCTGCCCTACACACCTTCAACGTTCTGCAGCTACTTATGTGCTTTATGGTATTTTGATTTGCAACAATTTGCCAAATACATGTATATCAGGAGAGAAAAAACGAGCTAGGTTGTTGGGTGCATTTTCATCTTTGTGTCAGTGCTATCTTTAGTATTGTGTTTCAGAATTGATTTTATTTATCTATTGGGGAACTATTTCTATTACTGTCTTGAATCAGTTCCAAAAACTAAAACCAGCTATCAAAAACTCATCATTTGACGGGAGGTTATATAAGATTACACGAAAACAAGGGGAGGCTATTCAATAACAATAAATAATTCATCGAAATCTGTATTAGAAATGCTCGAGGCTAGACAAAAGATGACAGTTTAAATTTATTACTCACAGTGGAAACCTTTCTGATTGTATTTTTTTGTTCCCTTACCTTATTAATCTGTTAAAATGTAATGGAACCATTATTTCAATAACAAGACCTGACACAGACTCAAAAGATAATTTTGAGAAAGTGCAATAAACTTAAGATTTCTTTTCATTCCTTTGACTTTGGATGGGAACGGATAATTTTATTTACAGATATTATGATGTTTCCATTTTGAATAACCCAGGGGAAAGGGGGGGGGGGCTGTGGGTGGTTGAGGTTCACCACCGACCACACTAAATGTCCGAAATATTCGAGTAATTTCAAGCACGGTTATCAACTTGTCAATAATGTCAGGGGTTACGCATGCATATTGAGGTGTACGTAAACGATAATATAAAGGAACCCTTGGCAGTTGGAATTCGAAATGCCACTGTGCCCCTCGCTTTGTGTTACATACATGGAGTCATAACCGAAATATTGTTTGTGCGAATCTCTAAACCCCATTCTATTCCGAAGAATAAGATCATTATGCTTAAAATGAGTAGAAAGAGGCCCTTGTGCGTATTTAGAAATAAGTATTATCAATACTGTAAACCTTGTAAACATTTGTTATGGCCGCTATGCAAAGTTTTTTCTTTTCATTTGGAATTCACAGCAGCACAGCTTGTCTGTTGGTGATTAACATGATCAATTTAATCAAGTAGTACCATCAATCTAAATGACAAACCAGCCAATTAGTAACAGTGATTGCAATAGAAAATGAGGCGACAGTTAACGTGCGTATATTATTATGGTTATTTATGGCTGGAGCAGAAGAGCAACACTTGATGATGTATATGTTGTTATTTGTGGGTAGGATATAGGCACCTGCTCAACGTTCTTCCAAATGTCGGGTTAGCAAAATCATCAATAAAATAATAACAAGCTTCGGGTGTTTATTTTTATCTACAGAAAAGGTTGGCCGTGTTATGATTTTCAATTTTTATGACACCTAATCTCAAATAAACATCTTGAAAAATCAAACTGAGTAACAGAACAATATCTCTGAGATATATGAACCTCCCTGGAGGTTAGGAAATGGTATTAAGTGCATATGAATAATAGTCTTTGTGTTCAACTGAGATTTGTAACAAAGTAACCGACTTTCCCATGGTAATATACGAGGCGTTTTGAATGTCTCGTACATGACACCCGCCATTATTTAAATGAGGGGGGGGGGAGAAACTTAACCGTCAATGTTGGTGAAAGAGATAACCGATGACGCATCTATTTTCAATAATTTCCCGATGATGACCACTGAATTTCTTAATGCAGCTTTTACGTTGGCTCGGTAAACGCTAATACATACTATTATATACGCCAATAAAATGTCTTAATTTCGATCTTCATTCATTCTGTAATTTTCCGATAAAACGAACTGGTAATTAGAAGCTGCATAGTCATAATTTAAAGTACGAATATACAGTTGACGTTCTAACACCTGACGTCAACTGGCACACTATCGCCATTGAAGGGACGACCACTGTCAAGATTGGTCGCATTATTGCTGTTACGTTTTCTTTTGGTTTTTTTGGTGTTTTTTGTAAATCATTTTTAGACATCCCAGTGGAAGCTTACGGCTGGCCCCAGGATCCATTCACTTGATTTGATATTTGTTTATTTTTTGCAATGTGTATTTTCTGTCTTGTCCGCAGGTTTATCTTGTACATGTTCGTTTTGCGTATGGTGCGGTCCTCCTGCACTTACTGATAGAACTGATAAATAGTAAATTCCACAGGAGTGAGGTGGTAATTCTGTAAGGGCACGTTGTTTGGAACCGAGTAAAACGAGCCGAAATTTAGTTATGACTTTTCTCCCCGAGACCACCCAAAATAAAAGAACATTTAACCCTTCTCGTTAATTGGTTTTGGCAGATATTGTGTTATATTTGTATTTGATGCAATTATGTTTAGCTCGGATTTTGTGAGGAAATTAATGTTTCGTGACAAAATTCCCAAATTAATTCCATTGGCATTGGACTATGAGTTTGTTACTGTATTAAAACCTTGCTGTGTTAAAAACTTCTGTTTCAAAATCTGTCACGCTGTACAGTAATTGTTTAGTTTTGTATGTGAAGGAACCAAAATGGCAGACTTTTACTTGAAGTTCCAACATTTAAAATTTACGAATCTCCATCCGTATAGAACACTGGTAGATATGAAGAACAGTTCGAGAATATTAATTGGAGATTTTAGCGATTGAAATGGAAATATGAAGTTCTAGACAAAAGAACTTCTGGCAAAATGTGTATACGCATTAGCCAGGCAGCTTACAGAATTGCTGATCGGAGCTTTTTGAAACAGTGGTTATTTAACAAGATGTAAGTGTATAGCGGGAGACAATTAGCTTTATTTTTTTTGTATCCATGGAGATACAGTCTGCGGTTAGTTTTCCTGATTAAATATTAATGACAAGTCATCTAATTTATGTAATATTTCTCTGTCTCATAACGTTTAAAGCTGTATTCATTTGACGCCAAAATGTAATCTTTTCGACCATCATAAGGATTAACGGTAAACTAAATCAAAGCTGCCAGGACATTATGGCTTACGAGTTCTTTTAAGTGAATTCTTCATATATGGGGGAAGATTACCTATTAATACTACTATATGGCTTTTCGTGTTTCGAATGGGACGTAAAACGGCGATCCCGTGTACACTGACAGTTGGACTTCGAAACAAGAGCTGACCGCAGTGCCACTGTCGAGCAAAATTTTCCTCATACAAACCGTATTGCGCAAGCCTGTCTTCATAACCCAAGTCGGTGCCGAACAGTAGGACTTAAAACCCATTTCATTGTGGCTATTCTTGTACCAATAAATAGCCACGATTACATAAAGGGAGATTTAAAGTTATTTACTCGTGGTGGTTATTAGGTCATTGGTTCGAACATATTAACTTATCTTGATCAGAAAGTATGACATTTTCAATAATCAAGTATATAATCAAATTATGAACTCAGTGACAAGTAAGGTAAAAAAAAATCATCAAGTTACTTATTACAGAGCGTTGACCACTGACCCTAATGTCGCTGTCTCATGTTATGAAGATATTTACTAAAGTCGTAATTAACTTGCTTTCAAAGTGTGATTAGGATAAGTTGTTTTGCAGATGCGTCTGTCAACAAGTTCGGGCACAAACGCAGTTTTCTATAATATAGCTTTTTTATGTATAGAATTCCATTTCAGGTTATAGACCTTAAGAATATTCTAGGCACTGCTGTCAAATTTCGAAATATACATTGTTTATTATACTTTTGGACGGGATAGCGATAGCTCTATGCATTGAACTATGGTCAAATAATTAATATAGTGTTATCTCTGCATGTAAGAACATAACAATTGAAATATCTGTTGTCTATATGTCTTAATCTAATATCTTAATTCATTCCAAATCATAGTTAACTCAATGTACACATTCGTATCTGGATGAGGACTTGTAAATAGTTCTGAAGGGTAACCGTGCCTTGCCCTATGGACGGCACAATTCAGTTATTATCACAGTGGAACTTCACACGATGCAGCAATCTGATTAAAACACAGATCCAATTTCGTTTCGTTTTTTATAGTTCAAAATTTCGTTTTTACCTGTCTTTACTACTCTTGGATCTGGAGGACTTGTTATTTAACTGGTGTTCTGCCTGAAATGAGGGGTCAGCCAATCAAATGGTCTGTCGAATCGACCGTTTGACCTTTTCATGCGTGGAACTGTGGGTAGATATTACCAGCCAATGACGTCTATACTAACACCAGCGGATAGAAATCAAAACAAAACAAAAGTAGATTTTAAAAAGCATGGCGGTCGCTAATTGGTTAATCGAATGACTGACGTTATCGGGTCAAATGTCCCGTGCGTGATACCTGACGTCATAGAACGTGAGCTCCCACTATAACTTGTTAGATCTACATGAGTGTAGGCCATCGAAAGTATAAAAAACGAAACGAAATATAGATCTATATTTTAATTAGATTGCACGATGCAGCTATATAGCCACAGATTAAAAATTACGTTCAGGCAGTTCAGTTATCCATTACGTATAAACAAAAACACAAATATTTTTTGTATAACTATGTAATTCACTCCTGATATAATTGTCTCGTACTTAACATATCCGGTTTAACTTTGATGACGTGTCCATCAATCACGTGAAATCTACACTACTTCCTTCAAACACGCGTGTCAAAATCTAGTATCAAAGGGTTTTTTTAATGTGGTAGATATGTGCATTTCTATAGCGCATGTTCCCAGGGTCATTTTGAGACTATTAAAGCAGCTCTATTTCAACCTACTGTTCATCGAAATTGTAAGGATCTTTGTCGTGCGAGAACATCGTACAACGAAACGAATGATTATCGTCTCCGGCCTTTGTGAAACTAACATGGTCGTATTAATTAACAAAAATTCATAATGATATGGATCACAATTACTATTTTATACTATGAAACGTTTTGTGCAGGGTTCTCTTCATATTTTTAAGCAAATGAGAACCCTCAACGAAGCGTCGCTTTAAAGGAGCTAAATCGCTCTTCTTTGGCACCTAGAAATGGGCATAAGGGATCGCAATGATTATAATAATATAATATGAATGTATACAAACTGATTTACTTTCAATCATTTCTTTTTTAAATATTATTTCTAATACACGAAGAGCTCATATCGAATGGCAGTCTTCCCTTGTGGGATATTTTTAGCCTCGTTCATTCAGTCACTTCATTACACATGGCGACCGAAAGCATTCTGGCACATCAATGTTGATTTAAACTCACCAATAAGTCGAGTTTGCAATGTTGAAGACGGTGGATGATATTGACCAAAGATGTGTCTCCTTTAATATGAATACAGTGGCACTGCGGTATTATACTCGAGTCTTGGGGCCCCTGTCTACACCAGCATACGCACTCTCCACTGAAAACAGGGCTTTAAAGAATGGGAATTAAACCAGAAAATTTTCAAAGTAATTATATAACCATTAGCTTGTAATAATTCAAGTCATTACCAAGATAAGAATGCACGACGACCTTTTCCCAAAAGAAACAAACCCATCAACTACCTGTCGTTAAAACACCTACAACAGATTGTATAAGTAGATTAATTTCACAATTAAATTAAAATGGCTAACAATAGCATCAGACTTCAACACTTTATTTAGCATCTAAAACAGCGTTAATATAGACGGCGCCGTTTGAAACGCCTACGACATTTTAGGGGTAAAATATAATAAGTGAAATTTGATGTAAGTGGCACAAGTGTCGAGTTACCGGAGAATCGAGTCTTGCTGTGACTGTCAGTCAGAATCAACCCTACCGGATGACAAAATGACACAATAATGTTCGGAAAAAATATAATTTCTTCATCTAACACATGTTTCTGTTTATTATCTACCATCTTTTAGTGTTAAAAAGCCCACCACTTAATGTATATACCACACATTAGATGGGGTTTTAATGATGTCGGGGGATGATGTATTCGTACACCGAGCTACTGTGTGTATAGCTACAAGCTATCGTGCTGCTCGAGTTCTCAGTGAACTGTAAGCACTGCTTTACCTATATGGATGTATAAATATTACTATATGGGCGACGTAGCGTAGAGTATTATCCATATTTACCTGTATTCATTGAGATCTTTTCACAGGTCAGGTTCCTCAGATTACGCCATTTACAGATCAAGACCGAGGCATTGTGAGTTGAAACAGGAGACATGAAGCTTAATAAACCTGTTCGTGACGAATAATAAGGCCGGGTTGTCGTAACACTACGCCTAGGAACACCCGGGTCACACGAACTCATTACAGACAATTTCGCTTTTTGTGTATCAACAGATTTCGCAACTCGATTCGAATTCTGTAAATCTCGAACCCCGTGACATGTTCACACGTCACGGATACGTAATATGCGTGTTCTATATATAAAGGTATAATGCAGGGAGCTGGTGTTGCATCACCTTTATTCCACCTCCATTACAGAAGACGTAGTTCTGTACTTTTGATACCTCTTTGGCAATATAGCCTTAAAAGATCGTTTAAAGATAACAACTATATCATATTTCTAAGTCGTATTTTAAATATAGGTTATTTCCCTTCAACAATTGAGAAGGTGCGGCTTCTCCACTTACATTTGTTTTGTATTCAAGGTCATGCGGTTGTTTTATCATAAGGTGTAGGCTAAGTTTAAGGAAAAACAGGAAGTGGCGGACGGGAAAGAGTGGTTTGGTGTTTTGTCATTTCAGGACTAACATGTGGTTATTCTTCGTTTCAGAAATCCATGTTACGTGCAGGGAAACCGGGTAATTACCTAAGCTAAAAGAAAAGCCATCGTTTAAGTACAAGACATCTCGACTAGGCGACCACCGCTGCCCCACTTTGTAAATGGCTGAAATAACACTGTGGCTGATACAAGCGCAATAGGAAATGAAATGGGGTTTTACGCCCTACTTTTCTGCATCCATTTGACTAACTCTTATCTCGAATTCAACTTGTCAAGGTTCTTTTTACGTGCATGCCAATGTGTACCCGTGGCCTCTAGAAAGACAACGAGCTAAGTGCCTACGTGGTAATGTATTACTACATGTATTAGGTTATCTTGAACGATTTTTCCGTGTGGGGACGGGGGGGGGGGGTAAATTTACCATGGCTCTCAACGGCATGTATAGCTACCCAAGATATCGCATTCGTATACCTACATGTGGTCAGATCTTAACTTCTCTCAACAAACGGATCATGAATTGTCTATAACCCAACGCCTGCCATTTCATCAACGATTAAAACAATATTATCAAAATCCAAATGGAATGGAGTGGATAGAATGTTGGAACTTCTGTGATGGTATCTTTAGCCAACTTGACAGAATTGTTTGAACGTATTGCGTGCCGATTACTTCGGGCCTTCCCCATTCTGATTAAACTTATATTACAATTTCGTTTCTTTTCTCTATTTTTCTTTTCATTTACACTGCATAGCTGAACAACATCAGATAAAAAACGAAACGAAATTGACGTCTGATTTTAATGAGATTGTGCATACCTAATCTCGGTCAACCAGAACCTCCTAACTTTCAGCGCTTTCAATAATAGTCTGAAAGATAGAGACTATAGGGAATATTTTGATATTGATTTTGATATGTTAAATTCTAAGCTGGTCATATTATATATCAGCGCCATCTGGTAAAGTAATCAAGAGTTTCATAATTTCATCTTATCTATAGTATTATTACTCTATCTCTACATCATGTAATAATAATATATACTTTATCTGTGAACCTATACTGAACTTAAAACATCTTGTCATCCTTAATGTGCATCATAAGTTTTATATGTATATTCCATCAATGTATTCAAGTATAAATAGGCCTGGCATGTAACTATTGTAATTAAGTTACGGATCTAAATGATGGCCAAGTGAAATGGAATGAGGTATATGAGGCACATTTTACCAGGATAGCGTTGAATTACAAATATTAGGGGCTCTTTTAGGTACACATCGATGCATAAACGCCCCATTCGAAGGACTAGACATTTTTCGTTGTTAGGCCCCCTGTCCTGCTGCACTGACAAGAGGACGACAAGGCTAATAACTGATCTGTGACATGCGCCATTAAGCGTGAAGTGGCAGTAGCCGCTGTAAATCACAAAAATCTGTAAACTATACATGCAAATTGGAGAAGGACCACTTGTCAAACCGCGTGGAATTTCGCCGGTTTTCTCTGACTGCACGAAACCGTTACGGACTGGTAAATTATATACATGCATGCAATACAATAAAATGTTTTTGTTTTCTATTTCTTTTGGGGGGTTCGGGCCGGCTGCTAAATACTGATGATTTTGATTTTCTGACATTTGGAAATTGCGTGCATACAAATATTAGAAATAGCATGGATAATAACGACATTGCATGCACATAACTATAGTATTATTAAACTTACAATTTCACATGGCAAAAAATATCAATAATTTCAAAGGTCAGCGTTTTGAAGATGATAAAGAAAGCAACTTCTCTTGAGACGAAGGGGTGGAAATTGGGAGAACTCAGCATGTACTAATGCAAACATGATTGTTGAGCACGGATGGAAAGTTTAAATTGAAGAAATGGTTAGAATATTGACACTATGAAACAAACAACGATAAATATTTAAAATAAGCTCAAAAGTAGAAAAAAAGAAAATCCAAAAACATCTTGACGCATCATTTAGAAAGGATGTTTTAAAGATGCGGGGGTTTATAAGACCGGTATAAAGAATGGAGTCTGTACGTGTAGGTGTTAGAGAGAGAGATAAGGTTTATTTGAATAGTTTTGTTGGATTATGTTCATGTCTCTTGTGTAATGACTGAATGCGTTCTTCCCGTTATTATAAATAGGGGGGGGAGTAGGGGTGGGGCGAGAGATATGGGGTTTGAAGCAAAATCGACACAAACTGGGTTATTTCGAGACTAACATATGGTTCAATTTTATTTCAATAACTCGCTTGGGCGTATATTAGTCTTTATCAGTAGGAGGAAACCCGATATCAGGCGAATGGTGTTTCTATAGAACTGACACAATAGCATGTAGATCCTTATTTAAATTTCAATTACATAAGATAAAACGATATATACATAATGGTATGATGCAGATATGGCGGGATGGCGCGGGGCAGGGTAAGTTTACCCTTCCGGGCATCTGTTACCACTGATTGTCGTGTATTTGGTACACGGTGAACAGTCCATTTTCTGTTGTCTAATAGTTTGGATTGTTCGTACTTTGTTTTTTTTTTATTTACAAATAACAAATCATTATACATTTTACAAAGATCAATATTATTTATGCACAATTTGGGTGTCAGTACCTTCAACAAATTTCTGGCCTTTGTATACCTTCTTTCGACAATTGGTAAAAAAAATAAAATGGACTTTCCAGAACTAAACTGGAGGATAAATGAGCGCCGAGATGATGTTAACAATGACAGCGACAATCGTACAACAGGTAGACGTGCATCTATTGAAGATCTCTGGAAACGTTTCGTGAGTATACAATGAATGCACAATTCCGATACACCATACACAATTATAATCGGGCATATCTTGTTGACACCGGGTCAATAACATCATATAAAAGCTAGGTAAATCCCGCATGAAGAAATACGAGAGGATATTGAAAGGTGGTTTACATAGAGAATGGGATATAGACTACATACGACTATACTGGTAACTGATTGAACAAACAATCCATTCGCGTTTTTCAATATAAATACACGAGTTTTGTTAGGCAAGCTGTGCGCCTTGTTAGATGTGTAAATATTCCCCCGTTTGTCTTTGTGAGAATTGTGCTATTTTTTTCCATAATATACGCTTAACCACGGTTCGGCCTCGCGAGAATGTTTGAGTTGGCATACTTGGGGTATTTGCGTCTCGGCTTTGGTAAACAGATTTCCTCTGGCTTAAATCCGACTTAAAATCTCCTTCAACAGAGTCGAGAGTGCGAAAGCTAGCGGATTTAAGGTGCGACAGAAAAGAGGAGTTCGAATTGACTTTAAGGTTTGCGTTACTGCATCGGAATGACGAGTTCTGAGCTTGTCCGGTTGCTTTTCATCACGGGTTTCTCCTTTCAAAGAAACAAGAAAATCTTTTGAGCGTCAGTAAGTCGGTGTCTGTATTCCAACGAGTTGGGGTTCGATTTCTTTTACCGCCTTAACGGTTAAATGATTAAAATAGTGAGAACAAAGAAGCGATGGTGAAATTGGTGGCAAGTCGATGAGAGAGAAAATTAAATCTGTTGTCGGATGAAAAAAAATATGCGTCTGGCTTTATTCTCCTCGAACTTTAGATGAAAAATGAGCAGAAAGAGCTGAAGAATAATATGTAGTCTTGTAGAATTCACTATAGCACATGTTCCAATACAAAACTAGAATAGTGAACTAACGATAGAGAGAGAGAGAGAGAGAGAGAGAGAGAGCGAGAGAGAAATGGGGTTTAACGTCCACTCGACACAAACTAGGTCAGTGAACTAACGAGAGAGAGAGAGAAATGGGGTTTAACGTCCACTCGACACAAACTAGGTCATTTCGGGACTAACATATGGTTTAATTTTATTTCAATGACTCGCTTGCGCGTAGGGGTCTTTAGCAGTGGGGGGAAACCGGAGTGCCAGGAGGAAACCCACGAGGTTGAGAAGGCGCCCCATCTCCATGCCACATACGCTCACACCAGGGATCGAAACCACAGCCGCAAGCCAGAGGTGACCGGCCAGGTGGAGGTCGAAGCGCGGCACTCTAGACCACTAGACCATGACTAGGCCACCACAACCCCCCACGAACTAACGAACAAATGAATGAATGAAGATAATGTTGGGTTGTGCGAAATAAGAAGGGTGGCAAGTAAGAAGGGTTCGAAAAGACATAAAAGCCTTGTTAGTTATACTCTGCATTAAATAAATGGATGAACTGGAAATTGTGCTACGCTGTAAATGGTACAGTATCAAAAGGCAAGAATGCTTAAATAAAGTGACATATTTTGACTTCTAAACTGTATACCAGAGTATGAAATAAGAAATTGACGATTGTAGAATTTGCAGATCTCTGTAACTGACCGAAAGTATGAAATTATGATTGACACAACATTTGATTTGATTATCATCTTTAGAAAATATGTTAAAAAATTTAAGACACCAAACATATATTTCTGCGTCAACGGCGCAGTACACTTAAACACATGGTTTAGTGTCATTTTAATACAGCACAGCATTTCAAGTTGACCACTACACATTTTGAGAGCACCGAACATTTTTTTATACACTAAAATATATCATACCTACAACCGAAACAGAACTACCGTGGTTTCGACAACTCTGTTCTCGCTGCCGCATTTTATGGTGTTCGTTTAGATTATTTTGTGTCATGCATGTATTTGCGTTTCTTCCCACTTACATCGATTCCAGGATATTAACTAAACTGCACGTCTTGTCTTTTTTAATCATACTGTACACATACATCTAATTAAACCTTATTTTTCAATAGGTAAAATTATTAAACGCTTAATTGCCTATCGATCATGTTCGTAAAAAAGACTGATGATGAATATTATTAATAAACAATTTTTTTCTGCAGATTTCGTGTTGATTATATATTATGATGGATTATATATTATGACATATTTTGTCTATGTGCGTTTGGGGACAATGTCACATAAGAAGTCAATATCTAAAACTTGTTATGTAAACGTCATACACTCATATTATATAAGTAAAACAGCGAATAACGAAGATAAATTTTCGCCTGTACGCCTCCAAAACTTCCAATTGCTCCAGTCCAAAAAATAATCCACTTTAAACTTTCATTAAATTGTCTACGGATAATTACGCTGACCCATGGTTGATAATCAGGCCTTATGGTATACAAGCGGGCATACAAATGGTAAAGTACTTTTAGAAGATGACACGGCCAATAAACAATACAGACAACCCTAAAAAAAATAACAACAAAACTTGACAGTCCACAAACAGTCAAAAGTAAACACGTTGAGTACCCAAGTGTCAGTATTAAATTCAACTTCTCCCCTAACATACCAAAAGACTGTGGTTATTATATAATATGCTGAATTTACCATTTCCCAATTATTGTCTGCGATATCACCATCGTTAGAAGCGGACGAACGAACGAACGAACCATTCCCTCATATGGCTGAGTGACCCGGCGTTCAATAGCTGAATAAACACAGATTTTGAAGAAAAAAACCCATATATCACGAGTTTGACAATGCTATTGTGGAAGAGAACTGCATTGAGTACGCCACTGCCCGGGAAAAAAACGACCCACGTGTCGTCAACTGGTTCATTGTGACATTGTTGTACTGTGGTGTCGATTCACGTCACTAACAGCTTGATTTATTTAACATTTTTATATTGTTCTACATTTTGTATTCATATTCATTTTGACAAAATACTTGATCAGATCATACTTATTTTATTATACGTTATTAGATTTACCCGTAATCTATAATTAAATTCTTATATTTCGATATTTATTAGTAGCAAAAAATATGATCACTTCAAAATAAATTGGACTATTATAACACCCCGTACAGTTTTATGACAATACAAAATAATTACTTTAGAAATACATACTGTCATGAAGTTATAAAATATCATCTGTTACAGACAACAAAATGTTAAAAATGACTTGTTTTAAAGGGTGAGTGGCCCTATTCTTGTAACCTTAAAATAGACGAAAATGGGTCTAAAATCACATACAAATGCAATATGAATGAATTCAGTTTTGAAAAATATTATTGTAATTTTGTAATCAATTATGTTCGGTGAAATGTGTGAACAATTCAAATTGAACGACATTATACAGGTTTTTTATTTAAAAAAAATATTTTGTCGTTTGTGAATCAGATTTTACTATAATTACTTCTGTTTTATCTTGTAGGATATACTTTTCTTTGTTCATTACAAATGGTGTCCAAAACTAGAGTACACAACTCGTTAACAGGTTTTAAAATGTCCACTGTCTAAAAGATTCGATTGTAATATTATGATCCCATAAATAATTGTCACGGCAATATAATAACATCAATGTTGATTTAAATTGACCAATATTGGATTCTAATTCGTGTTTTTTAATTTCAGATTTTATGGGAAATATTGAGTTAAGAGGTCTAGCTCCTTTAAAATGACATGTATTAATATTATCGATAAGCGTACGACTGTGTCAGTGTGACTTTTGATATAAAAACCAGGCGTCGAAAAATAACAAACATGTTTAAGACTGAATGAGCTGCACAGACAGAGAAAAACCCGATTAATATTATCGGAACTACCCAGGAAAAACACATCTCGCAGATAAAACTCTAAATGAAAACTGGTGTTGGGCGATAATTGGTCCGAATAAAGCCGTAAATGGAGAATTTCTCTTTCTGTTCATTTAATGACAGGATGCCATTTAATGGAAGAAATAGTTATGATTATATTTCTTACTTAAAGAAATAGAGCTGTATAATGTAATTGCACATCTGCTGATTTGACTAGAGTCTCGGAGCTTAATCGCTTCATAAAATTCGTTTCCTAGATACAGTTGCGTCATTAAGCACCCCAGTCAAATAATGCGAAAATGACTGAATTTCTTCAAAGTGATAATAATAGGGAGGGGAGTGGGACGTCTTGCTATTATAGTCGCTTACTTCCATAGAATTGTCACTGATGAAAAAAGGACGGTTGCCAAGGGTGGGGGTGGGGGAACAAGAACATTGAATGTTATATTCCTATTTAGATTTTCGCCACAAATCCCCTTCGAAACCCCTATTTTTCACATAGCTTCTTAGACTAGAGCACAAACAACATCACCAATCCTACTCCCCGCAAACATTATTTTAAAAACGAAACAGTATTTATTCACAGAAACTGGATTGTGGAACAGGTTAGGGTAGAAGCCTATAGCCTCCCTCGTCATATCAAATCAGATGTGTGTGAAATAGTTTTATTTAACGTCCGCTTCCACCGAATGATATAGCAGACAATCCAAACCAAATATGATGTATCACACTTTATTCTGTTCAGGTTAATAAAAAATGGAAAAGTTTAAAAAAATAAATAAACAAAGAACAAACCATGATACGAGAAAAATGACAATCGGAATCACATCCAATCCGTATACTGTATTCTATTTTCCGTAATGTTCTATAATTAGTAACATAAATATACATAGTGAAAACTATTCTTAAAATATACAAACATCAATTAACGCCCTTAAATGTTAGCTCTTCTCTAATCTATCAGATTTCCAAATAAACAAAAACTAATTAGAAAACTTGCGCAGGAATTACTTTGAAATCGATGTGACATATTTCGGTGAAGACCACGTGTTTCTCAACTTGACCCGAGGTAATGTCAACAAACATGACCTTGGAAAAGATCTAGACCAATCAATGAACGACTTGGAAATTAGCCCCGATTACCTCCATTCATAAATTATTTATTTCTCCATTAATTTGATAAATAAATAGTACAGAATGGTGTCAATTATTATTTAAAAACCAAATATATACAATACACAAATTTTATCAGTCATTACTTATTACAACAACGTAGATAAAATTAACCAATCAAATTGCATGGCTTTCACGCGCACATGTTGATGGCGGAAAACTCATGTTATTGGAAATAGGCATCACTTCTGCGTGTAGATTGCTTGTTTCGGCTATTTCTTCGCTGAAAAGGTATGTAAACAATTAACATTTATTTCATCTAAACAGCGTTGAATTTATCTATCTGTCCATGTATTTGTTATAGGGTGGCTGTGACTGTTATTGTCGAAAATTAGTGATGCGTTGGCAAGCGATGCATAATAATTGAAGAGGAGAGAGAGTCGTTTCGCGGCCTGTAATATAGACCGAGTGAGTGCCATGAATGAAGAAAGCCTTTATTGGTATGATATCTGCTAAGCCTGCTATTGGCAGTATAACATTACGTCAATTTCATTGATATGTAGAATAAAGAGCCATGCCGATTTATACAGTTTCTTTGTCACGAAAAACGGATAATGTTTCAATGAGTCGCAATATTGTTGTGATTGTCAATCAAAGGAACATGGAAAATCGTCTGCTATCATCAGCTGCTCATAATCAGTCAGTGACTCAGACGTTCACATTTCACAACAAAGTACATGTATTTTGAAGTAAAGCTTTGCCTTAAAGATATTATTGTTTTCAATAACACAGATTTTTAGCAAACCTCCAGTCATCACATTTTTTTTAGACGTCCACCGGTAGCCTACTGACAAGGATATCATATAATCATATTGAAATGTAGCTAACTCAGTAACTGTGCAAGGAACAATTGTTTATTCCTATAAAATTGACCCATTATAGAAAAGTCAATCACAAAAAAATTGAAAGCCTGAAGCAATAATTCATGTTTACTCTACATGTAACTCATCGATATGAATATAAATCCTTGTGTATTATTTTCATTTATATGATCAAAAGATTTGTATTTAATTTATACTGTATTATGTCATGAAGATAACTTCTCTTGTGTAGCAATTTCTAGAATAAAAAAAGGTTTTCTAAACTCCGAAACTGCAATGAAACATGGGTATTATTCATATTTGATTTTGACATATTTATTTGCATCAATATTTCAAACATTATAATTATTCAAAAATATATATTTCACGTGTACGGTGTTGATTTTCCATGAGACACACCACATCTAAAAACAGGTATTTTTCTTAAAAAATATGTAGCGCAAGCAGATTTTGAAACAACACTTCATTCAGATTGTTTCAATTTGAATGACTTAAAACTACATGTGTAGGGCCTAGATCAAGGGTTCTTAACCTGGGGTAAACTCCTCTTATCAGTGGGTAATTTTTGTCTACCCAGGGGTAAATATGGTCATTCAATTATAATTTATAAAGTTAATCGATCCAAATCAATGCTTTATTTTGTCTTAAATGAGAGAGGTTAAGTTCAGGCTCCCTGATATTTTAATTGTCTAATTTTCTGTAAAAAGATTACATTGCAGCCAATTTACTAAAAAAAGAAGAAAATGAAGCCAATTTACTATAAAAAGAAAAGAAATTGAAGCCAGTTACTATAAAAAGAATAATCTGAAGTCAATTTACTATTTAAAAGAATGATCTGAATCCATTGTTTTAATGCGCCCACATTTTCATGTGGATGAATATTGTTGTCGCCCCTGTCTGTCTGGTTGTAATATTTGAATAAGCTACAGTGTACATGCAAATGTTTATTGGTCTTCTGCTGAATAGCCCCTTTAATTTTTCAGCTTTATGAAATAATGTAAAAAAAATATTTTTGTAAACCTGGAGTTTTGTCACATGCAAAATACATGTTTAGTGTGATCTATGAAAGCACTTGTTGATTAGAAGGCTCTATAGATTTTTCTCTTAACCAAGATTTTGTGTGTTAACAGAATCATTTGATATCTTTTTAACACTTCAGTAAATTTATTCATATTCTGTTATAGACATAGACAGGTATTTATACATAAAATATCAATATCCTCCCAGATTTAACGTCTACCTGTTACCCTTCTATGTTATCTAATACTAATCTTAAGGGATTCAGTTCATGTGACAAGACATTAAATTATCTCTCCTCCTTGAACCTTATCAGATTCACAAATTGCAGCACTCCATTGTAACGACAAACCAAGATGACGCAAAGATTATATGCTGTCTCTGTATAGTAATCCATTGGTGTGTGAAAATAATAAATTTATGTCACCCGAATTAAACTAAAATCGCCCTAAAATTGTACATATGTAGTTTGTTTTTCAGTGACCTCACAGTTGAAAATTACTTTTTTGGTCGCCATTGTTTTAGAGTTAATTGTTATGCTACGTTCCTACTGTCGTGTAATGTGTTATGATAGAATTGTCCCAGTTGAGTCCACGATTTGGTACGGATATGTTTCGATATGATCAACACGATTGCTACGACTGACCTAATTATATATGATAAGAACTGATAGGATCACCAAGATTACTCGACGATTAAAACCATGATTTCAGTCATAGCGTGAATCGTGACAGTGGGAATCTAGCATTACCAAGTCACTGAACATCATTTGAAGGATTTTTAATCCCTCATATACTGTACTAAATTATTGTCAAAGTTGAATCCCAACTCTAAATGGAATATCTGTCCAAAAATGGTTCAGTTGCGTTAAGTATTTACAAAGCTATAATGAGCTGAAAATTTCTGTTTGTGTTCTGTTCTTAATGTTATTAAATGGTCCCATGGGAATCCATATATACAGTAGAATAGATCCTACAAATTACATCAAAACCTTATTTTGAAATGTAAATTGTCCAGTTGAGAAATTTTAGAGTTTGTGACCGTAAGATCATATGGTAAAAATCCAAACTACCATATATAGAAGTTGGCAGAAATGATTCTACTTTAAATGGTAATCAGTTGCAGCTTGGCCTTGTCCATGTATAAAGTCATTATGTTTTCAATATTATTGATGATGATGTCATAAAATGAATGATAAATGGCCGTCTGTGCATCTGTCTATTATTAAATGATTCACATCTATGGATAATATTCAGCTAGCTAGACGAATTATTGATATTTTTTGATTCTGTAATGATAGTAATGAAGAATGGCATGAAAACCCCAAAATACATTAGCTGTACATGTAAGTAGTGACCAGAGCTTGCATGCTGAAGAGCAATGTCCATGTATTTTCTTCTATTGCCTTCACTCCCCACCATATTAAAACCCAGTATTAATATTCCCAATGTCTCTACTGATACGATCCTCTTATGTAACAACAACACTGGTAGTGACTGACAGGTATAGTGTATGGGGCAGAGTATGTTGACCCTCTTTTTAACGCTTGGTACTACATGAGCTTGTCATTTATTTGGCAAAATCACATAGATTGGTTGAGTTTATTTAACTCGACCAACTACATGTAAGCTTATAAAAAGTCTGTCAATCAGAATGGCAAATGATATTTGCCAGGGACTCTTTCGTCCAAAAATATCCAGGATCCATGTCATTGAGATGAACTGACATTTATACATGTATTTGAAATACATGTAAATTTGATTCTGTTGCAAGATGGTTATTACAGATGTCATGATCTGTTGTAATGGCTACTGACCAGACAGACACACTCTAATTAATAGGGGCATTAAAAGGCCAATTTTGATTAAGAGGGGCCAATAACTGCTAGTCTCGTGGGTATATTGCAATTGATACACTCAAACATTTTCTGTTAAGATACAGATTGATTGGCTCTTAAATAGACCAATTAACAGTGTTTAAATCATCTTCAATTACCATGACAATATTTCACCTTTATTGTAATGGCCGTCACTTGCACATCAGTAATCAGAAACATTTTAATTTAAACTGATTCTTAGTAGAGTCCTAATATTTGCATTTAAAGCATCAAATTAAACTCTTCATATTTCTGAATTAATAGGCGCTGTTTAATCACCTTTGACTTGTTCAATATTGCACCTCAAGTAAATCGCAATTTATTTTGTTTAATCTACAAAGCTTGTCATTTTGAGATTTTAAGGCCATGTTAAATTGTTTTATGAATGTGCCATTTAAATCAAACATTGGTAACTGGCATTTTTATTTGAATTCATCCGAAAAAGAATTGAGGGCGAAGAAGGGTTTAATGTTCAACTTTATTATAGTCTTTTTAGAATATAATTGAATTAGTATTGTTTTTCATGTTATTAACGCCAGTTCCGAAACATTGAGGCAATCAAAATTTAAAGTAATTAACAATGTTCTGGTTCTTCTGGTTCTGGCTTCCTTCTATCACAGATTGATGGTTTCTTCTAAGACAAATACATAACATCAGATAATAACTCACTAATTTAGAAAGTTCAGAAAAGGCATCTTATTTGCCATGTTGAATAATTTTGCCAATTGATTTACATTAAAGATAAGTGTGAATGCAACTAATGTGTTTTTGTTCAAATTTTTCAAAAGCATTCCAAAACATATTGAACCAAATCATTTACCATGAAACAAAACTAGACATGTAGATATTACCATCATATGGGACCAGATATGATTTGGACTGGAAAGTTTTTTTTAAAGGATATGGACCAAAACTATGTAAAACTCATTGCTGGGTGGGATCGTCTTCATTAGCCCAGTCGGTGCAGAACTGTTGCGTTAAACCCTACATGTATTTCATTCATTTCATTAACCTAATACATCCATGTTTGTCATCGTGAAGCTGCACTAACTCTTTGTCCAGGTGCACACCCGGCCTTGGCTTTCTTTTTTCATTTTGGTTTACACAGATGTATTATTGTGTGTCACAATTAAATACTGATTCATAAGTAGTCTGGAACTATTGCGCAAGTCTTAAGTTTGTTTTGAATGTCTGGATTCCATGTAGGCCTACCTGTAATTCTGATGAGTGATAAAGTTTCAATATTGTACATTATTTTGTCATTATAGTGCTTCACTATAAATAACATTTCCTGTACATGGTATGAGCATTGCAGTATTTTGTCAAAATGACATTACGGTATTAACTTTGAGAAACCTACAATGTAGGGTAGGCCAATTTGTCTGCATGAAACAGACAGATTCAATTTCTAAGGTTTTATTAATAGCTTTATTGTGAAGTACCCTAATTAAATTAAAGTTACATTATGGGAGATAAGATAAAGAGATGGCAGTTCTCACTATAATAGTTAAAAACTAGATAGTGTAAAGGTAATTTGCTGAAAATTTCAGTCAAATTGATCCACTATTAGCCGAGAAAAAAGCGTTTGAAATATACACATAGCCTCGGTCATCATTACGCAAATCATTAATATAAACAGCATAGTCTCGATTATCCACATGATTGATTTAATTATCAACGGCCATTAAGCGGCATATAGGATTTTAATCCGCCAACATCAAAGGCTAGCCTTGACATCAAGAGTTTATTATGGTCTGGATATGTTAATTAATGTCTAATTGATTATTTAGATAACATTTCAGGCCTAAAGAAAGACCTGTAATAAGCAGATTTTGCTCTTGCATAATGCTATTTTAAGGGGATTGACAGGCTGATACCGACTGAGTACTCTTATCCAAGTTGGGAATTGAATTTGACATTCCTACATCACAAAGAGTAGATTTACCTTAGGATATTCCTCCCATTTAGAGGGAGACAGAGAGAGAGATAGGGTTTAACATTCCTTTAACATAAATTAGGTCATTTCGGGACTAACACATGGTTCAATTTTATTTCAATAATTCACTTGCGCGTAGGGGTCTTTAGCAGTGGGAGGAAACTGGAGAACCTGCAGAAAACCGTCAAGGATGGACAGAAGTCCCTATTCCTACGTACAACCGGGAAATCGAAACCACACCAGTTGACTCAATGATAGACCTTCTGATACATCGCGCACACATGCTAACCATTTGGCCATCCCCCCCCCCCCCCCCAGTTCGAATAAAGGACATGATGCATTGTAACTGCTTAAGGGTGAATGTTGCGTTTTGAATTCCCCAATTAGACACTGTCTATTGGACAATAACACCCTTCTGTTTTAGTAATTTCTTTTAAAATGCTAAAATTGCATGTTACAATGACGATAAACACTTCCTGTTTCGCATTTAGAGGGATGTTATTGTGTCTTGGGTCCTAATGATCTCAGGACATGTCTATTGGACAATAACACCCCTCTAAATGTGAAACAGGAAGTGTTAATCTCCTAAATGATATTTTTACCTCTTACATGTATGTTGTTTCATGCCACTTAAAAAGACCTGTTATATTTCTGCCTGGTGTGATAAATACATACACGTAAATGCAATCTAATTAAAATTCAGATCTATATTTCGTTTCGGTTTTTATAATTTCGATGGCCTACACTACATTTAGATCTAACAAGTTATAGCGGGTAGTCACGTTCAGCCAGTTCAGATGTCAAGCATGCGACATGGACCCTATAACCTCAGTCATTCGATTAACCAATCAGAATCGTTGTTGTTTTGTTTTGATTTCTATGGCTGATAATGAATACCCACAACTCCGCGCAAAAAAGGTCAAACCCTCGATTCGACAGACAATTTGATTGGTTGACCCCTCATTTCAAGCAGAACACGAGTTAAATAACAAGTCTTTCAGATCCTAATGTCGTGAGGACAAGTAAAACGAAATTTTGAACTATGAAAACGAAACGAAATAGGATCTGTATTTTAATCAGATTGACGTAAATGTCTCTTAAAAAGATGAAATCAAATCATACCAAGTCCACAATTTGAATTTACCTATCATTTAAATGTTCGTGGGGATAAGACCTGTCTTAGGTTTAATTTAAATGTCCCAGGCGATTCTGAATAAAATAAATATAGCGTATAAATTTAGTAATATACTTATTTAAGTCTAAATAATCCACACTATGCGTTTAGATATGGATTTATTTTTATCACAATGACAATCTTATAATGGATGTCCAACAGCTGGTCGAAGCTGGTCATCACTTTAACAGTCTATAATTATGTTGAACTGTACGGACTTTAAAGAGACAATCCACCAAAAATCTATTTTTGGTCTAATTTTGTTTCTTGTGTACTGATGCCTTGCTATACAAAGTTTACAGTGCAGTATACGTTCAGGGTTAACCATACATCTATATATTCATAACTTGATAGTGCAGTTTTCTGATAGCTTACAATCTTCATGTTTGATTTATTTGAGTACTGTGGCCACTTTAGTGAATTGTATATAAAGTTGCCTGTATACTACATGGTCACCATAATGTGCTTTATGAAACTGGAACTGGTGTGTTTGTAATTGTTTTTGATTATTCTTGTGCATTGTTTGATTATCCATCACTAACTATTAGCTATAACTATAAAAGCAATGTATTGTAATTATTCTTTGTAAGTCCTTTTTGTATTATTGCAATTAATGAATAATGATGGATGGAAATGGAATTAAATCAATACTGATCAACAGATTATTCTTGTAACCATGAAAAATGATAATTTAATTCATTCAATATTTGAAATACAATTTGAACAGTTTCAGAGTTAAGAGCATTTACTTGTACATTTTGTGTTTTCCACATGGAAAAATAACCCAAAGAAAGATTTAAATTAAATACAACCTTTTTAAAATAATTCCGTCTTCATTAGCTCAATTGAAGCAAGACAGTAGGACGTTAAACCCTATTTCATTTCAGGTTTAGATTATTTTTTTGTTAATTTGTTACATACATGTACAATATGTGTGGGATTATTGTCCCTTCGATGTTTACTGTTCTTCATCTTTACAGCTCTTTTTCTTTTTATTTCATTTTATTGATTATTGGCTCCAGTGTACCAAGTCTCGGCCATTTGTGATTTACCTAAGGGATGTGAATTGATAGTGACATATTTGTTCAATTATTATTTACTTTGAAATCAAAGTGATGAGGTATTGTTGTAGCCGCCACTATAGTCTCTAGAGCTGCGAGTCCATTTACACATAGAACATGGTACGTAATGTATCAATTTAGCTTTTCAATGACACTATAGTGATGATGCATTAGTGTATAATTTCTCTTAATCTATTTATGAAATATTCTGGTCCTTATAAAAGAAAGAGTTCAGTGTTATTGTACAGAGAATGCACATCCTGATTCATCGTCATTATTATAACTGCAATAAATGTAGATGCTGATTCTTTCTGATTGATTTGTCTTTATTTAACCTAGTCTGGTCTTTGAATAAAAGCAGGACATTATACAAAATTTCATTTCCTTTCTGATGGCAAATCTAAATATTGTTAGGCAAAAAATCCCAGACCGAGACTGTGATTGCATTATTGTTTTGCAGATGTTTGGTGGATTGATTAGCCCAACAATTATTTTGTCATTGAAAATTCATGTATATAGATTTATTTATAATTTTAACGTCACTTATTTCTATGATGCTTTCACACTGATCAGATGGCAGAAATTTTTTTTAGCAGATTAGTATTGGAGTACACAAATTGTTATTGATCAGTAATTAAGAAGTGAGCTCTGTTCTAAAAAGTGTATTAGGCAACCGTTGCATCCTCACTACGTTAGCGGGGTTGAGTGGCCAAAGGGTTAACGCTCAGGGTACACGTTGCATCATAAGGTCTGCCATGGTTTTGATTCGCCGCCGGAAGGAGTAGGGTGCCTTGTCCAACCCATTGGCTTTTATCACTGTCCTGTGCTTTTCTCCGTCTGTTAAAGACCCCTACAAGCAAATGAATAAATCAAATAAAATTGAACCATTTTAATCCAGAAATGACCTTGTTTGTGTTGAGTGGACATTACACCCTCTCTCTCTCTCCCTCTCTCTCTCATGCTACCTTAGTTTCAGATAGGACATACTACATTTTGTACAGGTTTGTGTACAGTGTTGAAAAAATTTCATAACCAATTATGTGAGTGGATACACTGGATATCATTATTGATGATCTTTTATTTTGCTGTTCCTTATTAAGTGGTTAGTTGTAGGTTGTTTTGAAGAGAATAGTCTTACATTTGGATTTGAACCTTTTTCTTTTAATTTGTTCTATCCCCAGAGAAATATCATTCCATAATTTGGCTGTACAGACGTCCTGAATCTTCGTCACCACAGCTTTACGCCTCAATACTTGCTCAAATGATTTGTTAGTTTATATTCTTGTAGTCATTCTTGAAGATGCTTGGGATCTTTGCCGATGAAGTATGTGTGTGCAAAGACTAGAATTTTGTAATTGAGTCTGTATTTGATAAGGGACAGATTTTCAGGACTGATTAAAATGTGATTTAATTGGTATTAGAGTAATCTATCTTGCTGCTGTATATATTTAATTCGTAGAAGTTTATCAAGTATAATGTACAGTTGAATTATTTTCAGATACATATTATCAAATTATGAAAAGATGGCACAGGTCATGAACAAAAGGTATTGATGGTTTGAATTCTGGAAACAGATAAAACCTATTGTGATACATCCTATTGTTGAGGGATCACTGGTCAACCATATTAATCCTAATGCAAATAGACTATCCGTTTAAGCTTTCAATATTAACTGAAGAGAGAGAAGGGGGCTTCATTTAGCTGAACGTCATTTACCATGCACTTAATTAGAGATATTTATATTCTATTTAGTTGAAGATATTAAGGGTATTATCATTATGAAAATCCATACAGAACAATTATGTCTAAAACCATGGTAAATGTTTACGATGTTTGAGTGAAATGTTGTCAAATATAGTAGTAAAGCCTGGGGTTATTATCCAGGGGCACCCTCTGACTCACAGGACAACTCTTACTATTTATATCTTAATGGTCATTCACTAATCCTTTAATTATTAGAAATTACCTTCTTTCTAAGGGAAGTAATCCTACTGAGAGGTTTATTTCAAGGCAGGAACTTAAAGGTGAAGGGGCCATTAGCATAAAGTGGTAAATATCTCCATATTTATTCAGATTTTATCGTTTGTAGTTTTCGACGTTTGAGATAAGAAAATTAATCTAACCTGCTTTTAACATCTTTTAGCCAATACGAGCAAACTTTTCATGCTGTGTCTAAAACCACTTTCAGATGTTAATATTTGGGTAAAGTTTTACAATCAACTATGTGTGTATTTGAAAATTTATTTTTTGGTGTTTGTGTTGCAAGTAGTACAGGATACAGTATTTATTCATCTGCTTGGTTATTGTTTGCTCATGGTTAGTCAATAACGGTTGTTATAGAATGATGTATAGCAGGCTCAGTGAGTAGTATAGTATAATAATAAGGGTAGTTTTGTATGAGGATCACTCATCTCATCTCATTAATTATAAAGCTTGGACCCTGATAGAATTTTTGTAACCAGAGTTAACATTGAATACAAATCCAATACATGTACAGGATGTGAAAATGGAAACTTTAGGATCATTACCTGATCGAAATTGGTGTCAGGGGGTGCTGTGTCTAAATGTATAGGATTCCTAATCCTGTTGCAGTGCTACCAATATTAATTTTTTTGGTGCATTTAAAAAATTCTAGAAATCAAATTTATTTTTTCTTATTCAGACTTTTATTTTTAAACCAGTTAAAAATCGCGTGGGGTGTGGTGCTGTGTGTGTATTAAGACAGGGTCGTGTTGTGCTCACAAGTACTATAAGCCAAACCAGTTTAACTATTCTGACTTTGGTCGAGTTAACTATGCATGGGTAGCTTCATATTTTCTATTGGGTTCTCGCACACTTTCTATAACAGTGGCACTGCCTGATCCTGATATTTTCCAGGAATGTAACTTATTGCGCATGCTCAAAGCGAGCTGGAGTCGGGGTTTTTAAGTCAACCCGTTCAGACCGCCAAGTTTGATGGACCAGTTTAAATTAAAAAGCCTTCACGAAGACAGGTCCCAAACTGTTTTTTTTTTAAACTGGTTTATTTGCCTCACATTTAACGATCCCTAGGGCTTATAAACCAGTTCAACTTAAGCATCTGAAGCAGTCATGACAATTGCTGTTTGTAGATACATTATCACTAGACTGAACTGTTATCTAGGATCTTGTGATGTACATATACATGTAATAAGGATGTAATTGTACATGTATTTAAGTCCTAGTTCGAAGCCTACATGTACTAGCGTTTGAACACAGATTTGTTTGATATGGGCATGGTAACACATGTCATATACATAATAAATATTTTGTTGTAAATACTATGTATTATTAAATATTACATAGTTTTAGGGGGGGGGGGATGGCCGAATGGTTAGCATGTGTGCGTGCTGTATCATAAAGCCTGTCATTGAGTTAACTGGCGTGGTTTCGAATCCCCGGTTGTGCGTAACAAGGAGAAGGGTCGCCTGTCCAACCTCGTGGGTTTTCTCCAGGTCCTCTGGTTTCCTCCCACTGCTGAAGACCCATCAAATTATTGAAATAAAATTAAACCATGTGTTAGTCCCGAAATGACCATGTGTTAGTCTCTCTCTCTCTCTCTCTTTCTTTTCTTCAAATGGGTTCAATGCTAATATATGGTTGTTGTGATAAGAACCATGATATACAAACAATGTATGTACTTTTATCTCAGTCACAGCAAATGCTATAAAAGATAAATTGAAATAAAATGGGAAAACTGTGAAATGTTTATTTCTGATCTCGAAATTGATGCAACAGAGCAGTTGCCCATAGATCTTCATGTTAAAGTAATTATGTCTGCTAGATGTCTAGAAAACGCAGGAACATTTAGTTAAGAGAAATAGGTTTAGATCCTTCCTCCTAATTTTAAAAACTTCTTCAGTCTTAGTTTTTTTGTAATTACTATTTACTTTTATGTACGTACGCGTAAAGTATCCCTTGACTTCGTGCTTATTTGAAAGTTTGTTGAGTTAAAAAAAATAAAGACAATTTGAAACAGATAAATTTAATTACCGTAATTCAGATAAATATTTTTAATAGAAAAAATAATAAATTGGAATTGAATTTTGATATATTCAAGTTCCCTCATATTACATACTTAGGAAGAAGAGCATGAAACATGGACTATTTTTGTTTCCCCAGTTAGAAGTTTTTCAGGAAATGGTGCTGCAAATAATCCATATTCTTATTTTTAAAGGAAAGGTTTGGATTCAAATATTTCAGGTAAAATGGATTATTTGCAACCTGGTGAAATTCCCTTCATGTGCATGCTTTGTTATACTGTTAAATGGGCAAGAGAAATTTTGCAAATGGCTGTGCAAAAAAAGCATTGCCAACAGCCAAGACAACTTTGTAGCAAATGACCGTATTAAAATTTTCTGGATTTTTTTTGGGGTTTGAACATGAATTAACAGGATTAAGATGTATATGAAGCAAATATTTAAACAATTTTCAAACAAAAAAACTATAAAGTATTGTTCAATCTCTTCAGATCAAATATAGAGAGCTTTGATATAAATAGTTAAAGAATATGGGCCTGTCAGTTTATTTCAAGATACATTATGGGAGATTAGATAAAGAGTTGGCAGTTCTCACTATAATCATTAAAAATTAGAGTAAAGATAATTTGCTGAAAATTTCAGTCAAATTGATCAACTATGAAACAAAAACTAATTGGTTGAAATTTCCACCTAGCCTTGATCATCATTACGAACGTCAGTAAGATAAACAGCATAGTCTCGATTACCGTATCCATTCTTTAATTTAATTATCAATGAGCGTTAAGCAGCATATAGAATTCTAATCCAGCCAATATCGAAGGCTAGTCTAGACATCGAGAGTTTATTATGGTCTAGTTAAGACAATTGATGTCGAATTAATAATTTATATAACATTTCCAGCCCAAAGAAAGACTTGTAATAGGTAATACGCAAATTTAGCTCTTGCATAATCCATGTTTAAATGTTTTTGTTTTATAAGAAAAGAAAGTATGTACATATATTCAATAATTATAAACCAAGTGAAAGGTTTTATTCCCTGTAGAGTTTATTACGAGGACGAAGCTGTACTTTATAAAGATAACTTGACAGTTACCTTCTATGGTATAATTCCTGCCTTTCAACTTGATGAAGCTCTACAGGAAAATTGTGTGCCATTTTTTTACGAGTAACAAATGTCACCCAGATTAACATCGAATACTGACCTACAGTGGATTCTAATTCATTTTGTCTATTAAAGATAGTTTTCCACTTACAAACTCTCATTTGATAATATATTTGGACTACAAAAACATATTCAAACTAATTAATCTTACTTCAAATCCCTCTCAAAACTTTGTTTCCATGGGGAGATACCACCAGCTATAAATAAACTGTTGTTAGAAGCCATGTCTGTCACCTCAATTCATTGTGGTAGGGTCCATTTTTCAGAATGTATTTTTCATTTACTTACTGTCCACTTATCATACATATTGAGTAAATTTTTGATTATTTTTTGTAGACTTCTCTAATTGCAGTCTATTGTACGTTTACACCACTCAATGTACTGAAAACCATCTAACCATTTGATCAAGAAATAACAACAGCTCCCTCAGTAAAGTTTGCACACAACAAACTGGCAGACAACAGTCGGGTTACTAATTAGTCATACCGTTACATTTTTGCCAAGTGCTTGTCCCATGGGTGGTTTTTGGGTGATCCAGTATTTTTCTAGTAAGAATGGGTGTCAATACTTTCAGCTGTTCACTGAAACCTTACAGTATAATATTCAGAGAATTCGTTATAATTTGAATTAGACCAGTAGACAGCAGTGCAGCAGTATAATTCCAGAGAAGCCGTAAAATAATATGTGACTTCATTATCAAAAGAGTATTCCAGTTTTATATAAGGGGTTGGATGGCTGAATGGTTAGCGCGTGTACAGTATATAATAACGTCTGTCATTGATTCAACTGACTTGGTTTCAATTCCCCAGTTGTACATGTCAAGGAGTAGGGTTGCATATCCAACCTTGTGAGTATTCTCCGGGTCCTCCGGTTTCCTCTTACGCTAAATCCCCTGTGCAAGCGAATTATTGAAATAAAATTGAACCATATGATAGTCCAGAAATGGCTTAGTTTGTGTCGAGTGGACATTAAACCCCATCTCTCTGTCTCTCTCTCTGGGGTGTGTTGATAGGTTTTCCTGTATGGTTTGGTCTAATTTTGGGTGTTTTTTTTGTAATTCATAAAAATGACAATAGTCTTTATAATAGTGTGTGCATTTAATAACATTTATATGAAAATAGGGTTAATCTCAATGCACATTAAATCTTCTAGTAAAGACAAGCTTAATCCCTCTTTAATCTTCCCCTCAGGTCATATTGAAGCCATCTTTTGTTTATCATATGGAAATATAAGTTTCAGACACTAAAATAAAATCCTCTGGCATATTAAAGGTACGTTTTTGTACAACATAAAATGTTTTGTCCAGACGAATGAGAAATATATTAATGACCATGATTGATATTCCGGTAGTCTTTGGCCACAATAATTCTTTTTACGGTACTCAGTTATGTCTTACTCAAAATTAGTATGAGGATAATATTTTGAAAGTTAACGTTTTTTCCAGAAATTTCTGTAGCCTACTGCTCACTTTTACGTGTTACCTGAATGTTGACTAACGTCGTAGGTCCTCCGGTTTCCTTACACTGCTAAAAGACCCTACACGCTGGCTAATTATTGAAATAGAATTTTATTCCTCGAAATGGCTTATTTTATGTTGAGATGGTGTTAAACTGTAAAACCTCATTGATCTCTCTCAGAGAAAAGAAACTGTAAAAACATTGGCTGTTTACAACTGCAAATCAAAGACTCCAGTTTTGAAATCTTTTCATTTTAGATTATATTATACGATAATGCGTTCTTCATTTCACATAAAATTTCAATCTGATTAATGTACAAATATATTCCTGTTAAGAAACAGAACAGCCATAAACCTAGTTTACAGCATTTTACCTCTATAAGATAAGATACGGTAGGTCCTTTAAGATAAAAGTAAAAATATATTACATGTTGTGATCTTTTAATGGTCTGCTCTTAACCCGGGTCATTCAAAATTGTTGGTAAATTTTTGACATTGAAGAAAAGAACTCCTGCTCTCAAAGCGAAATAGTTGCCAGACTTGTGCTATCAAAGAGACTGTTAGAACTCCCTGTTGTGAAATGAAAACCATTCGATGATAACTGACTTGAAATAATGTCTATAAGAACCATTTAATGGTCAGAATTCAGCCTTTATGAAAGTTTGTCAAATGTCTCTGAGATCTGATTTCTCCAGCTATTTTTGGTGTGATTTAAAGAATTAATATCATTAGAGAAGGATGAAAGACAAGACCAGAATGTTAATTTGCCTGATTTAACCATCAAAAGATATTTTTAGTAAGCTTCTTTTTTACCACAAGGAATATTCATGATGAGTACACGTCTTTCTTTTGTTAATTTGAGAGAAGAAGAATTGCCATTACAAATCTGTGTCCATAGTTCGCATTGAATTATCAGAAGCAAATTACTGAAACCATAGGTTCGGGTCAGAATTTGTGAGCACATTAATGGTATTAGAATATTAATATGTATAGCAGATGAAAGGGATTAACCCAGTGTTGATGCTGCTAAAGGAATACAGTTCAGATGAAAGTACCATCCATAGTTGTATGAACAAGAATTTATCCTATCCTGATCAATATTGTACATACATGTAGATTTTTAGCAAATTAATTGATGTAATATATATCTACTTTCCAATGTTAATCCTAGTGGTTTTATTAATATTTATAGATATAGAGTTAAACAGGCATTATGCAAGGGCTACATGTACAATGTAAATCTTCCTATTGCACGTCTTTCTTTAGGCTTTAAATGTTATCTAAATTATTGGGCATTATGCAAGAGCCAAAAAGGAAATGAAATGAAATGGGGTTTAACATCCTACTCTTCTGCACCTAACCTGGGCTAATGGAAGACGGAAGCCAAAAAGGCCTTTTGCACGTCTTTCTTTGGGCCTGAAATGTTATCTATATTATAAGACTTTAATTAATTTACGATGTCATCGGATGCCCGTGATACTTAGTGTATTCAAATACGTTTTACAGAATCGATGATTAGTTTTGTAATCCATTTCTCAGAAATTATGTTTTTAAAATACAATGTTTATTTCTGATTATCTTAAAATCGAATTTTGTAAGATGTACATTGCACATTCTTTTGTATAAGTTCATTGCACTTCTGAGTACTGCGAGGCCAGTATATCAGTTCAATGTAAATGCTAAGCACAGTATGATGTTGTTTTGTAATTTTATTTATAAATAGCTACAATGGTATAATTAACAGTAGTAGACATTAGTGTAGGTGTTTTATATGAAATTGGACTTTCGAAAAATACCAAGGAATAAAAACTTAAGAAGTATAACACATAACACATCATATACGAGACAACAGGCTCTCGTGTGTGGGTTGGTATTCTTATAGAAATTATTTATAATAGCTTCTCCCTTGATTTTTGTTACGTTGGGGATAATTACATGAATAAGGCACATGGCCGAGAATAATTCACCACGAGACACAGTTTTTCCAGGGTTTCATTGTGTTCCCACTGACAAATCTAGTCCCAAGAACCAAATATGGCCTCAATAAGCAAGACATGTCATAAACCATTTAAGTAATCTACTAAATAGTTAGTCATATGATAAAAGTCGTCTGTCCAACATCATTGGTTTCCTTCCATTGCAAAAGACCCCCACATGCAAGCAAATTATTGAAATAAAATTGTATTAGTACCAAAATGACCTAGTTTGTGTTGAGTGGACGTTAAATCCTATTTCTCTCAATAAAAGTAAATACCTAAGACCAAGATTCATTCTCTGCCCAAGAAATATATTTCTGGACTAAACACAAAGACACTGCTTGGTGGAGAGAGAGAGGAATGGGGTTTAACGTCCACTCGACACAAACTAGGTCATATCAGGTCTAACCTATTGGTTCAATATTATTTTAATAATTCACTTGAGGTTAGGGTTCTTTAGCAATGGTAAGAAACTGGAAGACGCCGAGAAAACCCACAAGGTTGGAAAGACAACCCTACTCCTTGTCTCATACAAGTCGGGAATCGAAACCATGCCAGTGACTGACCTTATGATGCAATGCGCAAGCATTAACCATTTGACCACCCAACCTCCAATCAACATTGCTTGGTGTTTTTTTTTCTATATCAATGTTATATCAATTAATATTTAGACATATATTGACATGCCAAAGCCTCTAGGCCATTGAATGGTCAAGATTTTAAATGAATTAGAACTCTAGTGTCAATTTAACAATATAATGTTTTTAAGTCGATAATTGAGACTTGTATTTTCATCACAACTTTAAACACTCATAACTTTGGTCAGAATAAAGTAATTTGACTGAACTGTTATCATTCATTTATTTTTCATTATCTTGTTTTAAACTGTTGTAACAAGAACATCTATCTGATTACGATAAAGATATATATTTTGTTTCGTTTTCTTATACTTTTGATGGCCTGCACTACATAAAGATCTGAACAGTTGTTTTTGGAGGTCCTGTCAGAGGTCATACCGGCGGCTGTGGCTTCAGACATTTTCTTGACCAATCAGCTCAGTGCGCCTCACGCCAAAAGCTTACCATAACATAACGTTTCATTGGCTAATCCTTTACATCATCCAGAACATGTCAATGACAACAACTCTTCCAGATCCTAGTGTAGTAAAGACAAAACCAAATTTTAAACTATAAAGAATGGAACAAAATAGGATCTGTGTTTTAATCATATTAATCATGATGCATCTTTAATGTATTACAACATAAAAATAAACTGATTTGATGAGATTGAACCTATCTTATTATATTATATAAACCATAATGAAATATGTATAATATACAGTAAACCATTTCTGTCAGGAGAAGGTATATTACAGAATTCTGTCATAAACTTTGATTGATATCTGATTAGACTGTTAAAACAATTTTGAAGAAATATGATTAATACATTGTAAGTATCATAATACATGTAATGATTTGATGCTATTTAGCCAAGCTCCTGAAGTCTTTTATTAATTCCACAACCATCATTATCATGCAGTGATTCATGTCATGCTTCATTCAACATCTGGCTTTCTCATCAACAAGGCCATGATATATGACCTCCAAAATTATTATCTAAAAAAACATGTTTGGTCAGGCTTTTAGCAGCACAAATATTTTCTTCATGGTTATTTGTTTGAAGACCAGATCACTGACTAAGGGGTTGTAGCATTTGAATTTTGACAGTGAATACCATTTTCACAATGTTTTGGCTTTGTTTTTGACACATGAATTGGTTACTATAGTTTAAAAGAGCATCACATTTCAGCAAAGTTTGTGGGGATTTTGTAGCAGCAACATGTATTGTTAGGCACATGCTCAGCAATCCATGAACTTGTTACAAAACCTGCTAGGACTATAGTATTGAAGCTTTAATTTGACCTTAAAATTGTATAGATACATTAAACTATACTATATACTACATGTACCGGTAAATAGCTTTTAATGAATGGACATTTTTCTTCAGACATGGGAAAGTATAGCTAACAAAAATAAACAGCTACATATAAGCTCCCTCCCATTCTTGAAATGAAATCTTTGTGAGAATTCTTTTCATCGATATTGAACTGTTAACCACAGTGAATCCATGCTGTTTCACATAATGAATTGATTTAATTCATCAATTTCCAGAAGTACTGCTGCTGGGGAAAATAACAGAATGAAATATGTTTTATCAATATCTATAACTGAATTATGAAATTATTAATTCTTCTGTACAATGTAAGCTGATTTTCTTGAAATTTAATTAAAATCCCAGAGCTGTAGAAGCTGATAAAATGCGAGTCTTGAGTAATGAATCTTGAATGGACAAGAGATTGTGTTTTATGAATGGGTGTATCTTCAAACCCGTAGAGATTTCGTCCATGAAACTCTTCAAAGTAGACCACTCAGTTGTAGCTTGTTGATTATTAAATCAACATAGAAACATTATTAAAGATGAAAGGATTTTAGATATAAAGGGAATTTAGTTTTCTATGCATCATGTTTATCTTCTATTTCTCCCTTATCAATATGTTTATGTGATAGTATCTTGGGGTTTTGATGCTGGGAAACTGCCATCCTGTCTCTTTAATGTTGACTTTCATACATGTACACATGTAGTATATATAGACAGTCATGTGATCATGTTTTGTTGATAATTCCTACATATTGAATATGTACAGGTACAGGTATGTGGAAATGAACAAAAATGAATTTGCAGTCATCTTTGATTTAGTTTAAAATAAAAATGAGCTGATCTAAAATGTTATTTCACTCAGTGAAGGGGGCATGTTCTATATTCTTATTTTGTTAGATTTAGGGTAGCATCTTTACTAATTTTAGTTTGATTTTTAACTTACTCAGTAGACAGTGGAACACAAATTTGGTTAAGTCTATTGATATGTGAATTTTCAGCAAAGATGAATTTTCATTTCGCAAAAGATTAGACATGTAAAATCAAAAGAGATTGACAATTTAATATTCATATAAACCCAAAAAGTTATTTAAACTTAAGCATTACTAACCTAGATTATGAACTTTCCAATATAGCATATTCAAGGTTCATACCTTTTTTGCCGCCTACCTTTCACAGAAAGCTGAGTACTATCAAAGAAGATATTAAAATGGGTATGTCTGTCCATCCATCATGATAAATCTTCTAATTGAAGTAGAATGTTCCAACTTAGTGTAGTTGTTTATAAGGTGAATGTATCAACTGCATTTGGTGATGAGTAGTTCTGCTTAGAACACCATAACTATGCTTTTAATTGGAACACAATTAACGTTCAGTATAGGCTAAGCAGAGTCATAAATAATTGGATTGCTAGATGCTTTATAAATGTGAAAGTTACGTCAGCCATTTATTTATTTTGAAATTTGGTCAAGCCAACAAGATTTTAACACCAGTCATATTAATTGTTAACGGTATCGGGTATTTGAATTTTCTGGAAAAAAAATAGCTTTGATGCAATTTTGTTGCCTTTGAATAATTTAATATGTTTTATTAAGAGAAAATTGTATGTTTCTTATTCTTGGTAATATTATGGTGGTTGATTTGCTGTCTTTATAACAGAGGAAGTCTTATATCGTCTAAGTTTTCTCTGTTGATTTAAGCTGTAAAGAGATAAAATTTCAAGAAGTTTAAATCCTCCCTTCTATTGGTTGACTATATTTACTAGTGATAAAGTAACGCTATAAGCAAGCAAAATAATCCTCTGTAAACACCAAACTTCTCCGCTTACACGTTTTTACCAGAAGTAATTTTATGAGAAGGACAAGAATATTTGTTTAGTTTTTTTAGGCAATTCCAACATGATTTTGACAGTATTAGACACTCAGCCTACAATTTTAACCGCATTCACATCAAAAATGTCAATTTGTGTTGCAAAAATGACTCATTTCTTTGTTAAATTTGATGAAATTTTAAAAAAGAAATTGAATCAAAGATGCAGCATGATTATCTGATCAACCTGTAAAATAGTTTTATTGTAAAGCCGTAAATCATTCGTTGGTAAAAGTGGTTTTACAGTGATGTTTGTCTTTTTCACACGTGTTCATTTTACATTGTTGAGCCATGGTGGCTAAGTGGGTAAGATGTTGGCTCACTATCCTAGAGGTTGCGTGTTCAATCCCTGCATTGGCCGAGAAAGTTCATTGGTATATTCGGACCTTGTCAGTGGTGAAGGATGGAAGGCTTGACAAGGACAGCTGTCTAGTCATTAAGATGGGATGAAAAGCCACATTGGCGTGCACGTAAAATGTCCCTTGATAGTTCGAATTGAATATAAGAGTAGACCATAGTGCAGATGCCCGTCCAAAATTATCCTCACCTTTATTAGCCCAGTCGTAGCAAAACAGTTGGACGTTAAACCCTACCTTTTAAAACACTTTAAAATATATTTGAAATTTGAGATAGTGATGGAATTGCCAAATCCTTTGGAAAATATCTTGCTGAACTTAGATACACAAAATGCATTAAAACTGACTGGCTGGCAAAATTTTGAAGTGAAAGCCCTGGTATCTGGTCTGTGATCACCACCATCATAAATTAAAAAAAAAATCCGAGGTTAGAGATATTATGGCTATATGAAGTTTCACAGTGTGTTTATTGTCATGTAAAATTGTATGGTTGCTCATCCAAATAATTATTTGTGCAAAAGGTAATTACTTTCACTACCAGATGAAAGAAGAAATAGAAAAACTGGAACTAAATTTTGTGGATTAGCCAGAACAAAGCCATTGTTTGCCATAGAAATAGAGTTAGCAATGGAACTATTCATCCTTACAACTCTTTCACAAAAAATCATCCTACACACAAAAAAATCACAAAAAATCACAGCAATCTCATTCCATAAATTGGTGATGCTTAAAACATATCAAACCAAAAAACAACGTATTGATTCCTGCAAACTTGAATTGCAGAAAGGATGTTATCTGTTCATAATTTTCTAATTCTCTCTACATCAAACGCAAGAGAGACAGCAAAAAATGGTCTAAATTGACCAATTACACAGCCTCAGGGAATTTTATGTGGGCAGACCACTCAGTTGGAATAAAGTGTATTAAAACCTAACAACAAATGTAATATTTATTTTTATTGAACTCCTTGCCACCAATATTTTTTATAGAATGATTAATCATAGGTCACACGAAACAGACTTTTTGAAAAATGTCAGAAATCTTGAAAAATAATATGTCTGTGATTTAAGTAAATTATAGATTTAAAGCTATTCCAGATGCCTATTTATTAGCCTAGTTGATACAGAAACAAAGATGTTGAACCCCCGTTTCATTTCTTTCTAACGTCAATGATTATTGCACATCAGAAATATGTCTGTATCAGATGAGGGGGGTGGGTGGATAGCCAAATGATTAGCACATGCATTTTATATCATAAGGTCTGTCATTGAGTCCATTGATGTGGTTTCGATTCCCTCTTTGTACGTGACAAACTCGTGGGTTTTCTCTGGGTCCTTTGGTTTTCACCCACTGCTAAAGACCCCTATGCGCCATATGTCAGTTCCAAAATGACCTAGTTTGTGTAGAGTGGACGTTAGACCCATCTTTCTGTGTGTGTGTGTGTGTGCCAATAGATTATAAACAGTTCTGTCTATATCTGCTGTTGCACATTAAAGCACCTGCCTTTATGGTAGTGACAATTATTAAATTAAAGTTATCAAATAAGAAGAAGAATTTTATAGTTTGTTTACTCCCTTGCTGTGTTTTATTTTGATATTGCACTGAATGCCTTGAACCATGATAAAATCGTGCGTAGTATCTTGTTGCATGTTGTGCAAGTTTTGCACAATAATTACAATAAAGGTGTTTCTTTTTTATCTTTTTGTTTGTTGAGGTTATATTAATCAAAATAATCGATACAGACCGATTGAAGGTTCATCAGGTATATGGGAGTGATTTAGATCAGGCTTTTACTGGAACACATTGAAGAGGGTACAGCATCAAAACTTTTAACTTTTTTTTGGTCAATTCTAATGTACATGCAGATTTTAACAGAAAACATTTCAATAATTCTGTTGAATACATGAGATGGTCTTTAGAAGTGTCAAGAACCATTCATTAAATGATACAATAATGGTCTACATTACTACAATAACTTGCAATTCATCAACTATATTTTAATCATCCTAAACTGATTGACTGGTTAGGGTTTGAAGACGAAAATCATTCAAAAGTTATCCAAAAACTTAGCCCAAATTTGAGAAAGAGAAAGGGTGGGGGTGTGAATGAAATATCATGTAACATAGCAAGCATGTAAATAATAAAAATGTGTTTTATGCCGTTGACATTTTGTAAATCGGTTCATTATATTCAATAATATTTATAACTGGCTGATTTCACAAGCATAGTGTGGCTTCATAGGTGGTTAATGGGATATTAGCATGTTATACAAGCAAGTTTTTTGTATATATATTATAATGCATGAACATGTACACTGTAAAAAAATGCTATTTTAGTCTTATTTAGTGGTTTTACTAGCCTCATCAATAATAGACCATGTCATGTAGTCTATATAGTTTTGTCAATGTATAATACAGATCTTAATTATATAGTGGTCTAGGTATTTTCATACCTGTTGAACATTTTGTATCTATGTTTTGATGATTGTAGTATACATATACAATGAATTAAACATGATCTTTTATAGAATAAACCTATAATAGTCAAAACTTGTTTCTATTGAAGCAGGGGGTTAAGTCATTATAGGCGTGTGTATATCTATGAAAGATTAATAAAATAGATCTATAGAAGCAATGAACACTATGCTTAGCGTTTGTTCGCTTTATTCTTGTTATTTGTCGATGTGTGTAATACTTTTATGGATTGACGTGCAGCTTATTCAATAGGAGGTATAATGCGATATACAGGTCTTGGAATACATGTATAACATCTATTTATATACTGCCCTCTCAATCAGCATTGTGTTAACTTTCTTCAGTATAACAACCTCTTCTCTTGCTTTTGTAGGGTTGACATCTGGCTTGATGGGCAGGACTAGAAACAGAACATACAATCAATCTATAAATTTCTTTTATGCACGACCTTGTTGCTATTGAACCAAAAATCACCTTTACAATGCACCGTAACAAAAGTTTCGTTATCAAGAATTTTCAGATATTGTTGAAGACAAAACTTCGCAAATTATTTCCTATTAATTAGGGTTCTTTTCATTGAATTAAATTGAAGCATAATACTTTAGCTGCCACTTTAAATTCCTTAAAACAAATCTCATAGATCGGGTTCGTGATGTAGTTTTCAGTCATTGTATTGAGGAACATGTGGAGTCAAAATATTTCTGATCTGTGAAATTAAATTCGATCATTTTCTTACGTAAAGAATTATAGAATTCTCTATATTTGTTTTGACCTCTTATGGTATTTAATGAAGTAAATATTTGTATTGGTTGTTGATTTTGTTCAATACTCTACCTCTTTATTCATTTCTTCAATGCAGTTTTAATATTTCTGATGTTGTCAGCCTGGTGATTCATTGATTTCATTATTTGTCATGATTGTTTGATGGGCAATTGTCATTTTATCTGTTGATCATTTTGATTTTCTATCATTTGTATTTGTGGAATCCATCATTTGAATTTACCAAACAAACTAACATCATTTTTGTTAACAATATGCAGTGTTTGGATTTGAAAGAAGATTAAAGATATGTTATCTGTACAAAAACACCTGTATTGTATTATAACATATCTAGTCGAATAAAGAAAAGCTTGGTTTCATATAACATTGTATAACAAGTCAACCCTAACAAACATGTGTACATGTACATGAATATATGCATTTTCTCTAATGCAATGTATTACAGTATCTCTATGGTTTGGAATGGTAAGGTCAACCTTATTTTGTTGAATATTGTTTACATTTGGAATGGACAGTGTAATTAGTTTGTAGAATTGTAATTGTTTTGCAAACTTGGTTTACTTGGGTGTGGTGGCTTAAATATTAAAGGGTTTACTCAGGTTGTTCATGGTAGTTGTTACAATAGAATTGTTATTTAATGGTTTACTCGTTTGTATGGTTTACACAGATTTTGTAAAGAGATTTTAATCGTTTTACTCGGTTTACCTATGTCCAGTAATACAAATTGTACTTATTTTACTCAGATGGTTTACCTATTTGCTATAAGAATTGTACTTGTTTTACTTGTTGTATCGACTTGGTTTATTGAACTGCTTAGGGAATTGTACTGGTTTATCCATTTGATTTACAAAAGTGTTAAGAAAAATGTACTGGCTTTACCCATTTGATTTTGTAAAAGTTGCTTTATTGCTGTTTGGCAAAATTGAAAATATAACAAAACATAGTTTATGGTCTGTTAAGTTAAAATGAAGAAACTATTACAATTGGTGGAGATGCCGGTTTACTGATGTGTTGTTATGAGAATCGCATTTTATTCATTTCGTTTACTCCTGAACTGAGGACAGTTCATTATTAAAGTTGATCGGCCTTTTGTTAAAGGTTTCAACATGTTTAAAATGAGCACAAAGTGTGTGGTATGTGCTCAACAATATTGATGATGTACATAATCTGTAACACATTATTGTGTTAGGTGTAATTTGACAATCGGCTTGTCTTTAAATCTTGGAAGTTTTTTTTTGGCTTTCCATAAAGCTAGATGCGTACTACTATATTGGTGATATTACATGTACATAAATCTGTAACACTATCTTGTCATTGTTGATAATAGTTGAGTAGTGTATTCTGTGATAAGATTATGAGATAAACTAGATATACATAGCCTATATAAAAACTGTGATTAGATTAAATTATATAGTCCACATCCTGTCTATTATAGCTACTTTTCAGATTATTGTGATATATCTACTTCTTCTCATACTCTCTACCCCTCTCTCGCTTTTTGTGTTGCCCTATTTTATTCCTCTATCTCTACTGATATTTGTGACTGTCGTTTGTTTGTCTGTCCGTTCAGGGTTGGCAGTTACACTAGGTCCGTCCCGAGGCTGACATTTAGTGTATAGGGGTAGCTTGGACCGGAGAGTAACGTAGGCTTAGTGAGGATGGACTTCCGGTACCATTTCCAGTTTGGAGTTCTGTTACTTCCAGTTCATGGCTATGCCTGTGCTACACTGGGTCAACGGCAAATAGTTTTCTTTAACAGTGGGAAGAAACCTACTTGATAAGGCATTCTCCTTTTTAGATTCACTAAAATAAATAATGATGAAGAAGTCTACGGTACCTAAAATTAGACAGTTCTTTTTATTGTCCCTTAATCCAAATCTAAATTATGGTCAATATGTAACATGGCTTAAACCTGGATTTCAGAATCTTGAATAAAAACAAAATCTGTCTTGAATTGAATTGGATTTTTGCAAAATGGCCCCCTGTTGCCTGAAGTAATTATGAATATATTAATGTTAAAATTCTTACAGCTGGTTCACCCTCTACACCAACCTGAGGTGTTTGAAATTTTGTTGTCATTTAATACTATCATATTTTATTTGTGCCTCTGCCATGTCACATAGATTGAAAAATTGGGAACTTTATCTACCTTATTTATAATATATGCAAAATTTGTTGTTAACAGCTGGCTTGACGGTGGAAGGAGTACTAGGATTTTAAAAGCTTCAGTGGTTCTATTGAAAGCAGGCTTTCTTCAACTTGACAGATTGTTGTATAGAAAACCAATTGTGTTGTTCAAGGTTTATAATAAAATTCACGGACTGTGTAAAAGCCTATATCATCCTAATAATAGAATGATTTTAACCTGTTTGAATATGGCAAGAAAAGCTCTCTCGCGCATATTGAAAGGAAACTAAGCTATTTAATAGAATGTATTGTTGTGTATTCTGAATGTCAGAAGAGCGTTAAAAGAAGGGGTACAAGTATCGAATGACATTAGCGGAGACCCTTTTTTCAATGATTCATTGGAATCTGATCGAGATACTTAAGAAAACAAAACACTAGAATAACAATCGTGTGTACCTAATGTCTTATTGTAGTGATACATTTAACAGAAAGGTCACTCAGGTACATTATTAGTTTGTAGTACGGGAGCTATACCTGTCAGTGTATTCCTTATGCATGTATATAGGAATATTACTCATTTAGAATTTTACTTAACGTTGAATAACACCTGGATTTATTTTCTACAGGTAAGTTTCTTTGATGAAGTAATTAATGATGGGTTCATTAGTCATTAAGGGGTATTATAGTATAATTCCCATATTCCCATGTCAAAAGTTTAAGGATAGATTAGTTTGAGCTATTTATTTCGCCTGATTTATGAACCGTTCATTGATTAATTTAATTTTACAGGTGGATAACCCAGGTTTGAAATATGCATTAGGATTGCTATAACTGTACTCAGATAATGTTATAATTAACTACATAATGATATGATGAAACATGGTGATTACCATGAAAAAAAATCAGCATCATTATAATTTTACATGACCATAGGGTTATCATTTAAGATGAAATTTTACAATTGTTACTTTTAATGGATAATTCAGTGAGCATTATTTAATTTACTGATGAATGTTTCTTATTGTTAATTATGTCTGTAATAAACAGTTAATTATGTCTGTAATAAACAGTTAATTATATCTGTAATAAACAGTTAATTATATATATCTGTAATAAACAGTCATTCAGTATTTATTTGATTCATGAAAAGGCTTAATAACTGCAATACAAATATTGAATATAAAAGAGGATAATATTGATTATTTATAGTCTTTTATGATTATTCTTAAGTGTTAAATTATTAAATGCTTTAATAACCTTTGTATTTGTTTTTAGTTTGACAACAGTTTTTGTTTCATTAAAACATTCACATCTGTTTAAAAAATCTGTTTAAAAAATTGACCTGAAAACACATTAAACTTTTATCAGTATTAAGCAATACCGTCTACCCAGTAATGTCATTGTTGTATTTAGATGTATGCATTAAAGAATGTTGTACAGGAGTCGTGATATGGTTACTCTCTTAAAAACATCCATTATCACCTGTCATTTGAAAAAAAGTGTATATTACGAAAAAGAAATTGCTCAACTTTGTATTTAAACCACTCGATTGATGGCCTTTTGTACAGACATGATCCTCTGTTCATTAGCTTCGGTTTCTTGAATACTTACGCCATGCTTGACAATTCACATGCTTTCTCATTCTAGAACATCATATACCACTTCTCCAAGGATTAACAAAAATGTTTGTTTTACTTGCATAATCCTAACAACAGAATACATGTTTAAGACTTAATTTATTAAATACTAAAGATAAAGTGAGTTAGTTGTGGGGACTTTAGCCTACTGAGATTACTAAAACATGTTTCAAATTAAGTTCACATTTTGACCAAAGGGGTTAAGAAAACAAGTAGTAAAAACAGTTAAATATGAACTGTTTGTTTCTAATTAATAAAAGGAAACAAGCAGTAATAACAGTGTTTATAGAGATTAAGGTATGATGAGACAAAGAACTAGGTGAAAACCATATTAATAAAACAGATAGACTGGTAGTAATTAGATGAAGAAGAGGTTATGAAAAGACTATTTAATGGAAACAACCAGGATAAAAGGATGCAACTATTTGATGTTAAATAGGTTTTAAAGAGAATCGTTGCCCTGTGGACTTTTGACCAGTGAACAGGTCAGAATACTCCACTCTCCCAAGTGCTTTGGTTGAATCGCTTCCCAGGGGGTGTTGTTAGTGTTTTCTCCTCTGCAGCTGATGAAAGACCTTCCTTTCAGCATGCTCCATAGAACAAAATCAGCCATTGATTTACATACTTGATTACCAGATGACAATACCCAGCTTTCAGATGCATACAGGACATATTGTCTACCCCAATATATTCTCATAAATGTACAAATTACTTTTATAGATGTTCATGTTTATGTTGCACATTATGCTTTATCCTTCAAGAAAATGAAAACCTGCATTATAGCCGTAGACAGCTGCTCCTTTTCTTGTAAAAAATTGACCAATTTTTGAATGTTTTTGTAACGAAAGGTAAAAAATTGACCAATTTTTGAATGTTTTTCAAGGAAAGGTAGATGATAAAATGATTTATGATATATATGGTTGAGATAGCAGGAAGAATTTTGAACCCCATGCGCTTTATTGACAACTAAATTTATAAGTCATTAATTACTGGAAATAATGTACTGTGTGTTCAGTTTTGATTATGTATTATGTATACTTGCCATTGTGTTATCAGACAGCTAGATTTCAAGACATTTAGATCTGACTCTTCAATTTAACAAGAACATTATGCTTACTAAAGAGGCCTTCTGTAGGATAACGCAATCACCATTTTGTGCCATCAATTACATAACAGTGGTCTATAAATGACAGAGTGCGATTAATCATCCAAAGCGATTACAGATTTATAGGAACATTAAGACATGGTATATTGAAAAGTTTATTGGCACTTCCACGATTTATGTGAGATTCTTGTACAGGTCTGTTGGCTTAGTTTGCTGATTAAAGCGCTGCTGGTTTGCATGTTCTTAAATTCCAAGAAAGCAGTAACTTCATGTGTGTTTTGAAATCTGTACAAGCTGGCTGGGTTAAGCTGGGGTAATCACAGGCCTCATTAGAGAAGTGAACTCTGATAGGAAAGGTTAGCCAGAGGAATGTAGAGCATACATATTAGGATAAGAACCTTACATAAGACCTGCAGTAAATTCTATAATATGGATAAGTTAGTGAGAATTGGCAAATAAAACACCTAAATTCCATGAGCTTCTGATTTCTCTAAAGCTTTTGATCTTCAGATAAAAATGGCCATGATTTTGTTTTTAAATTTGGGTAATGGATGAATATTTTGAGAGATAAGTCCAAAGGGTGCGTTATTTATGATGTTGATTTATGATGTTCATCTTAAAATATGGTGGTAAATTTCAAACAAAATATCTGTAAAATCGCTTGTGTTGGGTAGTTAGCGCTTTTTTGTGGGCATGAGTCACTCTATCCTAAACCATCATTATCAGCAAACATATGGTGCCATAGTTTTAAAGTATTATTATGTCATTAGAAACTTTTGTCATTTTCTTTCACATTGTACAATACAAGGAATATTTATGTTAATTTTGAATTATATTTTATGGACAAGATGTTTGATGACTATTGATTGGGTTATATGTGAACTGATGTGAATTTGAATAACAATATGGGGCTTTATTACTATTTATCGGTTGACAACTTTGTACCAGAAAGAATAATAAAAGTGATATATTATGATACAAAAGGGACTACTGTACTTCTTTAACTATATCTGATTTTCTTGAAATGGGTCCAGATTGTTTGAATATTTGACTTTTTAAATATAAAAACATGTTTCCAGCAGCTAAAGCCCAAATATGTTCGAACAAAGGTTAAATAGTACTGTTATTAAAAAGACCCCATCAATTTGGCCCATAGATTATCCAGGTCGGCATCTACTTTTTGTGGACATTTCGTTTGTCTCTGGAATCACGCACTGCTGGAGAATCCTTTAGGCCCTTGGTTTCAGTTTGCCAAGCCTATAGGTAAATCAGGCACTATTGCTTGATTAATAAATGTCTTTACATTAAAATAGTACATACTTTGACTTGTGTTTTAGTGAATGATATTTCTTGTGCCTTTAAGTTCTGATATCTGGCTACAAAATGGAACTAAGCTGAAAACTGATGGTTTTTACAGACATACATGTTGCACTTAGAAGTATTGTTATATCTGAAACATAGTATTGTTCAGGTTATTTGGGTTTGTTCGTAAAAAATACTGCTTCCAGGCTGTACATATGCTGCACCTATATTGGCAACTGGCGTTGGAAGTTAAATATGAAAATGCTTGTACTTTGCGGGTTGTGTTTAATAAAAGTGACAGGTATCGCATTATCCTTGGATTTGTTTAAAGAGGTGTCTGTTGAAGTCCACAGCGTCCAAGCACCTGGTCAACAATTATGTTAGTTTAAGAGTTGTTAATATGTTGGTTTTTAGTGTCTGTCCTTTTAAAATAAACATCAAGATGAATGGCCCTTTAGACCAGGTGTTTGTAATCAGTGTTAGGCATAGTTGACCCTTTCCCTTAAGTTGATGAGGTGTCAAGACAAAGATAATCCTCTTCACCTCGTCATATTTTATCACTCAAGATGGTGCTGATCAGCGTCATGTGCCAAGCCGTTTAGGGCACCATACATATTCTACATCGCTAGTTGACCCAAGTGTTGGATGTTTATAGTTCACAACAGTCATTATGAGATATTCCTTACAATAGAACTTGAATAATACCAGGTTCTGTGTAATTCTGGAAGGTTAGCAATGATAAAATATGGTTCCATTCAATGCAGAATTAACCAGTCACATAACTGAATATTGCACTCTGATAACAGCCAGTTCCAGATTCAGTTGGTTGCATGAGTATAAAAGTAGGCCTACGTGTGCATTATCACAGATTACTAAATTATTGAAATGTTGAATTATGTTTAGTTTTTAAGCTTTCACACACTTTGGTTTATGCAATATAGTTTCACGCATCAGCAGCAGCTACAAGTTAATTAGCTTCATTTTATATTTATTCAACTGCTGTAGTTTTCAACTTCATCATCTTAATGAAAAAGAAGCCAAATATTAAAAGTTTGTATGATTTCTTACTCTTTCAATTATAACTTGTACTATTGTGAAGTTTAGAGGTGAAGATATTGTTAGTCAAGGTTATGTTATCAACCTAGATATATTATTTTATGAGAAAATAAAGAGGACATTGGTTTTATTGTGCAAGAAGGTTATTACTGTTTTCAGGTTTCATCATTTTAAACTAAATGTTACAGTAATGAAAATCAAACACTGCTATGACTTCTTTTATTATCATCAGACTTTTTTTTATGTCCCAAGACCTTTTCCAAGAAACACATGATTTTACATCACATGACTTTTATTTGAAACCTGTTGTCAGTTGAGCGAGGCTGTGTCATGTCTATCATAGGTACATAAAAATGAACAGTTCAGACCTGGCTTGAAGTCCAAATTTATTATCACTGGTATCACCAGTAATATAGACTTAATGAAGTCCAACTACGGCAATAATTTCAAACTTTTATAGCTAAAAACATCTTTGAAATTACAGGATATATCTTTTTTAATGTCAACAAATGAATACAGAAATAAATGTTTAAGGGAAAGTGACAGAAGTCACATAACTTTACAGATCCATCTTCATATTGTTCTATTAGTAATATTAATAGAAATTTTGTCTGATTTGTCTGTATTTTGACCCTCTCTTGAAACAAAATTAATATAAAATGGTCTGTAAGCAAATTTCAGTGAAAATGCTACTGAAAAGGGATAGGATTAAACTTCAAATTCAAGTACAATGTAAAATGAACTGGTGGTGATTTGTTTGTATTTTGGCCTGTTTATATTATATATTCAACTGACCTATATAGTCTAACAGCAATTAAGAAAAACTTTTGAAAAAAACCCCAAAGATTTCTTTTCCCCCGTGCAATTGAAATGTGAAAGGAAGATAGATCTTAGCCGTTGAGATAATGATGAGATTTTGATATGACAGTATTGTTATGCTAACACTGTTCCTGCGCTGGTATTTTATCTGCCACCGCTAATGGGCTATTAAACGCTAAAGAAACACTGTGACTCACGGGGAGGAACAATAACGCAACTGATATCAGATATGGACAAACAATATTATATACCGACTGTAATGTATCACCTTAATGGCCTATAGTAAAGATAACTGATACAATAAAATGTTCCAGTAAAAGTTTCAGGTTGTAAGGTATTAAACATATTGTAATTCACCTGTAAAGATAGGCAATAGATTATTTTTTTTTTTGAATAGACACTTAACATTTCTAAAGAACTGAAAGTTATAACTGTCTATTTACATACAGGTATTCTGGTTCTTGAGTTTTAAAATTGTTTTGACGTTCCTTTGCTAAATTTCTATTCAATAATTCTGTTATGTACATGTAGGTGGGGGTGGTAGTGTGGATTATTTGAAAAGGTGCATTCTTAGATTATTATTTATTCAGATATATATTTATTAGCCTGGACTGAGCTATTTGTTTTTTTTAGTAAATTGTACAGCAATCATGATAACACCAAAGTTGAGAGATATACATTTTAATTTTGTAAAGAGAAAATGTTTTTTTATGTTTGTGAAGGGAAAGGTATCCTCCCAATATGCACCTTGCTAAGTCTGGGAGCCTCACTTACCAGGAGGTCTGTAGTTAGATCTTGGTGTTCCTCTGGATTTTCAAACCTGATATCCCCATGTCACTGGTTCAGGAAGGTGAGCCATGCAAGGAAAATGCATCTAGTAGTTGAGAATGGACAAAAAAAGGAGCAAGGTTCACCTTGTATACTCACCTTGAGAGTTTTAATTTCATGAAAAGTAGGCAGAGATGCTGTTTGCCTCATAGCACACTGTATGATCTATGTTTTTCCATCTCCAATTGTCCGATTGGTACAGAACAACAGGATATTAACCCCAATTTATTTCATTTATTTCCATTTACCTCGAAATCTACCACTGTGTAATTGTGAGGCTTATAAATCATAGCACATGAGAAATCCACATGGATAAGACTTTGATTGTACTGGGCATGAAAGTAGATGGCAGCAAAATAATGTTTTTAAGTCATTATTTGTGTTTATTAAATCAATTGATAAGGCAATGAACAACAATAATAGGTCACTTGACACCTGCTGTGTTTGAAAAACATGAAAAACAGAAATAAGTCACTTGACACTTGCTATGTATTTCATATTAAATTAATATTAATTACATTATAAATTCTTTCAATGCATGTTCCCCAAAAAGACACTGACAGGCGTGCCAATTAATGGAAAACTGATTTAAATGCAGAACAAACTTCAACCAAGTTTTTCAGTCTAAACAAAAAAAGTCTTATTTATTTCTGTGAATACGTTGGCAAGATGGAGAGAAAACACTTCCAGTAAACAGAGCAGCCACCGCCAAAAATATCTTTACGCAATCGCATGTATTTTTTCACATCGAGTTAACTTCAGTTGCTTTTCTGTACAATATGAGATAAAACCATGACTGCCGTGCCTTTAGCGTATACAGGATCTAGCTATTCTACACACTATCCACAGATGTGCTGGAATCAGTGATAAGCGTTTGGTAGGTAAGAGGTAAAAGAGAAGATAACAAGAATTTGTGCTATTTTGACAAGAGTTATTTAGATGAGAGAAGATAGAATGGAACGACATATGGTTGCTTCTAATATATAAGTAAAGTATGCCATTTTACTGGTGAATGTGTAATGAAGGGTAACTGATAACTTGTAACTACATGCATGTACACTATGATTAGCACACTTTACAAAGATTTTATTCTTATGGTTTTTCAAACTTTAGAAGTAAATATTCTTATTGGTATAATAAGATTCTTTACGAGACTGGTATGTGACCTAAATTGTCTGATGCCGAATAATCATCAACTACATGTACATCGTCATAATCATTAAGCAAATCAATTGTCATAATCATTCATCATCGTAATCAATATCACTGTAATCATCAAAATGATCCTGGTTATCATTTATCATTGTAATCATTCATCATTGTAATCATCAAAATGATCCTAGTCATCATCAAAATGATCCTAGTCATCATCCATCGTGGTCCATGGTAATGGTCATGATCATCAACACCACTACAGGATTCACTAAAATAATAAAATCATCCCATCATTGTATTCATCATCAGTGTGATATTAATAATGATCCTCAAGATAATAATACAGATTAATATAATAAAATTATGTTATAATTATATTACTACATTATTGTTATAATTGTTGTCATAATAAAACCAAAGGCAAATTGAAATTATGTTTAATTGTTTTGCTTAAATCACTAATACACTTCAGTTTATACAGTCAGTAACAATATTATTTGTTATTGTTAACACCTTGTTATTAAGTTTGGCCCTCTTCATTAGCCCAGTTCGGACCAGAACAGTAGGCCATTAAAGTCCTAAGCTCAATACCATCCAAAATCTTCTACTTTGAAAACATAAATCATTTGTCAACTTAAATCAACATTGATGCCGTGATCTTATCAGAAAAAGTTGGGCTTCTGATATCCAATATTTAAGACAAAATAAACATTTTACCATTGGTACACGAATCGTGTACCATAATGTGTTTCAGCCCCAGTTCTAGCAAGAGACTGGGGGGAACGAGGGTACACACATTGCACCAAATCAAACGGCGTATGTAGACTGGAATAACCAGACGCTAGAAATTTGCATTCGATTGACACTGCTGGCTTATTTCGCGGAATATAACTGATTTGAAATTAGAGTAAAAACGGAAACCATTGAATGTAAATCAGTTTATATACATTCATATTACAGTATTATATGCGTTGCGACCCATTTGTGTCAATTTCTAGGATCCAAATGTTAGCAATTTAGCTCCTTTAAATCCCATTTCATTCATTCTTTGCTATTGAGTTTGTAATATGGATCCGTATTTCATTCCTTGTCAGAAATTGTGTTATATTTTGTTATTAACGGTACTAAACTTTGAGCAGCCATACTGGTTCAGTGAGTTAGAGCTGGCTCACTGATTTGGAGATCCCGGATTCAATCCCAACATTGGCTGAGAAAGTTCTATGGATTTTTCAGCATTGTTTCCTCTTGTCAGTGGAGTGGGACAGTTGAAGTAGGGGGAAATTATCTATCATTTATATTTTGATTTCATATTCTTAATTGAAATGTTAAAGAAAATAGATACTATCCAAGAAATACAAAACAGCAATTGGCAGCTTTAAATAAGGAATGAAAAATGTCTTTTGAGAGTTGGAGAATTGTTCACATATTGTTTACAGACGGAGGAAACTGATTCTTTACTTTTCATTTCTCCAGGCATCAACAAATTCTTGTAACACCTTTAGGTGTATTTTATAAACCATCAAAATCTCTCATGATGGCCTGTCTGACATATCTCTACTCCTATTGTTTTCACAAATATATCCAATATCAGAGTGTAAAATCTGAACGTGATCTGATATCTGACTGATGACAGTATGATATGGCATCGATAGTAATCTTGGCTAAAAACTCCTGCTAGTTTTCAAAACTGAAACTCCTTTATGGTATGTATATATATGTTTAAACTTAGACAGCCGACATATTGATGAAGAGTGCAAAGATCGTATTATAACATCTTGAACCTTCACACAGACTTAAGAATGGTGCCAAACATTTCCACTGTACTCTTTCCAAATACATAAACAGTTCACATATTTTCTAGTTCCTTCAGAGAAGTAGGAAGTTAAAATCAAAGCTTGAAACATTTTGTTCCTTCGTCCAAATATCTCTCCAGTTTCCTTCGTGTGCACCTGCTACATGACCTGTAAGCTGATATGATCCCCGTGAATAAACCTTCTTTTGCTTATCAACTTTTATTATATATTGCGGCTTTTATCTCATGGCTCGGATTTTGTTTTATCATGTCTACTGGGGTGCTGGAGAGTTTATTACTGAAATATATCCATATCGATAATGTCTGAAGATTCATAATTTCGTATGATATGCAGGGCGTTGGTGCAGTTAATCTCAGTTCATAATATCACTTTCATTTCTGTGTAAAGAAGAATTATTTTTGTAGCAATTGGATGTGTAAGAAAACATTTACTAAACAGACAGATGTACATTGACACACTGTTAAATTAAATCTGCTTGATGTCAAAGCCAAGTTCAGATTGTTGATACAGAAAAAATCAAAATAAACTCCCCATTTCTCTTGTTATCTCAAAAAATAAGTTATTTGATATTCAGGGAATTTAAGAAGAGAAAAACTTTAATTCAAATCCGAGATATTAAAGTTCAGAAATTTTTAGCATTTCTTTGATTTATCTTTTTTATGGAAAGTTTTAATATAAAATATTTTATTGAGCTTTATTATATATGATGAAGAATCATTGTTTTAGTAAAGGCAGGGATCTTTTCACTCGCTGTTGAATATCGCTACCCTTTCCACATCCTTTCTTTATGTTTTCACTTACAACAATGTTTCATCTTATAAATCTACTGTTAACAGATACTGCTGTATCAATGAAGAAGTTTTGTGCCTAACTGCTACACCTGTAGTCTACTGGCCAGTCCAATAGATTACCTTTCGTCTTTTTTCCCTTGAAATAAATGCAGTGATCTATTTATTCATGGGTGTCAAGAAACGTATGGGACTGTGTGGAAAATACTAGAGTTGATTTGTAGGACACGGTAGATATTTGACAATGGTTGAACAAAGTTATTATGAACTGGTGCTATCACATCTAGAGTAATATTAAAACAGATATAGCATTTGCCAATAGTGTTGAAATTGCATTGAAGCTATGTGATTTTTTCCATTTCAGAGGGGACACAGAAACTCATCTTAAGCCATCATTGCATATACTTCACTTATCCCCAGAGTAACAAAATCTCAATTCAAAGTTTAATTATCTTATATATTGCGTGAGTTGTCATTTTCTTCCTGGTTTCCATAAAACTATAATCTTCTTAAAGTTTTCTGAAATCAAAAATAATATAGATTCATAAAATAGTATTTTTTACTAATCTTAATCTTATAAAGGTAAAACAACATCGTGAGAAATATACACTGTAATTTATGTTAATGAATTTAACAGAAATTGACCTAGAAATTTGTTCACATGATGTGAAGCAAGTTTGTGTAGCTTGACATAATAATCTATAGACTGTATAGATCAAATGACCAATCCAAGTCGTAGAAACAAATGTTACAAAAAATTTAAGTGCTACATGTAGGGTTCACTTCCGCAGCTCAACTCCTGCTAACTGTTTGTTAAAGCTGGCTCTTCTTGTTTATTTTACTCTCGAAAATCTTTACAAAATAGTAGCCAAGGTTTTTATTGTAGGACGTCTTGTCAGTAAAGGGAATCTGTAACCTTTATCTCTGAAGAAAAGAGACGATTTTCTTACTCCTCCTCAGTGACAAGGTCAGAGGTCATCCCTCATAAAATGCCTCTCTCTAGTCGAATGGCATGAAACAGTGAACACAGATGTATATAGGATTAAGTTGAAGGTTTAGCTTGTGTAGTGAAGCAGCGTGTCAGTAGAGAGCTACACTCAAGTTGGCCTACACTTAACCAACCGACTAGAAACTGTTGTTCTATTTTCTGACTGGTGTGTTGTATTCTTTAGGATTTTACTTGTTAAAACTTTGTACTGGACTCTTGAGTAAGTTTCTTGTTAACATTTACAACAGGTTGACTAACTGCTATTGTTTAGAATGTAAATAGTCAAACAGTAGATAGTGTGTTGGAGGGGAGTACAGCTATATTTATCGAGTGGAAGTTAGTTATGGTGTCAAGAGTAAGGAAAAGTGTGTATACTAGGGAGAAATTATTTGTATAGCTAATATTAACATTTTACGAGATATATTATATTCTTGGTTGTGTCAGTCCGTATAAGCCTTCTTTATTTATGTTTTATTTAGAATTATAAGAATTTCTTGTCCCGATTGAATTTAGTTTAATTGGATTCTAATATTATTTGGAATAAGATATTTGTGATACCATAATGTTGTTTTCTTATAAATTCCTAAATTTAAACAAAAACAACAGAAATTATTGAACTTCCACACCACATTAGAAGTGGTATCAGATGTTATAGAAAGATAAGATACTGGTACTCTTGATATGTATGATATCCATCACAATAAAGTTCTATTATAACATTCTATGTAAGCTGGTTAAAAAGATGGGGGTGTGTGTGTGATGGCCGAATGGTTAGCGTGTGTGCGCTATATAATAATGGCCTGTCATTGACTCAACTGGCGTGGTTTCATGACAAGGAGTAGGGTCGCCTGTCTAACCACGTGGGTTTTCTCTGGGTCCTCCGTTTTCCTCCCACTGATAAGGACCCCTGTGTGTGAGCCAATTATTGAAATATGATTAAACTATATGTTGGTCCCGAAATGATTTAGTTGGTATGAAATGGAAAATAAACCTCATTTGTCACTCTCTCTCTCTGTTAAAAAGATACACATAAAAATTCATAATGGAAAAGGATATTAGTATATTAGTCATTACTCATTGGTTATATTTGGGTGACATGATTAGCTACTGTTTCAGTTTACGGTAGTTATCCAAATTATAAAGTGATTTAAAAACTATGGAGGGCAGTATAGATGGAAAACAATTAGTCATTACATGAGGAAATTACATGTGGCACGTGAGTTGATCTTGTCACATGAATATTGTATTACTGTATTTCAAAAATATATAATAGGCATCGAGACATGTTTCAAAGTTAGTTTGATCCATCATGCTGTTTTAAAGCACATTAATACATACTTTCCAAATAATCAATATTTTATTTGACTGCAGACAGGAATTTCACATCTGTTGTTTCGTATTTAAAAAAAAAATGGCTAACGAAACATGTACATATAGTTGCAAATTTACAACAGTATATTTTTGCATTAGCTGATGTAGACCTAATGATCGGCTATCTATTAAGACACGCAAATCGTGACTGGAGTATCAAGAGTTTGAATACCATTTGAATTAGATTTTCCAAGCATGTTTCCAAGCATGTAGTGCTTGTCGGATTGACAAGGAAAGTGGTGCCCTGTCCTTCAGATTTAATGTAAAATTAAGGGTCACAAACATATACATACACATAGACAAACACAAGAATGCCTTGACAAGACTTGGAAACACTGATGTCCAAGCGAAATTCTTCTCCCAATGTTAATCTAAATTACTCCCCACTAAATTCTAAATGTGACTAAATTCGCCCCCAATGTTTATCTGCTTATGAAATCTCCCTCTTATATCAGTCGAACATGAGTAAATTGTGTCGACAAGAAATGTATTGGTAACTTCATTCCATTCCAATCCTTTCAGGAACGGAACCCTTTATAGCAATATGATGTGTCGGTGCTTAATTATGATAATCTGAAGGAAATTTCAATTCAATTTACAAATTATTCTTTATATTAAACAAGGATTTATGTAAAAAGATATAATTTAATTGCACATTACTACGATGTAGACAGTAAAAATGATTTGTTTGGTTGTCACACTGGCTGGCATGAACAATAAGTTTGGCATGATTTATTAGAATTTTAAATATTAAATATATAGTGCAATATATCATGGTTTTTTTTTATGTCAATTAAATGCACACATATTTGACACTGTGCAGCAGCGAATATTGAAAGGTTCTACCAGTTTGTTGATTAATAAGGAGATGTAAAGATTATGATTACATTCTATTCTTGTACAGTCAATATATAAAGTGCAGTGTACACATACAGGAAACTTACTATATATTATATATATATATATATATATACATTTTGCATTTAATGTTTTTTTGAAATGTGCATTAGGTAGTTAATAATGATTTTGATCGAAAAAATTATTAGATTGGAGTTGCAACACTTTTTGAAAGTTATGTTTTTCCTCCTCTTTCTGCGACACAGACTTATCTTGAGCAGCAATGGCTTTAAACTGGCATAGTTTAATCCACATTTTAAACATGAGAGAGCATGAAATGGGGTTTAACATCCACTCAACACAAACTAGGGGTCATCTTGGGACTAACATATGGTTCAATTTTATTTCAATAATTCGCTTGCGTGTAGGGGTCTTTAGCACTGGGAGGAAACCGGAGGACCTGGAGGAAAGCCACGAGGTTGGACATGCGACCCTTTTCCTTGTCACGTACAACCTGGGATTACAGTTGATAATGAAGTAATTAGATTCATAAATGTATATAAATGGAGTTATTTGATCTTTTGCCCTAATATAAGTGGATAGGTAGCTCTTGTATCAGCAGAGGATGCTGAATGCTTCAAAAATTTGCAATTGATCATATCTTTGTTAATACAGTTTTGGACTGATATAATTTTAGAAATACAACTTCCACAACATTATGGTAGTTTGTAAGTGATTAAAAATCCATCGAATGAAACTGCACCACCAGGGTTCGTGACCACTCATCAATGTAGACCCATCATACTGAGAAACATGTGTACAGTGATGATGACGACAGATTAAACCTTATTCTGTTCCTTTAAACAAGCTGATTGTTATAATTATACCACACTAATCTTCACATGTGAGGGTTCCTCAGATAAAATAACATTGTTTCACCATTATTTTCTCTAATAATTTTACTGGCAAGCAGGGGTCTGGCAAAGGCTGAAGACACTGTTTTCTTTACACTATTTAATGAGGTCATTATCTTGGTATTTCTGCGTCTGTGACATCTTTCAGAATATGTGGGTGACTTTTACATGTGTATCTATCTGTTTCTTTCATTATTCCATTCTTCTATATTTAGAAATCATAGGCGTTTCTATTTTGGCCATGAATGTTTTCAATGGCTAGAGCTTTTATTGAAATTTTAGGTTTTTTGGGAAAAATTTTATCATAAAGGTCTCAGAACATTGGCCATTGAATTAAAATCCAATTTTGCTATTAATAAAGATTTAAGATATACTTGCTCTCTGTTGTAACCTTGTAGCAAAAAACAAACACATTGAACTTTCTCCCGAACTTTTTAAAACATGGACAATGCTTTGTTCTCATTGGCCAGATGAATATCGAGAAAAAGACATTTTCCATGACACAGCAAAAATGAAATAAAAATGAAAAACAAAGTACTGTCTAGATTTAATTGGACTGTGTGCAAGTATAAATAAATGCGAAGGATTTTAAAAAATATGCTGATTTGGAATTGTTGCAACCATATTTTTAAACCATTAGTTATCTAGTCAGAATATAGTAAAGAAAATAAAAAACAACAGACATTTTAATCTGAAAAGGAAGTTACCTTAAAACCCTTAGCTGACATTTGAATCTGTGGACTAATATTGAGCTTAAATTGTAATGATTTTCACAAAGAAATCTTTTTCTTTTTAAAATATCATTTTCTTTACTTTTATTCTACAAATCTACATCAAGAGATTTACACGTTAGATATTTAAGAATCCTCACGCAACAGCACTATGTTGTCTCCATATCACTTCAATGGAAGCGAATGTAAAATAAAGCTGTTTCACATACCATCGACTTGCGTGGAAGTTAGAGATTCTTTAATCAACTTCATACTATTTTGGGTATCAATACACTTTATTGTATGATTACATATAAAAATCCTGTGGCGCCTTAATGACAGTGACGTCACAGGTTTATAAATTTATTTCTGTACAATAAAAGATTGTTCAAATTATAAAAATTACAAGTTTTTTATTAGGATATTTCTGCCTTGAAGAAGGATGATTAAGATTTAAGAGACACTGTCCTCACAAGTTTTGTCAGCAGTATGTCATCCTTTATTTAGAGTTAAAAACATACATGTGCGCAAGTATTTTGCCATATGTTGTGTACTGTTAATCCGATACACCAGGATGAATGAGGAAATAGTCTAATATTTAAGTTGGTTTATAAGTGAAATAAGCAATTTAAATCTGTCAAAAAATGTGTGAATTGTTTACTTAAGATATTTAGTTATTTAGAACATTTAAATCCCAAACATTTCTTCCATTTCCTAAAAGTTATTATTCTTTACAGTGATGAATTAAGAACTTATTTGATATTTTAATTAAAGCTGCAGATCTTCATTTGAGTGGTTTTGAATTTTTGCAAACTAAAATATTGTGAAAGTTGAATCAGAAAGTAATGTCAGTCCCCAAATCATTCAGTTCCATTAAGTATTTATGCCACCTATTTTTTTGTGTGTGGAGGGGGGGGACATTTGTATGATGGACCCCTTATTCAGATTTAGCTGCTGTTGTCGTATGTTTTGTTGCCTGGCAACCTATCTTTAAGATGGGAGATTATATACGGTTGATATTTTGGTTTAATTTTCTGAATTAAATGTTAAATAGTGTATTTTAACTTGGATTAGGTATTGTTGGACAAATACAAACATCGCTCAGCCGTTTCAACACACAAACAAACAAAATCAAATGATTAAGTTATGAAAAGTACAATGAGTAAAAATCAGATACAGTTTATTTTTTGAGGAAACAAGGACTCTAGAGGATGAAATTCCATTCCCATACATTTTAAAAGTGCACCCTGAACCTCTCCTTGAAAAAAGATTGACTTTAAATACTACTTTAAATGTACATGTACTCTGCTTGCAAATAATAATCACGAGTCAAATTAAAAATATGTCTGAAATTGTTTTCCCATTTTGTCTTAGTTTAAGCAACTGGCACATGTTCATGTTGTAGTATCTTAACAGATGCAATTTCACAAACAATTTGTTTTATTTTTAGACATAAACGTAATTGAAAACATCATTCAAAATATAATAATTTTCTCTTTCTTTTTCAGCTAAGAAGCCAATGGAATTCGTAAATTAAGGATGCAAGAATTCTGCCAAGTTTTATCACTACAGTGCGATTAGGAATTACCACCAGAGTGTAAAAGTGTTTGTTTTGTTTAATATAATTTTTTGCGAACAGAACTTGAAAATTGAAAAAAAAAAGATAAGATTTTGTAGAGTGCGGAGTTGAGAAGTTTTGCAGTATTAGGTTAGTGCCAAATCCAACTGTTCTGGCTCGGTTCTTGTGAAAACTACGAATTCTTTGGATATACATGTATGTAATATGAAATACTGTAGTTACTAGTTAGTGTGATTCACATTCAGTTGGAATTATTCAAAATGGATACCAATACGTCAAGTAAGTACAGTGAAAAGATTTTGAAATTTATCTTTATTTAGAAACTAGTGCAAAATAAGATAACCAACCATTGATTAATATTGCTGAACATTCACGGAAGCTCTCCATTATCACAAGTTTCCATTTCATTACCGATAATTTACTCATTACGACTATTTAAAAATGAAAATCCAAGTGCAATAATTGCTCATAAAAACTCCAGCATGTCTGTTAACTCACATTCTTCCCCCAACTTGTTTCTCAATAAGATTTCCTGTATTCTAATCACACAGGATTCTATCATGTTTCTTTAGAATTATCACGTGATCACAGAGATCATCTTTCTTCACTGATAATCTCTGCAAATCCAGTGTGCACATATTTTTCGGAGCAATTTGATTCTTTGTGTAAATAGAGCTTTAATGCAGATTGAATTCTTTCACGATAAGGTGAATCCACACATTCTCCCAAATGGAGCATAAATTGAGCAATACCAAGCAATGATATCTATGCCAAGCATTGCCAAAGCAATTAAAACATTAAAAGAGGCAATCATCTAAACATCTTTTGATATAAGAAGAAGAAATAATGAGCTATTTGCGTTCTTGCACTGGTCTTAATGCATTTTTGGCTTGTAGGATGTACTGTTTAAGTGCCAGCATTTCCTCTTGTTTTTAAAATCAAACGATAATGGTTCTGTTAAAGTGTTGAATTAAGCATAGAATTCTTTGGATAAAACTATACAAAAAAATGTTCCTATTTGTATCATTGTACAATCAAGAAATTTTACAACAAATCTTAGCTAAATTCAATGTCCTTTGTTGTCTGAGATATTGTACTGCTTCAGGTTGCAGTAACATATATTTATATACTTCAGACATTTAGTCGTTTTACATACATGTATATACTGTAGCTTGACTGAAGAAGAGTATTATAAAATGCTGATGTCAGGCACAAGTTTACAATTGTTGTCTAACAATATTTAATAAACTAGGTGTGTTCCTTGTATTCTTAGATCAGGTTTCATTCATCCATTATTCACAGTGTCAGGGTGGGATCAAATTGGGCTTGGTTTGAATTATAATCCAGAGAGACCATAATGCTATCTTCATCTATTGTTGTTTCTCAGAACCATTTACATAGTGTTTACAAATTGAATATATTGTCCCTATATTCTATTTAGTTAGTTTATTTTTACAAGAAAAGATTAGCATCTTTTTGGTTTAACTATATATATCTTATGCAAGGAAGTATATAATTCATAATACATTATAGTAAATAATATATTGTTATGATTGATCACCACAAGACATTTGGAAGTTGTAATGAAATGAGCATGCTCTGGGATATGATTGAGCTGAGAACTGAGGTCCTAGTGATACATGTAGTTGTGATGTGATCCTAAATACATAATTATAGTGGAATTAAATCCCAAAATCATAAAACAAAATGTTCCCTATAGGCCTAAACTGCAAACATAACAAGACAAGAAAAAGAAATAGATTACTGTACATATATTTGGGACCTAGAAATTGACACAAATGGCTTGAAATGCATGTAATAATGTACGTAATAATGTACGGTAATATCAATTTATATAAACAGTCTACATTTTTACTCAGCTCAATCAGATACCAGTCTTCATTTTAAATCAGTTATGTTCGGCGAAATATGCCAGAAGTCTCAATCGAATGTCAGTCTTTAGCGTCTGGTTATTCCAGCCTACACCAACTGTATTTATTGTGCATGTTCTCAAATAAGGATATGATGACATGACTTGTAGATGTCTAGCCTCGTTCTTCAAGTCCCTTGTTACAAATGGCACTGAATTGCATCATGGCACACGATTCATGTACCAATGGTAAAATGTTTATTTTGTCTTAAATATTGGTTATCAGAAGCCCATCTCTTCCTTGTAATATGACAACATCAACGTTGAATTAAATTGACTTTGGATGATAATTAGAGACATGCTTTCTTTAAGAAATGGTTTTACTAATTATCAGTCAGCTTACACAATTATTCTACAAGTGTGTCTAGATTACCGGCAGTAGTTGAATAGAGATTAAGTCCCCATGCTTAAGTAGCATAATAATATGCCTATTCAGGTGTACATGATTTAAATATTGTTCAACATATTGATTATAAACAGTATTGTATTATCATGGTATTATTATTTAAAGTAAAAGGTGGTACTTATCAGCTTATTTCTAAACTTATAAATAATAGAAGGATCAATATGAAAATGCAGCACAATGCACAACCTGTTCTCATGCATATTATGTTGAAAACGTGACATAGTTAGAATTGAATCAGGATTGATTAATTGCATACTGTATTACATGTTCTTAAATTATCTAATAATCAATATATATTATATGAGACGGAAATAAACCAGTTAGGTATTAAAACTTATATACCTTATTTCATGTCGAATTAATGGATGGCATAATCTTCTGTTCTGTTGACCAAGTGGTGGTGCAGGAAGGAGGGCCTGACAGCTGCCTGTATGGCGTACATGTTAGCCTGTCCTTATTAGCTCAGTCGGAGCAGGACCATGATATTCTTCTAATATTTATTAAGGATATGTTATACTGGTAATTTTTTTTTATTGTGTTTGAGTCCATTATAGTTATAGGAAATCTTAATTAATCAGTGTCAAGTTAAATAGACTGCAAATTCGATGCTTAGCAACACAAGTCAAGTCACTCATATTTGCCTGCTTTAGCAGTCTAGTGAATTTCAAAGAATTTATTATTTTGACATTGAAACACAATAAATGCAGTTAGTTTGATGGATTTAATGTGTAAAAAACTTAGATATTTTCTTCAACTTAGCTAATCTGACATAAACAAAATACATCAATATTGTCTGACTGGCAAAATATTACCAACAATTAAAATAAAAAGAATTGTAAAAAAAACTTGGCAACGGATAATGCTTATCAATTAGTTACAGTCATGGTCTCTTTAGCAATCTGAGTAGATTACAGTTGATTCTGTATTTACACTAGATTCAAATGAAGTATAATAAATGGATCATTATAAACAGACAGTGATAACTGTCCACTTGACCACTTCATCACACCTAGATGATTAGATTACAATTATTACCAAGTGGTCAGTTTGTTGTTGTGGACAAACTGGACATCTACTTGATGGCAATGACTGTCAGTGTTTAATACTTCAAGCTGTTTCAGATTTGTTTGATATGTGTTTATGATCTCTCTATATCCAACTCAACTGCATATTCCCAGTAAACAGATAAACCATATGATTCTATACATTATATTAAGAGATAGAGTAAAATGGGGTTTAACGTCCACTCGACACAAACTAGGTCATTTCGGGACTATCTATATATTAAAGATCTTGACATAAAATTATGTTGAAAATGTGTGAAAACAAACGTACTGGTATTTGATTTCTTAAAGAGACATTATGGGAGATTAGATAAAGAGCCATCAGTTCTCACTATATTAGTTCAAAACTAGATAATGTAAAAGGAAATTGCTGAAAATTTCAGTTAGATTGATCCACTCTGAACTGAGAATTTAGCTATTGAATTTTAGACGTAGCCCTGATCATCTTTACCAAAGTCAGTGCGATAAAAAGGCTTGATTATCCAATTTATAAATTTAATCTTGTATGAATGTTGAGCAGAACACAGATCCTAATCCAGTAAATATTGATTATGATCATGGTAATTAAATTAATAGTTTATATAACATTTAAGGCTTAAAGAAAGACCTGCAATAGGCAGATTTAGCTCTTGCATAATGTATGTTTAAAACAAGGTTTCAACTTTTGGTTCTGAAAGTACAAACATACCAATAAAAATTCAAATCGGATTTAACCTGATCTAATCGATCATAAAGTGAATTTGGATTTTCATTTTCTTTTTAAAACTTTGAGTGTAAAACAAATTCTGGTCCATATATAGCCATCCCTTTCATCCACTCGTTGATCAAGAGAAATTTGCTGCGGTTTATATGGCATATATTCAGATATGATGCGATAATATTTTATTTTTGAGTAGGAGTGTTACAACGTAAACTAACCAAAATTATTTTATCTTGACATGTGAGAGGTAATAAAACATGTTATTTTTTTCCCATCCAAATATTTTCTTGACCACAAACAGTCAAGATTAATGTATATTGAACAGCTGAGGATGATAAATAACATAATGTATATATGTTGAGCTTATCACCTATTTAAATGGTCTATTAATGACAAGTCCTGGTGATTAAAGGTATAGTATAATCAGACCAGTATGTTTATATGTGACATCTGACATAAACCACTAATTTAGAGCATCAGACTCAATGTCTCTTCGCTTGTCTTTTGTTTGTAAATGTTTATGGTTCTATTAATCCAATTCCTGAATTCAGCTCACACACAGAAGAACAGAACTGATCAATATAGGCTTTCTGTTTATTTCTGATTTCCATGTATTTTTTATATCCATCGTTGTATTTTCATGTTGCCACCAATGTTACAAAGAGAATATGATAGAAAAAGTAATATCTGTGAGTCTGGTTTGCAGACACATGGAATTGTGTAAAATTGATTTGTATGAACAATATAATAGAGTTATTGTATTGAATTAGGTTAATTTACTATATATATATAATTCAATTTTTGAAAAAATGATATCTACACTTATAACCTGTTAAATATGTATTATGAAGAGTTAAATCTGCTTACTGCAGGTCTTTCTTTAGGCCTGAAATGTTATCTAAATTATTAATTAGACATTAATTAACTTATCAAGACCATAATTAACACTAGATACCATTGCTAGCCTGCAACATTTAGTGGATTTGAATGCATTTTATGATGGATAATTTAACATAATGGATAATCGAGAATTTGTTTCCAACATTAGTATCAGTAATAACTATCGATGCTAACCTAATATTGTATCGTGAAGCAATTTGACTGAAATTTTCAGCATATTCTGTTTTAGTTATCTCTATTTTAACTATATTATAGCGAGAATTTTCAGTTCTGTATCTAATCTTGTATGTGTAATATTGTGATTGAAAGATATGACAGTTTGAAATATTATAAAGATAGTGGTAAAATTTTATAGGCATCAAGATTATAAACTGAACCCAATGACCCCTAGTAAAAGTATATATCTAATGTGGGTTTGTGGTTTAACAAGTGATATACATAGACAGGTACAAATAGGTGTTAACGGTTCACCCCCACGGCCCCACCCTACTCCCTCTATACAATACATACATCTTGTTTTACTGGTTCTCTCAAGGATTGATGTAGTTTTACGTCTATATCAATGTTAGCTCTAGTTCTTACAACAGATTAAATAGTTAGATAATAAAGACTGCTGTTGATTTACTTTGTATTAAATTCGTCATTATAATATTGTGTACTCTGCTTTCATTATTTGAAATTCTAGTCAAATTAAACTTTGATATCATGATAGCCTGCGGTATTCCATTACAAGCAGATATCTTTGTTAACTCGGCTACCTTTTACAACCTAATAATAGACTGTTTACACAAATAATTAGGTCACCTTTGCTTAGGTAAAACCTTATTTTTTTTCTCCTTTACTATCTTACGATATGACTTAGAAACTATTAATTTATAGTTTTACATATGTAGCCATGTAAGTGTTCGTGTTGGAAGGATTATACATTATTTTAAGAGTCATTCTTTGATAGTCTGTGTGCTGTTTAAACGATAGAAGATGAGAGTTTTGTAGCAGTATTATAATCTTCATCTGACAGTTGACATTAATATAACCTTCTTTCTGATATATCCTCAGCTTTGTCAACATATATGGTAGAATGTACATTTATATGACAATTCCACTTTGTTTCTTCTTTTAACTTTTAAATTTTTATGGACATGATGATGAAATAAGAAGTGACAGTCATGCGACATGGCTTCCAAGTTTGTTCCAAAAATATGACAAAGACTGCCGTTAGCATTTAGTTGACTTTTAATAGTTTTGAAAGTTTATGTGGTTGCATCACTGTTTTGAATTCGACATTTATTAGCTGGCACTGAATTGACACCCAATAAAATTATCCTCTTACATGTACCAGGAAATTGGAAAAAAATAATTGCAAAATGAAGGTCTGCATTATGACAGGTTGCACTTCAAAAGAGAATGTACATCTGCATGTACATGTGGCGTACCCAAGTACAGGCGAATCTTATAAGGCCATACCAGTGACTAAATGCCCAAGTTTTTTTTTGTGGAATGATATGAATTTAAGTTGATGATCGCCATTTGGATTTTTCAGATATTATATTCACACTATATCAACACTAAATGATACCGGTACATTTAATTAAAGAAACAAATTCCAAAATATTGTCCCTCAAAAGATTGCTACCTGATGCTAAGCACTTTAATTGTTTAATGTCTAAATCTAATTATTAATTTAAGGCCCAAAGAAAAACGCAGATTTAGCTCTTACATAATGACTGTTTAGTATTAGCATTTGTTTAAATTCGGATTGCTGGGGGGGGGGGGGTCATTTAAACCGCACTGTTGGCTTGTTTCTCTTAAACTCTTCTACTGAATAAATTTACAGCTTTAAATACATCCTTTCAGTTAATAAGACTGGGTAAGGCATTGGCTCACTAGCCTAGAGGTTAGGTGTTCGATACCTGCATTGGCTAAGAAAGTTCATCCAGAATTTCCGTCATGGTTTCCCTCATAGCACACGATATGGCATATGCCCATCTTCATTAGCCCAGTTTAGGAGCAGAACAGTAGGACATTAAACCCCATTTCTGTATTGACAATAAGATAGATAAGGTGACATCAATTAACTCTTTTACACATCTACTGTAGAATGGTATTGTCGACAACAAGCCGGTTAATTTATTGGATTGATAATATTTACAGGTCTTATTATCGATATCTCTGATAAGATTTAACTACCAAACAGACATTCTTTCAAAAGTATGTTGCCTTTGTTGTCAATACCATAATTCATTTAATTTGTCACTTCAGGTTAATATTGTGCAAAGATTTATTGATGTTTTTTTTTTTTAAGCCTAGTTCCCACAGCCTGTTGGGTTGAAAAAAAACCCAACATGTTGCCCATAGTTTTAGAGATAACCGCCCATGGACACATTGGAATACATGTAAATGTAAAACCACTTGACTTTTAGAATTTGATGTCAGGCCAGATTTTTCTCTCAAACATTTAAGGGTGGTTGGATGGCTCAATGGTTAGCATGTGTGCGTAGTATCATAAGGTCTATCATTGATACAACTAGCACAGTTTCCATTGTACAGTTGTATGTGACACGGAGTAGTGTCGCCTGTCCAACCTCGTATATTTTTTGTCCGAGTCTTCCAGTTTACTCACTTTGCTAAAGACCCCTATGCACAAACGAATTATAGAAATAAAATTGACCCATATAAGTCCCGTAATGACTTAGTTTGTGTCAAGTGGATGTTAAACCCTGTTTCTCACTCCAAACAAGTAACAGGTAGCTTAGTAAATGAAATTTTAATCCCCAAAATGATAAAGAGTACTAATGGGTATTATGTTGACATAATGTTGAAATTTTTCACCTTAATACTCGAGTTTATGAGACCTGGCTGGCTTACTCTTTCTGGTACACCTGACTATACAGACATTTGCTGTAAATCTGTACTCAACTATTAGATGGAGTTGTCTTGCAGTCAGGGCCTGAGCATTGAATGCTTGTTTCAGTTTTGGAATTGTCTTGTCTGTGCTGTATTCATGTACTGTTCCTTAATTTTTCCTAATGGTTTAACAGTGTTTTCTCTTTATGACTTGATGGAAAAGTTACTACATGTAATCCAGATTCATGAAAAATTGCTTTGCCAGTCACAAAGTTAGAAGTAAATATGATTCAACACAATGTCCCTTTAAAAGATATTAACTATGATAAGAGATATGAACATGTGATAGTCTCTGTTAATATGACCGTTAATTCAAGGTGCATGGTCACAATACTATCTTATCAATAGTACAAACACTCATCTATTAATTTACATACACTGTAAATAATATCTGTAAACCTTGTTGTATAAAACTTTGAAGGCTTATATCGTTAATCATTGAGATCTACATGTGCAGTCGAGGATAAAGAGATTAATTACACCATGGACTTTACAGGTTTAATTCTATACTTATTTATTTTCATTTCTTATTCATGATGTGATGTTTTGAAGTATCTGTAAGCCAGTGGTCACTGACATTTTATTAATGTTTCACTGTATGCCTGACCTTATGCAAAGTATTTCGAGGCCTGTATACATTTCATTTTTTTGAGGATTCCTTGGCTTTTGATTCATTGTAGCTTTTAATTTTATATGTTTTCTGTGAATGTTTATCTACTTGTGCTGTATCTGTGTTAGTGTGTTCATATATTGTTTGTTCTTTCTTTGTTTTGTTGTGCATTTATCCTGAATTATCTGTGACATTTACTACATATGGATATGATATGCCAGGGGATTCAGATGGTGACATATAAGAATAAAATATTCTTCACTTATTTTTCATTTGGTTTATATAGTTTTATCAGATTAAGGAAGAAAACTTAGCTACTTATGATTGGCTGATGTTGAAATGTCTTGTCACATTAATTGGTTTGACATTTTAGAATGTGAAATAAATTTAATTGAGGTATTATTTCTTGTTGAAGAACTACTGCAACATCAAAATGCACTGATATTTCGTTTAATCTTTGTGTCAGTTTTTATGCATATTTTCCACATTGGATGTTTTCATTTTCTTCCATTTAATTAATAAATAAGTTGCAGTAGGTTCCTAATTCAATCCTGTTTTTTGGTCAAGAGAGAGCTCCTCCAAATTTTACAGTTTTGCCTGCCAAGGAAAAGACATCTAGTCATTTGAATGGGACAAAAAGACGATGTCCACCTGTGTACTCCATGGCATAAACAAAGAACCCTTAATATTTTGAATTCTGTGAAGAGGAGGGGAATACACGTCTGTCCCTTGTAGCACACCACATAGAGTATGCCCATCTTCATTAGTCAGTTTGCTTCAGAAAAGCATGATGTTAAAACTGATTTCAATTCATTTATTTCAAACATACATGTACCAACAATTAATGGACATGTAAACATGCCCTGAAAGAAGTGGCTGGACATGGACAATGTCCGGCTGATTAAACCCCCTTTGAAAGACTGAATTGCCTTTTCTCCGAACACGATTGCCCAACCGAATTTTTGTAAAAAAGTAAGTCCAAAAGATTAATTTCCATTTGCAAAAACACATACATTTGAGTTGATTGCTGCTTATAAGACTTGAAAATCAAGGCCCAAGGAAATATAGTATATATGGTAAAGATTAAACATGGTAAATTTCAACAGTTTTTTTAGTATTTGTGAGGCTGAAAATATGAAATGTTCGTCGGAAAATCAGATCAGCCTGACATGATGTCAGAGTCAGACTAAACCTTGGCAGTTATTTCAACGTTTGTATCACATCCCTAGAGTTTATAGTATGTTCATAACTAAATCACTAGGTATTAATACAATCATTGGTTACTTGGTTATAATAAACCTTTACAAGATTCAAGGCTGGCTTTGTGAGAATTTATGCATAATGAAGTGTCAGTACCAAAAATAGAAGCTATCACCTACAATATATAAATAGATTATCATAAAGTTGTAGTACAGAATATGTTACTTTCTAGAACATATATTTCCTCTTGCAAAGTGAAAGTAGCAAACATTTATCTACAGTCTTTGTCATTCTCTCTGTGAGGTAATGCCATCTACATTTGCATTTGTTTGTGGAGGTTGCGGCAATGCACCAAAAATACCAGGCTATGTTTGGTTTCCTTTTACCCTACTGGGTCCTGGATAAAGACCACCTCTTGTCTGAGAGTTGTTTCTACATGTAGGTGCCATTTCATTTGGATACTGAGCTTTGGATATTTTGATATTGTTTATAAATTGTGGACATTAACAAAATGGCTTGAGGTTGATGTACATAGCACTGTCCACCGAACAGAATTTTACTTCAGTAATATTTAAAATTTTTTGAAATATTAAAACTCGGTAAAATGATCAAGTGACATTCATTCCAGACCAATCAAGTGGCATTGGTTCCATTTCCATGATTATGTGTCAAATGTCTATCGTTGCTATCAGTAAATGGATTTGTAAAGATGTTTCCTGTCACATATTTTCTCAGTGCACCTAGACGCAGTTTCTAGCTTTAGGTTTGCTAATCACAATTAGATAATCAAATAACACACGATTGTTGGAGATGATGGCAGAGTTGAAAAGGAATTTATTAGCAACATAAATTGTAACAGGATTATTGTACTTGAAGCCGCTGGAAGCAGTGTCTAGTAAAATAGTATTGTGACCAGTATAAACACATTATAAGCTATTGATTATATTGATTCCAAATTCCTTAGACTTAGTTAAAACCTATAAATATATATACACACATTCCTCTCTCACCTACTTTATAACACACAGTTCGTCAGACCTATATGTACTTACAATTATTATTGTTTTAAAATTAATATTATTTTTTTGTTTACTTGTTTGCAAAGCATTGTATTGGTCACATATTAATTAGTATTGGTAGTAAACATTTAAGGTTATTTATAGTAAGTCTCATTGATTATAAAAAAGAGCATGTAGTCAAACAATCAACGGAAATAGTTTATAATAGAAATGTATAGTTTCTTAAATTTTGTATGGACACAGTCATTCAGACCCTAGTCTTTGTTGGCGCCCACATGTCATTAGAATAATATTATGTTCCATTATGTAAGGAAAATATGCCATGTTGATTGTATTCTACCTTTTACCAATTACCTCCTTTTGTCGAAAGTTTTTATATCTTTTTCATTCTTAATGAGTATCCGGAATTTTGAACTTTCAGAAACATAATACATTTTCCATGATTGAACTTAATTATGGTTCCTCCATTTTTTATGTAAATTATTTTGTGCGTATCGTATGTTTCTGAGTGGTTTTCGTTGGCGCGTGCGCAATGTGATCACCTCATGCTATTATTATCATTAACCAAGGGGTTGTTGTGAAAATTATAATTTATACGAAATCACCCACGCTTATTACAAGACAGTTTTTTTTTATTTTCTCCTGTATTTTTTTACAGGTTCAGTGTTCTGTATCAATCGATAATATTACATAGTAAATTGTTTTCAATACTTTTGATTTTTCGTTTGAACAATTTCATGGTTGACGCCATCATGATAGCCAAGGTATAATATTGTGAATGACAGTTGATTATCTCGTGGCTGTGTATCTTACAACTATTATTTTTGTGCGAGGTTAAAACTTGTGTTTTTTCTGGAAGAGGTATAACTTCAGCACAAAGATTAGCGATGCATGCTGTTCTACTAAAAGCTATTACTAAACATACAGGTAACCTTTTTTCTGTTTCATTTAAATAAACCAGAATTGATGCATTCAATGGTATTGACAGACTAGTCGACATTATGTCTGAAATAGAATAACTGCAGGGAAAGCTTTTCAAATGAGTAGCAATGGATGATGATCTTTTGTCTAGATTGAAATCAATTTAAAACCAACAAGTTATGAACTGGAAAATATGTTTCAAAGAACATTTTAAATTGAAAAAGCTGAACACTTTGAGAATTACCATATCTGGTTGTCAAATCGTAGCCTATAGTATTGTCGGATTCAGGAAGGTAAAAGATATGGTAATGCAGTAATTATATGTAGTAATTTGCAAGCCACATCAGCTCCTTTCAAATATTTGTCAAATTGCTGAAGATCTAAATACCCTGTCAACCATGATGATTATAGGCCTAACTGTGACATGTAGTTTGTAGCTTACTCTGTAAAAGTATATCAATGACATTCATGTGCAAACAATGCAAATACAACAAGTACTAGAAGATGCAGACATGTTGTTTTTTTAATTTTTGTATTACAACCAGGGGTCTTAAAATATGTGATTCATTCATATACAAATACATGAGATTTTTTTTCATGTAAACTTGTAACTAAAAATGAGTTAAAACTCATCTGGCTGTCATATTCAAATGACCAACATTTTTTGATGTTGTTGCCATATTTTTACTTCATAATGCACTTTTGTTGTATACCATGGATGGTGTTTATTGCTAGCAGAGCCTTTTTGCACCTACAGTGTACCAGATCTGTACAAGTGTCCAGAAGATATTTGCAGACAAATAAAACATGACTCTAAGAAGGGAGAGAGAAATCGGGTGTAACGGTCACCAGAGACAAAGCGTGTCATTTCATGACGATGGTTCAAATTTATTTTAATAATTCGCTTGCGCTTAGGGGATTAAGCAGTAGGAGAAAACTGGAGGATCCGGACAAGATTCATGACTTAACTCAAGGTTAGAACATTCAGTCACCACCCACTCCCACCCCAACCCCTATATGTTTCTAAGAAGGATAAAGTGAGTTAATTTGCTGTTTCTTGTTTCAATAAAGTGAGGTCTGTATTGCTGTGTTACATGTATGTGAAGACTGAAATATGCTTCATTTCGTTTCGTGGGTAGACAATTGTAAGTCTGTGAAACATGCCTTATGGCGTGTTGCACATAATCCTTATGAATATCTTCTGTTTTTCAAATATACGCCTATTTTAAGATGTGTACATGTGCAAAAATAAAATGAATTGCAAATGTGCTTCTACACATCTGCATTATGTCAGAATTGTAACTGATATTTTGAATTTCCCTGCAACTGGCGAAGAAAATTAAAAACATATTTTTTCCAGAAATGCATGACACCCATGTATTTCAAGAATTGCGATTTGTTTGAAGCAGAAATTCAGTAGAGACAAAGTTTTCTTTTTTTCAGATTGATACATGCCCAGGTTTCCTGTAGATGCCAAATGTCGAAATAAGAAACATTCTTATCTAATTCGTTTGTTTTGTGGGGATCCATGAATCCGTTTCTTTTTCTATTAAGATGTGTTTATAATTTATTTTGTTGAACAATTTTATCATGACTACATGTTATGTGTCACATAAATTGTCTTATCTTTTAAAAATAAATGTAGAACATTAAGAAATATGTTGTTGTTTATCCCAAATATATACACATGTATCATGTTATAAATAGAGTTGTTTAACATTTTCTTTGGGTGAAATTTTTTATGATAATCACTGATACCTATTAATAAAAATTTGCTTGGCTATTGAGGCATAGAAAGCGAAGGCAAGCAAATGTCTTTATTTAAAGGGACTATCCCGATTTGAACAGTCTAAAAAAAATGTCTGTGTACATATGAAATTTAAGCGCCAAAATATAAAGGAATGGTGTATTTCTATTTACCATGTCTCAAAATTTCAGCTTAAAGTATTGAGTCGTTGCTTGGCCATAAGGTAGAGTTTGAAAACGTTTCAATATATCGTGTTAGTTGCTTGGCCGTAAGGTAGAGTATTTTAAGGGCTTTTAATACAAAATTAAGCAGTTTTACATGTATACACCAAAATATAATTAGGATTGGCCCTTTAAATTAAAGACATGGACTATGGAAAAGTTGGTGTCCTACTGCCCCAATCTGATGTAAAATTTGGGGATTTTTTGTTACACTTTTGATAGCCTGCACTCTATATATGTGTGTACATTGATATGACTGGTTTACGTGGGAGGTCAAAGGTAAACTTTGATAGAATAACATAGACTACCAGTATTTATATTTAGCTTTTGTTTTGGACCATTCAATATGGAATTACCAGTATTCTGTGCACAGAGGGAATACAATTTATTTAAAAACTCTTCCAGATCATACGATCGTAAAGACCAATAAAAATTAAATATGAAACAAATGTTAAATATACTGTAGTAATCATCAATTTGAGCATTGTTTGATATAAATTATTAAACTCTAGTAGCATATAATTAGATATGAAATCCTTTACAAATTTGGTTACGTCATTGACCAGGGGTCGTATTTATAAAAATTCTTAGAGTTTTCATAACTTTTACTCTAAGACTTCCTAAAACAACATTTAGTTAAAAGTTACTCTTTAGAAATATTTATAAAGGGTCTTAGATTTACTTTTAACTAAATGTAAGACTTGGGTCTTAACCAACCTCTTAGCGATGTAACCATGGGAATTCCGGGGATTCCCTGAAGTTATTTATAGTTCAGTGTTGATGTCAGACAGTACATCTAACGTTTCTGCAATCACTCTACTCACTGTAGGTTGACTGACGCCGAAATCGTCACCACTACACATTTTCATTTTACCAGTAGCTAGGAAACGAAGCGTAATGGCGATCTTCTTCTCAGCGTCGATTGAGAAATTGCGTTTAGTAGGACTTGTAAGTAGTTGCCGAACTAAATCTGTCACAAAAAGAATCCCACCCATGTCCATTGGATACCTCCTTATCAATTCGTCATTGTTGTACTCCACTAAGAAATCTCTTGTTATAAACTCTGTTAGGCGGCGTACACGGACGGCCATGTTAACCAAGATAAGAGTACTTTTAACAAGTTAGGAGTGCTACAGGAGGACTCATAAATATGTGCCATAGTTAGGAGTAATTCTTAAAGTAAAATGTTTTATAAATAGGTCTTCGGAAAATCTACAAAGTTAGGAGTAATTTTTGACAGTTAAGAGTTTGTTCCAACTCTTAGAATTTTTATAAATACCGCCCCAGGTCTGCAGTAAATCAAATCAACTTTGAAAATTTATGAACTTATATTTTACATTTGAAGTAGTCTAGAGATAAAAAGTTGATATAATATAGTGAAGTAATGTGTATCTTTTAAACAAAATCTATTTTTAATATCCGTGAAAAAAACCCTCTACTTAGACCTTTAACATCAGAAAAAAACATTTTATCACAACTTCTCGAAAGAGTTTTTTTTTCTTTTCTTTTCTTTTTATCATAAATGAAGAGATATTTGAAGTTTAACATGTGCTTGTATAAACACTAACATTTAACACAGAGTATATATTTATGAAAAAGCGAGCAAGTGTGTTTGCCAGATAGCAAAGGTTAATAGGACGCTATTGTGTTCTCAAAGATTAAGGTGGCTAAAACGACTCAACATGGCTTTTGTACGACTTTCGGTTAATGACACAGGAATGGCCCAATCAAAATGTAAGTGGATTTTTTTTTCTCAGAATAAGTCTTTCCATGTGTAATTGAAGCCAGATGGTGGTTAAAAGTTTTAAGCTAAACCAGCATTAAAGAAAGGAACCATTTCTCATGATTTGTGGGGTTGTCTCTCGATGGTTTTTAGCCAATTGAATCCGGATACCTTCCAAGTCTTACCATTTACTGTAATGACACTGTTTGAATTGAGTTAATTTGATGATAAGTGTAATGTATTCCTTATGTCAAGCATTAAGATGGTGAACACCACACACTGAAGTAATGGTAAAATATCAAAACAGTAATATGACTTACATGTAAAGCAAATGCGAAGAAAGGGCTGTTTTCAGATGCTAATTCAATCCATAACTGATTTAGGAGAAAAAAAGTATTGGGGAGCAAAAATTGTCTGCACGTGTTTGAATTAGACAAATTTGTATTCAGAGACCTTTCAAACAATATTTGATTGCATTATGTAAGATTTAGATAAAGAGCTGGCCGTTCTTACTATAATGATTCAAAAACAAATTATGAAAAATTAATTTATTGAAAATTTCATTCCAATTACTTTATTCTAGGCCAAGTTATGTCTGCTTAACGATGTAGCATTGATCGATTATTATCGTTGCGACAACCAAGACGAAGTCTCAATTATCCATGTTATTAAAATTTTTGAATATCGCGGGTGTTCAAATCCATTAAAATCTTGGCCATCTGATGGTCTATAGAGTTGATTGTAGGCTTATCATGCGAATAAATGACTAAATGATTTGAAGCCAGAAAACAGACCTGCAATGAGCAGATATATCTATTACATAATGCATCTTTTTTAAGTTTAGACAGAATTAAGTTAGTTTTTAAAATTAAGTGATCTATTATATTAGGTTTAGAGTTTTTCGTAGTCAAATGTGCGACCTGTTTATTCTAAGAGTGAAGTAATGGTGTTGTGAATTTGACAACAACAACAGGATGTATTAATCAAAATAGAATAAGATTATTATCTAGAGATACCAACATTATTGCCATTTACTCCAGTCACAAAGCATTTTAAAATTAAAAATATTGTATAATTAGTCATTTGAAAAAAAGAAGGAAAGATTTTTAGACTAAAAACTAATATGCTGTCTAAAGCATTACATAAATTTTTGTAATTCCAATATTTCTAAATGTAAGTTTGTGAGGCCTGAGGAGTTGATAACTATTAGTTTGAAAGTGATTCAATTCTGTCCAGTATTCACATATATTATGAATTGAAAATGACGCAGCAGGTCACATCCTTCGATTGAATCAATGCCTGGAGATAATCTACCCTTGATATTTTGGTTTGGGTTTTTTGCTTTTAAATGTTAAAGATACATTATGGCAGTTCTCTCTGTAACAGTTAAAAACTAGATAATGTACAGACAGTACAGGGAATTTGCTGAAAATTTCAGTCAAATCGATCCTCTCTGAACCAAGAATTTAGAAATTGAAGTTTAGGGATAGCCTCGATCATCATTGCTAAAGATGATACGATAAATACATAGTCGTGATTATCCATTATTTGATTTAATCATCAATGAATGTTGAGCAGTAGATCCAGTAAATATTGTAGGCTAGCGATGACATCAAGAGTTTATTATGGTCTGGATAAGTTAATTAATGTCTAATAATTTAGATAACATTTCAGGCCTAAAGAAAGACCTGTAATAGGCAGATTTAGCTCTTGCATAATGTATGTTATAATAATCAATTTGTGTACATTTTAGCATGTGACAAATGCAAATGATGATCAGCAGCTGTACAATTACAGTCCAAAATGATCTAAAATTTCCTAGTTTAAATCCAGGATCTGTTTATAGCAAAAAGGGAGGGGCACTGACTCAGAAAGGGCACAGCTGTTTCCCCCCTCCCCCTCCTTCTCTCTTAGATCTGCCTTTGATCAAAGATTGTGATATATCCAGAATAATCCTGTGACTGTGGGTACATGTATATTGTAATATGTTTATAAGATGATAGTTTTAGTGCAGGCTATGTTTATTTATTGTTTGGTCTGAATTTCGTCAAAAATGTGTCTTATGACCAGGTTATATCATTTTTTGTGCCTAACAGACAAAACATGGAAGTATTTTTTGTTTACAGACAGACAGTGGCAACCAGTTTAAAATAAATAAGAACCATATTGATGTCTGGACATATTGTTGTATGTATTGTTAGAATTTATATTCACATATTGTATGTTATAGGAACATGAAGAAGGATAGTGTTACTTAATTAAATTAGATAAAATGGAGTTTGATCACTATGTACTCGTATTTACAGATGGTTTTTTGGTTTAATTTGTTTATATCATGTCTGGTAATATGTATCTTATTGTGTTGTGTATGTTTCATTTCTATCATGCTACGTTGTCTCTGTACAGGTTCAAATTATATACAGGTATCTTGATACTTACTGGCTTCTTACCGGGGAGAGAGAGAGAAATTAGGTCACAAACTAGGTCATTTTGGGACTAACATATGGTTTCAATTTTATTTCAATAATTCGCTTACGCGTAGGGGTCTTTAGCAGTGGGAGGAAACTGGAGTGCCCAGAGGAAACCCATGAGGTTGTGAAGACACCCCTATCTCCATGTCACATACGCTCACACCAGGGATCGAAACCACAGTCGCAAGCCAGAGGTGACCGGCCAGCTAGAGGTCGAAGCGCAGCATTCTAGACCACTGGGCCATCCCAACCCCCCATGGCTTCTTACCAAGGAGGGGAGGGGGTGGATGGTCGAATGATAAGGTCTCTCATTGAGTGACATGGTCTGGTTCCCATTCAAACACTTGTACATTTATGTTACAGGGAGTAGGGGTCTCTTACCCAACCTCATGGGATTTCTCCTAGTTTCCTCGTTTCTTTCCTCTGCTTAAAGACCCTAAATGCAAACAAATTATTTCAATAAAATTGTACCATATTATTATGTTAGTCTCTCTCTTTTCACTGTGCTTATCAAAAGTTTTAATCTAACTTACATTTAATTCAGTGACTTTACAATTACAGTCCCAAAATGACCCAAAATTTCTAGTGTAGATCCATAGATTTGTTACATGCTAAATTGTACACAAATTAATTATTTTAAAATCTAAATATAAAAACAAATCCATAGATTTCAGCTGATGACCAAAGTCTTAAATTTTCCAGTGGTCAGATGATGACTTTTACAGACCAATCGTCAGGTACTGCTATTATAAAAATCTTCAGGACAAGAGATCAGAATTATGATATTCTTTATAGCTCATCATAAAACCTATGGAATGCATCTGGTCTGGATTTCAACCAACCTTGAAGCATGGGAAGTAAAAGGCCATTCCTCATTGGATGATTAAATGGCTAATAAAACATTCCAGTATTTGATACTTGAACATAAAATAAACAATCCTTAATAAATAGATCACAAAGATGTCTTCTTCAAAATAAACAATTACATAGCTCATTTCAGTTACAGCAGTACCATTAATTTTGATTCTTTAGAGTTTAGTGTCCCACTGTTCTACTCCGACTGGGCTTATGAAAACTGACATACACCATACAGTGTGCTATGAGGAAAGTTTTACCGAGAGAGCTGCGCTATGGTCTACTTTTATATTGAAATCCATCTGCCAAGTGATCTTTTGCCTATGTGTACATGGGAGCTTAGCTTTTTGTCCCATCTGAACAACTATATATTGTCCCTTACCAAGCCCTCTGACTCTGTGCTGCATCACTGTCAAGGAAAAGCCACGCCGGAAATCCGGATGAACTTTCTTTAAAATGAAATGAAATGGGGCTTAACGTCCTACTGTTCTGCTCCTAACCTTGGCTAATGAAGACGGGCTACACCGGCTCCTTGAATCTTTAAGAAACACTGTCATAGTTTCAATTACATGGGAACAAATATGCCGAGGAGCCATTGTGACTTACTGACTATGGCGGGTTCGATCCCTGGTTTTTTCATGACAGTACGAAGAGCCTGGCAAGGATATTTTATCTTGTCTGTGCATCTTCATTAATCCTATTGGAGCAGACTTATTGGTACTTGAACTCCATTTCATTTCCAATATCTGGAAGATACCTCGTTAATCAACAATGTAATTTTAGCTCAGAAATTAAATCTCTATTTGGTAATTATTGAAACATGCATATTCTGCAGTATTGCTTGTTAGTGATACATATATCTATTGCAATATTGCCAGTTACGATTATTTTGAGTTGATATATACTATTCAAAAAAAGTAGGGGATATTTGATTTTTAAGTGTTATTAAAGTCACCTAATGAAACTGACGAAGAAACAAATGACAAAATGAAATGAAGTTCACATTCATCGATTTATTCCAAATGATCGTTAGACTAAGTAAGGCACAGACTGACCATTATAAGGGTAAAATGATACCCAGGGTCAAACAGCAAAGTTACCACAGCATCACAACAAAGTCAGTAACGGGTAAATCCTCCTCTGTTTGCCAAACAAGCATTGATCCGACGTGGCATACTCCTAATGAGACGTCTAAGGTCATTTTGGTCCAGATTGTCCCATTCCTGTTGCAACGCAGCAGCAAGTTCTTGGACATTGGCAGGACGTTGTTGACGTTGACGTAACCTCTGTCCAAGCATGTCCCAGACATGCTCGATGGGGGAGAAGTCGGGACTCAGTGCTGGCCAAGGTAATGTGGTGATGTTCTGTTGTTGGAGGTAACCTGTAACGATCCTGGCCCTGTGACATCTTGCGTTGTCATCCTGGAAGATGAAACGGCGGCCATGACGTCGTGCGAACGGCACAACATGGACTGCCAAGATGTTGTCCCGGTAGTACTGGCCTGTAACACGCCCTGCAACAACATGTAAAGCCGTTCTTCCAGCAACAGTGATGCCTCCCCACACCATAACAGAACCACCCCCAAATCGATCATGTCTGATGACGTTAACGTCTTGGAAGCGCTCGTTTAGACGACGCCACACCCTCCTACGTCTGTCCAAAAAATCAACAGTGATTCTTGACTCATCTGAAAACATCACATTGCTCCAGCGTCGATTATCCCAGTGTTGACGATCCCTACACCAACGACGTCTTGTCTGAATGTGATGATCTCTCAAACAAGAGGACGTCGGGCGCGAAGGTGAACCCTATGCAATCGATTCCGAATCGTCTGGCCACTCACTCTCACACCAGTGTCTGTTTGAAGACGAGCGCTGATCTGATTTGCTGTGATGACACGATTTCTCAAGGCCAAGGTACGGATAAATCGATCCTGGGCTTGAGTTGTCGCCCTTGGTCGACCTGAGCGTGGTCTGTCCTGTACAGATTGTGTATCACGGTATCTGGACCATAGCCTGCTTATGACAGACTGAGAAACATTCATCGTCCGCGCCACAACCGCCTCTGTTGTGCCGATCTGTAGCATGCCAAGGGCACGTAACCTTTCATTTTGGGTAAGCCGACGCATATCAAAATTTGTTTTCTGGTCACTAAAACAATTAAACTGATGTTTCCACCCTGGAATTCAATGCCACAATGACTGTAACATTCAAAGTCAGAGTCGTGCAAATCTTGGGTTGGACCCCCATGATGATCCCAAGCATCACCTGCATTCCATGCGATAGCTATTGGTGCGTTTGGGCGTCACATGTAACTGGAAATGTTTCTTCTGTTAGGTTCTATAGTGACTTTTTTCGTAGTCATTTGCATATTTTAGTATTATGCCCCCAAAATCAAATATCCCCTACTTTTTTTGAATAGTATATTTACCTACTGCAGGAGCGCCTGGTAGATGTTAATTTAAGTTACATGTACTTAAGAAAAGTTACCATCTTTAATTACTTCTGGTTGTTTAAGATCGATTGATAAAGCCATATTTACCTTTTTGACTTGTGTTGATATATTTGATATCATAAAAGACTTTAGTATGGGATTCTTCTAGGATTATTACATATTCATAACAGTATATAGCTTCTTAGCCACTGGTGAAAATTTGAAATATTTTGCCTAGTAATAAACGACGAACCGTAAAAGAAATGGCTTAGTTTAATGAATGTGTCTAGGTGTTCCTGGTTATTATATTACCACGGTTTATCTGCAACAGTAAAAATTGTTATATGGGGAGGAATGTAGACGATGGCTAGACACTTCTTTTTATCTCTGATTACCTTCCACCAAAATAATGCTTTGGTCACTTAAAAGGTCACAAGAGGCCATCTTTGATGAATCAAATAACAAAAGAAAGTAAAGGAAATAACAAGTGGAAGGTAATTTGTACTTTATATATATATAAACTTCCTGTCTATATTTAATTGATTTTTGATAAATTGTTCAAATTAATTATAGACTCACAATATTTGTTAAAATAAAGGTTAAAAAATCATATAATTCATACTACAAGTTTTAAATATTCATTAACAATCAAGATACGAAATAGACATTTTCTTAGTAGTTAAATGTACCTGTGCTGAAATTAATGTGTTTCCAATGAAAAAGTTTTACAAATGTTAGACATTAAAGTTTTCTCTGAATTATATAATGCTGTTAGGCAGTTTCAATTTCATAAAAATAGTGTTACACTATCAAATTATATTCTCCCAAAAGATTTTCTACCTGTCGACTGTGAGTATCGTTAGTGACAATCCAACCTCTGTGTATTTCATTTAACTTGTTGACCTTGTGTAAGGAAATTTGCTAGGCTTCTGGTGTCAATATTGATTAACTGTGGTCATTTTTTAGTTAATAATTTATAATATGTGCTTAATTAAGTTATAATGATGATTTGTTGTTTTTATAGAGGTAAGTTTGTTCTGTTATCTTTATTAAATTAGTTGCTTGATGAACTGAATACTAAATGTAGTCTTTATGCCTGAAAAACCAGACTTCAGGTTTTATAATTGTATTTTGAGTCAACTGGCAGGGTCCCGAATTCCCGGTTGTATGTGACAAGGAGTAGAGTCGCCTGTCCAACCTTGTGGGTTTTCTCTGGGTCCTCCGGTTTCCTCCCACTGCTAATTATTGAAATAAAATTAAACCATATGTTAGTCCCAAAGTGACCTAGTTTGTGTCGAGTGGAGGTTAAACTCCATTTCTCTCTCTCTCTCTCTTTCTCTCTGTCTCTCTCTCTTGTAATTGTATTAGCTTTTGTATGCCCAGGTAGAAGTAGTAGTGAATGCTCTTGGGAGTAAAGTGGAATTTATTCACTATTTATTTTTGTAAGACTAAGATGCGAGCTGATATTCTGGTTATTACTGGTTGTTTTGTTGCCCTTGATCAGTTGGTATTACAAAAGAATGAAAAGGTGATCGCCTTTATTCTTTATGGACGTTTCAGACAAAAAGCTGCTGTGAGCATATTTTCCACTTCTGGCAACATACCTTTAAATGGGTAGTCAAACTTCTGGAGAACTTCTTGCAACAACACAGTAAACATATATACAAATATGTAAAGCCATAAAAAAATAGGTCAAATTCTTTGGATAGCATGAAGATTTGAATGCCTTAAGCTGATGCTGTATCTTGATGAGTGTAAGTAAAAGATATGTATTACAAGGTACAGAGATTAGGGATGCATATTGTATGTAAATGATTGTTATGTTATAAAAGGTTAGTTTGACACAGATACTTCAGTATATAACTAACTAATGTTGACATAATAAATTCCTTCGTCAATCAACATCTCCCTCTATTCTCTCCTGTCTTTAGTTTTTATCTACAATTTGTTTGGGAACAATATAGAATCTGCTTAATCTGTATCTGTTTACAGGACTGAATCTGTTCAGTCTGGTTCAATCTATATCTGGTAACAATACAAAATGACTTCAATCCAGTCAGGGAACAAATATCGAATCTGCTGAGTGTACATCTGTTAACAGAAAAGAATCTCTTCAGTCTGGATCAGGGACTTGGAACAATATGGAATCTTGTTTTCTTTTTTACAATATTCTAACTAAATCTAACATTTAAGTGACTGTCAGGCCTTAATGAACACTTGAGTGATTTCACACAAATCAGCAGTGACCACTCTCTTTAATGAAAACTGACCTTATTAGTCTTAAAATAAGTGTTCAAGAGACTATAAATTGATTGATTTTATTTCTGATTAATATAGTTGGAAATATGTGCAGGGGTAAACTGTTTACAAGCCTTTGTATTTCAAGTTCCCCACACAAACAATTTGAAATTATAAAAAGAACCAAATAAAGTATGATATTAAATAACCCCTGACTGTTTAAACTGGTTCCCGTCTAATCCTCAACCCCTAGGCTACAAGTTTTATTGTAAAGAAATTTGTAAAATTAGATTGGATCGACTGCGTGATTCACAGCATGCACTGGTGTGACATGGAATAGTACAGTGTCCTTAATGTCCTCCTGTATCACAATAACACTTGTTCTCTTATAAAAACTTCAATTTATTTCTATTCACGTTGTGTAGAGGGCGGCTAAAGGCGATCATTTCCCGAGATAAATACCTTAAGAACCCTAAAATGCCTCCACATTCTGTCATTTTGTAAACAAGAATAGAAGTCATTGTAAAAACCTATGTTGTATAGTCAAACTGAACAGGGATTTGTTAGGGTTGAACTGTCTATTTTCATTGAAATGCCTTTATTGTTAATATTGAAGTGATATTTGATTGAGAACAAAAAACTTGATTGAGCCTCATTTTTGTATAATATGAATTTTGTATAGAGGAAATTTCATGTGAAATTGTGTCAGTATATGATTATTAAAAAGTTGTCATCAATTTTTTCCCCCATAACATTAATGTGTTTGTAAATGTTGTTTGTTTTCTTTGTGAATTAGATGTAAATTCTTGTTCAAAGCCTTGGGGACGGGGGGGGAGGGGGGGGTCAGTGGATGGCCGAATGGTTAGCACGTCCACACTGTATCATAACGCCTGTCATTGAGTCAGCTGGTGTGGTTTCGAATCCCTGGTTGTACATGACAAGTAGTAGGGTCGTCCGTCCAACCTTACGAGTTTTTTCCGGGTCCTCCAGTTTCCTCCTACTGCTAAAGTCCCCTACGCGCAAGCGAATTATAGAAGTAAAATTGAACCATATTAAGTCTCGAAATCAGAAATAACTTTTGAAAGTTCACAAAAACAAAGTTTAGACTATCACATCAATTTTTTGTGTTGTCCATTACCTGACATATCTCAGCATTTAAAATATTTCTTAAATTTAAGGTTAGTGTTGACTGTTAAATTTAATAATTAAATAAATGCCCCAAGATAGTAGCCTAGTCTGTTAACCTATCTGTACTTGAAACCATACTTTAGATCATATAATGATTAATCATATCTTTATGAAAACTCACCTGGAAATATACCACATGTACGTAAACATATTGTGACATAATTAAAACTTTTCATCTGTAAATAACCTAGTTAGTGTGGAGTGTACTTTAATTTCCATTTCCCTCCCTCTCTCTATTTTCTGTTATTCCACTCTATTTCTATTTCATATTCAGTATTTCCTGATTAAATTAAATAAAATCTGTATAGTTATGTATTTGAAAACGACCTAGTTTGAATTAGTCAAGTATACTGTCTCCATTTCTTTCTCTCGTCTTCATTAGCCCAATCGGAGCAGAACAGTAGGACATTAAACCCCCATTTCATTTTATTTCTCTCTTTTCTATTATTGCACTTTTTTCCTATTTTATATTCAATGTCTCAGAATTATATGATATATATTCTGTATAGTTATGTACAGGTATCTGCCTTCATACTTTATACTTTATATAACAACTGGGGGGTTGGGATGGCCTAGTGGTCTAGAGTGCAGCGCTTCGACCTCCAGCTGGCCGGTCACCTCTGGCTTGCGGCTGTTGTTTCGAGCCCTGGTGTGAGCGTATGTGGCATGGAGATAGGGGCGCCTTCTCAACCTCGTGGGTTTCCTCCAGGCACTCCGGTTTCCTCCCACTGCTAAAGACCCCTACGCACAAGCGAATTATTGAAATGAAATTAAAAACCATATGTTAGTCCCGAAATGACCTAGTTGTGTCGAGTGGACGTTAAACCCCATTTCTCTCTCTCTCTCTTTATATAACAACTGAATTTGTATGAAAATTATGTCATGAAATTTAAAACCTCAATTAATTTCTTAATTCTTCCTCAATGGAACTTGCCTGTTTTGATGTTGTGTATGAAATTATTAAGTTTTGTTATTTCTATTTATCAGATGAAAAGGTTTTTACAATTTAAAGGTCCTCACTTAGATGTTTTCATTTATAGTAATGATTATATATTCTAATGAAGGATGGCTCCATCGATTAAACTTTATCAAAGATCAAAAAAGCTTTTCTTCAGTTTGTTGACATAGAAAAATGGTGTTCTTTGAGAACTGCCTCAAGATATGACAACCTCTAAATCACTGGAGTGTAACGTTTAATGGTATTCTTTACTTGTTTCTCCTTTCACGATTTGTGTTAACAATCGCTAAGGTGTATACAAGAAATATGGCCGACACATTCAGGTAATCATCACTCAAACAATCCGTGTTCATGTCATAAAGACGTGAGACTTGGTGTATTACTCACTAAAACTGACACTTTTACCCACTTCACTGATTTCCAACAATGTACATTAAAAGAATTTTTTGAAGTGAAAAAAGAGGGTATTGCGTGAGTTGTATAAAAAAGATGGCTTCATACTTACTTGGTTACAAAGCAAGGAATCTGCAATTTCAAAATACAATTATTTTTACAATATAATTGATGCATCTCAATTTTAAATTAAATGTAAAATTGTAAAGGCGTGAAAATAGTTATAGGTAATTTAGTGTACCAAGGTGTTGGAGTGTCGTTGGTCATTTAAAGTGTTGACTTGCTGATCAAAGAGCTGTCAATAATGCAGTCATGGGTTTGATGACGCCTGTATCACAGATTATGGTTGCAAGCCTCTCCATGTCCTGTGTTCAATCCTTGTGTTAGACAAGAAAGTTCATAGAGGTTAAGTTCATTTGGACAGAAAGCTGAGGTCCCGCGTACAAATTGGCGTGCACATAAAAGATTCCTTGTCAGTTGGAATTCAATATAAGAATAGGCTAACGCTGAAGCACCACTGTCTGGGCAAAATTCTTTTATAGCACGCCCACATTAGCCCAGTCGGAGCAGAAAAGTAGGATGTCAAACCCCATTTCATTTCAATTTCGGTTTGGCTATAAAGATTTACTATTATATTTGACCCAAAGATGGTTAAAAATATCAGTATTAACATATTTATAAGTGTGTAATTGAGCAAGTTTAGTGTTGAAACTGCTGTGAGTTACTATTATACCCCCTGATTACATACATTAGACACACTTTCATACACTATAACATAGGTCAATACCTACTATATAACTGCCTTTTAATTATGACTAAGTCTGTACATACATTCATTGACATTCAGCTTATATCATGAACTTTAATACTTATGTAATTCTCGACAGAATTATATATGAGTGTACTGTACATGTGGGTGTATCTATGTTAGAAGAATAAAATACCTAGGTCGGTTAGAAGGTTTAATAATGGTGTAGATCATTGAACCTATACATTGATTAATGTCTAGGTTTTTAGCAATTTATAGATCAGGCTTAATAAATTACATTTTAATTGGGATAAAAAGTTGAGGTTTCGCAGATTGAATATAATTACTTATTTAAATGGATATAATGTAAGCTTTGAATATCTCCACTAAAGTAGATTTTGCTAGACTTTCAGTAGACTTTCTGGAGACGGTATGTAAAAGAAATCCATGTTTGCCTTTTCAAAAAACTCATTTTTCCTGTTAAAATTAAATCGGCTGAATACCTTATTTTCAACACTCAGATTTTAATTTTCCATGTGTCTTCACATGTTCAATTCTATCTTAAAAAGTACTCGTAGGTATTGACAATTTCTCAAAATTGTTCATTTCCATCTTTTGCTTTGTAGTCACGGTTATCACCACCTTGAATTGTTGCACTAAATTTCCATCTTTTGCTTTGTAGTCACAGTTATCGCCACCTGGAATTGTGCTATATAAAGCTGAGTTAGGATAAACTGACAATATAAATAATAAATTCAATATGCATAGTGATTGATTGACCTGTATCTATTTAATAATTTTAGATTGAATAAATTTAATTACTGAGATTATGGTGATGAGATAAGAAACACGAGTTTAAAAGGATGATCTCTGTCGCGTGTGTTAAAGATGCATAAAGGTTTTGTTTGTTCTTGAGAATGTGCATGAAATTGGACTTTTGAAAAACGATTTAGGCTAGATTTTTGAGAAAGGAATTATGCTGTTCGTTCAGATCTTTAAGAATCGATTTATGCTAATGCTGTTGTCTAGATCTTTAAGAGATATTTCAATTTATGGTAGTAGTCTAAATCTTGATCAAAATTTTGAGGGGTTTTCTAGAGGGAACCTTGGAGCACTTATCAGCAGTTCTTGTTGTAATGCCCAGTGATCTGACAGAGTTGTGTCATCTGGATAAAACAATTAGTGTGTTGTACAAAGTTATGTATTAAAAGATTTCTTCAAGGCAGGTGAAATTCATCTAGTGCCATGACAAGACTTTCTTTTGCATTTCATGGACAATCATGAAACATAAAATACCTTGTTGCATTGTCTCAAATGACCAAGGTTGTCGGGACATTAAGCACCAATATTTCTGTACTTAAAGCAACCTTTGTTGGTGTAATAAAGATATTGATGAAACAAAATATCTCAACCTAAACATTTATAATACAAAGGACAGGTTCATAACATATGTACATTGCTTACTCTTGCAGACAAAAATTCTAACAAGTTACAAAACCATGTACAAGATTTTTTCGTATTTTGTATAGCATGTTTATTTTGCAACAAGTAGGCTTTCCCTTATTTGTTGGTAACAATACAACATGTAGTTCAACGTTTATAATCTCTTCTATTCAGATAGCTTTTCTACGCAACACACTATCACCATGTATACCTTGTAATAACAAAACTATTTAAAATTCTTTGAAAAGGTAGATATACCGTCGATATCATTGTTTGAATTTTCACATTCCTTGTTACAAAAAGCAAGAGAAAGAATTCGGTTTTGTGCTATCGGTTGTACTGTAAGAGGTTAAGAGATATTTACCCTGTAAGCGGGGGTAATATTTGTTGAATTAAAGTCCTACTCATTATATATAAACCAAATAGCTTAGACAGCGTATGAAAAACAAGGCAGCTTTATTCGAAAAACTTGTTTGAATTCAAAACTCTTAGAAAGTTTTATTTGATACTGTTTATCCAAACTTAGCAATGAAAGGATTTACCATATCTCAAGTTATCAAATGTTTTTAGTTGCATAAAGTAAACCTACTTTAAAAGTTCATTGAATAGACATTGGATGTCAAGATGTCCTCTACGCCAAACTGTGTTAAACATAACAAAAGATTATAAAGAAAGTTTTTGTATCAAAGTTACTTTTTTTACGTATATGTGCCGCTACTGGTACAACATTACCCAATTTTCTTTGATAATGAGAAAGCATGTCAACGATAAGATAATTTTACGTTCTGCAGCTGGTATTAATCTTCCAAAATGATTTCAAACTTTTTAAAGTTTTGTGAAAAAATAGGGTTGATCGAAATTAAAATTTGAAGAGAATGTTGGTAGTTTAATTAGTGAAATATTGAGAAAATTGACAGTTTCACTACAAATAACAAAATCAGCATCAAATGACAGATTGAAATGGATTTGAGTAATTTTGAAAATGAATATCATAGTCTGCATTGCAATTCTCCCCTCATTTGAATGGGTAATGTTCCGTCACTTGAATGTGAAATTAACACAAGAGATTGACAGACGTAGCTTTCTATGGTTTGATTTAGTTGAACAATGTGTGATTGAATACCTAACATCAAAAGCAATTGATCTTTAAAAGTAACCTTGACTACCATGTGATTCATGAAAACTTATTACCAATGACATTTCTTTCAGTTTGATCCAAATTTTAAATCCTATAATTCAATGATGTCATGATGTGTTGCATGAAGGAGAAAACTGAGGTTGCTAGGACGTTGTCCCATAAAAAAGAATGGTGTTATCTAATCAAATTATGGGATAGATCTGATGATAAGAAGTAAATCTTGTACATTAGTTGGCTGGCCGTTACCGTTACCTTATTTTTAGACATGCATTGTCCTAGTGCTACTGGCAATTTATCATCTTCGTCTTAGGGTATTCTCAAATAGGAAATCATAATATATCTTTAGTATTTCACAAGGAAAATACATCTGATCTTTGGCATTCTAGATTGTAAATTTAAGTAGTCGCACTATTATCAAATTATGACTTTAATTCCTTTTGTGTACTTATTGCTTTAGGACAGAGTAATCAAACTCAGTGCCCAGTTGCCCACAAACATTCTATTTTGAAATAGATTCAGACATAAAATAGACAGCTGAGTGAACCGACTACTTAGTTTATCGTTGAAATATTCTATTAATAAAAGATAAAAATAATCACAAAACATGTTTCGCAATAAATTTAACAGGACATGACCTACAATCTATATAGAAAAACAAAGTATCAGTTTAAGTTGATATGAAATGTTAGTTTATTTAGTGAAAGATGCATCTCTGTTCATAAAATATATGATGTCGTTATAGTCATTTCAGATGCTTAAGTTGAACTGATTAAAAACCCTGGGGATTGTTAAACAACCTCAGCTCGCGACCTGTCTTCAAGAAGGTTTTTTTATTTTAAATGTAGGTTAAAAAACCCTGGCTCCAGCTCACTTTGGCCATGTGCAGTATGCAGTAAGTTACATTCCTGTGAAAATGGCGGTGTCGCGTCATGCAGTGCCAGTATTATCGAAAGCATGTGAAAGCTGAATAAAGAATATGAAGATACTTATGCGCAGTTAACTCTTACCGTTACTGGTTTGACTTACTAAATGTGTGAATGCAACATGGCCCTGTTTGCAAACCTAGGCAATTTTAACCTGGTTTAAAAATAATCACATGATCGGGTTATAATACTCTGTTTTTGATGGTTAAATTAGGCTGGTTTGTGCTCTGAACACAAAAATGGGGCAAATAAACCAGTTTTAACTACAAAATCTGTCTTTGAGGTCCTTTGTCTCCAAAGCTTGCTTATTTTAGTTGTGAGTTTGTCATACTTTGAGCATATTATGGTCTTGTGTTGAATATATATATGTGTGTATTAGTAATTCACTCTAGCCTCTGACTTTGGCTACACGTTTTTGGTTTAAAATCACTGACGTTTTTAATCGCAGATTATTAAGCCATCTCAACATGATACATAGATGTAGAAAATGTAGAGGCATACATGTACATGTACCGTAGATATTTCAATTGTTTATTCATATTATGTGCATGTACTGTATGTTGTCGCATGGACCTTATAATACTTTATTATATGGTCCATGGGTGTTGTAATGAACAGTGTTTGCACAGTGTAGTTAATATAATTATTAATTTCTAATATTAGTAAAATAATCTATGAACAAGATGATTTATTTTCAATTCTAATATATATATATATATACAATTTTAATTTCAATATAATTAAATATGCAATATTTATACTGTTTTCCTTGTTATAGTAATAGACAGTTTTTGCACAGTGTAGTTATAATAGTAATTTATAGTTTTTTAATAATAATAAAAAAATCAATAGATAATTCCCTTTTAATTCTAATTTTTATATAATTTGACTTTAATATAATGTAATTCAATACATCAATATTTATTTTTTACTGATATTAATGCTAACACTAAATAAAAACTGTAGAAAATTGTTTAATACACTGATCAAACACAATTTTACATTTATCTTACATTCTTAGGTAATGAAATTATTTATTTAAAAAGATATTGGTTAATGCGGTAACAATATTTGTTAACAAAGTGCTTGTTTGATACTTATATGTAATAATTGAATAGAAATATAATATCTTTGACAATAGATGATATGTTAAACAACTTAGGCAATATAAATGTCATAGGCCTACTGCTAAATATATTTTATGATATGTATATATTTGAATTATATTTTATAGATACAAATTATTTTAAACCTTTGGGTTGATTTTGAATCCTGACTTTTTGATATTGTTTGTATTTTACATCAATCTGATTTTAATAAATATTGTTTAAATCAACTTCAAGCGATGGACACATTAGCCAAATCATTCGGCGCTAAATGGGTGGAAACACTAAGTGAATCCTTTACCCAATTCACCAGTCGATTGCATCAGGTTTCATGTCACATGATTAAACATGGAGGTAACCATGTCTTCAAACGATCATGTGATTGGCTAATATATTCTACAAGGGAGCAAATGCTTTGGCGAAGCAGACACTCTCGGCGAATATATCAACATGTTTGATTTGGCCAAAAATTTGGCTGATTGACAGTGGACACACTCGTCAAATTTCAGTGCCGATTGATTTGTCTGATTAATTCGGCTAGTGTGTGTCCATGGCTTAAGGCAATACATATGTGATTAAGAATTTTGAGAAGGATCAGAAACCAGAAGTTGTTGAGGAGAATCACCTGGTTTAATCATTATACATTCTGTGAATAAAATTACTCGACAAACAACGCTAGTTTTCTCAAGGGAATAATTGAGCACAACTGTGTAATTTAATGTTCTTGTACCTGTTTCAATGATCTTTCAATTAATAATGCTTGACACGAAGACTTGAGTAGAAATAAAAAACATGATGATACTTGAGAATAATCTATTTTGGTGTCTGTCACATGCCGTAAGAAGTAAATAATCAATTCTGGTTTTAATATCTCTTGTTGGCATAAAATATCCTCAAAACAGATGACAGAATTAGCCTTTTGAATTAGCAAGTCATCACTAAAATATAGTTTGCTTATTGTCCTAACAAAAGTGGGAGTAAGATATTTTTGTTGGCTGAGATTCTGTTACAATTTTGATTTAGTACCATAAAAAGTCTTGAGAAGTAAATTTTTGGGGTATTTACTTTTATCCAGGTGTTAAATTGTTTTGTTGAGATGAGAACTTGTATTTGCTTATCAATGCCAGTTGAAAAAAGTAGAAATTTTAAAGAAAAGCCGCCATTTTAGCTATTTATACTTTGGTTGATGCATGACAATAAACAATTTTTTGTACATTATCTGTATTGTACATTGCATAGAATAGGTGTGTTGGGTTATATAGAATATACATATAGACAGGATTGATTCAGGAACATATGTATTAATTAATTCCATTACATTAATATATAGTTACAGTGACTGACTGCCAGAAAAGTGTGTTTATTATGAAATATGTTGTTTATATAAGTGTGGGGGGTCACAGATATTCACAGTTTGCAGCAGTCTAAAAAGCACTGGTTTTGGGTGGTGCAGGTGGGAGGCCCGGGGTATATGTGTTTAAGTAACTGACCATGTCTTATAGTCTTTGTAAACCCCACAATCTTCTTGCTAAAAAACATTGAGGTCTATAAACTGGCTTTAATATACATATTCGTCAGAAGGGCATTGGGATTCCCAGAAATTTCGATAAACTACTTTGGCGGTTGTTTCATTCATCATTCACTAGCTGTTATCATTTCATCTCCCAGATAACAAGCTGAGAAAATGCAAGAAAAAAGCCGTCAAAATTGGGAAGTGGTAAGAATGGTCTGATGATAAGATCAGATGAGGGAAAATTGTAACTTAGAAGTTTGAAAAAAAAATGTAAAAAGTAAAACAGATTTTGAAATAGAGTATTTGTTCATCTATTTGGATAAAGCTTATCATGCAGATCTTTTCTGTGGAGCTTTTATGAGTGACAGACTAATTAAAATGACTAAACAGTAGTATGTAATACATGGCAACGGTAGAAAGAAAACCCCCCAAGAAAGTGTTTTAAAGATGTATTTTTTTCAAGAGTTAATTTGATTTTTGGTAGACTCTTTCAATTTATTATTACCTGGAATAATGTTCTTTCTTATGGATTGTATCATAGGATTTTTAACAAGTTTTAAACAGTTTGTCAGCCAGACACCTATGAGCCGTATACAAAACTAGAACAATGGTGGCTCAGTAAAGATGCTGGCTCATTAACCATGCAGTTCTGGGTTTGATCTGAATGTCGACCAAGAGAGTTCCTTGCCAATGTTCAACTTGGTTTCACCCTTGTCTAGTCTTCGGATGGGATAAAAAAAAAACTAAGGTCATGTTTACAGGTTGGCAAGTACATAAAAGAACCCTTGATGAATGGAAATCAAAATATGAATAGACTGTAGCTCCACTACCTAGGGCAAGATTTCCTTTATAGCACATTGCTAAAGGACAGGAAAATATATTTAATCACCAGATCAAGTTTTATAATAAACTTTTTATTTTGTTTTTCAGATTTTGATCTCAATATGTTAGATGAAGAGTTGGATATATGTTCTACGGAACAGGTAAGACAAAAAGTTTTGATTACCGATATCTTGCATTTCAGTTATAGCCATTTAAATAAGGGCCAAAACATGTATCCAGTACAGTATCCATGTCACTCTAAATTTGCGCTTTTGCAAAACTCTTGTCGAAATATATATAGGACTAGGAATGATTATGTTTGAATGAAACATAAATCTTGACATAGGGAGTTTGTGATTCCTGTGAATTCCAAGTACACAGGGAGTAATACACTAAAGATTTGAGGTATACCTTTATGGAGAACGGTCAATACAGTCATTATTTAACATCATTGAAGGGTGACCATTAATTGTAAGACTGGCTCTATTATTTTATATTATCTATTAATCCTTTCTGCTTCATTAGACAGCGGTCGCTAAATAAGTAATTATTTACTTGACTGGTCTATTTGTGAACTTATCTGTTAATCAATATCGCTGATGATTAGAAAGGGCGAGGTTGTGTTTTAATTTATTGTCTTTCTTCATCTTTGACGCTTAAATAAACACATTTTATAAAGACCGGAAAACCATTAGGGATCACAGGTCTTGAAAATTATAAATTTTGAAAAATGTTTTAAATGTTATCTTTCAAATCATGGATTATAGTTTACTTGAAACAGAAATGTATATATTAAATCTGCTTTGATAAAGATATTCCTTGAAGAGAATTGGTCTATTATGTTTATTTTTATGATTATTAATCTATATGTGTGTTACTACTATATGTGAATTATCAATATACTTGTGTATTATCAGTATACTTGTGTATTATAGATATACTTGTGTATTATAGATGTACTTGTATATTATAGATGTACTTGTGTATAGATATACTTGTGTATTATCAATACCCTTGTGTATTATGTATTATCAATATACTGGTTTATTACACCTATACTTGTGTATTACTTTCTTGGTAGATGTATAATGTATACAGAATCACAATACAGTACATGGCCTGCTTGTGTATTGAGACATGACATGACATTACAAAATAGGCTCTGTTGTAAGTTATATAAAATAGTAGGCTTCTGAAATTGCTGAAAACGCTGAATAAGATTGCCTCATTATCAAGAGAGTATGTCTGTTTTTCCAGTCTACTCCCTAGAGAGAACAACGCTGTTTAAAATTAGTCAATTGAGTGATGAAATCATTGCTAGCAAATGGCTGCCATGCTGAGATAAAACTCTCCATATAACATCAGGAAATTTCACTACAGTTTTAACTGTTAGATATTGTTTTTATATTATTAAAAAAATGGTTGAAATGTACATTTAACATTAAGCAGCTTTTGACATTTCTAATTTTTCCACAATGGAATTCAATTTAAGCCAGTGTGACATACCATTGGTGTCGGCTTACAGAAAATAGGTCTGTATCCTGTCCCAATCTGACATCAATAGCCCTCCCCGTTTACTCTTATTACAGATCTTTTATTACATAAGGTCTGGAGTAGAACCCCTAGTAAATTAAAATAAACATTATATGATAGGCTTATCACTTTATAAAAGAGATTTTTGTTGAAGTTTTTTTGTTGAATGTGTGTGCTGTGATTCATAAGTAAAGATTTTGCATGATAAAACATTTCCCTTGTGTTTACATTTCTGGAAAAAAAAAATAAGACGTATCTTTGTCTTCAATAACAAGCTGTCTGATGTTTGGTATAAAAGTTTAATATGTTTTGCATCATATTCTACAGATCAAATTATCTAACTAACCTTCCAACTTTAAAGAGACATTCTTAGGGTGCCCCACCATATATAATTATCTCCAAATAGCTAAACAATTACACCACAATATTTATATATATAACATGTCTTAAATCTATTTCACACATTTATAGTCACTAAATAAACGGGCATGTTAAACTTAATAAGCTATGACCATTTAAACATCATAAATAATACACTGAAAAATGGTTCGGAGCGTCGTCTATAACACCCAGACACTTTCGAGTAAAAAATAGGTTACGTGCCCTTGTTTTGAAACTAGTCTCACTTCACCAGCCTACCGATCATTCTCCGTCTGATTGACAGGCCGGGATAATCCAGACTACTTTTTACAAAACGTGACAGAAAGATGGAACAAGAAATCGAATAACACGGTGGGCGACTCAACAATTGTTTTTTCTAACCTTGTAAAAGTAAAACGAAACTACTGCTGGTATCATGATCCTGCCCAACCCAAGTTATTCATAGATATTATTTGTACTAAACCAAAATATGTCGCTTCTAACGGTCATGCGAAGGATAAAGCAATTTAAAAAATAAAACGAACGTAATTTCTAAAGATGCCGTAATAACCAAAACGATAAATATTACTGCTACTCAGAATTGTCAACAATAGATTTTTTACGACTGTAATAGTTACTAGTGTGTTTAGAATTTCCACGGGCTGTTGCTATTTATAGACTCAACGAGTGTGCGAGACTGTCAGAAAATTAGTAGTAGTGAACCAAGTAAAGCGTGCATATTCAACGTGTCTAGTACAACTTTTCAGTAGGCACGTGGGGCACCCTAACATTCTGTTCAAGAAAATGATTTTGACTGCACAGTGATGAATTTTCAAATCTGATTCACATCTGAAGTCAAAATATACTGTATGTGTGAAATTCACGTAGACCGGAAATATCCACAATTATGTCAATGAGGAAATACAGAGTCAGATAAGATAAAAGAAAAATCGTGCTATTTGATCATCTTTTTGTAGGAATCCCATGAGATTATCTCTGTCATATGGTCATCAGTTGCTCGTTTGGTCTTGAGAGCGTGGTCAGGTAGCAGATAATTCTGTTTATTTGATCATAATGACAAAAATTTGTTATTATTAACATGTTTTAATTTACACTTTCACCCTCTGGTTTGTTTAGTGGTAGTGAACCTAATTTTGGTTGAAATCCGCTATGTCAGAACTTTTTTGTATGTGAATTTTTGTTCTGTCATGATGAACGAAGCGCAACCTGTCACGGCGTCGCATGTTTTTTTTTTTTACCAAAATGGATAAAACGAGTGTAATCACTGAGACATCCAACAATTTCTTGATATATAAACCTAACAATTTGAATTATTTTTTAATGGTTATTTGAGTGCACAATGTCCCTTTAATATCCATGTGTTACATGAATCTTTATTTAATAACATGTGACCAATGATAAGCTAGCCCTTGGCTCTGAGGTTTGTGTGACCACCCATGAAGTTATATCAAATATCTAAAAAGAATAGGTTTCCTTTTATTGCCCATTTGTTGAAATGATCTTGTTGTGTAAAATGTGAAGGAAGCATCAGCTTTCAACTTTTGTTGGAAACATGGTTGCTTTAGTGTGGTGTGATGGAATAATTATTTTGTCACAAAAAGTTTAAGTCTGCCCTATTATTTGAAAAAGATCAAAATTACGATATTTTAAGTATGTGTTCCAGTATGATGTCATAAATCAATTGTTAAATGCCTCTCAAAGATTGTATATTTCTTATGACTCAAAACCTTATGGAACCAGAGATCAAAGATCACAGCTTGTAATTAGCTACCCCTTGAAACGAGTGTACTTAAATGAACTGCTTTAATGGTTGTTCTGTTACACAAAGCATCTACCACAAACTATGTGTATATTTTATTTAGATATGATTTGGATAAAATTGAAATAAAGGAAATTAAAGATCCTTTGTTTCTCTAATGTAAAATATTTTTGTTAGTTAATTGTTTTGAATTTGAAGCTGTGTGATTGGCTGACTGAATATTGATTGTCTGAACACTGAAGGTGGGAGTAACTGACAATTGTTTACAATGTACATAACAGATACACATCATTAACTTCTGTCAAGATAAATTCTGGAAATGGGATTAGATTTCCAAGTTTTTAATCAACAGTGTAAAAATCCAACATAGGTCTGAAAAAGTTCCACAATTGTAGGTCCTGTTGATGTCTTTATGGAATTTACAATGGATATGAGTAATTTGTATGAACAAAGGTCAAGGTTGAAGTTGATGATTGTACAATTTACGCAATTTCCTATATTTTTAACTAGAGGCTCTTGAATTAAGCTTTGTGAAACCTTCCTACGGAAATAATTGAAATAGCAATTATCATCCTACATTGTTTTCAAGGTTACTTATATAACAATGATTTTATAATCAGTTTATGATATGACTTGCATAATATAGAGTGACAATTCGATTTGAAATTAAATTGCTAGATCCAGCACAGTTATATTCCCTAGGAAAAAAATATAAAAGTTTTGTAAGACATTATATTTTGAGGCTGTCAACATGTATATCTAAATCCGAAGTTCTTTGAGTTATATATCGATCTGGTTACAGATGTAATTAAAAGTCAAGCACAATTGTATAGGAGGAAAATGATCCCACTATATTAGACACCTCTGTAAAAGAAAGTAGTACCAAGTTTTCTGTAAAGAATAAGTATGAACTGCCTTTTATGTTGCAATACATGTATTGTGAGACTTTCCCTCAGTTTGAACAATAGGAATCAAATCCTTTTTATACACCCACATTGAAATGTGGTCGTATATTGTCGTCGCCCCCGTCCCTCCGTCGGTCGGTCCGTCCGTCGGTTCGGCGTCCACAATTGCTTGTGGACGCTCTAGAGGCTAAAGTTAATATCCGATTGACTTTAAATTTATACACAGTGTTTAAGGTCATGAGACGAAGAAGCCTATTGTTTTTCAGCGATTTCCGATAATAACTACCAGAGTTATGGCCCTTGACGACTTCAAAAAATCTTGTGGACGCTCTAGAGGCCAAAGTTAATATCCGATTGACTTTAAATTTATACTCCATGTTTAAGGTCATAAGACGAAGAAGCCTATTGATTTTCAGCGATTTCCGATAATTAGTGCCAGAGTTATGGCCCTTGATCACTTCTAGAGGCCAAAGTTAATATCCGATTGACTTTAAATTTATACACCGTGTTTAATGTCATCAGACGAAGAAGCCTATTGATTTTCAGCGATTTCCGATAATTAGTGCCAGATTTATGGCCCTTGATCACTTCAAAAAATCTTGTGGACGCTCTAAAAGTCAAAGTTAATATCCGATTGACTTTAAATTTATACACGGTGGTTAAGGTCATAAGACGAAGAAGCTTATTGATTTTCAGCAATTTCCGATAATTAGTGACAGAGTTATGGCCCTTGATCACTTCAAAAAATCTTGTGGACGCTCTAAAAGCCAAAGTTAATATCTGATTGACTTTAAATTTATACACAGTGTTTAAGGTCATAAGACGAAGAAGCCTATAGATTTTCAGCGATTTCCGATAAGTAGTGCCAGAGTTATGGCCCTTGATCACTTCAAAAAATCTTGTGGACGCTCTAAAAGCCAAAGTTAATATCCGATTGACTTTAAATTTATACACAGTGTTTAAGGTCATAAGACAAAGAAGCCTATTGATTTTCAGCGATTTCCGATAATTAGTGCCAGAGTTATGGCCCTTGGTCACATCAAAAAATCCTGTGGACGCTCTAGAGGCCAAAGTTAATATCCGATTGACTTTAAATTTACACACACTGTTTAAGGTCCTGAGGGGAAGAAGCCTACTGATTTTCATCGATTTCAAATATTACTTCCAGAGTTATCTCCCTTGATCACTTCAAAAAACCTTGTGGCGCTGTAGATGCCAAACTTATCATCCGATTGACTTCAGATTGATACACAGAGTTTAAGGTGTTGAAACGAACAATTATTTTGATTTTCAATGAATTTTGATAACTGAACAGCTAAATCCATGATATTAGATGTTTCCTATACTAATTGTTAGGGGGCAAAACTTTATAAAAAGCAAACGAATTCTAATGATTTTCAGATAATTACATAATGAGTTGTTACTCAGATTTTAGTGTATTACAAATGTTTCATTACCAAAAAAAAGTAAAAATATGCGACAACCCTTGTTGACTGCCCGGACGATTTAGCTGCTGTGGGTGTATGTTTCGTTGCCTGGCAACCTATCTTTTGAAGTTAAAATTATCTCTAATAGTTTGATTCCCATTCTTCTCTTTTGTCTTTTTTATCCAGATGATTTAACTTTTCTTTTTAAACTCAAAAAATACGCAACTGTTTTTCTGATTGAATCTGTCAATTATTTTTGATATTAAAGTTGTTTGCCCCCTGTGTGGATGATAATAATCGCGGATAAATGGATGACTAAAGTTAGTATAATTACACAACATATCTTTTCAGTCCTGTGATCAGGTGCTTATTGATTTCCACTCTGCCTTTCTATATCTTACAAAATTAATTATCAAAAATTTATTCAACAATGAAGCCAATATTAATAAAGCAGAAAGCTTATTCCTTTTAAGTGACATGCTGGTTGAGACGCTAATGAAATTGAAAGAAAATCGGATGAAATCTTTTCAGCCACTTGCATCGACAGACGTCAACCCCGGTATAATCCAGAAACCAATTTTACAGATTAAACGTTTCAATTCTGATTAATTCTTCTGTGTTGTTGATTATGATTTGCTGCTACACATATCATCCGAAAAATAAAATAAAAAACCAGTAACTGGCGACTCTTAATAATGCCATCCAACATGCTAGACAGATTTTATTCATTCAATAAAAGCATCGATATTCTGAATTCTTTCTTCTTAGATTTTTTTTCACGGCTCTGACATTTTTTCCATCCCATCTGGCCTTTTATATTACTGTATGATGTTTGAAAACCAAGAAATGGTATTTTATTATTAAAAAAGAAAAGTGACAAAAATAAATCTCATAAGGGATTTGTCTCATCTGTTGCATAATTGCAAATTTTTCCACCATCCCATCTGTGACCTTTCGAATATGTCTGGGATTTTCTCCAGCTATTTAAGTGTATTAATATTAATGGATGACTTATTTGACATTAGTTTGTCATGGCGGCACCAAGATTTTCTACTTGTCGGGGAAGGGGGTGAGTGGATCCTCTCTCAAGAAAGGGCAGTCTGTCGACATTGAGTCAACTGGCGGGGTTTTGAATCCCTGGTTGTACGTGACAAGGAGTAGGGTCACCTGTTCAACCTTGTGGGTTTTCTCCAGGTCCTCTGGTTTCATCGCACTGCTGAACACCCCTACACGCAAGTGAATTAATGAAATAAAGTGAACCATTTGTTAGTCCCAAAAAGATCAAGTTAAGTCATACAAACAACAGAAATAATTGCTCATAGAATATGGATGTGGCTGGCTTTGAAAAGAAATATGGTTTAATGTCAGGCTTTTCTGCAGCAACTGCATGGGCTAATGAAGACAAGTTTAGCTTCAAATGAATACTACACACTAAAGTTTTTCCGATTTTTAAGGTCTGCCACTTCTCCTTGTCCTGATAGCATAATGTTTTGAGACCCCAAAATTGTAGGATTTCATTTTGTTTTTTTAAACATTTTTGTTTTGATCTATTTGTACTTAAAACTTAAGTTGTTTTTGAGAATGAAGAAGAATGTAGAATTTGCGTATTTTTAGTTGAACTTAAGTGTTATTTAGGACTTTGAAAGGATGGTGACATTTACCTGTACATGTAAGACCTATTCTTTTTACATGGTTAAACTTTAGCACACTAATGTTGACTGTAATTTCACCACAGGCATCAGTTACACTTGGTCTTACACCCAACATGATCAAACAAACCTCAAATTAATTGATTTTGATTGAATATTTGAAGAAGATTACAAAATTAAATTGTAGAAAACACTATTTGTGAGTTAAATCCTCTTTAGTAGTCTTTATCACTTTAAATAAGTCTTAACTTACCCTGGATCGATTTCATGTTAATACCCAACAATATCACATTTTTCTCAGATTGTTAACATTTTGAACAATTCTCAATATTCAGAATACTTTGATTAAATCTCAATATTCAGACTTTAGTTCCAGCAAAGGGATTGTAGTTGTCAAATTGGATTTAGTGTTACATAGGGTATATATTGAGTGGTGTGTAATTTTAGGCCTAAAGGTTTATACCCTACTTAGTCACATGCATTCAAAGCTCGCTTGATATTGACAAGCTTTATTTGTTATTGACAAACAGTAAATTATGTTTTAATATTTGTTTATAAAGGCTTATTAATCCCTATTCACAAAACACTACATGTTAATTATTCATGTTTTAGTGATAATTAATGAAAAGGGTGTTCTTCATTCTCTCTATAATATTTCTAAACCATTAATTATTTATAAAAAAGTCTTTTATATTGAATATTTCTACTTGTAATAAATGTTATATCCCACTTGTCGAACGATTAAATTCATTATGTTTTTTCTTACACATGGGTAGTTTGATTATATATTAGTAGTAGGTAGCCATTCCCGCAATTTGTAGAGCTCTTCTTTTACATTAAAGGAGTTGAATTTGTGTTGGGTATTAAACTGATTTCACGATCTACGAGTTGGAAAACTGGTCTATAGACTGTTCAATCAGCTGAACTAATACCTGTTATACTTCTCATCTAAAGCTTACCTGATATTAATTCATTCAACTCTTGGTTATATAAGTGTGTAAGTATAAAGGTGATTGTGATAGGCTTTTCAATAACCGCAACTCCGTGACCGATTCACCTTGAGGTCAAGATTTGAAAAGTATCTTGTAAACATTGAAGTTAATCCCCAGATTAAAGATTAGATAAAGTGATGTAATTAAGATGAATATAATACAATGCTTATAATATCTTGTCAATATTTGTATAATAGATGTTACTACATCAATATTACATCCTTTGTTGAAGGTCATTTAAAGGTTCATCCTTTGTTATAGATCATCCACAGATCTTTATTTCACTAACAAGGAGGACCTTGGTTCAATCGCAGTGTTGCATCCTTTGTTATAGATCATTTAAAGGTTCATCCTTTGTTATAGATCATCCACAGATCATTATTTCACTATGGAGCCACAGTGGGTAAGACGCAGGCTGGCTACCAAGAGGTTGCTTGTTCCATTCCTGCATTGGTCGAAAAAGTTTATCAGGATTTTCCGGCATGGTTTCCCCTTGTCAGTGGCATGCACGTAAAAGATCCCTTGGCAGTTGAAATTCCAAAACAGAGTCGGCCATAGTACCACTGCCTAGGCAAAATTTCACTCATAGCACACTGTATGGCTTATTCCCATCTTTATTAGCCCAGTTTGAGCAGAACCCTTCATTTCACTAATTAGGAGGACCATGATTCGATCCCAGTTTTGGTTGAGAGTCTCAAGAAAGTACTTTTGGAGTTTTCAGTGACTCCCCTTTCTCAGTGTAGCAGAATTGCAGGTTGTGGAGCAGACAGTGTTGTCATTTGAATTTAACGAAAAACTGAAATTATATGTACGCATTGGTGTACATGTAAATATGAATCTTCATGGCAGTTGGAATTGGACTGGGAAATAGAGTCTGTAATCTGCCCAGTTGGAGCAGTAGGACATTAAACCCTGTTTCATTTCATTTCTATTTAATTAAACCAAACAAGATTTGAACTAAAAAAGAACTAGTTAGTTTCAAAATAGTCTGTAAATTGTTTTATTCTACCATTTGATAAACAAATCACATAAAATTTGATTAGAATATTACATTGTGAATATTGTCCATGTTTTTGTTTGCTATTCACATGCCACAGATTAAAAATGCTTCAGGCTGTGTAATATTTTATATTACATAAATAATAAATAAAGAGACTGTTATAACCGTGCTGGTTACAATATTTTAAGTATATTTGGCTTGAACTTACAAAATACAACAAAACTGATTATTTAGACGTGTCATCAGATGTTCTAGAAGAACTTTGATTATCTTGTCTCATCCATGCCACCCATTGCTATTTATTGTTAAACAGAATTAGATTTCGACCATTAGACCTGATTTTCCAAACCTTGCTTTTCTCAGGTTTAATGAAGATAGCCATGCTGTATACCATTAGAGAAGTTTCTCTCTACCCTTTTTCAAATTCCAACTGGCAAAAAAATCAGCCAAATGCTTTTCATACCATCCGAATGACTAGACACTCTTCCTTGCCAGGCATTCTGTCTGGCACATATAACAATCTTAGCCAACCAGCCTTGAAAGCCTATATATATTTTTTTCTGCCAATGCTCATTATTTTCTGACTAGTAAGGTACTAAATCACAATAAAAATAAATCACTAAGCGGCAGGCTTTATTAAACGACAGAATAGAGAAACAAAATTCTAAGCACACAATGAAACAAATGAACTTGTCAACAAGTTAACACCAAGGGAGAATAATTTGCAAAATAAATTAAAATGTGGCTAGGGTGGACAGTTCTGTCAACTTTTAAGTACTTTTGTCTCTCGATTAAAAGTATTAAATGTCACTTATTTTAAGAAAAGCAAGTTTGAATTGAGTGCAAGTTACGCTGTGTTACGAGTTATAAACATGTTTTTCTCTTACTCAAATCTGGGTAACATCTTACACAACAAGCATCGCATATACTCGCAAAAAATACTTGTATGTCAAACATCAAATAACTTTACACCAAATTACTGTAAAATATACATACTCTTTTGACAAATCCTGTTATTTACACAAAGTTATAGAGAGTGTACATAGGTTTCATGTAAAACATATAATTTGCTACCGGCCAAACATTTATCTTCAAGGGCCTACTAACGCTTGTAATTACCTGACATTTTATCTTTAAATGACATTCATTAACGCTTTTCTATGGTAAAATACAGTGTGACTTTTGAAAATCCGAGATTTCTGTAAAGCTGATGACGTAAATTGCCATATGCTTGTTTTTATGGTGGGATTCATGTGAGACTATATTTATAAATAATTCCATAACGTAAATAATGTTATTTTTTATACACCCACATTGAAATGTGTCCTGTATTGTCTTTAGACTCAGTGATTTCCAATTATTATTGACAGGGTTATGCCCCTTGATAACTTAAATAAATCCTGTGGATGCTGACTACATTGTTTATGGTTTCTTATAAATAATGCCAAAGATGTACCATTTGATTTTCAACTTTTTCTATTAAATTAGAGCTAAATTCATGATATTACATGTTTCGTTTAAACTGCTATTGGTGTATGTTTTGCTGCCTGGCAACCTGTCTTTAAGAAAAGAAATAAGCAAAACCTAGGATCTTGTTATTTTGATTTTGGAAACTATCACTTAAAATAGCATTATGCAAGAGCAAAATGTGCTTATTACAGGTCTTTCTTTAGGCCTGAAATGTTATCTAAATAATCAATTAGACATCAATTAACATATCCAGACCATAATAAACTCTTGATGTCAAGGCTAGCCTTAGATGTTGGCGGATTAAATTCCGATATGCTGCTTAATGACCATTGATAATTAAATCATTCAAATGGATAATCGAGACTATGCTGTTTATATTAATGATTTGAGTAATGATGACCGAGGCTATGTGAATATTTCAAACGCTTTGTTCTCGGCTAATAGTGGATCAATTTGACTGAAATTTCAGCAAATTACCTTTACACTTTCTAGTTTTTAACTATTATAGTGAGAACTGCCTTCTCTTTATCTTATCTCCCATAGTGTAACTTTAATTGGATGTAATTTATTTTGAACAATAACCTATTAAACATAATCTAGGAATTAATTATCGAAAATCCAAGCACTGGCAATTATTACCCAACTTTTGAAAGAGCGAGTTAAATTTTAATATGTAAATTGAAAGTTAAAATGGCCATATCTCAGTGATAGACTGGCAGATTGGTGGCAATTTTTCATAAATTCTATTTTGAATACCCCTCATGTGACAAGTAGTCACGCCAAATCAAAAATTATTTTGTACTTTCTAACGAAAACTTCCAAAATGACGATGCCTCATTAAGGTCAGTTGAGTTGAAAATGAAATTTTGATTATTGACTTCCTGTTAAATGTATACAGTAGAACTTGTATTAAGCAAGCACCCAAGGGAAATTTAAAAATGCTTGCTTAATGGAGGTGCTCTTTGAGTAGAGGTATCCAATATTGCCCCAACCCCTACCACAAAAAAATAAAGATATAGATTGCATACATTTTTTTATTCGTGTAGTATAACAATGACAATACATGTACTTTTTATCTAGTTGTGAATTCAAAGTAGTCGTGTATACATGTTTGTTTAGTAATACTGGATCTCTGGCCCCCAATATTTCTTTTACTTTCATCATAGCGTCTAAAAGCGTTTCAAAATGCCGTGAATTTGAGTATTTCCCACCCCAACTATTTTAGCGATTACGCGACCACTTAATAAAATCTCGATGCTTTTTGTGCTGACATAAATTAATTACGCTTGGGTGCATTGGGAGCGAACATCAATACTTGCATCGATAAATTTGACCGTCGCTGAATCTTGCGCCGAACGAAAATACTTTACTCAAATCTCGAACATAACTTCTGTAAACTTGTCATTTTGTACCAACCTCCGATACTATTGTCTACCATTGTGATGCATTCGATGGTTATCCATTTTTGTGAAGCAAATCGATGAATTAATTTTATATCAAAAAAGCACATGAACAAAAATCCATCGCTGATTTGCTCACCGATATACAGGGGGGTGTAACTCTGTATGTAATATTATAGGGGGCGCTAAAACGTCTGTTTAACAAGAAAGTTGCAATGGAAAAGAGATACTAGATGATCGTAACAAAACTCGGTACTTTCATTTTATTCAATCAGTATCAAATAATGTGTCGTTACGCGTGAAAACAATGATCAGGTTAGTAGTTTAATAAAACAAAAGATTAATAAACAGATAATCCCGGGTTGATTGTTATTTTTACACTTCTTTTTACCTGATCAGTGGGAGTCCAGTTAATTAACTACTACTCACGGGATTAGCGGGAGTGTTGCAAAGAAAGAACGACAAGATGGTATCATTCAACAATGGCCGTTGAATGGGCGATGTTTTTGTTAGAGAAGTGACCGTTGAAACAATAGATTTTTTGCGGAGAGAATTAATCGTGGTGCCCGTTGCACGCGTTGAACAGGTGCGTGTTTAGTAAAGGTTAAATTACTTAAAAATCGCTCGGGGGGATTTTTTGGTGCTCGTTGAAGCAAGTGTTCGCTGATTAGGAGTGCACGCCAAAGCAAGTTCTACTGTACTCTGATTGAACAGACAGGCAGGAGAACTGCTGAAAAAATTACAGATAGAACAAACTTAAATAACAATGCATCAGAAGTAATACAATTATATTCCAAACCCAGTAAAACAGATATTCAGCCCCCTAAAATTGGTCACGAACTCATATATGATGATGACGCACGAGGACAAAATCAACATAAGAATTGTGTTTTATGTTACTCAGAGAAATTTTTATGGAAAATTGTGTCTACTTCTCTTTAAAAAATGGCATTGATATATAAGCTCTAGGACCGGATGTGAAGCTATTGGTACATACAAAAATAAACATTTCTTTCTAAGTACAAACAGGATGTACAAACAAAAATATTTAAATTTGACCTGTACTTAAAGAAAGCCAAGTAATTTCCATTCAGAATTATTGTTTACTTCAACACTCAACATTACAAGAAACTTTTTAAGAAAAACATGGTCACTTTTTTTTATCTACTCTTTTAACATTTAAGTTTCAAAAGTAACAAACTTATGAAGATAATGCCAGGATCGGGAGCTGACATTTTATCCAAATCTCTTTACTTTTGAGACATTCGCTGATCAAACGACTTATAGTAATAAAAGGTTTGAGTTATGAGTTGGTTGTCATCAGATATAGTCATTAGAGTGAGAATATTACAATGGTTCAAAGATTTATTATTATATCATAATAAAAGTGGTGCATTGTCCACACATAATGTGGGAACCACTGGGTCTCAGTGAGTAAGATAATGACTTGCTAACCGGGAGGTCCCTTGTTGGCCGCGAAAGTTAATCTGGATTTTGAAGCATGGCCCCCACTTGTCAGTAGTGTAGAGGGTCTGGCAAGACTCATATATACTCATTCGGATAGATAACTGTGGTCCTGTGTGCACATTGGCGTGCATGTAAAAGATCTCTTGGCAGTTGGAATTAGATATAAGAGGTGCCTGTAGCACTGCTCTCCCCCTCCCCCCCCCATGTCCCTCATAGTACACTGTATGGCATATACCTGCCTTTATTAGCCCAGTCTGAGCAGAACAGTAGTACTATTTTGTTAAACTTTGTTTCATAGTATTTCAATTATAATGTATTACAAACCCATTTTACAATATAGTAAGGTTGTTGTTACATTTTTTTTTATGTCAAAAATTTAAATTCCCTTGCTTTGTTTTATGGAAGAACCACTTTGAGTATGGTACTGATTCATTTTAGCAGAATGTTCTTCAGGATCTTCTAGTCTCATTTAGTACAGTCAGTGGTGCAGGACGGAGGACCGGCATGTTAAAAGCGTCTAGTCCTTGGGGTGGTGTGAAAACCTGGTCCCAGTTGTGTACTCTCTGGCATGCACATACAGAAGCCATGTCATCTGGAATATGTAGAAAGGCAGCTAACAATGCAGTAAGAGCAGAAATATAGGACCTTAAACCCAATTTCATGTTATTGACATGAATTTTGGTCACCTCTAAGTATGAGAGTTATCAAAGCTGGTAAAGAAAAGTACAATATATGAACTTCTTTTTATCCCTGTCTTTCATTTTTAACCTTTAAAACTTTTAAATATTTTATTTGTCTCATATGTCACATGTCATTATAGTTTTATTGACTGTTTTATCACGTCTGACTTTTAAAAAAAATGGTATTTAGTATTTGATTATTTTAAAAAGAGGTTGAAAATCAATCCTACAGTTTTACAACTCTACAACTATTTTGGTTGTAGGTCATAAACATGTTTTTAGGGCTGTTTTAGTGACAAATCCAAAAATGAAAGAGAGAAAAAATCTTGACACAAACATGGTTATTTTGGGACTAACATATTTCAATAATTTTCTTGTGTGGAGGGGTCTCTAGCAGTGGGAGGAAACCAGAGATCCTGGTGAAGACCCACAAGGTTGGACAGAGGACCCTGCTCATGGTCACAATCAAGCACAGAATCAAAACCATGCCATTTGATCAAATATACTTCGTAACATCTTACTTTTCTGCACCAACATGGCTACGGTGCGCTATCAGACATTCTGATTGGTCAGCGACATTTCTGCCAACTCTTCATGGATTTCTAGCTGTTAAGGATTCTGATTGCATACCATTCTATACACGGACCTTGTTTTTGTTGTCTCATCTGAATGGCTACATGCTGTTCCTCACCAGTCCCTCTACCGTTACTGCTGACAATCAGTGAAACCACACTCAAATATGCAGAGGAACGTTCCCGTCAACACAAGGATTGAACCCGAAACACTGGGCCACAGTGGTGGTGTTGGATGGCCGAATATTTAGAGCATGTGCATTATATACTATGCCGAAATGACCTAGTTTGTGTCAAGTGGACGTTAAACCCCATTTCTCTCGCCCTCCCTCTGAGCCACTATGGCTCCCAGTCTTGGTTACATTACCTTCCCAAATTATTCTTAAAGAATTTTTAAAACAAACATTCCCCTTATTTGTTATTTTGATAATTCAGTCTTCTGTTTATGAGTTTTATTTAATTTATACCATGCACGTTACTGGATAATATTACTCCATGGCTGAAAGTCTTGCTTAATCTATCTACTCAATCAAACTAGCTGACAGAAATACAATTAGACACGATCATCCAGTATGTTAGTAGATTAAAACAGTATGCCTGTAAGCAGTCAAGAATATCTTGTCTCGTATTAGACTGTAATAATCGTGTCAACAGCAATTTGAATCACTGATAACTGATTTTTTTTTCCATGATAGAGATAAAGGATCATTGGAAGGATTCATATTGACGTAAATAATAGACTTCTGATAATCTCGTTCTATGGTCGGTGTTATTGTTATATGGAAATTATTATTTGAAATAACTGTGTTCATTATGTCACAGGTTGTCATGATTTATAACCCTATCCATAACCAGCATTGCCTCAAGACATTATGGCAATAACAACCCGAGTCAAAATTGACTTGACAATTTTTTCTCTACAAGTATAGACATTCAGTGGAACACCTTGATAAAAAATGTCAGCCATGTTTGATTTCTGTGCCTCATTTAAGCATGCGGTAAGTAGATTTATTATTGTTTGTTTAAATTAGAAGTAAGATTAAGGTATTATAGTCATGTACAGCTATTGTCACGAGCTAATTTTTATACCACCTTTATCTTTATACTGCCTGTGTCATGGTGAAGATATTATTAATCTGCAGGCTTTCAGATTAATACAATCTTGTTTAAATTTAAAGAATTACCTCTTCAATTCACTTAAATCACAGCACATAATTGTAAACATTGACCAAGAAAGTGACATTTTAAAAGAAAATGGCAAATTATTTAGCTCAACAATAAGTTTATATTTTAGTTATTTTATTGTCATTGAAAATTCATGTATAACATATATGTCTTTATTTAATATGGATATATCTTTGTCTATATTTTTGACATCATTTAGATATTTATTTAATAAATCACATTTTCACACTGATAAGATGGCGTTATAGGGATGAGGAACAAATACCGATTACAAATGTATCTATTTGCAATTTTATAAAATAAAGCATATCATAACTGAATATTTGAAATGTAATGAGTCGCAAATTGTGTATATGTCTTTCAGAGTTAAATGACCATAATTAACACAAGATTTGTTACTAATTATCAGTTACATATGTTAATCAGTTAATTAAAGAAATGTTACAGATACACAATGTACCCTTAGGTCAAGTAAAAGAGTTTTACAAGAACTTTAACAAGAATTACATTACGGTTTACATGGGTTTCTTTTTTAATTGATACGCTTTCCGTGGTAAAGCTGAGTTCTTTATTCTAATAGATACAATTTATATTGCTTATTTCAAACATTTGTTAATATTTCATCATGTCGAATCCGATGTATGCATTTGATTATAGAGCTACTCCTAGAAGTACCATTTACAAGATGTTCAATTTTATTTGATTTACAAGTTCTTTTAAGTTGGTACTCTTTCAGCTGAATTCTGTATTCAAAGATTTTTGGAATTTTATTGCTAAGTTGAAACAATTTGTTAAATTTCGATGAGATTGATTGCAAATTATGCATTTAGGCTTACTGTAGAAAATAGAAATAACCAAGTAAGGTGTTTTTACAAGATGTTCAATTCCATTTTCCCCAAACGTTTTGTCTCAGTATGACAAGTTTAAGTAAGATCTTTATAGATACCATCCTGTGTACAAACAAGACAATTCTCCTTTTAATCGCTGTCCATTTATCGTGATTATCGTTGCCTAGTTAAATTCTTGGATTATCCGCGGCCCACATCTTTTTCAAACTCACCATCAAGTTTTATCAACATATACATGAAGCACTCACAATCTTCACATTTAACCTTTTATGTCACTTGAGCAGACATCCATAATCGTGGTGTTGCCACTTGGGGAAACCCTTACATTTCTATGTGCTCCACAGGTGTTTTTCAGGGAATCCAGTATTTTTCTATTAAGACTGGCTATTTCTACTTCCCATATATAACAAAATTGCCATATTTTATTGGAAATAAACACCCAATAAATACTTTTGTGGGATTGCAACTTTAAGAATTTATACTTAATTTCATTAATAGGTTGCTGCTACAATATTTGCTTTATCCTTTGTAAATTCATGGATTTATGTTTTCAAAGGTCCTTCTCTCAGTAAGAGGATATATATTTTTTTGTATCTGATTTTTTAAAAGATAAACTTAAAGCAGTCAGTTGAATAAACATGTCTAATGCGTATCTGCTTAGATTTATTATTACCAGTAGTTGCCTGACATGTTTTTTTGTTATGATGATAAAATTTCTGGGTATGTTTTTTTTGGTAGGATTAAAGTCAAGTATGAAGCACACCCATCCAATTACAGAAATAAATATGAAAATAAAATACGCAATTGACAGAAACAGGTTTCATGTTTCTTAGCTTTAAGTAAATATTTATATAAGTAAGATAATGAAAGTAAATGCAATGGTGTAGTTGTTTCATATCTCTGGCTATAAGAGTTGACCTTGAAGAAATAAATGGTGGATATATAGACTGAATACACCTTATAGAGGTCATCTGGTGCATCTTATCGGCAGGTGTAGAGATGATGAAGAATGTTTTGCAATAATCATTCTCTAATCAAACAATATTTTATCAACTCAACTATTTATGTTACCAAAGATAAATAATTACAGATCACATTTTCATTGTTTGTTTGACCTTTGACAATTTTGTTTTAAATTTCTGACAAAAAAAAATTATAGATATAAATTTCTAGCATATAGAAATTATCTACTGTTCACCTGGGCTGTGTTTCCGCCTACTGATAAAGAACCCTACGGGCAAGCGAAACTTGAGCTTTATGTTAGTACCTAGTTTGGATGGAGGGGACTTTATACCCCATTTCTCTCTCTATCTAAGACTTGGGGGTTGGATGGCCAAATTGTTAGCAAGTGCTCCATATATCATGAAGTCTAGTATTGAGTCAACTGGTGAGGTTTCGATACCCTGATTGTGAGGGACAAGGAGTAGAGTCGCCAGTCCAACCCCCATAGTTTTTCTCCGGGTCGGTTAGGTTTTCTCTCACTGCTAAAGACCCCTACGTGCAAGCAAATTGTTAAGATAGAATTGAACCATGTTTTAGTCAAAAAATAACCTAGTTTGTGTCAAGTGGATATTAAACTCCATTTCTATTTCTATATCTGGGACTAAGAATGAAGGGCTGGATAATTTTTCATGCTAGTATATTCTTGGGCGGGGGGGGGGGATCACGTGGCTAAGTGGATAAGATGCTGGTTCGCTAGCCTGGAGGTTGAGTGTTCGATCCCTGCATTGGCCGAGAAAGTTCATCTCGATTTTCCGGCGTGGTTTCCACTTGTCAGTGATGCAGAATGGAGCAACTGACAAGGACAACTGTGTAGTCATTTGGATGGGACGAAAAACCAAGGTCCCATGTACACATTGGCATGCACGTAAAAGATCCCTTGGTAGTTGGAATTCGATATAAATGTAGGTCGTAGCCCGGGCAAAATTTCCCTCATAGCACACTGTATGATGTATGCCTTTCTTTCATTAGCCCAGGATAGGAGCAGAAGAGTAGGATGTTAAACCCCATTTAATTTCAGTATATTCTTTTAACTTAAAAGTTCATAAGGATTTTCATGTAAATCATGTTTTCATTAAATCATTTTATGTCGTAGTAGGAGGTTCTGTGTCTTGTTTCTTAGTTTTAGGGTTGTTCATAAAAAGTTTTCTGCTAGTTATGTTATGGGTTATTGCCCTTTAACTTTATGTAAATCCAGCAACCTTAACCATAACGAAGCCAATAAGTGTCATAAGTTTGGTATTGATATTGTTCATCAAAGAGAAAACGTTTGATCACTCAATTTTAAAATTAATGTTACATGTAGTGGTATTGTTTTGGTAGCCATTTTGAGATATTTTTAGATGTGTTTTATGTTGGTGTAAAGTCATCAATCATAGTATTATCAAAAATATTTTAGAACAGGTTTTAAATTGTCACCCTTTAAAAACAAGAAAATGATTTATTTGATAGTTCATTTGTTGACAGATAAGTCGCGTGCTATCAACATGTACAGAAGTCATTTTACTTTTGATAGGCAGCCAAAAGGTATCATTTTACCCGGAATCAAGGCAGCAACTAGGCTTAATGCAATGCTGTTCCAGATAGGTTGGAATTAGCCACATGGTAGATTTTATTATTCGCAAGGTCTCAAATGCCATCGTTATGATCTATTTATTGCTACTCGACACAGCTGTTGTGAAAGGGCTTAGGACTCAAGTAACCATGAGGGGCAGAACTCTAACTTACCTTATTCGCCATGAATCGCTGACTTATTTGATGAACTGGCGACTTGAACAGACCTAGGACTTAGTGAAGACTTTGGACTCAGCTCAGACTAATGGTGCGGCGACTCAGGACACGACTTGGAGCGAGGCCCGACGAATTGTTCCCACCTCTTGTTTCCGCTTGTCAAAAATCCACATTGTCTATACAGAAGGGATAGGAAGATTTTAACAATATGATGTCCCAAGATAATGGAAAATGAACTGAAGAATCAAGACACATTGTCTTAAAACACAGGCATCTCAGAATTAACACGATATGATCTCAAAATATTGACACAACATATATGATCTACACATTGAAATTGTAATTTTTAACATTGAACTATATCAAAGGTTAATTGGTATTTAAATGATATACCAGTCAATATTATGATAGCTGTAAAATATTTAAGGATTTCATCAACAGTATAAGAACAAAGGGCAATGACATCCCAAAAATTGGTGGGTGTTGGTTACATTCAAAAATTTTGGGTTTGGATTGGATTAGACTTGACGTGGGATCCCCTCATATGAAAATCAATAAAATCTAGCAATAGGTATGATCATAACAGACGAAAACATACCCAAGATAATTCTCAGTATACTTATTTCCTTTTCTCATACAACTGGTATGTTCAGTGTTTATTTTGACTAGGTGCCACGAAGAGTTTCATGTTACCAAATTATTTTATCATATGGTATTCAATTCATTATTAATACCTTCTCTTTTACTTCTGGCATTCCACAATTCCCAGATTCGAGCACAAATGAAATAACTAAAAACAAACGATAAATCCCAACTCAATTCCCAACACGCTAAACACAGAGCTTAATGGTGGAATAAAAAATAAGCCAACTTGAACACATTGAACAAATAAAAACCAAACAAGATGAAAAAAAAAACGACACAAGTAAAACTGTTTCTTTGGAAACTTACATTTACTAATTACTTGCATGGTAGAGATAAAATATGGCTACAAAGATCTCCGATATTCTATGGCTTGAATTTCATTACTTCCATCTGGCGTGGGGAATATTTAAATAGACCAATTGAAAAGTTGAAATATTTCTCAGAGTATGAGATTTCCCAAACTGGCATTTAGTTGATTTTTACACACCTAGTGACTTCAAACTAAAATATATTCAATTTTGCAGAATCTTAAAAAAAATAGAACTATTTATGTTTTGTTGGCAAGCATCTGCTGACTAATTCGTTAATATTAACAGATTATTACAGTCAGATAGAATAAAGAAATGACAGTTAAACTGGAGAGTGTAGCTTTGTTTATTTTCTTAAATAAATTATGAACTATTTTAAGAGCATACTTGTCAAGAATTGCTCAAAGTGATGAAACATGAACAGCAGCTGTCAATTGGTTATTTCTTTGATCATCGTGTTTAGACCTCAATTTTAAAGTAGCGATATTGTTATTGATTTTAAAAATAAACCACATCTAGCTAATAACTATATGATAGGTTTCTACAAACTTACTGAATTATCCAATCTGATTAAAACACAGATCCTATTTCGTTTCGTTTTTTATAGTTCAGAAATTGGTTTTATTTGTCTGTACTACACTAGGATCTGGAAGAGTTGTTGTAAAACATGCGTTCTGGATGGTTTGAGGGATTCGCCAATAAAATCATCCGTTACTAACAGCTACATCTTGGTGTGCCATGCACTGAACTGTGGGTAAACCAGTAGAATTGTTGACGCTGATTGATCAATATCTGACATCATAGGGTCAAAAGCTGCTCATACCACCCCTGACATGACCTTCCAGTACAACTGGTCAGATGTTCATGTAGTGTAGGCCATCAAAAGTTTTAGAAAACAAAATGAAATATAGATCTGTATTTTAATCAGTTTGTGAATTATCCGGCAAAGTCCCACATTTCTCTACTATTACATCTTTTGAATATTCCAATTCTTAAATAAACATACAATCAATTATTCTTTGATTACATTGACCAAGGGCGGATCCAAAGACCATTAAAAGGGCGGAGAGGGCGTACAGACAGCTAAATCGCACAGTGCCAGCGCCAAAGGAGGCGGTTGCCACACCTGGAAAATTTCGAAGTTTTGGTTGTTTTGCATTTCTTAAATTAACAACCCTGTAATCCCCACACCTGTTAAATTGTCTTCTTGCAAGATACAACGGTGGTTACATCAAGGGTGCAGATTATTAAAAAAAAGAATGTTTGATGATTGTTTTTCCTGGTTAGTTTGATGTTTTTCCTATTGATGGATTAAGGATCCAACTGTCAAGGAAATAGATATTTCAATTATTTATTTACCATGTCAAAAATCACCATGGATTCAGCATGATACAAAATAGTATCTAAGGCAGTTGCAAAAAAAATGTCTCTTGATTGAATTAAGGGAAAAATTCGTACAATTTTGGTATATTTCTTATTTGATTAATATCATTTATAAAAGTTGTAGCTTTACAGTACAAACATATAAGATACTGTTACATAAAAAGTGTATTACATCGTAAGATATGAAAAAAAGAGACATACAACAGTAAATAATGTAAAGACAATATTTAATAGCTAATGTTGATTATAAGGCCAACATTTGAGTCAAGTTGAGGTTGTATTATCCCAATATTAACCAACAGGTTACAGGTTTGAAGCTGGAGTGTGCCATGCTTTGGCTAAATATTTCTTCCTATTATCCCTCTTCACTTTTCGATCTTATTAAACAGAAACCATTTTGTCAAATAGACTTTTTCTAACTTCCCAAACATTGTGTATATACTGACTTTATTTCAAACACTCTTTGAATGTTTTTTCAAACATGGTTGAGGCCATGATGTGTTAGATTTTGCAGGCTGGTTATAGAGACTGGTTACATGCTATGGGCATCAGGCCGGTGTTAGCTTGGACAAATATTAGCTCACTCTTTGAACAAATTTTGCTCATTTTCCTTGCCAACGATTGTTGACACAGAGATAATCTCTTTGTGTACAGTCTCAATAGTCCAAATAACTCTCCAATCTTCAGCGTGAATAGCAGTACGTCGTTGTGGACAGAACATCGCGCTCTGCAATTCACACGTCTTTCATCCGTGGATTTCTGAGATTTTTTGCCTGAACTGTTTTTTTCCTCCGATATGAGAAATGCTACTTCCTTGTACTACGAGTGCGCTGGTAACATTAAGTCTGCTCGTGACTTCTGCAACATGTTTTATTGTTCAAGGTGTTGTGATACATTTTCTCTTAAATGTCAGGTTTCCGCATCTCATATTAAAACAGATATATTTAAAGAGAATTAAATTTGTTTCATAATGCTGCGAAGTCTTTCATATTTATTTGTGAGAAAATTAGAATAAACAGAAAACTTTATGGATAACATTCACTAGGTTTATTAACAGCAACGTTTCAATGAGGATACTCTTACCGCTATCAAGCAATGAAAATTAGACTATATAAAGGGAATCAAAATTGGGATAATTTGATAAGAATGGGATGATAACTCGGAAGTGAGACTTTCGGTCAGAAGATTGTTAAACCCTGCTTTGCTGAATTCAGATTTTACAATCAGATATTTTGAAACTTTATAGTTACACATACAGAACAAAACTAGACTGTTAGTTAAATGTGCAGAAATGACAGAAATTAATCTATCTTGATTGTATTTCGGAGTAGTGCTGGGCAATATTTCCGTTTTTCATATAAACCCTGGATGATATTTTATGATTGAAATAAGAGAAATAGGACTACAAAGTTTCAAATGAATCCTCGGAGGGAGGCATAAGGTGATAAACTGAAATTATTAACATCTTATAAAATACTGCATTACAGTGATTATTATATCACAATAATTTCTGAAAATATCACGATTTTTGTTTCTAAGGGTATCACTCAGCTCTGTCTCGTAGCATTGGCAACCAACCATCGAATTTGATACAATTGTTTTTGTGTTGGAAACACCACAATAGTAACTAATTAATATAAAAAAATCTGTCACTGTCAGGTGTCAGGTCTATTTTTTATTGTGACATAAAACTCTGTAACATCCTGTTTTGGTTAAATTACACATCATTTAAAATTATAAATTATTCTTTGCTTAGAAATGAAATGCAGTTAATTTAATTTTATTATTATTATTTTATTTCACAGTTTTTAATAATGATAATTTTTCAAAATGCGACAATGTCCTCAACTTAGTACAACTGATCTTACATAGAAATTGGAACAACATTAATGCACTACAGTTGCCCACATCTCCAGTACATAATCCAATTTCAGATTATTATGCTATCAGCCATTTGATATATCAACCAAAATACCAAGAAAATTTCAAACTCAATTCTTAAGTGAATATTTGAGAGTTGATTATATTATTATGGACTGTTTTCTCCTAGTGCTCATGCACTAAAGGATGGTATATTTGTAACGTAATATAATGGCTGAATGGTTACGTGGTGCTGTTTCATAAAGTCTGTCATTGAGTCAACTGGCATGGTTTCGATTCCCCGGTTGTACGTCACAACGAGTGGGGTCGCCTGTCCAACATCGTGGGTTTTTTCCGGGTCCACCTGTTTCCTCCAACTGGTAAAGACCCCAACATGCAATTGAATTGAAATGAAATTTAAAAAGATATATATATGTTAGTCCCGAAATGACCAAGTTTGTATCGAGTAGATGTTAAACCCCATTTTCTCTCTCTCTATATAGTGACTGATCCAATCCAGAGTTATTTGCTAATTATTAAGATTTTCTGCTCATCTATCAAGAAGTCGGTAGATTCAAAGTTGTTTGTATGTGAAGTTGATGTTTTTGTGTAGATTGCGGGATGAATTGGCCTGGAGGCAATAAATACCTAGTTTTAACCAACATGTATGCTATTTCGATAATTGTCTTCAATTGTTTTATGCATTTTATATAACTATTGTTTGTTTTTCTTGCCTAAAGTCATTTATCTAAATGTGTCATCGTCAAATATAATATTTTACAAATTAGAAGAAAAGGAGTAAACCAGTATGAATGTACTATGGATTAGAAACTGAGCATGATGCCATCACAGCCATATTAAAAATTGAAGCCTGTCAGTTTATAAAGTCACAATTGTCAAAGGAACAAGCATGCTATGTTCCATGTGGATCGTACTCGAATTGACATAGTCTTAAGCTTTTTTCCCAGAGCATTGCCCTCAAGAAGTAGGAAGTAGAACAAGATCAGTAGCATTGGTGCAGAAATTAATTGTGATTGCAACCTTTCCATAATTTCAGTATTTAAATTATATGCATCACGGGTACCGGTAATATGGTAAGAAATTTTTTAAAATCCTTGAATTTACAATTAAATTTAGAGTTATTGATTTAATACTAAAAAGTATTCACTGTCATATAATAAACAGTTCTGGAAATTTACACAACAATTGACGTATACAAATAAGAAAATGATAGTGCACACACTGCTGTTTGCCAGTGCTAAAATCTGCATTGTTGTGGACAGAGAAAGCATATCCTGTGTGCTATTAAAAAAGTAATGCTAGTTTAAAACATGGAATTATTTGCATTAAACACAACTTCAAGAGGGCTTTTATTTTCTACTTGTCTATCTATTATGACCTGAATTTTCCCCTATTATCATTGAATTCAGTGTTGGTGCCAGATCTATTGCGAGTCTTGCAGATGATCAATGTGAATTGCTATCATAAATATTGGTAGGACGATTCCATGTTGTTTCTCCATTCTTTTTAACATTGGTAATAAATAGACAACTGGATACAAAAACACTTATTGTATTAATCATATGTAAACTTTTAAAAAACAGCAGGAATCATGTTTTACTCGTGGGAAATGGTGAATGTTATTTTGAAGTTCGTATTAATGAACACATGTTACGATGGATTGTTTTCCCCATATTACATCACAAAATCGTATCATTACATTCCCTCGAGTTCTGTATTAATCGCAAACACATTGTCTTAAAAAATGCTATCTTTGTAAATAAAATAGGACTCATGTCACTTTTATTTCTCTTAAGGGTAAATATATATCTCATTGCTCCACCCCATATTGTCTCTTCTTGGAATACAAGAACGTATATTGTTCTGGTCAATATAGTGCACTAGTGCGGTGTCATAGGTCATACAAAAATAGGTATATGTTTTACCATTGTTTTTAAAGTGTGCCAATGCATTAATTGTCTGAGGGTGAAGTAAGGCAATGCATGGACTGTCCAACAGTTACCATTATTTAGTCCAGACTAATATTGCTTGTGGAAGTATGGACAATTTTGGTATTGATCTTGATTCCAAAATAAGATATGTAATATGTATGTGAACTTTATAAGCTATTGTTAAATCTACTAATGCTGGATGGCCTGCCAAATGAATAACAAGTGTGCGTGTTGTATCATGAGGTCTGTCATTGAGTCAACTGGTGTGGTTTTGCTTTCCCGGTCGAATGCGACAACGAGTAGGGTCATCTGTCCAACCATGTGTGTTTTCTCTGGTTTCTCCGCTTTCCTCCCACTGTTAAAAACCCTTACGTGCAAGCAAATTATTGAAATAAAATTGAACCACATGTTAGTCCCAAAATTACCTAGCTTTTGTCAAGTGGACATTAAACCCCATTTCTCTCTCTCTATCTATTTGTTGAATGGCATATAGTAATTGGAACATAATCAAATAAAACACTATTTATGGGTAATATAATTTCTAAGGTTTATTCACTGCAAAGTTTCAACAAGATTTCACAAGTCGTTATCAAGCATACATCAACACAAAAAATAAAATGAAATGATAAATCAAAGAAAAATATGGTTATATTAAAAGAGGTGTGTGAACTATTCAATTGGATGCAAGATCAATATTCCCAAGCTGTTAATTAGAAATACATTATGGGAGATTATATAAATAGCTAGATTATCTAAAGGGAATTTGCTGAAAATTTCAGTCAAATTGATCCATTTTTGTGGGTGAATTTTAAGCCTAGACTCAATCATCATTGCCAACGTGGGTATGATAAAAAATTTTGTCTTGATTATCCAGTTCATGATTAAATCATGAATGAAAGTTGAGCAGCAAATCCAGTAAATATTGCAGACTAACGATGACATAGTTTATAAAACATTTTAGGCCTAAAGAAAGATCTGCGATAGTCAGATTTAGCTCTTGCATAATGTATGATTAAACCTAAGAGTTATATACTGTAAGTAGTTATATATATAAAACTGTTATCCTTTACTTCGTAATGCTGATATTAAATTGTTACCACTGGAAAAGAAATTGTAATTATTATAAATTTTCACACACTATGAAATGTCATTGTCAACAATAAACTTGATGGTACTAAATGATAAGCATGCCACAATTAGATAATAAGCTAAATAGCTGAGTCATGTATAACTTCAGAGACTGAACCATGTACTAATTGAATAACTTTGTGTGATAATTGCATGAAAAATAAATATTTTTATACACATGAGCTGTTGCTATGAAATGTCAAATTAGCATACGTTCAGTCTATGTAGAATTGCTAATGAGTGGCAGTTATGTCTGCTACTGGCAAGCACATTACAATTTTAGCCTTTCAAAAACTGACTTCTGTCTAAAAACAAAAACATTGCACAGAAAAGGCTACAAATTCTATAGTCAAGACATGTTTAATATGAACAGAAATTATGTCACAATTTGAAAAACAAAAATAATGTGCGTGTTATCAACAGAAAGAATTTTGTTTGGAATTGACAAAAATAGATTTTGAAGAGAAAACCAATAGACGTAAATCAGAGTACGTTATTCCAAAACACCAAATACCTACGCCCTGGAAATAAGGCACCAGTCAAAGACATTGTCAGGAGCAATTCATTCTGTCAGCTAGTAGATACATATTTCTGTAATGCCTTACATCTCCTCCGGTACAACTAAAATCTGTATTTCCAGGCCTATCAGATAAACCACTCCTCTTTTATTTTAAAGTTCATATACACTGAAATAATCAATCTTGGTACATTTATTGTAAATAACAAATGATGCTAACTTATTTTGTTATTTTTTCAAGATTATCTCATATTTTATTCAGATTTGAGTGACATCCTTTCTAATTAGGTCACATAAAAAATCCAAACAATTCCTGGCATTTAGATTATTTCTGCAAAACAGTGATTTACAAATAACCAGGACAATGAACAATTGATTTTTTTGATCAGCATCATCAAAAAAAGAAAAAAAACTAGAAAATAAGGTCACTACGCAAGTATTTTTTTAAAAGAAATCTGCTGACCTGGACAAAATTGATAAAATTCGAAGAGTTTTTAATGGAAAGTTGAAATTTAACAGCATTCCATTGTAAATTGTTTAGGAATGTTGTTTAGTCGTTTAGCAGTTATTAAGCTTAATTGTGATGATATATTATCTTATAAAACACACAAAAGTGCTATTAATGGCTATATTGAGATATAGTATCTAATTGTGTAAAATCCCAATAATTGACCTATATACAGACAAACATTAATGTAAGATCAATGAGGAATGCAATGTATTGTATAGACTAAAAAGAACGTGATGGCTGTTTTCCCCGTGGAATTTATTGATTACAGCATTCCACCTGATATAAACAAATAAAATATGACTCACTTTAACTTTCTTCAGCTTCAGCCAGGAAATGGATGGCCAAAGGAATTCATTTAGATCTTTTTTTCTTAATCAAACTACTATAGAGTCCATATTTTTCTAACAGGCTTCTTGTTAAATATATTAAATAATGGATTCATACAATAGATTCAGTCCTTCATTATTAGTGTAGCTGCAGATTTCAGAAATCCCAGACCATATTGCGAATACTGGTAATCATATTGTATGAAATGGTGGTATAGGTAATGCATATAGCTTTCACAAGGGTTGGGGGGTGGTAAATTATATGGTCTGTTATCAAGTCTTCTGGCATGGTTTAGATTCCCAACTGGTAGGTGACAAGGCGTAGGGTTGCCTCATAATACCTATAGCTTTCACAATGTTAGTTGGGTGAGGAGGGGGGATTGATCTAATGCATATGCTGTAGATTATATCGCCTGTCATTAAGTCTTCTGGCATGGATTGGGTTTCCAGCTAGTAGGTGACAAAAGGTAGAGTTGGCTCTCCAACCTCATGGGGTTTTTACAATTTCGTCCAACTGCTAATGACCCGAATTATTGGAATAAAATGGAACCATGTTAGTCCTAAAATGACCTAGTTTGGGTTGAGTTCTTGTTGAACTCGATTTCTCTTATATAACAACAATGTTGTGTTTTGTTTGTTGCTTTTGTATGTTTTTCAGAATCTATAGCAATTACCCAATAAATGTTGGTGTTTTGTTATTGACATATTTATATGGTGGATTTTGTGCCAGACTTGTTGCATAAATAACTGTAAAAACACATATAAAAGACAAAATCTGTGTCAAAGTTGACAGTCACGGGACGGATTGTGCTTGACAAATCCTGAATTTGTGTCTGATAGGGCTACAATAATATACTGTCCGTTTCCTTCAGATACTCAACTATCATGCACAGTTTGCCCCTACGTAGTTCACGTGACTAGAGGAAAGAAGACTTCCGTCAATGAAAAATCACGGATATGGAAAAGCCGTGGGTAATAAAGTAATGTGTCACCATTGAATATCATGTACATGATGTTTTTATTTTTAAGTTAATTCGAAAAGACAAAATACTGTGATACGTATCATATCGGGAGGTCCATACTGTATTAGTTATCATGTCGTGAGTTTAGCGTATTGTTGCCACTATTGTGTCTGACAATAGCTTTGTTTCTAGTCTTGTCAGAAAATTATTGGTCTAGTAAAGACAATGTTTTGAAAAAAAAAAAGAACACAAAATTTTGAATTAGACATAAAGAATACTTTTAATCTTCGAACTCTGTGTTATTTTTAAAGTGAAATATCTGTATGAATTCAGGCAAATAAACTGACATAATTAGATATATTGTGGAAAAATGATTTTGTTCAAAAATTTTAAATCATTTGATAATTCTTACAAGTTTCATTACCTGTATATGATTGCTGAAAATACATCCTAAAATTTTGAAATATACATAAGAATACTTTTAAAGTACCACTCCCACTCAATTTGACATGGTCAATATTCAGACGGATGAATAAATGTCCAATTGATATCCAATTAATATCCAATTACTAATACATAACTGTTCTAGAATTTCAAAGTTTTGAGAAAATTGTGAAAGGAATTATAAAAGAACTAGTATAAGCTTCCATAAGAATCAAGTTTACTCAATGAACTTACATGTATGTATTATATGTTTGGTTACATAACCCACATTACAAGACTAATGTAAACATATCATGAAGGGCAGAAATTGTGACATCTATATTTTATGTCTAGCGGAGTTCTCTCCCCTTGAAATACCAAATTTTAGCTTAAAAATTTAGACAGTTCACTTCTTCTATTCACTGTTTTTATTTATTATTTATAATCAATTTGAAAGAAGTTTTATGTTCAGTAATTCCAATTGAAATTCAAACCAACAGCTACTTTGGATTATAAGGTGCTTGCTTGATTATTCATTTTGTTCAAATGCTTTATTTTGTCTCCGAAGTCTTCTGAATTCTTTTTTTTTTATCTGTGAACACTTTAAACTGTAAATGTAAAGAAAAAATATGCTTTTCTTAATTACTATCTCATTATGGAAAACATTATAAAAGCATAAACTTAGTGCAGATTTAGTTGTCTTCCGCATTCAATATCTGATGTAGACTAATAAATAATTAGACTAATCTGTAAATAATTAATATTGATAATTATCTTAATCCTATTGTTATTGATTTCTATTAAGTATGACTAATTAACACTGGTGACCTTTCACCTTAATGATTATGCTTAAGGATGCGTTTAAGTAACATATTATTAAGAAACCACTCGATTGTAATAAACCTAGTGCTGTTTTGATGCAATCTTATTTATTTTTTTGTAAAAGGGGAATTACCTAGTTAAGAACGCCATCCTTATATTTCTAACAGATGTACATAAAACTAAAAACTTATAAAAGATAATAGGAGATTTTGATGGAATTTATCTTAACATTGATATTCTCTGTGTATGTTAATAAAGTCATTGATAATCGGATGAACTGATGATTTTTAACATCACCAACCATCTCGATAAATCTTTCATCTTCTCAACAAATTCCAGTCTAATCTATGGTTATTATAAAAAAACGTTCACTTCAAAGTTCTGATCATTTTAAAGAAATTGAATGATGATAAAGCCAGCTATTAGTTTCACCATTTTAAATGTTTAATGTCTCTTATGTTATTTTCCACGCTGCCATTAATGCTTCCTACTCAAAGTCAGGGTCTTTAATCTCTTCGTATTTGCTGTTTTCATCCCTCTGATCATATATTTATGTGTCCCTTTATCATCTTCATAGGGTGTCAAAAGTGGCTTCTTTTTTTTGATCATATTTTGGACTTGACATTTTAGACACTCACATTTAATGTGGATGTATATTATTGTCAAGTTTTTTAACAAAAAATTGCAGTTTGTTCATTCGATCATGAGGAAATAGGCATTTTTTTTCAAAAACAAATCCGATTACATTAAGACTTAAGAAATATTGTGGATGCGACCGTGCGACATCAGGTTAGATTTAACAGTTAATTCTAAGTCAAATATAAAAATCTTGTGATCGTAAATTTTGAACAGGTTTTAAAAAGTTGTCTTTCCCCTCATTTTGACAATTTAAGCTTACAAGCATGATACAGACTTTCTGATAGAATATTTAAAAGTTAGTAAACTTGTTTATTTGTGACCAAAGACCAACTCGAATGAGGGGGGGGGGGTGGATAGCTGGTCATTGAGTCAACTGGCGTTGTTTCGAATACCCGGTTGTACGTGACAAGGAGTAGGGTCGCCTTTTCAACCTTGTGGGTTTTCTCCAGGTACTCGGGTTTCCTCCCACTGCTTAAGACAACTACGCGCCAGAGAATTATTGAAATAAAAATTAAACCTTATGTTAGTCCCGAAATGACATAGTTTGTGTCGTGGACGTTAAACCCCATTACTCGAATGAAATTTACATTTTTTTAGTCCCAAATCTAGGAGCAATCAATCCTCCAATTTACTTTCGAATGTTTATTCAAGATTATGTTCCTTCTACATTTTGACTGTTAATGAAGTACATATATTTAACTGTCATCAAAGAAATTAAAATTGAATGAAATTTTTACCAAACAGCAGTGTTTCTGCGTACTCTAAATTGAATTCAACTGTCAAGTGATCTCTTTCATGGGGACTCATGGGTCTTGCCATTTCCTCTGTCCTGCACCACTGACAAACCAATCTTTAAATATCCCCGAGATACTGTCTCTGCTATCACTAATTTCTGGTTAATGTGAAACAATGGAAGGAGACTTATTTTGGTCTCTAAATGATAAATTTTTTTTTATATTTTTGCAAGGGAGACAACCACACTATAAAATGCATAGAATATGAGTCATAACAATAATAATGTTATTATCAATCTCACATGACTATACAGTAAATACATGTTCAATTTGTTAAAAGAACTCTCCAATGATTAGAAAATATTTAGTTATCGCAGAATGTCTTTGATGTTTCTGTTACGAATGATGATAATCTATAATTCTTGTGGGGTCCAGCTTAACATTTGTTTGTCAAGCTAGGATGAGAGCATATATAAGCAAATAGTCAACATTTTCCCCATCGGGCCTCTTAGCTCTATTGACAAAGGGTAGTTGTAAAATATAAGGAGTTATAATTCAATACACTAAATGGGATATCGTGATGTTGGAACACTGACGAATGAATATAATGTATCGATGTAGTAAAGTTATACGAAGACATGATAACGGCAGTTAAATGCCATGGGCCACAGACGTAACGAGTAATATTGATGACGATGCCGAATATAGTTTAAATGGAGAAACTATGTTCGTTATGTTGATTTATATCTCGTTTGTTAATAACTTCCATCTATTTATTATCCTGGTTAAAATTGATTCATGGATCGTATTCATCTATGAAAAATAATTATATGAAGTCATTTCTACCGGTAAATCTTAGTATGGCATTTTATCCCTAATGAAATATGCCTGTTGTGTATTATTAGTGTTTAAAAGATAATTTTGATACGCCCACATTTTCATGTAGACATATATGGTCCTCGTCCCTGTATGTCTGGACGTTCACAGTTTATTTGTGAACACTACAGGTCACAATTTTTTTTGCGATTTTAACGAAACTTGAAATATACCGGTAGGTTTATCCTGCAAGATTTTAGTATCTTTCGATATTAGCATGTATCAGATCGTAATTTTATGGATTATGGCCCCTGATTGTACCAAAAATCACTTCGTTAGCTTTTTTGACACTCTAGAGGTCACAATTTTTATCAAACATCAAATATATGTTTATAACCCAAAAAGATTTTGGTTCTTTTCGATTTCCGTGAATATTAAACCGTAACTTCCGGGATTATGGCCCCTGATCGTTTTTTTTAGCTTGTTCTCAGTCCATCTCAGTGTACATCATTGGCATTTTATTTGTCAATTTCATTCATCCACGACATATCTTTCCTTGTTGGTAACTTTTTGAAATAATTTGGATGCTATTGACGAAAAAATGTTCATGTCGATTGTTGTTTCTTTTTCTAAATTTCAAACGAATGCAACAAATGTTGAAATAATGATAAGAAGAAAACCTAATTAATGGCACCCAAACCCAATTACAAATTTATTAAAGATATTTTCAAATTTCAATTAGTGAAATTAGAATGCTTATAGCTTACTGTAATCGACCTTTATTATTCTTTTTTTCATTTAAATTACATTTAGTTTCGGTATTGTGCCCATCACATTTTGTCTTGGTTTGTGTATGTGATTTACCATATTATATTTTATGCTATCAGGTCGGAAAAATCTACGGCACAGTTTAAAGTTGTTCTTTCATGATATGTGATAATTTAGAGAAATGTTGTGTTTTGGTCGAATTAAAATATGTTAATTATGAATTATGTGAGGTTATAAAATATTCATAATTTGTTGATGTTTAAAGCAATTTACATAGTTGATAAACAAGAGTATAACCTTACTAATTATCTTATACAAATTACATGTATATTGAATGTATATAAATTAAGGCTAATTATATAATATGATTATATAATTGAAGCTGAGTTAGGCATATTATACATATGATGATTTGGTGTGTAAAAAGAGAGAAATGGGGTTTAACGTCCACTCCACACAAACTAGGTAATTTCAGGACTAACATATGGTTTAATTTTATTTCGATAATTCGATTACGCGTAGGGTTCTTTAGCAGTAGTATGTAAAGTGGGATGGTAAATTCTTTTACGTTATGTATAGTGAGTCGCTTCAGTTAAACAGGTTTTAAAACACTGGCAAATGTTTCGATAAGATATATAATTGCTCACAGCGTAATACACGCTTATATACTCTAATAGATTATTTAAAATTTAATTGAGAAATCAAATACCAAGGCTTAATAATGTCCCTTCTTTGATTAGATAGCAAGCAGTATAGATTCTTTAATTTGGATTCCACATATCTTTGTAAATAATGAACAGAATTTAAACTATTTTTGGACTGATATTCCTATTAGACATTATTAATCTTTCACAATATTGTAGTTTGCAAATGATTCCTATAGCGCTAATATGATACATCAAGACTTGAAGCTTGTTTTTTGTTTATTATAGTCAGTTTAAATGCTGCATTCTTTTACCTTTATATATGGTGATCTGAACAGCATGCAAGATCCTACACTATTATCTATGTATAGTATAGTATAATATTTGTTTTATTATTTACCGGTACATTTCAGTAATTCCCCTTTTTTAATGGAAGAGGTCAATTTTTCTTGAAACATAATTGGATGACATTAATTTTCACTTTCTTTGTTACTTATATTTGTTAGGTTGTCTACCTTCATAATCAAGCTTTTGTATGTAATCTTTATAGAGTTTAAAAAGCAAAATATAAAATTTACCCCAGAAAATGTGTTAATTTTTTTTGTAAAGCCTTTGCTGTTAAAGGGAAATAACTCTAGTTAGTGAATTACAAGTTTTTACATATTTATTGTAGTATTCACACAGTTTATTAAAAAAAAAAAATAATGAGCTCTAAAGATAAATGTATAAATTTTCAAAATTCCACCAAATATTTTATTTGCAATTCCGTAATCATTCTTTAGGAATAAATGAAAACAATATGGGTATATTATGAAAATAGAAAACAGTTTCTAAGCAGGAAATCTTAATTTTTTCCTCAAGAAAGAAAAGATGAAAAGATTAAAATTCTTGCTGTCTTAAAAGAAGTTTGCGCTATCTCTATTATGATATAATATGTTGGTGTTGGGTGATGGATATTTAAAAGGCCAACAGGATGTAGCATGGTGTTATTTCAGACAGTGAGATGATATTGAATAGAGTGGTAGGCACATTGAATAGTCACACTGTGAAATATGATAATGTTATAAAAATGTTCCATTCAGTGAGAAAACGCTTCTCATAAACAGATGTGTATGCTAACAGCAGTTGCCTCTTACAGCTATTTTTTTAATTTTCTGTGCATGTGTAAATAAAATAGGTTTTATATTTTTAGAATTTTGGTATTGTATTACACTCTTAGTTGTAGAAATAAAATTAGCATTTGGTCTATGTATATATTCCTCATACCAAAATTTAATGACAAGTACAAGTAGCCCTATCCCTATTTGGTTATTTTGAGCATACAATCAGAAATTGTTACTTAAAAAAGGCAGTTATACTTGAAGGACTACTGTAGATTATGTTTGTAGAATATGCTAGTGGCACCCACTTGGTCCTATTTGTCTAATGCCGACCCTTTTCTTGATGAATATACAGAATTACAGAAGTACAAAATGTTGTATTGACCGATTTTGAAAACAAAACCCCACAAAAAACTGATAAATACTTTGAATGCTTTATAATGTAGTTAATTTATCTATAAATAATTGGTTCCTTCTGTGAGATTGGAGAAACAGTTGTTTTAGATTGTATATATATACTGCTAAACAGAAGATAATTAATCACAAGCTTTCAAAGACTTGTCAACAATAAGGATAAATAATAACAATAACTTGGCAAACACAAAAATTAGTCTATGCTTGTTAAGACAATTTATCCTATTTTTTTTAAGACGGTTACATAAATTCATACACAGTGTTTAAGGTCATGAGATGAGACAATGAAACCTATTGTTTTTCAACGATTTCCAATAATAGCTGTGAGAGTTATAGCCCTTCATCACTTTGAAAAACCTTGTGGAAAGTCTAGACGCTAAAGTTAATATTCGATTTATACACAGTGTTTAAGGTCATCAGACGAGGAAGCCTATTGATTTTAGATGTGGGAACTACCATTTTCTTGAAAAAAACAAAGGTAGCGACAATGCATCTTGGACATCAACATCTCTCTTTACGATATTTGGATAAGAAGCATGATCTTTCTCGTCATAAACATAACATTTTTTGTATAGACTGAAACATTCTATATAACTATGTACTAAGACCTATTCTTATTCAGGGTCAAATCAGCCAGTGGTATCATATTTTACGAGGTCACAATTCAAATAATAGAACTTTTTCTATATTTTGATATTTCTAAATACATCATTATAGTGAATAACGTAACATTATGTTGCAATAACAATTGTCATAATAAAAAGGGGCCGTATCTAAACAGGAAATTATCAACTGAAAGAAATATCATTATCCAAACGTCAGGTTTTTTTATGCGTTGTTTTTTCTTCGCCCAATGTGAACCAGCCCTTCCTGTCAGCCATTTGTTGGAGTGTGGTATTAATTTTGTAACTGTTATCGAGTTAGGTGGAAGGCAGTTTGACTCTCACCCCTGATCTTTTCAACACAAATCCAGCTGTTTTGTTTTATTTCAATGTAACAAGCAGAATAACACCCTCCATTTTTATAAGGTTATAATTACACAATGTGTGTAAGTAATGGTTCTCCTTTCACTTTGTAAATACCAGTACTTGTCATGTATTCATCATCATCATCATCATCATCAATATCTGAAGATTTTGGTAAAGTTACTTTAACCCCCCCCCCCCTGAAAATCAGTCCTGCTCATAAGTCGGAGGTTACTTAAACCTAATCAGATTGCCATCAATGCTTCTGTAGCCATCATTATATCACATGACTATAGACCATTATCTAAATCTGACTTTCTTTGATAACCCCATTCAAAATTGAAATTCATGTAAACAAAAGAAGTGGAAATCATATAAGATTGTAATTTTATTGTTTCCAGCAGTTATTAATCACTGTTGGTGATAGTAAGGAGTCAGGGTGGCTCTGTTGGCTCACTAACCAAAATGAAATGGGGTTTAACATCCTACTCTTCTGCACCTAACCTGGGCTAATGGAAGACGGGCAGCAGCGACGCTACAGTCTACTCTTGTATCGTATTCCAACTGCCAAGGGATAATTTACATGCATGCCAATGTGTACACAGGACCTTGGTTTTTTGTCCCATCCAAACAACTAGACAGCTGTCCTTGTCAGGCCCTCTGTTCTGCATCACTGACAAGGGGGGAACCCACGACGGAAAATCGAGATGAACTTTCTCGGCCAATGCAGGGAACTAACACCTGACCTCCAGGCTAGCGAGCCAGCACCTTACCCACTTAGCCACATGATCACCTACCAGGAGTTCTGTGGGTACAATCCCACTTTTGGCGGAGAAAGTTCCTTCATAATTTTCAGTCCCGTTTTGCCTTGTGCAAACTTTAAACTACACATCATTTGATTTGTTAAAAGTAAGAAGTATTTATACTTCTCTGGCTGTATTGGGACGAAACCAAGTTTATGTGTTGGACTGGAAAGACATGGTTATAGATTATTGTTATTGACAAATCATATAAGTTATTTTGAGCTAGCTGTTAATGATAGCGTGTGTGCGTTGTATAATAAGGTCTGTCATTGAGTCAACTGACATGGTTTCGATTCCCCAGTTGTACGTGACAAGCAGTAGGGTTACCTGTCCAACCTCGTGGATTTTCTCCAGGTACTCCGGGTTCCTCTCACTGCTAAACACTACTAAACACCCCTACTTGCAAATGAATTATTGAAATAAAATTGAACTGTGTTAGTCGCGGAATGACCTAGTTTGTGTCAAGTGCACATTAAACCACATTCCTTTCTCTTGCTTTTAATGATACATTTATGGGTGGTGTTTGTCCAAGAACAAAGTTTTAATACGGAAAGTACATGATGGACTACTATGAATTATTTTATATTTGATCAAAATATCACTTCAGTTTTCACTTTACTAGAATATCTTATTTTCACACAATTGTTTTGTCATTATTACGAGAGTGAGTTTTCATGTTTCAGTGTATTTTTTATCAGTTTTGCATGGTCGAGACCACGTAACAGTAATAATGTTGTGTTAACTTTATGGCCATGTACATGTATATTCATATAATTTGTCTCATCCATCACAGCTAAAAGATGTGTTGGCTGCAAGCATGTATCCTCCCATGAGAGGGGAATTGTTATCGCAAAATATGCACTCAGTCTATACTTTTTCACGATTTTAATTTAAAGCTTTTTTAATGTATTTTGGCTAATAAAGATTTGCATACCGGTACTGTAAATTGAATAAATGACATGCACTAGGAATATGGTTATTTTTATTGAGCAAATATTTGTACCAGTGGAACTTTACATGTGAGAAAAATGTGTTTCAAGGGAAACAACTCTTGTTTTATTTGGGATATTTCCTTTTGTCTGTTACAAAATTGAAACTTGATCTGGTAAAAATTCCAGTGAATGTAGTGAATCAAATGTAAATTTATTGCATTGTTTGATAAAAAAATTCAATGATGCAAGAAAAATAAAAATTTCCAAGACATTCAAAATTTAGACCTACAAAACTTTTTTTGAGTTAAAAATGCAAAATGAAACTAAACAATACATCATTTAATATTTTCACGTAATCTGTTCTATCTTACTTTACAACTGACATGAGATTATATTTTTCTTTCAGAGAAAGGTAATTTGAAAATTGTGAGGAGTGAAATTATACTTCATATTGAATTTTTACTATTTCTGTATTTTTTTCCAGGGGTTGGATGATGATAACGTGAAGATGGACATCAGGTAGGAATTTTATTCAGATTTTATATTAATCTATTTCATCTTAAAAAAAATATGTTGTTGATGGAATGTCTTGATAGTTGTATATCTTAATGCCGTTATAAACTTGAAACTTTGCCATAATAGAGCAAATTTGAGATTTTTGTGGAAACATCAAACTTCTTCATATTCTTGAGAACTAATTCTAAAATTCTAAGGAATTGATAAATATACAGATCTTTTCCAATCTTATTAATCTTATGTTATCAATGGAATCTTAATAGAAGCAAGTTGGTATTTCAACAAAAGCTCATTTGGTATTGTTATAGGTTTGTAAACTGGTACCAACATCTTGTTTTGATATTATTGCATCAAGCACTTGTTGTTGTTCACATGTACCCCAGTAACACATAAAAACATGAAACATACAGTTTAGTTTTATGACCTTCTTGATTGTGTGCAACCAAAAACCAACATCTCTAAACACTGCACTGAAAATGTTATTCAATTATAATTTACCCTAATATAATTATTTTTACATCAATTGATGAAATTATAGTATTTTTGAACATCTGTGCAATTGAGCAAATATGGTTCATGCATTTTAATCAATAGTAATTTAATTAGTTACATTTATACTCTTTGTCATTAGTTCATATCTTACAAAGTAATTCTAAAACAATGCAAAAACGAACCAATTAATGAATCCGAACTTCTTGGTTTCATCTCCAATGGTTTATTAGAGGCAATAAATTCAATATTATTCCAATGCACTCATATCCCTGTCCTTTTATCAATCTGCAGTCATCTTTATAACTGTTAATTCATGATTTAAACAATGCTATAATTATAGATAATATAGATATCTGATTATTTATCAGAGACAATAAACAAAGATAGGATTTCAGTGTACTCACATACCTTAGTCTCCATCTTATCAAACTATCATCCCAATTCCCAATCACAGCTCTTATTGCTTTTCTTGGGTTTGATTGACTTCTCATAAAATAACTAAATATAACAAATTGTCCCAGTAGTCTCCCTGTCGCCTTATAAACTTACCAATCAAACGAAGAAAAGCAAATTAAAAAGAGTAGAACTATTGGTTCGAGTGGCCAGAATATCTAGTCACAAAGGTCATCTATTAGCTTTTCCAATTGAAAGCAATTTAAATCTGTCGATGTGCCATGTAACTACAGTCATCAGAATGCATCATCCTACCAATGTCCGATCTGATGTTTGATTGAAGTCGCCAACTAATGAATTAATACAGTCCCTGTTCATTAAGACGATAACAAATCCCAGTACCGTAGATAATAGCAATTGTTCGGATAATGTATTAATATTAGATTGTCCTTCCAATCCAATCTCTATGTCCATAGATTTTTGTATAAGCTTAATTTATCTTTTGTATAAGGTCATTCAAGATTTGTAATGACAATACAAATAGCTTCTAGTCATCCCTTTTAGTCCTAGGAAAAAATACAAAAATCAAGCAAATCACACATATTTAAAAATACCACAGAAACAATATAGCAATATAGTCATTTATAAAATATTCATCATAGTTGTTACTGTATATATTTCATAATCAAAACTTTATATCCAACAAAACTTCATTATCAATTTCTCATACAATATTAATGTTGATACCGTTTACGAAAAAAGATGGTAATATTGAAATTGTTTTGGCAGGGATATATTTAAACAATAAAGGATAGTAATTTCTAAATCCAATCCAGTAGTAATATATCCAGCAGTCTGCACCATTAACTTTTAAACTCACTTGCCCTGCGGGCAAGTACATTGACAACTTTTACTTGCCCCAAATTTTTTTTACTGTACCGACAGCAGTCAGATGGAAATGCAGGGCAATGCAGGCCACAAAATTTTACGCGAACGATACCAACCGGTTACATGCGGTCGACGGTCGCACCAGGTCAAAAATATGCGAACGATTTCCTGGTTACGCAAATTGAAATATCGGTTACGTTAACAAATTTCAGTAACAAATTTATTCACATTTGATCGATATTTATACACCCAATCAGATTGTTATACACCCTAATTCTTGGTATTTTATTTCTCCATTTCTTCACTGGGCATCAGTCTTACCGGTAGGCCTACTTTCAGTTTGACAGATCACATATTTTTGACATCACCAGTTGCAAGCAGGTAAAATGATTTCAAAATGCCCCCATCCTAATTCTTTAAATGATTAATTAGTTACAATCTGTTTCACAGAGAATTACTTACGAAATATCTCTGTCACAGATGACTGTCCACAACATGTGCATCGACTTCACGTGGCGTCAGTCATTGGCTCAACGGCTCGTGCATTGTTTACATAACACCTAACTGCTTCGGGCAAAATGATGCATTTTACTCATTTTAATACATTTACACTAGATAAGAAATATTAAAAAGATAAGTGTAGGAGTAGAAGTATGAAGGATGTTAGTTCAGAGCTGAACTAGACGGATGTATGATGTCTTCAATGACCAAAAACAATGTGGTAGCTACCATGTCAGATATGATATAAAAACGAAAATCCATTAGTTATTTTTGGAACCGATTGATAAATAATTAAAATATAGGGATTTAGTGAAGTGGAACAAATATTTCTAATGTTTAAGTGGGAACACAGTGGAGTGGGATTAAAGTCATAATATAAACACTTTACCTCAAAATTAGTATTAAATATAAAAGAATATAAATTAGTCATGTTTTTTTTTTATTTTTTAAAATACATCCACTGCAAGTGGAGGTGGATAGCAGCAGCATTTAAATCAACTTGGATAAAACATGATTGGTTACGCAAGGATCATCTGTCATCTGACGTACCGGTAACCAAAGAAAATGGTTACGCAGAGCATAAACCCCCTAAAATTTGAAATTTCGTGTCCTGGAAATGGTCAATTGAAATAAAAAAAAAGAACAAAACACATTTTTATACGTCCACATTCATAATGTGAACGTATTATGCCGTCGCCCCTGTCTGTGTGTGTGTGTGTGTGTGTGTATGTATGTATGTATGTATGTATGTATGTGTGTGTGTGTGTGTGTGTGTGTGTGTGTGGGTGTGTGTGTGTGTGTGTGTGTGTGTCTGTGGTTCGCTTACAGGGCGCAATTCTTCATGGATTTTCTTCAAACTTGGTATACTTATTCCTTATACCCCAAGGAAGATCCCTATTGTTTTGGGGGCATGCCCGACCCCCAGGGGCCGAGCCACGCCCATTTCTAGTATTTGTTTGTTTGTCGTCTACAGGCCACATTTCTTAACTTATAATCTTGAAACTTTGCATACACATTCTTTGTACCCTAAGGAGCATCCCTATCATTTGGTGTGCATGCCCGACCCCCAGGGGCAGAGCCACGCCCATTTTCTTTTCTTGTGTCTTTGTGTCGCCTACAGGGCGCAATTCTTACTGGATTTTCTTCAAACTTGATATACTTATTCCTTATACTTGGTATACTTATTCCTTATACCCCAAGGAAGATCCCTATTGTTTTTGGTGCATGCCCGACCCCAGGGGCATAGCCACGCCCATTTCTAGTATTTGTTTGTTTGTCGTCTACAAGCCACATTTGTTAACGTATAATCTTGAAACTTTGCACACACATTCTTTGTACCCTAAGAAACATCCCTATCGTTTGGGGTGCATGCCCAACCCCCAGGGGCAGAGCCACGCCCATTTTCTTTTCTTGTGTCTTTGTGTCGCCTACAGGGTGCAATTCTTACTGGATTTTCTTCAAACTTGGTATACTTATTCCTTATACTTGGTATACTTATTCCTTATACCCCAAGGAAGATCCCTATTGTTTTTGGTGCATGCCCGACCCCCAGGGGCATAGCCACGCCCATTTCTAGTATTTGTTTGTTTGTTGTCTACAGGCCACATTTCTTAACTTATAATCTTGAAACTTTGCATACACATTCTTTGTACCCTAAGGAACATCCCTATCATTTGGGGTGCATGCCCACCCCCCAGGGGCAGAGCCAGGCCCATTTTCTTTTTGTGTGTCTTTGTGTCGCCTACAGGGCGCAATTCTTACTGGATTTTCTTCAAACTTGGTATACTTACTCTTTATACTCTAAGGATGACCCCTATCGTTTGGGGTGCATGCCCAACCCCCAGGGGCAGAGCCACGCCCATTTTTTGTGTGTGTGTCTGTGTGTCGCCTACAGGCCGCAATTCTAACTGGATTTTCTTAAAACTTTGTATACTTACTCTTTACACCCTAAGGATGATCCCTATTGTTTTTTGGTGCATGCCCGACCCCCAATGGAAGAGCCACGCCCATTCCTTGTATTTTGTCGTCTACAAGCCACATTTGTTAACGTATCATCTTGAAACTTTGAATGCTTATTCTTTGTACCCTAAGGAACATTCCTATCATTTGGGGTGCATGCCCAACCCCCAGGGGCAGAGCCACGCCCATTTTCTTTTTGTGTGTCGCCTACAGGGCGCAATTCGTACTGGATTTTCTTCAAACTTTGTATACTTACTCTTTATACTCTAAGGATGATCCCTATCATTTGGGGTGCATGCCCAACTCCCAGGGGCAGAGCCACGCCTATTTTCTTTTTTTGTGTCTGTCGCCTACAGGCCGCAATTCTAACTGGATTTTCTTAAAACTTTGTATACTTACTCTTTACACCCTAAGGATGATCCCTATTGTTTTTTGGTGCATGTCCGACCCCCAATGGCAGAGCCACGCCCATTCCTTGTATTTATTTGTTTGTCGTCTACAAGCCACATTTGTTAACGTATCATCTTGAAACTTTGAATGCTTATTCTTTGTACCCTAAGGAACATTCCTATCATTTGGGGTGCATGCCCAACCCCCAGGGGCAGAGTCACGCCCATTTTCTTTTTGTGTGTCGCCTACAGGCCACAATTCTTAATTGGTCATCTTGAAACTTAAAATACTTATTCCTTATACCCTAAGGATGATCCCTTTTGTTTTAGGTGCATGCCTGACCCCCGTGGGACAGCAACACCCATTTCTTGTATTTGTTTGTCTGTTGTCTACAGGCTGCATTTCTTAATGTATCATCTTGAAACTTTGAATGCTCATTCTTGGTACCTTAAGGACAGTGCCACGCCCATTTTCTTTTTGTCTGTCTGTGTGTCAGCTACAGGCCACAATTCTTAATCGATCGTCTTGAAAACTTTTTTTTTATACTTATTCCTTATACCCTAAGGCTGACCACTATTATTTTTGGTGCATGCCGTACCCCCTGGGACAGAGCCACGCCCAATGCTTTTGTGTCGTGTGTTCACCTACAGGATGCAATTCTTAACAGATCCTTTTAAAACTTTACATACCTATTCCTTATACCCTAAAGATGACCCGTATTGTTTTTGGTGATTTCCTAACCCCCAGGGGCAGAGCTATGCCCATTTTTACTTCGTGTCTGTGTGTGTTGTCTACAGGCCACGATTCTTAATGGATCGTCTTTAAACTTGGGATATGTATTCCTTATAGCCTAAGGATGTCAACTGCATGTCCCGACTCCCACAGGCAAGACACGCCCAATTTTTGTGTTTGTCGTTTACAGGCCGCAATTCTGAATGAAGCAGCTTGGTACTTGTATTCCTTATAGTCTGAGGGCGTCCACTATTGATTTTGATGAATGTCCCGACCCCCAGGGGCAGGGCCACGCCCACTTTTTGCCTTTAGCGTTAGGAAGGCACAATTCTGAATGGATTATCTTGGTATACTTATTCCTTATACTCTAAGGACGGCAACTATTGATGTTGAGGCACGACCCTCAACGCTAAACAAACCAAACGCCTAGCCTTCTTGACAAAGTACCATATCAATCAAAGCAGGAATGTGGACGTATATTGTAGCGTTAGCGTTATGTTTTATTAGATCCTATTATTCAATGTCTTGCCGGGCTGTGCCCTTTCCACCCATCTTAATATCTCCCGACGAGTGAAAGACAAACAAGAGTGCAGAAAAACGAAAGTCAAGGAAAGCCGTCAACAAGATCACAGTTTCAAGGTCATTAATGTCAAAGCGGAAGTAGACAAGCATTAAATGGAATTGTCTCCCTTGGAGTAAAAACTGCGCTCCACGGCTTTTCTTCGATCTTTTGCCGAACCCCAAACTTTATCAGTGTGAGCAACGGGAAAATGGATATTTTTATTTTTTTTAGCGAAATTTTCGCGTGTCATCTTCGTCAATGTACATTTGTATCTAATTCTATTGAAAAACAGTACTGTACCGGCGGGCAAGTCCCAATGAAAGTTTTACTTGTCCGCCGTAAATTTTACTTGTCCCGGGCAATCGGACAAGCGCTAATGTCGCAGACTGATCCAGGTAGGTAGAATGTGTGTGTATGTGGTTAGGTATGCTTGCTCTGTCTGGAATATCTGGTGATTTTACGTTTGTGTCTCATGGTACTGCTTATGGTACTATTAGGAAAAGGATGGAAAGAATTGATATTATGTCCTACTGTTAAGCACTACAGGGGCTATCATTGTACATATAAGCAGTTAAAAGTCAATTAATACAAAGTGCAGAAAAACAGAATAAAATAAACAAAACAAAGAATGCCAAGATTGAAACAACAAAATAGTACACTTAATGTCAGAATAGTCTCAAAGAATCGCAACTTTTAAGTTCATCTTGTCGACAAGTTTAACTGATAGAAGTCAGGATTTCTTATCAATGAAACTGATTTTCTATGGGAATAGAAGAATGTGGAGAACAGATGCTGCTGACAATATAAATGGGAATTACATACATGTAAGTCATACATTGACATTTAAACAGCAACTGTTCACATGTTGAGACAACCATTAAATTAGGATATTAGACTACTGCCTTTTGATATACACACAAATAAATCTACTAGATTTACATCTTATCAACATCTTTTAACAATTAGATTAGAGAATTACTTAAATTATAAAAAGGCTTCATGAAGTTTATGTTCCTCAGCTGTTCGTTTTGAAAAGCATTTGGTATCACAATTTTGACTAAGTTACCTCCCACATCCTTTCGTGTATTTATTATTATATAAAATCATGAATGATGGAGACCTCAGCAAAAAAAAAATAGGATTCACGGCACTCAAACAATTTCCAAATGGCGCTTACCATTTCATCCATTGCAGTGACCTTTTGATTGGAGATATCTCCATTTATTGAGTAATTAACTAAATGAAAACACATATGACTTTTAAGTTTTGGTATTTAATAGGGCTTGACTAGAGTAGGTGTTACTCAGGTATTATTTTGGCCACCTCAAAACACTAACTTGACCAAAGGAGATTCATTTCATCATTAGTGACATTGTAATTTATACTATAAATAATATTCATAATAAGGAGAATAGACTAATAATATTTATAAATCTGTGTAATTACACAGTACACATTAATGTGTAAAGTGATTAGGACACCAGGGTGTTAAGTCCTCCACTATTAATTGGGGTTGTATATTCACATGTGATGTGTATTGAGATCACTCATGTTACATGATTTACAGGCAGTCATTATTTATTCACTACTAAAAAAATTTACTTAATAGCGATATTCCTATTACATTTGCAATGTATGTTAGTTCCCATACTTTAAATTCTGTTAATCAAACAAAGTTCATCAATACCACCACGCAACGTGCATTATGTCCCAATAAAAAACATTTCTATATCCAATACATTATAAGTTTATAAAATTGCAATAAACAATTCTTAATCAAATATGCAAATGTCATTAAACTCCATTATTAAATACATGTACTTAAAGATTAAATGATAAACTATGTATCGTATGGTGCGTATGGTTCATCAAATCCCAATAAAAAAAAGATTTAGTTATTTTAGATAGATGATATAAAATGAAAAGAGTTTATTTTCTCCAATAACTGTGTATTAAATCAAAATAAACGATATTACTGTTGTCATTGTGAGTTTACTTAATCCATGAACCCAATCTGATAAACTGTGTTTACATGTTTTAACGATTTATCTTCCTCTGCAAAGATTTTGATCATTTGTCATGTCAAGTTCGTGGTCGTTAACAACATGAGGACGCTTTCTGCATTGATCTTAATAATTTGGTAGGGGAATTGACTCCCTTTTTACTTGGCAATAGTTATGAGGATCTTGACATTTCATTTAAAGGAGACATCCGCCTGATTTGTGATCTATTAACTCTGAGAGATCATACTTCGAGATTATTGACAGCAAGGCATGGAAGGGAAGAAATTGACCCTTCCACATTTATTTAATTACTTTTATTCTTAATGATTATTGTGGTCAGCAAGCGAGCTCGGTATGTACAGACGCCATGTAAACCTGGAATAAACATGTCAGTGTTAACGGACATTTTGATTAATGAATTAATCAGCGACTAGATTAACGTTACATTCAAATATTACAAATACTTACAGTTGAGTCAGGGGGTAATTCTGAAATCTGCAACGTAGAATTTCTTTTTATGGCGATTAAGTGAATAAATGTCACAAATATAATGGGTTTAACATTAATCAGTGACATAGAATTTCTTATGGCGGTTAAGTGAATAGATGTGGCAAATGAAATATGTTTAACATATTATTTTTCTGTTCAGTTTTACAAATCCTACTGTATTTATTGAGGAATAGTAGCGTAAGATAAAACCATGAAAGAGATTCTTTAAAGGCGCTTAACCGCTTTTTCTTTGGCACCTAGAAATGGACACAAATGGGTCGCAATGCATATAATCATGTAATATGAATATAAACTGATTTGCATTCAATCATTTCTGTTTCTATTGTAATTTCTAATCAGTTATGTTCAGTGAAATAAGCAAAGAGTCCTTATTGGCAGACCTTGGCATCTGGTTATTCCAGTCTACACCGGTAATATTTGCTTGTGGGATATATTTGGCCTTGTTCATCCAGGCGCATCATTACAGATGGACTCAAGATCGTTCTGGCACGGGATTTGTGTGCCAAATTTTCATTGTTTCTTAAATATTTGGGATGTCATAGACCGTGGATGAGACTTGCCTCCTTTAATATAATATTTGCAATCAATACCAGTTTTCATTAGCCCGGTTGGTGCAGAAAAGTAGGATGTTAAACCCCATTTCAACTCAATCATTTCATTATTGAAAGATATACAAAACATTGGCTATTATTAACCAGGCAATTATTTTTCTCCAATATTTTTAATAGCACTGTTACCCTTGTTTTTTGTTTATGAGCTCATCGCTGGACAATAGATTTAAATATTGAAAGAGTTCTATGAATAGTATTCAATTACTGATATCATTTCTTCTCGCTGTACTTCCTTATGGACCTGTTGATTCGTGTCTGTTTCCCTCCAGGACCAGACAGGTTGCAATATTATGGTTCCAGAAATATCACAAAAGAAAACACCCATGTATGCTTGTTGAAAAAATATTTTCAATCAAGAATCAGATCTTCAGACTAGACTGTAAAAAGAATGGCTATAATTTTATATTTGGATTCTTAGATAAAATGTGATAATTTTACAAAACATGTTTTTGCTTTTTGGTTATCAGTAATTTAAAACAGGACGTCCTGGCATGCCTACATGAATATATACGTATGTGAGTTTTACAGTTTTGAAGAAACATGCAACTGTTAAAGTATAAATGGAAAGATCGGGGGGGGGGGGGAAATGTTGACATACATGTATTCCTCACGTAAACCGTGTCTAATATTTTGAAAACACAATGAGACAGAACATAAGATTAAGATTAATGCATGAATTAATAATTTCTAAATTATACAAGAACACGTAACATTATATCATTACTCTCAGATGACAGTTGAGTGTAAAAGGCTACTGGGAACACCCTTAAAATTTAAATTACAAATATTTGCTCTATCTTTTGTGTTTTGAAAACCTTTTTGGGATATTTATAAGGCATGTTCAAAAAGAATTGAGTAAACTGAGAACAATATTGCAAGAACTCCATTTTAACATTTTTCTCATGAATAACTATAATGTCAGAATTTTCAGCCATTCTGAGCTAATTGTTTTAATGTGCATTATACGCCAAGGTGTATTGTTGTCACCTTGTTCCACATACCAGTGTAAAAAATTTTTGTGACTATTTAAAAAGTTATAGATCCTAGGAACACCTTTCTGCCCTTCCATCCCCACACCCACCTCCTTAATACCAGTAACTGTGTTTCAGGAATTTTGAAAAGGGGTGGGGTGTGTGGGGAAAGGGGGGTGTATCATGAAAGGTAAGACATTTATAACTTTGCACATAAAATCGGAATATTGAATAAAATGTGAATATTGAATACCCATTCTGCACGTACATGATGCCAGTAATTTACCACATTGGGTATATTGAACATAGACCTAATAATACATATATATGTAAATAGGTAAAACAGTGTTGATACAGTTTACCAGGATTGTTTATTACCCTTGTCTTTTATCACATTTATATTTATCATGTCTTTTGTTTCATTTTTGTTTACCTTCTGTTAGAAGAAACTGCAAAACCCTGTAAATCTGTTCATCAGACATTTGCACATGTTATATACAGGTACACTGTTAATTTATACAGTTCACATAATGCAACATTTATAATAGAAATAATAGATAAGATAGGCTTTAAAAAATTATAAATTTACAAAAATTGTAAAGTAGGGTTTAAGCTTGGCGCAGACGGTCAACTTTTCGTCGCTTGTTGCTGCAATAGGCAACTACTGGCAACTCCGAGCAATTGGCAACTCGAGGTCTCTCGTGTGCGCTGACTGGCAACGAGAAGCAATGTTTCCCCGGATGTATTAGGAATGCCGATATCACGTGATCATTCAAAATGGCGCCGTACATGTTGTTAGCTGTTCCGACGCCGCCATCTTGAAGTATCACATGACAGTAGAGCGCTCGCTGATTGGACAGTTAACCAGTTGCTTGTTGCCTGTTGTCGCCTACCGCCGCAGACGAGCAATTTTGAAGCAACAGATGAACAATTTCTCGGCGACGAGCGATTTTCTGTTGCCGAATATCAAACATGTTTGATATTTGGCAACGAGAAGCAACAACAGGCAACTATTGTTGCCCGTTGGCGCAGACGAGCGATTTTTTCTTTCAACGACCAGCGATTTCACTGTTGCCTGAAAGTTGCTCGAAAAAGTTGCCCGTCTGCGCCTGGCTTTACAGTAATTGGTAAACTTAAAATATCACATAATTTTCCTATTTGCCATTTTTCTTGTTTAAAATTTGTTTTTGTTTTATCACTAAACATTTAATTTTTATAAGTTGAACAATTTTACTGACAGAGAATTTAATTGTGAAAATTTATCTTAAAATCTGTACATGGGTAAATTTGATTCTGCCATTAGAGTAAAATACAAGTGGAAAACTATTTCTGTTACCTTATGAAAAGCATTTGATTATATTTACTGGCAGTATCCTGTATATATTTCAGTAACAAATTCTATTTATTTCATTACCAACATGTTATCGTAAACGTTTATTAAAACACTGAGCAATATCCTTCTCAAACTGTCAATTGACGTGAAAATTTTCGATTTTATCTCACTTACTTAAAACCTTTTATGTACAGGTGAATATGGCATTGCACTTCTTGCTCTGGGCTTATTTACGTTTAAATATCATTGGACAAGTTTCAGCCATTATGGAAGGAGTGCATGGTTGCATTCAATTTGCACAAGTTTGTTTAGCGTCTAATAAAAGCTAGAATTTACATTTAGATGATTGCCGTAAGCGTGGAATCAGGTTTTTATTGAAAAAGATGTTTGGTAACAGCAGACAGTGAGACAGAGTTCAGATTGTTGTTTAAACTCTCAGACGTAAATGAATAAATTGGTGGTTTCAGTGATTAAATATTTCCAAATATATATTTGACGCATGCATTATTTATTAAGAAAAAATAAATTGAATAGAGTTAAACGTTTGAAAACATTTTAACACTTCATGAGCTCAGAATTAAGGGAAAGCTTCACCTGTATATGAAAAATCGGGATGATAATGTGCTGCACTTTAAGTATGCCTCTAATGTCCTTGTTATTATTAACAATATATGGATAGGCTATTGGAAACAAACATAATAAATTTGCCACCAAAAATAAAAAGTTCTGAACTATACAAATTATGTTGGTTGGTACAAGTCAAATTAAACTCACAATGCACATGGAGTAAATTCATGGTGCATACATGATACATTATGCAGCTGCAAATTACATGTAATTATGTTTTCACATTTCTGGGAAATATACAAATATATTTAATCAAAAGTTTCTAGACAAATTAGAATTTTTAAAAAGCAATTTCAGCTTAAAATCTATCTGTTTATTATTGCTAGATTTATGAAAACATTTATATATTTCATGTAAGCCTGGCAATATTTGGAAATTTAATAACAGCTTTATTTACAGGGAGCACATTCCTGATAGTGCTTTAAAATATTATAATCAGTGTGGGATCCGAAAACTCAAAAATTATTTATCTTAACAAAGAGGGAGAAATAAGCAAGGAAGCAAACTTATTGGAATTGCTTCTTTAAGTTGAAGAATAAATGTTGTATATTTGTTGATAAGTAAAGAATTAAAGTAAATAAAGACTAGCTATAGATGTATCTAATACTCCCTCTATTTCTATTGATTCTTGGTCTGTTTTCCATGCCTTTTAGCTGTTTCAATATTACTCCTGCAATAAATATATGTCACTGTCGACACTGCCACTACTGACGGCACTCAATTATATTGTCATTCATTAATACAGCTATGCAGATGGATTGACAGTTTTTGATAAGAGGCTATTATATTTTTATGAAAGTAATTAAAAGCTAGAGTTCAAATATCATATCCATTAAGATTTGATCAATTTCATTTTGACAATTTATAGATTTGATATGATTTTCTAACCTTGACAATATCCAATAACCATTTCATGCAAGCTGATATATTTGACATTTGTCCGAGCAATAATTTCGGAGTGGGTTGTAAATATGACTGGTAGGCCAATCTTACACATTGAAGGTAAATATTATATGCACCAGACTGATCAGTTCAGTTTATTGAATGAAATAAAATAAAATGCTTAGACTGGGCTAATGAAGACGAGCCCAGATTGATAAGCAAGCCTGGGATAATGAAGGCAAGGGTAGGTTGATCAGCAAAGTTTATGAAACAGGTACAATTAAGACTCCAAACGTTAAATAACTGGGACATCTGAATGAAGAAAAAATAACTATATAGAAAAATAGTTTAAACTTGGATTCCTAGAATGTGGAACACAGTAAGCTTGAGGAAAAATATATCAAGGTGTTGTCAGGAGATTGATTTCTGATTTGTTCTTCCAGTATATTCTCAGCTTCAAAACTATTCAATTTCATCCTTAGGCAATGTAAACGGTTTATTTTTTTAACCATGTATATCATACAGTAGGTTTATATTAAAGACTAGCGATCTACAGATGTATCTGCCTGTTTTTAGACCAATGAATCGCCATGATAGAGCATTTATGTAACCTATTTAAGGGTCTCATTCAGTAGCATTTCCATAAACAATACCTGAGGTGTTTGCCACTCTACGATTTGAAAACAATAAAACTACAAAGAGGATAGATGGTATTTTTGGTTGTGGAGTAATTTATGAAGACAATAGAAGTTTACCAGCGCTACATGCCAGGGCAATTGGTAGCAACAAGTCATGGAGGATAAATATTTTTACGTTGGGTTGGATGTATGGATGTGATTAGAAATATATTCGGTTTTCTAGGCAAAACACCTGGATTTGGTTTGATGGCCGTGTACAACCTCCCTTCCATATGCTCTGACAAACCCCACGAAAAGCTTGAAGAATGCAGAAGAAAATTTGCCATTCTTTGTTGAGGGAGACAGGAATGCTTGTCCTTCGTGACTAACCTACTCCAGACTTTTAACGAATCCTATCCTAACACCACAATGCCAGACTGACTCCTGGAAATTGTTTCCAGCCCGTTCTGAAATGGTGGTTGTACACAGTGTTATATCTAGTAATTGTAGTTATTGTTTTTGTTAGCACGGCCTAATCAACAACTCAGTTTAGTTGCTAAATGAATAAAATATGTCAGTTTACCTCTAAAAATGATTGTTCTCATTATCTGTTGTTTTGTTTGGTAAATTTGATTAGACTGTCATGGTGGTAATAGGCTTGTTGCTAGGTCTTCTGTTCTGTCAAACTAAATATGAGTTATCAAAATAGCTTAACCAATCTTTTAACATTTACATTTCCTAATAAAACTAATTATTGATGTTACTGAATAACAACTATTGCATGAAGATGCATCTAAAATTGGTTAGCTGTGTTAACTCCTGAAATGAAAGATGGCATCTGGTGTTCTGAAAAGAGTTAATTCTTGCAGGACTTCCAACACTTCAAGTATGTCTTTAATAACCCAATTAGTGTAACGCAGTAGGATGTTAAACCCCATTTCATATATTTACCAGTCCTTCAATCATTATGGTTTTATTTTTTAAAAATATTTTGTCTTGTATATTTGTCTATCCACACCCTTTTAGTTGAAGCCAACCATCAAAGCCGACCTTTGTATGATCTGCTACAATGTTTAATGGAGAAATCTCAGAGCTTTCTTTCATTCTGAAGTGTTGGGGAATAAACCAAGATTTTGTCAAGATAAAGAAGATTGGATGAGAAATGACAGTATCATGGGGCCTAATAAAATCTAGTCATCGGTAACGATCACATTCTCATATACTCTCATTGCTTGCTGAGAAAATTGATGAAACGAGCTGACCAAATGACCATGTGACCCTCAACCAATTAGAAACATCCATACAAAAACAAACAAGCAGCTTCGACTCAGCAAATGAACATGTGCTGGCATTTGTATTTATTCACTGTATATACCTTATTAAATATACCCTGGAAATATAGCGGGTGAAATGTATAGTTTTTCCAAATGTTAGAAGGTTACATTGTTTGGGTTAGTGATGAAATGAATATGTTATTGATGGCTGGTATAAAATGGGAAGTTAGAAATGGATAGCCCCGATCATATATTCAACTTAAACAAATAGCACATGCAATTATGAGCTACACATTTAAAAAAAATATTTGATTTCAAGATAAATACGTAGAAATAAATGGTTACACCAGTGACACATAGACGTCTTTCAGCCATAACAATGACGTAGTCAAAACAAAAACCTACTAAACTTCAACTTCTTAGGTGAAACTTTACCCTCTTGAAAATTGCAGAATGCTTGCAGGGAATGTGAAACCTAGTCTGGCGCAGAAAGACGTGATATGAGAGTATTTTGGGTACATTTGGGGTATCAGGAATATGATAATGATAGAAGTAACAGATACAGAAACTATTATTGGTAGTTAGATCATTCAATGCCAATAGAAGTTAGTGTCAATCCTATATCTATCAGTTAGATCATAGAGTTAAAGCCAAACTTTCTCTGTTTCCTGATAACATACACATATCACCAACTAACTGCTATTATTATCAGAGCTATTTATCCAGACATGAACCTCCCCCTACTGTTCTATGTCTGGTATAGTCATTACAATATATTAGTGTACTCATGTCGCTGTTACCAATACCATTATTATTTGTCATCTGCTGATTAATTAATGTTAAAAAACACATTTTTTGCCATAAAAAACACATCACATATACTTTTATAATGTATACTGCAATAGACTGTAATATGATCTAATTCTAACACATTTTATTAGGGTTCTAAATTGCATTTCTACTCTCTAAATTGCAAAATGATTTGAAATTTTTCATGGGTGAGAACAGAAACCATACAGAATATTTTCAGCGCTGTCTCCAAGTGAGATCTGCCTTTCCTTTATCAACAATATTATCTAGAATATTCTGCAGACTTTTTGAATAACAAGTAAATAGCAGGATCAGGAAACCATCCAAAAGGTGCCAAGCGTTTGTTTGTTTTCATTTGTAACAATAGCAGACGGCCATACTTTATTAAATGAATACTTTTCATTCTTAGTTTAAACCGTTCTTTGATATCTTGTTTATTTACTGTGCAGGAATAATTCCAGAAACTGAGAGGGTGGTTAATGCCTCATTTAATCTGTTATTCCATTCTTAGACTATTTGATATTCTATTTCTATGAATTGCTGGTGTTTGATAACATGTAGAAGTCGTTAAAATAATAGTGAAAGAACACTAGGTATTGTAATGATAAGATTAAAACTGTCTTCCGTGACTATGATAAGATACCATAGAATCTTTGTGTTCATCAATAAACAAATGGTAATCTAATTGGTAACTAGGCTTCTTTCATCCGTTTGAACCACCATATGCAATTTGGTTGAAAATATTACCGAAATTTTATGTCAAATCATAGTCTACTTTTTAAATTCGCAAACCCTGCAAAAATTGAGTCAAGTCTAGAAAAAATGACAATTTGGAATCATCCTCAAACTTCTTTATTCAAATTTCAAATTGTTTTGAGGATCTTAATATATGTAATTGACTAAAGATAAGCAAAAGTAAAAGGACATTTGCATGAATGGGTTTTACACTCTAAATTAGCTAATTGGATTTAGTTATTGTATTCTTTACATCTGTAGAAGAATAAACACTGAATTAACAGATTCTTTTCTGTTTGCACAGACTTTTTGGATTGAGGTTTGTAAAGCCATAGCTTTGTGCAAATTTTGGTTTGATATTAAAATTACTTGACATATGATTTGAATGAAATTAAATTCAAAATCTCGACTTGAATACCAAATTTCCCCTCTTCCAAGATTTTGAACAACACTATTATAACTTTATCACAGTTTTTCTCCAGTATTGCAACGTAATGGAAGGATGATTGGGTTGTTTCAATTTCAAGTGACAGTTGCTTTACATGTACTGGAAATGATACAAATTTCCTAGTGTGTCAAGTTTAAGATTGTTATATCAGAAATAGATCCGTAGATTTGGTTTTTCAGAGGTTTCTTTGAAACCTTATAAGGACCAACTTCAGAATCCAGAAAATACATAGTATATATCTTTTGTGAATTTTCTTCTTCCATTTGTACCCCATTGTATCTAATATTGAACTTATGTCATGTATTTATTAATTTCTGCAACATGTAATGATATGAATGGTCCCAGAATGTAAATTAGACTAATCTTATTGCTGTAAATATATGAATGTTTGTAGGTGTTTGGGTACATTTGGTTCACATATGTATTTATTGGCTGTTCTGAAATAAAACATGATTTTGTATATTTACATAAGCAATAAATAACTGTTTCCTAGAGTAGAAAGTAATTATTTTAAATATCACAGGGAGTTAATTATTAAGCAATTTTTTGTCCTTGAAAAATTGTCCAATTGGTGGGGTGTCTGTTAAGGAAGTCGTAAACATGCTGTGTTCAGATGTAATTGGTAATATCTGACGTGATGATGAAAAGTAATAATTATTTTTTTGTGAAATTTTAATTTCAACTGCAGTAATCAAGCTATGATTAAGCACAATCGCTGTCAAATAACACATCCGTGTTGTAAAATTACATTATTAGGCCAAGAAAAAAAAATACTCAGCTGCCCGAAGAGGTTTTTATTTATTTTTATTTTTTTCTTGTGGGGTTTGTATTAACTATTTCCTAGTATTTGTAGCTTAATGACTGAGTAAGGTTCTTGAAAATAGTAACGCAAGCTATAAATGAAAAAGTTTGGCCAAATCTTTAGATATATTAGTTTGATTTTAAGTAGATTATCAAATGAATTAGATTAATACTGCTACTACTAGTATAGAGCTGATTCTTCCTGATATTTTTTTAATGGATTCAGGTGCTGATAATGGAAATTGAAAGGAACTAGGCTTATTTGTTTCATAACCATTTTGTCTTTTCTATTCATATTATCGTCTTGGTCATGCAACAAGTTGTATATATTATCTTCAAAATATTTTCTTAGAATGTGTCAAGTCATTAACCATCTAGATGACAATTGTTAACGGTTAATTTAAATCCCAAGAATGAATCTGGATGGATTTGAAGGAAATTTGGCTAATTTGTCTCATTCTTATGTTATTAACAATTCTCTATAATAACAAGATCATTCAAATCAAATCATTGGCCATCTAGATAGCAACTGTTAACTGTTGATTGAGTCTTGAGAATGGATCTAGACCAACCCTTCTTGGTTTTAACCCCTGACACTATAGTGGTATTAACTATGTTTAAAATGTTCCACCTGCTGCAAATAGAGGCATGTGTTGAGATATATTAATAGGATGATAACATGTGGTGGGGGTATCACTGTTGAATAACCTTCTTCTATCATCATTCAACTATCACCAACTTTTACTCTCAGAATATTTTCCTGATTATGATGTTTGTGATAAACTGATAATAAGAGGTTTCTAATGTCTTCATTTCTGGTGTTAATATTCTCAAGTAATGACATTGAGTCAAATTCCTGGTAATTAAGAAACACTATAAAGTCAAGGTGATGAAATTGAAACCTGTTAATGATGGTTATGTTAACAGTTCATTTAGACATGAATATTCACTGTCACCACTCACCAGATAACCCACATTTTCTTCTTAATAGCCACCAGACCCAAACTTTACTTACATCAACAGGATAGTTGTCACCAAAAATATTTGAATTATAGTACCTGTTATTTGAATCATTGATAAGGTAGCCATCATAGTATATTGTTAGGTACTGTGGTAATAGTCTTTCATTAATCCTGCAAACTTTAAACTGGTTTAAAAACACTGGCAGTTGTTAAACCAGCTCAAATTTGTCGTCTGAATGCAACATTTTAAGATTTTAAAAAAAATCATCTTTTGACATTTATTGCTTACTCTGATATTCATTTATTAAAAAAACATTTACTTTCGAAAATAACTTAAAGATCACTTAAATTAAATAGTAGTTGATGATTCAGATTTTCTCATCAGTAGTCTAAAATATTAACTGATTTTTAGAAGGTTAAAGAATGAAATCTGAATCTAAATATTTGAGGCATCAAAGTCTATAAAGTGTTATTACAATATATATAAAATTTATGCTTGTTGTAAAAGTGTCAGTTTTATATACCACATTTAAAAGTAGGACTATATTTGATAAAATCATGATTAATAATAGCACAAACTGAAAAAAAGAAGCGTTAATGAAAACATGAGTTGAATAAAAGAATATAAAATGAATGAATATATAATATTTTGACCTACTATACAACACTGTAAGATTAGTATGTTACTCTGTATTTTGTGAATAATGGGTAGGATAAGAATAGTTACCTGTGACAAAGTGTGACATTATATGCTATTAAAGTCTTTTTGATACACATGGCTTTTTACACTTAATCTAACTGGCTAGTAAATAGAAAAGTCAAAAGCGGTCCATTGTGTGACGAGAAATATTTTCCCATATGACTAATGGACGTTACATTAACGATACAGAAATGGTCATAGAAAATATTTGTTCATTTGCTATAATAGATAATCGAGTCAATTGCAATCGAAAATATGATTAATAATCGTGTGAACTCGGAACTGTAATAAATGTCTATTATTATTACCGAATCGCGAAAGAGAAAATATCTAACATTAACAATAAAACGCCATTATAGATGGATTTGTACTTTATTTATAAACTGGTTTGATAACTTGGGGAAATGATATGGATTCCTGTCCACAGCCAGTCGACTGCCAGACAGTTGAATTGATAGACAATCAGTAATGTGTGAACTTGTCAATATTTGTGTATTATATAATATAAGGTAACGATAGTGAAATTTAAGAGGCTGAGAGATACTGATGAAAAGTCTGCTGGAGGCAAGTTAACTATCTGACTGATAGTATCTCTCTGTAGAATCAAAAGAGTGTCTGTAGCAAGAAGCAGGCTAGCCACGTGTTGTAAGGCTTTAACCATAGTTCACAATACAATGTGCTCTACATGTATAGGCTACTCGGTCTACATAGAGAGCTAATACGATATAGACCCACGCTTTACCAGTGAACTATAGGATATTAGTTGTTATTGTATTTTCTAATAGTGACTATAATAAGTGGATTTTTTTTACCTAGTTTGTGTCGAGAATAATGACTGTGTTTAACAACATATTTACCAATACGTTAAGTTTAGTTAATAGCATGTAGTAAGTCAAGCGAATCAAGTCACAAGGATATTGGTGTTAGAGTGTGGTATAAGACTATCATATAGGCTTATATAGGATATGTCAAATAACCTTGTTCACTTGAGTTCAAAAAACATCTGATCTGTGCAACTGATTTATTTAAAATACAATTGGCATCAGATGGCGTTGAGAGACTAGACACTATACAACAGATGAAAGATATGGATTTTTTTTATGCCATTTGTGTACCAAGTTGCATCTTATTGTGACTGTGATCGTGAAATAAAACATTATCTCCTATTTTAGTGACCGTGTAATTGACAAAGCATGTAAAATAAACCGTTGTTGGCTCTATTCATTGTTTAAGAGAATCCTATTTGTGAATAGTAGCTGGTAAACAAGCTTAGTTTATGTGTTTATATGAAAACAATTGTGTACATAGTTCCTAGGTTTAAGTATTGTGTGTATCGAAATTGCAAATGTCAACCTAAGGAAGAACATTGGGATTCAGGAATTTTTTGTCATTCTGTGACTGCCATTAAAAGAATACGTCATATTATATATTTTCTAAGAGCTTCTAATTGAGACCAACGAAGCGTGAAGAGAGAGGAATTTTTTGATCGATGCCAGATTTATTGAATATTCCTGTCAATGGTCAAGATGGAATGAAGGATACTTTTAAATGGTTTGGATTGTGAGAGATGATAGAAAAAAGTTCTTTTATCTGCTAAAAGTAACTTGAAATATTGACAAAATTACAATCTATTGAAGAACTGGCGTCACTATTACTGATCAGTCAATACAACCAAGAAATGAGAAATTTGTCGAGAATTGATATGAAAGGAATTAGTTCTTGTTGATCAAATTACGAGGAATGTATTTAATATAATCGCTAAGAGGGGATTATTATAGCTTATAGTAGTAGGCTTTTCTGTCAGATGTGCATCACTTCCATTCTGATGACACAAAATTGATTGGATAGATAAATAGTCCGTTTACTTACCACCGCTATTAGCCATTGTGCACTCATACTCGAAAGATTATCAACATAATTATTCGGCAATTAATATAATATAATATAAGACTGGAAGAGTGAGAATCAATCGTTCATATCTTTTTATTTACAAGATTCAGTGATTCTCTGTGGTGGAAGTTGTTAATGCTTTTTTGAGTGAAAATGCGAACATGTGCTTTCAGCAATAACAATTCTGTGATCATTCAGTATATTGTGATTCATGGTTAAGATAACTTTGGCAAACAATAACTATATATATGTGTTTATATGCGGGTGAATGTGGTACACTGTTTATACAGGAGTAAATAAGAAGTTATCAGCTAAATTTGAACAATGACATTAAATGGTATATTTTTATCTACTAAATACCAGAATAAATTGATGTTAAGATGAAAATGATAAAGGTTCTAGTTGCTTGGTTGGTGACTTGTTAACTCATTGGTTAGAGAGGGAAATATCAATACTTAATCTGCTATATGGTGAACTAGAGTACATTGGGGACAGTACACAGTAGGGACTCCTACAACTTAGAGAGTAAAAGTTAAGTTACTCGTGATAAGTGTTAAAGATACCTACTGTTATTACAGTAGGATAAAGAAGTAATTTAGTGGAGATTATGACGGTATGTAGAATGAAGTAAAGGAAACAAGTGTATATACTGGTGTGAACCATTAACTAATATCGTTGAATGGGATATTCTAGTGTTTTATTTAAAGAAAATTTATTGGAAAGATTTTGTGATCAGCAGGTTCTTTATGCCGTTCAACATGTTCTTGAGGCATCAATAACAGTTGTGTATATATTGAGTGTACATGCTGTGTTCGATCATTAACTAATATTATTGAATAAGATTGTGTTAGAACTTGATGAAATTAAGTTAGAGCTGTGATTGAATTATTTAAAGAACCATGTGGAGTATTATTCATGCCTATCAACAATATGCTAACATGGGACCGTACCCTCTACCTGCATTACCCCCTAGACCAAGGTAAGAATTCAGGTTTATATTGAAATTTGAGGGGTTGGGCATTGGAGATGACAGGTTCATTATAACAGTTTAAACTCACAAAATTCTATATACAACTTTACAAAATTTGATAACTCATCAGATAACATATAAAATTCATTTATCGATCAAGAACATCTTTTTTAATGGATGTTTTGGATATCAAAACGAATCAGTTTGTCAATAAGATTTTTATTTTTGATTATCAGTTGAAATAGATTGTACTCGTTCATCTTTCGTACAGCTATTTAGAAAAGTAGGAGAAAGTTTGAGGTGAGATGTGATGTGCATATTTGCCGCAGGCCTAAGTTGTAATTGTTAATTCTTCTTCAGTTTTTGTCCATGCTTCTGTTTGAGGTAACACATTTTAAGTATGAATATCTGTATATAAAAAAGATGGTATCACTACTATTAAGTTCAATGATACTCTGGTTACAATGACATTAAAGGTTTTCAGATCATTATCAGATGATGAACGAAGACAGTTTGCAAAAAAAATGATGCATCTGTTTTGTTAAAACTTAGACAGACATCTGATTGTGATCAGTATTTCTACTTATAAAAGATAACTAATTATTTTCATAAGTGACAATGCAATCTTGTTATATAAAAAGAGAATGAAAAAATTTGATAGACATTTCAGCATGTTTTGATCACAGGTAAAACTGTAATTTGTATAGGAATGTACTCATTTGGTTTAAGAAACACCTAATAAACTCGTCAATAAATAAAGAGTGAAGAATGTACCATTTATAAAATATTGACCTAATTTCAGGACTCAAAATGCCCTGAAGCAATACTTAATTTTTAAAAAACGAATCTCTGTCATACAGAAAGTCATAGTGACAATTATCATAATGTTGTTGAATTGTGGTTATGTAAAAAGTTGGGGAATTCAGTTATTGATATTTTGCTTTTCATCCTATGTTACTCTTTGGGGTTCAATAACGTACAGCAGTATATAGATGTAATAAAACTGATTGACAACAAACACATTTATAACACGTTGTTTGTCCACATTAGACAAAGTGCCACAGTCTGGGTCCAGTGGATATCTGATTTATTTAATTGATGCTGTAATAATCAGACAAAAGGATAAAGATAAAAATAAGTTAATACAATGGAAGTAGCAAAATAAATATGTATGAATTATTTACTCAAGTCATGCCATTTGTTTTATGCATTAATGACAAAGATTGTCATAAAGAGACATTGAAAGTTGCTGATCTCAAAATATACAAGTAATATAATCGCAACAATAATATACAGATATTTTATATATTATTAATAAGGTTGACACATACATCTTTGTTACAGCGTATCTCTTCTTAAAGAGCACTTAAGCTTCGGTAAACTGCGTAATTAGGTTCTGTAATAACAGCCCATGATCAAATGTTTAATATTTAATTCCTTAATCTAGTGAGATTTTAATTCTATTGGTATTTACCTTCGATTCTATTAACTTAATTGATTAGGGTTTTTTTCCTCACATTCTACATTCTTGGTTGTGTTAAAATGTCAAGAGATTTTATGTGGTATTGTGTCAGGGTAATTTAAACAATGGCAAGACCAGCATATTGATTAGATTGTTCAGATTTTTTTACTATCAATTCCTAATATTCCATTTAGTATTGTTTAACCTCTACACATGTGATACTATTGAATTAAGGTGCTGAAAGTAAACAAAAATTAAATATGAGTTATGTCAAATGTTAATATGAATAATGTGAAGAAATAATGTCAGATATGAATGACAAATATTGCTAAAATAATGTACATGAATAATGTCTAATTATGTACATGTATAACTTATAATGTGAAAGTGAATAATGTCAAATGTGTAAATGAATAATTCCAAATCTGAACTTGAATAATTTCAAATTTGTACTTGAATTACTTCAAATGTGTGTGTGTGTGTAATTCCGAATAGTGTCATGTGTACTTGAATAAACATGAATAATGTAATATCTGTACATGAATATAGTTATATGTGGATATATGAATAATATTGTATATTCATAGTAGTAGAACTATTACATAAAGGATCACAGACAGAGACCGAAAACTATAATTATTACAGTAAATAACGTCAGAAAATTTTTCTAAACAATTGTGGACAAATATGAAGTTAGTATTCAAGCATTTATTACACGCTTACATATACTGTCTCAGTTTTTTTGTCACGTAATGAAAATTTTTTCAGACAACTTTGTTAAAATCAGCACGCACAACAATACAATACATGTATGTAAACAATAACATATTTTATGTTAGCAAAAGGTCATTTGGGATGAAAAGAATAAAAAAAAAGAAATTAAAACAATACAATTGACTGTAGTCACAACTGAAAATCACAGTTTAAAAAAGTACACTGGCAACCATGCTGTTTTAAACGTGAATAATTGTGTATTTCATGGTAAATGTTGGCGTAAAAAGTTGAGGAAGAGACCTGTTGTGTACATCTGATGTAGAAATGGTTAGATGTGTTTTGATGTTTATGGCAGTTACAACTGACGATTTAATGTGCATTTCCTGCTAGCAGTTCATTTAATAGATAACAGTCTCCTTACATTTATGTTTTATGTTTTTATTCTTATTTTCTTAAATAAAATAATTTATTTTAAAGAAAATATCCAAATCATACAGGATGTTAGACAGACTATTACCCCATTTATTGAATTTACATCAAGTTCCCTGAAAAGGGTTAGTTGGAAAAGTCATTTAAAGATAACTTCCAATGTACAAACTAGGTGATTTGATGATATATTTGGGCTAAAAGATTATTCCTACTAATTAATCTATCATATATTTGCTTCAAATCCCTCTTTTTCCAAAGTTTTTATCTCAGAAACGTACATTTAAGTCTGTTCCACGTCCAGGTCCCCTCACCATCAAGATAATCAACATATATATTAAGTGCTCCCTAACACAAAGAGGTCAGACAATCCATGCGCAGGTTCAAGTTTTGAAGTCATTCAAACAAACAACCCAGATTGTCGGACTGTCAATTAGTGACAGCCTCTCATTTTTGTCCTGTGTGTGCTCCATGGGTGTCTTTCACGGAATCCAGTATTTTTCTAGTAAGGTTTATACCAAAATTGCCATACTTTTATTGGAAATAACTACGCAATAAATACATTTCAGGGTTCCAATTTCTGACAGGTAAAATTTTAAAATAATTGATAGTCTTTTATAGGAAAAAATCAATAGATAAACGATCAATATTTAAAAGGACAAATAAATCTTTATTTTGCACCAAAAAACTATTTTTATTCTTTCAATAGGATCGGAGGTGTTTCCCATGAAGTCTGCACATACTTTTAATTTATCAACAATTCCCAGTTTCCATAGTACAGCCATCTTTTTTTTTGGTTATAAATTTCTTATATGTACCTTTTCTGACATATTTTACCTCAAGATAATAACCAAACTTCATGCCTGGATTATGAATCTACAAATAAAGTGTTGGGTCGGTAATTAGGATGGAAAAACAAATGTGCAGCTTGCAGAAACCTGTTTCTAATGTTAACAAAGACTGGTTTATTTTTTCATTGAAGACAAGTTTATGGAAGAGTTGGCTTTCTCTCTGACTGTGTGGGAGGACAGTACAAACTGTGTAAAAGGGGGCCAAAAAGTACAAAAATATATAAATAAATAGTTCACACGCAGCTTGTAATATTCTGTTCTATTAATAGATAGACCCTGATTATATAAAATCTGATATAATATTAAAAGATACTTTAAACTTTCATCAATAGAATTTTTCAGCAGATGTAATTTGGATAATATGCTTTAATGTTTATCGTTTATGTTTTCATATTCCTCGTCAGACAGGTATGCTTGGACCAATAATGATTATGCAAAGGATAAATAGTCAAATTGTTTTTGAGATGAGACATATGGCTATAAACAGTCATCAAACATATATTTTTGAATAAAGTATCTATTAAGCCATCATGGACCTGAAGATAGACCTGATCGGAATCATTCAGGCCAATCTACCTGTGTTGACAAATAGCTAATCATCACCTTTGATTTATTGTACTGTTTATTATAAATGATAAATCGCACTTTGTTATGTACAGAAACAATTTTAAATTAATTTATAAATTAAAGTGCGTAATGATATCTCACGATTGGTGACATAGAACTGTAAGGGTTAGCATAACTGATAATTGTTTTAACCTCTTGACCCTAGAAATTTAAATGATAAAACAATTGAACTTTTAAATCGTACATGCCCATATCTGACATGTCCATCTAAACAAACAGAAAAACAACTGCTAAAGCAACATATATTCAATAACAAGTCTCAAAGGAAGATCAACAAGAAATGAGAAAACACAAGAAACAAATAGATAAACCACAAAAACGGTGACTGAACTTTTAAGAATTTCTGATTATAATGATGTTATTTATGTAGGATGGACACAGATAAAATTATTTTCAAATAAAAAAAAGAATGATATATGAACTTTTAATTCATTATAACAATAATGTTTGTTATTTAAAACAAAAAGCAAAATAAATAAATAAATAATTGATGTCAGTATCACTAAAAGGATAGACTCTACTTGTATAATTAAAAGTCGAACTTTATTACAGAGTTGAAACCCTGCTGTTGTATAATAGCTGTATGTGGGTTATATGTATACTTAACTTAATGATCCATAGGTATTTAACCTAATTATAAACAGTTGGTGGTCATAGGGATTATTTGTAAAGTTAATGAAATAATTAGTATGATGGATTCAGAATGAAGTGATATACCGAAATATAATCTTCTCAACTTATGCTTGGTTGTGAAAATTTTTCCAGATTAGTTTTAAAAAGATTAGGAATAATTAATCAATGTTTCAGTATGATGTCATTTAGATGGCGTAGAATGGTGGATTACACATAATAACCAATATACCCTTATGATAGATATACTTAGTGTGGATTAGTGTGCAGAATAGTAGGATGTTAAACCCCATTTCATTTTTTTTCCTAATCTGTAACAGTTTTAACTTCCATCACAATGCCATTAATGGCCTATAACCATAAAAGTGACAATATTGAAGGTTTGGGACTACATTCATAACTCTAAAAATTATTAAAATACTTGTTAAATATCTCAGTCTAGTTCCATGACAGTTTGCACAGAAAAGACACACAAAAAAAATTATTCTGTAATCAAAGACAAAGCTGTGCTCATCTTCAATGGAAGAATATAAATGAAGATAAAAAGTAGTATTATTAATAGAGGTCTTTTCTGTTTGTTAATTTATATATTTTAAGGTTATCATTGTAAAACAGTTAATACATTCTTTTAAAAACAACAGCTTATCTTTTGAGTGTTTCTAATTATTTGTGTCTATACTTGAGGGTAACCCTTATACACAAACTGTCAAGACCAAACATCTTTACAACTATACACTTTTACAATTAATTTGCATTTTTTGTCAAATTTTTTCCTGCAGCTAGGCAACCATATTTATTATACAATTCATTTATCAAAATAAACTTCTTTGTCTTGATTTTATCTCAGCCATTTTTCAAATCTGCAAAGATAAATGTGTCAGATGTTGCATTTTCAGCAACTATTCATTGTCCCCTAAAAAATCAACTGGGAGAAAAAAATTATTATAATTAGCATTGAGACTGCTACTTTGAAAAAGGTTTATAACTTAAAAATGACAGTTACATGGAATAATGTTTCAGGAATACTTACTTTTGATATTTTTTGCATAAGTTATATTTGAGATGTCAATTTAAAGACACAACACAAACTGTTGTTATATTATCAACTATGAAAGGCATAAATTGAATTTCATTGAGTCAAAAACAATTTATAAACCTTTTTCTTTGTTTGTTATTCTAATAAGAAATATGTGTTCCTTGTTTTGACTTAGGAATGAAAGATGCAGGTTTATTTGACTTTAATATGTATAAATTCTGTTAAAAGTGCACAACTGGCTGCAGAAGTCATCAATTTGAAGCCAAAAATTTAAACAGGAACTTTGAACTGGAAGAAATGTTTTAAAAATTACAACCTTTTAAACCCTTGGAAGCTATCGTGTTAAATCTTTCTCTCTATGGGTCACACAGATGAAAATGCAAGTAATTCTGAAACATCCTGAATTTTGAACTCTTCTGCTTTGGTAAGATAATCGGCATAATCACCAAAAAATGTGTGACCTATATCTACAATCTGTAACTTCAATAGGCGTATGAAAATTTGCACCAAGAAGAATTAAATTCTAGAATTTCTTTGTCTGTGAATAATGACCTCTACTAACGGACCACACAAGATGTATGTAATTCAATCATAAAGTATTTTCTACATTTCCTGAAATGGTTCTTGGGAGATATAAGTTGAAGAGCAGTAATGAGATGTTCAGATTGATATCATGCCCTAACAAAAGGTGTAAGAAATAGATCTTGTGGAGTTATGTTGGGATTAAAATCAACCTTGCTAATGCTTTTGGTTTTAACTGTCTTTAATACTTTGTTGTCAAATGTTAAAACTTTGTTTGATCTACTATTATTAGAATTATTTCTAAGGAATTAACAGATATAGCTAGATTTAATACTGGAACTGGGCTCGAAGTATTACACATTGCAGTTTTCTTCTTTTTTTGCGAAGTTGAGAGAAATGGGGTTTAACATCTACTCGACACAAACTAGATCATTTTGAGCAAATATACGGTTCGATTTGATTTCTTTAGCAGTGATGGAAACTGGAGGACCCAGAGAAAACCCACGAGGTTGGACACCCTACTCCTTGTCACATACAACAATGACAGACCATATGATCCAATTGATGGACCACAATTTTTGATACCGGTATAACATTGCAATTCCATGTTGGCAGTGATTATGTCAACCTCTGTTCCTGGTTTATATATTGTTCTTATTTTAAACCAGAATGTCTTTAAAAGAACTAAATGATACTTTGATAAAGGACTTTCATTGGATTGCTCCTGAGATTGTTCCATAGACATTAAAAGCATACATACTGTCTGTGGTAGCTTGGCACTTTTAACATACATTAGTCAGGTTCTGTCAAATGCACTAAATTGACCAAATAGCTGATTATTCTTAGTTGTTTACACCTGTCAAAAACCCCAGTATTTTTTTCTTGGCATGGTATACAACACTAACGATTCATTTACCTGAAACGTATTTTACATACTGCGGCCAATTATATATCTGACATAGGTACCCAAACGTATATCACATTCAACCAGTATACGGTGAATAGGTTAAAATACAAATAGAATATCAGAAATAACCAATCCAAAGATTGAAAATCTAATAGCTATCCTTTAGTTTGTGCCAAAATTGATAGAACACCAAGTCGTTAAAGACAATTATTTATGATAGATTACACCTTTGAAAAATATTATGATTTATGTTAAAGAGAGCAAAGTGTACGTAAATTTGTTTTTAAAGGTAAATCATAGCCCTGGTTCATTGAGTGATGATGGATGAATCGTATATAATAAGCAAAGATCTCATTATTCCTAAAATTAGGAACTATAGCTATTGATTCCAGAGATTTCATGAGGGTAGTGACCAAATTACACTGACCGAGTTTTGGGGGGTTTTATTTACGGGAGAACTGTTCTGATGAGATATTGGAATGAACTATAGATATACAACATTTGTAGTCATTATGAAGAGGTAATTAATGAGGCCTGAAATTAATACTCGATTTACATCTTAATAACCATGTAATCTAACCATGTACTACAATGTCCATGGGTATTCTCTATGTCGATTCAGAGTAAGGATAAAATCTATTTCTACTATCAGCATGTACATCTATCATTGTTTAACGTCATTAATTACCCTAAAAACACAGATTCAGATATTATAAGTAATATACTTTAAATTTTTATATCATATAAAACACTTTTATATTTCAAAAAAACCTATTTGAATGTTGTGTTCAAATAACAAAACCTTTGAGTAGTGGCATTGTTATATGTAGAAACAGTTTTATGCTTTACATTTTAAATAGGTCTAAATCAGCTATCACTCATACTGGAAAGCTTCAATATTCTAGAATAATGGCAAATATAGAATTTAGAAACATGCATAATATATGGTCTGAACAAAAAGTACATTGAGTCAGCTGGTGGGGTTTTGATTTGCTGGTTGTACGTGATATGGAGTAAGGTTACTTGTCCAACCTCGTGGATTTTCTCTGATTTCCTCCCCCTGCTAAAAACCCCTATGCACAAGCACCTTAATGAAATAAAATTGGACCATATGTTAGTCCCAAAGTGAAAGTTTGTGTCAAGTGGATGTTAAACCCCATTTCTCTCTCTTTAAACCGACACCTGTATTTGATGTAGAAAAGTAGTATGTTACACCCCAACTCATTTGATTTTAAAGCTTTAAACTTATACTCATCTTCATTAGCCAGTTTGATGCAGAAAAGCAGGATATAAACCCCAATTCATTTCATTGTAAAGCTATTTATAGTGTAACACGGATGACAAATGTATAGAGTGTTCAATAGAAAAATCTTGTCAATTCCATGGTATGTTATAATAGAACTAGTTCAGGTACTTGGTTATAAACCAGCAAATATTGTAACCATGTCAGATATCTGTGAATTACGATGACACCAGATAAAACATCGCATTATACCAGCTTATTTATGAGATCAGTGTTCTACTTTCACTTTTTTTTTTTACTCCATTTCTGTTGATTAATCTCATCATATTAGCATACTATCGCCAACAATCAAAACATTTTCAATTTGGTAACCAACAGTAATCAAAATCGTTTTCTGTAGTTCTGAAAATGATTATTGCTAAATCATGTTTAGGAAATAGATTTGTATAGTTTCGTATGTACACATGCGTAACTTGTTACACGATTTACCTGGTGTTTAGACATGCGTCTACTACGTAATTGCTCACTAGGAATGTATAAAGTTTAAACCTTAAGGTGTTTTTATTATTCTGCGAACTGATTATTAAAGATATAAAGTGTATTAAGAAACATTCCATTGCCCATCTGGTTATAATAATGGAATGACAGAAATAATATTAATATAAATATGTATTTAATATTGTACAATTCAAGAAACTTATTAATTACGATGTATTGAAAGGATTGTGGTGTCAAGTTTTTGCAAACTTGTTTTTATGTCTGACTTATTACGTAATATTTAGATAAAAAGTGTGTTAGCAAGAGTGTAGAAAAGTGCAAAGATTTTGTACCCATGATATTTGGAAAGGAAAATCACTGCTATTTTTAGTAATCTTTTATTTTATTCGTGCATGTGAAAGGATAAGCTTACTCTCTCTGGGACCACCTGATGCTGCTTCTCAGTTAATCAGTTTTGGGTTTTCGACCTTGGTTCTAACAATGGACATGTTAAGGTCAAGCCAGTAGTTTCTGGAACATTGTGAGCTTACACCTTTCTCACTGAGCCACCCTGGCTCCCTAACCTTCTGAAAACCAAGTCGAATGCATCTGGCTATATGTTAGGACTGGTGTTATACCTATCAGAATAAGTTTACTAATTGTAGAACACATGGTACCGCTTCTGACTTAGAGCATTTCACACAGAGCTAGCAAATTTTGTTATTCTTTTGTAGGAAATTTAGAGCAAGTTTATATCCCCATAGTAAATCTTTTTCATTGTCATCACCCAATGAAAGATATTATTTCCTAATCTTTTAATTGTTCCATTCTTGCATCCATCTTTTCACAGATCTTATCATCAAAGCCAACTTCCCAGCTCTTAAAAGCAGCTTAATGTATGTGTTTATCAACATTTTAATTGCCTGGCTAATTACAGCAATATCTTTACCTTATCATGTTTAAATTGGTATGAGGTATTGGACAGTTTGTCACTCTAATATTTTAAACACTCCTGTTTCATTAAGTTGAAATAGAGTTTTAAGTTAAAACAGAATAGTGGACATTTTGCCAACTGAGAGAAGATATCCATTTTAAAGATTTAAATACATTCGAGTAATAATAAGACAATGATAATTGGCATGGAGAATTAGAAAGAATAATTAAAAGAGAGAGAAACAGGGTTTCCATACACTCGACAAAAACAAGTCATTTCAGGACTAACATATGGTTCAATTTTATTTAAATAATTTGATTGCTTGCACAGAAGGGTCTTTAGCAGTGGGTGGAAACCAATGAGGATGGACAGGCATACCTACTCCTTGTGATGATTAATCAGAGAATCCAAACTACAACACTTGACTCAATGGCAGTGTGCTATGAAGACATTTCTGCCTGTTCTTTATCCAGTGGAATTCCAACTACTAAGGGTTCTTTTATGTGCATGCCAACGTGTACAAGGTGCCTTTGTTTTCTATCCAATCCAAAGGACTATACATTCTTTACTAGGTTCTATGCTCTGCACAATCAACAATAGGAAAGCACACAGAAAAATATAGAGGAATTTCTCGACCACCACCATCAGGGTTGAAAAGGGAGAGCTCACTGAGCCACTTGACTGCTAGAAAGAGCTAATGCAAATTGTCTTGTTCCCCATTCTTGTGGCTATTTATATTTAGTATTGCTATAAAATATTTGCTTGATAATAAGATAAATGTTCCAGGTAGCATTTAATACCTATTTTTAATCCGTGATTTTATCAAATAATTAAAAAAAGCAATCCAGTCAGGTTCTAGTGAAATAGATACAGTATGCATGCTATATATGTCAATTTTTAACTAAGTTAAGAACAATGAACAAGTGCCCATTATTTAGATAAAGAGGTTTAAAAACATATTTAAAGACATACTATATTTTAGATCTACTGTTGCAGATCCTATAGTTTAAAAATTTTAGGGAGTTAAGAATGTGTCTGGGAGACCTGTGGTATTGGGATTCACATGTTAGATAGTCCACCGATACAACCTATGTAACCTTTGGTTTTCTCAGGAAATATTTTTGGCTAAAGATGTCCCAAGGTGATCAAAATAATTATATGTGAGTTTTCTCTTCCCCTTATCCCTTTAAATTTAAAAAATAACTGAGGTTGAGCGCACTTGAACCATTCTAATTTATAAAAGTGTTAAAAGTAGTTTAAGCAGTGAATTAGATAATTTTATCTTGTAACGTTATGCTTGATAAATATATATTTTTAAGGGTTAGTTGCGTTATCAGTGGAGATATAAGTTACGTCTGATATGTACTGTCATGAACCCAGTAAAACAGTTGTTCTTATTCTCTTTCTTTATACCATACTTGACATTATCATCTATCAACTAAATCCACTTCAACCTCTCCCATTTCAAATTATAAAGGGAGGTAATTTCACTAGCTTTTAATGATTTTAAACAGGTTAATATGGAGATATGAGGAAAACTCCTACCACATGTGGCATGAACTAAATATTTAAAAATATTGATCATATTTATGTTATCTTTTAATGCATTCTGATTCTTACATGTATATCAAGCATGAACCTGCAGTTGTGTATTTTGTTTGTTTCTTGGTGGGGCCTAACATCTGCTTCCTCCAATGGTAATTTCGTAAATAAAGGTCTATTTCAGGTTATTTGTGTTTTTAACTCTCCAGTAAACCAAAATCCACTCAATGAAAGATCGTCTGCAGAACCTAAAAAAATGGACCTTTTTATATTCTCTTTTACTTGGCATCATTCAAGGAAGAAAGATGGAACATAAATGGAACATGAATGAAGCTTTGTTGCTAAATTTCATATGTGGCAACTTTTGACAGAATATTATTGAAACCTTGATTCTATAGGCATTTAATACCTGCTGATCTAAAAGAGAGATGGGGAAAGGAGCGTTTAAAATTATCTGTTACTACATAGTTTATTCTGGTGGGAGTTTTAATTATTCAGTCAGTGATAGCACGTGTGAATATTCACTATGTAGATGTCTAATGTTCATAACAAATCTGATGTTATGAAAACATTTGATTTATTATTCTAAAATAAGTCTACTTTCAACCTAATGATAGACATACAATAATCACCAGATGTTTCATTCATGTGTTTTTATAGGTCCATATCTAAATTTGGTCCTACATTGCCCTTGTACATTGCCCACTCTTATTCCTCCATCAACATTTCCACAATTCCTTATTAACACTCCACGGACTACTACATTTATCATCTGATATTAAGAAATTTATTTACTTAGTTCACGTCAGTTTTGAAATTGGAATGCCGATATTTAGTTTCCATGAGATTTTAATTATTTCTAGATTTTCCAAAATTTTCGGTCCTTGCCAGCGTAGTTCCTCTTGTCAGTGATGCAGTACGGAGGACCTAACAAGGACAGCTGTGTAGTTGTTCGGATTGGATGAAAAACCTAGGTCCCGTGTACAAATTGGCATGGCTGTAGTGTGCTGTCCATCGTCCGGGCAAAATTTCCCTCATTGCACACTGTATGGCGTATGCCCGTCTTCATTAGCCGAATTCTGAGCAGAACAGTAGGACATTAAACCCCATTTCATTTTATTTTCATTTGCTTGCTCAATTTGTAGAATATTGTGAACACCACAAAAAGAAAAGTTCCCATTTGAAATGAACTGGTCTAATTGCTGCAATGAAGCATCCTATTGAATTTGTGCCAATTCTACTAAAACTATGCACTTTTATTCAATTCAGAGATTAAAAGCTAATATAAATTGAAGTTTTATCACACTTTACAAATTGTTAGTAAAATCACGATAATATTTTCTTACTAAGATTGATCTATAATTAGTAACTTTTGATTAATTCTTACTTAATGAAAATATCAATGAAATCGTTAGTATTGAAATGTAAGCAATAAACATTATGTTAATTGTAAAAGACATGTGTATAATACACACCCACGTATTTTGCATGATGTATATCAATGAACGTGATGTTTGTCAGGTATGTTTTCAAGTTTCTGCACATAAACCATTTTCTTTTGTAACACAGCTGTTCGGAAAATTGATATCTTTATTTTGAATTTTCTATTCTTAAAATTGATTTTTTGACAGACATATTGAGAACTTTCTAATGTATTACCTTCGGTTTGTTAATGGCTTTGGAAATGTCTAATCAGATAGTTTGAATAATTCATATTTGTGGATTTTAGGATTTATATATTTGATTTTGAAATCTGTAATGGAATGGGGTTTAGCATCTCCTTTGCAAATTAAAGTGTGGATTAAGGTTATTTTACGTGCAATCCAGTGTGTACAAGTGTGCAGAATATTTGTCTGGTCAATACAAGGAACACTCCCTTGAATAGGAAGTAACACAGGATTATCCCTCAAGAGCACCAAATGTCCTGAAACATTAACCCTGTTTACATTACAAATCTTAAGCGTGTCAGGAACAGTACCAGACACAGCACAGTTAATTTTTTTTAGTGTAAATGGGTCAAACATAAGCGCGCTTTACTGTGTGTACTTTGCCAATCTGGCCCACAGAATGAGGTGGTCTGAGCATGGTACTAGGCACGGCCCGGTTAAATTTTCGTAGTGTAAACGCTATCCAGTCTGAGCACGGTTTCAACAAAACGAACTTTGACCTATCCCCCCCCCACAAAAAAAAACTTTTGACAGTTCTGTCAAAATGGCTGCTCAAACTTAATCAACCATCATGATTGTTTTGATCCGAGTAATTTGCGTTGGGACTGAAATGACCTTTTCTGTGAAGAGTTCCTTGGCCAGTCATTTTAGAGTAATGTAAACGGGTAAATTTCTTGAAATTTATTGTGGCCTGGTACCATGCCCAAAACGACACGCTTATTGCGTCAAGTGTAAACGGGGCTATAGTCCTCTTGTAGTCAAGACTGCAGTCAATTTTTGATGAATTATTCCAAGGACATCATGTAATATCAATTTATTGACTGTCTTAAGAAAGATAGTAACGAGCTAGCTTTGATATCTTGTACTAATGTGAAGACAGAAAACTCACAAATTGATTAACAACCAACATTATCACATTATGGTAAATTCCACTTGTGGTTTCAATGAAATTTTATCCAAGCCGACAAGAGCCCTCTTGATTCAAGCATCCCTGTTTGTTGTAGAACCTTGATAAGTTCAAACAAATAAAAGAATCACAGAGTAACCCTGTTCCTGATATGTGTTAAGATTGTGGAGCAGGAAAACTCAAACCACAACAAAATTGTTCGATATTATAAAATAAAGTGGATGTACAAATGTCATGGAATTAATCTGATTTAGATCATTTACCTTGCAGCTCATACACAAGAGCTCACTGCCAAAGTACATGAAAATTATTCAAATTTCTACTCACATATATCTGAACAATGTGAAAGAATGTTTAGATTCTATTTTGAGCACTGCCAACAAGCCATTGAAATTTGAGAAAAACGTATGTTGGGCAAAATAAATTTGTGTGGCTTTACGTGATAAGTTGATTTTATTTGTATTGATAGAAAGAATCATATTGCGTAAAATCAGACATCTGCCTTTTCCATTTCCTGTGTTATTTTTGTGAGATGTTTTAAAATTTCATGCAAACACGGGTCGAACCTGCTTCATTTAACGTACTAAAGTTAATTATAAACGAAACTCTGGTTGATGTGAATCAACACCTTTATTCATGGTTCAGGTGATAGATGGATACCTGTAACTATATTATATTACAAACACTTAGAATCAAAACAACACAACAAAAATAAATCATTCATTCTGTATACCTGAAAGGTCAACAATAACAAAACCCACCAGTACTACTAGCTACCGGTACACTAATTGTAATTGCCATAAAGAGATGGCACCATGCTATATATGGACCAATTTGGTAACAAATTGTAATTTTTTTAATGAGCTAAATGGCATCAGCTTTTGAAATCTGAGTGAGAACTATAATTCAAATTAACTATTGTAACTAGTGATAGGTATCATGCACACCAACCGATATTCTCAGAACACTACTTAAATAGTAAGTGCAGGGGGACCACACTGCTAACAAACAATTACAAAAGACAAATATTTGGACAGAACTCAAAATGCAGACATCACAAACAACATACACACGTTAGATTAAGTGAATGGATCTCGTAGCTAGTCGAAAGCGTCCACTGCTCTTTACAGTCCTGTAGTGATACAGACATCACTCAAAATGAAAAACAAGGGAAACAACTCAAGGAAAAGATACAATACCCCAAGTTGTTATTAATTACTTTAATTGTTTAACACACATATAGATGACAGTATGAAGTAAATAAAATCTGGTGTAAATTTTGAAGAGTGCAGTGAACCTAGTATATGTCCATGTGTTATCATCTGAGTTTCTATTCATGTATTATGTGGTTCTCTTGCACTTTAAGTTGTTAAGTTCAAATATGATAAAAGTATCATGATTATCTTTGCTGTGTTGATTGTTATGATTTTTAGGGGTTCTTTTAAGGAAAATGGACACTTACCTTTGACAAATGTGCAGTGATGGACAGGCTTAGATTTTTTATATATTGTCACAATTCCAGTTAGTTTAAAACAGGAAGATGCTATGTTTTATCATGAATGATTTGGGGTTTTTTTGATTAAAACATGATGTATATTATCAGGTGTCTTGATGGTTATTTCTGATAATTATTTCATATTAATACATTTCACTAATTATATTCAGGTGGTTTGAACATTCTAATTGATATTAATTACAATTTATCCAGACAATCATTATGTAGGCTGCATATGACCATGGTTTTCATTTTAAATAACATATTTCTTGGTTTTTATTTCATCTTTACTGTCTCCTGCCACCTGATTTGTGATTTGTAAATATATTTCTGTCATTTTGTGTCTAGACAACAAATCAGATGAACATTTTTTATCTAATCTGATTAAAACACAGATCTATAATTCATTTGGGTTTTTTTATACTTTGGATGGCCTACATTACATGAAGATCTGACTAGACGTACCAGAAGGTTGTGTCAGGTCCTACGAGCGGCTTTTGATCCTTTGACATCAGACATTAATCAATCTGCGTTGACGTTTCTAGTGGTTTACCCATAGTTGCGTGCATGGTACACCATAAACTCACTGTAACAGATAATTTCATTGGCTATCCCCTCACTTCAACCAAAACACTGGTAATATAACAACTCTTCCAGATCCTAGTATTTTTGAAAACTGGGGGAAGGAGACAGTTCTGGTATATTGTATAGTCATACTTACAGATGTACAGCATCAAATTTTATGTATCGTCATTACATTTCATTTATTAAAGTGTAGCCGTTATTTCATGTAGCTATCTATTCTTAAACTGTATGTACCTGATTTTAATATCATGCAGTGAATCAATTAGTGACTTTAGTTTTCAATATTTATTTAATTTTACAAACCTAAATTTGTATCTAAATTATCCCGATCTGAAGATTCAAATTAGTTTAAAAACTATGCAATTATTGATAGTGTACCTGTACACACTAAGTTAATTATATTTATTTGAACATAGAGACGTGGGTTTGCCTTATATACATGTCCGTGATTAATGAGTAAAAGTTTTTGATTATTTATTGTATTTGTTCATCAATTATCAGGAGAGTTGGATTCCTGTGATGTGTCTATTAATATATTTGATACTGTCTGTCTGCCATTTGTTAGATTCCTGCTTAAATGTCATTTCATATATTCCACATACAATGAGTTTATTGGCAATAAAAAGCAATGGGCATCAAATAGATTTGGTATGTTTAGGAAACAATATCATATTGTGCCAGGAGGTCTGACAATATAAATCAATTGGTTTCTGTAACAGAAGCCTGCGTGGCCTGGGTTATTTTATTAAGATAATCATTCATCCTTTTATCACTTTCAGACCAAAGTTTTCGTTTCTTGTAAACTTATAAGCTCTGCCAACTTATTTCTTCTGTAAGTAATTACCAACAAAAGAATCGAAGGTTTTCTAGATGCAAAGAGAAAAAATGTAATTAATATATACCAGGACAACATGCTGACAGAATAAGTTAATAAATATGAATTAAATTATTTCCGGCACGTAAATTCTGTTGGGAATTAAAATTGCTATAGTGATGTTGATATATGAAGCGAAAACAAAATCAAAGTGAAATTAGTTTTTTCATCAAGGAAGTCGTTTGAAGTATACATTATTATGGTAAAACCTTTTTTAAAACAAGGGTTCTGATTAGAAAGTTGTGTAATTAGAATAGATCTGTCTAAATTACAGATAAATTGAAACCTCACAATAATAGTAAGTGCAGGAGGACCATGTTACACACGAAACAAGGTGGTGATCAGTGTAAGGCAAGGTCAACATGGCTCCAAATAACGTTATCTTGAAATAGAGAAATGGGTTTTAACTTCCAGTCAACACTAACTAGGGTCATTTTGAGACTAACACAGGGGAAAAATTTCATTTGATAATTTGCTTGCACGTAGGGGTTTTAAGCCGTGGGATGAAACCCACTATGTTGGCCAGGCGAACTTACTCCATGTCACATACAAGCTGGGAATCAAAACTATGCAACTTGACTCAATGAAAGATCTTATGACCTAAATCAATTGTGCTAGAAAACTCAAATCCTTGTATAATAGTGAAACCTTTCAATGATTTTAGTTGAACCTAACATTTTAAACTTTGTGCTGGAGGCTTGAATTGAAAAGAACATTCAAAACTAAAAAAAATCCAGATCTGTGCCAGACAAATTTACAGGCACCAGAAGAGTGGTACCTGACAAAGCCTCAATTTGTGACTGACAATGGCTGTGACAGGTGCCTTACTTCAGGCTTGAGGTCTTCACTATAGATCCCAACAACAGCCTTATAATGAAGAGGTACATATTTGTGGCTTGGACCACATAATTATACAAGTAACCTTTAAAGTGTACAAGCGTTGCGACCGAGTTAGATATTAAATAACCCCATATTATTGCCAGTTACACTTCTGCTAAAAGTTATGACACATAATACTTAAAGGTGAAAGAGTAAGTATGAAAATTGCTTTAAATTTTTTATTCTGCGGTTGGCCCCTCCTGTGACATCTGTCAAAGCTGACATTCTGTAAAAGCTGGTAATTTAGTCAAATCACGCTGTGATAAGGTTGCGACTAGCCAACTTTGAATCCATAATAATGTTACTCAATGGGAGTTCAACCAATTTCTCAGTGTGTTATCTTTTCAGGTTATATAAAAGACGATAATAGCAAACTAAAACATCTAAGTTTCAGAAAATGCATGTTCATGGCTACTTTGCAAATTCTGTTTTTGATTTCTAAAAATGTTTTGGTAATTAATTGTTTCCTTTATGGTTCGTAATCATTTATAATGAAATTAAGGAGTCTGATTGACGTACGTCACAAATTAATAATTGAATTATTTCCAAGAGATAAGAAATTAAAGTTGTTTTATCAAAGTATCTACAGAATTGAATTTATAAAAAAAAATAAAACATGATTTCAACAAGATAATTGTCAAGAAAAAAGTCAAATAACCATGGAATGACTGAACTGAACAAACATGAAAACGTCAAGGTTTTTCTGTTTACTGATGTAATTGTTTATTTTATTATATTAATGGAAGGAAGTAGAGATATACGATAATACATAACAAACTTCCAAAACAAATATCTTCACTCATTCCAAACAGTTTTTGTCTTGATGTAAAACATTAGTAGTTTATTAAACACAGATATTAAGATAGAAACTGTTAATTAGTTAAATCATGATTATCTGATATCAAGCAAGCTTTTTTTGTTTAATATAATTTGGCATGTATTAAAGTAAACATAGTAATGACGCAAAGAAAAAACACTGAAGAAGGAATAAATTGGTTAGGAAATACTGTAGTGCCTGAATGTTGAAGGGAGACTACTGCATTTCAATGTTACAGATAAATGGGGTTGTCTCCCTTTACTTGAGTTAGAGCTTTTTACTGTCCTGGTCAAGTAATGTGAGAATTTGAATTTAAATAGGATTATAAACTTGCACTTTGTTTGTTCTTTTTCTGTTTGCATAACAAAATAGATCAAAGAGAAAAAAAACCAAATAAGATCAATTTTATCAGCTGTTAGGCCAATATATTGAAATTTGTATATATTATATATAATAGTCAATATTAATTACATTAAGCTAAATATGTAAGCACAATATAGGCCAACACAGCTTTAACAGACTCACATGTTACATAGGTTCAACTTATTTTGATATCGATATTTTGTAATTTAATCTACTGTGTACATTCATGCACCTGAGGACTGAGTATATTGTCCATTGTTCTCGGAGACCATGTGTTTGCTTTTTATTATAAGAATTTAAATCATTATTTATTAAAGTAATTGCATATCATTTATCATTCACGTTCACTATGAAGAACATCATGAAAATTAAATATAATTCACAACTGTGACACAGTTTTTTTTTAAAATGCTAATGTAATTAACGAAATATTGAAATTTTTTTTAAGGGAAATAACTCATGATATTTATTGTAAAAAAAAAATACACTATTTAGGATTTTGTTTTCAAAATTGGTGGACAGATTCCACATTTGCTTTTAAAAGAATAACGCACCAATTTTGACAAGATGTGAGATACATTTGAATTTCCTTACTCAAAAGAATGATAATGAGTAATTAGAAAGAAGAAATGTTTATTTTTCAGAAACTATCCTAGAAATCACCAGGTGTTGAATTAAAGTTTTCTGTGTTTATCGAGTAATGCTTAATTAAATGCACTCAGAGTAATTGCAGCAGAATATTACATATACATGTAGTCCACAGAAATGTAAGAAATGTGATAGGCAATAATATCTACTTTATTACTCTTTTATAGAAGCTGGAAATAATAAGCTTGTGATATACAGACTACCATTGTTATAAGGTTTAACATATTGGACCTATCGGCCCTCCTGTATAATCTAATTTCCTCCACTGACCTGGTTACACTATTATGAAATAAGTAGAGAAGCCATTGCCAGAGAGAGAGAGAGAGAGGTTGGGAATGAATTTGCCATGCTTGCATGATAGTGTACTTTGTGAACTATTGAGTTTATTATGAATAGATTTTTTTTTTATCTGACCCCTGAACAGCGAATCGCAGATGGGTGTTAGATTTGTGTTTATTTTTTAAGACCCATAGTCGTATTATACAAGTCATATGTATACCTATGTATGGTAAATCTGAAACGCACTCAGTGAACTTTTTCGTTGCCATTGTGTTAAGTCAGTGAATTGAGTGATTAGAAACTGTCAAAATTAACAACATAATCTTGAAAGGCCATGTGCCATGAATTAGGAATTTCAATTTGTAACGCACCGACTGAACCCAGCATTTTTTGATCCATGACGAAATTTTCTTATATTTCATTACAATATCATTTACGACTGAAAAAAGAAATCAATTCAGCCATGTCAATGTGATTTGATGAACGATCATGTTTTCTATTTAAGTTGTTCATTGTGGCTAAATGAAATTGTTGTAGAGGGAAAAAAGAAAGCAATTTACGTATTTCATGCAGTTACTCAATTTTATTTGAATAAGCTAGTCCATCGATCAATCAATTTTACTAATTACATGTCCATATGACTTTTTGTTTATTTTTGGTATTGAGCACCCACACATAAACCATTACCGTACTCCCCTCCTATTTCCTATATTGCCTCTTCTTCTACATTATTCATTGAGCATCCCACATATCTCTTATAGGTCTACAGGGGGCCACTTTGGATAAATGGGTAAGTAGCTGGCTGGCATGCGTGGAGGTTGGGTGTTTGATTCCTGCATTGGCCGAGAAAGTTCATCCAGATTTTCTGGCGTAGTTCCCCCCTGTCAGCGATGCACGACAGGGCTGACAAGGACAGCTGTCTTGTAGTTCAGATGAGATGAAAAACCGAGGTACCGTGTACACATTGGCATACATGTAAAAGATCCCTTGATAGTTGGCATTTGATATAAGCATAGGCTGTAGTGCCGTTGTCTGGGCAAAATTTCTCTCATAGCACACTGTATGGCATATGCCCGTCTTAATTAGCCCAGTACAGAGTAGCACGCTAAACCCCATTTCATTTCATTAAGTCTACCTCATACTCACCCTATATCTCTTCCTCCTATAAACATACAACACCTGCACAAGGTTTTTTAATTTTGGAAACTTTGTGTCAGTTTATTGCAATCTTTTTATTTATGTGTAGGATTTTTAAAAACTGTTTCATATTTCCCCTTCAGGCGACATTATACATAGAAATCTATATATAAAGTCTGCCATTTTATATACAAATATATCAATAAATTTATGCAAATATATTTTGATAAATGAAATATGTAATGCTAATAGGAATGAGAAAAGTGTTTGAGAATTAGTTTACATGGTTTTAGATTGTCGTTATATGAAGTGACGCATGACTTTATGTTGATAACAAGGCTGTTAAATTTAATACTTCTGAAAGTACAACTGTCCGAAATAAAATTCTTTCATTGCTGCAGAACTTGTAATAAGCTGAGTTTATATGTTTGCAGCTAAGTAGCGTATATGAATAGAAACTTGTTTAAATACTCATATTTAAAACCTCCATTTTACAGCTATGTTTATCTCCTCCTAATCCAAACAATGGCACAGCTTACAAATCTGAGCAAATAACAAAATTTCTTTAGTTATTTATACAAAACTATACTTCACAAGAACATTGAGAAGAAAAGCCCATATTTATAACTGAAGACAAAATAAATAAAATTTATGTTATTTGGCATTTGATTCAAACAAACGACTGTGAATTTTTATATTAAACTAAGTTGAAACCACATGCTTGAACTATTGTCATTGTTTATATTTGGATGGATTTAGTTGTAGAGGCCAGGGGCTGATTGGGTGTGGTGCTATAACCACATGACTTATACTTCCACCAATATGTTTATTTTCACATTTTTGAAGTTGAACTTTGAATTTTTTTTAATTTCCTTGCAAAACGCTAGATTACACAAACATCTGTAAATGAACAAGTCTTAGGTGGAATGAAAGTCATCAGACAGACTTATTAAAAAATTGTCAAAAAGAGAAAAATGTCTGATTAGAAACCGTAATATAGGTCAGATTAATTCTCTTATCTATGGTATCTGTGTGTCTATGATTTTATCTCTGGATTATTGAATTAATAAAACATTTGTTAGATGTAGTTATCTTATACATGTGGTTAACTGGTTTAAGACCTTTAAATCTGTGTATATATATATTCCCCAGAACTGGTTTTGTCCACACCTTATTTAAGCTGCGTTTAAATTGGGGAGGGGGTTAGCTGAAAGGTTTAACACATGCACTTTGGGTCATAAGGTCTCTAATTGAATCAACGTGGTGTAGTTAAGTTTCCTTTGCACATTTGTACGTGACGAGGAGTAGGGTCACTTGTCCAACCTTGTGAGTTTTCTCTGTGTCTGCCAGTTTCATCCCACTGCTAAAGAACCCTACACATAAGCAAATTTATTGAGATAACATCAAACCATATGTTAGTCCCAAAATGACATAGTTTGTTTAAGTACATTTACCAAAACTGTTTATGTCACCCCCTTTGATGACAGTCAGATTTCCAAATTGTATTATCCAAGATTTCAGCTGTATTAAGATACAAAAGCAGATTTGAGAGTAAATGAAAGTATTTTTATCCATACAGATTATTTGGTGCATTGAGACTGTTACCATTTACCAGTGCCATCATGATTCCAACATAGTATGTGACTAGAAATACGATGGTCTATCAATCCTAATATGGGTGCTCTCTCTTGGTTTTTATTAATCATCATGATCATTGTCTGATTTTGCTGGAATTCCAAACAAATGACTGCTCAGTTCTGTCTTTTCTCAGTGCTCTTTTGGTATTTTCATACATAGTATAAATAGATCAAATTAAACTAATATTATATGAATAAGACATTGTCCGAAGCCATTTCCAGAGCTAATTGGCATTATGTATGTTGTTTTGATATGAAAGATATAACGTTGTTAATTATGACAAGGATTTCCGTCATGAATCAGTCTTTAAACCCACGCTCCCTTATATCTTCAGGCTTATTTTCCATCTTTCATATATTTAACAAAAACAAGTTCCAAATGTCTTAATGGTACAATTTTCCTAACAATGGTATTGTTGCTGTACTATTATGTCACTTTGGAATACATATTACAACAAAATAACATTTTATTGCTGTTGGGTATTGTATATTATCATCAATAAGTTTTCCGACTGAGTAGAATATTAACAATGATAATATCTAAATGTAATTGTTTATTTGTTGTCAATTGATAATGGTGTTTACAGGATAATAAAATTCATATCCTGGACTCATTCATTCAGATCTTTTGTGCTATTTTGAAAATTTTATTGTCAACAATCACTGCAAAACTAAAAATAGTTTCAACATAGGAGTGTGTGATCTTTGATTGAAATATAAACCAATGTAAACTTTAATCCTTAGTTTTATTATGGTATTACAGATTATTCCTAGAAGAATTATAATGAGGCCACTCCAATAGAATTTCTATGTTTTGGAAACACCTATTAAAAATTTGGTCTCCAAATTTTAACATAGAGAACATCTGTTTAATAATTTTATACAAAGATACCTTTCAATATAAACGTGTGTTCTGTGTTTCCATAGACGACCAGATAGATAGGTACATTCTTGGCAGGCTTAGTGACTCATGAAAAAATGTATTTAGAGAGATGTTTTTATATGAACGAAGTTGATTGTTGCTTCATCTTTCTCATCGTTGACATGTCTAATTAATACCTAGTCATCTATTTAATACAACTCTAACTTCGCTCTCCCTTCTACCTTTACTTCATTTTAATATCTTTAACCCTTTTATGAAAACTAATTTAATATCCCCATGATTTTCTATAGAATCATCAACCATGACTCTTAATACACCTTAAGAAGGAATCTATTCTAGTGACAGGCTGATTTGCTTTCGACAAAATTTCATGCCTCGGTTCACGAAAGATATAGTGTTGGTAATTTTAGAAAATCTTTAGTCATTTTATTGAATGGTTCGTATTTATTTGATAATCCATTATGGCTTGCAATGAAAATAGTGGGGATTAATTTTTTTTTTAAATGTTTATTCAGAATAAAGAATGAGATTTTAATATTCTTTGAGAAGACATGTCCAAACATTACATAAGATTTTTACCATTCAAAGCTTTACTCTAATGGCTATAAACCTTAAATAAATATCTTTTATGGATAAGTATTTGTAAAGTCAAATGCATATTCACCAATTTTGAATGGAAAATAGACATAAAATCTTTGAGTAGTGAAGTGTTGCACGTTTTAATTGGTTTATTTCTTTGATGCGTAGATACTGTAATTGAGAAATAGATTATGTTTATTTATGAAAAACATGTTGCATGTCAATTGTGGTTCTGGATAACACATTAGGTAGTCTTTACAGACATATGATTAGTGGATTGGTAATTAAAACAATGGTTTTAAAGAGACAGAACCATTCCTGCAAATGTTAAGGAACAATGATGACTCGATGAGTTATGGCTCAGTAACCTAGAGATCCCATGTTTGATTCCAGTGTTGGCCAAGAAAGTACCTCAGGACTTTCCCGCTTGGTTTTCCTTGTCCGTTGTGCAGGACAGGGAAGCTGGCAAGTAACAATATCTAGTCCTTCGGATGGGAACAAGAACTATAGCCTTCTTGTAAAAAGAATCTTTGACAGTTGAAATTCAGTCAAGAGCAGTTGTTTGGCCAAATTTCTAAAATTTACCATGAATACATGTAGAAGCTTACTAACAATACATAAGTTTAAATTCATCTGTATCTGAATCTATAGCTTTGACTTTGTTACTCCTAGTTCATTAAAATTCACATCACTACCTTTCAAAACAGTGTTAAAATTATGACTCACTCTGATCCCAAGCTTTCAACCCTCACAGTTTGTTGTTAATTTGTCAACTTGTCCAATTTTAGAATGATTTAATGTTGAGCATAAGTTTTAATTTTAAAAATACTCAAAACACTGTAAGTGGAATAACTTTCTATCAACAGATAATTCAAATAAATTTATAAAAACTATTAAACGTAAAAAGTCCTTTCTTCTTTCATTAGTTGCAATGAATTCCTAGTTAATTTCAGTACCTGATATTATGTAAATTCCATAAAGTTCATAGGCCTGTCAATTACTAATGTCAAACTTAAAGTCAAATATAATTGTAATGTATAACACAATGCAAATTGTTCTCTTAGTAACCTGATTGCATCATTCAACAACTGTGTAAATGTTTTGACTGATTTATTTACGTTTCAGTCTACTTGTATATTATTATAATCCTCTTTCAATATTATACCATTTCAAATCATACTTTAACCTATGTCTGTTATTTAGATTAAAAATTGTGACAAAAAATCCTTTTAGCATATTTTATTTATATATAAAATGATTTTCTTAATGCTTCAAGGAAAATATTGGCTAGAGAATACAATTATAGTTACTACTATGTAATTTAATAAAAAGTTGATGTAGAATTGATGTAAATCAATTGCAAATACAGTTAATAAAAGTCAAATATCTGTATCTTTAGGATATATTTATTATTATCTGGGTCAGTCAAGTCTTAACTATTACATTATATACCGCGTAAATTTATGGTCTTACTGTACATAGTAAAACCTCTAGTTTGACAGATTTAGAATCTGAGGTCACTCGGTACATTTCATATGGCCCACATAGCCCAGTAGTCATGTTAATTTCCTCTCAAACAACATTCAAGAGGTGAACATAGGAAAAACTTTTTGCGTTGTTAAAACTAAAAAAGTACTTTACCAAAGTTTGTTAGCGAAAGAATTATTAATATTAAAAGTTAAGATCACCCAAGAATAGGATTATTGTAGACCAAAATTTCATAAATAGTTTTGTCATAGAATTTGAAATGTAGGCAGGAGACAAAAAAATTTAAGCGAGGAAAATACTTCTTAAAATTGAACATACTTGAACTTTAAGACTGATAGCTTACACATGTTGGGCTGGGGCTAGTTTCATACAAAACTGCTAACAATCAAAATGTTCAACACAAAAATGAAAATATTGTTTTAGTCCAGCTAGTGAGGGGAAACTACTGTTTTCCAGAACTTGGAGCTTTGCAAAAAGTCTGTGCAATTGTTGTATTAAAAGATAAGTACCATGTGTAGACTATCTGACAATGTTAAAGGGTGACGAGTCGTGTTATTGTTTATTTTTATAAAAACTGAATCCCATGTGTACCCCTACCATTGTATTCATGTGTAATAATACACCGCCGTATACTTGACTACTAAATAACAGAAGTTTAATATCAACCCAAACATGGTAGTCATTTTCCAACAATTTTTCTCAAATATTGTCAGAGAATTAACAACAGAAATAGAATAACATATTCAAGTAAATAATATGTAAGAAATGGATTACTTGAGAAAAGTTTGAATTGAATGAAATGAGATGTTTATTAATATAAGGTTTTCAATTTGTTTTTTCTGAATATAAAATTCATAGGTTGCTTAGCGGTTGGGCTGAGGGCGTTTATCTGTTTAAATGGCGAGAGTGCTATTTCTTCCTGGGAAAGAATAGACATACAGTAAAAAACTGAGCCATCCATTCCACATGCGAATATGATTATATACAAAAAACTGACATTGTATGCCTAAAACGTAAGATATATATTACATATGTATTTTAATACTGCAAAAGCTTCGGTCTGATTTTCTGAATTCGTAGATGTGAAATACCTGACATTCTTAGAGATAAAATCTGTAATACCCCCCCCCCCCCCAATAAAATAATGTCCAGTTAAGTTAAACATACATTATGCAAGAGCTAAATCTGCCAATTGCAGCTCCTTTTTTAGGCCTGAAATATTATCTAAATTATTAATTAGAGATTAATTAATTTATTCAGACTATAATCAACTCTTGATGCCATCGCTAGCTTGGACTACATTTTGTCACAGATGATTAAACGTAAAAAGGGTTAATCAAGTCTTTGTTTTTTATGGTACCGACTTTTGTACTGAGTGATAATCTAGGCTAGCCTAAAATTTAAAACCTAAAATTTTGGTTCAGAGTGCAGCAATTTGACTGAAATTTTCAGCATATTCTATTTACAATTGTATGTTTTAACTATTATAGCGAGAACTCCTTATCTAATCTCCCATAATTCCCCTTTAAATATTGCAGTAGAAAGTGGGTGTTTTTCAGGCAAATTTTCACCCAAATGATTTGTTATTATCCACGTCTGTTTACTGTATATCACCGTGTGATACTTAATTCACACATTAACCCATTATAACAGTTGTTAATTAAAAATTTTGGATTCGTTAAGTGTTTCCATGGAAATAAATACAAGAGGACATCATGTTGATGACTGATTTCCTTTGGTATACAAGGAAACAGGCTTTTGATGACCGAATCCTCTTGTTTCTTATAGTTTTCAGGTCATTTTGACAAAGATTACTTAATGAGGTATAAAAAAGAAAGATCATTGCACATCCTCGAAGTTCATCTGATGTAGCTCTAGTCCCAGTAGCTAAATCATAAACGATAAAAGTCAAGTTGAGCCTCTGGCCATGACCATATACAAGTTAGAATATTGCTTGGAGGTTATGTGATGTGGGGGTTGAGTGTAATGGTTCAATAGAGGTCAAGTCTTTCAAACTCAATAACTTTTAACCTTAGAAAGCATCTTTTTGTTTGAACTTTTAATATATAGATATCTTACTTGTCATTCAATATAGATATCTTACTTGTCATTCAATATTTGAGAATAATCTCTACCTACTTCCAATTAACTAACCAAAACCTAAAGGTCAGGTAACTGATCGCTTCAAACATTATTCATAAGAACTTTGCGCAAATGATATTTTAAAAGGGTTCAAAGGATGCCATGGCATTCAGAGGAGGGCATGTAATTTGATTCTAAATGAAAAGTTGAGTAAGTGCATGCAAATAAGAATATCATTCCAATACCAAAGAATTCTTGTATTGTAAAAGTCAGTTAAGATACTTATAACTGTCAACAGTTTTCAGTTTTTCTTTAGCTTTTAAAAATTAGTTTTTTAAGTGACTAACTGAACTTCTATTTTGAAGTTATTTTGTCTTTAGTGGAGCAATTAACCGCTTTGACCCTGGTGTTTGTAGCGCCCATCTATTACATGCTTTCATCTTGGTTAAAAGATGGTTTTTACTTAGAAATGTAACCTCGAAGTGAGCCAATGAGGTGAGGTAATGTAAATGCCTGTATGGGTCGGAATATTTCACCCTTAACATATGTGTATAACACATCAATATATAACATTATAAGGGCCAGTTAGTACAAAAAGTAAATATGGGGAAATGTCAGTTGTTAGAATAATATTTTCCTTCAAATTTAGTTATTTCTTTAACATTCAACTCAGGCTGAAAAACGTAAAGTACCATTAGATATAGAAATATATGCTAATAACAAAAGACAGATAGCATTACTTCTTTTTGCGCTAAGTATTTATTTAACTTGGTATGATAAAATATAAAAAGATTTGAACATATGTTAGGTGGAGAAGGTGACAAAATAATTTCAAAAGAAGATGCTGTGAGACTATACGGTGCAGAAGTGAAGGAAGAATTTCTCAGAGTTAGATTGGCACATGTTTTTTTGTACAAAACTTTCAAAAACAACTTGGGGTTTTCTAATGGTGAATGAACTGTGTGGAGTCTACACCCTCCATTATTTAAAATCACCATTTGGTTAGAGACATGTAAAGGCAGCCATTGTCAAACACATTGAGATATAAACCTAAAAAAAACAACTAAATAATACAACTAAATTTGTTCTTATTTCTTTAACAACAATTGTTGAATTGCACTTGTACTGCATTTCATCTGACCTCTTAACATCTTCTCGACTCATTATGTAATATTCATCAGAAGGCAAAGGGCTGTGACGTCTTTTATTGTACATCATTTTCCTTCTTGCCTTAGGTGCATAATTATGCGATCTATCGGGAATGTGTGTCGTCTTCTCTTGAGCAATCATTCATGATTATAATAACGAATGAAAGGATATAAACATTTTTCGGGGGGGGGGGGCAATTTGGTATTTAATTTCATAATTTAATCACTAAAGATAATGTTCCCCAATTCCTGAAAGTATGCAAATTTTATGGATATTTGAATTATTCATGCTTTAAAATCTGGTAACCGATTGACTCAACTTACATTGAATCAAATGAAACTGTGTTATTTAGGTACATTATTGTGATATCAGTCACATGTGATCTTAATTTGTTTAGTTTGACCTTTCAGAATTGGTACTCTCAGAATTTAATAAACTAAAGGTTTGGATACATTTTATTTTTCAAGTACCCAACTTTAGTTCTAGCACTATAGGAATTTCTAATGGATGGTCAAAGTATCATTTATAGAATAAACATGTACTTATAGAGTCTTATAGTGTATTTGTTATATGAAAGGAAAAGTAGCCTACAATACAACAATATCTTCAATGGCTTGTTTTATTGAGTAAGATAACACAAGAACATCCTATTTGTAAGAGAAGTTTTAATAAAATAATATTTTCATATTGAATATAGACATGTTAGTAACACCTGCATAACTTGAAGCAGTCAGACGTGAAGGTGAATTTTTACGTAAAATTGCCTTAAGGAAGGTTCTTGTATATTTGATTAGAGGGAATTGACATCAATTCAATAAAGTTTTACGTCATCTGAGCTCAACTAAAACAACACAGGAAACATAATCACGCTACATATACCAGATTCTGGATAAATATCAAAGTTGCAGTTGGCCATTAAATGCTGCTTTTCTAACTGTTCTGTTCATTGAGCATTTATTATATATAATCACTGTATAATCTACTCCACCTAAGAATGTGAAATATAATTTAAAGTAGTAGTGCCTTAATACAAGGTACAGTTTTATGGATACATAATTACTGAGTTTAATACTAAGCGACCATTTCGACAATGATACTCCCGTCTTTATCCAGCAAATGTGCCATGTGTATCTTCGTTGAAATGTTGCTTAGTATTAAACTCAGTAATTGTGTTTCTATAAAATTGTACCTTGTATCAATATGTTCAATTACTAAATGCCAATCAAAGAAGATAGTAGTGATATGTTCACTTTGTCTTCCTTTTAGTTTCATAATGTACTCCATAGTGAATTCCTGAATGCAGATTTTATTCCTGAAATATTGTAATACATTAAGCTAATGTGATATGGTGCACTTCAAGATTCCTATAAACTATAATACATTTCAAATCAATATATTTTCCTTTGTCTGTTGTTTATTTTTAAACACTAGTTGATTTCATTGATTTAATAATAGTAAATATTTCATAGGAGACAGATAACAGGTCAAATTCTTTACTTTTAAATGTCATTGAATAGGAATAATACAAAATCAATTCAAATAACATGGCAAAACAAATTGAATTTGAATACTTCCATAAGTATAGAGTAATAAATTTCCACTTCCGAATAACTGTGTAAGTATTTATTAATTTTTCCTAACATTAATAAAAAGAACATGGTTAATTGCTTTCATTAAATATGTTGATTTTAGTAGTAAATAATTTTTGCAATAAATAAAGATGGTGAATGAATTCCACCACTTGTTAAATGATAGTGTCATGATCTTAACATTGGATTATACTTTGTGAACCTGTCATTGGAAAAGATACAACCTACTATATTAGGCTAATCAAGATACACACAGAAACCAAACATGGTTGATACATGATTATTTTCTCTCACAAACATGGTGATATGCGTGAAAATATATATGATGTTCCAAAAAATTATAATTGGAAAGGTGAATTACATTCCAAGTTGAGTGCGGTAGCTTCCCTCAAGGGTGTACTTTGTTGCCCACATGATGACACAAGACAAGATATTGTTCTCCAAACATAATGGAGAACGTTTCAGGTATGGGTATTGGTTGTCGATAATTATATGTTGACTAACACCTAAGTATAATACAAAATCATAGTTTTGAAATGCTTGGATTATCGTGGAACATTTGATCCAGAAAGAATCTTAATCTAGGTTGACACGGTTATATTTGGTATCATGTTTTCTGTAGGATTACTAATGTGATCATAGAACATAGCTCATTGTTGTTCGGTCAGTTTATAGAACGTCTATTGAACTAGCTAGTGAGTAAATATTTAACGAAAATGGACAGTCAACAGCTAAAACAAAGAGATTATTGCAAGACCATTGATCCATAGAACAACAACCACATACTTCTGTTTTCGATCTTCTTTAAAGATGATAAAATGTCTGCAGGCAGTATGTAGCTCCAATATCCTCTAGTTGAATGAATCCTGTTAACATTTACCCATCAAGTCAAAGACGTGGGTTGAACTCGACATCTAGTTAACTGGTTATTAATCAGTATGAAAGACTTGACCAATATGACCTACTAGCCAGTGGCACAGACATACTGGTCAGTCTCTGATCGACTTCAGTTAATAAAATATTTACTTGCAACTGACCACAACCACGGAAATGGAACCTGGGATTCTGATCCCAAAAGTAAAAAGCACGTTTTAGTAAATGTTGTTCTGTTTGTTGCTCACCTTTTATCAACTGTATTGATCACCCATGAGTTTGGATTGCGTGTCAAGGAATCAAGTTACAATACTTATTTACTCAAGAACCTCAACATGATTAAAATACAGATCTATATTTCGTTGATGTTTCATGTGGGTATTTGGAAATATAACTTTTGCTTTGCCTTCACTGCAAATGTCTACCCATAGACCATTTTATTGACTAATCTCCCAAATCAATCAGAATGCGGATTATATTTAAACTCTCTCAGATCCTAGTGTAGTGATGGCATGTAACACGATATTTTGAACTACAAAAAAACAAAACGATATAGCGTCTGTGTTTTTATCAGACTGTAGAGAACCTATAAATTCAACAAGTTGAGTAATTTCTAATTCCAACTACAGGTGGAAAATCTATAAAATTCATTTATTGATTTTTATTAATAAACTTATCAAATGAAAAAAAAAATCAGAAAACCTGCAGACCAACAGTTGTCCTGAAAATAGAGTAGACATCTTATCTATAGCAGAAAGAATCTCATATTCCCAAAGGAAGAAATAATGATATTAAAAGTTACTGAGTTGACTCATACACACATTCAGACATGCAGAAATGTATACTACGCAAAGTCTAGGTGAAATTGTAAATGAGTTCATTAATCAATATAATTATTATAAATAGAATCTGACAGTATTATCTAATATTATTGAACAGGGTTTATGTTGAGTGAAGAAAGTTAACACACTTTTATCCATATCTATAAAGTCAGGGTATAACAATAGCTTCTGTGGCATGGCTGTGAAACCACCTTAGACGTTTTTTGTGTGGCATTCTTTAGGAATGTCCTGGTCTGGCATTCCAGTTGAATTTGATCAAGTTTGTCACCAAAGAATTTAGACCAAGAATTCTGATTCTGAGTTGTTTGTTATGAACTAATTCTTTCCTTTCACAAGCAGCATCCATGGAACAAGTAGCATCTGATCCATTTTCAGAACAATTAGATTTATCACTTAAGAGAAAAGATATTCTATAATTTTAGTTTAATTTCTGCTGTACAACAAAGGGTTTTTAGCTACACAGATAATCAGTAACATAAATTTTCGTATGAAACACCAACTTGTATTTAGCTTTTTAATGATAAGTTTTTGCGGAAAAAACATAATATGCTCTGTATCATCCAGTTACAAACATCCAAGGTAAATGAATGAAGATAAAAGTCATCAATATTGAGTTTATGGAAATGACAGAATATGTGTATTACAATTTTAAGAGCTTTGTCAACTAGATACAGTTCAATTCAGATAGCGTGGGGACAGGTAATTTGATTCCACAGACTTTTTTGCAATTGCATCAAAAGACTTGCATGTTGTGGTAACATTGAAAACAATTGTTTTACTTTACTTTTCCTCTTCAATTAAAAAAGCAAAATGTGCATCAATTCAGGGTTCTTTTATAATTGATCACTGATTTCCATTCTACAAATTAGTGAATCTTTTAAATTACTTAAAGTCTGATACTATTTTGAGGGTTTTCAGCTATTGCTGTTTTGAAGTATTTTATTAACTATTGCATTTACTGCTTAGAAACATGGTGTTAAAGAAAAAAAATGTAATCAATTAAATTTACAGAATCCAGTAAATGTGAACCAATTCAATATAGTCTATTTTACAAGACCATACGTTTATATAGTACTATCATCTACTATTGTAAAGTGAGGAACTACAGATGTATAATAAGTTTATGAATAGTAAATATGGTATACTTATAGTGTTTACTTTCTCCAATAATTGATTTAACTAAACAAATATACAGTCCAGATCTATACAAATCAATAGCCGCCTTGTAATATATGATTATCTTCCTTACAACAGTGAATCTGTTAATCTACAGTATAAATTTATTTGAGATCGGTCTTAAGTCATGTTGGCTATTTGAAATGTTGATGGAGCATTTGCGACACTTTATGTACTTTTCATTAAGGTATTTTGATGTTAATATAGGCTTATTAATATGGTTTGGAGTTTTGTCAACAAGAATTTAATTTGTTACTGCATTAACTAATTATTTGGAGGAAACAGGATTCTTGCTATAGTATTAATTTCCAGTTACAACTACATTCTTGCAACTGTCACTCAGCATCATAACATTATATATAAGAATTTAATTATTATATTTTCTAAAGTAATCAAATGCCCAGAATATTGAAAATAAAAGTATTATTTCCATAAATTTTAAAAATGTTCATAATATAGGTGGAATTGTTTTATCCCCTTCATTGTCAGAATTCTCAAGGCATAGTTGGCCTTTCCATCGTGGTGAAGTATTATTTATGAATAACATACCAGACTAATCATGCACCAGAAAGATTTTTATAAAGTCTATTTGTTTGCCATTCTGATATTTACACTGTTAATAATGATGAAATAATATGCTAGAAGACAGGTTGCTCCAAATCTCAGTAATTCTTTGATCGCGTAGTTATTTGTTGATTTGATAAACTTTGTGATGGAAAAGCAATTTTCATCAGAGAAGACAAGATAGGAAGGCATTTATATTATTTTCTACCCCGCACTTTATGCATCTGGTTGTGTATATGATCTAGCCATGCTTGGGTGAAACGGAATATACTCGGAGAAAAAAATAGTCATTATTGAGGCCACATGTGTACCGCTTCACCCCAACTCCAAGTTGATTTTGCAAACCTTAGCGCCAGGGATATTCGCATTAATGAGGAAAGTTGGGTTTTGGTTGGCCGACACAAAACCCACATGCTGACAACATCACACTTTTTAATATTAGCAAGGAAAAATTATCTTATTAGCTGTAATGAATTTGTAACTCCCTTGTGTTGACTTAGATTGGCGTACAGCCAGCTTAACATGTACACACTTCGAAGACGAACATTGGAGTTGACTTCTCAAATTGCAATGAAGATTCTTAGATTCTGCTAACAATGAAAACATACTCGAGAGATGGGAAGAAAGATAATTTCTAAGTGCACTTTAGTTACTAATTATCAAAACAGTATACTGTAAAACCTGTATCAAAAGGTCAAAAATTATTTCTTGCCACCAAAAAAACATTCATGCAGTAATGAAAGAAAATATTATGGGAATGAAATATTTTGAGATTATTTACAGTTTTATCATATTCACAGAGAGGATCAAAATAATTGATAGGCTTAATGACTTTCAAGGTTACTTAAGATTTTTATCAAACAGGTTAATCTGGAAGACCTAGTCATATTTAGTAACACACCACAAGAACAGATGAAGGGAAAAGATAATTCACCACTTTGCTTCAGAAACGATACATAAATATACAGTCCATATTGCTGTTTATACAGTAGGCCCAGCAGTCCCTGTTTCTCAAGACAGACCAATTTTACCTCCTGTCCCAGCTTGATACCATATGAGAATCTGTGTTATGTAAATTCAGTATCAGAAAGAAAATGGAACATTGCTGGTGGAAATGTGTAAACACGATCTGTTTCAACGGGGAATTAATCTAGCGTTAGAAAATAAACTATTCCTGTTCACTTCCTATCAGGATGTCTTTAACATATTTCATAATCCGGTTATCAGCATTGTTAAAACATTTCATAACTTTTCAATCAAGTGCACCCTTTATTTTGTTATCATTCAACATTCATTTTATGTGTTTGAGAATTAAATAAATAAATATAGTTTATAAAAATGTAATTCGCGTTTTTCAGAATATGAAATTTTATAAATGTATGGAAAAAGTTACTTACATCTTCATGTGAATTAATATTGAGTACAACAGAATTTCTTACATGTGTGTATTTAATAGGTGGTATCAGGTGGTTATTTTTTTTATGGGCTTGGACGACAGTGGACTAACACGTTAACGGTCATGGTATGAAGCAAAAAAAAAACTGTCAATCATATCCTTTTTCTGGCAGACACAAATTAACTAGGCAAACATTTCAATATGTCAACTTTGCTTGAACTCTTTGTTAATTACACAAACACTAATTAGAGATCTACTTTGGTTTCTAGGACAAAAAACAATGTATAAGTTGTCTTTAGTAAAAGTCACGTAGTCCATAATTACAGCTACTAACATATGATTTGAACTAATATAATTGCTTCCTTACATGTGTTTTAAGATGAAAACTATGAAATCTTGAAGTATCCATGGGAGCAATTAGCACATCAATATATTTTTGTCGACTTTGCATTTGTTTTGATAGCTTGTATACGAATGACCTTCACTACAATGTAATTCATGACATACTCATTTTAATTTCAATTTTTTTTCACTTATCTTGGGTTTATTTAAGCGACCATTTTCTCTTTTAGGGATCAAAAGAAATTGAAGCTCAAAAATAACATTTCATAGATTGGAATGACATGTCTAAAGATATATTCAAATGATACATGAAGTGATACATGAGTTTCATTCATTTGATACAAACATGCCACTTCAATTCCAAAATCTGCTGTCAGGGCAAAACTTTCATTGCACTCATGAAAAAAGAATTAATTGTCACTCTAGCCTCAGAATTATGTTGATGAGATGGTAAACCCCATTCCATTTAACACTGTATATCAGCTTTCTCTTCCAACCGCATGACTAGCAACACCGCATGACTAGCAACACCGGAAAGGGTAAACTATGCGTAAAAATCACCAGGCGACTGTCTTGGCCAAGACCAGTATCTGAACCCAGATTAGTGTGCCATCACCTCACTCACTGAGCCACCGTGGCTCCAGTTAGATTTCTTAACTGGCAATTCTTACACTGGTATTGATAAATAATGACACATCTATTTGAATTTCAAGTTTAGAGAGATTTGAATATTCCACTTGGCATTATTTTTAAAGGTACACATATTCCCAGGTTGTGTGAAATTTATTGTTTCAAACATTGACATATCCGTCAGTAATACCTAATCATCGCCAACATCTTCCATACATCATTCAGGTGATAATCTTATAAAGGGATTAACACTTCTGAATTATTTAGTTTAATTTCCTGATGTGAATATAAAAAGATAACAGCTTCATTACTTTAACCCAGTTTATGTGTTCACACAAAACTTGATATCAGTACGCCTCCTACACAGCAACATGTCCTTTCTTAATTACTTAATAGGAGAAATGTTTGATGATTATAGATAATATGGATTTTATGCGACTTCAAAAAACTTGATTGGTAAAACATAAATTAATTCATATTACTAAATGATATTGAACGTTTCCCAACTATTTAAAATATTGATGCTGAACAAAAATGTAAAAATATCAAAACGTTTAGGCATTTTTTTCTACCAATCATTTATGTCATGGATGGAACTATATCTTTGTGTTCCTATAACTGTCTTTCTTTGTCTCCTGTACCGTTCATTATTCATGTATTGAAGTTTTTTTATGCAATAAAGAGTCTTGTTAATCATAATGGGTGAATAAAATCGATTTATACCTTGGTGACATGAACAAGACGGAACAGAATACCAGTGTATAGAGCCTATACATGTTCTGATAAACATTGGGTAGATGTAAATCTTTCATTTGTCATTACGCACCTCAAGAGAAATTAAAAGAAATTAATGCTGCTTTGTTAACTGGACCATACTGGTCTATAGCTGTCTTTTTAGTAATATAATAGAGGTCAAGATTGATTCTGATATGAGTTATCATACTCTGTTTATTAAGACACAAGGATGAACTCAAACTCCTGCAATTGGCTGATCCAATATAAGTGTGTAAAAATATCATTTGTCAACATAAGTATCAGGTCCGGTTGACAAAGATAATGATAGGAAGATTGCACTGAAGACCATTAAAGATAATGAATCTTTAACATTGGAAGAATTATGAATAAATGTAGATTGAATGATTTTAATTCAATAAATGTTAAAGGTGGTTGTATGTAAGAATTTATGTGTCACTAACAATTGGGCACAATACAGCACGAACGGTGACAGTGGGTTAACCTGGTGTTGTGTTGGATTTACACCAGGCCTAATGTGATAGCTTTAGATCATAGGCCTGTCACATAAGCATGTCATGGGTTCTTTCCCTCTCTTGTAAGAGATGACTTAACTGTCTAACTGTGCCAGGTTTCTGGTTTCCTTCTACTCTTAAACATGCTAATCCCCCAAATGACCTAGTTTAATTTGCATTCTCATCCTAAATCTCTTTAAAACCTCTAGCGGAGAACAACATGTGAAATTGATACAAGATATCGTATCCTATTCAGGATTTCTGGCTCCTACACACATCTAGGATGATTATCACTAAGTATCTGGTAAATTCATTAGGATTGTCTTTCCTACAAATGTTGCGTAATTTTAGTTCATTAAAGAAGGATTATATTCGAAACCCAGGATTTTGTAAAATATGATGATATAAGTCTCATGTTAATGTGAGTCAATAACTTCATTCTAGAGAACTGAATTTTTTGAAAATTTGATGGGTTAGGGAGACAGAAAGGAGTCTGTAACTTTCTCAAGATCTTCACCACCTTTCAGATTTAACAACCTTAAGAAAAGGAAAAGTAACTTTTTCTTTTATTTTTGCTGCAAGGTTATTGGTTTTCTTTTTATTCAAAAGTCCTTTTTAACGATTAAGACAAAATGTGGTCAGTTATTTTATACCTCACATCTAAATACATATCCCACAGAAAATATTGAAAAAATAATATTGATCTTTCAGAAAACTGGATTCCAAAAATACAATATTACATGAAATTTCTTTTGACAAAATATGATTTTGAAATGTAAGAATTAGATGAAAAGAAATTGAAACTACTTAAATGAAATGGATAAAAGATAGGAAGTGATTAATCAAAATATCTTCTAGTAATATTCCTCTTAGTTTATTCAACAATTGATAAGAAAATATTGAATAAGGCCACCATATTATCATTGAAAACATTTTTCTAATAAATTTCTTTTTCGGTGATATTTTTTGTATGTGACCCAATTTTTAAGTCATTCTTTTTTCTTAGAACCAAATTTACATTGATCAAGCCAATATACATAGTTGAGTCATCCTTATTACGTTGCTCAATAGGTCGATTTCATATTCACCAAGGGGTGATGATAAGTTAATAGTTCAGTACAATTTCCCATTCTTGATCAGCTTGATGAAGTAGATAGTCAATATCTGAATGTGTGAATAATTGATGATTCAACGACTGTCTTAACACCTTTTATCCAGTCAAAACCATGAAATTTCACCCATTTATTGTTACCAAACTCAGCGAACACCCCTTTCTTTGTAAGATAGACTTTTCCCCCCAGGCTATGTTTATGTATGAAGGTAGTAGGAGGCCGGACTTAACAATTTGATGAAGTGTCTAACTATATTATCTTCTGGCTGATTGGTTAATAAGTGTAAGAGCCTGTGTATGATTGGCTGTAGATTGAGAAATGTACTTGGTAACCTCAGAGACATGATTTGTTTACTGTGTGTCAGTATAATCAGTGTGATACCGCTCCGTGTAGTTTTACTAAGTATAGGCTCATTCACCCAGGCTCTTCAGTATTCATTTCATAGTGAAGCTTGTATTGGCAGTAGGCTTGTGCCGTTTGGTCTGATACTCTACATCGCTTTCTATGTAACCTTTTCTACGCTGGTCAAAGATTTTTTAATAACCCTAAGTTTGGACAAATGATGATGTTTTCGGAATATGCGGGACCGACTTACGGTCACCGACCACCAAGAATGGACCCAACAAATGATGTGTTTACCTGTCTCTTTGGAGACTTGTTTGTCAAATGGTAAGTGAAAATTTTAAACACTTAAAAATAACTTAAGTAACAGGACTCAATCAAATTCTGTTCTATTCACAGATTGATATACATCCTGACATCCTGTTAAAACAAGATGTACACTCACTTTTAATAGAAAACTTCTCATTGCCATGATGAGAAACTTACCAGTTAATTCTGACAGAAGAGCTCCTTTTTCTTCTATTTGAATTTGAAATGTCATACATTTAGGATTTTTTAGTTCACATGTTAACTTTCTTGAAGGTGATTTACAAATTTAAATGTTACGTGTTTCACAATCAGAAGTTCATACTAAATACGTCATGAGTGGTACAAAGAAATGTTTTCCACCACACGCACACAAAAAAACCCCGAATAGCTTCAGCGTTAAATATCATGTGGTAGAATCTTGTACTTAATTAGTGCAATTGTCACCAACCATCAATTTGAAAGTTAATGATAGTATTACCTATTCAGATATATATTATTTAAACATTAGTTTCAGAGATGTTTGAGATAAGAAATATCACGACATTATATACTTGTCCAATTTAGAATTTATGAAATGTCGTGTTCTGACACTTTCACCTATGTCATGTCATACACTTTTACCTTATAGATTTATTAGATTTAACCGTATGTCAGTGATGACTATCACTGTATACTTTAGTACATATATGTATATTCACAGGTACTTATTTTCGATGTACCGTGGAAATAATTAAGATTATAATAAAATGTGATGACTAATTACAACTTTAATGACAATTATTATGTTAACTCGAATTTTGGAATGTGTTAATTTCAATAACTACCTATTTCTAACTTCATCAATAAATGAATTACAATTTCAGTTTATGAATTTATTTCTATTAAATTTATCCTTCATATCTATTCATGATAAATTATGATTCCTTGGAAGAGAATTCAGTATAATTCATATCGCAAACTAGGATTGCCTCCTACTCATGCTGTAGTTATCTACCCCACGGATCTATAAATATTTAAACATTTCCTATTGAAGTTTTCAACAATATGACAATAGATTATTTATGATAAAGCTTATCAACAATTTTAAGGTGTGTAGGAGATCTCAACAGACGAATAAACGATAAAATCATTTCAAAATGGCCAACTTTTTAAAGTAAAGCACTAGGACATGTAGATCAAATGTATTGTTGAACTACAGTATAATATTCTGATCAATAGTATTATAATAGACATACATTTAGTTTTGTCTTCCCGATCCTAGTAACTACTAACAGTTTAAAATGTCATTTATTAAAGTCATCTGATGTTTTTTAAACTGAAATTTGTATACATAGCTATATAATAGTAAGTACAGATAGGTAGTTCATGGAAATATGTTACATAAGAAATCGATTAGATTGTATATTCTACCTGTCCTGTATAAACAAAAAATTTTTGTGCTTTTGTGTGTGCTTCATAATTGACGCCACTGAACTTAACACAATTTATATAACCTGTTATTACCACTATATCGTTTTATGATATCGTAAATAGTCTTTAATTAAAAATATCACCCCCTCATTATTCATTCAGCATTATCCCTTAATTACAGGGATAAACTCAAAGGTCCAGCGTATAGTTAATTGGGTTATTTAATGACTATATTTAGGGATTATCAAAAAAATCCAAGGGGGGTAGTTTTTAAAAGAGGATTTAAGGGTAAACAGAAAATATTAAACTTAATGATAGGTGGTGATAAAATTTAACTCCGTGGTTATCACAGTCAAAACACAAAATGAGTCAGAATTTCATTTTTTTTGAAAGATAATTTCAAGTTTAAGTTAATTATTATAAATTTACCATATTTAATCAAATAGTGGGTTACCACTTATAAAAGTATCCATATCTTTAAATGGTTGTAAAAATTAAGTATATGAAACAGAACAAATGTAGACCCCCATGCCATTATTGTACTCAGGGATTATTAATAACCTAACTTGAAGATATCAAACAGATCAATACTTAATACCAGACTTTATCGATCTAAAAACAAATATTTGATCAGAATTAGTTTGTTTTTTAACGTCCTTCTGTGTATCGGCATGGATTTATATTTTCAATATCTGCATTGAAATGAATTTATAATTAGAATTATTAAAATAATCTCTATGCATATGTTCAAATATAATAATTTCAAATTTATGTAACCAAATTACTGCAGAGTGCAGAGGGAGGTCAGAGTAACGGCCTCAAAAACTTGACAGCTTGTACCTATTGACATTTTTAAGGTTGTTGAAAGTGTTCTGTACTAAATATCGGCCTTAGTTTGGAAGTAGAATATGAATCATGTACCATTTGGGATATTGCCGACCTTCACATGTTGGTATGAAATTGCATGTCACTTGATGACAGCTATCATTGAGGACCTATTTTGATTTTTGACAGCTCCTGATGTCACCGAGTGGTACCTTAACTATGAATAATCTCCCCATGGGTTATAGATAATTGAATATTGGGGAGATATGAGATATTATCTGTTGATAACCACTGTATGATAATAATCCTTGTATTCTATTAATATATATTACTTTGTCATTGACATAAGCGGAAGCAACAACGGATGAAATAGTTTATTGCAACATATTTCATTTGATCTATGATCTCAAACAAAGATCCTATTGTTTAAAATATTTTACGATATTTGAATTAACATTCTCAAAAATTGTCATTCTACAAAAATCTACCACCCTGAATTTTAGACAATCAGTTCATAATATTGGTTGATAGCGATGTTTTAAAGAACACCCACTTTCTTATCAAATTAATGTCACATGTCATATTTGATTGAATATGCAAACTTGTCTGATTTTTAAATACTAGAACATTGAAGTTAAAGGAATAATACTTATGTTGTTGAATAAATTTTGATAGTTTTTGACATGTGCTGATGTAAAAGAGATAATAAATCTGTTTGGATAAATTAAGTGTAAAAGAAAATGTCTCCCCTTAATCTTATAACAGTCACAAAGTTTCTATTCAAAATTTTTTTAAAATCTAGTCAAGTTTCATCAAGTAAATCTGACATTACTACATGATTAACAATATTTAATTTATCTTGTTCATGGTAAAAGTTACATTAGTTGGCCAGGAAACAGGTAATATTTACCTGTCGATAGCTTGTGCTAATCTTACTCTTTACATGTTAAGATACGAAAGGTCACATCAGAAAAATCAACGCTAAAACCCCCTTCTCAATATACAGCAAATATTAAGACAGAATGATCTTAAAAATTGTGAAGGAGAATTTAGGTACTTTGAATCTACAACTATTTAAGAAAATCTCCATCTAATTGAAAGAAAATATGAGTTAAAGAATTTAATGTCTCCATACAACATCCTTCCTGTTGTGTTTTTACAAGAAGATTGGATCCTTCGCGAGCAACCATGATGGCACAACATTTCAAAATAAGAATCTATAAGAAGCAAATGTCTCTAAGTTGCCTGCATGGAAAAGTGGAATTTAACAGTAATAGGGAAAGATTGTCATATGGTGTTAGTTAAGGCAGTGGAAAAACAATAGAACCAGTGTTGAAACTTTTAGTTAAGGCCAAGATAAATTTCTTGGCATACAGATTTGTTGACTTGTCCGAATGTTTAAACCCCCAAAGTACAGTCTTCAAACAAGAGAAAGAAACCTGTTTAAATATGGCATGTTTACCCACAACATTCAAGACTTTTTGTGAACTTTATGCGTCTTGTCTTTGTCTTTCGCTTGTCCTAGAAAGTTTGCGAAATTCCGAGCCTTTGGCAAGAAAATCGTTTGTAAAAACAGCTCTAATCTTTCGACAGATTGTGCCAAATGCTCGGAACAGTGCTGTCATGGAACAAGCTTTAAGCTTGCGATTAAGAAGCTGTCTTTTGCCAAACCCTTTAAACACATGAGCTATATAATAGTAACGCCTTTGTGTCGGTGCCTTCATGAGGCAATAATTGGGTGTGGGTTTATCAATAAGACTATGGAAATATTATCTTTCCTCTATGTAACTTGTATCAAGAAAAATTGATTGTATTTTTTCTTCGTCTTGGGTAACCAACAAAGTGTGTGTTTCATGTCAATTTATTTTAAATTACAGCTGTTTAAATAATCATTTACACCAGAATGAATTCAGCTTTTGTGAACTTGAAATTAAAAAACATTTCTTTGAACAGAAAGGTAAACTGTAACTTGGATCATATTCATGATTGTTACATCGGTTAATTAAATTTGCTCATTGCCCTTATTTGGTCAATAGCACTGGTACTAATTTAACTTAGTATTTATAAAAGGTATAAAATAAAAATCTCAACAAAAAAAATCTGATACTAATTTAACTTAGTATTTATAAAAGGTATAAAATAAAAATCTCAACAAAAAAAATCTGATTGAATTTCGTGAAAAGTACATGTGAAAAAGCAAGACCTAACTGAAGATATTGTTTAATCTCTCCAAAATCAAAAATTCAGTCTAAATGCTGTTTAGACATCAAAACACTGGCACTTTTAAGTGAGGAAACTGTAGCTTTCACACAGACTATAGAAGAAAAACTAGCTTAGCTGTTGTGACAGCTACAGTAAGAGGTTATAGTTAATTGGCACACATATCCATCATACTTCCTCCACAAAAAGTAATAAAATGTGCATGGAGTGCATGCCCTAAGATAACATTTTAAATCTAATTTAGAAAGCCAAGATAAGCCAAGCCAGCTCAAAAGAAAGCCTTCTCAATGACAGTTAGGGAACTGGGTTTTTTAAACTGGATTATTTTTGTCATCTTTGTTTGTTGGCTAAAAAGCATTTATGTTTTCAAAAGCTGTTCTGGTACCTTTTGACAAAATACCCTTTTCAATGACTGCCAGTTGCCAATAATGTTGATGTTTATCAATAAAAACCCGGCCCAAGAACTGTGACAAATTTGTTTAGTAACCGCAGCTGTCTCCATGCATTGGGATCATATCAAAAGCTAAGCTCGAAAACCAAACAAGAGAAAGTTACAGTTAATTGTCTCTAATCAGAGTTAAAGACCATTGATGTGGGCTTTATTACATCTTAATAACATTAACCAGTATGAATTTGCATGTTCCTTACTAATAAAACAAGTCATGCGGTCAGATTTAATGGCCCTTCAAAAGACTAAATTGTAAAGAAGTTAAAGGGTTTTTATATCTTCATCACTTTCAGGTTGACTTCTGCCTTGATTTATGGAATCTTTAAAACCATGACTACATTTTGAGATCCGGTTTTTCTTGATTGACTTGTTTTCAAATATCTTGAGTGCATTAAAAGTTTCTATACACATACACTCCTCCGCCATTTTTAAACAAATTGCAATTTAGTTTTACAAAAGACCAGTTACCAGTACTTTAAATTATATGTGATTGCTTGTAATTTAGCACTTTTCAAATTAGTCAAGTTAACAAATTTCAGATTGGTGTAACTAATTCTCTGGTGTAATAAATTTTTTCTATTTTCCAAAATTAATTTCTAAAAAGTGGTTATGATGAGATATTTGGCACTTGTGATACCCTGCTAGACAAATCTATTGCCAAATAGTTATGTTTTCATTAACGTCAAGATATATTCATGATAAAAGATAGCTGTATTTCTTTATATGTTTTTTATCAGATAAAGTGTAAATGAACCACAATTTATATTAATGATATATAAAATTGAAAATTTGAAGAGATTGTTAGTTGTTTAAAAATAAATGTTTGTAGATTGAGTGATAGCAAACATGCCATTGAAAATGGTAGACTGAATTTCTTAATTCAATTTCTTTAATGTACAATTATGTAAAATAAATAAAAACCATTTTATACAATTCCTCTCGCTTTTTTATCAGAAAGTTTAGGAAATTGATTTTTTCGGATAGCTGTTACAAGAAACAAAGTTGGTAGACAATGCTTATCAGACACTTTGATTTTATCAACCATTTAGTCAGACTTGCTACAAAATTAATGCGAGACTATGTCTTTTGTGTTTCGTTACATTGGTTGGAAAAAATGAAGCAGGTGTTCCTCACACGTTTATATGCACCATATTGTGTGTGATTGTGTTCACCTTTATGGGCAACGGCAAGAGAACAAAAAGTTGGTTAAAATAATATAAAGATCCTTAGTTAGTTGGAAAAAAATCTTAAAATCTTATGGTCATGAACATTATTTAATAAAATAGGAATTTAAAAAAAAAAGACCATACTGTAGAGAGTAAAGTTTTTTCAGGAAAATGAGGAAATAATTTTTATAGACTGAAGATGTTAATGAGATAGCCTTAAGAAATGAGTTTGTCAGCTTCATGTATCGTTAATATATAAAAAAGCTAACTTGTGTATTTAAAAGTTGATTTGAAGGATGATGTTTTGTGTTTTGTTGACTTTGATGAATGGAATAATTGTGTTGAACATCTTCTAATACTTAAGACTGCTTTAAACCCCCCTTGTAGTTACCTTGTTGGGTGTCTGAATAAATTACGGTTTTTCATGAATATTAAACACTTTTATACATAAAGAATGTTTATAACCACTACTAATGTACTACTCTATTAAAAATAGTTTCAAAAGTCGAAAAACTTGCTTTACTAAACTGGAAGTGGCTGTTTTTTAAGTGGAATAAATAACTAAATAACCAGAAATATTTAAATTAGCAAATAGGATCCATATTTAATTTCCTTTAAATGTGGTTTTCGGAGGGTCAAATGAATTTTACATATTTGAAATTATTATTTTAAAGAAATCATCAGACTTATATATTGTATGAACATGTTGGTTTTTCAATTCAAATCCAGTCCATACTGCTCAACGCACATTTTAAGCGACAGTTCGTTCTTTGTTGTCTATACAGTTGACGTGTTATCATTTCACATTTGATCGTGATTAGACATTGCCAAACTATGTCCACATAACTCTGAACAAATATTGAACCCCAGATGAAAAATATCCGAACATATTTGTACGATCCTGAATGAGAATAGAAAATAGTTTTTCATTTGACAGCAAAATAAAGTGTATTGAATTTCAAACATATTTCTAAAGAGTTAAATCATGTACTGTCCCAACGTAAAATATCAGCTGTATGAGTCAATAAGGAATATTCTTCGTGCAAAGTGGAGGGAACTCAACAAGCAATGCCTCATTCAATCTCAACACATACACTAAAAGCTGTTTTGTTTGCTTAATGTAGAAACTGAAAAGAGGAAAGCCTTTGGAAATTTTTTGACAATTTGGGTGAAAATACAATACCTATATTTTGTTAATTAAATGAGAGTATAGTCACAATCATTGAAAGAATTCAGCATTGACTATGAAACTATCGGGTTTCCTGCTGCCAGCTATTTTTCACCAATAGCTTAGCAACGTCACAGTATTGAAGCACGTTTCTCTAGCCGTCATTGTTTACTTACCGTTGCTCAATGAATAGTCGGGGGAAAAAACCGACTATCAAACATGTTTTATTTACACATACAAGAACTGCTATATACCAAGACTGAAGGTGTGAAGAGCCTACACCTTTCAGTTTCGTGGAGCCCATCTTTACAAATTTCTCTCTGAGGTTGGGTGGTAATATTTGGGCCCTTTTATAGATAACCTCTTCATAATGAATCCCAAACTACCAATCTGAATATCAAGTATCATTCTAAAAGATAAAATGTTTTGCAGATAAACTTGGTTTTCTTGGTGAAAATTGTCTTGATTACTTTTGCCAAAGGTTAGACTCATCAATTTGAAGGTTGTTTGTATGCCCTTGAGCCAATCTTTTGTCCTCTCAGTATCTTGACCACATCATTATTTCCATATTTTTAATATCAATAGTTGAGATCCCTATGGATACAGATTAAGGAAGTAAATGTAAAAAATAGAATCTTTTTTTTTATAATGGTTAATGGTATGCCTGGCTTTCTCAAAATTTTACAATTTTGTTTTTATTATTAAAAAAGAAAAATGTATTCAGTTAGTGGAAGAGAGTGGTACAAAGATGTGAAACTTATAATTTTCATTGTGTTGAAAAGCAATTTGCTGTGGTTATGGAGAAGAAATATATCCAAGCTGTTTTTCATCATGAAGGCTTTTTGAACAATTTGGCTGGAAAAATCTGTTGAGTTGCACTTGCCCACCTTCTTGAAAGAAACCAGATAATTTCATGGTGTGAAGATATGGGTCATGGTGTTTTTAAGTCAGTCAAAGATAGGCATTCCTTATACCAGTAATCAATTTCACTCCAAAACAGAATTTCTGATAATTTGTCAAACTATTTACTCAATATGATGGGAGAGATAACTCATAAGTCAAGTAGTACATGTTACTGAGAGCGAATGCTTAGATTTAAATAAATGATTACAAATATTTGAGGTGTAGGCAATTTACTTTCTGGCTCTTAATTCTTGAAAGTGCTCTCTCTACAGATTAAGGACACTGGTACTTTAGGCTTATTAAAGTTCAACTGTGCCGCTATTTCTGGAAGCAAACCAACAGAGTCTCTGCTGAGATTGGTATTTTTGGTACCATAGGTTAAAGAATGTCTGTTTATAATATTTTCTGCAGGATAATAGTTTATTTGCCAAAATCTTAATAAAACTTCAAGCAGTTAGAAACATAGTGGTTATATAAATTATCAGGGGGAATATGGAATGAAGTTATTTCATTCATTTGTTGTTATGCTAACCTTGGTTATTGAGATCAACTTAACTGATCTCTGCTTTCCTCCCTCTCTCTCTCTCTCTCTCCCGTCCCCCCCCCCATCTTTACCATCTGATCGTCCTCCATTCCTTTCTTAAACATCTGATCTCGCCAATTCCCATCTCAACCATCTGATCTCCCCTTCCTCCAACATGTGATGACCATTTAGGACTTGAAGTTCATTACGTCTCACCTGACTTCCGTCAAAATTACATCAACAGTCTGTAGAATTATTTGACATTACAGAATATGAAAGAACAGTAGAAGTGCACTGATCTGCTTTAAGAATGATTTGGTGAAAGTATAAACACATGAACATGTGGAGAGTATACTATAGACATATATAGATCCTGATTAAAAGACCCACCTTCTACTTGGCAAAACTCAGATCTTCACCAGTTAAAACGACAGATGTTAAAATGTAAACACCGTTGAAAATTCAGTCTAGCAAAATATGTATGATCATATCTTATAACACCAGTGATTACAGTCCTGTTATTGTTGGCAACCAAGAAAATGTTGGTAGATCTTGTGGCATCCTTGGGGGTTCCGCATACATCACTTGCTTCCCTTACACAATCTGTTAGAGACATTAGTTTGCAATTATTTCGAACAAATTAGACCAAACCATGAACGCAAAGCAGTCGAGCACAAATTATATAGGCATATATATTTAATGATGTTATGCATTTAGGGAAATATAATTTGATCATCTGATGTTTATGTGGCTATACTTTTGATTAAATTCTGATATTTTGAGAAGCTTATTTATGTAACAGATGCATATTTTCTATAAAATTAAATGTAGATTTATTTTTGAAAAGTGAAAAAAGCAACATTTAAGAACCAATTTATTAATGTACTGGAACCAGATTGGATTTAAATAACTTATATGAATTATAAAGTGGAAATATCTGCAGTAAAAGTATGATTTTTGAATTGAAGTGAATAAATAAGTTAAAAGTCTCACTAAGTTACGATATTTAATGGAAAGTCTTATTGATGTTGTAAGGTGTAAGGATGGGTGCAAGGTGCAGAATGATATCATCTGATTTCAGGTGTGTCTGAATAGGTCTCTATTACATCAACCAAATTATGGTTAATTGAGTGACATGGTTATTAACAAATGTGTCCAGCTTATACATAGGGTGGGAAATTTGTATAAAATATATTAAATCTGTATATTCTTGTCAACAATAACACTTTGGATATGTTCAATCATCTAGAAGATAAGTCATTTTGAGCGACGTTATTATTCACTAGTAGAGCGGACTCATGTTTAGAACTAATGAAAAGAATAATGCTAATTTTTTCTTAAGTCATCTAATCTAAAGCTGCCTTATTTCATTTTGGGTTGTGAGATGGCTTAAAATGAGGGACTGAAAACTCAACAATTGTTAGTTATAATTGAATCTAGTTTCGTCAAGAGAAGGAGATTTCTGCTCGGGGGCCCCTTTATCCACCCTCTCTTTTATGAATTGTAAGTTTGACTGGTAACAAAGCTATAGTATATAGAAGGCTTAGTAAGGATTTGTTCAATGCCTTGTGTAAGGTTCAGCAAGTTCGTAAAGAGAATATCTGACAACTAACACAATGGACTTCTCAAATCTTAACAAAACATAGTCAAAGTCATGGAAAAGCTTTCCATTTCTTTCAAAGAAATTTGTCAAACTCATTCTCTAAGACTTCAAACTTAATATCTTTTAGTCAATACGTGAACGTAAATTTGGGAATTCTTGAGTCCTGATTTGAAGTCAGTGGTTATGTTTTTTATACCCCCTACTTAGTTAGCCTTCTGTTGTATCTCTTGGCAACATGAAATTACGATAAAAACCATCGAGCGTAAGCTGGTTACCTCTGTGATGCGATGTAAGTGTCTATTTAAGTCTTTATTAACCAGACATGTCATTCCTGATCTTATGGTTATTGTACTGGTCTTGTATGATATAAGAGATTAAATATTTATATTTAATACTGTTATTGATTTTAACACTTTATTACGGTTGTGTCATAAGGTATTTACAAAAAAACATTAATGTTGCAGTATTTCTCAATGCGGAAGTAACAAAATGAAAAATTAATTATGCACAAATTTATGCATTAATCTCTTGAGAACCAGAATCATGTTTTATTGTGTAGACAACATTTTAGAATTTCTATATACATACACAGTATGTTAGCATCAAAACTATGTTGTTTATACATTAAAACTGTATTATTTTCCATATTAGTGAATGAGGTAAGCTTCCAGACAGCATTGTTTTGTAGAATAGCCCAGACGTTTCAGATTTAAGATAAACGTGATCAAGGTACGGTATCTTCATTGTCTGCAAAATGCAAATAGAATTCAGGGCAATTACCTAATTTAAAACATAAGTTCACATAAGTTGGTATTTCATATCAAGGTTTTTGTTTCGATCTACAAATCTGAAAATTTTCTCTTTGTTATCATACAAAATGCAAAGTTGCATGTACCCTTATTCCCCATAGAGGGTTGTTGAACATCAGCATTTGTCTGCAGCAACAGCAAAGCAGTCCTATTCTAATGCTATTTCTAAATATTTTCAACTGTTTCCACTTTTGACATTTAGAAAATGTTGGAATTGCCATCAGCATTTTCAGTGATTATTTGTTAGGGTCAGTGATCCTTAGAACAAGTATCTGCGTAAACAGAGTTCTGTTTTCTTTCGAAACACCTTAAGAAATTTTGTCCCCATTTCTTCCAGTGTAACTGCTACACTGACTTTAAAGGTGTTTACACTTAGAAATACGAAATTCTAAAGTGATTGTGATTATTATGATTAAATAAGATTCAAACTGGAAGTAACAGTTTCAAAAACTATATTTGAAAACATAGATTTGGCAGGAATTTCAAAGTTGTTTTTTATATTTTCCATGTTGTGTAAAGTTTTAGGAAGTAATTTATGTTGATTGACGTCTTAACCTGATCTGACCTTACGAAACCTTGTTACTTTCACCCAAATCAGTCGGCAACATTTTCACAAGATACACATCTATAGAAGCAGCATTTTCTACTTATGATGAGCTCTTTTATGTTGTAAGCTTGTGGCATCCTTAAGATTCCATCTTTGTGTAGAATTAACATAGCATTCGGCTCTCATTGTTTAAGAAAGATGTGAATGTTTACAAGCTTCGAGCGTTTCTTTGAACTCTGATATTAAACCTCAAGGAAAGCTTTTAAACTTTGTTTTGGCTTGGCGAGTATTTTCCCCTGTACGTGATGGGGGTTCATCATAGCTTTATACATCTCCCTTCACCCTTTTCTCTAAGGCATCTGGGAAAACCTGCCATCCTATTCTGTGTAAATATTTAAGTTAATGTCTTGGTGTGGTATTCAATCCAGAAAACATGCTAATATATTAGTTGACCAGATATTATCAAGAAAAATCATAGAAATGATTGAAATACAAATATTTGTTCTCCCTCGTGTAGAAAATGATAATGCTTCAATTAACTATTGAGTAGTGACAGTGATGGTGATCAGACAGGGAATGCAGATGCTTTCTTAAACACCTGATGACATTCCTTACTTTGTATTGTATATCACATTTTCAGTGTCATTCATAAGACAAGTTGTGATTAAGACTTGAGATAACCATGTCTGCTTACTCTTTCTGGAATGCGTCTTCATTATCCCAGTTGGTGCTGAAAAGTATCATCCTCAGAACACCAGATAACATTTCAAATTCATTTGGGAAGTTCATATATTTACATGTATATATATATATGTAAGATATTGTTTGAAAGAAATGTATAGTATAGTATAGTATCTACAAAACACCAACAGTACCTGAAATAAAACGGGACATGAATTTATTATCCTGAAAGTCTTTTACATGATTTTTAGACAAGTCAAAACAGAAATCTTGACAAAACTTAACCCTAAAATATCTGAGTAATACCTTTATAATACATGATAAAAAAAACTGATTCTAAATATCTGTATTGAAGCAATATGGAGATATTATATTGTATTTAGATCTTAAATATGAATACACTAGTCAGTCAAGTTTTACTTCTGTTTCTGTCGTGGCTTTTTGGCTTTTATTAAAAGGTAATTAAGCGAGCCGAGCCCAACCTATAAAATTATTAAATATTGTATAGAAATAAAGTCAGGCGTCTATTATGTTTTATAACTGGCATTAACATACTTACATAGACATAGAAATGTTATTTTATTACATTATATTGAGTACAGGGTATAACATTCTTACTGTGTGAGAAAGAAAAATGGCCGTCGGCAACATTATGAAGTTGATAGATATTGGGGGTTATAAATATGAATATATTTTCTTTGTAATCAATGAAAGATATTGGCAGTCCAACGATATCAAAAGAAATATCTAGGCCATAAAACCAACCTAAAATTATTTTTCTTGATCAAGATTACCTCACAAAATCGATAAGTGAAAAAACAAAAAGAAAAAAAAAACTCATACAAGTGAATATAATTACAGTCCAAGCTAGGTGAAAACCCAAAATATGTTTAGTAAATTTGAAATATGGCCAATAAACCAACTACATTAATGCAACTTACTGACCCAACATGTAACATGTTGGAAAATTAACACAGTATCTTGATTTTAGCATACGTTTTAAAATAATACGTTGAAAGGTAAAAATAATGGGAATTGCAGAAAAAAGATTCACAGTAAATTATTTTGCCGGATAAGATCAAATTTACTTCAAAACAGTTTAATTGCTTTTACATAAATTTTTCAACATCATACAGTTAAGTCCGCATCACTAATTAGCTCCCATGGTACCTTCGAGATGAGGCAAACAGATTGAGAAGAGTCTACATAAACAAATTTTAAAACAGGAACAATTTTTATCAGAATGGCACTCCTATTTGCTAAATTTCTACGTCAGGTTCTCAGGTTCATCCAATTAGATAGGATTTAATGATGCCCTTGATTTGTGTATGCATTGTATCGCGAATAAGGCAACTGCTGTATTCATAATGTTCTGAAATTTAAAGTATTTTAAAATTTTGATAAATAAGGAAATAATAAATAAATTCCGAAATTCATAAATAGATATGTAATGGTATTTTATGATACCAATAAGGAAACTATAAATTCACAAGTTTAGATCAGTTCCGATTATAAAGAGAAAGGTGTGTATGTAAATAAAAAAGAAGCAATTCAGCATTAATTTTTCTGATTTATTTCCTCTAGAACCCAGGCGTATGTTACATATAATATAAAATACATATTTGAGGTGAACTGTGCAGCCAAACATGTTAAACAGCAAAGTTACTCGGGAGTCCAGACAAAAGGATTTTGTTTTAGTACTGACATTTGAGATAGATTAATAATCTCAAGATATATAATAAATGAACTTACTAAACAGGTTGGGGGCATATGTCCTTCACCTGACAGTAGAAAAAACTCACAAGAAAACAACCAAGAAAAATAATATTTTGACAGAGACATATGTCGGACAGGATAATGGCGTCTAATCATGTTTGTGTTTCCCTCTTCACCCCACTAATGCCTTTTGGGCGTTTTCCTCAATTGACAAGTTTCTTCTGTTTTTCTTGTACATTTGTGCAGGAAAAATGGAAATCTATTAGTTCATTCATGCATGTGTTGAAAATATGTGATCATTGGTATATTTCTTGCTTATAAATTTGTATTTCCTGTAACAAAACAAAAAATATTATAACTTTTTTGTAGTTCATATTGTTACATGAATTTGAATAATATAATAAATCAATATTTTGAAAAGGTCTTTTTTAAATCTCTCTCTTTGGACTAGTAAAATTCAGAAAACAAGCCAGCTGTGGTTTCATTGAGTTTTACAACCATAATGACGGGAACAAAAATAAAAGTAAACAAACAAATTGATGTTTAATTAAGGCATAAATTGAGAAAACTGCCTTGGAAAACATTGTTAAGTTTGACATTAAATATATGTAGGACCCTTATCTGGATTTACTTGATAATAAATGAAATCTTTAGTTTGAAGGTTAGCTCACACCCACAATTGTGTTACTTACGTTCATTGAAAATTACTTCCATTTAAATGCTGTGATGAACATTAAAGAGAGAAATATTCAGGATGGACGCGAGAGAGACAAAAAGGATACGTATATGTTGACGTAAAAGGAAAATGGGAAGTACGTAGTAGGCCAAGAAATTAGACCATCTATTGTATAATGTAAATAATGATTCAGATAGTTTCGTATTCATACGCCTTGTTGTTATATTTTTATTATATACCAGTCAAGGGTTCTCATAAATTCAACAAATTAACCCTAAATAAATCACTGAACTTATATAAAAGCAGACGTCTTGTATAACGGATCAGTAAAACCAAATACTTTACATTCTGTTTCAATATATTTCTTCTCCAATTCGCTTTAACCATGGTTGTGATTGGGCTCCATGCTCAATTGTCCATCCAGTATTTTACAGCTGTATTTGAAAGCTTTGCACCAAGTAACCTCTGATAGTCAACAAAAGGTCATAACCTTTCTATTTGCCTGAGCTTTTAAATAAACACCCTGATCTTTTTTATTAGATTTTGTTTCAGCCATACAACTTCTGATCCTGTTAAATATTTCTGATAAATGGCCGCCCGTCAATCATTAGAGAGATTAAATACAAAATGATTTTAATCATTATTAACTGGGGTATTTATGTTTTTTTATGTATGAAAAGTCTTAAGTGTCCATGCAATAAAGAATTTCTATAGTGAGGAATATAGTTGTTGGCTGTATAAAGAGCGACCATTTAATTAGCTATAGAGTGAAACTAGGCCATGTTGTAGTTATATTTATTTGGTAGCTTGGGGTGACTCGGTACATCTCATTATTAACTCAAGTAATGGTTTGTGTTCAGGCCAGCCACAAAAAATCTCCTGTTTTCAATATTCAATCCATTGCGGTTTAACACGCTACAAATTAGCAAATTTCTTCCCAAGATTCCAAAATGTCAGATTACTAATTAGATAATGGTTACACGTGGGAACATGTTGTATTAATTAACTGATGCATACTAGCACTGGAAACTGAATTCCTGCCAAATCAAAAGCTCGACTGATTTAAACCAGCAAATATTCATTTGAAAGTCATAAAAATTTTAACGAATGCCTTCCTTTCTTAAAGTGTGAATTTCCCGATGTAATCACAAACATTAAGATCAAAGGCAGGACAAAAATCAAAGACATCAGCGAAATAATTTGTTACACTACTCCCTAGAAATTGGTTTGATAAAAAAATGTTGTCATAGATAATGACCTTATTAGATGGTAGAATATGTTTCTCTTCAATTCACGAAAATAGACATTAAAAAGATAAAAACACATACATTCAGTGTGCATTAACATTACTATTACGTGAACAATTGCTATGGTAAGGCATCCAAATGGAGAGAATAAAATGTTATAAATCGTTCCTTTATTAAAAACATTTCGACTGATAGAATTATTTATGACAGCAGACAAGTATCTTTGTGGAGTTTTATCATGCTTTGGTTTAATTGATCATTCAGGAAAACTGCATAACAATATACAAACAATATACAAAAACAATACTGCACCAAGTACCAACAACGTTGTAAAAAAAACCCCAACAGAATCCAAATTTGGTTATGTGAACAGAATGACTTGCCCAATGACAAGTGTAAGCAAACCCTGCATACCCTGGGACAGAGTCTATAGTAGATTTAAAACAAAAAAGGAAGCCTAGCTCAGCAGGATTTGTTGACAGCAATTGTAGAGTTAGCATGGACGATTGTACAGCTGGTGGGCATATTAAGGAGTCGGACAAGCCTTGTCTATATTTATTATATGATGTTGGAATTAATTTATTTTCTTAATCCCAGTAGATATATATTCTTCCTTCCAATTCATATTTTTTAACAGAATTCTTGAATAAAGGTTCAGTTAATTGAAAAGATTGATGGTATTGACTTTTAACGCTGGCAATTAGTGTTTGTATAAGCTTTATTTGAAAAGAAAAGGAGATGCAAAACAAAAAATGAAACTAGTATGATTTATTGTTTAAAACAGTAGACAATATTTGATAGATGGAAGTCATGTTGGCATTCAATATTAATAGGAAAATGACAGTAGACCACAAAGATCTCTATTGTTTATCTTGTATTCTTAATGAAAAGTGTATTAATGTCATTCACATAAACATCACTCTACATCAAATATATACATATATATATATATATATATATTTAATTCACATAACATGTAATATAAATTATATTAGACATGCAAAACAATCATTTAAATTTTAAAAAAAAAATGACCTTCCTGTCCTTTCTAGAAAACCATTATTATATTGTACATTACATTCATACACGTACATCCAGTGATTTAAGGTACCGGTACGGTTATTAATATATGTTGGTACCAGTTTTCTAATTTACAACAAATTAAGTTCCATTGCTAGAAAAATGAAAAAAAAGAACCTGGATTATAGTATTTTATTTCTGAATTAAAAATCTTATATTAAAATTTCTTATATGTTTTTTTTTTTGTGTTTTTCAGCTTTGAGGACTCCAACAGTATGGAGTCGGTGTCCCACTCGTACCGACCGATGGACACCACCTCTCCAGACAACATCTCCAAAAGTCGGAAAAATAAAGAAGATAAGTACTGTGGTGTATGTGGAGACCGAGCTCTAGGATACAACTTTGATGCCATCTCTTGCGAGTCTTGCAAAGCTTTCTTCAGACGAAATGCTCCTAAAGGGCTGGTAAGTAAAATTTTTAATTTTGTAACTTCCATATATTGCTTGTGCATACTAATCTACTTATTTCCAATTAAATCATAGTCTGTCCACTGCAGGCCCGTATCTAGACACCATTAAGCAGGGGGGCATTACCTTTCGGTAGGGGGGCGAACATTTTGAGGAAATTTTCGGAAAGGTCATTCTAACAGACTGTTGTAATCATCATGCTATGTAGTTACCTAGGCGTCTAATAAGCATTTTAAAATAAGTATTCAAACAAAAAAAAAATAGCTTTTTTAGGTTAATATAAGGTACTGTGTATACTTTAATGATTGTTAGCAATTTCTGAGCGGGGGGGCGAGCATTTCACGCGGGGGGGCCATGCCCCCCCGCGCCCCCCTGTAGATACGGGCCCGGTCCACTGCATATCTTTAATCAATGTTAGAGTTGAGTGTCACTCCATAGCAGCAGCTAATCTGTTTCAGACAGAACCTACTTATGAACTCAGATATGGTAACTGGTTGTAGGGACCAGCTGCAACTGGGATTCAACTACCTGGAAATTTTGAAGGTAGTTTGTGCACATCATATTAATATGACTTAATGTTTAAGAATGACAAAACGTTTATGAATCATTTTTAGGAAAACAAAAGATTTATCTGATGTTTGCATCAGCGTTTTTTCTTCAATAATGCACTTTTTTTTTTTACCAAGGGAATGATTCATCATTGTTCTATTTTATTCTAGATAATTAGCAAAAGAAAATTTGTATCATTTAAAAAATAAAGTAGCATATGGTTATTTGTGTAAAGGTTACCTTGGGCCTTCATTTGATTGCTGCAAGATTATTCTGTATCTCCTTAAGACAATTTATATAAAAAAAATGAAAAATATTTATAACAACAAATAAGGCATTATGATTAATGGGTTGAATCTATTCTGCAGGATGAAATCTAAAATGTCAGCAAATTTTAGGATATTGTGCAGTATCAATTTCAGATTTATTTTTAATGTCAAATTGATCTGGCAGAATTTATATCACTTCAAAATTAAGAAAAGGTTTCTTGAAACTAGAAACTTTCACATCATTTAAAATTCTCTTTGTTGGCCTATTATCAATAGGCCTACGCAACTCTTATCATTGGTCTGTGTCACGCTCAGGAAAAAAATGTTCATTTATAAATATCTGAATGATGCAGTTGCAACATTAGCTGCTCAAATGTTTTTTAATAAATGTATGGAATAAAACCAGTTTAATACCCTCCTTCGTTCACAGACATCAATATGGGAAGGACATTTCAATCAAATATTCATTGCAAAAAAAAAGCTCTAAAATCTTTTTAAAACAAAAACGGAAACAAAAAAGGTTATTCCGGTTATTCTGTGCTTAGCTGACATATCAAAACTTTCCTAGCGATATAAATTCTGGGAGTCAAACCTCTGGTTAACATTTATAAGGTTTAACTGTAAAGATTTTTAAAAAAAAGTGATTAGTGCTATAAAGCATTTTGAGACCCTAAACAAAGTGGGATGAAAAGAACCTTCTGCAATAGAATGGGATATAATGAAGGAGATTCTATTCCTCCTCATTCTGCTTGGCCGGTTTGGTTTCATAAAGAAAACTGATATTAACCAGGTGATGAAGATATATAGAATTGTACATAAAAGACAAGGGTTAAACAAACAAATAAACCAACAAACATACAAATAACTACATGTCTTATAATAACATACATCTTGTAGGTAATAAAGCTGAGAACAAAATACAGCTCTACACTGAAAAAGTATTGGCTTCATCTCATATTGTGCATTTTCAGTACGGTAATGAAAGGTAGAAATTGGATCAAAGACTGTCGGTAATTAAAACAAAGTTAACAAATTGTGTTAATCTGTATTGTGCATTATTAGTAATAAAACAAGCATATATTTTGAACAAAACTATGATGGTAGGAATTGGATCAAAGACTGTCGGTAATTGAAACAAAGTTTAAAAATTCGGTTAATCTGTATTGTGCATTGTTAGTAATAAAACAAGTATAAATTTTGAGCAATGATTTTGAAGATGGGATTTTGAGCTGCGATCCAAAGATTTTACAATCTGATAAAAACAAATCCTATTTTGTTTCGTTTTTTATAGTTCAAAATTTCGTTTTACTTGTCTTTACTATGATACTAGGATCTGGAAGAGTTGTTATTTTACCAGTGTTCTGGTTGAAGTGAGCGATTACCCAGTAAAACGGTTTGTGATAGGTAGTTCTTAACCTGCGATGTGCAGAACTGTGGGTAAACCACTAGAATCCTCAATGCTGATTGATGAATCAATGTCTGATTCATAGGGTCAAAAGCCGCTTGAACGACCCCTGACACATGTATCTTCATGTATTGTAGGCTATCGAAAGTATTGAAAAAAAAAAAAATAAATAATAGATCTGTATATGAATCAGATGGAAGATTTTAAGAATCTGACACGCATGATTTACAGAGTAAATAATGTTGCTTAAATCAGAATAAAATATATTAAATGAGTGTGAAAACAGGTTTAGAAAGAAATCTGTTGATTTTCTGATACTGCACAATATTATGCATCAAGACATCATTACATGTTAAACTCCAGAAAGGTGGTGCCTACAAAAAAAACCTAACCTGTAAAGAAAAGAAGACAAAAAAAAAAGATGTTGTGATATTTACATGTAGAAATAAGTAAATGATGTAGTAAGATGGTTGTTATATTTATCTAACATTATCATCTTTACTTTATCTATTAACCATTCACATGATGGATTACATATGACTCTCTATCCTCTTCTCTCTTTCTTCTTTCAAAGGGCTGCCAGCACGGTTAACGACCAGCATCCTTTCAGTTAAAACCGATCTGAAAATGTCATCAAGGGAAATATCTGTATTTTCATCTCTTGTAACCTTCTTCCAGTGAACTTTGAGCAACATTTGGTAATACTTGTCAAATAATATAACAGTTATCCACCTCGCTATCTGAGATTGAGATATAAACTTATGCAGGATATCTTGAGAATCATATTTGGTAATATCCTATGCCTGCTGCTACTATTTAGAAGTGCCATCAAGATAACTTTTAGCGTTTTTAATATTTGGTAATACTTTACCTTGGACAAAGTGAATTAAATTGAAATTAAACAGAAATTTTGATATAACTGTGTTATATTATGTGTTTGCAGATAGAAAGATTTCTGATAAAAATGTTTGTCTGATAATTCTTCCACAAATATTAGAGTAATAACGCTAAGCAGAAGAAAATCCTCAATCCTCAAAAGAATAATTTTGACCTCAATATCTTTCAAGAAACTAAAATAGAATTTTACTTCTTCAATGTTTCCACAAATAAAGTCAAAATTTTAATAATGATTTTCTGCTCAGTAAAAAGTTTTGTCTGAAAATATGAAAAAATATGACAACACCCATGTAGTTTTTGTCACATAATCAACATTTGGTCCACATCTCAGTATTTACAAAACATGACCGGGAAGTTCACGAAGGACAAAGTGACAACTTGTTTGTTGTTAAGGATGTTTGAGTGTTTGTCTCCGAAATATCGGAATGCCATACCTTACACAGACTTGTCATGTGATTGGCATGGCGATACTTCTAACAACTGACATTGCTGGCATTGTTTCAATGGGGACTATAAAATCAATAAAAACAGTTCACAGACTTTGAAATATAATTCTAAAATACTTTTCTTGTAAATGAACCAAAGAAAATTTAATTTTTCTCTTCCGGTTAAATGAAATCATGTAGAATTAAAATTCTTATAACATTTAGGGCAAATATCGTCCCCCAAACAACCAAAAACAGTTGCTCTAATTTCTTAAGACTGATTAAATTGCGATGTTAAAAGTACATGTACCCGCCAGGTAAATTATACAACGATAATGGATCATGTGTCACAATATTACATATTAAATAAGATACGAGTCCAGTAGAACCAGTCTCACACCGATCAAAAGTCCTCCAGTTATCTTGTTAATAGCCACAGGCCATTCTACAAATACAGGAGATATATATCACAAGATGAAATAAACTCTTTAAAAATAAATTTAAAACGATATTCAAAAATATTTCTTTTAAAAGCAATTTGGTTATATTTAGAAATGTACTAAAAGATATCATTGGCCTGCTGCAAATTATTCTGGTTTTTGGAGGATTTTTTTCTTTAAACAAGATAATTTTGTTCACAAACTTTCTGTAGAAGATGCCGATATGATTGGAAATTAGGTATTTGTGATCTGTGAGATAAAATCCTGATTCATAAGGTCACTTCCAGTTCAAATATCATTCCTGATAGTTATAAATCTGAGATAATTGAGATTGTTAAAATATAGAAAGTAAAAATGAGACACTCAATACAGTATCATCTTGGAGTAGCACCCAATGAACGCAAACTGTTCATTATACGGATTACAGCCCAATTTGTTATAAAACCGAGAAAAATAATAATAGCGTGATAAACATATTATATAAAATGCGATAAAATGGCTTTGTTACCTAATCTTGTTTGGCTAAAATTATGATTTTGATTAGAAATATTATTTCATGGAAAGGAAATAATTGGATTAAATGTGTAGAAAATAGCAGTAATACATGCGTATAGATTAACAAGTTTGGTATTTAGCTCGTTACATTTTCCTACAGGTAAAACCTGTTAATTGATTGTGTCTGGTCCGTACGCAACGTTAATCAATTATCAAATGCTACATATTGTCTTTACTCCTGTCCCGCCAATACAGCCATTATTATTTGTCAAATAGTTACTATAGCAACAACTGTTGTACTAATGTTGAATCATTTTTTCCACAACGAAATGGAAACTTTGCATCAATAATTTTGTAACGCCATAATCATCGCCTGCCAATCAAGCTATTGAAATAAGCAACAAATCCAATTTGTGAACCGATGTTCTAATGATTCGTGAGCGGTTCACTGCCCTACTAGCTTGTTCAGTATTTGGTCTTTAGGCTTTTCTATCAGAAAAACTCTCTGTTCCTAATTCACTGCTGAGATGGAGTGGGGATTTTTTTGTCAAATTTTAATTGAAGTTCATTTTATTCCATCATCCAACCAGTACACATATAATTTCATGGTAGGATGAAGATGAATGTTTAGTTATTCAAATTAATATTGCACATGTGCGCATAAATAGACATTTAAAATGTAAAAAAGTTATAATTATTATTCATGGGAATTGAAAATTTATAAAAATGTGAACAGAAACATAGGGGAGTCATCGGGGCTCACTAACCAGGGGTTTCAGTGTTCTTTCAAAAACTTACACTGTCAGGTCTAAATATTAAGGCCATCTGCAGATTTTGTCAAGAACATGAGATGTAAACAAGACTATCGCTCACCCTCAAGCCGTGATCAAATCTGCAGGTGGCCTTAATATTTAGATCAAAGTTCCAGCCCTGTTTCCCGCGTTGTCATTGTGGAGGACAAAAGACCTGGCTAGGAAAATAGGCTTTTGAAAAAAGCATTTATTAATGCTAGACTTAAAAATAATTTTGACTTGCTATACTGGGTTTGAAACATTTAGGAATATGAAGTCTTTGACAATGCTTATGATATGCAGACTTCAAATATTGTTTATATGTATGTGCTTATTAAATCCATCTACTCTGTATGCAGTTAAAGCTGCATATGGATATTTGAAATTATTTGCTCGTCATGGATACCACATACAAAACTTGTTTTTCTTATACCCACACTCTTCTATATCAACTTGCCATGAGCATGTCGTTGAACAAGGGTATATAATTAAAAGGTTTTTAAGGTTATACAAATTAGTTTGATTACAAATGTTTGTATTTGATGAGAGTAAACATTGTTTTGTACTGTATACATTAAGCTCACGTACATGATCTTACCCAGTTTAATAAAAAAACTGAGGAATTTATAACTCGTCTTCCAAATCATCATGTGTTTGGTTTACATCGAGTGAGGTTGTTGTTATCACGTCTTGTCTTTGTAAAAGGAAGATTTCATGTCATATGCATTGGTCAAAGATACAACCATGATAGTTTCACAGCAGATATTTGAATAAGTTGCAGTTTCTTCAAAAAGTTAAATATTCTATTTTTCAGGATTACTTTAAGTGTCCTTACGAAGAAAAATGCAAAATGGATGTGTCCAATCGCAGATTTTGTAAAAGATGTCGGCTACGAAAATGTTTTGAAATAGGAATGAGAAAGGAATACATCCTTACTGAAGAAGAAAAAACAAGAAAAAGGATGCGAATTGAAGAAAACAGGTATAAACAAATGATGATTTACATCTTCTGTGTTCAATATGATTTATAACATTGGGATGTCCCTGCTATTCTTTTTATTGTTCATCCTCCCAAAAATATGTTCTGGGAGCAGTACACTGGAATGTGGCTGTTCCTTCAATTGATTACCCTAATTTTGGCCTCGGTGTTACATTGATTGAATAAAACCTTTGTTCCTGAACATTTATGTATAACTTTTTCACCTTGTGTCACCTTCCAATTTTAGGGTCATGGGTCAAGGGCCAAGGTCACAGCTTGGGGTCAAATGTGGCCAGTCATCACTTAAAAGGTTACCATTAGCTTTTTTTTTTCCTAATTGAAGTAGAGCCATATTTCAGTGTATTGCTATTTCCTAGATATTCGAATTACAATCTTGGTGAAAAGCGTTTGTTGGGGTTGTCTTGGGGTCTGCTGGTTATGGGAATTCTTTTCAGCTAAAGATATAGCTTTTCGCTTTTAGCTTTTATTTAAATTGCTAAATGTAAATGAAGATTTATGATTTTAAGATTTAACTTTATCACTCAAAACTTCACATAAATCAAAATCTAAAATTTGTTAATTATTTAGCAAACTGTATCCTTGTATGCATAAATGGTGTACGGTCAAGATTGTTATGAATTTACTGCTAGTTAAAATTAATGTTATTGCTGTATAAACCATGAATCGTGACACTTATGTCTCTCTATTTTTTCAGAAGAGAAAAAGAAGTTGAAAAATTCCGTCATCAATCTGGTGATGTGACGTCCTCCAACAACCGTTTGCGCCCATTGGATCCAGAAGAACAGTTGGCCATAAATGAATTACTCACTGCCTACCAACAGTCTCTAGAAATCTGTGTTGATAACGACATCTCCAGGAACAACCCGTCCATGACAGACCTGGTCAACATTGCTGAAATCAGTGTCCGCAGAGTTATCGATATGTCCAAAAAGATAAAGTCATTCAAAGCTCTGTCCCAAACAGATCAGATCAGCTTATTGAAGGGTGGTAGTATAGAACTGCTTATCATTCGCTCTGTCATTACCTTTGATCGTGAGAAGCAACACTTCTTAGATCCATATGATAACGGTAAATATGCCATGACAGCAGAACAGTTGAAAATTGGTGAAGGTTCTGGCTTATTTGATGAACATATGAAATTTGTTAAATCTTTAGCCATGGATTTAAAAGCAGATGAAACAGTGCTCATACTCTTACTGGTCATTTCACTCTTTTCACCCGATCGTCCTTGTATCAGTGATAAAACTTATATAGCTAAAGAACAGGATAAATATGCCTTACTACTTCAACACTATCTTGAGTCCAAGTATCCTGTTAGCTATGTTAGAACCGTCTACCCCAAACTGCTCATGAAACTTACAGATATACGAAACTTGAACGAGGAACATTCGCAAGTCTTACTGAAAGTCAATCCAGAAGGAATCCAGCCTCTGATGAAGGAAGTTTTGGACCTCAACGTCAACAAGCTGTAGAGAGGAGAAAAGGATTCAAAATGGACTCCATTATTTCACCAGGACAGCGTCCAGTTTGGTGCATTGACCACCGGATGGGAAGACTTTTATTTCCAAGATATATTAAAGGAATTTTTCCTTCATGATTCATGAGGATGTTGATTATGAACTCATTGGCATTTGGTGCAAACAATATCTAATGAACTTTGAACTGAAGGTTTCCGTACCTCAAATTGTAGAATGGCTCATTCTCAACTTGTATAGGACAATGTTATTACATATATTATATTATAGATAAGACTTGTAAATAGTGCATTGTGCAAGCTACAAAAAGCACACTAATATAAATATATAAATTTGTTTGTTTGAAAAAAAAATATATATACTTAACGTACGTAACATCTGGCTGATGTATTGGTTGGTTCGTGTGGTGAAAGTATTGCCAAACTGACTCTAAAATCTAGACGTCTTAATTCTAATGTTCTAGGACCTTTTGTGAATGATATTAAAAACACAATTAGAATTGAATGGTGATACAGTTGGGTGCTAAAAGAATGATTGACATACTTATGAGAACTGATTTGTTGGTCGTCCTGAGCTCCTTTCATCCTATTAAAGAAGCTGTTCTCCTGCATTTGATTGGATGATGCTGGAGCCATATATTATTTTTATTTTCGTGATTTTGTTATTACTCGCTGATATTGTGACGATATTGTGTTTGTGCAAAAGTCATTCTCAGGACATACAGTATAAAGGCTAACATATCTACTATCACACATCACTTACCTACTCAACCTTAGATGAAGCAAAAATGGCCGCACATTTGGAAGATGGTGGATGGTGGAGCAGAGAATTGAGATATGGTGCATTGTTTAAATACCGATACCTTCTTGAACTCTGTAAACATTTAAATATTATGATCTGCTGAAGTTGGCTCAGCTTTAAATCAATTATTAATCGTGATTTGTCATCATTGCTTACACTTACAGTTGTTTCAGATATCACTCACCTCCCAGCTTGTGGCTGAACGTTCTTATGTACCGATTCCACTCTTTTATGAAAAGAAAATTACTTAAAACTGTGAAATAGTACTTATTGACATGTTTATGTGTTAAGTCTGTGTTATGCTTATCGTACTGATAGAACACCATGCACCAGTCCTGCAACCAAAATTCACCCTCAGAGACAATCTATTTCAACGTTTTACTTTCTATTGATTAGCTTCGATCAGATCGTGGAACTGTTGTTAATGTTTTAAGGTGTCTACGAATCGTAAACTCCATTATCCCTGTCTTAATTCTTAGACTGTCTGTTTTACAGTCAATAGATGGCGACAGTGCTTTAAGAACTTATGCGTCACTCATCTTGTATTTTTTTTAATGTCATTCTTGTAATAAAATTTCAACTTGATATTCACCGGTGTAGGGCAAACTGAATCAAAAATAAAGCTCTTCAATTGAATTGTGAATTGATTTTTCCAATGCTTACAATAATGAGTTCACTCAACCAAATCTTGGGTAATTCAAAGTGGTTTTTAACCAGCAATGTAACTTTTATGCTATTTTGAATGCCAAATGCAGTAATGGCATCGAAGGAAGGAGAAGCACTTTGGGCCATTACCGTCCATATTAGCTGCATTGTCTACACCTGATGTTGTAAGCACGGCTTAAAATAGTCTTTTTCATCTCCTTTTGCATAACATATAGGAGCTTTTCACAACCAGAAAAGGATGTTAATGACCTCTCCCATTGCCAAATCAATTCTACGGAAAATTTAATATATCCTTTCTTTCAAATCCTGTTTTTTTTCTGAATCAAAACAGATACTATGTAACTTTTGTCCATTAATGGCATGATTCATGTTTTAGTCAAAAGCAATAAGTTTATAAATGTACGCAATGTATTGTTTGACGATGCACAATTCCTTTTGGCTTGATGCAAAACTGTTGCTTATTTGCTTGAATTTTGCGACTTATATCTTAATCGTAAGATAAGAACATGGTACATCAAACAATGGAGACAGTATTAGTCAAAAGAAATAAAACTTGAAAAATAATCTTCCAATTTTAATTTGTACCTGCCTCATTTGATAATGTCTACTTCTTGCCGATGATTGTTTTAGACATTTTTAGATCCATTTTTGTGTTTAAATTTTTAACAATTACACAATCATTAATTATTGATTTGTTAGAATTTCTTATTAAGCTTGATCAGTTTTAATTTTCAACATGTTTTCATATGTGTTGACATTCAAAGCAATAGAATATTTTTAGAATTTTAAGTAAAAGTTTGCGAGTCCTTGTTGAAAGGGTTATGACGTGTTATCTGCAGTAAAGTTTTATTAGAATGAAATTTTATTTTATTAATGTAAATAATTTGTATTAAAGATAGAATTTTTTGTCTAAGTCTGTTCATCATCTCATTCTTTATCATTTAATAAGTCAGTCATAACCTTGGTTACAGTCTTTTTGAATGGAGAGTAAAATTGAACTTCTGCATGCAGCAGCCATTTTCTATTTTTAAACTTAGATGTCATGGTCATTTAGTTCTACAGATTGTAGAGTTTCAGTTTGTAAAATTAATGATTTTTTTAAGATAGATAATTATTTATATGATTTTTATCCAATGATAGGTAAAAGGTTTTATGTATTATTTATCCTATGTAAAAATCCGATTGTTTAGAATCTTATAGTAATTATATAGCCATCATAGAAAGTGCTTATTTCGTATTATATTTTTATTTAATAATCTATAATAGATAACTGTTAACAAACAAGTTTTGTTTCAAGGGCAAAGATAGAGGCTTTAATTTCTGCTGTGTGCTGTATGGGGTTGGTGATGATTAAAGTTATGAATGGCTGGTTTCATTTGCTTTTAACTGTGAAATTCATTATGAAAGCATTAATTTTCTTTTCTTTTTTTTTTTGTTTTGTTTTTTTTCAATCATTTTGATCATTGTGTACGATTCATTTATCACTTGTTATTCTTATGTATCACCATCACAGAGGCTTGAAACAAATAGTATGATATTAGACTTACATGGCTAGTAATTAAGAGATCAATGATCTATCATCACTTACTGTTTAAAGCCCCTGTGATCACCATCAGGAGTTATATACCGGTTTGTTCTTCTGTTGTCCAATATGGACGACACCAATGTATATTACATGTCATTGTTGAACATATATATAAATAACTAAATATATATATAAAAGATTTAGATGGGTAGGAATAACTCTTTAGGAAATCTTGAGCAAAATGCATGAATAGTAGACATACATTGTATTTAATCTGCGAAAGTCTACGCACACCTCTATATTGTACTATATATATAGGATACAGCAAGCTTCTTTTTGTGCTAATTTTAGACCCTTTTTGTTAGCGTTTCTGTGATGTCATGTATGATATTGAGTTTTATGTGAAAGACTTGCATATAAGCGTAGATATCACAACAAGGACGATTTCACCTAGCAAGGAGATCAAAAGAAAAACAGCTCGGAGCAATTTCTCAGGTATATTGATCCCATGCACTAGTGATCATTAAACACTGGCATGGTTGCTACCCATAACAATTCTCTTTAAGAAGGTTTTTTTTTAGACCTTCTTTTTATTTCTTGAATGTTAGAAAAAATATGTAACTAGACAAAACGTTGCAGAATCAATTTAATCAAACAATGGTTCGATGTTTGCTATGTTACTTTACCCTCTAGCTAATCGGACATTTTGTTTAAGCAATTCATGATAATACCTTTCCTACTTTTTGTGAAAAAAAGGATCATTTTGTGAGGGCTTGATATAAAATTGTTTAATTAAACCATGGGCTATTTTGTTTTTTCGGAAAATCCATTATCTGATTCTTAAAGTATTTGATTTTTGGCAAGCATGTTTTATGATGTTGAATACAGATATTGAAAGCGAAATCATTCATTTTCTATGATTGTTCTCTTTTTATGAAATGACATTATGTCATATTTCGAAATGTGCCATATAATATACAAATTATATTTGATTTTTTTTTTCTTTTCATTGTGTACATAGATGTAGAATATATTATCTGTTTGTTTATTCTGATAATGAATATGCAAGATTTTAATTAAAAACATATTATTAATAAGAGATCTTGAAACATTTTTTTATTAAAATACTTGAATATAGAGACAAAAGAAGATAATTACACTATTTGCAGTGTTTCAGCAGAATTGCTTAGAGAATAGGCATGACAAAATTTCAGTGGTTGGACACAAACCTTTCTTGTACATTCAGTGATCCATATAATGAAGCTTATTAGGACGTTAATTATGTTGTATATTTGTTATTAAATAATGTTTTTCTTCAAACATTATCAGTGATTATTGTTAATTAAGACATAAATTCATCCTTAATCCTAACTATGCATTTACATAATTCCTTGACGTGTCTTTTTAATGGTTCTCATGTGAAGCAATAAGTGTACTATAAATAATACCACATCATTATTAAAGTAGAGTATAATCACATCAAATGTTAAGTATAATGATGATCATATTGATATTGACAAACTTAGAAGATCCATATCCATACACTTTATTTAGAGAAATTTTATGAATTTACTAGCCCTGAGGTAATTTTCATCGCTGTTAATTGATTGATTAATCCATAATTATAATTATATCTGGCAGCAATACATAATTATATCATATTTTTGTAGATTTTCTTGAATATGCAAATGGAAAAAATATGACATCATTTATTAAATGAGTGCATTGGGAGGCCTTGGATTTGGTCTTATTGTTGCCAATGTACATGTACATTTATTTGTTGAATATTGTGGTTTTATGATTCAGTGCTGTAAAAAAAGGGGGAGTTGTTTTTATGTATAAATTCTTATTCATTCATTATGTAATCAATCCGTGGAGATATTGGCACATAATTTGATCTGCTTTGCATACATTCATTCATCTTTTCTTAATTGGATCTCTAATTAAAGAAATAATTGTTAATTGATATTCATGTAGTATGTATTTGATCTTCCTATATATGTACAGTAGTTCAAGCACAAATCATGATGAACTAATCACAATTCATGGCTCTGTCATAACTAGCTTCAAATTAAAGAAATAAATAGTTTATTCCTACCCTATAAACAGGTTTTTGTTGTGTTTTTTTTACAAAAAAACCTTTAGCAATTGTGTATCAGGGTATCGCACCTCAGTAATTGTGTATCGGTGCATAACACCCCACCAATTGGGGAATCGCACCTTAGGAATGTTGTGTATCGAGGAATCATGTCTTAACAATTGTGTATAGGACAATCACACCTCAACAATCGGGGAATCACACCTTGGGAATTGTGTATCGGGGGATCACATCTTAGCAATTGTGTAGATCGGAGAATCACAGTTTAGCAATTGTGTATCTGGGAATCGCACCTTGTTAATTGTGTATCGCTACATCACACCTCAACAATCGGGGAATCACACCTTCGGAATTGTGTATCGGGGGATCACATCTTAGTAATTGTGATAATTGTGTAGATCAGAGAATCACACTTTAGCAATTGTGCAACTGGGAATCGCACATCGGTAATTGTGTATCGGTGCATCACATATTAACACACGGGGAATCACACCTTGGGAATTGTGTATCGGGGGATCACATCTTGGTAATTGTGTAGATCAGAGAATCACACTTTAGCAATTGTGCAACTGGGAATCGCACATCGGTAATTGTGTATCGGTGCATCACATATTAACACACGGGAAATCACACCTTGGGAATTGTGTATCGGGGGATCACATCTTAGCAATTGTGTAGATCGGAGAATCCCACTTTAGCAATTGTTTAACTGGGAATCACACATCGGTAATTGTGTATCGGTGCATCACATCTTACCAATCGGGGAACCATACCTTAGGAATTGTGTGTATCGGGGAATCACATCTTAGCAATTGTGTATAGGAGAATCACGCCTCAACAATGGATCACACCTTGGGAATTATGTGTATCGGGGAATCGCATCTTAGCAATTGTTTATCGGGGAATTACATGTTTGAAGTCGGAGAACCATACCCTAGTAAATTGTGTATCGGGGGATCGCATCTCAGCAATTGTGTATCGGGAAATCACACTCCGGCGATTATGTATCGGGGAGTCACACCTCAGCAATTGTGTATCGATGAATCACACCTCAGCAATTGTGTATCGAGGAATCACACCTCAGCAATTGTGTATCGGGGAATCAAACCTTATTGTTGCCTAATCGCATGGCACCTGAACGGTTGTGTATCGGGGGAATCACATTTTGGAAGTCGTGTAATCAGGAATCACACAGTGACACGCTTGTATCGGGGAATTGTGCTTTCGCAGCTTGTTGTATATTCGCGTGTCAGAACTATGATTTTACAACAAATTATGAAAAGGGTATTCAGACTAAATGCAAAACACAATTTAGCATTATTCAAGCGTAATTCGCCTTCTTGAACCTGATATAATACAAGAGGTGGAAGCGGACGTTAAATAAAGCTATTTCACACACCTGAAACAAGATTAAAATGAATATTCAACCATATGACCTAAACCATTAGGTACACTACAATTTTTCACCATCACTCAAGTATGTTATAGATATGGCTTTGTACTTTCATTTTCTTTTGTTTGCCCACTCACATTAACTGTCTAATAAAAGGAGGTTTTATTTAAGACGTAAGACTACTGTCTCCACCGCATGAATTCTAAATTATATGAATTTCATTTGTCAAAACTTAAACTTGTATTCATATTTACCTAATATGCCTAACACCATACAAGTTATTTTCAAATTGGATGCATGGACCCCTCAGATATAATTAATGGTACCTCTTGATCATCAATTGAAATATAAGATAATTTTTCTCAGTTCTCCAAGAAGTCAGCTATCTTTAGTACCATGTTTTAGGAATGCTCCAGTTGATGCAAAAAAATGTGTGACGTCAAACCCCATTTCATTTAACTAATAAATACTAATGAATAAACAAACCCAGAAGTTCATTAAGCGGAACAGGGGCGTGGCGACCGTTGATTTTGCATGTGGAACAAGATCCCATGAGGACACAAAAATCCAATATTTATATCTTTTGGGAATATCTCCCCCGGTACCGAGAAGTTTAGAGCTGTGTGGAAAATGCTAGGGTCCATTTGTAGCATATCTGCGTCAGTGTATTTGACACCGATTGAGTAACTTTCACACATGTAGTAATAACTAATATGTAGCAATCGCATGCCTCCGCACCCCTGAGTTCGTCATTGTGCCCCCTCCACGTAGCCACCAAAGAGAATCAATATTAGGAACAATAGTAGGCTAAGTGGGGTAGGTAAATGGAAATATACCCCAATAAATAATACACCATTTGTGAAGTGGTGTCGAGTGTTCCGGAACGAGCACGGTTACACGTCTTTACATGCAACTATAAAATCATATCAGGAATCGCCCAAAATAGATGTGCGATGATGATTGCAGTTTTAAATTCCGCCAAGTGGATACTGTGCTTTGCAAGGCACTAACATAATCTCAAAAAAAAAGGTTAGATTGCTAAATTTGTATGACGATAAGAACCAGTTCCTTCAATATACGCCAGTATCGATCCCACTGACTCAAAAGCAGATACCAACTAGAACCTCTAGTTAAAGTTTATTGGAATGACCAAAAGAACAAAAAGTTTTCGAAGTTCACCAACCCTTACTCCCAATTTTTTTTGGCAGCTATCTAAATTTAACTTTAAAGATATAAACAGATTTTCGTGGACCTCAGATAATTTTTGATTAGACTGATGACATGATATATTTAAAGATGTTCCGCATCTCGATGACAGTTATATTGCCCATTGATCATGTGCATTTATGTATGTTTCTGGACTCCATTGTATAAATGAGTACCTACTCATCTGAATTCAGCTTGGATAAGAAGGCTCCTAAGTGGCCAATGTTTTCGGATTGTCGAACACATTTAGATTTCATATTAGGACTTGGTGTATTGTTGTCACTAAATGACAGGAAATGGTAGACTTTTTATTTAGCGTGTATCAAAAATGTTTTAATTTAAATAATTTCCAGTGGCTATTTGAAGGTTCTTCCTGAAACTCGAACTGACAAATATTTTACAAAAAAACAGGTTTGCTTGTCTGAATATTACCGACTGCTCATGTATACGGCCATAATATGGACGAACCAAAACGTATTTTTCTACGTTTATTGTCAAATAAGCTCGGAAGACGGCCAACTTACTATTATGGAGAGAGACCGATGAAGGGGTGACAGTATTGTCACAAACAGGTAAACAGAAAAGCTGAGATATATGTCTTTGTACTAAGCTAGGAAGAATGGTTGTGGGTTAGCCTACATGAATGTTATCTGTACGTGATCTCATGTTCCACTCCCTGTAGAGAACCATTGTGAAGAATATTTAGTTATTCATCAGTAATCACCGCGGGACACTATAATTCTAGTTGATTACATTCATAGAATTAGACTAAAAACAATTACACTTTAAAACAATACACCCCATAACCTTCTATTACGTGACTTTACATATTCTAACTCATTAAAGTTAAACCAGGAGTTTCGCTAAGTAAAGTTTTATTGCTATTATAAATAACAATGACTATTTAATCGTTGTCGTGAAAAACATAGTTATGTCCCTATAGGATTACAAACTATAACATTAGACCAAATGGATTAAATTTGTTAAAAATATGTATTAAAAAAAAATATCACATATCAAGATCTGATCTCCGAATTCTAGTGTTGATATCTTACTGATTTTTGAATCATTTGTACAAGAACATGCGTCTTTGTTTTTACGTTCTTGATTTAGGGAACAAAAGAGTATGTCTTGACGTGACCTCAAGAACACCTGTTAATCCATACGAAACCTTCTTGAGCATGACCTAGGGTTGTTTTGTAAATCTGTAGAAGTCTACATACAAACACCAACAAGTCTTTACCTAGTGAACTAAACATCTTTAATTTGAGAAAAATAAAGTATTTTTAAATTTGACTTGATCGTCTTGATCTCGAATAGTGATGGGCCACACTTTATACATTTTATATATTTATTCCAAAAGATTATGTGGAATTCGTCTTAGTTGCTCATGTGCATTGATATTTTGGTTAAAATTTGTTAGAAGACAACAAAAGATGAGCTACTGTAGCTGACACGGTGGTTCGGGACAAGGAGTGGTTTCTTCCCACTGCTAAACAACTCTACGTGCAAACGAATTGTTGAAATAAAATTATTGAACCATGTGTTAGTCCCGAAATGGCCTAGTTTGTGTCGAGCGGACGTTACCCCCCCACCCCTCTCTCTCTCGCTCTCTGTAGTTGACTAACAGCAAAACTGACTCAACACTTCTGACATAAACTTCTTTGTATGCGCATTTGATACAAGTGGCTATCATTTACTTTGGAAGTAAATGTGAGCAAGCAGATAATCTGGGCAATTTTTAGGTATCACGTTCAAACTGTAAAATGAAGTAAGATCTTTATAAACTACTTCGGGTGCATCTCATTTTTGGTATATTTGCCACGGGTTTACATTTAGACAGAACTCGTGTTTTGACCGTGATTTGACTATATCTTTATAATTACGGACGTAACATTTCCATACTATATTTAAACGCCATTGAAATCGACATATCATATAAAAAATGTCTGAAATATTTCCTAAGAACAAAGGTGGCGGCTTGTTGACCAACAATATCTCGTGTTAAACAATAGATATCTATAAAATGGTTTCCTCATAGAAATGTAATCCCAAAGTTTGGGGCTTTTCCTCAATTGTATTGTATACGCCGTTATACATCCATGTCGTTACATGTACAATTGTACAATGCAAGATAAAATGATAATGTTTAGCTTTTGTAAAATTAATTGTAAGACGTCCTATGATATAAACTCCAATATTCACCATTGAAATGATGTAGTCTCAGAACCGTTCTGAGAACGACATGGTTAAATGTCCGTAGCATAACGGGTATCCGAGCGGACCAAATGTTAACAGGTCTTCCGGATTTGTTTTCATTCAGGTAACATATGATAGCACTGAAATTGAATTTTCTGCCACAAGCTCCGTCTTTATTTATTTAGCCAACCAGGAACGGTTACGACAAGGGTTATTATATGAACGGTGCAATTTCTTGAATTGTATCCCGGCCTGGTATGGTTCCGAGAATGGAACGGTTAGCGCGGGCAAGTGTTAACACACCTAGTCACTTTCTACTAATTTATGGTCGTTATTAATTTAAATTTCTAATATCCACGTTGCTGTCAAATATGAAATTTAAAGCTGTCAATCTATGGTGGCATTATGTGACACGATGACGATGATTGACAGTATAACAATCTGACTGACATAGTTAATTTGTTTGCAACATACAACTAAATTTAATAACTACATGTGCAACCACTGCGGCTCAACGCGTATGGATTTGTCACACGGACAAGATGGGCCCAGTCTGCTGGAGAAGGGTCCTAGGAATTTCCCCGACTGGATTCAGTTGTCAGCGGTGTAGGACCAGTGAATAGCAAGGACAGTGCGTTTATTTGTCCAGATGGGAGAAAAAACAAAGCCCGTCCCAAACCATGACAGGTGGAAGTGAGTTAAGCCCGGTTGGTCACCAAAACTCTGATATTGTGCTACAGAAAGATGAATTATTGGAACGATAGCTTGGGCATGGATTCAGAAGCAGAACTGGTTGTGATTTTGACAAAATACGTAGCTTGCATTTTAGAATCAGAAAGTATGTAAATCCGTGACCGGGATACAAACCTTGAACAGAAGAGAAACAAAATGCGAGATTGGCAGACCTACCGTTCCAGGAAGTAAACCTGTAACATTATCAGCGAAGGTGGAATGACCAGATACACCGCAAAAATTAAATTAATGAGGCAGATATAATATTATAAGTAATGTTAAATATTAATATTAAAAGAAGACTTTTGTGAGTTTCTTTCTGGGATGAAAACAGTTTGTCCTTGAGAACCTGCTTTTTTGTGGTCGTAAAAATTGAATAGTGGTTGAGGATAGTTACACCCGCCGCCATTATAATCATGTAATTACCTACTTAAACTGGTTGTACATAAAGTAGGCATCTCTTTAACCCCTGGCATGCTGCTGGGATGAAAGGTACGCAATAACTTTAACCTAACAAACTTGAAAGAGGTGTTTTGAAACCTGAATATCAAGTTCTGTAGCCACAAAACCATTTACCCACAACGCACAAAATAAAACTTAAAATACAATTGTATAAATTTGATCTGAAGTAATGGATGGGAGCGGCGGGGTTTCCCAATAATAAGAATTCCTTAATGACAAGGACGGCGACTTGTTGACCAATTAAATCTCGTGTTACAAGATAGCTATCTGGAAAATGATTGTCAATGAATATTACTGGAGGGTAAAGAATATTCATGGAAGTCATCATTCTAATTGACGGTGAGACGACAAGTATATCGAATTTAGTTAATTCTAAAGTAGGCCTTATTATAGTATTTGTGTGTTTAGGTTACTAGTTTTTTTTAAATTGTTGAATGCCTTTAAATTATGCATTAATTAGACGCTCAAAAAACTACAACTAACTGCAATAAACAAATAAGTAAATTACTATGCTTTCTTGAAACGAACAAATAAAACGAACGCATAAAATGGCATGTGCATGAATATGCATATACATCAATTACACGCAAAATCTACTTCCAAATTGTCAGATATATCATTATCGTTTACGTGTCGGCCAGGTCCGTAACTATAGGGAGGGCAAAAAGTTTCGCCCCCCCCCCCCCCCGTCCTGTGAAAAAAATTGTGACCATAAAAGCAATACATATACATTGTCCGTCAATGTTACAGCACCCCTGACCCCCCAGCGCCCATCCCATTGCTTTTAGCTAGTTAAGGCCCTGGTGTCGGCGTCGGCATCACAAGCTCAAAAACGCTTTTACTTGTTGTATTTCACATGACGGCATCTGACATATATATATATATATATATACTTCAACACCTGGTCCCTGTTTATTCACGCCACGGTTCAATTAACACGAAGACTGGGATATATAAACTAATTATTACTTATTCCCAGCTTATCGTATAAAATATGTAAATTAAAAGTTAATCTAGAATTTATGGCATACTCGCGTCATTTTCGCTCCGCCGTTAAGTCGGTTCGATATTCAATTATAAAGCCGATAAACACTTTTTAAAATTCCGTCGTGTGACAAAGATTATAGAAGACACTTACAGCTGTGGCGGCTTCTTTAGTGATCTAAAAACTAAAAATACAATCTTAATCTCTTGAGGTGCCAAGTATTAATTAATATATGATTAATTATGAAATTAACGGAACACAATTATTCCCATAAACAATTACAATATACAGCGGAGGCGACGTATTGGGTAGTTCTGGGCCTTCTGACAAACTGGTTTTTCTTGGAAAGCCATCCCGCTGTCCGCTGAAGAATTACATGACGTAGGTACTCCAGGCATAGGTCACTTTTTTCTCTCATAGATTTAGGTCATTATATTTTCAGTGGACGAGAAGATTAATTTTATTCATTAAAAAACCAAAACAAAAAGATATATATCAAATTATTTTCCCTATAATGGCGAATGGGCCTGTACAAGGAGAAATACTAAGGAGAAATTGTAATATATCTTTTAATGAGAAATTGAGTGGTTAAAAAGCCCAGTGTGTATGATCGAGGGTTGTGGGATTACCCAATAGCCGATCGTTTTATGTTTATTTCGTTACAAAAGGAGTAAATTGTGTTGTTAAATTATTAAAATCGTGAATGTCAACTAATAGTGATGTACAGTGGCCATCTTGCTAACGGATTCCCTCTCCAAAAATATTGCGAATCGAGACCACGGCACTAGATTCAATGACAGACCTTGTGATGTAAGGAGCACGCCCCAAGCACCCGAATTAGACAGGAAACAGACTTTTTATTAGCAGCAAATTCACCCTTACTTTTATTTTTTCGTTCCAGTAAATCAGGGCGTACATTTCTGATTTTTAATGAAGCCTCCAATCTTGATTTGTTCGTTTTGGCCATTTGGGAAATTAACCCACGAACTTGGGGTTGTTGAAAATCACTCAAGCAGAACCTTGATACATATTAGATCATTAAAAACGAAGCAACTTGATAAATCGGCTTTCGGTTGTATACAACAGACCCTATTTGGAATGGGGGAGGGGGGCTAAGGAGTTACGTAAATATTTCGAGTCGTGACAGCCGGGATAAAGCATAACATGATTATAAACTATTCGTGTCCCAACTCTTTGATAAATGGTTTATCAATCACGATTTTATTCGATTGAGTCTACAACAATAATTTTTTTCCTATTCATCATGTAAATTTGGTAAACAAAAAATAATAATTTGTGCGGGTGTCTGTATGTGGTTTATAAATAATGATTCTACGAAACGGATGCTAATGACTATATTTTGATGATATAAAGATATATTTATTTTAAAACGTGTCCTTTTTAATCTATAGGGTGATATTATCCCAGTTATCAAACAGGTATGAAATTATACACGGCAGATATAATTATTGATGTACTGTAACAAGAATTTATTAAAGTGCAATAAAGGTGGGGATATATCTAATTGTTAAGGCCAGCTCAATATTCGCCAAGGTCGCTGGGATGTAAATAAGGTTAGCGCGCGTGATTGTTGGCAAGATTGTAGATTAGGTTTAGGGTAAGCATTAGGGCTAGGTAACCCTCCAGTTCTAGGAGTCGGCCGATCTTAACTGTCCATTGTCAGCGGTCAGTGACAGAATCTGATAATACTTGTAACAAATTGACGTATCATCATTCAAATCTAATATCATTGACGCTTATATTAACATACATGTAATATATTCTGGATATTGTAATATGATAATATTATATTAAATATATGTCAAGATTGTGTCAAGTTCTTGCATTGTTTATTTTTCAATATAATTTCAATGTTTTTTTGAAAATATATTTTTGCACGAATCTCTTGGTTTATGGTAAATTCAAGGACAGTTTGTTGAACTACCTTGAAATAATATTCTTTTTCTAATTTGGATCAATACTTTGATCCAGCCAGATAAATTTATCTTGTATATAGCGCCAAGGTATGGTTTAGGGCAGCCTTTTATATTAAAAAAACGCTGAAACGACCGACAATTTTGACATAAAAGTTAACTAATGGGGTTCTTAAATAGTCCTTTTGACTCAAAGTAGCTAAGTCGCTAACTCAATACCATCGAAAATCTTCGACAATGAAAACACAAATTATTTGTCAATATTAATTCAATATTGATGTTGTGATCTTAATATGGAAAATATGGGCTTTTGATATCCAATATTTAAGACAAAATAAAAACATCTACCATTGGTACACGAATCGTGTTCCATACATAATCCGTTTCAGGTCCATTTTTAACAAGGGACTTAGACAACGAGGCTAGACGGTGACGCATGGAGAGCATACACAATAATGTAGACTGGAATAACCAGACGATAAAGATTGGCATGCTATTGAGACTTCAGGCGTATTTCACCGAACATAACTGATTTGAAATTAGAGTAAAGACGGAAATGAATGAATATAAATCAGTTTATATACATTCATATAAGATTAGTTTATGCGCTGCCACCCATTTCGGTAAATTTCAAGGTCCCAAATATTAGCGATTTAGCTCCTTTAAAATAATAAATCCCCATTTTCTACAAATTTATGATTGTTATTAATTTTCGGATGTCATTTCATATTTACCGAATTCGATATTGTCAGTGGTGTTGTAATCTTTGTCGTCACGGTTTTTATTTCCAATAAAAAATATTATAGCTATATATAAAGGTAAAGATTATACCTAGAAAAGTCTAGACAAGAAAAAAATATATATCTAATATATATACATTTAACATTAAACAACAATAGTAACGGTCAACTTTTCATCCATCAAGAATTAATATTATACGAAATCTTATAATTAATAAGTCATAAACCTAGATTTGTTGTTTTCATTTCAACGACCCGAAACGATTGTTTTCCCTATTTCAATTTAAAGCCAGTAATCAAAATACTGGGGGGTAATATTTATTCATTCTACCGTAAGATAAAATAGAAAGAAATTTAATGTTCACATTTTAAATGTAACATAAGTCTTATATAGCCATGACTGTGATCCTGGCAACAGTTAATATCGAAAAAATATATGATTTATATTTAGATAAAAAGAAATTATAGATTTAGGTATCGTATTTTTCTAAACGGTTCTCGGTATATCAATCTTTAAGCCTTTAAGACAAATGTTTGTATACATGTAAGTTTTGATGTTGAAGCTGTCGCTGGTGCATGTCAAACGCGGTGTTAGCAGGGTGGCTGAGTTCGGGCAACGTTTATCTATGTTTATGTATGTTTATTCTAATGTGATTTTTCTTTCATTTTGTAATTGTATGCTGCTCCCCGTGGGCGTTTCTATGCAATAAACTTACTTACTTACTTAGTGAAACACGTATTTTTATAGACCATTAGGTCTGTTATTGTGTTAAGGGGTTGCGTGTATATGTGAAATAATTGTATTTGTCGCCCTGTGCCTCAATAGTGAAGGGATGTCGTGTTTGTGGTGTCGATCCCAGGTGTATTGTTGGTCTCTGCTTAACATCGTTTTTTGCGGGTTCACTGGTGTCCTGGTTCTGGCAAAGACGTTTGCGGCCATCCGAATTACTGAGATAATGATATACCTATATGTTAATCCCATAATGATCGCCCCCTCTCCCCCCTCTCTAGCATGGTGTTGGTAGAAAAATATTACTGGTTGATAATTAACAATGGTCGATAGAAAACCGTATTTTTTTAAACCTCATCTTTACAATGAAACACTATACCGTCTCTACCTTTTCAATTTGTTTACATTGCCCTGAAACTGACCGGGTCATTTATCACTGACCAACGGTCACCCCCCAGTGACCTTGCACCGAATAACCCCGGTGTTATTAGCCTTGAAGTATTGTCCAGTTTACACTGGTCGTGATTTACCGCTGCTCAGTTACGCCAATCTGGCCGCAATCATAACACGGGGGTCTTATCTCAATTAACCGACACGCTTCACTTTACACTCAAGTCGGTGATTTTATGATGCCAGGGATTAAATGACGTGGATGAATCAATGACCTTGTCCAGCGAACGATGTCATAATATGGCAGCTATTTAAATCTTTCGTTTCGCTTCATTTACCAACATGGGAATTTGATGGTCACCAGAATGGCGGCGATTGTTTAGTAAATATTAGTGTTTGGACTCCATCAATAATGAATTGCATGGGTCAGTTGTGGCCGAGATGAAGTGAATGGTTAACCGAATCAAGGGAGCTGTCAATTGTAATGTCATTCCTGATGTCTTTATTATAGTATAATGAAGTCAGGAGTTCATTAAGCCATACCAGAAATAAGTCTGACATTCTGTGGAAGGTTTGATGGAGCTTGGAATGCTATTTAAATGTATCAATTCGACCACACTAACCGGTCTTTTATCCGATTGCTTTCATCAGAGACAATTATAGGATTGTACTCAAATCGTCATTTAAGACCAACAGCTGATGGAACCATCGGAAATTTTGAAGAATTCTGCCTGTAATTAAAAACATTGAAGTTTTATTGCTAGCTAATATTATACATGTAGTTTCTGCGCCGTGGACCATTTTGTACGAACTTTATAACATGGGTTCGTATTTCCTGAATATAAGGAATTTAAATTAATACTAACTGTATATAACGAATTTAATGTGTTGTATATTAACATATTTAAACATACATTATGCAAAAGCTAAATCTGTCCATTGCAGTCTGTCTTTAGGCCTGCAACGTTATCTAAATTATTAATTAGACATTGACTTATCCAGACCATAATCAACTCTCGATGCCAACGTTAGCCTGCGACATTTACTGGATTATGATCCGTTTTCCTGCTCAACTTTCATTCATGATACTAGGCCGAAAATTCAATCGCTTTTGAATTGTCGATTCAAAGTGGATCAATTTAACTGGAATTTTCAGCAAATTCCCTTTACATTAGGTCTACCTGGGTTTTAACTATTATAGTGAGAACTGCCAACTCGTTATCTAATCTCCCATAATGTATATTTAATGTGTTGTGGTTTATTTTGTAAGAATATGTCGTTGTGGTGATTTTAATTAGTTTTTTTAATAAGAATAAAATAATAGCCTAAAGATACGTAACTAACGCTGGATTGTTTCTCGTATTAAATGTCGTATTACCGTTGTTTCTTTAACTACGCAATACAGTAGACTATTAGTATAATAAACACACCTTCAGATGTATTTATCATAAGCGATATCGCCCTAGGTGGAAGCGGACGATAAATGTTAATCCCATAGTCGTCGATATTAATACAGTATTACTATTGTCCAATTTATAGTACAGTTAGACATGTTGGGAAGGGGAAAAAATCATAATCGCTCTTACAAGATATATCTTTTTAACGAAAATAACAAGTACCAATAAGATATACATGTATATCTCTTTACAAAAAAGTTCTTAGATACATGCTTTTTTTTCTGTTACAAAAGTAACAAGTTCGAAGATTTATATTTTTTAAAACGAAAATAACAGGTACATGTAATAAGTTATAATATTTGTAGGGCAATTGTCGGAAATATCCACGGAATTTACAATTCAGAATAAACAATCATATTTGCTTTTTCATTTATTGTATTAAAAAATATCGCATACGCAATTAAAACAAATCCTGGTATACTAATAGAATATTAAGTTGTTGAATATCGTAAAAGGTTGGAAAGTATACGAACCGTGTTTTTACAAGATCGCTCTGACCAAAAATAACAAAGATACGACTTAATTTTATATACACGAATAACCCACAATCGACTTTCAAGTACTAAATATGCCACCAATCCTATCTTCTCGTTGACCGACAATATGGATTGTTTACATTCTTTATCTGATTATTCATCAGATTTTTCACCGCAGCTTTCTTTATTTGTGATGGGACAAGAGATGTATCGACGTTTTATTCAACGCAAAAACCACAGACTGCATTTTTATGACCTGTTCAATTGTATTGTAAAAGAACATATATTAAAGCTACATTCACACAAAAGTATTTATCGGGTGGATATTTCCAATAAAAGTATGACTATTTTGGTATATATGGAAAGTATAGACACTCAGTCTAGATTCCTTGAAAAAACACCCATGACAAACATGTTTTACAAATTAGGGTATTTCCTCGCGAATACAATGATTTTCAAGAGATGTAAAGCAAAAGTGTGATAGATTATGTTTTTAGTCCAAATATATCAACAAATCACCCAGTTTGTACATGGAAAGGTATCTTTCACCTTTGGTCTTGGCCAAATCGCAATAATTACCTCAGGTATACTTCAGTGAGCTATCGTGTTTGAAAAAGAAATTGTCGCTTTCAAACTTTAATAATAGATGGGGAGCCAAGTTAGGTATATCTACAATTCTTAACTTATACGAATGAAGCTATGCTACTATACTTGTAAATTCAGCTAAACTTTATATTCATTCAACATTATGATTTCCACGCAACAATCTCAAATAACCCAACTTGCTTGATTGAAACAATTGAACATTATCCTTTAATTTCCCCCAAACATTCTTCATATTCGAATTCAAATGATACTAAACGTTTTGAGAAGATGCTCACACCGGGACACCTAATACCACTGTTCACTTATCTTGGAAGTTTACACAGCTAATATGTTTTGGGGGGGAATTGTGTAGTATCTTATTTATTAGCGAAAGTTATCTTCTCAAAATCCATTGACCTCCTCCCCGACCAGAGTTATCTCCCCAATATGCCTGACTATAGACAACACTAAAGTCCACATGTGATTTATACCTTTTTCCTGTTTTGAAGAACTGCCGCGACTCAATGTCGAAATATTTCACAACCCAAACCTGGGAAATTATCAAGTTATTTTAGAAGCTAGCTATTTTTCTCATTGTTCCGGCTTGTTCCTTTGTTGGTGAGAATAACGCCGACTAATTTGCAACTGAAAGTCACATGGACGCCATATACAAGTCTCTTTATTTCTTTGACTATTTTTTTACTCAGTTTCATGAACGTATTTTTCTTTGTTTAATTTGTTTTCGTTCTTGTGTAATGACTTCCTCAAGGCAGTGCAACCTATACAATTAGGAAATATTTTGTTTCGTGGTATGCATCATACTGTAATCGTGTTAGTTTTATAATAGGACGAAATGTAAATGGAAGAAAGTTATCATATAGCTGATAGGCCAATATTTGTGGGAACATTGCTTGTTTGAGTATCTTAAGATGTACTCTATTGCCAACTAAAACATTTCTTCATTACGATAAAACTAAGATCAAATACTGACATCATTGTAAAGTTACGTAATGATGTTTCACATGCAAGGGATATGATGTGCAAATTAGAATGTTTTGTAAAGCTCTCTTGAACAGAAAACGATGGCCAAGGTCGGACAAATGAACCAGTTTAAAAATAAAACACCAGTTCGCTGACTGTCTTCCTGGCTTATCTTGGTCGTCTGAACGAGTGCGTCCAAAATCGAACCGCCATATTCACACTTACCTTTGCTCACATGGAATACAAGAATAAGTCCACGTGTCGTAGCTATAACCTGTAACTTATGAGGTCAAAATATTTAAGCTGGCTCAATCTTGAACTGCCCTGGCTTAAACGCAGACATTTTATAACTATTCGATAGATATTTATGACTAAGAAAGAAATCGAATCTACCCACGGTGTTGTGTTCCCATCTATATTGCAAAGCAAATCTTGTAGGTAAACGAGGATCATGTCGCTAAGTGGTAAGACCCTGCATTGGCCGACAAAGTTTATCCAGATTTTCCGGGTCGGTTTCCCCTTGTCAGTGATGCAGGACGGAGGGCCTGACAAGGACACGGGCCCGTAGCCAGCTCATAAAATTGGGGGGGGGGGGGCTACGGAACTTTTTGGAGGGGCTGAGGGTGTGGCCGGCTAAGAACATTACTAAGAAATCATTATTGTTGGCCCCCCGTGGCTACAGGCCCGCAAGGACAGCTGTCTAGTCGTTCGGATGGTACGAAAAACCGAGGTCCCGCGTTCACATTGGCGTGCATTTAAAAGATCCTTTGGCAGTATGAATTCGATATAAGACTAGGCCGTAAAATTTCCCTCATAGCACACTGTATGGCGTATGCCCGTCTTCATTAGCCTAGGTTAGGAGCAGAACAGAAGGACGTTAAACCCAATTTCATTTCATTTGTAGGTATCTTCGTGTTTCATTCAAAATCATGAAAAACAATTAATGTCGCTAAACATGCGCAAAAGATGACAAAGTTCTCGATTGAATTGTGTATTCATACATCAGGAAGGAACCTGTCAAAATTTCTCCCCCTTTGGGATTTCAATTTTGTAGTTTATGAAAACAATGTAATTTTTAAAATCAGATTTTACAGCATTCATATTGACGACGTGGCTAAAACTGGGCTTATACCAGGGCAAATGAAATGGCGATTACACGTCTTACTTTTCTGCATCGACCGGGATAGTGAAAACTGACATACGTCATGCAGTGTGCTATGACGGAATTCCAATTGTCAATTCTAATTGTCAAGGGTTATTTTACTTGCACCCCGACTAAGCGCTCTGTGTTACAGGTCCTCTGTCCTACAACGCTGACAACGGCAACCAAGCCGGAAAATCTCGAGAAAATCTCTCCCACTAGTCGTGGTTATATCGAACAGGAGAACCCATGTACAATCGAACGCAAATAAAAAAGATAACACTGAATTCCAGGAAGGGTGTCTGGAAACGCTATCTATTGAGATATGTAACATCAATATATGTTAGTCTCAAAATGACTCAAGTAAAGTGTCGCTGAGACTTAAAACCCCATTCTATTTCTATTTATTCACCTAATAGTTGATGTATCCGCGAGAGATACTGTTTATTGAGAATGATTGACCCACAAATAAAATAAATGACATAAAAATAAGAGAAAGTGTTTTGTTAAGTGTTTGCTTGTAATATATTAAAGGATTTTCTGAAGGTTAGATGATTAAAAACATCGAGGTTGTTCACTCTTCATCAATATACAATAGTCTACTTTCTATTGAGGGTTTTCCACAGGGGTTTTATAATTTCCAGAATTTCTCAAGAGTCGCGAAATATTACGTTATTGTCCTAATGGCTGAACCGACAGTAAAAATTCGTTACGAAAATCGATAATACCTTTGTAATCCTTTATAGATATTAGGAAGCGATAGTCACGCTCCGATGATTCTTTAATACATATTTTTATCTTTCCAATTTTGTTCATAGAAAATAGAAAAATGAAGAATCTGATTATTAGTTTTAATCGCATAGTTGTCAACAAAAAGATTCACTATTTAATACAACAATACATCGCCGTATATACGAATTCATAATCGGCATGTTACATCGATTGCCTAACAAGGAAAATCGCTAAGTAGGGAATAATGTTCTACAAGTTCAGATTGCGTTTTCAATTGTCTTTTGATTTTATCATTATTTTTCATACACCATTGTTTGTCTCAGTATGTCAAACGCAATTAATTTGTAATGTAGATTGGTTCCATGCGTATTGCAATTCAAATTATTATATTAAAAAAAATATTCCATTTCAAAGAACATGCCATTTTTGATTTGCGTGAAAAATCAAAGTCGGTGATGTGTTTATGTTTTATTTGTTGTACGGGATTAATACGTTTGTACAGAATATAAGGGACGTGGTGAGGGCTTATATAGATTGAGTGGGGGGGGGAGTCTCATAAGATTTTTGTTCCCATTGACATCCCGAAACTCCCCAGATTTGGTTCTAAAGCTGCAGCCAAGAATTCCAAGTATTTATTGTTAACCCAATATTAATCTGTGATAGGCCTACATGCTTGATTATCTACTAATAGTAAAATTGGTCGATGTATAACATGTAGGCTTAACTATTTGTGACACATTGCTGTGATGGCTTAGTAATTAAATTTTGTCGCCTAATGATGACCTGACGCGACCTTGACAATCTTGTACACCAATGGAAATAAGTTATTTACGTCAAGCCTTATGGGCTATCCTAAGTAAAGGTGTCTTCGTGACATCATACCTATCATACTTCTCATTTCTCATTCCAATCATACAATGCAGCAGAACGTCTTTATTTCATGTACACAACTATATTTATTGTTGTCACTTATTCCCTGGTCATATAATGCAGCTCATAGTTCTTAGTACATGTACATTAATTCATTGTTGTCATGTTGTAATCTTTACTTGAAGAATAAAACATATAAATACTCTATATTGCGTTCTAACATAATACTTAAAACTTCCGGTAAATTATACGTCGCATGGCGTCTTCGAATGGTGAATCGTTTTTGAAATCCGGGTTTATTCTATTTCTCCCAGAAACACCTGTCATTTTGTATTCAACCCTCCAGGCTGTTGATCGACTTGCTAGCCTTTTTGTCCTTGCTGTCGGTGTAGGGTGGCCTGCCAAACATCGTGGGTTTTCGCTGGGTACTCTGGTTTCCTCCCACAGCGAAATACCTGTACGCGCAAGCGAATTTTTGAAAGAATATCGTACAGCAGGATGTTAGTTCCAAAATGGCCTAGTTTATGTCGAGTAGACGTTGAACATCACCTGTATGTCGCTCTGTTGACTGTAGATAGCAGTCTGCACAGAAAACACAGCTTCTAAATTATTTTGACGAAGAATTAACATAGCTATCATACCGACCTATACAAGAAAAAAAAATGAAATGGAGTTTAACGTACTATTGTTCTGCTCTTACTGGCTTATGAAGAAATATGTCATAAGCCATACGTTGTGCTATGAGGGAAATTATATCGCATTCCAACTGCCAGGGGATCTTTTACGTGCACGCCAATGTAAACACGGGATCGGTTATTCGTGCCATTCAAACGACTAGACAACTGTCATTGACAGCCCCCCGCCGTCCTGCACCACTGACAAGAGGAAACCACACCGGAAAATCCCGATGAACTTTCTTGGCCTATGTAGAAATAGAACACGCGACCTACAGGCTAACGAGCCAGCGTCGTACCTACTTAGCCGCCGTGGCTCCCCTATAAAAGAACATGTCATGTTTAATCTGGGTAATCGTTTCTATTATTCATAATATCGATATAGTTCTTATGATAGACCAACTAATTCATCATGGTCGACTGCAGACCATTGCGTTTTCTACACTTTATAAATAATTTAACATTTCTCGACAATAAACCTAGTTTCTTTGATTCAAAAAATAATGGATAATTCCATTGTTTCTATCTTTCTCTGATGAATTAACACATTGACCTATGTTTCTCTCTCCGATTATCATACATTATTTACATTTGAAGGATTAAAGGGACATCACGCACAGTAAAGTTGATAAACTACGATAGGATGTACTTTAATGATTGGACGGAGTGCATGACAAGGATAGCTGTCTAGTGTTCGGAGGGGACGAAAAACCGAGGTCCCGTGTACACATTGGCGTGCACGTAGAAGTCCCCTTTACAGTTAGAATTCGATATAAGAGTAGGCCGTAGTGCCGCTGTCCGGGCAAAATTTCCCTCATAGCACTCTGTATGGTGTATACCCGTCTTCATTAGCCCAGTTGGAGCAGAACAGTAGGACGTTAAACCCTATTTCATTTCATTTCACTTTAATGATTTTGAAATTCTTGACTATAGATGTTCCCAATTGTTTTTAAAGATGCATTATGTAAGATTTCGACAAAGGACCGAACGGGAATTATATTGGATATTTCAGTTAAATTACTTCATTCTGAGCGAAGTTTGAAAAATATTGTAGTCTCGATTATCATTGCTACCATAAAAACAAAGCCTCGATTGTCCAATTTTTAATTAAGTTATTAACTGGCGATCGTGTTTAAATCCGTGTAAAATCATAACCATGCGATGGTCTAGAGAGTTGATTATGGGCTTGGCATGTAATTCTAACTATTGATTTATGTAACATTTGAGACCAAATGAAAGATCTGCAATAGACTGAGTTAGCTTTTACAAAATGCATTTTTAAGTGTTAATATTTTAGAATAGAATTTTGCTATGCTGCAAGACATCTAATTAAAACTATGTGAAGATTTCTTTCCCTTCCATTTTCGGGTGTTTATTTCACCCCATCCTGATCTAAATACATTGTTTTAAAAGGTGCGTTCAGTTATGCAAAGGTCGTGATTGCACGATTCATTGTCCCGGTGTTGCCGGAGACAGATTCAATCCTGGGCTAGTCTAGTCGGTCGGATGGGACGAAAAACTGAACCATCGAGTACACGTTGACATATTTCAGGTAAAAGAACCCACGTCAACAAAGAGTAGGTCCAAGCGCCGCTATCTGAACATCGTTTCCCACAAAGCACACTGCATGACGTTTGCACATCTTCGTTATTCTGGTTGGTGAAGTAGAGTAGGATGTTCAACCACATTTCACTTCCGTTTATTTTCTTCCCCACAATTTTAACGTCCTTGCTATTATGTGGGCTACATTTTCACGACGTTGCCTGGACGAGACCCAGTTTTGCTATAAGTCTTGAGGTTTAGTTCACCTATAATATTATGATTACAAGTCATGTATTCAAATTTGTTGAGAAGATGAATTATGCTCGAGGGAAATGTTTTATAAAGTACAAGTTGATATATAAAGCGGCTGGATAATGCATCCTCTGTTCTCCTGATTAATTATAAATGAGAAGTCGTTAATGAAACGAAACGAAATGAAATGATCTTAACGTCCTACTTGTCTTCACCAACCAGATTAATGAGGGTGGGCATGCGCTATTCTGTGTACTATACGGGGACTTTGGATCGAATGGGACTCACATTTCAAATTTCCAGAAATGCATGGATTCTTTTACGTGCACTCGTTTAGGTTTCATTCAATCCGAATGACTAGACCGGGGTTCCTGTCAGGACCTCGTACTTCACTACTGGCAACGGGAAACCACACCATAAATCCACGAGGAGCTTTCTAGGACCTCACCGGGATCGAACTGAGTCACTGGAAATCAGTGTTTAAACTATGTAAATAATTGTGATCTAGGTTATCTCAAATATTCTGTTGGTACTGCTATATTATCAAATTGAGGAATCTCACCAAGCGATCTCCACAGCAGACCCCTAGCCACATCTTGTTTACAAACTTAAACCTCGATTATATCACTTTAGCCTGGAAACGTAAAATAAATAATAAAATATTTGTATCAAGATCATACATTAATTTTAATTCTTTCCGTGCAGATTGTCCTTTAATTAGATGATCCCATTAATTCCTTGTCGATAAATGAATAATTGACACAATCGCCCAGCTGAATAAAAGGAAAGCTATTTACAATTCAGACGATGATAGTAAATCATTCATGCTACCGTCTCATTTTTAAAAAAAATCATTACTTTTGTTACATGACAGGACAAAGATTTTCTTATTTATCTTTAGAATACGAGTCGTTGAAGACTTTGAACATGTAAGCAGAATAAATGAAATATACACACTTCTTGCATTTTTAATTATACATCACAATACCAACTGTTACTGTTGATAAAACATTTTTAATACTGTTAAAACTTCATAACCACATTGTAAGCCCTAACAGTAATGTAATTAAATAATATTGCATACATTTATTTAAACATACATTATGCAAGAGCTAAATCTGCCTATTGCAGGCCTTTCTTTACGCCTGAAACTTTATCTAAATTAGTAATTAGACATTAATCAACTTATCCAGGCCATAATCAACCTTCGATGTTATCGCTAGCCCGCGATATTTACTGGATTTGGATCCCATCTGTTGCTCAACGTTCTTTCATGATTAAATCGAGAAATGGATAATCGATACTACATTATGTTTTTATCGCACTGACTTTAGTAATGATGATCTAGGCTAGGCCCAAAATCTAATCGCTAAATTCTCGGTTCAGAGTGGATCAATTTGACTGAAATTTTCATCAAATTGCCTTTACATTATCTAGTTTTTAACTATTATAATGAGAACTGCCAGTTCTTTATCTAATCTCCCATAATATATCTTAAAATATTAAGATGAAGTTAGATTATTCAATATTTTGACTTACTGTGTCGACAGTGGAACGCAAATTCGGTTATAACTAAACACTTTAGAAGTAAAATAACCAAAGGAAACAGAAATTCTATTCAATTTTCAGGATTGAAACTATTTTTTTCCTGAGAATCAACAAGCGATTAAAATATATCATTGTCAGGCGCGGATCCAGGGGGGGGGGGGGGGGGCAGGGTTCGTGCCCCCCCCCCCCCCCCCGTCAGCCCCAGTGACATAGTTGATTTTCATTTTCGTTTGATTTGTTACTGTTGTAGTTCACATATCTGCTCTTTAATAGATGATATAAAGATGATTTTTCACATTGTCGCCGCCCAAATAATCCAAGGTTGCAACGTATTACCTTTGCTCCAATGTATCCCCCCCTCGACAAAATCCTGGATCCGGGCCTGATTGTTTATTTGATTGTCCATAGGTATAATATTGATAGTAACGTTGGATGCCTACTACTTCTTAAGAAATCTCTTTCCACAAGGAGTACCACACCAGTAACTTAATGGTGAAAAGTTATGGATGTTATAGAGGATAAAATTCTTTTTTTTTTGTTAACAAATTGAAAAAAAATACTGATAAAAGAAAATAAGCATTTACAAATTTACATTTTATACGAATCATTTATGTCTTTCTGTTTCTTCTCTCTGCGCACCTATATTTACGAATGAATGTTTTATTTGCTATTCTTGTATACTTTAAGGGGGGGGGGTGAAAGGGGGTGCTTTTATATATGCAATAAGGTGTTTTTTTATGCACTAAACATCCCTTCTTACTTATAGCTTGTTCCATTTAAATTTGTCCACGTGCATTCTGGTTTGAGATAGGTATCGTACGAAAATTAAGACTTTGAGGGAATTTATTATCACGAGAATCAGAAGCTGTATATGTGATACCTTAGAAATGATTTTATTGTAGTTCTACAGTAAAAAGCTGAACATAATAAAAGTTATTTAGTAGACTATATAAAAACCAGTTGTCATAGTAATTAGCATTTTATTTGAATAGTTCCCTCCAATTGCTTCTGCGTAATGGCAAAATCTGGCATAAGCGAAGACAAACAACTTTGCCAAACTGTCACATAAATTAACACTGATTACTATCTGGAAGATCAGGAATTATATAGCCTAGGTCATCAAGTACTGTAGAAAATTCGTTTTGACAGCTGAAGAAAACATTGCGATGTACATATGTGTTGTAAAAAGAGTGTAACCAGATTTAACGCCTTAATGGAATCCGAAGAGGCGATACAATCATAGAAAAAATATTGATAGATGTGCATAGATATATATATTATAAAAACCTAATACAAAAGTACAACAAAAATAGTTCTCACTACTTAACAGCTTGGCTTGAACATGCATTCCAAAAGCTTTTAGCTATTGGGGAGGGGATAACCTCTGCGTCAAAGGTCACCAGCAGAGTCAAGCTGTGAGAAATAGAAGCACAAAGAGTAAGCTAACTACAGCCTGCCTTGTGAACGACACCTTTGGAACCGGACATCACAATCCTGTAGCTACCGGGCCAAAGGCAACGTTCTGGCCAAGGGTCAACAACAGAGTTTAAACATTTAATATAAATTTCATTATAAAAATACATATTATTATTATAAGTTCTAATAGTCACACGGTGGAATTATTTTAATATAAGAATGACGTAGTAATCTCACGACCGAAATATGATGTAGAAATCCCACAGAGGAATTATTATATTCATATAAAAATACATAATAGCAGGCTCAGTGCTCGGGGCCACACCACATAAATGAAATGGATTTTAACGTCCTACTGTTTCTGCTCAGAACTGGGTTAATGAAGACGGACATACGTCATACATTGTGTTATGAGGGAAATTTTGCCTGTACAGCACTACAGTGTGCGCTTATATCGAATTCCAACTGTCAAGGGATCTTTTACGTACATGCCATTGTAAACATGGGACCTCGACTTTTCGACCCATCCGAACGACTAGACAGCTGTATTTGTCAGACCCTCCATCCTGCATCATTGACAAGGGGTAACTACGCCGGAAAATCTGGATGAACTATCTCGGCCAATGCAGAGATCGAACATCCGACCTCCGGGCTAGCAAGACAGCGTCTTACCCACTTAGCCACCGTGATCCCCCTATAATCATACAAGATAAACCTATGGACAAATAGGCACAATAGTTTTCAGCCTTTATACCCAAATTGTGGAATCGCCGGAATATCAACTCTCCGCATCGGAGAATTGGACTTTATTTTTAATTATGGATGGTAAAGTCTAAAAATTAAGGCCAAGTACAGATTTGGTCATGGTCACACGATGTAAATAGGGTTAGGAGACGTAATTGTTGACAAGGTTGTGGGTTATGGTTAGGGCGTGTGGTGATCTCGGACCAAAACTGCTGTTGGCCTTTACTTTTAGACGTAACCATTCTGGACATAGTCAATACAAGCCAGCACATATATAATCTTCCCGAAAATCCGTGATATTTCGCCCTATATATTTGAATTAAATGTTAATTAACAAATCGGAGTATATTTTAGCGTGGATTAAGTCATGACTTATTAAATATTGTCCCATCTAATACACGTGACGATGAGCGATTTTAAATCGAATGGCCGAGTTCGGTTATTTACTCCCAAAATTGAGTTGATTTAGAAACGTTGACTGTAATAATATAGGCTTCAGGCAAATTTGATGAATTACTGGATACCCTATCGCATATAGTTTACAGCGACATTCTATAAATTAAGTCAAAGGTTATCTTTTTATAGTTTAAAGTGACATTCTACAAATTAAGTCAAAGGTCATCTATTTATGGTTTAAAGGGATATTCTACAATTAAGTCAAAGTTTATAATCTATTTATGGTTTAAAGTCAAGGGCCATGAATTTATGGTATCACGCGACATTCTACCTATTAGCCACAGATTATCTTTTTTTCGTATCGAATGGTATCTAATAGCAGGGCCTTTAGCAGTGGGTGGTTACCCGAAGACCCGGAGAAAACCCACTAAGGTTGGTGGGTGACCATACGCGTAACGCCTTGTTACGTACAAGCGTGGATTCGAAACGTCGTCATCAGTGACAATACTTGTGATTTTAAACGCACACACATTCTTAAGGAGATTGAATGCCCCGTATTATTTACCACGTGTACGTTCCATTGCAAACTACAATTTGGTGGAAGTGGAATATAGTCGTCATCCACTATAAACAAACCAGTGTCACCTATGTTCGGTAAAATCATTTCATGGGCTTCTGTTTCCAAGCCGGATGATTATATACCGTTGATATTTTGGTTCCGTTGATTAGATACTGTCTGAAATCTGCACGATCTTTGAATAATGTCTTCCCTCAAGGCCTTCCTTACGTGTGTAAGAAATTAAAATATGTTACTGCCACTTTAACTCTTGGGAACGGACGATATGTTAATAAAAATGGCGATGCTAGTAACTAAAATACAAAAGGCCTTTGGGGAAGACAAGATAGGCTCATCTTATTTCACCACATTAAGCAGCCTATGGCCGTAATAAAATTGTCAAGTGACACTGTTTGGTTGATTAGTCAAACACCCACGCTATTCGACCACAATGTCATTATGTCACTTTCTTGACTCGATATAATTCATCTACTTGAAACAGATACTGGACAAACGTACTTTATATTTTGATAGCTGTGTGAAATGAAATGAATTGAAATTGGGTTTAACGTCCTACTCTTCTGCACCTGACCTGGGCTAATGGAAGACGGGCATACATCATACAGTGTGCTATGAGGGAAATTTTGCCCGGGAAGCGGCGCTACAGTCTACCTTATATCGAATTCCAACTGCCAAGGGGTCTTTTACGTGCGCGCCAATGTGTACACGGGACTTCGGTTTTTCGCCCCATCCGGTCTTCCTTCTGCATCACTGACAAGGAGAAACCACGCCGATAGCTGTGTGAATCTCACAAATACATGAAAATTGGTGTCCACGCATTCATCTGACCATCTTCATTAGTCCAGTAGGTGCCGAAAGCTATACGTTAAACCTCATTTAGTTTGCATTAAGTGGTTTTCCCTTATCAGTGATGCAAGACGGAGGGCCTGACAAAGACAGCTGTCTAGAGTTCGGATGGTACGAAAAACCGAGGTCCCATGTACACATAGGTGTGCACGTAAAAAAATCCCTTGGCAAAATTTCACTCGTAGCACCCTGTATGGCGTAGGCCCGTCTTCATTAGCCCAGTCTCGAGGTAGAGCAATTGGACGTTAAACCACATTTCCCATTCACCTGACTTGATGTTGCTTTTATGACCTACAATATCTTGTCCGTGTGTTTGTATTCTGAGTTCCTCATAGTTGTTGCGGTTCATCATCACCTACTACTGCCTGGCCTTGTGTACGAACCCGTTTGACCCGTGTGACCCGAGAAAGCGCGTTAGTTACGTATCCGTTAAAGGGCAATGTTGGCGTCAGCTGCTATTACATATTAGTGAGCAGAAATTCGACTGTGTATCTGTTATCGCTTGTTACTTCAGTCAGTTATATATAAGGATAATTCGCGTTTTCCAACTTTGCGTCACTTCCCTTGTCTTCAAAACTTCGGTATGCATTTATCGTAGCAATGATCTCTGCGTTATGTTAAAATTATATTTGGAACTGCTCTATCATGTGATAATGGTTGACACCAATATTGTCCTTTAAATCACGTGTTGCCATCTGGAACCCATCTTACAATAGCTGAGAACTGATTTATTATGGTTTTTTTTTTCATTTTTATGAAACAATCTGTGTGACTGCTTTCAACAACCCAACTGTTTTTATTAGTGGTATACATCATTAATTTGTTGTTGTATTTCTTATCCATTTACATATTTTTTTGTTTTTTTTCTACTTATCATTAAAATAGTTTTTCATAGGGGAGCTCCGTACTGCATTTTGTATTACACTGTATATCTGCCTTACATTTTACTTGCAGAAATGATAATGTTTGGTCAAGATTTTGAAACCCCCAATAGGCAATGTGTTAAACCGCAGCACCGCGATACCGCCACTCCGTACACCCATAACTTCGATCAGGTTATCAGATGATAAAGCTTCCGGTTAACCTCGTAATACTGAGCACCAGTTGTGTCACTAGCACATTCAATAAGTTAGAATATGTTTCGGCCAGAATTTCAACTCAGAATTTGTTTCGCCTCCTGGACCATGGACCTTATACAAAACAATATAAACCTACTCTCACTGACTAGTGATCTCCAAACATATATTCTTTATTCCCACATTCTCTTGGTCTATTACCAAAGAGAAACAACTGTCGGTGGATTAATCCAGGTTGCCAATGACACTAGGCTTTGAATTGCAGCCATCACGGAAAACAAGTTTTATATAGTGCACCACGTGGTCGTATTTGAAGAATCTCATTGGGGAACAACAAACTGATGCCATCTACAAAAGGTACACTTCGGCTCAATTTGTATACAATTTTTGAAAGCCCCGTGAACGATCTTTAGGAATGCGTATATACATTAAGTCACAAGTCCGACTCTGCAGCTACGCCAACGTATTTTTTTCTTTGTTATCAATAAAGAAACTTAACATTCTAATGTTTGTTTAGGTATAAAAGTCGATCAGGATAAAATTATTAGTTGTATTGTAAACCTTTATCCATGTGAATGATTCATATGAAAGAAGAGCTGTTCTACTTGTTGGCTTTACGTGACAACCTATAATTTAAACCTAAAAATCACCCGAAGTCCCACATAGAAGTTTAATTTACAGCTCGAGTGATTGGTAAATATATAAAGATGACGGTTATGTTAATATCATTTTAGTATAATGTTTTTTCGCCAGTAAATCCTTTTTATTAATCTGCATTGATTTGAAGATCCTGAACAGGTTCTCAGCTGATGCCCATTTATTCAGATGCACGAAAAAACACAATAAATGTTTTACCATTATACCAATAATAAATCAAATCACTCCTATTTGGCACATATAAATATGATACCCCCCCCCCAAAAAAAAAACCACGTTTATTTTATCACGGAAAATGTAGTTCGAGTATTGAGTAGCCTAAGAATTGCTTAAGCACGGAAAACGTAGTTCGAGTAAAATGAGTAGCACAAGAATTGTTACAACACGGAAACGGGGTTTGAGTATTGAGTAGCCTAAGAATTGTTTAACCACGGTAAAAACGTAGTTCCAGTAATGAGTAGCCTAAGAATTGTTTAAACACAGAAAACGTGGTTCGTGTTTAAACACAGAAAACGTGGTTCGAGTGATGAGTAGCCTTAGAATTGTTTAAACACGGAAAGCGTGGTTGGAGTATTGAGTAGCCTAAGAATTGACTAAACACAGAAAACGTAGTTTAAGTAATGTGTAGCCTAAGAACCCGACATTGCTTGTTGTCACCGGAAGTTAATTGGATAGAAGATGGAATCGGCGACAAAGTTTAAGTGCAGAATCACCTGTTTAAAAAAAAATACCCAATTAATACTATTTGAAATCCCCCAAAGACAAGTGGTATCGGGTGTTATTAAAGAGAGGGAGAGAGAAATGGGGTTTAACGTCCAGCCGACACGAACTAGATAATTTCGGGACTAACATATGGTTCGATTTTATTTTAATAATTCGCTTGCAGTGGGGGAAACCGTAGCATCCGGAGAAATTCCACGCTCTTGGGTAGGCCACCAAAAGCGGGGAATCGACTCAATGAAAGACCTTATGATTTCACACGCACACGTTAAAACACCACGGTTAATTGTTTGGTGTAGTTTATAAGAATACGACAAGTGTAATGAAAGATTGTGGACGATTTAAGGATAGGCTTATTTTGCGTCATATTTGAAAACAAAACTTCTTCGTTTTCAGTCCAAGGTAGTTGGGTGGTTGACACATAGGTTCCAATGGGTCCCTAAAGTGTAACAAATCCACTGGCCGAGACACGCCACGGAACAAATAAAAAACAACAGAATTGCTCGGCGTGTGCTCACAATTTCCACAAATGATAGAATAAGTACAAAAGCAGATCGTGCGTTCATTTCTTTCGTATTTCCCTGTCAACTTATTAAACATTGTATAAATTAAAGATGTAATTAGAATGGAGATACATGCGTTATCTTAATCGTGATGAAAAATTAAACTATACCAAAATTCATTGTCCATGCAACATTGATATTGCCTCTTTGGGCCTGCACTTTCTACAGTTGTGAAAGGTTTGACAACAAACCATTATAAAACTTTCATGTGTAATTTGAATTTATTACCTCTTCAAATTGAAAACAAAAGAAACCATTGTTGTGCTAATTTTAAACTGGAAAGATAAAGAAATGTGTTTTCCAATACTTGTTGTCAAAATCAGGTTATGACACGAATTAATTTATCTTCTAAATGCAAGAGTATGCATATTTATTAATGCTTTGCTGTCAGGATATATTATGACATGACGAGTGCACTAGGATTAAAAGTTATGTGTTTTAGTTTCGTAGCGAAATGAATGGCAAAACTAAATCACAAAATATGACAGGAAAAAAACAACTGCTGACGGCTTTAACTGATCTGAAAATATTCTGTACGGCCATAAAACCGACTGCCTTACACCCAATGACTTCCTTAAGTACAAAATTTATGGTGCCCATCAACACCTTCTCGCGAGCGAAACTCCATCAATTATACACAAGTCTGCAGACGATAAAAACCGCGGGAAAGTTAAGATCGCGCTTTCCTACACCCATTTATATTTTGTTAAAATGGCGTAAGTGAGACACACAATGTGATATCTTGCTAAACGTTACAGCACTAAACAAGATGACGATATGGCTGTGATGAAATATGTTAATGTAAAAATCCTGTTTCAAGGTTTTTGAGAGCAGTGTGTTCTTATCAGGGATGGCTGAAGCTGAAAAACCTCTTTGAGGCTACGTTCTGATGTTATCTTCGCAATGTAGTATAAATCAAAAGAATTATCCACAATCCAATTACAAAAACAAAGTCCTGGATCTGATTTCTTTAACGATAACTTCATAAAAAGTTATGCAAATTAAGAACATATCGAGCAGAACGTCACATTTATTACCCTCGTGTATGTTAGAAAAGGAAGTTTATAGACTGCATCTTCTAGTATATGCTTCTGAACCCGACTATGGGCCTTATTATAAGGTCCATGACCCGACAACTCCAGTTACCTGATCAAGTGCAAAAGTAGTACTCAAGTAGCGAGGCTCATATCTGTATCCATGGATTAGCCGAGGCGTGTCGTGACAGATTTCGTACAGGACGAAGGGTCTGTAAAGGGCAACGTATAGTCGTTCCGATGAACATATTGGCGTGTACGTAAAAGAATCTTTGACAGTTGGAATTCGAAATAAATCAGCTTCTACTTATTTGGCTTTGAGTCAAATTAGAAATGTAGTTTCCGTTCTTTCACTACATGAATATTAATTGCGGGGTTAAACTCCAAGATAAAAACTTGCAGATTAAATTAAAGCATACATTATCCAATAGCCAAATCTGCCTATATAAACTATCAATTAAATAATTACTAACATGAAAAGACCATAATAAACATTAGTCTCGAAATGACCTAGTTGTGTCGAGTGGACGTTAAACCCCATTTCTCTCTCTCTCCATAATCAACTCTCGGTGCCATCTTATGAGTCAAATTTCCATTGGATTTGAATTCCCACCTGCTCTTCAATGGTCATTGGTGATTAACCACAAAAATGAATAATTGAGACTTTATTAATTATCGTGACGGCGGTAACAAAGACAAACGAGGTTACAGTGATTTTAAAATATTTTTTATTGGCTTATAGAGTGAAGCAATTTGACTGACAGTTTCAGCATTATAATGAGAACGGTCGACAATCTTTTTATCTAATCTTCCAAAATATATAAAACGAATCATGATACCAATCAACGAAACTGTCCCTCTCCAATACTAAGGGGCTTAAAACGAACAGTTTAAAGATGTGGACGACAGCAAGTGTAGATAAATTTTACAATCAATGGTAATAGTTAAAACCTGTCCGTGCATAGATCACTATATCCAACATAGGTATAATGGGGCAATCTCAGTTGGGAGTGGGTAGGTGGGTGGGGGGTCTAAGGCGATTTGCCCGATACTTTCTTTGTCACTCGAATTTTCTGGATAAATGATACATTAACTAAAACGAATTTTCCATTTTTAATTAATAACACAATTACACAACTATATGAATTTGCAATACGTTAAGAATGTTCTCCATTCTCTGATGTTTGTGCACACCGGTCCTTCTAAGAGTGACCCCATGGATTCCCCATTAAATCGCAATTGGATCAAACTGATGCAGTTATACTGTGACGAACACAAATAACACTGTTCATGATATCTCTACATTTACTCAAACTAGAAAATATTTTAGATGCTAATTCAACGAATCGCGGTTACATAAAACCACAGGCACACAAAAAATATCAAACCATAAACAATCCGTCAAGCACCTGGCTATTGAGACAAAGAGGTACCTGTAAAAGAGACAAAAACAATGAAAAACTAATAAAACTTTAAATTAACATTTAAATTAAATATTTTGAATTTGTTATCCAACAAGGCGGAAATGATGTGGTGCCCCGCCCAAATGACGTTTTTGCTTAACTTAATGGTTGATCCAGCAGTCCTGTTTGGACGGAATGGTACAGATAAGATAATCACAGAAAAACGTTGGACATAATATGCTATGCGGGGCGGACTTGGAATGATATATTCACCACCTTTTGCAATATTCAGGCATACCTATATTTACGTGTTGTATGTATGTTTATTTGTTTCCTGATTTTATTTATTCATATACATGTATGTATGTAACCTTGTAAGTTTTGTTATGCAATAAAGTTTCTAATCTTCTATTCTTCTTCAGTCAATTTTGTATAATGAAAGTAAATGGGGTTATGTCGCCGAGTAAGAACTGTGGACAGTGTGGTTAACTGGAATGTAAACATAATGACATTTTAGAAATAGAGTACACCACTAATTTGTGGTTACAATCAATTATATTCTAATGCAACCATAACAAGGAAATTACTAAGCACAAAATTTAGTATCTGCGGTTTCATAAACGATAACACAATTCTGTGTCGTTATGCGCAACAGCTTACGATATTTTAAAGGCGTTTTGTGTCTGTTCAGCTAAACGCCATTTGTACATGGATGCAGACCACCAAAAATTCTCCTGAGTGGTCATTTACTGGTTAGAGGGCGTGATTATCAACCCATTATTATAGATTTCTTCATATTTGCATATGGATGCAGTGATACCCCCCCCCCCCCCAAAAAAAACTCACAGCAATTAGTTACTTTTCTAAGAGGATGTAATCATCAACCAAAACGATATTTTTCTGGGTAGTTGAATATGGATACAGACCACCAAAAATTCTCCTCAATTAGCTACATTTGTTATAGGGATTCATTATCAATCACATATTATGTCATTTTATTTCTACATTTAATATATCAATACACAATTTATTGCAAGTATTTGAGTTTATAGGTATATTACAGGAATTGTACAATATACCTTTAGTCAGACCCCTTTGGTTATGTTCATTCTGCAACCAAAGGTTAGACTTGATTCAGCCTGTTAAATCTTCAGGAGGCGGGCATACATTCTCAAATTGATATCAATACAACTCATTCGTAATTTTTGCATATTGCCCCAATTTTTCTAAAACTTTATTACTTGCAGGTGTGACTTTTTTAAATTTATAAAATTACTGAATTTTTGAGCGATGTTATGTTAATATTGGAATATTTTGCACGAAAAGGTAATAAAAAGTAAATTTGTTTTAAAATCCAGTATCTAATTTACGAGTTTATGTAAAATATTAATAAATATTTATACATTTGTGATTGTTAGGTCCATGAACCTACGATGCACCTCTGTAAAACAATCAACACGTCTACTATTATTACAATTTTTTCTTCTAGCTGGCCGGTCACCTCTGGCTTGCGGCTGTGGGTTCGATCCCTGCATGGTGTGAGCGTATGTGGCATGGAGATAGGGGTGCCTTCTCAACCTCGTGGGCTTCCTCCGGGCACTCCGGTTTCCTCCCACTGCTAAAGACCCCTACGCGCAAGCGAATTATTGAAATAAAATTAAAACCATATATTAGTCCCAAAATGACGTAGTTTGTGTCGAGTGGACATTAAACCCCATTTCTCTCTCTCTCTCTCACAATTTTTTCTTTTATCATTCAACAAAATATATAGGTACGCATGGGAAGTAAATTAAAACTGGTATTTTTTTTTTTAAACAATATTTATTCACAGAAACTGGATTGGAGAACAGGCAGAAGCCTATAGACCCCCTCTCCATAAAAGTACAAACAAAAATATATATTCAGATAAAGGGAAGGTTAAGTAAAGTAGAGTAACAATTCAATTATAAGATGGCTATATACACTACATACACGATATGTACAAACCACAATCAAAATGTTTATATTTCATACAATTTCCTACTGAATTTTCAAAATCGTTTGGAGATCTCGAGGAAGTTATGTACTGAAGAAAAAATTTCTTCAGAAAAAAAACTGGTATTTGTTGATATATGAGGATATTATCCTATATTATATCGTGACCACGAATATATTTCTTCTATTTATAGCCTCGTTCTCTCTTTCTTATTTACGTGACAAAGAGAAGGGTGGCCTGTCCATCCTCGTGGGTTTTCTCTGGGTCCTCATATTTCCTCCCACTGCTAAAGACCCATACGCGCAAACGAATTATTGAAATAAAATTAAACCATATGTTAGTCTCGAAATAACCTAGTTTGTGTCGAGTGGACGTTGAACACCATTTCTCTCATTTTCTGTCTAGAATGGAACAATTGGTTTTGAAAATACCTTTTCATTTGGGTTCTTGTTGAAAAATTTTGGAAAAAGTTGAAGTCCACGAGAAAAATTCCTGGAAACCCCATTGTCATTTGGTATTTATAGCTTAGCGTGCATTTATATCAAATTTTGTATTTGCTAGAAGTGCGGGATGGTGGCCTTATAAAGCAATCGGGTGGATCCAGAAATTAGAAGGATAGGGTGGGTTATATGAATGCAGCCGTCTGTTTCAGATATAAAGACTGCACACCAATATTATTTGTTACCGAAGTCCTACTAATGTCTCGGCTGGCCCGCAAGCCTGGAGTTCGCGTGTTCGATCCCTGCATTGGCCGAGAAAGTTCATCGGGATTTTCCCTTGTCAGTTGTGTAGGATGTGACGAAAAACCTAGGTCCCGTGTACACATTGGCGTGCCCGTAAAGATACCTTGGCAGATGGAATTCGATATAGGTGTAGGCCATAGCGCTGCTGCCAAGGCAACATTACCCTCGTACTGTATACGGTGTATGCTCTTCCGCATTAGTCCAGTCGGAGCAAAACAGTAGGATCTTAAACCCCATTTAATTTCATTTCATTTCATAATGTCTCCAGTGCGATAGATAATTCCTGATTTGATATAGAATTTGTGAGAACTCTGAAGCGAGCTTTAAATATAATTTGAAAGAACTGCGACTGAAATCTAACAGCGAAATCGGGTCGTTTCGTTTGGCACGCGTGTTCATAAAATATCGAGAAACGGATCCTTTTTCAATGAAAGAAAATATCCTAAACTAATTTGACATACATGAACTTTAATATTGATAAATGAAGAAGTTTGTCATGGCCGACAGATAGTGCTGTCGCAGCAATTTTATAAATAATATATTGATTTATCGTCTGTTTTTTTTCTTCAAATTTCTTCAAACACTGACAATTGATTGATAGTGACGACTAGAGTCTTATTATCAATCTCTCAACTTTCAATTATTTTTTATTATTAAAAAGAAAACACAAGTAATGAATCAAGTGGAAAATCAAATTATTTAAAATATGGATTGCCAGATAACGAAACATACAGTAAAAAAATAATAAATGAAGTGGGAAATCAAATTTTGGGAAATATTGTTTGCCAGGCAAAGAAACATACACCCACCACCAGTTAAGTTGTCTAAACAATTTTGAACCGATCGGCCATAATTATTGCCTCGATTTCGAAGCAAGGGGAAGTAACTGTAAGAGTTATTATTTAAAATCGTCGACAATATGTAGGATTCTACCTTACAATAATTATGTCGGATATTGAAACCAATATACATTTAAGAAAGACGGTAATAATTGTAGCCAATACAGGTAACTCTGGATCTGACAACTGAAAAACGTTGAAAACTTTACTCGCATCTTCTGCTCAATTAAATATACAACCCCTATTAAAAATGGATTATTGTAAGACCTATCATGCCTTACAATGTGGACGACAGACAGACGGACGGACAGGCCGACGACAGTATACGTATAAAACGGGATTTCGATTTACATAATATAAAATGTTGGAAAGAAAACAGAAATCGAAAAGACAAGATACCCAAGGACCTTTAAATTTTTAAATAATCTTGTTCAACACGAGCATGACACATCAAAACTTATATTCTCCCAGGATACTAAAATGCATATTTCAAATCATAATATATACATTTAAAAAAGATTTAAAAAGTAAGAAAGACCTCGGGGATATATTAGTCTATTTTAAAATTTCATGATCAATATTACTATAATAAGTAAAAACTATAAACAAATGCACTTTACAACAGGATCTTAAAAGGTTAAAATTATAGAAATGCAAACAGGGTCCTGTTTCTCAAAATCTTAACTAAAGATAAAATCCAGATACTCCAAACTTAATTAGCCAAACACTAAAATCAATATATTATTATCCAATCAAATTATTAAAATTTGAATTTTATCTTAGTTAAAATTTCCTGAAACAGGCTCCAGAACAATAAATGATGAAAATTGCTATATCAGCCTTTTGTTTTAAGAAACAGAAATCTGTACAGATGAGGACTAATCGGCCAAAAAGGGGGACAACTCCTGTCAAAATGAATTTTATTTGTTTTTTGAGTGCAATCGAAGAAAAGGGTTTAAGATTAGATTGCTTGCAAGAAATATTCAAGATTCGCGACAGACTTTACCAAAAACTGATACCAGCCTAAAATTGGCGAGGACGGGATAAAACATTAAGATCAATCTGAATAAAATTTCGTTTTTTTTTTTGTACTCTTGATAACCTACACTACATGAAAGTCTGACCAGTTGTTTTGAGAGGTCGCATCAGAGGTCATACGAAGGGCTTTTGACCCTATGACGTCAATCAGCATCGATGTTTCTAGTGAACCTCACGCTAAAAGGTCGCCGTAACAGACTGTTTCATTGGCTAAACCCTCACATCATCCAGAACACATAAATGACAACAACTCTTCTAGATCCTAGTGTAGTAAAGACCGGTAAAACGAAAGTTTGAGCTATAAAAAACGAAACGAAATAAGATCCGTGTTTTAATCAGATTATTATAAGTTAAGGGCATTGAAGAAAAACGTTTCTCCGCAATTAAACTTATTTACATCATCGTGCAGGTAAGCAGAAAAGGCTAAAAGGACCCATGACGTAGCATTCATACATGTGTTAGGTCTACAATAATTATTTCCAAGGAAAAAGGTGCCACACCTACCATGGTATTACAGTATTACAATGTGGGCTGTGTTCTTATATAACGACTATTATTCGACTACATCACTTAATTTGAAGTAAATTGAACTAAAAATCGACTGCATTTAAATCGCTAAGGGATTTTGAATATATTGCAAACTAAAATATTGTGAATTTTGAACCTCTTAAAGGAATAGCCTTCCAGAAATGGGCAATCCGGCATCCCCCACAGACTAGACGAAATAAAGTAGCTGTAACCATTGGTCGGAAATTTAAGTACGAGTCGAAAAACGACGATTATCGAGTGAGAAAATGGTCCGTCATTTGTTTCATTACAGCCGCCATAATGCTCTCAAGTGAACGACGACACTAACTGTAACGTTAGCATCTCTTACAAATCAAATCTAAATTTGCATCATTCTGTCAGGGATTCAAATTCTGACATACCGTTACGGTACATGAAAATAAGAATAGGACTATTGTGCACGCAAAACATGAATTATAAGGAGGATTTTGTAAGTTGTAGCATATTGTATATACCGGTAAATGTTAGATAATAACCGGCCTACCTAAGAAATAAAATTGTTACACGTTGTCTTTATTATCACATATTTTTGGCAGATTTAATATTCCAGGAGGAAATAAATATGAACATCGAAAGCCAGCATGAGTCCTACCTATGAGCGTTGGGAAAATCTGTCGATGGGCCTCGTTTATAAAAGATAAACGTTGTACTAAATGTTGAATTGTCAATTTAAGTAAATTTTAGCTCGGATATTGTCCTATATACACATGCTTGTAATTGTCAACTTTAAATACGACAGTGGTGAAATATGATAGTTTTAATATATGTAAATATGCATAACCATCATTGTACCTCATAATAGATATAAACTCATGGGGTTAAACTTTGTAACCCTTTATCGTGCTCAGTATGCATTTATTGTCAAAAGTCCTAGTGTACCTTTAGCAATGTCAAAATGTTAAAGTCTATTTTATAAGTCTGGGGGGTGGGTGGGGGGTGGGTGGGGTGGCTGAATGGTTAGCACGTGCGTGCTGTATCATAAAGCCTGTCATTGAGTTAACTGGCATGGTTTCGAATCCCCCGTTGTACGTGAGAAGTAGTAGGGTCGCCTGTCCAATCTCGTGGGTTTTCTCCGGCCCCCCTCCCACCGCTAAACACCCCTATGCGTAAGCGAATCATTGAAATAAAATTAAACCATATGTTAGTCCCGAAATGACCTAGTTTGTGTCGATTAGACGTTTAACCCAATTTCTCCATCTCCCTCGCCACCGAGGCTAATGAAGACGGGCATAAAACATACGGTACGCTATCAGGTAAAGTTTGCCTGGTCAGCGGCCCGCTCCTATTTCGAATTCCAACTATCAAACGTTCTTTAACGTGCACGTCAATGTGAACAGGAGTCCTGGGAATTTCCCCCACGCGAACAACTTTACGTTGTCCTTATAAATGTAACAAAAACATTTCACTGAATTTAGATGAAATTATTTTTTAGAATTTAAGAAAATAAAATTTCAGGACTTTTAATATTTTAAATGTCAGATTTAGCTCAGCATGATAAAATTTTAATTATCTCTAGAAAAAAATTCTTTTGTAATACAAGTTGTTGTTTTTTCTTACGACATTGTTTTATGGACGAAATTCAGTAACTCTTCGCTATTTTCAACATTTGGACATACCATTCTCTTAAAGGATGCAATGATACAAAAAAATAAAACATGATATAAGTTATGAAAACTACCTAGATGCAATAAAAAATGGGAACATAGAAAAACCTTAACAAATCTGATAATAAGCGCATATAAATTGAGAATTGAAATAGGAAGATATATCAGATTAGATGTTAACGGTCGTTTATGTAAAGTAAAATCTGTCCAGAGATAGATAAAGAAATTCATTTTGTTGCATCCTGCAAAAACATACATAGAGAAGGAAATTACTTTTTAGACTAGTTTCATATCAAAAAACAACTTCGCGCGATTCCCAGCAATTTGAAATATTGATGCAGAATAATATAAAGAACTATTTTAAAAATGATTAAATGGGCCTTATGCGAGACTAGATAAAGAATTAACAGTTCCCGTTATAACAGTTGAAAAATAGATAATGAAAAGGGAATAAATTGATAATTTCAGCCAAATTACTTCACTCTTAGACGAGTTATCGCTAATATAATTACAATGTAGCCTCGATTGTTGCTACGATAATAAACAAAGTCTCGATCATCCACATTTACATCAAATCATCAACTGCAAATCGCGTGTAAATCTACTGAAAATCCTGAGTATCTGGTGGCATCGATGGTTGATTATGGTCTTGGTAAGTTAATCAATGCCTAATTAATAATTTATATGACATTTAAAAATACATTATGCCAGAGCTAAATCTGCCTATTGCAGGTCTTTATGTAGGCCTGAAATGTTATTTAAACTATAATTAATTACACATTTATTAACAAAACAAGGCCATAATCAACTCTCGATGGCATCGGATACTCGCAATTTTAACTAACTTAGAACGGTTCGCCATTTAAAAATATAATTTAAAAATAAGAAAGCGAGGCTAAGTCGCGAATATACCAGTGCGCTAGTTACCACTATGCACACATCTTTTCAAAAAAAATAAATAGTGATTATTTGGCTCAGAAAGAAGTAATTTGGCTAAAATTTTTAACAATTCTATTTTGATAATCTAATTTTGAATTATTATAGCAAGAATGACCAACTCTTTATTAAACTCTTAACTAATATATCTTTAAGGCCTAAAGAAAGACCTGCAATAGGCAGATTTTGCTTAATGCGTGTTTAATTAATTAGGAGGTTTTGTATATCAATCAATTTTGTTATTGTAACTATATCTCTGTGTTAATATCAGTAATTTAGTTTATTTCCTGTAAAGCTTATTATTCAAAACCTTTATATGCAATAAACTTTGTTCTATATGGTGTGAATATAACGTGTGTTTTTTTACATAACAAACGTTTTCACTATAATATAAGAACTGCTTATTGAGAATGGTATTTTCTAAGTGTAGGTACGTACAATAACAGAGTTTTATTACACCGACGTATATTTTTGTAATCTTGGCAGTGGAAATATCACAGGAAGGCGACTGACATTTTACAGGATGCTGGATAACATGCAGATTCACAAGTTTTAGTTGTTCTCTGGCTGCATGGTATGTAAATAACCCACGCGGCCTTAAACCAAAAACACCAGAATAAATAAACTTCATTTCTCTACACAAATAAAGTATATATTTTTTAAATGAATATGACATTAAAATCTTTTTTAAACTAAAAGTGACATTAAGTGAAATATATTAAAGAGACCTAACCGTAAACAAGATTATTATGGGTTTCCCGAATCATGTATATTCAAGTAGATGAAGTACATGTACATAAATAAAGACTACGCCCAGTGAAAACAATTAAACATTCTCAATTCTTCATTCTGATGTATGTATGAACAAAGAAATTCTAAATATTGTTCGTGCTTTTTTTATTTTAAAGAGCTACTCCTTTGTTGCCTGTCCCGCACTAGAAACAATATAACAGTTGATGACGAAATCAAACTGTGAACCTAATCTAGGGGCCTAATCTGGATTTTTCTTCAATGAGAAGGTATCCCATTTTTGACGTCAGATTGCAATCTAAAAATATTTCTTATGAAATAATCTCGTAATTTTAAAAGTGGAATAGATCATCGAGCATAATCTTATATCAACAAATATACAGGGAGAAGTGAAATAGGGTTTAATGTCCTATTTTTTTTCCTTTCCAGATTGAACTAATGAAGATCGGCATGTACACCATACAACGAGGGAAATTCAGCCAGGAAAGCGGTGCCTACGGACTACTCTTATTTAGAATTCCAACTTCCAAGGTGTATACGGGACTTAAGTTTTTTGTCCCATCCGAACGACTAGATACTGTCCTTGCCAGGCCCTCCGTTGATTGGCAACAATCTGAAAATCTGCGGGAAAACATTTGTGTCGAGGGACCAAATGTTCGATAAACTCTATCCAACTCAGTGTAATTAAATTATACAAAAGGGGTTACCCAATTTAAACAGAGTTTATTAATTTGTCGACGTATTAAAGATGGGCGGTCCACCTTTTCCACCATCACTAAATACATCAGTGTTGGGCCTATAATACATACTTGATATTTTAACACATGTTGCAAATTTTGTCGGTGTTGAATGAGTTTTAATTTGGCTCTCTCTACCGATTTCTTTTAAAGTATATAGCGTACATTTGATGTAAATATGCTTTGAAATAAAATATTCCAAGTGCTGTAAACTTGAATAACATATTGTAATAATAAAAGGACCCACGTCGTGATGGGATAAAAAATCAAAATGGCGAATTCACAGACAACATGCAAACACGTGTGCTCTCATTTTTCAGCAATGCGTCGAAGGTAATTCATTTGTGTCTGAAGCTGGGAAATAATTTTTAAAATTTGTTCTAAGTATACAAATCTCCCTTCAGAAATTATAGAAGGTGCAGAAGAAGAAGAAACTATATCCCATCAAATAAAAAATTGTCAAGGATGATACCTATGTGTGTTTCCTCTCGTGGTTAACATTTGCACGCATCAGATCAGATCAGCTGAGTAAAGTTGAGGATGATGACGGATGTGTATGACTACAGTGATCTTTTCCACGGGACCGAACGACCAGACAATTGTCCTTATCAGGTTTTCCCTCCTGCACCACTGACAAGAGATCGGACACCCGACATCCAGCCTAGCGTGTCAGCTTCTTATCCACTTAGCCACCGTGGTTCCCTACCCAGAGATATAGCTATAATATATTACATTAAAATAATGGACACACAAAAGCTCCTTAGCTTTTTAATCATTTTTAATTTTTGTTCACTACAAAAGTAGTCTATAAAGTGATTTTTTACTTTCTGTTTTGATTTTTTTTTGAGTCGGTCAAATAGACTAGAATTAACATTAGACAGTGTGGTTGCAAATTCGAAGGAGACCCAATGGAGCTTTCCATCATGGGTATGGTGGGGTTGATCTAAAGTATTTAATTTGTCGTCAGTAATGAACATTTTTCCACGTGTTGCAATGGTTGTGTGGAAGGTGGGGATTGGTCTTTGCTGGATGTGTGCTCTGTACATCTGCTTTATGAGTGAGATAGAAATATCGGCCAAACTGTTGAATTACGAAATGCTGTCACCCAAGAAATCAGTTTTAGTGGCCAAGGATTCATCAGATATAACTGTGCACGCTGGGTCTAAAAGAAGTCAAACTAACAGTTGAAGATGCTGGAAGAACGAGGTCAGATATTCCTGTCCGTGCATAGCAGTCTATGTTGTAAACATAAGTATTTTTTGTTAATGCAATTAAATAAATAAGTAAATAAATGTGCAGGATCTTTGCGAAATCCATGCTGGTCACGAGGATTGCGCGAAATAACTAACATATCCAATTTCATAGATTTCCTCCTTTTACGATAAGCAAAATATACCAGAAAATAATTCCGATAACTCCTTTTTTTGTGATACGCTTGCAAGTCTCAAAATAACCCTTTTGTTTCTCTTCCATCGGCGTCTGATATTATTATCAGTATCACAGCATAATTAGAGTGTGCGACAGTTAATATAACATGTTCATGGGCAATTTAGAAAGTGACAATGTAATCATAAAAAACAAGATTATGGACATGTTAACAATTGTATACAAAGGCCGATAAAAGCTTGTTTAAATAAATGTTTTCAAAAATAATATTGAGATGTGTAAGATCTTAAACTAAATGGTATAGATTATTATATAAAACTCTTCCCAATTTTATCTGATAAAGAATAAATAGCGTGCCTCAATAGTCAATACAATTTCAAAAATCGCAATAAATGAAGAACCAAAAACGCAAATGGTTTCTGCTTCACCAACCATTCGCGATAATTTTACAGGGACAATTCTATTTTCGTTTTAAAACTATCTGCCAAATGCACCGATTGCTTTGTTTTAACTTTGATGACTTTTTAGATAATTTTCTTTAGTATATAATAATTTAAGTGAAAATAAGATTAATGCTAAGATTTGATAATCTTCCATGCTGTTAATGTAAGGTAAGTTTCACGATAACAATTTTATCATACCATTTTATTGTCTTTATCATAGACACGTTGTTTAAAAGAGAAATAAACCAAGAAACATTTCTGTTAAGTGTTGTTCTTTATATCCATAACTTCGCTTCGCCTCCCACAAAGAATCTATGGTTATATATCTGATTCCGTGATAATTTGACCAATGAAAACTGCCTTCGAGTCATGAAATTAGTGTCTGATGACCAGTTATTGTCCCATCGCCAACCCAATTTCCAGGCTCAGGTGTCAGCCCTAGGTTCATGACAGTAAAATGGTCGTTCCTTTTTGCCGCCTTATATTCAAGAATAATCGATACTGACCCAGACATTGTAAAAACAAAGTCCTAAAATATATGATATTCCTTTTCTATGGATGTAGAGTTGTAGTGTGGTGCACTTTTCATGCCATGCGAACTACTGATACATCGATACAGCACATTTATATTTTAGACAATTTAGATTAAATCCAACATTAATTTAATAAAACCGAACCTATTACCCATCTGGCATGTTAAAATTTTTATGAAATACCACGCCCACCGAACAAATTACCGTTTTGACAAATAAGCTAAAATTGCGAAATTAGATATATTTTCCTATGGATAGATTCGAGGATTTTTAATAACCTTTATCATATGGGATATAAATAAAATTAATTATAATATTTCATTAATACAGATCATTTGGCGAGGACAGTACTATTGCAAAAAGTCATAACTTTATAACAAAATATTCCGATATATGTGATAATACTTGGTTTGGTTCATGGTCATTTTTCTCAACGACATGATTTTAAAGCCGCCTACGTTTTTCCGGCTGTTTGATGTTTTAGTTGACATACTCTGTTAGTCTTTTTTTTACACCTCGTTTTTTTCGGACGGGAATTGAAACTAGATTTCATAAATGTAAGCACTATTTACTTCAGTGAGTAACATGCATGATCTTTTGTGTTACATCCGAAACATGAAACCTAAGATAGGTGGTGACCAGCACACATAGTTTAAGGGAGTGGTGAGCAGCACACATTAAGGTGAGGGATGGGCAGCACACAAATGTTAAGGTAAGCGGTGAGCAGCACACACAGTTTGAGGTAAGTGGTGAGCAGCACATAGTTTGAAGTTAGCGGTAGGCAGCATGCAAATTTTAAGGTGAGTGGTGAGCAGCACACAAAGTTTAAGGTGAGTGATGGGCAGCACACAAATGTTAAGGTAAGTGGTGAGCAAATCTTTAAATGTATTTGTATCTATGAAATTCAAGAAATTAGTGTCTGATGACCAGTTATTGTCCCATCGCAAACCCAATTCCCAGGCTCAGGTGTCAGCCCTAGTCTCATGACAGTAAAATGGTCGTTCCTTTTTGCCGCCTTATATTAGTGACACACAGTTTGAGGTAAGTGGTGAGCAGCACACACAGTTTAAGGACGTGGTGAGCAGCACACTGAGTAGTGAGCAGCAAACAAAGTTTAAGGTGAGTGGTGAGCAGCACTTAGAAGCACCCAGTGATTTGCCAACCGTCTGGTACAAAATATATACTAACATATTCACATTTTCCATTAAATAAAAACGTAATGTAGATTTGTTTTAGGGATGGACAGTTGATTTTCCAGATATCCTCTTTGCACTGAATGGTCAAACCTGAGGTGTACCCACAAGGGCAATTCCTACACCCCGATGAGTATCGTGAATAAAAGAAGTTTGACAACCCATTCCATCAAGCACAATGAATAGAATCGTGAGCGAGTTGAGGCTCAATACATAGTTTCCTATACTATTTAATCTAAATCTAATAAAACCAATTACATAAAATACCCAACAGGAACAAAACATATTTCTACATGAAATATTAAAATATTATTAGATTAAAAACAACAAGTAGGTCAGATTGAGAAACCTTGCATTGTGTGTACCAGATTTGTGGCCGCAAAGGGACAACGATTTTGTTGTACTCCTGTTTCTCTATGGAAACCAAGGTTCATTTTGATTGGATGGAGCTGCCGCGTTACCAAGGCTTTAATGCTGTAATAACGCATTTATTTAATCATCTTATTAATAAAATGTTTCACCAATTCCATTAACTCAGCAGTGAATTAGACAGAAAAAATTGACAGGAAAATGCATGTAATTATCTTGCCATCCTTCGAACTCATTACAAGAAGGTTAACTGTAATAACTTCTATCAGAAAATTTTAAAATATGGCCGTTTTTTGCTCCAAAATTCGCATTACTCGCTTAATTCAGACCGTTAATTTTTTGTAGACATTAATTTAGTAATTGTATATTATTTCATAATAACCATTAATTACATAATATAGTAGATTGTATAATATTTAATTTGTATTAAGATCATCTAATGTGTCAGAATCTAATGTTTCAGAAGGTTTATATTATTAATCAGACTAATGATGGGTATTCGATACCCAGTTCTAATTAGGTAGGCATGTTGCTTTTACATAGATACACATAAAATACGTGAAAATAAACTTCCTTATTATGCACGATAAATTCTGTTTGTGAAATTCTCATTTATTAATTCTGTTATACATAAAACCGTTAAAATATCTAATGTAGTTTGAAATTATTAAAAAGAAAATTATAATGGTTATTATCTCTTCGTCCAAAATTGATGCCAATGGAAACGGTCCTGTAATTCATATCTAATAAATTTAAATGACAAGGAAGAAAGTTGATTAATAATATTCACTTTTATGGACATATTTTATGTACATTTACCTGTATTATCCTCATGTTACAAAAACTGATCAATGTTATTATATTAATAAGTGCAGGAGAACCGTGGTACATGCAAAGCAAAACCTAACACGGACATTGGTTTTGTGTCTTGTCTAATGCATATTCTATAGTTGTTCGGGTGGGACGAAAAACCGAGGTCACGTATACAAATGGCGTGTACATAAAATGTCATAAAAGAACCCTTGACAGTTAGAATTCGAAATAAGAGTAGAGTGGCGTTGTCCGCGCAAACTTCCCCTCGAGCACACTGTATGGCATGTCAGTCTTTATTAGCCAAGTCGGTGGGCGCTAAACCCCATTTCATTTCATTTATGTAAATTCAGAATTAATTAGGAACTTAATTAAAATAGACTGGATAATTGGACATGTACTTTTAAAGAATTATCAATTAATCATTGATTAATGTACACTTTATTTAGTGATTATGTGCGTTATCTGCGTTTTCCGGAAAATAATACACTTACCATGCTAAAATCTATAACTTACTCAGATTTGTTATATAACATTAAATTAAGAAAACAAAATAAAAGTATTGCTTTTAGGATGAATGTTCTGAATATTGAAGTTCGCAACAAACGAAATTTTGAAATAAACAAACGAAACGGAAAATAATCAGTATTTTAATCAAATTGAGTTTCTCAAATGATGTCCAAGGCCATTAAAAGAAAAGAAAAACAACCCACATTTAATGTTGATAATAGCATATAATAACAATAGTTTCTTGAACCGAAATGTAACTTTTCTATTCAATTTATGTCTATTTAAGTTTATTTTTAAATCCCATTGTATATATATTTAATACATAGGGAAATATACTTGTAAAGAAAATTTCTAAAAAGACAATTGACAGTTTGTATAAATGGAGTTGAAACAAATACCATGATAGTAAATACATTCTAAAACCGAGTTAAAGTAGGAGGCTAGGCGAAAATTCATAAACCTCTAGGAGAGTTAAAAAACGACAAATTAAAAAAAACACATGATTCGTCTTATCATAGCCATTAATTTTACAAGCTCTTTTATATATTTTTTACCTATTAGAACTCCATTTTCTTTATTTCATTAAAAAATCGCATGTTTTAACACTTTTACGCTTTGATCAATTATCATTCATTCGCGGCAAATCAAGCCCTCTTTAAACTTTTAACAAATAAAGTAACAAACCTTTATGAAACTTATAAAAAGGCACACATTAATTCTTCTTGACCCAAAACATTACACGAATAAAGCCGGTGTGGGATAATAGCATCGTGTTGAAACGTGCCTGAAATACGATAAGCTGTTTTGTGTAGTTCGTTTCTTTTCCCGGTCAGTAAGTACAGCAACCCTCTAAAACGAAACGAAATAGCAAAAGCCCAGCGGTGTACATTACACTCGGTTTAATAAAGTCGGGTGAATTGCGTACAGTTATATGAACGTACATATTTATATTATTTAATGTCGAGAATAATAAGATATGCCTGATATGCAAACCGTGTCATTTGCAGCTACGGTTTTATTGGCACCGATGACATAAAACGCTTATCACAAATGAAAATGCAAGACCAGATTTTTAAGTAATTATTTTTGATGTGATTAATTTGTTTATATGTAAAATAAAGAGTGTGCAGAGTGGAATTGTTAATATGACACTTCCTGTTGGAACAGATGTGATTATTTTCTCCATTTTGAATACGATTTCAGCTGTTTTGTTCTTCTGAAATCAACAGACGATATTGATAGAAGGTAGTATTTTATTTTGAGAGAGAGAGAGAGAGAGAGAGAGGGGAGTTTACCGTCCATTCTACACAAACTAGGTCATTTCGGGACTAACATAAGGTTCAATTGTATTTCAATAATTCGCTTGCTCGTAGAGGTCTTTAGGATTGGGTGTAAACCGGAAGACCCGGAGCCACGAGGTATATCATTGATATCAAGATAGTATAAGTTAACTTCCCTCTTCCACTAAACAGAATTTCGTCCACCTTGTTGCCGTTTTTATACAATAAATTTACTTATTGACTTACATTCTGGGAAAATGTTTTGAAGAAACATCTTGCAAAAATAATTTATCGATTCGACTATAACTATTGCAACCATACAAAAATTATAAATGAGATCAAATTAATCGGTGCTATCTTTTTCTGTTTCGCTATTTTAAAATTTAGCCTAATAAGAAAAATGGCGACCTGCTGTTCATCCAACGACTTTACTTTAGGTACTTATCTTTGTGCTCTAGTAATTCGTCGAAGATCCAGTATTTCGATTGGAAATCAACCATTTTTAGCATTGAAAAAAAGTAGTGAAAACGTAATAGTCTATTTCTGACGTTGTTTAGTTCAATCAGAATGAACGGAATTAACAATTTGTGTTTAACGAAATTTAAATGATTAATTACGTCATCAATTAATTTTAAATCTCTTATTTAGTTTCTGATTAAAATAAAGAGATCTCGTGGAGAAATGTAATTATTTCTAATTCCAACAAAAAAAAAAGAAGAAAAATCTCTGATTGAAAAAAAAGTAACCTTTATCATGGACGTTATAGCATAGGTTAGTACTTAAACTAATCACAAACTTAAAATATCTCACGCAAAAATCGGACAGGACATGGTATTCCTTATTTCATTATATGTATTTAAATACCATATTAATATATATAATAGATATATATCTTCCTGGATTGAAATTATTTTGCAAAACATTTTAAAACATTCGATAAGTTTTCAAACTATTCAATGCATAAAACTACACCCTGAAATAAAAAAAAATATTCCAAAACTCATAAAAAATCTCATCGACGCTACAAACCAGCAATTAGAATGATATATTCTCCGAATTTGAACAGATTTGGAATTCCCCATCCAGGGAAAATGTAAACATATCTGCCTCATCCCCGGGAACATGAAAACGCATTCAAAATAACAAAAACGAGCCCCAAATCAAGGTCAAACCCTTTTGGTATTAATGAATTAATTGGTTGGTAGCAGAGAAGTACGAAGTTGACACCCATTTCATTTCCTTGCAGGGGGATTGGAAGGCCGAATGGTTAACACGTGCGCGCCGTATCATAAGGTCTGTCTTTGAGTCAACTGGCGTGGTTTCAATTCCTCGGTTGTACGTGACAAGGAGTAGGGGTGCCTTCCAACCTCGTGGGTTTTCACCGGGTCTTCCAGTTTCCTCCCACTGCTAAAGACCACTTATCTCTCTCCTCCCATTTCCTTGTATGTGCCCGTCTTCGTTAGACCGGTTGGGACAGAATAGTAGGACGCTAAACCCCATTTCATTTATTCGTTCACTCATTTATTCATTGTGCGTTAGTGATGAAAACTCTCCAAATTTAAATTATTATGGAGCCGGATTACGAAACAAAATGCTCTTTTGTGAATTTCATCTATAATTTATCACCTAAAAATACACAATTGCTCTACCATAATTCGCAATTATTTAAACTGTCAAATATCTTAATCCAGAAACTTCAATTCCTAATAATTATCAAAATATTGACAACTGGGCATATTTTGCCAGTTCTATATCTATATAAATGCCATCCCCGGTTTATATATACCACTGTTATTGGAAGCCACCACTTTATGTCAGCATAGAACAGAGCACAGTTCATAAACATTAATTTACATTAATTTTAAATATTTTGATGACATACTTTTTTTTAATATGGAAATATTTTAAATATGGGGCTATTGTAATATTTTAAATATGGAGATATAGTTTAAATTTGGAGATATAGTTTAAATTTGGAGATATTATAATATTTTAAAGGTGTCTTCCCATAACGCCGACACACCAGAGTTTGGAAAGTCGACCGCGGCACTCTTTGATGGGTTAAGAACGGATTAAAGGTAGGTACCAGTCATTATTAATATAGTTCACTTAAATTCAACTCACTAACTATAGTTTTCTTAATCTATAGTTTACTTTACTTTAGATTATTAATATAGTTCACTCACACAATACACCGATTAATATCATATTCTACATCGTAATCTACATGTATAACCATAACATAGTAGTATGACCTAAATGTGTTTCTTATTTTTTAGATGGACTTTGAGTTGGCCGCAAAGAATGCTAGATTTGGGGATATTTTAATAAATATTTTAAATTTAGAGATATTATAATATTCTAAATTTGGAGACATTACAATATTCTAAATTTGGAGATATTATAATGTAATATTTTAAATTTGGAGATATAATATTTTAGATATGGTAGATAATGAACTATTGGAGATATTGAACTATTACAAATATGGAGATATTGTAATATTTGAATATGGAGATATATTGTTTAAATTTGGAGATATTATAATATTTTAAATTTGGAGATATATTCTAAATTTGGGGATATTTTAATAAATATTTTAAATTTAGAGATATTATAATATTCTAAATTTGGAGACATTACAATATTCTAAATTTGGAGATATTATAATATAATATTTTAAATTTGGAGATATAATATTTTAGATATGGTAGATAATGAACTATTGGAGATATTGAACTATTACAAATATGGAGATATTGTAATATTTGAATATGGAGATATTGTAATATTTGAATATGGAGATATTATAATGGAGATATTATAATATTTCAAAAATAGAGATATTATAATATTTCAAAAATAGAGATATTGTAATATTTTAAATATATAGATATGTTAATACTTTAAATATGGAGATATTGTAATACTTTAAATATGGACATATCATAATATCTTAAATGGACATATTATAATTTTATCAATGTGGAGATATTATAATATTTTCAAAAGGAAATGGCGGAGATCTATATTAGGCTACATCATTAAAGTTTTAAATATAGAAAAGTAACCCCAAATGTTACTAATGTGTGAAACGGAAATGACCATTCTCTTTCTAAATTATAGCCCAGTTTTTAAAAATAGCCGGAGAGCCGCTTAACTTTACGGCTTTTATGTATCAAGAGAGTGAATGTTGGCGGGAAAGATCCAAGTAGAAAACGGTATTTCCCAACCCTGCTACATTATGTGGAATAATAAATATGATGCGAATGATGAATACAGTGCGAAGTAAGTCCTATAATAAAATAATGTACAACTTTTCACCTAATTTCAGCGAGTTATATTACGTAAATCGGGAAATCCTACCTTAAATTGTATAAATTCTAAAAAAGATAATATCCCTACATCTCGAATGTAGACCGACCACACTATCCTATAGAAATAGAAATCCGACATTATGTCACAAAGTTTAATAGTTCATTGTTAATATCTTAAAACATGGTTTCAACCTAAATTAAAATTTATCATTCATCTAGAACCAGACAATGTCTGCAACAAAACTAACAAAATTCTAAATTTCTATGAAAGAAATAAGTCATCTTTTAAAAAGCCGCGATGATTTAAATCAACAATGAATGTTTTGTTACAACTCAAGGGAGGTATAAAATAAATAACTAAGTTATTTTTAATGTTAAAAATGAAAATTATGGTGGTTTTATCGTTGACTGCTCACAGACAATACAGCAGCAATTTTCACCATTGTCAAATTGGCGTCTGCACAACATGGAGTATTTTCAAAATGGCGACATAACAACAGGAGATACGGGATAATCTGCATTTTTGTAACCTAATGTTGTCAAATATCTAAATTAATATTTGGTGAAATAAATAATTACTGAATTTATTGTGTTTATAAGACATATGAAGTAATACAGGTTCATTTAACAATTATTCAAACTTTTCAAGGCAAAATAAAACGAAGAGTTAAATACATGAAATTAGAAAGACGTTTAAATATAGAAAGAAAGAACAACAAAATAAAAGAAAGTGTTAAATACAGCAAGCAAAAACAATAAATGAAACACACGGTTAAAACAGAACGACAGAACAACAAACTAAAACACAGTGATAAACCAGAAAGAAAGAACAAAATAGAAAACACATAGAGACATAAAGGAATAACAAAAACAAAGAAGGTCAAGTACAGAATATACCACATCCACAGGGAAACTTTTTTGTAGCAATTTTCAAGAAGTTCAACAATTTATTCATTTATCAGAATGATTTAAATATGTATAAAGTAATTCCAAGGTCATGTTTAGTCTGGCAAACCAGTGTCCCGATTCTGATTGACTAATGGTAGTCACGTGACATATGGACGCCATATTTGTTACCCACCTAAAGAGAATCGTCTGGAATAGCCTATAATTTGGCGTATTTTAAATGACAATGGTCTGTTGTGCGGCCGTAAACTGCATAGACAAGGGATTCCTAAAACATGTAGAAGAGCGCAATTGTGAAAGTGAAAGTAAAATTGGCCTAAGAGCTAATCATTCGTTTATAACGATTTCAAGCGATCGTAGATTGTTATTGTAGTTCAAAGAAGTTCCCAACCTAATGACATTCACGTCATCGGTTTTTATTATTATTTTTTTTTTTGACAGTGAAGGCCTAAATATAGGCTTAGCTTAAGTAGTAGGCCTAGATAATTTTTCGATTCAAATTTCCTCTGTATACAATGTGGTGTTGCGGTCTTGAATTTTGCTCTGGTTAATAGACGTTTCAGATTCGGTGGCTGTCTTTGTGATTTAATGAATTGTACATTGTCAAATTTCATTTTGCGGTTGTCATTTGATGCCAGGATTGTCCTGCTCACGTATATTGTTTAAAGAAGGTGGGATGTTGGGGGTTATGGAAAGAGACAAAGGTAATAATATTATCCGAACTGTCTTTTACTTTAGTTGTCCTCAATATTTTGATATCAATTGCCAAAGCCTTATTTATCCCAGCTTCTATTTCTTTTCAGTTCACCTAATCTGACAATCCGCAGGTCTTCATCTATCACAATTGTGCATATTTGTCGAGCTAAGGAAAAGGGTATATTATTTTTGTTATGGCGTGGAAAACATGGTTTATAAGAGAGATTCTTTTTTGGCATCTGTTTCTTTAGAATCCATATCCGTTATACGGAGCTCTCCCCTTCGTTCACAAGAATGCGCTTTAGAGATCGTAGGTTTCAATTATGAATTTGATATTTAGGTCTTAATCATTCATTATGTGTTGCAAATCTTCTATGTTTCCAAATCGTTCATTCCAAATACAGAATACATCGTCTAGGAATCGTTTCAAATGATTGGGTATAATTTTTCCTCAAGAAATCCCATTGTTGAATTACTTAATTGTGGTGCCTCCCTGGTATCCATCGCTATACCAAGAATCTGTTTGTTATTTGTTTCGCCAATTGTAAAAGTTTTGTTAGTCAGGCTGATACGTAGGCCTATGGCTTTGAGGATAAAGTTTTCTGAAATGTCTCATGACTGCATTTCAGACGTTTATCCAGCCAATATTCTACGGCCTGAAAGCATAGGTCATGGGAAATATTGCCAAACATGTTACAAACATCCGTGGTTACGAAAAAGTCGCCATCATTTTGGGGTAATGTATTTCCAAAACCTATGTCATTTGGCTCGTACGGCTTGAGTAAGATATCAATGTAAGCCTAGCCAAGTAGGCCTAGGCCTTTTTCGACGTTAATATCGTCGGTATCTTATAAAGTGTTGCGGTATGTTGCACAGTTCCCGCCTCTTGCTGACCATTTATCATATGCAGAGCTGTCAGAACTCATTATTAGTACTTTAGACAACGTGTCATGTGAATGAAGCCGTTCAGTCTGAAAATTATTTTTTTGAAGTTTATTGTCTACCCTACACTTGAGTGAACATAAAAATGCATTTGTCCATATCTAAAACATATAAATCGGACACACGCTGTACTGTGGCTCAATCTGCAAAGTAAGAATGGGTACCAAAATGGTGTCCATGACGTCAGTTGGCCAGACTCTCTCTATATAAGGCTCGGGTTCCAGGTATATAATCTTTCGCAAAATAAAAATCGACACATTGGAGCCTGCTGCACCCGCAGCGTCTGAACAACACGTAAAGCCTGACGTCCCGGCCAATTATTGCATTCCTGGTGCAAAGATTGGGCCAATTCATGAAGGTCCTGCCTTCGCCCTGAACCGTCCTAAATATGTTCAGTAAAATTAAACTTATTTTGGGACGTGCAGTAATGTCCTCTCCATTCATTGTTTCGTCATGTCTTTTGCAGTACATGTAGTCAGAAAAGTGAGCCCATTAGGGACAGGAGCTGCAGAATAACAGGACTCAGACATAAATGAGGGTTAAACATCGAACTGTACTGGACAACTCCCCCCCTAAGCCATGGCTCGTCTTCATTATCCCAGCAGAATAGTAGGGCGTTAAACCCCGTCTCATTTCATTTCAGAAGTCATGACACTACTTTAATAATCACGTGACATAACGGTTGGGTACTTGAGCTACAGAAAATAATAACGTAACATCCTTACTCTTTTGAGAAAGAAATATATTGCATATCAAAATGCTTGAAAACGACTGATAAGAATAAAATAAGCAATGAAAGACAGTCCTGTGTGTATAACATAACACATTCACAAGCCTAAATACCAGCATTATAGAAGAAGAAACTTTATTGCATAAAAAACCTTACAAGGTTATGTGCACATACAGATGAAATTAATAAAATATAAATGAGACAACGAAGGAAACATAATACATACATGTACATAATTATATAAACATACATACTTTACAGAGACATGAACGAATTGTATATAAAAGCTCCTAAACATTTCAAAATTTCTACATTTTTATTTATCATTAGTATTTTAAATTGTTGTGAAACATTCATTTTATGAAAATTTGGCTCTTGAAATAAAATTAGCCTGAACAGTTTTATTCTATTTTTGTCATGTCGTTTGCAATTTGTTAGAAAATGAATTTCGTCATCTACCTCCTGGCATATACAACACAAACGATCTTTTACGTCTAGTTTTAAATATCTTCCGGTTTCAATTTTCAATTATGTGCACTTATTCTTAGATTTATTAGTTCTTTCCTGTGTTTTGGATTTCTTATCACATCTAAATAATTTTCATAATTTACGTTATTTTTTATAAGTGCATATGTCCTTAACTTATTTAAGGAAGTTCCACCTGGGCCTTTAATATTAGTTATTTTTTGGGACAATAAATTATTATAATATGATTTTAAATCTACATGTACATTATAGCTTCACAATTTTTTATAAATGAAGACCAGCTATATCGTCCGTCAGCATGCATCTTTTGATTTTCAATTAAGGCAAGTCTTGTTAAGTTTGAAGTGGGTAGTTTTGTAATTCTTTCATAATTTTTTAGTGCTAAACTTCTAATAAAACTTTCAATTGGTGTGCATCCCACTTATGCACGTACAGCTATGTTGCTACTTTTTCTGCTTGTTCCTAAGGCATATTTGCACATTTTAATATTTAATTTTTCTATTATTGTTGAATCTATATAAGAAAGATGATCAAAATATTTGTCTTTTAAAGTACATCTGAGCTTGCATTATGTTACATAGTCTTCTAAATAATGAGGTTTTACAGTTCAACGACACGATCGAGTGAGGTTGACCAGGTTCTTCGTGGTTAGGGATATAAGCGAGAGAGCGAGAGAAATGGGGTTTAACGTCCACTCGACACAACTAGGTCATTTCGGGACTAACATGCGCGCAGGGGTCTTTAGCAGTGGGAGGAAACCGGAGCGCCCGGAGGAAACCCACGAGGTTGAGAAGGCGCCCCTATCTCCATGCCACATACGCTCACACCAGGGATCGAAACCACAGCCGCAAGCCAGAGGTGATCGGCCAGCTAGAGGTCGAAGCGCGGCACTCTAGACCACTAGGCCATCCTACCCCCCCCCCCCTCCTGGGATATAAGCAAAATCTCTTTCTTCTTGATACGCTTAGAAGGGACATACACATCAGAATTATCCTAGCTTTCATTACATCTACGAAGAAATTGACGCATGCTTTTAAAAATCCCTTCAAGTGTTTGCACATCCACCACAAATTACAACAAAAACAGGTGCACGATGTGTTAGACACAAAGATTGTCAAAGCCAGGTACAATAGCTCCGTCTCTCTGATATTGTTGCCCATTGAGGTTAGCAAGCGCCGCGACGTTAGCTGAAGCCACAGTCGTGTATTATGTTCCAAAGGAACAGTGCACCCTGATTTGAAACTGGAATATAATTGTATATAGTTCAGGGGACATGTGCCCAATATATATTTTTTGCACGAAGGTGGAGAATTTTTACGGAGTATGACGTTTCGTTTATGCGTGCTCTTAAAGTTCCAATAGCATTTTTTTAAGTTATATTTTTAAAATGTATTAAAATAAAGCCCTAAAATAGATGGTATCTATAAACAGTCCTACCTTGTTAAAGAATAATCCTATTAATCCTATAATTCACTATTGCCAGTTGAGAAATTGGCAAAAATATCATTTTCAACTTCAAATTCAAACGTTTGAAGATGGCCGTCCATGGAGAGGAATGGGAAAACAAGGGAGGTAATTGAGTAACTATTTTCTCAATTAGCCTGTGTCACCCTTTTTAATGCCCCCAAAATTTTGCCCATGATCGTATAATAGTGAGTTGACAACCTTTTGAGCAAAAGACATAGAAATAATTATGTTTTGACTTTCTTAGAAAATATGAAATTGGAACTTTAAATTGTACCCCGGCATTTACTTTACAATAAAGCTTGCTAAAGGGTGGATCTGCAAGAAAAATGGAAAGATCGAAATGAAATGAAATTTGGGTTAACATTCCACTACTATTATGTATGTCAGTAATATATTATAAATTACACAATACCATCCTGGGGACCACGGTGACTAAGTGGAAAAGACGCTGGCGCTAGCATGGAAGTCGGGTGCTCAATTTCTGTATTGGCCAAGAAAGTCCACCCTGATTTTCCGGCGTGGTTTCCCCTTGCCGCCAGTGATGCAGGATGGGACGTGACAAGGACAGCTGTTTTGTCGTTTGGATGGTACAAAAAAACCGAGGTCCCGTGTACACATTTGCGTGCACGTACAAGATCCCTTGGCAGTTGGAATTCGATATAAGAGTAGGCCGTAGCGCCGCTGCCCGGGCAAAATCCCCCCCCCCACCACATTAGCCTAGTTTAGGAGCAGAACAGTAGGACATTAAACTTCATTTCATTTCATTTACAATACCATCCTAGGTCTGGAAATTGTAGGAAGTTGCCCCTCGCGCCTAATATATTCCACTGTTTGTAATGCATTTCGTGATATCAAAATATACAAAACATAGCATGATGGATAACGCTGACTCGCATGCAGAGGTCTACAACACTTCCAAAGAGTATTCTGAGAAAAACAAAACTTGTTTAGTGATAGACTAAAAACGTTTCCTGAGAATAACCGGGAATTTTTTTAGTATGGAAAGTAACTGCTGAGAAAAATTGCCCCACTACTTTGTAAAGAAATAAAGAAGCAGTGGCACAGTACAGGTCAATATTACTCGCTTTTGGTACTTTTAGAGAGGGGGGGAAATATCATACTGGGGTAACATCACATTTGTAGCACAAAACACAGGGGGCTCGTAATTATAAAATTTTCTCGCACACAGACAACCTCCCTTAACCCTACATTCCAGTGCTTCAGATTCCATACAAAATGTCCTGGAGCATAACTAGTCAATTTTTGTTTTAGGAATTATCAATTTCATAAACGATCTTTCGTGGGAATAACTCTAAACAATTACAAGTCATTAGGCCTTTAGAAAAGTTTGATGATTAGGAGAAATTCTAAATATCCTTAAAAAAATGATTTTAATGAAATTTGAATAATTATGAAAATAATTTTTATGATTTTATCTGGTGGATCGCTTTAACTTTTAACAGTTATGAATTAACAAATATTTGGTAAAATTATTATCTTTAGAATGATGGAGATTTAAGGATTAATATTATCATTTATGATCTTTCATCACTTTGTTTTAAAGAGTAAACAATTGTTTTCTTGCTTACATTTTAATCAAATACAGCATGCACAGCAAGAGATAACCCATTTCTGTTCCTTTCACAAAAACACAAGTCGGTAACTCAACGTCATCTACTGTTTTCGACATTGCAAACACCACTTATTGGTCAATTTAAATCGGGGGTTGGGATGGCCTAGTGGTCTAGAGTGCCGCGCTTCGACCTCTAGCTGGCCGGTCACCTCTGGCTTGCGGCTGTGGTTTCGAGCCCTGGTGTGAGCGTATGTGGCATGGAGATAGGGGCGCCTTCTCAACCTCGTGGGTTTCCTCTGGGCACTCCGGTTTCCTCCCACTGCTAAAGACCCCTACGCGCATGCGAATTATTGAAATAAAATTAAACAATATGTTAGTCCCGAAATGACCTAGTTTGTGTCGAGTGGACGTTAAACCCCATTTCTCTCTCTCTCTCAATTTAAATCAACACTGAATTTATCTTACAGTGAAAAGATGGGCTTCTGGTATCCAATATTTAAGACAAAATGAAAATTTTAAAATTGGCGCACGAATCGCGTACCAGAATGCTTTCAAGTTCCATATGTAATGAAGTGACTCAATGAACGATGCTTAACATACCCATTGGAGAATACTACCGGTGTAGACTGGAATAACCACACCCCAAAGACTACCGTAGGTCAATTTGAACCCTTCACGTATTTCGTCGAAAGTAATGGATGAGAAGTTACAGTAAAAACAGAAACGATTGTATGTAAATCAGTTTCTATGTGTTGCGACCCATTTGTTTCCATTTCTAGGTTCCAAAGAATAGCGATTTAGCTCCTTTAATTTTCTAGTACACAGCTAACAAATAAACATGATGAGCCTACACAACAGATCTCGGCCTTTTTATGGTCGATCACTTCAACACCAAATTAGCTTAATAAAATGTAAACAGTTTGCACAAACCTGAAACAAGAAAAAAGGTTTGAAGAAAACGAAAAGTTTGTCATTTAAATTGGCAGTGAAGTACTGGGCGTACAATTTTGTGTACGTACACCGGTTGAACTGGCCTTCAAATTAAGGTTGGTTGTTGAGGTTACTCCGATAACCAACGCACAAAGTAAATGTTTTGAATTGCCAGAAATACAGTTGGAATCACACTGTAGTTAGCTTGTGACCAAATTATGAAGTGGGCTGTCTTGAGAACAGACAAAAACTGATTGACCGATATTTTAATTCTTCAATCGCCGATTTTAGTCAAAATCACTAACTATGCTTTGTGGGTATGACATATGTAAAACGAATTAGAACCTCATTACAAAATAGTTTTACTAATTTTTGAATATGCCATCCATTCAGGGCAGATATCTATCATCAAGGTAGAAAGTTCTCTGCGTTTAGAATATGACAAAACACACGTTGTTGGTCATCCTGCAGATCCAGTGACACCAATTCCTGAGAATGACCAACACCATTGGGTATTTTTTGCATAGGTAATGAAATTTACTAATTTATTTTGAATTACATAGGTAATGAAATTTATTTACACCTCAACCAACATGGGTTAGGGTTAAGGATAAGGGTTAGGTTAAGCCATGAAGAGTTTTAAAATCGGCCCAATTCGAATGGAAAGAAATCTGATAAAGATCTGGAATTTACAGACACGATGTTTTCAAACAAGAGGTATTTTTGTGTACGCATGCTTTACGTGTGCTTTGTACCAGATGGTTTGGATATTGAATGTCATAAAATGTTTTGTCAAAAAAATCTAAACCTGGAAATGTTTGCAAGTAAAATGATAGATCCACATCATATGAAATACAGTACGTATCTAGCCTTAAATAATTAATGAGTAACAAATCTAAACAAATGACAAATATCACACTAAATTAATGAGGCCTAATGAAGACGGGCATACGCCATGAAAGAAAACTTTCTGGGACAGTGGTGCACCTGGCCACACTTCCTCGAATTCCATCTGTCAACAGATCAACTTTCTTGGTCAATCTGGGGGGTCACGGCGGCTAAGTGGGAAAGGAGCTGGTTCGCCAGACAGGGGGTCGGATGGGCGAAAATCATCCACATTTTCCGACGTGGTCCTCCCTTGTCAGTGATGTCTAGCCATTTGGATGTGACGAAAAACCAAGGTCCCGTGTACACATTGGAGGTCGCGTGTTCGATCCCTGCATTGGCCGAGAAAGTTCATCGTAAAAGATCTCTTGACAGTTGGAATTCGATATAAGAGTAGGTCGCAGTGCCACCGTGGGGACAAAATTTCCCTCAAAGCACGCTGTATGGCGTATGCCTGTCTTCATTAGCCCAGCTCGGAGCAGAACAGTAGGACGTTAAACCCCATAATTTTATTTCATTTCAGTTTTCGGTCAATTTATACTACAAATAGACAGTTAAAGGGACAATATGGGGGATTATATAAAGAGCTTTCGTTATAATAGGTAAATAATAGCTAACGTAAATAGCATATGCTGAAAAATTTCAGATTGCTCCATTCTGAACCCAGATATTAGCTTTTGAATTTTAGGCTAGCCTGTATCATCGTTACTAATATCGTTACGATAAAAACAATTATTCTTCAAAAAGTTAATTGCAATCCGCTAAATATCACAGGTTAGCGATGTCATCGAGAGTTGATTATGATCTGGATAAGTTAATTAATGTCTAATTAATAATTTAAATAACATTTCGGGCCTAAGTAAAGACCTGCGATAGGCAGATTTAGCTTATGTGTGTTTAATAGAGAAACATATGACGCAATAAGATAAATCAATTTCCTTCTGTACCATACGAAAACGCATCTTCAATAGAAAGCTTGATCTCTTTTGTAAAACTCGTAGTCGCTGCTCAGGGAACATTATGAAAATGGGGAACCAAATAGTTAAGGAACCGAGGCTGTTTCAAACGAGTTTCATCCTAACTGAGCGACACCACAATTGAGAAGAAAGTCACGAGTGTGCCTTTACCCTTTTGTAGATATCTAACAAATACTGAAGGACAAGTGAGGGCTATCTTCACCAATAAGGAGAGCACCAATCTCGACCACGTTTTTCTTTTAACTAGTTTCTGTGTTAGCATAGTCAACACTAATATCATTAATAACAATAAAATAACACACGTAGAAAATTATTCCTTAGACCAATAGACCCGTAGATTTGTTATTTTTACTGAAATAATGTAAATATGTATGTATATTCTGGCCCCCATAAAGTGTTTTCATAGAACCATAAGTGTTTGATGTTAAACTTCTTTTTATATATGATTCAGAAAATTTCAAGACGTGTGATTAATTCTTTCTTTCACGAATACGTGAAATGAAATCCAGCAAACTGATACATGTGTAGATAATTTAAATTCGTTTTTCGTTTAATTTCTGTTTGGTTGAAATTTTTGTTTGATACTCCCTTGATTTCACCTTTAATTAAAACACTGACCCATACATGTGCAGACCGTTGAGTGGCAACATGAATGAAATGCGAGTACACGACGGGCATCTCGCTTTTGAATATCTTATGCAGTACATTATATTTTCTTATCTGCAATTGCTTAAATTTTTCTAAAAATAGGACCGTGGAATTCATATGCAGAGTTATTGTGTTTTAATGGGTGGATTTTATAAAATAGATTAAATTCCTTTGAATCTTCTTCAGAGTATGTTTATTTTTTTTTTTATGTCGCTCATGCACTGAGAAGAAGACATCCTCCATTACCGAAAGCTGTATATGTAAAGGTAGAGCACAGCTAAAATCTAGATTTTTGTCAAAATATTTACTATCCAATTACCTGACCTTTTTAATTTTGGGCTTCAACCATATTGCGGAAGCAATGGCCAGAGAAATCCCTCTCTGCCCATTGCTGGATTGACTTCTGATTCTTGAACTTTTTTTTGTTGTTACTCTATCCAGTTACTAAATGCCATTTAAAGATCATTTTGGGGGAGTGTTTCTATTCTTCCCGTTCAATCAGCATGACAGTCCTACGGTTAATCTGGGTCTTCCCTGTAACATTGGACAGTGATTTAAGGTATTAAAAACGGTGAAATATAGATTTATGCGGATGAAACTAGTAGTATTTTCCTCGCAATTCAAGGGAAATATGGTAGAGACTTGATGCAGGGTGGTATGACGTCCAAGCATTTACACTCCCGCGTGGACGCGAGAAGGCGATTTACATTTGGAATTAGGTATGCTAGTCTCAAAATGACGTAGGTAAAAGTTCCAACTAGAAGTTAAGTTCTAACCCAACCGTATTTTGTCTTTGTAAATTGTTTATTCCAAATGACCCTGGTAAAACTTCCAACTAGACCTTAATTGTTTATTCCAAATGACCCATGTGAAAATTCCAACTCGACGTAAAGTTCCAAACCCAGTCTTATTTTGTCTTTGTAATTGTAATTATTTATTCCAAATTACCCAGGTGAAATTTCAAACTAAAGTTGCATTTTTACCCAGTCTAATTTATGTTGTAATTGCAATTGTTTATTCCAATTACACTTATATCAACGTTCATGTATATCAGTCAGCATTATTAAAAGTACTATACAAAAAATTTGCTTATTAGATAATTTAATGCAACTTACAAAACGGTTTTTATAAAATTTGGCATAAATAAATATATTTCAGTAAATTGCTTTTTGTTCGGGTTAGTAGGAGCGGCGGTGTTGGTCTTTATTCATTGATAGATCCCCATATCCTAAACCAATTTCCATTGCCGTTTTGATTTCTAACGCGAGTTAAAAACCAATCCCCTACGCTGGTTTCCCGCAAACCGTTCGTGTAAGAGTAGGCCGTAGCGGCCATGTTTGGGCAAAATTTCCCCCAGAGCACACTACATTGCGTCATAGATAATACCTTGGGTTAATGTCTGTTCTGGAATGTGGATGCAGCGTATGTTTGGTACGGTGTAAAAGTACCGAACTTTGCGTTCAAAGGGAGGTAACTCTATGCTCTTACGGCTAATTGGAGGCAGACCACCATTAATTTCCCCATTGACTTCAATGCTAATTCTGTCCTTTTTGCCCGGCTTCAACGTTTCCCCAAATTTTCGTTGTGCTGTACGCTTTTCACTACACACGTAGAAACAAATGGTCTGTGATTGCACCAAAATTGTGAGATTCACAAACATGAAAAAGCATGCTAAAAACATATAACTATTCACCATACGTATTACCGTAACCAACCTGATAACTCTGTTATTTTTCCGCTTCAGCATCATGAATATCTACCAAAACTTGGCCGGAAATGTTAAGTCAAACCCCCTTCGTCCATTTGAGACGAAAAAATCAACAAAAATGTATGTAAAAGGGGGGGGGGGAGACACACAGACATAATTGCTATAAATAGACGACATGATGAAATTTAATGGAGAGAAATGGGGTGTAACGTCCACTCGACACAAACTGGTCCAATTTTTATTTCAATAATTCGCTTGCGCGTAGGAGTCTTTATCAGTGTGTGTGTGTGTGGGGGGGGGGCGGAGGACTCGGAAAAACCCACGAAGTTGGATGGCAACCCTACTCCTCGTCACGTTCAACCGGTGAATCGACAGGCCTTATGATACAGCGTGCACGTGCTAACCATTCGGCGAAACTTAATAGTTGTCTGCCCACAAATAGAGTCACTCCATTTATATGATACACAGTTAATTATCCATGTCCATTTTCCCTATTGGTACACTGTTTATGTCATTTATATGGGAGCAATCGAAGGTTCGAAGTTTATTTTAAGAATATACAATTACTTTAAAAGATCTACGACGCAGCGACAATTTTATGTTCGATGACTACAATGGCCGAGAAAGTTTACCGGGATTTTATCTAGTGGTAAACGACAGCATATGTACAATCATTGACTTCAGATGGAAACCTATAGCTACCATTTGATTTTCGTACGTTAGTTACGTATGCTGTGGACCTTGATGTTAATAATAAGTAAGTAAGTAAGTAAATTTATTGATAAGACGCGTGCGACTGTGCAATTGCCGTTTACGATAAAAGGGAGACAATTCTGTTTAGAATAAATGTTATCTCCCTTTGTCTATTGTCAAACTGGGCCGACGAAAGTTTATATCACGTTACGTGCGTTATAAATTGTGAAATGCTAATTATTGAGGTTCGGGAATTCCCGAAGTCCACAATTGCCGCTTTATCTAAATGAGTATTATTTGGAATACTAACCCCAACCCTAACCCTCACCCTAACCTTTTCAAAATGTAAATTGGATCTCCAAGTTCAGTCTTCTAAAAAGGGTTAGGGCTACAGTTCGAAAATTCCCGAATCCTCCTCAACCGGACTCGAGTTAGCATTTCCCTTATAAATTGTACATAAAACATCGTTGCCTTTTCGCTATCGAGTAGAATTCTGATAGTAAACATGCATTATATTATAGCGTGAGACAAACATATCAATATTCCCATCAATACTGTTTAACAATGACGTCTACCCCATATTGATACATTTACATACACGTGCGCATGCTTATTGCTGATCCCAGTGGAGTCTTTGAAAGCAATGTAATTTCGCTTATCTTGAAAATCGTCTGGCTGGAAATAAACTTATTTATCAATGTCTAAAATACAAGAAGGTGCCATGTTGATGATATTATGGCATAAAAAAATACATTAAGACTTGTTCATTTTTTTTACATTTATAATAAAGTCATTTGTCAACTGCCATTCAGTGGTATTAAAGGAGATAACATTCTTATGGATTCCTACAAGTCGGCTAACATAGTCACAATTTCCGTCACTGATTCAATTCTTAGATGGAGATTAAGGCACTGGCTTTCTTACCAGGGTGTCTCGAGCCCCGACAAAAATAACGTCTTGCCGTTGTTCTGAGGCGAAAACCCGCGGTCCGATGTGCGTGAAAGAACCATCGTCAGTTGGAATTCGATCGCGGATGTCCAGGCAATATTTCCTTCATATCACACTGCATGGTGTAGGACGTTAAACCCTATTTCATTTCATATTCTTCATCTCTTTTATCTGTTGTTAATAACTGATATAAGAATAAACCTGAATACGAATTTGAGTTTTTTGTTACCAGGAAGAATGAACACAGTAAGTCCACGTCAGTATTTGAGGTTGGACAGGGTGGAGTGGAATAAACTTTAAACTAATAAACACATATTCCGACGGCCATAATAATTTAATACTTAGAAAAACATATGCCTGGATCATAAGTCTAGACCCTAAGAGTAACAATGGCTCCCGTGCAATACGTGTTCATTGTTTTCCTTAATCTTAAAGCTCATTGGAATACCAACTATTATATTATGAAACTGGCGTCATAATCAATGTTATTAGTATTAAATAATCAATAATATACTATTGATAATAGTATATTATATTCCACGTTATTCTATTCAGTGCATCTCCAACTCAATTACTAAATACGATTGAAACAGTTATTGATATTATACTATTAACTTCTTCATTTTCACGACTGTCTTAATGTTGTTACCTATTCACCTTTATTTCTAGAAACGCGTAAAATGGAATGAAGTGGGATCTAACGCCTTATTGTTCTACACAGACGTGGTTAAAGAAGATGGGCATCCAATGTGATATGAGGGAAGTTTTGTCGAGCAGCGCCACTAAGATCTATATAGTCTTCTTTCGAATTCCATCTTTTTTTTACATGCACGCCGATGTTTTTCGTCCCATCCGAACGACCATGCTTTGCCCTTTGCCAGGGGGCATCCGTCCTGCACCAATTACAATTGGGAAACAAGCCGGAAAATCGAAAAAAAAAAACCCCAAACTTTTTAGGTAATACCAGGATCGAACACGGGACATTCATGTTAACGAGCCAACGGTTTACATTATTTCCACCACTGATCTAATAACTTCTTTATGCCATCTAAAACGTGTTTTATTAACTTGAGAGAGAGAGAGAGAGAGAGAGAGAGAGAGAGAGATGGGGTTTAACGTCTTAACGTCTACTCGACACAAAATAGGTCATTTTGGGACTAACACATGGTTTCAATTTTATTTCAATAATTCACTTGCGCGTAGGGGTCTTTAGCAGTGGGAGGAAACCGGAGTGCCCGGAGGAAACCCACGAGTTTGAGAAGGCGCCCCTATCTCCATGCCACATACGCTCACACCAGGGATCGACACAACAGCCGCAAGTTAGAGGTGACCGGTCAGCTAGAGGTCGAAGCGCGGCACTCTAGACCACTAGGCCATCCCAACCCCCCTTTATTAACTTAAGATTTAGTTATTAACTTATTTATGTATGCCCACCACTTGTTATGCATCAACCAAATCTCCATGGATCGTGGGAGGTTAGATGGTACTGTATTATAAGGTCTGTCATTGACTCAACGTGACAAGGAGTAGGGTCGCCTGGACAACCTCGTGGGTTTTCTCTGGGTCCTCCGATTTCCATCCACTGCTAAGTCATTTCGGGACTAACATATGGTTTAATCTTATTTCAATAATTCGCTTCTGCGTAGGGGTCTTTAGCAGTGGGAGGACACCGAAGGACACGGAGAAAACCCACGAGGTTGGATAGGCGACCCTACTCCTTGTCACGTACAACCGGGGATTTGAAACCACACCAGTTGACTCAATGACAGGCTTTATGATACAGCACGCGCGTGCTAAACATTCGCCCCCTCCCCCCTTCGGTAAATAAATATCACAGCATGGAAAAAATTCGTCCCCTCACACGGCACACATGTCTAAAACAAGTAGTGGCTCGGTGAGTATATCGTTGGCTCGCAACCTAGAACGTTCCGAGCTCGATCCTGATATTGCCTGAGGAAGTTGGTATGGGGATTTTCCAGCCAAGATTGTGACATTTCAATATTTTCCAATGAATGAAATGAAATGGGGTTTAACGTCCTACTCTTCTGCACTTGACCTGGGGTAATGGAAGACGTGCATACGCCATACAGTGTGCTACGAGGGAAATTTTGCCCGGACAGCGGCCTACTCTTATATTGAATTAAAACTACCAAGGGATCATTTACGTGCACGCCAACGTGTACACTAGACCTCGGTTTTTCGTCCCATCCGATCGACTAGACAGGTGTCCTTGTCAGGCCCTCCTTCTGCATCACTGACAAGGGGAAACCACGCTGGAAAATCGAGATGAACGTTCTCTGCCAATGCAGGGATCGACCTCGACCTCTCGGCTAGCGAGCCAGCGCCTTACCACTTAGCCACCGTGATTCCCAAGTAGAGGGAATAGTAAATAATTGTAGACGGAATAGTAAATAATTGTAGACGGAATAGTAAGTATATTGAACCATGTTTTCTATGCAAGAAATCGATTTTTCAAGTGTTAAAATGGACAGTGTTATTTATACAGTTTGTTTCTGGGGTCTACTTTTATTCTGTTATTATAACGATTGACCTATTTCTTTTACATTGTCCTGCTATTGATTTATATTAAAGAAAATGTAATGGTTTGTCTACAAAATAAAATGAAACGAAATAGAGTTTAAAGGGGCTAAAGCTCCATTCTTTGGCACCTAGAAATGGACACGAATTGGTCGCAACGTATATATTAAAAACTGATTTACATTGAATGGTTTTTGTTTTTAATGTAATTTCTAATCAGTTAAGTTTGGCGCTATTAAATGGTAGTCTTTGGAGTGAGTACATGGGATATGTTTAGTCTCGTTCACCGAGTCGGTTCATTAAAAATGGTACTCGAAAGCATTATAGTGATGTGTACAATTCAGATCTTTCTTTATTTGCACACCGAAAGTCTAATTTGGTGTAATGGTTTAAAAAAAAAGTTCATGAGAAATGAATATTGATAATATCAATGAATGTTTGAAGTTTTGACAAGTTAGTCTCGGTTGTCAAGTACCATTGTTACGATAACAAACAAAATCTCGGTTATATCCTTTTGTCAGGGATTCTAGGTCCACGCCGAGATTCCAACCCGGGTCATTCTATTTGAGAATGGATACCTTGGATGGAGGTTTTATACATATTATGATAAAATGGAAACGAAAAGAGGTTTAACTTTTTTTTACTCCAACAAGGCTAATGAAGACGAGGTGATAAAATGCTACTTTGACTGGCAGAGGCTAGATGTTTAATAATAATAAGATATTTGTTGTTTTAACAGTATCTAGTGGGAAACGACAGCATATTAACAACCATTGATTTAAGATGGAATCCTATATATATATATAGTGCTTGGATCAATGGAACACGGTGACTGTGACACACATCAGATGTGAACTCGACATCTTAAGCATTGTAACGAAATTTATTTTATTCTCCTACATGATGTTTCTTAGATCAAATAAATAACTATATTATAATTAAAGAGCGCACAAAATGTCGGCATAAAGTGAACTATATATGAATGCACCCATTTTGAATATAACATAATGCATTATAACTTACACATACATTGAACTGAGTTTATCCGATATATTATTATGATCGGTCAAAGACGCATTATATAAGATTTGGATAATGAGCTGACCGTTCTGGTTATAACAGTTCCGGAATAAATAATGAAAAATTGAATATGTTGAAATTTCATTCAAATTACTTTATTCTGTCCAAAGTTATCAGTGTTTGAAGTTTAGACAAGAAGAAGCACCGGTACTTGACCACAAAGACTAAGTCTCGATTATCCGTTTTAAGTCAAATTATTAAATAACGGTCATCCGATGTTCTAGAGAGTTGATTATAGACTTGCCATGAGAATAAATGTTTAAATAATAGTTGATATGAAATTAAGTCAAATTGTAAAAGGCGGTCATCCGATGTCCTAGAGAGTTGATTATAGACATGTCGTGGGAATAAATGTTTAAATAAAAGTTGATATAAAGTTTGAGGCAAAAAAAAGGACGACCATAGGCAGATGTAGCTCTTCCATAATACGTATTTAATTGTCTAACGCTGAAAAACAAAGCTTTATCAATGCTTGATAAAGACAAAAGAAGTCTTCTAAAGTGGAAACGTTGTTCAGAAATGTCATCGGATATTACCTATTTTTTTTACATGGTTTTAAAATAGGTGAACATAAAACGATCTAATGGTTCTATTAGATCACCACATGCAATTCTTAAAGTTCACTTCAAATATATGATGCCATGATTTTATCTTTATTCTTCAGTCTATAATCTTTGTATTGAGTTTCTTGTAATTTGTGGCTGTTTAACCTTTAGAATTCTCCCGACCACGGTTTTCCATTTAAAAACTAACTTCGTCATAACTATTCAATTGGTTTCACCTTTTCGCTGGAAAATGACCTGACAGCCAGTCGTTCGAAGAGCGCAAACATCTGGCGGCACGTTAAAGATCTCCCAACACTCAGAATAATTGAAAAGTGTCACGTGGTCGTTGCTATTTATATCGGTCAACATCCACTACAATACGATGTTCCTTAAGCAACGTTCGCGTGTTTTACAACATCTAACCGTTGCTTCAATACTTAACAATTCCCGAACTTTTGCGCCCGTTGTGTAGACACGTGTCTGATTAGCATTGTCCAATCTGGGGTGGTGGCACATAACACATTTTAAATAAACAAGTCTACAGCCGTTGAAAGTTGTTTTCTTTAATTTGAGAAACTCACGGAAAACCAGTAACCTTGACATTGATCGATCTTTGAACTTTGCAACTCGATTGTAACATGTAAACATTTTAGCTAGAAGCGTGAGTCTTGGTATTCACGACGACCGATGAATGTGATAGGTTCCCAAGCTGGGCTTGTTACCCAATCAAACTTAGTGGCGAAATATACAGGGTATTACGTGAAGGGCTTGATAAGATGTACGTAGTTAAGGTGAGATCAAGCCCTCTATTGAATTTGAAGATGCTACAATACATGTTTTGAATTTAGTTTAAAGATGCATTATGTCAGAGGTAATTCTGCCTGTTACATGTCTTTTTGCTGGCTTGAAATCGTACCATAAGTATTAGTTAGACATTTTTATTCACATGACAAGCATAATATTATCAACTCCCTAGATCGTAGTATGGTCGAGATTTACTAAGTGAGACCACCGGACTGCTTAGATATTGGATGGATTAAAGAATATCCGCCATATCTGCGTTAAACCCTAACGTTACCAATATTCATTTTTGCACTATTACACAAGCATGGCCAGTCCCTTTTCTAAATCTTCCATAATGTATCTTTAATTGTAATAGCAAAGAACCGAACATTAAAGATACATTATGGGCGATTAGCTAAAGAGCTGGCAATTCTCATTATACAGTTAAAAACTACATTATATAAAGCGAAATTGCTGAAAATTTCAGTCAAATTGATCCACTCTGAGCCGGGATTTAAGCCATAGAATTTTCGGCCTAGCCTCAATCATCATTACTAAAGTCGGTATGTACGATACCCCCCCCCCCCCATAGTCTCGATTATCCATTTCATGATCAAATCAAGAATGGAGTTAAACAGCAACTCGTATCCTAATCCAGTAAAAATCGCAGGCTAGCGTTGACATCGAGAGTTGATTTTGGTCTGGATAAGTTATTAAAATGTCTAATTAAGAATAAAATTTACAAAACAATTCAGGCCTAAAGAAAGACCTGTAATCAGCAGATTTAGTTTTTGCATACTGTATGTTTAAATGTTTTGCATCAATTTCACTCCAAGATGTAGGGTGGGGGAGATGACCGAATGGTTAGCACGAGCGCGCTGTATCATACAGCCTATCATTGAGTCAACTGGCGTGGCTTCGAATCTCCGGTTGTACGCGACGAGTAGGCTCGCCTGTCCAACCTCATGGCTTTTCTCCGGATCCTCCGGTTTCCTCCCACTGCTAAAGACTCCTACGTGCAAGCGAATTATTGACATAAAATTAAACCATATTTTAGTCCCAAAATGACCTAGTCTGTGAGTGGCCGTTAAACCCCATTTTCTCTCTCACCCTTTAGGGCGTAGATTTAAACTGAAGCCCTAGCAGATCTAAACTGCATGGAAAACACATAAACTATAGTAGTAACATTAAACCCAAGGTTGTTTTTCCAACCTATATAGCTCTCGCTTCACGTTTTTATTACCCCAGTCGGAGCAGAACAGTAAGACGTTAAACCCGATTTCATTTCAAATCTGTCGCTCAAATTAAATATATTAGCCGTAAAGACAAAGCAATGGAACCCCAAGACAACAATGTTTCCGCCATACTTACGTTAGATGATCAATAACACGCTTTGATAAAGACCGGCCTAGAATTTTTATTATATTTTTTTTTATTTTAAAAAAAAAGTTGTTTTGTTGTATAATTGTATTTGTCTGTGGTATATTGATTAGTGTCCATTGATGTCCGTTTATTTGTCGCTGCTGATGGTTTATGGTTTATGTATACATACACATATATAGGAGGGGTGGAAATGGGGCTATATATTTCCGTTTTTAGGACTATAACAACGGAGAATGGGGAATATTATTTATATTGTTGTGTAATTAATTAAATATAAACAACGAGCACAGATTAGTGTAAAATTCGTTTTATTTAAAGCTACAATTTCATATTTTTAAGTTATATTTTTAAAATGTATTAAAATAAAGCCTTAAAATAGATGTTATCTATAAACAGTCCTACCTTGTTAAAGAAAAATCCTATTAATCCAATAATTCACTTTTGGCAGTTGAGAAATTGGCAAATATATCCTTTTGAACTTCAAATTCAAACGTTGGGAGGAATGGAAAAACAAGTGACGTAATTGTGTTATTATTTCCCGTGTCAATGATTTTTTAATGTGGGGAATAATGCTTATAATCGTATAATAGTGAGTTGACAACCTATTGAGCAAAAGACATAGAAATAATTACGTTTTGACTTTCTTTGAAAATATGAAATTATCGCTTTAATGATTGATTCATTCTGAAAATTCGGGTGACAAAGAAACTTTTCGGGCCACTCCCCCCAACACCAAAACAAATAAACAAACCAACAAAAACTAAGATTGGTCCCCTATATGAATTCATAAATATATGACGTAGATCAGTTGTAAATTCCACAACAACTATCATGTTTTGGGGGGAAACATGATGTTTCGCTTGAAGTATTTTACTCCCGGCTTTCTAATCTAATTTCTGCCTTTCAATAGTTTGGATTTAAAAAAGCTTTGTCCTTAATTCTCATTCACTGCTAACAAATTAGATTATTTTTTTATAAAGCAGGCGCGGTTTTGTAAATTCAAGGCCATAACCGCACGATGACTCCTTTGTTTAGCGAAGAAAAAACTGGAGTGAAAAACACTTTAATTTCTATATATATCTTATGTTAGTGCCATAATAAGATTATACACATGTATGTTATACGATACCTAGATAATTTAATACATACGCTTCAAACGTCACGCTTGAATTCTTTTACGTATTACTTTGGGTTTTAGAAAAAAACAATTTTAGTTAAACATACATTGGGTCTGAAATGTTATATAAATTATTAACTATACATTAACTTATCCAGACCTTAATCAACTTTCGATGTCAACGCTAGCCTGCGATATTTACTGGATCATAACCCGGTCTGCTGCTACTGATTAAATCAAAAAATGGATAATGGAGACAATTTTTTTTAAATGTACCGACTTTAGTAACTATGAGCTAGGCCCAGAGTGGATCAAATTGACTGAAATTTTCAGCAAATTCCCTTTACATTATCTAGTTTTTAACGATTAGAGTGATAACAGTTCTTTATCTTATCTTCCACAATGTATCTTTAATCTGACATATGATATGAAGAGAGCGGGGGTATAATTGACAGTTAAAGACATGTTCTAATTATTTTCATACAATCAAATGTGGACTTATATTGCCAGCACCTCGGTACGCCGTATACTAGACCGGAATTCATAGTTAATGTTTCCACCACCAAATTGAAAGGGTGTCTCCCATTTTGAAGATCATGCTTATACTGCTATTTGTGAACACAATACGGAAAAGGTTTCTTGATAAATGATTTGAATACCACCAGACATGTTTTGATTTTGAACGGAGTCAGACAAAGTTCTCGATTGCATTACTCCAAACCTGGGCTGTTGTTCATTTGGCCGCCCTAAGGGGGATCCTATCGATTCTCAGAATATTTGACTCAAGTTAATACCCCTTTTCCATTTCAATTTTTGAAACCTTGTATATACAATAAAAGGTAGAAAGAGAGATAGAGAGAGAAATGGGGTTTAACGTCCACTCGACACAAACTAGGTCATTTTGCGCGTAGGGGTCTTTAGCGGTGGGAGGAAACTGGAGTGAACCGAGGAAACCCACGAGGTTGAGAAGGCACCCCTATCTACATGCCATATACGCTCATACCAGGGATCGAAATCACAGTCGCAAGCCAGAGGTTACCGGCCAGCTAGAGGTCGAAGCGCGACACTCTAGACCACTAGGCCATCCCAACCCCCCATATAAAAGGTAGAACATCAAATTTTGATTTTCATATGAAAAACTGTTAACGCATTGTACAGAGTTGTTTAGGACTGGGTTGGTCCATTTGGGCATTCAGAATATTGTGATCGTAAGTTATATCCTCGTGGCAGTAAATACAGTAAGCATTTTACAGATTTATCGTTCCGATCATATTAAAGTACATCCGGACGTTAAGAGTTATGTATAGTTTTAAAGGCCCAATCCTGATAATATTTTTGAGAATACAACTGCTTAATTTTGTGTTAAAATCTCTTAAAAATCTACCCTAGGGCCGAGCAACTAGTTGATTAGAATTTTTTTTTTTTTTAAATTTGAATGTACATCACTTTATGTACCTTCATATTACATTTTTAAGTCTTCATCTGGAAATGGAGATCGGTGTCCTAAGCTGTATTATGCTGTAATTTGATAAAACCAGACTTTTATTTTATAAAAATAATGTGTAGGTGACATTTACCTTTTGTTATCAAGTACAGCACGTGGGTTATGCACTGTATAGACCACTAAAGGGATGGGAATCGATTATCAGGTAACCCAGCGAAAGAATTTACCCGAACGAAATCTTAAAAGGGTTACAAGTCCGGATAAGCAGTTTTGACGTTCACGTCCAAACGACTCAATATTTTGAGCTGAAATTTTGGAACAAGGAAAATACATCATTCCTTTATATTTTGGCGCTTAAATTTTATGCGTACTCGGACTTTTAATTTTGATACTCTATTCAAATCGGGATATGTACTTAGTTAAAGCGAGATCAAGCCTTCCATTGAATATAGATAAGTCTTAACACTTGTCGGTGCACGTGGGGTCTCCATGGACCCCATGCACTTGTTTTATAGTGTTTTGTAATAACTACTGGGCACTGCTTTCTGAAATTTAGTGACTTTGTCTCCAATATATTTTTAAACATAGCGAATAGATCGGTATTCATCTGCTTCCCACATGAAGAGTTATGTTACATGCCAAACAGGCCCAACTTACAACTCGCAGTAGGAATTTTGCTAATGTGTTTGCTGCCTGATACCATATTGCGTATGCGAGACTATTCTCTCTTTAAACATCTGCATGTTACAAATACCAAAAATTAAATGATGAATTCCAAAAATTCTATGGTTTTTGTATCAAGCGTGAATCGCCATTTAAAGACCACATAAAATAATAATTTTTAATTGCATATATTGATAGCCAAGGGTTACTACATTCATTTTACGTCAAGTTCACTCCAATCTGATTAAAATTAATTGAGATATTAACGTTTAAACATCAGACAGCCAAAAACGGTTTTCAAATTTTCAATTACAACCTTTATCCGGTTGATTGACTGGTGACGTCACAGGCACTACACATAATCTATACACATTATCTATACAATATAGCACTATCTGTACGATATATCACTGTATACGCACCGCCAGTTAACACGTGTGTATTTGTCGGTCCAATTAACATTTGACTGGCGTAATCATTAACTCGTAATTTAACACGTAAGCTACATATCACTATACTATAATAGTCAAAGCATTTTCAAAAGCCGACAAAAGCGATATCACGTATGTGGAAGCAGACGTTAAACACCAAGTAGTAGTAGTAGTAAAAGCCGACCTTTCTCGTCTTGAGTTGTAATAGATTTATATTTGTGACTAGAATATTACCGAGTGTATTTCAAGGTGCCATATTACCGTTGTGTTATTGAGAGTTGTGGAAATCCCAGCAAGGGAAAGGGGAATAATGTACCGGCGTTTCATAAATTTCCCAACGATGAAATCGTACGGAAAATTGGAATGTGTTTGTAAACAATTCAAATCCTGATTGGCAACCTACAGTCACAACAGTGATATGCAGTGAACATTTTACGAACGATTGCTTAATTACCTATACACACCCGGCGTGTGTATTTATTAACGCCTGACTGATTCCTTAATCCCCCTAATTAAATAAAACAATTGACTACGGAATAATTTGTTTTGAAATACATTTTAATTCAAGATTCATTTTAAAATTTGTTTCATTATGTACGGCCGTTCTGTTTTCTCACGGCAGCGATTTTAATACAATCTACCATCGTGTGCAGTTCAAACGATTCGAGATACATTTTCGTCAGTATTGTGGTTCTAATTTATAAGGGTAATTATCATTTTTTGTTACGCCGGCCAGATCAATTTGTAATAATGAATATCAAATACACTTGATCAAATGTGGGGTTCCTGGTGCCGTTTGGTGAGTGATTAAACTCTCAATTTAATTGTAAAATACTTGTATTCTTTATAAAAAAAAAAGTTAAATGATGTTAGACATTATAACCTTATCTTATCACAAACGTATATCCATCGAAGGATTTATATTTAGATGTTGTTTAAACACCAATCAACAAATAATACGAGGCTACTTTATTACAAAAACATCGGTGAGCAAAGAAAAAGATAATTACCTAATCAACATTCTAAATTACTTTATGACCCAATCACTGTTCAAATTTAGTCTGATTGATTAATTACGGGTATTAACGACACTACACTTGCGATACACATAGATAGTTAGGTGATCCTTCTCAATCTGTTAATTCTAACGTATATTGAGATATTTCTTCGTATTTCATTTTTACGGTCTATTTCAGAGTAATAAAGTCAAACTCGCAAGCAGAAATAAAGGCGCCGTACGTCGATAACGGATCGTCATTTATAAATCGCGTTTCAATCATGTTTGAAATTTATGATATATTTTGCGTGACCACATCTTTTTACTCCTATACTCTTTTACTCGGGGAAATTCGAACCACAATACTCTTCTGACGAAAATGTATCTCGAATAGATGGGACTGCACACATAGTCGTATGACATCGCTGCCGTGTGAAAATGAACGACCGTACATTATGAAACAAATTCTAAATTAGAACGACGATACTCTTCTGACGAAAATGTATCTCGAATCGTTTGGACTGCACACGATGGTAGATTGTATTAAAATCGCTGCCGTGTGTAAACAGAACGACCGTACATAATGAAACAGGTTCTAACTTCGAACAATAAACTTCTGACGAAAATGTATCTCGAATCGTTAAAGACTGTACACGATGGTAGAGTGTATTAAAATCGCTGCCGTGAGAAAACAGAACGACCGTACACTATGAAACAAATTCTTAATTGGATCTTGAATTAAATTGAATTATAAAACAAATTATTCCGTAGTCAATTGTTTTATTTAATTAGGGGGATTAAGGAATCAGTCAGGCGTTAATGAATACACACGCCGGCTGTATATAGGTAATTAAGGAATAAACATTCCGAATATGCATTCGGTCACTGTGACGTCACTGGCGTCTGAGGGGATTAAGAGTGTTTTCAATAATTGGCAAAGTCGTTTTTACGGGAGGTCTATTTTTACGACTTTGAATGAAGATAGCTGATTTAAATTTAGTCGGATTGATGTGAATTTGCCGTAAAGTGGATAAAATAACCATAAACTGCTCACATAGAGAAGTTTTCAGTGCCATTTTATGTGCACTTTAACATCGTTATCACGTAGTACACAAAGTAGCAATTTTGTGAGTATTATTAAATCTGTTCAAAATGTCACTAAAATGTTTTTGTATAATAATTTAGTTGTTTTACAGTTGTCAAATATAAATGCAAATAAAAACTTTACCGCTGCTTTTAAATTCAAATACATCTGTATGTAAAAACTTTGAATTACAACTGGGGTCCATACGGACCCCTTGTTACCTGCTATGTGATTCTCACCAGTGCACCCACAAGGGTTAAAGGGCTTTTGATTCTCACGATTGGAACCATAAATTAGGTCCAAAATATCTAACATGCTAGATACGGGCGATCCTTCGGGGGAATGGTTCACCGAGCAGAATCGTCGTCGCCGTGAACGGGCACACAGGCGATTTTTTCAAGCAATTTTAAAATTCGGCGCGATAGGGCGTAAAAATACGCTCGTCCGCCCTATGTATATGATAAGCATGTAATTATCAACTAACTCCATTTCATTACATATATGTTTATTAAATACTAATTCTAACATGTTTATATACTCGACGTCATAATGAGGTAATAAATCATATATTTTATATGGCTGATATAAACATTTATCTGAAATAGTACTTGTTTGAACCGTGATATATGAGGATTACGTCAACCATACTGATATAACCGGTAGATAACGGCAGATTTTTTTAAAAAAGAAAAGTTAATAGGACAAGCCCGCAGCACCTCTATACAATCTATTCTGTGCCGTCTTAATGCGAATTGCTTGAAAAAAGACTCGACTTCAATAATGTTAACAGAAAATTTAATATAGACATACTCTTTTTTAACAGCCTATTATATTCAAATAAAAAAATGACTTTAATTTCAAAACAACCTTACATGTATAAACTCGCCTGATATAAAATTAAACGCCCCATGGTGATGCGTGTCGAGAGAGCTCGGTTGCGCGTTTTAGGGGTCTGTAGCACTAGGCAGACATTAGAGGACGCTGAGAAAACCGGTGGGGTTAAACAAGTGATCTTATGATCTTATGTGCACGCGTTTGGTCACAACTCGACCACCAGTAATTCCCCTGGCATGGTTTACCCACGAATGAAGTTCGATAGCCTTTCTCTATCATTTTCGTTTACCCAGCTTTGCATGGCGATTTTGTTGACTACATGGAGCCGAATCGAATAACAGGGTTAGAGCTTACATTTATTGCCAGGATATGGTGAATATTCATACTCTACCCCCTCCCCCCACACACACCCTTGATTCGGCGAACCACCCGTTTCATAGGCTTAGACATACACACCCTGCATTCGGCGAACCGTTCGGAGTTTCATAGGCTTAATTGGGAGCCGATAGGGGGTGGGGCGGTGCTGGAAGGGGTGGGGTTAATTAGCTACGAGAATGTAACTATAAACGTTGAGGTATACTGATGTGCTTGTTTTTAGCTACGATTTGATTCCTTTAGTTTCAAGTGGCAAACCCAATTTCTTTATTAATGCATGAACCATCTTAAAAATAAGTTAATTTTATACTATATATACTTATCACACATATGCAGTTCAATCTACTGAAACATCATTCATTCAGCAAATATTGACAATAAAGTAATTCAAGCGTTGTTATTAACGAAATTGATTCGGACATTAATAATTATGGTGTATTACTCCTGCGCAGCTCTGATCAGGTTAGTACTTTGATTGGCTATTGTACACGAGGCCCCGCCTTTATGTGTTAACGACGTAAATTTAAAATGTTGGAAAAGGCAATCAACTATCGCTATGATTGAAAAAGAGGGTATTTGTACCCGTGTCTGGAAGGATTATCTGCAATTGTAGTTGGATGTGACAGAAATGTTATAAATAACAATAACCAATCGTTGTTTTGATGAAAAATATTGTCAATTCTGGCCACCTTTTGCGAGTGTGATTCGCGTTCGGCTTTGCTACGTGGAACTAAATAGGACCATCTCTTATCTCGAAACACGGAGGGTTGAGAGATGAGGCTTGTCGTCTAGGGGTGAATGTGAGAACCGTCCATTTATTGGGCCATGTATTACCATTTTTCGAGCACGAACATCTCGGCCAAATAGCCCCAGCCCCACAACTAAAATTGGCCCTCTGCATGTGAATACTCATGATTTTAAATACTCTGCTTCGACTGGACTAATGAGGGCGGAGATACGTCATACAGTACGCTATGGGGGAAATTTTGCACGGACAGATTAAGACTGCCATGGGTTCTTTTACGTGAACGTTAACATGTACACAGAGACCTGAGCTGTCCCTGCATTTGTATGTTCTGCACAACTGTACACTGGATAAACCGATGAACTTTCTCGCTCAACACAGGACTCGAACACTTCCAGGTTAGCGAGCCAACGTAGCTCTCTCAATTTATATGATGTTTCCTTTGCTTATTGCAGTTTGAATTCCTATTCCGTTTTAATATTTTTTAATGGATTCTATTTTTATAATAATCACCTGCTACTGGAGACACACATCTTGTCTTTTATACCGTGAGATTGTAAACAACATTAATTCTAAAAGAATTTCAAACATTATGTGATAAAGTTGCGAGATTCTAGCCCACGTGTCTCCAAGTCATTAGATTATCCAGTACAGAATCAAATTTGTCAACACAAAAGTATTTATCAATCACAGGGCGTTAAAATAGTCATTACTTTTCACGAATATACAGGCCATTCTGAACAGCAATAGTTGTTGGGCCGTGAATTAAAGATACAGCAAATTGGAGATTAGAGAAAGAGCGGGCAGTTTTCGCTAAATTAGTTATAAACTACATAATGTAAAGGGAATTTGCTGAAGATTTCAGTCAAATTGATCCACTTTGAACCGAGTTCAGGAACGTAGGTCTCATTACATTCGCCTGTACTACATTCAGGTCTCGTGCTATTGAATCCTTGTCGAAACTGAAATTTGCCCCAGTCAGTTTTACTTGACAACTTTTTATTGCTAAGCGGCCGCGTTTCAGTCCTTGTGAACGCCTGAACAATGTAAATGAACATCTTAGTGAGAAAATAAGACCTTGCTTACCTCGCTAGAACCAGTATGACCGACACAACACGCTGTTACAAAAATACGCCCACGTCTTCTGGGCGACTTGGCCAATGCCATTGATAGGGTGACGCACAAATTTGCGAACTCGGCCCTATAAGATGAAACGAAATTTAGGTAAGCTGGAGGTGGGGGTGGAGGTGGGGGGTTAAATCTTTGAAAAGTCGAGAATCTTCAGCCAGTTATTGCTTTCTCGATTCCAATTACAATAATTTACAATCAATTTTTTTCAAAAATCCCCACCCCCCCGCGGCCCTAAATTTCGTTTCATGTTTTATGGCCGAGTAGTAACAAGTTGCCGAGTAAAATTTACTGGGAAGCCAAACGTCTTCGCCAAGGATTCGATAGCACGATCCCTGAACATAGTACAGGCGAGTGAAAGGAGATCTACGCTCAGAGCAGAACTACTTTGAACCGAGATTTTAGCGATTGAATTTTTAACCTAGCCTCGATCATCATTACTAAAGTCGAGATTATTTATCTTTTTTTAATAGAGTTTAAGCAGCAGATATGATTGTAATCCAGTAAATATCGCTGGCTAGAGATGCCATCGAGAGTTGATTATAACATTTCAGGCCTAAAGAAAGACGTGAAAATGTCAGATGTATGTTTAAGGAAATTACGTACGAAATCAATCTGATTAAAACGCAGATCCAATTTCGTTTCGTTTTTTATAGTTCAAAATTTCGTTTTTACTTGTCTTCACTACTCTTGGATCTGGAGGACTTGTTATTTAACTGGTGTTCTGCCTGAAATGAGGGGTCAGCCAATCAAATGGTCTGTCGAATCGACCGTTTGACCTTTTCAAGCGTGGAACTGTGGGTATAGATATTACCAGCCAACGACGTCTATACTAACACCAGCGGATAGAAATCATAACAAAACACAAGTGGATTTTGAAAAGCATGGCGATCGCTAATTGGTTAATCGAATGACTGATGTTATCGGGTCAAATGTCCCGTGCTTGATACCTGACGTCATAGAACGTGAGCGTCCACTATAACTAGTTAGATCTACATGAGTGTAGGCCATCGAAAGTATAAAAAACGAAACGAAATATAGATCTATATTTTAATTAGATTGGTACGAAATAGACGTCATAACCTATATATTCGTTTAACCTAGTTAGCAATAAATCAACGGTAAACACCCTTCAGTATTTTTATCTGATGATTGTGACATGTGCTTATGAAATTAAGATCGTCGGAATATTAAAAAAGCCAAATCCTAAAATGAATAGATGAAACAAAGTAATTATTTGCACATTTATCTTTTTGAAAAGCATCAAGCAATAAAACTGATTGTCTAATCTTTTTCTAAGCAGAAAGTGTTGACTTTCAAACCCAGTCAAGGTTTCGAAATACCAGGTTGTGCATGTTCCTGAACCAACACTGCGAGTTTTATATCTGGACGTTGCTAGATTAACTTGCAATTCCCAAACATATAGATAGATACATTTTCTCGCTTTACTGCTGACAGGTGAACAGTGACATCTACTTAAAAGTTGTGACTCGACCAAAATCAAAATAATTATAGCTACCTCCACAGAAAACTTGACATTGCACATAAAAGACCCCTTGGCAATTGGAATTCGATATAAGAGAAGGCCGGAGCGCCGCTGCCCGGGTAAAATATTTCCCTCATAGCACACTGTATGGCGTATGTCCGTCTTGATTAGCCCAGTTTAGGGGCAGAACAGTAGGACGTTAAACCCCATTTCATTTCGTAGACATTTTAGCTGGAAAGCGCGAGGCTTGGTATTCGCGATGATCGAGGAACCTGATAGGCTCTCAAGCTGGGTGAATACCCAATCTAAATTAGAGCCGGAAAATGCTTTGATACGATGTGCGGAGTTAAAGCCAGATCAGGCCTTCTATTGAAAATGCAGGTAGTAAAACACTAAACTTCATCACTCTCCAGTTACAATTCAAGTTATCTTGTCCCAAAGCACGGACCAATGAAAAGCGGTGGGCAAAAATATTTTAAATACCAAGTAAATGAATGAAATAGGGTTTAACGTTGTACTGTTCTGCTCCGAATGGGATAATGAAGATGGGCATATGCCATACAATGTGCTGTGAGGGGAAATTTTGCCCTGGCAGCAGCACTATGGCCTACGCGTATATCGAATTCCAACTGCGAAGGGATCTCTACATGCTATTGAATCCTTGTCGAAACTGAAATTTGCCCCAGTTAGTTTTACTTGACAACTTTTTATTGCTAAACGGCCGCGTTTCATTCCTTGTGAGCGCCTGAACAATGTAAATGAACATCTTAGTGAGAAAATAAGACCTTGCTTACCTCGCTAGAACCAGTATGACCGACACAACACGCTGTTACAAAAATACGCCCACGTCTTCTGGGCGACTTGGCCGATGCCATTGATAGGGTGACGCACAAATTTGCGAACTCGGCCATATAAGATGAAACGAAATTTAGGTAAGCTGGAGGTGGGGGGGGGTTAAATCTTTGAAAAGTCGAGAATCTTCAGCCAGTTATTGCTTTCTCGATTCCAATTACAATAATTTACAATCAATTTTTTTCAACCCCCCCCCCCTCCCCCGCGGGCCTAAATTTCGTTTCATCTTTTATGGCCGAGCAGTAACAAGTTGCCGAGTAAAATTGACTGGAAAGCCAAACTTCTTCGCCAAGGATTCGATAGCACGATCCCTGAACATAGTACAGGCGAGTGAAAGGAGATCTACGCTCAGAGCAGAACTACTTTGAACCGAGATTTTAGCGATTGAATTTTTAACCTAGCCTCGATCATCATTACTAAAGTCGAGATTATTTATCTTTAAGCAGCAGATATGATTGTAATCATTTCAGGCCTAAAGAAAGACGTGAAAATGTCAGATGTATGTTTAAGGAAATTACGTACGAAATAGACGTCATAACCTATATATTCGTTTAACCTAGTTAGCAATAAATCAACGGTAAACACCCTTCAGTATTTTCATCTGATGATTGTGACATGTGCTTATGAAATTAAGATCGTCGGAATATTAAAAAAGCCAAATCCTAAAATAAATAGATGAAACAAAGTACATGTAATTATTATTTGCACATTTATTTTTTGAAAAGTATCAAGCACAAAACTGATTGTCTAATCTTTTTCTAAGCAGAAAGTGTTTACTTTCAAACCCAGTCAAGGTTTCGAAATACCAGGTTGTGCATGTTCCTGAACCAACACTGCGAGTTTTATATCTGGACGTTGCTGGATTAACTTGCAATTCCCAAACATATAGATACATTTTCTCGCTTTACTGCTGACAGGTGAACAGTGACATCTACTTAAAAGTTGTGACTCGACCAAAATCAAAATAAATATAGCTACCTCCACAGAAAACTTGACATTGCACGTAAAAGGCCCCTTGGCAATTGGAATTCGATATAAGAGAAGGCCGAAGCGCCGCTGCCCGGGTAAAATTTCCCTCATAGCACACTGTATGGCGTATGTCCGTCTTGATTAGCCCAGTTTAGGAGTAGAACAGTAGGACGTTAAACCCCATTTCATTTCGTAGACATTTTAGCTGGAAAGCGCGAGGCTTGGTATTCGCGATGATCGAGGAACCTGATAGGCTCTCAAGCTGGGTGAATACCCAATCGAAATTAGAGCCGGATAATGCTTTGATACGATGTGCGGAGTTAAAGCCAGATCAGGCCTTCTATTCAAAGTGCAGGTAGTAAAACACTAAATTTCATCACTCTCCAGTTAGAATTCAAGTTATCTTGTCCCAAAGCACGCACCAATGAAAAGCGGTGGGCGAAAATATATTAAATACCAAGTAAATGAATGAAATAGGGTTTAACGTCCTACTGTTCTGCTCCGAATGGGATAATGAAGATGGGCATATGCCATACAATGTGTTGTGAGTGAGGGGAAATTCTGCCCTGGCAGCGGCACTATGGCCTACACGTATATCGAATTCCAACTGCGAAGGGATCTCTACATGCAAATGTATACACGTTACCTTGGTTTTTCTTCTCATACTAACGACTAGACAATAATGCAGGGATAATATCATCACAATTTGCATGTAAATAGGTAATTATGTTACAAATAATGAAGAGTTGAACACTGAAATCATAATCTTATCTTCCCGAAAAGTTTTTCTGTATTTTCCAGTGACCTGACACCACATGATTCTGGTTCGGCGTCCATTTTAAAATGAACAGAAATTTCGCATAGCAGTTGGGTGGCTGGAGCAAGACCAAAACATCAGTAATGTAACCATTTCTAGTGTCTTACCCATTTAGCCACCAAGGAATAGCGAGGATTTTACAATGGAGTCAATAAAAATCGGTCGAGGATAGCAAGACTATCATGATCATATTATTATCGTATTACGAAACCTGATAAATGGACTAAACTTTACGATCTGTGATTGTTTCGTTTGATTTATACATGCATAACTTCATATTATTTAATGTTTTTTTACCATTGATTTAATGTTCTCCGTATAGCCTTGAGTCCGATTACGTAAAACAGCTCAGACAATTTGCATCTACAAACACGCTTTGATTAAATAACAAGTATGAGCTCACAAATCATTTACCAAGCAGGTCTCGCTATCCATCATTCGGATTAGCATTTGTTTCACCCGGGGATACAGAGATCACATGATCTCGAACGTGGCGAAAATCCGAAAATGTGGCCCCGATCCCATTTTTACACAAATGAACGAGCATTTGCAAATTAATGGCCGGGGGAGGGGGGGGGCTCATCAATATGTTGTTATTTTCAGTTTACTCACTCAATCTTTGAAGTCGTTCGATGTAAGTTTCTTACTTTTCACGGATATAATTTTCGAGCCCTTCCGAACTCGGACCGAGGGATCCACCTACATTGCTGATTTTCCTCGCACACCACATATCTTGACAATTAGCTATTTATTTGAAAATGTAATACTCTAAACAAATCCTTTGGGGAGGCGGGGGGGCTAAGGAATCGCGTTGTCCTTGACTAAGGACTATCACATAGTTATTCAGGTGCCACTGTTCTGTTCGATGGGTTATATTTTTATTAGCTCATCGAGCCATGGTTTAAAATTGTTTATATCACAGACCGGTTCAGTCAGCTAACTTTTTCAGCTTCTTCTGAACTTCTTGGTAGATTCCAGGCAAATGCTGCATGGATGGAGACTTTTCAGGAAGGAAAATTACGGGCATACTTAATATGGTAGGTTGTCCCGAACAGCTCCAAATGATTCTAATCAACAGCCTTCATATTTATCTTGTTTTGAGAGATTTCTTTCTTCAGATTGAGATTTACCCGGAAGTTAACCCCATGCGATGATCACCAGGTCCCAAAACTTAACCAGAAATAAATCTTGCTCTTTTCACTAATCCGACGGTTCACCAGTCCGCCTCTATAAGAAATACTATAAATATTGGTATTAAAAAAACCTAATCCTAAACCTAATGATAGATATCAGTGGACTAATGAACCGCAGACTAGTGCACTTTAACCCTAACCCTAACTCAACACCTTATAATAGATATCGTGGACCAATGAACCCGCGTAGTAGTGAGTATTGCTCAACTTAACAAAGAATGATTTGACCACTCGGTCCCCCAACTCATCCAAGGGGAGACAATAAATAGGAAAGGGAAAATATCATAAAGAGTTTTATTTCTACATCATATGTTATTGTAAATCACAAACAATAAACCAACAAAACATTTGAATTACATGTATACACATTGTTTTCCCAATTATTTCTCATCAGAAACATTAAATCTGCTAAAAACAAAACAAAAAGGACATTAATATAAGGACAAAAACAAATATGTGTTAATTTCTTTCGAAGGTTCATAGTATTTAAATTCCAAACACATCAACAATTTAAAAGGTATTTAAAATAAATATATAAACATTATAGACGTAACATAACATCAGTTAATTAAATTTTAATAAATCACGTTACTCTCTGGGTGGGTGATATGATATCTATATAGACTCATAAATCTATATATCATTACAGAAACGGGTATTAACCATAATTATAATATGAGATAATTCAACATTTTCCTCACATCAAGAGAAAATATCCATTTAATTTGTGAACAACTATGTACAAATGTTAATAATAATCAGATAAACAATTAAAATCATTAGCGAGCAGTAGATTCGTATACATCAATGCATCAAAGCCATTTATTTAAAAATTCAAAACCATTTCCAAGGTTTTGATAAAGTTTACCCACGCCGTGTTAAAAGTCACCGGGCTAGAGCAATATAAGACTACTTACTCTCGTTCATTATTCTATAACCGGGTTAAAATCATGGTAAGTCAGAGAGCTATACATCGATCGTTTACAATTATTACTGTCTCTAAATCAACAGGTATGAATCACATTAAAAGACTGCAGCAGCATTTTAGCAGTATGGTTTACTAGCACATTGCTTTTCGCGATATAAAATATTCGTAATCGAAATTCGACATAACGGTGGTTTGGTGATTAGGGCGCGGACTCACTATCTAGGAGGTCCGAGTTTCTATCACACTTGCCCACTGTCCGGGCAGAATGTTCCCCATAGCACACAGTATGGCGTACGGCCGTCTTCGTTGGGAAAATATAGGTCATTTCATTACAACAAAACAATATTTGCGTGATATTTAACAACCAATGTACCTAATATAAGTCGAATTAAAAAAGCAGAATAAGTTACATGTTTGCAGCGTTGGTGATCTATCGGTAACATAATTCAGGTCGAAATCAAATAGCAGAATAAGTTATATGGTGATATATCGGTAACTTAATTTCATAGTTGATGAGTCTTAAGCCAAACGCACACGACGGGACATTTTAGCCGAACATTCATGAAAACATCGTTCCGTTAAATTTGTTTGCCGTCTGCGGGTTTGAAAAGAAAACATGAACTAAAATGTTTCGAAACAATATTCACTGAAACCGAACATTCGCGAATCATTTTTCTTTCTCGCAGCACCAATCAGTGACATGTATGCCATTTTGAAATCACGTGATTTCATATTGATGAAGCAAATACGTCATAGATATCGTTCGAACTAAAACGTTCGTTCGTCTGCGTTTACCATGTTCGTTGTCTGTGGTGATTTTATCTGACGCTATCATGTTCATCATCTGCTGACAAGAAAAAACAAACATATTTGTTTGGTGTTTTTGGTCGTCGACATACATGTTCCGTCGGCTGCGTTCGGCTTTAATACACCGAAGACAAAATTAACTTAGGCTAATTACATCTTGGCAAAATTACAGTACACACGTTGCCTATCTTTGCTAGCCTATATACTTGTACTTGAAGGTGGGTTCATAACACAAACCAAAGGTATGGCAACAAACAACCAGTTCAAACCAAGATGAGGAACTACAGGCTTCAATGAATAGATCATTGGGGTATCAAATATCATTTGCAAGGAAGCGTTTCTTATTTAATGAAAGTTGTCCCTAGAAGTTTTTTTTTTATCGTTAGATGCCGCCAGATATCATGTGTTCTACATTCAGCATTAATTACTTTAAAGAAACCAAAGCTCCAACTCAATAAAAAAAATTCAATATCGGCCCATTTCAAACTATATTGAAGATGTGGTCTTTCCGTGAAAATAACTGATGCTAATATCTAATAGTTTAGACACAATCAGTACACGAGTCGTGTACACTGGTTGCGGGTGCCATTTATCACCAAGAAATAAAACATACCCTTCAAGAGAATGCCGAAGTAATTAGTAATGGTTGATTAAAAAACGACAAAATAATTATTGAAAAAAACAAAAAAGTGTAGAATGGACTTGCCGTTGAATGTGAATAGTTTTTACGCCGTACATAATTGTAACTTTAATTTGGAAAAATTGAACGCTAGTACATTGCTATTACATTAATATTATAAATAATATGTGCGTTTTGACTTATTGTCGTCTATTTTAAGGTTGCAAAGAATAGATCCATACACCCTTTAATTACTTAAAAATAACATTTACCTAATGTTACTAGCAGATAAATCTATTCCATTTCTTCCTGAATGGATAATCACTTACATCTCAATAAAGTCCACAATACCATTAATGCTAGTCAGCTGTATTCAAATTACACGAACTTTAATTAAAGTGAAGTATTCTATCATTGTACATAATGGATGACGACTTCCAACATATTGATAGATTTAACTAACAAAACACATTATCTATGTCTGTGTGATTCCATATAAATATGTCCACTGAAAATACGAGACATATCACCTTTCGTCCATATAGGTAGCCGAGAAGTAAATGTCTACTCAAGAACCAATTTACACTGATTCGATGACTAATTATTTACAAAAATTGCTTTATACTGATTGTAAATATTAGCATCTATCACGCCGACTAAAGCTAACACGCTTCTCTTTGGACGCATACAAATTGCAGAGCTTTTCAAACGTGTCTCTCAGCTGAAGGAGCGCCACCAACCCCAAGTCTAATAGTAATTTAATTATCAATTATGAAAAAAAAAACAGTGTCGCATATCACAACAAATGTACAGAATGCTTTCAAACAAATATTATTCACCAAAGAACCTCTAGAAAACGTATAATACAAATTTTGAATTTCCCAATGAAATACCACTCTGGTTGACCCCCCAGCTTCCAAACTCTTATTTCCAACTATCAACCGATATCTTGTAAACAAGTGGCGTCCATTGGTTTGTCCGGATAATAGAGTTTATGTAAATATAAGATGTTGGTTTTGAACGTATTCAAATACATCTAAGAAATTTAGAACGACAGTGTAATAAACAAGCAAGAGGGGATGTTAGAAACTGTGGAGATCACTAGTAAAAGTTAAAAACAGGTGGATGAGCATCCCTGCTCCAGTCCATTGATTTACCTCTTGGTAATTCAGTAAAAGTTAGACAACACGGAAGAATGTGCATCCCTCTATGGGTCTAGCTCTGAGTAAATCAGTAAAAGTTACACACAGAACGGGAGGATGAGTCTCCCTGTCCTGGCCTATTGATCTACCGCTTAGGATGATGCGCATCCCTGCACCAGCCCATAGGTCTACTTACAGACAAAATGGTAAGATGAGCATCCCCCTACCTGCCCATGGTTAGAAGTTTTAGTAACCCAACAGCACTTAAAATCGATTTAAATAGATGGAATTTTTTTTACATATTCGGTTATGCAATATAAACTTCCGGAGTATTGAATAGCATATCGAATCGATAAATATACAGTAGGTTAATTTATTCTGTTTCTTATTATCAGATGTAAAAATCAGATGAGCAAACATCAAATGTTATACTAAAGAACCACTGGTTGGTAAGAAATAAAATTATATTTGGCTGCAATCCTGTGTGTCAAGTTACTTCCTAATGTGCCTTCAGTGAAATGAACGCTGTAGAAATACCAAAGAAACCAGAATAATTATTCATTAAGAAGTCTAACATTTTTACTCTGAATATCTTAAATGGTCGCCAAAAAAGAATCCCCAGGAATTGTTAATTAGCCAAGGTTTTATGACAAAGTTAAAACAAGGTTGTTCAAATTAGATTGCATTCAAAATTTGAGACTGATCTGCCGATCCATTCAAGATTACCTGTTTGTTTTACAGTATAAACAATAAAATACACATCATAGTGATCCAATATTGATTAAACTCGATCATACTTTTAAGTATTACTTCCTATTAATTTCTTTGTATAACTCATGTACTTATTTTTAACCCATGGCTACTTGAAAACGAATTTAAGATAACTCTGTCAAAAGAAGCATAAAACTTAATAGTGTCTCATTAAAAATGTGGTCTTAGCATTTAAAAAATTCGACAAAGAATAAATATTTATCATTGTTTTGAGAAAGGGTGTCGGGATTCACAGTCGAGATGGTCCAGGGTCTTCTAACAGGGAACAGGGCAGTTTTATCATTCCTATGGATCAACATAGTTCCCAATGACCTGTGGTAATGAAAGCTATTCTTTCTTATATTCTCATTGCTTTAAATTTGTAAACAAGAAACAAGAATGACAAACGCCCTTCAATAACTTAAATATGTAACCTTTTATTCTGCTATACACTTTTAGATCAGTCACAAGCTTCCGGAGAAACACAGACCAGTTTAACTGTCTCTATACAAAACATATACATTTAGCTGATTGAGAAGCGGTTTCAAATGAGTTATTTTCCACTGAATTTGAAACTTTACCTTATATAATTATGAACCTAATACATTACTTAACTGTACCCTTTTTGAAATTGTTCCTCGCTGTTGTGTTTTCAACATTAAAATCTTAATGAAAATACAAACGTTCGATAATAAACTGACAACATTGTCCTCTGTTTGAATGACATTTAGTAATTGAACACATTAAAATAAACAGGTCTATGGATAACAATTACTATATTTCTATTAAAGCAACGTTTCAACAATGATTCTTTTGTGCTTGATAAAGAGAAGAGACCCATTGTTGAAACGTAGCTTTAATAGAAATACAGTAATTGTTATCCCCAGAACTGTTGTGTTTATTTTAATATTGTCCTCATCCATATATAACGAACAAGGTTCTGGGTGCACATGTCTTTAATAGACCGCTTGATCTCGCTTTAACTACACACATCTTATCAAGGTAAAACCCGCAGTCGTGGCTTCGGGAACAAAGGACGCACAATTAAACAAAGTACCTAAGAACCTATCTTCACCAACTGCCATTTTTAAAATATGGACGATAAAGTGAATCCAAAAGTAATGTTCCAATTTGAAGACATTACAACTTATCAGTTACAGTTTACAAAATGTCAATGACCTACTCTTTTAATGTTCCAAATTTAACAACTCCTAATCTTATCTGAACTCTAGTGCATGCAATTCTAAAATGGAAAAACTGTGTAAACTCTATTATTATTGAATAATTGATGTATTATCCATTCTGATAAACACTGCCACAGTCTATCCCAATTAAACATTTATTTCTATAACAATGGTGGTGAAAATTTGTGTATCATACATTCTCGGTAATTTCAACCAATTTACCGATAGGCACTATCAGTATGTTTTTATTTTCTACTACAACACTGATAAATCCATACAGGCACACTAAAAATAGTTGCCAGGCACACTAAACTTTCCTACAGCAGCTCAATCGATCTAACAGTGCTTTAGGTGTACAATAAAAAAAAAAAACTCTACAATGTAATATATCAACATAATCAAGCACAAATAATCACTTTAGAAGATATAATCCAATAATTATGTAATTATCATCCATAGCAGAAACCGACAGAAATTACTTACATTTAAATTAAATCAGTTGATCGCTTCTGCATTCACAAGGTCCATAATTAAAAGAATTATTGAAGAATGATAAGTTTCTTCATTTCATTAATCGAATTTTTGTTCCTAGAACGTGAATAAGCTGAGCAAAGGCAATGAGTCTGAAATAATCAACAAAACATTGCATATAAATTTCGGATAACTTTTGTTGATAGAGCATATACAGAAGTTAAAATCAGAAATTCAAAAAGTTGTATCCTCACAATAATGTGTACAAAATATATCGGGTAAATTTATCCAATAGTCTATATAGAGTGATCAGAAGAAATTGTGCATGACATACGGACAGAGGTCGTGGCAATATATAAATCATTTTAACTAATGATATTGTTAACAAAATCAATAATTTCCACCAGATGAAAAACATACCAATTTTTGTAAACAAATGCTGCCATGGAAGACTATTAATACTCTTTTAAATGCAGCTATCTTTCCATGGAATAGTTTGTGTGTTTTTTTAAGAAATGGGTTCAAATTAGTAAATGTCATATAATACATCACAATAGGTAGAAAATAGATTCTTATCATGAAATTCCTTTTATACATGGAATTCTTTATATTTCTTCATATATGCTTTATGATGGCCAATTTATCTTTAACATGAACTTGTTATTTAGAACTGCAAGTACATACATGATAGATGTTAAAAAACGCCAGTCCTAGAATAGTTCTAAAATTTATAACTGTTAGTGAACAATATTTTCTAATACTAAAGTCATAAATTTAATGTTTGATAAGTAGGGATGGTTTAACTAGAAACTGAAATGGTTCGAAAGCAGACGTCACAGTCATCTCCAAACACACACCATATATAGATTTATATTCTAATTTAAATAAATAAAAATATGTGTTTAATATCCTTGTAGAAATAGATCTTTAAAACATCCATATGTTGTTCATTGATTGAAAATAAGTAGAACAGTGGAGAACAACTAAAAAAAATAGATTAACTGGGTATCGATATAAAGTCGTGTCATTGCAAACTTCCTGCTTCAATTTCCAATAACTGTCTTCATTATCCTGGTTAGTGTAGAAAAGTATGATGTTAAAGGGACAATAACACTCTTGCTGGCTTGGCAGTTCCAGAAAATAAATAATAGCCCTATTCTAAGAACTAGATGTTTAAGTGACCGACCTGTTGTGTAAATTATCCATTACATCCTATTTTACTTGCCCAAGGGGTTAGAAAATATCTTCAAATCCAAGTCACATTTGAAAGGGTTTACGTTTACCTTTCCAAATCAGGTAGTTGAATTTTCAAATTTTTTAAATTAGGTGTGTTAAGATGAAATTTGTATCATCAATTAATTGTAATATTGTAAAATAATACAAATTGTTGACCAGTATAATGATTGGGACATATTATTCAGTTACAACAAGAGTGGCATTGAGCCTTTAAACCCCATTTCATTTCAAAATCCAATAACCATTTACATTTACCCAGTTGATGCAGAAAAATACGACGTTAAACCCAAATGTATTTCAAAATCCAATAACCATATTCATATATCGGTCAGTTCATGCAGAAAGTAGGAAGTTAAACCCAATTTCATTTCATTTTATTTCAAAATCCAATAACTGTATTCATTTTCCCAGTTGGTGCAGAAAAGCATGACATTAAACGCAATTTTATTTCAAAATCCAATAACCATATTCGTAGGCCAGTTCGTGCAGAAAAATATGACGTTGGACCCTATTTCAATTCTTTAAAATCAGATAACTGTCAGACATGCGTTGTCACTTGAGCCAAGTTATCCGTTACTAGGTCATGTAAAGCAAATAGAGTTGGCCGTTGTGTCATTCCAAGTGTACTGTATCCACTCAATTTAGAAACATGGTTAGCTCACAGTTACAGATAGAGCACTCAAAAAATGCTGAACATGTCTTCAAGTTTTAATGGCTGTCCTTCAAATTGCTTGTGGCAATATCTAGCTGAAACCTAGTTTGAAGTAAAACAACATAAAATTAACCCAAGTACGAACAATCCAAACCATCAGACAAAATTCGAAGTACTAAAAAAAATCATAGGCAAAATAGTGTAACCAGCAAATGGACTGTTCACCGTGTACAAAATACACGACAAACAGTGTGGTAACAGGTGCCTGGAAGAGTAAGCTTACCGTGCCTGGCGCCACACCCGCCAGAGCTGTATCCAAACTATTAGACGATGTAGTAGACATGATCACGGAGATGATAATAGTATACGCGTCAATTAATAATAGCTGAGAGGGATAGTTTGAAGCATACTCATCTCAATTCTAAAAATTATCAGATACTGAAAATCTGAAGTCACGATCAACTTGGTCGGCAAGGGGTGGTATCCAAGGTAAGGTCAAAGTTGCTCTATGAAACAGTGGTTCAGTCACAAAATCATTAAACTTTTTCAGACTTAACTTCACAGAGACCAATGAAAAGACATCATTGATATGACTTGAAGTATTATTGAGATATCCTGCAGCGGAAATGTAACAACATCCGATCTCAACCATAAAATGTGACATAAACGCACCAAAGATCAATTCTCACAAACAAAAAACTGAATTTTGACAGAATGGGAATGTTGAAAATTACGATTGTATGACGCAAACCTGGGGTATAAAACGTAGATTTTAAAGAATTAGGGTCAGTACAACTTCTACGGCTCTGTGGAAGACACAACAATATACCCGTACGTAACTAACGTACGAAAATTAGATGGTAGCTGACTTTTTTTCGCACGTATAAAGTGAATGGCCATTTTGCTCAGTAATCCCAGCCAGAATTTGGCTATTTTTTTAAAATTGCGTTAAAGTTTAAAAATTTTGTTTAAAACTGAAATAAATTAACTATTAATCAATCCCCACGCTAAAAACATTAACAGAATTGATTGTGTATATCTAAAATAGACATGACCGAAACCGTACTTATTGCTACGATGCCTATCAGATTCCCCGATCATTGCGAATACCAAGTCTCACGCCTTCCAGCTAAAATGTCTACCTGTGATAATCGAGTTGCAAAGTTCAAGGTTCGTTCAATGTCATGGTTTCCTTGGAGGTTGCTATATCACAACCTCTGATTGGGCTCTACTGTTCACGTGTCTGCAGATAACGTTGCTATTAGTTCGGGATTGTAAAGGAATCTAGCGACGTCCAGATGTTGTAAAACTCGCAGTCGTTGCTTCAGGAACATGCATCTGGACAGGATAAAGGGTAGAAATACAACATCACACAATAGATTACATAGTAATGGTTCTTTAAAATACAGTCAAAAAAATACAGTCTATTTGGTATCAGGTGATGTGCCAGATTAACTATGAAAGCATGTGCCATAAGGATAGCCAAAAGTCAAGGCCACAAAAATAATAATGTTGAAAAAAGGTAGTAATCCACGTATGTGGTACTGTAATCTTATACTAATTAGTAATTACAGTACTGATAACAACCAACAAAAAAAATGGTTCTGATTTTTTTGTAATAAAATTTTTGTAAGTACTGTAATCTTATAAGTAATTCCAGTATTGCAAAAAAAAAAAAAAAATGGTTCTGATTTTTTGGTAATAAATTTTTTGTTAGTACATTCAACTTAAACAGTGATCCCAAAATATCTGTATTTTCATGTTCCCTATCGAAATGTGCCTTAGGGCCAGCAGAGCCTTAATCCTGCACTGATCAGATGTATTGTGGGTGTAGGCCTGTAGTGGAGGCTTTATGCATCTTTCTGTTACTGATTTTCTGAGATTAAAATTTATCTACTGTAATTGTCCTCTGATAAAGAAAATTTTGTGAGTCTGGAAGATATATTCAAATACATGAAAATCAACAAAAGATTGTGTAAAATATTTTATGTGGGTTACTTTAAATTTTGTTAATTAGGTGAATCCAAGATTATTTCTAATATTATATAAAAACAATTAAAATATACATCAACTTTTGGGGTAATTGGTCCTGTCTCTATTAGCTTTGCTTTTTGATGTCATATTAATTCAATTGTAGTCTCTGTTCTCTGTTTGGTCAAAAAACTAAGCAGGTAACTTCTTATTACCCAAGTTGCCAGGCAATGAAAAATATGCCCACCAACAGGTAAGTATCTCAAACATAAGCTGAACTACTCATAAAAATTTCAAAAAGATCAGATAATAAAAGTCCTTAAGGTAACCATAAGGGGAAGCTTGATTCACAGTTCCGAATTAAAATCTCTTAATTCCAAAACTGGTGTCAATCAAGTGAAAAGAAGAATTTCAGACTACAACACATGTGCCGACTATATAAAGAAGTCTCAACCAATCATGACAGCTGAAACATATTTGTTACTTAAAATACGTGACGATTCTACTCACACCACCTCAGCTGTCAAGACTGACAGAATTGTGACAGGACTGAATTCTGCATCACTCGATTGTAATTCTGTCAATTCGGAACGTTCTGGACTGTGAATTGAGCATCCCCTAGGATTTACAACAAAGGGAAATAACTATGGTAGTAAATATAAAAAATCAATAGGATTCTTCATGGCTATATGACAGACAACCCATATCAATTTCAAAAAGATATATGGATTATTGTAGCCTTTTAGTAGGGGTAACAAGATATGTGAACATCAAACAAGCAGACAAATGGACAGACAGGGTAACAACAATATACCACGCCCTTAAAATATGGGCATATGATAATAATTTAATTACTGGTTTATTAATAATCTAACATTAATGATTGGCACATATATTAACATTTTTAGCCATTTTACCTTAAACAAAACAAAGATACACTGTGTCGTAAAATAATAAACATTAAACTATAAATGCTTCTTTTAGCTACGGTACCACTAAAAATCTTAAACAAAAACCCTGTACAGCAAATTTATAATGTTGCAACAAGATGTCAATATTTGATTATTTAAAAAAATTCAATTATTAACATGATCACTCGGTATTAAATCATTATATAACAAAACAACTTGTTTAATAAAACAATACATTCGGGCTGAAAAACAAATAAGTCTCTGTGAGTACACAAGGAACAGGCCAAAACAATAATCCAATAATATTAAGTAAGCAGCATCGATCACTGGGTTAAGTTTTATTATTTCAGGTTTTTTCACCATTCGTCCACAGTTTTTCACCTTTTATTTTGTTGATAATAGTTAAACAAATTGAAGAGTAAATGTACATGTCTACCAGTTTTTTTTGTTTTTTTTTTAAAAAAATCAACTCCAATATGGCACGGGTATCAACAAATCTTTATGTTTCTAAACATTCATACACTGTAGCACAAATAATGACACTGTTAAAACATTTACAGTGTTACTGCAAACTGGAATAAAACAAATTGTTACCATGAAGAGACCTATATTCATTGACACAGTTTAATTATATGCTTCCACAACCGGATACGTATTTTTAAAATCTTGCTCTATACGATCTTGTCACACAAGCTAAACATTTAATTTAGAAACTTGGCCGTGTAACTGCGGACAATCTGAACATTTACTTTTTAGTAATCCTGGTAACTTTAACAATACGAACATTTAACTTTGGAAATGCGTACATGTATGTACTTTTTTTTAACAAACCAGATGTATAAATTTCAGTAATCCAAAGATGTCAATTTTTAAAATCAAGACACTGCAACCTGAACATGTATCTTTAACATAACAATTCAATGCTTAACTATCAGTCTGGACAAGTCACTTAAATATGATGCTTAAATTCCAGTAATCCAAACATTACAATTCCACACGTAACTTTCGGTAATCCAGACTATGTAACTGTTAACAATTTATAATGAAATTCCACCACTTAAAAACAGGTGTATTCTACAGATTTTTTTATGTTGTTTCTTTTTTTTACACCTATTTATTTCCTTATCAACATATTTATAAGTAATATGCTGGTAACAGTTGCCTTAATATTCACTTATACATATAACAAATAAATTTAAACTTAACAAAGCACTAACTGCAGCTAGTAGTTAGATACGGATATAGATGAAAGTTCAAGGACAGCACAAAATATTGCAGTACATGATGATTTCATCAACAATTCAAGCACTTGATAACATCTTTGCACCAAATATAGTCAATAAGACACACCAATAAAATCTCTTCTAAAATCTAATTCCCGACCATTTTTATATATATATATATATCCGAAAACAATACATATGGTGCATTAAGAATTTTATAGCACATGGTCCACGCACAACTAACTTGTGATATGTATAAGGCATTTCCTTATGTATTCTAATGTGTGTGTGTGTGTGTGTGTGAAATAGTTTTATTTAAAGTCCGCTTCCACCGAGGTGATATCGCAGACAGCGTATTCTAATTATCTACATATGTATATATATATATAATATATGATAGTTATACGTCCCTATATACAATATAAAGACTCTTGTATTAATCATAGTTTATGAATATGATTGTGGTTTCAATGTTTTTAGCGGCCATTTCTAGTCACATTTAATATTGTCACAATAACTACTCCCTGATGAGTGAAGTTAACAAAAATAACGGATAAAATATAACCCTGTGAATCTATTGGTTCAAATTCTTGTTAATTTACATATCAATTATCCTGATTGGTTCATAAAGGAGGTTGTGGTTTTTTGTAACAGGTATCACGATAAGCTGAGTTCACTTTAGATTAAGTATCTCCAACATTATTGGTTCAATTTCTGCAGGATCAACTTGTAGAAGTACTTTAGCATGGTTATCACTGATTTTCTTAATTTCGTATATTTTTCCTAATATGGCTACAAAGTAATTTTTCGCAAATTCAAACGAGTATTCATGCTCTAGATAATGTTTGAGCAATATAAGGTATTTATCTTGTACATTGGACATCTCGTCACGTGCCCGTATATTTTGGGCGTCTGGGTTGAAGATTATTAGAGTTTGTATCAAGGCAAATAGTTTAGTATTGTTATTGACGATCGATTTCAAACTACGGCAGTATTTTATGTGGCTGTCATACAGGTCTCCGTGTCGAGTCGTGGTTTTGAGTACTTTTGTTGATATCTCACCGTTTGGCGTCATCCATGAGTCTCTTTCAACAATATAGAATGCCACAGATCGAAGCAACAAAGTATTTACAACCGATGATTTTAGAGATGCAATCTGATCTTCTTGATTTATTCTACAAAAATCGGCCATTTTCTTCACAAATTTAATCAGACGCCGAACAGCGAATTCTGAATTATTGACCCAACTGCTCACCGTGTTAAAATGACTTTCATCTTGCTTGGGATCATTTTTGGGTAAAGAACTACCAACTGTTTCCCGATATGCAATTGTGATTTCTTCCAGTAATTCATGTTCTTCTGGAGTTAGTTGGCGATATGATGCTGGATCTGTGGGCATCATGGACTCTGGAATGTGTTCAAAAAGATCAGCTGGACTGGGGGCATTACTGGATTGTGAATCCATGACAGATGACGAGCAGGCATTCGAAGAGTCGGCCATTGGTTGCATATCATAGTCCAATGGTTCTTCTTTTATCATCACTTTCCCCCTTTCTTCTCGTTTCATTCTGTTTTCAGTTACTTTTGCCATTCGGAGACGTTTTTCATGTTCACCTACAAGTAGAAAATACAGTATTACATATTACTTGAAATTCAGATTTGTTCTTGCCAGATATGTGAATTTGAATATAAATTTACTTTTATACATGCTCTGCACTCTAATTCTTTAAAACCAGAAGAGGTAAGATTACTGATTGTTCCAACTATTTATGAAGGATATTTCACAAATTTCCTGTTAATTTAGTTTTAGTCAGTTTCTAACTGGAGCAGAATTCCTATAATTAATTGTCTAGGCCATCAGATGGCTGTGATTCACATAGATAAGAACACCCCTTAGATTAAAAATTTTAATAATAATAGTCTGTATTTATAATGTGCACATTCCATTCTTGTATGCTCATGGTGCAATTGTTAGCTCTTCACATATAATTGAAGAAGTTAGTATGATAAAGTAATTAGATATGTCTTCAATTGTGATTTGAAAGATTCCAAGCTCTTGGAACTCTTAATTCCCAAAGGAAGAGAGTTCCATAGGGTTGGTACTATGTAGGAGAAAGCTTTTTGTCCAAATGTTTTATGTTTATAAGTAGGTACAGTTAAAAGATATTCAATCTGCAATCTGAGAGTTCTTTGTGGTTTGTAATTTGTTAACAGGCTACTTAGATAAACAGGCTACTTAGGGCATTTATAAGCCTTACAAAGAAGTTTATAATTAATGTTGCTTTTGACTGGAAGCCAATGAAAAACTTTCAGGAATGATGTGGACTGAAAAATAATCCTAGTTGCAGTATTTAGTACTAGCTGTAATTTATTAATAAGTTTTTGATTGATACCGTACCCGAGAGAAGACTATTGCAGTAATCAATTCTTGATAATACTAAGCAACGAACCAGTGTATCGGTGGCATCTTTTGAGATTAGATTACGAATATAAAGAATGGTTCATTGATATTATCAACAAGAGAGATTTTTGAGCCAACTGTAGTTTCATTTGTGTTGGACAACTGTTGTTTGGTACCGATTAACATGAATTGAATTATCGTTGCTATGATAATAAACCATCTACGCTTCATATTCAAACAATCATAATTCCCATCAGAATTAAGTTATAAGAATGAAATTTTCAATATATCCCCATCTATTTTTAAACTATCATATCTAGAGAGCTATCAGCTCTTGAATTAAATCTTACATAATGCATATTTAAATCAGTGAATGTCTCCAATTTATATAAAATTTGGTAATTAAAGTTGTGTTCATTATGTAGAAGAATTCTTTAAAATTACGATTATATAAATGTAATTTTTTAAGAATTTCTCATACTTTTTTTTATACTAAGATCTAAGATTTATGACATTTTGCAATATTTCTCTTGTCTTAAAGGACACAAACCTTTCACATATAGGTGAAATAAATGTTGTCAAACACAGGTGATCCTGTCACTTCACTAGACAAGTTAATTTCACGTCACCAGCCGACTGCATTACTTACAAGCAGGGCCTCACACGCGTATGTGATTAAAATACAGATCCTATAAAACCATCTGTTACGGTGAGTTCTGAGTGTGCAATGCATGGAACTGTGGGTAAACTGCTAGAAAAGTCAACGCTGATTGATTAATCAAATGTCTGACTTCATAGGGGCAAAAGTCGCTCGTACGACCCCTGACGTGACCTTCCAGTACAACAGATCAGATGTTCATATAATGTAGGCCATCAAAAGTTTAAAAAAAAACAAACGAAATATAGATCCTTATTTTAATCAAACTGAATAATTAGGACCATAAACTGCAATTAACCAAAAGATGGCCGTTGCTTTACAAGTTTGAGGTGATATAACTACGACAGATTAGCAAGGTATTTCTTTCAAAGAATACAACAATGTATGACATCATCCCAAAATTTAAAAAAAACCTTTTTGAACTGTTTTTACCAAAAAAATATACATGTATATACAAATTAAACTGTTATGTATGACATCATCCCAAAATTTAAAAAAAACCTTTTTGAACTGTTTTTACCAAAAAAATATATATACAAATTAATGATCCATGAGAAGGACATACATGTACATTAACTAAAATAGATTATAAATAGACTATTGAAGTAAAAAATGAGTAGGACATACATCTACTTAACCGAAAATAGATTATTTAAGTGAAAAATGTTACACAGCAATTTTTTTAAGTCTTATATTATCAGAAAGCTTTCTCAAGATGAGACCATTACAGGAATTTGTGTACATGTAAGCGGGAATGAAAACATTGTGGCATAATCGAATGAGAAGGTATATGATAAACTTTTTTTACGAAAACTGTACCACAATCTGTCCATTATTGTAGGTCAATGATTGTATGAAATGAAATGGGGTTTAACGTCCTACTGTTCTGCTCCTAACCTGGGCTAATGAAGGTGGGCATACGCCATACAGAGTGCTATGAGGATAATTTTTGAGCGGGCAGCAGCGTTAAGGCCTACTCTTATATCGAATTCCAACTGCCAAGGGATCTTATACGTGCAGGCCAACATGTACATGGGACTTCGGTCATCCGTCCCATCCGAATAACTAGACAGCTGTCCTTGTCAGGCCCTCCGTCTTGCATCACTGACACAGGGAAACCACGCCCAAAAATATGGATGAACTATCTTGGCCAATGCAGGGATCAAACACCCGAATGCCAGGCTAGCAAGGCCAATGATAGTAGGTCTATCATTTAATCAGTCAAAAAGAAATATCTACACAAGATATAAATCTAAAAAATACGTAGGTTAGTCAATAGTCAGACTTTGATACTTTATCTGACACTAATCATATATATAAGGTTTACAGTGGAATACAATTTAATATAAATATCAAATGGCTATAACTTTAGAGTCACAAATAATTGATTTGAAGAATACATTTTTGGTAGGAGTGTGAGCTTTTAAACTCTATATTTGCAGTATAATCTTATTATGGTGTAACCATTAACCTATTTAAAGACCACATCAAATGATTCAAAAGGTTTTTACGTATGGGTACTCAATAGTTACAAAATCCATTTTACGGCAAGTTCAAGCTAATCTGATAAAAATTAATTCAGATATTTACGTTTTAGTATCCGACTGCCAAAAACGGTTTTCAAATTTTCAATTACAACCTTAATCTGGTTGATTGGCTGGTGACGTCACAGGCACTACACATAGTATACACATCATCTGTACAATATATCACACAGCCAGTTGACACGTGTGTATTTGTCGGTCCAATAAACATTTGACTGGCGTAATCATTAACGCATAATGTAAGTTACATATCACTATATCAGTCAAAGCATTTTCAAAAGCCGACCTTTCTCCTCTTGGGTTGTAATAGATTATATATATGTGACTAGAATATTACCGAGTGTATTTCAAGATGCCATATTACAGTTGTGTTATTGAGAGTTGTGGAAATCCCAGCAAGGGAAAGGGGAATAATGTACCGGCGTTTCATAAATTTCCCAACAATGAAATCGTACGGAAAAATTGGAAAGGTTTGGAAACAATTCAAATCCTGATTGGCAACCTACAGTCACAACAGTGATATGCAGTGAACATTTTACGAACGATTGCTTAATTACCTATACACACCCGGCGTGTGTATTTATTAACGCCTGACTGATTCCTTAATCCCCCTAATTAAATAAAACAATTGACTAGGAATAATTTGTTTTGTAATACATTTTAATTCAAGATCCATTTTAAAATTTGTTTCATTATGTACGGCCGTTCTGTTTTCTCACGTCAGCGAATTTAATACAGTCTACCATCGTGTGCAGTCCAAACAATTCGAGATACATTTTCGTCAGTATTGTGGTTCTAATTTAGAAGGGTAAATATCATTTTTTGTTACGCCGGCCACATCAATTTGTAATAATGAATATCAAATACACTTGATCAAAAGTGGAGTTCCTGGTGCCGTTTGGTGAGTGATTAAACTGGCAATTTAATTGTAAAATACTTGTATTCTTTATAAAAAATTAAATGATGTTAGACATTATAACCTTATCTTATCACAAAGGTATATCCATCGAAAGATTTATATTTAGATGTTGTTTAAACACCAATCAACAAATAATACGAGGCTACTTTATTACAAAAACATCGGTGAGCAAAGAAAAAGATAATTACCTAATCAACATTCTTAATTACTTTACTGTTAAAATTTAGTCTGATTGATTAATGACAGGTACATGTATTAACGACACTACACTTGCGATACACATAGATAGTTAGGTGATCCTTCTCAATCTGTTAATTCTGACGTATATTGAGATAATTCATCGTATTTCATTTTTACGGTCTATTTCAGAGTAATAAAGTCAAATTCGCAAGCAGAAATAAAGGTGCCGTATGTCGATAACGGATCGGTCATTTACAAATCGCGTTTCAATCACGTTTGAAATTTATGATATATTTTGCGTGACCACATCTTTTTACTCCTATACTCTTTTACTCGGGGAAATTCGAACCACAATACTCTTCTGACGAAAATATATCTCGAATAGATGGGACTGCACACATAGGAGAGTGTATGACATCGCTGCTGTGTGAAAATGAACGACCGTACATAATGAAACAGATTCTAAATTCGAACAATAAACTTCTGACGAAAACGTATCTCAAATCGTTTAGACTGTACACGATGGTAGAGTGTATTAAAATCGCTGCCGTGAGAAAACAGAACGACCGTACATTATGAAACAAATTCTAAATTGGATCTTGAATTAAATTGAATTATAAAACAAATTATTCCGTAGTCAATTGTTTTATTTAATTAGGGGGATTAAGGAATCAGTCAGGCGTTAATAAATACACACGCTGGCTGTATATAGGTAATTAAGGAATAAACATTCCGAATATGCATTCGGTCACTGTGACGTCACTGGCGTCTGAGGGGATTAAGAGTGTTTTCAATAATTGGCAAAGTCGTTTTTACAGGAGGTCTATTTTTACGACTTTGAATGAAGATAGCTGATTTAATTTTAGTGGGATTGATGTGAATTTGCCGTAAAGTGGATAAAACAAGCCAACAGTGAGGCTGATGTCCCCCGCCGAAGTCCCAAAATAAATAGATGACACATATTAATTAATCGCACATTTATTTTTTTCAAACGTATCGAGCAATCAAACTGTACACGAAGTGTCATTCAAAAGTGTTTTATAAAGAAAAATGCTAAAACCGACGAGAAAAAAGAAAATGTACCCTAGTTCGGGGACCCCAAAGGCAGACAAAAGGGCCCCTCTGGCCAAGGGAAAGGGTCCTCGTGTCCGAGTCAATCGTTTCTATACACTGTTACTGTCGAATCCATTACTGAATGAGAATGCAGTCATTGTATTGGCATAAAAATCATCAATCAAGATGAACCTAAGTTATCTTGTCCCAAAGTATCAACCAATCAAATTGCTTAACTCTGCCTACCCTAAGAAGAAAATGCTCATCTTCGAACTCCATCAAGGCATTGACCTAATAAGCATACACACCAATTTTGAACATTTTAACTCAATTCGAAGGAGAGTTATTGTGTTCCAAAGTCTCGGCAAATCAAATGGCTTATCGCTCTGCTTACCCTGAGCAGAAAATGCTCATTATCGATCTTAGTCAAGGTATTACTGTAATGAAACTATACACCAAGTTTCATCACTCTCACTTAATTAGAACTAAAGTTATCGTGTACCAAAGCATCAACTAATCAAATTGCTTATCTCTGCTTACCCTAAGCGGAAAATGCTCATCTTCGAACTCCATCAAGGCATTGGCCTAATAAGCATATACACCAAGTTTGAACATTTTAACTCAATTAGAAGGAGAGTTATTGTGTTCCAAAGTCTCGACCAATCAAATTGCATATCACTCTGCTTACCCTGAGCAGAAAATGCTCATTATCGAACTTAGTCAAGGTATTACTGTAATGAAACTATACACCAAGTTTCATCACTCTCACTTAATTAGAACTAAAGTTATCGTGTCCCAAAGCATCAACCAATCAAATTGCTTATCTCTGCTTACCCTAAGCGGAAAATGCTCATCTTCGAATTCCATCAAGGCATTGACCTAATAAGCATATACACCAAGTTTGAACATTTTAACTCAATTATAAGGAGAGTTATTGCGTTCCAAAGTCTCGACCAATCAAATTGCGTATCGCTCTGCTTACCCTGAGCAGAAAATGCTCATTATCGAACTTAGTCAAGGTATTACTGTAATGAAACTATACACCAAGTTTCATCAATCTCACTTAATTAGAACTAAAGTTATCGTGTCCCAAAGCATCAACCAATCAAATTGCTTATCTCTGCTTACCCTGAGCGGAAAATGCTCATCTTCGAACTCCATCAAGGCATTGACCTAATAAACACATACACCAAGTTTGAACACTCTAGCTCAATTAGGAAGAGAGCTATTGTGTCCCAAAAAGTGTGACGGACAGACAGACGGACAGACAGACGGACAGACAGAAGGACAGACAGACAGACAGACAGACGGACGAACCCATTTTAATAGTCCCCCAACTTTCTTCGAAAGGCGGGGGACAATAACCATGGACTGCTCACATAGAGAAGTTTTCAGGGCCATTTTATGTGCATTTTAAGTCAAACTCTCTTCAGGTTGTTGTCCCCTTAAATTTTAAGTTATTTTCAATTCTTTGTCTCCTCTACATAAATGTAAAGTGTAATTGACAAACGACATGTATATAACATCAATAAAGATCACAGAGAAATGGGTCATATGTCACACACTATATATAGCACAAAAGACATATTTTATGATGTTGAATTTTTCTCCGATTGTTATAACAGCAACTGACTGCCACCCTAACAATACAATTTATAATCTCAAAGTACAGTTCACTGTAGGATCCATTGAATTCTTATCTTTAGAATTACCGTGTATTTTCTTTATTTTTTTAATTCTAACTACATTCCAAAGCACTCAGAAACATGTCCTCAATTTGATAAGTTATCTGAATGTGAACTTCAATCAGAATATGTGAGAAACCGAATTAACATCTGTAGGGTGGCCCACCTCTTCAATCAGTGCATAAAGGTAACATAGATCGCTAAAGAGCACTACACAAATTTCTTTCCTTGCATAGCATAAACCTAACCAACCTGCTAACTGTCCCAATATGACCATGAACAAAATTATTCAGTATAAAGTATATCTTATCCTTTCCATTTTAGCATAAAGAGAGAGAGAGAGAGACAAAGAGGGAGAGAGATGGGTTTAACTCGACACAAACTAGGTCATTTTGGGACTGACATATGGTTTAATTTTATTTCAATAATTCGCTGGTGCGTAGAGGTCTTTAGCAGTCACATACAAGTGGGGATTCGAAACCACGCCAGTTGAGTCAATGACAGGCTTTATGATACAGCGCGTACATACTAACCATTCGGCCATCCAACCCCTCTTGAGCATAAAAGCTGAAAATTATAACCTACATGCAATAAGATCAATGTTTTATGCTCTTGTAAATAAATTCGAGTGTATTAAAATCCCTGCCGTGAGAAAACAGAACGACCGTACATTATGAAACAAATTCTAAATTGGATCTTGAATTAAATTGAATTATAAAACAAATTATTCCGTAGTCAATTGTTTTATTTAATTAGGGGGATTAAGGAATCAGTCAGGCGTTAATGAATACACACGCCGGCTGTATATAGGTAATTAAGGAATAAACATTTCGAATATGCATTCGGTCACTGTGACGTCACTGGCGTCTGAGGGAATTAAGAGTGTTTTCAATAATTGGCAAAGTCGTTTTTACGGGAGGTCTATTTTTACGACTTTGAATGAAGATAGCTGATTTAATTTTAGTGGGATTGATGCGAATTTGCCGTAAAGTGGATAAAATAACCATGGACTGCTCACATAGAGAAGTTTTCAGGGCCATTTTATGTGCACTTTAAGTCAAACTCTCTTCAGGTCGTTGTCCCCTTAAATTTTAAGTTATTTTCAATTCTTTGTCTCCTCTACATAAATGTAAAGTGTAATTGACAAACGACATGTATATAACATCAATAAAGATCACAGAGAAATGGGTCATATGTCACACACAGACATATTTTATGATGTTGAATTTTTCTCTGATTGTTATAACAGCAACTGACTGCCACCCTAACAATACAATTTTTATAATCTCAAAGTACAGTTCACTGTAGGATCCATTGAATTCTTATCTTTAGAATTACCGTGTATTTTCTTTATTTTTCTAATTTTAACTACATTCCAAAGCACTCAGGAACATGTCCTCAATTTGATAAGTTATCTGAATGTGAACTTCAATCAGAATATGTGAGAAACCGAATTAACATCTGTAGGGTGGCCCACCTCTTCAATCAGCGCATAAAGGTAACATAGATCGCTAAAGCACTCAGAAACATGTCCTCAATTTGATAAGTTATCTGAATGTGAACTTCAATCAGAATATGTGAGAAACCGAATTAACATCTGTAGGGTGGCCCACCTCTTCAATCAGCGCATAAAGGTAACATAGATCGCTAAAGAGCACTACACAAATTTCTTTCCTTGCATAGCATAAACCTAACCAACCTGCTAACTGTCCCAATATGACCATGCACAAAATTATTCAGTATAAAGTATATCTTATCCTTTCCATTTTAGCATAAAGAGAGAGAGAGAGAGAGAGACAAAGAAGGAGAGAGAGATGGGTTTAACTCGACACAAACTAGGTCATTTTGGGACTGACATATGGTTTAATTTTATTTCAATAATTCGCTGGTGCGTAGAGGTCTTTAGCAGTCACATACAAGTGGGGATTCGAAACCACGCCAGTTGAGTCAATGACAGGCTTTATGATACAGCGCGTACATACTAACCATTCGGCCATCCAACCCCTCTTGAGCATAAAAGCTGAAAATTATTACCTACATGCAATAAGATCAATGTTTTATGCTCTTGTAAACAAATTCTATTTTTTGACCATGTCAATGGCTAACTAATGAGTTCACATCATATACAAAATATTCATCTGGTTGCCTGAGACCCTTGTTTATGAAATCAAAATGTATTCAATCCTAAAACTTGTCTTTCATCTAATTTACTGATGAGTTACATATTAGTAGACTGGCAGACAGAGTATTGTAGAGTCTTGAACTACCAGAGAACATAATAGAAGGCATCAAAATAATCAGCTAAATATTTGGGAGATTAAAAATATAATCATATCTCTAGTTGCAATTGTATGAAATGGAATTTAATATGCTTTGTATGGGTTTATCATTGCAGCTTAGTTTCCTAAATTCTGATTAAAATCCATTTTAAATTCAAGCATGGAACGCTCTTCTAACATTCGATTTTGATCTGATTGACAATACAATGCCAAATAATCGTTATAAAAATTTTGCCTCCAGCTTATCATTTTTGCTAACTAATTCAATCGAAAATTACTCAAGATGAATAAGATGAGAAGAGGTTATTGTGTATCTATTTGAAATATTCATGGAGAATAGCATGAATGTAAGGTATCATTTTTCTCAGAAGAGACATGCTGACTAATAGGATTTATATATAGACGTAGTGCATGTTGTCTTGCATTGTATCTTGCAGCAAAATGTCTAATCTTATTCAAATACAGTATACAAATTCGTTTCATTTTGTTATACTTTCGATAGTTCCACTACATGAAGATCTGACCAGTTGTAGTAGGAGGTCGCTTCAGAGGTCATCAAGCAGTTTTTGACCCTATGATGTCAGACATTTGATTTAGTTTTCAGCGTTGATTATTCTAGTGGGATACCACAAGTTCCATGCACTGCATGCCAAAAACACGCCTTAACAGAACGTTTCATTGGCTAATCCCTCACATAAACCATAATGCAGGTTTTCAAACAACTCTTTCAGATCTTAGTGCAGTAAAGACAGGTGAAATGAAATTTAATCTTAAACTATAAAAAGAGAAACGAAATTGGATCTGTTTTTTAATCAGATAGCAAACTGTCTTAATACATCTTGTATTTCTGGAGACACAAAACCAAATCTACTTGATGGTGAAATTGATACCTAATAAATCACCTGCAGTTGAAAACACAATTTCAATCAGCTATGTCTACAGACTATTTTTCTTTTATATTTGATTTTTGATAGCTTGTCATGCTTTTTTAGTGCGTGGGCACTTTTGAGACCTTTGCCAATCAATACAAGCCTAGTTTCAACTTGTCATCATTTGACAATAACATTACCAGTGTTTCTCTTTCAGTGGAGGTAAAATACTTTGCTCTAATTATATATTGGGAAAGAGATAAATGGGGTTTAACATCCACTCTACACAAGCCAGGTCATTTCAGGACTAACATATGGATCAATTTTATTTCAACAATTCACTTGCAGGTAGGGGTCTTTTAAAGCAGTGGTGAGAAACCAGAGTACTCGGAGAAAACCCACAAGGTTGGACAGGCAACCATACTCCTTGTCACATACAACCAGGGAATCTAAACCACACCAGTTGACTCAATGGCAGCCCTTATGATAAAACCTGCCAACCATTCCTTCATCCAACCCCCTCTATATATTTAAGTTTCAATAATCGGTGAATCTAGGGCCAGCCATAAACCATCTGAACAGATATTTTTGAAATGATTTTCTTCTACAGTGAAAACAAAACATAAATTTGATTGTATATCTTTTCTTCAAATAATTAAAGTGTGCATAGAGGAATTACGTGAGAGCTAAATTTGATGGAAATTGTTAATATTCTTTGGTCTGTCAAGTGATATTGATTAATTAATGAGTCTGTTAATTACTCAACAAAATTCAGGATAGCAAACAGTTGTAATTTTGCACTATTATTGCAAGAATCTTGCTATTGGTACTTAATTTAGTGGCATGGACTAACCCTTTTACAATAACATACAGTTGATCAGGAAAAGTCATATTCAGAACTATGAGCAAAATATATTGGACCAATTATCTCCATGTCTCGTCAGAATTCAAAATGGAGCAATCACTTTTGGTGTTTGCAAAAGTTATTACCGGTAGGCCTCCTCAAAATTCTTATCTACGCTCAATAAAATATCTACAAGTTCAGCATGCTATCTCATCATTCCAGAGAAACAAGCTTATTCTCTGATCGCTAAAAATTCTTTCTGTCAACATAGGGTAGTGTAATATTTACCCAATATCATGTTCTCCTTCATTCCAATATCAAGGCACTTTTGCAGACGACAGCAAGGACAGAATCGTCTGGTCCTGACATCTATTATGCAGTTTCCTCGGAAAAGGCACTTCATTTTCTGGAATTAAATTACAAGTATATCATTTATAAATAAGTATAAAGTTTAGTCTTTCTTCAACCCAAAGCACTGAATAATTAAATTTTAAATACAATTTGTTTAAGGATATACACATGTTGGAGTTTCAAAAGTTCTATAAAACCTACAGACTTTTAAAAATCATAACCCCAAATTCTGTCCCTAGGATTACTGTTATTTTCCGATTTCACTTCAATGAGCTTTGTAACCAGAAATTTTTTTAGAAATGAAATTTTGTGGGGTTCGGTAGCTGAATGTTTAACACTTTTGCATGGGATAATAAGATCTGTCAATGAGTCAAATCGCCTAGTTAGATTCCTTGTCTGTATGTCACAAGGAATAGGAAACCTTTTAACCCTCATGGGTCAACCCCCCCCCTCCCCCTCTCGTTGATTCTACAACCTTTAAGGCCACAAGTTCAATGTTTTTCCCAATATTTTTAAACCTTGTGGAATTTGAATAAATCATAAGATAATAATGCATATGGGTAGTATAATATTATCTATAAATAGATGTTTCATTGAATCTTTACAAAGAGTCACATTAAAAGAGGATTCCTTAACCGAAGATAAATTTATTGGCAATGTTGACACTTCCATCGCTGATTACTAAGCTGTTTTATTAATTAAAAATAGGTTGCCAGGAAGTTACAACCCGATATTATCCGTTGAATATCAAAAGGAACCAAGATCTCTGGGTTATAAACATGCATTTCAAGTTTCATCAACATCAGATTAAAATTGTGACCTCTGCAGGGTCCACAACCTTGATATACCATATTTTTATAGTATTCGTTTACAAGCGGAAGCCATTTTGTCTGTCAGTTTTGGTCCGATTTTCACGAAATTCGAACTCAACATTCATTACATTGTAACGGTGATATAATCAAATTTTTTTTTAAATCGGGTAATAATTTTGACTTCCAGAGGGACCACAATCTAATCAAGGCGATTTTTCGTATACAATCAGGGGCCATAATTCAGGAAGTTATGATCTGATATGCGCAAATATCGAAAGGAACCAAGCAAGATCTTTAGGTTATAAACATGTATTTCAAGTTTCATCAAAATTGATTTAAAATTGTGACCTCTACAGGTTCCACAACCATATTTTCACACTATTCGCGTACAAACGGCCGCCATTTTGTCCGTCAATTTTGGTCAGATTTTCACAAAATTTGAACTCAACCTTCATTACCATGTAACGGTGATATAATCACATGTTTTTTTAAATTGGATAATAATTTTGACCTCCAGTGGGACCACAAGCTAAAAAGGGCGATTTTTCGGACAATCAGGGGCTATAATTCAGGAAGTTATGATCCGATGGGTGCAAATATCGAAAGGAACCAAGATCTTTGGGTTATAAACATGAATGTCAAGTTTCATCAAAATCGGTTCAAAATTGTGACCTCTATACGGTCCACAACCTTGATATAACATATTTTCACACTATTCGCGTACAAACAGCGGCCATTTTGTCCGTCAATTTTGGTCCGATTTTCACGAAATTTGAACTTTGCCTTCATTACCATGTAACGGTGATATAATCAAACGTTTTTTTTAAAATCGGATCATAATTTTGACCTCCAGTGGGACCACAAGCTAAAAAGGGTGATTTTTCGTACAATCAGGGGCATAATTCAGAAAGTTATGAATCAATGGGCGCAAATATCGAAAGGAACCAAGATCGTTGGGTTATATACATGCATATCAAGTTTCATCAAAATCGGTTGAAAATTGTGACCTCTATAGGGTCCACAACCTTGATATAACATATTTTCACACTAATCGCGTACAAACGGCGACCATTTTGTCTGTCAATTTTGGTCCGATTTTCACGAAATTTGAATTCAATCTTCATTACCATGTAACGGTGATATAATCAAACGTTTTTTTAAATCGGATAATAATTTTGACCTCCAGAGGGACCACAAGCTAAAAAGGGCGATTTTTCGGACAATCAGGGGCTATAATTCAGGAAGTTACGATCCGATGGGTGCAAATATCGAAAGGAACCAAGATCTTTGGGTTATAAACATGCATGTCAAGTTTCATCAAAATCGGTTCAAAATTGTGACCTCTCTACGGTCCAAAACCTTGATATAGCATATTTTCACAGTATTCGCGTACAAATGGCGGCCATTTTGTCCGTCAATTTTAGTCCGATTTTCACGAAATTTGACCTTTGCCTTCATTACCATGTATCGGTGATATAATCAAACGTTTTTTTAAACCGGATAATAATTTTAACCTCCAGAGGGACCACAAGCTAAAAAGGGCAATTTTTCGGACAATCAGGGGCCATAAATCAGGAAGTTATGATCCGATGGGTGTAAATATCGAAAGGAACCAAGATCTCTGGGTTATAAACTAACATGTCAAGTTTCATCAAAATCGGTTCAAAATTGTGACCTCTATTGGGTCCACAAGCTAAAAACATGATTTTTCGTACAATCAGGGGCCATAATCCATGAAGTTTCGATCTGATACATGCCAATATCGAAAGCAGCCGAGATCTTATGTGGAAAAAGCTATATTTGAAGTTTCGTCAAAATCGGATAAGAATTGTGACCTGTAGAGAGTCCACAAACAAATTGTGGGCGTATAAAAAATACAGAGAGGGCAATGTGATGCTCTCTTTCAAACTCCTCTAGACGAAGTCCTTCTTCCAGTCCTGAACACTGCGCATGTATAAATACATATTTATATAAAGTAAGTAACAGTATGATTATGATTGCAATAAAGGCTAACGGGCAATATTTTTTCTAATCAAAGAGCCAAAGTGATGGATAATCAAATACAAAGATACAATTTGATTGATGTTAATATCAGCTATGTGATTATATGAGACTAACGAGTAATAGATATGGACCACATAAAATCAGGAACTGGAATACTACCGCCTTGAGAATATTGTCTGCCATAAAACAAAATCCTAATATAACTTCACAAACAATGAAATCAATGTTATATCAAACACATGTACATGTATAGGCTAAATCTGGATGTATTTATTGGCTCTACACGCAAGATTTTTACAAACTTGAATTATATCTATTTACATATATTTACATCTTGACATAAACAGGAATGGAACTGGGGTTTAATGTTTCAATAACTAAATCTAAGCAATTTTACAATCTCTGGATTCAATTTGGAGAATAAAAATTTAGATATAATTAAATTATTATCCAGTGGCGGCAGTGCCGTTAATGTGGTGAAATGTAGCCCTACTTGTGTATACAGAATAATTGTGTGATCGATCACACCCCACCTGCTCACCCACCTGGACAAATGCTTTACTCAAGAACCTCAAATATACTTAGACAATTCTTATTATGAGACTACCATGAATGATAAAATTATTTCTGTGGTTCTGTGGTCCAAGTCTATTATCTGAATATAACCTTTTCAATAATACATTAAACATGTCTGGACACATGCTTTACTCGAGAGCCTCAAATTATCTTAAATGGTTCTGTACCATAGGCCTAGTCTGCAATTCCAAAAATACATAAAATAATGACAAACCTTTTTCTTCAAAGCATTTCGTCGAAAGAATGCCTTACACGATTCACAGGTAATGGCATTAAAATTATAACCTAAGGCTCGATCTCCACATACACCACACAATTTATCATCCTTGCTTTTTAACCGTTTCCGCGGATGCTCATGTTCATCCATGGACATATCATGACAATCATCACTCTCCCCTAAATCCTGAAACGTGTCCAGGCTTTCACTACCAGACTCTGACATCTGAAAAACAAAGAAATTTTTCTTTAAATAAATCGGATATTAACTTTATAGGTCATTTCAGGACTAACAAGTTTTTTTAAAATTTTATTTCAATAATTCGCTTGCGTGTAGGGCTATTTAGCAGTTGGAGGAAACAGGAGAAAACCCACTAGGTTGTACAACCAGGGATTCGAAACCACGCCAGTTGACTCAATGACAGGTTTTATGATACAGCCTGCGTGTGTTAACTTTATACAACCACCTCTCAATGTGGCCGTATAAAAATAGTTAAAAACACATATGGTAATGTAGCAATTATATAAAAATGTGGCTGTAAATCAGGTGTTTTTGTAAGAAATAATTTTACTAAAAACGTTTCTCTTTTTTAACCAGCATTAATACAAATTTTCTTTCTAGCAGCAACTATTAATTTTTATGAATGAAAAAAATAATTTCAAGAAACAAAAAAATAAAATGTCTATCAATTATCATTAATGTATTATAGTTCATCTTCAACCGCACACTTAAATTTGATGTAAAATCTAATTGGAATCTCTGAATAAAAAAATAAAAAATTCAAATGGTCATTAAAAAGAAAGTCAAGCATTCTTACATCTACAAATAGGGGAATTATAGTATTTCATAAAGGAAGCTCCTATAACATTATAACTAATACTATACTCTAATTTCATATCGATGAAAAGTACATTGTGTATATTTTTTTTTATAGAATAAGGATCTAACAATCATACCATTCTCTTAAATGTGCAGACATGTTTAACATACTATTGTTCAAACCAAAGTTGAACTATAGTAGCTTGCATATTCTTTTTGAAGTTTCATTAATGCAAAGTAGAGCATATCTCTACCTTAATGGTACAGTAATAATTAACTTAAATTTGTTCAAAATTAAAAAAAAAATGCAGAATAATAGACATTTTATCTTGTAATCTTATTGATGACAAATAGAGTAAAAGTCTATCACTTTAAAATTTGGTCATGTTAAATGGTGAGCAATAATACAGGAGTCGGTCACAATTGATTTGACCTCTAAAGCAACATTCCTTAGTTGTCAGCAAGCATATTTATTTTGTGATAACCTATTACAAATATAGAGTGGACCAAGGTATTGGAAACCTTTCTGTTTCGATTATTAACAAATTCTTTTCGTTCGATTTATGTCCCACCAAATCTTCATGTAGAGTAGACCATCAAAACTATAAAAAGATAGGCTGGCACTGCCAGGCAGGATACGCCCACATTTTCGAGAGATAGATAGAGAACAAGCAATACTGAAAGTGATTTTTCCTACATCATTAAGTCATGTATTTCATACTGTATTGGGAGCAGCCATTTTGTTGGTCAGTTCCAGTCTGATATTCATGAAATTCGAAGCTGACAATGATTATGGTGTGACGGTACACAACCTAGAAATGTGTACAAACGACGGCCATTTTGTCTGGCAATTATGGTCCGATTTTCTCAAAATTCAAACTCAACCTTCCGTAGGGTGTAACGGTGATAGAGTCAAACGTTTTTTTAAATCGGATAATAATTGTGACCTCCAGAGGGACCATAGGCGATTGTTCGGACAATCAGGGGCCATAATTCAGGAAGTTTCGATCCAAATAACAAAAGGAACCAAGATCTTTGGGTTATAACCATGCATTTCAAGTTTCATCAAAATCGAATTAAAATTGTGACCTATACAGGGTCCACAACCATGATATACCATTTTTTAACAGTATTCACGTACAAACGGCGGCCATTTTGTATGGCAATTTTGGTCCGATTTTCTCGAAATTCGAACTCGACCTTCCTTACGGTGTAACGGTAATATAATCAAACGTTTTTTTAAATCGGATAATAATTGTGACCTCCAGAGGGACCATAAACTAAAAAAAGGCGATTTTGCGTATAATCAGGGGCCATAATTCAGGAAGTTACGATCCGATATGCGCAAATATCAACAGGAGCAAAGATCTTTGGGTTATAACCATGAATTTCAAGTTTCATCAAAATCGAATTAAAATTGTGACCTCTACAGGGCCCACAACATTGATATACCATTTTTTAACAGTATTTGCATACGAACGGCGGCCATTTTGTATGGCAATTTTGATCCGATTTTCCCGAAATTCGAACTCAACCTTCCTAAGGGTGTAACGGTGATATAATAAAACGGTTTTTTTAAATCGGATAATAATTGTGACCTCCAGAGGTAGCACAAGCTAAAAAAGGTGATTTTTCGGGCAATCAAGGGCCATAATTCAGGAAATTACGTTCCGATAGGCGCAAATATCGAAAGGAACCAAGATCTTTGGGTTATAAACATGCATGTCAAGTTTCATCAAAATCGGTTCAAAATTGTGACCTCTATAGGGTCCACAACCTTGAAATAACATATTTTCACAATATTCGCGTACAAACGGCGGCCATTTTGTATGTCAATTTTGGTCCGATTTTCACGAAATTCGAACTCAACCTTCATTACCATGTAACGGTGATATAATCAAACGGTTTTTTAAATCGGATAATAATTTTGAACTCCAGACAGACCACAAGCTAAAAAGGGCGATTTTTCGGACAATCAGGGGCCATAATTCAGGAAGTTACGTTCCGATGGGCGCAAATATCGAAAGGAACCAAGATCTTGGGGATATAAACATGCATGTCAAGTTTCATCACAATCGGTTCAAAATTGTGACCTCTATAGGGTCCACAAGCTAAAAACATGATATTTCGTACAATCAGGGGGTAATAATCCATGAAGTTTCCATCCGATACATGCCAATATCGAAAGCAGCCGAGATCTTATGGGGATAAACCTATATTTCAAGTTTCGTCAAAATCGGATAAGAATTGTGACCTGTAGAGAGTCCACAAACAAATTGTGGACGGACGGACGTCCAGACGTCCGGACGGACAGGGGCGACGACATAATACGTCCACATGAAAATGTGGGCGTATAAAAACGAAACGAAATGCAGATCTGTATTTCAATCAGATTGTTGGCAAACTAACTTGGATGTAATATACTCAACCCTTTCTTATATTTATGGCCAACTAAAGTACATTTTATAGCTTGTCCCTATAGTTCCCTTAGCCTTTGTCGGTTAAGCTAACCTTGAGAGAGATCATTTATGGTAATGACAATGTATAATCTCAGTCACTAAAACCATTTTGTGACAAATATTTAATATTATATACATTATCAATTGTGCCAGTGTCAAGGGATTTATAATAATCTATAACCATACCACACTAATGGTGATATATCTAAGCCTTCTTCAACTTCTGATAGTAACAGCTGATTAGATAAAATAAATACTTTTTAGCTAAAATGTAATAAAAAAATAATGAAAGTTTTACCCAAAAAATTAATGTTTATTTTATTATTTATTTATTAAAATACTTAGTATGAAATTAAAATGGAAATCTGGAAAAAAAAAAATTGAACCCAGCGTGACAGTTCTCACTATAATTATAGTTTGATAATAGTCAAATTACTTTATTTTGAGCAAAGTTATGAATATTGGAAGTTTTGATAAGAACAATATAGTGTTGATTTATCATTGCTACCTCATGTCTTCCATACCCCCTTTGGAGGAGAACAGTAGGACATTAAATCCCATTTTAGTTTATTGCTATCATTGTTAGATATTAAACAAAGGCTTGATTATCCATTTTAAAACTAAATTATGAAATGGGGATGGCTTTAATCCATCAAAAATCACGACCATCCAATGGCCTACTGAGTTGATTATGGTCTTGTCATGTGAATAAATGACTGAATCTAAATATTGCTCATTAAATCTTTGACTTCATTGCACAAGTTCCATTTTAACACCAATACCAAATTTACTGCCCCCCCCACACCCTCTTTCGTACTACCTCTCCCTAATTTATTGTAATGTTCTTCAGCCAATGAGATAATTAGTTTATTTCCCTTTTGTTCAGCCTTGATCTGGTTTACATTATTTAAAAGTGCAAATGTAAAAGTTCCAGCATATAAAATATCTAATTATCTCCCAGGGGCAACATTTTTCAAAATGAATAACATTTCAATATTCCCTTGGTGATATTACATTTCCTAAAGGTGTATTCCAGGAAAGGATATGATGGTTGGCTTCTTAGCAACAGGTCATAACACATCAAACAATCTAGACTTCCCTGTATCCGTTTTCATTAAAATATATAGGCCTACATGCAAAAAGTCTGTTAAACTCAAGACGCATTAGTTTGAAATGACTATACGGCTAAACACAGTATTTATGACAAAAGCGTCTCATCAGGGTGAAAAAATGAATTGCCTTGCAAATTCTACGTATTAATAGTTCAATATTTTGGTCATTAAAATCTATCATTTTTCCACTTCAGCAGCTGTTCCAAATACACTTTTGTGAAGCTTTTTAAGTATGGGTCAGTGTATGGTCACTTTATGGATATGGACACTACAAATGTTGTGTATGTAGCCTTTAAATAATCAAAGACATATTATACTGATAACAAATTTTACTTCTTGTTTCTTATCTTTCATTAGATCCACAGCAGTGACCTTCTTCAAGGTCAATAATATGAATACCTTGCCTCATGTATGACACCACTGACTACTAAGTAAATGGACAGACAGAAAGACGTAGGGTTTAACATCCACTTGAGTTAAATTCAGTAGTTGGAGGAAACTAGTGGATCAATGAGGTTGGGTAGGAGACAATACTTCTTGTCATAGAAACCATGTTAATTTGATGAATCGTCAAATCATATGGTCTAAAGCACATGTGTTGAACAACTAGACCACTCACACACCTCTAAAATGTAACAATAACTTGTCTAATGGACAGCATTTTTTATGTCTTGTAAACAAGTAAACAATTTTTCATCAATAATGACCCAGATATTTTAACAAGAAGACCACATGTTTTGTTATTTGTAAAGTTTTCGTCAATAAAGATCCAGATATAAGAACAAGACCACATGTTTGTTTTTTTTACCTATAAATCAAAGGAAAACTGTTCTTCATTTATCATGTTAATCAGCTATTAGGTTGCAGTCTACCAAAACATGCTATATGCCATAATTACGGGTTTAATGAGAATTCCAGTTAACTAAAGTTTGTGGCTTTCTTCTGATCTTGGAAATCAGATGAAATTACTTTCAGTTTTTACAGTCAAACCAAATCTAGATTTTAATTACAATTTCATTCAAATGACTGGATCATTCTTAATCTATGGCAGGCAAGAATGTTGATTTTGTTGAATTAAAGAGAAGAGTATTGTCCAGAATCATTGTATACTAGATGCTGGACAATCGTCTTGCTCCAGCCACGAAAGTGGACCTTCCAAAGGCCTTCCTTTGAGCAAGTTTTGTGGTCATGTGACTACAAAAAAGTCACCAGCCTATAACTCTCTTAATTTCCAATTACACTGATCCCAAACTGTACTGTAATATAATACTCCAATTCCCATTGAAATAAAGGTGAAACCTTACCATATAATCATATGATTTGATTAAACCCAACTACTATGCAAAATTTCTGTTCAATTTAAAATGGCCACCAAACCAGAATCGTATGTGGTGTCATGTCACTCAAAAATACAGAAAAACTGTTTGGTGAGATAAAATTGTGATTTCAGTGTTCCATTCTTCACTTGCAACATTACTTATTTCCATGCAAACAGCGATGATGTGTTGAAAATTTTGCAATTAAACCTAATTTTACTTGCTCAAAGCTTTGAACAGTGTATCTATTGTAGCCATAAATAAGAATTATCATGGCTACAAATTGCAGCTACATTGTATACATATATATCCAATAACATTTTGGTTTGTGATCTACTTCTTGGTGACACGTGACAGTAGAGTTTTATCTGACTGACTATCAGATCAATTCTGTGTAACCTTAACTATACCATATGTAAGCCTAATGCAATCACGTGGAAAAACACAGACATTTCAATGTAACTTTAAGTAATAACATATGCCCATCAGCAGTATTTATAAAAGATGACTCTCAATTTGTTGGAGTCAAGGGCAATAAATACATAAAAATTGCAGACAACTCTAATTCTATCAGGGTTCCTCTTTACAATTAGTCTGACAATTCAAATGAGGGAGCAGCTCAAAGGGTGTTGCTGGTTTCAATCCAGGTTTTACAGGAAAAAGTTCCTCCATATTTTCAAGCAAGGTTGTCTCTTAGTCTTCAGTAGTGCAGTAATTCAGATCTGAAGAAACCTCAAAGTTCTGTGAACACATTGAATTGGAAATAACAGCAGACATAGCAGTGCTGTCTGAGCAAAAAAAGTCCCTAATATAGCATACAGCATGGCGTATGCCTGACTTAATAATTAGTTCAGATGGAGCAGAAAAAATAGGACAATCAGGTTTACACCTATTGAACAGTAGTGGCCATTGATTCAGGTAATAATGCTCTGTTTTCATACAATAAACTAGGACAAAGATAAGATGTCCAGTTTCTGTTATAGTTAAAGTATTTTCGAAACACATAAATAAGTATGTTTACTTTATAGACCTACTTCAAATAAACAAATAGAATAAATAGGTCAGTTTCTTAACATCACTTAGTTTACAATGAAACGATAAGAATACAGAAGTAGTGATCAATGAACCAATTGTGAAATAACTGCTTAACAATGGTCATTTATAACATTAATATAACGATTAAGCAAATATATTAAGTATTATTTGTCAATGACCTTCAAGAATATATTCTACTTACCTCTATTTTATAATGTATAGGCCCTACTCAGATATAAGTTTAGTGCTTTAGAGATAGTGATCATGACATATATGCATGCAATCTGTTATGAAGACAATACATGTACATGTATCAGCATATTTAACAAATTTTGCTCTACATACATGTACAGCCATACAGAACCATCAAGAGTTCATTTGGTATGGTTATCAAACTGATCCACCTCATTAAAGCTGCACTCTTAAAGCATAAACTGTGTGCGATTCACATTTTTCTGAAAATATCAAATTTCTTACAGCGTTATCTATGTTAAAATACTCAGATTGATTACTTGGTGTCTTATGTAGAGAACAAAATCAAAGCATAAACATAAACCCTAGATTATCTCCCCAATCAGATCAAAAACAGGACCATCAATAATTAGATTTCATAATTTACATATACAGTGGACTCTGTCACATCCGATGTCTGACCCCCACTCTGGATTTCTGTGACATCCGACCCGATTTTCATGTCCCGATTTATTTCCTTATTACTTCAGCCAAAAAAAATCTGATTAGTCCGGATTCTGTCAGTTCCGGATTACGACATCAATCAGCCGTCCTGTCACATAATTTCCATTGAATCGTCACCGTATAATCCGGCCTTAAATCGGTAGGTGTCAGGCAATTACCAATCAATTGTCCGTTAGATTAAAACTTGATGGGTGTGAAGCCATAAAAAAATTAACAATTATCGGTAAGATTAAAACTCGCTATCGTGTAGGTCTTTGTTGATTACCTTTATAATTATATAATCTCTTGTAAGACAGTAATTGTGACAAATACTCAAGAATATCTACGAATTTTCCCACGAATTCGGTTGTACAAATTATTCCTAGCACCTGTTACAAACATTCGTTGCGCATGCTGATTGAACCCGAATAACGTAGCCTAAGTTTGTCCATGTTGAACTGAAATGAGAGGACGTTACGGTTTATAACCTTGACCCTCATCGTCAATAGCTTCGGTTACCTAACACAGAAATGTATAACAAATGCCCCGTAGTATTTTAACCATTCACAGCAGTTTTCGCCGATGAGGGTCGGTCAAGGTCATAAAACGGCTGCTGAGAACGTAACGTTCGATCACTTCAGCTCAATGTTTGTTGACCCTATGGATTTCATTGAACCGTGTGACACAAGCGTGCGATCATCTGATGATGACGAAGAAGATAAATTAACGTCAGACCTGATCTATTCAAAATGCCTACGGATGTTGAATGAAATAAAAATTATGTTAGGAAATTTTGAATGTAGAGAAAAGTTTATCATCTTTAAAGGGAATAACGCTCGGGTGATTCGAAGCAACATTGTAATAATACTTTCGATTTTCGAAGTTACAATATTTCCGGTTTTGACAAAATTGGGTATTCCGACACTCTGTGACTTCCGACATATTGTCACGATCCCGTACGATGTCGATTTGACAGAGTCCACATGACATCCATCCGACAATAAAAAAGTCTTTTACTTAACTACTGGCGGAAAGTTCAACTTTGAAGAAGTGTAGGCCGATATTGTTGATGATTCTGTCAAGAAAAGAAAGTGAGAAAAGAGAAAAAATGAAAAAGATTACAGCTTTGAGCTACCGGTATATATAATTGTCATTTACAATTCATAAACAGCTTAAAATGTACAGTAAATTTTAAGGCTGTTTTTTTTACAGGAACTGGGTCTCAAAGTGCTACTTTTATGCATGTTTCTTGGGGGGAAAAGTTTCATGAAAAATCTCTAAGGCTGTTCCAATTCAAGAACAATTGCAGTCCTTCACTTTTAAAAAATTGTGCGGGAGCCATAAAAAGCTTCTGATACACGTACCTCGAACGTATCCAGTTTAAAAGTAAACAAAAAATGAAAGTAGTTTATTAATCTCAATATCTAGGAGAGGAATTTAGCTAACTTTTAGGAGTCTTTAATGACTCCCGCAAAGGAAAGCCGACATGCGCCAAGAGGAGCAGGAGCAAAAGCTCACCTTAAATATGAAGGACTGCTATTGTCACAATTCAAAGAAGGCAGCAATGATGTCACGCTCTGTTGCTAGTCAGTCAGTATTATACTTTAATAACTTGTTTTAAGAACGCATGTTTTGATGGTATTACGAAGAAATTAAAAACGCTAAGCGTGCTCCACAAATTTGAGTCCGATCGAGACAAGTTGTTAATCAAGAGTTTATCCAGCTGGGACCATACTATCAACAACAGAGATTAAATACACTAGAGCACTGAATAGTTGAGTGAAAAATCATCCCCCGACATACCAAAAATATCTTTACTACGCATAATAACATATTTACATTACTTTATTAGAATATAATCTATTGGTAACAATACCCTGAGTAGAAAATCAATTTCAGTAGAAAATCAATTTCAGTAGTAATCTCCAGTCATGTCGTGACCTCCATGTAGAGTTAAAAATATATATCGGTGTTTACAGTTATCCACCTGATCCTATTTTATGGAGTCAAAATCAGGATCCTTAATTTTTTTTCTCAATTTCCCAACACTTGCTAACAAATTCCAGCACTGAAATTGTTTTTACTGCAGAACAGTTAGACAGAAAATAAATTATAAGCGCTTAACCCTATTTACAAGCCAACAATGAGGATGATGTCCCGCGCCGAAATCTGAAAATAAATAGATGACACATATAATTAATTAATCAGACTTATTTATTTCAAAAGTATCTAGCAATCAAACTATACACTAAGTTTCATCACTCTCTATCAGATAGAATCAAGGTTATCTTGTCCCAAAGCATCGACCAATGAAATTGATTAGCTCTGCTTAGCTTTTGCTCGAAATGTTAATCATTGAACTTACATGTAGTTAAGACATTCACCTATCTACATCCAGTTTAACATTCTAACTCAATTAAATGCAGAGTTGTATGTTCCAAAGTCTTGAAAAATCAATTTGCGTATGGCTCCTTAGTCTAAGCAGAATATATGCATCATCAATTAAACTTAGTCATGGTGATGATCTTATGAATTTATATTCAAAGTTTCATCACTCTCACTTCTGTAAAGCATCAACCAATCAGAGGGCTTATCTCTGCTTACCCTAAGCAGAATATGCTCATCTTCAAACTTCACCAAGGCATTGACCTTATAAACACATACAACAGGTTTGAACATTCAAACTCATTTAGAAGGAGAGTTATTCTGTTCCGAAGTCTCGGCCAATCAAATTGCTCATAGCTCTGCTTAATCTGAGCAGAAAATGCTCATTATCAATCTTAGTAAAGGTATTGATATAATGAAACTATACACCAAGTTTCATCACTTTCACTTAATTAGAACTAAAGTTATCGTGTCCCAAAACATCTTTCAATCAAATTGCTTATCTCTGCAGAGATGCTCATCTTTGAACTTCATCAAGGTATTGACCTAACAAAAACCTACACTAAGTTTTAACATTCTACCTCAATTAGAAAGAGAGTTATTGAGTCCCAAAAAGTGTGACAGACTGACAGAGAGACAGAGAGACGGAGGAACCCATTTTAATAGTCTCCCACTTTCTTTGATTAAAATCTATCGGGAATGCAAGTATCCATGAAGTTAGAACTTGCTGGGTATCACATAATATGTATAAGTAACGGTGATTTAAATTATTAAAGGTGTTAGTCATTATCTTATATTACATGTGATAGCACTGGTTTAACACACAGTCTCATATAACAACTTTTGATGTTCGTAGGAATTTTTAGTGAGCAGAAATTCGCCTGTGTATCTGTTATCCCTCGTCACTTCAATTATTTATAATAATATAGAAGGATAATTCGTGTTTTCCTTTTGCCTTCGCATCTCGCGTGGAAATGATTTTTGTGTTAAAATTATATTTGGAATGTGTTAAACCAGTTCTATCACATATGTGATAATGACTGACACAAATATTATCATTTAATTCTACTAATACTAATAGTACTGAGATAATTATAGAAATGTCCATCACATAAGCTAATGAAGAAGGACTTACATCGAGGGAAATTTTTTTGCACGAAAAGTGACGCTACAGCCTATTTCGAATTCCAACTGTTTATGTTGTTTTAGACACTGCCCTTAAAAGTCTTTTGTCCTGCACCACTGACAAGAGGAAACTGTGCCGGTAGAACTTTCTTGTATTGCATGCGCACTAGAGTTAATTGACATATTAAATCCCGGTGCATTTACCCAGAGGTGTTGGCACAATAAAGACTCTTAATTGTTGCTAGCTTTGTATTCTTTTCTAGTAGGCAGTTTGCTTGTGACTAGAACTAGACGTTCATGACCGCAACTAGACGAAGCTAGGATGTTCTAGACAATAGTCGAGCTTGTTTAAATCTATAATATTGAAATAATTTAGCCTTAAGATTATTATTCTTATCACTCTTCAGTACATATTTATCTTGTGCACACACTAAGCTTCCTGACATACTGCCTCTATTAAACTCAACCCAATTACTCAGGTATGGCAGCCTTGAGAGGTTAAAACGAACTGTTCCAGATTATACATACTAAAAAAAAGTTTAGGATACAAATTAAAGAAATAGTCCGAACAGCTGCATATTGCGCTGTTCCGAAGTGATTACACAATTTTGTAGTTTTCATTTAAGGAATTTGTATGTGTTTCTTGAAATATTTTCTTTAAAATAAAAACTGTACTGCGCCAACTGGGCAAATGAAGACGGGGTAGAGCAAAGAGAACAGAACTACGATAACATAAAAGTCAACTGGTGTTCACTGACAAAGTACCAGAGCTTCAGAGAGTTGTACATGACTAGAAACAAAGTCAACCACACATAATTAACCTGTTTGATGTTTCCAAGATACCTTTGTAAACTTCTAACCTATTCACGGTCACCTTGAACTTAAAAAACCCTATTAGTTTATGTGTCCATGGTTCGGATGGGATGAAAATCTGACGTTCACCTGTGTGCTAATTTGCTGTGCGGGCAAAAGAAACCTTGACATTTAGAATTCAACGAAGAGCAGGTGCCTGTTTGAGGGTTTTTAAAAACCTCCATTGCCTGCTTGTCTCGTAAATTTCCAAACCAGGATTCATGACAAAAAGAGTGAATTGAATTTGTAAATAATTAAAATTGATAATTCCAACCAACATTTACAACAATGATAAATTTTTGAACTTTTTGCGAATGAGCAACAATGACGAGCTCTGAGCTCTTTGCAGAATAACTTTTTTGACCACTCTGACCATGCAAAATAAACTTTCATAATGTATCCATGAATTCGTAGTTAGTCAGCAAAACTAACTGTTATTTTGGTTTAGCAAAATTTGTATAACATTATTTACATATATGAATTATCTATAACTATTTCACACCCATGAATTTCCAAATATCATGAGTAATTTATGGCTTACTTCAGTTTATTCTAAACAGAAGGACAGGAGAACAAAACATTTAATTCCTTAAAGTAGTGTAACAACTGGTATAGTGATAAAGTAAGAATATCCTATATCATGACACATAGTGAATTCTAAACTGAAATTAATTTAATTTAATCTAAATTGAAACTGCCCGCTATAATTCTACAATGTATTTTTGTCACGCAATCTTCATTTACAACAAATTTACTTTGGCTTACATGTAATCATATAATATGGAACAAGCTCTGTGATATTTTAAGTGTGCTGATTAACAACCAGTCAGACCTTAACGAGTACACAAATTCGTTAGTTTGTATAATTGCATATCAAATTCTAAATAGAAATTAATCTGTGCCTTAAATAAGCTATATTTCTACAATGTATTTTTGTCACACAATCTTTATTTACAACAAATTTTACAATAGCTTAATCATACATTATGCAAGAGCAAAATCTGCCTATTGTAGGTCTTTCTTTAGGCCTGAAATGTTATAAAAACCATTAATTAGACATTAATTAACTTATCCAGACCATAATCAGCTCTCGATGTCAAGGCTTTGTTGGATTGTAGTCCGATTTTCTAAAAATCTTTCCTGCGTGATAACCGATTAAATGGACAATCAAGACTATTAGTTTTGTTTTACCGACTTCAGTAATGATGATCTAGGCTAAGCGGAACTTTCGTCCACTTAGTTCTCGGTTAATAGTGGATCAATTCGAAATTTTCAGCAAATTGTCTTTACATTATGTAGTTTTTAACTATTATAGTGAGAACTGCCAACTCGTTATCTAATCTCCCATAATGTATCTTTTAATATAATATGGAACAGAATAACTATTATTATTAAAGCGACATTTCAACGTGTACCTAATAACCAGTCAGACCTCCAAGAGTATACATTTTATTACTATATAATGGCATAAAAAGGTCTTCAAGCACATCCCATTTTTCTCTATCCACTTTATATTCCCTTTAAGACTCATTTAACCTTTAATATGGAGATCCAATAAGCTATTATGCTTTATAATGAAGAATTGTGTAATCACAGACAATATTACTAGTGGGCTGATTCCACAAACTTCAATCAATATAGGTTTTATCAATGCACAGATATAGCTAGGACATCCAGATCATAGAATGGGGAGCCAATTTGTACGGTTTGGTTTTGAATGACAACCATGTACAATAGGTTATTGATGTATGAACTGACTACCTGGTTTAAAAACCTACTTGTCCAGAAACTGTCGACAGTCTACTCTTATTTTGCTTTCCAACTGTCAGCAGAGGATCTTTGACATATTGTCAATGATATACAAGAGACTTTTTTTATCATGGAGAGCCACAGTGGCTAAGATGCTGGCTCGTTTTCCTGGAGTTTGCATGTTCGATCTATGCACTGGCAGAGAAAGTTCATCAGGATTTTAAGACATGGTTTCCCCTTGTCAGTGGTACAGGAAGAAGGGCCTGAAAAGGACAGCTGTCCCATGTGTATACACTGGCATGTACGTAAAACATAAGGATAGGTCATAGTGCTGCTCTCAGGTCATAGTGCTGCTCTCTGGGCAAAATATTCCTCATAGCACACTGTATGGAATATGTCAGTCTTCATTAGCCCAGTTGGAGCAGAACAGTAGGATGTTAAACCCTATTCCCAATACATCATGTGGCTAAAAAAAACCAAGGAAGCTTGAACCCCCTTGGTTTGGGAGCCAGTGGCATATTCACCAGGCCAATATGACCAGAGGCAGATTACCCTATAGGCAGTGTAGGCAGCTGCGTAGGGCCCAAGAATAAATAGGGCCCATAAATGTTTTGACGATCATTTTAAATTTTATGAAAATGAAGGTGGGTATGGGCATATACCTACTGACGAAGAAAGGGTAGGCGTTAGAAATGCCTTTCCTGTTGATAAGGGTCTATGGCCATCACATGTAAGTGATGAAATGAGGGAGTACTTTACTACAGGTGACAAAAACTACAACTTGTCAGAATATAGCAAGTGCCCTAACCACTTCTAAGAAGATAGCAGGAAAAGAAAAGTATAGATGTATATCCTCGGAACTTTTTGTTTCTCTTACAGTGGTCTTAGTTTTACTACTTCAAACCAGTCCCTCAAAGGGCCCACCAGAGCCTTGATCCGCCTCAGAATATGACTCCCACAATCAAGGAATGTCATCACACTTTTTGTACTGTAGTGTAGAAAAGAAAAGTCATGTATAGGTGCTACCTCATTAACCCAGTTAATCTTTCACCTACATTGCATTGATCCACTGTACCGTGTCCCAATCACTTGGCCTACTACAAGCCTGGAGTGTTGATTCAGGAAATCTGCAAACATCACAGCAAACATGGATTCTTATTTGATGTAATAATATTAATACTCAGATTGTCTGAACATATTTGTATACACAAAATCAGACTGTGTTATATCTGGCATCATTTGAAGGATATTAAAATGCACCCCTTCCGTCTTGGTTTTGTTTCCGGAGCACAACTCGTAAACCGTACGAGATATCCTCATTCAACTTTGTACAAACATCAACAAATTATAGAGTTCTATCTTTTGGTGATTAAAAATTTTACAATTTAATAATTTATGTGTTTCCTTGAAAACAAATTTGGGTACAAGGACACAGGATGTTAATAACCCTGTCTTCTTGTTGTTTTTTGAACAAAGCACAGTACTCTTTTACAACAATTCTAATAGATGTTCTTAATAGATGTTCACTCCTTTTGAAGTTTACATTTTTCTAACTGATCAGTCTGACCCAGACAACTTTGCCAATTCGAATCTAGGCATATAAATATTTACTTATGGCATAAACAACAATAACTAGATTTAAACTGACCGAGTTACATAACCTGACTTGTTTTATAAGGACAACATGAACCTTTGCTATTTATATTTACTGTGGAAAAAAGTAAACAATCAATAGTCAGTATGACCTCCAAATATTTGTGTGGATAGCGATATAATCGTTTCAAAAACTTACACTAGGAAATATTTGAATAGAAAACATATGGCATACACCAGAGGGTGTGTTTACAAAAAGAAAGGGACTGAGTACACACCTTGAGGTGAAGAGAAAGTCGATTGCATTTGATGTAAACTTTGACGTAACATACTTTAAATTCACCTTTGGCTAAAACATTTTAAAAAGCATTAAGCCCAAAGATTCAATTCTAAATATCTGGGTTAACTGAATCTACGACCAATTCATCACCAAGCTCCTATTCCAAGTAATTATTATTAAAGCTTTCTTCCAATCAGAAATTGAAATACCAAGGTTGAGCTTAATAACATTAATGCAGACATTGTTTAGAGGAGATAAAAGCTAGTGTAAACTTTCCACATGTCATGTCTTTTTGTGATGTACAAATTGACGCAAATTGAGTCTTATTTTCCAATGGACTTCATGTTGACTCACTTGTTGAAAGCTGTTCAGATGGCTCAAATAACATTATAACAAACTGATTGAAATTATAAAAAAAATCAAATATTCATCTTTATATGTGTACAATGCGAGATGGATAATTTTGTCTGGGCAACTGCCAAGCCCAACAGGTGTCAACCCCTGATATTTAGAACCCGACTTTCCCTACATCTCAACTAGTCTCAACTACCATGACCTTAATGCTCTTAACTGATAAACTGTATTACATGTCATATTTATTACACTGTAATATTGATATTGTTTACTTATAAACACATGAATCTTATTGATGAATTTATCTGCCACAGGCAGATCTACATGTTCATGTTATGTAAAATGTTTGCAGTCAGTGAAAATGGTTAGAAATCAGACAGTTGTCATTTAGTAGGTATTATTGTCACTTAAGTGTTAAAAGACTATTAATAAGCGATATACATCATCCATGGCTGGTTGAGTTTATGTCAGTGTTGCTATTTCAAAACTTTTCTTGTCAGACATTTTTACCGAAAATAAAGGGGCATATAACTCCTATTATTTAAGCAGACGGATTCAGACCGGATTTGAAAATCATGTGTCAACAAAATATTAAAACTTGTTCGTAATAAAAACAGATGCACCTTGCTATTTTTCATATTGAATTCTCTTACAGTATTCAAATTCAAGTCAGTAATATTCCAACAAAATTTTGTGTTTTTGTAATCCGATTGAATGAAAGCATGTCAACCTGCATGTGTTTCAAATTTATACCAGTAATATTCCTCCAAAATTAATTTATTTCAGAAGTTCATATAGTCTAAAGAGTTTTGAGATGTGACCATTCCAGTGTCAACAGTTGTGAAGAATTTGGATGTTTTATGGACTGGGATAAACTTTTGAGACCACATAAATCACATAAACTGCAGTCAATAACATATCATATACATAATATTGAGTCAATCAGACCACTGCTAACATATGAGAGCCACTCCCACAAAACCAGACGGATGGTCATTTTTATAAAAATAGAGCTGGCACCATAATTGAATAGTCCACAGCTAAGCATTCCAAAAATGCAATTCTTTTTAAATTTGTCGTATCATCTGGACTTGAGTACGGCTCATTAATAGTAACAAGAAGGCATACAGTTTATGGTTTTGTGCCCATAATACAAAATAAAGTTGTGCGACAAGTTTCTGGTTTCGTGGGAGCGGGTCACATATAATGCCTACTGCCACATTGTCAAGGTCGCTTATTCTATCAGGTATAGACTATTGTAATAGCTTAATGTCTTGTTTACCTAAAGTGCACTCTCACCATATAAACAGCGTATTCAGAATTAATGCTGCTCGTATACCATTGGCTGGAATAGACCCTATCTGTCCTGCATCAAATAACCTTCATTGGCTTCGGGTGAATGAACGGATAGATTTTAATTCACTTTCTTTAATATATCAGGCTATTCATAACATTACACTTGTTTACCTTGAAGACATTGTGGTTTCATATTAACCAACTAGAACTCTTTGCACGGGTGGTAAACACTTGTTGAATGCGACAAAAACAAATTTAAAAACAGTTCGATCAAAATCCTGTCATTCGACAACAACTACTTTATGGAATTCTCTTCATAACAATCTTAGACTTTCTCTATCCTTATTTATATGCTTTCAATTTTTGCTCAAAAACTTGGCTGTTCAAATGCTATAGAACTGACTGACTCATAATTATTGAATAATTTTTTTTAGAAAAACAAGAAGAATGCAGTATATAAATATAATCATTATTTCTAGGCTTGTATAATGTAGTTAATATTGGATCTTAGTTAATGGAGAACTTATGCATTGGTTTGAATAACTTTCCAATTTTAAACAGAATTCATGCATACCATCGTAAATAATTCAATCATTGCAGCACACACTACTATCTTAATGATCTACTGCCATATTATGCAGAAAAACACATGTCACAAAATTGCTTATCTTTATTGATTATTCTAATATTTCATAATGATCTAATCTTTATGGCTGTTCCTGCCGCCCTTTGCCATTATTGATGCATACTTGTTTAACTTGATTTTGAATCTATTGCATACCTTTTTTATGATACAGCACAATTTTTATCATTTGACAGCTGAATTGTAATAATTTAAAGGTGCATTATGTAAGAGCTAAATCTGCCTACTCCACTTCTTTCTCTGGATATACTATTATTATTTAGACATTTATTCACATGATCAAGCATATAATCAACGATGTAGATCATCGGATCGCAAGATTTAAATGGATTTGAATACCAGTGAGATTTAAAAATTTAATGATAACATGGATAATCAAGACTTAGACTCAGTTGTCAAGTACCACTGTTAATATAGTAAATGATTTACTTTTCATCTACAAACAGTCACAACTTCGACCAGAATAAAATAACTATTCATTATCTTTTTATTCATCTTTAACGTAAGAAAACGAGGAACAGTCTGACTAATTTGTTATGGTTGTTAAGGAATCTATTCAGTATTAAAAATAACCTACACATGTACCCAAAAACACAAGAGAATATTAAACCACCTGCTCAAGCTGGTATAGTATTTAGTAATCTTAAGGGACAGATAGTTGTTAATTCCCATGGACAACTATAGATTGAAAGCATGCAGTCATCCTGAAATTGATGCGAATGTGTTTATGTAATTTTTTCAGAGTTGAATGATTTTTGTGAACTGACCTAGATGTAAATGTATGGAGGGAATAGCATAATGTTTGATGGCTTGGAGCCATGTCAATATCCTGTAACAAATAAAGATACCATAGTACACAACATTTAATCCAAGGGCAAAAAGTGCAATTTGCAGAAATCCAAAGATAACTTACCAACACAACCAAGAGAAGAGAAGATAAAAAAATTAGGGGAAAACAAAAAATTGGTGTTCTGAATTCCTTCCAAAGTTTGTTGGTTTAAATCTTGTGGTTGTTTTGATACAGATTAAACAAAGCTTTGTTGGAGTATATATCCTCTCTGGTAAAATAGAATGCCATTGCAAAGTTTATCAGAAGAGGGTTGCGAATAGTCTCATCAATTGGGTGGATGTTTTTCATATACCAGATATAGATCTAATAGATGGTAACAAAATGGAACAACATACATCATCACCTTAATTTCACGGCCTTCTTTTAACTTTTTAAGTGTAACATTAAGAGCTCATTAACTTGTCCCGATATCATCCCTTTCAGTGATAGTAGCGGACAAGCAAATATTTACTGCAGTACAACATATTGGGTTGAAATCGTGGCTCAGACTGATCAAACATGCATTATGTAAGAGGTAAATCTGCCTATTGCAGGTCTTTCTTTAGGTCTTTACTGTTATATAAACTATTAATTAGACATTTATGACAAGACCTTAATAAAGTCTCGATGCCATTGGATAGATCCGATTTTAAATAGATTAGAACAGTTCAGCCCATTAATGATTTGATCTAGAAAGGTTGAAGCGAGTCTAAGCTTCGAATAACCAGTACAGTGATTACAATCAGTGCACATATTTTGTCAAACCTTCAAAGATTCATGTCTTTGCTTAAATTAATTTCAATGAAAAATTGATGATATTCATTTTGTATTATCTATTTTTAAAATGTTATAGCAAGAACGGTCAGCTCTTTAACTAAATCTTATATAATGTATCTTTTTGTTAACAAAAAAGTAGATCTATTTTCGATAGCTGGGACATTTGAGACTATCTGATATAACAGATAATAGCATTCTAATATAATTCCAATGTAATCATGTTCAACCATTATCATATTATCTTATGATCCAACACAGAGGTGGGTAACCTTGTAAAGTGTGTGTGCTAAAATCGGCCAAATCATTGATACAAAATTTTCTCACACGCAAACAGAAATGTTTTTTTAAAAGGCATTTGGAGGAACTTTTCAAAACTAAACAGAGAGAGAAAGAGATAAGATTTAAAATGTCCACACGACACAAACTAGGTCATTTCGGGACTAACATATTGAGGAAACCGTAGGACCCAGAGAAAATCAACAAAGTTGGACAGGCGACCCTACTTAAACCATGTTAGTTGACTCAATGACAGACCTTATGATACAGCGCTCACACGCTAATCATTTCGGCCATCACCCCTCTTCCCCCAAATAAACAAAACTCTTACAGAGAATCAGAGAATAATGAAATGGGATGCAAAAGAGTTTAACATCCTGCTTCTCTGCACCGACTGGGGAAAATGTAGACAGGCATACACCACTTCTATGACCTACAATTCCAACACCCAAGGGTTCTTTTTACGGCTGGATCTCAATTTTTTTGTCTCATCCAAATGAATATACATGCCCAGACTCTCTGTCCTACACCACTGACAAGGAGGAGACACACAGGAAAATTCTGATGAACTTTCATGTTCATGACAGGGACCGAACATGTTAGCGAGCCAAAATTGTACTCACTGAGACACAACAATTTCTCATAAAACTTTAAAAGTGATTTACTGAGACGAAGAAGTGTGAACTAAATAGGTTCCTGTCTTATGACAAAAATCAAAGTAATTTAAATTCAACATGCAGTAAATCACAAAATGTATTCATATATTCTGCAAACCTTGAAATAAATATTTTTGTTGGCTGTCATACAAAAAACCCCATAAAAACTCAACACATTTTAGGTGCAGAATTTGTAAAACCTGTGATTTATCAGTTCTATTTTGGCCATAACAAGCAGTAAACTTAGTCTGTAGTTACATAATAATATTCTTGTAAAGATATTCAAATTTCTATTTTCACCCGTAACCATTATCTATTATAGATTCAGTCAGTACTCAGTGATATTCATACATATAGGGACTCTGAAGTAGGGTTAAAGATCTTTCACAGCAGAATTTCAAAGAGGGACATTTGTTTTTATCAAAAGATCTGAGCCTGAGGGATAGATTTAAAGATACATTATGGGAAATATAAGATACAGAGCTAGTATTTCTCACAATGATACATTGTAGTTAAAACAAGATAATGTAAAGGAAATTTTCTGAAAATTTCAGTCACATTGATACATCCTGAACCAAGAATTTAGCCTCCATCATCATTACTAAAGTCGCTATGATAAAAACATAGTCTTGATTATCCATTTCAGGGGTTGGACGTGCGTGCTGTATCGTAAAGCCTGTTACTGAGTCAACTGGCGTGGTTTCGAATCCCTGGTTGTACATTAGTTTTTTTTACAAGAAAGGAATATTTATGAATGGAAAATACTACAAAGAATATAATGAGAGTAGATTTTGTTTGCATAAATGTCTTTGGTTTAAGCACATGTACTTCTCTTTTCATGAATAGGAATCATCTTAAACCATTCACAATCTACTCCCTTCCAAAAACAAACAAGAGTTGAGCATAGCAATTCCATGTTATTCTTAAATAGCAATATCTGGAAAACTTAAAAATACTTTTAAAAGCTCAAATTTTTAAAAATTGTCATTTGAAAGGTATGAATGGGACCAGATACAACAGACTGTAACCGATTATGAATTAACAATTTATGTCCATTAACACTATATAAGAATCGAAAGCTGTTGGAAATCTGCTATCACTTGTCACGTCTATATATCAGCGATCACAAATGACACATTGGACCATTCCAAGCGGCACATTGGACCATTCCAAGCGGCAGAATGTACCTAATGATATAATAATGATCTAATATAAAAAATAACTGTTTATAACTAGTCTGACTTGGTGATGTCAAAACAGAATCAAATCTCACTGAGAAATCATCTTGACATTATTGGCTTTAAAATTTAATCATTTGAGGTAAAACAGCACATCTGAAGTTGTACAGAAAGTATTTGGTACCTGGAGATACAAGGCTGACCACTCCTGGTTAGGCATTGAAATTATGATTTTCAACTTTGTGCCGGAAATGTATTAATAATATCAATAAAAAAGACAAATTAGTGCTGGACAAAATGACAGGCATGAGAACCTTTGTGCCTGACAAAGCCTGAATTCGTGCCTGGCAATGTCTGTGACCAGTGCTTTATTCAAAGGCTTGCTCCTGGTCTAATACTTATGGTCCTTTAAACAAAAGTATCTGAATAGATCTACACATCAAGTTTTATATAACTATTTATACATGCTGTACTTAGGCTTAGAGTGCTTGCATATGTAGTATTCTCAGTGCTATGTAGGTTAGACACATACTATGTGATTTATTTTAGTTATAACTGGCGATAAAAATATTGAAACGTGTCTTATCTGTAAAATATGGTGAAGATTGAAGAACTTACATGATACATTTGAACAGTAATCCTCTAACACACTGCCACACTTCTACCTGTGGTAAAGTCCAAACTTGCAATAATCAAAAACTTGTTTCATAATCTAGTTGAACAGATCACATACGACACACATAGCTATATGTTGTGAATAGATATTTTTATTAAACCAGTGACTGACTGATCGACTGAGTGAATGACGTATATTGTATAGTTGAGAGTAGAAGAGAGGAGAAAGTAAAGCGTTATAACTCAATGAATCAATAAGTTCACAGATCTAAAAAGGTTTTTCTTCGACACACTGATTCGTGGTTACACATCTCTGTAATAAAGTGGGCGTATTATTCAATGCAGTGTCAAGGTCTTTTGCTTAAATTGATCCATTTTTTTTTTAACTAGACATTACTACTGGTTAGTTTGATAGTCTGTTCTTTTCTCACATGGCAGATAACAAATAAAAAAAACGTATTTCATCTAGAACAGGGTCCTGTTTCACAAAATCTTCAATCTCCTTAAAATCGACTAATGGCTCCATTTCACAAAATGATTTTAAGCTCTCTAGATATAATCCATTAAAATGACTTAAAATAGTGGCTTTTAACAAAATTATTTTAGTGACAATTTTAACTAAAATCAATTTTAACTTAAAATCACGACAGTAACAAGCTTGGATTAGGGCTACGTAGTTAGATGTATTGCAGCATTTAGATAGATTTGGAATAATGATAATATTGCCAATCGCCCGGTTCACATAATATTTACATATTCACAAAAACAATTCTCCTTCAAATACTTGTCATAGCATGGGAAACACAGCTACAGTCCACCGGTTTATTTTATTGGTAATTAAAGCACAAAGACGATGCCCGAAATTAGAACCTCAAGAATAAAAATAGGTTGCCAGGCAACGAAACATACGCCCACACAGCAGCCAAATCGTCCGGGCAGTCAACAAGAGTTGTTGCATTTTAAGTAATCATCAGAAAATCATAATTCAAACTCACCCATAACTACGGTGTAACTGTGATATAATCAAACGTTTTTTTAAATCAGATAATAATTGTGACCTCCAGAGGGACCACAAGCTAAAAAGGGTGATTTTTGGTACAATCAGGGGCCATGATTCAGGAAGTTACGATCCGATATGGACAAATATGCAATGGAACCAAGATCATTAGGTTATAAACATACATTTCAAGTTTCATCAAAATCAGTTCAAAATTGTGACCTCTATAGGGTCCACAACCTTGATATTACATATTCTTACACAATTCGCGTACAGACGGCGGCCATTTTATCCGTCAACTCTGGTCCGATTTTCACAAAATTAAAATTCTCTCTTCATTACCATGAAACCGTGATATGATCAAACGGATTTTTAAATCGGATAATAATTTTGACCTCCAGAGGGACCACAAGCTAACAAAAGCGATTTTTCGGACATCAGGGGACATAATTCAGGAAGTTATGATTCGATGGGCGCAAATATCGAAAGGAACCAAGATCTTTGTGTTATAAACATGCATGTCACGTTTCATCAAAATCGGTTCAACATTGTGACCTCTATAAGGTCCACAACCTTGATATAACATATTTTCACACCATTCGCGTACAAACGGCGGCCATTTTGTCCGTCAATTTTGGTCCGATTTTCACGAACTTCGAACTCAACCTTCATAACCATGGAACGGTGATATAATCAAACGTTTTTTTAAATCGGATAACAATTTTGACCTCCAGAGGAACCACAAGCTAAAAAGGGCGATTTTTCGGACAATCAGGGGCCATAATTCAGGAAGTTACGATCCGATGGGCGCAAATATCAAAAGGAACCAAGATCTTTGGGTTATAAACATACATGTCAATTTTAATCAAAATCGGTTCAAAATTGTGACCTCTATAATGTCCACAACCTTGATATAACATATTTTCACACCATTCGCGTACAAACGGCGGCCATTTTGTCTTTCAATTTTCACGAAATTCGAACTCAACCTTCATAACCATGGAACGGTGATACAATCAAACGGTTTTTTAAATTGGATAACAATTTTGACCTCCAGAGGGACCACAAGCTAAAAAGGGCGATCTTTCGGACAATCAGGGGCCATAATTCAGGAAGTTACGATCCGATGCGCGCAAATATCGAAAGGAACCAAGATCTTTGGGTTATAAACATACATGTCAAGTTTCATCAAAATCGGTTCAAAATTGTGACCTCTATAAGGTCCACAACCTTGATATAACATATTTTCACACTATTCGCGTACAAACGGCGGCCATTTTGTCCATCAATTTTGGTCCGATTTTCACGAAATTCGAACTCAACCTTCATAACCATATGACGGTGATATAATCAAACGTTTTTTTAAATCGGATAACAATTTTGACCTCCAGAGGGACCACAAGCTAAAAAGGGCGATTTTTCGGAGAATCAGAGGCCATAATTAAGGAAGTTACGATCCGATTGGCGCAAATATCGACAGGAACCAAGATCTTTGGGTTATAAACATGCATTTCAAGTTTCATCCAAATCGGTTCAAAATTGTGACCTCTACACTGTTCACAAGCTAAAAAACGTGATTTTTCGTACAATCAGGGGCCATAACCCATGAAGTTACGGTCCGATACATGCCAATATCGAAAGGAGCCGAGATCTTAGGGTGATAAACCTATATTTTAAGTTTCATTGAAATCGGATAAAAATTGTGACCTGTAGACTGTTCACAAACAATTGTGGACGGACGGACGGACGGACGTCCGGACGGACGAACAGGGGCGACGACATTATACGTCCACATGAAAATGTGGGCGTATAAAAAAAAACACCTAAAAAAAAACCAGTAAACAAACTCTTTGTTACTGTTTTATTTATTACCATATGATTCAAGTATAAATAATACTATTTTCAAAAAAAAAAACCCCAAAAAACAACAAAAATAATCATAAAAGAAAATCTGAACTCAATGAATATATATGTCATGGAAAAAAGAGGATTCTTTATCTACACAAAAATATCTATAATACTAAATACGCTGTATGCAAGTATTATGGTTTGGGGGTTTTGATGATTTGTAAAAAGATAAATGTGTTAATCGATGTTATAGGCCTATTTCAAATTAAATTTTAATATCGTTAATAACACAGCATAAATCAAAGACGATTTAGGAGCCAAAAGTATTTTATATTGATAAAAGTTAATTTTAATTTAGTAAAGATGGATTGGCATTATCCAATAAGGCGTTTGGCACTTTGGCATTTTCAAAATATCATTGAAAGGGTCTATGGGGTCAACATTTCAAATGTAGGCATTGGCTTTTGGTGTATTAACGAAAGCCTAGATTTGAAATATCAGCCCCACAGACCCTTTCAGTGATACTTTGAAAATGCCAAAGTGCCTAACTAACTGAAAATACAGACATAAAGCCTTTGACTGTAATGGTAAATGAAATAATATGTTTCTTTATGACTTTTTAAAACAAACAATAAAGATTCTGCAAGTCGGTGTATCATAAACCTGGACTATAATTATTATCAATAAAATAAAATTGAGAGACATGCAAGAGTTGTTTTTATTACCATCATTATAGATATTGACAAATATAACTTAAAAGTCAATGAAAAAAAACAGATAACATCATAGACAGATGTAAAGTTATTTCTATAAATGACAACTGATCATATTGACATAAGTGTACTACATGTATTAATTAACTATTGTCTAAAAATATGAAAGAAGCATGTGAGGTTATCCAGTAAAAATCCTGAACAACCTATGGAGGGATGGATAGAGATACTTTCTTACAAACTAGATCCCTTTACGAATAAATATGTAGTTTATCAATACTTTATTCATATGCAGGGGTCTTTTAAAGTGGGAAAAAATGGAGTCTCAAGTGATAAGCCAAAGTTTGACTAATGCAAGTGGCTCTACTGTTTGTCAAATACAGGTCTAGGATTTAAACCATGCCACTTAATTCAATGACAGCCCTTATGATCTAATGCAGCCATTTTAGACCCACCCCAATGTACAGCTATCCACACCAACATTCCCACAAGCTATCCATGGTATTTTCATCAATTCTTGAGTTTTCACTACATGGGGTTTAATGTCCACTCAAGAAAAACCAGGTCATTTTGTCACCAACACATGGTTTGATTTTATTTCAATAATTCATTTGTGTGTAGGGGTCTTTGGCGCTGGGTGGAAACAGGAGGACCCGGAGTAATCCTACAAGGTTGGACAGGCGACCCTACTCCTTGTCACATACATATGCAACCGGGGGAATCAAAACCACGCTAGTTGACTCAATGACACCCTAACCATTGGGTCATCCACCCCAGAGAAAAACCACGGGGTTGGACAGGTATCCTACTCCTTGTCACGTACAACCAGGGAATCAGAGAGCCCACACCAGTTGACATAATGACAGACCTTACACACCCTCCCTAAATAGTTGAAAGACACAATAGCAAGAACTCCTACCAAGTACAAATAATAACTGAAATATTTGGATCTGTTATGCCGACAAGATTTCAATTAGAGATTCAAATTCATTTCATTTTTCTTTTTAAAGTGAACAATCCTATGAAATGAAATTAATTGAAACTTGTGAGGAAGACAAAACAACATTTACAGAAATAACCATTAAAAGTAATATCAAATCAAGTGTATGGATCTGTGGAGCGGCCATCAGAGCTGCAGCTACAGCCTTTATTGATACATCTTCAATAGAAAGCTTGATCTACCGTACATCTTATCAAGCACTTCATAATTCGGCACTAATTTTGATAGGGTAGCGACTCAGCTTGAGAGCATCTCAAATTCGTTAATCATTGTGAATACCAAGTTTCTCGCTTTCCAACTAAAATGTCTACATGTAACTGTTATAATCAAGTTTCAAAGGTCAAAGTTGCTATGTTTGATTTGAGTGTGTTTGTGTCATAACCTCTGATTGGATGCTATCCTTCACATGTCTGCGGTAAAGGGAGATAAAATGGTTTTAAGTTTGGGAACTGCAAAGTAGTGTAGCAACGTCTAGATGTTGTAAAACTGACGGTCGTTGCTTTAGGAACATGATTGTGAGCAAGAGTGTGATATACATGTAAAACTGGGCTACCAACTCAATATATCTATTCTTCTAAACAACAAGCTATAAAAATCTGTACTCTACAATCATTGATTATTGTATAAAATGTCGGACAGTGATATAATAGAAGGTAAATTGTATCAATCAATTGTAATTGATGACGCTTCAAATACCCAACAACATGTACAGTACACATGGGTTTTCTACAAGATCCTTTATGTGGATAGATCTCAAATTCAAATCTATGCCAGACATATTGCTACAATATATCCAAATGTTTGATTTTAGCAACAAATTAATGATTGTAGCCTGTCATAGTTTGAGGTTATTTAGCAATATGGGTGTTACAGTCTCTGTATCTGTATATTGTAACTTAACTATTCCTTTGTATTATTGTGTTTACATGTATGTTTTGTTTTGTTTTTTCTATATTTTATAACATATCTACATTGTAAAGCGCCACAGAAATTATTATTATTATTATTATTATTATCTGGGGTGTTAAATTTTCAAATAGAACTGCTAAAAGGTTTACTTGTTGATATTTGCAAAAAAGACCTCTGGTGCTAAGATCACCGCAATTAATTTTAAACATTAATAAAGATTGATAAAAAAAAGTCATTAAGTTATACCTTAATGAACAGTCCCAATGAGTTTTAAACAATTTGAATTTCGATAGGGTTCATTTTATTCTGAGGTGTCATATTCTGAGGTGTCAAGAAGTGACCTGTAGTGTGTTCACGAAAAAATTGTTGACAATGCATGCATAGACTATGGGAGTGAAGCATGCAATCATGCAGGTGATGACAATATATACATCCAGATCCAGTGTCCTGTATGACTTGCTAGATTAATGAACAATGTAATTCTTACAAGAAGACTTATAGTTATTCATGTATCTACACGATTAAGGCTTTTATATGCACGTAAATGTTTACATTAGTGGACCTTGCAAAGTTTTTCGTCCAGTCAGAATGACTAAACACAATTGGTCTTACTCAGAGACCTGGTGACCTAAAAGCTGTGCAATGAAATTTGTTCTTTCTTTCTTGGAAGTGTTGCCCATACAGACTTTTAGACAAAACCTTAATGAAAGCTGTAAAAACCAAACTCCCCACCCCCATCCCCCTCTTGGCCAATTTCATACATAGTACAGTTCAAGACATATATAGGATAATAACTTGCTTGGTTAGCTTTTCCCAAACATTTAATCAATCCATTTGTAGGAACAGGTAAACAGAGTTTACTTAAAGGGACTATCCCGATTAGAACAGTCTCAAAAATGAAAGTTATGGACCAAAGTATAGAGGCATGGTGTATTTACCTTGTCTCAAAATTTCAGATCAAAATATTGAGTGGTTTGGACGTGAACGTCAAAACTGCTTATCCTGACATGTAACCCGTTTAAGATATGATTTTTTCATTGGGTGACCTGATAATCGATCCCTGTTTCTTGAGAGGTCTATATAAAGTGAATGACCCATGTGCTGTACTTGATAACAAAAGGTTTAATTTTACCTAAACATTATTTTTATAGAGAAAAAAAATCTGGTTTGATCCAGACACTGTATAATACAACGTCCCTTATTTCCAGGTGGAGACTGTCAGGTTTAACTTATTTGCAAGCGTATCACATTGAGTTACTTACTCGGTCCTTAGGTAGTGGTTTTTAACAGATTTTGACCCAAATTTATCAGTTTTATTCCCCAAAAACTATCAGGATTGGCCCTTTAACAGTGAGCGATTTTGTTTTAACAGTTTCCCGATATTATTTGTCTTTTGTTTGGGGACAATACCAGAAATAGATTGTACTTTTAATTGGTATTTAATGCAACAGGCTATTCTGATCATGTAGTCTGTTTAAGAGACAAGAACTATCAGTCTATTTTTGGAAACTATTGACTGTTTTTTTCGACCTGAAAACGTGCAGTGATTTAACAGAAGTGAATCATATTTCTAACTTCATATGTACACACTGTTTTAGTTTGTTTAATCATTTAAGATAACAGACTTAGGCTCGTTGAAAATTAATAGAGGGGGTAGAGGAGCTGTTAGGATAGTGAGTCAAAATCGGGTTTTGGGTAGAAATCTGTATAAAACAAATTTAAGGAACTACATATCAAATCAGGACAAAAAAATTAACCTGATGCCAAAAACAGTCTTCTTTCCCAACCACATCATAGAAGTTCCATATGATAATTAATATTTTGTACAAAGACCTTATCGGTAGTTTTTATATGAAACTATCGACCAACAGTCCAAAATATCAGGAGTAGAAGAATAAAAGGATCGAAAATTGAAAACGGCACACTTTCATTGTTAAATATAAGGTTGGTCAGAGCTATATTTGCAGGGCCTATTTTAAGGTTTTATTGGCGAAGCATGGTTTCCTGTGTTTTGTGGTTCTGTGAAAATTTCTAGAATTTAACACTATAATATATTGTGCTAAGGCTTTCATAACCAAAATATAGCAGAATTAACATACTTGTATTTATAACTGTGTGTCAGGTCAGTCATTGAAGAGAAGGGTTGCCTGTCCAACCGCATGGGTTTTCTCCAGGTCCTCCAGTTTCCTCCCACTGCTAAAGAGCCCTACGTGCAAGCTATTTATTGAAATAAAATTAAACCACAAGTTAGTCCTTGTGGGAATATGTCAACAATACAAAACTATTGAAACAGAAATCAAAAGTGGTTGATGATCACAATGAAAGACAAGTATACCTAAACAATCAGGTCAGATTCACAAGGCTATGTAGCATTTTATAAAAACATGGATATCAGATTTTCAAAGCGCAGATTTTTTATCCAGAGGCAGTTAAAATGGGCTTTGGTTATTTGATACGACCAGCAGGTAGTTAAAACTGATCATTGATCATGTGTTATATAATGTACATATGACATTTTGTGTATGGGGGATTAATTCACAGATTAAACCAAGCAATTGAATACAGATTATAGACAATAATAAAGCCTTCCTGATCCTACCAGCAAGCATGGACATTAGGCAACTCTCACAGACTTTGTTAAGTACAAACTTTCACATAACAGACATAACGGACCATATTTAACTATGATTTTAGTTGAAAGCACTATGTATACTTTAAGAATTTTGAAAAGTATTTATTCTGCTTCCATTTAATGGAATTGAATAAGTTTATTCAGTCTTTGTCTGTATTCCAGATGTGAAGCAGAGTAGAACTGCAATACAAAACAATACTAATTTTTGGATATGGCAGTCATTCAGAACAGAGATTTATTCTCCAAGTATGAAGTAGATGGATTTCTGTGTGAAGCATGATAACGAACATGTCACAGACCTTGTCAAGTACATATCACATAAAACAATACAAACCTGGGCATAACGAATCTGTCACACCCTTTGTCAAGGACACATTACATAGAATAATGTATACAACAACATAGCAACATTATTACACACTTATAAATATGTGTCCGACAAAGTCTGTCACATGTGTCATATCCAGGCTTGTCTACCAGGCGGTACCCCCCCCCCCCCCCCCCCCCTCCCTCTTCGATGTTGCCCAAATAGAAAAAAAATCTACAAAAAATCTACCATAGTACTGTGTTTTAGTCTTATCACAATCACATCATATTACCATGGCTTTGAGTCCACACTTGTATGTGACAAGGAATAGGGACAGCTGTCCAACCTCATGGGTTTTCTCCGGTTTCCTCCCACTGCTCAAGACCATTACAATTACATGCATGTAAGTGATTTATTCAAACAAAAATTTAACTGTTAGTCCCGAAATTATCTAGTCGGTGTCGAGTGGATGTTAAACCCCAATCCCATTTCTCTTTCATTTGAAGTTCCCTCTCCTGTCCCTACATGTACGTATCACTGATGAACAAATCTGAATAAGCAATACAACATATTAGCCCACAGACGAAACAAAGATTAACCTTCTTTCTGTTGCATGGATGATGACTATACCAATATAAACATAAGGTTTATTGCAAATGTTTGTGTTGTTTGATGAACTGTCAGGATGCTAATTTTATCCTGTTTCCAAATAACTAGGGATTATTACATGTAAGTACACCACTGAATGTTCATAACAAATTTGTTTACTAAACTGATTTTTTTTCATTTAAGACAAACTGTCTACAAATTCTCAAACATCAAACATGGATAAAAGTCGATCAAACAGTCAAAGTTTTAATTGTATGCCCCACAATAAAACATATCTACTGTACCCTATTTTTCATGGAGAAAATCAATAAGCTAGTCTGTGTGGTGGTAGTCATAACCAAATCTCATAATCCTCTTTGAATTCTTCGATGTCTATGGATGAAGGTAAAGTAATTAAAGTTGTTCAACACTACTCTGTTGGGGGACATTGTCTGGTTACTAGCATTCCCTTGCCAAAGGGAAGAATAAAATTCAGTGTTCATTTTTTTCAGAGAAATGAAATGAAATGGGATTCATAGGCGTACGAGCCATTGTGGCAGGGGCAGCTGACCTTTTACTTTTGGGTAATCTGACTTTTCAGGCAGACAGGTGAAGTGAAAATTTTTAATTTTTTTTTATCTACTTGGCAAAATAAAGTGTCAGAAATCTAATTACCGTTAAACCATTGGAATCTTTGGAGATGCTTAACTCACGAGCTAGAATAGCAGAAATATGCATTTGAGGCAGTTAAATTTTCTAAATTTTCTCCGGAAGGGCGACTGGGCGAGGTCCCCATACCCCCAGGGATTGATTGATTGTTTGGTATTCAGGTCACCCATGTAGGCTATATTGGATCACATTGAAGTTGCTGTATTCATGACTGGAATACCAGGAAAATGCTTTTGCAGCAGTTAAATTATCAAAATTTACTTCCAGCGGTCCCATCTTCGTGGAATGTAAACAATTGATTGGAATATGAGTCAGTCACCTTAATTACGTCAAGTAGGTGCTGACATGTTTTCTTTACTGACAAAAGACATTTGTATTATTTCATGGTTTAATGTAAGTCAATATGTAAGTATGTCCTGACAGATTTACTGCTGATATATTGGCCCATTATTAACCCTCAATCAACCTCAAAAGCATTTTATTTCATACTTACGTTTATAAATTTACATAGCTATTTGAAAGACGTAATCTTATATAAAAATAAACATGCATACATGTATGAGAACTTTGTCTCAACAAGCAACACGATGTACTGTTTATTTTGTTGTCACATTTTGATGATTTTTACCCCAGGGTGCTAGTATTTATTTAGTGTAAATTTATTTTATTGCATCAATATTACATTGTACAATACACATGGATTAGGCAAGAGTAATAAAAACATCAGGTGTGTTATAATATCATGATAATGACGTCATCCAACAATAACAGACTTGAATAAGGACATGAAGATTGCAAATTGGCCGAAATGTCGAAATATTTTTAAAATGCGAGGAAATCGAAAAGGTACCGGTAATAAAATTAACAGGGTATAATTTACATAAGAGGAAGCATAATGAAATTTCACTTTATTATATCCTTCTTACTACCGGTACTTGGTTGATGTAACCATTTTTGGAATGATATTCCTATGCAGTTTACCAAGGATTCCTATATGGGTTAAATCACGCTTAGGGACTTTAAACAGGTTAGAAGTACCATAGACTGTTTTGTCATATTTTGGTGTTTTTTTTTCAAATGTTCAAAAATGGATGATGAAAAACAAAAAGATTTCAGTCAATTTACTGTATTCTTAGTTTAGATATGACAGCAAATACAATTTAATACAGGTCGGTTTTTTTTGCACATTTGACCAATTTCCCCAAAATGGGCCAGCACTAGAAAAGGGCCGTGCAGCTCACAAACTTAAAAAATTTCCAGGCGATCTGACAGCAGGTATTAATCAATTACTAATTGTGAAGTAAAGCATACTTAGCCTTAAATATCAATGAATATAGGCCTAGTTAAGGTTATTCATGTAACTTCTGGACCAACATTTTCTACAAACGGCCCTGATTAAGACATACATGTATAAGAATAGGTGTATAATTCTATTGGCAGGCCTTTTATTGGCCGTCTATGAGTGCTGAAATGTGATGCATTTTAAAACTTTTTTGTTTTGATGATCTAGAGAATTGATTGTGGACTTCTTATCTGAACAAATGTCTTAAATAATAATTCATATACGTTAACATTTGAAGCCAGTAGAAGCCCTGCAACACACAAATTTAGCTCTATAAATCCACTTTTATTTTCTATGTCCTGTGAAATCTGGGGCTTCCCTTAACAAAATCTGTATTTCAATGATTTAATTTAATTAGGCCATTAAGGCAGTATACATTCATTGTCTAAAACAGCACTTTGGATGACAAACATTTTGTAGGGAAAATGAAACTGTGTCATTACTGCTAATATATCAAAGATTGTGCATACATAAATCTAAAACATGGTGACAGGTTATTGTCTCAACCTAATAGTTGTAACTCCCATTACATATTTGGTAACTTACATTACAGAGTACACATAACTCATGCCAGATTTTTTAATCATCCCCTGCAGCTACAGGATGGGTGAACCAGACTGTGTTGAAATCAGTTTGTGTTGGCATATACTTTTATTTTTTTTTATTGTTTACTGTGCAGCTTTACGCTTGTGCCAATTTGTTTGGATATTTATACCATACCAGTAATTATTTATTCGAGGCACACAGAGAAAACAAATCTTGTCTACTCGTATTTAAAAGTACTGGTAACCCATTTTATCCAAAATAGTTTTTGAAATGAAATGAAATGAGGTTTAAAGACCTACATGTACTGTTCTGCTCCGAACTAGGCTAATTAAAATGGACTGTTAGGGAAATTTTGCCCGAACAGCGACACTTCGGCTTACTCTTATACTTATATCAAATTCCAAGTGTCAAGGGATCTTTTACGTCCACATTAATGTGAACACGGGACCTCAGTTTTTTGTCCCGTCCTAACAACAATACAGATGCCTTGTCAGACCCATCGTCCTGCATTACTGACAAGGGAGAACCACATAAGAAAATCTGGACGACTAGCGAACCAGTGTCTTACCCACTTAGCCAAAATAGTTTTGGAGTTAAAAGTTTTGCATGCATCTTTTGTGGGTGCGATTGAAATTGTTTATAAAGCCTGTTTCATACAAGTACCAATATAATCATTTAGTCATCAGAAATTTGTACGAATGAAATTAAAATTTGTGAATTTCTGGAATTTTTTGTACTGAAAATGGTTCCAATCATCCTCTACCAACAACTTGGTCAAACCGTTATCATTGCTGTCTGGATATGTAAAATATATAATATGAACAAATCAACAAAAGAAAAAATCATTAATTATTGGGAAGAAGTTATTAAAGAATTTTGATCTCAAAACAGAAAAAGTGTAAAAAAAAAAACTAAATCAAAGTTTCAGAAGAAATTCTGTTCAAAATTTAAACAAAACGAAATTTTAAATTCAATAACCAAATCTTTCAATATGATTACACAAAACAAATCTAAATATGTTCGATGTCAAATAAGACAGGTGAACAATTTTCCACGCCTCCGTCTGCAGTTACATGTACATACCAATCAATACTCAACACATATGTTGTTGACATTGACTTCAAGTCTGACACCTTTCCAACATCATGATACAAGATTAGGCGCCTGAGAAATTGGCGATCTATATATACATGGATTATCCCCCTGAACCATGACTTGAATGCAAACTTGCATGTGTAGCACAGTTGAACAAACAAATTGAATAATGTCGACCTTCCTGGGATGCAACACTGTTTTACATCTTGATAATCGGAAGACATACAGACAATTTACCTGACAGATTGATTGCATTACCTGATGAAGACATATTATGTATTATATACTGAAATGAAATGCAGTTTAACATTCTACTGCTCTGCTATTTATGAAGATGGAAATATGCGATATAGTGTGCAATGAGGGAAATTTTGCCAGGGCGACGGTGCTACGGCCTACTCTTATATTGAATTCCAACTGCCAAGGGATCTTTTATGTGCAAACTGCACACCAATGTGAACACAGGACCTTGGTTTTTGATCCCATCCCAATGACAAGACAGCTTTCCTTGTCAGGCCCTATTTAAACAGACAGGTATAATAATATTATACATGTATAGACTTTGTAATATGATATCATTATCATTTATTCTAAAATTCGGTTGGTATATCATTGCTTAATTTGTAGTTGCTTTAATTTGGGAGGTGTGTCATGTACAAGGCCGAGTATTATAGGGATTCGGCCGAACAAACGACATTTACAACTTTCTCATCAATTAAAAAGTATTTAATATTTGACAAGTTATAAACAAACCATGACATATATGGTCGAGTGAGGTCAACAAACAGCAAATGTTGTTTTCTATAACACTTTGTCATACATGTACCTGTCCGCAGTGCAATGTCACAACTCACAGGTGCAGCTTAACCCATCACAGTAAGGACATGTATCAAAATAGAAAGAGAAATGGACAATGCATAACTGTATTATAAAGCAATACCCACTTATTCACACTGTAACCAGAATACCTGATGTCATTTCTAAAGAATTCAATGTAGTCAGGTGAGATATTTTCAAGCATTCTATAAACAAACTGATGGTCTCGATTTTCAAAATTTACATTAAACCTAAAAGTCTATTCATATCACATTGTATTTATGTTAATCAGAGTATTGGGAAGCATTTTCTTTTAACCTTCGAAATTATTTTGTAAATTATCTTTTATTGGCCGTTGTGAATATCAGTAGAGAGAGAGAGAGAGGGAGAGAAATGGGGTTTAAAGTCTACTTGACACAAACTAGGTCATTTCGAGACTAACATATGGTTTAATTTTATTTCAATTATTTGCTTGTGCGTAGGGGTCTTTAGCAGTGGGAGGAAACCGGAGTGCCCGGAGGAAACCCACGAGGTTGAGAAGGCGGCCCTATCTCCATGCCACATACGCTCACACCAGGGATCGAAACCACAGCCGCAAGCCAGAGGTGACTGGCCAGCTAGAGGTCGAAGCGAATATCAGTAGAAGAATCAAGGATGCATTATATGTCAAGAGCTCAATATGATTATTGCAGGTCTTTTGTCTGGCTTCAAATGTCAATTAAGCTATTATTCAGACATTTATTCACATCACAATTACTGAGACCATCGGATGGCAGAGATATTACATGGATTAGAACACCTGTGCAATTCAATAATTTAACATTAAAATGGATAATCGAAACTTTACAGTAATGGACCAAGAATTAGAGTTGATTTTAATTTTATACAGTACAAAGTTTTGATTGAAATTGGCCAATCCAATATTGAATTCTATTTTTTGGCTTCACTTTCAAATATTATCAATAATATTGAGTTACGCTCTTTAATATTCATATATGATTATTCCTTCTGCTCTTCACTCTGCACCCAAAAGCGTTTAATTGCTTAGGCGCTGGAGACGCCAGCCTTCTCACGAAAAAAATCAAAGAAGTTGCAATAAAAAAAACTGGGAGAAAAATGCTTAAACCTATGAGAAAAATGAAAATGTACCGTACCCTTGTTAGGGAGGGCTCTAATGGCAGACAAAGGGCCCCATGCCTGACAAAAGGGCCCCTCTGGCCAATGGAAAGGGCCCCTGAGTCTGAGTCAATCGTTTTCTATACACTACTGAATGAGAATAGAGTTATTGCATTGGCATGAAAATCATCAATCAAGACCATTCCCCCACCCACCCCCCACCTACGAAAGAGGGCCCTCAGAATAGTATAGCTTGATAAACCTTAAAACGCCCCTGCCTGTACACACAATCTGAGAAATGGTAAACATCTAGGCTACATAATTACATGGTAGTAATTTGGTAGCCTTCGTTCTCTTGCAGACCTCAATCAATCCATTGCAGTAACATTCATTTTGTTGTACCCACGCAAACTGATCCCGCAGTGAATATTCGCTTGGCCGCTACAATCACTGATAAGCATGACATCGACGAGGCTTAATAAGTACGGCATATTAACTTTTTTACTCCGACAAATTAAATTCTCAAACATTTTTTTGAGGTAAAAGAAAAATAAATAAAGACGTTTGAAGTATTTGATGTTAAAAAATATTTCCTATTTAGTGTAAATGGGTATTAAAATGAGTAAAATGCATCATTTTGCCCGAAGCAGTTAGGTGTTAAGTAAACATTGCACGAGCAGTTGAGCCAATGACTGGCGCGGTGAGCAGTCAACGCACGTGCTATGGACACTTATCTGTTACAGAGATAATTCGTAAGTAATTCTCTGTGAAACAGATTGGTACCCACATTGCTACGTTTGGTCAACTCCAAAACACTGAATTCTCAACAGTTATCATTACACTGAATTCTCAACCTACATGTAAATATTTTGCTCATAAAGAAAATGGGGTGCCCAACTATATAATAACCTTATATCAATTGTTAGGATCTTGAGTCATATTTCACAGTTCAGTCATATTTCACTTTCATTTTAGACATTACAAATCATATTCATATTGAACATACCGGTAATGTAAATTGTAAATATATATGTGATATTGTTGATTCTTTTTCGCTTTTTATTCAAAGCTTATTGGATATCATTTTAGAAAATTTGTTTATTTTTGTGTATACTTACACATTTAAATTATATTGTATAAATCTATTCGCTACTTTGTTTAAAACTGTATTGATTATACCAGTATGTATGGAATTTGAAAAGGGATTCTCCAAGTTTTTGCAACTTGTGCCTAATCCTTTTGATATGTGTCAATAAAATATGTTTAAACTAATAAATCATGCATGTGTTTAAACTTTTCCCATATATGATTTACTGAACAGTTTGGGAATAAAATAAAATCCTCACCAAAAAGTAAACTCATATCAGAAAATGTTGATTTCAATTCAATCTTTCTTTGCAAACAAATAATTTAGTCACTGATCTAAATAGGCCAACACTTGTGACTAGTGCAGTTAAAACACATGATGTCTTATAAATATATTTTTTTGCTTTCTGACTGGTAATTAAACTGAAGCTGAAAGAGATAATGTCCAGCAATATCTGTAAACCTGGTCAGATAATTGCAAACTGAAAACAGCCCTTTGTGGGTGGAGTGGAGTATGGTACACTTTGACTGTCACCAAAACTATATCAAATGTCAGTATTCTTGTTCTACAAGTAAGTGGGACTACTGCAGACAGCCAGCTTAAGCTGCCTACCTATTATACTCTACAACTTTTAGGTTTCATCAATTCAATGGGAGAGTTATTCAAGATATTACTTTACAATGTGGACGTGTGAATTTACACTTTATACCGATACACTAACAGCTTATTTACAAAAAAAAACACCCAGATAATTATTGGCCAAGATAAATTCGGCAAGAATTACCATTTCTCAGCGCCCGCTACATGTTTTAATTTCTATCACTCCATGCTATTCCTCAAATTAACAGTTGTGGTCATAAATAACTTACCATCAACTGTAAATCGTCTGACATTTTCCTCTACGCTTTATTCTTGTACACGAATTCAAGCATACTTAACTTATCCAAGGGACATTGACATACGGGGTGAAGGTTACAAAAGGGAAACAACTCCCAAATATTGGAAGAGAACTCGTGTCCATGGCCTGAAACAAGTAGACTAAATAAGCCATACAATATTTTTTCCGCTGGAATTTTTATAACATAATCTCCATCTATTGCAAAATCTCGGCAAACGATCGAGAAAACTTGTTAAAACTTTGCATTTTACACCTTACTTAATACCGTGCGGTAACCTAGTTATAAATGTAAAGAAATGACATCAATCCGATTAAAACACAGATCCGTTTTTTTTAAATCAGATTGGAAATGAATTAAAAACAAAAAAACAAAACAAAACATTTTATTCAATGTGTTGAATTTAAATCCGCAAATGTTTTATAGGAATAAGTTTATTTGAGATAAGTTCATTATATTGAATAATGGAGCCAGACGTACAGTGAAAAACATAGGCTTACTGGTGGCAAGTGAATGTTATTATTTATTCTAAGATATTCTCTTTGTAGTCTGGCAAACATTTTTCTTCATCGTCTGAAATACAATGTTACATATAAATTTAGATGAAATCAGTAGGAAAAACAGCTATTATTCAGTTTATAAACAATCATGTGAACTATATGACACACGACATGGAGTTCATTAAGCCCGAAACACACTACGGCGTTTAACATTTGATTGACAAACTGTCAAATACTAATACAAAACAGTATATCGACAATTTGTTTGTGTTAGCGAAGTCTAGCGTATATTACAAGACACAATGGCGGGAGGTGACAGGTCGCGTTCGATAAAGATCCCAAAGGGGGAAACGAAAAACCGTTAGTGTGCGCTAGGCTTTATTTTAACTAGCACGAGTACACTTGCACTGATAATGAGTGTAAGATTATTTATAGGTCGTATCATGTGGCTATCAGTTAATGAATTAGATCATGTTGTATTGTCAAAAGCCTTTGGGCGAAGTACACACATAAATATTTTTCAATAGAAATCTACCATTTTGATCAAGAAAGATATGTTCAGCTTCATTATTTTGTATCACGACGCCCAATCCAGACCGCCTGCCATTCATAGGTATATACATGGCATATTATAGACTATAGGCCTAAATACAGTAATATATATTGTTATCATTAAAAGTAGCAGAAAGTCAAATCGGAGGGTGGGGTGGGGGGACGTTCTTGTAGCGGCCTCTCTAGATAACAAACCTTATCTCTCAACCTTCCGTGTTTCGAGATAAGACTTGATCCTATTACTATTAACGTGGTAGTGCGGGTGTGAAATACATACGGGTTTTTAAAACGCATAATTGACAATATTTTTTTTATCAAAACAACGACTGATTATTGTTATTTCTAATATTTCTGATACACACAACCATGGGCGTCACACATGGGGGGGTCCGGGGGGGTCGGACCCCCCCAATTGTTTTCCTGGGGGGGGGGGTCTGAATATACTTGGACCCCCCCCCCCCCCCCAAATTTGGCAAAATAAAATGCCCGAAATCTAAAAAAAACACTAATTTTAGTCCTGGAATAGCAGTAAAACGCGTTTGCGGCCATCAAATATTCCAAAATTTTCTTGGGGGGTCCATACAAGGTCAGCTCCGCTTCTTCGCCCTGCGAAGAAAACAAACTGGCCGCTGCCCGTAAACCTGCTTCGGGCATTTCTAGTTTTGCTTCCCTAACTTCCTAATAAAACACTAATTTCACTTTTCTTTTAATTCAATACCACGAATTTATACTGAGTTGACTATTGATTAAAACATTTTGTCTGGGGCCACTCTACTTTGTGCGACATTTTTTGGGCATCGATTATTACTTGTGAATGCAATTGCAACAGTGTGATTGGATGGTTGGAATTCAGAGTGGGATTTCGGTTACAAAACCATTGGATACTGGCTAGAATAGCAGAAAACGCATTTGCGGTGGTTAAATTTTCAAAATTTTCTCCGGGAGGGTGAGGCTCCCATAGCCCGCGACGATTGATTGGTTGTTTGGAATTCTTGGCAGCCAGGTAGGCTATATTGAACCAAATTGAAGTTGCTGTATTCACAGGTTAAAGACTGGAATAGCAGAAAAACGCGTTAAATTCTCAAAATTTTCTCCCAACGGTCCCGTCTTCATGGGTGTAATCGATTGATTGGAATTAGAGTCAGCAAGCCACCTTAATTAGGTAATATTAGACCACTTTGAAATTGCTTTGTTCATGGGCTGAAATAGCAGGAAAAGGTGTTTGCAGCCGTCAAATATTCCAAAATTTTTTTAGGTGGGGGTAAGCCACGCTTCTTCGTCTCTCGGGGAAGACCAGTGCCGCTGTCCGTAAACATGATAAACGTTGTATTGGTGTGATGTTTTAGTTTAACCCCGTAAAATATGCCAAACAATGTTTACAGAAGACTGAGACTTTAAACAAAATTTATGGGGGTACCCCCCCCCCCCCCAACGTTGCGGACCCCCCCAATATATATTTCATGGCTACGTCCCTGCCCAACTACAATTACGCATATAATCCTACCTGAAATGGGTACAAATCATCGCATTAAATCGAGGGGTTTGTAAATCGTTACAAGGAGCCCATCTGTGAACGCCATTCGACACACCTCTGTTAACTCCCATTCCACACAACCATGCAATGAAAGCACTACGCACTCTTCGAATGGCGCCTCTTTGAGAATTTTTTCTAAAAAGAGCAAGTTTTAATAATAAAAAACCAGGAAGTCGCATTACAATTGTATGGGTTTGGCTACATGTTACCATTGGCATGGGCGTCACACATGGGGGGGGGGGGGGTCGGAACCCCCTAATTGTTTTCCGGGGGGGGGGGGGGGTCTGAATATACTTGGACCCCCCCTAAAATTTGGCAAAGTAAAGTGCCCGAAATCTCATAAAACACTAATTTTAGGACTGGAATAGCAGTAAAACGCGTTTGCGGCCATCAAATATTCCAAAATTTTCTTGGGGGGTCCATACAAGGTCAGCTCCGCTTCTTCGCCCCGCGAAGAAAACTGGCCGCTGCCCGTAACCCTGCTTCGGGCATTTCTAGTTTTGCTTCCCTAACTGTCATCGAGTCCTAATAGAACACTAATTTCACTTTTCTTTTAATTGAATACCACGAATTTGTACTGAGTTGACTATTGATTAAAACATTTTGTCTGGGGCCACTCTACTTTGTGAATGCAACTGCAACAGTGTAATTGGATGGAATTCAGAGTGGGATTTTGGTTACAGAACCATTGGATACTTTTGGACTTGCTCACACAGGCTAGAATAACAGAAAACGCATTTACGGTGGTTAAATTTTCTCCGGGAGGGTTAGGCTCCCATAGCCCGCGACGATTGATTGGTTGTTTGGAATTCTGGGCAGCCAGGTAGGCTATATTGGACCAAATTGAAGTTGCTGTGGGTGTAAACGATTGATTGGAATTCGAGTCAGCAAGTCACCTTAATTAGGCTATAATAGACCACTTTGAAATTGCTTTGTTCATGGGCTGAAATAGCAGGAAAAAGTGTTTGCAGCCGTTCAATATTCCAAAATTTTCTTAGGTGGGGGTAAGCCACGCTTCTTCGCCTCTCGGGGAAGACTGGTGCCGCTGTCTGTAAACATGATAAACGTTGTATTGATGTGATATTTTAGTTTAACCCCGTAAATTATGCCAAACAATGCTTACAGAAGTCTGAGACTTTAAACAAAATTTATGGGGGTACCCCCCCCCCCCCGCAGTTGCGGACCCCCCCCCCCCCAATATATATTTCACGGCAACGCCCCTGTTGGCGGGTGATCACTGGTACACACTCTCTGGTGGATACCAAACCCTAAGCCTTTTTACTTAAAGGGACAGTATGTGAGATTAGATAATGAATTGACATTTCGCGCTGTAATAGTTAAAAATAGATAACTTAAATAGTTTATGCTGAAAATTTCAGGCAAATTGTTCCTCTCTGAATCAAGATATTAGCTATTAAATTTTAGACTATCCTCAATAATCATTAGTAAGTTTCGATTATCCATTTTTACGTTTAATTATATTTCAGAAAATGTATTCCAATCCGCTAAATACCACAGGCTAACGATAACATCGAGAGTAATTGATTATAGTTTGATAGTTTGGATAAGTTAAACAATGTCTAATTAATAATTTATATACCCAGTAGCTTTATAGTTACATGTTGAGTACAAATGACCAAATATACGGACTTCTAATTTTGCCTAATGGTTTGGATTCTTCGTACTTGGTTTTATTTTATTTATATAACACTTCAGGCATAACGAAAGACCTATACAATAGTTCTTGCATGATGTATGTTCAATACGTTTATAGCACTTTTGAAGGATGCGTTTTGCGTCATATAATATAGACTCCCAAGTATAAGATATGCATCACTAGTTTGGATCATTTGTTTGGTAAGAATGAACTTTACTTTGGATTTGTGTACCAAAAAGCATAAGTTTCGAATTGATGTTGATAACAGAACAAGATCATCTGGAAAAAGGCTATGAGATATTTCATGCGAGTCAAGACCTGAGCGGTCCCATTTGAAATTGAATGTATTTGAATAAGTTTGCAGGTCCTTAAGATATACATTGTATAAGGTGGGGCTAAAGGCACATCCTTATTTCACGCCCAGGGACGATTCCATATTGTTTTATATACCATCCTAACAAACCCTTTCTCCAAACTGAACTAAAGACGTTAGAGAAATAACAAAGCATAAGAATAAGTCAGTTTTTACCTTCTTACAATTTAATCAACGTTTTAAAAATAAATACATAATCAACATTTTTACACTATTCGGGAAAGATCCCCGCTGAAAGTAGGGTTCTAACATGGTTTCCTGTGACATTTTTGTATTTCATTTAGTATAACCCCACCCCCACCGATTTGTTATTTCTTTTAAGGTTAGAGAAAGCTGTTCTCACTTCATCAGACACCGTGTTGTTTAGGTATGTATTACTTGTAAAATGATTTTGCCTATCATCCAGATTAATATTAATATCTTTTGTTGCTTATTTGAATAAGAGTTCACGCGATCGCATTATTCCCTTGGGCTATTAGATTCAAGTAAAGTGAGTTTTCCATCTGATTAAACCACAGATCATAATTCGTTTCGTTTTTATAGTTCAAAATTTCGTTTTACTTGTCTTTGGTACATTGGGACCCGGAAAAGTCGTTAGATCTGGATGAATTTAGGGAATAGCCAATGAAACGTGAAGTACAATGAACTGTGGGTAAACCACTAGAAACGTCAACGAAAATTGCTTAATCAATGTCTGACGTCATAAGGTCAAAAATCGCTCGTATGACACCCGACGCGACCTTCCACTTCAACCTGACAGATCTTCATGTAATGTAGGCCATCGAAAGTAAATAAAAAAACCGAAACAACATATAGATCTGTATTTTAATCAGATTGGCACGTTTTTCTGCGGATAACATATTTTTTTCTTCACTTTGTTTGTATTTAGTAGTATCATTGTATAATTTCTTCCTGTTAAAATATATTTCCCTATAATGCCTATTGTTTACATTATTTCTACATGTATGCTGGGCTTCTATCATTTTTTTTTTAACTTCTGACAATTCCTTTCAAACCATTAATGTTTCTTTTTCGTTTTCTTAACTACCACAAACCTAACATAGACTCTAGTATTATTTATTTGTAATCTCTTCTTGGATACTATTTTGATTACTTGTATGGGGGATCATTAAGAAAAATTATTCAGATTATAGCGTTTGTCGAGTTTTTTGTAGTTCTTTAGAAAAAAATATCCGAGTGCGGTTTCCAAAAAAATTTCCTTACTTTGATTTTATTCCTAGCAGTACTGGCCGTTTTATAATTAATTAAAGATGGCATTGGGAAGTTTAGAGATGGCATTGGGAAGTTTAGTGCTCTGGAGGGATCTTACAGGTATTATGGCATGGAGCACGAACAATATTTTAAACAGTGGTCGGACATGTAGTTTAACGGATACACTTTAAATAGGTATCATCAAACAGCGAGATACTTGTCACACTACTCCAACCATTGTGCTGTAAGTGTACGAACCAAGAATAGTCCCAAAACACCTGTTAGGAATGCATATGTATATATTATTACAAGTCTGAATAAGCTCCCTGCCCCAGGTATTAATTTCCAGGTCTTGTTGGTTCCTAACTTTTAAAAATTCATTATCAGGTCTGTCATTAACCAACTGTGGAAATGACCTATTTATGCTACACTTATCAGAATCAGGAAAATAAACATCATTAAAATGTATTGAGACATGTTATTGTTCATCAGTTGCAAACTACAATTTTGGGAATCTCTAAAGGGGATACATGTCTGTTAAGTATTTGCATAGACATGATGAATTAAAAGTTTGTATATGTCTGGAGTCTATTTAGACAAACAAGTGTATGATTTTTGGCTGAAATATTTTAATCAATCAGAGTACGTATTGGCCACGGTGGCTCATTGGGTAAATCCACTGACTCGCTAGCATAGAGGTCGCGTGTTCGATCCCTGCATCGGGATTTTCCGGCTTTGTTTCCGCTTGTCAGTAGGACAGGACGGAGAGCTGACAAGAGCAGCTGTCCAGTCGTTTGGAAGGGACGTGTATACATTGGCGTGCACGTAAAAGATCCCTTGGCAGTTTGAAATCGATATAGGCCATAGTGCCACTGCCCGGGCAAAATTTCCCCCATAGCACACTGTATGGCGTATGCCCGTTTTCATTAACCCAATTTGAATGTAAGTGAAAAACATTTGGACATTAAACCCAATATCATTTCATTTCGTTTTGATTAAGCTGTGGTAGATTTGATATTTTCTGAAAGTCAGCACAGAATGCACAGTTGTTAATAGAGAGATTCTATGTACGCCTTGCGGCCTTTTTAATTCTGTTGATAACTGTCGGTGGGCGGAATAACCGACGGGATATATATGACTACAACATGAACTGTTGGCGTATAACCATCAAATAACTCATTTCATGTTAATATCTTATTTTAGTACCAGAACGAAATGAATAAAAACCCAACACCATTTTTAACAAAGCGAACGTGACAATGTAAAACACATAAAATTACTGCTGAAGGGTGATCGATCAAGCATTTAGATACAACAATTAATACACTGAACACACGTATTAAAATATCTGATCTATGATGTCTATTGTTTAAAACGCAAATTAAATATATTATTATCAGAAATTGCCTGTAGCAGGTCGGATATGCGACAAGAGTGGGATGGAACTTAAAGTAGCCAAGTCTCTAACTCAATATCATCCAAAATCTTCAACATTGAAAACGGGGGCGGATTGGGGTCGAGAATCGGCCCGGGCTCCCGTTTCGGAGCGGCCCCTTTGACTGACCGCGGAGCCCGGATCGGCGGGGGGGGGGGGGGTCCGATTTCTCTCCCCCTGGAAATTTTTGAAAAATGGACCCCAAATATGCGATTTGGTGGCATATCTGATTATAATCTCTGTCAAATAATATATTTCATAATTCGATTAATTTAGGCCAAAACCCCGACCTGCAAGTAATTTACAACCATCAACCGGTGAAATTATCATATCGTCATATTATTTATTAACGTATTATCATTGTATCGTCAAGAGTCAAGAGAACTTAACTGGTTAAAAAATGGGATTAGTTGAGAACATTTTGACCATTTCACTAACCAGTTAAAAATATTGAAAAAGTAGGAGTAATTTCATTGAAAAATGTCCCATTTTGGTTGCCGGGAGCATTTGTTGATTCCTCCTGTGGTGAATGGCCACGAGACACATTGGTACAGAGTGACGAAAGTGAAATTCATAAAAGCTGCTTTTTGAATTTTGGATTCTGGCCCGATCGCCCAATCCGCCCCTGGGTGAAAACATGAATTATAATTTATCAATTTAAATCAACATTGATGCTGTGATCTTACCGGGAAAAGATGGACTACTGATATCCAATATTTAAGACAAAATAAACATTTTACCATTGGTACACGAATCGTGTACCATAATGCGTTTCAGTCCCAGTTCTAGCAAGAGACACAGGAACGAGGCTAGAAACATTGCACCAAATCAAACGGCGTATGTAGACTGGAATAATCAGATGCTAGAAATTTGCAATCGATTGAGACTGCTGGCTTATTTCGTTGAACATAACTGATGTGAAATTAGAGTAAAAACGGAAACCATTGAATGTAAATCAGTTTATATGCATTCACATTACAATGTTATATGCGCTGTGTAAGATGACTGACCTTTATAAAGTTCCTATACATGCTACGCGTGACGTCACATCCCATGTCGTCGATCATTGGCTCGATGCAGCTTGTATTGTTTACGTAAGTAATGTGAACTGGTCCGGGCAGAATATCGCCTTTAACTAATTTTTAATATACCCATTTACACTAAACAGGAAATTCTTTTTTTTTTTATCCAAATATACTTCAGACACCTTTATTTTTCTAATACTTCAAATAAATGTTCTAGAATTCAGGGGGGTTGGGTGGTCGAATGGTTAGCGTGTGAGTCAACTGGTGTGGTTTGGAATCTCCGGTTGTACGTGGCAAGGAGTAGGGTCGTCTGTCCAACCTCGTGGGTTTTCTCCGGGTACTCCGGTTCCCTCCCACTGCTAAAAACCACCACGAGCAAGCGAATTATTGAAATGAAATTAAAAACCATAATAGTCCCGAAATGACCTAGTTTGTGTCGAGTGGACGTTAAACCCCATTTCTCTCTCTCTCTCTGTCTAGAATTCAGTTTGCAGGAAAATAGAAAATTAATATTGTGAGGTAATTAACCCGCATCGATGGCATCCCTCTCGGTGAATATTTACTGCTGACGCTATCCATGGAAATGAGGTTTACCTAACACCTTACTGTTCTGCTGCAATTTGGCTAATGAAGACGGGCATACGCCATACAGTGTGCTATGAGTATGAGAAAAAATTTTGCCCGGGCAGTGGCATAATGACCCACTCTTACATCGAATTCCATTTACCCAGGGGATCTTTTACATGCTCTTGATCTTGCATAATGCATGTTTAATGTTTATTTTTTTTATCTCCAATTGATTGATTCGTTATCTTCCTCGCCCAAGTTTACTTTTATATAATATATAGTAATTATGTAATGACACACTATTTACCATAATATCGACAACTTGTCAGACAGTTAATGTTTTTTTATTTCCTATTATTAAGATTGATTCATTATCTTCCTCGCCCAAGACCCCAATTAAAAACAGAACAATCCTTCGGAGGTCCCGAGTTTGATCCCGGTCCCGACGGCCAAAGTTCCTCGGTATTTTCCGGCGTGGTCCCTGCATTCCCCCTTTGTCAGTGACGCAGGGCGGGGAGCTCAAATTACGGCACCTATAATATTTCGAATAGGACGCAATTTGAGTTGCACACGCACTAAAAATTAAGTTGTATATGCACCTAGGCGTAGCCTTGACAGTTTGAACTCGATTTCTGCCCGGGAGGCGAACAGTACGTTTAAATCATTTCATTTATACATTCTTAGTGCGATTTAATCAACAGGAATAAATATTACCGGGTTCATGGGTTCAATAGAACATGTCTACATTAGCAGTTACTTTTATGTCCGCTGATCGAACGCCTGAATTACGTATTGTAGCACCATGGGCCTTTTTTGTCTGACGTGAAGAGCGGGTGTTGTCGGTCCGGTCGCCACATCCTACGTATGACCCATGCATCTTGTTTTTGCTACATATTACCGTTAGCCTTGTGATCGTCTAGGATTTATCTCTGATCGTCTTTTCTTCTCCTTCACGCTGTGTTTCCTTCTTACTGGTTTCTTAAGACGTTTGTCTTCTGCAGTTATAACAATGCAACAGTTCGTTTTTACCTTTTATGTAGCATAGGTATACATACAAGCATAGTACATACAATTACAGTCAATGCTAACTAAACTCCTCTCAACCCAGACACCTCGCGGTGTCTAGGACTCTTAGATGGTAACCCTCTGGAATCTAATCGAAGTCTGATTTAAAGTTATAATATAGATTGTTTTATAGCCTAATGGATATCATGCAGGTCCAAGTGTGTTCATGACCATGAACCTGTGCAATTAAGAATATGATTGGATAAATTAAGCCAAATGACGCAATAGGTAAACTTCTATGCACATGTAATTTGTTGAAAGATAGAACTAGTTTGTTATGGCTATACAACTCTTTTTTTATGTAACCATGTCAATCATTGACTAAGTTGATTTTAGTACACACCTACATATATGTGAACCAAAGATAATAATTAATGAAATAATATGCCATCTTATTTCTCGAGCAAAAATTCTTCTAAAAGTATTACATTCGTCCCTTTGTTTAAGACTTTTTGCTCGGTATTGGGTAAAAGATCCCTTGAATCATTTACAATAAACATACTAAAAATTGAAGAACTATATAAATATTCATAAATGTAGCAGAAATCTGGAAAGTCAATATATATCACCTCCCCCACTGCTAAGATTTATGCGAAATGAACAGGTAGGAGAGTCCTAAAAACTTCCATATATAAACCCTATAATTATTCATGCAACAGGCACATATGTGTGATTACTATATGATTAACATACAAGAATACATTATAACCACAACCTGCATCAATCTGTTCTAAAAACATATAAGTATCAATTAAAAAAAATATAATCAAACATCAAAAGTCGCATGCAAAAACTCTCCAAAAGTTCACCAATGGACTTCAAAGTCCTATGAAAATTCACTTAAGCCTAAACACAGAAAACACAAATTGTCTTTTTTTAAAATCTTCAAGTGTCCTAATATCACAACACTATAACACATCACTTCTAATTTATAAAGTTCATGTTTCACTTTAAATTCTGTCACAGGATATCTCAATTTTGGTAAACAGGTAAACCCTTTTCTCTACTTGGATTTCTATTGGTCTGTTTCTGCTACCATAGTCTCAAGTTGAAAACTTTCTATTTTTCTTCTAAGTATGATTGGTTGGAGACAAAATACAATTTTTATCCGTCAATCAAACATGTCATTGCCATCAGACCAAGAACTAACTATTCCTAATTCTTTAAAACCTTATTTTGCTATTAGTCTAACATTATATTAATATATTATTCCTAAAACTTATAAGTAACTCTTACTCTTAATTAAAATTAAACTTCGATTAATTATTAATAAACTTTGACGTGTCTCTTTAATTATAAATCTTCAAACTAACTTTGACCTCTTGACCTGAACTGAGTAAGTGAATAGTTTATAATTTTGTAATTGCGTTTTCATTTTGTAATTTCCGTTTGTGTTTTAGAATTCCGTCATAACAATTTTATAATTCTCTGTCAGTAATGTGACCTTTTTGACTCAATCATTTACAATTAAATAATTCTATTTTACATGTCAACCAAAACAAATATACTGCTATTGTACACCACTGAATGTCTAAAACAAGCCCGGATCCATAGCCTATTCCAACACCAGTGTGACATAACCGTATTACATTAACCCGTATGACACCCAAATATGGCCACTATTTGAATGACATCACATTTTATTTAATTTATCTTGAACTATGCCCCCAGTGAATGACTGCAGTTTCATCCACTCGAACATTAATCCATATTTATAAACATGACATTCCTAGCTTTTAACTACACATATAATACTATATCCAATATATATATATTCTATATACATTAACACAGGTGTTAGAACCAAGTGTTTGTAGTAATTCGACCTAATGTTAAATTACACATTCTAATCATCGCGTATTATGTCGACAGCGTATAACAGCAAAAATATATTAAACGTAGCCTATATATCACGTTCCTAAGCAAAAATTCATAAAAATATATACGGACAAAAGATACCGTATATTTCACACTTTCCTAAAAAGTGACCTAATCGTACCTTAACCTCGTATAAAACTCGTTTTAATGACTTTGCGATAATCTCACAATTTAACGAGCCGTTAATTTTAGCTTTTTCCACGAAAAACTATACCCAAAATCCCTAAAGTTAACCACACGGGATTTTAACATAACCTATAACTTTTTATTCAAAAGTTAAATTATTTAATTTTGAAACCTTGGACTATAGCTTCAAAATTACATTACTCTACTTATCTAACCACATATATGGACGATACAAAACACAAACAATGACAATTCAACCTTTTAGTCAAAAGCTGAATTACCCACATTTAGCCTAACTCGACTAAAATTCTAATTCTTGAGAATTTGGACAAGGATCTCAAAAATTATATTATATACGAAACAACAAATAACACATACTAACGAATTACAGTAGAGAGCATGGCCATCTTGAAAACTAGAGTTAAACACTCACAAACGTCATGCTTAGATCTGCCGTCTTACCACTGCAATCCGGAGACAACATTAGTTCCTATTTTAGTCCTATTCCGTTTCCTAATTAATATTTCTTAGTTATATCCAAAAATATTTTTTGTATTTAAACCTACCCCTAGAGACCCTCACTTTAAACTTTACTTTTACTCAAATTTACTACAGGTCATATAACCAGATAAAATACATACCTAACTCATGATATTATATTGTTTACTAAACCTATCAATCAAAACTTATGAATGAATATAATGTATTTCCTACAGTTAAATTTTAAATATTTAATTTCTAATCAGATTTAACTTTAAATTAATGATATTTGGTCTGTAAACAAATTGAACACGTTAGATTTACCTGGAAAAAATGTACTTATCCAATTCTGCTAATAATTCGGCCAAAAATTTTCTCTTGATGGTTTGTACGGGTTTTCTTCTTCTAGATTTCTTCCTGGGTACTGGATCTTTTGGTCGTGTGCACCAAATAAAATATGTTTTCTTCTTCCAAATGTTGCTGCTTACCCTAAAGGTCGAATCCTGGTCACTGCACCAAATCGTATATGTAGCACCATGGGCCTTTTTGTCTGACGTGGAGAGCGGGTGTTGTCGGTCCGGTCGCCACATCCTACGTATGACCCATGCATCTTGTTTTTGCTACATATTACCGTTAGCCTTGTGATCGTCTAGGATTTATCTCTGATCGTCTTTTCTTCTCCTTCACGTTGTGTTTCCTTCTTACTGGTTTCTTAAGACGTTTGTCTTCTTCAGTTATAACAATGCAACAGTTCGTTTTTACCTTTTATGTAGCATAGGTATACATACAAGCATAATACATTCAATTACAGTCAATGCTAACTAAACTCCTCTCAACCCAGACACCTCGCGGTGTCTAGGACTCTTAGATGGTAACCCTCTGGAATCTAATCGAAGTCTGATTTAGAGTTATAATATAGATTGTTTTATAGCCTAATGGATATCATGCAGGTCCAAGCGTGTTCATGACCATGAACCTGTGCAATTAAGAATATGATTGGATAAATTAAGCCAAATGACGCAATAGGTAAACTTCTATGCACATGTAATTTGTTGAAAGATAGAACTAGTTTGTTATGGCTATACAACTCTTTTTTTTATGTAACCATGTCAATCATTTATTAAGTTGATTTTAGTACACACCTACATATATGTGAACCAAAGATAATAATTAATGAAATAATATGTCATCTTATTTCTCGAGCAAAAATTCTTCTAAAAGTATTTTTTATCGGTAAAGGGCGAGTTGTTTCAATATATCACGCGATTTCTTCTTTAACTCGAGACCATTTACGTATCTTTATTCTATGCGTGTTTGAAGATGTAGCATAGAGTGTCTATTATCGTAGCAGCTGTGCTTAACCCATTCCATCGTTAGATTTTAGGGGTGTTGGATGACCGAATGGTTAGCACGTGCGCGCAGTATAACAAAACCTGTCATTGAGTCAACTGGTGTGGTTTTGAATTCCCTGTTGTACGCGACAAGGAGTAGGGTAGCCTGTCCAACCTCGTGGGTTTACTCCGGTTCCTCCAGACTCCTCCCACTGCTAAAGACCCCTACGCGCAAGCCAATTATTAAAATGAAATTAAAACATATTATGTTGGTCCCGAAATGACCTAGTTTGTGTCGAGTGGATGTTGAACCCCATTCCGTTCTCTCTCTCTGGTCAGATTTTAAAACTTCAGTGGTGGTCCCATCCATTTAAATCTCGATCATCCGATATTGCGGGTAGTTGATTACAGACTTGTCGTGTGAATAAATGAAATTCCATGTCTAAATAATAGTTTAAATAGCATCGAAGCCAAAATAGGCATATTTAGCTCTTACACGTATCTTTCATTTTATGCGTTTCCCGGAAGTGAATTATATAGAAAAGAATTCATTGAATGGAACGTGATGTATTCCTTGAGATTCAGTAGCCTAACTATAGGCATGTAACTATATAGTGAGAAATATTTATCCTGTGAAATAGTACATAAATGCATCCATTCTTTTTAAAAATAACTGTGACATTCTAATAATTTCAATGGGAAATTCAAACCTTAGGGTTTGCCAGTTAATTGTTTTTAGTATTGCTTAAATGAATTTTAATTCGAATCGGGGTTAAGATATCCAAAAAGACGATATCTGTTATGAAATGAAATGGAGTTTAACGTCCTACTCTTCTGCACCAACTGGTCTAATGAAGATTTGGGGAATGGGTTAAAGCAATTGACCTGGCAAATATTAATCATGTGTTAGTCAAGCGCGGCAATATTTGTAGTGTACTTATTGGAACGCTGCAATGGTTCGTTAACCAGGAAGTCTTGGATTAGCTCTCAGTGTTGGCTGAGATCGTTCCTCAGATAGGAGGACGAATGCCAGTCTTCATTAGTCCAGTCCGCAGATAAATAGGGCGTTTAACCTATTGTATTTCATTTCGTTTTCTTTATTCATGTCAGTGGGGATTTAGATCTAGTATATCATGCCCTTCAGTACTAATTCTGTTACTGAATAATAATTTGATATGATGACTATCAGTAATGACCTACTTTTTTTTTATCCATGAAAAGGCTATAAATTTACCACTACTGCACTATCTTTTATTGACGACAAAAGCAGAGGTTATCTGTAAAATGGTGCCTGCCCCCTTCGGGCGCATGGGCCGATATTATTTGATATGTATATAGCATATAAAACGATTTATCTTTGTGTTTGAAATCAACGATGACGTCATAAGTATATGATTCAAACATCCATCCACTATCTTTATAGAAACCTGATATTTTGTATCAATATGCATTGTGATATAGCGACCACACTAACCATATTATTGTCGTAAAGAGTGAAGGAAAAACAGCACCAAAAGTGGGGGACAGACGAGCGTATTTTTTCGCCCGATCGCGGCGATTTTTAAAATCGCTCGAAAAATACGCCCGTGTGCCCCTTCAGGGCGACGACGATTCTGATCGCCGAACCATTCGCTCGATCAATCGCTCATATCTAGCATGCTATGCTATGGACAGACGATCGTATTTTTTCGCCAGATCGCAGCGATTGAGATTCGCCAGCGATTTATTACGGCCGATAACGAACGGGCACACGTAGCGATCGTCTCGAAAGCGTACGAGAAATTACGCCGATCACGTGATTTGTAAAAAACGGCAGCCATTTTGAGATCATGTGATATCAACTATGTCGATGATTGGCTTATAAAAATGAATCGCCCGACAATATACGCTTGACACGGACACACGAGCGAATTTAATCGCCGGCGAAAAATAGTGTCAAGCGTATATTGTCGGGCGATTAATTTTTATAAGCCAATCATCGACATCGTTGATATCACATGAACTCAAAATGGCTTCCATTTTGTACAAGTCACATGATCGACATAATTACTCGTACGCTTTCGAGACGATCGCTTCGTGTGCCCGTTCTTTATCGGCCGTAAAAAATCGCTGGCGAATTTCAATCGCTGCGATCGGGCGAAAAACTACGCTCGTCTGTCCATAGCAATTGTAATGGTATTCCTTAAAAAGGTTACCTGCAACGATTCATTCGATTCTGTTTCTTTATGACGCACAGCAGCATTTTTAAGCGTAAACTGACACAATCCCAAGAACATGAAAAGGATCACGATTTAGACACCGCCCATGGCACCGATATAAAAAGTCTGCTTATAGCCTGCAGTGCAAGGACGTTACTATTAGCTAACAACGTTGCAATTTCCGAATTTTTGTTTTTCATTTTCCTAAATTCATTTAACGAAATATTAAGTAAAAACAGATTAATCGACGCTTGACAAAAGGGCCCCTCTGACCAAGTGAAAGGGCCCTCGTGTCCGAGTCAATCGTTTCTATACACTGTTACCGTCGAATCCATCACTGAATGAGAATGCAGTCATTGTATTGACATAAAAATCATCAATCAAGATGAACCTAAGTTATCTTGTCCCAAAGTATCAACCAATCAAATTGCTTATCTCTGCCTACCCTAAGAAGAAAATGCTCATCTTCGAACTCCATCAAGGCATTGACTTAATAAGCATACACACCAATTTTGAACATTTTAACTCAATTAGAAGGAGAGTTATTGTGTTCCAAAGTCTCGGCAAATCAAATTGATTATCGCTCTGCTTACCCTGAGCAGAAAATGCTCATTATCGATCTTAGTCAAGGCATTACTGCAATGAAACTATACACCAAGTTTCCTCACTCTCACTTAATTAGAACTAAAGTTATCGTGTCCCAAAGCATCAACCAATCAAATTGCTTATCTCTGCTTACCCTAAGCGGAAAATGCTCATCTTCGAACTCCATCAAGGCATTGACCTAATAAGCATATACACCAAGTTTGAACATTTTAACTCAATTAGAAGGAGAGTTATTGTGTTCCAAAGCCTCGACCAATCAAATTGCTTATGGCTCTGCTTACCCTGAGCAGCAAATGCTCATTATCGAACTTAGTCAAGGTATTACTGTAATGAAACTATACACCAAGTTTCATCACTCTCACTTAATTAGAACTAAAGTTATCGTGTCCCAAAGCATCAACCAATCAAATTGCTTGTCTCTGCTTACCCTAAGCGGAAAATGCTCATCTCCGAACTCCATCAAGGCATTGATCTAATAAACACATACACCAAGTTTGAACATTCTAGCTCAATTAGGAAGAGAGTTATTGTGTCCCCAAAAGTGTAACGGGCAGACGGACAGAGAGACAGACAGAAAGACAGACGGACGAACCCATTTTAATAGTTCCCCAAATTTCTTCGAAAGGCGGGGGACAAATATTGACTAACCTATATTTCGTTATTTTATCTATATATGCAGATAAGCTAAACCTTCGCATGAATGAAATACTCAAGGCTCGCACAAATCGCTCCGCGAAACCCCACAAGGTTCATAAAGCATTCTCAGACTTTATTCCCAATTGTTCGCCTAAATTTATCTAAAATATATAGCTCTTTATAATTTTTGGGTTATTGTAATGTGTCAAATACATCAATAGGAAACTGTGGGGAAATTGATGTGTTTCTGGATCAAGGATTTTTCTCAAGCAGTGATTGCAAGGTAAGTAAATTCTGAACCTAAATCTGAGAATGCTTTATGAACTCGGGCCAGATGTTAATCAAGATCAAAAAAAGAAAAGCAAAATCACCAAGTGTCCATTAAGTATACTAAGAATACTGGGCTTTGAACTAAATAAAGATAAACACGCCGCCATTTTTATTGACATTTCAATAATTTTAGACAGTTTTGATGAATAAGAAGCAGGCTATAAAAATAAACGAATGCCAACAAGAGCACTAAACAAGCATTGTTCCAGAATGCTAAGAAAAGGGAATGGAAAGCAATGGAATTATATGTTTCGTCAACATATTACTTTATGGTATCATTGCCTGTCGTGAGGCCAGAAGTGGAGAAAGCAAGGAGTAGAGAAGTACAAGATGAAGGAGCGAGAAGTTAAGATTGCGAAAAAGGCCTTAACAGGTTTCCATAGTTTACAGTAAGCAACATTAAGGATGGATAGACAGTGAACTATGGTTGCTGATTGGTATCATGTCGTGATAAGGCGACATCACGACACTATAACCCGAAATCAAGACAACAAGACAAACCAACATCACCACATTTTTCACCCGACACTACGACATTTTCACCCGACACCACATTAAGAATATCGTACTGTCGTGTAAAAATGTCGTGATGTCGGGTTGTCAACGTTGATTAAATAGGTGCAGACCACCATCAATTTGCCCATTGACTTAGTCAATGGGCAGATTGATGGTGGTCTGCACCTATTTAATCAACAAGAGTTACCTCCCTTTACACAACCCCCGTGTTATTTACTGTGACCCACCTATCATTCTGAAGACGTTTGGTTGAATATGAACAGATGAAGTTGTATCGCAAATAACTCTAGCTAGGGTTATTTTCCTTATTTCTGTTAGCTGTTCTATAAAATATAAACACAGTAAATCAGTATCAAAATCATCAAAACTTAGTATCCTACCATTGACCATTAAGAGTATATACGGGGTTGTGGCGCCTTAGATCACAAGGTCTGTCATTGATTCAAGGGGCATGGTTTTGATTCCGAGCGTGTAAGTTACAAGGGGTAGTATCGCCTGTCCAACGTCGTGGGGTTTTCTCCTATCTTCTTTGTATCGATACTAGGCGGTCATTATGATTGTATTATGATCGGTCATAATGACCGCCGAGTATCGATGATCGGGGTGGGATGGCCTAGTGGTTTAGAGTGCCGCGTTCCGACCTCTAGCGTGCCGGTCACCTCTGGCTTACGGCTGTAGTTTCGATCCCTGGTGTGAGCGTAAGTGGCATGGAGATAGGGACGCCTTCTCAACCTCGTGGGTTTCCTCCGGGCACTCCGGTTTTCCCCCACAGCTAAAGGCCCCTACGCGCAAGCGAATTATTGAAATAAAATTAAACCATATTAGTCCCGAAATGACCTAGTTTGTGTCGAGTGGACGTTAAACCACATGTCTTTCTCTTTCTATCATGATCGGGGTGATTCCGAGCAAGGCCATGCACAAGGCACTAAATAAATCACAACCAAAAAAGAAAAATAACCATGGAATGTGTCAAAATGTTATTAGCAATACTTCCTTTACAGATGAACCTTGCGGTAATAGGCATCGGAAATGCAAGTACACACCCTGAAAATTCAAATTCAAATCTGGATTGAGCTGACTGAAGGATATCTAAAAAAAAAGACAACCCAAAACAAACCAAACAATGGTAGATACTAATATTGTATGTTCTTTGAAATAAAATGAAAAGGGGTTTAACATCCTAATTTTATGCAAAAGCTGGGCTAATGAAGTCGGGCATACGCCATGGGGTGTGCTACATGGGATATTTCGCCCAAACTGTGGCGTTTCCGCCTACTCCTCAATGAATTCCAACGAATACCATGCACCTCTATGCTATGCGGGATTCATTTTGGCTTTGATCCCCAAAGAAATTGAAGATAAGATACTTGACGATTTAATGATTAGAATGATGAGATATAATTGTCCATTTACTAATTGGTGCGCACATAACCTAGACATTTTACGGACTTCAGACATCCCTTGTAGTTATGTAGCAATTTCTACTACTTAAATTATTCCTGAAATAAGTTTAAATATACCTGGCGTAAAGGTTCTTTCATAAGAGAAACGGTCTCCTTTTTTCAAATCAGAGAAAGTTTGCCCAATTATAAGGTGGATGTTTCACCGACGATTCCACCGGGTACATACGGTTCACTTAAACCAGCAGAATGCAATTCCATATCATCAACATGACTGAAACAGATGAAATGGGGTTTAACGTCTCACTTTTCTAAACCAACCAGTCTAATGGATACAGGCATGTACTACTCGGGCATTTTGACCCAGGCAGTGGCATATCCGTCTACTCTTCATCGAATTACTACAGTCATATACTCGTGTATATATGTAATCACCAATATGTAACCAGGACGTCAGTTTGTCGTCCCATCGGAGCGACGAATTGCGATTTCTTGCCAGGCCCTCCATCAGGCTCGGGGCTGAACAGTGGGGTGACCGCTGCCGCCCCCGGATCCATTCGTTTGATTAGATAGTATGATATGTCTGTGTAGTTTGACTTGTGGGCAAAATTGTCTTGTCAGTTTTGTTTTGAGTGTAGCGGCGCCCTTCTACACTTACTATTAAAACGATTATACTGTTTAGGAGTTGATCATACGTTAAGTATATTAAGTACAGATACGGCAGATTTTAGTACAGATCGCGAACTCTATAACTGTTTGGAACAGAAGAGGTTATTCAATTATATATAAAAATATAACACCATACACCTGTTTACTAACTCATAAACCCATCTTAATTCTTCCCCCGCTTTTCCTAGTGCGGGGTCTTTAGAGCTGGTTATTCTATTTAATTTGCAGACATGTTTTCGGAAATCATTGTAAGATGGCAAACCGTGGTCACGGCCGCGTTGAATTGTCAGGGAGATGAGGTCATTAATAACGACCGGACTAGTTTCAAAACGATGAGCAGAAATTGCATTAATTTGGTGTCTGCCATATCTCTGTCCCAATTCTTCGGAAAGACATTGAGCAGCTTTTGTGAAGGCTTCCTTTATCACAAAGTCTGGTCTAAAATAAGTATACTCTATATTTTGATCACAAAATTTGTCTGGGATCTGACTATGACCAAAGTTAAAAGCAGCAATGGAGAAACTGTTGGATACAAAAGGGTTGGTGGTTATATCGTACTCTAACCCCTCTTTATCTAGATCATATTTAGAAATTAGATCTGGTCCAAAAATAAGTGGCAAATATTCATAGTAGGTTATGTGTGCATTAATAGCCTCTACGATTCCTCTGCTCGCTTGAAAAAGCTCTTCATCCGACCATGATCAATATAGTTGTTTCAGTTCACTGGCTATAAGGTTGTGCCGTCTCATGAAAATAGTATGGACAGTAGAAATCCCTGCCCATACATTCATCCTTACATCACCTACAAGGAAAAAATGGGTTTTAAAGGCATCGTTATGTTTAACTGGCATACATAAAACGCAGGCATAGGATTAGACTTTAAAAGACAGATTTGATAGTGGTTTGTCATGCTATAAAAAATGATATGTAATTCATATTCCTGGCTATGTTTACATAATTGAAGGCTTACAGAAATCAACAGACATCTATGAATCAAATTCTACATAATCCATACAAGCCTATAAAAACCCAATCTATTAAATCAATCATGGATATTAATCTAAAATTGCCAACGAATTTATGAAAACATTATCTCTGTTACATGTCCTGTAAAAAACCGTATCGCTGTTACGTGCCCTTTATACAAAACCTTATCCTTGTTACATGCCTTCTGTACAAAACATTATCGTTATTACATGCCTTTTATACAAAACCTTATCGTTGTTACATGCCCTTTATTCGTATTCTTACGTACCCTTTATACATATATTAACTTGATCGTCATTACATACCATTTTAACGGATAAAAACTTGATCATTGTTACATGCCTTTTATACAAAACCTTATCGCTGTTACATGATTTTTATACAAAACCTTATCGTTATTACATGCTGTTCGTACTCACCAGCTTTAAAACAGTAAGCTGAGTTACAGTTATTTAAAAACCATGGTTCTGCCGGGTCCTTGGGTAGTCGATTATCGCTGTTTAACAACATACCTGGAATCATATTTTGAAATATAACGTCATGAACTTTTATAAATGTCTGTTAGGGGTAACCCGCCGCACAAACTGTCTGGTAGTGGTCATTCAGGACTCCTGTGATGGTACTGAACAACTCCAAAGCTGTTTTAGGTAGTACAGATTTCAGCCAATTCAGTCTAGCTTTTGACTAGAAATTAGATAACTCTTGTCAGGGATACTCCAACACTACACATTACATAGCTCTGTCGGGGGTACCTCACCACTAGAGATGTTTGACAGAGTGCTTTTGCGATACCTGAAGATGTACGGTACACTGCTGTGCGAATTTCACTTAGTACACTTTTGAGCTAATCTAGATTAGTTGAGGGGTACCGCATTTTGGGCGTGGAATACCACACCCACCACCAGAAACCCGGCAGACTTACATTTTGATGATACCGGATATACATGCATTGATACCATAAAAGAGGAAATGGGTACACTTTTCAGCTAGGTTAACTCCCTGGGCTCCTGCTCTATTTCCACAGTTTATGATAATCTACAAAGGGAGATAATGAATGGACATTATCATCATTGGCGATGATGACAGAGCTGGGGGCTGGAGAGAGGGGTAAAGTGGAAACAAATATTATTGCAAAAATAAGCACCCGCAATTCAATATAAACTAATTTTACTTTTCTTTTAATTGAATACCACGAATAGTACTATACTGAAATGACAGTTGAATTTTCAAAATTTCCACCCGACGATACCGTGAACTATTCTTCCCTTTTCACTGTTAACATGGAAATCCACATCCAAATAGTGATCCATAAAAGAACCCTGTAAATCAATCAATTTATCGTATTTAGGGTATCATCAGGCATTGTATTTCCTTGTTTGATTTAGATAATGAATTGTTGGCACAAGACAAATAATAACGCGTGCATATTTTTATGTAATGGTATATCAATGCAGAAGGAGAACCTTTTAAATAGATGTGCAGTAGTGCATCCATTTAGAACCCATTAGCGTTTGAATATTTTGTGTAAACCTTACAATATAAACCTCAGAATGCCACGTTTGGGTTAAAGTGAGAAAAACACTGGAAAAGCACTGGGTTGAAGTGAACAAAACATTCGATAAGCACTGGGTTGAAGTGAGAAAAACACTCGATAAGCATTTGGTTCAAGATAGAAAAACACTCGATAAGCACCGAGTTGAAGTGAGCAAAGCACTTCAGGAAGTGAACACTTCGTGGAAGCCTAATTTGTCGTATCATTTCTGCCTTCTTTATTTCATTGAAAATTTGAAGTGTTGATATGGAAGTGCGGTAGAAATGAACACGTCTCGGTTCAGCGTCATCCACGCTTCTTACGGGTGACGTCATTTGCGTGAGGGCAGGTCGACAATTATCTACGATATCACCCCTAAAACGAACGAAAAGAATATCATAGGAGACAAGATTACATTGATGTTATTATAAACGTCTTTGGAGTCGAACATGAATGTGTAAACAGATTTAGTTGGTGGTGATAATTTCATAATGAAAGATGTCTCAGGAGCATAGATGTAATCTGGGTTTGAGAGGGGTTTGATGGTGATCTTGCTTAAGGCTGACACATAAGGAGTTTTTAGGTTGTATCCGGTGTTTATTTTGATGAGCAGGTGTTTTCTTTACCCGTGTGTCGGTTGACAGTAAGCAGGTGTTTCCAATATTACGTTACAACTGCCTCTATTTGTACTATGCGGATGTCTTCCTTAACTTTGGTAAGATAATTGGTAGTTGGAATATAGGTAGTTGGACATAGACACTGTATCCCGCCCATCTTCTTATACGCCCTAATCGGTTGCCTTGTTTGTTCTACAAATCGAAAACAAGCATGGACTGATTAGAGCGTTACTGTTTTTATTTAATTATTTATGTAGTTTATAATTGGAGTTCAGCTTTAACTAAAGGAAATAAACGAATTATTACTATAATATACTTGCAAATCATTACAATATTATCGTGCTCAACAGCGCAGTATAGAATTGTATGCTATTAGAACACGAACTGTGTACATAATACAAAATGTATCAGATATTAATGATTTACTCATTCCCAGGTATGATGTATTAGCAAAGATATTCAGTGTACAACCTACAGGGGCCCTAAAATAGTGAGTAATTAAATACAGACACATTTAATAATAATCTATTTACACAGCGCTGAATATCCAACAAACTGGTTGCCAAGGGCGCTACTGGGATTTATATATATTATAGGTCTCCCGACACGGACCGAACCTGCAGGACAAATCACTGCTCCTTGAATACAAATAGTGTAAAAATATGTAATACCAAGGTTTACATCCCAAAGAACTTGGTTCCTTTCGCATTATCGCATATTAGACAATAAATTCCTGGATTATGGCTCTTGATAGTAAGAAAAATCACATATTTAGCTTGTGAATCCACTTGAGGTCAAAATTTTTATCTGATTTTAAAAACTGTTTGGATTTTCATTAACGTTACAGCGCAATGAAGTTTGGGAAAATCGAAGCGAAACTGGCCAACAAAATGGCTGCGATGGTTGTGGAGAGCTGGTCACAGTTTTTTTTCGATTAAGATGAACCTTAAAATACATGTTTCTATCCCATGGTTCGCAGATGAGATCATTACTTACTTGTATGGCATCTGATTGTACTAAAAACCGCGTTTTTATTAGCTAGTTCTCTATCCATCTCTTGCAAAATATGGGCGTATCTTGCATGGCAGCCATTAGATTATTTATCCAAATTATTGGAGCGTTATTAGCGAAATATTTGCATGCTGATTCCGAACACATAATCATAATATTCCACTGTTTATTTTGTGAAAGAGAAGCTACTGTCAATAAGTGGATTTGTTACGGCTTATAACAAGCCTGGTATAAATTGTAATCGTTCTAGCAAATCCTCGTATTATGTATGGAACATATCCAAGAATCTGAAGATGAAGACGTGGGTAACCCTTTTCAGCCTTGTTTTTTTGTTTGAATGGTCTTTTACGGGTAAGAAAGGGTTTTATATACTTTCTTCTGATTTTAGTGTTTCACGATACGCAGTAGCTATTGTCAAACACTGTTGTTATTTTCGGAGATTTCAATTTTCATATGAAATAAAATGAAGTATTGTTAATTGGCACATCAGCACCAACCGGAATATATTGCGCCAGACGCACATGGTGAATTTTTCGACACAGTCTAAATGGAAACATAAAATCTAGATGTATATTTAAAATTAAAAAATGTCAGTCATAAATGAATATGGTTAAAATGTAATTATTTAAAAATTTAATTTATTACAAAAATCTGTCCCTTTGGTTGCAAATAGATTGTGTCAAGACTAGTAACGATAGAATGTGTTTCCTATATTCTTGAGATACACGTACCCTTTCAAAATGTGCTTAACTGTCAAGGGAGCTTATTAACAGTGCCACCATTCTGGTAAGGGCTCTCGCTTTAAATTGAAAACATTGGTTATAAAACAAAAGGTACGACCAACGCGAGTGCGACACAACACAACGTGATGAAGGTTGTACCAGCAAGATCTCAAGACCGTTGTCAGCGGTCATATATACAAAAAGAAAATTATGGAAGATTTAAATTCGATGGAAGGTAAAAGGAAGATCTAAAGCAACCTATTAAAATCATATTAAAATTTTGACCCCAAGGGAGTACAGAAGGTAAAAACGCGATTTTTCGTACCGACAAGGCTCAAAATCTATAAAGTTACGCTTCGGTACTGAAAAACAAAACCGTGCTCTTCGGTATATAAACCAATATTTCAAGTTTCGTCAAAATCGGATAAAAAAATGCGACCTGTATAGTGTCCACAAACATAAGATATGACGTGCCCTAGTTGGCGACATATTGCATTCCCCAAATGGTCACCAAACAGTTAGTTAAATTTTCCAATTCTACCAGCATTTCCTACAGGAAATGTTATCAATATCAAGGGGCATTAAAGAGGTATAGAGATTCGGTCAAACAGTCAACCTACTGGAGTTCATTATGGCCATCACGTTTTAACAATTCTAACGCACCTTCTGAGTTCATCCTTCTGCTCAACAACCGGCAAATTGGATTTCAAAATGGCCACTGTCTGGATATTACTATTATGACCGTCAGCACTAGACTACGTAATTAAAGTCAATGTGTATAACAAAAATACAAATTGAAAATAATCTAAATTCTCAATGTGTATAACAAAAATACAAATTGAAAATAATCTAAAGTCTGTCCTGAGTAATGTGACAATTGATCTAATAATAACTTCAGTTGACAACTTTACTATATTTGTCAAGCATGGACTGATGTTCAGAAATAAGTCTAATTTTGTTGTTGATGAATGCTTTTGATGAGTGTTCCGTATATGATTGGGATTGACCAATTTTATGCCTTGATTTAAAAGTTAGGGAATTTTATTTAAGAATTTGAAAACAAGCGTCTTTAAACTGTTTTCATAACCTATCGAATTACCAAAAAAGTGAATACATCTATCAGTGATTATAATTATTCTGATGAAAATGTATTATATTTCAGCTATTTCTTGTTATACATTTGATGATGTCTTCAGATTAAGGGAAGATCTGTTTAAAAAGTCAAATTACTCAACCATCGTTCGGCCAAAAATAAATCAATCTGAACAAACAACGATTAACATTCAAATGTTCGTAAGACAGTTAATGGAATTGGTAAGAAATTAATGATAATTCAGATATTACATCTCCCTGTACCCGAAAGCTAGTGGAAAAATAAACACTCAGGACATTCCCTGTTATGTTGGTCACCCATTCCTGCTCGTAACATTTTTCTAAAAATATTTATTTTCCCGCATTCATACACTATACACTACATACTACACAGTAACCCCACCCCAAACAAACTACATGGATACCAGTATCACAAATCTTACATACTAAATAAGGATGGTTGACATAAGGAAAAGCTCAGATGAAAAGACCCTCAGAATGTTTCCATCTATCTTGAGCTTTGTCACCGTGTATAATTTATTCTTTTTCAAAATAGTATAATTATTCTTTTTTAAATACATTCAAAATTGGTTTATTTTGTCTAAGCCTTTGTTTATATATATGTAACTTAGCTACTGTCTGACCCATGGTAAATAATAAACGGATTTCTACGATATGAACAAACTATTCTTTGTGTGTTTAAAATCACCTCCCGTTAAATAAAATACATTGCACAATTAAATATCCCAACGAAAAAAGGGTTCTCTCTTGAAAGTCACTTTTTTTGCTTGTATTTTCGTCTGTGTCCATCTCACCATTACATATGGGCTAAACCATCGCAATATGTTGAAGGTGGTAAAGGTTGACAATTTGTGACATTCACGTGTGTTGTAATCAAAACAGCGCACGGCCTTTTCGGTCGTTTGAGTTTGGGCAAGAAAGTAGAAACTGAAGACAATGACATTAATTTTGAACCAATTGATTGTCAGTCTACTAAATTTTATTTACCGATTATACGAATATTTGTACATACATGTATAATATTGCTTTTCACCCCATAATTTCACCCCTGTATATTATATATATTTTCATAAAACATATTACAGACCAGGTTAACATTTATACATAAACACACTTTATTTCATAATTTTAATTGATCACATTTTGTATGAAAAAAGACCACCGCTTCTCAATAATTTCCATATTTAAGTCACGTTACGACTGTTCATATTAATATTCCTGATTAAATTTATTTATTTTTTGTTCATCGAAATCGAAACATTCTTGATAAGAACAGTTCGGAATGTCTAAACATCGTTTATCGTCTTTATAAAAATATATTTAAAACAAAAAAATCACACGCCAGAAGAGGCATCGCAGGTTTTGTGTATTATTGGGTTTTGTGTGTTATTAAGCAGGCTGTGGCAAAAACTCGGTAATATAATTCAAAGCGTTGATTAGCTGAGGCATGATCGCGATCTACGAAATGCCATCGGAAAATTCCATTCTCCGTGGATTTCGAAATAGGTAACAACTGAGAGTACAATCATATGGATAAACGGCCTTGTGAATTTCACGATTATAAAATTCTGAACACACCAGAAATAGTATTCAAAGAGAAATAGAAAGACATGGAACTATCTACCGATAATAAAAACCAATGCGCGGTATGAATTGTTGATAATAATTATTGGTATTTATATAGAAAAAACGTTATATTCAATGATTCAAAGGCCTCGGCTATTAATTTTTCCGAGGCAAATAATGTAAAATACATCGGATTTTACCTCGGCTACAGCAAATTGCCGAGGTAAATTGGCAGGACTGCATGACTTCATCATCAGGAAAAAATATTAAAGGGTGAGATTCAAGGCCAGTAAAACAAATGTAATTCAAAAGAAAAATCCCACCGAACTCTCTATCCAAATAATTAATACAAGGCGGAAACAAAATACCGGACTATGGGCGTATTTATGTTTGCAAACGCCCAAACTCATTACTGGGTCTGAGAGAAATAGCTTATTCATACACAAAATTTGAATGGCCATAAAAGAGCCAAACACATTTACGATAGACAAACCTTGCTTTGACCCCCTTATACGAAATGATCTATCCCCATAAGTGACGTAATAAGCTTCCATTTTTTATTTTCGGTGTCAAAGTTTGTGACGAGTTCAATTTTACAAGAGAGAACTTTTTTATTCGTGGGGATATTTAGCTGTACAATGGATTTTACTTAACGGGAGTTCATGTCAAACACACAGGTAAGTTTATAATAACCAAAGAAGAGTAGTTTGTTCATAATCGTAGAAATCCGTTTATTATTTACCATGAGTCAGACAGTAAACTATATATCAAATTTGGAATTTTGTTATCATCAGTATAAATGCCAAATAACCATGTTATCAAGGTGATATCAAAATCATTGTTTGCCTTTAGTTTAATCCAGCTTCTTAATTCTTGCGAATATACTTGTACATGTTCACAGCTGTAGTAAAGATGTATTAATGATTCTGTTTCTTTTTTTTGCAAAAGTTAATAGGTACATAAGTCTGATTTAATTATTCCAATTTAAGCTTAAATTTTATTAGTACCAATTATTCTACTATTGAGTTGAAATTGAAACCATTTCAACCTAGTATCGACAGTAAAATCAAAGGTTTTCTTGTAAATACGAGCCCATTCTTCTAGAGTTAATTTCATTCCCAGATCTGATTCCCACGAGTTTTCGGATTTAGTATTTTAAAAAAATTTTATCTAAGAAATGTGTTTAGAAATGATTTACCCCAGTATGAAACATACAGATAAATTCAATAGTTTTAGGGTAAATGGGTAGTATTAATCTGACATCTACTGTATTAGAATGTATGTTATCTTTCGGTTTTAACTTAAATAGCGCAATACTTATCTAATTAAAAACCTCTTGCCAGAAAGGCAATGTTGTACGCTTTGATAGTTTATTAAAAAAAACATCCCCAAAGAGCCAACCAATAACTGTTTATCTGGTAAATAAGCAACTAACAATTTTGCCCAGGCAGTGTTTTGATGTTTAAATAATCTTCTAAACCATGTAATTTTTAACGACTTTTAGTATGCTATTATATCAATCATTTTACATCCACCATTTTCAACATTTGTTACGATCAACTAGGTTGGGTTTTCGCTGTTTCCCCCATTGTTAAAGAGTTCAGAAATAATCCCACTGTGTAGTGGAAGCGAAATCACACCGCTTCCATTATATTTACCATTCGGTGCGTGACATTTGCTACGATCAGCTAAAAGTTTTTTTTTCTCTATTTTCCCCTATTGATAAAGAGTTCATTATGCAACAATTAGAGAAGATATCTGTTTATATTTCAGAATTCACGTGAACAAGTAATGAAACTCCTAGGATGGTTTGTTATTGTAAGTAATGTTCTCCAAATTGAATACATTATACTAGCAAATTCCCGCGTTATTTACTTTTGCTAAAGCAGGAAACATGGTAATGATTATTTGATGGTACGTCTACAGACCCGTTTGAGAGCAATGGCAGGCACGCCTAGCCTACACCTGCTATTTTATAGGCTTTTGTTTGAAACTGGTGTTTCTAGTGGTTAACCACAGTTCCATGCATCGCACGCCAAGAAGTCGCCGTAACAGATATTTTCATTGGCTAATCCCTCACGCCACCAAGAACACAGGTTATATAACAATCTGTGCTTTAATCAGATTAAGAATATAAATAAACGGCAAGTCAACTAAAATGAGCAGTTTGTTATATTTAGCCATCTTCATAAGCCGCCAGGATTATGTGAGGGATTCGTCAATGAAACGGTCTCTAACGGCGAGTTCTTGGCCTTTTCAATCACGGAACTGTAGGTAATACCCTAAACGTCAACGCTGATTGTTACTTAGAAACGTCAACGCTGATTGGCTTGTTACTTTACAAAGTCTACTCAATAAAGTGATTAGACAGATATTAGTTTTCCTGTTTTCTGTTTAAAGACATGGATAGATGAAAAGTTGAGGTGGAATCCAGACAATTATGGTGGTATCGTAGAAATGAATGTTCTCCAAAAAGATATTTGGATTCCTGATTTGACAGCTACTAATTCGTACGTATATATAACGTCTGGCCGATTGTGAACCATCCTCGTTAAATCTTACTATATAAAATAAGTTTTTTGTCAAAACTTTTGGAAGCATTGAAATAGTAAAAACACCGTAGGAGTTAGTAGATATATGTTTATGTTCGGCAATTAAGGAATTTGTATTTCTTTTTATTCTTTACAGTTTTGAAGAGGATGACATTTTTGGAAGTGACGAGTTGCGAGTTTATGTAAACCATACTGGTAACATTTCCTGGGAGCCAGACTTTGCATTTACTACGAGTTGTCCTGTTGATGTAACTATGTTTCCGGTAGATTCTCAGACATGCGCAGTAAATGTTATGCCCTGGATGACCTCTGACAAAGACATTTTGTTCAATGAAACGAAAGTTGTGGTAGACACTCTTCTAGCCCACAACGTCCAGTTTGCTATCGTAGGTAGTTGTGTTACCAGGCAAAACGATTCAGTTTCTGGAAATCCCAATAACAAACTGGTTACATCAAGTTTTACCCTAAACCTGAAACGTAAACCAACATTTTATCTTTTCAATGTTATTGGGCCCATTGCAGCAATCTCGTTTCTGTGTGGCGTTTGCTTTCTTGTACCTGCTGAGAGTGGAGAAAAGCTAACAGTTGCCATAACGGTGTTGTTGTCCTTAACAGTTTTCCTGGGTGTTATTGATGATTATTTACCAAAGACATCTGAATGCATCCCGTATTTTGGTGAGTTGAGATCTTATGTTGATAAATAATCCAAGTATAAGACCGATGTCTCTTGATTTCAATTCCAAAATAAAAAGATGGTATTCAAAAATTGCTTGCTTACTGATCTTTTATAAAGCACTGAACTATAAAATCGCTTTCCTGAGCAGGAAATGTTTATTCTTAAAGGGACAATAACACTCTTGTTGGCTTCGCAACTCCAGAAAATAAATAATAGCCTTATTCTAAGTACTAGATGTTTAAGTGTCCTACTTGTGTAAATTATCCATTACATCCTATTTTACTTGCCCCGGGTGTTCGAAAATAGTTTAAAATCCAAGTCACATTTGAAAAGGTTTACGTTAACTTTTCAAATCATGTAGTTGAATTTTTCCACTTTTTTAAATTAGGTGTGTTAAGAGGAAATTTGTATCATCAATTAATTGGAATATTGTAAAATAATACAATTTGTTGACCAGAATAAAGAATGGGACATATTATTCAGTTACAACAAGAGTGGTATTGAGCCTTTAAACAAGCCTAAAGTTTCGTCACATCGAAATTAGTGATGTAAAGCGTTATTTTCATATTACATGTGTATAGGGACAAACAGTAACTGTGAGAGGCTCCGATCAGACACCGTTACGAAAGTAGCCGAACTAATCCCCGCTTAGCCTTGGCAGAAATGCTGAGCCTCGAACCCTATCAGGGTATTGATGTAAATAAAATATACGCCAAGTTGGCACTCAACACTCATATTTTCCATTGCAGCACCATTTGTGTCCCATGTCAAATAAAACACTGATTCCTTTCTCTTTTTCAGTGATTTATGTGATGTTATTAATCGGAATGAGTTTTTTAGCTGTCATAGGAAATGTGATTACCCTCTTCGTTCACAATTTGAGTCCAAGTTCTCGCATACCACGATTTGTGAAGTGTCTACTGATTCGAAAATACCCAGACGCTAAATCCAAACCAATCACACATAGTAATGTGTTTCTGTTATCTCTCCGCAGAAGTTCTATCAGGTCGATTACGGCCATGACTATGGAACCATCTTGTTGTGATATATGTGGTAATGAAACAACTTGCAATCATTGGCCGGAAGTTACAAAGATGGCCGACAAAGTCGCTTTTATAATTTTTACCCTAACTCTCATTTGTATTAATGCCACGTTTTCCGTTATGTTTATGTGACAGATCACCCTTATTTTGTCTCGGCAGAGGCTATCGATAGTTCGATTAAATGTAATGTTGCAATATTATCAACCGATAGTTTTAGCAAACACTTCAATTGAATGATCTCACAAAAATGCATTAACCAATATTTCATGCGAACACATCAGTTATTCATTAATCTAACAAAGATGCATTAACAAATCTGCTTGTGGCTTTATCATTCACTTTACAAGATTAACGAAACAAATACTATCAGAACATATTCTTTGTGTTATGAATTAGCAACGGTTCCATTAATTTGTTGATGATTCCCAGAAGTAGAATAAATGAAGTCAGAACAAGTATTGATGATACCATGGGTTTGTTTGTTATGTAGATATTTGTTTTGGATAATGTACTGCAGATTATCTCATCGTCTATATCCTTTTACAATATTACCAAACAGTTCCTTCCCACAATACCATTGTCTTAACAACAAAAAAATGATTTTCAAAACCATTAGATTTTGGGACATACCATGTTCGTCGGCAGCCATGGTTCTTTTTATCGTAGTCTATAAACCATTGTTTAAACTCAATGCCAAAGTGCCTCCGGGTCATTGGCATTTTTCGGAAAACATGAAATTTTTCATGACTAAATTCACGTTAAAAGGTAATGAATTGTTTAACTTTTAATGTAGAAAATAAAATCAACTTGGAGTCAATCCGATTAAAAGGAGATCCACCAAGGAACGTTAAAGAAGACCAAAGATGGCACTTTTCATCGTATGTCCAAATGTTGACAAATTTCAATTTATTTTGTAGATAGATAGAGAGAGAGATAAATGGGGTTTAACGTCCACTCGACACAAACTAGGTCATTTCGGGACTAACAAATGGTTTAATTTTATTTCAATAATTCGATTGCGCGTAGGGGTCAAGTAGGAGGTACCCGAAGAAAGTAGAAAACCCACGAGGTTGGACAGGCGACCCTACTCTTTGCCACGTACAACCGGGGATTCGAAACCACGCCAGTTGACTCAATGGCAGGCCGTATGATACAGCGTGCGCACGCTCGCTAACCATTCGGCCATCCAACCCCCCTATTTTGTAGATACTGGACCATTTTTGGACAGATATTCCCTTTAGGTTGCGTTTCCACCAAGTTTCACGTGACACACGTGACAAGAAATAGAAACATGATTTTGGTAGGAACCGTTTCCATCAATGTCACTTTTCACGTTTCACGCGTGAAATGACACGTTTTTGAAGAATGAACATGTTCATTCTTTTTACCCGTGTCATGTTTCACGTCGGTCCGATCTGGGTTTTCCACAGCTTTTACTTTCCCTTTTGGTAACTCCACGTGTTCGTATCGAATGTAAAAAGAGCCTGTGTTTTGATCGTCTAAAATTAGTTATTTACGCTTGTCCTAAACATGAATGACTATAAGCACAACCTGATATGCCTTGTGCAGAAGACCCCACTTCTGTGGGACCCCAGAAATAAAGACTATAAAAACAAAGACCAAAGAAAACAAGTGTGGCAGAAGATTGATGAAAAGCTACAACCACCAGTAGAAGGTATTTGATTTAATTTAATCAAACATAAATCAAGAAACAGATGTATGAACTTGGATTGAACAGTTTTGGCTTGCATATAGTTTCAATTTTTTGCCCTTTCTAGTCGTCGAGAAGGAGAACATTTCGTAACACATTCTTATCTTGCCACATGACACTACCGCGAGGATCGTTGAAAAATTCTGCAATCAAATCACGGATTTCTGTAGCCTCATACGAGTTTCTGCCACCTTGCTGGGGGCGCAGATTCATTAATCCTTGTTCATGTTAGGCCTGATGTCATATGTAATTTCTGATGACCTATCTATCATATGTCCATCTCTTCTACGGATAAAATTGTGCAGAACGGTACATGCATTAGTAACTGTAATTGCTCTGTCTGGCTGTAGGCGCATCGGGCGTTGGAAAATCTCAAACTTTTTTGCCATTATGCCAAAAGTGCACTCAACTGGACGCCTAGCTTTGCAGTGCCCATAATTGTAAATTCGCTTAATTCTGTCAAGCGTTCTGGCTGCATATGGCTTCATGAGGTTTTTTTTAATGGGAACGCTTCATCTCCAACAACCTGAAATGGTATCCGTTGCTCTGAGGTACAGGTCCCTGCACCATATTGAGCGCCTGCTGCAGTTTCTCTTCCTAGCTCGCCGGTACAATAGACATAGAGCAAGAATTTCCTCGTCAGATGAGCCTGAACCGTCACCCATGGCGACCACAGGACGAATGACATGTGACATGTTCGATGTGAAATCCAGTGGAAACCCCTAATGTCACGTATCACGTGTCATGCATGACACGTGATACGTGAAATCCAGTGGAAACGCAGCCTTAGAGATTAAATATGTAAGTTTGCAAGGGATTCCCAAATCCCTAAATGGTTTCATTGGCCAACATATGTCGCATGCATCCGTTTACGGAGCTAGCAACAACCTCCTTTCTATATTTCACCTTAGTTTTTAAGTGAGTAAAATAATGTTTTTCTGCCCGGATCTTTTTTCCGTAAATATGAATACCAAGTTTCATAAAGAATCCGTCAAGAACTGGCTGTCTTGAAATGAAATGAAATGGTGTGTGCCATTAGGGGAATTATGGGCGGACAACGGCGCCAAGGTCAACGCTTATATCGAATTCAAACTGCCAAAGGACCGTTTATGTGCACGCCAATGTGTAAACTGGGCCTCGAGTTTTTGTCCCAACCGAACGCCTAGACAGCTATCCCCCGTCCTGCAGCACTGACAAGGGGAAACTCGCCTGGAAAATCACGATGAATTTTCTCGGCCAACACCGGGAGCGAACCTGGCTGTCTGGAAATTGTGAACATTATATGCCGACACAATATACTCCCCAATTTTATTAAAAGGGGAATATAAAACCAATTCTGTGAGAGAAAGAACGAGTTTTTTTATGTCCACTCCACACAAACCCAACCATTTCGGGACTAACATACTACAATTTTATTTTAATAACTCGCTTGTCTGTAGGGGTCTTTAGCAATGGAAGCGAACTGGTGGACTCGAAAATCTTCAGATTGGCCACGCGACCATACTTATCGTCCGTCACGTGAGATGAAAAAGCTTGGCATCGAAACCATTGCATTATTTTAATGTAAAGAATGTTTAATTCAGCACACACAAAAACCCCACAAGGAAAATCAACTAGCTTGTGCGAAAATAGAAAATTATTATTACATAAGACACATAAATGAGCGGAACCGTGCATTTGGACCAAAATGTTTTAACGAGTATTTTTGATTGTGTATAATTTAGACTTTAACCTTTTTATTCTGGCATGTTCAGCCTTTAACGTATCACTATTACATATGTAGGTGCGTTCTAATTATAGTGTTGTGATATAATATAATGGAAATATTTTGTTGTTTTGTCACTCAGTGAATTATTAAAACAAAACTTTTTTATCTTCGAAAGATTCTAATTATTACGCGATTTGAGTAATTGGGTCAATTGGATATCTCCAGCTATACTTAACTGGAGGGCAGGATAGCATGTGCGCATAATTGGAATAACCTTGACCAAAGAAAATGTTGCTGTGTGCGATCGTCGTTTTCTGGTATTTTGCTGGTAAGATGAAACAAATATTTATCTTAAGTATTTAATCCATAGTTATTGTAAAACTACTAATTATGATAGTAAATTGTTGGATAACGTTGGCTTGGCTGGGAGATTTGCTTGTTATATTTTTAGAAAAACATATCATGATATAAGTAATACGTTGAAACTGAGTTAATATTCATTATTTCCTGATTCTTATTACATAATACGACCATTGCATCCTTACGATACATGCACTTGTAATTATCCCACGTTTATATCATTTCAGGGATTCATTGTTATTCTATTCACGAAGTTTACAGATTAAAAGAGGATCTCTTTAAGAACTCAAATTATTCTGCAATGATCCGTCCCAAGATAAATCAATCTGAAAGAACAGATATTGAAATAAAGATGCATTTAGTAAGACTGTTTGGACTGGTAGGTAAATATTACACTGTTTGGACTGGTTGGTAAATGTTTCACTGTTTGGACTGGTAGGTTGATATTACACTGTTTGGACTGGTAGGTTGATATTACACTGTTTGGACTGGTTGGTAAATGTTTCACTGTTTGGACTGGTAGGTTGATATTACACTGTTTAGACTGGTAGGTTGATATTACACTGTTTGAACTGGTAGGTTGATATTACACTGTTTGGACTGGTAAGTTGATATTACACTGTTTGGACTGGTAGGTTGATATTACGCTGTTTGGACTGTAGGTTGATATTCACTGTTTGGACTGGTAGGTTGATGTTACACTGTTTAGACTGGTAGGTTGATATTACGCTGGTTGAACTGGTAGGTTGATATTACACTGTTTGAACTGTTAGGTAGATATTACACTAATGGGACTACGTTCACTGCGCATACTGATACTTCTGTCCATTTCCATAGGTTTGCAACCCAAGGGAGAGAGACCAAGGGGGGGGGGGGCGCTGATGGAAAATAAATCCAACAAAGTGTCCGAAATCCAATGACTTTTACATGCTGATAAAACATTAAATTTACTTTCGTTTAATCAAATAGGCGAATTTGCAATAAATCCACTATGGATTAAAACATTTTGTTTGTAAACATTTCGTTTCGTGTGACATCTTTAGGGAACAGAACCGATCATTATTTGTTTCATCTTTAAAACATTTAAAAACGATTGAATAAACAGTGTTTTTCGGCATCATAAATACTTGTTTCCACTTTAAAGTTGTACTGCCGACGTGGAATACATCGTGGTTGAACGTCCACTCGACACAAACTAGGTCATTTCGGGACTAACATATGGTTTAATTTTGTTTCAATAATTCGCTTGCGCGTATGGGTCTTTAGCAGTGGGAGTAAACCGGAGATACCCACGGGGTTGGACAGGCGGCGACCCTACTCCTTGTCACGTACAACCGGGGATTCGAAACCACGCCAGTTGACTCAATGACAGGCTTTATAATACAGCACGCACGTGCTAACCATTCGCCCATCCAACCCCCTACGATCTTATACGGGCAAATGTATTTTAAGTATCATTTAAATCAGATAAAAAAAGAGTGACCTCTACAAGGTCAACAGCCTATAGTTTTGGTCCGATTTTCACAAAAGTCGACCTCAACTGTCATTATGGTGTGATTATCTTTAACTATTTTTACAAATCGGATAAAGATTGTGACCTCTAGCGAAAAACACATTTTTTTCATACATTCAGGGGCCATAATCCAGGAAATTACTGTCCAGTTTGCGCGAATATCAATATCCGATTTTCACGAAATTCAAATCCCATTATGGTATATCGGTGATGTAGTTACACAATTTGTAAAATAGATTACATTTGTGACCGCTGTGGATGTATCGAAATATCTACAATTATTTCATTGTATCTACTAGTAACATCGGCCTATCTTTAGACCCAGATGCACTGAAACTTAACTCGTTCGCTGATTATATCTAATCGTCCCAGGCAGTAAACGTTAGCAAAACTAAAACAAAAATTAGAGATGTTGAAGACAACAAACAGGCGATTACTCTTATCAAGTGAATGTTTAAATAATTGTATGTTAAAGGGCTTACACGTACCTTTATTTTCAAGAATATGTTAAACCAATAAACCAGAATGTCTTTGGGTTGTGGCATTTGATATGGTTACTTTAGCCGTCGTTAACTTTTGATCCCACCGTGAAATGATGGACTGCTCCTTCCAGAAAATATAAATTCATCTTTAACCGAAAAACATAATAAATATCTACACGTATGTAAGATTTATTATTTACACTGGGTCATGGGGTTGATGCAAATTGAGGCTGTTAAATTCATATCAGGAATCCCGAAATAACCAAGAGTATATATGTTATAAAACTGTTTTTTTTATTATATACATGCTGCTATATAATAGTTATCGGGGTTGTGCGAAAGTGACTAATGATTTTGGAGGTTTATCAAACGTGAATGTATTGGGCAAGCTCTAAAAAGGGGCTCATTATTTTCCATAATATTCGAAATTAAAATTATTGTTATATTGCCGCAAAAGTATAACATCCTAACATCCAACATTTAAGACACAATTTACATTTCATAATCGGTACACCAGTCGTGTAAACTATGGTTTCGGGTTCCATTTTGTAATGAACAAAAACACCCATATCATACAGGACTAAGTGGAAGTAATTAGTAAATGCTGATTCATAAACGACAAACTAATAATAAAAAATGTGTAGAATGGACTAATCAGACGTAAACGACTGCCGTTTATTTTGAACTGTTCACGTATTGAACCGAACATAAATGATTAGAAACTACAATATTGTTTTAAACCATGGAATGAAAACCCTTTTACATACACTAATATTACATTAATATGAGCTTTAGAACCATTTTCGCCTATTTCAAGGTTCCAAAAATTAGTGCCGTACGCTCTTTGAACATGTGCCGATTGGTTTATGTTTAGAACTGTTATCGAAATGCTGTACATTCTCTCAATTTCCCCCCCCCCCTTTTATATTATGGTTGGCCTGTAGCATAATATGTTATATTCGCGTTTTGGCATAGCATGGAGTTTCAATCTTACTCGGAAATACTTGATTCTCTGAAAATCAAATAAGACTAAAATGTGAGGGCATCCCCCAAAAGGCAGCCCCATCTCCTAGAGTGGTGTAAGGGGGGGGGGAGTGCACCTCATATGTGGCGAACTAATAGCGAACTTAACGTCATGTACTGCGATTAAAGAGGGAAAAGAGGTTGGCAGGATAATCGGGGATTTACCTGGCCTTTTCGGTAACGACTAACGGTAGATACAAGCTAAAAATGGATTCTCGGTCATGTGATAACCTCTGCTGATGAACATAACCATAGGGTATGGTGGTAGTTTTCTTCCGATGATCATTTGAAGTAAACAATTGATAAATATGTATTAGCTAAAATATCAAACCACGCCGTATGTGTCTTTGATACGTAATAATAGTAATCCGACATTTGACTTCTAAATGTTATGAGGGTTTCAATTAGTGATAATTTGGATAAATTGACCTCTCATTATTCTTGTCTGTAATTGGTAAACTTTTACAAGATTACTACCAACTATAATTGATTGCTCGCCACCCTGGAATCAAAGCAGGCAACTATTAATCATCTTGTTGATATTTTATTGAGATTTCTAATAATGAATATATGACTAATATAACCCACTGTTATGATCATTCATTTTACCTATTGGTCTGCTTCTACAATGTATTATATAATTATGTTTATATGCAGAAAGAGCATTCCTTATGGCCTCACCTTTGATTTGCCGTTAAACTATATTACGTACATTTTAGATAAAGAAGAATTGTCTCCGGCGTTGAACCCCGTCCCTGTCTATTTTGTAGCAAAATGTTTTGGCGGTTTAAGGTTTCTGTTTTAAATGGCTCAATGTTGTTATAAATCTTTAATATATTCATCTTATCCTTTTCAGGATACACGGGAACAAGTGTTAAGAACATCGGGATTTTTCGTCATAGTTAGTATCATTATTTCTTTGGTTGCTTCCTGAGCGTAACTAAAACAGTTCCGAATATACAGTTTCAATAAATAACACTGTTCATATTTGTTTCATAATATTCTTGGGCATATGCCAGTGGTCGGCAAACTTTTTGGATGAAGGGCCAAACACGAACTTTTGAAACAAAGCGGACCAGACATGGATTATGAAAAATTATTTAATTGAATTAAGGAATACAGAACAACGCACCTTATTCGCTGTATAGTTATGGTTGTATTCAGAGAAAAAAATAGATAAAAACATGTTAACAAATCAAACAATAACGTAAAATGAAAGTAGGCCTAAGTCAAGAGAGTCAGTTAGGCAACTACGTCAATGAGTGACGCTGCAAGCTGTAAATAGACGCCCAACTACAACGATTATTGATCCCGCAGAGAGTAACGTACGTTTAGAGTTTTTTTAAAAAAAATTTTTCTTAGTGAGTCACAGATATATTTAACATACAATATATGGATACAATAACAAGCATTGCTGCTTATGTAAAATCGCTTCCATAAACAATGATCATTGTGAAGATAGACGACTGGATGTATTTGATTTACACACTTAACAGGGTGCAGAGGGTGAAGGTAAAGAAAGTAAAGATCCCTTGGAAAGAACAGATACAGTACACATACAAGTAGATTATAACGATAGATATTCAATAAGACGTTGTCGATGCCACGACCCAAAATTAGTTCATCAAGTTTGGGCCTAACAATAAAGAAATCGATTCATTTCATAAAATTACTCATAAATATTCAGATGTAGTGGAAGGGCCTCGAGTGCTGGATGACAAGACTTCACGAACCATAGTTTGCCCACCACTGCTATATGCTATCGAAATTTACTACTATATTTACCATGACTGACAAAGATGTGTCATTACGTATGCCAATTTTTAAACAGCATCTTGTTTTAGACCCAGTCAAATGAGCTTTTAATTAGCTGGGAATGTTTCATCTCCATGTTACACTCAACGCAGGGAATGTTACGTGTCGTAAGGTTTCACAACTTTAAAGTCTCTCCAATGTAAACATCTTTTTTTATCCTTTAGACGTGGACAGATGAGCTACTAAGATGGAACCCCGACGATTATGGGGGTATTCTGGAGATAACTGTTCAACAAAAAGAAATATGGTTTCCCGATTTATATGCACCAAATTGGTATGTGTACTTTAATCTGAAATAATTCTAAATGTTCATTTGATAAAATAAAAACAATGTATTAAGAAAATTTGTGAAAAATAATGGGCGAAGTCACAGGCGCCTTTTACGTGGGGAATATTTCAAAATTAACATTAATTTTATTTATAACGTTAAGTGCGTAATTAATGAAGCATGGTGTATCTACTGTAGTTGCATTATACTTTGATGATCACCATTTTATATGTAGATTGGTTACTCCAATACCTTGACTATGTTCGACGGTGATTATATTCTTCCGTGACCAGATATAGATGAACAACCTGATAATTAGCTTAATCAGTTCAGGTTTAGCAGCGTGGCAAACACTTGATCTGCTAGATAAATATGAAAATATTTAATGAATGTCATTAGGCCAGACCTATGTGTAACACTTATCCATTTATTCACTTTTCAGTGTACAAGGTTATCAGAAATTCGGAGCTGACGATTTACGACTTTATGTAAATCATTCTGGTATAGTTGATTGGGAACCTAGCTTTACATTCAGTACAAGTTGTGCTGTTGATGTGTCGCTGTTTCCAGTAGATTCCCAGATCTGCAGCATCGAAATTGTGCCCTGGATGACGACTAACCAGGAAATTAACATAAAAGATCCGAAATTAGACACTTCTCACTTTGAAGCCCCTAATGGAGAGTTTACAATTACACACTCGAATGTGACTCAGACATGCTTTGCAGTATACAGCAACCCGAATTATGATCTAACTGAATCCAAATTTACATTTACAATGGCACGACAATCAACATTCTACCTGTTAAATGTAGTTGGACCTTTCGGGGCTATCTCATCCCTGTGCGTAATTAGTTTTCTGATTGACTCACAAAGTGGAGAAAAGCTGACTGTGTCCATAACAGTGCTGCTATCCCTTACAGTATATATGGGTGTTATAGAGGATCAGTTACCCAAGACAGCTAACAATATTTCCTATTTCGGTTTGTATGATATTTTTTACAAATTCCATGCCGGAATGGTTAAATGATTGCATTGTCTTAATCTAAAGAATAGGTTAATGAATAACATAAAAATCAAGGATATTTTTCATCAACATTTTATTGCTTGAGCGTACATATGTTCCAACTACGGTTATTATGAATATAAGATTAGACTACATGCAAAAGGGCTTAATTAATTACACATTTCTATTATTTCAGAGTATAAAAAAATTGGTAAGTTATTCGTTGGGTAGACTTTGGTAAATTGTATGTACTCTCACACAATTAAAAAATAGTGCTGGTTTTACAACGTATATTTTCCGATTATCTGCGTCGCTTAAAGTAGCTAAGTCTTTAACTCAATATCTTCCAAAATATTCAACATTGAAAACACGAATTATTTGTCAATTTAAATCAACATTGATTCTGTGACCTTGCAGGGAAAAATGTGCCTCTTATATCCAATATTTAAGACAAAATAAACATTTTACCATTGGTACACGAATCGTGTACCATAATGCGTTTCAGTCCAAGTTCTAGCAAGAGACTCGGTGAACGAGGTTATACACATGGTACCAAATCAAACGGCGTATGTAGACTGGAATATCAAAACGCTAGAAATTTAGAGACTGCTGGCTTATTTCGCGGACCATAACTGATTTGAAATTAAGAGTAAAAACAGAAACTATTGAATATAAATCAGTTTTTATTCATTCATATTACAGTATTATATGCGTTGCGACCCACTTCTGTCAATTTCTAGGTCCCAAATGTTAGCGATTTAGCTCCTTTAAATAAATAGAATAATTGTTTTTTCCCAGTAAATCATTACGTACATTTCTGATCTTTAACGAAGTCCTCAATCGCGACCAGAAAGTTGCTAGTTTGGATTTCGGGCGTCTTAGGTATCACAAACCCACCGTTAACTGATGGTCTAACCTTTGATATGTCGATACAGTGAAGCTAGTATGTCATATGACAGGTTGATTTGAGATTGTAACTAACCATAATTGATAACGCCCTTTCAATTAGTTGCAGTACTTGTACCAGCATTTACATCACCTTCAATTCTTTTTCCATTTTCAGTGATTTACGTGGCATTGATGATTGGGATGAGCTTTCTGTGTGTACTTTGTAATGTAGGTACCCTCTACATTCACAACAGGAGCCCGGAATCCCCAATACCAACATGGTTGGCCGCCAATTTGACCAGAGATACTGCCGCTGAAAAGTCCTTCTCTGAATCACATCACAGAAACTCTGTGAAGTCATTAAGATACAGGAGCACGTCCAGGTGCGATTGTTGTGATAACTTGAATGGTGGATGTAGCTGTAACCACTGGCCAGAAATTGCCAGAATTACCGATCGAGTATTCTTAATACTGATTACTATTACCTTAGTTTCTATTAATTTGGGATTCCTTATAATACATATTATATAATTCCCAAACTTTATATAATCTGACGAGGATATTATTTAATATGAAACGTTTAATAATAAAATAAAACGAAGTACGAACAATCCAAACCATTAGACAGAATTCGAAGTCCTAAAAAAACGTTATAGGCAAAATAGTGTAATCAGCAAATGGACTGCTCCCCGTGTACAAAATACACGACAAACAGTGGTAACAGGTGTCCGGAAGGTAGGCATTATTTAATACCAGGTGATGGTTTAATGGTAGACAACGGTTTCGAGACTGGACAGTATCCGTTTTCGAGAAAGGATAAACTTTAAAGTCTTATCAATAACTTATCAATCGATAAACAAATCCGCGCCAGGTTACCTTCAAAATCTAGTATCACTGTATCAACCTAAACGATCATAAGGGAAACTATTATTGGATGTACCTGTCTATAATTTGAAATCATTTGAATCTAGAACTCTTCGATACAGCGCATCCTTTGTTAGGGATACACTTATAGAAAACTTCTGTGTCAGTTTTTAAATCCAAAGTGAAAACGTGGTTATTTAGTCACTATCACTCCAAAGTGAGAACACGTTCTTGTGTCTAGTGCATTCCCTGGTGGATTGAATACAAATATCATTATTATCAAACATATTGGATAAAAATTATATATTATGCACGCATTTGCACAAGACGATTCACGAAAGGCTGATATGTTGACTTTATGACATTGTTATGACGTCATTTGACATTAAATTCGAATACTTTGGGTACATGTTTCTTAATGTTCATAATATTTCTAATGGGTGTCAAACTCATTTCAATTCAGGTGCCACAAGAACTAAAATTTTACCTCAAGTGGGTAGGAGATATACAAAAATATCAAGATAAAGAAAATGTTTTTGATTTTTTTGACTGAAATCGTTAGGCCAACATATTATATTGCAATACTTTGAAATCGATCGAGTTAGTCACTGAATTCCTTTAGAAACAACCACAAAAACATTGTTAACATTGATTTCCACTGTTAGTTTCTAAGAATTATCGACACGTCAGTTGGTTGAAAATTGTTCCGCGGGCAGACTGTTTGACACCTCTGTTATAAAGTGAACGGTTTTGCCGTTATCTGAATGTAAAGTTCCATATTGGTGGCTATCTTGAATTTCTGCTAGTTCCCGATTTGTGGAGACTTCCTACTGAATGATCCAAAGCTAGCTTTTGTTGTGCAATTTGTTTTGGGGTATCTAATTGTACTAGCCTGCCTCTCACCAATCAGTAGGTCAAAGAATACAATTGGTTAGCCTCACCTAATCTGGCTTAAATGATAATCTCAGTACAAAACACAAAATGGGTATCAACCTGCTTTTTGCGACTTTATATGTGAATCCTTCTGAATTGTGGGAATATGACAGGCGTTCACAAGCAACTGCCAACCTTTCTGGTTCAAATGAGCTTAAGCTCGCCACAGCGGCTTGAGACCAACGTGCTTGACTTTTCAAAGATAAGGTTTTTTTTTTATCACGTTTATGAAAACCACGGGTTTACATCTCCACAAAATGTATTATCCCTTTAATACACAACATCATTGTAAAACTGTTTTAGTAATAGTTCTAGTTAGCTATTTATGTTTGCAAGACGATATACATATTTTGCAAGACGATATACATATTCAAATAAGCAAACAAACAGTGAGACTGATGCCCCCCCCCCACCGAAATCCACAAGTGGGAGGAAACCGGAGGACTCAATGACAGGCTTTATGATACAGCGCGCACGTGCTGAGCATTCAGCCATCCAACTCCCCTCCATCATTTCGAATCTTGTCCTAAAGCATCAACGAACCAAATTGCTCATTTAGCTTTAGTGGGAAATGATACCATTGAACTCGGTTAAAACATTCACCCAATTGAACATCTACATCAAGTTTAAACCATTAAACGCAGAGTTAGGTTCCCAAGTATTGACAAATTAAATGACTTATCGCTACTTAGCCTAATCAGACCATTCTCATCATCGAACGTAGTAGTCAAGGTATTGATATAATGAAGCTTATTTTATCAATGCAATCAAAATAGAACCAGAACCACAAAGTTCTCGTCTCAATCCACCAAATTGCATATATCTGCTTAGTCTTTGTGGAAAATGAGCATGGTCGAACTCTCTCAAGGCATTCATCTAAGCTACACTAAGTTTCAACATTCTACTTCAGTAAGGAGAGATATTGTGTTCCAAAGTCTCGACCGATCAGATTGAAGTCGTTACTTTGCCTAAGTGGAAAATGTTCTGCATCAAACTTTGTTAAGGTGCCATGTAATAAAACTAAATACAATTATTTTCGTCTGCGATATAGCCCTAAGTGGAAGTGGACGTTAAACCAAGAAACGAACGAACGTACGTACAGGATTATGGTATTGGCGTAATGAAACAGCAAGTTTCGCCACTATCACTCAATTGGAATCAAAGTTATTGATCTCAAAAGTCTCGACCAATCAAATTCCTTATAATCCTGTTTAAAATGCCCACCAGCAGTTTCACTACCCCCCCCCCCCCCTAATTAGCATCGATATATCAGATTATTATGTCTGCATACCCTAAGCAGAAAATGTCAATCTCCGAACACTATCAAGACAATAGCCCAATGAACATCTACACCAAGTTTGTACATTGTACCGCAATAAGATTTATTGTGTGTCAAAGTCTCGGGGGCGGGGGGGGGGGGGCTGCATGTGATCTGCAATTGAGTCAGCAAACGTGGTTTCGATTCCCCGGTCGTCTGTCCAACCTCGCGGGTTGATTTAACTCAAATACCCACACAGACGATACAAGCAATTCAGCGATGTCAGCCCCCGGTGCAAGACCATCTTGGTATGAAATGTATGATACTGGCACTTGTAACCACTGGCAAGACGTAGCTAAAATGTTCGATAAGAAACTTTTCTTAATATTTACCAGTAGTTCATTTTCAATCTATATCGGATTCACCCTGGCGTGGAACATTTAGCTAAATTATTTAAGCCCGAAGCCCACTTCCATAAAATCGGGAATGTCGCAAGTTATTAATCGGCAACACTGATCTCAAACCAGTACATATATTCTGTGGAACCTTCAATGGACGAAAATTGGGCGTCCAGCACATGGCAAGTCAATGTTTTAAATTTCTAATAGTTATGTAAGGCAAAATTCGTGGGCCGTCCAAATTTAATGTCCGTCGTCTGCGTCTTGTTTGTCTTTTAATACAAGTTTATTTTAGTCACTTCTGGATCAGCCAGACCGCGTAATGGAATAGATTTTGGTTTTCAATTTGATCAAGTCTTCGCATTAAAAGTAGTGCCCAAAAAACACGACGTATACTGATTTTATAATGTTCATTGCATATTAAATATTGGATATCACTGCAGGATAACATCTATTTCAATTGAAATAAATTGTATTTTTTGTTCTTAATGTCGATAATACCGAGGTAAAAGTTTAGCGCATGTAAATGTGCTATCTGCTCAGTTGATAGCACCGGTAATTGTCTTAAATACATTTAGAGGCGAGGATGCTGGCTGTTACTGTTTGCTAATTTTCGACTTCTTCAATATTTTGGCTCTCGATAGATTGATAGAATGACCTCCCTTGAAATTTGCCGATAATATTATACTCATGGTGTATAAGATTATAACGCTTTCTGATCGATAGGTACCTGTCGTCGCCCCTGTCCGTCCGTTCATATTTGTTCGGGGACTTGATTTCCATTTACACCTGCGGTAAGTTTTTATTACACTATCAATGGGGGGGGGGGGAAATAATAGTGGTCTGCACCCATATTAAAAGGCTAGTTACTTCCCTTCGTCCACTCTCCGTCTATTATTTTTTTTATTCATCGAAAACAAGAGCACAATTAAATTATCTGAACACAGCTCGCCAAATATTTCTATGTCGTCACCCTGTGTCACTGCGTCTCTCCCTTTTCCCTTTTCTGTCAGGGTTTGGTGAATATTCGTGATTTTGAGGCAGAAGGAAACATAAGTTCAGGGGCGTACATAACGATTTCGTTTGGGGGGGATGTTTAGCCAAAATGCGACCGACTGATGCACATTACCCCCCCCCCCCCCTATAATGCGAGTGACGCAATCAGGAGCCGAGTACCTGCGAGTTTTCTAGGGAATATGGGAATGTGGTAGGGGCGGTTTCAAATCTAGGGAGCCATCCACAATCCCACTCCACAATGAAAGTAAACCAAATGCTGGCTATAACAATAAGCGTCCCGGTAGAACACAGATAGTATTGTATAATTATATAGTTGTTCGCCGATCGTTCTCTCGTCGGAAAGCAGTTTTATTTAAGTTCACATATAGTTTATGTCATATTAATGATTGTGCCTATAACACTGAGTAATTTGATAAATGTGTACAATCTGACGCCCCAAGCCCCACACGCGAAGGTGCTACAAACTGGGCAGTTCACTATAATCGTGAATATGATAGTGCTGAGACAGTATAAGACAACTGAGGAGTAGAAGAATGGTTTTAAAATGGAATCGAGGGCCGCAGGCGCGAAAATATTTCAGATTGCAACCGAGTAGAAGAATGATGTTATAATGTAACAGCTTTTAAATTTTTGGGACTGAGCTTGAAAATTTGAATCAATGTCATGGCAAATGGAACCAAATTCTCGTTAACGAGAGGATAAAAAATGGGACAGAATCTTGAGGCTTATCTGTCCATTTAGCCTGTTTTGTGATTGTTTGTGTATCTCATTAATTCATTTAGTCGGAGACCGACTGCGGTGATTACTTTTTTTGAGACCGACTATTTTTTGCCATGGTAGAAAACATTTCATAGAACAACATAATCACAACAGATATAAGAGTGACAAGCAAACATGATTATTTTATGCTATTATTTTATGTGACGTATGTAATGTAGGCACACGGATTCACGCAAATACATAGTATTTGGGATCTATTCTGGTATTGTTTTTGAGACCGACTGCAGTGGCAGCACTTATTTTGTGACCGATTATTTCTCTCCCTGTGTGAAATTTTGTTGTTAGTCCAAAGAGAGAGAGAGAGAAATGGGGTTTAACGTCCACTCAACACAACCAGGTCATTTCGGGACCAACATACGGTTTCAATTTTATTTCAATAATTCGCTTGCGCGTAGGGGTCTTTAGCCGTGGGAGGAAACCGGAGTGCCCGGAGGAAACCCACGAGGTTGAGAAGGCTCCCCTATCTCCATGCCACATACGCTCACACCAAGGCTGGAAACCACAGCCGCAAGCCAGAGGTGACCGGCCAGCTAGAGGTCGAAGCGCGTCACTCTAGACCACTAGGCCATCCCAACCCCCTTTGTTAGTCCAACATTCTCACAACAGAATAAGAGTGACGTATGTAATTTAGGCTCACGGATTCACGCAAATACATAGTATTGTGATCTATTCTGGCATTGTGATCTATTGAGGCCGACTGCAGTGACTGCACTTACTTTGAGACAGACTATTTTTCTCCCTGGGTGAAATTTTGTTGTTAGACCAACATACTCACAACAGAATGAGAGTGGAACACAACATCTTTTCAAACATGATAAGTTGACAGGTTTATTTTATACTAAAGTTTTGCGTGAGTAGCGTGACGTATACAGTGAGCATTTATTTTGATACCGACTACTCCTATTTTGCGACCGACGACACTGATTTTGCGTCCGACTATTTTCATACTAAAGTTTTGCGTGAGTAGCGTGACGTATACAGTACTTATTTTGATACCGACTACTCCTATTATGCGACCGACTGCACTGATTTTGCGACCGACTATTTTTCTTGCTGGGGGGGGGGGGGTACCACCCCACCCCCCACATTTACGCCCCTGCATGAGTTGTGAGATTTGTTTCCGCGTTGAAATGTAGGGCCGAGAACTGTATGTTTCTTTGTCATTAGTGATCTGTGGTTAAGTGGATGGTTTGGGCCACATATACGTCAACAATGATGACAGCAACCCGTTTACATTAATGGCTGTCTTCTGTCAGAGATTCGCCAAAAATAGATAAAGAAAAATAAAAATAAATATATTGAAAATGTTATTCAAATTATTATTCAGAGCGAAGCTACGACTGTTTGATGATATAACGCAAATCGTTATTATTGCAGCAACGATACTTGACAATTGGGACTTATTCTCATTGTCCATTGTATCGTTAATTGCTTAAATCTCGCGGATATTTAAATCCAATTTAATCCCGACCATCCGATGGCATAGAGAGGAGTTGATTATAGGCTTGTCATTGAAATAAATTTCAAGTTTCAAGTCAAAAGAGAAACCTGGAAGAGACAGATTTAGGTCTTTCATGATGCATCTTGAAGACAATGAGTCAAAATTAGGGTTGATGATGTAACTCATTAAACAAACCTTTTCCCTAAAAATAATCAATAAAATTGCACAAATTTTAAAAGCTCCTGCGAGTTATGACATCAACTCCCACTTAACTCAGAGGCACGCCCCTGTCAGTTAGATTGGTAGAAATCCGGGTAGTTGAGAAATTAAGTTAAATATGTAAAGATGAAAAGATTATAGCTAGCGATTTTCATACTTTTGAACATTCATTAAACGTATATACATAATGCGTTATTTGCAAATGAACAAATCTAAAAAATGGCCATTAGGACTATGATAATTTTGCAATTTATACATACGATGTTTTATTTTAAATATGACAACGATTCGGCTCCATACATAAAATGCCTCATATCACCTACATGGTTGACATAAACTGAACTGATAACTAGGAAATAAGAATTGATCACGCTCGAGGTGAAAATATTGACCATTCTGACTCTGCAGTTTATGAATATATGTACGTTTAACTATCTGATTGTTAGTGGACAAGAATCTCGAACAACCGACCAACAATCTCGATAATTTAGGAAGCTAAAAACTTATTATTGTTTCATTTAAAAAAACCTAAATATAATACGCCTCGAGCCATTATCTACATCAGGATAAATATTATTATTTTTGATGTATTGTTTTAATGTCTGCCATGAAGTGTTTTGCACGGGGTTATGAATCGTTTATATGAAATGTCCCCGATGTCTAAATAATATAACTACATTATATAAATATTTATGCTATTAGTATGGTAGGGAATTAATTGTAAAGGTTCGTATAGGATCTTATTTGTAACAAGATGAATACTTAGAGTGAAAATCGTTAATATATTATGGTGGAGTTTTTGCACCTCTTCCTTTTAGAGGGAGCTACGGTGGCTAAGTGGGAAAACACAGGCTCACCGGGATTTGTCAGCATATTTTCCACTTATCACGAACAGCTGTCTTGTCGTACGGGTGGTACGAAAACCCGAAACCACGTTTCATTTCTTGCATTTATAATTCTAATAAATATGAAAAATATAAATCCAAACTAACAATAGACTAACTAAATGGATGGCGGCACTTTGGTATGGTTAAAATTAAAACAGATTGTTGTACTGGGAAACACAAACCCACAAGCAGGTAAGTCACCGGAGCAGTTAATCTAAAATATGTTCACCCTTTTAAGTGGTCAACTTGGTTTATTCATTTATTGCTCCATCAAATCTGAAACATTTTATTTTCAAAGGGCAATGACCAAGGACTGGGGGTGTAAGTTTTGACTCATAAGGGGCAATGACTCATATAAGTCTTTAATTTTGGATAGGGTTCATCGTTATGGCTATTCCACTAAATCGGTTTGGTTTAAGCAGTAGTTGAAAACCCCATAGTTTTTGAACAGGAAAAAGACTCCTCTAGCCTTTAGGGATAAGACTCTAAAGTAATTTCGCATGGTATCAGGGTTGCGCGATGACATTGCAGCTAACGACCAGCTAACTGATGAGGAACTCCGTGTGTCAAGTACTTTCGTGTTTTTGTGACCTTGAATTACCATTGCTCGATTTTTTTCATTTTAACAGTAAACTATTATATGGCACAGCTGCTCTAATCCATTCAATATATCAGCCATACGAGGACCCAAAGAGTTGATTTTGTGTTTTTCATGTGCATAAATGTCTAAATTATAATTTGTATAACATTTAAAGCCCGAAGATCAGCAATACTCATATTTAGCGTTTGTGTAATGCATCTTTAAATTCTTAAATGAAAGTAATCAATACCAAAACGACAGATACATATTATTATATACTATACTTTATTTCCACGTATCCTTCGTCAGTAAAAGGGCGTCAAGAACGTAATGATGTTATACATTTTGATTATGGTGTATTTCGTGAATTACAGTTGTGGTAAAGATGTTCTCTGGAAACGTTTATACAATATGGATAACCAATTGGTGAAGTATGAAAACGACAAAATAAACTGCCCAAAATCCAAGTGCGCTTTGATATGTGCAAATAGAGCTGATTGCCAGTCATTCTTCTTTGATATTATTGAGAATAATTGCTTTCTGCATGATGCCGTTTATGATGGCCATTCACAATTCATAGTCTCAAATACCATTTATTATACAGGTAAGGTGTTAATGGGTACCTCTACGAAAGTAACTATATTGTTAAAACGAACATTAGACTGATTCCTGCAACTCGCAATCTTGTTTGTTATACTTATATCGGGGGATGTCAATTCTTGCTTTCTTCACGATGCTGTTTATGATAATGACCATTCACAATTTATAGTCTAAAATACCATTATTATACCATGTTATCTGCTGCATCCTGTAAGGTCTTTAAGTGTATATCTGAACTAAGACAGAGTAACGGTGTGGTTAATGATATCGTTTCATGGTGTAAAGCAATAGTAGATCGATCACTGTTATTTGTCCCGAAATTACTTTGTAACAATCATATTCTGAAACGGGGGGGCGTTGCTGTATCATAAACTCTGTCATTGAGTCAACTGGCGTGGTTTCGATTCACCGATCGTACGTGACAAGGGGTTGTTTTTCTCCTGGTCGTCTGCTTTCCCCCAACTCCTAAAGACCCATATTTCTCGCAAACGAATTGATGAAAAAAAAATTGAATCATTATATTAGTCCCGAAATGACCTAGTTTGTGTCGAGTGGATGTTAAACCCGATTTCCCTCGTTCTGAAGAATGTGTACTATAATTATCCAAGTGTATTTAAATAATATGCGTAGGAGTCATTAGCAGTTGGAGGAAAGTGAGATAAAATGGGGTTTAACGTCCTACTTTTCAGCACCGGCTGGGCTAATGAAGACGGGCATACGCCATGCCGTGCTCTATGAGTTGGATTTTGCCCAGACAACGGCGCTGCGGCGTATTCCAATGGTCAAGGGCTACTTTATGTGTTGGCCAATGTGTATGCCGGACCTTGGATATTTCGTCGCCCTAGAACGACTAAATACTGTTCCAGCAACACCGAGAAACTTTCTCGACCGCCAACACCAGGAGCGAAATAAAGCTATATTTCTGACACGTATTTCAATATGAGAGAGAGATGGAGTTTAACTTCCACTCAATACAAGCTAGGTCATTTCGGGACTAACCAGTAGTTCAGTTTTATTTCAATAATACGCTTGCGCGTAGGGGTCTTTAGCAGTGGGGGAGGGGGCCGGATACAACCGACTAGGATGGATTAGCGACCGCGGAATCGAAACTACGCCAGTTGACAGACCTTATGATACAACACGAAGGCACTAACAATTCGATTCGGCTATCCACACCCAACTCCCCTATAGAACAGTCTCGTGAGAAAGGCGAAAAGTGATGACAAGTTTATGGAAGAATTTAAAAACGATGAAAGGTTAAAGGAAATGGTGATATCGGAAGATCTAAAGCTGCTGGAACGTGTCAAATAAATGGTATTGGTATATTGTGTGTTCTGGTTTCACAATGCCCGGGTGGCGTGAAATTTAAACTCAGTATCCTTCATCATAGTTGACACGGGCATTTCATTGCTCCTAAATACATGAGATGTGACACTTATCGCGGCCTTAAAAGCATTATTCTAGAATTTCAGATAGGTTTGATTCTCCATTTGTGTAAATTGATTCATGGTTTGATTCTCCATTTGTGTAAATTGATTCATGAGATTCTGTATATTTGTTTGGGGTGCGAAACCGAACTGTATTTTGCACAAGCTGCAATTTCCACCTGATTCTAAAATTACAAAACCACTCGACCACTATTTACCGAATTTACATATCGTCTATCCAACAATATAATATTTGTTTCAAATCAAGTCTCTGGTGACTATGGCCATTAATCGCACATATATATTGAAAGGATAAGAACACTTTCGCGTGTAATAATTTAACGATAAAATAGATAATCGAAACGTTAGTTTATTGTCGTATTCGATTTTAAAAAGCGTTGAAATAGACCACCGTTACATTCTAATGACGATTGAGTTCGAATTTTGTGATCGAAATTGCCGGACCAAATGGGCGCTCCTTGTGCGCAAATAGTGTAAAAATATATAATACCGCGGCTGTGGACCGTCTAAACGTCACAATTTTTATTTGATTTTGATGAAGACTTAAAATATATGTTTATATCCCAAAGATCTCGGATCCTTTCGATATTCGAGCATATCGCGTTTTTAGCTTGTGCACCTACCAAAAGTCACAATTTTTTTATCCGATCAAAAAACCCGTCCAAATACCTCATCGCACACAACAATGTTTGTTGAGTTGGAATTGCGTGTATATTGGTACCTAAACTGCCCGTCAAAATGGCATCTCCGGGTATAAAAAATAGTGTAAAATCATATTACCAAGGTAAAAGCATTACCAAGGTTTTTGATCCCCTAGAGGTCACAATTTTTATGCATATTGATGAACTTAAAATATATGTTCATATCCGATTTATCTGGGTTCCTGGCGAATCTCGATAGTCATCTAACCGTAGTAACTTCCCGGATTATGGCGCCTGATTGTATGAAAACTCGCGCTATTATAGCTTGTTCTCTGTCTATCTCTGGTAAAATATTATGTTGGCGTATCTTGCATGGAGACCGGTTGTTTATATATAACTATTATATCAAAATCTGACATAATTGAATCTTTAAGGGTCGACGGTTCTAGTAGAATAGTAATGTACATAAAATTACTTTTTACGCGTCTACATATCAGAATAGTAATATGTAAGTTTACTGTTTTATAAAACTTTGTGTCACAGATAACTTGCTGACGTCAAAGACTCCTTGTGCTTCATCTTATACAGAGGCTAATGATATATGTTTTCGGGTGTATGAAGAAAATATCAACTGGACTGACTCCAGGGCACGCTGCCAGCAAGATGGTGGTGATTTAGTAATTATTGATAGTCAGTGGAAACATAACATTATTACAGCAAATTTGACACCAGGTACACATTTTATGTCATTAAATATAAACATAGAGGGTAGCTCTGCTGGTCTAGCTGTAGTTTCTCATGATGAAACGGGCCGCTCAACGCTGTACAGCCTCCAGGGTGATGATTTGGGTTTTGGTTGTGCTGTCCCACACTTTGACAGCGTACTCCAACTGTGGACGTACTAGCCTTGTAGCACGAGGCCTCAATGTTCCTTAGGCATGATAAGATGTTGCGTCTCAGAAAAGCAGTGAAGTTGGCTGACTTTCAAGCAGCACTGGTAATGTGACTGTTCCATGACAGTTTCCGGTCGATGGTGACTCCAAGGTAATTATCAATATGTCCATTTTAAGTTAACAAATTTCCGGAGAAGGCGATACTATTAAAATGCATTCAACCGTCTGTCCAGTCTTTCTGTCTGTCCCCACTTTTGAGACCACAATTAGAACACGAAAACTCGAACTGTTATTTTCACACTTGGCGTAGATGTGAATGTCTTGGCTGAGTTTGATGAACATTTCCGCTATGAAGAAGCAGTGTTTGGTGATGCTATAAAACAATAAATATGATTCTCATCGGGGGCTCATGTTAACTTAAGTGAAGAGCAATTTGATTGCCCGATACACCATAAAGAGGCAAATGTGCAAGTAATTTATGAGTGCCATATATTTATTCTGGGAATAAGGTAAAGGACATCTATATGCGTTATTCTATATACTTTCAGGTCGGCATTATTACATTGGAATCCATAACATGGAACGAGATGGGACATTTCAATTTGTTGATGGCAGAAATGAACAAAACACAAATTACACCAATTGGAGTCCTGGAGAGCTTGATGTTAATCGTTGGGGTTCGAGTTTGTATGGAAAACTGACATATGATTATCAACTTGGATACTTTAATTGGGTGGCAGATAGGGGAATAAATCTAAGGCGCTCTATTTGCGAAATACAGTAATCGATTTTAGGTATGGTTTTATCGTCGTCAAATAAAACTAAAATAGATTCCAATTTCTTTTAACATTACAGTGTAAACCAACCAACTTTCTATTTTGCCATAGAAAATAAGAGTTATATTCCAAACGGTTATACCATTTATCGATTGCAATACATAAAATATTTGAATAATTGTAAAAGTCTCAATACGGAACGAACTGGAACACAGCGCCGGAATTAGATGAAGCTCTAGAGGCCCAAGGCTATTTCACTTATGAGGCTTCTCTCAATACCCAACCCCAATGATTTGAGGAAAATTAAATAAATGTTTTTTTAAACACAATTGGGCAATGTCGTGGACGTTGGCGGATGTGTTAGCCTAAAGTGCGTGTAAAACCTATTTTTCACAATGGTCGAAGGTCCTCGTAGATGTTGCTCTGGGCTTCCGCCTAGCAAGCCTATAGTCAAATCCGGCACTAATGTGACATGCCAATGTGAAAATATTACTCTTGTGTGTTTTACAAAACGTTATAATTGGCTTTCAGCTCTAGTGACCCGTATGATTAATATTTTTATTATTTTACTAGAGTAATTCATTCTTTTTGTCAATACTGATCTAAATGTCGTTTAATTAGATGAGATTGTGTATTATCAAATATGAAAGACTGGAGAACCCGTTTCTTGTAAAAGGGCGTTTATGGTCGCATAACCCCTACACCGCCCTGAATCATTCCCATTATAACAGTTACCCCTATAGCAATACAGACCCAAACTGATCCCGCAGTGAATATTCGCTTGGCCGCTACAATCACTGTTAAACATGACATCGACGAGGCTCAATGAGTTCGGCATATTAACTTTTTTACTCCGACAAATTAAATTCTCAAACATTTTTTTGAGGTAAAAGAAAAATAAATCAAGACGTTTCAAGTATTTGTAGTTAAAAAATATTTCCTATTTAGTGTAAATGGGTGTTAAAATGAGTAAAATGCCCGAAGCAGTTAGGTGTTAAGTAAACATTGCACGAGCCGTTGAGCCAATGACTGACGCCGCGTGCAGTCAACGTACGTGTCGTGGACAGTCATCTGTTACAGAGTTAATTCGTAAGTAATTCTCTGTGAAACAGATTGATACAGACCATGAGATTAGTCAAGCGGTTTACGTGATCTGAATGCTATTAACACTAGAATGCCTCCCCGAAATAAAAACATTTAGATTATTTTTTCTTTTGCTGTTTTGGTAGCTGTCTGGAGCTGACATACAGGATTTCATATTGATCTGTACCAGTCATACATGTAAATGTGGCGTGATGCCATGGGAAACCCTTGTCGATAGTCATTATTCTATGGCTGTCCTTGCCGTAGTTAGCTGCTCTACCGAAAAAGAGACTATAATGACACAGATCACTAAATATTCATGGGCCGTTACCTACGAATGTAGGGCGAAAGTTATTTTTAGTCTTTCTCTCCCTTTCCCTTTTTCCCCCTTTTGCATGGTGATTTTTGTTTACTTTTTGGTGTAGAATCGAAAAAAAGGGTTTGAAAATACATTTTCTGCCAGGTTTTGGTGAATATTGATGATTTTGAGGCGGAAGGATACAAGAGTTGTGAGGTTGCTTACGTTGAAGGGCGAAAATTGCCTGGTTAGCTGTCTCTACTTCCAGCTTGTGTATCTCAAGTTTTTCATGGTGAACCTCATACATGCTTTTGGGCCAGAGTTTGCCACATGTTGCTCCATCTGTGGCAGAAAGCGTTCTACCCAACGAATATTTGGGAAAAAGTTACAGCCGATCTAAGAGACGAGATTTAACATTGAAGTCAATGGGGAAATAATTAGTGATCTGTGGCCGTATGACGAATTCCGCCATATTGGAACTACTTTAAAGGTCCCGGATGAAACATGTGTAGTAGGACAGGGTTCAGATACTGGATGCAGCGGCAGCTAATGTCGTGAAACAAACAATAAACAAGATATAATTTGATACTTTTTATTATAATTTAAACAACAATGGATTCTGGAAATGTGACGTGTGCCCTTAATTTCTCGACTGATTGATTTGCCCGAAATACTAAATAGAAATCATGAAATTTATACGCCAAAGTCTATTTCTCAAACTACGGAATAAATTAACCCACTGTGGTGAATCGATTCATCGATCCTGCACAGTACCTTAACCTACAATTACAAACTAAATTCACCGAATTCGTCCTCGCTAATCAAGTGAAAAGGCGGCAATGCCAGTGTCTGACAGTAGAAAGCCATGTCTAAACTGCTAGAACACCATTAAAACGAAATCACCGAATTCTTCCTCACGAATCAAGTGAAAAGGCCGCAATGCCTATATCTCCAGTGTCTTGACAGTAGAACGCCATGTCTAAATTGCTAGAACACCATTAAAAACGAAATCACCGAATTCTTCCTCACGAATCAAGTGAAAAGGCCGCAATGCCTATATCTCCAGTGTCTGACAGTAGAATGCCATGTCTAAACTGCTAGTACACCATTAAAAACGAAATCACCGAATTCTTCCCCACGAATCAAGTGACCAAATTACGATATGGTTAAGTACGAGTATCGATTTAGCGCTCCCCACAGCGAAGCGACAAGTAGATATAAATTATACTATTTTTCCCCGAATCAGAACTATGAAACAGTTGAAAATCAACACAATCTGGTTGATATGAGGCGATTATCGACTCTGACAACCAACCTGTGTCTTAATTATGATAAGGTTACCTTACGGAGATGCTAACTGAAACTCCCCCCGATGAATGATACGCGCCCAGTTTTATAGTCGAAGCATGCACGTGCATGACAGTTGATTGGCTCAAATACGTCAAGTAAGTAGAGAAATTGATGAGTTTGGGCGACTGGTTTGAAATACATTTAGCAAAAAGGCGACACTACCACATTCTCCCACCCTTAAGACTGTGTGTGACGTAAAGTATTGATTTCTTTACGGAACACCTGTCAAAACAAAAATACAAAAGCATTACAGAAATATTTACAAAAACAGTTCTCTGTTAACCGAAATGGACAATGTGATGAAAATTTAATAAGGATAATTCGCGAATTCGTCATCGATATTTGGAGCGTACAGAATCTCTTTACTTGACTGATCCATCATTATGGTCTTTCTCATCTGTATAAAAAATGTTCTGTGATTGTAGTTTTTCCCAACTGTCCATCTGGGTTCATAAATATATCCTGATAGTCATATAATAACTTTCTAATCTGATCCTTTTGACCCTCAGACAAGTCATTTGAAGTATTGTCAAGATGCGGAGGGAGTGTGTCCTCGTCAGAGAACGGATCTCCTTCATCAAAAACCTCACTAACATTTTGTACTTCTCCTAAAAAACTATTAGCCTTTAATTTTATACCTCGTGTCCCCGGATTAAGAAGGCACAGGAGTATTGGCTTTTCGGTTGGATCCAACAGGGATTTTGCAAGCCATAATTTCTTATCCAAAACTGTTCCACTATTCCCAAACCATCACAAAACCCGTCAACACATCGTTCGAAAAAAGTTCCGAACTAGGGGGTATAATAACTAAGTCCTTGATTTTAATCCGCGCACAGTGATTAGTCCCACTCGTGACGAGATCAATCGGCCCCTTTTTAGTTTTCATGACTGATTTTTCAAAGTTTATTTCCCCAAGTCAATACCTGCTATTATAAATTTATGCATAAATATAATACCACTAAAATTTACACTTAATTCGATAATCCCTAGAAGTTTAAGTTCTCTGCCGTCAGCTGTATTCAGAACAGTTGCTGTTCTTTGTAGCTTAGACATTTCTATCCCTAATTTTTCGAATTCGGTTTCGGATAAGATCGACGCGGAAGAGCCGGTGTCCACCAATAATTCACAAGATAATACATTATTTATTTTACTGCGAGCATAAAAACAAGTAGATTTTAATTTGTGTAACGGATGTACTTCAGGAGCAGGGTTATTCTCCTTAAGAGTTGGAGCTATATGCCGATTTTTGAATAAAGTATCCTGGGCTGTTCTGACGACTTCCACACCAGCCGGGTTTAGTTTAGATTATCGGGATTCGTATTTACACGATTGGCTTGGCTGATATATTGAATAAATTTTGAACATTGTGATCTAATATGACCGAACTCGTTACAAAAATAGCAACGGGGTGGTGGTCTAGAAGGTGGTTGCCAAGCGAAATTAAATCCGGACCTATCGTTCCTGCTCGCGGTTGGCATCTTTCTATCTATCAACGATTCCACAGTGTCCATATTAACTAAACTAGAACTAACGTCCGAGCGTTGAGGGAAATAATTTCTGTTCTCATTAGGTTTTCTGATTTTATCAATTGGTCCCTCTACAGATTCATTTTCAATGGCCAAAGCAATGGCTTGTTCAAGATTGATTGGATGACGAAATTGGACGTGTTTTTTTAAGGTCATGATGCCCAAGACCCTGAATATACTGGTCAACGACGTGTTCCTCCAAATTGGTATACGGAATTTGCGGATATGCTCTTTGAGCCAACCGCTTTAATTGGTAGCCAGATTCACCTGTACCACGCTTACGATATTCACATTTATAAGCAACCAGGCGCTCTCTTGGATTAAATCTTTGCGAAAGATGTCGAGTTATTGCCCACTAATTCGGAAGGGGTCAAGTTACTTAAAAGTTTCTGAGCCTCTCCCCTCAAGCTCATCACCAATTGTTGTGCCATTTCGCGATTGGTCCACTGATTCCACCCCGCTACTTGTTCAAAATGTATTACATAATCGGTCCATGCGCTGCTCTGTCCATCGTATTTGTCGGGTTCTTTTTCTCGCCTAATTGTCGTGTGGGAATAATTCGAGTTCATCCGCTTTGCTGAAGTCCTTGGGTTGCGCTTCATCGGAGTAGATGCAAGAGTGAAAGGTGACCTCGGTTGATCAAAGAAGTCGGGTGAACGTGTTCCACGTCCTGTTACCTCCCGATATTCATCGATCCTCCGATTACCTTCTTGATCAGACGTATCATCAGTATCACCCAACGAGGCTACCTCCTCCGCAAATGATACCCTATTTCCTGTTACCGGCCGTTCTACATTACGATAATTATTTGACGGACTACTCTGCGTATAATCCGCAGGTTCTTGACATTTCGCGGACGCGTATGTAAACGTTTCAGGTGCGTATCTCGGAGAATAAAGATTAGAAGAGTTGGGATCGACCTCTCGAGAATAAAATGATTTATGTGTATATCCACCTCCACAAACTCGTAGTTCTTGTTCATTAGTGTCAGTCCCCCAGTCCCTAGTAGACGTTTAACTTTCTAGCCCGTAATTCAATTTAGTTAGCTAGGTGTAGAACCGTATCAAATTTATAATATCAGAAATCGCTTGCTCACAACATTTACCGACACAACTGCATCCTGCCAAGCTCGCCAAAAGTGTAGTAGGACAGGGTTCGGATACTGCAGCGGCAGCTAATGTCGTGAAACAAACAATAAACAAGATATAATTTGATACTTTTTATTATAAATTAAGCAACAATGGATTCTGGAAATGTGACGTGTGCCCTTAATTTCTCGACTGATTGATTTGCCCGAAATACTAAATAGAAATCATGAAATTTATACGCCAAAGTCTATTTCTCAAACTACGGAATAAATTAAACCACTGTGGTGAATCGATTCATCGATCCTGTACAGTACCTTAACCTACAATTACAAACTAACTCACCGAATTCTTCCTCGCGAATCAAGTGAAAAGGCGGCAATGCCTATATCTCCAGTGTCTGACAGTAGAACGCCATGTCTAAACTGCTAGAACACCATTACAAACGAAATCACCGAATTCTTCCTCACGAATCAAGTGACAAAATTACGATATGGTTAAGTACGAGTATCGATTTAGCGCTCCCCACAGCGAAGCGACAAGTAGATATAAATTTGTTCGTTGGCAACATATTCAGAATAAAGACAGCAGTCACTCATCTATTTTTATCAACAAATAAAATCCAACGTTACGTCTATCAAATGAAGGTAGAATATATTATTTTCTATCCAGTCCTTTAGCTCAGAATAGAAGTGTAATTTCGCCATATATATTCTGAAAGGTAATTGAATAAGTTTTCTAAATATTATTAGTAACACTTGACACAATCATATCAAAGGGGCGCTCTCTCATCCTAAACGTCACCATTTTTTTAATATTTTAAAGTGAAAGAACGGTAATATTCCGAGTCAAAATTCGGACCATCGTACAGAATTCTGAGCATCCAACTATATATAATCGGAAAGGTAATTTTGGACGACTGTTGTCTTTATTCTGAATAGGTTTCCAACGAACAGGTTACCAGCTGGATCGGTCGCCAATTTGTGTTTGGTTGCGCCCACGGTGTCAAATTTTCCTGTTAAAGTAAACCAGTAGCCGCATCGCAAATGTATGGGCGTAGGTACATATCACTTACTGTCATACAGCCGAGATTAGATGTAGGTTCCGGAACCGGAATCTGTTGAGGATTGCCGAGTGGGAAATGCTCAGATCGCTATGGTTCATCCTCTCGAGAGGTAACAATTTTTAAACTTTTTGATGAAATTCGAAATGTATGTTTATACCGCATCGATCTCGGTTATCGCCGATCGTATCTTTATAGAATATGGTCGAACGATTAGCGCGTTCGCGTTGTATCATAATGTGTGTCATTAAGTCAACTGACGCGGTTTCGATTTCCCGGTTGTACGTGTCAAGTAGGGTAGCCTGTCCAGCCACTTGCATTTTCTGCGGGTCCTCCCCCCCCCCCAGTGCTAAATATCCCTACGCGCAAGCGAATTATTGAAATAAAATTAAACCATGTATGTTGGTCCCGATATGACCTAGTTTGTGTCGGGTGGGGGTTAAACGCCATCCTCTCCTCCTTTAAAAGATCACAATTTTTATCAGATTTTGATGAAACTTAAAATGTATGTTTATATTCCAAAGATCTTGGTTCCTGTCGATATTCGCGAATATGGGAAGTTACTTCCTGGATTCGGGCCTTAGTGGACTTCTAAAGGTCAAAATTTGTATCAGATTTTAGAGACCGTTCAAATATATCCTGACACCTTAAAGATGGTTGGGCTGAAATTTTGTGGAAATTGAACCGAAATGACATGACAAAACGACCGTTCCTTGTACGCAAACAGTATGAAAGTGTGTAATACTTTGGAACCGCTAGAGGTCACAATTGTGGTGAAACTTAAAATAATTATATGTTTATACCCTAAAGATCTCTGTTCCTTTCCGTGTTCGCACATATCGTACTGTAACATCCTGTATTATGGCCCCTGATTGTATGAACAATCTCATGTTTAGATTGTGGGGCCTGTAGCATTCACAATAGACTGTTGAGGTTGAATTTCGTGAAAATCGGAGCTAAACTGCACGACAAAATGACCGCCCCAAGTACTCAAATACGCTGTAGTGTAAGATTATGCGAACAATCCGTTTTCAGCTAGTAGAACCAGTTGAGTTCGAATTTCATGAAACTCTGACCCAAACTGCCGAACAAAAATGGCCACTCGCCTTATGCCCAAAGTGTAAAAGTATGTAACACCAAGGTTGTGGACACTCTAGAGGTCACAATGATTATCCGATTTTAGTGAAGCTTAAATATGTTAATATCCCGTTCTAGGTTCGTTTCAATACATATGCGTATCGAAAACTAATTTTCTAGGCTGCCATACGAGGATACACATACCCACCAGGAGGTCTAAACTGGCCAATATGGTTTATCCATCCACTGCTCCATCAATCATAGAATAAACGTCTCATTAGACCCAAATTATATAACCAGGGTTTAAGTTCGATCGGGTTCATCTTTAGTACAAGTTAAACTATTCCAGCAAAACTGAACATTGTTTTCATGGAGCAAAATTGGATAGGATTCATCCTTATGGATCATTATACTACCTCGGTGGAATAAGCCCATCATGTTTGTAAATGAAGACAAAAACAAACCCACAAGCCTTCAGAGATAGGTGTCAGAATTAATTTGGAATGGGTTCATGTTCATAAGTGGTTGGTCGATGACATGTGCAACTATGGGTAACTCCGTATGTGAACGAGGATGCACATGCCGCGATTTGTCTACTCATTGTCCGATGTACAAGAGAGTTGATAATGGGCATGTCATGTGCATAAATATCTAAATAATAATAGACAAGCAATACTCAGATCTTGCTCTTGCGTTATATCATCTATGATCGATACCAAAACGATAGAGATATACTTATTACACGATATTTTATATTCACATTCCCTTCGAATTCACATCAGTTAAAGGTCGTCAAAGACGTAACGATGTTTTACATGTTGATTATGGTGTATTTCGTGAATTACAGTTTTGGTAAAGGTGCTCTCTGGAAACGTTTACACAATATGGATAACAAATTGGTAAAACATGAAAATGATAAAATAAACTGCTCAAAATCCAAGTGCGCGTTGATATGTGCAAATCGAGCCGATTGTCAGTCATTTTTCTTTGATGTTATTGAGAATAATTGCTTTCTGCATGATGCCGTTTATGATGGCCATTCACAATTCATAGCCTCAAATACCATTTATTATACAGGTAAGGTGTTAATGGGTACCTCTACGAAAGTAACTACTGTATATTGTTAAAACGAACAGTAGACTGATTCCTGGAAATGCAATCTTGTTTGTTACACTTATATCGGGGGATGTCAATTCTCTGGAGGTTACGTTATAACATTTGCATTCTTAAATGTGCCCAAAATATAGCTTCATTTGGCGGAATGTTTACACTTTCAAGATCCCTTCCCATTCTCTCTGGGATATCAGCGAATTATGTCCTCTCTGTACTAATTAATATACCACACAACTGTAATGCGCTTGTGCGTAGGTTCGTAGGTTTAACGTCCTAATTTCTGCACCGAGTATACGACATACATTGTTCTTTGAGGGTAATTTTGCCCGGTCAGCGACAATGCAGTTCCTTGTAATGTGATGTTGATGAGAAGTTATCCAGTACGCCAGTAGTGACAAAATTAAAATACAAAAATAAGAAGATATACATTATTACTAAATATAATTCATCTGATTTGGGTTTTAGAGTGGAACAAAAGTTGAAATGCGTCGGTATTATGTAAGAACCTAATCTGTTTATATCATGTCTTTTTTCTAGTTTGTATATAAATGTTATGAATTGATTTTTAGGTATTTTTTACCATGTCCGCTATCGGCTCTCTGGGCCATTGGGTGGCTTTGATGTTAAATTGATTAGAAAACCGTCGTCATGTAATAATTAAGCGATAAAATGGATCATCGAAGCTTTGTCCTATCAATGGTACCCCATTTGTTGAAGATGTTGTAAACACGATACGTGCAGTAGTTTTTAAGGGTTTTTTTCAGTTTTAGTTGTAAGCATTAGGGGATTAACCCTATTGATTTCCAGCATTCCATGTTACAGAAATATATCCATTTTCAATAAACACTGGAAGGTAGGAAACATTGGGATCATGGGAGGGTGAACACTTTCGACATGAGCGTTCTGTGACTTTGCCTGCTTTTCCGAAAAACGTTGCGCACGCAATAAGGGCTATAGTTTTTGATAGATCACTATTATTAACCCGTTTTTATACGTCCACATTTTCATGTGGACGTATTATGCCGTCGCCTCTGGACGTCCGTCCGTCCAAAATTGTTGTGGACTCTCTACAGGTCACAATTCGTAAACGATTTTGACGAAACTTGAAATATAGTTTTTTTCCCAATAAGATCTCGTAACTTCGTGGACTATGGTCCTTGATTGTAGGAATAACACGTTTTGTGCTTGTGGACCCAATAGAGGTCACAATTTTGAACTGATTTTGATGAAAACTGACATGTATGTTTATAACCCAATGATCGTGGTTCCTTTCGATATTTGAGCCCATCGGATTGTAACTTCCTGAATTATGGCCCCTGATTGTCCGAAAAATCGTCTTTTTAGCTCGTGGTCCCTCTGGAGGTCATAATTATTATCCGATTTAAAAGAACGTTTGATTATATCACCGTTACACCCTAATGAAGGTTGGGTTTGAATTTCCTGAAAATCAAACCAAAACTGCCGAACAAAATGACCGCCGCTTGTACGCGAATAATGTAAACATATGGTATATCAAGGTTTTGGACCCTGTAGAGGTCACAATTTTAATCCGATGTTAATGAAACTTGACATGCATGTTTATAACCCAAAGATCTTGATTCCGTTCGATATTTGCGCATATCGAATTGTAACTTCCTGAAGTATGGCCCTTGATTGTAGGAAAAATCACTCACTTTTTAGCTTGTTCTCTATCCCTCTCGAAATTGTTGGCGTATCCTGCCTGGCAGCCGCTGGTTAACCAAACCTTGTCATCGCGATAGAGACTATAGGTTTTAAAATTGTTTTCCAAATTTGCTTGGAAGCATTTGAGCCGTAAGATGATGGGCCCGAGACACATGTGCTATGTGGGCATAATCTACGCTTTGCGTGGCTATCTTTACAAACATTTGTGTCACAGATAATTTGTTGACAAACCTTCTGGTAGAATAGTAATTAATGTACATAAGATCACATTTTATGCGCCTTTATGTCAGAATAGTAATATACGTGAGTTTACAGTTTATAAATATTTGTGTCACAGATAATTTGCTGACGTCAAAGACTCCTTGTGCCCCATCTTATACAGAGGTTAATGATATATGTTTTCGGGTATATGGTACAAATGAAGAAAACATCAACTGGACTGACTCCAGGGCACGCTGCAAGCAAGATGGTGCTGATTTAGTTATCATAGATAGTCAGTCGAAACATAACATTGTTACAGCAAATTTGACACCAGGTACACATTTTTGTCATTAATATAGACATTGGGAGGGGGCAGAGCTTATAATCTTAAGGGTACGTTTTAAACCACCCAATTTTGTGAATAACAGACATCTACGCGCATCTTTTGTTAAAAAGAGAGAGAAGGGGGGGGGGGGGTACCGTCAATTTGACACGAAATATGGTTCAATGTTATTTTGATAATTCGCTGACGCAAAAGAGACTCTAGCAGTGAGAAGCAACCGGAGTACCCAAAGAAAACCCATGAGGTTCACACTTTTGGGATTTTACATATACCACAGATCACGATAACTCTAATTGATATTTTATGTTATGTAGATGTGAATTCATTGACTGTGAGCATCTCCGTTAGAGGTAAGCAGGGGTGAATAATTTGTTGAGGTTCGTGGACAAGATATCGTTAATTGTAATTAGGCGTGGTTGATTTTACTTGGTTTGTCATTACACTGACACCAATGTTTGGAAAACGGTCATTACATTGATGCTAATTGAACGCGGGTGGTAGGGCATAATAGTCTATAGTGTCAAGATGACATCAACAATTTGGCTAAGTTCGATCATGAGCATTATTGAATGTTTAATATTGGCGTAGATATTCTTGACTGAAAAAAATGACGGGTATTTTCAGCCGAGTGAAACTTGGGGTATAGTTTCGTTACCTACATATTGACCGACCCGACGTGACAAGTAATTTGAGTGCCTGATAGTTTATAAAAAGATCTGCAAGTAATATTCTGGGACGAGGGTGGAGGATATCATTTTGTTTAATTCTATATACTTTCAGATCAGCATCATTATTATATTGGTATTCATAACACGGAACAAGATGGGACATTTCAATTTGTTGATGGTAGAAATGAACAAAACACAAATTACACCAACTGGAGACCTGGAGAGCTTGATCGCTGGGGTTCGGGCTTGTATGTAAAACTGGTTTATAATACTCAGCTCGGTGACTTTAATTGGTGGCTGGATAACGGAATAAAACTACGGCGCTCTATTTGCGAAATATCGCCGTAAAATGTAATTAAAATGGATAACAATTTCTTTTTACATTCTGCCATGAATAATAACAGCTATATTCCAAATGGTTATACCATATATCGACTACAATACATAGAATCCAATCACTCTTTTTGAATTGTTTGATGTCTTGTCCATATATTTGTTTTGTGTAAAATTGTGTGTGGTGCAGTCCCCCTGCACTTACTATTTGAATAACTATATGTCTCAACACGGAACGTACAGAAACACAGTGCCGGAATTAGGTGAAGCCTTAGAGTCCCTGGTCTATTTCACGTATGAAGCCTCTCTCAATCCCAATTTTAACGATCCGTTAACATGGGAGTTAACGGATCGTTAACTTTAACGGAGAAAATGTAGATTACGAGTGTAATGTTCTAAAGAACATTGTACTCTGTAGAGGGCGATGGGGGAGCTATTCCATTTTCTGTGGTATTCTGCAGAATCTTGGAATCTGTAGAAAATAATGGCCCCTAATATTCTGTAGCAAAAATCCATAATTTTTCATACGGATGTATGCTAAAACTTTTAAAGGAAAAAATAAAGTATTCTATAGTTTTTTCAAATGTAGTAAACTATCTTTTTGTCTTTTGTGAACAAACTGCACAGTTAGTTGTCCCATTGTCTTCAATTAATACTAACTTCTGAAGTTGTTATATACATGTACATTATAAACAGTCTTGTCTTGGATTAACTTGAATGAATCCGTTAACTAACAGATAATGAAATTGACTTTCCAACAAGAGAAATTTAACGGACCGTTAACAAACGACACGTTAGCAAGATAACAATCTGTTAGAGTTAAACAGCTCGTTAAAATAATTTGTGGTTTCACTTTTGTATCATTTCAGAAAGTATATACCCTTACAGATTTGCAATGTCTGATCTCCCTAAATTTACCACGTAGAAAATTACATCAAATATACACCTTTTCGTATTCTAGGATACACATAGATTCGTAAAACGCTACGACACAAGATTTCAGCGTCTAAAAGTAGCAAAAAGCACGATAAAAAGACGACGATGTTAAACGGATCTTTTCCGTATGAAAGCTATTCGATACGGGCTGTTGTACACGTGTGCCGTATCGCGTATGAAATACATGTGCATTGTTGACGTCACGCGCAAAATCCATACAGATACGCACCAGGAATTTACGCTTGCCAAATGTCTTTTATAACCCAATAGACAAACATGTTGATTGGAAATGCAAAAATAATAACTTAAAAAATATTTGGGTTTTTAAATGCGTATGCCTGTTGCTACTCTTCTTCCCATTATGTTCCAGGTACTGTTTTGAACATGTTCGCACATGGTTAAAGTAGTAGAATCGTGTTGTGGATAGTTAAAAGAGGATACATACAGACATAGCGGCCTGGGACGGGAATGTTCCGATCCTTGACTTCAGCTTCCACAATATGGGTTGGCAGTTGGTTCCACGGGCTGATTCCGGCAGGAAATATGGAGTCTTGGTGAGCACCGAGACTGCAGAGTGGTTTGATGTATCGGTTGGTATGACCTCTGATCTTCGAGCCAGCTGGTTGGAGTGGTGATGGTGGTATGCCTATCAGGCTGTGAACTACCCGGTACATTATGGTAGCTCTAGTCTGGGTCCTTCTCGTCTGGAGAGCCTCGAGTTCCTTGAGCGTAGCTGTAGCGCTGCCAAAACGGGTGGTTCTACGCTGTACTGCCTCCGTGGTTTTGATTTGGGTTTTGGTGGTGTTTTCCCACACCTTGGCAGCGTACCTGCAACTGTGGGCGTACTACAGTCTTGAGCATTAGGCCTTTATGTTCCTTGGTCATGATGAGATTTTGCGTCTCAGAAAGGCAGTGATGTTGGCTGGCTTTCAAGCAACACTGGTAATGTGACTGTTCCATGACAGTTTCCGATCGATGGTGACTCCGAGGTATATATAATTGTCTCCGAAAAAGGCAATATACTATTAAAATGCATTCACCCGTCTGTCCAGTCTTTCTTCCACTTTTGAGACACAATAACCACAATAAGATCACGAAAACTCGAACTGAGAGGCTATGTTTACTTGGCGTAGTTACAAGAAAACAGGGACACGAATGTCATCAGTGTAATTGCAAATGTTTGAAACTTTTATTTTAGTCGTGTTTATCACGTGACTTTATTGGGGAGGGGGGGGACATTTCAGTACTATAAATATCGAAGCCTATGTAAATTATGATTGATAAATTATCTTAATGTTCTCACAACCGTTAGCCATTAGATCCTTACGTCACTTCCGGAAACAGTCTGCCTTTTTGTGATTACCTTAACTAGTGATTTGTGCGTGCCTATGGGTGTTCTTCGCGGAATAAAGTATTTTTGTAGTAAGAAGGGATGTCTCTACTTTCAACATACATGTATACCAAAATTGCCACACCTTTATTAGTAAGAAGGGGTGTCTCTACTTTTCAACATACATGTATACTAAAATTGCCACACCTTTATTTAAAAAATATGCCATATAAATACGCTCGTGTGAATGTTTTTAATATATAAAGGTTTTCAGAAGCATATCTTTTTAAAAAGTTAAATCCGTATTAAGGGGCATTTGACGGTAAACAGATGTTAACATCCCCACATTTCGTAGAAATGTTTCTAACATATTAACGTTATTATCCAGAAGCCTATTATTTTTAAGTGGACCCGGATCAAAGTAGCCTATTTGACTTGTTGACCTGTTTGAAAATAAAAATATGAGACAAAAACGATTTAACGGACACTCGATAAATAGGCCAACGTTTCGATTAAACCTATAGACGATGTTAAAGATGCATTATTTAAGAGCTAAATCCGCCCAATGCAGACCTCAAATGTTATATATATAGATTCAAATATGATTGGCAGTTAATAAAATGAAATGGGGCTTAACGTCCTATTGTTCTGCTCCTAAACTGGGTTAATGAAGACGGGCATCGCCATACAGTGTGCTTTGAGGGGAATATTGCCCGGGCAGCGGCACTACGGCCTACTCTTATATCAAATTCCAACTGCCAAGGGATATTTTACGTGTACGCCAATGTGTACACGGGACCTCGGTTTTCCGTCCTATCCGAACGACTAGACACCCCCCCCCCCAAATATTTCGCCAACAATAATGATTTCATAGTAGTGTTCTTAGCTGGCCACATCCTTAGCCCCTCAAAAAAGTTCAGTAGTCCCCCCAAATTTTATGAGCTGGCTGCGGGCCCGTAGACAGCTCTCCTTGTCAGGCCCTCCGTTCTGCATCACCGACAAGAAGCAACCACGCCGGAAAATCTGGATGAACTTTCTCGGCCAATGCAGGGATCGAACACCAGGCTAGCGAACCAGCGTCTTACCCACTTTGCCAAGTGATCCCCTGGCAGTTAATAACTTAATTTTAAAATGGACGACTGAGACTTTGTTTATTACCGTAACAACGGTAGCAAAGATAATCGAGACTACATGTTCTGCAAACAACGGTAACACTGCTTAGAATGAAGTAATTTGACTGACATTTTTAACATATATTCCCATTCATTATCAATTTTTTAAAATTATTATCTAAATCTTACATAATACATCTTTAATGTTGTTTGATTCAATAGTTTATAAGAGAAAGTGATAATTCCTCTTTAATATTTTCGTCAATTTTTATTGAACGTTGTAGATTATACTATCATTCTTTTGTGCTGATTTATTTTATTTACAACCTTTATTCATCCGTAAAATTGGAAATGTGTAATTTAAGGCTACATTGTAAGCTTTAAGAAAGGGGTACAATGGTGAAACAGACTTTTATTGCTTTAATATGAATTTTTACTTTTGTTCACTGGTAGTTTTCGCAATATAATGATCTAGAAAACACTCACTAGGTCAACAATGATATAGACGTTGACCCTATCCATGCAATATAAATAAAAGCATTAAAGTTTAATAAGTTTAATGTGACGATAATTTAGGTTATTACATGCTATATAATATGTCCATTTTATTTTGATTGAAAAACGCCCTCAATTAATGAAAGTTAAGACAGACGCACCATATTAACGGACGATTTGGTTGAAACGTAAGTGTATCTTATTTATTGTTGAACATATATTGTAAATTCTTCGTAAATTTGAAATGATTGTTATTTGACGTGTTACCAATGCATGGTTTTAATCCCGATGTTGACTGAATAAGATCTTCGGCCTGGTGGCGAACATCATCTAGTCGTTCGTATGGTTCAAAAATGTATTTGTATTCCCCGTGCACATGGATGAACTTAGTCCTACATTAGGTGGTTGATGCAAAAAACTGAGACCGCGAATCCCCATTTTATTTCCTTTCTGTGAATCAATGGACACGCGCAAGTTCATGTACTGATATCATTTTTATGCTAATTAACGAATAGTTATGTAAATTTTTTTCAGTGATGTTGAAGATTATTGAAACAATGTCGTCTTGTAGGTACCAATTTGCGGCGTTCCTGGTTTTGTGTGTGGATTTTACCTCAGCTTATCTCTCCAGGGATGTTCGAGCAGCAGCAACTAGAAGTGGAAGTGAAATCATACAACTTTTGTCTGACGAAAAAAAGTACATTTTGGATAAACATAATGATTATCGACGACAAGTCGGCGCCAGCAATATGAGACAATTGGTAATTATAAGGCCGACATTCTTTATTCTAGTCATTCATTTCAAGCAGGGTATAAATCACACACCATTTAAGTAAACCATGTAACATTATCTGCGTCACATTCTTGGAAACACATATGGAATGAACTTTGATATGGAAATTGAATATACCTTCCTTAAATGACAATCGTTGGCCTAATCGTTCATGCACGCGAATCATGTATATTGTAATTAAGCTGATGTAATCGATTGGTCCTTTGAAAAGTAATAGCTATACCTCATGTGCATGAAAGATTGGAATACAAAAACATAGCATATGCACTTATTAACTGTTATTCGAATATATCTCCGTGATCACAGTCAGCCGCGAAGATTAAGTCATCAATGAATGCAATTGGTCTTGTAGACTGATTGATTCCAACGAAATAACACTGCGATGCCGTGAAACAACATTAAAGTTACATTATGGGAGATAAGATAAAGAGATGGCGGTTCTCACTATAATAGTTAAGAACTAGATAGTGTAAAGATAATTTGCTGAAAATTTCAGTCAAATTGATCCGATATTAGCCGAGAAAAAAGCGTTTGAAATATTCACATAGCCTCAAATCATTAATATAAACAGCATAGTCTCGATTATCCACTTGATTGATTTAATTATCAACGGCCATTAAGCGGCATATAAGAATTTAATCCGCCAACATCGAAGGCTAGCCTTGACATAAAGAGTTTATTATGGTCTGGATATGTTAATTAATGTCTAATTGATTATTTAGATAACATCTCAGGCCTAAAAAAAGACCTGCAATAAGCAGATTTTGCTCTTGCATAATGCTATTTTAACATAAATTTGGTCTGCATATATTGGAATGACGTTTTTGAACTATAAAAGAAGCTTTATTTAAATTAAATTGATAAGGATTTCACTCTACTTATTTACAGCCTTATTGATGATTATCTTGAAAACGCAATTTCTTTAACTTTTGTGATACTCTTCAAATATGAAGAAAAAACAAGAACCGCATATTCCAATTTTCATAATTTTTTTATATGAACGAGATCGCGGTTTCCATAAATCTTACTTGATTTCAATGTCATTATGTAAGGATGAAACACATTCATTATGCGTTTTAAATGTACAGTCACTAAGTGTGACTTTTCATACTTTTGGCCGAAGTTTATTTTCGCTTAATTGCACCAACACACGCGAGGTTATCAATTTCGCATAAAACTCAAATCTAAGACCTTTAAAATCCAGAGGTTCTCGGTTTCAAACTCGGTTACGCGCGTAGGCACTCAACGACCCAAGTATTGCCATGTCTGAACGAAGACCAGCGCAACCACGTTCGGTTATAAGCACATGAATTCCATGCAGATGTAGGCAGGCTGCTGCATGGTTACCAGTGTACCATCTCGCGCCTTTGGGATAGGTACCGACTACGAGTTTCAACACGTGACTGCCTATGCTCAGGCCGGCCAAAAGTAACAGCACCTGCCCAGGATCCTTACATCCGGTTACATCATTTGCGGGAACAGTTCAAAACAGTGACCTCTACTGCAGCAGCAAATCCAGGACGGCGAAGGATCTCAGTAGGAACGAATGGTATGGCCACAGCAACGCTGGAGAAGAATTTGGTTCAGCGACGAATCTCGGTTCCTGTTGTAACGAGGCGATGGTAGATCTAGAGCAAGGGTATACAATTACACCACGTCAATCCTGCTTGTAAACATGGCTTTCTAATAAGCCTATTTCACTGATAAAAAATTAAGTGACTGTTGAAAATATCGAGGCGTGAAACGTTTATTGTATTGTAGGTCTGGAATGATGACCTCGCACAGATGGCGCAGGCTTACATAAATAACTGTCATGCTGAGCATAATACAGATACCAGCAACAAATTCGGATTTCAGCACGTCGGTGAAAACCTCTTTGTTAGTAGCAGTAAGTATCTTTAAACCTATACTTTATGGCCACATTTGATTCCAGAAAACTTTAATTTATAAAAAAAAAGTGATATTATAATGCCAGACAGACAGAAGTTGGTGGCCTGGTAACCACACCTCATTCATTCAGCATTTTTGAAATTCTGGCTACATTAAAACTTCCAGAGTGGTTTTGGACACATGTCTGTGAAGGTATTTTCGAGTCGTTAGTAATTTAATTGTGATATAATTAGATAACGATTATCGAAGACCTTTCTGCATCTAGGATTGCAGATCTTGGCAAAACAGATTTAAGTAATAATAAGCTACTAAACCAGGCCCAACTTTATGATAGTAAAATTGTGCGTGTAGTATGTTGCTGAGTGATAGATGATCAGTCCGCCGTTTGGTCGTTTTTCGAGATAATCAGAATTAAGGAATGTGTAGGTTACTTAATGTTATAGGGCCGTGGCTCACAATGCAGGGGACTCCATCAAATGGGCACAAAACCAGACCTAAATTTACTATAGTAAGACTTTTTGTAGAATATATTGCCGAGTGAAAATCAATACGCCGTTGGGGCGTTTTCGAGAAATTCAGAATATCCTTAAAACGCCCCAGCGGCGAACTGATTACGACTCGCGGTCGGTATCGTTATCTACGCAAGATAAATACTTTAGAAAAGTTGAGTATGGTTTGATGGACGCCCCACGCACTGAGACTGCAGACTAACATAATCATTATGGCCATTTTACTAATAATGCTTATTTTATAACGTATTTTGTATTGTTTTCAGGTAGTTCATTCGATTTAGATGTTATAATTAATTCGTGGTATAATGAAGTCAATTCCTACACGTATGAAACCCATATTTGTACCGGTGTCTGCGGACATTACACCCAGGTAATGTAATTCATTAATACATGTGAAGACTACAGGGGAAAAACGATCGAAGTCACTTTTTCAACGAATCCCAGTTAATGGCGCCATCTGGTAGCAAATTGTATAAGCTTTCGGTAGAACAATCAATTTCAGGTGAAAAAGATCGGACATACCCCCCCCCCCCTCCCGACATATACGTCCATCGTACCCTTTATTTAACCTTAATTTGGCTGAAAAGTTGAAGTCAGTTGTTGTACTGGTATAATGGTTTGTATTAAACATAGTTTTTAAGTTGTAATTAAACCCACTCGATGTTCTGTTCGTGTCAAGCATTCTCGTCTTTTATGCTAAAAGACAAAAATGTGACGTAGATCGTTCTTCTCCTGTCCTGTACTCTTCATGTATATTAGCCGAAGGGTAAAACATGTGTACTGTGAAGGGTCGCCTGCTTACCGTCAGAGGTTTTCTCTTAATCTCCTGGCACATCGGATATTTATACACCCTGTGCGCAAGGTAAAAATTGAATAAAAATGTTAAACTCGATATAATCTAATTTGTGGTGAGCATAGCCCCCTCTCTCTCGCTCTCGTTAAGACTTGGTATTGTAAATTTGTATAATGTGGAAATCTATTACTTTTGTTACTTGTCACGGGTAGCTTCCCTTTAGATGTATTTAATGATGAAATGAAATGGGGTTAACATCCTACTGCTTTTTTCAGATGGTATGGGATGAGAGTCATGCACTAGGTTGTGGTATACGTTGGTGTAGCACACTACACGGTAATATTTATCCCTCTGGAATATTAATGGCCTGTAACTATGGGCCGGCGTAAGTACATATTTATAAAATATATTACTGGTTTCTATTCCATACTATGTGTGGATGAATTGCAATTGGTAGGTTTTTTTTTAATGAAACACCAATTCCAAAACGAGTAGTTTCCTTCGTATCGACAACTTTCATAAATACATTTTTATAAATATTCATCATTGAAACTATTGACTTCATATAATTTACTGACAGAACTTACATTAGTTTGATGTTTCAACACCGAAATATTTTTACGCATTACTAATTGCGACGAGCACAATCCAGATATGATATTCAGGCCCGTAGCTAGCCCAGAATTGCTACTGGGGCAAAGGCTTCTGGGGGCGTCCATGGGGCTTCTGTGGGCGTCGATGTACCTACTCTTAACCGTCCACGGCGAACGGTACCGTGGAAGGGTCTGTATGGTACTCTTCATGGGCGTATGGGCTCGATGAATATTAGGTACAGAATCTGATGCCCAAACAAATTTCGTGTTAGCCCCCCACCCCCTAAGAAAATTTGACGACTTCAAACGCGTTTTCTCGCTGTTCCAGTCCCTGAATACAGTAGATGGTCTGATACAGCCTGACTTAGGTGGTTGAGTCGAATTCCATTCAGTCGTTTATATTCCCTGGAGACGGTGCCGTCGGGAGCAAATTGTGACTGCCGCAAACGTGTGTACCTGCGACAGCAACATAAATGTGGTCCAATATAGTCTACCTTATGTTACGCCACGACTCACGATTTTATTATACCCAATTAACCAGTCCAAAGTTTTAGGGAAGACCCAAGATTAAACGAAGGGCCAGAAAGGGATTTCTTGGGCCATTGCTTCAGGAGTATGGTGGATCCCAAACAACCGCCGCATGTGCGCTTTTTCGGCTATTGTAACCCAAGAGTAGAGTAACTTCCAATTTTCCAATCATCTTGTAACCGAAATCCCACTCTATGCCGACCTGAATTCCAACCATCCGATCGGACTGTTGCAGCTGCATTCGCAAATAAAAACCGATGTCCGAAAATCTGGCACAAAGTACAGTGGCTCCAGACAAAATGTTTTAATCCATAGACAATTAAGTGTTTTATTAGATTTCGGGCACTTTTGCCAACCAGATGAAATAATATTTCACTTTACCCATCTTCCTGAAAAGTCTGGTTGCCTATGGCACCCCCCCCCCCCCAATGTGGAAAATAGGGTTTGCACCTGAAAATGAGGGACAATTTCAATTATGAAGCCTTATTTGCGATATTGGCGTATTACGATATTTTGATATGAATATTGTAAACATTTGAAGGAAGAAATACGACTTTAATGTACCCATAATAAATTATGAGAAAAATGAAAAGTTCGGAATCGGGTTAGATTGCGACTTGTTTGAATTTTCCTAAATATTTTATTACTAGGTGGTGTTGTATGTATAATATTATGCAATACTACGAACTATTGTTTCACACAAAGCTCCCAAACGCAAAAAATATCGGCCCGTGTGCACAAGAAAAAATGCACGAGATGCACATGACAAAACCCAAAAGCATGTTTTCAACTTAATATGCAGTACATGAACTGTGAAACGTCAATTTGTTGTTGAGCGTGTGAAGGATGCCCAAGACCGCTACATCCGGGTCACTCATCTGCGAGACAGATTCCGCCCAGCGACTCGAACAGGTGCAGCAGTCGTCGGAAGACATGGACCAGTAAGTGCCAACACTGTAAGACGTCGTCTAAGAGAAGTAGGATTCCGTGCACGACGACCTTATGTTGGAGCTATCCTCAGTGATCGTCAGCGGCGTGTGATATGGGCTCAAGGACACCAGACATGGAGAAGAGTAGACTGGCAAAGTGTACTCTTCAGTGATGAGAATCGCTTTCATCTTTATCACGCTGATGGCCGTCAACGTGTGTGGAGACGTCTTGCAGACTGCTGCGTCTTCGAATCGGATCGATGGGGTGGGGGAAGTGTAATGGTGTGGGGACCCCCCCCCACACACACACACATTTGCAGGGGTCGCGTTGATGTTGTAGCCTACCGTGATGATGTCTAGCAACCAAATGTTACTCCGATGTTTCGAGCGCATCCACAACTTCAGCACTTCCAACAGGATAATGCACGTCCGCATACCAGGACTACCTGGCTGCTAACAACATAAATGTTTTAGACATGGCACCGATAGAACATGCCTGGGATGAGATTGGACGCCGTCTGTATCGGAGACCACAGATGCACACCATTGCTGCTCTTGTCCAAGAATGGAACAATTTGCCCCAGGCCTTCTTTCAAACATTGGTTAATTCCATGCGACGTCGCTGCACAGCGTGCGTAAGAGCCCGTGGAGGACACACACGCTACTGACATTTGTGTCGTATTTTTGGTTTTGACTCCTCTGACTTTGTACCGTTGATTACAGATTAAATATCTATAAGTGTACAAATATGTTGTTAGTAATGTGTTCCCATTTGAATATTGTTCATAATAAGAAGCAAAATAAATAACATATGTTTACAGGATCATTTTGTTATACGAAATACTAAGTGATGCGTTTTCCATGGCGCTCAGTATATTATGGGCGTCCATGACCTCGTCATTATGGGCGCTCCTATGGGATGAGGCATCCCACAAATCATGCCGTTTAAATTTTGAAGATTATCACGCCGTTTTAGGCGCCCAATTCATTCTCCCTAACATTATATTATGGGCGCCCCTCTTGAATTAGGCACCCCACACCCCAAAAATCATGCCGTTTGAATGTAGAAAATTATCACGCGGTTTGGGGCACCCAATTCATTCATGGGCGACTTACCAATCTCACTAGCATTATATTATCCCGGCTTTATGGCCGCCCCTCTGGGATGAGGTACTTCACAAATCATGCCGTTATGGGCGCCCCAATGATCAAGTCGTGGGCACCAAACCAATCTGATTCGGCATTATGCACTATGTGCGGTCCAACCTTATGGGCGCCTCTCCGGTAAAAGTAAAAGCCCCCCCCCATCAAGCCGATTTCGGCGCCCCGTCAGTTGTGTTAATCGTGTGGATCATTTAGGTAGCGCCTTATATATAACGACGACATGACTGGCGAGATGCCCATAAAACAAAGTGACATTGGGCGCCAATTTCGTCATGGGCGCCCAGTCAATGTCACTCGGCTGTATGTGGCGCTCATACTAAAATGGAGACGTTGGTCGTTGGCCTCGTATGGCGCCCATGGCTGATTTTTCCCCAGTGGGCAAAGGGCGCCCGTCGGGGGAGCCGAAATTTTCCAGCTGCCCATTTGCCCACCCCGCTGGCTTCGGGCCTGATATTAAGCTGTGATCAAGAAATTACGGCATTCATAAGAAATTGCTCATAAGGAATATATCTTTAGGTTATGTACAGCCTAAATGATCTGTCAGTAATAGGATCACAGTTAATTCGGAAGGGGATTAATATTCGTTTAGCCGTATGGTTTAATCGGCGTAGCATTTTGTTATATAAAATATGGATACAGCTTGTCATATTTTCAGAGGGAATGTCGGCAATAGGAAACCATATAATAAAACTGGTGCAGTGTGTTCTGGTTGTCCATCAGAAGCACAATATTGTGTTGAGCAACTGTGTTGTAAGTACTGTATATATATCGTATTCATTTGCCGAATGTCAAAAGTTTGGTCAATTGGCACTGCTCTGTGGGCCAATGTCCGCCAAACGACTTAAAGAGTACACAAATTAAATAAATAATTCTAATTCTGTATCTGTTGGGAAATGACAAAGTTGTATTGTGCACCGGAGCACTCTTCCACTTCCTAACGGAAAACGGTAGGGCATGCACGTAAATTAATGAATATGTCGACCTTGTTGAGCTGGTTCTGAAATTACGTAGTATTGTTTGTTATTGTTTATTCTCTCGGTTAAAGTGATATCAAATAATAGGGACCTTTCGCATCGATACGAAAACGAAGACCAAAACAAACATATGTTCGTTTAGGTTTTCGTATCTTCTAACAAACGGTTTCGCAATCCAACGTACGCTAGTAGCTAGATGGCGTTAATTTCCACTCGATGAATATGTCGGTCAAGCCAAAGTTTTCTATCGATATTTCGGCGGATATACAACAATTCAAGCAGAATATTGCATTTGACCACATTTTACATACCCTACACAATCAAAATATATACACAAGGCCTCGAAAAATGATTGGAAATTCCATATATTAGACAAGAAACATGTTCGTTTACATGCCTATCTGAATCCAGCTCCATACGCGTAAGGTTTTTCACTGATCGAACACTCATTACGGATTGACGTCACAAGTACACATCAATCGATGACGTTTTAGTGTTCGCATTCGTTTTCGTAAAGATGCGAAAATTTCTTAATATTGATACAGAAACGAACATACACTTCACAAGCCTTAATATAAACATGATTTAATGGTTTAAATATTTTTTTAAAAATATAATATAATCGACTGGTGATTACTGCGGACGTGTAATTATGTACATAGATCACAATCCTTGTCAGAAGGTCTAGTTTACCTTTTTTAGGACATTAAGCCAATATGTTAGCATTTTGCCCGGTCCTTTACTTATTGAAGTAACCAGTGTGTACTTAAAAGAAGCTTATACGCTGCTCGACAAATTAGTTTCAATCATACTCAATGGCCTTTTGGTAAATCTGTCCGCCTTGTGGTGAGTAATAATCTTTTGGGAGAAGTGGTCGCAACGTTGGCACATTTGGTGACAATGCGAGCTGATTGGTTTGAACCTGTAACGAGTTATTTTCTATTCAATTCAAAGTATCCCTGTGAAGTAAATTGAAATCTCATACAATATACAACATTTATTTATTCATATACATATCATGTTCTAAATAACCCTCATATGGATTTTCGCTTGTCTGAACTGTTTTAGTATTTTATTAAGTTATTCGTATTTTCTTTCAGCCAGCACCTCAGCATCATCCGAATCTGGAAACACTAATCCCAATAGTCAAAGCCGTAGGAACCTGCAATCGCCGATCTTTATGCTTTTGACAATGTTAATGTATTCCTGTATCGTATACAATTTCTAGGAAACTTATGTTATAAAAGTAATACAATTTTACCATCAATGTTTTATGAAACTTGAACACTTTTATTTTGACAAATATAAACAGAAACTGTTATCTCTGTTACTCTTGTAAATAAGGGTGCAAATTGTAAAGGGTTGTACAGCCTTTTAGTTTGCCCTGAATGAAATTTGTTTGTCATTTTATTTTAAAGTAGCTAAGTCTCTAACTCAATATCATCCGAAATCTTCAACTTTGAAAACACGAATTATTTGTTAATTTTAACAACATTGATTCTGTGATCTTACCGGAAAAAATTTAAGACAAAATAAACATTTTACCATTGGTACACGTATCGTTTCAGCCCCAGTTCTAGCAAAAGACTCGGAGAACGAGGCTAGACACATTGTACCAAATCAAATGGCGTATGTAGGCTGGAATAACCAGGCGCAAGAAATTTACCTTCGATGGAGATTGCTGGTTTATTTCGCTGATTTGAAATTAGAGTAAAAATGATTGTATGTAAATCAATTTAATATACATTCATATCACAGTATTATATGCGTTGTGACCTACTTCTGTCAATTCCTAGGTCCCAAATGTTAGCGATTTAGCTCCTTTAAAATTGCCATATTTGAGCATCCTCGGTATTTCCAGTAGTCTCATTCCGTTCTACTCCATTATACCCTGGGTTCATCAATGGGATATCTACCCTTGATCGTAGGTTGATTCTACGTGCCAATCCAAAATTCCCTTCCTTTCCCTAAGTTTTCGTCCCTTCCAGTTCACGCTTATCTCTGCTAACGGCTCATTTGACTCCACCACCAAGATTCTTGGTGTTGATAGATAATGACAAACAATACGATGGATACCAAATCTCTAATAACACATTTATGACCATTACTATATTGTCTGTCAATTCTTGTCAGATTTTCACGAAATTCGGTGTCAACCTTCATTACATTGAAACGGCGATTTAATTAGACGGTTTTAGAACTCGAATAATAATTGTGACCTGACCACAAGCTAAAACAGGCGACTTTTCGTACAATCAGGGGCCGTAATTCTGGAAGTTACGATCTACATCCATTTCAAGTTTCATCAAAATCGGTACAATCAGGGGCCATAATCCATGAAGTTACAGTCCGATACATGCCAAGGAACCGAAATCTTAGGGTGATAAACATATATTCAAGTTTCATTGAAATCGGATAAAAATTGTGACCAGTAGAGTGTTCCCAAACAATTGTGGACGGACGGACGAACAGGGGCGACGTGGGCTTATAAAAACGGATTTTTCAAGAGATAATATCTTTATTCGTTCGGATATTTATTTGCAGCTTAGAATGGATTTTATTTGACCGGCGGTGATTTCAACCAAACCGAATCATTAAGAAAGTATGAAAAGCTGACTTTCAAGAGATAACATTTATAGTCGTTCGAATATTTAAATGTAGCTTACCATGGATTTATTTAACCGGAGGTCATTTCAAACACACCGATGCGAGCCGACATTTCTCGCTATAATAGTTTATACATAGACAATGAAAGTGTAATGTGTTGCACATTTCCATCAAATTACTTCATTTATTAGTCATGTGATCGTCGAGTATTGCCTCTGGTTATATTTGTAATTCTCTACTATTGGCTAGGACACCACTTTAAACTGTCAATTTACTTTCACTCAGTTGATGGTAAAACACAAAATAACAGTACAATAGTCTCTTTCACATCTTTATGTTTCATAAGCACAGCAACGTGATCACATGCATAGGTTACAAAGTTCTTCTCCCAATACCACCAACTCGCAAAGCGAGTCTGCTGATAGAAATATCTACATTTTGACTCCCCTAAACACAAACAGCTGTCTTTGAAATGACGCCGTCCAGATCTGGCGTTTTTTACGCTTGGGCTTTTACTATCAGTTATATTTGGGCCAAATATTACGTAATTAATTATGGCAATTGTTTACTTCAGCCTAATGAAGTAGTCTGCTAATAGAAATATCTACATTTTGACTCCCTTAAAAAACAACTGTCTCTGAAATGACGCCGTCCAGATCTGGCGTTTTCTAAGCTTGCAACTGGACTTTTACTATCAGTTATTTTTGGGCCAAATATTACGTAATTAATTATGATGATTGGTTACTTCAGCGTAATGGTAATTTTGCTATCGTAAGTGAGCTAGATCAAAAGAATTTATCCTTGGCCCTAGATCCCATGTCCTGTGATCTTCACAATATTTCATTAACAAACTAACCTTTTTTCAAAACTAACGGGGAATGCTCACTAGTTCATCGATATCTGTTATTAAGGTTACGGTCGGGATAAGGGTTACGGTTCATTAGTCTGTTATTAGGTTTGGGTTAGGGTTAGGTTTCTTGATACCCTTATTCATAGTATTTCTTATAGCGGCGGACTAATGCACCCGTGGACTGGTGAAACCCTCTCAAACCAACCTATTACAAACACTATTTTTCATATATATTTTAACAAGTGCGTGTCATTTACGGTTCACATCATTGAATTATTACCAGAGATGTCCGTTGTTTCATGTGCTATTTGTCTATCTATGAATCTGTAAACAATAATTAGTCGAGGCCATAACCATAATATTGATATAATGCAAATATCATCAGTGCCGGACTGGAGTGCCGAAGGCCCACCTGTCAGGTCAATGACCAAGGCCCACACAATATGCGCCGAAGGCGCGCGAGCGTCATATGGGGTTCTTGGGCGGGGCCTCCCCCAAAGAAAACTTTGAAAAATTGACAATGGCAAACCCATTTTCCAAGAATTTCAGACCAAATCAGAAGAAGGCAAATTTTTGATTCCCTGTTACAATTAGATAGAAGAATGACCTAAAAGCATTACCATTAGATGAATTTGAGAATTGGTTAAAATATGAATTACACGGTTCTCGCTACAATAAGGTCAAACTCATCAAGTTCTTTGCTAGTAGTACACTTATTTTTTGTGTTGTTTGTCAGTCATTTTTTTCCGATCTTTTCTTTGTCCTGTCCTGTCCTTCCTTTCTTTTTTATTTTTTTCTGTTTTTCTTTTTCCTTTATTGGCTTAGGCCCACTTTTTGAAAATGAGCTGAAGTCCGACATGTGGGCCCAGTCCGGCACTGAATATCATTTACAAATGGTAAATCTGTCGGAAAGTGAGTCGCCAAGGAAATTCAATGGACTGCTATACCCAACTGGACGCCACTTTTCGTCTAATCAGAATTATAGAAAATCTCCTTTTTGGCTGCATGTATCTTTTATTATAACAGAGAGAAATGGGGTTAAACGTTCACTTGGAAGGAATCGTATTACTTCGAGACTTTCATATGATTCAATATTATTTCAATAATTTGCTTACGTGTAGGAGTCGTCAGCCGTGGGGCTCGGTGAAAACTATCTGGACAGCCGATACTACCCCTTGCCAAGGAATCGAAATGATGCCACTTGAATCAATTCCAGACCTCGTGATGTAACAAGTGCGCTTTATCCCCCCCTTCCTCTCCTGATAATAACCATATTGTGGCGGACAGACGATTCGGCCAGTGGCCATTTCGGCCCAGGACGCTTCGGCCATCAGATATTTTGGCCAATTTCACAAATTTTGAAAGTTAGTAAAGTAAGTTTTTAAAGCATTTAAAGGGAACACCACGCCCAGAACAGATTCTCTGTTGTTAGGTGCATGTAGTACGGTAACTACACAATGGCACTCAGTTGCATGTCATCCAGGATCGTGTAGCAGGATTTTTTGTTTCATTAGTGTACATAATTACAAAGTTGTAACTCGGGTCAGTCAGGTAGGCTATATTGAACAAAATTTAAGTTGCTGTACCACTTTGAAGATGCTTTGTTCACGGGCTGAAATAGCAGGAAAATGTGTTTGCTGCCGTCAGATATTTCAAATTTTCCGCTCTTTTGCCTCTGTCTGTAAACCGGGCATTTCGGCTTCTGCCCCCCCCCCCAACTGTCAGCGAGCCCGTACGCCTATGGAACTGAATCGGATTATGAGTATGGACTAAGGGTATTCAGAGATGAACTATGATTGTGATCTTGACCATGCCATTCAACATCGAGTAGAACTCAGGATATAGCGTGAGCATCAAATGTGACAGACGTACGTGGCAGACATTTTCCGTTATGACAATACTTATGTTTCGTGATGACTATTATAGCGTGGTGGACGCTACTTCAAAATAATAATAAAAAACACCGACAGCCAGCTGTGTAGTAAAGAATGAAAGAAAGAAAGTTTCTGTATATAAATAAATCTTCCATGTTTTTAATTATTATTCAATATATTTCTTACGTTCTTAATATTATATAATGTTTGAAGACACGAAACATAATTTTTGTTTTGACCGAAAATGATTACGCAACAGAAATTTTAGAATACGGTTAATGAACAGAAGATAATACAACCAGCGGCTGCTAGGCAGGGTACGCCAACATTTTCGAGAGATGGATAGAGAACAAGCTAAAAAGAAAGTGATTTTTTTCTACAATCAAAGACCATAATTCATGAAGTTACAATTCGATATGCGCAAATATCTAAACGAATCACAATCGTTGGGTTATAAACATGCATTTCACGTCTCATCAAAATCAGATTAAAATTGTGATATACCATATTTTTACGCTATTCACGTACAAGCGGCGGCCATTTTGTTCGGCAGTTTGGGTTTGATTTTCAGGAAATTCGAACTCAAGACCTGTGACCTGTAGAGAGTCCACAAACAAATTGTGAACGGACGGACGGACGTCCAAGGACAGGGGCGACGGCATAATTACATCCACATGAAAATGTGGGCGTATAAAAACGCTACCTTAAGTACATTTTTATAGGAATATATCTCATCATATTACAATTAAATTGAATTATTTGATTTCGCAAATAAATTTCCGTGCACTATTACAATCACCATCTTCCCAATGGAAATTCCTTAGTCGCCCGCAGGAATCTGGTCCAGCATTATTATTTGGTTCAAGTGGTCTCCATGCATTAAAGGTCACGTCAGTTTGGGTTCGTCCATCGACAAATTCAAAATCTCCATTAGAGTATATGTGATGAATTCCAATCTGGTAAAGTCCTGTAACTGTAACAAATTGATTATTTTAATTCTAGGAGCAATTAAATTGTTAGTAATTTCAAATGATTATACTCACAAAATATCTTAGTTTCTTTACGTGTACATTAAATCTCAGCTGTTTTTTAGTCGATATTTCAAGTCGGGCAAAGCTGATAATATCCCCATTAGTACAGCTTGAATCGCGATTTGTCATGATTCCAAACAAAAAAAAGAGTTCATAGTTTTACTAATCTTGAATATGTTGTAACTTAAAAAAACAGATTGGTTAAACTATTGGTCATGACTGATCAACCAAACCCCTTCTCCCAGGGTCTGTAAGTTGGGCTCGATATGTAAAGTGTGATTTTGTAATTTCAAAATCAATACGAATGTTCATAGGGGAATCTGATTGAGCAAGAACAGTTATGAAAACATTAATAGACTCTGCCGTTGGAGACATTCATATCCTCAAAATGCGTTAGACTATTTTGACTTGCCAATAATTTTCAGTATATTAAAATTTCAATTTAAATGAAAACAGCTTGTTTGTATTTGTAGCACAATTCAAGAGACTACTTTCAAAAATTCTCACATTTTTACCGATAATCTGATGATCTAAATGTAACTCTGATTTTACACACTTTCATTTCTGTATAGATCTATTGGTGGAATTATAGATATTTTAAACCAAATATAGTATTGTAACACCAATACCAAAGTTACAACAATAGCAAAGGTATTCAAAATGATCTATATCGGATTAAACATTAGAAAAAAAAAGGTTTTAACCCCCTTCCTTCGTGCACAGACTGGGCTTATGCATTGTGCTTCGGGGGAAATTTTCAACGGACAGTGGCACAATGGCCTACTCTTTCTTTTTAACTCCAACTGCCAAGGATTCGTCTACTTGCACGGGACCTCGGTTTTCGTCCACGCCGAACTAAATATAATACGCCCTCGACCGTTGGAGCTACCCTTAATAACAAATACTAGAAAAGGTTTTTTTTTTTGGTAATCACAAAATCATGGATTTAGTAAGATTATAGGCGATTGGGACTATGCGAAATAAAAGCATAAGAATAAAATATGTTGTTTATAAAATATTAAAATAGACTACCTGGTATGTGAATTGCAATTGCGTCAATTTTTTGTTGAGTGTCTAAAATTATCAAATCACCATCCTCACCAATGCAGCTTGCTCTAGCATCTGGCCAAGTTGCCAAATTATTTTTCACATGGAAACACATTCCACCGGCCATGCTATAACTCAAGGGGCAAACAAAGGATGGAGTGGATGTCTCTCGTGATGTAGTTGTCTCTGGTGTTGGTGTCGCGGATGTCATCGCGGTTGAAACCGCTTGGCTTGTCCCTTGAATGAGATACAATGGCTTATAGAATAGATCTTTACGCGTATAAACTTGTATGTCTCAAAATCACAAGTAATTTGTTGATGACGTTAGGTGTATGCACCTTTGGAGCAACATCGACTTGGCGTGTTCCCCTTGTCCGTTTTGTGGGATACAGAAGAGTTGTGTGTAATCGTTATGATAGAGACGATAAACCGACACCGTGCACGTAAAAGAACTGTTGACAGAGTTCGTCTATCAGTGAGCGGAAACTCCGCTGTCCGACCAAAATGCCCCTCAAACGTCGTTATTAGCCCTGTATGTTAAGCTCCATGCCATTTTATTTTGCCCGGCTAAAATGTCCCCCGCAGCACACTTTATAAGCCAAGCATGTGTAGAACAATATAACGTTGAGCTCAATTTCATTTCATTGTTTGATTAAAATTAATTTTGGTTGTAGACCTACTATTTGTATTTATTATTGTTCCTTGCAATTATTCATTTTTCGAATTAGACGCTTTCAACTATTATGTTAGTTCAATATAATGTATAAATAATCTGATTCTAAAATTATTTCATGAAAATTAAGTGAAACCGGGACAGGCGGTGCTTGGGGACGAACAACATTTGTAGTAATAGTCGATTCCGTATTAGAATAAAAGTCGGAATCTTTATGGAATTATAAAGTTAGTGGCTGTCTTTTTCGGGTTTTGTTGAATGTGACAAATTCTGCTAACACTCAAGTCGGAACACCTTTTCAATGGTTTTAATTGTTTTTGAAAAATAATTCCTAAGATCATTTTCAAAACTATTATTTATTTCTTGTGCAAGATAAGTCAAACAAACGATTAAAAAAGCCTGACTCTTTGGAGGATTTGAAATTAAGTAATACTTCTAAAATTATAGACAGAACATACCTTCTGATGTTGATGTATAGTAGACGGTGTTTGCTGCCATGCTTGGGGTATCTTCGTTATATATTTGTTCATGAAAGTAGCATATACCCAAAATGCGGTCATAGAAAAACGAAACACATTCACTATTTATTGTACACACCGATGCACACTTTATTTTGGATGTTTGCAACTTTTGGCTTTTATTTGTCACTAATTTTCCATCCATATTTGTGATTTGAGTCCATAAAATGGACGCAACTCCATTAACGCACAGAATTGTCAGCAGTGTTGCACGGTTCATAGTGTACGTGTTTATGGTAATCGTGAACTGTCGTATGCCTTAAGTCTATGCTTGGATCAATATCATTTAGATAGTTTGAAATCGTTGTCAGCACCCACTTAAAATGATATATACGGCCTGGACCATTTTTGATATCTTCGTATAACCAGAAAAGTGTGTTCTCCTATTGTAGTAACAGAAGAAAAACTGTACTTGGTTACTACTGGTTACAAACCTCAAATGGTATTCCTTTATGTATATTTTCCGGTTACACAGACCGCTCAGTATTTAATGGCCAATGCCACTGGCATTTCATTTTCCCAAACTGTAAGGTACAACGAGTAGAATAATGACTAAAATAATGATTAAATAACCTACATAGATGCTGTACTGTCCATATACGAAAAGATCGGGTCTAGGACAATTGCCGGCGGGGCAACTCCCGAAAGAACAACTGACGGCAGTACAACTGTAGGGCAGTGGTACAGACAATCCAGCTAGATTGACCGGTTTGCTGACGGAACCTTTAAATTTGCACCTGAAATATTTTGCCAGGGCAGGTTGACACCATACTCGCCCACGTCTGTAGCAATATAGTCGTGGTGACATTGTTTTTAAAGATTATAGACAAGGAATGAGGAGATAAGATATGTTTATAACATATTCACATAATATGTAGGTATGTACTAAAATCAGCTTAGTCAATGATGGACATATTGTTATATAAAAAAGGTATAGAACCATAACAAACTGGTTATATCTTTCAACAAAATACATGTGATTCGAGATATTCCTATTGCATCATTTGGCTTAATTTAACCAATCATTACGTCGATTGTACAGGTTCATGAACATGCACGACTGTGCGTGATACCCTTGCGGCTATAAAGGAAACTATAGTATGTCTTTAAATCAGACTTCGATTAGATTCCAGAGGGTTACCATCTAAGAGTCCTCGCGGTGTCTAGGTTGAGAAGAGTTTAGTTAGTATTGACTATAATTGTAATATGTACTATGCTTGTATGTATTCCTATGCTACATAAAAGGTAAAAACGAACTGTTGCATTGTTATAACTGAAGAAGACAAACGTCTTAAGAAAACATTAAGAAGAAATACACAACGTGAAGGAGAAGCAAAGACGATCCAAGATAAATCCTAGACGATCACAAGGCTACGAAAATACGTAGTAAGAAAAGATGCATGGGTCGTACGTAGGATGTGGCGATCGGTTTGTCAAAGGTCCGTTCTCCATGTCAGACCGAAAGGCTCATGGTATTACACGTCAACGACCACATAGTTCCACGTGCCTATAATATGCTGGGGACTAAGTGGGTAAGACGCTGGCTCGCTAGCCTTGAGGTCTGGTGTTCGATTCCTGCATTGGCCGAGAAAGTGATGCAGGATGGGGGGGGGGGGCTAACAAGGACAGTCGTATAGTCGTTCGGATGGGACGAAAAACCGAGATCCCATGTATCTCTTGGTAGTTGGAATTCGATATAAGAGTAGACCGTAGCGTCGCTGCCCGGGCAAAATTTCCCTCCCCCTAGCACATTGTATGGCGTTTGCTCGTCTTCATTGGCCCAGTTTAGGAGCAGAACAGTAGGACGTTAAATCCCATTTCATTCTATAATACGCTCTGCACACAAACAAAACCGATGATACCTAATTCCGAGTGTATTCCCAGTTATTAAAGATACATTATGGGAGATTTTGACAAGGAGTTAGCCATTCGTGCTATAAAAGTTCAAAAATAGATGTTGAAACAAGAATATATTAAAAATTTCAGTCAAATAACTTTATCCTGAACAAAGTTGTTACCACTATAATTTTTTACTAGAAATGGTGGTTAAAATCATCGACACCCTTTTCCCACTATGGCCAATTGTTGATTGACAGGCGTTAACTCCGCCTACATAGTCTCGATCATCAAGTAATGTTTAAACGGTATCTAGTGAAGCTTGTGTATAACCTCGGTCATCACTGTCTTTTATGAATAATTTCCGGAAGTATGATGACGTCAACGTCACGGAGAAACCCCACCCACGACGCCATAGTGATTAAATCAGTCGACGAAATCCTGTTTTAATCCGAGCCCAATCCAAGCCACCCGTGGGTCTACAGTGTTCATTTTGGGCTTGTTGTTTAAATAAAGATCTAATTTATAATTTCTATGACATCTGAGGCTCAAAGGAAGACCGACAAAAGTCAGTTTTTGCTCTCCCATAATGTATGTTTAATATTAAAGTCGAATCTCTCTCCTTTACCTGTCATGTCAGAGGTTGAGATTGCTAAAAAAAAATGCTATTCAGAGATTTTTTTCTAAAACGGAGATAACTGGTGGCCCTTTTCATCTCTTTCAGTGTATTTACCGCGAAATACAGAGAGGCTCCAGCAGCGTTATCAAACAGACAATGTATTCAATCTGGACACCAGAATGATACCAGTCCTTGCTTTTGTGCCAACTGATGATGTTAAACATGCCTTTGAAATATTAGCTGAACACATGGAGGAGAATGGTACCAATGAAATCATCAACTACTTCGAGGATACCTACATTGGGAGACATGGAGGACGAACCGTAGGGGACCAGTGTTTGCTTTAGATACCTGAAATATGTACAACCGAACTATGTCCCAGCTTCCAAGAACCAACAACAAAGTAGATGGGTGGCATAGAGGATTTCAGGCTTCCTTTGGCTGTTGTCACGTTAACATATGGAGGGTTCTGGAGACCCTGAAGAAACATCAAGCTCTACAAGAAGTAACCATTGAACATATATTGGCTGGGGAACAACCTGTCTGAAGAATAAGTTATGTACGAAACAAATGTAGAACTATGATAAAATATGTATGCTGTTGGATTGGCTGATAAAAAGTGTGACCCATTTTTTAAAACGGTAGAGCTGGCACGTATATTAATGAGCATTGTACCTAGTTGTGTTTACTCTCTCTCGGCTACATTGATATAAAATAATATTGATGCAGAAACGAACATAAACTTTACAAGCGGTAAAATAAATATGATTTAATGATGTAAAAACATGCAAATCGATTTATTCTTATTATTTTTAGATGTGATAAATGTCATGCTGATTATTGCTGACGTGTAAATGTAATCATAGACCACGATCCTTGTTAGAGGGGCTAATTTACCTTCATTAGGCCCTTAAGTTAACATGTTGCTGGGCCCTATACTTATTGGAATACCCAATGTATACTTAAAAGAAGCTTACACGCTGCTCAACAACTTCGTTTCAGTGGCCCGCCATGACCTAGACTATGCCTTTTGGTAAATCTGCCCATGCCGTGTGGTCGCAACGTTGGCACTTTAGCTCTCAATGTGAAGTGATTGGTTTTAACCTGAATCGAGTGATTTTCTAATAAACTATTTTTTCCGTGCTAATTTTCAACTCAAATTAATCTTGTCAATTTAAATCACAACTATATTAATTATAAAACATTTGTTCATTCTAATAATGCATTTTTTATAATATATATATAATGTTTGAAATAATCCTAAGTCTTCTCCATATTTACAAAACTGTTTACGTTATTTTTTATAATTGTGTTTTCTTTCAGCCAACATCTAAGCATCATCCGAATCTGGAAACACTGATGCCGATAATCAAAGCCGCGAGAACTTGCCATCGATGCTCTGTTTAATATATTGATGTGGTTAAACAAATAGGTGACAACGAGAAATTGGCTAATAGGTATATTGCAAGTTTCTAAAGTAACTTATATTTCTGCCACCATCAGTTGCTGAAAGTCGGGCACTATCGTCCAACCATCTCGTACACAGATTAGTCCAATAAAATATTAAAATGTTGACGGAAAAGGGTGCCACACTTACCCCCAAAATGGTAATTGTCCCGCCCTAATAGCTGACACATTTTACCTTCTAAAGAAGAAAGAGCAAGTTTGATTTCACTCCAGGCATGATGAGACCGTAGAAAAGACATAATCCGTGAGTTCCAAGATGAAAGTCATTCCCACATCCGCCTCGGCCTAGAGGTTGGCGTGGAGACAAAATATGGATATTTTAATAATCCCTAAAGTATCTATATACGATGTTATAGCTTTCCTGTATTTAACCTTGAAAAAAATGATTCCACAACGTGAAGTCAAAAGACAGTCCTAGACACAGGATAGTGTCACATATAGTGCTGTGACGAAGGATGGTCACGACGTGACAACACCTAAAGTGCCACAGTCGTTTTATTTGGACTCCGTGACCAGGATAGTCACATCTGTCTCCATAGTGTCACAACGTCTTATTTGGTACCGCGACAAATGGTATTGACAGTGCTCATATATCGTGAACAATTAATAGGAAGCTTATAATCAGCTGGTGATGTTATAAAAGTAATACAATTTTACCACCGTGTTCTATAGAACTTGGACACTTTGTTCACTGTTTTTCGGGAAAATAAATACAGCAACTGCTATATTATATCAATCTACTTACCAATGTCTACAATATGAGGAAATGCTTTGTCAACCTATTTGATGGTAATTTATTCATACAGTTGCGCATTCTGTTCATTCTGTTGTCCTCCTTGGCGTAGTCTACTGACAGTTCCTATTGAGCCATATATTGCCCAATAATGAAAATAATGCCCTTGCACACCTCTGTTCTTAGGCCATTTTGGAATCCGTACCTTTTATTTTTAACCTTGATTCTACATTCTTCGCCAACAGATTCATTTCTTGCCACACGTGACAGCCATTTATAATGATTCAACACTATTTTCAAGTAGAATTCTGCGATTAAAACATACACAAAAAATGATGTTTGAACTGATGTGGGGAAAACCGGAACTGTCTTTGGTGGTGACAATCGTTTTCCGTGCCTCCTCTCCGGAATCGTATCCCCTGTTGCATGGTTACTCAAAGAATGAAAGTAAAGAAGCAAAGTGGGTGGGAATGAACGGTGATCGCATGTATGAACTCCAGAATATAACCTCAAATACCCATTAATCTGACCCATTTTTAAAAAATGAACTTGATCTGACTAAAAAGACGTTTGTAGTTTCGACTGATCAGAAAGAATACAAAAGTTGAATGACTGATCGACCATATCTGTTCGGGTGTAGTAACCATAAATACGGATATTTTTTCTCGTGGCCTGTACTTCGATATTGACTGACCGACCTAGCGCGACCTTATTTGTTGGGGGCCTAATACTTCGATATGCACTTTTAATAACAAATACGTTAATGGCATCATTTCTAGAACGATTTTTAATTAAACCTTATTTGAGTAAACTGTGCGGAGTTATAATATTCAGGATATGAAATCATAAAACAATACATGGTATTGTTGGTGTGATAAAATAACCAAGACAAATGGCACAAACATAAATATACTTAATTGGAATTGGGCTTAGAATTCAAGTACTATACCAACAAGTGTTGCTTTTAGTACATCGGTGAAAATATTGTTGTTAGCAATAACGTGTATTTAAATGTTGAATTATCATTTAGGTTGTCTATTGTTTACAATTTATGCAGGGGAGTTAAAAAATAATATTGTGTGAGCTTTCAACAGATACTTTAAGTGAGATAATTGAAATACAGTTTAACGGTCTATGGCCGTTTAGGTCTGTCATTATTTAAGGATAATATATCGGTGTCATTCATTATCACATATGGAACAACAATTTTTTTTCCGTACAATATTTTTTCATCGATGTACTAAATGCCACACGCTGGTATAGTAATTGAATTCTGTGCCAAATTTCAATTACTGTCTGTTCCAGGCGATACCCCAACTCGGAAAAAGCTTCATGGAAATCATTTAGTTTTGTAATTTGTTATGAGTAGCTTCCCTTTAAATGTATTTACAGTCTTGTGGTGGCTTTATGCAGATGATATCATACACTAGGCTGGGGTAGGCGTAGCGCACTAACACGTTCTGTTAATCCCCCCAGACAGAACATTAATGGACCGGGAAAAGTACATACTATGTCTGGGTGGATTTAGATTATTCCTTTCCCTTTAATCTACGTTATTATAAATATTCATCATTGAAAATGTAACATCCGGAACAATTCATGGAATATTGACTTTGGATAATATATATTACATGTAGTTCAAAACACGAAATATGTTAACATACGTTTACTTCAAATGAGTACAATCCAGATTTTAAAAGCTTCATGTACGGATTTCATAAAATAACTGTAACAGTAACTGCTGTTATACTTATAGGAAGCATGACGTTTTGTAAAATTAATTATTTATATTTTAACCGAAACTTCAGAAATGCAAAATCCATGTAATGTAGTGGTTAAATACACAGTCAGCGACCCAAAGGGTTGGGTTATACAAGGTGTTCAAGAGAGGGTATTAATACCCATTCCAATGACACAGGGCTTTATGCTGGCATGCAGTATGGCTCGCTCACATCTGCAAGTATTGTTACTCACAACAACAGTAGAGATAAAACATATTTGAGAAGAATTACTCATGTTAGCATGCTGCTGGTCCTATACTTAGCATGCTGCTGGTCCTATACTTACTCACTATCAATTTTCTGTGTTAGGTTTCAGCTCTAAAATAATCTTGTCAATTCTAATCTCAACGATATGGATTTTATCACATTTGTTCATTCATATAAGAAAATAATTATAATATCTCAATATTTACAAATCTGTTTAGTATTTGTGTTTTCATTCAGCCAGCAACTCAGCATCATCCGAATCTGGAAGCACTGATCCCAATCATCGAAGTCGTAAGAACCTGCAGTCGCCAATCTTCATGCTATTGGCAATGTTAATGTATTCCTGTGCCTCCCGACTGAAAGCGACCCACTTGTTGCACGGGTACCCGCCGAAACTGTGTTAGACAGGTCACTACAGTTATTCGGATTTTAACACTTCACAGGCTATAGCAAACTGTTCCAAAGAATGAAAGCAAAGAAGCACAGTTGAAGGGAATGCACGATATGGACACTAGAAACAACACCTCACATAGCCATTAATCTGAATGGTTTTTAAAAAATGAAATTTATCTTACTCGAGCTATTTGCAGTTTTGACTCACAGCAGACACAGAGCATCAGGTAACTGTCAAATGTTCTGTTACGTGTACGTCAATGTGTACGTGGGACCTCGGTTGTTTAAAGTCAACCATAACGGAGGCACCTTCATTAGAAGTCTAACCATAACGGAGGCACCTTCATTAGAAGTCTAACCAGAGTCTAACACCACAAGCCAGCCAAAGTCGATTACACGGATATTAGCAAAGTTTTTCAAGTTAAGTTTGTTGACCTTAATCTTTTTCGACCACTGGTAAAGCAGTATCATGAAAATGCAACATGGAAAATTTTACTGTGATATTGAGTATTGCACAAAATTGGAACTGATCTATATGTAAACCTCTTATTCTTTATGGATGATCAGAAACGACTGCTTGAAATTTATACACAAGATTATAATAACGGTTCAGGTCGTTGCTTATAGCACAGCTCTCAGTTCCAATTATATGGCAGCGTATACAACCGGAGTTGTGGACTGAAGGGGAAATCATGAGCATAGGATGTACCCTGAACAGTGCCGGACTGGTAGACCGAAGGCCCACACAAGCATGCGCCGTGGGGGGTCTGGGGTGAAAATTTACAAACGCAAACCCATTGTCCGAACATTTCTTTTACTGATCCCTGGCCCACCTGTCACGGGCATGTGGGCACAGTCCGGCACTGTCCCCGGCTCCAATTCTCCTGTTATCTCAAGGAGAAAAATTGAAAATGAACCACGTTTTAAGAGCAGTGATATCTTTTTAAATTCTTAACAATTTTGTAACAAATTTCCACCTCTTCCATTCAACAACCAAATCATAATTATCAAACAAGCTTATATCTTTGAGTAACTGAGTACCTCTGTTATTGCATGCTCGACTGACGCAATCTGGTTGATAATAGGCTGTGGAGTTATTGCGGAGATTACTGTTTAACAAATCAGTATATAACCCTGATGTAACTCGGTTTATGCACTGTATTTTTTATAATAATGTTTTCGCAGTACTCACACAGACAACCACCATACTTTGCTTGTTGCTTATCAAAAAGTGATTTAGACACGTCAGAACAAATTGCAATAGAATTTCTTTCACTGAAATCTAGTATAGGGATGTCTAAAGGACTCACAACTCAAATTTGACCGCTGAAACCCTGTAGCGTTTTATAGAAATCCAAGATGGCTGCCAATTGGACTTTCTGGCATCCATCTTGGAATCGGCTCGCTTTAGAGCAATAAATATACCAACGAATCGGAAAAGATATCACAACGCCAGCAGGACACGGTGTGAGGTTCCGATGGATTACCATCATCCACAACAGCTTGTTGATGAGCTCTTTACGTTCCCTGAGCAAGACTACATGGTTTAGGTGGGGATGATGACGATACATTTCCAGTTTTGGATGTCCAAACCCACCAGTGTATTTCTGGCATCGGTTTGCCAGAACTCTGTCCATTAGCAAGCTGACATAAATACAGTGGGCGTGTAAGCATCGATTCCACTACTCGAGTGAGAGAGAATACAATCAAGCTTTCACCACTTCCAAAGTTGTAGTAGCATGTAACCGTGTCATATCGAGTAAGTGTATGGGCTGATAGGATTTCAATGATAGTTGACATGTGTTTCTTCAAAGATTGGCCAATGTCAATGGTTGTTGATTGTTGATTCCATTGTGACACGATTCTTGTCAGCTTGGAATGGCCAGGGCTCTTGCAAATCGACGCCTGAAACACGCTGGGGTGTATAGGCATCCAAAAATAGAAATATATCGTCATCATCTACACTTACACCATGTAGTCTTGCTCCAACTAATGATGCAATTGTAGGGAAATTAAAAAGATGTCTCCACTATATTATTGTGTGGCGTTCACTGGACGATGGCAATCCACTGGGTTAAAACACTAAATCGAGAACAATACAACCGGTCAACTTGCTCGGGGGTCTATCATGTGGCTCATCAGATGCGGAGTGAAGCCCCAAATAGTACACTTGCTTGTAGCTGCCTGCACTAGCGATGGCTTAGGATTAAAATGAATATTACCTATTTCTATGGGGATATTTTGCAGATTGTGTCCTTTTCGGGGCCGTCATATGTGGCCCTGGTCCCCCTGTTAGGCATGTATGTGCTGTTATGTCCAGAAATGTAAAGTTTGGTTTGGTGAAAGAATTATCACCCCAACCGCCATTATCGAGTTAAAGGGCCATATTTTCTGTCATTTTGCATTTTACTATCTTCTAAAACAAAATGAATGGTTTCAGTGTGTTTCTTGGTCCCCAAAACATGTAGTTCGACACCAAAATATCACCTAAGACAAAATAGTATGGCGGTTATAGGGGATTAATTGAAATGAAGTCCAGAATTTCTCGAAACGCTTAAGGGTGACCCAGGTTCAACCGACAGATTCTTAAAGAGGACACCATAGGCTACTAAAATCGATCATAAAAAAAAATTGTATTCAATTTCCAGATTATGCTTTAGTTCTGCCAGACATAAGTGTCATGACGTCAAAATAATGCCATCGCGTCACACCGACGTTATGACGCCACACAGTTACCTGCTGGCATCGTGATTAATCTTTTTTCCTATTCGTTCGTATCACTTTGTATTTAATGATATACATTTATATGCTCTAAAAGGAGCCGTTTTATATCTCTTCTTTGATTGGCATTTAGTAATTGAACATATAACACAAGGTACAATTTTATGGATACACAATTACTGAGTTTGATACTAAGCGACGTTTCGACGAGGATACTCTCGTCTTTATCAAGCAAATGATACACAAATGTGAATAGTCGGGAAATATATACAGAATATGCAACAAAGATAAGAATAAATACAATTAAAGTTTAACACCTTTGATTAGGGGCCATTAAGGACTAATCCCACACAACGGAAAGCTCTTACAGGGATTAAAAGAAGGCGATTGCTATTATTTATAAAAAGATCAGTGTATTAACACTATTAATGGAAAACCAATTAACCTGAGCTATAGATAAACAATGATATATAGAGAAGTCTGTACGCATAAGTGAACATGAGTGATCGCTGATGCATGTGTAAAGAAAAATAAAATAATAAATTAAAATTCAGAAATATAAAATATATTAATTGAATGTCCAAAAAAATCATGAAAGATGTTCAAATATATTGATTCAGTAAACTGAAAATCGAGGATTGTGTATTATATCTCTAGACTGTAAGAACTGGTTAAGTACTGCAAAGAAACATATATAAAATGTATAATTAGACTGGAAAAACTGGATAACAACTGAAAAGGAACAAGAGTATGAGAATCAATAAGCTGGAAGTCGTGAGAGATAAAACTTATTATCAGAGTATAAATCTGGAAGAAAAAAACCGTAAATATAAGGTCAATCATGTGAAATATATTTATATTATGGCTGTAAAACTGCATAAGCACTGCAAATAAAGGTATGTAAAGTATATAAATAGACTGTAAAACTGGATAATCACTGAATTGTGTTAATTCTGTAAGCTGAAAATCATGAAAGAAACCTATTATTAGACTTAATTTGGATGGGGGAAACAAAAAATATATTCTTTCAATAAACTGAAACCAAAAATTGTGAAAAATATCCCCCGACTGTAAAATGGATAAGTGCTGAAATAGAAATATGATGTATGATGTGTAATTAGACTGTGAAAACCGGATAAGTCCTGAAATAGAAATAAAGTATTGCAATTAATTTATAAGTTGGTCATAAGCCCTTGGTATAAATAGTCCGACATCCCGGTTTAACTTGGGCTTGATGCGCTTTATATTGATGGCCTCAAGAAGTTTCCTGGTTTTCTTCTGGAGATGGTGTACTGCAAGGGTTCTGGTTTGGTCCCACAAGATTGTATGATCACTGTTGTTAATAATATGCTCTGCTACTGCTGAGGGATTGGTGGAAGCTAGTGACTTGTGCTCTTTTATTCGTACATCAAGTGATGTTTCGTTTCCCCTACATATTTTTCCTTGCACGAGCATGTTATTTCATAAATGCATCCTTTGGGCTGTGGGGGGTTGGTCTGTGTTGATCTACCATTGGCTTGCAGTAAATTCTGTTTGGTTCTGCCGCTAGAGAAGGTCACGTCTATGCCCACTTCTTGTTTCATCAACCTTCTGATCTGGTAAGAGATTTTGCCGTGGAACGGGATGGTTATTCTGATTCCGGAGTGGTCAGGGTTTGGCGTTCTTGGCATGTGTTGGTTCTCTATGGTGGTGTCGATGACGTCATTGACTAGTTGGGTGGGGTAATTGTTGTTGTTTACGAAGACGTTCCTTAAATGCTCTAATTCCGCGGGTAAACTTCCTTCATCACAAATATTTGTGGCGCGTCTGGTTAGAGTGGTGATGATGGATTTCTTAATTTGATGTGAATGATTTGAATTGTAGTGAATATATTGATCAGTGTGAGTTGGTTTCCTATAAACAGCAGTGGAGAATTTGTTGTCAGATTTAGTCACTAAGACATCAAGAAATGGGAGACTGTCATCCGTTTCTGTTTCCATCGTGAATTTTATCCTCGTTTGTCGACTGTTCAGATGTTGGAGTAGCGTGTCTGGGTTGTCGTTTTGGTTGATGACCACAAATGCATCATCGACTTTCCGATACCAACAAAGGGGTTTGATGGGAGAAGTCTGTAATGCATCAGTTTCAAACCTGGTCATGAATACTTCGGATAGTAGTGGCGAAAGTGGGTTACCCATAGGCAGGCCATGTATTTGTTGATAATATTCATCGCCCCATCTAAAGTAGGTGGCTGTTATACAGAGACGTAACAGTTGGATGATATTATCAGTGGTTAGGTTGGTGTCCAATGGGGTCTCTAATTCATTGATTTTTCTTTTTAAGTATTTGGAGTGTCTGAGCTGTGGGGATATTAGTGAACAAGTCTACTACATCATAGGAAAGAATGGTGCCGGTTGGTGGGACTGATGCCAGTTTATTGCAAAAGTCGCTGGAGTCGGCAATGAAGGACTCTGCAGATTTTCCAAGTGGTGCCAAAAGACGGGTTAAGAATTTTGCTGTATTGTAATAAACTGAATCTCGGGAACAAACCAATAAGCGAGCCTTAACCGGGTTCTTATGAATCTTAATGGTGGCTCGTGCATATGGTGGTCTGGGGTGGGAGGGATTCAGATTATAGTACAGTGCTGGTGTAATCTGCTTTTTGTCTTTCAATGAGGTGAGAAGTTTCCGCAGCTTGGTTTCATGAATGGCTGTGGGGTCTTTCCTGATTCTTTGGTATGTTTTGGTGTCTTGAAGTAGGTTGTTCACAGTATCCACATAGTCATTGGTGTCCATAATCACAGTAGCTTTACCTTTGTCAGCAGGGATGATGGTGATGTTGGAGTCTGCTTTCAATTATTTTAGGGCAAGCTGCTGGGATTTGGATAGGTTATTGGTTTGAGGTTTAGCTTTCAAAAGAATATTCGAGATCTGATGCCTGAGATAATCCACCTTGCCACCTGGTGCCAGTTGACGTAAACCCTTTTCTATATTTGTAATGTAATCGTCATGATTCTTCGGTCTAGATACAGGAATGAATTTTAGTGCTTATGCAGTTTTACAGCCATAATATAAATATATTTCACATGATTGACCTTTAATACATGGAAATAATATATTTACGGTTTTTTTCTTCCAGATATATACTCTGATAATAAGTTTTATCCCTCACGACTTCCAGCTTATTGATTCTCATACTCTTGTTCCTTTTCAGTGGTTATCCATTTTTTTCACAGTCTAATTATACATTTTATATATGTTTCTTTGCAGTACTTAACCAGTTCTTACAGTCTAGAGATATAATACACAATCCTCGATTTTCAGTTTACTGAATCAATATATTTGAACATCTTTCATGATTTTTTTGGACATTCAATTAATATATTTTATATTTTTTATTTCTGAATTTTAATTTATTATTTTATTTTTCTTTACACATGCATCAGCGATCACTCTTGTTCACTTATGCGTACAGACTTCTCTATATATCATTGTTTATCTATAGCTCAGGTTAATTGGTTTTCCATTAATAGTGTTAATACACTGATCTTTTTATAAATAATAGCAATCGCCTTCTTTTAATCCCTGTAAGAGCTTTCCGTTGTGTGGGATTAGTCCTTAATGGCCCCTAATCAAAGGTGTTAAACTTTAATTGTATTTATTCTTATCTTTGTTGCATATTCTGTATATATTTCCCGACTATTCACATTTGTGTATCATTTGCTTGATAAAGACGAGAGTATCCTCGTCGAAACGTCGCTTAGTATCAAACTCAGTAATTGTGTATCCATAAAATTGTACCTTGTGTTTTATATCTCCCCTCTACGTGTAATAACAGAGGGCTTGTTTTACTTCTGTGGAAAGTGCTATGTTTATATAAGAAAGAGCATGGTTAAATTCCCTTCAGGATTCATCCGGTCTTCTAGCGGTACACTAAGCCGCCTTTGCGTAGTGAAAACAGACGCCATATCTACAGCCTCTTCCACTTGGAGGCTTGGGTGAAGACAACATATAGTATTCTCAGAAGGAAATTCGCACAGCAGCCCCGGCTTACATACAGGGATAGCGACATCATGTAGTTCTTAAGATGTACTAACAGCCGGGATGGAAACAACATGTAGTGTTTCATCTGTTATGTTTAGTTTTAGTCTTTATAATAACTCCTAATGTACTGACAGATGTTGTAATTTCCAGTATGTTATTTATAAACATAGTTTTACAAAGTGTTCCAAAAGTTGATCGAGAGAGAAAGATGGGTTTAAAATACACTCGACAGAAACTAGGTCATTTCGGGACTACCATATGGTTTAATTTTCTTTCGATAATTCGTTTGCGCGTAGGGGTCTTTAGCAGTGTCTTGGCGCAAGAGTTTTCTTGCTGACCAATTATTATCAGGCAAAATATTTGAAATTTCTTTGTTGTGAGGTTTAATTTCTGCAACTGTTGCACTGGAAATGGCTTTACTTCCAATTGTATCATTCTTACCATTTCGTAATACCTTTCTGCTAACGCCAAGTCTTCTGAACTTTTTCAGAATTTCTAAACGTATCTGCGACTAATTCAGTAACATTCTGATCTACTTTGCTTCTCATTCACGCTGGCCTATAATTAAAGAAGGTGCTTTATTCATGACAACAATCACAATATTCACAAAATAAAAACATTTATTGGGCAATAAGGCCTATTTAGCGCCTTGACCACCTATTTATTTGCATCTGTACAACGGTTATCAACTACTTATTTGTGGTCAGACAAATCCACTCAATCTATTTTCTCTTTCATTTTCCGTGGCTGTTTTGTAAAGATGTCTTCCTTTATTAATGTTTTCTTTCTATTCTCTTGTGTATCTCAATCGAACATCTGAGACACGCTACCCAGGTCATGGGGTCAACAAACAAAATGTCAACATCAACATTCCACAATACGTTACATTGTTTCCTTTGCAACCTTCAGGACTATATAATCCGTACAGCCTCAACATGTTCTCGCTTCTTCCAATGATTTTTCACAAAAAAAAAAATCTACAACTCATAGAATCGACGTCGTCTTCAATGACAGCTTCAGCGAATGGCGGCCGCCCTCTTGCACTATTTTGTGCTTCGGTTGTGTTTGTTTCAGATATACACGATCAATTCTGTTAATGTTTTTTGCGTGGGGATTGACTAATAGTTCTTTTATTTCAGTTCTAACCAAATATTTTAAACTTGAACGCAAAATTAAAAAAAAAAATAACCAAATTCTGGCTGGGATTACTGCGCAAAATGGCCATTCACTTTATACGTGCGGCAAAAAAAAGCCAGCCACCAATTAATTTTCGTACGTTAGTAACGTACGTTGTGTATCTCTGTCTCTGTTTTTGCTTCTTCTATCTGTCTGTCCTCACAATTTATTTCCCTTCTGTTTCGTTAATTCGAGTGCACTGCTTTACTATTAGATTTCTTCATCGGAGATTCGTCTTTTCTTTTGGTTCATTTTTATCATTCTTTCTCTTGAGTTTGTCCCGTCCTTAACTATTATCTGCTTCCCTTTGTTCAATAGTTGAAATATTTTTGACATACTCCTTTTGAGTCGATAGAGTTGGTTGTGTTCCCTGTCAGCAGACAGTATCTCTTGATATTTTGGGAAGGTTCGAAAGATGAACCCTTTCTCTCCAATTCTATGATTTACTTGTTGATGTTGTAGGCGAATTGTGTTCCTCATTTCTGAAAGTTATATCCAGTAGGCTTACAAATGTTGATATGGAGACATTCCGAAATAAAGCGAAATCATAGTGACTACTAACCAGCCTTTGAGAAAGGGTTGTGTCCCTGTCAAAAACGTTATGTTATGAATCCGTTTAGAAAAAAGTATCGAATCAAACGACATTTCACGAGCATGTAATATTTGTGCACGTTTGAAAACAGTTCGACACGGATTGATTGATGCGATAACAGTGAACATCCGGGTATTTACGTTCATACTCTCCGGAACTAACATGGCGGACAAGGCTCCATGTCGTCACGTGATCAGTGCGGACTCTAGTTTCTATATAACTCGATGACTATATACCATTTGGTGCAGAAAAATATGACGTTAAATTCCATCTCAACTCATTTGAACAATATCCAATACGAAAAATCAAATAATAAACAGGGTTGTCGGCTTTTATTTTTACAATTTTGAAAACTGAAGGCTATTTGAGAAATTTTCTTAGTGTTTCTGTTTTTGTAAGACTGAAAAAAATGATGTTTTGCGTGCATATACTATATCCTTGTATAAAGTGAGTGTCTACAAATATATCTCTTATAATAATAATACTAATGATCTAATTTCCTTTAGAAATCTAAGATTTTACATTAAGCAATATTTTGAACAAAGCATTAAATGTATAATGTTTAGTAGAAAACTGGTATAAATATTTAAACAATTATTAAAGTAGCTAAGTCTCTAACTCAATATCAAAGTCTTACACGTTGAAAACACACATTATTTGGCAATTCAAATCAACATTAATGTTGTTATCTTACCTTTGTTGTTATCTTACCGTGAAAAGGTAGGCTTCTGATATCCAATATTTAAGACAAAATAAACATTTTACCATTGGTACACCAATCGTGTACCATAGTGCGTTTCAGCGTCATGCGTAACACATGACCAGAACAAACAAGGCTAGAAATATGCCACAACTCATGTCAAACGGTGACGCCATAACTTACCTGGAGAGTATGCGAAATAGACTGGAATAACCAGACACTAGAAATTTCTATTCGGTTGAGACTCATACCGTATTTCGCTGGACATAACTGATTTGAAATTAGAGTCAAAACTGAAACAATTGAATGTAAATCAATTCATAGACAATCAGATTTACCCATTTGGGTAAATTTCTAGGTCCTTAATATTAGCGATTTAGCTTCTTTAAACACACCATGGTAAAGACAATATTATTTAAAGACAAAATATGTAAGACAGAGCTAGTTATCCTTGCTATAATAGTTCAAAAATAAATAATGGAAAATAAATATTATGATGCATTATGTGTAATGTGGATAAAGAGCTAGTCGGTCGTGTAATAATAGTTCAAAAATAGATAATAAAATATTGAAAGTTTCAGTCACATTACTGTACTCTGTATAAAGTTATGAGTGATTTAAGTTTTCACAATAGTACAGTTGCCAAGTACCTTTGCTACGATAATGAACAAAGTCTCTGTTGTGCCTTTTACATTAAATATTTGGATGCATTGTCTTTTAATCCAATCAATAATTGTAACACTATAGACTTAGTGGTCTGTTTAATATAGAATTCTTTACCTACATGATGGATGACGAAAACTAGGGTAATGAAGTAGCTTGCATTATTCTACTACTATTATTAGACTAACTCGCAGACAGATATGTCAGTATCCATTTCCGGAAAGTAGGGTACTATCGCCCAGTCTTCACGTGCACAGATTAGTACAATTAACTAGAATAGTGTTGATGTAAAACGGTGCCTTTACGAAACACTTATCCATAAATGGTAATTGTCCCGCCCTAATAGATTATACATTCTATATAGGAGAGAGTTTGTTTGATTTACGCTCAGACAACATTTGAGAGGGCAAGGGGAAGTTCACCCCGGGAGCTGGCCCGGCTTCCAGGCTGGACGCAGACAACATTTGAGAGAGCCAAGGGGAAGTTCACCCCGGGAGCTAGCCTGGCTTACTGACCGGACGCAGCCGTCCTGGTGAAGCAATGTACAAGACATTATAGTGGTTAACGTTTTATATACCTAAAGAACAATAGTTGTATCTGGGCTGTAGAATATATTATTGTAACATATAAAGAATATCTCAAGAGTACAGAAAAGAGTTGAATTCTTATTGATCGCAACGTCAAGTCCTACCTAGACAAACGACGGTGTGACACAGAAGATTTGGCCGTACGGACACACAGTACGTGTCTCAAGAGTGTCACAGTCGTCGATTTGGTACCTGGTACCTCGACACAGGATAGTGTCACAGTCCCACAACGTGAAGTCTGAAGAAAAGCCCTAGACGATCATTGTCCCATCTGTGACTCCGTAGTGTCACAGGCTGCTATTTGGAGTCCGTGACCAGGATAGCCGCGACATTCATCCCACAGCTGTAGTGTCACATAATCACAAGGATATCATGGTCTAAAGCAGGGGTGTCAAACTCATTTCGATTCAGGGGCCACATGAACTAAAAATGTACATCGAGTGGACCGGAAGTATACAAAAATTCTACAAAAAAGGCAAAACATCCTTGAACTTTATTGTAGTCTGAGCAAACAAGCTAAACGTCTTTGACACGGGCACTATTTTTGACAGGTTTCCAAGGTATAAATTGAACACTTAACGTTCTCTTGTAATACATATAACTTAGATATGACATGAAGTACAGAAGTCAAACTTTTAATGAAACCGGAAAACAATAATAAGTTTCTTGAAATTTGTTCCACAGGCCACATTTAAACCCTTTACGGTCATCATCTGGCCTGTGGGCCGCTTGTTTGACACATGTGGTCTAGACAGTTGAATACCATGTGACTGAATGCCTAATTAATAATTCATATATAACATTTGAAGCCAAAGCAAAGACTACATTAATTCGCTTGCGCATAGGGGTCGTTATCAGCGCGGGGAAATCGAGGGGGGGGGGCTGGGCAGGCGACCCTATTCCTTGTCACGCACGAAATCACACGGGTTGACTCAATGACAGACATTCTGATACAATGCGTATGCGCAAACCATTCGGCCAGACCCCCACCGATCGACATATTGATGTGCTTACATAATGTACATCGATTAATTGTTTGTTGATTCGGTAACACACCATGTAGATGTCATTACATTATAACATTGATAAAAAGTTCTTTTGTTGTTAAAATTAACAATTAATGATTAAAGTTTTTATAACCCACATTTTCATGTATTATGCCGTCGCCTCTGTTTGTCCGTCCAAACGTCCATAATTTGTGGACTCTCTACAGATCACAATTTTCATCCGATTTTCACGAAACTTGAAATACATGTTTATAACCTAAAGATCTTAGTTCCGTGTTATATTCGCGCACACTGGATATAACTTCCTGAATTATGGCCTCTGTGTTCGAAAAATCGCATTTTAAGCTTGTGGTCCATTTAGAGGTAACAATTATCGTCCGATTTAAAAAGAAAACGTTTCAATATATCACCGTTACAACGTGATGGTTGCTAAGTTCGAATTTCGTGACAATCGGGCCAAAACGTCCAGACCCCTTGAAAGTATTAGACCAGGAGCCCAGAGGAGTCAACTTAGCTGAAAAGTGTACCATTGTTCTCCTATGTGGTATCAATACATACCTATCTCATAAAATTAGAATGTAAGTCTACCGGGTATCTGGTGGTGGGTGGTATTCCACCGAATTGTCCTGCCCCATTTACGCATGATTAGCTCAAGAGTGTACCACTTGAAAATCATACACCATTGTGCCGTACATCTTCAGGTATTACAAAACACCCTGAAAGACATTACTAATAATATTATAAGATAGTTATTATCGAGCAAAAGAATAAAAATTCAGAATGTAAAAAAATACCTCTAAATTATTTACAAAATAAACACTAGGGTTAATCGAAAAACACACTAGGTGGTTGGCAGTTTTAATCGATGGTGAAGTTCCACGGATAGCGCGTACACAATTATGTTTTTGTCAGTTTGAATTGTCTGTGGTCTGTATCTTTGAATACTTGTGTTTAAATGCAATCGGAATTTCGTTGGAATATTGATGCTTCGATATACCTTCATACCCTGGCTATAAATGTTATCACAGCTGTCAGAAGTGGACAATGTCGTGCTCAAAGCGGTGTATGCATAGCTCTTTCTCGAATACCCGATACCACTGAAATGAGCTTATCTGTTATGACCACAAAAACCGATTAATTATACTTTGAAACGGAGAAGACCCCAATGGATATCGGTGATTTGCTAAATGTCCTGTAATTCGCACAATAACACACACGGTGGCTATGGGTAAATGCAACCCCCTTGTTAAAACTACGGTTGGCGATTCTGTAACAATACAGGAAGGATAATGTCGCGACTATCCTGGTCACGGACTCCATAAAGAGAGCCTGTAACACTATCTTGTGTCACGGGACCAAAAAGAGACCTGTGACACGACCGTGTCTCTTTGTGACTGTCGTCTAGGGTTTTCTTCGGACTTAACGTTGTTTTAAATATGATCAATTATTCCGATCTTCAATTAACTGACACTGGAACACTTTTTACGTTAAATATGTTTTTATATCTATCTAACATCCATAATACAGATAACTACAATATTATTGAATATAAGTTCAATATCCTTGGCTTGTGTTCTGAGGTGGCATTTCCTCGCCTCTCAGCCGGGAAGGCTGTGGTGTTCTCCCAACTTCCCAATGGTATCTAAAATGTATTTACTACCGCCCCATCATGATATCTGAATCCGGCTTGTGAGCCAGGGCAGCTCACGGTAGGAACTTCCCCTTGAATCTCTCGAATGATATCTAAAGAAACTTAAACTGCGAATGTTCTTATAAAGAGGCTACGTGCATGAGTCAGAATTGAGCCCCGGGAAATTGACCAGGTGCTTCCTTTATCGGATTGGTCAACTGCACAGATGCTACCCTGGACTTCAAGACAGTGTACTTATATGGGCACCTAGGAGAGCGACTAACCACGTTTTTATACGCCCACATTTTCATGTGGACGTATTATGTCGTCGCCCTTGTCCGTCGGGACGTCCGTCCGTCCACAATTTGTTTGTGGACTCTCTACAGGTCACAATTCTTATCCGATTTTGACGAAACTTGAAATATAGGTTTATCCCCATAAGATCTCGGTTCCTTTCGATATTGGCATGTATCGGATCGGAACTTCATGGATTATGGCCCCTGACTGTACGAAATATCATGTTTTTAGCTTGTGGACCCTATAGAGGTCACAATTTTGAACCGATTGTGATGAAAATTGGCATGCATGTTTATAACCCCAAAATCTTGGTTCCTTTCGATATTTGCGCCCATCGGATCGTAACTTCCTGAATTATGGCCCCTGATTGTCAGAAAAATCGCCCTTTTTAGCTTGTGGTCCCTCTGGAGGTCAAAATTATTATCCGATTTAAAAAAAACGTTTGATTGTATCACCGTTACATGGTAATGAAGGTTGAGGTCAAATTTCGTGAAAATGGGACCAAAATTGACAGACAAAATGGCCGCCGTATGTACGCGATTAGTAGTCTCTATCATCCAAACAAATATTCTACGAATATTAGTCTGGATGGGTCCTCAAAATTTGACGGAAAGCAGGTCATTGTCTGGATTATCCAGTCTTTTAAGTTACCACCTACTGAATCTACCAAAACATCTCGCTTGTCAACAATGACACTCTCTAAAATTTTGTTTGTAAAGGTTTTAATTGAAATGGTAATTTTCTCTCGTCATGAATCAGACGTATGACTTCTCACAATCTTCTTAATTCTTCATCGCGATTCACGCTTCATTTCTCGTATCTATTTTATTTCTAATAATAGATGTGCCAAGTGAATTGTGGGATATATTTCAGACTGGCTTTATAGAATCTAGCAAAATCGGGCCGGCTTCATAAGATCTAGCACTTACCGAGACTTTAGCCAAAAGATTCCATTGCCCATGCGTAACCGGGAGTTTCGTTTTTTATGGGGTAGATTATCCAGTAACTTTCGTCAACAATTGAGAACCGTCCCAGACCCTCCGTACGTTGAAGACTAGGGGGTTCTGGGTGACCGAGACTACGCGATTAGAGGTTACAATTTTGAACCGATTTTGATGAAACTTGACATGCATGTTTATAACCCAAAGATCTTGGTTCTTTTCGATATTTGCGCCCATTGGATTGTAACTTCCTGAATTATGGCCCCTGATTGTCCAACAAATGACCTTTTTTTAGCTTGTGGTCCCTCTGGAGGTCAGAATTATTATCCCATTTAAAAAACCGTTTGATTATATCACCGTACATCGTAATGAAGGTTGAGGGCGAATTTCGTGAAAATCAGACCAAAATTGACAGCTGTTCTTGTCGGGCCATCCATCCTTCATCACTAACAAGGGGAAACCACGCCAGAAAATCTAGATGAACTTTGTCACCTAATGCAGGGATCAAACACCCAACCTCAAGGCTACCGAGCATCTTACCCAATTAGCAACATGATCCCCAGTCGAATTTGAAGCCTACTGAAATAAACCTTTATAACCCAAAGATCTTGATTCATTTCGATATTTGCACATATCAAATTCTAACTTAATGATGTAGGAATAATCACTTTCGGTATTGCTTGTTCTCTATCCATCTCTCGATAATGTGGGCGTATCCTGCCTGGCAGTGCCAGCCTATCTTTGACTCCTGGGATTACCATTTTTGGATTATCAGACAATGATGTCATTGCCCCATTTTAAACTTCCAGACATATTCTTGTTAGCCTAGTTCTTGTTGTCACTAACAATTTCAATACATAAACCAGAAGATATTTTACAAACTAAGGTAACCCCTACAATATATAGGGTCTATAGTGTAACATACGCCCCTTTGCAATGCGTTAAATAAGCACAGTTGCTTAATTAACGTCGTCATCTAGCATGCATTAAATATAATAAATACGAATACTTTCAGAATGACATTTCAAAATTGTCATTCCATGTCGCGAACAATGTTTAAATAATCACAAGTAAACTTCTAATTGTCCATTAAATATTTCAAGTCCTACTTCTAATATAATATCATTACACTGATATGCATGCTACAATAACATAAATACACTGATTCACGTTATAACACAATAAATAATACTGGTTCAAAGTCAATGCAATTTCACTGTAATATTGTTCCTTTTCTTGCAATTTAACCTAAACACAGAAAATATAACTAAAATGTTCAAAAGTCTTCATGTGTCCTGATTTCAAAATATTAGTACACTCAATTTAATATGGTTAAAGTTCAGTTTCACTTTAACTTCGCCAAATCATCATCTGGATTTCCATAGGTCAGTTTCAACTACCATCGTCTTCTTCTAAGTAATGTATCTCATTTGTCAGAGGTTCCGACTTCTAAGAATTTTCAATCAGCACTTCTTTTGACGACTTGTGTTAGGATAAATTCATTCATCCTCAAATGAAACATGTCATTGTTATCAGACCAAAAACTAAGTAATTTAAAAATTTATTTAAATGTTTAATGCCTAAGATTTTTTCTTAAACTTCTCATTAACTCTTACCCTTAATTAAAATTAACTTCATTTAATTAATTATACACTGCGATGTGTCTCTTTAAACATCAAAATTCTGTTTAAAACAGTATTAAATTACATTTGACGTCTTAACCATAGCTCATTTATTTACCATTTTATAATTTTCTTTATTTTTATAATTCCGCCAAAACAATTACATGGCTACTTTAACAGTTCACTATAAGAAAGCCAACGCTTGGACCTAGTCTCATTAATCTACCTTTTTGACTTCCAGTGTTACATTAGTAAAGATGCCATACAAACATGGCCACTATCTGAATGACATCCTACTGTATCTGGAACCATATCACGGGCGAGTTACATTACTAAGTTTTACCTACCAGTTACAGTAAACAGTTTCATACCTCATTAGTACTCATTAGCAAATCACTTATAAAAACCAGACTCTGAACTGGCATTCCTTTTATTTCGTCTCGTGAAGATTACACTCCTCTTAACATGGGAGCTATATACAGCTTTTGTATATTCTCCAAGCTTATACAGCTAGAACCATGCTGTCTATTTAGTAGCCTTAATTAATCATTAATTTGACAGATACGCCTATTTTCAACACCAGTGCTACCGTATATTTTAAACGCTTTTCCGTGAATTCATTTCTTTCCGAATTCAAGCAAAAACCGTAAGTTATTAAATTTCTATTTTTAACACATACAACAATTGACATAAGTTCGTGACTTCTTCTTTGACATTAAATATGGTTTTGATACATTACGCATGACACATCGGGGAATTAAAAATCTATTCGACAGCTAACCGCACACTCGAATTCAAAGTTAAATTACCCATTTTCACCATGGTATGTTTTTAACACATACTTTTGAACTTATTCTCCTTTGGACATTTTGTTTTACTAAGCTATAGGAAAAATCTTGAAACCGACACATGGCTTATAAGCGACTCACTATTGTCAGAAATTGTGTTTCACTTTGATTGAACCTTTTATTTAAAACCTTACACTACAAAACAACACGAAAATCTTGAAACTGGCACATGGCTTAAAGTTACACACTATTGCCGGAAACCATGTTTCACTTGAACTTACCTTGAAACTGGCACATTGCTTATAAAGCTAAACGCTATTGCTGGAAACCATACTGGCACATCGCTTAAAGCCAAAGCTTTTGCAGGAAACCATGTTTCACTTGAACTTTTTATTTAAAACCTTACACCGACCCACACGCTATCCTGCGAATTTAAAAAGGGCCATTCAGTCTTAAATTTTCCTTTGGGCATTTTCCTTTACCCTGAAACCTAAACGCTACTCGCAATAACATAGGTTTATACTTTAACCTAACTCTATTTAACACAAATACACATACGGGTACATTACATTCACGTACAAACAAACTTAAGTCAACCTCCCTATAGACTTTTCGAAATATAGTTACGATCTATGCCTCAAGAAGAACAGTTCTTATGGAGTTTCGTGTCACCCGCGCAAAATCTCCAATTCCGAATTCCTTCCTTACATAGACCGGAGATAATCATTAATTATTTTTTCCTATTCCGTTCCCTTATTATTCCTTAATTAATAATAACATTTTTGCAGCTTATGCCTTAAATTCACTTTAAATCCAGTTTATAACCCCAAAATCTTGGTTCCTTTCGATATTTGCGCCCATCGGATCGTAACTTCATGAATTATGGCCCCTGATTGTCAGAAAAATCGCCCCTTTTAGCTTGTGGTCCCTCTGGAGGTCAAAATTATTATCCGATTTAAAAAAACCGGTTGATTATATCACTGTTACATGGTAATGCAGGTTGAGTTCAAATTTCGTGAAAATCGGACCAAAATTGACAAACAAAATGGCCGCCGTTTGTACGCGAATAGTATACTTTCCTCTGAATTACCGTCTTGCCTATAGATGTAAGTATTGCAGGCACAGTGCTTCCGCTCCGTAATCCGTTTACGAATATCAAAACTAAGACAATGACAACAATTCTAACTTTATTAACATTCAATACCAACTCAACCCACTTCGCCCCATAACACACTTCATCCCATAATACACATCACCCCATAACACACTTCACCCCATAACACACTTCATCCCATCACATATTTTCCTAACCCATTTTTATACGCCCACATTTTCATGTGGACGTATTATGTCGTCGCCCCTGTCCGTCCGTCCGGACGTCCGTCCACAATTTGTTTGTGGACTCTCTACAGGTCACAATTCTTATCTGATTTTGACGAAACTTGAAATATAGGTTTATCCCCAAAAGATCTCGGCTGCTTTCGATATTGGCATGTATCGGATCAAAACTTCATGGATTATGGCCCCTGATTGTACGAAAAATCATGTTTTTAGCTTGTGGACCCTATAGAGATCGGAATTTTGAACCGATTTCGATGAAACTTGACATGCATGTTTATAGCCCAAAGATCTTGGTTCCTTTCGATATTTGTGCCTATCGGAACGTAATTTCCTGAATTATGGCCCCTGATTGTCCGAAAAATCACCTTTTTTAGCTTGTGGTCCCTCTGGAGGTCACAATTATTATCCGATTTAAAAAACCGTTCGATTATATCACCGTTACACCCTCAGGAAGGTTGAGTTCGAATTTCGGGAAAATCGGGCCAAAATTGCCATACAAAATGGCCGCCGTTTGTTCGCGAATACTGTTAAAAAAATGGTATATCAAGGTTGTGGACCCTGTAGAGGTCACAATTTTAATTTGATTTTGATGAAACTTGACATTCATGGTTATAACCCAAAGATCTTGCTTCCTTTCGATATTTGCGCATATCGGATCGTAACTTCTTGAATTATGGCCCCTGATTATACGCAAAATCGCCTTTTTTAAGCTTGTGATCCCTCTGGAGGTCACAATTATTATCCGATTAAAAAAACCGTTTGATTATATTATCGTTACACCGTAAGGAAGGTTGAGTTCGAATTTCGGGAAAATCGGACCAAAATTGCCATACAAAATGGCCCCCGTTTGTACGCGAATACTGTTAAAAAATGGTATATCATGGTTGTGGACCCTGTATAGGTCACAATTTTAATTTGATTTTGATGAAACTTGAAATGCATGGTTATAACCCAAAGATCTTGGTTCCTTTCGTTATTTGCGCATATCGGATCGTAACTTCCTGAATTATGGCCCCTGATTGTCTGAAAAATCGCCTATGGTCCCTCTCTGGAGGTCACAGTTATTATCCGATTTAAAAAAACGTTTGACTCTATCACCGTTACACCCTACGGAAGGTTGAGTTCGAATTTCGAGAAAATCGGACCATAATTGCCAGACAAAATGGCCGCCGTTTGTACACATTTCTAGGTTGTGTACCGTAACACCATAATCATTGTCAGCTTCGAATTTCATGAATATCAGACTGGAATTTACCTACAATATGGCTGCTCCCAATACAGTATGAAATACAGGACTTAATGATGTAGGAAAAATCACTTTCGGTATTGCTTGTTCTCTATCCATCTCTCGAAAATGTGGGCGTATCCTGCCTGGCAGTGCCAGCCTATCTTTGGTAATCCCGGTCAAATTATTCCGTACATACAGGCTTTGAACTTTTATGCATTCTGTTCCCACTTTGAAGTATATTCGTTCATTCCCGATAAATTAACCCCAATGATTCTAGCCGTAGATAAGTGATACGTGGCCGTTATAGATGACTACCCAAACCCCTTTGATTTCACACTGGTAATCCCTTATTGGCTACCACATAAGTAAGCACAATGATTTGCTTCCACACAGGCAAGCTCACTTACTTTGCTTCCTACACAGGCAAGCCTCCTTATTTGCTTCCACAAAGGCAGGCCTCTTACTTTGCTTCCAACACAGGTAAGCACCTTAATTTGCTTCCACACAGGCAAGCCCCCTTTAATTGGCTTCCATCTAAACTATGCTCCCACACAGGTAAGCCCAACTTTAATTTGCTTCCATCTAAACTATGCTCCCACGCAGGTAAGCCCCCTTTAATTTTCTTCCACACAGGCAAGCCCCCTTAATTTTCTTATACACAGATAAACTCCTTAACTTTGCTTGCGCACAGGTAAGCCCCTTATATACTCAAAAATGTTGACCTTAGCGTATGTTCCAGGTTAGATTGTGGGATAGCAAAGCTGAACAGTCTCACTTAAAATTATTAAAGAAAAAAACAATCACGGTATTACTTGCCGACACAGCAGAAATAATTTACAACGGCCTTAGTGTATGTCCCATTTTAGATTGCGGAACAACAAGGCTGGACAGGTTCCAAAATCATTAAAGAAAACATTCGCATTACTATTTGATTACACACAGGTAAACCCCTTAACTTTGCTTCCACACAGGTAAGCCCCTTAATTTTGCTTCCACACACCTCTTATATACTCAGAAATAGGTCAACCTTAGTGCATGTTCCATGTTAGATTGCGGAACAACAAGGCTGGACAGGTTTCAAAATTATTAAAGAAACCATTCGCATTACTATTTGCTTCCACACAGGTAAGCCCCTTAACTTTGCTTCTACACACCCTCTTATATACTAAAAAATAGGTCAGCCTTAGTGTATGTTCCATCGATTGCGGAACAACAAGGCTGAACATTCACGTAACACTTGCCGACACATCAGAAATAAATTAAAACAACCTTAGTGAATGCCCCATATTAGATTGCGGAACAACAAGGCTGAGCCTTTTAAAGAAAAACATTCGCTTCGCTACTTGCCGACACAGTTGAAATAAATTAAGACAACCTTATTTTGTGTTCCATGTTAGATCGCCGAACAACAAGGTTGAACATAGCTCACATAAGTTATTAAAGAAAACACTCACTTTACTACTTTGTGGACACAGTGGATGTTCCATGTAATAATTATATTGCAGAACAACAAAGCCGAACAGGCTCCCCCCAAATAATAAATAAAGACAAACAGGCATTTATTACCATGTTAAAGTTGGCAAAATATTCTTACCAGTTAACCACTGTTAAATACAAGTCAAGTGTTGACACCTACACGTGACCCATATCAACGTCTTCGTTCAAATACTGACATACTCATAATGTGACGTATACTATTCAAAAAAAGTAGGGGATATTTGATTTTGGGGGCATAATACTAAAATATGCAAATGAAAACGAAAAAAGTCACTATAGAACCTAACAGAAGAAACATTTCCAGTTACATGTGACGCCCAAACGCACCAATAGCTACCGCATGGAATGCGGGTGATGCTTGGGATCATCATGTAGACCGGAGGGAGAAGGGGGAGTATTATCCGAAAGGTGGGCAAAAAGCGAGAGTTGACTTTTCTAGAAGCCTTTTTCCTCAGGAATCCGAAAATGGTGGGTGATCAGTCAGGTGAGGGAGCGTTCGGGAGTTATCGAGGTCAAAAGGTCACCAGAGGTCAAAGGAGGCTGGCTTATGAATTTGGCCACTTCTGATGCTGTCTGTTGCAGATGTTTTGTTGGAACGCTGATGAATCATTGAATACGTGACGAAAGATAATTTGTGAAACCCATTAATCAAATTATGACGTAATTAAAAAGGTCAAAAGATTACCGAGGTCAAATTAACAAGAAATAAGGATGCACTGAGATTAGGGCAAAACTAGTGTTAATTTCAATATGCAGTACAATTCTGCATGGTCTGGCGAAGTAATTTCATCCAAAATTAACGATTATGTTAAACGAGTGATATGTCACACCATAAGTATATAAACTATAAGAATATAATCGCGAAAAATTTTCGCGAACTGGAAGTATTATTCGTTAACACTTCTGGGTAACCGATTGTGAATTGTGATGGACATTACTCGATATTCACGTCCATGCGTGCACATGACTCCTCATCCGATTCATTATCGTCATCAACGTCATTAGTATCGACATCAATTTCGTCGAAAACGTGGGGGATTTCTCCATCTTCATGAATCAACATTTCGGGGAGAAACTCTCGTTCCAACCATGTAGTGTTGGTGACTCCAGTGCAAGCCTTGGCAAAGACGCACATCGCCAAATTGTTGGCTCGACAACAATGGAGCTTGAGGGACTTCGCACGGGGTGGAAGCAAGGTCAGGTCTACTATGCGTCTTTTCTTATAATTTTCTCAGAAAATATTGTATCGGGTCTGATCTACATTCGTAAGGCGAGGCTGGCCGTAGAAAACGCAAACAATTTTACTCAAGGCATTGAACATGCGTTCTCCCAAAAAAGGTTCAACTCCTAAAGTTGCGAACGTAGCCAAAGCCTCTTAGTCTATTTTCACTTTGTTGCACAATGGTATTTTTCCTTTGTGGAAGAAGGACAGTACTGGACTGTGATAAGGTTCCTTTGAGTCCTTCGGGTTTGGACGCACCAAGCTGTTCGCTAGTGAGTTCCATCTCGCCTTCAATTCCACACAAGTCAGTTAGTTCGTCCGATAGGTAGGACAGGAGGAACAAGCCATGCAAAGCCTCGGCTACACGCTCGTGAACCGTCCAAACGTAGTTGTAATGCTTCCCGGTAAGAATCCCACCAAGTGAACATAACCCAGGCGGGTATAGCGAAATCCGGTACAATCCGGGGGATTCTTACCGGGAAGCATTACAACTAGACGAAGAGGCTCTGGCTACGTTCGCAACTTTAGGAGTTTGACCTTTTTTGGGGGAACGCACGTTCAATGCCTTGAGTAAAATTGTTTGGGTTTTCTACGGCCAGCCTCGCCTTACGAATGTAGATCAGACTCGATACAATATTTTATGAGCAAATTATAAGAAAGGATGCATAGTAGACCTGGGGCCGGTTGCTCAAAACTAAGTTATTTTAACGATCCGTTAAACTCTAACGGATCGTTATCTTTGTAACGTGTCGTTTGTTAACGTTCCGTTAAATTTCTGTTGCTGGAAAGTCAATTTCATTACCCGTTAGCTAACGGATTCATTAAAGTTAATCCAAGAGAAGACTGTTTGTTCATTGGCTGAATTTAAAAATTTTAAATTCAATGTACATGTATAACAACTTCATAGAAGTTACCATTAACAAGAAACTGAAGACAGTGAGACAACTGTGCAGTCTGTTCACAAAACTTGATTAAAGACAAAAAGACGACTGTAGAATTTACAACAGAAAACACTATAGAATACTTTATTTTTTTCTTTAGAAATTTTAGTGTAAATCTGTAGGAAAAATTATGGGATTTGCACTACAGAATTATGGGGCCATTATTTCCTATAGGCCACCAAAATTCTGTAGAATAGTATAGAATTTCATCCTATAGAAAATGGAATAGGCCCGCATCGCCCAACCCTCTAGAATGTTCTACAGAAAACTACATTGGTAATCTATGACTTTTTGCTACTAATGCCATCATTAAACAGATAACGGAGCCCCAAACCTCCGTTAAATATAACGCCAAGTTAACGACACATTAAAGTTAACGGGACTTCCAGCAACAGTTCTCTCTGTTAAAGTTAACGATCCGTTAACATGGAGTTAACGGATCGTTACAAGATAACGAAGCTTTGAGCAACCGGCCCCTGACCTTGCTTCCACCCCGTGCAAAGTCCCTCAAGCTCCATTGTTGTCGAGCCAACAATGTGGCGATGTGCGTCTTCGCCAAGGCTTGCACTAGAGTCACCAACACTACATGGTTGGAACAAGAGTTTCTCCCCGAAATGTTGATTCATGACGATGGAGAAATCCTCCACGTTTTCGACGAAATTGATGTCGATACTAATGACGTTGATGACAACAATGAATCGGATGAGGAGTCATGTGCACGCATGGACGTGAATATCGAGTAATGTCCATCACAATTCACAATCGGTTACCCGGAAGTGTTAACGAATAATACTTCCAGTTTGTGAAAATGGTCGCGATTATATACTTATAGATTGTATACTTATGGTGTGACATATCACTCGTTTAACATAATCGTTAATTTTAGATGAAATTACTTCGCCAGACCATGCAGAATTGTACTGCATATTGAAAATAACATTAGTTTTGCCCCTGTCTCAGTGCATCCTTATGTCTTGCTAATTTGACCTCGGTAACCTTTTGACCTTTTCAATTACGTCAAATTATCATTCGTCACTTATTCAATGATTCAGCTGCGTTCCAACAAGAAATCTGCAACAGACAGCATCAGAAGTGACTAAATTCAAAAGCCAGCCTCCTTTGACCTCTGGTGACCTTTCGACCTCGATAACGCCTGAACGCTCCCTCACCTGACTGATCACCCATCATTTTCGGATTCCTGAGGAAAAATGCTTCTAGAAAGTCAACTCCCGCTTTTTGCCCACCTATCGGATAATACCCCCCTTCTCCCTCTGGTCTAATGGGGGTCCAACCCAAGATTTGCACGCACGACTCTGACTTTGAATGTTACAGTCATTGTGGCATTGAATTCCAGGGTGGAAACATCAGTTTAATTGTTTTAGTGACCAGAAAACAAATTTTGATATGCGTCGGCTTACCCAAAATGAAAGGTTACGTGCCCTTGGCATGCTACAGATCGGCAGAACACAGGCGGTTGTGGCGCGGACGATGAATGTTTCTCAGTCTGTCATAAGCAGGCTATGGTCCAGATACCGTGATACACAATCTGTACAGGACAGACCACGCTCAGGTCGACCAAGGGCGACAACTCAAGCCCAGGATCGATTTATCCGTACCTTGGCCTTGAGAAATCGTGTCATCACAGCAAATCAGATCAGCGCTCGTTTTCAAACAGACACTGGTGTGAGAGTGAGTGGCCAAACGATTCGGAATCGACTGCATAGGGGTCACCTTCGCGCCCGACGTCCTCGCGTGATCCCTTGTTTGAGAGATCATCACATTCAGGCTAGACGTCGTTGGTGTAGGGATCGTCAACACTGGGATAATCGACGCTGGAGCAATGTGATGTTTTCAGATGAGTCAAGGTTCACTGTTGATTTTTTGGACAGACGTAGGAGGGTGTGGCGTCGTCGAAACGAGCGCTTCCAAGACGTTAACGTCATCAGACATGATCGATTTGGGGGTGGTTCTGTTATGGTGTGGGGAGGCATCACTGTTGTTGGAAGAACGGCTTTACATGTTGTTGCAGGGCGTGTTACAGGCCAGTACTACCGGGACAACATCTTGGCAGTCCATGTTGTGCCGTTCGCACGACGTCATGGCCGCCGTTTCATCTTCCAGGATGACAACGCAAGATGTCACAGGGCCAGGTTCGTTACAGGTTACCTCCAACAACAGAACATCACCACATTACCTTGGCCAGCACTGAGTCCCGACCTCTCCCCCATCGAGCATGTCTGGGACATGCTTTGACAGAGGTTACGTCAACGTCAACAACGTCCTGCCAATGTCCAAGAACTTGCTGCTGCGTTGCAACAGGAATGGGGCAATCTGGACCAAAATGACCTTAGACGTCTCATTAGGAGTATGCCACGTCGGATCAATGCTTGTTTGGCAAACAGAGGAGGATTTACCCGTTACTGACTTTGTTGTGATGCTGTGGTAACTTTGCTGTTTGACCCCGGGTATCATTTTACCCTTATAATGGTCAGTCTGTGCCTTACTTAGTCTAACGATCATTTGGAATAAATCGATGAATGTGAACTTCATTTCATTTTGTCCTTTGTTTCTTCGTCAGTTTCATTAGGTGACTTTAATAACATTTAAAAATCAAATATCCCCTACTTTTTTTGAATAGTATATAATATGCTATTACTATACCTTCTAGATTCACATTCAGATCTTATTGTCTAACATTGAATAGCCGCAACAACTAATGTTAGATTACCCTCCATTCTAGCTTCTATATCAAAGATTTTCTCTGGCCTGTTCATCACCAAAATTTATGTCAGTCGCAAACCATTACGTTCAAAGTTTCGATATTTACACCAGGGACGATATTGGTCAACCATTTCCTCAAAACGTCTACATAAATTTATTTGCAAAAGGGTTTACTTTCCCGTTCAAAGCTGTTTGTGAAATTTTAAAGCAGATCGTGAACTTGACTTGACGATTCGAGTGTTTCAGACAAACTAACAGTTGGGACATTTCCCTCTTACGGCAAGGGCCGGTAACTCAGTGAATAGTGTGAAAATATGTTATATCAAGGTTGTGGACCCTATAGAGGTCACAATTTTGAACCGATTTTGATGAAACTTGTCATGTATGTTTATAACCCAAAGATCTTGATTCCTTTCGATATTTGCACCCATCGGATAGTAACTTCCTGAATTATGGCCCCTGATTGTCCGAAAAATTGCCCTTTTTAGCTTGTGGTCCCTCTGGAGGTCAAAATTATTATCCAATTTAAAAAACTGTTTGATTATATCACCGTTACATGGTAATGAAGGCTGAGTTCGAATTTCGTGAAAATCGAACCAAAATTGACGGACAAAATGGCCGCCGTTTGTACGCGCATAGTGTGAAAATATGTTATATCAAGGTTGTGGACCCTATAGAGGTCACAATTTTGAACCGATTTTGATGAAACTTGACATGCATGTTTATAACCCAAAGATCTTGGTTCCTTTCGATATTTGCGCTCATTGATTCGTAACTTCCTGAATTATGGCCCCTGGTTGTACGAAAAATCACCCTTTTTAGCTTGTGGTCCCACTGGAGGTCAAAATTATTATCCGATTTAAAAAACCGTTTGATTATATCACCGTTACATGGTAATGAAGATTGAGGTAAAATTTCGTGAAAATCGAACCAAAATTGACAGACAAAATGGCCGCCGTTTGTACGCGATTAGAGGTTACAATTTTGAACCGATTTTGAGTGTTTCAGACAAACTAACAGTTGGGACACTTCCCTCTTACGGCAAGGGCCGGTAACTCAGTGAATAGTGTGAAAATATGTTATATCAAGGTTGTGGACCCTATAGAGGTTACAATTTTGAACCGATTTTGATGAAACTTGACATGCATGTTTATAACCCAAAGATCTTGGTTCTTTTCGATATTTGCGCCCATTGGATTGTAACTTCATGAATTATGGCCCCTGATTGTCCAACAAATGACCTTTTTTAGCTTGTGGTCCCTCTGGAGGTCAGAATTATTATCCCATTTAAAAAACCGTTTGATTATATCACCGTACATCGTAATGAAGGTTGAGGTCGAATTTCGTGAAAATCAGACCAAAATTGACAGCTGTTCTTGTCAGGCCATCCATCCTTCATCACTAACAAGGGGAAACCACGCCAGAAATCTAGATGAACTTTGTCACCTAATGCAGGGATCAAACACCCAACCTCAAGGCTACCGAGCATCTTACCCAATTAGTAACATGATCCCCAGTCGAATTTGAAGCCTACTGAAATGAACCTTTATAACCCAAAGATCTTGATTCATTTCGATATTTGCACATATCAAATTCTAACTTAATGATGTATGAAAAATCACTTTCGGTATTGCTTGTTCTCTATCCATCTCTCTAAAATGTGGGCGTATCCTGACTGGAAGTGCCAGCTTATCTTTGACTCCTGGGATTACCATTTTTGGATTATCAGACAATGATGTCATTGCCCCATTTTAAACTTCCAGACATATTCTTGTTAGCCTAGTTCTTGTTGTCACTAACAATTTCAATACATAAACCAGAAGATATTTTACAAACTAAGGTAACCCCTACAGTATATAGCGTCTATAGTGTAACATACACCCCTTTGCAATGCGTTAAATAAGCACAGTTGCTTAATTAACGTCGTCATCTAGCATGCATTAAATATAATAAATACGAATACTTTCAGAATGACATTTCAAAATTGTCATTCCATGTCGTGAACAATGTTTAAATAATCACAAGTAAACTTCTAATTGTCCATTAAATATTTCAAGTCCTACTTTTAATATAATATCATTACACTGATATGCATGCTACAATAACATAAATACACTGATTCACGTTATAACACAATAAATAATACTGGTTCAAAGTCAATGCAATTTCACTGTAATATTGTTCCTTTTCTTGAAATTTAACCTAAACACAGAAAATATAACTAAAATGTTCAAAATTCTTCATGTGTCCTGATTTCAAAATATTAGTACACTCAATTGAATATGGTTAAAGTTCAGTTTCACTTTAACTTCGCCGAATCATCATCTGGATTTCCATAGGTCAGTTTCAACTACCATCGTCTTCTTCTAAGTAATGTATCTCATTTGTCAGAGGTTCCGACTTCTAAGAATTTTCAATCAGCACTTCTTTTGACGACTTGTGTTGGGATAAATTCATTCATCCTCAAATGAAACATGTCATTGTTATCAGACCAAAAACTAAGTAATTTAAAAATTTATTTAAATGTTTAATGCCTAAGATTTTTTCTTAAACTTCTCATTAACTCTTACCCTTAATTAAAATTAACTTCATTTAATTAATACACTGCGATGTGTCTCTTTAAACTGTTCAAAACAGTATTAAATTACATTTGACGTCTTAACCATAGCTCATTAATTTACCATTTTATAATTTTCTTTATTTTTATAATTCCACCAAAACAATTACATTGCTACCTTAACAATTCACTATAAGAAAGCCAACGCTTGGACCTAGTCTCATTAATCTACCTTTTTGACTTCCAGTGTTACATTAGTAAAGATGCCATACAAACACAAACTGATCCCGCAGTGAATATTCGCTTGGCCGCTACAATCACTGATAAGCATGACATCGACGAGGCTTAATAAGTACGGCATATTAACTTTTTTACTCCGACAAATTAAATTCTCAAACATTTTTTTGAGGTAAAAGAAAAATAAATAAAGACGTTTGAAGTATGGGTATTAAAATGAGTAAAATGCATCATTTTGCCCGAAGCAGTTAGGTGTTAAGTAAACATTGCACGAGCCGTTGAGCCAATGACTGGCGGCGTCTGCATTCAACGCACGTGTTGTGGACACCTATGTGTTACAGAGATAATTCGTAAGTAATTCTCTGTGAAACAGATTGATACAAACATGGCCACTATCTGAATGACATCCTACTGTATCTGGAACCATATCACGGGCGAGTGTTGTACACTTCATTAATAACCTTAACTCTCGTTACATTACTAAGTTTTACCTACTAGTTACAGTAAACAGTTTCATACCTCATTAGTACTCATTAGCAAATCATTTATAAAAACCAGACTCTGAACTGGCATTCCTTTTATTTCGTCTCGTGAAGATTACACTCCTCTTAACATGGGAGCTATATACAGCTTTTGTATATTCTCCAAGCTTATACAGCTAGAACCATGCTGTCTATTTAGTAGCCTTAATTAATCATTAATTTGACAGATACGCCTATTTTCAACACCAGTGCTACCGTATATTTCTATATAACATACCATATACCTCGTCGTAACATTTTAAACGCTTTTCCAAGAATTCATTTCTTTCCGAATTCAAGCAAAAACCGTAAGCTATTAAATTTCTTACTTTTAACACATACAACAATTGACTAATAAGTTCGTGACTTCTTCTTTGACATTAAATATGGTTTTTATACATTACGCATGACACATCGGGGAATTAAAAATCTATTCGACAGCTAACCGCACATTCGAATTCAAAGTTAAATTACCCATTTTCACCATGGTATGTTTTTAACACATACTTTTGAACTTATTCTCCTTTGGACATTTTGTTTTACTAAGCTATAGGAAAAATATTGAAACCGACACATGGCTTATAAGCGACTCGCTATTGCCGGAAATCGTGTTTCACTTTGATTGAACCTTTTATTTAAAACCTTACACTACAAAACAACACGAAAATCTTGAAACTGGCACATGGCTTAAAGTTACACACTATTGCCGGAAACCATGTTTCACTTGAACTTATCTTGAAACTGGCACATGGCTTATAAAGCTAAACGCTATTGCGGGAAACCATACTGGCACATCGCTTAAAGCCAAAAGGGCCATTCAGTTTTAAATTTTCCTTGGGCATTTTCCTTTACCCTGAAACCTAAACGCTACTCGCGATAACATAGGTTTATACTTTAACCTAACTCTATTAAACACAAATACACATACGGGTACATTACATTCACGTACAAACTTAAGTCAACCTCCCTATAGACTTTTCGAAATATAGTTACGATCTATGCCTCAAGAAGAACAGCTCTTATGGAGTTTCGTGTCACCCGCGCAAAATCTCCAATTCCGAATTCCTTCCTTACATAGACCGGAGATAATCATTAATTATTTTTTCCTATTCCGTTCCCTTATTATTCCTTAATTAATAATATTTTTGCAGCTTATGCCTTAAATTCACTTTAAATCCAGTTTACCAATTTTAATATACCTATCTAACTATCTAGTCACATAGTAGAATTATAACCTTGTCCATCACAACGTAATAATGAATATATTTTATTATTATTTAGTTGAATTTGAACACCTATCTTAATTAATTTTAATCTTACATTAATTGGTCTGGTTAAACAAATTTACATGTTCAATTTTCAGAAAAAAATGTATTTACCCATTAGCTGAATTTGTGCAGACGCTGTCCCTCAGATAGTTTTCTTTTGATTGCTATCTTCTTCCAAATTTCTTCAACGTATTTTCAGGGTCGAAAATCCTTCGTCAACGGCACCAAAAAGCAGACTTGTAACACTATCCTGCGTCGCAGGACCAAAAAGAGAGCCTGTAACACTACGGACAGGATAATGTCGTGACTATCCTGGTCACGGACTCCAAAAAGAGAGCCTGTAACACTATCCTGTGTCACGGGACCAAAAAGAGACCTGTGACACTACCGTGTCTCTTTGTGACTGTCGTCTAGGGTTTTCTTCGGACTAAACGTTGTTTAAAATATGATAAATTATTCCGATCTTCAATTAACTGACACTGGAACACGTTTTACGTTAAATATGTTTTTATATCTAACATCCATAATACAGATAACTACAATATTATTGAATATAAGTTCAATATCCTTGGCTTGTGTTCTGAGGTGGCATTTCCTCACCTCTCAGCCGGGAAGGTTGTGGTGTTCTCCCAACCTCTCAATGGTATCTAAAATTTATTTCCTACCGCCCCATCATGATATCTGAATCCGGCTTGTGAGCCAGGGCAGCTCACGGTAGGAACTTCCCCTTGAATCTCTCGAATGATATCTAAAGAAACTTAAACTGTGAATGTTCTTATAAAGAGGCTACGTGCATAAGTCAGAATTGAGCCCCGGGAAATTGACCAGGTGCTTCCTTTATCGGATTTGTCAACTGCACAAATGCTACCCTGGATTTCAAGACAGTGTACTTATATGGGCACCTAGGAGAGTGTCTAACCACGTTTTTGACTCCTGGGATTACCATTTTTGGATTATCAGACAATGATGTCATTGCCCCATTTTAAACTTCCAGACATATTCTTGTTAGCTTAGTTCTTGTTGTCACTAACAATTTCAATACATAAACCAGAAGATATTTTACAAACTAAGGTAACCCCTACAGTGTATAGCGTCCATAGTGTAACATTCGAGCTTTAATATTTTAATGATTTTTTTAATCCTTTTACTGACACAAGACATAACCAAATACATGCGACATTTGTTATTTGTATTGTCATGTAATATTTTTATTAGGACACTTCCGTCATATACTATTCAAAAAAAGTAGGGGATATTTGATTTTGGGGGCATAATACTAAAATATGCAAATGACTACGAAAAAAGTCACTATAGAACCTAACAGAAGAAACATTTCCAGTTACATGTGACGCCCAAACGCACCAATAGCTACCGCATGGAATGCAAGTGATGCTTGGGATCATCATGGGGGTCCAACCCAAGATTTGCACGACTCTGACTTTGAATGTTACAGTCATTGTGGCATTGAATTCCAGGGTGGAAACATCAGTTTAATTGTTTTAGTGACCAGAAAACAAATTTTGATATGCGTCGGCTTACCCAAAATGAAAGGTTACGTGCCCTTGGCATGCTACAGATCGTCACAACACTGGGATAATCGACGCTGGAGCAATGTGATGTTTTCAGATGAGTCAAGGTTTTTTGGACAGACGTAGGAGGGTGTGGCGTCGTCGAAACGAGCGCTTCCAAGACGTTAACGTCATCAGACATGATCGATTTGGGGGTGGTTCTGTTATGGTGTGGGGAGGCATCACTGTTGCTGGAAGAACGGCTTTACATGTTGTTGCAGGGCGTGTTACAGGCCAGTACTACCGGGACAACATCTTGGCAGTCCATGTTGTGCCGTTCTCACGACGTCATGGCCGCCGTTTCATCTTCCAGGATGACAACACAAGATGTCACAGGGCCAGGATCGTTACAGGTTACCTCCAACAACAGAACATCACCACATTACCTTGGCCAGCACTGAGTCCCGACCTCTCCCCCATCGAGCATGTCTGGGACATGCTTGGACAGAGGTTACGTCAACGTCAACAACGTCCTGCCAATGTCCAAGAACTTGCTGCTGCGTTGCAACAGGAATGGGACAATCTGGACCAAAATGACCTTAGACGTCTCATTAGGAGTATGCCACGTCGGATCAATGCTTGTTTGGCAAACAGAGGAGGATTTACCCGTTACTGACTTTGTTGTGATGCTGTGGTAACTTTGCTGTTTGACCCCGGGTATCATTTTACCCATGTAATGGTCAGTCTGTGCCTTACTTAGTCTAACGATCATTTGGAATAAATCGATGAATGTGAACTTCATTTCATTTTGTCATTTGTTTCTTCGTCAGTTTCATGAGGTGACTTTAATAACACTTAAAAATCAAATATCCTCTACTTTTTTTGAATAGTATATTATAATCAATAAAATCAAATAAATAAATCCTTGTAAAACTTGAACTTAAATAAATAAAGCCCTGAAAAATTGGCAATATAATCGTATAAGGAAGGTTAAGACTAAACATCAGATAAAACCATTAAACACAGTTAAGCATAGGAGTTTTAAGTGATTTTCTGATCAAGTGATCGAGCGGAATCTTTATTTTAGAGCATTGTGAAGAAACGTTTATCTATTTTAACTTTAGAAAGTAGTTGACAAACATGCTTCAAGGCTTTAATACTATTTAAACACGTGTAAGAAAATTATAAAATCTTAACATCAAAGATTTAATGAGATATTTCCTTTAATATAAGCCAGCAAGTTATCAAAGTGGAACACGTAGAAGCCATGTTTGAAAATGTTTCGGTTAACAGTAGTTTTGTCTGGGGCTATAACTTGTGATTTTATTTCCAGGCCCGGATCCAGGATTTTGTCGAGTGGGGGGGGGGTGCATTGGAGGAAAGGGTAATACGTTGTAACCTTGGATTGCTTGGGCGGAGACAATGCAAAATCATGTTTATATCATCTATTAAAGAGCAGAGACGTGAACTACAAAGCAAACGAAAATGAAAATCAACTATGTCACTGGGGCTTAGGGGGGGGGGAGCAAGGGGTCCTGGATCCGCACTTGGTTTCCTTTTTGGCAAACACTTAATTTTGTGTACCATAATGACTGAAAAGGGGCAAATGGGTTCGTTTATACGATATGATACATGTATATAAGACTGTATAGTAGAGAGCAGAACATGAGGGAAGGGAGACAGGCCGGAGTAGAGTTGACCTCCTGTTCTGGTTTGGTTGCTAGGCACCTGTATAACAATATAAATTATTCTGTGTGTTTATATTTCCTACGACTCTTTTTTTGATATTAAAAATATCAACAAAAATCGATAAAGTATAAACAACGAGGCTTCGTCGAGTACCTTATCGACGAGTGTTGCCTCGTTTTTTTATATACTTTATCAAAGAATGTTGATATTTTTATTTATCACTTAACTCTTTCTTGCGCGCACAAATAAGTAAATATAATTCTGTGGTGTAGACTTAATTGATCTGAATCTGTTTACATTACGTCGTAGAGATACATCATTTTTGACAGCAAGTCACGATCCAAAAAGTACTTCCTTTATAATTGACTAATCAAATTCATGTAAAGCGATATCGTAGAGTTATGACACAAGTGATATCTACTGTAGAATGTGTTATTGGGTGATAATAAACAAATTATACCCAGTGCGTATAAACAATTTTACAACTTATACCCAAGCTTCTAGTGTATTAATAAAAATGTAGCAAACTATATAAATATCCCTCACACGATATAAAACATGCAGGAGCATATAACAGTGACCCTTAGTGGTGTTTAACAAGTCCTTTAAAGGCCCATTCTCACGGTCCGACTTGTAGTATCGACCCGAGTTGCAGCGTGAGAACACCCTAGTCGTACCAACTTTTACAATCTCACAACCAGTTGAAAGCGAGTTGGGTGAAATAGAAACTGCCCTATTTCAGTCAACAGATCGTATGAAATTGACTAGAGACGTCGAGTATTAGTACAAACACGAGTTCTCTCCCCTTGTTGTTTGTAAACATGGACGTGAAGCGCACCCATCTTCTTCAAGTTCACGTAATAGGGAACTGTACGCGCCGGCAGTGGGTCTATGCAGTATCCACTGTCTAACCCAGACGGATTTGGGTTTTCTCTTTTTCTTTTTGTTCTTATTTATCAAATGTAGGACAATAATAGCCAGTGTCTCTTCGTCGCTTGATTATGCCATTATGCTAAGACAAGACGAGATTATCGCGAGATTCCAAGTCGTATCAACCCATTTAAATACGATTTTGTAATCTACATGTAGATACTACAAGTAGTTACTACAAGTCGCACCGTGAGAACGGGCCTTAAGCATCACCGTTGAACTCCAAGCAGTGGTCAAGATATTGAGCTGACACAGATTATGAATTTGATTTCCTTCAATGATTAACACAAATAGTGACCCCGACCTTCGATCTAGAGATTCCAACACTAATCGCGACACGCCCTCTACTGGTTGCGCACCAGAGGTGGATCAAGGCTCTGATTGGCCCAAGACAGCTCGACCAGCTGGGACCTTCTCGGAATTGGTTTGCCGTAGTAAAATTAAGATCACCGTAAGAGAAACGAAGATATGCTGATTGATTTAATGTAAAGCACTACAACTTAGTCAAACACTTCCATGTGATTCGGCCAGTGACAATCTTTTGATGCTCAGGGGAGCACAGCAACAGCCAATTGCTGGATAAAATGAAAACAAACTTAATTTAATATTGCTTAAAGGGCTAATCCCGATAATTTTTTGGAGAATAAAACTGCTTAATTTTGTGTTGATATCCCTTAAAATCCTCTACCTAAAGCAGAGCAACTAACTCAATATTTGTGATACGTTTTCAAGCACCTTAAACCCGTCAGCCTTCATCTGAAAATGGCGACCGATGTCCAAGGCTGTATTATGTGGTGTCTGGTTAAAACCAGACATTTCTTTTATAAAAGTAACGTGTAGGTGAAATTTACCTTTCGTTATCAAGTACAGCATATGGCTCATTCGCTGTATAGACCTCTAAAGGAATGGCAATCGAATATCAGGTCACCCAACGAAAAAAATGGCCAACACTCTTAAAAGGGTTACGTGTCCGGATAAGCAGTTTTGACGTTCACGTCCAAACGACTCAATATTTTGAGCTGAAACTTTGGGACAAGGTAAAAACCATTCCTCGACATTTTGGCGTTTAAACTTCATACGTACTCGGACAATTCTTTTGAGACTGTTCAAATCGGGATAGACCCTTTAAAAGAAGAAATATCTGAATTGATTTCCAAACACCTGAATTCACTTATAAAGTAAGACATCAGATTTAAAAAGGTCGTCCAAAATTTGGTATTCCGCCTCTTTTGTGCACTACCAGTCAAAGAAATATCAACATTCACCCCCAAACAGTAATCAATATTTGTGATGTTGCGGGCCGACAGATGACAATAGCATGGTCGATTCTTAATTCAAAATAAAAAAAAACCGACAGGCAGCTGTGTAGTAAAGAATGAAAAACAGTTTCAGTATATAAATAAATCTTCCATGTTTATAATTATTATTAAATATATTTCTTAAGTTCTGAATATTATAATGTGTTAAGGCATATCACATGTAAGACATGGAATATGGTTATTACCTTAAAGCTAGAATTTCATATTTTCTAAGAAAGTCAAAACACAACGTTTTCCATGTCATTTGCTCAATAGGTTGTTAACTCATTATTATACGATCATATGTATCATTCTCACACTTACCAAATCATTCACACCGGAAATAATTACACAATTACCCCCCACCCCCCATGAAATAGCTATCTTCAAATTTGTCAATTTCTTAACTGGTAATAGTGAATTAATCGGATTTTTCTATCCTAACAAGGTAGGACTGTTTATAAGGCTTTACTTTAATACATTTTAAAAATAAAACTTAAAATATGAAATTCTCGCTTTAATGGAAAATGGTTTCGAAACATACATTTTAGAATAATTTAATGAATAGAAAAAAAAGTATAAAGGACATCTCTGCTATAACTAAACATTACTTTCTCATTTGTTTTTAAAATAAAATAAAAACCAAGTACGAACAATCCAAACCAATAGACAAAACGTTATAGGCAAAATAGTGTAATCAGCAAATGGACTGTTTATCGTGTACAAGATACACAACAAACAGTGGTAACAGGTGTCCGGAAGAGTAAGCTTACCCTGCCTGGCGCCACACCCGCCATAGCTGCCTCCAAACTATTAGTCGAAAGCTCGGTAAAATAGCGTGATTGGCCAATGGACTATCGGTATGCAAAATGCACGTGATGAACAGTGTTAACGATGTAGTAGACATAATCAGACAGATAGTAAATAGGATACGCGTCAATTAAATGTATCTAGAATAATAGCTGAGAGAGACATGTTATATTTACCAATCAAGTCAATATGACGGCCCTAAAACTTTTTAAAGGATTTTATAAGTTTAATGCGCAAGTATCCTTGTAGTTGGAGCTTAGTTGACAATTCACACGCTAAAAAAGACATATGAATATATTTCATCGTATTAAAATAAATTATATTATTGAATTATTTGATTTCGCAAATAAATTTCCTTGAACTAACACATAGACCATCCTCCCACAGCCAATTCTTTAGTCGCCCGCAAGCATCAGGTCCAGAATCTGGTTGACTTGGTGCCCATGTTGTAAACGCCACATCATTTTGGTTTCGTCCATCAACAAATTCAAAATCTCCATTATTCTGTATGTGATGAATTCCAATCTGGTAAATTGCCGCTGTAATAAATTATTTTTTTTTAATTCTAAGGCAAATAGGAGTTGTTAGTAATTTCAATTTAATATAGTCACAAAATATGCTCGTTTCTTTATGCGAACTTTATATCTTAGTTGTTTTTTTCTGAAATATTCAGTAGGACGTTACCCCCTTTCATTCAATTTTTGAAATGTTTTTTTTTTCAAGTGGAGCCAACCTGACAATACTCCCTTCAGTACAAAATGGACCCCGATTTCTGATGATAGGACAGAGCTGGTTCTAATCAAATAGCATGTCTTTCAATATCAATCAACATATTCAAATTGATCCAAACAAAAAAAAGTTTATAGTTTTGCTTTATAATCATGACTAATGTTGTAATTTGAAAAAATGTGATCGGTTACAATTAAACTATCGGTCATGACAGTGATCAGCAAAACCCAACGGGCGTGTAAGTCGAACATAGCGCATCCTGTGTCGTGGCTAGTGTGACTGTAGAAGATAGTTACGCAAGGTATTGCTTAAAATGGAAATGAGTTTATTCTAGCCATAATAATTTGTTATCACCAATCAGCTTTTAATCATACTAATTGTGGAATATAAATATATTAATTTAGAAATTCAAAGGGGCATTGGATAAAGAGCTGACAGTAATGCTATAATATTCAAAAATAGATAACACAAAGACAATTCGCTGGAAATTTCTGTCAAATTGCTCCATCCTGAACCGGTACGATAACACACGAAGTCTCCACAATCCATTTTGAAGTTACATCATCCATCAGAAAATGTATTTAAACCAGTTAATATTTTTTCTTCATTGTAAAATTTCTCTCTTCATGGGCCTTATCTATGTTGTTTATTTTTAAAATCTAATACTAATTCGTCGTCACGATTCATGTTTGTTTATATTAACGCAAGGATTATGGGATTTATTGCGGGAAGGGGGGCAACTCTTACTTGACTTGGCCAGAAGAAACTGGATAATCAACCACATTAAAAACCAAACTCCCGGTTACGCTTGGGCAGTGGACTTTACGTCGAATATTGACAATTTTCCCAGACCCTCCGTACGTTGAAGACTAGGAGGTTCTGGGTGACTGAGACAATGTAAGTAAATAAATAAATGGTTAATGACCAAACTTAGACATACTGCTGGTACCAATGTCATAATGTTAGCATAGGTCTACAAGGGGATTTATATCGGATTATTTAGTAGAAATGAAATGTGTTTTAACGTCCTTCTTATCCTATGCGGTGTTCTAAGGGGGCAATTTTGACCGGATAGCGACGCTACGACCTACTCTTCATTTGAAGATTGCAAAACAATTGTCAGTAAGACAACATTTCTGAATATTATGACGACAAACGACTCTAATGGTGGGCTGTCTGTCAAACGGTTCTACCAAACGATATAACAGTATCTGCATTATATCATGGTTCTTTGATAATATACCTAATATACTAAAATCGTTCCAGAATGATAGAATGACGTATATATGGCCATTATATTTAGAAACGCCGCATCAATGGTTATTTTACATATAATAACCGTACATTCGTGTAAGTATTTTGTTTTGTGTGGGTTATTTTGAAATTAATTCATCAGCATATTATACTAGAATATTTCAGATGGATAAAGACATATCGACATTATTTTAATAACCGTTGCATTGGATAAAAGTATTGCCTACCGGAGTTTACTTCCTTTTGTTGTAGCACTATTTATTCATTATATGTTAATATATTAATATAAAAACATGCACAATTCAACTGAGGAACCTGAAAACATTATCTACAAAATTATAAAAAATTGAAATGAAATAGGATTAACGTCCTACAATTCTGCTCCGACTGTGCTAATATTAAAAGATACACCATTCAATTAAACCTACATTATGCAAGAGCTAAATCTCCCTTTTGCAGGTCTTTCTTTAGAGCTGAAATATTACCTGAATTATTAATTACATATTGATTAACTTATGCAGACCATATTTACTGGATTAAGCTCCGATTTGCTGCCATGACTCAATCATGAAATGGATAATCGAGACTATGTTTTTATCGTATCGACTTTAGTAATGATGATCGATGCTAGGCCGAAAATAAATTCAATCGCTAAATTCTCGATTCAAAGGGGATCAATTGAATTAAAATTCTCAGCAAATTCCCTTTGCATTATCTAGTTTTTAACTATATAGTGAGAACTGCCACCTCTGTATCTAAGATCCCACAATGTATCTTTAAGGAATCTGAAAACAAGCCGGGCTTATTTCAAAATTATAAAAAAGGAAATGAAATGGGGTTTAACGTACAACGGTTCTGCCATGAAATTATTTACAAAATTATTAATACATTGTTTAAAATTTTTAATAATTATATAAACCCTTAACTTACAAGGAGACTTTTTTGTTCTATGTTTCTGAGGAAATGTAAATGTAATTTTTGATTTTGTAAAAAAGAAATTTTATCATTGTATTAAGGTAAAATTAAATTAAAGAGATACTATACTGAAGAAATATACTATTCAAAAAAAGTAGGGGATATTTGATTTTTAAGTGTTATTAAAGTCACCTAATGAAACGGACGAAGAAACAAATGACAAAATGAAATGAAGTTCACATTCATCGATTTATTCCAAATGATCGTTAGACTAAGTAAGGCACAGACTGACCATCATAAGGGTAAAATGATACCCGGGGTCAAACAGCAAAGTTACCTCAGCATCACAACAAAGTCAGTAACGGGTAAATCCTCCTCTGTTTGCCAAACAAGCATTGATCCGACGTGGCATACTCCTAATGAGACGTCTAAGGTCATTTTGGTCCAGATTGTCCCATTCCTGTTGCAACGCAGCAGCAAGTTCTTGGACATTGGCAGGACGTTGTTGACGTTGACGTAACCTCTGTCCAAGCATGTCCCAGACATGCTCGATGGGGGAGAGGTCGGGACTCAGTGCTGGCCAAGGTAATGTGGTGATGTTCTGTTGTTGGAGGTAACCTGTAACGATCCTGGCCCTGTGACATCTTGCGTTGTCATCCTGGAAGATGAAACGGCGGCCATGACGTCGTGCGAACGGCACAACATGGACTGCCAAGATGTTGTCCCGGTAGTACTGGCATGTAAAGCCGTTCTTCCAGCAACAGTGATACCTCCCCACACCATAACAGAACCACCCCCAAATCGATCATGTCGTTTCCACGACGCCACACCCTCCTACGTCTGTCCAAAAAATCAACAGTGAACCTTGACTCATCTGAAAACATCACATTGCTCCAGCGTCGATTATCCCAGTGTTGACGATCCCTACACCAACGACGTCTTGCCTGAATGTGATGATCTCTCAAACAAGGGATCACGCGAGGACGTCGGGCGCGAAGGTGACCCCTATGCAGTCGATTCCGAATCGTCTGGCCACTCACTCTCACACCAGTGTCTGTTTGAAGACGAGCGCTGATCTGATTTGCTGTGATGACACGATTTCTCAAGGCCAAGGTACGGATAAATCGATCCTGGGCTTGAGTTGTCGCCCTTGGTCGACCTGAGCTTGGTCTGTCCTGTACAGATTGTGTATCACGGTATCTGGACCATAGCCTGCTTATGACAGACTGAGAAACATTCATCGTCCGCGCCACAACCGCCTGTGTTGTGCCGATCTGCAGCATACCAAGAGCACGTAACCTTTCATTTTGGGTAAGCCGACGCATAATAAAATTTGTTTTCTGGTCACTAAAACAATTAAACTGATGTTTCCACCCTGGAATTCAATGCCACAATGACTGTAACATTCAAAGTCAGAGTCGTGCAAATCTTGGGTTGGACCCCCATGATGATCCCAAGCATCACCTGCATTCCATGCGGTAGCTATTGGTGCGTTTGGGCGTCACATGTAACTGGAAATGTTTCTTCTGTTAGGTTCTATAGTGACTTTTTTCGTTGTCATTTGCATATTTTAGTATTATGCCCCCAAAATCAAATATCCCCTACTTTTTTTGAATAGTATATTAAAGGTGGATGAGAGAGAGAGAGAGATGGGTTTAACGTCCACTCGACACAAACAAGGTCATTCCGGGATTAACATATGGTTTAATTTTATTTCAATAATTCGCTTGTATGTAGGGGTCTTTAGCAGTGGGAGGAAACCAAAGGACCTGAAGAAAACCCATGAGGTTGGACAGTCGACCCTACTCCTTGTCACGCACAACCGGGGATTGGAAACCACTCCAGTTGACCCAATGACAGGCTTTATGATACAGCACGAATGAGACTGTATGCGAAATAAGATTATAAGAATAAAGTATAAGACAATAAAATGTAAAAACAGACTACCTGTTGTGTAAGGCGCAATTGCGTCTATTTTTTGTTGATTGTCTAAAATAATCAAATCACCATATTCAGTCTGGCATGTTGCTCTAGCATCTGGCCAAGTTGCCAAATTATGTTTCACATGGAAACACATTCCACCGGCCATGCTATAACTCTCGGGGCAAACAAAGGACGGAGTGGATGTCTCTGGTGATGTAGTTGTCTCTGGTGTTGGTGTCTCAGATGTCATCGCGGTTGAAACCTCTTGGCTTGTCCCTTGAATGAGATAAACTGACATGTATAGAATAGATCTTTACACGGATAAAGTTGCATATCCATGATATTATATTCATACACTTACTATGTATCAAAAAGTAATTTGTTGATCATTTTAGGTGTATGTGTTTTAGAGCAACGGTGTAAGACGCTGGCTAACTAAAACGAGGTTCTGGGCCGAGGAGGTTCCAAATGTCAGCTGTGTAAGATAGATGGAGGGTCAAGACGTTGGCGTGAAGGCAAAAGGACCTTTAAAGGAATTCGACGATCTGTAGGTCGAAGTCTTCATTAGCCCTACACTAATATAGCGTTTAGATCCATTAAACTTTCAACCCGTGATTAAACTTTATTCTTAGATTTGGTAGTTTTATTTGCAGGACAACTATTCAATTAATTTCAAGCACAATCAAAGTCAAATATATACAGAATAATGAAATAAAACTTTATGGAATTATAAATTCAGTATCTGTATGGAATTAGAAATTCAGTGACTGTATTTCATAAAAGTTTTGGTTGGCGTTTGGTTAATGTGACCAAGTACGAAAATGACACTCAAACAACTTTTTAAAAAAATCTTAGATTGTAGAATTTGAGCAACCCATAATACAGAAGATTCAAAGGTATGTCCATCCTTAGGATAAACACTTCATCACAAAAGGTTTCCAAAATCGGTTAATACTAAAGCAAGAACACCCTTTCTACGCAAGATAAGTCAAACAAACGATTATCAACGTCGAACTCATACTCGAAGTCAGTTCATCCAAATAGAAAAATAAAATTAAAAACAGAACATACCTTTTGATGTTGATGTATAGTAGACGGTGTTTGCTGCCATGCTGGAGGTATCTTCGTTATATATTTGTTCATGAAAGTAGCATACACCCAAAGTTCGGTCATAGAAAAACGAAACACATTCAATATTTATCGTACACTCCGATGCACACTTTATTTTGGATGTTTGCAACTTTTGGCTTTCATTTGTCACTAATTTTCCATCCATATCTGTGATTTTAGTCCATAAAATGGACGCAACTCCATTAACGCACAGAACTGTTAGCAGTGTTGCCCAGTTCATAGTGTGCGTGTTTATGGTGATCGTGAGCTGTCATACGCCTTAAGTTTATGCTTGATCAATATCGTTAAGATAGTTTGAAATCGTTCATAGCATGTCCGCATTAAACCCACTAAAATTGTCCTTTATCATCGCTGATATCTTCGTATAACCAATAAAGTGTGTCCTTTTATTGTAATAATAGAAGTGAAACTGTGCTTAGTTACCACTGGTTAAAACACCTCAAGTGGTAATGTTTAATGTATAATTTCAGGATATTTTAGTTCTCAGCATACACAAACCCTCCAGTATTTAAGGGACTATGCCACTGACACGTCATTGTTACAAAATATTAGTTGCAAGGTAACAATAAGTGTAATGTTACCGCGGAATAATGACTTCAATAATGATTAAATAACCTATATTGATTCCACCACTGTCTCGAATATATCTCATTATTTTAGTTAATGTTGCGTCGAATGCAAAAGCACAAGTTGGATGGTTGTGTGGTAAGTAAATGTGTCAGGAGCAACGATACAATAACGCAAATTATTTGATTGGAGATATCGCGGAATAATTACGACCTTAATTATGACCTTAATTAAATCCACAAGGACAAGGAATAAGATCACCTGCTAAACCTTGTGGGGTTTCTCTGGTTTCCCCACATTGCTAAAGAAACCTATGCGCGCAAGCGTATTAATGAAGTGGAATTAAACCGTGTGTTAGTATGTCTTTTACAAAATTTTCCACCATCGATATTTTGTAAAACCAGGCCCATTTTCAGCAGATATTTTTCATTTTTTGCAAATTCATACTTCATTAATTACACTATTAAAATAACCGATTAAAAAACCCCAATCCCATTAATGGGTTAAATTAGATTGTGTATCAATATTAGCCTATGAGTTTATTGTCGACGAAGAAGACTGTAATGACGAGTATAGTACGGATCGGATATTATTGATACCGGATTGTCTGCGATGAATAAGGATTAGAATCTCTAAAAGTTATTTTGTTTTCATGCTTGAAAGAGGTCGTCCGAAAGTGGTTAAAAGGAAATACCAGAGGTTTCCATTAAGGTCATCCATTAAGATGTCGGGTATAGATAAGATAGTCACATGGGTTTCGGGGCGCTTTTTTCCGGTTGTTATAACGCTATGAAATGGGTCGTTTGTTTATATACATATTTACCAGGAATACGACATGTTATTGTCAGTATACACCGCACTAAATATGGTAATAAATGTCACAATTATGTCTTTGACACCAAAAGTCTTTATTGTGATATAATAAATATAATGAACTTATTTTTATATAACGTTCTATACATTTGTTTTAGAAACGCTTTACAAGAATTAAAAGTTAAGTGATAAAAAAATAATAACTGTTTAAAGTTTAATGTTTTTAGAGAAATAACATACCAATAAATATAATTAGAAAATAAAATGAGATATCAAACATTACTTATAAAAGCCCTACAGTTGTCTTAAGGTACAAAGTAAAAAACAAAAGGATACAAGTTGGCTGCAGTTGAATAAATGGGTTTTCAGACCATGCTTAAAGTAGCCAAGTCTCTAACGTAATATCGTCTAAAGTGTTCGACATTGGAAACACGAATTATTTGTCAGTTTAAATCAACATTGAAGTTGTGATCTTATCGGGAAATGATGGGCTTCTGATATCCAATATTTCAGACAAAATGAAACTTTTACCACTGGTACACGAATATAGGGCGTATCAATCGCGTTTGCAAGAAGGGACTCGAAGAATGAGGCTAGATATATTCCACAAGTCATGTCAAACGTTAACGCCGTATTCTTGCCTGGAGGGCATGCGCAATAAATACTATGTAGACCGAAATAACCAGACGCTAGAGATTGTTATTTGATTGAGACTTCTGACGTATTTTGCCGAACATTACTGATTTGAAATTAGAGTTAAAATGGAAACGATTGAATGTAAATCAGTTTATATAAATTCACATTACATTATCATATGCGTTGTGGCCCATTTGTGTCAATTTCCTGGTCCCAAATATTAACGATTTAGCTCCTTTAAATGTACTTGCTGACCAAGATGTTCCATAGGATATATAGCCATCATTATTTTGTATTGGTATGTTAAGTGTCTTTCTTCTGTTTACATAACTTGTTTAATCGCTTCGACTAACGCCCTATTAAAGGGACAATAACACTCTTGCTGGCTTGGCAGCTCTAGAAAATAAATAATAGTCTTATTCTAAGTACTAGATGTTTATGTGTCCTACCTGTTGTGTAAATTATCCATTACATCATATTTTACTTGTCCAGAGGGTTCGAAAATATTTTAAAATCCAAGTCACATTTGAAAAGGTTTACGTTAACCTTTTCAAAGCATGTAGTTGAATTTTTCCAATTTTTTAAATTAGATGTGTTACGATGAAATTTGTATCATCAATTTATTTGAATATTGTAAAATAATACAATTTGTTGACCAGAATAAAGATTGGGACATATTATTCAATTACAACAAGAGTGTTATTGGGGCTTTAAGTGTCTGGGTCTCTCTAAGTTAATGAACTGAACAACATATAATAATATATCGATCCGGAAGAGCAGGAGGAAAATGTAACCATTAATGTATAGTAAAAACACAATAAAGTAATGGGCCCTCAAATTGATTTTATTATTCTCAAAATTAAAATACATAAACGGTAATGGGTTATTAAAATACTTCAGTTCTCAAGATATTATTTAATAGAAGTTAACTGAATTTGAAAGGGAGTATGGTATATCGCATTAGTAATAACAATAAGCATGGGTTGTTGAGTAATATGTTTTATGGGATCCCGTCACTAGCAAGAAGCGTTATAATTTGATAGAAACAGCGGGGTGGGATTGTGGAGGCGCCCTAGATTTGAAACCGCCCCTACCCCACCCCCATATTCCTCAGAAAACTCACACGTGGGGCTCGGCTCCTGATTGCGTCACTGGCACTGGCGGAGGGGTGGGTATGTGCATCAGTCGGTCGCATTTTGGCTATCCCCCCCCCCAAGCGAAATCGTTATGTACGCCCCTGAGTGTTGTAGTGAAAGTCCGCCAGGGCATAAGGCTCCCCTAAAAGATGTAGATGCTCTTTCTTACTGTTTCGGTTGCCATTCCACCAAATAGAGCCTGAACAGGATGGGGTGGACAACCACCTGACGCACTTTTCGTTTGTGGGGTGCGGGCAAGGATATTATCTTGGGCGAGAACGAAAAAGATCAGTGTACTTGAATCAGACATGATTTCGATAATGGATATAATTGTGCCAGTTAGAAGCAATGACGCTCTCTACAGGGAAACACGACTTACGGAACACCGAAAATGACATAAATTTAATTGAACGTATACCAAAATACAAATACAAACGATACGATTTAATTTCAGAACCTAAATGTTTTCAAAAACCATTCCAAACAGCGACCAGGTGGGATATATTAAAGAAAAAAAAACATGGCCGTGCTATCGAGTGGTCTGGAAATAATAAATATAGCATTCACCTCGTGCTTGAAAGACGTCGCTGAATGGGGCGATAGCTTGAACATGGATTTCAGAAGCCATTTGTATTTAGTACATTTTACTTGATGTATAAGAATTAGAAAAACAATAAAACGTCGTGACACCTTTCTTAGAGCAGTTCGCAGATGAAATACTTTCTACCATTGCATTGTCCAGTGTGCCACTCATATTCCTTCTTATTGCGGTTATATTCAATAAAACCACACATATCTTGTCCAGGTTCGCCTGTTGCCCATTTGCTAAATATTCCATTTGTTAATGATTTCTCATCAACAAACATGAATTGGTTATTTTCAGTCTTGCGGAACATCCCAAAGTGAAAATTTTGTCCTGCAAAGAAAAATGTTTTAAATCATCGGAACATAATTTCCGAAAATTTAAAGAATTGCCTTTAATGTGTTGAAATAAGTGAAACAAGAGTATTTTATTGATCGTCGTATACACCTACCGCCCCCCGCTCCCCGAAGTTTGGAGGTATCGGATTCCATCGGATTTTCTGATGGGGTTTCTCCTGTCTATAGTCTTTCGGACTGGACGGCAAACCGATGTCCCGTGTACACATTGGCGTGTGGGTAAATTAACACTTGCCGTATTTGAATTCATATCATAAGTGTTTATTATATATGCAGTTGATCTTGGGTCGTATTGATTCTCATTTCAGGCCATTTCTTTGCACAAATTGACCTTAAACTTAAAAAAAAGCGTTTACGGAATCCACGAGTTTTAAAAGTACAATACACTACCCCTCCAGTTTTCACTATAAAACTAATTACAAAATGAATCTTATTTTGTCCCACCACACCCCAGACAGAGAGAGAGCGAGAGAGAGAGGGTACGCGGTTTAACGTTTTCTCGACACGGATTAACATATGGTACAATTTTATTTCAATAATTCGCTTGACAGGCGACCCTACGCCAGTTGACTCAATGCCAGACTTTATAAAACAATGCACAAGCGCTAACCTTTCAGCTATCCAACCTCCCCATTTATAAATAAAGATATTTCTATTTACCTATATTTACATATGGTTTGATCACGTCCATTTTTTCTTGGGTATCAAGAATGATGAGATCAGCTCCATCTTTTTTACATGCATCTCTAGAGTTCCACCAATTCATAGTGACGCTGAAGACACGGTAGCATAAACCAATATCTGGGTCGCTAGTATATAGACAGTTATTCCAACACTTCCCAGCTGAAAATAAATTCGGAACCGCGTAAGCTTGGTACATCCCCTCAGCACAAGCGAATGTTTACATGTTGTCGCTGTTTTGCCATAATAATACCCAAACGTATTCTACCGAAGCTTTTCGTTATAAAGCGGATTCATTAGTCAATCTCCAACTATAGCGTCAATTCTTTGATAATTAAAGTCTAATTAACCAATTGTTGTGAAAAGTCTTATTTACAGCTTTTAGACGCACATTTCAACAAACGTGGAGCTAATAAAACAGTTTAAAATAACGCGTTCTAAAATAAATTTCGGAATTTAATCAGCTAGATGCTTTCATAATTATAACCGGTATGCATGTGTGCAGAATATAACCATAGTATTACTTTCTGACTACGCTCGTTGTATTTAAAGGGTAATCTGGAGAATATTTTGGAGAATAGAGCTGCTTAATTTTGTGTTAAAACCCCTTCAAATCCACTACCCCAGGGCCCAGCAACTAACTCAGTATGCGTCATACGTTTTCAAACAACTTAAACCCGTCAGTCTTCATGTGGAGATGGAGATCGGTGTCCCAAACTGTATTATACGTGGTCTGGATAATACCAAACCTTTACTTCATAAAAAAAACGTGTTGATAGAATTTGCCTTTAGTTATCAAGTATGCTATAGCGCTTAGGCGATACACTGCTTAGACCCCTAAAGGAACGGCAATTGATTATCAGGTCACCTAACGAAAAAATGACCCAAAATCTTAAAAGGGTTAGTGTCCGGATAAGTGGTTTTGACGTTCTAGCCTAAATAACTCAATATTTTGAGCTGAAAGTTTGAGGCAAGGTTATAACACCATTCAGCTGTATTTTGGCACTTAAAATTTCATAGTACAAGGACGTTTAATTTTGAGACTCTGTACAAATCGGGATAGCCCCATTAAATAAATACACATGTATATACTAAGCAGGAAAAAAACGTCGAGTAAGTATGTTACTCTAAATAGACGCATTGCATAAAACTTGGCAAATGTTTTTATTGTATATTTGTGACCAACTTTACCTGAGCAACAAGGTTCCTTCCCACACACAGAATTAAACCCAGGAAATGTTCTCAAAAACGCAACATGAGATGGTAATGTGTTCTCCATGATTTTCATGTAACTCATGCTGCACGCACTGTTCACCGGGACCAGCCCTATAAAACACACCCTCATACTTGGTTGAATCATTCACACTACAACGTCAGCAGCATGCCACGACTCACGAAAGCTCAGAGAAACACGGCGCTTGGAAGACTAATGGTTTGGGATGGAATATGCCTGAACCAGAGAGTTAGGGGGGGGGAGGCGTCACTACAGCAGTGCGCTACATGGATCAAGCTTTCTCAGATCGCACGCCATACCACATTCCGCACGTCATCAAAACAACATTTTCCAGCATGACAAAGCTCCCACACCGCCAGAGTTACCCGGGACTTTCTACGACAGAACGGTGTCAACGTTATGCAGACCAGCATTTAGTCAGAGGAGATTTAATTACGTCGTACCGAGTCCATACACTGCTGGTGGATTGCGCCAGGTTTTTCTGGGAGTGTGGTTCCAGGTGCCCATGGCAATCGTCTGGTCCACTCGATGTACAGAAACTGTTATTGACACTCGCGGTGGACACACTGGATACTGATGTATAGACTGAATACAACCTCTAAACCTTCTCGTAATGTCTTGAAATTAGGATGAATTAATCACTAATGTGTCAACTTAATGTTAAAAAACATTCTTTGAACCATATACATGTAGTAAGTCGTTGTCTAGAATGCTTTGATTAAAGTGCCTTCCTGATTTTGAAATCATACTGACGGGTTTTTTGTTTTGCTGTTTAGTATATGAATTGTACAGAAACCCCGCTGCTGTTATTGACACTCGCGTTGGACACACCGGATACTGATGTATAGACTGAGTACAACCTCTAAACCTTCTCGTAATGTCTTGAAATTGGGATGAATTAATCACTAATGTGTCAACTTAATGTTAAAAAAAATGCTTTGAACCATATAGTAAGTCGTTGTCTAGAATGCTTTGATAAAAGTGCCTTCCTGATTTTGAAAACATACTGACGGGTTTTTTTTTGCTGTTTAGTATATGAATTGTTAAAATGTTTCATGGAATATACATTTCCAAAAGTCTATATAAATTTATATGAAAATCTTTCATTCTAATATTAAATTTAAAATAAAATACCTTTTTGACCAGCTACAAAATACACAGTATCTGGGAATGGCCGGTGTGCATCCTCTGTATCATAAACACGATCATGCAATATACAACTGCCATTATTAAAGAAGAACGATACACAGGCTTGCATCTTGGTACATCTTATTGAACACAGAACCCTCGTTGTTTCAAGTTCCGCCATTTTGTTTGACTGAATCATCTTTCCATCCATACAGTCAAGCCTAGTCCACTTAGTTAATTTTGTAAATTGTATCGAATTTGCAATACATGTATTTAGTAATAGTATAAGCGTGAAAGACCACATCTTTCTAAATTAATTAGCTGTTTGAGAAAGAGTGGCCTTGAATATGTCGTGGCAGAAATGAAACGCGTAATATTTTCAAATCTACGGTAGTTGAAACACGACATATTTTATTTTCACATGGTTCTAAGTATTTATACCTGTTTGCTAATGTCTCACCTGGCAAAGAATTCTTCAAATTTGTAATCAACTGTTCACCTGTAGGAGAAATCGATAACGTCTTTCGCTATTATTAATGGCTATGTGTGGCAATTAAAAGTCCAGGGGAATTTGATTATTGAAAAGGATAACGAAATTTGGGGGGTTTATATGACATAATCATTCATCATGGCTGACAAATAAGTAAAAGTCTCCAAAATTGATATCTGTATGAAGACCAAAAAATTGTAAGTATATCCTGGCTGAACTCCTTGAAAACTATACAAAAATCTATATTAAAATAGTATTATGCAAGAGCAAAATCTGCTTATTACAGGTCTTTCTTTGGGCCTGAAATGTTATCTAAATAATCAATTAGACATTAATTAACATATCCAGACCATAATAAACTCTTGATGTCAAGGCTAGCCTTCGATGTTGGCGGATTAAATTCCTATATGCCGCTTAATAATTAAATCAATCAAGTGGATAATCGAGACTATGCTGTTTATATTAATGATTTGAGTAATGATGACCGAGGCTATGTGAATATTTCAAACGCTTTTTTCTCGGCTAATAGTGGATCAATTTGACTGAAATTTTCAGCAAATTACCTTTACACTATCTAGTTTTTAACTATTATAGTGAGAACTGCCATCTCTTTATCTCCCATAATGTAACTTTAATTGGCAGATATTTTTAGACTTCAGCAAAAAGATCGAATTAAAATACAAAAGTTTGCTCCTTTGTCCCCAAAGATTTGTGTGGGACGTTTTAGAATATTTATAGAAAATCTCCTTATAATATCCCTATGAACATAACGTTCTGTAGATCTCCATTGAGAACATTCGAAGTTTAATTAAAAACAAATGTTATGTCATATTTGAGCTACCGTACAAACCAACCGTTTATGCATAACCAATTTATTTTAATAGGGATAGTATATATATATAATATTAATCATGTTTGGTAAAATATCAACCTCATTAAATCAAATGTCTTAAATTTATCGTAAACATATTGTTTCAGTTTGATGGTCGTTCGGGTATTACTAATTAGTCTCGAATAACACAGGGCTGGTCGAAGATTCATTAGTCGCCGACGAGCCTACACACGAACTAATAAAATGTTGTATTTTCCCTTGTGACAATACCAGCAATCTACAGGCCTCTAGTAAATCAACGCAATTCATTATTTAATGTAACATATTTTTAAACCTTCAGTTTAATATTTTTTTCTTCGACGAAAAACATAATGATGACTTCTTATGTTTGGCAACAAAAAAAATACTAATGTCTGAAGGCGTTTTATCGATCGCTATATCGGTTTGAATTTAGCAACAATATAGTCCAAACACTGGCGAGTTCGTTTACTGCACCGGTTACGTTTTGAACAACTTTGGTCATAAGAACGGGTATTAAAATTGCACAAATACTAATTAAACATGCATTATGCAAAAGCTAAATTTGCCTATATGACTGAAATTTTTACCATAAATATTAATTAGACATTAATTTACTTATCCAGAACAAAATGATCTCTCGATGTCAACGCTAACCTTCGATAATGACTGGATTAGAATCTTATATGCTGCTTAACGCTCATTGATAATTAAATGAAAAAATATATAATCGAGGCTATGCTTTTAGTAATGATGATCGAGGCTAAGCGGAAATTTCAATCGCTTAAATCTCGGTTTATAGTTTTTAAATATTATAGTGAGAACTGCCAACTCTTTATCTAATCTCCCATATTGTATCTTTAACATTTTAGTTCAGAAAGGTAAGTTCTCGGTCGGCAGGCTCCGGAGATAAGTGAAACAACCTACAACTAGAAAAATGTTATGGATGTCCTACATTTTATTTTATTTCATGCAGCGTTTCAACACTCTTACACGTATCTTTGTCAATCAATGATACTTGACGTAAGCTGTGTCGGTGGTAAAGAAGAAAGCAAAGTTATGTTTTTGTCATACGTTTAGAAGTGAAACACCCCTGGTCTTACCTGATGTGATTAATTAAATATTTCTCGCGGTCATTTCGTAATATTCTTCGACACATTCGACTTAAAGTAGCCAAGTCCCTAACTCAATATCGTCAAAAATCTACGACATTGAAAACACGAATTATTTGTCAATTTAAATCAACATTGATGGCCTTCTAAAATAAAAGTTTCAACCATTGGTACACGAATCGTGTATAATAATGGGTTTCAGCGCCATTTGTAACACAGGACTGGAAGAACGAGGCGTGACATATTCCGCAAGTCATATTAAACGGTGGTGGCATATTCGTATTTGGTGAGCATGCGCAAAAAATACTATCGGTGTAGACTAGAATAACCAGACGCTCGAGATTGCCATTCGATTGATCGTAATAGATAAAACTAAAGGGGGAAACATTACCTTATTTGGACTACCAACCATAGGTCAATAAACATACAGACAAACTATTGTTTTGACAATAGTTTGAATTTTACCATTCATTAAGTACGTGGGATTTGACTCTATAGAAATTTGTACAGTTTCTGAAATCAGAGGCCTCCTGGGTGGGTAAGCAAAAACAAAACAAAACGTTAATGGTCACTAACCTTCGAATCCGATTATTTTTTTAGCAGGGTATAGGTGAATAATAAATGGGTCAAATAAAGATTACTACGGTCGATAAAGACGTATTGAAAGATGTCAGCTTTAGGCCTAATAGATATATAGTAATTGTTATCCATATAACTTTTGTGTTTATTTTTAATGTGTCCAATTACTAAATGCCATTCAAACAGTATATATTAGGGACCTTTCGCATCGGTACGAAAACGAACACCAAAACGAACATGTGTTCGTTTACGTTTTCGTTTTCGTATCTTCTAACACACGGTTTCGCAGCACAACGTATGATAATAGCTAGATGGCGTTAATTTAAACTCCATGAACTTCTCGGTCAAGAAAAAGATTTCTATCGATGTTTTGGCAAATGTACAACACAACAAAGCAGAATAGTGAATTTGGGGACATTCTCCAAATCATACATACTCAACAATTCACACAAGGTCTCGCCAAATGGTTGAAAATTCAATATTGGAGACAAGAAACATCTTTGTTTGCATGCCTACGTGAATCCAGCTCCATACGTTTTTTACTGGCCGAACACTCATTACGGATTGACTTCACAAGTACACACGAATCGATGACGCTTTAGTTTTCGTATTCGTTTTCGTACCGATGCGAAAGGTCCCTATTATAAAAGCATCCATTACGTTTTTGATATCAGTCTTGGTGGAAGTGGACGTAAAATCCCAGGCACGAACGAACGAATTTAGAAAGATAAATTGTTTAAATTCAAATCTTATCCGAGACACAATAATATACATGAGTTATCTCCCTTTACACAATGACCCCCTTTTAGATTTCTTGCTACAAACCTATGACGGTATATTAGTGCCAAAATTCTAACATGCTATCGTCTAATTTCTTACTTCTGTTCATGTAATTTTTAACCTCCATTCATGTAACTTCTAACTTCCATTCATGTAATTTCTAATTTAAGACAATGTATAACCCAACTTCTTTATTTGTTCAGTGTACATTTCAATTCTGTTCCAACTTGTTTCTATTATTTAAACGAAAAATGTCTTCTTAATAGATGCTTTACATGTTTAGCATCAACATCAACGAACTTAGAATTTATACATTTCTGCCTAGCAACCATCATTATGAAGTCGTTTGGTGTCGCCACTGCGTGCTCAATTGGGTGATTGCGCACCTGATCGGGACCATTATGTGGTATAAACGACCCATTCTTCGTTTAGTTGAAGGTTGGAAGGCGTGCTGAGAGAGAGAGAGAGAGAGAGAGAGAGAGGTCATTTAGTATTAAACTCAGTATCTGTGTAGGCCTATCCATAACATTTATACCCTGTGTTAATATAGACCAACTGCATATAAATATTAATTATTGGCTCAACCATAAAAAAAATAAAATAAAATTCTCCAAATCCCGTTTAGCTTATATTTGAAATAGAAAATGGAATGAAATGAAAGAGGGTTTAACGCCCTAATGTTCTGTTCCGAACGGGGCTAATGGAGACGGACATACGCCACACAGTGTGCTTTAGGGAAATATTGCCCGGAGAGCGGATCTACGACCTGGACTTATATCGAAGTCTAACGGTCACGGGATCTTTTACGTGCACGCCAACATGTACATGGAACCTCGGGTTTTCATCCCATCGGAACGACAAGACACTAATAAGGGGGAACCACGCCAGAAAAATCTGGATGAACTTTTTTCGACCAATGCAGAGATCGAACTCCCGACCCACAGCCTAGCGAGCCTTCGTCCTACCCACTTAGCCACGGTATTCGAAATAGTATTTGCAAACCATACATTTATAGGCCCTATCACGTTCAATGTTGTTTAGAGGGTAGGATGGCCGAATGGTTAGCACGTGCACGCTGTAACATAAGGTCTGTCATTGAATAATCTGGCGTGGTTTCGATTTCCCGTTTTTACGTGACATGGAGCAGGGGCGCCTTTCCAACCCCGTGGGTTTTCTCCGGTTTCCTCCCACTGCTAAACACTCCTACGCGCAAGCGAATTATTGAAATACAATTGAACGGTGTAAATACCGAAATGACCTGGTTGGTGTCGAGTGGATGTTAAACCCCGTCCCCATCTCTCTCCCCCGATGTTGTTTTCAATTTTAACACTCAGGCAAGCCACTCAATCTGACTAAGAGCGAGTCGTTTGTATCAATAGAATGGTCCCGATCCGGTGCTCAATCGCCAAACTGAGCACACGGTGGCGACACCAAACGACATCATAATGATGGTTGCCAGGTAAAAGTATTATAATTCTAAATTTGTTTGCCGTTCATGCTTAACATGTAATACCACAATGAAGTAGACATTTTTCGCCCCAATAATAGAAATAAGATGAAATAGAATTGATATTTACACTGAACAAATAAAGAAATTGAATTATACATTGTCTTAATTTAGAAATTACATGAATGGAAGTTAGAAGTTACATGAATGGAGGTTAGAAATTACATGAATAGAAGTAAGAAATTAGACGATAGCGTGTCAGAATTTTGGCACTAATATACCGCCATACAAACCTAGCTTATTTTAATCTTATAATGGTGTTTCTAGTGATGAGGGGTAATAAAATTATGGACACAAACTGCATAGTAGCTCAACGAAAAAATGCCAAATCGACACATGGTGGGTTATTGCGAGATGTAACGTTTATCTTTATTTCAATATTTCATCACGAATTTTCCCGTTGGCAATGGGACAGAGCGATGGATGTGACAAACGATAAGGGTGAGAGAAATTGGATTTATCGTCCAAAAGACACATGGTTCAATTTTGTTTCAACAATTCGCTGGCGCGTAGGGGACTTTAGCAGTGGGGGGGGACCGGAGGACCCAGAGAAAACCCACGAGGTTGGACAGACGACCCTACTCGTTGCCAAGTACAACCGGTGAATCGAAACCACGCCAGTTGACTCAATGACAGACCTTATAATACCCCCGGATGGAATGGTCGTAGCTCCGTTGTCCGAACATATAACATGGTATATGCTCGTCTTCATTTGCCCAGTCGGTGCAGAAAAGTGTCAAGGCATCTTTTACGTGCACGTCAATGTCTATACGGGGCATAGGTTTTTCGTCCCATCAGGACGACTAGACAACTGTCTTTACCAGGTCATCCGTCCTGCATCACAGACAAGGGGAAATGACGCTGGAAAATCTGGTTGAATTTTCTCAGCCAATGCCGGGATCGAACACTACGGCCTCCAGGCTAGCGAGCCAGTGTTTCACCCACTTAGCCACCGTGACCTCCTAACATATCAATGTTAAAATATTAATTATTACAACACGTATGTGTGCATATTAAAAACACCCGAAACATACACCAAAAATGTGAATCATGATTTTACATTCTTCTAATCGTAAGTGCAGGAGAACCACGCTACACACAAAACCAAACCGATGAGACAAATATACGGACAAGACAAACTACGAAGACAATGAAAGAAATAAACAACAAATATCAAGTGTTAAACGAATGGATCAAGGTGCCAACAGTTAACGTTCACTGCGAGGTACCGCCCCGGGTCTGTAATGTTACAGAGTTTTTTTTATTCATTTACAAGTGAGAAGTAACAGAAATAATGCGACCTGTCTTGTCGGTGGTCGACTCAAAATATTATCATATACATTATACACGTATCTACAACTATAAAAAATGATAGCAATAAAGAAAAATAACTTATATCGTGGTCACAAGGGTTTCCAGATACCTAATATATGATTATTGAACGCAGAGAGTTTAATTTTACTTAATTTAAAGTTCCAATTTCATATTTTCTAAGAAAGTCAAAACATAATTATTTCTATGTCTTTTGCTCAAAAGGTTGTCAACTCACTATTATACGATCATGGGCAAAATTTTTGGGGGATTAGAAAGGCTGACACAGGCTAATTGAGGAAATAGTTACTCAATTACCTCCCTTGTTTTCCCATTCCTCTCCATGGACGGCCATCTTCAAACGTTTGAATTTGAAGTTGAAAATGATATTTTTGCCAATTTCTCAACTGGCAATAGTGAATTATAGGATTAATAGGATTATTCTTTAACATGGTAGGACTGTTTATAGGTTCAATCTATTTTAGGGCTTTATTTTAATACATTTTAAAAATATAACTTAAAAAAATGCTATTGGAACTTTAAAATCTTTGGTTTAAATAAAAACGAAAAATGAATATGTAACATTACCTAAATTTAATACGACGTAATATTCCCCTTATGCTGCAGTGAAAATTGAGTTTACGTCATAGACTGTGTCGTATAGATAACATTCCGATTAGCCGTACTTGTAAAATAAGGGTAAACAGCTTGGTGTTTCAGTACATCTTGAGGCGCATACTATGTTAGAACTTTTGAACCGTTCGGTCTCCTGTGGTAGCGTTCTATTTTGCATATCTGGAACGCTTGTCCAAAACTTGGAATCGACAGTACATGTCACCATGAATAAAACTATACATATCGGATGCTTTTATGGATATTGTTTTGCGATAGAACCAAATTCAGTAACGACTTTTCGGTACTTAATCCTGGAACACCAATGGACGACGAGTTTTGAATTAATAAAGAAAGGAATGTACATATATGTTGATTCTAATATTGGCACCAAGTACATGATAAAATTATTAGAATCTACAAAGTTTAAATCAAATTACTGTTTGTTACAATTACATTAATTAAAGAAATGGCATTGACGTCATTGGGAGAGGCGTATGTATTGTTTTCCGGAGGAAAGGGAGGTTGGGGGCACAGTACTGTATCCCATTGTATCCTATTTGGTTTTGGTTTTTATAATTTAAAATTTCGTTTTTTTTATAGATTAAATTTTCGTTTTACTTGTCTTTACTCCACGAAGACCTGGAAGAGATCGCAAGGGTTTCTCATAGTGTTTTGGTGATATTTCAGGGTTCACTCCGGCATAGAATAACTTATTCCATTCAGACATTAATGGATTCACTACCCCCGGTCAATTTTAGCCGCTAAATTAAAAATTGAATTTGTTTACTCTTTCTGAAACAGTATTCCACTATTGTCTACAGAATTGATTAAAATTGTTGTTTATTACAGGTATGTTTGGTGTTGTAGAATTTATATTAATACAACATCCATTATGTTTGTTATAGTTTCCACGATAACATTTGATGAGTAATTGACATAGTTTGGTACAGTATTCATTTTAATAAATCTAACTACTCTAATAAAAAAAAAATGTACAAACAATCCAAACCTTTAGACAAAATTCAAAGGCCCAAAACAGGTCTAGGCCAAAAAATGTAATCAGTAAATGGTCTGTTCACAGAATACACGACAAACAGTGGTAACAAATGTCCGGAAGAGTAAGCTTACCCTGTCTGACGCCACACCCGCCATAGCTGCATCCAAACTATGAGTCGAAATCTCGGTAAAATAGCGTGATTGGCCAATGCACTATCGGTATGCACAATGCACGGAATGGACAGTGTTAACGATGTAGTAGACATAATCAGGGAGATAGTATACGCGTCAATTAAATATATCTAGAATAATAGCCGAGAGAGACATGGTATATTTACCAATCAAGTCAATATGACGGCCATAAAACTTTTTAAAGTTTCGTGAGCAAGTATCCTTGTAGTTGAAGAGCTGGATATGAATTTGGGAAGCCCTAGTATGACACCTCTCCAATTGACTTTAGTCCAACAACAAATAAATTGGGTTGCGTTCGTTATTAACAATTTCATTAAATTAAATACAAATGGAAACAATTACTGTATTGATTGTCCATAAAACTTCCAATTACTAAATGCCGTTGAAACAGTATATTAGCGATTTTTATTATTTGCATCAACATGTGCATGAATTATAATGTAGCTATCAAAAGCCGTAAATTATATTTGTTCCAAGCCATTAGCACCCATAACAACATCCAGAAACAGACATATTGTTTGAAATAATCATATCTGAATATAAGGTGAAGAAGCAGAATTTAAAATTTGTTTTTATTTACCTTTTTTATAGACATAATTATTTAAAATGTCAACAATGCCATGCTTAAGATTATAACATTATGATTATCGGACATGAAGCCTTCGAATTAACATGAACAACACTTTATGGTTTTTTGGGTAACCAACTTCCATCAAGATACAGGGCAAGTTTCCTTACTTCCACTTTATTCAATTCAGGAAAAGTATCTGAAAGGCTTTCTGGATCAAGGGATGCAAGTAAACTACCGTCTACTTTATTGGATTTCATCTTTGCAATAGTATTCCCCTTGAATCCTAAACCTTTTAATACTTTTGACACATCATCCACGGACATCCGATTTAAACTAATCGTGACTGGGGTGCTTTGCACTGGTTCTGTGTCCTGTGCATAACCTGAATCTGTGTTAGAAGCACAATCATCCGGGATGGTAGATCGTTTAATACTCTCAATATATGTAGAGCATGTTGATCCGAGTGGAAGATCGTCGTTGGATTCGTTGATTAAAACGGGTATTTCGTAATCTCGTACATGGGATCTGCATGGTTTTTGTGCAGTTTCATTCGCGTCTGTTGCTATAAATGAGCTCCTTGGCGGTAATGGCGGAGGTATTTCTCCAGTAGAATCATCAGTAGTCAGTTGCTTTCTCAGAAATGTCAGATTTTCGTAGATTACATTCTCGTTTGTATCGTCACTTCCATCGCCTTGTTCTAATGTGTCTTGCCCAGTACCATCCCGAAGGAAGTCAAAAGCAAAGTCATCTACATTTTCATATACCAGTTTTGATTTGTCGGTCCGTTCACTAAACAGCCTTTGGCGAATCACTGCTTTGTTCAATTTCACACTTCCGTCTTTCAGTGTGGAAAAGTTCAAGGAGTTATTTCCAAATGTAAGTCTTATTGCAGGAGTTGAGATGATTGGAACTTTCTGGTGGAGGTCCAATTGGGAAAATTTCCGCGTGACTTGAGGATGGACTTCATGTATGTGTTCGGATTGACTTTTCTTTAAACGTGGGACAGGCGGTGCTGGGGTGTCTGGTGGAGTAGATGAAGCAGACGAGGGTTCAGATTTGTCAGTTACCAAAAAGGACACCTTTATCTGTCGCATATAAATACTACTTTTCTCTATACATAAAGCTAGAGCTTCTTTGTAACTCTTGTTATCTAGAAGACATGGCTGATTTTTTGCAACATTGTAATGAAGAATCGTATCCACCGGAATTTCAAGCATAATATTACGCACGTTGAAAACAGTTGACGAAACCACGGAATATTCTTCAAAATATGATGAAAGGAGAATAGTCCCCGTAAACGAACAAGGAGTCGCTGGCATCTTACCATGAACAAGCTTTGCAATTATTGGAAACTGTGTCACACTTTCTAATTTAACTATTGGCGTTACAATGTCCTGATTGATCGATGATATTGCATAAAACTCTCCCTCAGCACTGCTCGGAATTAGCAACTCTCTATCATTGTCATCAGTACACTTAACGAATCTCTCTTCTCGTGTGAACACCTTGTTCTTAAAAAATCTTTTCTTTGTGAATGTAGTTTTTGCAACATATGTTCCTCCTATTCGCAGCACGTCGCCTGGATAAAGAGTTCTATGTTCTGGTGGAAGGCTTGGATTTTGCTGCATTTGCAAACTTTGTACTCTTCGATTTCCACCGACCAAAAACTGTATAACCTTGCTTTCTACCAAAGATATTGCTGTTGTGTACACGGGTACATCCACGTCTGTCGATAACTCATGTGGTGAACCAAGTAGAGCAAACCACCCTGAAATTAAGAAATAAAATAATATAGATAGTTGAACATCACAAATATGCATACATTTTTAGATGAAATTTCAAACATATTAAGAACATAACAAATGCTTGTAGAGTGCCCGGAGGAAACCCACGAGGTTGAGAAGGCGCCCCTATCTCCATGCCACATACGCTCACACCAGGGATCGAAACCACAACCGCAAGCCAGAGGTGACCGGCCAGCTAGAGGCCGAAGTGCGGCACTCTAGACCACTAGGCCATCCCAACCCCCAGAAGAGAGAGAGAGAGATAGAGAGAGAGAGAGAGAGAGAGAGAGGGGGAGAGAGAGACTAGGGCATTGCGCGTAGGAGTTGGACAGTCGGCCCTATTCTTTGTCACGCCCAAGCAGAGAATCGAAACCATGACAGTTGACTGAATGACGGACCTTATGATACACTGCGAACGCACTAAACATTCGGCCACCCGACCCAAACTTTAAGATTATCTTTAATATTATTTTCTTGACCCAAAGAACAAGTTAGATTATTTCATTAAATTTTGCTTGGCTTCAACGCTCATTTTATCTAGGCGAATAAAGTATTAAAAAACATAGCCGTGTTGATCGAAGAGGATAAGAATTTTTGACTTGAGAATTTTAAGATTATATTTCAATGATGGATTTTGAAAAATGGATTTTAATTTTTGCTCACTTTAATTTTTTGTTTTTATATATTGAAACATGTATATTCTACGTGTATGCATATTTTGTATATTTAACATAAATCCCTTTCAATTCCTTTGCAAATACCCTGTGGTGATAATGACCCGGTTTACATTGTGTAGGCACTTGAGTGTAATTTACAGCCCTTTATGCGTATATAGAAATCAAACACTTAATCTCAGCCAGTCAGTACTATGATTTAGAGTGACTGTATTCAACGTGTGTAATATACGTGACTATCTACTTTTAACTCATGGGTCCTATAACTTAACCATGCATGTAAGGGCTGAATCTGCCTCTAGCTTCAAATCTTATATAAAGTATTATTTAGGCATTTATTCATATGACAAGCCTATAATCAACTCTATAGACAATTGGGTGGCCGGGATTTAAATGAATTTGAACACCCATGATATGTAAATATTTAAAGGAAAATGTCAATACATTCATGTTGCATCATCAGTGTTTCAATTATTATAGCGAGAACTGTGTGCCCGTTGTCAAAATCTGATATAAAGCATCTTTAAAAAGCATACTCATAATATGTTAATTCTACAAAATTATCTAAAATACATGCACTGGCATAGAGAAAACTGTTCTTTCCACGATTGATCACTGAACCCAAATGGAAAACGCTACAAATTCTGTGTGTCTCGTAAATTCAAACTGCTGTTCTGCTCCGACTGGGCTAATGAAGATGGGCATATGCCATACGGTGTGCTGTGGGGTCATTTTTTTTTTTTGCCCGGACAGCGGCGGAATGGACTATTCTTATATCGAATTCCAACCGCCAAGGGATCTTTTACATGCACCCTAATGTGTAGACGGACCTCGGCTTTTCGTCCCGTCCGAACGACTAGACATCTGCCCTTGTCGGGCCCTCCATCCTGCACCACGCCGGAAAAATCCCGAAGAACTTTCACAGCCTTCACTGGGAGTGAACCCGAGACTTAAGACACCGTAGCTCCCGGTATATTACACTCATTATAACTAATTATATTGAATCGTGTAACTTCAGTGATGTTAATGTTGAGATTATCCCTAAAGGATATATCATAGTTAAAACTTATATTTGGATGGGGATTCGATGACCAAATGTTGTAGTGCTTGTACTTTTGATCACACGGTCTGTCATTGGGTCAAGTGATGTGGTTTTCGATTCCACCAGTTGTATAGACGAGGAGCCCCCAATCACAACAAACCCACCATCTAGCCGTTCGGGTGGGGCGAAAAACAAGGTCCCGTGTGCAAAATCGCGTGCACGTAAAAGAACCCTTTAGTACCCTGCAAGGCCTGTATCCAACTTGTTCAACCCAATCGATGCAGACGACTAGAAAATTAACCCCATTTTATTTGATTTCATTTCCATCCCAGCTATCTGTTCTCGCCCTTTACATTATATTACTAAATATCTCAAGTATAAAGTAGGGTATATATGAACAAAACAAATACCTAAATAAATATCTTTATATACATGCACTAATACGTCCCCAGGGTAAAAGAGCCTTTATTTAGTAAACGCACGCCTTTCACTGTTGATGAATGTGATATTGCAAGCATGACGATACAACGACTGGTTGTTATCGACAATGTTAACATAAAAGCTCTTGTATCTGTTCGACAAAGGCGTAATTATTGTGACATCCTAAAAATTATGAACATGCGACGGAAATATTGTTTGATTTTACAAAGATTGAATGTTATGAATGTAAAATAAAAGTATTTACATCAGTATTTTTCAACATCGTCGCTTCAACGAGATGAGTCAGTACATTTTTGACAAAGAATTATTACTCATATTACGCATGGCTGAATGTAATGACTAGCTGGCTCTATCCCTTTTCACCAAACTCATTGCTCTGACGTACTTTTTGTTAAGTCGACAATTATAAGCGAAGATAAACAGGCAAATATATATTTTAATCATATTGTAAAGTAATACGCTGGTATTATCTACTACGTGTGTTGTGCGAGAATAGAGAATGTCCTAAATTTAGGACACCTAAAGGCCCTAAGTACTTCAAATATTTTGGTACCCTATTATTTATTTAACTCAAACAGTAATAAAATCTAAACAAAACATCAAACACCTGTTAGACGATGACCGAGGTGTTATACACCTCATTATATATCAAGATAAATCGTAATCGTTACAAAAGACAAAAACAATGAAAACTGATTAAAAGTATATTTGAGTGGCGCTTAGTAATTGAAAAGTAATGAAATAAAACTAGTTTGTAATTAAAAGTTCTAAAATTGATTTTTAAATAACATATTTTAAATTTGGCATATTTAAGAAAGCAGAAACCCCGTGGGCACCCCCTCACTCCTCACCCCCGCGGCCCGCCACTATGATACTCCAAGCGCATGCTTATTTTTCTTATTGGTTAATCCTGTCTCCTTTGTGAGATAAAACATTAGGGATACCTACCTTTGTAGTCTTTCGGAATGAGCAGAGGATTGCCCACTGGTATAAACTTATTCTTGCTTGAATCGTATTTCATATTATCACCAACATATTTCACTATTTTTCGAGGTTGGTACAGCAAGAATGGCTGCGATACATCGAAATTGATGTTTTCTGTAGGCACTTGAAAATAATTTGGGTCACAGCGCACGACCCTTGGTGGAGGAAACGTTTCCAGTATATCAGACATAGTGTAACTTATAGGTTCCCATTCCAGATCCGGACGTATAATGGAAGGCCCAAGTTCTAAGTCTGAATAATTTCTAGCCAACGCCATTCTTCCCGGATATTTCTAAAGTTCACAAGTTAATAATATGGAGAAATCGACAAACATACATACAGTCTACAATACCCATTATATCAGTTACACCAAGTTAACTTACATTCATATCGCCCCTATCACATGAATAAACGGGTTTTATGTTAACCCCAGCTGATTTACTTCCTAGTTCACCATCTAAAGGGGATCCATGCTTTGTATAGATCCGACGGTGCGTGTTTATTTTGAGATAAACAAATCAAACTGCATCATAGATGACTTGAAATAACTTTATTTCCTTAACATTAATAAGGGTATTCATAAACCGAAAGTAGAGGTCGGATTTAAGTCGTTGAAAATGCTGCAGCCCCCCGCCCCCCTCCCCAAGCAAAAGAAAATCCAACCAAGGCGTGGAATAACGTTGCTGGCAGCTATACTTCCGATAGCTGGGTAATTTGAAAAAGAATAAAATAATTAAAGAATGTTTTAGTTGTATATTAGGACAAAAGTTGTGTATTAGAACAATAGTTGTATATAAAAACAATTGTATATTAGGAAAATAGTTGTTGTATATTAGGAAAATAGTTATTGTATATTAGAACAATAGTTGTATATTAGAACAATAGTTGTTTTTAAAGACAATTGGTGAATATTAGGAAGAAGAAGAAGAAGAATTGTTTTATTAATGTGTCACACATTGTACAATAGCAATAAAAACACAGTTTGAGACAAAAAATTATAAGTGTACAATATCCGGCCTAAGGCCTACGAGACACAACAAGCATGATAAATCATCCATATTCGAAGATAATAAATAAATACATATAGGTAACAAGGATAAAAATATAGTAAAAATTTGAAACGTACTAACAATAACAATTTACTATTACTCGTTCTTTAGTACGTTAGCAATCACGATATAAATTGTTTAGAATAAGAAAACATAAGTAACTAAAAACAAATAGGCACATAAAATAATAGTAATCAAAATATCATATGTTAAAATATTTTCTATGATAAAACATTTTTTTAACCGTGGCAGCTAGGATTTAGGGCTATAGATGTATATAAGGTCAATCTAATATAACGGTACCAATCATACAGATTTTAGTAGGTTCTTCATAAATTTGGTTGGTTTGGACGGACGTTAAACCCCATTTAGCGGTTTCAGTTTTTAAGACTTGTGTAGTGTAAATGTAAACATGTAAAAATGTGAATAATTTGTGCTACTTTAATCGACTGACATATATCTATCATCTACCCCATAGCGTCTCGATTCACTGAACTGTCACGATTGTATTACTCGCACAATTGGTGAAAGGTAAGGGTTGTACTAAAATACCAACGTGTCAAGTACAAAAGATTAAATACTTTTTGCTATTAAGATATATTTCATGGTTTATTATAAATTGAGACGTATCTATTTTTTATTGTTTATTGGTTACCTAATACAATAACGAAAAAATATAACGTGCGATATAATATACAGGTGAGATGTCTTTAACATGTTTGATTTCCACTTTTCTCGTCTTGTAACGTCTGCTTCCGCAATAGCGATGTCGCTGACAAGATCTGTAAGTAAACCGCAGCCTTTTCCGCTCAGTATTATGTTTTTCAATGTCTCATTTGCGAGAGAAATGGGGTTTAACGTCGACTCGAAACAAAGTAGGTCATTTCGGGTTCGGGACTAGCACGTGGTTCAATTTATTTCAATAATTCACTCGCGTGCAGGGGTCTTTAGCAGTTGGTGGAAACCGGAGGACCCCCCCCCCCCCCAAGGTTGAACAGGCGATCCTACTCCTTGTCATGTACAAGTGCTGATTCGAAATCACGCCACACGACTCAATGACAGATCTTATGATCAAACGCGCACGCGTAAACCATTAAGCCACCTACCCCCACTTGAAAACAGACATGAAGCTAGATGGTTGACATTATAATTCATACATCGACGATTTTAGTCCAAAACACTAGGATATATAATTCGAGAACTTTGCCAAGTATTTATTTCATCCCACTTTCATATTTAATGAAATCAGAATTATGTATTTAGTCTTTGTGTGAGTGGAAGATGTAAAACTGATTAGAACCGCATAACAAAATAGTACTCCAATCGTTCGATATGGTAGCTATTCAGAGCAGAGATCTATTATCAAAGTTGATAGTAGATCCTTGTTTTAGTGACTATTCTTGAGTTTGCAGTGGAACAACACAGCTTTAGACAAAATTCACAGCGGATTGAGATAAACTCCCACTTTGTGATCCCGTTGCGTTGAACCTATACCCAAAAACTTTGAGGATCGTAAAAAGCACTTCTCAAGTAGGTTTACAGCAGAATGGGCTTGGTAAGAAATCACTTAACATACAAGTCCATCACTGAGTGGTGATGTGGGATTTAATCACCGTAGACGGTATTGATTACCGAAAAGTATCACAAAAACATTTTTTTATTTTCTAAAATTATTGGGGGGGGGGGGGGGGCAAACAGAGGGAAAATCAGATTCCCCCCCCCCCGGCGCCGCCACTGATCACACTGTATATAAATATTAGCAGTGCGTCTATAGAGGTTGCGTGTTGGTGGTTATTTGGTTAGGACAGGGCAAGGTCCACTACACAAATAGCTAGTGCACTAAAATATCCATTGATGGCAGTTATGTACCAGGAATTAAGACAGACATACGCCATATAGCGTGCTATTGCCGTCGCCTAAATAAATTAAGTAGCTGTTATTCTATAAGTATGTGTTTTTGTGTATTGCTCTATCCAGTTACTAAATGCCTCTAAAAGATTATTGCCGACATGTTGCCCGGATTCCAGCTTGCGGGGGTTCTGTGACGCGTACACCAATGTGTATACGCGATATCGGCCTTTCGTCCCATCTGAACGGCTATAAGTTGTCCATGCCATGCCCACCGTGCTACATCACTGAGCTACCGGGGCCCCCTGTCAAAAATAGGAGATCCAGTGTACAAATTGGAAATAGAATTAAAAGATCCCTTGGCCTTGGTTTAGTGTGTAGGATAGTGGTACTTGCCAGTGATGCTACCTGGGGATACAAAATAATGTCAAGTAAGAACAGTTTCACAGATAGAGAAGTTAATTTATTATATTTTAATATAATTCAAGGCTTAATTTCAACAGATGGCATGGAACGAAAACATACCGGAAAGCTGTTGATTACATTTTTTCAACGAACAATAATTATTGGAAATTACAATAAATAAATGTAGATCAGTTTATATACACTCATATTATATTAATAGGGTTTTCACATAATCACTGTGTTTTAAATTAAAATCGATCTGATTGTTACTTTAGCCCTTAAAGGGCCCGGACGACTTTTCATTTAGTGAGCAAGGGCAGTAAGTCCTTAAGTTATTTTTGTCTTCTTCATCTCATGACCAAACAATGTGTATAAATACAAAGACACATCTCTAGATATATACAGTACATGTTGTTGTTTTCACATACGACTCGATTATCCTTTACATTTTAAACTCCCAATAGTTATATAGGCTTCTTCGTCAGAACCACCTGTTAAAATAATTATCCATTTTAATAAATCACATCCATTTGTGAAATAGAAAGTACACGGTTTGCCATTTTTTTTAAAAAATAAGGGGGTTGGGATGGCCTAGTGGTCTAGAGTGCCGCGCTTCCACCTCTAGCTGACCGCTCACCTCTGACTTGCGGCTGTGGTTTAGATCCCTGCTGTGGGCGTATGTGGCATGGAGATAGGGGCGCCTTCTCAACCTCGTGGGTTTCCTCCGGGCACTCCGGTTTCCTCTCACTGCTAAAGACCCCTACGCGCAATCGAATTATTGAAATAAAATTGAAACCATATGTTAGTCCCAAAATGACCTAGTTTGTGTCGAGTGGAGTTTGTGTTATACCCATTTCTCTCTCTCTCTCTCTCTCTCTCTCTCTCTCTCTCTCTCTCTCTCTCTCTCTCTCTCTCTCTCTCTCTCTCTCTCTCTTTCTCTCTCTCTCTCTCTCTCTCTCTCTTTTAAAAAAAATAATATTTATTCACAGAAAATGGATTGGAGAACAGGAAGAAGATCCCCTCTCCAAGATCCTAAACAAATTGCTCAGCCTAATCCACGATAAGTTAGATTACAGTTTCATTCCGTATACTACACCCCAAAAACACATACAACCACCATTAAGATATGCCAACATACTAGTGGTATCGGGTGTTCTTGGAAGATGTCATATGGCGAGGCTAAATGTGCGTGTATCGGTAGAATGCAGCCTTAGGGTAATGGCCTTCACCTAGCCTCAGTTTTAAAATACATGTAAACGAGAAGTCGAACCAAGAGTCCTACAGGGAGTTCCCACATCCGCCTCGTGCAGCAAATTTACGTCATTACTTATCGCTGGACACACGGGCCCGTAGCCAGCGCATACAATTTTGGGGAGCTACTGAAGTTTTTGGAGGAGCTGAAGATGTGGTCGGCTAAGAACACTCCTAAGAAATCATTATTGTTGGCGAAATATTTGGGGGTGGGGTGGGGGCTAATTCGTCAGCATCTTGATATAAACGTACGCCATCATTAAATGTCCAACTCATAACATGCCTAGTGTATGGCAACGGTCACAAATTGTAGCTAAATGAAGGTACTTGAACTCGGTATTTGTTGAACAATGTGACTCACCAGTATCGCCACCTAAGAACTCTGTAATTGGTAGATCTTCTTTATATTGGTTATATCCGGTATCGTCTTCCCATTCACCTGAATCGGCGTTGCAATTACATATTCCTTGTCCTATACAGGAATTGTCGATGTTACAGGCGCAGTTGTTATCGCCCTGTCCCTTCACTCCACCAGCAAAATAGTCTGCCTGTTGTCCTGTACGGGTACTGAAGGCGTTATAATAGGCGCCAGATCTGAGGCATTGAAATTTGATAAACTGCTCACATTGTGCGGAGACATCGGCTACACCAATTGCTAGTTCTAGTGGTATTTTATATTCAATGGGAAAAACACCACTGAAACTATCCTCAGGGCCCGTGATATGCGTTCTGTTTGCAAGGTTATGACCTAGAAAAGTAAACCACATTGTCTCAGGAGATTTTAAACTTCATTTCTGGAATTCTGAGGTATGTTGAATTACCAATTAAGGAATCTAATTAAAATACACACCTAAGTTTGTTTCCTTATTTAGACGCCTACGTTAGCATACCGTCATCGCCCGATCTGCCCATCCATCGGATGTGCACATTTTCCCTAAAAACATCAATAGAGCACGCACAAGACAAAAATGTGAGGGTGTCACTAATTAACTGTCTGGTGATGAGGGCTGTCTACTCAAATGATTATCGATAATTACTGTCCGAGTTAAGGCCCTAATCATATCAACCAGAAAAGTCTTGTTATCAAGTTATCATCAGATTGAAATGTATGCGCGGTGTTTATGAGGCGAAGAATCGGATTGATGTCTAAGTTAATGCGTGGGCGGAACGATTGGGTGCTGCTTATTAATGTTCATGAGCATTCTAGTGGGTTCGAATCGTATCTTCATTTTTATATATACAACGTATTTGCAAGTGAGTTTAACGTTGACCACTCAATAGAAACTGTCATTTTGGTACAAATATATGGTGCAATGTGTTTTCAATAATTCGCAAGCGCATAAGTGTCTGTAGCAGTGGGGGGAAACCAGAAGACCCTGCAAAAACCCACGAGGTTAAACAGTATTTGGTCGAAATCACGACTGATCCTATAATCCAAATTGCACGGGGCGTGTCATTGAGTCAAGTAAGGTGATTTCGAATCCCCACTTGTACGTATCAAGGGGTAGTCACAGCAGTCCAACCTCCTCAGATTGCTTTGGGTTCTACAGTTTTCTCACACTGTTAAAGGCGAAGTGATGAAATACAATTGAACCATATGTTAGTCCCGAAATGACGCAGTTTGTATCAAGTGGGTGTCCCCACCCCCTCTAATTTATATGCCTGCCAACGTTCACAAGACCATGGTTTTTCACAGCATCTGAACAACTAGACGTTGTTCCTTGTCACGCTCTATCCTATTCCATCGACAAGAGGAAAGCACTCTGGGACATACCGATAAACTTTCTCGGTCAAAACCGGGCTTCAATCCCGGATACCCTGGATATAAAGCCTGTGATTCCCATAAGACAAAACATAATGTTTGCTTGAATAGATTCGTTTCATCGTTAATGGGCCTTTTTGTTTAAGCCAATAATGTGTTGTCGTTGTTTCAAACAAATACTACAACTTCACGAAAAACAATATGGATTTTTTTGCATTAATTTACGTCATAAGAAAAATATTGTCCATGAATATTTAATAGCGTACCTACCTATCACGGTGTAAACATCATTCTCTCTTCGCTCACAAGTCACAGAGGCCACGGCTCCATTATCAATTGGTCTAATTGCAATAGGTGGTGATATGTTTATTCCTAACATATCGGCTTCATGGCAGGTTTTAACTGAAAGAACATGTAAAATGTGTTTGATGTCGAACGGAACTGACCCAACAATGATGATAATACACAGTTGAACTGGGGAGCAAAATCAAGCCAGATAAAAGTACACCGACCAAAGAAAAGATCGATAACCAAAGGGAAATTTTTGCCTGGGCAGCGGCGCTACGGCGTACACATTAGCAAGCATATAAAAGATTCCTTGGCGGTTGGAATTTGATGTAAGACTTGGCCGTAGCGCCGCCGTCCGGACAAAATTTCGCTCACAGCACGCTTTATGCGCTCACAGCACACTTTATGTTTTCATTAGCCCAGTCGAAGCAGAACAGTATGACGTTAAACCCAATTTCCTTTCATTTCAAATAATATAGCACCACACCTATAAATGAAATGGGGTTTAACGTCCTACTGTTCTGCACCTAGCCTGGGCTAATGGAAGACGGGCACACGCCATACAGTGTGCTATGAGGGAAATTTTGCCCGGGCAGCGGCGCCACGCTCTACTCTTGTATCGAATTCCACCTGCCAAGGGATCTTTTACGTGCACGCCAATGTGTACACGGGTCCTCGGTTTTTTGTTCCATCCGAACGACTAGACAGCTGTCCTTTTCAGGCCCTCCAATGAGCATCACAGACAAGGGGAAACTACGGATGAACTTTTTCGGCCAATGCAGGGATCGAACATCGTGCCACCCCCCCCTCCGAAGTAAACAAAGACGATTTTTTGATACGTTTACACCTCAATCATTAGTAGTCTATCTATTTATAGGTTGAAAAAAAAATAGTAGCAAGATTAATAAAAATATTATGAATTGATTTCTGTTTCTTTGCTTTTAAACTTAATTGCGCGAGGGGGGGGGATTTTATTTTAGCCACGACTGTCAGGACTTCTTGTTCGTGAGCGTTGACTGTCCATCTGTACACGATCCATGGTGTGATTAATATAAGACGGAGAATAAGAAACCAAAGCCCATACAATTAATCTAACAATTAACATGAAATGAAATGGAGTTTAACATCCTTCCGTTCTTCTCCAACTGTGCTAATGAAGATAGACATGCACCATACAATGCGCTATGGGGGTAATTTTGTATAGTTGTTCGGATGGTACGAAAAAGCGACGTCGGGGTACATATTGATGTGCACTTAAAAGAACCATTTATAGTTGGAATTCGAAATAAAAGAGTAGACCGCAGTAAGGACAAATTTTCCCCCACCAGCCCAGTCGGAGCAGTACAGTAGGACACTGAACCCATTTCATTTTTTACAACAATAGATAACATTTCTTATAAGATAAGTTTACAACATATCTTGTTTTTGACACCAAAGCTACGACATTCCACAATACTGGTCATTTTGATAGCCCAATTTGATCTACGAATGTTGTCCGGGCAAAATGCCTTATAGCACATTTCATGACTTATACCCATTTTTATTAGCCCAGCCAAAACAGACAAGTAAGATGTTAAATACCATTTCATTCGTACTTACCAAATACACATTTGACGCTTGACATAAACCATGTGCCATTTGATAGGCACAAAGATTCACCATTACCAACCATGTGGGCTCCCTCTACACACGAATAACCGACTCGTTTACCGGCGGGATAACCATTGGAACTTTGAACCGCTGGTGGAGAAGCATTTGGTACATTTGGTAGGTGGCCACATCCTGCGATATAAACACAAAATCAATATGTTGTTACCGATACAGAAATCTATCCCATATCGTGTTCAAGTAATTTCATAAATTCGAAAGTTAACGGTAGATAATTAGTCCAGTCAATCTTGCTGAAAAAAGGGTCGAACCTAAAACAATTCACATCCCTGGTGAGTTGCCGGCAGGGTATAAAAAAAGTACACGGGTATTGAACATTATCTAGGGAAAGTACACCCATTAGGCATCAAAAATATTAAAAAACGAAAATCGCCTATAGAGGGCTTTTTCCATGGTGAGCCAATACATTTTTTCAAGGCTAGCACATGAAACACGCTGGTTATTTTTGTCGCAATCTGTTCTGTTCCGGCTCAGTTAATTAAGACGGGCATACGCAATACAGCGTGGTTCGGGGGAAATTTTGCCCAGACAGCGGCACTGTGGCCTACTCTTAGGTCGAATTCCAACTGATCTTTTACGTACACGTAAATGTATACACGGGACCTCGGTTTTTCGTCCCATGGAACGACTAGACAGCTGTCCTTGTCAGGTCATCCGTCCTCCACCTCTGACAAGGGGAAACCACGTCAGAAAATCCTGAAAAATGTTCTCAGACAATCGAACACCCGACCTCCGGACTAGCAAGCCAGTGTGTTATCCACTTAACCACCGCTGTCGCATTCGGGAAACATGAGATGTTCCAAGCAAATCATGTTAAATGATCATTGTTTTTTAGGTCATTTATACAATCATTTCTTTTAACAATTCTGGCGTAATTCGCAAAAAGTCACTCATTCAATTTCGTAAACATCTGGTGCCAGTCATTATCACATATGTGATAGAACTGATTAAACACTTTCCAAATATAATATTAACACAGAGATCATCGCTACCATAGAGGAGTAAAAAAGGATTCATGAATCGGAAGTGACGAACGCCAAAGGAAAACACGAGTTATCTCTCTATGTGAATGACTGAAGTGACGAGTGATGACAGATAAACGGCCGAATATCTGCGCACTAATAATTCCTTCGAAGACAAAAAGTTGTTATATGGGACCGCAAGAGGATATCTGACGATTCAATAAAGTAATTAAGTGTCATAAGATAAGAGAACACGGGAAAAATAGAAATACTCCGTACAGCCCCTTGTTTTTATTCATTCTATAGGGGAGACCGGGGCACATTGAACCATTTTGTTCACATACATGTTTGTCCTCATTTCATATCAAATGTTTTTATTAGAAGATCTCTTTATTTTATTGTATTGTTTAAAGACATATCATAGTTGCTATCGTGTATCAGATTCAGTTAAATTAATCTTGACTGGACTAAATTCCGTGACTTGAGATATAAAACTTGTCGGGTCCGATTCTTATCCGATTCTAACGATACGTGACATATAGGGTTATCCCCAAAAGATCTCGGCTGCTTTCGATATTGGCATGTATCGGATTAAAAGCTTCGTGGATTATGGTCCCTGATTGTAAAAAAATATCATTTTTTTTTTCTTGTGTGCCCTATAGAGGTCACAATTTTGAACCGATTTTGATGAAACTTGAAATGCATGTGTAAAGCCAAAGATCTTGGTTCCTTTCGATATTTACGCATATCGGTTTGTAACTTCCTTAATCGCCATTTTTATCGTGTGGTCTCTCTAGAAGTCACAATTATTATCCGATTTTAAAAAAAAAAGTTTGATTATATCACCGTTACACCAAAATGAAGGTTGCGTTTGAATTTTGTGACAATCGTGCCAAAATTGCCGGATAAATTGGCCGTCGCTTGTACGCGAATAGTGTAAAAACATGGTATATCAAGGTTGTGGACCCTGTAGAGATCACAATTTTAATCCAATTTGGATGAAACTTAAAACGCATGTTTATAACAAAATAAACTTTGAAAATCGGACCAACACTGTCGTACTAAATGGCCGCCGCTTGTACTGTGCGTGAATAGTGTAAAAAAATATGGTATTACGGTTGTGGACCCTGTAGAGGTCACAATTTTAATCCTGATTTTGATAAAACTTGAAATATATGTTTATAACCCGAATATCATGTAGCTTATTGTAATTATGGTTACATTTTATCCGATTAAACAAAGTGTGAATATAACACCGTTACACTCTAATGAAAGTTGAGTTCAAATTTCGTGAAAATCGGACCAAAACTGCCGGGCCAAAACTATCAGGATTATGACCCCTGATTGTACGAAAAATCGCTTTTGATTTAATTTGTTCTTTACCCATTTCTTGGAAAATGTGGGCGTATCCTGCCCTGTCTGGCAGAGAGAGAGAGAGAGAGAGAGAGAGAGAGAGAGAGAGAGAGAGAGAGAGTCTGGGGTGGGTTAACGTCTCCTCAACACAAACTAGGTCATTTGCGCGTAGAAAACCCACGAGGTTGGAAGGCAACCTTACTTCTTACGTGCAACCGGTCAATCGAAACCACGCAAGTTGACCCAACCACTAGACTATCCAGCCATCCAAACCTCCGAAATATTCCAGACTTGATCTCATATCTGTCCGGATTAGACATGCATACAATCCTCTATCTAATTAATACGAGATTTCAGAGAATATGAAAGACAAGAACTACTCTTGTCATCTGAGATGCCATTGAGATTCGGAGAACGTGTTCATTGAACATTCCCCACCCTCACATCCCTCAAAAAGTAACAATGCCAAGTTGAATCTGGAATTTGATTTTCGTAGCTTTTTGCGGTTGATAGATTTCAATTTGTACTTCTTGGTCTTCTTTATTATCACCACGCGGTTAGAAATTTGTTGCGTTGAAATGTGGTGCGCATACTTTATAAGTATACCATATTTCAATGATGAACCTCGTCTTTGTGACATTTAACAAGGGTTTGCCACATGTAGCTCCGTCTGTGGCCGATATCTTTCAACCCAACGAAAATTTGGGAAAGGTTAGAGCTGGAGACGAGAATTATTAACATTACAGTCAACGAAGAATTCTTGGATCACCGTTTTCACGACGTTAACAAGATTTCATGATTGATAATCGTAGCAAATCGACTGATAATCGAGAGATTATAAGATTGAAAGATTACGGTGGTAGTTCATAGACAAACTTATTAACAAACAGATCCTATTTCCTTTCTTTTTTTTATTGTTTTGGTCTAATTAACCGTTTACCACGAATATGAGTCAATCGACATAGCTGACTCCAGCCAGGATGTGTGGGATTAACCAATGAAACGGTTTGTTACGACGAGTTTCAGGCGTAATGTGCATGGAACTGTGGGTAACCCACTTCAAACATCAACGCTGCTTGGTTAATCAAATGTCTGACATCATAGGGTCAAAAACCGCTCGTATGACCCCTAACACGACACCCACACTTCAACTGGTCATGTGGAATAAAAAAAGAAATGATCTGTATATCTGTGGCTTCTTACGCCTGAAAACTGCACTCTTGTTGACAGTGTAAATGTTAGTGATATTCAAATATCAGACCATTATCTTATTTCTTCGACATGGAATTTTGAGAAACCGAAATTACCAACCGAAACTATATCATTTAGAAAACTCAAATCCATAGATAGAGCTGCATTTAGAAACAATCTTGAATCTTCAGATCTTTTATGCAATCCTCCTTCTGACATTGATGAACTATGTTGTGCCTTTAACAACACACTAATCACTCTTCTGGATAAACACGCACCAGTTATTACAAAGGTGGTGCTACTTCGACCTGGCAGATCATGGTACACAGAAGATGTAGCGAAGGCAAAGCAAGAATGCAGACGTGCAGAACGCAAATGGCGCCATTCTAAATTGGAGGTACACCGACAAATCTACAAGGCAGCTAGGTTTAAGGTTTCAAGAACCATCAAAAACGCTAAATCAAGGTACTGCGTTGAAAAACTGACCAATGAATCACAAACACCTAGTCAGTGTTATTCATTTATAAAATCTTTATTAGGTATCACCTCAGAAACCATATTTCCAGACTCAGATAATGACGTGAAGCTTGCTAACACGTTCTCAGAATATTTTTCGAATAAGATTGATATACTAAGGAAACAACTTGATCAGTCCGATTCAGTAACTGAAACTCATATTTCGATACTACCACCATGTGATAATTATCTGACTGATTTTGAGCCTTATAGTGAAGATGAAATCGTAATGATTATAAATACATCCAAAAAGACAACTTGTCCTCTAGACCCCATACCAACCAAACTTTTAACTGAACACCTAGATCTTCTTCTGCCGGTCATTACAGTAATTATTAATACCAGTCTGAAAACAGGTTATTTTCCAGAATTATTTAAACAGGCTGTGGTTAGACCTCTAATCAAAAAATCTGGCCTGGATCGCAACATCCTCAAAAATTACAGACCCGTGTCCAATCTGTCCTTTCTCTCCAAATTAATAGAAAGGGCTGTTAACAATCGAGTACAGGTTTTTGTCAACAATAATAACTTATTGGATAAATTTCAATTGGCGTACCGATCTCATCACAGTACTGAAACAACTATAGTTCGGGTGTTGAATGATCTCCTGCGGATAGTTGATGGTGGTAGGCTTGCATCCTTAATTCTCTTGGATCTGTCCGCAGCATTTGATACTGTGGACCACCAGATCCTTGTTCATAGATTACGTGAATATTTTCATATATCTGGAACGGCTTTGCGTTGGATATCATCATATCTGTCAGATAGAAGTCAAAAGATTCTCGTAAACAGTTATGAATCAAACCCTGTTAAACTTGATTGTGGTGTGCCTCAGGGGTCCGTACTCGGACCCGTGTTGTTTGTCTTATACACAAAATGCCTTGGTGATGTAATAGACAGTTTCGGGATCACTCACTACTCCTACGCTGATGACACCCAATTAATTGGTGACACTTATCAAAATAAAATTGATGAGTCTCTTCATCAGGTAACACTCTGCTCTAAATCTGTAAAATCGTGGATGAACGAGAGTAAGCTCAAACTGAATGATGACAAGACGGAAGCCATGCTTGTAGGGACATCTAAACGACTTAGGTCTACTCCAAATTCAAGTCTGGTAATCTGTGAAACCAAAATTCAGTTTTCGTCATGTGTGAAGAATCTTGGTGTACTACTGGATTCTTCCTTAACCATGGAGAAACAGGTCGAACAACTTTGCCGTACGTGCAATTACCATCTTCGATGTATTGGCAATATTCGACACCTCTTGACAGTGGAAGCCTGTAAGCTGCTTGTGCGTTCCTTGATATTCTTGAGGCTCGATTACTGCAACAGTGCTTTGATTGGAATTCCCCAAAACCTGTGTGCAAAACTCAAAAAAATTCAAAACACCGCTGCCAGAATAATAACAAGAACACAAAAGTATTCTCACATAACTCCCATCTTAAAATCATTACATTGGTTACCAATAGATGCCCGGATAACTTTCAAGATTCTAACATTGGTTTATATGTGTCAACATGATCTTTCCCCATCTTACCTCACTGATCTCATTAAAACATATCAACCAAATCGACCACTTCGCTCACAAAATAAGCCCTCATTGGCTGTGCCGCAAGCTAAACTGAAATCATATGGGGATAAAGCCTTCAGTGTCTGTGGACCGCGCTTGTGGAACAACTTACCATTGGAGATACAGAGTTCTCAATCATTAGCTGTGTTCAAATCCAAACTCAAAACTCATTTGTTTGTGACATATTATCAGGATTAGCAATTATCCCCGCGCTTAGAGCATGCAATATGGGTGGAGTTAGCGCAATTACAAATGTACATTATTATTATTATTATTATTATTAATTTAATCAGATGGGTTCATAGAAAATCTGGTTTCGTTTTAAATCGTGTAACTAATTGGTGTATTATTATAGTAAAACCTGCGGATATTCTACATTGGGGAATTTATATCTTCCTGGCTAAGATGAATTTTCGGTGTTAAACAACTACGGTATTTTACATTGCACTGTTAGAAATTTACGTAAAATTACAGTAGTACAAGTAGTTTTTGTACCTTAATTGTCTGTATATCCTCCACAATATAGTAGTTTTACCAAGTCTGGCGTATTTTTACGAATTTTCGTGTATGCTTATCAAAGACACATTCAAAATCAGTAAAAATACATTCTTACATATGAAATATTTACAAACTGAACTGAAAATAAATAAGCGAGCATGTAATTTTAAAGATCTTACGTTTATTCACATTTTGTGTAAGTTTACTATTAGGTTAGAAATATAAGTAAAATTACAGCAGTTCTCACTATAATAGTTAAAACTAAATAATGTAAAGGGAATATGCTGAAAGTGTCAAATTCTCCTCTCTGAACCAAGATATTAGCGATTGAATGGTAGGCCTAGCGTCGGTCAGCATTACTAAAGTCGGTATGATAAAAAATAGTCTCGATTATCCTTTTTTGAATTTAATCATCAATGAGCGTTGAGCCCCAGATCGGACTCAAATCCAGTGAAAATCCGACACTTAGAATGGCATCAAGAGTTGATCATGGTCTTTTCATGTTAATAAATGTCGAATTCATAGTTTATATATCATATCAGGTCTAAATAAGACCTGCAATAGGCATAGATTAAGCTCTTGCATAATTTATTTGTAGTTATCGTATGCAATGCAATTTTACTCATTATTCAGGTTTGAAACATAAGTAAAATTACAGCAATTAAAGTATTTGTTTTTACCATAAAATGTTCGGAATATATACCCAAATAATGTATATTTACCAAGTTTCATTATTTCTTTTACAATAAACTTTGATGAAATTAAAGGCACATTAAAACCCGGTAAAAATACATTCTTACATATGTAGTATTTCAATTTTGAACTGAAAATTTTATTCTAGTAGTCCATAGCAACGAACCATTCCTAATAACTATCTTCTGGTAGTATTCATTCTAATTTATTAACCATAATAATATGGACAATCACATTTTGTGAAATTTGGTATTGTCTCTAAAGCAGTTTGAATGCCAGCAATAGACAGTACCTCAAACTTACATCTGGAACCGCAATCACGGACGATCGGCGGTTTCTACCTGTGTTGGCTTACAGGATTAATCTACCAAACAGGATGAGTCTTATGTTTTCGGTACGCAATAACAACCGGAGTTTTAAATACCTCTCATTCGGCTGAGATTTTATTTCTCTTACGGGGAAATTGTTGTTTACCAAAAATGTAGGGGGCAAAGTTACAGTCATTGTAGTTTGTAATTTTTCATTTACTGCTATTAGTTACACTTACTGTAAACGTTTATTTACTGTGTTACGGTGGTGAATTTACAGTCCAAAATTAAAAAAAAACAACTCATAGTTATTTTCCATTTACTGTTTTCAGGTAGAGTTACACGCAAAGTAAAATTACAGAAAGTCTGTAATATTACAGCTGGATGTTTATTTGCAGTAAATTTACTGGGAACTTTTGCTGCCAGTAATTTTCATGTAAATTTACGAGATGTTTTCTTACAGTGTGTTGAAACTTCACTAATTTTTTTTATTCTTTCAAATAAATGTAAACATTGGCTCCAAAACATGCGCAAATTAGAGACTGATACTGTAATGTCCATATGAGTAATCTGTATTTGGAAAGTGTTGGGTTGTTTTAGTAATTCGATCCTTCTGTATAAATTATCTAAATTAGCTAATTTGCATATTTTGTAAAAGAAATATGCATATTTGATCAAATAAAATATTTTAGTGAAGTTTGAACATGATTGACTTATTTTTAACTTAAGATAGTCTCAAAATATGCTAGTTAATCATCCAAACTCATTTTAATAAATACTCACTTTTGCTCCACAAATATAGGTTTGTGCCGATCTCATATGTCTGGAAATCCGAATCTTCAACGTCTATACCATATGTCGTACACACCCTGGTTTGTTCATTGAACGAAAAAGCGGTGCAAAATGGTTCTTCTGAACATTCTAGGGCGCACACCAATTTGATCTCGTAATTAATTGTTTTTAAAGTCGGATGTGCGCTCATATCTGGTTTAACATGATATTTTAATAGTTTGGGAATACATACTTCGCCCTCGCTTGCCAGACATATTGATGATTTAAAGATGATAATTAGGAACAATAATTTAAAGAAATTAGCCAACATGTTGTTGTCACATCGTGTATACAAGTGTGTGGGTTGTCTTCTTTTCCAAATATTACTAACAACCGCAATCAAGGTGTCTATTCTTTTCTCGTCATCGATATGTTGACATGAAGGATAAAAAAATCCACATGCAAAAATATACAATAATCTGATAGGATGACTGGGTTCTGTTGTGTTTCACCAAACTTCCGTTAAGACTATTCTCCCCGAACCTTACTGAATACACGCTGAAATCTTTTCATTTCAATTCTGCATGTCGTAAGAAATAAATGGCTTGGGAGTATACTACTTGTTGTGACGTAGTCTGTACGTAAATGACTTATTGAGATGGAACTGTACACCGAAAAAACCCAAACAAGAATCCTCTCAGGGGCTATTAGATCTTTGTTTTATAATTAATTGTTCAAAACAAACATCGCATATTGAAATCAATTTTAATTGTCTTGACAAACGTAAGACTTGGCGTCGCGATCCCCATTTCGGTCGATCAGTCATCAATAATTGATACTTCTGTGTCAATAATAACAAATCCACAAAGGATTGAAGAAGCTAGACATTGAATTTCATAACACAATGTGGCAAAAAACAGAGTGACCCAAAACAAAATGTTTTAAACATGCTTTATGCAAGAGCTAACTCTGCCTATTGCAGGTCTTTCTTTAGGTATGAAATTAGACATTAACTAATTGATCCAGGCCTTAATCAACTTTTGATGGCATCAGATTTCTCCGATATTTAATAGATTAGAACGGTTCAGCGATACTTTGATTTAATCAAATAAGGAGGATCTAGACTTAGCTTACATCAACCAGTACCGTGGTTGAAATTATTGCAAACGTCTGTCGAATCTTCGAAAGCTAATATATATCTTCGCTTGCAATAAAGTCATTTGAATGATATTTTCAAATTATTCATTTTACATTATCTACTTTCGAACTATTATAACAAGAATGGCTAGATCTTGATCTAAATCTTACATAATGTATCTTTAATCCATTATAAGATAGTTAGTGCTTCAAATCCACGGTATTCAATTGAAAGAAAAGTAAAATTAGTGGTTTATTTTGGTTTAATTTATGTAATAGAATCTCAACAATATTTATCATCGAATTTTATCTTATGTTATATGATTTCTTACCTCCCCTTGATTTAATACAGGCCCGCAGCTAGCCCAAAATTGCTAGGGGGCCAAAGGCTTCTGGTGGCGCCGATGTACACACTTGACGGTCCACGACAAACTGAGGGGTCTTATGTCCCCCCCCCCCCTCACCCAAGAAAATTTTGGCAAATAGGGAATGCACCTGAAAATGACGGACAATTTAAAAATGAATTTGAAATGAGCATTATAAAGGAGGATTACGACTTGAACGTACCTATAAAAATAGATCAGGAGCCCAGGGGGTTAACCTAGCTGAAAAGTGTACATGTAAGTCTGTCGGGTTTCTGGTGGTGGGTGTGGTGTTTCACACCCAAAATACGATACCCTTCAACTATAGTCTAGATTAGCTCAAAAGTGTACTACATGAAATTCGCACAGCAGTGTACCGTACATCTCCAGGTATCACAAAAACACTCTGACAGACATTCCTAGTTGTGGGGATCCCTGACAGAACAATGTAATTAACAGACATGTGTAGTGTTTGAGTATCCCTGACAAGAGTTATCTAATTTCCAGTCAACAGCTAGGCTGGATTAGCTGAAATCTGTACCACCTAAAACAACTTTGGAGTTGTTCAGTACCGCTACATGAGTCCTGAATGACCGCTGCCAGACAGTTTGTGCGGTGGGTTATAGACATGGCAAGGTTTGGGGGCGTTTTGAAAAGTGAACCATGAAAAATTTGCTTGAACAATAATAACTTATCCTATTATCTTGTAAAATGTGGGGAAAATATATTCTACAAAATTTTATTCTGTTGTGTCCTTTCAAAAATTTCATCTCAGACCCCCTGAGATCCAAAGGTATTAGACTTAGAAAAAAAATAAAAAAATCCTAAATTTCTTCTCAGACCCCCTATATGCCGGTGTGGTACCACATTCCACAATATTTTCGACTTAGAATAATTTTGATAGTGTTTTGGGTCTGTGGTGTTTTTTACCACAAGAGTTCCACAAGATATTGGACTTAAAAAAAAATCTTTTTTTTTTCCAGAATTTTTTCTCAGACCCACTATATTCCTGTGTGGTACCACATTCCACAAGATTTTCGACTTAGAATAATTTTGATAGTGTTTTGGGTCTGTGGTGTTTTTTTACCACAAGAGTTCCACAAAATATTGGACTTAGAAAAAAATCATTTATTTTTCTCCAATTTTTCTTCTCAGACCCTCTTTCTGCCTGTGTGGTACCACATTCCACAAGATTTTCGACTTAGAAAAAAATCAATTTTTTTTCCAAAATTTCTTCTCAGACCCTCTATATGCCTGTGTGGTACCACATTCCACAAGATATTCGACTTAGAATAATTTTGATAGTGTTTTGGGTCTGTGGTGTTTTTTACCACAAGAGTTCCACAAAATATAGAGGGTCTGAGAAGAAATTTTGGAAAAAAAAATAATTTTTTTCTAAGTCGAAAATCTTGTGGAATGTGGTACCACACAGGCATATAGAGGGTCTGAGAAGAAATTTTGGAGAAAAAAAAAGATTTTTTTCTAAGTCCAATATCTTGTGGAACTCTTGTGGTAAAAAAAACCACAGACCCATAACACTATCAAAATTATTCTAAGTCTAAAATCTTGCATAGAGGGTCTGAGAAGAAATTTTGGAAAAAAAAATTGATTTTTTTTTTCTAAGTCCAATATCTTGTGGAGGTGTTGTGGTGAAAAGCTCCACACAAATGCCCCCAAACCTTGCCATAGATGGTTGGTTACCCCCAACAAACACACCCAGAATGCCACGGACCCCAACTAGAATAGAGTAGCCGGCACTGTTCCCCTGTTCCAAGCAATTAAGAATTGTGCCATAGGATGGGTATAGAATACTAATAACTAGCATTAATTTCGGGGGCGCCTCATATAACGACATGATTGGCGAGGCGCCCATTAACCAGGTGACATTGGTTGCCCCGCCCCGCCGATTTTTCCCCCCCTGGGCAAAGGGCGCCTTCGGCTTCCATTCTGGGCGCCGAATTTCTCCCGGGGATGCAGCTACCACTTGCCCCCCCCTCCCGCTAGCTAAGTTCCTGAAATACAGATCTATATTTCGGGGGCGGATCCCGGAATTTTTGCACGACGAAGTTTACCGGGCACCTGCTGAGGAAATTTGATAATTGACAATGGATGGTGCCATCATCGTCTCTAAATCACCTAGGCATACATACACTCTGGGCGTGAATTAATAGGATCAGGTTATGATTCAATTCCATTGATGCAATGCATTGGTTTTGATTATTTCGCGCTTTGAATGCCACTCCTTCTCCACCACCTGATGATAAAGGGTAAAGCATACGAACGTTACACTTTTTTCATGAAGTGTTGTTTTTCAATAATTTTATGTAGCTGAGTAGGGATCAATGGACCCGGGATCCAGTCTAAGTGACTATACAGTCCAGGGTGAGAAAAGCTACAGAGAGAGAGAGAGCGAGAGAGTGAGTTCAATAACACACGCATATCCACACTTATCTTTGTAATTGAATACATTCGATGCGTGACAGGTCATCGCCAATGACTTCAACCTATACAAATCAGGCATCGCCAAATGGTGAGGCGCCTCATAATGACCCACACGATTAACACCACAACAGATGGGGCGCCCAAAAGGCTTGATCTGTGGGGTGCCTTATCCCGGAGAGGCGCCCATAATGACATGATTGGTGGGGCGCCTTATAATGTTGGGCCGCATAAAACCAATCCGATTGGTTGGGCGCCCAAGACTAGATCAATGAGGCGCCCAAAACGGCATGATTTGCGGTGTGTCTTAGCCCAGAGGGGCGCCCATAATGCCGACATCATGGGTGCCCATAATGCCGAGATCACGGGCGCCCATAATATAATGTTAGTGAGATTGGTTCGGCGCCCACGAATGAATTGGGCGCTCAAAACGGCGTGATAATTTTATAAATTCAAACGGCATGTTTTGTGGGGTGCCTCGTCGTAGAGGGATTCGCATAATGCCGAGATCATGGGATCCCATAATATAATGCTCGTGAGATTGGTTAGGCGCCCATGAATGAACTGGGCGCCCAAAACGGCTTGATAATCTTTAAAATCATCTTCAAATATGATTTGTGGGGTGCCCCATCCAGGAGGGGTGCCCATGATATAATGCTAGTGAGATTAGTTAGGCGCCAACGAATGAATTGGGCGCCCAAAACGGATTGATATATGCGGTGGTTTATACCGGAGAGGCGCCCATAATGACATGAATGGTGGGGCGCCTTAAAATGTTGGGCCGCAAATACATAATGCTGAATTGAATTTGTTGGGCTCCCACAACTTGTTCAATGGGCCTTTAAAAACGGCATGATTTGTGAGGTGCCTCATCCCAGAGGGACGCCTATAATGCCGAGATCATTGGCGCGTATAATTCAATGCTAGTGAGATTGGTTAGGCGCCCACGAATGAATTAGGCGCCCAAAACGGAGTGATAATCTTCAAAATTCAAACGACATCATGCGTTGGGTGCCTCGTCCCGGAGGGGCGCCCATAATGACGAGATAATGGGCTCTCATAATATAATGTTAGTAAGATTAGCTACGCGCCCATAATATAATGCTAGTGAGATTAGTTAGGCGCCCACGAATGAATTGGTCGCCGAAAATGGCATGATATCTTCAAAATTGTAACAAGTCGCACTCTAACCCGATTCCGCAGTTTTTATTTTTCTCATAAATTATTATAGGTACGTTAAGGTCGTATTCCTTCCTTACAAATGTTGATATTGTTCATATCCAAGTATCATAATACATCAATATCATAAATTCAGCTTCAAAATTGAAATTTTCCGCCATTTTCAGGTGCAAACCTTATTTTCCAAAATTCTCGGCGGGGAGGGGGGGGGGGGCACACCATAGGCAATCTGACTTTTCGGGCAGAAGGGTAAAGTGAAAACAAAAATATTATTTCATCTGGTTGGCGGAATAAAGTGCCCGTAATCTTTTAATTGAATACCGCGAATTTGTACTAAATTGATTATGAATAAGAACATTTTGTCTGGAACCACCCTACTTTGTGCCACATTTTTCGGGCATTTTTTGTGAATTCAACTACAACAATGGCCCGTGAAATCCCTCTCTGTCCAGCAACATGACAGCCCTTCGTTTAATCTGGGGTGATTTATGGTATTGTATCCGTTTAGATATCCTCGTTTGTCACGCAATTACTTTTTTTGCAACATTCTGCCTTATGCACTAATTAATTGGGTATAATAAAAATCGTGAGCCATGACGTAACGTTATATAAACATGTTTGGTCTAATTTGGATCTATGTTTAAAGCGTAATGGCATTGTTATGCAGTTAGCTATTGGTTGTTAATCAGACTATTGACCAGTCATAATTTTGAACAGAAATTTGCTTCCATTAGAACGGTGTTAAATGTGATAAGCTCTAATCAAACGAAACACTGTGAGGAGTATGGTACGCCACCGAAGGTAGACTATATTGGACCACAATTAAGTTGCTGTATTCACGGGCTGGAATAGCAGGAAAACACGTTTGCGGCAGTCAAAATTTGCTCCCGACGGCCTGTCTCCGTGGAATTGGTTGGAATTCGACTCGGCCATCTAAGTTAGGCTATATCAGACCACCTACTGTTTCAAGGACTGGAATAGCAAGAAAACGCGTTTGAGGTCGTCCAATTTTCCCACAAGGTGTCTGAAAGGCTAACCCGAACCCCGGTACGCCTATGGAGAACACTCTACAAACCCTTCCGCGTAGTGGCGGCGCCAAGGGGGGGTAAGGGGGGGGGCAAAAATCTTGCCTGCCCTCTGTTTGCCCCCCCCCCAATAATTTTCGGAAAAAAAATGTCTGAAATGCTACCTGGCTGCATTCTATTTTACAAAATATAGTGGCGAAAATATTCATTCACTTTGAGTCACTCTTACTCCACCCGCTCGACACTTTCTTCGCTGATCGGATAAACCAGTGATTTGGCGACAGGCGGTATCTGTTAAGCTCTATTTATCTCGACGATCAATGCCTGAAATACTGCCAGACTGCATTTCGGGCCGACTACTTTTCAAATTTTCGTTGAGGTTCGCAAGTCCGTATATTTCACAAAATATAGTGGCGAAAATATTCATTCACTTTGAGTCACTCACTCCGCCCGTTTGTCACTTTCTTTTCTGGTCGGATAAACTAGTAATTTGGCGACAGGCGGTATCTTTATCTCGACGATCAATGCCTGAAATACTGCCAGACTGCATTTCGGGCAGTCTACTTTTCTTTGCTTCTTTGTACATGTATTCAGTTTTGTTTTTGTTTCTGTGACGGTTGTAATGTGTGTCCTAAATGCATTTAGTATACTTCAATCCTTTTATTGATTTTGTTTTTGAACTAGGCCTACTTCTGATACATTTAACTATGTGGTTACTTGTGTAGCGGAATTTATACAACAATATGCTTGCATTCGTAATTCTTGCAACATATAATAGATCATGACTCATGCTGACACTATATAATTATTTCTTTGGGTTGCATTCCCAGTTGTTTTCAAATATGAGTGAAGTCTGTGTCACCACAGGCCCGGGATTGTACAGCGCAGGGACGCTTACGGCTAGCCCCCGGATCCATTCACTCTCTTTGATTTGTTTATGTTTGTGGTCTTTGAGTATGATGTCTTGTCCATATATTTGTTTTTATGTAGAATTGTGTGTGGTGCAGCCCTCCTGCACTTACTATTAGGGACTTCATTGAGTTTCATGTGACACTTTCCTTTCTATGGTCGGAAAGACTAGTGATCAGGCCAAAGGTGACATCCGATCAGCTCTATTTATCTCTACGATCGGTGCCTGAATACTGTCAGGCAGCATTTCCAACAGTCTATTTTTCAAAACCCAAAACCCCCACAAGGACTCGCTACTTTAGCGCACACAAAGGTACTTCACTGAGGTTCGCAAGTCTGTTCGTTTGCCATTTTGGTCTCTGATCGTATAAACTAGTGATCAGGATACGGACAGTAGCCTACGTGGTCAGATTTATTTATCTCAACGATCGGTGCCTGACTGAATACGCTGTCAGAGAGCATTCTCGACATTGGCGCTCGAGAGTGGGATTCGTCGAGTCCGTTCGTTTGACACTTTACCTCAACGGTCATTGCCTGAAATACTGCCAGGCTGCATTTCTGGCAGCCTGTTTTTCAAAATTTTCTGGAGGAGACCCCCCCCCCCTTAGTTGATACTCGTGCCTTTGCCCCCTTAACTTTTGACTTTGCCCCAGCTTTGCCCCTCCAACCACCGACGGCTGGCGCCGCCACTGCTTCCGCGGTGTAGGTACATCGGCGCCCCCAGAAGCCCCATCGGCGCCCCGGAAGCCTTTGCCCCCCTAACAATTTTGGGCTAGCTACGGGCCTGCAAATAGATAATAATAATGGGGAATTTTTGCACGGGCAGCGAGGCAACGTACTGCCAAGATTGTCATAATCAAATTCGTTTAAATGTAAAGGGAAATAACTCGGGTTTTGAGAAAATATATGAACTAAATAAAATTTGATGATAAATCTTTCCAAATTTCTACAACGTAAAATAAACCAAATTATAAAATATATTTTTTTTAACAAATAACAAGTACATATGTTAGCTCATTAGTTGTAATTTAATTTATAACTCTACTTTAGAGTTCAAAATTCCTAATATTAGTAATCAGTTTTGTTGGAATACATCATTTTATAGTGCATAAATAGCCACCCATTTCTACACAATTGGACACGTTCAGCTCTGGAAATTGAACGAAATTTTTATCGGGTCATCCGAAATGACCTTAACATATAATAACATAATCATCATGGAAACGATTAAGAAAGGAAGGCTAATACTGCGGTATGAAATGGAAACTTTGACGGTAGGAAGTAGCTTGAGTACTTCCGGTTATGGCGGACAACGTGTTTTCTTAATTCTAACGAAATACTGCAAAACCTCGCGCTGAAAAGGATTGTAATCCCAGGGAAAACACTCATATCAACTGCACTAACATTGGTGCAACTTTTGAAACACACTTTTAATGAAACTGACCTGAAACCTTTGTTATAGGTCTACCTACTACAGTTATTATGGCGGACAGTCAGCGGTCAACGTCTAATTATAGTAGTACTAACAGTACTCAGAACTATAGAAAACACCCCGATACCTCGCACCATCTCAAATTGAAGAATTTAAAAATCAATCTTGACCTGACAAAAACGAAAGCTGATTATCCCCATAAATGCCTTCCAACTGCCTTAAAAAAGAGAACAGGGAAAGCGAAGAACTCGCTATTCGAGGCCATTGATCTGGAACTATATGAACCTGCAGCCCGTATGGTTGCACTTCACACTTCCTTGGACAGAATATTGCCCTGGATTAAAACTCTGGAGATTTTCTATTTTGACAACTTAGGGCTAGATGATAATCTTAACATTGAATGGATAGATGACCCCTCATGCTGGGAAGACCGAGATAACATTGGTAACTCGATTGTAATTAAGCTAAATTCCACCGTAAGCAATAGTCTACTATATAGTCTAACATTTTTTCTCCCAACAGGAACCATTATGGTCCAAGGGTCAAGTTATAAACTTTTTCTGGATCACTTCCAGTCGTTGAAGGATATTCTCAATGTTGTTATACAAGTGAACGATACTAAAACAGATTTCATATTACAAGAGAAGAATATAACTGATGATGCGCTTCAGCTTAATGTCAATGATTCGAAAGAAGACTCAGAAAATTCCTGTGAAAATACTAATAGTGTGAAACGGCAGAATCAGACAGGGTTTGCTATTACAAGTCAGCCCAAAGATCAGTGCACTGATACTAGTGATATCTCAACAAATAGTACAACATGTAGTGCCACCTCACCTGATATTGAAGAAGTCCAACCTGGTTATACATGTATGCCAGAAATCATAAATCAAATAAATTTTGCACTCATATCACATCTCGTCAGTATTGGTGATAAACTCGAAAACTTTACTCGCTGTATTGAAAGCTCATTTGTCAAAGCGATACAGGATTTTACGAAAGTCCAAAATCAACACACAGCTCAGTGTTTTGATACGTTACATTATAATCTGTCCACATCATTAGCTCCCACTACGGCTTTAGCTGCTGAAATAAAGTCCAGTGTATCCCAAGCTATGCAACCATTAGAGAATAATATTATCATATTAAAACAACAGGCATCTGACTCTGCAAAACAAGAGAAACCTGATCTGCAAACTATTCAATCCTATATATCACAACAAACCAAATCGCTAGAGAATGATATTCTCACTTTAAAGCAATCTTCTGATCTTGACAGACAGAATAATCAAAATCTGGAAGTCATCATAAAATCCAGTGTCTCTCAAGCGATAAAACCCGTGTCTGGTGCATTGGAGAAAGATATTCTCTTGTTAAAAAAGAACATTGATTCTCAGCGTGATATTTTGACATATCTTCAAAGTAAACTAGCGCCTGCTGAACAAGATTCCACGGTTCTTCCTAATAGTCCTTCTTCTTGTGGTGTTAGAAATCTAATGTCTCAATCCAATGTGCATAAAAATTACAAAGTCCTGTTAATTGGGACCTCAAATATTAAAAACATTAAAGAGGACAAACTATGTCAAATGACTACTGTTGCCAAGAAAATTGCGTATACTTTGGCTGAAACCCAAAGTGTTATTGATGACTATTCGTGTACTTGTAATGATGAAATGCCTGATGCTGTTGTTTTACACTCTTTAACCAACGACATCAGAAATCTATCAGTAGATCAGTGTGTGCACTTACTAGGTGTTATTATTGACTCGATATGTCATAAATGGCCAAACTGTAATATTATAGTTTCCCTGGGTACTCCTCGCTCTGATAGCGAAGATGTTTATTTAAACTTGCGAATCCTGAATTTAAATTTAATTAAGTTGTATGGTAATAATCCTCATGTTGTTTTGTCACACAACGATAATATGACTAACTCAAATAACAACTTGCCAAATAAAAAGTTCCTAGTTGAGGACGGATACCATCTATCAGAATTGGGGGTGTCCCGATTGGCTAGTAATATAAAGCATGCCTTATTGGATGTACTTAAGATTCCAAATCCCACACCTCCCCATAAACTGAAATCATCCACCCCTAAACCTAATTTTCCATTGGATAATGACAATTATAAACCGATGTGGTATAAGAATAATCATATTGTAAATAATGATCGATACAATGACATGTATTATCAAGATAGAGATAGTCAATATTATGCAGACAACTATAATAGGGGCAGCCGAGAAGGCAACAGGTCTCGATTTAGAAGGCCTCCACATTACCATTACCATTAATAGATCTGCCCCTAAACTGCAATCATCCTCCCCTAAACCGAAATCGCATCGGATAATGACGAATACAATGACATGTATTATCATGATAGTGTTCATTACATAGACAATTATATTAGGGGCAGCCGAGGTTGACGCAGTTTTCGATTTAGAAGTCCTCCTTGCTACCATTTCCGTTAGTTTACAGTTAGTATTGTACTTTAAGGTTGTATGTTAAGCTACTGATAAGTAATATTTTTTAAACAGATTGGTCTTCTGTTAAAATTTTTTATTTAGTAAAATTTTGTCTTCATTAAGGTATACCAATACTTTATAGTTATTGATACCATTTGAATTTCTATTTTTGCTGTTTGTTATTGTTTGTAAACTTAGTTATTGTTAAAACTTAATGACTTTGTTAAGACATCAGGCCTATGGTCATCAATCGGAGGTTAAGGTGTGTTTTTGGAATGTTGGTGGGATTTTTAGAAAAGGAGAAAGTAAACTTGATGATGATATTTTCATTTCGGAATTACTTCACAATGATATAATACTTTTAGCAGAAACGCATGTGGGGGGTCGATGAAAACTTATATCTTCCCGAGTTTAACTACTCTAATGTATGTAGATCCCTTTCAAAGAATGGGAGACATTTTGGCGGTCTAGGTATATTTATAAGACAGACAATTTCCTCACATGTCACAGTGTTACCGAACACTAATAGAGACTACCAATGGTTAAAACTTGACAAAAGTTTTTTTCATTTTAAAAAAGATTTATTTATATGTTTAGTGTACTTTCCTCCTTGTCGATCTGCATACACCCTAAATTTAGACAATGATATCTTACAATTACTAGAAGATGATATTAATAGCTATCAGTCCAACGCAGATGTATTGTTATGTGGTGATTTTAATGCAAGAACCAGTAACCTTAATGACTTCATATGTAATGATAATGGTTCTTATCTTCCTTTATATGATGACTATCGACTTGATGTTAACATCCAACAGAGATATAGTAGAGATAGTGTAATTGATACAAGGGGTAGAGAACTTATTGATACCTGCATTGGCAACCAACTACGGTTTCTCAATGGACGAGTCCTTGGAGACTTGTTTGGAAATTACACTTGTTACACCCCAAATGGGTGCTCTGTGGTCGATTATGCAATCGCATCAGATTGCATGTTAAACAAAATTTTATACTTCGCGGTTTCACCTTTTTTACCCACCCTTAGCGATTGTCATTGTAAGTTGTCGTTAAGTATATTAGCTGATTTTGATATTGACCATTCTGATGAAACCAAGCAAATTTCTTATGATATGCCCACTAAATTTAAGTGGAATGATAGGTCCTCAGATCTTTTTCAGTCAGTCCTAAAAGGAATGGAAAATCAGGAAAAAATTGAAAATTTTCTTAATTCTGCAGCTGCTGATGTTGATGCTGCTGCATTAGATCTAAATTCCATTATTATAGACTCGGCTTCAAAAGTCTTAACCAGACAAAACAAATTTCCGTCCAAAAAGCGAATGGTTCAAACGAAATCAAAAAAATGGTTTGACAAAGATCTGAGGTCCATGCGAAAAAAATTGATGTATTATGGTAGAATTTATTCATTATATCCAAATGATAAAGCTGTTCATGATAAATACTATAAATTATATCGCGAATACACAAAATCCAGGAAAAAAAAGGCTAAACAGTTTAAATTAGATCTTTTAAAGAAAATAGAAGAGTTACATAACAGCAACCCAAAAGCGTATTGGAATTTACTTTCAGAATTAAGAGATACGACAAAAACCAACATTAACAACCAAATAAAACCACAGACATGGCTTGATCACTTTCGTGCTTTAAATACCCCCAACTGCTCATTTCATGATCGTATCAAAATACTTGGGCTTGAACTTTCTGAGATGGAGAAACAGAAATGTTTCAACCAATTAGACATGAATATTACCCTGGATGAAATTAATAAAGCCATTTCTGATTTAAAAAACAATAAGGCCACCGGTTTAGACCTAGTTTGTAATGAAATGTTGCAGAGTAGCAAGTTTATTTTAGGGAAATGTTTCCAGAAATTATTTAATATGTGTCTTTTGCAATCATCCTATCCATCATGTTGGGCAGTTGGCTATATTATGCCACTGCATAAAGGTGGTGAACAGGCAAATCCGTCCAACTATAGAGGAATTTCTATAACGAGTAATTTGGGAAAACTTTTTAATGCAGTGCTAAACAACAGATTGAATAAATTTCTATTTTCTAACAACATCATACATGAGTGTCAAATTGGCTTTTCTAAAAATCATCGAACTTCAGATCATATGTTCATTTTGAAAACTCTGACAGACAAATACTGTCAATCAAAGGGGGGGAAACTGTTTGCGTGTTTTATTGACTTCAGAAAAGCGTTTGACACAGTAATTCATGTTGGACTTTATAAAAAACTTCTTCAAATCGGAGTTGGTTCAAATTTTTACTTTTTGATTAAAAATATGTATCAGAAAAGTAGGTCGTCTATCAAAATCAAGGACAAGCTCACAGAGTCTTTCTCCCTGGACCTCGGAGTTCGACAAGGCGATAATTTAAGCCCTAACCTTTTTAAAATTTTTATTAATGATTTGCCAGATTACTTCTCCAATTGCCCTGACCCAGTAACTCTTGGACCCAGCATTACCCATTGCTTACTTTATGCTGATGATGTGGTTATTTTATCCACTAGTAAAAGTGGATTACAATCAAAACTTGATAAATTAGACGACTTTTGCAAAGACTGGTGTCTTTCCGTAAATATTGATAAATCAAAAATTCTTATTTTTAACAAAGCTGGTCGCTTACTTAAACAAGACTTTGTATTTCAAGGTATCACACTTGAAAATGTCTCATCTTACCGATATCTTGGTGTAATATTTTCTGCATCAGGTTCTTTTTCACTAACCAAGAACAGCTTATATCAAAAAGGCTTAAAAGCATATTTTAAATTGTGTAAAAATGTACTGTCTTTAAATCCTCAAATTAAAACAAGTTTGCATATATTTGACCATACTATTAAACCCATAATATTGTATGGCAGTGAAATATGGGGAGCATTTAATACGTTTAGTCCAAAGTTCAATAATGGTTTCTCTTTAGAAAAAATATATAATGCAATAGAACCTGATAAGCTTCATATTAAGTTTTGTAAATTTCTTTTAGGGGTGCACAAAAAGAGTTCAAATTTTGCAGTTCTGGCCGAATTAGGTCGATCTCCAATGTATTTGGAGATTGTTAAGTCTCTCCTGTGTTTTTGGCATCACCTTGAGAACTCATCTCCAGATTCTTTATTAGCTCATGCCCTTGCAACTAGCAAAGAACTTTCCAAGGTTGGTCAGTCATGGTTTAGCACTGTAACTGAACTATGTCAGTTATTGAAAATGCCCTTAATAAACACTTCATGTCGTAAATTTTCGACATTTAAGACCCATCTGAAAAAGTTGCTGGTCAAATGTCATAAAGAAACTTGGCTCAAGCAAAGGGAATCATTGAAAACTGGTAAACTAGATTTATATGTCCAACTTAAAACTAACTTTGGATATGAGAATTATCTATCCTTAAAGAAATATGAATTCCGAAGGGATATCACTAAGCTCAAAATATCCTCGCATAGGCTCAAAATAGAAACTGGCCGGTATATAGGAATAAATCGTGAATCACGCCTCTGTGAAAAATGCCTGTCTGGGAAAGTTGAGGACGAAGTGCATTTTTTAATTGATTGTGCATACCTGGCAGCAGACAGGAAAGGTTTATTTGAGGTTATTAAAAAATCCAATTCAAACTTTATTAACTTGAGTAATCTTGATAAATATATTTGGTTACTAACTTGTGAAAATATAGACATATTAAATGAACTTGGTCGCTTTTTGCACAAGAACTTGCCATAGATCTTGGATAAGCACCATACAGTGAATAATAGGCCTACATAGGCTTAAGTAATTGCGGACTTAATTTTGTCCTGTAACATAATATATGGTTAAGTGGATTTATCTCCCTTTCATTAATAATGTAACATGCCAATTGTTGTTTTTTTTTTTTATTTGGCATGGATCCTTGATGCATACATGTACTTATATTTTATATCTCCCCCGTTGGGAGCCATGCTATGTTGTATCATGTTATATTTTATTATTAGTCTGTCATTTGGGTTTTCTCTCTTTGTTGATCTGTAACATGTCCCCTGTGGACCCTTGATTGGAAATAAAGTTATTATTATTATTATTATTATTATTATAGTAGCATATACGTTGTAAAATGAGGCAAGGGTACCAAAAATGGAGGGGGGGGTGTCTCTTCAATTTTGTCGATTCCGAGAAAGCTGTTAAGAGCGCCTGTAGTAGCATTCCATTGTGAACCTAGTCCAGATTTTCAGATATCGCATTTGACTAAAACAGTAGGACGTTAAACTCCATTTCATTTCATTTTACATTTGACTGAAATTGCGTTCGGCGGTAGCAGGCGAAAACAGATTGCACAGTACCATTTTAACAATTTGTGAAAATTTGGGGCACTGACTTTGTTCGATCTACTAAAGTTGAATATTTCACATATAGTAGACCGGATTTTACTTTAATTATAACTCTCGCATTGCGTAACTGAAAAGGGCGAATAACTATTAACAGAAACTACTATCACTAAATCACTTTATCATTCATGCCATCTCATGACTTTATCATCTCATGAACTCTATTAACCACTTGTAGACATCTGGCCAAGGCATGCACTGATAACGGATAATGAGAGTGCGAGAGCCGGTTCGCTACCGACATAAGAAGAGACTAGTAAAAAGGTTGAAAACTTTCATCATTAGGGCATGGGTATATATTGTCATGTATACCCCAGAAAAGGGCAGGGTACTATTTGTATACCCTGGTACCCGGGTTCCGGCGCCCCTGGTTGTAATTGTATTTACACGATTATAGCCAAGATTGTTCTGACTATTAGAGGACAGAATTCATTACATGTTGCATGGAACATATAATGGCAACATATACCGAAATATGAATATGATGCATAGAGAGGACCTGGCTGGCGCTCTAAAGTAAATGGAAGCGCCTGCCCAAATATCTCCCCTAAAATAGATTAAGTTTATATTGATATTGAATTATATAAAGATATTTTTGAATATTTTTTGATTTTAATACACAATATAGATTTTAATTACATGGGTAATATCTCTAATCTCTTAATTCTCGTTGGTTAGCAATGTTTGTCAAATTGAAATGAAATTGTTGTTCAGTAAATTTCAATCCAATCAGTTGTTTACGTGTCAACGATACATAGGCGTACGAGCCAGTGGGGCAATTTCAACTTTTCGGGCAGACGCGTAAAGTCACGAGTAAAATAATATATCATCTGGTTGGCCCAAATTTTAATAAAAGGCTAATTTTACTTTTCTTTCAAGCGAATACAGCGAATTCAATGGTACTGCATTGACTATGGACTAAAACATTTTGTCTGGAGTCAGACAGGGATCACGGTGACTAAGTGGGTAAGACGCTGGCTCGCTTGTCTGGGGGTTTGAGGGTTCGATCCCTTCATTGGCCGAGCAAATTTTCCGGCGTGGCCCCAACTTGTCAGTGATGCAGGGCGGTGTGCCTGACAAGGACTGTCGTCTAGTAGTTCGGGTGGGACGGAAAACCGAGGTCCGGTGTACACATTGATATGAACATTAAATATCCCTTGACAGTTGGAATTCGATATAAGAGTAGGCCATAGTGTCACTGTCCGGGCAAAATTTCCCCATAGCAAACTGTATGGCGTATGCTCCTGTTTATCAGACCAGTTCGGAGCAGAACAGTAAGACGTTAAACCCCTTTCCATTTCATTTCATTTCTGGAGCCAGACTGCTTTCCGACTGTTTCAGACCAACTTCACACACAATGTAAAAGAAATCAACAACAAAAATGTTAATATCAAGCCAAGAGATTAATGTAACCGGGACCCAGTTGGTAATGACTCGTCCGCAGTACAGTTCCGGGCCTGTAATGATACAGGCTTCACTCAAAATGAAAAACAAAGCAAACAATAATTTACAAGAAGGCATACCTGATAGAAATAATGCGGTGGTCGTCTCCTGAATAGCGGTCGTCTGCTAGTTGACAGAACGACAATTTTTTTTAAAACAATAATTCCGGCGATAATCTGGATAGAATTTCGGAAAACGCTAAAAACTGATGGATAAAATGTTTCTTTTAAGACTATACATCTTTACATTCTGATACTTTACTTTTTAATTTGTATGCATAACTTTTTAAAATTACATAACTTTATAGATAGATAGTATGAATTAATGAAATTGGTTTAAAGGGACAATAACACTCTTGCTGGCTTGGCAGCGCCAGAAAATAAATAATAGCCTTAGATGTTTAAGTGTCCTACCTGTTGTGAAAATTATCCATTACATCTTATTTTACTTGTCGAGAGGGTCCGAAAATATTTTATAATCCAAGTCACATTTGAAAAGGTTTACGTTAGGCTTTTCAAATCATTTAGTTAATTTTTTTAAATCGGGTGTGTTAAGATGAAATCTGTATCATCAATTATTTGTAATATTGTAAAATGATGCAATTTGTTGACCAGAATAAAGATTGGGACATATTATTCAGTTACAATAAGAGTGGTATTGGGCCTTTAACGTTCGCTATAATTATAGACAAAGAAAAGTACTGCTTGATTCTTTTGTCAGTTTTTATTTATATTTTTTTAGTTATGTCTTCCTGTGAGATAGTCTCGGTGATTATGGAGGTGACTAACTCACGATTTTCTCGCCTGATTTCATCATTTTAGTGGTGCGAGGGTCCAGAAAGGAAAGGAGTGTTGTCATTCGGATTGGACAAAAACCTGCACATAAACCTGGCAGTTGAAAAGCGAATAAAGCGTAGGTCATGGCGCCTCTGTATGAGCGATATTTCGTTACAGTATACAACACTTAAAGCTAATACCCCTCTTCTTCATCATCCCAGTTGATGTAGTGCCCGGTTTAAATGACTAACACCCATGAATTGTGTATTCTAAGGTCCATGCTTGTATATGTATTACAGGATTTTTTTTTACCAGCCTGTAGTCAAATTTATTAGAGTTGTCTCCCTTTAATAAGTCCTGTCCGAACAACATAATTTATTTTGCTGTTCACAACGAATAACTGATTAACTTGAAAATTGAATACAATTAATGTGTTTTTTCAAAACTATGCATAAAAAATGTATTAATAATCTTTATAATATGTTTGCGCCAAATATCTATATAGGGCCAACCATCTTCCATTTGTGTGAGTTTGAGTATGGCGCCCAATGATCGGAAACAATCAACCCATATTTCAGTATCAATATCCCTGGGAAAATACCACATAATATATTATTATGTCAGTATCAAAGTGGTGGAAATTATTACATCGAGACGCTAAAATGAATTCCTTTCATCTTAAAAAAAGCCCACACGAACATAAAAGTAAATTGCAAAATACGGATGGTTTATCTCATTTATTAGGAACGGCTAATTGCCTATCTTTTTTTTTATCGCAATCGGAGTATGTTGCTGATAAACAGATCAAGATAGCGTAAATATTTCACACCTTGTTAGGCCTAAAGTTAAAATTAGGAGCTAAGGATGGATGACTTAGCAAACTGTTGTTTATTGTAATCTACAAACTGTTGTTTATTGTAAGCTTGGACCCCGCGGTTTAGAGGGTCTCGCGTTTCATGGTAAAAAGAGAAAGACTGGGCTTTTCCCTCGAACTTCTTTGTGCAGTTCCACTCAATCCGGTGATTTCACGTTAATATGTCATTTCCGCGCATTGTATGTCATTCAGAATTTAATAGATTTGATCAGATATTTACGGTGGCTGATAAGGGACATGAAAAATAATATAATTTGATTTTTTTAATATTCACCCAAGTCAATTTTAATATAATTTGTTTTTTATAATTTTCACCCAAGTCAATTTTAATTTCCACCCAAGTCAAATTTAATATAATTTGTTTTTTATAATTTTCACCCAAGTCAATTTTAATGTAATTTGTTTTTTATAATTTCCACCCAAGTCAATTTTAATTTAATTTGTTTTTTATAATTTTCACCCAAGTCAATTTTAATTTCCACCCAAGTCATTTGTAATATAATTTGTATTTTTTATAATTTTCACCCAAGTCAATTTTAATATAATTTCGATTCTGTGGAATTTCCACCCAGCGCGTGATGACATCGGAGAACGCTAGATCGGATATGATGACGTCATATGTGGATTGTTGGTTAGGGTAAGGGTAAGGGTTTTTTGTCCCTCGCTCACGTTTTGTGATCGAGAGATAGTGTTTGTTAGCGTTGCTGGTTCATTTTTCTCCAGGTCACTGTGAGCAGGAGCATAGTCTCCAGATCCCAAAAAATTGTGTGTTAGCCAAAACGAGACTCCCGGTCACCTCAAATTGGAGTTTTGTACCATTGGGGTCCGGGCATGATCAGGGCAAGTTTTGAGGGATATGGAGTTGTATTCACAAGGGGTCAGGGAGGGCATGCGCAATTTTTTTTTTACCTTTGGTCACCTACTCGCATTGTACTCTCTGAAGGTGTTCCGAAAAAAAATTCGGGAGGGGGGTGGGGGTGGGGGTCCATGCTCCCCATTTCTGTTTTTTTTATCAAAAAATTCGAACAATTTTTTCTGAACTCTCGGGCCATGTCCCATCCAAAAATCGAGCTTGCACGCCCCATAGGAACCGATGTATGGCCTTTGAAGTAATCCGGATGATTTGGAAAGCCATGTTTGGGACGTCCCTCCGCCCCGGTGGTACTGCTCAGTGACTTGGAATTCTAATAAATGGAGGATAATACGCCTGGTTACTGATCCGAAAGAAAAGAATGGATTCTGATTTATAGGGGCTGAGATATAGGGCCCCAAACATGGCCCCTCGTTTCAAGCAATCGCTCAAACTTTGCCAATTTGGACCAAAAAACACCCGATTTCGTTCTGTAAACACCCAGATGCACCCATTGGGAGGTTCCGAGGTTGGAAATTCTTGAAGTATATCGACGCCGGGGAGTCGCCCGGGACCGTCACATTTCAGCCTCGGCGACCGGTAGTGGGGGAAATCGTGATTTTTTGCATCAAAATGCCTGAAAGGCCCCCTTTGCCTGACCGCAGCTTAATACATTGTTATGACAGAATTTTTTTTCAAAAATGGTCCTATCTCTTCGAAACTTAGGCTACCTCCCCCGCCCTCCATTTCCACCTTGGGGCATCCAAAAATGGTCTCAAAATTAAAATCGAACATCTAGTTCCATCTCTATTTTTTTTAACTGTATGTTCCCCCGGGAAAATGGCCACCACTCACTCCCCATGGGTCGGGATCAACATTTTCTTTTTGGGAAATGTGTTTGGTCGAAAGATGGGTGCTTGGGTGGAATACCTGCCCTGAAAATTTGGTGTCAATTGACCCTCGAGAACGGTCAGACGTAGCAATAAACCACATGAAAAATGGGCGAAAACAGAAAAAAAATCGATTTTGTCATTTCGGTGTCCCTTAGAAAAAGCCATTAACTCAGCCCCTATGGGCAGTGGGTCCATAAAATTTGGAGGGCGTCCGCCACAAATGAGCAGAATCGACCAAGGGGTTCCGATTTTATTCAAGGTCTCACGTAAAAGTTCAATTAAGGGTAGGAAGGTGTCGGATCAGAACTATACTCGACCTGATCCCCCCCACCCGATCTCCTTCCAAAACTTTTGTCATTTTTAGAGGATTCGGGGGTTTAGCCTGAATTCATAGGCCAAGGTGGGATGGGGGGTAGGCTACCCCTCCTTAAAACCCATATTCCCGTTTCTACCCTCCGCCGAGACATGTTTTTCTCAAGGTCACGTTTTTCTAAACCCTGCCCCTCCCCGTGGACCCAGGGGCCTCAAATTTGGCATGAGGGTAGGCCTTGGTAATGCCTTCTAACACTCTGGGAGTTTGGACCCTCAAGTCCGAACCCTTAAACCATTTTTGACGAGCAGTCTGTGGAGGAAACGGAGAACTGGGGAGATATGATCAAATTTCCTGGTTGATGACGTCACGCGCTGGGTGGAAATTCAACAGAATCGAAATTATATTATAAATGACTTGGGTGATAATTAAAATTGACTTGGGTGAAAATTAAAATTGACTTGGGTGGAAATTAAAATTGACTTGGGTGAAAATTATAAAAAACAAATTATATTACAAATGACTTGGGGGAAATTAAAATTGACTTGGGTGAAAATTATAAAAAACAAATTAAATTAAAATTGACTTGGGTGAAAATTATAAAAAACAAATTATATTAAAATTGACTTGGGTGGAAATTATAAAAAATAAATTAAATTAAAATTGACATAGGTGGAAATTATAAAAAACAAATTATATTAAAATTGACCTGGGTGAAAATTAAAATTGACTTGGGTGAAAATTATAAAAAACAAATTATATTAAAATTGACTTTGGTGAATATTAAAAAAATCAAATTATATTATTTTTCATGTCCCTTATCAGCCACCGTAGATATTATATATATGTAATCATTCTTATATTACAGACCGTTTTATTATGTGTTACGCATGAGGGCCAATTAAAAGGATATGAAATAATCTTTTCGTCACGTTACGGGCCCCAAGATTCTAGTGAGACCCAGGGCCCCGTTCCGGTTAAGCTTGGCTTTGCTCAGATGCGGAACAGTACAAATTATATCGCTGGTATTTAATATCTGTGTCCAAGCACCCATAACCCATAGATGGTGAATTTTAAGTAAATAACTGGAGGGTTAGGTGGGGTGCAAAAGTTGCAATTAGCCCAGCTTTAGAACAGACACGGAGTCATTTTAATTCCTAAACCGGCGATTTTATTCGAAAACCCTAACCACTCTTCAAGCATTATGAGAAGTATTTTGATAAAACTGTTTGTTTAGCCGGTGTGTGTATGAGACATGTAATCAGGTTAAGACCCTATTACTAAATAATCTTTTTAATATGGCGGCAAGTCAGGACAGGGATCCATTCTCAAAGTAGATAGTTGTCTGTGTGTAAAATGTGGGTCGCATCGAAACAAACACCCGGGGTCCCGTGTACAGCACACTTCAACGAATCTTTCTCATAACACATCATTGATTATACCCGTCTTCATTAGCTCGGGTGGTGTAGGAAAGGGACGCTAAAGCCTATTTCCAAACAGAAACATTTATATTTGCTCAGAAAAAAACAACCTTAATAAAATTAACTGGTATAACGCCCAGAGGGAATTTTGAGCTTAAAAACTATGCCATTCATCAGTGCACAATGTAATTAAGAATACCATTAATTACAATGGTTTTAATTAACGTTTTGATCATAATTTCGAACACAAAGGTAATTGTTATATGCACCAACACACTATATTATTATAATATAGTGATTGCCATTCCTCGACACACAGACTTTTCTGTAAACCATGGCTTGCTCACAGACCAGGAGGTCCAGGGTTCGATCCCGGTGTTGGCCTAGAAAGTACCTCGGGTTTTGTACCATGGGTCACCATTCTCTCTGGTGCACGTAAAAGAACCATTGTCAGTTGGCATTCTAATAAGAAAAAGCCCGAAATTTCGCTTTTATCACACTGCATGTGCCTGTCTATATTTCCCCGTTTGGTGTGTGTGAGAGGGTCAGAGAGAGAGAGAGATGGGGTTTAACGTCCACTCAACACAAACCAGGTCACTTCAAGACTAACATATGGTTCAAATTATTTCACTAATTCGCCTCCGCGGACGGGTCTTTTTGGAGAGGGAGGATATATCGGTGGGAGAAAACCGACGAAGTTGGACAGGCGATCCTACTCCTTGTCACGTGAACCGGCAAGTTGGCTCAATGACAGACCTTATTATACAGCGCGCACGCAATAACCATTCGGCCATCCCCCGCCCACCACATTTCACGAAGAAGTACGCATGGGACATTAAACTCCTTTTCATTTCCCAAAATTCACAAACATTTCAAGCTTTCATCAGTACTTGGCATTTATAAACAAATTATGAAACAAAGATTTATTTATCACAGCTTCGAAGTCTGAAGCATCTCATATAAAATAAAAGTCAGGAAAAAATATTCCCCCCCCCCCCCAAAAAGAAAAAAAAAAAGAAAAAAGAAAACAAAAAAAACAACAACCGCCAAAAAAAAGTCCCCCAAAAATCAGAACAAACGCACGAAAATATGTTATGATTTTCCGATACTTGTTTCAAAACGACATGCACATCGTTGATCAGTATATATATTAAAAAAAAAAGGAATTTTTCTTGACATACATATTTGCCGCTAAAAGTTAGTAGCCTAAACATAATATTTATTAAGAACTTGCTGACGAGAGATTATTATCATATAGTTCGTACATATACACGTAGAGTTAGGTCGCTTATCAACTTTCTAATTCATTACACTACAAATTAATATACATCATAAAAACATATGCGTGAAATCTATAATCGGGTTATCTCAAACGTGAACTAATTACTAAATTGTGCAGGTGCGAAAACAGTAGGCTGTAAAATAGAGTTATCGCTCTTATAAATTCCCACAATTCCCGAAAGGTTGAGGGTGCGGTGGTGTTTTGATGAACTGTCTGCACAAGTTTGTCGGATGTTAAAAGTCGAGTATGGATAATTAAGAGCAAGGAAATTGTATCAAAATTATAAAACAATTCAACAATGTCTTTACAACTTGTTGTAATTGGCGCAACAAATGTTCCTAATCCAGAAACATTTGGGCAATGCGATCCTTACGCATCCGTGTTGTTTCAAGGTAAGACTACCGGCGTTTTGTATGAGTTTATTCATGTAAACAAAGTTCGCATACCGATGTAAAAATAATTGACAACCGTGTCTATCAATGATAGATGAAACCTAGAAATATTTTTGTGATCTTTTATGTTTTAATATTTTGTACTTGCAGGACAGAAAAAGAAAACACAAGTTGTCAAATCGGAGCTTAATCCAACTTGGAATGAGGTAGGTTTAGGATAGTGAGAATTTGGTGTTGAGGTATGCCGATAACTCATACAGTGTCGTTTAAGTGTGGTGTTATAAGCCGGGCAAATAAATATAACTTCAGGCGATTTATACCTGGGAGTTGTAGATATTCACTGAGACGTATCATGACTTCATATAATCTTGATCCCTGAGTTTAAAACAAGCAGTATAAGCACTTTTATACATATATACAAGGCATTTATACATGGTTTCACAATTGTTAGTGGGACTTAAAGCATTACACAATGGATTATTTAAAGGTACTCACAATAGCTTAGCTACAAAAAAGTGCAACATTGTATGATGATGAATAATGTTATATAGTTTATTCAATAATACAAATCCATAATGCCCAAGCAAATTTATTGAATAGTTATACCAGGAGGCCATAAAGAAATATCTCTTTCAACCTATAATACATATAGGACCAGAGAAATTGCAAATCAATAACACACATCTCTATAGATTTATATATATGTATATTTACATAACTGATGTGATAAATATAAAAGTATGAATACTCAAAATGTGCGATGAACTATGCCTGATTTTTATGAAGTCGACTTAAAGAGCTTTAATGACTACTAAGTGAAATTTTATTTATTTTAAAGAACTTCACTTAAAGAATTAACTGACTACAACATTATATATTTATTTATTTTAAAAGCAATTTATGTTTTTCGACAGTTCTCAAAAAGCTTTTTAACTGGCTTGGAATAGAGTGGTATTGATTTGGCTATAATGCTTTTCGTATCTTTTAACACTATCTTCTATTAATTTTAAACATATATTTATCTTACATAATGTCCACACTTTCATAGATAATGATGATAAACATAATAAACATGTAAGCTTGGATGTATTTATTTATTGATTACTATTTATATATGCATATTAACTTTGTGGGAATGTGCACAATATGTTCTGTATTTTCATTATAGTATTACTAAATGTATTTAACATAATTCACAGCAGTTGTGATGTTTAAAAGGTACAATAATTAATATTTATTACACATTAAAAGGTTGATTTGAAGAATTATGTTTGCCTTCAGGTTAATAATAAATAATTAAAATTGTTAAATAACTTATTTTCCTGCAGTACTGGATCCATTATAATGATATAAATTAATGCATTTTAATTAAGATTTTTTTTACATTTACATAAAATAATGTAATGCATGCTTGCACTACAAAGACCAAGCATGTCCACTTGTTTAGTGTAATGTGAGCTGCCACTTTAAAATGTAATAGAAAGACAATTTAACCCCAACATTAAGACAAGCTATCATAGAAATAAAAACTATATGGCTATTTTTATTTGATGTTTTGAACCCTTTGGTTTATGGAAATTATGTTTAATAATTCATTGATCATAAGAATGTTCAATAAAATGAAGGTTGAATCTTTCAGCAGAAACTTGTAAACACAATATATATAAACTCCTCCACTACTATACATAAATAAAAGATGGTCTTTTATTGTAGAAGATTGATCATTGATTAAATCTTGCTAGGTTTTTAGTCAGGAGAAATAGGTCAGTTAGTATTGTGTGGGATGAAAGCAAACTTATCTTACTGAACTGTATGTATTATAGTGTAGGTATAATTATGTTCATGTACAATTATGATAAGTACCGGTAGTCAGATCCATCCCTTGTACAGTTACACACTTATAACATGTAGTAGGCCTGCTGATGTAGGCTTCTAGTTTTGGTAGTATGGATGCACATACAATATGTGTAGTTTAACATTTTGGGATCGTAATATATAATTTAAATGGCTTCTGGTTAGATTTTGTCCATGGTTTAACACTCTTGGTGCACATACCAAAGGTGAAATAAGTACGTACATGTAAAGAGAGATATACATGTATGAATGGAATAGATATTGTTTAAATGGCTTCTGGGGTTAAAGTTACTGTCTGGGTGTACATATATAGGACACAGATCACCAAATATTCATGGGCAGTCACCCACGAAACAAGGGCGAAAGTTATTTTTAGTCCTTCTCTCCCTTTCCCTTTTTCCCCCTTTTGCATGGCGATTTTTGTTGAATTTTTGGTGTAGAATCGAAGAAAAGGGTTTGAAAATACATTTTCTGCCAGGTTTTGGTGAATATTCATGATTTTGAGGCGGAAGGATACAAGAGTTGTGAGGTTGGTTACGTTGAAAGGGAGGGCCGAAAATTGCAAGGTTAGCTGTCTCTACTTCCAGCTTGTCTATCTCAAGTTTTTCATGAAGAACCTCATACATGCTTTTGGGCAAGAGTCTGCCACATGTTGCTCCATCTGTGGCAGAAAGCGTTTTGCCTAACGAATATTTGGGAAAAAGTTACAACCGGTCTAAGAGACGAGAATTAACATTAAAGTCAATGGGGCAATAATTAGTGATCTGTGGCCTGTCTGCGTATGACAAGGCTGTGACTGATATGCCTTAGTTTTGAAAATATGATGACTAATTTGTCAGAAAATATGTATAAAATACCTTGACTACAGAAAAACTAAAAAAAATTAAATTTAAAAAAAAACTTATTAAAGTTTTGGGAAAAATTGTGATTTTACTGCAAATTTTCCAATTTTCAGTTTTTATTTAAGTTCTAACAGTAAGAAAAATATTTCAATGTCCAATTTTGGTGTATTCAGCCTCAGAAAGCACAGATAAAGTGAACAACATTGTAATTTCACCTAATTTTGTCTAAAAATCAGGAATATTCACAGAAAATCTCCAGATTCTCCCATTTTGATGTAAAAATTAATGCTTTCATACCTACTCAAATGACTCAAAATTTCTTAAAATGCCCTTATTTTCATTGCTAATGTAACTTAGATGGGATCTATAAGTTTGTCAAGTTTAGAAATAGCTCCAGCTTTCCTACAGAAAATGGAAAATTGGCAACACTGAATTAATAATATACAGCAGATGGTTTTGTACAAAATGTTCAAAACAGGGGTAGGCTCAATTTGGCCACTATTTTACCCAGAACAAGCATTTTTTTCTTCTTTGAAGCATTAAATTCTTGCATTTTCTTCATGTAGGAAGCAATATCCCGGTCTTTATAGACATTTTTTACCCCATCTTTCTGTTTAGAGGGGCTATAAATGCCCCACCCCACCCGTTTTTATGAATTTGTTTTGAGAGATTTAATTGCACCAGTGTTGACAATTAAATGATAACAATTGGAATTTGTTGTCGAATTACAGATGGGAATGATATTTTTTGCCAATAAATGGTCATTTTGTACATTTCAAGGATTTCTGACCTTTTTTGTTCATAGTCAAACTTAGAACCTTGAGACATGTCAGGCCAGTAAGACCACACCCTGATACAGAACTGGTGTAGATGTGTAAATGTCAGCTTAATGGTCAATATTTTCTTATCAAAATCTAGGATTTGTGGTGTTTGTTGCATTTATGTCACTTATAGAACAGTAAAATGTTAATTTTGCTCCTTTTCAGGCCTCTTTTATGTTGTCAACTATGTCATAACTACCTTTTTGACTTCATTTTTTAAGGCAATTGATGTAAAGGTCCAGACATCTTGCTTCAGTACAATAATTGCAATAAAGATTTGTATGATGCCTCTGAGGTTTGAGATGTTGAAAACATTAAACTATTTCCAAATTTGTGAAAATTGTGTATTCTGTGACCCTTTTGTTAGAGAGGGGTGGACATAGGCCAATTATGGCATTTTTTTCTTTCAGCAAGGCCTATTTTAACCATAATTCACATTTATTGCACCTATTTTAGTTTTTATGTTCATATATTAGCCAGGGATGGTAAATCATATCTGTTAGACAGATTCCTTTGGTAAAGTTGGCTCTGCAACCAAAGATAAGATTGATTCAGTCATTGACATAATTTAGGGGGTGGGGTTACATGTTTCAGTACAGACCTTTATAATTTCAATCAATGCAACAGTTTTGTGATTTTTCTGTTTGCATATTGTCCAGGGTTTCCAAAAATATATTACTTGCCAGTCTGGCTATCTAAAAAAGTGGAAAATTATTGGTTTTTTGAAAGATGCTACATGTAAATTTTGTACATTTTTCATGACATGGCAGTAAAAAAATATATTTTTGATAAAAATTCCAAATTATGAGTGTTTTCTATGTAGTTTGTTTGCAACTTGTCTAATTTTTTCACAGAGCTCAAATACTGCCTCTATTAAAAAAGATTTTTTAAATTTTAGCACAAAAGGCCCAGGGACCTGAGATGCACCACTGTACTTAAAGCAGCATGTATACTTAAAGGGCCATCATTTTTGCAGTTATTCTTTGATTTTGATTTCCTTTCACCAGCATGTTGCCAGAACATATGGGAAGCAAATACAAAAGGCCTTTTGGTGATATCCGAAGTTTCACCCCTATATAGGACACAGATCACCAAATATTCATGGGCAGTCACCCACGAAACAAGGGCGAAAGTTATTTTTAGTCCTTCTCTCCCTTTCCCTTTTTCCCCCTTTTGCATGGCGATTTTTGTTGAATTTTTGGTGTAGAATCCAAGAAAAGGGTTTGAAAATACATTTTCTGCCAGGTTTTGGTGAATATTCATGATTTTGAGGCGGAAGGATACAAGAGTTGTGAGGTTGGTTACGTTGAAAGGGAGGGCCGAAAATTGCAAGGTTAGCTGTCTCTACTTCCAGCTTGTCTATCTCAAGTTTTTCATGAAGAACCTCATACATGCTTTTGGGCAAGAGTCTGCCACATGTTGCTCCATCTGTGGCAGAAAGCGTTTTGCCCAACGAATATTTGGGAAAAAGTTACAACCGGTCTAAGAGACGAGAATTAACATTAAAGTCAATGGGGCAATAATTAGTGATCTGTGGCCATATAGTTCAATAAGTTGGGAGTATAAATAAAGGGAATATTACAGTATTTAAATGGCTTCTGGTTACATTTTACGGTTGGGTATACATTTGTTTTAGTTCAATAAAATGGGTATAGAAGAACGTCTCTGCTATCTCGTATACACTTATTACTACATGTAATATCTGCTAGCTAGTGCAATATAACTTTCAAGAAGCAGGCTTAGAAATATCACTTTTAAGAAGCAGACATTAAATGAGCAGTGTGTGGCACACACACATACCTCTTTGCCATTCTTGAAATTGGTCTATAAATGAATGTTTCACACTCTAGGAGACAATGTTTATTTATCCAAGATATCTAGAAAGGGTAATTCAGTATAGAATTGATTACTGGGCTATATATCATTAAGATATCCACTACTGTATACTCCACAACTGTAGACAATATTTCAACAATCATAAATAACTTATATTATACCTCTTATTTGATTATGATTTGTTCGAAGAGGACAAAACTCTGGAGTCCTGTGTACACATTGGCATACACATAAATAAAACCCCTTGGCGCCTTCTCAACCTCGTGGGTTTCCTCCAGGCACTCCGGTTTCCTCCCACTGCTAAAGACCCCTACGCGCAAGCGAATTATTGAAATAAAATTAAACCATATGTTAGTCCCGAAATGACCTAGTTGTGTCGAGTGGACGTTAAACCCCATTTCTATCTCTCTTTCAATCAATAAAGGATTAAAAACTTTTTCATTCTACATCAGAATGATTGTGAAGGATTTTCTAATTCTTTTATTCAAAAATCAAAATCATGATGATGGAGTATCCAATCCCTTCATTCTTCATGCCTGGGTTATTTTATATAATTATACATGTATATATATGGTATGTGAGGTTATGGTATGTGAAGTTATGGTTACGTCTGTATGTAGGTATTTATAACTAGCCAATCTGTATTAATTATCTAACTAATTATAATGTCATGTTTATTGATTTCCCCGGCATATTTAAGCCATAATTACACTACTTGAATATATTAGTAATCTAATTACCATTCACTTTAAGTCACTGATGACTGATTGTTTTAATGCGCTGATGCAAAAATAATGTGGAAAATGATCAATATTTATATGCCCACATCCACTCAAATCAGGTAATTTTGGGACTGACATGAACTATTTTTTATGTCAGTCATTCGCTTGTCCCAACTGTGAATTCCTGGCATGCATGTTTGAAAATGATTAATTTGTGCATGCCCACAACCAATCAAATTAGGTAATTTTAGGACTAACACAAAATATTTTTTATGTCAATCATTCATTTGTCCCAGCTATGAAATCCTGGCATGCATTTTGGATGACAGAGTGATCTAATTCTGTAGAGCAGAAGATCTTATCCTGTGCTAGTATGTGACCAGAAGTAAGAAAAAATAATTTTTCCAATGTTGCATCCTTGGAAAAATTCTTACTTCTTCATGACACATTTTTAAATGTAGAGTTAGTTTAAAAGATACAATTTGATGGTAATAGAATTTCAAAGAATTGACAAAATTATTAGACAATTTATATTTGAATTTTATTACTACAATACATGCTTATGTATAGATAGGATTTTTCAGAGAAAACTTTATTTTGAGGTCGAATTCCTAAATAGTTATTATTATCTGTGAGCAATTAACAAATCTTATGTCATGATATATTTTATCACTTCCTCTATCTGTTTCTAAATAAAACAATGACTGGTTTATTCACACAAATGATTCATGGATAAAAACCGATGTACAACACACACTTTCCATCTGAACTACATGTAGGTGTACCTATATTCAAGGCAGTCAAAATTTTGAGCTTTTTCCTTCACTTTCCTTGTTAAGAATATGTCGCTGTTCATTTGACATCAATACAATATGCTCAAAGATAAAAATATTACGTACATAGTCCTAAATGCAATTTGAGAAATATATCCATTAAGGAAAAGGGAGCCATGGTCGGTAATTGAGTAAGGTGCTGGCTCGCTACCATGCAGGACGCAGGTTCAATCCCACTGTTGACAAGAAAGTTCATTCGGATATTCCGGCGGGTTTCCTTTTGTCATTGGTGCAGGCCACAAGGCCTGACAACTGACTGGCTTAGTCTGTCGGATGGTACAAAAAACTATTAATTAGACATTAATTAACTTATTCAGACCATAATCAACTCTTGATGTTGAGATTTTTGTTGGATTGTAGTTTGATTCGCTGAATTATTTTCCTTCGTGATTTACCAATAAAAATGGATAACCGAGACTACTGGTTTTGTCTTACTGACTTTAGTAATGATTTCCGAGGCTTAGTTCTAAGTTGATAGTGGATCAATTTGATTGAAATTTTCAGCAAATTTCATTTACATTAGCTAGTTTTTAACTATTGTAGTGAGAACTGCCAACTCGTTATCTAATCTCCCATAATGTATCTTTAAGAATTATTTTACAGTTTCATGTTGTATTGCAGTTGTACACAAAAAGATCATTTTTTATACACCCACATGGAAATGTGGTCATATATTGTCGTTGCCCTTTCCGTCCGTCTGTCTTTCTTGTGAATGCTCTGGAGGCTAAAGTTAATACCTGATTGACTTTAAATTGATACACTGTGTTAAAGGTCATGAGACAAAGAATTCTATTGATTTTCAGCGAATTCCGATAATTACTGCCAGAGTTATGGCCCTTGATCACTTCAAAAAATCTTGTGGACGCTCTAGAGGCCAAAGTTAATATCCGATTGACTTTAAATTTATATATGGTGTTTAAGGTCATGAGACGAAGAATCCTATTGATTTTCAGCGATTTCAAATAATTAATGCCAGAGTTATCTCCCTTGATTACTTTGACAAATCTTGTGACGCTATAGAGGCCAAACTTATCATCCAATTGACTTCAGATTGATACACAGACTTTAAGGTGTTGAAACAAACAAGTATTTTGATTTTCAATGAATTTTGATAACTTAACAGCTAAATCCATGAAATTAAATGTTCCGTATTAATTGTTAGCGTGGGGCAGAACTTTATAAAAAGCAAACAAATTCTAATGATTTTCTGATATTTACATAATGAGTTGTTACTCTTAATCCAATTTTAATGTATTACAAATGTTTCATTACCGAAAAAAGTAAAAATATGCGACAACCCTTCTTGTCTGCCCGGACGATTTAGCTGCTGTGGGCGTATGTTTTGTTGCCTGGCAAGCTATCTTTGCTTAAAACACATCCTTCATGTATCTGATTCGAAGGACCAAGCAAAATGTCAAATTTTTGTGTACATCTGCAATACAACAAAAAACTGTACAATCATTTTCCATAATTGATATTCTCAAATTGCATTTATGACTACACATTGGTTTCTTTGTGCATAAGTACAATAAGTGTTGTATATATCTGTATTATGCATATTATTACATGTTTATGATAATATGAATTAGTGGCCTGCATATTTGAAATATTATCTTACACAAAAGCAACGTATCTGAATTATATATAGACATGTATACATGTATGTAGATACATTTACTTCTTGAATACGAATCAACAAGAAACCACATGGTGGACAAATAATAATCACTTTCATTCTGTAGAGAATATATCTTTTTAAAGTGGGAGACATGCCAAAATGAAAGTCAAATATATAATCATTTTAATATATCGATTTCTGTTAATTCCACTCAAATATTGATGTGTGTCTGAGTCAATAATATTTTTGTCTTGCTTTTCATTCCATTCTTACTTAATTGATTATATTCTGTATACATGTAGCTAAGTTATTCAATAAGTCTTTGACTATATTCCCTTTATCCCAGTTATATAAACATTCATGTATGTAAGTATATGGCCAGAAGTACATGTAATAGTTTAAAATTACTCATTACATTCCAGTGTCAACCCATACTTGAAGTTTGTACTTATGTTTAATCAGGATGTTATTTATTAATATGAATATATGATATAGTTGATGTGTAATAATATCTATTACATGTAGGTATTACACTTTCACTCATACCACTGGTCCTTATCAATCTTTTCTCCCCTTCACCCCCTCCTACATGTACTTTTAATGCTATGGCTGTCTTCCTTAGCCCAGTCGGTGCAAAACAGTAGCATGTTAAATTTCATTTTATGTAATGGGATAGAGGCCTTGATTTTTGACTTCTTCTTGTCAGTGATGCAGAAGGAGGGCCTGACAAGGACAGCTGCCTCGTTCGGATGGGACGAAAAACTGAGGTCCCGTGTACACATTGACGTGCACGTAAAAGATCCCTTGGCAGTTGGAATTCGATATAAGAGTAGACCGTAGCGCCACTGCCCGGGCAAAATTTCCCTCATAGCACACTGTATGGCGTATGCCCGTCTTCCATTAGCCCAGATCAGGTGCAGAAGAGTAGGACGTTAAACCCCATTTCATATCATTTGATTTTTGACAGAATTGTGTTTTAATGTTTATCTCAATGAGTGCAAATTTATCTTTTATGTTGATGCACAGTTTTAGAAAACATTCATTACATGTATGTTTGAAAATATAGATGGAGGGACTGGCAAGGACACTGTCTAGTTGTTCAGATGGGGAAAAACACGAAGTTCTGTGCATATGTTGATGTGCATGTATATTAAAGAACCCTTGACAGTTGGAATTCGATATAAGAGTAGGCAAAACTTTCCTCATACACTGTATGGCTTAAGGCTGTCATGGTAAGCCTATTTGGTGCAGAAAAGTTGAAGATTAAACCCCATTTCATTTCCTTTCCTTATGAATCTTTCCTCTCCCCATTGTGGTCACAAGAAGATGAACCTTATCGATGGTAATTGCGAACATTGCACCTTAATTTTTTTGTTGATGCACATTTTCAGAGAACTTTCATTATGTTGGATAAATACATTTATTAATAGATAATATAAAGATCACACATGACATTGAAGCAATGTTACAATTTGTTATCCAGAGTGTGAAGATATAATAGATTGTCCGTCTTTGTTTGTTTACAAGTCTAGCCCACTATTGTTTTATATGTGTTACATTATTATGATGAATAAGAAAATGTTTTGACAATGAGTAAGCTTGTTTTGAAATGATACCTGGAAAGTCTAGTTCTTTCAAATTCTTTTAAAACTTTTTGAGAAGTTTGTTACCAGTAATTATTTGTTTGGGATATTTTATAATTGATTGGCACTTGAAGTCTGGTCGACATATAAATTACTTGATATTGATTAAATGATTTATCTTTATTAAACATTTAGCACTTAAACTGCCTGAAGCAACTGCACCCACTATTGCCCCAAACTACCAGAAAGGACTGTTCAAACATGTGCCTCAAACTACCCAAATTACTTGAATAACTGGGAACTATTACCGTAAAAGACTTTAAATCGTCAATAGATTTATTTACACCGCAGTGGATGGGTGGGGGAATATCCAGGAATTAACTGACCAATTTAAATTACATTGGTACATATACATGATATTGACAACCTTGACTTCTTGAGAAAATTCACGGAAAAGTGATGTTTTCTATCTGAGTGTTGCGAAACTGCCAGACACAACTGCTCTCTAGATCACAAGGAACCACCTGAGCCACAGATTGTTTATTTTAATTATGATGCCAATAATAAATAAGAGTACAAGTATTTCTTATATATGTACTTATCTGATTGTTTGAAGGCTATTGGTAAATGTCATTGTCATCATAAGGTCAAGAGTAGAAATATTAGGTACATGTACTGTATAAGGTCACACCAGTTTGAAATGTTGCTTCCTTTTTCCTGAGGTGAGGATGAAAATAATTTAAAACTATAAGAACATGTACTCTCTACTCAAAAGTTTCAATTTTAAACAGAAAAATTGTTCAGAGGACTTGATTTATTAAACATACATTATCAGGCGCGGATATAGAGGGGGCGCACCCCCCCTCTATTTTTTTGCGGTGGCGAACAATTTTTAGCTCCATATATCCTCGCGGGAAAGGAGAACAAAGACAGTTTAGGTTGGAAATCGTAATTTACAGTACTATTATGAAATTAGTCCTTGTGGGAATTTTTGTCCACTCAAAAATCACGGGCCGGGCTTCGCACCCTCAACTTGGTGCAGCACGCCCCCCCCCCCTTTCTGAAAATCCTGGATCCGCCCCTGATTATGCAAGAGCTAAATCTGCCTTTTGCAAGTCTTTCTTTTGGCCTGAAATGTTATATAAACTATTACTTAAACATTTATTGACATGAAAATACCTTAAAGGGACAATAACACTCTTGCTGGCTTGGCAGCCCCAGAAAATAAATAATAGCCTTATTCTACGCACTAGATGTTTAAGTGTCCTACCTGTTGTGTAAATTATCCATTACGACCTATTTTACTTGTCCAGAGGGTTCAAAAATATTTTAAATCAAAGTCACATTTAAAAAGGTTTACGTTAGACTTTTCAAATCAATTAGTTGAATTTTTCCAATTTTTTAAATTAGGTGTGTTAAGATGAAATTTATGTCATCAATTAATTGGAATATTGTAAAATAATACAATTTGTTGACCAGAATGAAGATTGGGACATATTATTTAGTTACAACAAGAGTGTTATTGGGGCTTTAATCAACTGTCGATGCCACCTTATGTGTTTGATTGTCATTGGATTTGAATCCGATCTGCTGCTCAACACCTAAATGAATATTCAAGACTACTTTTTTTTTATCGTACCGACTTTAGTAATGATGACAGTGGCTAGGTCGAAAAATCAATTGCTAATATCTTGGTTCAGAGTGGAGTAATATGACTGCAATTTTCAGTATATTCCTTTTACATTATCCAGTTTTTAACCATTATAGTGAAAACTGCCAGCTCTTCATCTGATATTCCATATTGTATCTTTAAGCTCAAGAAGAAAACAAAGAAAAATTTGGTTTGGCCTAAAAATGTATTATGTAGAGGGTTGAGACATACTGTATTTATTGTATGTGGACACACACCTACACGTACATACGACAGTGTGATTCATACATAGGAGTAATGTACATATACATGTATATAGTAAAATTTGATGTTCTTCAGAAGTGAATATGTTTATTAAACCCCCGACAAGACACATTCATCTGTATAATATTATATTTTCCTAGAAACATCAAATACAATTTATCACTACAATTCATATTCTTTTTTCAAATTTGGTGTGGTCATGAGAGGACTAATCCTATTGATATTCAGTGTTCCACAACCTTTAACCAGACTTATATGTATGCTACCTTTTCCAAAAAACTTGTAAATGCAATACTGTAGAGGCTGTAGTGTTTAACAGATGTTTTTCATATTGGGTGGGCAAAATTTTCATCCCGAAATGACCTAGTTTGTGTTGAGTGGATGTCAAACCCCATTTCTCTCTTTCTCTCGGTGGGCAAAATTGGATTCATGAGAGGATGTTCAAACTGTTGATTTTAACAGTCTGCACCTTTCTGTTTTGAGTTATCGCCCTGCATCCTGGGGGACTTCACAAATACAGTACCTAGTCAATTGGATGGTACGAAAAAATATAGGTCCAGTGTACATGTTGACATGCAGGAAAAAGAATCTCTTCATTCAAGACAGTACATGTAGATTGAGAGATCAAAGCTCCAATGAATAAACTTCTAAAATACTAATCGCTAATATAACCTGGTTGTCCTATGACCAATCCTAGTGCTGGCTCAAGAAAGTTCATCTGGATTTTCCGGCGTGGTTTCTCCTTGTCAACGAAAAACTGAGGTGTCGTGTAAACATTGCCGTGCCCATAAAAGAACCATTGGCAGTTGGAATTCCATATAAGAGTAGGTTATAGCACCATCTTTCCAGGCAAAAATTCCCCTCATAGCACCTGTATGGCATATGTCTGTCTTTGTTAGCCGAAGTTGTGCAGAACAGGAGGATTTCATTTAATTACCAAACAATTCATTTGTCTGTTGGTCCTTTTATCTGCCCAGCACACGTTTTGGGACACTATAAAAATGTTCCAACCTGGAGTAGGTGTTAATTACATGTAGTTGAGTGCATCAAATGGGTTCTATAATGAGCATTTCCCACTGAGGCTAATCAGGAATAAGCTGTTGTAATTTTAGAAAAAAAAGTATTTGAGAACAGTTCGATTATTCTGTGCTTTGAAATAAAAGAATATGGCCATTTAATGTATATCAGTATGTACATGTACATGTACCTTATTTATAAATTTGATATAACAATGTTATAAAACATCCTATAAAAATAATAAAGAGACACATGTTGTAGAATTTAGAGGTAAGATGACCTAGAAAAGAATGTTTTATGTATAGTTAATTGTAGGTGGGACATATAGGAGATATATCACTTTTACTGGTGTATATACAGTGATATCAGATAACGGTTTATAAGGGTGTGGGATACTTAACTATATATATTTAATAGTTTATCAATGATGTTTATATTGCTATAAACCTCTTTACAGGAACATGAAAGTGATATTGAGCTTTGAATTGTCATGTATACCATAGCATTGCACATACAGCTGTACAACAAAATAACCAAAATGTTAAGCCTTCGAATGATGGAGATAACAGCATTATGATCTGTTTCATGGCAGAGAATATGGGGAAATTCAGTTCAACATTCTCCTCCCTAGCATTGAACACACGGTAACAGACGTGAAAACAGTTACATTTTTGTTACAATTCTGTAAATTATTGATTTGACACCTTTACGTAAATTTTTTAACCTCAATAAAACTAGTTTTTTTGTGAAAGGCAGACGTCAATATGATTTGATTTTTTTATTCTTTTTTGTTATACTAAAATCTGTTTCCCCAACTTTTAAATATTCATATACTTATATCAATAAATCCTAACTGAAGATTGAATTTGAATAATAACAGCTGTAGTTAATTGTACTAGTAATATACAGATTTATAATCAATATAGGTATATTGTATACTCTGGTGTAGAGCGCATAACAAAGTAATAAATTTAAATTTAATTCTTGTACTCTATGATGAAACAGAAAATAAGAAGTGAGATGATGCTTTGAGAACGGAAATCACTTACATGTAACATGTTCAGGCCCTTTTTTCTATGATAAATGCAAGGGGGCTGGTGGGTGGATCGTTAATGTGTGCGCGCTCAGCCGCTGCATTATAATGTCTGTCATTGAGTTAACTGGCATGGTTTCGATTCCCTGTATGTGACTAGGAGTAGGTTTGTCCGTCCAACCTCGTGAGTTTTCTCTGGGTCTTCTGGTTTTAACCCACTGCTAAAAAAGACCTGTTTTTGCTATTGAAATAATTTGAACCATATGTTAGTTCTGAAATGATCTAGTTTGTGTTAAATGGACTTTAAACCCCATTTCTCCCCGTCTCTCTCTATGATAAATGACATGAACATGATGCTTTTAGAAAGGGAATCTAAGGAGACATACATGTACATGTAAATACGACATGTTCTAACCTATTATTTTAGGGGATGGGGGTTGTTGGATCCCAACATTGGCCGAGAAAGTTCATTCAGATTTTCGGGCATGGTCCCAACTTGTCAGTGATTCCTTGCTGAGGGCCTAACAAGGACAGATGTCTAGTTGTTCGGATAGGACAGAAACAGGTCCTGCATATACATTGTGGTATATGTAAAAGGTCCCTTGGAAAGTGGAATTTGATATAAGAGTAGACTGTAGCGCCACTGCCCAGGCAAAATTTTCCTCATAGCACACTTTATGGCCGTCTTCATTTTCCCAGTTTAGGAGCAGAACAGTTGGACGTTAAACCCCATTTCTTGTTAGTGAGTCAGCACATTATCCACTGAGCCACCAAGTTCGTTTCCTAACATGGTTAATAAAACATCTTCATCCTATATTTCAGACATTAGATTTTGATTTACAAGGAGTACCAGCGAGTAGTAATGATGAAGTAGTTATAGAAATCAAAGATTGGGAAAGAGTTGGTAGAAACAGGTAAAAACTAAATCAATTTTCTCATTTAACAAATTACCAATAAATAGTTCAAATAATCTGAGCAATTGTTTGAATTTTGATTGCAGCTACATTTTTATATGCCCAAATTGAAATGTGACTGTTTATTATTGATGCTTCTTTCTGGCCGTCTCGTGTTCAGAATACACAATTGCTTGTGGACACATGCACTCTATCTGGTGACTGAACTTTAAATCCGATTGATTTCCACATTTATGTGGGTGCTTTTTTAGAAACCCAAATTATCATCCAATTGACTTTGAATTAACAGTCTTTAAGGCCTTGAAATGAAGGATCCTATAAATTTCCAACAATATCCTATAACTTGAACAACTTAGTTCTTAGGATTTCTGATAATTAATGGGTAAGTCCCCTTTATTAAAGAAAAGTTATGACACCACTTGTTGACAGCTTGGACGACCCATCAGCTGTGGGTGTATTTTTTATTGCCTCGCAACCTAATTTACAATGATTATTTTGTCCTTAGAACTTTTACATGTTGAATTTCCTATTGCCCCTTAATCAATGAAAAAATAGGTAATTCTGAACTCTTAGCTATCTTTCATTTTTTACGAGAGGTAAAGAATACCGTAAGTAATAATCAACCGCTACCCCTGTGAAATCCTTCCTTTATTACTGGACATTTCATATAGATATTCAATAAAACAAGAAAATGAATTGCTCTAAACAACAAATATGTAGTATGTATTTATTCTACATTAATATTAATAATCTAGAATAGTTGTATTGATTTAAAAGCAGGTGTTGACGATATCAGTTTACTATTTTATTAAAAACACAACTGCCATTTGTTTACGTCACTATAACAACTTTCTCAATACATGTAGGTTTGAGATATCGATCAAAGTAAAGCACTATGCCAAGAATTTTCTAAGCTGGTGCTCAAGTTTGAATGACTGCAGGTTACATGTATGTACATGTAGGGAACACTGAGGTGCATCATTTCCACTGGGGACGAAGAGCGTGTTGAAAGTTTTGGCGTCGTTTTGTGCAAGTTTAGGTAGAGCTGGGCAATATCCTTGGAAATGGACATCAGAATATTTTCAGAATATTTTGCAATATAATCACTATATATCACAATAATTTATTAAATATCAATAATTTCACTGTATCGCCTTTTAACCATAAATTAACATGCAGAAAAGTTTGGCATACCCCACCCCCTCCCCTCAGTATTCACATGACACCCTGTAGTCAAAATTATTAAAAAATTAAGCATTAAATACAGTACTGTATTTATAAACCAAATTTAATGAGCAGGTTCAAACATAGAGCTATCAAAGACTTGCTAAAAATGTTGTCTTTGTTGTTATTGTTTATTACAAGTTGGGTGGGGGTATGGCTGAATGATTAGGTCTGTCAATAAGATTTAGATAAAGAGCTAACTGTACTTGCTATGATATATGTAGTCAGAAAATAGATAATTAAAAAGGAATACATTACAAATTTCATTACAAATGTCATTGCTACGATAACAAAGTTTAGGTTTTCCATTTTAACTGATTAAATGACGCATGAGTTATAATCCACTGAATATTCCAGTCATCCTATGGCCTAGAGAGTTGATTTTGGGTTGTCATGTAAATAAATGACTACATTATGATTTATGTAACATTGTGCAGATCCAGCTATTACATAATGCATCTTTAACTATTTGAGTGGGTATTCTTTTAGCATCTTTTAGACTGTGTTGACTCATCTTGATGAAGTTGTTTACAAGACATGAAGATTATGAATGAAAGCTTTTGTTTTCACTGCATAAATTGTTTGTTGTTTTTCATCATGTGAAACGTGATTCACCAACCAGTTACTTCAAGTCATTTCACATGTTCATGTTACAAGTGACTTATAATCTGGTGGTCGGGTTATTGCAAAATCTTTTACAAGGGAAGTAACTGTGTTATAACTCACAGCATAGTCTTACATAAATTGTTTAAGCAGAATAACACATGACACAAAGTAACTTATTTTCTATACAATTTTGTTATGTGTTTGTATTGGATAAAAGCTAAGGCCCATATCAGATTTCATCAAGAGATTGTGGGTTAGAGTTAATTCCAGCCATAATCTATGTTGACATTAAAAGATTTCAGCTGGAAAGCATTTAGAATGTCATGGAATTTTTCGATTCTTGTTTAAATATGGCTAGCATATCCAGATTGACCACTGATCGAGACAAGACACCCGGCTGAATCTCATAAAAGTTGTGGCCAGCTGCTGCGGGAGCATCAATATGCATTGAGACGTTGCCTGTTCATCATCACGTCATGCTGCCAGAGAAGTGAGCCACAGTCAAGAAACTCCTCCATGGTCGGTGATTGTTGACTAGCTTCACCCCCCCCCCAAGCACATTTGCTTCCTCAACAAGTAACCTCCCAACTACATGAAGAAGGACCTGAAGGACTCACTGTTAGACAAGAAGACAAGAAAGATGATAAAGACCTGACAAGCTGAGGAAGTGGTACTTTCTGACCAGACTTTTGGGCGGTATGTGGGCAGCAATTTAACCACATTCAAAAAATGTTCTTGCATAACTGTAAGAATAATCTTCAATTTGAAATTTGCTCCAGAATGTGTCACAGATTTTGAGAATCCTTCGTCCTTGATTCCTGCTCATTCAGAACAAGTCTGACTGCGCCTTAGAGAAGACTGAATACATAATTCAACTAAAGACTACTTGTACAAAAATAGCCCTGGTCAGAAAGTGGTCTTTTTTCCAGTTATGCCCTTGATGATAAAATGATAATACAAATGTATTTATTATGTATGGTGGATTAGGACCACTGATTATAAAATGATTATAAATATGTATTTATTATATATTATAGATTATTAGGAACACTAAAGGTAAAGTTAGCTGACTTAACACGTGGTGGTCTTCAGTCTAAAACACTCAGTGAAAATCTGTTAGATGCTAATGGCAGACCACATCAGGTAATAAATAACTTATATTTTTCAGCAATAGCATCTATATGATAATATTATATTCAATGTAATAATTTCTCTGCTTTGTAAAGCAACCTCCTGTGTCCTGATATGTCCAGAAAGTCGTCCAGAAATCAGCTTCCTTTAACGTGATTTAGATTTGATAAACTTGAGTTTCTAACTGAACACAGTACATGTAAATACAGATGTGTGTGGGATTGGGGGGGGGGGGGTCAGAGAATTGCATATTGTCCCAGTGAGTCTAGAACCACTGTTTATGTAATTTAAGTTAGATTGAGTCCTCTTAGTTTTTGTTACACATTTTTGGCCTCCACCCACACCTTAATTGCAATTACTGCATATAATTGTGAGTTTTTAAAGAATTAATCATGCTAGACTCTTGTCTCTATATATGGTGCTGTTACCATTGTCAAAGAATTCTGTATATAGTTGAAGATGTATGATAAAAGGTTAGCCTAAATAATTCCAAAGATCTCAAATTTATATAGAGACCCTTAAATAGTTATAGCCATCCATATTTGATTGATTTCTTATTTCGATATTTCAACACCATAACATATTCATTTATTGTAATAAATAATGTTTTGTATTTATTTTCAGTCTAAATTAAATTTTAAAATTACATATACTCCCCCAGCTGGAAGTGAATCTGGGGACTCACAAACACAAGGTTCACAAGGTTTGTATGTCTTTACTTCTGTTTGATTGTGTGTGGTCATGTCGTATTTTCGTTGGGTTGTCAAGTGGTCTAGAAACATGTGATATCAGACGGACATACCCCATAGAGTGTGCTTAAAGGGTAATTTGTCCAGACAGTTGCTCTACTGTCTACTCTTTTTTTAAATTCTAACTGTCAAGGGTTCTTTACATGGACACCAATGTGTACACAGAAACTCAGTTTTCCCTACTATACGAAAGACTATAAGCTGTCCCTTGCTAAAGATGTGTTAGTCGAAAAATAACTTGTAGTTTGTATTGTGTGCATGTCATTCTCTCATGAAGAACTCCAGAAAAAGAGTGCCACAAATTATTGTGACATTACATTGAAATCATGTGAAGATGCAAGTTATCTTCAAAATCGTGAATTATTTTTTAGACACTAACTCAAATAGAAAACATTTATTTGAAGCCAAAATGTCACTGCCCTTAAAAAATTGTGAACCTTGAACTTTAAAAAGATACGATTATATAGTGTAATATCAGTTTGATATTTGAGTTGTTTTTACAGTGGCTATGTGAATAAGACGCTGGCTCCTTAGTCTGTAGTTCGTGGGTTCGCAACAGGTGTTTTCTGAGAAAGTTCATCAGGATTCTCTGGCATGTGGTGCAGGAAGGAGAGCCTGACAAGTAAAGCTGTATAGTTGTTTGGAGGGGACAAAAAGATATGAGGTCCCATGAACACATTGGCATACAGGGAAAACATTCCGTGGCAGTTGGAAATCAACATAAAAAGAGGCCATAGTGTCGCTGTCTGACCAAGATTTTATGGTGTATGCCTGTATTCATAAGCCCAGTCGGAGCAGAACAGTAGGACATTAAACCCCATTTCATTTGATTTTTATTTCTGAAATGACCGCTTCTACTAATCTTGAGGATTGATAATCCTGCTTTTAATTATTGTCACATACAAGACCCGTTCAGTTGACAGATTAAATATAACACAATTGATATGCAGCAAGTGTGTCCTAGTAAAATTTATTTATATTGATGGAATTCAGATACTGCCCTAGGGAAATTATGCTTCTGTGTAGCACAATAAATTCCAATTGTCAAACCATTGTTTTCCAAACAGGTTATAATATATTATGATCATACATAGTATAGTGTAGCTTGCTGTAAGGCAGAATTCAGTAAACCTTATAATAGTGTTAGTTATTCGGTTTTTACGATCTGTAAATGGCACTTTACGGTTGTTTGCAATAAGTGAATCGTAACGATAGCATTCTGCATAGTGTGGATCTGTAAATGAAACATAAGAGGTGTTTGTAAATGTATATAGAAAAACCTCATTCTGTTATTAGTAGTAGTGGTTGCTAAAAAAGGATGTAACCAGCAGACCCCAACAATATAATAAGATAAACCGTGCTGTATTATTAGGGGTGCATTAGGGTTTTAGCAAAACCTCACTTTATTGTTAGGGATTTAATGAGCAGACCCCAACAATATAATAGATAAACCTTACTGTATGTTAGGGTGCCATTAGGGTTGTAGCAAAACCTCACTGTATTGTTAGGGTGCCATTAGGGTTGTAGCAAAACCTCACTGTATTGTCAGGGATTTAATCGGCAAACCCCAACAGTAGCGTTATAGATAAACCTTACTGTATGTTAGGGTGCCATTAGGGTTGTAGCAAAACCTCACTGTATTGTCAGGGATTTAATCAGCAGACCCCAACAGTAGCGTTACAGATAAATCTTACTGTATTATTAAGGATGTAAGCTAAACTATACTGTAATCATTGTTAGTTTAATCAGCTGATCTCAACAGTAGCGTTAAAGATAAACCTTACTGTATTATCAGGGGTGTAATCAGTGCGCCTCTGTATTAGCGTTACAGCAAATCCCAACCGTAGCGTTATTACAGGTGTAATCAGTGCACTTCAGAATTAGCGTTATAGTAAAACTATACTGTCTGATTTATGCTAACCAAACATAATCGATTCCATTAGATGGTTTGTCAAAGGAATTTATCAGAACTGACATTTCACATTATGTTTTAATATTCATCAAATTGGTCTGATATTTGTCAAATTATGATTTGTTAATTGTTCTGTCATTTTGGCATCTGTATTGGTTGACAAAGGGACATTTTGATATAGGGGGTTGTCAATGATGGTTCAGAGGATGGGCATTTTCAGATAAAAAAAAGTTGGATTGTTTGAATTTTGAACTGTGCATTTTAATATTTACAGGAAATTTGATTCTTGAAACCTGTTTGTGGAGTTCTTGCTCGGGCTAGAGATTTTTGGTGACAGCTAGTTTAATTACAAAATTTTGATAACGGCCAGATTCAGTTAAAAATTTCAGACTTTAGTTTTTGCATTATGTGTACTTGTGTTTTCAACTTGATGATTGTCTGTCTTTCAGTTTAAAGGATGACTTTGTGATGTAAGGATTAGTGGGAGTTTTAGTGAATGTTTTCTTTGATGACTAGGTCATATGCTAATTATTAATTTTTAAGTGTGTTTTTTATTTCAATCCAGATTTTAATGTTCATTTATGCTTGGTTAGCCATTACAAATAGACAGCAATTAGTTATATCTGTCAGCGAATTTAAATTATGACAAACATGCCAATAATACAGTTAAAATTTATGATTTTGATATGGAAAAAGTCTCCAAAATTAAATTAGTAAGCAGCTGCACGGTCCATTGTGAATGATTAGCTTTGTGAAATATGGTTTAACTTCTGCTCAAAACAGGTAGGTATTTTTGAGACGAAATGAATACCTTTATTTTATTCAGAAAATGACATATTCCTGTTTGGTAGCTGTAAAAATACTTCTTTCACTGACTATTTGGATCAATTTTTCAATATTTCCAAAAAATTTTGGGCTGAACAAAGTTTTTCCAGAAAAGCACTTTTGGAATTTTCTAATATTCTGTAAGCATTGAGGAGATTGTATGTGTTGTTGCTGATATTGTAGTATCTAGGTTTCATTTCATCCATTGTTTATCTTTTCCTTTTTTGTAGCTTTTACATATTTGTGTGAAAAGTTGAAATAGTCTTTTGTGTAGGTCACATTTGTTTGTTAGATTTCACTAAGATATTTTTATGTTTTCTCATAAAATAAATACCTTTCTTTTTTGTTTTACATACTTATGTTATGCATTCAGATTTTCCTGAGGAAACTTAATTTGTTCGTAAGTTCACATAGTCATTTCATGTCAAGTAATTTTTCCATTAGTGATATCTCAATTAAACTGTTCTAATAGTTTCTTGACTGAATCTTCAAAATTTAATCGACAAAACAGTACAGCTTGTGACATGGACTTAAAACAGAGATTAAGGCGCCGAAAAGCTAACTGCCCTAATTATTATTATTAGTTAATACCTACCGAAACTGCTCTTTTGATGATTTTATATGGCAAAAGATTTTGATAAATGATTTTTGGTTTGACTGCACCGTCAAATAAATTTTCAGTACCGTACATATTAGTGGTTAAGCCGTAAATATTTAGAATTTGTCTGCCAAACACAAATAAATAACAGCAATTTTGAAACTTAAATTCTGCTAATTTATTTTGTTTTGAAGTATCCGTAAAGAAAGTTTTTGTATATGTATGAGATTTTATTGATTAAAAAGCATAATAGTTTCGCTTTGCAACAGATTGCATTGATTTATAAATATGTATTACTAACACATATAGTTTGTTGAGATTGATGAAAATAACACCTATTTGTGTAGAGGGGATACAGATTTACTTTACACAACTGTATTCATACCATGGGTAAGTTTTACTAATAGCTTTTGTTTCTCAATTAGTTTATTGAACCGTCGCAAAAGTTTTGTGCTATTTAGTATCTTTTTGTTATTAACACATAGCGTAATTTGATATAAAATCTGTGAATTTAATGCCGTTTTCAACCTACTGCGATCAATTATTCTAGATTTATGGCAAGTCGTTCAAACTCAATTTGTTTCGAATAATAGACGCCCAGCATACAAATTTCAAGAAAATTCATTTGTATTGTGTGATTCATTTAAGTATGTAGTTTGTGAAAAGGAATTATTTCAAAGGTGTTGAGAAAAGTTTTAGAAAAATTGTTTGGTTAAAAAAATTGGTGGTGGATGATCATTGTATTCTTCAGTTGAATTTTTAAATAGGATTGTAAATAGTTTTGCTTTTTTGTAATTTCTTGAAATGTTTTATGAGCATAAAAGTGGTGATCTTTGTTTTGAAAGCAGTTATCTGAACATCTTATGAATCTATAATGTGCTGACTTTCAGAGCCAAAATTTGGTGAAATATTTTATGTGATATATTTTTGTGTTCCTGGTACATATAATGATGTCTTGAACTTCGAAATCAGGAATGGATCTTATTGTTGATTTTGAAAATAGTTATCTGAATTTTCTTTATTGCTACAGAAGGTGAAATATTTCATTGTTAAAAGCTACTTATATTTACTGATATTTTGAACATCAAGAACAGAAATAATGTTGATTTTTAAAAATCTTTAATTTGTATACAAGTCAAACATTGTGATTCTCTAAGAGTGAAGTATTTTATACATCTGATGATACTGGAATTAACTGATATTTTAAACATCAAAAACAGGAATTTATGAAACTATTGTACATAGTGTAAATTGTCAATGGTGATTTAAGTCTGCATTGATTATAAAATAACTGATATTCTGATAACTGAAAAAAAGGCCCTAATATAATATGTCTGAAACACAAAGTGAAGATCCTGTTAAGGTTGAACCCGAAAAAGCTCCAGTGGTAGAAAAACCAATAGCAAAAACAGAAGCTAAACCTGAAGCTGCGGCAACTCCGCCAAAGGCATCACCAGCAGCTAGTAAGTTCAGTCGTAGAAAAGTATTTCTTTCCTGTTCTCTGCAGTTTGCAGCATCACACTGTGTCAATATGTTTAAATGCGCAAGTTCATTTCATTTTGTTGTGTTTTAAATACAACTAGACCACTTGTGCTTGTACAAAAAATAGAATTTGCATATACCAATATTTTTTCAGGCTCATTTTTATACGCCCACATTTTCATGTGGACGTAAATGTATATTGTCGTCGTCCCCTCTGTCCATATGTGTATCCATTCACATTTTGTTTGTGTACATTAGGGTCGCAATTTTTTTATCTGAGTTTGATGGAACTTAAAATATAGATTTATATCCCAATGATCCTGTCGATTTTGGCAAGTATCAGACGGTAACTTCATGAATTATTGCTGCTGATTGTACGAAAAATTACTTTTTAACTTGTGGACACTCTAAAGGTAACAATTTTTAACTAATTTGGACGAAACGTTAAATGTGTTTATAACTTAAAGATCTTGGATCCTTTCAATACTGGCACTAATCCTCTTTAGCTTGTGGACACTACAGAGGTCACAATTTTCATTTGATTTTAAGGAGCGTACAGGTAGTTGACCCTTTAGAGGTCACAATTTTATCTGATGTTATGAAACTTAAAAATATATCTTTGTATCCCAAAGATCTCAGTTCCTTTTGGTATTGGCATGTATTGATCTGTAACTTCCTGGCCTATGGCCCCTGATTGTATGAAAAGATGGTTTTAGCTTGTGGTCTCTTTAGAGGTCACAAATTTTATCTGATTTTGATGAACTTAAAAATATAGGTCTATATCCCCAAGATCACTGTCCGAGAAACAATGAAATTTAAACGTCAAAATGTAGAGGAATGGTGTATTTACGGTGTCCCAAAATTTCAGCTCAAAATATTGAGACGTTTGGACGTGAAAGTCACAAATGCTTATCCAGATTTTGGGTAAATTTTTCGTTGGGCGACCTGATGATCGATTCCCGTTCCTTTAGAAGTCTATACAGTGAATGACCCATGAGCTGTACTTGATAACGAAAGGTCAATTTCATCTACATATTATTTTTATAAAATGAAGGTCTCGTTTAATACAGCTTAGGACACCGGTCTCCATTTCCAGATGAAGCCTGATGGGTTTAATTGTTTGAAAATGTATCACATATATTGAGTTAGTTGCCCGGCCCTTAAATAGGTAGATGATTTAAAGGGATTTTAAGACAAAATAAACCAGTTTTATTCTCAAAAATAATATCGGGATTGGCCCTTTAAATAAACCAACACAGATAATTTATTGATGAATATTTTAAATGTATGGAGTCTGTTGACCCTTTTTTCAGAATTGTTTTGTAGCAACAAGAATATTATTCAGAATATGATGTACTGCACTGTAAATTATGCACCGAAAATGGTGAAGCTTGTTGTTATGGCCATTTGATGTAAAAATACATTAAGAGCTTCTGTGCAGAAAAGTAAGATGTCAAACCAAATTTCATTTCAATTTGTATTGCTTTAGAATAAAAGAATATGGGATAACACTTATTTTTAATCTAATTACAGGACAGGTCGTAGAACAGGGCGATGATGATGATTCAGAAGAAGATGAAGAAGAAGCAGCAGGTGACCAGGGGGATGGTGGTGGTGGTCTTGGATTACCAAAGAGAAAAAAGAAACGTAAAATGGGCAAGCGCAAGAAGACAAGATCAAGTCTTTCAAACAAACCACAAGATTTTCAAGTAAGTTTAATTTCCTGTTTTCTCTTTATAAATAAGTGACATCAATGTTCTCCAGAAAAATTGGTACATGATTTTCATACTTCTCTTTTTCAAGAAAAATATACATGCCTGTTAAATATTTGATGTGTAAAAACAAATAAAGAAAAAACAGAATTGAGTAATAATTGGTTGCTTTCACAGGACATACAAAGGATATTCTTTAAAAATTTAATTGCTCTCAAAATAAAAATTAGTGCAAAGAAATTTGGTAATAACTGTGTGCAACTTTTCATGTGGCCAACAGGTACTTAGGCCATAGTTGAAACCACTTTTCTTACTGCATTTCATCCAAGTTATAATACAACTAATAGCTCTATCATGATAAGGCCCTTTATCTATGCATGTCTTGGTTCAGATCTTTGGGTTCATACATGATAAGGAGTAGCTAGGATCATCTGTCTAACTCTGATTGTTTTCTCAGGATACTCCTGCACAAACTTTAGAAATATAAATATACCATTTGTTAGTTCCAAATTAATCTACTCACTATTGAGTGAAATTTAAACCCCATTCTTTCTTTTTAGTGTAAGAATAATATTAACGATTCTGCGCATTTGTTTCATGCAGCATTTGATTTAAACAAATGTCTCTTTAATATTTTCAAAAGGCCGGCTATTGATTGACAGCCTACAGAAAGTGTGAGTGTAAATTGAATAGAAACCGTTAGAATTTAGTTAACCACATTAAACTGATAAAAGTAACAGCTGGGAACTTATTGATTTGATAATAGTCAAGCTTTTTACTGGAGACCCAACAACATTTAATAACAACATATATATACATACTTACTTATATCCACGTAGGCGTGTTTAATGGTATGTACAGGTGCACAAATACCTGTATGGAAGGAGTCTAGATTGACAAGTACCATTTACTCTTCACATGAGACTCAGTTTATAATAAACAGGAGATTAGAGATACCAATACAAATATACCTTTACATCTGGCAAGGGCAGAACAAGAATATTCAGGAGGGTGGGGGTAGTTTGAATGGGATAGAAAATTCAGACACAGTGTTTCTAAGACAATTACCGAGTATCTTAAGGTGCAGACAGCACACAAAGACTCCATAAATTATGTCTGTCCCGGTCTCCTGGATCTGCTCCTGCAGATTGTGATATATTAAAAAAACAGCCCTATAAACAAGTTGTTATTTAATTTCTGAGCTTGTCATAGTCGGATCGTCGGTTGGTATTGGCACTAGACATCCAAGTCCCTGGTTCAAATCCCAGGCAAAATTCTAACTCCCACATTACAAACAGAACCATTGAAATGAAAATTGTTAGTCTTAAGTTGACTTTAAACCACATTCAATTCAATACATCTACACAAGTTATTTCAGTTAAGAAAGATATCCCCCAAATTAGTCACATTGTAGATCATATCAGGTATTCTAGGAAAATGAACCATGCTCTGCGTCTTGCATAATACTCATCCCTATACTTAAAGCTAACTGTAGAGACAGTTTTGATTTCAGAACAAATGAAATAAAATGGTTTAATTGTGTACTTGTAAGGTCTGTCGAAAGTGTTATGGTTTTGATCCCTTAAGGGTTTTCTCTACGTTCCTGGTATCATCCATCTGCTTATGTCAAGCGAATAAAGATATTCCATATTATGTTTCAATCCTGTAATGGCCTTGTTAGTTTTAAGTGGATGTTAAACACCATTTTGTTCTCTCAATGTATTTGGCTGTTCGTTTAGTTGCTATATTGGAAGGTGTTTGTTGATTACTCCCAGTTCTTGGATTTTCCTCCATTATTTCTAGTAGTTGATTGACAATGTTGCTGGCTAGCTCACCAGGAGATGATGGATTCTTTCCTTATAGTGGCCACAAAAAGTCCTCTGTATTTTCGAGCCAGGTTTGTCTGTGGTGTAGGACAGAGAGGTCCTTGCAAGGAAAAAATATTTAGAATGGATGCAATACCAAGGTCCACTGAATACTCATTCATGAGGTCATTGTGTGCTCTTTTATAAGAACCCTTGACATTGGGAATGTGATGAAGAGATCTTGTAGGTGAATTGAGATGTTGGCAGAGATCTGACATCTACATTCAGAGCATTTGATGCTATGTCATCTAGACCAGGTGCTATTGGATATTGATATTTAGAATATTGCTCTTTGACTGTCATTAGTAATTATTATCAGGGTCATTTTCCTTGTGGTCACGCAAGGATTTTCTATAGATGTGATGCTGATTTTACCATTATTATCATGTACAGCTTTACCACAGGTAGTCCTTATTCCTGTCTGGTAGCATCAGATAGTAATATCAGTAATGGTGTCCTTAAGTTATCTCTGCAGTTGTTGCAACAGTATCATGGTTATTTCTGGCACCTTTCTTGACGACCTTGTCTTTCATGCCAAAATGTGTAAGGAACTCTTGTCTCTAATTATGTTGATAGAATGTATTGAAATGGAATGATTGATATATTGAACAGGATTTGCAACACAATAGACTACACCATGTCAATAATAGAACACCGTTTGGTGAGGATTATAATAAAGTGACTATATTTTTGAGTCATTAGTTTATGTATTTATATATTCACTGATTTGTTTCTATTATACTATGTGTTTAATTTTATCCTATGTGTTCTATTCATTGTAAATTTATTACCATTTCAAATAGAAATGTATCAATTGATTATACTTATATTGGTATTAAATGTTATCATAGGGCAATAAGAGATGAGTTTGTTAGTACTGTGTTATGAATATTTATAGATTTTAATGCATATATATTTAGTCGATTTAGTTTGACAGTAGTACATACAGTATAATGTACATTGGACTTTTTGAACTACTGTTCTTTGTCCCGTGGATGTAGTTGTGTGCTTTTGCAACAGGTGTATAGGTTATTTCAAACTTTTTGTTTGATGGAAATTTAATTTATATATTATATTTACATCTGCAATTGGACATTTATATGTAATTTATGTTATATTTTGTACAAGCGGTCGGTATGCCTTGGTTGGTTATTCTAGATCTGATTTGAGGAGCAATTCTTGTGTTCTAACATGTGTACAAATTTTGTGGATTTAGTAATCTTGTGTCTTTCCTTTTCGGATTAATTCTCTGTGGTATTGTCTTTTGATTAAATAGCTTGGAATGCTGAGAATTATTTTAGAAAATTTAACAGAACGGCCAATTGGATTAATTTATGTGATGGAATCCAAAATGGAATGATCTATAAATGATCCATCTATTGTTTTTTTATTCAGCACAATTTGTGTCTGTTTGTGTAAGGGTATATAGACATTATAAAACCTGTGTTGGATGCTGAAGGATGAAACTGGTTGGATGTGCAGACACTTACTGCATATAGTTTTAGTACTATGTTTATCAAATGTGTAGCTATTTCATTTGTTACATATTTTTTTGTCGGTTTAAGTATATGGCTTTGTTTGATAATCCTTTATGAAGAAGAAAAAATAGCATTGAGAGATAAGAAACAAAGGATACCATCAACTCTTCAAGAAAAAGCAACAGTTATAAAGACTTGGATTATTTGAGTATATACATGTAATTTTAATATGTTAACTGTCATTTAGGATTCAGAATGGCTGTGTAAAATTAACCAAAACATATATTTAGCACAAAGTCTCAAAATAAATTGAATGACAAATTTGGAGATGGACATTTCCCTTGAAATGTGTTAAAGTGAGTGACATGCCAATAGCAAATTAGTTTCTGCTAAAGAGACATTGGTTGATTTGCGTAATATTATGATATTCAATGTAAATCAAAATGTTGAGTCTACCAAACTTTAGTAGAAACCAACCTGCTTCTCCTCCTGAAGTATCTCCAGGAGAGAAACCTGAACTTAAGAAACAGGAGTCGAAAAAGGACGAAACTGATAATGGACAAGTGGAGCCCAATGATGGTCTCTTGGCAGCTTATGCTAAGCTTAATATTAGAAATAGAGATATTTTCAATGCTAATAAAGCTACAGACTTTCAGGTTAGTTGTTCATTGATGACTTCAAGCATATTCAAAGGTATTTATTTCCATTGATTTCAGATGCAAAACTACTGTTTTTCTTTTCATTTTTGCATGTCTTTCCCCTTATACCGTTTTGCATAAGAATGGCCGTTTGAGCTCATTTCAATAGAGAAGTTACCACTGCCAAACGGATGAAGCCTAGGGCCTTTAAAAGATCCATTTTTGACACTGTCCGTTGTCATCCTCTGAATTACTCATTTGTGATTAAAACACAATTTTACACACATCTTCCTCTAGCCTTGGGGATTGGGAAGGGCCTCATAAGTGGAATAACCTTTAGGCCTTCTATTCATCTAAATCTGGCACTGGATGTTATGTTGTTTGTATTGGGATTTTCTGAACAATATTGGACATTACACATCGACCCATACTCGAGGTAAACATATAATTTTATCAGGTGTTTTAGAAAAAGTAAACAATGCCTTACCACATGCACATAACCTGCCACTTCATAATAAACTGATATTTTGAAATGGGTATAATCTGCCGTTAAATGTAAATGTAGGTACATCATTTTAAGATTAGGGGGCAGAGGTTGTCAATCGGTCATTATGCTGGACATTATGAAGGACTGTTCCCACTTCTAAGTGGTAGAGTCTTTGGTATGACTGGGAAAGTGTGACTTGTCACACAAAATGATTTCTAGAAATGTATACTTTGACATATTTACTTAAAATTATAAGAATCCAGTGACACTTATAATGCTATATACTGCTGTCCAGTCAAAATCTCTAGCATTACATATGTGATAGTCCCAAAAATTACCTAATTATTCAAATTGCAATTTATTTTGTACTGTGCAGCAGACACCTGGGAAGTGATATCAGTTGGTTCTGAAATATTTAAGCATATCCTGTTATATTCCCATCTCTGGGCTTATAGCTACCACATAATATATACACTCTGGCCCCATGTTCACAAAGCATTCTCAGACTTAAGTTAAGATTTACTTAACGTTCAATCACTGTTTATGATCTATATCTTTGATCCAGACAGACAAAACTTTGCACATAATTTCTTACCGATACATTAAAACAACAAAAGTTCATAAAGGGCTATATTTTAGTTAAAATAAGGTGAACAGTTTTGCATAAATTATTAACTTTAATTCTTAGAATACTTTGTGAACTCTAAACCTGGTGTGATATTTTTAGACTTAATTTCTAAAGCTAAATCTATCTGGTAAAATTTGATACAACAGTAGGGCTGCCAAAGAATATTAATATCTTGCAATACAGGTCCTCTATAGTTATGTGTATCACCATACAAAATTTGATATATAGATATTTGTCCCCCGCCTTTTGAAGAAAGTGGAGGACTACTAATTTGAACTTAATTTAAAGCAGATATGATGATTTTTTAAAATTGTTTTTTCAATTGCATCAAAACACTACTATCCATCAAAATTCATGTAAACAATGGCAAACAAAAGGCCTGTAAAATATTGGTGATTGATACATTTATTTAGTGTATTGAAATTTTACAATAATAGTCAAGCATTCTAATTTTAATAACTATTTATAAAAAGGTTAGAAATGCAAATTGTTCTCACCTATGACAATATGAATATTGCAATATATTAGAACTTTGCAAAACATTGGGTTTCAAACTTTACCCCTACATTGCTAAGAGGAGGGCGCTTCAGATCAGGGGCTCAGCAGCATAAATACTTGCCATGCCAACCTAAAGAATATTAGATAGATATAGGCTCCCTGAGGCATCATGAGCCTCAGAGCGATTAGACCTGATTGAAACAATAGACAAACACCAAATGAAAAAGATTCTTTGAGATTTGGAAATTTTACAGCTATATGCAAGGTGCCATTTTGGATTTTAAGAGTTGGTGTGCGGGTGGGGGGGATAGACAACATTATTTGACGGCAATACTATATACTGGAAAAAAACAAAAAACTCCATAATACAACCAGAAAACTACCGGAAAACACCATGTTATTTGATCTGTATTTGTTATTTATGACACAAATTGAAGGTACTAAGTGAACTGTATGTTTTATTGACATCATCACGTATTGGATGACGTTGGGTTTTTTGTTTGTGTATGGAAATTTATCATAAAGATATATATCTCAATATGTTAAAATTCTTCACATAAAAACAAATTGAATTTTCCTACAGCAAAATCAATAAAATTCGTCATATTAAGGATTGTAATGAGTATGACAGTACAATAAGTTTGGCAACAGGTGTTACTTGTATTTAGCTAAGATTATCCAGGTAGCTTTGGTTATGTTTACTAAATGGTAAAACCTTCTGGAACCACTCATTGCATACTGAGTAAAATTATCCAGTGATATGAAATTAAGGATTCATTGTTATAAAATTTTATTTGAATTATGAACAAAAAAATTAACCCAATTTGTTTTACAACGATCAAATAAGTTTTGAATTATGAACAAAGATATTTACCCAATTTGTTCTTCATGTACAATGGTTCATGTCTTCCTGATACATCTTGACAGGATTTTCCCTGATATATCTTGACAGGTGGATTATCTCAACTCCTTGTCACGTACAACCGGGGATTTCAATTTATTATAACTTTGTAAATATACTATTCAAAAAAAGTAGGGGATATTTGATTTTGGGGGCATAATACTAAAATATGCAAATGACTACGAAAAAAGTCACTATAGAACCTAACAAGAAACATTTCCAGTTACATCTGACGCCCAAACGCACCAATAGCTACCGCATGGAATGCAGGTGATGCTTGGGATCATCATGGGGGTCCAACCCAAGATTTGCACGACTCTGACTTTGAATATTACAGTCATTGTGGCATTGAATTCCAGGGTGGAAACATCAGTTTAATTGTTTTAGTGACCAGAAAACAAATTTTGATATGCGTCGGCTTACCCAAAATGAAAGGTTACGTGCCCTTGGCATACTACAGATCGGCACATCACAGGCGGTTGTGGCGCGGACGATGAATGTTTCTCAGTCTGTCATAAGCAGGCTATGGTCCAGATACCGTGATACACAATCTGTACAGGACAGACCACGCTCAGGTCGACCAAGGGCGACAACTCAAGCCCAGGATCAATTTATCCGTACCTTGGCCTTGAGAAATCGTGTCATCACAGCAAATCAGATCAGCGCTCGTCTTCAAACAGACACTGGTGTGAGAGTGAGTGGCCGGACGATTCGGAATCGACTGCATAGGGGTCACCTTTGCGCCCGACGTCCTCGCGTGATCCCTTGTTTGAGAGATCATCTCATTCAGGCAAGACGTCGTTAGTGTAGCGATCGTCAACACTGGGATAATCGACGCTGGAGCAATGTGATGTTTTCAGATGAGTCAAGGTTCACTGTTGATTTTTTGGACACACGTAGGAGGGTGTGGCGTCGTCGAAACGAGCGCTTCCAAGACGTTAATGTCATCAGACATGATCGATTTGGGGGTGGTTCTGTTATGGTGTGGGGAGGCATCACTGTTGCTGGAAGAACGGCATTACATGTTGTTGCAGGGCGTGTTACAGGCCAGTACTACCGGGACAACATCTTGGCAGTCCATGTTGTGCTGTTCGCACGAGGTCATGGCCGCCGTTTCATCTTCCAGGATGACAACGCAAGATGTCACAGGGCCAGGATCGTCACAGGTTACCTCCAACAACAGAACATCACCACATTACCTTGGCCAGCACTGAGTCCCGACCTCTCCCCCATCGAGCATGTCTGGGACATGCTTGGACAGAGGTTACGTCAACGTCAACAACGTCCTGCCAATGTCCAAGAACTTGCTGCTGCGTTGCAACAGGAATGGGACAATCTGGACCAAAATGACCTTAGACGTCTCATTAGGAGTATGCCATGTCGGATCAATGCTTGTTTGGCAAACAGAGGAGGATTTACCCGTTACTGACTTTGTTGTGATGCTGTGGTAACTTTGCTGTTTGACCCCGGGTATCATTTTACCCTTATAATGGTCAGTCTGTGCCTTACTTAGTCTAACGATCATTTGGAATAAATCGATGAATGTGAACTTCATTTCACTTTGTCATTTGTTTCTTCGTCAGTTTCATTAGGTGACTTTAATAACACTTAAAAATCAAATATCCCCTACTTTTTTTGAATAGGATACTAAACAGAATTAATTGAACCATTTTTGGACTGATATTCCTATTAGAGAATTTAAGAATGGTCAAAGCCCAACTTCGTTTCAAACTGACATTTTGGGTGCTACATGTACACAGAAATAAACTCTGATTGGTTGTTGAGCATTTGATAAAAGATAACAAAATCAAAATATCCATGGTAGATAATATCTGGCTTAGATTCGGTCGGATTAAAAACCGATCATTCAAACAATTGATACAAAGATCACAGTTGGTGTTGGCTTTTGACCATGTCTTGGTTATATCATCTGCAGAGAATCTTGAATGTTGACTTATTTTTTGAAATTCATCACATCTTTGTTGTACGTGTAAATACTGAACAGAACTGAACCATTTATGGAATAATATTCACTAACTCATTTTAGGAATTTTATTCTTAAATGGTTCGGGTTGTGTGGTTATCGAAGCGATCACTTACAACTATAGCATAGTAAACTCATTTCAGCCAATTTAACACTGATGTTGCACTCAAGACAATTTACAAATATGCATTATGCATATCCTAGAGTGCATTGATGCATGATTCGATTTGTTTGCTGGAATATAACCTTCTTTAGAGTAAATCATGCTCTATCAAGTTAGAGTAAATCATGCTCTAGCAAGGTCCGTTATATGTCTTCAGTTGCCTTTGGGCTACTCCAACGTTAATTCATCTGCAATTATATCATTTCTATGAATGCAAATTACTGGTACCAACCAACCAATAATTTCAATATGTTATTGTCTGTGTGTAAACTGCGAGCTACTAACTTTGTTCGTTTTTTTTGCAGGTACGAATCAAGATTCTGGAGGCTCGGCAGCTACAAGGGGCCAATATACAACCTGTCACACGTGTCACATGTTTTAATCAAATGAAACAGACTAGAGTTAAAAAATCAACTAACAGTCCATTCTGGAACGAATCTTTCTTTTTTAATTTTCATGCTTCTCCGGCAGAACTTTTTGATGAACTTATAGAATTTAAGGTAATTTGTCTTTATTATTCTCTATTTGATTGGTCAGTATTTATAGAACACAGAAGGTTTCTATTGGCACAGTGTTTAAAATTGAATCACAGTGTGGGACGAAGAAAGTATCTCAGGATGTTCCAGTGTTGTCCCCCTTGTTGCTGGTGCAGAACACGGGACCAAACAAAAAATCGTGTATAGTCTTGTATGGTACAAAAAGCAGAGGTCCTATGTACATGTTGTCATGCATGTAAAAAAAAGCTTCTTTGACAATTATTTGGAATCCTAAAAAATTTCCTCATATCATACGGCATGGCAGTTGCTTGTCTTCATTATCCATGTTGGTGCAGAAATGTAGGATGTTAAACTCCATTTGACTTTATGTGAAACACTCCATGGAATATTGGCATATGGTTGTCTTCATTAAACCTGTCAGTGCAGTCAATATGAAACACTCCATGGAAGAATCTTGTTTTAAGTATTTTGAGAATCTTATTTTAACTAAACGATGTTAATCATGCTATCTGGGTAATTCCTGAAGTCACTCGATCGGCACTACAGTAAAACAGACCCACGCAAAAGCATTCTTTGGCATTTTAACAGTAACAGTACCGGACACTAAGTCTTGAGACAGCAATGTCCCAAAGCACTGGAAGAACACTTTGACATCAATGTTCCAAATTTTTGCATGCATCAGTAAGAACTCTTTCATTTTTCAAGTCCATTTATTAGGGTTAGTGGGACTAACAAGGAAATTGTTGCATATATAATTCTTTACATGCTTTAGAAAACCTAAAAACTGTCAAGCCCTGGACAGTTGGATTTTGATGAAGATAAAGTCCAGGAAGACTCTTGCTACCACCTGGCAATGCTTGTTCTGACCACATTACGAAACGACATCCTTTGCCATTGGACATCATCGTATATTATCAACTATATTGTAAGGCCAATGACAGGACACAATTTACTTAGACATCTAGAACAACAAACGTATATACAATGTACAAGATCAAGCGAATGGATCCAGGGGCTAACTGTTACAAATTTCTAACAAAGTCGTATTTTAAATGGTATTTCCAGGTATTTAATTCAAAGAAACTTCGGTCAGATGCTTTAATTGGTGCTTTTAAGGTAAGTTTTAAACGACAATCAATCGAAACATAAAACAAAGTCAAAATATGATTTCATAAGTTGTTTATATATCTTTAAAAATTAAATTTTTAAGTTAAATGAGAGGTGGTTTATTTATTTAAAACCCTTTATTGTTCAGTTATTTGTAAATATACCTACTACTGTTTGCTCTCTTCGCCGGTGGCATCTTTTGATCGAACTTCAACAAAAAATTACTAGCACAGAAACACCAGCCTATCCCACCACTGTTACTATTTTAAGAGAGTCTTGTCCGTCTCCCCTCTATTCCTAAAAATGAAATTACTTATTGTGAGATTTTCAAGTCATCAGAACCTTGTGCACAAACCTCTTGGATTTTATTGACCTCTGCTCTTGTCTATCGTTTACGAAATACTATATAAATTAAGAATAGGAATGTTTATAGTCTTAAATGTTAAAATTTTACAAACACAGTAATATACATTTGTTAATATAACCTGTATATTAATTATATGTTTTTATATATCAGTGTGATGTGGGTTTAGTGTATGATGAAAATCAACATGCATTGATCAATAAATGGCTGTTACTTAGTGATCCAGAAGATACAATGTCTGGTGCTAAAGGTTATTTAAGGATATGTGCTGTTGTACTTGGACCTGGTGATGAAGCACCTGTAAGTTGATATTTCTGATTTTCAGTCTATTGTGTGTTTGTAGACCCTTGCCAACCCTTTTCCGATCTAAGGTATGAAATTGAGTCAAGTGGTGATGATATAGATTCCAGTCTTGTACATGACCCATAGTGGACCTTAAAACTTTTATTTCTTTCTCTGTAACCATATAAATTTTCAAAGATTCATGATCAGCATTTTGTTTCAAGAGGCCTTATCATATAAAAGAAAAGTAAAAGTAGATATTTGTATGTTTATTAACATATTGTATTTACAGAGTATGAAAACATCATCACAAGATGATTCAGGTGACATAGAGAGGTAAGATAAATTAGATCACTCATACTTTATTAACTATTACATGTATTGTTTTACCGAATGTATTTAGCCTTGGATTAAAATTTGCATTCACTTTGACAGATAGGAAATGTGTAATAATTGTCTAGTAGCCACAACTGCAAAATTGATACATTGTATATTTGGAACAAATCCCTCTATGATGCAGAATAATTAAGGCTAAATTTTATATTGAATATGTAAACTGCTGTGATCCGTCTTCATTAGCCCGGTTAGATTGAATCCACGCTAAATTGATTTTGCAACATTTAACTAAGATTTGGCTTTTAGTCAATCGTATTGTAAAACTAAATCATGATTGGATTGATAGGCCTATTTATTCTTTTCCAATTTTCCAAATGTTCAAAATCCCTTGTATGGCAATGAGCTACTTGAATAGTTTATTACATGATCTGTTAACTTTCTTTCAGCAATTTACTTAGACCTGCTGGTGTGCAGTTACGACCAGCATCTTTTATTTTGAAATTATACAGAGCAGAAGATATACCTAGAAGTATGTATCATATTTTTTTTTATTCTCTCTGTTGAGAATCTCATTACTTTTTAATTTCTGTTGACTAACACTGTATCAGATGATATAGGACTGTATGCAGTGAAATGGCTGCATAAATGCAGGACTTATGTGAATACTGGACACAAACATGACAAATTAGTTGTCATGGTAACATTGTCTGAAATATACATTTCTATCTATTTCAATATCCATAAACCTAAGTATGGTAAACTTTACAAGAGTCATATTTTTTTACACACCAGATTTCAAAATTTACAGTAATAAAGAACCTGAAATGTGAAAATGATTAAATTACATGTATCTAGGGGGTAATCGTTCTTGGTGTATTCTATCCTATGAATTACCTTGTATATTTAAAATTATATTTTTGGTATTTTTTAGTGGATTCTGCATTTATGGAGGGAGTAAAGAAAGTTTTTAGGATAGGAGAAGAACAAAAAGAGTTGGTGGACCCATATTTTGTATTTTCTTTTGCTGGCAAAGAGGTATGAATTGTGAAATAGAATTGAGAATAAAATCCTGATAAATGTCATCTGCTATCATCATACTTGTCAGTCTACATCATTAACCTATTCTTCACAACTTTTAAGTCTTTAGGGGTGGTCAAATTATATCAACACATCCTTTCCATAAGTATAAAATGATTCCAAATGTTATTGTTACCTGACGTGTAAATTTCAACAGGTGGTTTTCTAATCTTATATTTCTATGAGCAGAATGACTAAAATTTTGCATGACTTTATTATTGGCATAAATCAGGCTACTTTGGCATTCGAGATCGTGTTACCCTTATGTTGACATAATTACTTCCATTATTTACAAAAAAAAATATGAAGCTTTTCGAGTGATCTTTAAATCTTATTCCTTTCTTTTCAATATTTTAATAAAATATTAGATAAAATGTATCATTTTATGATTTCAGTTAAAATCTAAAATTATGTATTGCTGTGATCATCCAGAGTGGAATCAGGAACTGCGTCTTGGACTGCAGGTAAGTGTTCATATTTATTATCACTCCTCAATATTTATAATACTTTAAATGGATATGACTAGAGCCATATATAAAGGTAGTCTGACCAACTGCTGTCAATGTTGGCATTTTGTAACCCAATCTGTAAGTTTAATAGATCAGCAGTACAACAAAACAAATATGAAATAATGAATGTCTGTGAAAACGAAGAGAATGATAGTTGTTATCCAGTCACAGTTTAGATAATAGTTGGCCAAATATATGGCTTATTTGTATATGACCATAATGATTAGGGAGCAAATAAAAGTGTTAACTTTGATCAATTGAGAATTTTAGTATAGTTTAAAATTTGAATGTGTGACAAAATAATTTAGTTGAAATATATCCTATTGACAATTTTCAACTTTATATTTACTTTAGGTGTTAGATTGCGGTTTACCACCATTTTTCTTTTTCTGCATTTTCTTTTTCTTTTTCCGCTTCTAATCATTTTAAATTATTTGTAGTTTCCTTCAATGTGTGAACGGATTAAATTTATGATCAAAGATTGGTAAGTAAACCATTTATACTGTACGAGGACTGTTGTATTTTATTGAAGACAATAATGCACTGTTTATAACTTGTATAATATACCTGCCATGGGCAGTATAATTATGTTTGTAAGGCAACTTTCAACTGAAGGGAGCTGGAAACCTTGATTGTGCGTGAGAAGCAGAACGATAACCCACCTGGTTACATGTGCATTTTGTCAGTGTTCTCCAGCATTTTTGCATAGCAAAAGCAACATGCCAAAAAATGAAAAAAATACTGTATGCTAGTAAAGGAATGTAGTTTAGCTTCCAATCAGTTCGAATATATTTCGGTGATTTCGAGACTAAAACAATTGTAACTATTGCAGTACATGCAGGGAGAATTTTCTCCTACTTTGACATTGATATTTGAACGACTAGCATATATTAGTCCAGTAAAGATTGTGTTGGGTTGGGTTAATTATTTAATCATGTTAATTGCTATTTGTTTTGTATGTGATATGTACATTCATGCTTAATTAAAACCACACACAATGATGTATACTTGTATATAAAAATATTATAGAATGTTTGCAGTAGCACTGGTGGAAGGTTTTCATATCCATTTTTATTTTATATCATTTTGTTTTTAATACATGTATTTCATGATTCAATGACTTTTAAATGAGTACAATAAGAACGAATCTTTGAATTCAGGTATTTCACCCAAAATTTGATAAATTATCTGTAATTCAGTTATGAAAAAATGGTGTTGTTTATTATAATTCCTTATTTAAACCATGTTAGAATTATATTCGGAAAGTCAGTCATCTTTGAATTTATGTATTTCACCCATGCAAGAAAACAATTAGAAAATTTTGTTTTTGATTTAGGAATTAAAGAAATGAAATGCAATAATTTATCAAGTTTTATAATCAATATTTAAAACACAATTTGATTGGTCAACAGGGATCGGGTAAACGATGATGACACTACAGGCTCCGCCTTTCTAGACGTGCCGAAAATTTCTGCCTTTGGGACAAAGGGTTTGTTCTTTGTATTTGTATTGTGTTGTTTAGATTAGATATATTACTTTTACCACAATAAAATTAAACTAGCAAGTCAGTGCGTGCATGTTTAAAAGACACATCAACTTGCTAGTGTCGATTACGCTGTCAGCTTTTGACATAATCATTTGGTTGGTGATAATGATTATAATGAAAATAATTCAAAAGCATTCACAATGCAGGTAATATATCTGTTCTAATACAATTACAGTGTGTGTTATATTTCATTTGATTATCATTGTTCCCCTACCCCATGTAAAATGTAAAAGTTTATCAATGTTTCTTTATTCTCATCATTTCATCAATACTTTGTCTTCATTCAATCATTCATTAATTCATTCTACCTTCTTTTAACATCCATTTTACCAATATAATATATTATTATACTTTTATCAATATATATGTAAACACTATATATTCAGGATCCCCACAAACTTCTCTGTCGAGCAATACATATTTATTCAAATTGTGATTAATGAAATGATTTTTTTTAACTCTTGTATCACAGAAGAAAACATATTAATAGTAGTGAAGTCTACTACAAACATGTTCTATGCATTTTGCATGCACACAATGTGAAAAATTGTTAGCATGTCCTCAAGTTTAGTTGAAATTTTTAATACATTCTTGATCTGTAATATTCTATCAAAATATTTTCCTTTCTCCATAGTCTAATCATCATATCAGCTCATAAGTTCGTTTGTTTTTCAGTCGTAGTCTTCATGCAGCATTTTTAATCATGTGGTATGGGAACTAAACCGAGCAATAATTTTTTTCAGCTAATGTTAGAGAAATGCAGCTTTTGTAGTAGATGTTTAAATTAATGTGTAATTAGATACTGGAATTGAATGACTATTTTAGTTAGTTGCAAAATGTCGAATTCACCTGTCCATATAATTTTGTCTTTTAAACACCATGTCTACAAGTATTAGACACATTTAGTACCTTTATTTTTGATTTATTGAGAAAATGAATTTTTTCTTTCATATTGCATATCACTATTTTTTATAACAAAAATATGGACAGTTGTGAATGTGTATGTTCATGTTATGCTTGACATCATTTTAGAATACTTGTAAGTTTCAAAGTTCAAATTAGATAGATAAAAGGCAATGGAATGCAATTATATATTTAAGAAATGTTGGTCCGTTTTATTTCTTTCTCTTTGAAATTCTCCCATTTTGGATTCAATTGGATTTAAATTACTTGAAATATTAAACTTTTTAAGAAGTCAGTTTTAGATTTGCACTCTTTTCAAACCATTTATCTTTTTGATTTTGAAATTTCTAGACATTTATTTTGTTCTGAGATGAAACTCAAGCTTTATCTGCATCTTATAGAGACATAGAGATTTGGGGAAATGTTTCATGTGTTGTCTTAACACATTTAGAAATCAAATTTGAAATAAATCATGTCCATATATAAGATTTAGATATACAATTTGTGGTTATATATTTGCATGGTTAACTAGTAGTAGTAGCAAAGGGATGCATGCAGTTACATGGTGTCAATTTATTAACTTATCAGCAGTTAATTAAAATATAATAATATATAATCTCTATTCAGGAGTATCTAGCCAAGATTAAAATAAACTAGCATATTTCCTTGTATTTTGCAATGATATCGGTGCATTACATAAACCAAATGGTATTTTGACCATAACTCTAGAAACAAATACTTATTACACTCTATGTTAGCTGATACTAAGAAGAAAATACATTCTATTTTAGATTTGTATTGTTCTTGCAAACTATATTAAATTATATTTTGGTGTTTTCACTAAAGTTACACAAAATGTACTATGGTCTTGAGAGTTTAATTATTATATTATTTTAGGTACTTATATTTGTATGGGTTCATGTATGACCGTCTTTCATTTGCAACTGATTTTTGGATCTATGGGATGACATTATGACTAAATTTTTGTAGATGCTTTAGATTGATAGTCTAACTGTTTATATGATCTTATTCCCCATACAGGGATCGATTGTCTGAAGATGATACAGTCGGAACCTTTTTACTGCCGATTTCTTTAATCTCTTCTTCTGGAGATACGGGTGAATGTCTTTAATCAATTTTAACCAATTAAATATGTTGTATTTAATGTAAACATATTGCTAAAATGTATGAAATAGATCTAAGTACCAATACATATTGTTGAAATATGTAGAACAAAATCATATTCATCACGAGCAAAAGCTGATATTTACAAGCTCAATTAATGCAATCTAATTTTATAAGGAAATGTTCTCAAGAGTAAAATTTGAATTTCTTGTTACAGAATTTTGTAATAAGTTTTAAAACTTTATTTTTAGACCAAGATGAGGGTAAATTTTTGAAAAAAAAAATTATTTCAAATTCATGGTGGCCAGGTTAACTACATATGGCATGAGTGTTAAATTTGAAAACATTTTATTTTTTCAATTTCGTAGTGAAGATTATACTTTATATTTTTCTTTTGTTGTCGGTGGGGCCCTTCAGCTCTCGGAGAAATCAGTAGGTTAACTATAAGATTGAAATAAATGCAGTGCTTCTTCTAAAACTGTAACCAATCTTTGTGTAATTTGGCAATATAACATTTCGCGTGGTGTGCATTCATGTTATTCTTTTGTGAAATAATCATTTAGCATTAAGATAAAAGTTAACATGCTGAAAACTTTTTTTTTGTACAGATGCAGATTCAGTTTTTCGAGGTGTTTAGGTTTACTGTTCTTATAAAGATTTAGTTTTTTCAAATTGTGATCTTATCAAATAACAAACAAGATAATATTAGCACATAATTAATTCATCAAATTTCTGTAATATTTATAAATATTAGTTGTAATGATTATAAGCATCGTTTTTTTCTTACCAACATTATCAAGTACCAATACATAGCTTCGCTTGCAATATAGGCTAGAAAGACACCTATACTGAATTTCAGACTATTTATTTTCTTCTTGAATGTTGTGTTTTTGTTAACTGACATTGTGTCACTACATGCTTCATTTATGTTGAATCATGTTTTGAAAATGGTACCAAGCTTTTCTTTCATGATAGTGAATATTTATGCGCATGAGTGTTTAGAAAATTTTGTTAAATTAATATAATACTAACCAAAAAATACTAATAAATTCACATTAACTTATGAACTGATTATCTCCGTCTTTCATGTAGGATTACTTTTCACTAGAAGTATGAATGAGGGGATATATGCTCTTATTAGGAACTGAATTAATTGTTCTTCTTAAATCTGTTGAACATTTATTGGTGTAGTTTCTTTACATGGTTTGAAATTCTAAATTCTGTATCACTTAAAGATTCTGCATTGCTTGAAGATAAATATATTCTTAAACTACCGGTACTTGAAATTTCAAATTTATCATTATTTGCAGTCAAATATTTTCTTGGAATTTTGATTTACGAGTACCGATTAGGGACAACAAAAAATGTTAACAGTGCCTTCATAAGGAGAACAAAAACACTTTTTGAAAGAGTTACTACCCTATTCATTTTATATTCCTTTTGAATAGACTTTCGAAATCATCTTCATTTGTGTGTTTTTCATTCTCACTTTCACTCTTCTTATTATTCATTTCTCTGTAATAGTTGTGTGTAGTATGATTTGTTTCATTCTTTATGGTCCATATACTTAACGTAGATCTAGCTTACCTTCTTTTTGCGTTTCTCTAATAAGAAATACTTTTAAAATTTAATTCAGTCTTTATTTTTAATTCTTTTTTTAATTATGAGTAAAAATTATCAAATGTAAAGTTTTAAAATTAAAAACATAAGATTTATTAATGTCTCTTATATGTTATCTTTATGTTATAATTGTATTTACATCAATGGTAAACAAATTTCTAGGTTTTTTACCAACATTTGGCCCATGTTATGTTAATTTCTATGGTTCTACCAGAGAGTATTCAGACTTACCTGATGAGTATGAAGACCTTAACCTTGGAAAGGTAATTCTACCACCCCTTTCACCTGATCTAGACCTATTGTCTTGGATTTGAATCTGATATAACATATTTAACCCTTTAGCGCTTTGACCATCTCTAACCTGTTCAATACTAGTGCTCCCTAACCAACTCTAACTGCTCAAGTGACGTTGATAGCTGTGGTGTCCCCAAGAACAAGTATACCGTCCTACAATACTGAGAGCTATAGACATGACTTAGGTGATTTGAAACCGTTGAGGCATTGTAGTTTTGAATTGTCTCGGGCAGTCCAAAGCTCTTGTATCGTAAAAACTATATCACATTTCTCAAATTTGTGCTAGCGTAACAGAGAAGTCAGTCGTTACATGCAAAGGGTTCAACAAAAAGAGATTATATCATTGCTTGATAAAGGTGAGAGTGTCCTCATTGAAACATTGCAGTTAATAAACCTACTGAATGTTATCCATAAAGCTGCATATCGCTCTCACTAAGTGCTGTTCAAAGATAAAATAAGTAATCAAATTGAAGAATAACAATATAATAATTTTTATTTATTTGTTGTACAGGGAGAAGGGGTTTCATATCGTGGCAGAGCATTAGTTGAGTTAAAAACAGAACTTGGAGAGTTACCTGAAACAGCTATAGAAGATATTCATTCTGATGACATACTCAGAGTACAGGTAGATATCAACCTTGATTAAAGTTACTGATGCCTGGTTCCATTACCAGTGATCATCATTTGATGGACTTTGAGTTTTGTGCAAACAACAATATTACAATAGTTCATGGAATATCTCACATTCAATATGCACTCGGCAAACCTTAGCAGATTCCAGTACCATACATCTAGCCTCGGCTGTATGATGAAGTCCGCCATTAGAACTACTTTCAAGTTCCTGGATTACCAATGGCGTTGCCCATGACGACGCCTTTGAAGAATGTTTTATCTTACAAAGTTTTCAAAGTTTGAAGCTGTTTTTCTTTCAAGTTTATCCGATTTTCTTTAAACAAGGACAAGTTTGCACTGAAAATTCTACACACCCTTTGAACGACGCAATTTTGAGAACTTCTTTCTTAAAGCGGCAAGTTTTTCTTAGTAGTAAACCGGCGCCGCATCGCAGTTGTATAGGCGTAGGTACATATCACTTACTGTCATACAGCCGAGGCTAGATGTAGGTTCCGGAATCTGCCGAAGTTTGCCGAGTAATTCAATATGTGCAAAGATGTGATGAATGTTATTATACAAACCATTTTGGTTTGATTTCTTGTTTTGTTTACCATTAATCATCTGTGATTAAAATAAGATGACTGATATTCTATGATTGTATCTAAATGGGATATATATTCTGTGCTTAATTCTGAATGGGATATATTTTCTGTGATTGTATCTAAATGGGATATAAAAGGGAGATACATTCTGTGCTTAATTCTAAATGGGATATTCTGTGATTCTAGATGAAGATACTCCATGATTCTATGTAGAAAGGATTTTATATGACTACATCTGAAGGGTATGGGACATTCTGTGATTATGTTTAGATGTTATGGGATATTCTGTGATGATGTTTAAATGGTATTTGATATTCCATAATTATGTTCATGTGGGATGGGATATTCTGTGATTATGTTTAGATGTGATGGGATATACTGTGATTATGTTTAGATGGGATGTGATATTCTGTGATAATGTCTAGATGGGATGGATATTCTGTAGTTTCATTTTACCTTCCAGAAATTTATGAGAAGACGAAAATACAGATTGCACGCAGCATTTTTAAATGCTACTATGGTGAATGCTATTGATGCTCCTATAGAATTTGAAGTCAGTATTGGTGAGTGGCGTATTATGAAATTTGTTTGTTGTTCATAATGATGTGTACGATTTAGTTTTCAAATTATATATCTATCCAAATTCAATATTTATATCAGTCAATTTTATAGAAGTAATTAAAAACGTTATGTAATCCTGGGCCCTGTTTAACAAAATCTTCATTAAAGATAAAATTCAAATTTTAGTAGATATTTTAATTTTGATTGACTAAGCACTACAATCAATCTAATAGTATCCAATCAAATTATTAAAATTTGGATTTTATCTTAGTTAAAATTTTGTGAAACAGGCCCCAGGTTATATTGTCACCTTTAAATCCATTACTGTTAACTATATCCTATGATATCTTGGCTTTTCGTTCATATTCTGATACATTTAAGTTATGGAAGTTTGATGTTTGTAAATTTTAGGTAATTATGGTAATAAGTTAGATGAGAATGTTGCACCTTGTGCTTCTACCACTCAGCCCACTAATGCTGTATTTGATGGTGCCTGTTACTATTTCTTACCATGGGGTGGAACCAAACCTTGTGTTGTTGTAGATAGTTCCTGGGAAGACATCAGCTTCCGATTGGAAGCTCTTAATTTACTATTAAAAATAATCGATTCATTGGTGAGTTGGTTCAAGGTTTCTTCATCTTTAGATGAAACTTTACTGTTAGAATATAAATGGCATTTATTAATTTAACTGTAATATATGCATTTCACAATTCTGTGAATTATAATTATTGCCTGTTACTGAGCGACATTTCGACAAGTCCTGCTAGTGCTAGGTAAAAACTAGAGAAGCCTAGTCAAAATGCGGCTCAGTAATATAGTTCCATTGATACAAAATGTCAAGTTTATTTTGTCAGAATCTTATCAGTGTGCTTATGATGTTATACTGTATAAAGACATTGTTTTTTATTCACCTAAAGATGCACAATGCAACCTGCATCTTTGTTTTATTGAAGGGATTTATTTGTATGTATTTTTATTTAATCTGTCTTTAATTTAATTGTTATTTATTCTTCAGGATGCTAACATGGATAGAGTAAAGATAGGAATTAAAGCTAAATTACCTGTGCCGGAAGTAGCCCAATTATTGATATCACTACTAGATCAACTTGTTCTAGACTGCAGGTAAGATATTTACATTCCTATAAAGGCATTTCCTGGAGAGTATTGTTAACTTCTTTTTCTTCAGGGGGGAGGGATAGACCTGTTCAGCAGAATATTATTATCCATTCCTCTCAAAATAACCAACTCCATTTCCTCTCAATAATCCATCTTTGATTACAGGAAAGAATTTCCAGATCCGCTTAAAGGCCACCATCAAAGCAACGAACTAGATAAACTAACAAGTCAGTATCGTAGATCAGAGCTGGATATGATCGGAGAACAGGCTGCAAAACTACGAGAAAATGCTACAGATATCAACGAAGCCATGTCCGAGATAGAAAACTATCTGGCCATGTTGAAAAACTTGGCTGTTGAGGTGAGTTGGTTGGAAATGAAGATGTTTTAAAAATCAGATTTCTTTCTTTGGTATGATACAGGAGAAATCGCCAAATGTTGTTATATTAATGTGCGCTGGCTCACCAAGTACATGTTGGAGGGGTCAGATTCCTTGGCAGTGATAGTCAGGATTTTCCAGCCTGGTTTTCCAATTCTCAGTTATGCAGGACAAGGGAAGATGCATATTCCCATGTATATTATGGGAAGAACATTAAAGATCCCAGTTGCAGCTGGAAATCAAAATATGATTAGGCCGTAGTTGAGCTGCTCAGACAAAGCAGACAAAATAGAGACAAAATTAGCGAACAACACTAAATAAAATGATTATTTTTTCCAGCCTCAGAACAGTATGCCTGATGTATCTATCTGGATGATAAGTGGTGAAAAACGAATTGCATATTTCCGTATTCCAGCTAATGAAGTTTTATTCTCCAGTAACAGTAACACAATAGGTCGACAATGTGGCAAATTACAAACTATTCAACTTAAGGTAACAATTTTTAAAAAATAAATATATAATCTGATCAAACGTTGAAATTATTTGAAAATATTATGGATTACGGATTAAAGTCTATTGCTGTGAAATGTAGACCCATTTCAAGTATTATATTCAGTTACCTCCAAATGAAAGTTGCCGATTGTTATTTGGCAGATTTTTAATCTCCTGCAAATTAAGTTGCATCTCTAAAAGGATAACATTTAAAGATCTTTAACCTTAAAACACAATAAAAGAAATAAATTTAATTTGGTTCTTTATTCAAATTGGAATGATTCTTATATTCTTTGAAATAAAATGTCTTGTTAATCTAATATCAGCAAAATTCTGTGTCCCTGATTACAGTCTCATATCTAAACATGTTGCTTGTATTAATTGAATTAAAGTAGTTGAAACATTCATATAATAGACACTAAATAATTATTATTCCAAATAAGTGATTTTATTTAAATGCTTTTTAAACATGTTATTTGTAGTTTCCTGGTTTGAAGTTAGAGAAGGAGAAGAAATGGGAAATTCCATCCTTGCTTCAAGTTCGTATCTGGTTAGGATTACAAAATCAGGAAGAAGAATGGCATAAAATGCAGAAAGAAGGAGAATTGGCTGTTTTTGCTGAAACGGTAAATACATTTGCATTAACCTAGTTATATATCCTGCCTCAAAGGAATTAAAATGGGCAAATTGAAATGGGTTTGTTTGTTCTTCTGTCTGTCATTCTGTCACTGAGCGCATATATTTCTATCCAAAGAACATTTCCCAACTGTTATTTTGGTTACATTTTGAGAAGTAAAATTTTTACCATCAACACTGGTAAATACATTAATAGTCATTTGCTATATGTAAGCATCCTAATATTGACTAGTATCAGATCCTTCAGAAAGCTGTAACCTGCAACATATATTAGTTCCAAATCTATCACTTTCGACATCTGAATACTACGGCATTCTGTGAAATCTGTCATCATTTTCATGTCCCGATTTATATCCTTATTACTTCAAACAAAAAAGTTTCTAGTTATCAGGATTCTGAATATTCCAAATTATGACATCAATCAGCAGTCCCATCACACGATTTGCGTACAATTAACATTAGATAACCCACCCTTCAATCAGTACACAATGTTCGTCAATGGACAAGCAATCACCAATCAATTAATAACTGTGAGCATAAAACATGTGCTAGTCTTTGTTGATTACACTGATAATTTTACATTATGTTATTTGTCTTTTTAGTATGAAAATATGGTCAGTATCCTTGGATCCTGGACAACAAAAGGACCAACTATGTCAAGACCTAAATTTTCTGACAGTCAAGGAAAGGTAATAAAACTGGTTATTTTTCAGAATGTTTCAACTTTTTTTCAAATAATTTTAGATCAAGTTTATTTCAAAATAACTGGATATGGTACAGTTTATTGAAGTCATTGAAACTCTTTGGGGAGAATTCCAATCATAATTTTGAAAAAGTATTGTTGTTTAATAAAAGTTACCATTTATATGCTTGCAAATTTTCTTTGTTTTTCATATCTAAGAAATGAAATTCATGTTTTTACAGATTGCTTTACCAAAAGAATTTTTTGTACCTCCACCAGGCTGGAGATGGGACAGTGAATGGTACATTAGTCCAGAATTGAGGTAGGCACAATCTTTATTTTTATATATGCTAGTCAGTTGCAATATGTTGTAACTTTCTATTTACGATACTTTAGTTATTACTTATAGTAAAGTGGCCATGTTGGGTGTAACATGCACACATTCATTCCTGTGTTTTGTCATTGAGTCAAGTGACTCAATGTTTACAATCAGTAATAAGTACTGGATTCTTGGATTCTTCTTACTAGATTTTAACATTTTAAAATTGTATTTTTTTAGTATGATGTTTGAGAAAGATGCTGGTCATAAGCAATTTATTGAAGATATCTACGAGTGTCAATCTCGAGGTATACCTGGTGGTACGTGGCAGCAAGCTTCCCGACCTTGGTCTGATGTGGTAAATATACTTCTGAACATTGATACTTTATTTTGGATACCCAAACTCCTCTCCTAATATCATTGGATTATGATGCTGATATAATTTCAAATTTAACAGTCAAATTCATGATTTTCTGGACTATGATATGAAAACCTCTCCATCGAACCGCCAGGACCTAATTCTACCATATCAACCAAAATAGGATCGTTTTCTGGTATAAATCGTGTTTAGTAACATGGTTATTTAGACATTACACTAATTAATAACATTGAGTACCATATTTATGCATATCAAACATTCAAGTACATTTGTGAAGAATTTGGTATATAAGTATTATCATTATATTAATATGTAATATTACTGTACATAAATAGATCTGTTTGTTTTATAGAAAGGTGATCAGTGCCTTGGTCGTGATGAAATCGTTCTGCAAGAAGGTTGGAAGTGGGATGATGAATGGCAGGTAGATTTAAATAGAGCCGTAGATGAAGAAGGTATATAAAAGCAGAATTACATCCAATAATTACTTATAAAAGTTATAACAGAAGTGTTGTTTCTGTAGATTAAGGCCAAATGTTTGTTGATATATTTGGAATGTAAGTGGGCACAATGTATTGAATATTTGATTATAACTGTATAGCATATACTAATTGTGTAATGCATTTTTAGGTTGGGAGTATTGTGTTGAAGCAACTATTGGAGGATATGGTCCAGTAGAAAAGAATTACCATCTTTGTCGAAGAAGGAGATGGCTTCGACCTAGAACATTAACAATGGACGTCAAGAAAAAAGCAGAACGGGTACGCCTTACGATAATATCCTATTTTATCTGTTAGTAGATAGCAATACAAGATTATATTATACCAATACCAGATTAAATTATCTGCTAGTAATACAAGATTTAACCTTCTGCTTGTGTCTTTTCGTTTGTTTCGTTTGGGATCATGTGGCTAAGTGGGTAAGTGTTCGATCACTGCACTGGCAGGGAAACTTCATCCAGAATTTCCGGTGTGGTTTCCCATTGTCAGTGATGCAGGATGGAAGGTCTGACAAGGACAAATGTCTAGTCATTCGGATGGGACGATAAACCAAGGTCCCGTGTACACATTGGCTTGCACGTAAAAGGTCCTTTGGCAGTTGGAATTGCTGCTGCCTGGGCAAAATTTCCCTCATAGCACATTGCATGGCATATGCCCTTCTTCATTAGCCCGGTTAGAAGCAGAACAGTAGGTCGTTAAACCCCATTTCATTTCCTTAGTATGCACCAGCGTTTGTTGACAATGTATTGTATAGCGTATTGGATTTCATTAAAAAATCTGAATAGTTCATTAATTTCTTTTGTTTTGTTTTTATTTATTTTAATCGCTCCACTGTATTTTACATTTCAGGAGAAAAAACAAGCTGCTGCAGCTGATGGCTGGGAATATGCTCCACTGTTTAATATGAAATTTCATGCTATAGAGAGAACTATGGATTTAGTTCGCAGAAGGCGGTGGCATCGTAAAATGGTAGCCGACAATCCAAAATCTTCATGCTTCTTCGCCAGTCAGGCATCAACGGTAAGCATATTATCTACGTTTCATATAATTTGTAAAAATTAAATAGATAAATAAAATCATTAGTAACTTTCTCGGCAAAACTGGAATGAACCCAAGACAAAACTCACTGATGAGCCACCTGAATGTAATGAATGTAAATGAATACATATACCCAGCCATTTAATGGAAAAACTTTATAATTTTTCTTCAGGATGGTGAACCAGCTGCCGAAAATGCCTCTCTAACGGCACCTAGAATGTTTCTCACTTTTGATAGTAAGTTGCTTTTTATTAAAGCATTTCAAAATATATCTATATATATATATATATGCTAGTTGAGGACTCTAAACTGTATACATTGCAAATAATAAGAATATAGGCAATTTCATTGTCATGTTTAGTAATTTAGCAATAAAAGAAGGTCATGTGATTATAGATTTATAAGTTGTGCTTGTAGTGTTCCGCTCAGAGATGAGTCGCCCAAACCGGGAATAACAATGGATATTATTATAAGAATATGGAAAGTCTTTATTCACATGGTAGCCGCCATATTACAATACACTAAGGGAAGTAACTCTCATTACGACCCGAGTAACTCATAACAATACAACATTAGTAACTCACTACAATCCCTCCTATCTTCAAATAAAACCATCCACGTTTTTTTTTAGGATACTAAAAATCATATAAAAGTTAACCAAATACTAAACTAAAATTACAAACATTAATTATGTTATGGGTAACAGTGTAATACAGAACTGCAATAAGACTAACACAACTTTGATATACATTCAAGTCAATTTAGTTGATAGTCTTCAAATTTCTTTGGCAAAGTTCTAACGCGTAAAGGTCTCAGACTTTTACAATCTGATTCACTAGTTGTATTATCACTTACAGTAACAGTTTCATGAAGATCCAAACCATCCGTTACCGTAGCTTCTTGATTCGTATCGGTTGATAAACTTTGTTCATTTTCGTGCGAAATCGGTTCGACAAATTTACGAACATGGGCTGAGTTCCGTTTGTAGATTACGCCTTCTGGCGATTTTATGCACAGCTCACTTCCGTCTTTATCAACAACTTCATAGGGGTTGCTTTTGTATGTTGTTGAGAGTTTATTACTCTTCTTTTGTTGTAAAAGAACTCTGTCACCAACCGAGATATTCGCCTCCTTCGCGCGACGTGTCTCATCCGCGTACAATTTACCTTTAAGTTTTCGCATACCGTCACGAGCTCTAAGTTCATCGTTGTAATTGGTATCGATCTGTAATCCTGGTAATTTTGTTCGCACAGAATACTTAAACATTAAGTCCGATGGACACATGCCCGTTGTGGAATGTGGGCTTGTTCTGTATGCTACAAGAAACTTATTCAGATCTTTCTTCCAATCTCTCCCTTCGGCCTGGGATGCACGCATCGCTTTTAACAATGTCCTGTTTTGACGTTCAACCTCCCCGTTAGCTTGGGGCCATAAAGGTGTGGTTTTAACATGTAAAATACCATTTTCTTCCAAATACTTAGTAAATTCAACAGCAATGAATTGTGGACCGTTGTCACTACGAATTGTCTCTGGTAAACCAAACCGTGCAAATATACTGTCTAAGCTGTTAATAATTTTATCGGTTGTCGTACTTTTCAAAATTACCACCTCAAAGAAACGACTAAAATAATCAACCACTACTAAGATTGATTCGCCATTAGGAAATGGTCCCATCAAATCAATTGCGAGATCTGTCCATGGTTTATCTGGAAGAGATTTCGTTTTAATCGGTTCCGGTAACGATGGAGAACTAACAAGCTGACAGGCATGACAACTTCTACACACACGCTCTGCGTCTTTACTCATATTTGGCCACCACACTTTAGTTCGCAATCGTTCTTTCGTTTTCGTGATTCCCTGGTGTCCCTCGTGTGCGATTTGTATAACTCTTTTGCGCAAATTGACTGGCACTACTATCCTTGTCCCACGCAGCAGTAATTTCCCTACTACGCATAATTCGTCCTTAACCATACGATAAGCCATGTCACACTGTTTCCAATCACCGGAACGAATACACCCTATGACATACATAATTTCCTGGTCTTTCGCCGATTCTCTTTCTATTTCACGAATAGTTAAAGCTGAAGGAACGGCAGTACATGCGATAAATCGAACATATTCTTCTGCAATATTGTCCGAGCAATACTTATCAGCTCTTACCGAAAGTCTACTTAAACAGTCTGCAATGTTTTTCGGTCCAGGAATGTACTTGACAACGAATTTATATGGTTGCAAACGCAACACCCAACGCTCAATACGTGCTGAAGGCTTCGATCTTGTTGAGTATATCGTTTCGAGAGGTTTATGATCCGTAAATAATTCGAACTCAACTCCATAGATATAAAGATTAAATTTCTCGCACGCCCAGACTACTGCTAACGCCTCCTTCTCTGTCTGGGAATATCGTCTCTCTACATCGGTTAGGCTTCTACTCGCATAGCTGATAATTCGGTGATTTTCCCCTTGTCGCTGAATTAATACCGCTCCTAGGCCAACTGGGCTAGCGTCCGTTATGATTTGCGTTGGTGCGTTTTTATCATAATACCCAAGTGTTTCAGCGTTCGCCAAACGACTTTTTAATGCATCAAACGATTTCTGTTCGTCTACACCCCACTTAAATGGAACCACTTTCCGTGTTAATTTCCGTAGTGGCTCTGAACATGTCGCTAAGTCAGGTATGAATTTCCCACTAAAATTCACCAAACCAAGAAAACTGCGCACTTCTGATGAGGTCTCCGGTCGTCTAGCGTTAACAACAGCTTTGACTCGAGCTTCGGTAGGATCTATCCCTTTATCAGACAGAACATGGCCCATAAACTCTAATTTAGATAAGCGCAAAGAACATTTGTCTTTGTTTAAGGTTAAGCCCCTACTTCTCAGTTTCTCCAGTACCGCAACAAGTCTCTTATCGTGTTCCGCTAGATTTCTGGCATGAATAATTATATCATCAGACACATTTCGGACTCCTTCACAACCTTGTAAAACTTGTTGAATTGTATGCTGATAAAGTTCTGGAGCCGAATTAATGCCGAACATTAAACGTTTGTACCGATACAATCCATTAAAAGTCACGAAAGTTGTAATGTCTCTCGATTCCTCCGATAGTTCCAACTGGTGAAAACCCCATTTAAGATCGAGTTTACTAAATATACTACTCTGGTTTAAGTCTTCCAAAACTTCGTCTATGGTCGGAATAGGATGTCTTTCGCGAACTATTGCCGTATTCGCTTGGCGCATATCGACACATAATCGGATCTCACCAGAACTTTTCGGGACGATGACGACTGGACTGACCCACGAAGACGGACCTTCGACTGGCTCAATAATATCTAAGTCTTGCAACTCCTGAAGTTTGTCGCTCACCTTCCTCCGTAAGGAAAATGGAATTCTCCGAACCGGCTGTGCCACTGGTTGAACTTCGGGGTTAATATGTATCTTTACCTGGTGGTCTTTTAACTTCCCGACACCAATAAAAATGTCTTTATAGTTTCCAAATATGTCCGAATTCTGTATAAAGTTGATGCCTACATCTACACCGATTTTCAAAAGACCCAGCTGAACCGCAGACTCCTTAGCAAGTAACGAAACTCCATCACCATCAATGACGTAAAAATCCACAGAGTTAAGAGACTGTCTACCAGCAGTTGCCGATGTTGTAAATTTACCTAACAACTTCAACGGTGTTTTCGATCCATATGCATACAATTTCTTATGCGTTAATTCTGACGAGCAGTCTATATTCTGTCTCTTTAAATGTTCCCATGTTGTCCTATCTACAATATTACAGCTCGCTCCAGAGTCAATATACATATTCACGGGAAGTTTCTTCTTACCAATAAATACATCCACGATGTTGTCATTGTCTCTGGTATTAATACCAAAGGCATATTCATCACCATCATCATAGTCCTGTGTGTAGTGAACTTTATTAGAACTTTTACCACGTGCATATTTCAACTGTGTTGTGGCCGGGCACATTTTCTGAAAATGACCTATGTTATGACACCTATCACACCGTCTTGTTTTTGCCGGACATTCACGATCCCACTGTTTATGACCATGTCGACCACACTTTTGACACAAATCATCTTTCCGCCGATTGTTTGCACCATCACCATTTTTCTTCTGATAGTTATTATTATCAAATTTACTGTAACCTGGCTTTGATTGGAACTTTCTCCCACGCACATAATGAAGATTATCATGTGGTTTCTCTTTACTGGAATTCTCTATAGTCGCTGCCTGTCTTTCAGCCGCTTCAAATGCTCGACCCATGTCCATCATTTGCACCAAAGTCAGAGTTGCTCCTCTTTCTAGAAACTTCTTCCTGAGATGATGTGATTGACATTTGTCAATTACTTGATCTCGTATGTGTTCATCTTTTTTGTCTCCAAAATCACAATTCTCTGACTGACGTTTAAGTTTGGTAATATACTGATCTAACGTATCTGAATCATTCTGTTTCATCTGTCGAAACTGGTGCCGCTCAAATGGAATGTTCACTTGAGGTAAGAAATAGTTATCTAATTTACCAATGGCAGTCGCATAATCATCGCCTGTGTTATCTAAAGTCTCAAAAATTTCCTGCACTTCCATTCCTGCACAATGAAGCAAGAGTGCTCGTTTTTGTTTATCATCCGTTACACCTTTTCCAATTACAAAAAGTTCAAATGCTCGCTTCCACCTCTTCCATTTCAGGGAGATCGCCGTGGGATCGCCGGAGGGATCAAAGTTTGAGATTCCCCCAATTTCTAATGCCGTAGTCATTTCGAAGCTAAAATAACTCAATGATGATATTGCTTGACCATCCTCGTCGCCAATCTGTAGTGTTCCGCTCAGAGATGAGTCGCCCAAACCGGGAATAACAATGGATATTATTATAAGAATATGGAAAGTCTTTATTCACATGGTAGCCGCCATATTACAATACACTAAGGGAAGTAACTCTCATTACGACCCGAGTAACTCATAACAATACAACATTAGTAACTCACTACAGTGCTGACTTGCTTATTTTTAATTTATCATAACTTAGTAAATGCTGAACAGAATTGAACCATTTAGGGATTTGATTTTCACAATATTAAAGTTTGTGATACACATATTCCTGAAGCAATGGCCCGAGAAATCCCTCTCTGGCCATTGCTGGATTAACTTCTGATTCTTGAACTTTTGCGGGAGTGTGTTGATTCTTCCCGTTCAATCAAAGCTATCACTTGAGTATAGCCACATGAAAGTCGTCCGTTTGATCTGAGTCTTCCCTGAAACTTTGGACAGTGATTTAAGGTATTAAAAACGGTGAAAGTATGTTCGTTTCCAAACAGTATTGTTTACATTTTAATCGATTTGATAGCCTCGTTTGTCATGCAACTAGTTTTACTGCAGTATTCTGCTATGCACAGGTTAATTGGGCATAATAAAATCGTGAGCCATGACGTAACGTTATGTAAACATATTTGGTCCATTATTGGCACTCGTTTTAAATGTAAAGAGCAGCTAGTCATTGGTTGTTAGTCGGACTACTGACCAATCAAAATTTAAAACAACAATATCCATTCATTACAGCAGTGAGTAGTGGGATTACCTCTAATCAAACGGAACATTGCGCGGAGTATGGTGATACATGGCTTTAAAAACATTTTGTTCTTAAGAATTATGTGACTTTTAATTTGTAGAATCGTTCAAGTATCAACTACGTGTTTACTTATATCAAGCTAGAGGATTACTAGCTGCTGATGATTCCGGATTATCAGGTAAGAATATTTTTAAAGTGAGTTCATGCCTAAAATACTGGGTTTATATTTAAACTATGAAATAATGGGTTTACTTGCTGTGCTGTGAGATGATTAAACAGTTACATTGTGGAGAGGTGTTTGAAACATCCATGATATATCACAGTATGTAGAATATTGCTTGTAGTCACATACATCTGAATTGGTGCCACTGTGTTTTATTTCATGATATATTGGTTTCATTATGTATTATAATATATCGAGTTTTGCATTCCAGATCCATTTGTCCAAGTATCATTTTTGACCCGGAGTATGAAATCAGAGAGAGTAGAAAAGTCTTTGTGTCCGACGTGGGATCAAACGCTGATATTTGAAGATATGGAGATCCATGGGAATCCGAAATCAATAGAATCACAACCACCAGATATATATCTAGAATTGTTTGACCATGATACCTTTGTAAGTTACACTTTATTAAACAGTCAAAGGAATATAGACTGTGATAGTTGTGATAGAATGACTCAGTTTGGATTCTTTTGGTACTGGTACTCAGTTGTATGGGTTAAAGCAAAAAGAATTGTCTGATCACTCAGATCATTCATAAAGCAAAATTCCATGTACTCATTTACTTTTCCCGCTAGAGCACAATATCGATTCAAGTTGCATGAATATCTGTTACTATTTAATTACTGGTAAATTTTATCAATAAAATCTTGATTTATTTTTCTAGGGAAAACCTGAATTTTTAGGTAGGACTAAAGCCCAACCCATGGTAAAACTTGACCCAGCTGATGCCAGAACTCCAGTATTGCAATGGTATGATATTATGCGCTATGGTACAGAAGGTGGAGAACTCTTAGCAGCATTTGAATTATTTCTTGTGAGTACCTAAAAAATATAATTTTAGTACTTTAGACTATTGTGAAATTATTATATACAAGAAACAATCGATACGGCTAAACGAGTTGGTCCAGTGTGTGATTCCTGGTCATTGGTTGAGGACGGAATTCCTGACAAGAAAAGTGTCTAGTAAATCCTCTGGGATGAAAAAAATTTCATGTCAACTTGTCAAAGGTCCCCTGACATTTTGAAATGGAAATAAAATGGAAGCTGTAGCATTGCCGTCCCTGCAACGTTTCTCTTACAGCACACTGTATGGAATATGCAAGCCTTTATCCCGTGTATAATGCTGAAGAGCAATGTGGTTCATATCGTTTCATTTTCAATGATCTTTTTACCCTGTGGATGACTGTAATATAGAGATCAGAATTATTGATACCAACAACAGTTTAGTGAAGTAATGGGCCTTATTTATGTCTCTGAGTCTCACCCTCAATAGTTTGATGTTTGATGGGGGGCCTGTTATAGAGTCAACTGGCGTGATTTAGATACCCCAGTTGTACGTGACAAGGAGTAGGGGGTTTTCGCATAGTCCTCCGGTTTTCTCCTACTACTAGAGACCCCTATGCGCTAGCAAATTATTTGAATAAAATTGAACCATATGTTAGTCCCAAAATGACCTGTTTTGTGTCTAGTGGATGTTAAACCCCATTTCTCTCTATTTGACGCCTGGTAATCATTTAATAAATACATATATATCAGTTATATATTATAAAATACCAAACAATTGACTATATTTACTGAATAATTGTAGAGACCTGTAAGTCTTTAACACGGTGAAATAAGTACTAAGTATTTTATTGATATATGTAAATGGTGATGGGAATTTTTAAAATGATCTATTTTATCAATTTCTTTGAACATTTATATCCATACCCAGATTTCTTGATTGAGAGTCTTGTTAATTGTTTATATCTCAAGTATAAATGAGCGCTTTGATATACCAATTAGTCGTAATCTGCTATAAGCATTACCGGTATTGCACTGATATATTCTTAAATACAAGTTCTAAAGCTTCCTATATGCACCTTAATCTTACAGACAAGGTCCAGTCATAATAGATTCTCTAAATTTTATTCATTATCTTCATTCATTAAATTGTTTCTGCAATGCAGATGATACATACAATATGAAGCCTCTACAATGGCTAGGCTTATCCTTTAAGTCATTTTTTGTTACTTCTCTTTTAAGGCACATATTAATATATTTAATCTTTCTTTTTGTGTAACTTTTGTGTAAAAATATCCATGTGTGTATTTAACTGGTTGTGATTGAAAGGTTATTATGTAGAATTTTTCTTTAAAATTTTTGAGTTCTTTGCACACCTTTTTCCCCAATTAAAATTAATGTTTTAATGAACATGTCAGATGAAGGATGTTGGAGAAGATGAAATTTTAAGTGAGGAAGAATGGGTTGGTTTAAACAATTATTTTTTTTGCCGCATGGTTTGCTATAGCCATGCAGTGTAATATATTTTAACTATATGGTAGTTTGCTAGATGCTGTATGATGTACCATTCCGGTTTGCCTTTTTGTAATGCTGTTTTGTTTAAAGCTGATTGAAAAATGGTTTGGTTGTCCTGCATAATATGCATAATTTATTTAATAAGTTCACTTTGAGAATACCAAATATAGGCCTACTTTGCATGTTAATTAAAGTTGGTGGGTTAGCTATCACCCTGTTGGTTGTTAATGTAGATTTGTCTCTGATTTATATTGTGGTTTCGGTCATAGTTTATGTGACATTGATAGCTTAGTTACTCGTCAAAGGGCACAGCAGACTACTAAGTCTTGTTGTTTGTTGTATGGAAAAATTATTCACGTTTTCTGCCAAATTTAACCTTTTTACTACATCATAGTGTTGTTGTTCTTCTTCTTAGTGATACCGCAGACAAGTTGTCATATCTAAGCGCACGTGCAGATGCCTTTCTTGTGGGAGGAAACCAGATTCCCTTTGAGCAAATCCACAAGGTTGAGAAGGTGCCCCAGTCTCAAAGCCACATACGCTCACACCAGGTATCGAAACCACAACCGCAAGTGACAAACCGGCTAGGCCATCCCAACTATTAGTAGTATGTACTGCCTTATATGGTATAGGGTCCTATGGTACTAGAGTTCAAAGTATTGATTGGCTGATTCATCACAGTGACCCTTTTTTCATGCAAGGGTATGATAGAGAGACTGAATTTTAAAATGGAGTCAATTTTATTATCAATGTGCCTCTTCAAACATGAAATGGCTTCGGTAAACTATAACCTTCCAATTAAGATCTCTATACATGTAATATGGCTCTACAATTTGTTGAAATACGTAGGTTGTCTCTGGATGTGTTGGATAGAAATTATGTCATTTCCTTTTCTCCTTTTTTGATAGGTGAACATGCTAATTGATTCTTCTGATTCTTAATAATATATTTTTTAAAAATTTGATTTAACTTTGGTATGATTTGACAAGTTTATCCATAAGTAATGGAATTGTCACTATATTGCAGTCACTAATTGCACGGTGAATGGTTTCTGCAGATACTATCCTACTTTAGCTATTTGGGCATGAACCACTCGGTCATCACATGTCAGACCTGAAGACAGCATAACTAATATATTACACTAATATGTAATTTGATTACCATTTAGAATTGATAGTACCATATATATTTTGTTTATTCTGATTGTAGTGATAGTTATATAGTACCATATCTATTTTGGTTATTCTGATTATAGTGATAGGATATTTGCTACATTGCTGCTAAAATTTTAACAGTTATATTTATTTTGGTTATTCTCATTACAGTGATAGATTATTTGCTACGTAGCTGCTAAAATTCTGATAGTACAATATTTATTTTGGTTATTCTGATTATAGTGATAGTAAATTTGCTGAAGCTGCTAAATTTCAGATAGTATATTTTAATTGAATTTGCTATTATATATGCCGATATATTTGATGGTCATAGTTTGCTATTTCTGACAGATTTTTAAGATTTGAGATTTTTGTACAAAACAAGGTTATCTATATTTTTTGTGCACTGATTTTTTTTTTTAAACCTCCATGAAATATTTCATGTCTTTGATCTTTCAAATTCCTCAACGCACATTTTTTGAAACTATATTTTAAAACAAAAATTAATAAACTTATAGTATTTTGCTGCCATATTGGCTAATTTATATTATTTACAGATTTGTATATTTTATGGAAGTAATAAATCATATAAAATTTACATTATTTTCTCTATTGCTGGAAAGCAGCTAATATTTTTAAGTACTTGATGAAGAATGGTGTTATTTATTTTTATTTTGAAGATTCAATACATGGTTAATTATTTATTATATCAAAGTTTTTATTTTCATTTATTATATCATTTTTGAAATACGTATATTTGATTCTTTATTATATTTTGTAGATGACTGGTAAAGACTTGCCCTTCTTACCCCCTAAAAGAGGAAATTTATACCTTGTCCCGAATGGGATCCGTCCTGTTATGCAGAGAACAGGTATAGAGATTGTCTCTTGGGGAGTTAGAAACATGAAGAAGTATCAGTTGGCAAACGTTTCGTCGCCAAGTATAGAATTTGAGTGTGGTGGACATGTCATCCAATCTACGGTTATAAAAGATACCAAGAAAAATCCAAATTTTGATGAACCATTACTATTTTTTGATGTGGTAAGAATTATCTGAATATATTGATAATTGTCAATTTCCAGATCACATAGACAAACTATCCTTCAGTTTTCGTTTTCAAATTGTTTTGAGTTTGAAGAACCATATTGTGACGTCCAATTGAATTTGGCATAAATGCATAAAAATACAGTCACGGCTTTTGTTCACAAAGACATACTAGTCATCAGTTATTTTGTAGGCTTTTATTTGTGCTCTTTACTTTTTAAACTTAGTTTTATCCAATAATGTATTTTTGCATTCTGCTATTTTAAATTCTGTGATAAGGATCTAGTTAAATTATTATGAAATGTTACTTTCTTCAGTCTCAGCAAATCAGTACTTGACACTACAGGTAAATAGATCTAAAATCTTATCCCTTTTTTTCAATTAGATGTTGCCGAAAGATGAACTGTATATGCCACCTGTAAATATACGTGTTCGAGATCATCGACAGTTTGGACGTAAACCTAACGTAGGTGTATTTGTATTGAAATCGCTAGAAGAGTTCCGAATTGAACCATTGTCTATATTAGATGAGGATGATGGTGACGTTCAAGGTAATTTTATTTTTCTTATAAATTTTGTTCTTCAGTCCTACTCACAAGATGGAAAAGTTTCTTGATCTGGGGTCTCAGAAAGATCTCTATTGTTGTCCACAAAAGAAGATTTCTGTTAATTTTCATAATCAATATCTGGGTGTCATTAATAAGGTCACATAATTGAAACTCTTTCATTCAAAAGTGTAATAAATGGTATGGAATATTTGCTTTTAGTGTTAACAGAATTAGAAATAACCCTTGAAACATAATTGTTCTCATCCGGTTAGTCTTGTTTTAATTTGTTACGTTGTTAACCAATAATAATTTAGCACAGTAAAGGCTTGTGTTGATGGTAACTACAATAGTAGGGGTCTGGCAGGGAACTGGGGTTCTTGCCCATTTCCCCTTCTATAGAATCTAACTATAGAATAGTCAGACCACGCTCTTTTGTTTAATTGTGGCTATATGCTCCTTATCCTGATGTATATTGGTGTATATTTTAGGTGGTATTGGTAATAGTGGTGGTGAACATGTTATTGATATGCCAGTTGAGGAGAAACCTAAGGTATGTCTAAATATTCTACAATATCAATTTTCTTGCATATTAACAAATGATTATGATGCTTAACAAGTATATGATGTATCTGTCACTAAAAATCATTATACAGGTCTTCTGTTATACGAATGATGATATGAAACACTACTGTTGCTTTTACATCAAATAGAGTGCTATATTTAATATGGAAACACACTTTCTTTCAGTAAATTTGTTAAAATTCATGTACATGTAAACAAGGATTTTTGTAAAGTTTCCGTTTTTGAAATTAGACACTTTTTCTATTGTTTGACATTTCATGACTACAATCAAGCATTTTGATTCCAAAACTGCATTTAATGTAATACAATCTATAACTATGTATAACTCTTCTAATGACTGATCTGAAAATATGTTAATATGTTCTTAGGCAACTAATTCTCATATCTTGCTCAATGTTGATGTTTAAAGTACCAAGGATGAATGTTAACAAGCTGAACCTGATCCTGAGTTTACAAAGCATTCTCAGACTTAAATTGAAAATTTACTCAAAATGTTTCGCCTTATTTTAACTAATATATAGCCCTTTAAAAAAACTTTTGTTGTGCAAAGTTTTGTGGTTCTGGACTAAAGATATTTCTCATAGAGAGTGATTGAAAGTTGAGTAAATTATCAACTTAAGTCTGAGAACTTTTTGAACTTAGGGTCAGTTGTTCATATATTTGAGTTTGAGATTGATTTTGCTATTAACACAATTGAAATATTTTATTAAATGATGTATTTGAGTTTAAACTTTCTTTTTGTTGTATTCATTTGGCATTTAAACCCTTTAGCATCTGGTCCCAGTTTTACAAAACATTTTCACCTTATTTTAACTGAAATATAGCCCTTTATAAAACCTTTGTTGTTTTAATGTATCAAACACACCACAAAGAAACTAAGTGGCCATTTTTGTTATTCTGGATCAAAGATAATGGTCCTAAACAATGATTGAAAGTTGAATAAAATCTGAATTAAACACAGAATGCTGCTGTGAAACCAAGGACTGGACTTTGTGAAACTGCTGCAGATCTGGCATCTCGAACCGCTGGAGTCACATGAACACTAGTCATATGACTTAAGGCTGGTAAAGGTGGCCAAGCGAGCCATAGGTTCAGGCTATATCGAAAAAGAGCTACAAAACCAACTTTTCTCAGTAGTCAATGTTTACATGTGCTAAAGGGTGAAATGGAATAAAATTTCTGAATTGATGTCTGCTATTTATGTAAGCACAGTAATATTGATAAATCTTTTTTAAGTTCACAATCTTATCTATCAAAGAAAGAGGATTCATGAATATTGTCTGATTCTCTATAAATTTATTGCAGCTCGCACATATATAAATTGTTTATCAGTCATCTGACATTAAACACGTGGAATGAATGAGAAAAATGCATGATGCACGTTTCTCTATATTTTTTACAAAGCATGCATGCGGGATATAGACAGTGGCGTATGGGACAGGGAGGCACAGTGTCCCCTCTCCCATTTATTCCCCAATATTTGGGCTATGTACATTTTGGCAATGGGTTTTACATAGATTTTGGCAATCATTGCATTTATCTATTCTTCTGAACAATTTGCGAACATTTGGGGTTAAATTTAAACAGTGATCTACAAGACTAATATTCAAATCGTTAGTATGAATATTCATATCCTCTCCAAAATAAACCCCGAAAACCTGTAAATGTCATTTTTTGACATATTCGGCTAAATCAGTGGTTATATGATATATTTGGGCCAAATAGTGAAATTTGGCTATTGAAATTGTGCCCCTCCCAAAATTAAATTGTCCCATACGCCTGTGTATATAGAAACCATTATATTCAGTGAAAATTTGTAATAATTTGATGAAGATGTTTTATTTAGCAGGGCAAGTCAGTAGACACTGCTATAACAAATTTCATGATGGAGGTTGATGCTAAATTTAAAGGTGGCATAACTCGTAAAAGAAATGGCTATGACTCTATGCAATCCACGGCTTGTATAGATGATGTAAGATCACGTTTTAATACGATTTAAAACATTCTGGAAGGGGGCACCACACGTCACTGTTTGTTCCATGTTTAGTTATTGTTGAGTTTTATTTGGTAACAAATTGATTCAGTTACATATTCTGAGAATCCTCTTTTTTTGTCGTTTTCACTAAAAAAAACCCAAAACACTAACACAATTAACAAGATTGCATCCGTGTTTAGAAACTGTTTCTGATAACCTTTTTATTAACTTACAACAATGGACATTGTTAATCTTACGCTGGCTGCGTTCATGGACTTTCTATAACCATCTTGAGGCAAGGCAAAGAACACCATAAAATGTAGAATGACAGTGAAAATTGCCTGTAACCACAATGAAATATGTAGAAATGTGCTTTCATATATTCTTAGAATGACATATTTGGTATTATATAAAAAATTCTGATGAATATTTATCACTTTAAAGAAGAAAAAGATAAAGAAATTAGCTAAGGAGGGTTTGTTAGTGCCAGTGCTGGAAGCAAAGAAAACAACAACGGTAGTGGTATTAATGTATACACAAACATTGTAGATTTAGATGGTACGTGGCTGGTTAATGGAGGGATGTGTAGTAGTTAATTGTGGTGAAAGATATATGTACATCAAAACCTCATCATTTTGTTTTTAGTTGTATACAGTTATTATTATTTCATGAAATGTTACCTGTTGAGGAAATATATATACTAGGAACCTGCTTATTTAGTTAACACCTGCAAAGTGGAACAATTAAAAGTGTTCTGATGGGACAAACAAAACTCTAAAACCACTGTCATTACTTGGCATTACAATCTATCATTGCAACTTATAATGACTTAGTTGTTAGCAGAATAAGATGACTTTGAGCCATATATTTTTTTAAATTTTTCTCTGAAGAAAATTTTTGATGGTGCCACAAATGACATAAGGAACTAGCTTGAAATGCCTAAAGACAGACACACACTGATTCAAATAACAAATCGTGTGAATCTGTTGGCTTTAATCAAAGTGTTTCTGACTTTAGTCATTGTAAAGTATCTATCAGTTTTGATTTTTATGAGAGATTTCTTTATTTGTAGCAGTATTTGCTTAATGGTGTAGGGATGAAAATTGTAAATTGATATAATATTTTGTATTTGAAAGTTTGTCATCGCAACTGGATATATTATAGATTTACCGGTAATGTAAGAAAATATAGAGCACCTAATATCGGACATATTGTGCTGTTTGTTGCCAAAAGTATTCTATTTTGTTGTATAATATTCTTTTTTATTTGTGAATATGTAAATATTTTGAAACTTAAAGAAGCAGTCCTGGTTCTAAATTTTTGTACAGTATCACATGTGATTTTAAGTATGCAAATCAAACGTAAATTTTAAAAAAAACAAATGTTAAAGTTACCAATTACTGGTACTCTAATATTGAATTTTGGCTTGTTGTATATGTATAGCAAATGACCAGATAAACATGCCAACCACATAGCAATCTGATGGGTCTATTTTAATCCGATTGAATCCATGCAGTCAGATTATTTATTGTTCATATTTTGATTTTTTTTTTCTTTTAAATTTTTAAATATTTTAGTATATCTTAGCATGGATTAATCCATGAAAAATTAGATATAGTATGATAAATGTAAATGAGGACCATCGACTTTAATCTACATATTTTAATAATATTTTCTGATATATGTATATGTTCATTCTAAAAAAAAATGAAAACCCAATCATGTAATGTATTTGATTTTTTGATAAAGGAAGAGACGTTGCATGTCAGATCAGCGGTAGCACGCTTGTCTGATAGATTTACTGACAAAATACATAGGAAGGTAAAATATATCAAGGGAGTTGTACCTCCTTGTGTTGTCTATTTTTTTGGCTTGGTCCTGGACTTTATTTCTGCAATGTGAGGATAAATACAGTGGATCTATTTTTTTTATCATTTTGAAAAAAAAATTATTTATTACAGGATGTCAATTTAATGGTGATCATCAGTCTTAAATAGGCAAGCCCACCTAAAGAGTATCTTTGAATAGATATTTACTTAAAGGACTTGAAAGGTTGGAAAATATCAACTAGTCCTGAAAGATAAAATCAATGACTTCTCTTCTTGGAAGCTTTTGTTCAAATTTTCAAGTTTTTGAATTTAAAACAACACATTATGGCTATTTATAACATGACCCCAAAGAAATAAGAATCAAATTGCTTTTGCCTTTTGGCTTGTGTAATGCGACCACACCATTATTTTGACAGAGAAAACTATTACTTTCAGCTGATGATTTTGTTTAGGTTTGTGCCGTACTTATGCTACTCAAAATGTACCTTGTTTTTTCATGTTCAGGGATCTACTACATGTATTTGAATGTGATTCTATAGTTATCAACTCAACCAAATAATAGAACATGGTTTGAATTATTGTAATGATGATCTGAATTACACAATAATAGCCATTGTATTATATAATTTGATTGAAGTGATAACAAATTCTATGCTTTCCTCTCCTCATTGCTCTGACTCTTATTTCCTCTTTTTCTGAAGAAAAAAGGATTATTTAGTGGGTTTAAAAAGAAGAAAACATATCCACAACTTGAATTGCCGCCGTTACCTGTAGATCAAAAAGAAACAAAAGAAACAGAAGGAACAGCTGAGGTTGAACCTTGATCCCACATTTTTGGTGTTTGGGAAATTTTTTTCAAACATTTTTTACTTCAAAATTTTGAATATTTGTACTATTCATTGAGATTTTATTTTTGGATAGACTGTGATAAAATAGTATGGCAATAGTTATTTCTTGTATATAATGCACAATCTTGTTTATTATGGTATAAAGTTAGTCAAGTTTTTTATTACACTTACAACATAATGTATAACACACATTTTTTTGCACCCCTCGCCCCTCCCCCATAAAAAAACCACACACCCCCCTCTCAAAAAAAAAAATGCACCAGAGATGTATATTTAAGTAAAGTATTTTGTTTTGTGGGTGTAAATCTCTGATGTAAGAAATTCAAAGTTCTTGTAATTAAAACAATCATAAGGTTCCTATTTCCCATGTGTAGCATTTACAATTCTGATAGTTTGGTTTTTATTGAAAATCTGATGTCCCTTTAGCACCTTTGTAATGTGCATAATGATATGATTGTTGTGCAGTTGAAATGTAAAGTATAGGATGAAGACAAGAAAAGGATATGCTTATATTTAAATAATGTCCAATTCTTTCATACATCTTCTTCTGCCTCCTTTCCTGTTACTGTATTTACATCATGAGTTTCATTATTAGACATACAGTTTTAGGTACCTATACCCTTTGTTGTTTAACTGTCCAACCTCATGGGTTTCCTCCGGTTCCTCCAGTTTCCTCCCACTGCTAAAGACCCCTACGCGCAAGCGAATTATTGAAATAAAATTAAACCGTATGTTAGTCTAGAAATGACCTAGTTTGTGTCCAGTTGATGTTAAACTCTCTCTCTCTCCCTCCCTCTCTCTCTCTCCCTCCCTCTCTGTCTCCCTCTCTGTCCCTCTTTGTTGTTTTGGCGATTGGATGGTCCAAGCTCATAGAAGGTCAGTAATTGAATCGAATAGCCTGGTTTAGGTTCTCCACTTGTGTATTCATTCTGAAATGCTGAAATGACGTAGTTGTGTCAAGTTGAAGTTGAACCCTCACTCTCTTTTTGTTCAACTGTAAAGCATCCCTCATTCTTGTTTTCTTATCATCTAACATACAATAAGCATGTTTATTGCTTACAAATTCAGCCTCTGTTAAAATTAGTTATAATAATCATCTCCCAGTTTTGAAATTTTCTGTAATATCCAGAATATTATTTATGTCAAATACGGAATTACTCAAAGTTACAGTGTGTCGTTCAGGTACTGGAATACAAGTCAATGAGAGGCATCATTATACGCCCACATTTTCATGTGGACGTATTATGTCGTCGCCCCTGTCCGTCCGGACGTCCGTCCGTCTGTCCGTCCGTCCGTCCACAATTTGTTTGTGGACTCTCTACAGGTCACAATTCTTATCTGATTTTGACGAAACTTGAAATATAGGTTTATCCCCATAAGATCTCGGTTCCTTTCGATATTGGCATGTATCGGATCGGAACTTCATGGATTATGGCCCCTGATTGTACGAAATATCATGTTTTTAGCTTGTGGACCCTATAGAGGTCACAATTTTGAACCGATTGTGATGAAACTTGACATGCATGTTTATAACCCCAAAATCTTGGTTCCTTTCGATATTTGCGGCCATCGGATCGTAACTTCCTGAATTATGGCCCCTGATTGTCCGAAAAATCGCCCTTTTTAGCTTGTGGTCCCTCTGGAGGTCAAAATTATTATCCAATTTAAAAAACCGTTCGATTATATCACCGTTACATGGTAATGAAGGTTGAGTTCAAATTTCGTGAAAATCGGACCAAAATTGACAAACAAAATGGCCGCCGTTTGTACGCGAATAGTGTGAAAATATGTTATATCATGGTTGTGGACCCTATAGAGGTCACAATTTTGAACCGATTTTGATGAAACTTGACATGTATGTTTATAACCCAAAGATCTTGGTTCCTTTCGATATTTGCGGCCATCGGATCGTAACTTCCTGAATTATGGCCCCTGATTGTCCGAAAAATCGCCCTTTTTAGCTTGTGGTCCCTCTGGAGGTCAAAATTATTATCCGATTTAAAAAACCGTTCGATTATATCACCGTTACATGGTAATGAAGGTTGAGTTCAAATTTCGTGAAAATCGGACCAAAATTGACAAACAAAATGGCCGCCGTTTGTACGCGAATAGTGTGAAAATATGTTATATCAAGGTTGTGGACCCTATAGAGGTCACAATTTTGAACCGATTTTGATGAAACTTGACATGTATGTTTATAACCCAAAGATCTTGGTTCCTTTCGATATTTGCACCCATCGGATCGTAACTTCCTGAATAATGGCCCCTGATTGTCCGAAAAATTGCCCTTTTTAGCTTGTGGTTCCTCTGGAGGTCAAAATTATTATCCGATTTAAAAAACCGTTTGATTATATCACCGTTACATAGTAATGAAGGCTCTATTCGAATTTCGTGAAAATCAAACGAAAATTGACAACAAAATGGCCGCCGTTTGTACGCGAATAGTGTGAAAATATGTTATATCAAGGTTGTGGACCCTATAGAGGTCACAATTTTGAACCGATTTTGATGAAACTTGACATGCATGTTTATAACCCGAAGATCTTGGTTCCTTTCGATATTTGCACCCATCGGATCGTAACTTCCTGAATAATGGCCCCTGATTGTACGAAAAATCACCCTTTTTAGCTTGTGGTCCCACTGGAGGTCAAAATTATTATCCGATTTAAAAAAACGTTTGACTATATCACCGTTACATGGTAATGAAGATAGAGGTAAGATTTCGTGAAAATCGGACCAAAATTGACAGACAAAATGGCCGCCGTTTGTACGCGATTAGTGTGAAAATACGTTATATTAAGGTTGTGAACCCTATACAGGTCACAATTTTGAACCGATTTTGATGAAACTTGACATGGATGTTTATAACCCAAAGATCTTGGTTCCTTTCGATATTTGTGCATATCGGATTGTAACTTCCTGAATTATGGCCCCTGATTGTACGAAAAATGACCTTTTTTTTAGCTTTTGGCCCCTCTGGGGTCAGAATTATTATCCCATTTACCCACTTAGCAACATGATCCCCAGTCGAATTTGAAGCCTACTGAAATGAACCTTTATAACCCAAAGATCTTAATTCATTTCGATATTTGCACATAGGAAAAATCACTTTCGGTATTGCTTGTTCTCTATCCATCTCTCGAAAATGTGGGCGTATCCTGCCTGGCAGTGCCAGCCTATCTTTTTATTAATAAAATGGTGATAAAAAATATTTTTTATACCAAATCCTTTATTTATTTGTCTTTATAAAGAAATCTGATTGATTTTCAGCTTAAATTTTGTATTTATTTTGGAAATTTGTATTTACTTTGCATGTAAAGGTGTTGGATTTGCTCATTTGTTTATTTTTATTTTTATAATATAATTTGAATGTTCTCTTCAAAGTAAGAGTTATAATGACTATGTTTTATTATGTAATTAACAAACTAATTATTACTAACAAATTATAATAAGCAGTAAAATGACTCAATATATATATATATAATATACAAGAATGAACAAGTTCTTGTAAAATATCAAATATCTGAATGAATGTAATGTAATACGACATTATGAGCATAAGCTGTTAAGGGATCAAAGAAATGTGACCTGTCTTTAACGAAAGATAAAAAAAAATGTGATCGAAGAGATGCAACCTGTCTTGATTGTGAATCTCTCATTTTGACATTATTTTCATCTTTTCCCCTAAGTACTTGTGTTTTTAATACTTGTCTGTATTCTACCTGTTCAAAAATATCTTTGGGCTTTTCTGGGGTTCATTACTGGGTTGTTTAGTAAACGTTGACAGTGATTGTCAAAATGATATTGTTGCCAGGCTTGGTATTTTATAGGCCTCAAATAATGTAATCGAACTGATCATGTGGTGGTTAGTCTGAATCATCTATTAATTACCAAGGGTGAGCTACGGTCTGTCATGATCTGTTTGAATAATAGCGTTAGTAAATAAAATGTTCTGATATGTGTACTGAATTATTGAAGACAAAAGTTTTTCTAGTCTTGATTTACTTATGAAAGCGGTGCAGCGCAGGACAGAGGGCCGGTCAAGGAAAAGCTAGTTGGTCAAAAAATGTTACACCAATCCGAGGCCCCTCATTGAAAACGATCCCTTGACTTTGGGAAATCGAAATAAGATTAAGCTGTATTTCTGATATCCGAACAAATTTACCTCAAAGCATATTGCATGGTGTATATTCCACATGCCAAAGAAATTTGTATCCATATTAGCTAAATCAATTGTAAACTTTTACTTTAAGTAATAAACACAAATAATTTTATCTATTGATGGTGTATTTAGAAAGAAGATCTGGTTGATGATGAAATTGACTGGTGGTCAAAATATTATGCCTCCATTGGTGAAACTAACAAATGTAAAAAATATATGGAGAAAGGCTATGATAAAATAAAGGTAAGTTTAGTTGATGTTTTTTCACAAAAATTTGTCAATAAATATAATCAGCTATTACACTCGGTAGATTCCGGAACCTACATCTAGCCTCGGCTGTATGACAGTAAGTGATATGTACCCACGCCTATACAATTGTGATGTGGCGCCTGTTCACTTATTAGGAAAACTTGATGCTTTAAGAAAGAAGTTCTCAAAATTGTGTCGTTGAAAGGTGTGTAGAATTTTCAGTGCAAACTTGTCCTTGTTTAAAGAAAATCGTATAAACTTGCAAGAAAAACAGCTTCAAACTTTGAAAACTTTGTAAGAAAAAAAATCCTTCAAAGGCGTTGTCATGGGCAACGCTGTTGGTAATCCGGGAACTTGAAAGTAGTTCTAACGGCGGACTTCGTCATACAGCCGAGGCTAGATGTAGGGTACTGGCGGAATCTGCTGAGGTTTGCCGAGTGCAGCTATTAATAACATTGAGGAAGGATCAGGTGTCATGGATGAAAGTAGATCCTGGAAACCATATTAAAGGGAGCCAAGGTGGCTCAGTGAGTAAGGTGCTGGCTAACTATCCATCGAGGTCCAGGTTTAATCCCAGTGTTGGTGGTGAATGTTGTCAGGATTAAAATAGGTGAAACACCATTGTCCGAGAAACATTTCCCAGAAGTTGGTGCAGAAATATAGGATAACTCTCATTTCATTTCACAAAATCACATTTTTATAGGAGAGGCCTCACTTTGCTGTTAGCGGATCTTGTGAATTATTGAAATAAAGATTGATATAATATGTTAGTCCAACAATGATCTAAATGTGTAGTTGGTAATTGGTCAGTGATATTAACTAGCCACAAAATATAACCTCCACAAAAATAGGATAAATTGTATTATATATAGATATTGTCATACAACAAATATATTTTTCAGATTTATAAAACAGATTTAGAAAAAGATGAAGTTTTCAAGAACTTTACGGATTTCTGTAATACATTTAGTCTGTGTCGTGGTAAAGATGAAGATGAAGAAGATTCCAATGTTGTTGGCGAGTTTAAGGTATGTATGTGCAAACACATACAAAGTGCATCTTTGGCCTTATTCTAAAAAATTTCATGACCTGTAACTGTGACACATGGATTAAATAATAAAAATCTGAATCAGTTTAATTGGCAGTTGGATAAGGATGGAGAAAGTCCAAATATTTTTGGATCCAAATGTTTTTCATTTTTCTTTCGTCACATTCAAAGAGATCTATTAGTTTGATATGAAACTTCTAAGTCTTGTAGGTAAACAGGTGCAATTTATGCTTATATTATTTGATGCGCATATTTGAATGTTGAATGTCAGTCATTCTTAGTATATATGACAAAATAATATATTGCATAGTTTGGTATTAGGTATGTTGTAATATTGCCTTTGATTTATTATAATGTGCCATGGAATTAAATTGATTTGTTTGTTGTTATTCCAGGGAACATTCCGAGTATATCCTCTACCTCAAGATCCAAACGAACCCCTCCCTCCTAAGGCATTAAGTGCCTTACCTCCCAGTGCCCCTGAGGAGTGTATTGTAAGAGTTTATGTGATCAAAGCCATAGAATTACAACCAAATGATTCTAGTGGACTGGTAAATATATCTTAGTTTATTTTCTTTAAGTCAAGGGTGCAGGACAGACGGCCTGGAAAGGACAGTGTCTGGTCGTTCAGTTGGGACGAAATACTGAGTTCCTGTGAATGCATTGACGTGCAAGTAAAAGACCCTTGACAATTGGAATTCAAGATAAGAATAGATTGTGGTGTTGCTGTCTGGGAAAAATTTCCTTCACAGCACATATCATTTCAAATTTTCTTCATTTGAGTTACTGTATGTCTGAATTAAGATACTGGAGCTTGGTTTTCAAATCCAGCTATTGGTGTAAGAAATATTGAACGTCACACATGCCACAAATATGAATGAATATTGAACCTAGGTTTAGAAATATACCTAAATCACATTTCCAAGACCCCTTTTTCACAAAGTTTGAAATATGAAGCAAATCTCAGAATACTTGTCTTTAAATAAACAATGTTCTAAATGTTGAATAATATATTATTGCAGGCTGATCCATATTTAGAGGTGATTTTAGGTAATAAAAAGGTTAACACAAGAGATGAATATATTCCTAACTCAATAGATCCTGTGTTTGGAAAGTAAGTTTAATATAAAAACATGATATTATTCTTAGGTGGAGTTCACCATGGTATTATTGGTACATCAGTGTGGGCTGTGTCATGGCACAGTTCTGCCAGTCCATGAAACGGATTACTGGATTACTGGTACATTTGTTAACATTGTGGGTGCTTTATTATCAGTGTGGGCACTGATGTGGTGTGAGCAGTATAATGACTTGATCACATATTTCAGCTTTGTGTTTTCTTGATTGATGCAGTGTTCATTCGACATAAATGCTTCATGTGATATTCTTTATAATTCAATGATTTATTTTCTACATTCCTTAACTAATTAGTGAAAAAAATTGAATGATTTTGTTAATGTTTTCTACCATTTAAACCTCAAATAACTAAAATTATTGAGTTCGACTTTTATTTGATTTTTAAGTCTAGGTAAATGCTCACCACTTATATTTGGATATGATAAAAAAAATTCCTGTAAAAGAGCATTTATATTTATTCAGGACTAGATATTAATGACCTTTTATTTTTTTTGCAGAATGTTTGAAATAACAGCTAAGATACCATTAGCTAAAGATTTGACTGTAAGAGTAAAAGATTATGATTTGATTAGTGCGGATGATATAATTGGTGAAACGACAATAGATTTAGAAAATCGTTATTTGTCGAAACATCAAGCACTTTGTGGATTACCCAAATCATACTGTGTGTAAGTAGATAAGTAATGATGAATATTTTAGCATTTTTCGCTAAGATATCGTATTTCTCACAACTTAATCCAAGCCAGATTGAGTATTTAACAATAGAAAACAAAATCGAAATACCTACGCTATATTACGTCTGGACTTAGATGCAATAGGATTTAAACTTTTTTTTACCGAGCAGCTTATCATAACCTTGTTAATACTTAACAGAATTGAACAATTTTTGGACTGATATTCATATTTAGAACCTACACGTTCATAATATTGTAGTTTGCTAGAGACTCCTATTGCTTAAAATAATTTACAGAATATCGGCTACTTCAAGAAACTATTTGGTACAATATATTTCAAGCTGATCTGTCACTGAGGTGTGGTTTAGTTTCCTGGCTTGTATTGTTCAGGACAGGAAGTAGGGTCACCTGCTGCACACAACTGCGTGTGCTTTGTCTAGGTTCTCCGGATTTCTGCCACCTATAAAGTGATTTATTAAGATTTGAAATATAGATGTATGAGCAACTTGCCAATCATATATTATCTATACTAAATAAAAAGTTGGACTCACTTGACATATTTCATTGAAAAGCATGTGTGGGATAGTGTGTATATTAAGTTGTTTAATGGTCTCAGCTTTGGTCTCGTGCAGTATCAATACATACAAGGTTAGTCTGGATATGAACCAGTTTGTTAAGTGGATCTGAAATTCTACAACTCTATTATTTTAGAACTGGTACTAATCAGTGGAGAGACAGTAGAAAACCTAAAGAATTATTGGATGAATATTGTCGTAAAAATAATGTCACTGGACCAATGTTTTACGGTAACAACAGTGTTAAAGTTGGTAAAACAGTTTACAATCTCAGTCAATTCGGTAAGTTATTCAAGTATTTAACCATCATGAGGATCTCATTTTCATATAGTTACAGAAAAAATATCTTATCTTCTTTTGGTTTTCATCAAATCATTGATAATTATCTTATAATCTTGGTATGTAGTAAAGTGAGCTATAGTAAAGCGAGGAAAGACAACTCTGTTAGGTAGAATACTTAATATTTATTGCTCTAGAGTTATCTTTATTTTAAATGTATCACCATAATATTTATTTCAGAACAAAACACAAGATCAAATATCCATTGGGGATTACCCGAAGAACGATTAGCTCTTCATGTACTCAATACGTTCCCTCTGGTTAAAGAACATGTAGAAACTCGACCAATATACAACCCTCTTCAACCTGGTATTGACCAGGTACGTTTATCAAAATAATTCACTTTATTTAATCTTTCTTATAAACATGGCAAACGCAGCGAGGGGTGTTGGGGAGGGTGGGTTGTGTGAAGGGTGTGGTCTTTATATTCCTGCCTGTTCTCTACTCAAAAATTTGCATTAGTTTAAAAATTGTCTCAGTGTCAAACCGTTGGAACCCCATTTTGCTCTGTATACTGCGAGTCTCTTAAAAAGGCTATGATTTTTTTCCTGACAGGAATAGTAAATATTCATACTCTATTTGCAAAATCATGTCTATGTTGGTATGATTTGAAGAATGAGTTGGAACTGTTTTTAGTCTGTGATTGTGCGTGGCAGGGTTCTCATTCCAATCATATTTTTATTTTATAAACATTTTATCTTAAAACAAATTAGATACAATTGTATATATAATTTGTATAGAAGTACTTAAAAAAATATAGAAAACAAATAGGATAATGGTAAAAGTTATCACAATCTTTAGAAAAAATGTCTTGTTAATCTGCCAAAAACAAAATGGACTAAAAATTGAATTAACTGTTTAAATTTAGGCTTTAATGGGACATAGATGCTGTACTGTATATGTGTGTTGGCGATTTTAAGCGTTGAAAAAAATGCATTATATATATGTTCTCAAACTCGTCAAGTTTAACTTTTGATTTTCTGGTTTTCTTATATTTTAACAATGATTAAAACAAAAAATTATTTCAGGGAAAACTTCAAATGTTTGTTGACATCTTCCCAAAATCACTCGGACCTCCAGGTCCTCCTTTTGATATTACTCCCAGAAAACCTAAAGGGTAAGCTTATAATATTTATCATCAATCATAAATATTCACCTAAATCGTACTCTGTTATAGGGATTTATATCATTAGGTGTTAACATGTGTAAATGAGCAGTATAAAGAATTTTTACATGTTTATGAAACTATAAGTAGCGTGGCCTACCTAACCTCTTGGACTTTCTCTAGGTTGTCCAGTCTCCGCTTCCCACCGAGAAAGACCCGCACACGAAAGATGTTATGGAATGTGTTAATCAGTTATTATCTACTTTTGGTTGAGTGGAGCCTAATCTCTCTCCTCCCCTACCCTCTCAAAGACATTCATATTATAATAGGGAGCCACATGGCTAAGAGGGTAAGACCCTAGCTCCCTAGCCTAGAGGTCTCTAGTTCGCTCCCTGTGTTGGCTGATTAAGTTCATCAGGTTTTCCGATATTGGTTTACACTTGTCAGTGGTGCAGGACGGAGTGCCTGACAAGGACATTTGGATGAAACTGAGGTCCCGTTTACACATTGACATGCATGTAAAAGATCCCTTCGCAGGCGCTGGTGCCGCTGTATGGGCTAAAATTCCCTCATATCACACTGTATGACTGTATGGCGTATGCCCGTCTTCATTAGCGCAATTGGAGCAGAACAGTAGGCCGTTAAACCCCATTTCATATTACAATATTTGTTTTTGTTTATACAGCTACGTTCTACGAGCTATTATATGGAATACAGTAGACGTTGTATTAGAGGAGGAATCTATAACAGGAGAAAAGATGAGTGATATTTATGTTGTTGGATGGATGTCAGGAATCGACGAACGACAGAAAACAGATGTTCATTACAGATCTCTTGATGGTGAAGGAAATTTCAACTGGAGATTTGTTTTTCCAATAGATTATTTACCTGCTGAACAAAGTATGGTGGTTAAGAAAAAAGTAAGAATACTTAAGACATTTGACTCCTTGGTAAAGCCTCTAAAGGATCTCTGAAAGCATGAACAGAATAAAGAAATTTTGATATTTGATCTTAAATCACCAATCCTGACCGTTAGTTTTTTGTACAATATCAAATTTTCCTTTATTTAATCCATGCTAAATGTACTCAGGTTGATTATTTAATATTTAATGAAGAAACTGAAACCATAATATCAAAGACAGATAATATCCTGACTTGGATTCATTAGAATAAAGAGGAAGCCCATCGATAGATTTTTAATCCACCCAGGGAAATCTGTTTTTAATCCACCATGGTGAATTGCATGTTTTAATCCTCATATGAAATCTGTTTTAATCCATCATGGTGAAATATATGGTTTTAATCCACATTGATGAAATCTATGTTTTAATCTGCTCTAGAGAAATCCATGGTTTAATCTGCTCTAGAGAAATCCATGGTTTAATCCAACATGGTGAAATCTGTGGTTTTAATCCACATTGGTGAAATCTTTGTTTTAATCCACCCTGGGGGAAATCTATGTTTTAACCCACCCTAAGGAAATCTATGTTTTAATCCACCCTGGGGGAAATCTATGTTTTAATCCACCATGGTGAAATCTATGTTTTAATCTGCCCTGAAACATTTATTTTAATTTTTTTCAGGAACACTTTTGGAGCTTAGATGAAACAGAGCAACATTTGGCTCCAATTCTCATGACCCAAATTTGGGACAATGACAAATTCTCGGCCGATGATTTCCTCGGTAAGCATTGAAAATCTTGTATCACCCAAACATTACAAACATTACACCACTACAATCTCTTTTTTTGGTTTTAAATTTGGTCGCATCCATTTGATGATCAGGTTTATAAAAATACAGGTATGACTATTGATTGTCAGTGCTTAACGTTTCCAAGTGACAGAATTGTATTCAAGGGATACAGAATTCAGTCCTGTCAAAGTTCGGATAGTACCTTTACTGAGGTTGTGTGAGTAGAATCATAATGTATTTTAACTCAGTATGATTCAGCTGGCTTGGTTGGTGGAGATATTTTGTTGTGGGTGTGTTGTAGCCGAAATCACTCTTTTCACTCATTTTGTCATTATTTGTGGGTTGAGAGAATTAAAATCTGGACTGTTCAATCATGTACCACTGTTATTTTGTTCATGATATTATGAAATGATTGGTTTCATTATCAGGTACCCTTGAGTTAAATCTGAACAATATGCCATTACCAGCTAAAAAGGCTCGTTCATGTAGTTTAAAGATGATACCAGATGTTAACTCAACTAGTACAGTTAAAACAGTCTCGTTATTTGAGTCAAAGAGATTACGAGGATTCTGGCCATGTTACAATGATGAAACAGGAGAAAGGATATTAACGGTAAGTACAAAAACTAAACACTTGCTGATTGACCTATTTTCCGCCCATGGTTTCCTCTTATTGGTGATGCAGGACAGAGTTGATTCGTTTGGATGCAACAAAAAATGAGTTCTAATGTACACGTTGGCATGCACCTAAAAGACAACTGTTCAATTGAATTTAAAGCAAGAAAAGCTTAGACTGTAGTGCTGCCGTCCGTTTGGATCAATGGTGCCAGAAAAGTATGACGTAAAATACCATCTCATTTTGTAAAAATTTGCTGAACTATACTAGCGTGAATTAACTTAGGGATGAATGTTTTAATTGAGAGACCATAGTCTTAGTGATTTTGGTATACCCTTAACCTCTTCTCATTTAAGATTATTTTTGTTCTACTGGACTCTCTAGAATATCCTGGTTCAGAATCCGTCTGAGGAGTAGCACTTGCCTTGTTTTCAAGTAAAATCTTGCCTAATTCTTTGGATGATACAAATAAACAAGATTCACCAGTGTACAAATTGGAATGTGATGAAGCTTGCCATTAAGTGGAAATACTATTATGTGGGCAAACTGTTGTATATTCTACTCTGATGATTAACAGAAATTTTAGAACATATTGGTGGAGTCTGTGGGTTTGTAAGTCTGTGGGTCTGTGGGTTTGTAAAGGAGAAACGTTCTACTGTGTTTATAAATGATCTTTATAATTTAGATAGTATTGATATCTCTATTAGTGTAATAAAGAGTGAATTGTTATTGACAGGGTAAGGTTGAAATGGAGTTAGAACTGATATCAGCTGCTGAAGCTGAAGAGCGACCTTCTGGTTGTGGTCAAGATGAACCAAACATGCATCCTAAACTAGACCCACCAAAGTAAGATAGTTGCACCTATTTCCTATCAAAAATATATGTTAATATCCCTTTAAAGTGCATTATGTAAGAATTGGATAATGGTACTAGACTAACTCTAGATTGGCTACTTTATCATTGTTGTAATCTACTTCCAATCAGAGCCTTCCGATGGCGTATAGAGTTGATTAAGGGCCAAATGGTTAGCGCATGCACGCTATATCATAAGGTCTTCCAAGGAGTTTACTGCCGTGGTTTTGGGTAGGGTAGCTTGTCCAACCTTGTGGGTTTTCTCCGGGTCTTCCAGTTTCCTCCCACAGCTAAAAATTCCTACGCAAAATTGAACCATATGTTAGTCCTGAAATGACCTAGTTTGTGTTGAGTGGACGTTAAACCCTATTTTTCTTTCTCTCTACATAATGAATCTTTAATTTGTATAAGACATTAACCTTATGATTGTATACTGAATATAAGTAAGATTCTTGGTAATTTAATCCATGATCAATAAACTCTTTAATTCAGCTGTTTGTAATTGTTTTCTGTTACTAGGCGACCAGAAACATCATTCCTATGGTTCACATCTCCATGGAAGACGTTTAAATTTATAGTATGGAAACGATACAAGTGGTACTTTATTGGTGGTATTCTCTTCCTCATCTTTATAGCTCTTGTTGTACTGTTTGTATATGCCTTCCCGGTAAGTTATGATAACTAACTCTTGATTGGACAGGGGTTGCAAGGGGGTGTTGATGGATGATTGTGGGTGAGATCACTGAACTAGAATGTGCCAAGTTTGAATCCCAGCATGGACTGAGAAGAGCCTTCATGATTTATTAAGACAATATCACTTGTCATGTAGGAATGATAATGACAATGAATGTATGCCTAGTTTTGCGGATGGCATGAAAAATTGAGGTCCATTCTGTGTTCATATTGCCATAATTGAAAGAATCCTTGCCGAATAGGTGAAAATGCATCTGTCTGGGTTAAATTCTCCTACCTCGCATTGTACATGCACCAGAGAAAAGATTATCGATATCGTGGATAAATTCATTTGATGCCAATAAATTAGCCAAAGAAAAGATTTTCATATTTGAAGTATTGTGTCTAGTATAATATATGCCGATATTGAGTTGGAATCGGACATAGTTGGAATTAGCTGGGACGGTTATTTAGTCGTAGAAAATAACAGTGGTTGAGACAGTTCCACTCATTTTCTGATGATAACTGCAGGTGAAAGGAGACTTTTCACCATTTTAATATATAGTCGTGTTTTGATAAAACCTAAAATGTTTGTTTGTTGTATTTTTTCAGGGATTAATATCAAGAAAGATAGTTGGTGTTTAAGTGTATCATCATCATCTAGTCATCCGATATTATTATAAATATCACCAGTTCATTGAGAGATATTCCTACTATATTCCCACAGAAATCAGTGTATATCTCTTGCTGTTAAACACTGTTTCCAGAAATTTCTATATACATATTGTACTATTCATGCTGAATAGTTACTGTGATTATTTGCATATAAACCATTCGAGTTAACTCCCATGACATCTAATTTTGAGTCCAATTTAAGCTTTATAGATGATTTGATATTCCTTGTACAATAAATGATTTACAGCTGCAATGCCGGGGCTCTTGTTTCAGCCATATTAGCGAGTCATAACTGACATGGATTATATATTGACTGAAATTAGAATTTCAAACAATTTAACCTTGAAGCACAATAAATACAGATAAATATATAAATTGTGTGTGTCAAAAAACATTAAAACAATTGGGGAAAATTCTAAAAAAAATATCCTGCTAATCTGAAATAAATAAATTGTCAAAAATTGACCAGCTTGCAAAATTGGAAATGAAAGCCCTGGATTAAAAAAAAATGTTTTATTAAATTTAGATGAATATTTAACTTGAAATTGGTTATTTATGTGGAACATAAACATATTTTCCTGTTCAAAAAAAGATATATATTATATTTATTATACTACTTGTTGAAATAGTGTCAAGCAAGGAAATATTTAAACTACCTTTAATCTTCCTAGAAGAAATGTGATATTACAAGCTCAGAAGTGCCTATAACTAGTTATTAATATGCAATAGATACATATAGATATATACACACATATAATAAATGTATTAAATTTAATCTGTATCGTAACCGTGAAATTATGTAATTTGGCTATAATGAATGATAAAATTGATATGATTATTAATAAGCATTTTATTTCAAGGTGTTACATTTGATATTACAATTAATTATAACCTATATTTCAGTTGATTATAAATTTATTTAATAACGAATTAAACCAATTTAAATGATCTGAAATATGCATAATAAATAAGTAAATATGGTTTCTCCTAAAAGGGTAATTAATATACACAGAGATTATAACAATAATTAATCTTATTTAATTTTAGATAATTACATATTTAAATCATAATATATTAATTAAAATATATCAAGTGGAATATTAATAAATGTTACTTTTCAATAATAAAAATTTAAGGAATTCCCCAAGCAACAATTTGGATTTTAACTGATTTCTAATGCTTTATGTTGCATCTCCTCCCTGTAAGATTACAAAATTTGTGCAGAGATTAACTTGTGTAATATTTCAATACTTTATGATTGAAATTTGGGGTTTTATCATGTCCTTCATTTAAGAGAAAAATCTTTACAATTCCTTAAAAGTGTGTGATAGAAATGAAAGATTTCATCATTATCATAAAATTTTTCTCAACAGGTGTGGATATAATACTACTTTTGTTATTTTTATGAATAATATAATTAGAGTACTTATAATTGTTAAAATGTTTATATACTATGTAAACTTATACAGTGTTTGTTGATTAATACTTCATTTATAAATATATTTCTTTAAAATCTATTTTAGTTCCATGTTTGCTCTGTTTTGTTTTTCTTGGTTGAGTTTGTTTTGTGGTTAGTTTTTGTTGCACTGATATCCCACATTAAGAAAAGTAAACCTTATATTGTTACAACAGACACCATATATTTAAATCGTAAGAAGAGCTATCTATACAAGGCATGGGTTCTGAGTTTATGCGATCGCCTGTATAACGGCATTGAACAGCGTTATATAGGAAATGATTTTTCATGACATTTAACAAGAAACCTAACAAGTTTTACAATGTACTTGTAAAGATTTAAAATTGTAACTACCAGTTCGCTTGCTTTTTAAATAAAGAAAACTGTATCTTAAACCATGATTTATTAAATATTGTACATAATATAATACTTTACTAGATGGTGAAAGGTCTTTCCTTTATTATATATTATTGATATTTCTTCATATTTTCCCTATTCTATATTTAATACCATTGTTGATTAAGATACATATAGATATAGGTATTATGTATTCTACAGTGGTTATTTATTGTGTTATATTTCTCATGGTGTTCTTCAATTGTATATAGATAAATACACTTATTTCAACTTTCTTCTAATCCGGGCAAAGCATAGTATAAAAATAAAATGTCTTTCACAATCTTTTTCTCAGATTTATTGTAAAATATTACCTTCATAACATGAATTTGATACTCATTTAAATTCTTTGCACAAATTATTTAATGCCATTGGAAGTGATTAAATTTTACTTTTAAATTTGGTCATTTTGGAAATTAATCTTAATCGTAAATCAGATAAAATTCATGCCATTGGGTTCAGTAGAATTAAATCCTGTATTCATTAATTTTGAATATGACTTTTGGGGAATTAAAATAGTTTTGAGCCAGAACTCCAAACCGATCAGAGCAATATGACAGTACCTCAAGTAATTTGATTGCGAACAAATAAGAATTAAACTGTAAATTGTTAATATAACTATTTTTCTGTATGTATTTGTTATTGTTTAGTTCTATATCTGTTATTATTTAGCAAGAAAATCAAAATCTTCGAGCTCCATCACTGGCTGTGAAATGTAAATTATGTTGCTCATGCATTTTAAGAATTTTGTTAACAAGCACTCTAATTTCAGTTGTATTTAAGGTCTGGCTTTCATTTAAAGGGCATTTTAACTTACTTTACTGATAAACACAAACACAAAAAAAATAAAACAAATCTCAATTATGTATAAGTGGCCTCTCTCAAATCTGAAAACCAAATTCCAGAAAGCAAGGCTCCTCAAAAACTATTCATTTGATTATTTAGAAATATTTATTAATAGTAAAATTTTGTGCTATCTCCACTCAGCATTAGTTTTGGATTCTGTGATAGTTATAAGTTAAAGTTATTAAACCGTAATTGATATACAGTAAATGATATAAGTTTAGATAAATAGCTGTTAAAAGTTACAGATTATTTCGTATTGCTATAAGAATATTGCTCCATATATTCACCATTGATATATTTGACCTAGCTCTACATATACAGCCTGAACTATTCAGATATGTTTCAATCATCCCCTGGATTATCATTTATATCGAGCAGTGTTGATGACGAGCATTGGTGATTCTAGAACAAATTGATAATTTTGATATAAATATATTTAAAGAAAGTTGTTATATTTAAGACAATTATTATTACTGCTGTATCGGGCCGATTTCATTTTAGAAATTATTATTAGTCATTGATGAATGTTTATGATCCCTTCTTCTTGTACGGTACAGAGATTGGACCAAAATATATATTTCTTTATTCTTCATAATTATTTAATTGAATTCAGACCGAGAGATATATAGCGTTAATTATATAATATTTATATTTCATAATCTATATTATTATTTCTATTAGATATTATTACACCTATATTCTTAGAAAACCTTTATTAATACTTTAGCTTACCAAACTCACCTTATCTTAACATTAATTCACTTTTTCTTGTTTCTATAAAATGTTTGAACAAGGATAAAAAAAAAGTATTTATAAAATTGTGTTTGCTATTATTATGTATAACTCTCCCCTCTCAACAGCGAAAAAACATCCTTGAGTGTCAAAAAATGCATGTTGGTTCGTTATCCAAAGGGTTGGTTTTTTACCTACAATTAGGGTCGCCTGTCCAAAATCGTGGGTTTTCTCCGGGTCCTCTGGTTTTCTCCCACTGCTAAAGACCCCTACGCGCAAGCGAATTATTGAAATGAAATTGAACCATGTTAGTCCTGAAATGACCTAGCTTGTTCCAAGTGGACGTTAAACCCCATTTCTCTCTCATTTTACCTAGAAAGTTTTACCTGTTAAGGATAATCTCACAGATTTTGTTCTGGTGTGCTAAATCGATTTAGAAAAGATCGACTCGATGTTGCTTCTTAAAATAGTCCATAAATGCATATACTGCAAGGAAAAAATTATCCAGAAGTAATATTGGCTCACATCATCAGTATTGAATATGAATATCTGTTGCTACACATAATTAAGAGTTTCAGTGATTTGTGCAAGTAATCAGACAAAATAAATGAGCAACTGGTTGGAATTCAATCTGGCCGTAGGAGAAATGTGGAATATGTTTGTCGTTGACAACAACTGGGGCATATGATATAAAAACAAAGATGTTTGGTATTTATAATAAAATTGATATGTTTATATATTGGCAATCGTAATTATGAAAAATGTATCTACAAAAACTAGCACTACAACTAGAGGACATTATACATTTACAAATAGTTGTTATATTTAACTAGCTGGATTAATATTAACCCCTATTTTCACTGGTGTCTGGGTGGCACAGATCATCCTGGTATCTCTGAGTTTGACCCCTAGTTTGTTTGTCACAAGGAGTAGAGTCACCTACCTAAATGGGTTTTTTCTGCGTACTACATTTTCTTCCCACGTTAAAAGTAGAATAGTCAAACAACATTTGATGTGTCAACTAGGTCTATGTATATTTTCAAAAAATTTGAGAAGATGAAGACATAGTAGAAAAGCGCATTCCTTGTCGTAGTGTGAGATCAAAATTCAGAACACCCAACTGATAAAGGGGTTGATCTCTTAACCAAAATGGTTAAACAAGATAATCACTCCAGTAGGAAACAGCTGTTCATGATAAAAATATTTAATCCAGAAGGAAATACAAGTCTAACTTAAACTATAGACACATATTCAACAACCATTGTAATGGCACCTACTGTACAAAATAACTAACCTATAAAAAAACCCATAGCATTGAGGCATTGGAGTACTGAATGAGAAATATTGAAATAACTAAAAAAAAATTAGATTACTGAGACTGTTTAAATGCATAATATACCATAAGCTCAGCAGAATAAATGAAAGAGTCTCAATTAAGGGGTTATGAAAGACCCTCTTGTACCTTATATTGACAGCACTCCCTACAATTCTTGGGGTGTGGGAGGTGGTCTAGTGATCTAACATGTATGCTTTAGATCATAATGACAGTCATCGAGTCAAGTCGCGTGGATTTGATCACAAGCCTGTGCTTGACAAGGACTAGGGTCACCAGCCAACTTCGTGGTTTTCCCATGGGTCCTCTGGTTTCCTCCCATTGGTAAACACCCATATGCATGAGCAAATAATTGAAATGTTGACGTCTCTCTCTCACTACAATCCCTACAGGTAGTAAAAGCTGCTAGAGACTCCTTATACAAACATTTGGTCAGATTTAATATAGGTAAAAGAACTTCTGGCAGAGATAGTGATCATTTTGCTATTTTATAAAGAGCGAATTAAAAACTGACTTACATGTACGAACTTAAAGAGTCAAAAATATAGATACAGCAGTCAGTATATAGTTAGGCCTACTGATAAATACCAATGAACTAAAAAACTAAATCATATTTAGGAGCAGACCTTGGCTATTTTGTAGGCTGCTGTTGCTCTGACAGTGCAATAAAAGGAAGATTCCTTCTTTGAAGGCATTATATACAACTCATGAATTTATATACAAAATGATATGATACCGATGTTTTCTATGTACATCTATGTTAATAAATGAAGAATGGATTTCTGGTGAAAGTCTTTTTTTGTGTAAGAAAATATTTTTGGTTTGATATCACTGTCATGAATAAATCTGCATTAATGTCCAGCTCACGATCACAGTTAATATAAGAAGCATTTTTTCCAAGCGTAATGATACACCACTGAGTACCGGCTGTGCATTCGGGGTGGTCGCAGGCTGTGTCCGATGTTCTGCAATGTCCGATACTCTGGAAGTTTTTGCTGTTGTCGTTGGCGATGACGATGAAAACAAGAAATTATCGATAACGTGGATAATCCCATTTGATGCCAATAAATTAGCTTTGATAATACGACCTTGAACATCTTTCCAACTGAACATTACATCTGTAAAGAGAAATAATCTAGTATTTTATCAGACATATTTGTATAAATGGATTTAAATCTCTTATAATGTGAAATATGTCAGAAAACGTGATTATGGATAGAGCAAACAAAACAAATGGGAAATCATAGGTTTTCTTGGAATTTGGTTTGGTAAGTTTATTAATGTCTCATAAATAATTCAGATTACATTTCAGGCCTAAAGAAAGACCTGCAGTAGGCAGATTTAGCTCTTGAATAATTCATGTTTAACGAACTCTTTGAAAATGCTCAACTGTCAGCTAAATTGATGGTATTACAATACAATTATGCTGAATGAAATATTTCAACTATGATGACTGGTCGAGATAGTATTATATTTATTGGTGCATGCCTTGTCGCCCAAATTTATTGTGTAATTGACACCTTTTGATGGATTGACAGCATTCACTTCTGTATATTGAGATGTTTGTAAAAGAATCTTACCATCATTAGCAGTCTGTAATGTTACGTTAGTTGGTAAGGAATCAGATTTAACATAACCTTGTTTTAAATCCATGTACGTTACTTCACTCTCATTTATAACATGACGCCAAAATACCTACAATAATAAAAATAGTGCATACGGCTAATTGTGAATAGTGTCTTCAGGACTGTGAGGAAAATAGAGAACCTGCAGAAAAACCACAAAGTTGGACAGGTGAGCCTACTCCTTGTCACCTACAAGCGAGGGATCGAAACCACAACACTTGACTGACAGACCTCAGGATCTAAAGCATATGCATTAGACCACTCAACAACCTTGATCTAGAGAGAACAGTATTTGAAAAGAGTTAATAGTAATTTTATTCATTCTTAAATGCAATTTGTGACCAAAAGGACTTTCTAACTTACTTTTAATTTATCATCTCGAGATAATCCTTGCTTCTTTGCATAATCAGAAAATTCCATTAAATTACCAGAGTTGTCACTTGGTGCCAGGAACGTGAAAGAAACATTATCCCGTGATAATAGGTCTGTAACATTTGGTGTTACTAATAAATCTAATAATGCAATAGATGTTCTGTAAAAAAAAAAACAAAAAAGATGTTCACAGTTGGCATTCTCTGAAATTGATGGTGGTCCTCTTTTTAATCTGACAGTATTCATACATGAAGATTATCAGTCTGCTCTTGATTTTTTTCTGAATTATATGTCAAATTAAGATACATTTAGCCATGAAAATTGAGATATCTGGTGAACAAAATATTGTTTAAATAAAAAAAACATAGAGATATTGCCTGAAAAATGCAAATGATGATCTGCCACTTTAAATTACTGAAACATGTTAAATTGGTAAATACAGATAGTGAAGAACTTACCTAATACTGTCCTCAGATTGCAGTCTTTCTAATAATGTGAGGGGAGAATAATTCAGGAAAGACTCAATGATGTAGATAACACCATTTGTAAAAGCAAAACCTCTTGCTACAAGATCAATTGGGTGCTTCTCATAACCAGCATCAATAAATGAACCTGTAAATATTCAAAATAGTATCAAAATGCAATGGAGTTTAACGTTCTACTGTTCTCCTCCTAATGGGCTAATGAAGATAGGCATATACAACACAGTGTGCTATAAAGGAAATTTTGCCCGGACAGCTGCGCTACGACCTACTCTTGTACTGAATTCTGACTGCCAAGGGATGTTTTACATCCACACCAATGTGTATATGAGACCCTGTTTATTGTCCCATTTGAATAGCTAGACATTGTATCCCTAACAAGGGAGAACCACGACAGAAAATCTTGATGAACTTTCTAAGTACCGTATATCGGCCAACACCGTGGGCACGAACAAGGGGCGGGACTTACACTGAGCTAAATAGTGAGAAATATTAGAAAGTTTTAATCAATAGAATATATGGACGGGACTTAACATCTCGTAAATACAATAGAATATATGGACGGGATTTAACATCTCGTAAATACAATAGAATATATGGACGGGATTTAACATCTCGTAAATACTATAGAATATATGGACGGGAATTAACATCTCGTAAATACGATAGAGTATATATGGATGGGATTTAACATCTCGTAAATATGATAGAATATATGAATGGGATTTAACATCTCGTAATTACGATACCTTGGTCATTTTCAGAGTAACATATGGTTATTTTTTTAAATGTTCACATCCAATGAGTAGAATTCTGCCAGGACAGCAGCAGTTTTCACCTACTCTTCATCAAATCAACACTGAATTTACCACTAATGAAATATATTAAATGATGAATGAATGTACCTGTTGCCGATCTTCTGATTGTTATTGTAACATTTAATGCTGACCTGGTGGTAACATAATCAGAATCAGGGTATTTCCGTAGAAAGGCATCGTCATATCTTGTTTGAGGTAAAACATGACCAGCGTACAACTGAAAATAATAAAGGAGATAAGTGTAAAAGGTAAAATCATTAAGGAAGGGAAAACAGAAAAGGCAAATTCATGTTCTCAAACATGTTTCCAGCATTTTATCAATTTCTCAGTCGTACAGGGCAGAGAGCTTAGTTTCATGTTACAAGGGTTTTCCTACGTGGTTTCACCTTGTCAGTGATGCAGGACAGCTGTCTAGTCAGTAAGATAGGATGAAAAACCAAGGTCCCGTATATACATCAGTGTGTACGTAAAAGATCCCCTGGCAATTTGAATTTGATATAAGTGTAGGCCATAGTGCCAGTGCCAGGAAAAATTTCACCCATAGCCCACTGTATGGGGTATGCCCGTCTTCATTAGTCCAGTTTAGGAGCAGAACAGTAGGATGTTAAACCCCATTTCATTTCACAAATAAAAAATTCTGCTCTGGGGTTCAATAGTAGTGTATAATGACTTTATGAATTATAAAACTGATATTTTGAACCTGTAACAAATACCCAATAGGATACAGATAGCTATAGCTAGATCTACTTACCCGTTTCAGTATTTTGGGAGATTTTTGTATTTTATCTAATTTATGATAATCTAAAGATTGTATATAATCCCCAGACGGTATAAATAATGTCATCAATCGATTACCATTCGATGTTATTAAATCATTAAATTCGGGGACTAAACTCATCAAATCTTGAAAGGGCCTGAAATAAAAAGGGAATAAGAATTTCGTGAATATGAAGTTAGTTAACCAGGGGTACATTATAGTGTTAATTAATCAGGGGTACCATTTATGTTAATTAACCATGGATACTAATACAGTTGATTAACAAAGGGTACAATAGAAATTAATTAACCAGGGTTACAAATAGAAGTTGATTAACCAGAGGTACAAATAGAAGTTAATTAACCAGGGGACCAATAGAAATTAATTAACCAGAGGTACAAATAGAAGTTGATTAACCCAGGGACCGCTAGAAATTAATTTACCAGGGGTACACAAGCAGTTGATTAACCAGGGGACTGATAGGAATTAATCAACCAGGCTTACAAATAGTCGATTAACCAGAGGTACAATAGCAGTTGATTAACCTGGGGTAAAATAGAAGTTAACTAATTTGGTATATATCATAATCTTTGTGGTACAGATTATTTGTTCACAATAAATATGTTTAATTTTATCCACCATTTACATTTGTATTCCTGGTTGCATAAGAAGTGGACCCAGTGCACTGCTTGGGCTGGGGCCACAGGTTTTACGACAGAAATGAATTAAAAAGAAGACAATAGAATCAATCAACGTTAATTATAATAAACTTACTTGAGTTCCTCCATATTTTCCAGAGCTTCAGCAACAGTCATGTATGGTAGATAGAATATAGTGTCTATTATATGTATTCTACCATTAGATGCCGGTATATCAGGCATTATCACTCTTGCCCATAAATTATTATTTATAGCAAATACTGAAAATATAATCAACTTCATAAATTTATGGAAGTACAAAAAAAAAAGTACAAATTTTCAATTCATTGTGGCTTCGTAAATATGAATTGAATTAAACAATTTCGAAACTGATATTCACATTTTGAGATTCAAAATGAGCAGAATGGTGTCCTATAGCTCTGCTCCGAACTGTGTTAATGAAGGCGGGCATATGTGAACATTAATTTCCTTCAATAATATGATTATATCAGAAGACTTTAAGATGTTTGCTAGATTTTTGAAAAGAGGTGAGGGGGGCGGCACAACATATAAAAGTTAATTCAATGTAGAGGGACAGAGAAATGGGGTTTAACATTCACTCGACACAAACTAGGTCATTTCAGCCTTACATTATGGTTCAATTTTATTTCAATAATTTCGATTGCGCGTTGGACCTAGAAATATCCACGAGGTTGGACAGGCGACGCTACTCCTTGTCACATATAACGCCAGTTGACTCAATGACAGACCTGATGATACAGGGAGCACACACGAACCATACCACCATCCACCCACTTTTTTCATTTGTACTGGAAATGGAGATTAATTTAGTCATTTCTGAAGATCTAAAGCAAGATGGTATGGCCATTGTAGCCCTGCACCAAAGTATGCTAATCCACAGAGAAGTATTGCAAGCCACCATTAATAAAAGTATTAATACTTACCATGTCCATTTTTTCTGATAATATAAATAACATTTTCGTCTGCTTTTAACATTTCGCGATCTCTAATCTCATCTATATATTTAGCTACACCAGATACTATATGACTCTGTAAGATCTGAAAACCAAGATTATGGTATGATGTTATCCACTTCATTTCATTTTAAAAGTCACTTTATAAAACAAAATTTTTCAGGAGGCGAGAGAGAGAAATGGGGTTCAACAACCATTCAACACAAACTAGCTTATTTTGGCACTAACATACGGTTGCATGTTATTTCAATAATTCGCTAGTTAGCAGTGGGAGGAAACTGGAGGACCCGGAGAAAACCGACGAGGTTGGACAGGCAAACCTACTCCTTGTTATGTACAACCCGGGAATCAAAATCAGACTACCGAGCCAGCGCCTTACCCATTTAGCCACTGTGATCCCCCAGCTTACCTTTTTAGCACGAGGTATATCTTTTAATACAGCATCTATAGTAGACCATTGTAGTTTAGAATAGGCGTCGTTCCGTGGTATAAATATTGTATAATTCTCTGATAGATTAGATAGTTGAACATTTAAATCTTGTACAGCTGTTAACAAAGCTGACGTAAAACTACAAAATAAAACATGAATATTTCTATAAGATATATTAATTGTTTAGATCCTAATATTTATAAATTTGTATTTGAGTTAAATTTCCACTTGGCATATACTAGGCCATTGTAAGACCAAGCAAGACCACAGGAGGTCCAAAAGATGAAAGTATAGATCTGGTGATTTCCTCTTGTCTGTGATGCAGGGTGGAAGTTAAACACCATTCCATTTCATTTTATTTCATTTCAACATAATGAATAGTAATGGAGATTTTATTGCCCTTCTTGGACTAAAAACCACAGCTATAAGTATATACTGCTTTCCAATGTTGATAACAGAGAGATGGAGAGTAATAGGGTTTAACATCCCACTCACAAACTGGGCAACTTTGGGACTACCACATTGTAACCAACCCATTCCAAATTAGAGCTATATACAGCAAATGGCTTATAGCATACAGCACTGAGCGAAAGAGTTAAACCCCATTCAATATATTCTATTACCGTACATGAATGCGACTAATATGAATCAAGAAGTTATTTTGCTAATAATCTTACCTAAGATCGCTACGTTTGGCTATTTCCTGTACGATATTCCTGATAGGTAAATGTAGAATATCATCTACTATATGTAATACACCATTAGAACACCAGATATCTTTAACTATTACACGTGCTCGAACATGACTTCCTTCTACCTCAAACTCTACAAAATAAAACTTTAGTTAGTTACTGTAATATCAGAAAGACCTACCCCAGAGAAAATGATACTGAAATTTCAGTGAATTTCAGTGAAATTTGAAAATTTTGCCCGATCCACATCCCTAGAATTTATCAGTAGAAGAATGTCTTTGTTTAGGCATTAATATATTGTTTGGGGTCTTATGAGAGTGTAAATCATACCATGTGTTACCTATATATGTAATTCATAGAATTTATCCTTGTGCTTGTGGATTTCAGAGTTTATTCCCCAGCCCACATTCGCCAACCTTTTAAACTTTTGAGTTACAATATCAATCCCACTATAAATATCATAACCAATATCGTCAATATCATTACCAATATCAATCTCAATATCATTCCCAAGACGAATATCATTCCCAAAATCAATATTATTGAGAGATCAATATTATTGAGAGATCAATATTTTTGAGAGATCAATATTATTGAGAGATCAATATTATTGAGAGATCAATATTATTGATCTTCCCAATATCAATATTATTTATCTTTCTAATATCAATATTATTTATCTTTCTAATATCAATATTATTTATCTTTCTAATATCAATATTATTCCCAATTTTTTTTACTGACCTCCTGTTTCTTCATCTTTAAATAATGTAAGAGTTTTTCCTGCCATAGTTCCAACTTGTACTGATTTTGCTATATCAGATGACATGTGAATTCCTTGCACTATCTGACCTTTTATTGCCTGCAAGTTATACAGAAATATTGTGAGATTATTACTGGAAATTGGATATTACAGTACAACTGACATGGCACTATCCATTTTCAACAAGAAAATAAATGTAATTCAATTGATATTATATCACCAACTTATTAAAAATGCAAGCACTTGTCTTGGTATAGCATCATGAGATTCCTGCGAACACCTTGGAAAGTAATATTAACACCTACCGGTACTTACCTCATGAACTATATAGGAGAATGATCTCAAAGTTTTTATTACTTGCTGATCGGCTTGTTCTAAAACAGAATTTCCTGCCATAAAAACTGTTCTAGGTCCAGTATTATCTGATAACAGCTTGTCTTCAATATCTTGATCTTCGAGAGCAAACGAGTACATTATACTGAAATAAGAACACGTCAGAACAATGAAATAAGAACATGTCAGAACAATAATGAAATGAAATGGGGTTTAACATCCTACTTTTTGCATCAACCAGGCTAATGAAGATGGGCACGGACAGTACCTTTATGGCCTACTTATTATTTAGAACAACAACTGTCAAGCAGTGCCAAACCCAGCATTCACCATGTAATGGGATTACCCAAGGTCATCAACCCCCTTTTGCTCAACACAAATTTAAACAACCGTTGTATATGCTCAGGGTAAAATTTGGAATCAAAAATAGTTACAACTTTCTTACATCACCTGTTGAAGCTATTGTAGTTTAGGTATAATGGCTACAAGACATTGATTAAACACCTGCAATTCTTGAAAAAAATAAAGAATTACACTCCAGGCCTAATAAATTGGTTACGGAACTGGTATAATTAAGCTTACCTTAGTTGTGGAATATTTTCCATGGCTTCCCATAAAGTAAAATTTCTCATAAATAGAACATTACTAATAAAATGAATAACACCATTAGTACAGCCAATATCCATTACTTCTATCTTGGCTCGAACTGTACCACTTTCTATATACGTTTCTACAATAAAACACATTCAAATAACACTGATCATTATAAACAGATATTCAGATAGGTCAATATGGATAGATATCGATACGGATAGATATCGATATGGATAGATCAATATATAGGCCTACAGATATTTAGATAGATCAGTATGCACATATAATTAGATAGATAGACATTTAGATAGATCAATATTGATATAGATATTTAGAAAGATCAATATGAAAATTTATGTAGATAGCTCAATATGGATATATATGTAGATATATCAATATGAAAATATATATAGATAGTTCAGTGTGTATAGATAAGTAGATAGATCAATATGGATAGAAATCAATATAGATCAATACAGATAGAATTCTATATAGATCAATACACATTGATATCGACATACATCCATAAAGACATAAGAAACCAGATAAAAATCCAATTGGATCAATCATTACCATAACAAAAAGCAAATATTGGATGTCATATGACATATTAACATTTATGAAAATATTTGACCAGTTTATATGTGCAATATCTAAAGTTCTAAAACAGACATGGTTATTTTCAGCAATGTTCATTTATGATATTTTGTCCATAGATACCATGAATATACCTTCCTCATGATAAAAACATATCTTACCTCCCTGTACATGTATTATAGAAACTATTTTATCATCTATTGTAGTCAGAGTTTGATCAGCTTCTAAATCACTTGAACTTAAATCTACTCCCGATATAATATGACCTTGTATTAACTGAAAGCACAAAAATGAAATTAAATGGGGTTTAACGTCCTACTGTTCTGCTCCGAATTAGCTAATGAAGATGGGCATACACCATACAGTGTGAAATTTTGCACTATGGCCTACTTTTAAATCAAAGTCCAACTGCCAAAGGATTGGTTTTTCGTCCCATCTGAACAATGAGACAACTGCACCACTGACAAGGGGAAAAACCATGGTGGAAAATTGTGATGAACTTTCTTGGCCAATGAAGGGATCAAACATGTGACCTCCAGACTAGCGAGCCAGCTCCTTCCCACTCGGCCGATATGGCTCCCTGTTAACATTTAATTAGTTTTTATGGTCACCAGTGCAATGCCAGGGGAATAAATAGTACTATTTCCACCCACTTTTCATCAACTTTTTTAACATGCTCAACTTGTCATCCCATCCAAAGGAATATACACTTTCCTAGTAATCCCAGCAGGTGCTACCCCAGACAAGTGGTAGCAATGTTTGAAAATCTTATTATGGTTTATCTTGGCCGCTCCGGGTGATTTAAACACTGGACATACGTTTCAATGTGCCACACCGTCACCATACTTCCCCAATCAGATAAACTTTAATTTCCACTCACACACTAGGTCATTTCGGGACTAACATCTGGTTCAATTTTATTTCATTAATCTGCTTGCACAGAGGGGTCTTCAGCAACGGGAGGAAACCAGGGGGTCAGGTGAAAACCCATGAAGTTGGACAAGCGGGGAATCAAAACTACGCCACTTGACTAAATGACAGACCCTATGATGAAACATGCATGCGTTAACCATTCCACAACCCAAACCCCCTCTTAGATAAAGAACGATCTACTTACATAATTGAGTGTTTTCATACCCTCTTCATCACTTCTTCTCAGTTCTTCTTGTTGTGTAATTGGTATTTTACCGAATGCCCAATTAGTTGGTACGAATACGGTGAATGATTCGTTTGTTCTTTGTAATCTCTGTTTTACTGTGTCTGGTAATCGGTTCATATAACCTAACATATTACTGAAATCAAACAATACCAATATTATGTTGTGATAATGAAATGAAATGAAATGGGGTTTGATGTCCTATTTTTCTGTTTTGACCAGGAGAATGAAGATAGGCATACGCCATGCAGTGTGCCATGAGGGAAATTTTGCATGGCTTATATCAAATTCCAACTGCCAAAAGATCTTATATATGCCCGAAATGAAAGGGGTTTAACGTCTAATTTTTTTAAACCAACCAAGATAATGAAATGAAAAGGGGTTTAACGTCCTACTGTTGTGTTATTAGGGAAATTTTGTTCAGACAGTAGTGCTATAACCTGCTCTTAAATCGAATTCTAACTGTAAAGGGTTCTTTGATGTGCACACCCATGTGTACATGGGACCTCGTTTTTTTCATACCATCTGAATGACTAGAGACGGTCCTTGCCAAGTCCTCTGCCACTGACAAAATGACACCATGTCCCGGGCTACAGAAGGCATAGCCTACACACATCATGCAGTGTATTATATACAAGAGAACTTTTTTGCAGACAATGTTGATTTCCAACTGTCTGGAGATCTTTAAAATACTGCCAATGGTACACATGTGACCCCAGTTATCCTTAACAGACCTCGTGTCCTGTGCCACTGACAAGAGAAAACACAACTGGAAAATAGCGAGGATCTTTCTTGTCCAACAAGGGGATATAACCCTGAACCGCTACGCCACACTCACTCTAGCTTGTTTAGCTCATGTCTTAATCAGACACTGGGGACAAACATTTTGGTAAAAAATTAATTAAAGTAAAACTAGTAGGCCTAAATTCACAAAGTTACTCATTCTCATCTAGAGGATCGAAATATTCATTGTACTATACCTTGCATCCGGTAAAAATGCCATTTTTTGTAGAATATTTTGATAGATATAATGTAATAAATCATCTATTACATGTAATACACCATTTGTAACAGGTATGTTAGCTTGTACTATTCTAGCTCGAACTCGGTTGTTAGATACATAAACTGAAACAAAAGAAGATTTGACTGAACACAATCCTGAAGATTTATGTATTGTGATGCTGTTACAATGAGGGTTTCAGATTAAAGGATAAAATCCATTAACCCTTTAGCATATGGTTCACGAAAATATTGACTAGGCCCTATTACACAACCACTTGGGTATCATGTAGTTGTGCTGTTTTAGCAGGAGTTTCTGATTTTAATGTTCAGTTTCAAACCATTGTATATTGTATACCCACCACATCCTTGATGTCTAGTAAAAGTTATTTTATTATGTATACCTACCACTTCCTTTATGTCTAGTAAACGTTATTTTATCACCAGCTGATGTTGTAAAATCTGGTATAGGTCCGTATGTAGGTATAAACTGTACACTATATGGTATAATATGGGCTTTATAAACCTACAAATACAAAATACGTATTTACTATCAATATTCATTTTGGTTCACATTTTATATCACTACATTTGAAATTTGTTATGTGAAAAAACAACTGATCCCACTTCATAGTAATTTGAAAGGGGCCACTGTGGATAAGTGTTCGATCCCTGCATTGCCAGAGAAAGTTCATTAGGATATTCTGCCATGGTTTCTCCTTGTCATTGGTGCAGGACGAAGGGCCTGATGCGGAGAACTGTCTAGTCATTTGGATGGAACAAAAAGATCCCTTGGCAGATGGAATTCGATATAAGAATAGGCCATAGTGCCATTGCCTTGGCAAAATTTCCCTCTTAGCACACTGTATGGCGAATGTGCGTCTTGATTAGCCCAGTCGGAGCAGAACAGTAAAACGTTAATTATTAAACCCCACTTCATTTTGTGTTTATCCGAAACATTCAAACAGCAATATTATTTCAATTTCTATTATATTTCTGTCCAAAGTAGTGTATCAGTAATATGTCTATATTTACTCCTACAGGTAAACTCTAATTACCTCCCTTTACCCATGAGCTCTATTAAATCCTAGACAAATTCCCAAATGCTGACAAAGACTGCAACAGTTTTTTGTGTAATTCATAGACCATACAGCCAATGCCAACGTAAATACACAGATCAAGTGTCTTACACAATTTGGGACACAGTTCTGGTCCAATACCAAAATTCAATTCGCGACTAACACATGGTTCAATTTTATTTCAAAAATTCGCTTGTGTGTAGAGGTTGTTAGCAGTAGGAGGAAACCTGAGAAAACCCCAGAGCTTGGACAAGCGACCCTACTCCTTGTCACGTACAAAAGGGGAATCGAAACCACGCCAGTTGACTCAATGACACATCTTAGCCTATGATACGGCTTGCAAGTGCTAATCATTCTGCCATCCAACCCCTCTACCAATTCTCTAAAATACCTTTAAACATTAATTAAATTATTCAATATATGTATTACCTTTTGCAGGAGTAACCAATCCTGGAAGAGTTTATCCTGTCCATATTGAGGCATTGGATAAAGAAAGGAATCATTAGGAGAGAACGACGTAAAGAATAAATCTGATCTGTTAGTTTCTGCTGCTAGCGTTGGCACCACTATCTTTGCTTTTATAATTGATCTGTGAATACAAATGGCATTTTATTAAACATTTAGGGGGGTTGGGGTGGCCTAGTGGTCTAGAGTGCCGCGCTTCGACCTGTAGCTGGCCGGTCACCTCTGGCTTGCGGCTGTGGTTTCAATCCCTGCTGTGGTTTCCTCCCACTGCTTAAGACCCCTACGCGCATGCAAATTATTGAAATAAAATTAAACCATATGTTAGTCACGAAATGACCTGGTTTGTGTCGAGTGGATGTTAAACCCCATTTCTCTCTCTCTCTCTCTATGGGGTGTGAGATTATTTCTGTAAGCGATTATTTCCGTAAGCGATCTCCACACTTCCTGATCGTTAAAAAATCTCAGAAAATTTGCATTTAAACACTCTTCTTTACTTTTACACCAAAAAGTACACAGTAATTATCAAGCAAAAGGGGGTGGGGTTGAGCAATGTTATCAATAGATTTACTATATAAAGGGAAATAATTATCAATTAATTATAAGTTATTTTCTGGCATGGTTACTCTTTTGTCAGAGCTGCAGGACAGAGGGTCTGGCAAGGACTATGTCTAGTTTTTTGGAGTGGCGTGCACGTAAAAGCACCCTTGACAGTTAGAAATCGAAATGAGAGGTAGTGTTGCTCTCCATCGTCCAGGCAAAATAGCACAATGAAATGGCGCTTTCATTAGCCCAGAAAAGCAGGACGTTAAAACACATTTATTTTCATTGCATTTCCAATTATAAGTCAAATTCTAAATATACTTACGAGAATGAATAAGACGGGATATCAGGATGAGAGAGATAATTTGGTAAGTTTTTCTGGCTACAATAAGGGGCAATAACTCGATCAATTATGTGAACTATTCCATTATCTCCTCTGATATTACCTCGTACAATGCGAGCACCATTTACAGTATGATACTGAAAAAAAATATAATAATTCTTTACTAATTATTCAGGATCTTCTAGTGGAATCATGACAGGTCTAGAGTGGAATCATGACAGGTCTAGAGTGGAATCATCATGACAGGTCCAGGGCAAAATCATGGCAGGTCTAGACTCTAAAGTAGAGTTAAGGCAGGTCTAGTGTGGAATCATGACGAATGTAGCTGTAGCTAGAATGGAATTATGAGAAGATTAGCTAGAGTGGAATCATGGTGTGTTCAAAGATGTGTGCATCCATCTTATCTGCCAAGATATAATATTTTTATTTGTTACTGGCATGGTATTTGAATACAGCGCTATTTTCTAAATCATTAGCCATATATGTCTACATCGGTTGGAAAAAAGCATATATAGATTTGCTGTGACACTATCATTAAATTTGTAAATGTTGAAATTTGACAGTAGGCTAATTCTAGACAGACGGAAGCCTTCATTGAGATATGTACATTTCAAACTATCAATCTAACAGTCATACCATTTTGGAAAGACACAACATATTAAAAGTGGATAAGATCTTTAGTATCTGATATTCTCTGAGCAAAATGCTCATAAACGCCAGCGCTAAAGAAAATCCACGATGTGAAGAACTTGACCCTACAACCATAATTGAATAGATGTGTAATAACAATAATTTATGAGATATGATACTGAAAAAAAACAGGGTGGACCGAGAGAGCAGATGATTACAATCCCCGTCCCTAACATTGTTCAACACTGGATAACAAAGTACTTACCCCATTTTTTCCCGCTGAGTAATAATTAAAATATAAATACTGATCGGAACCAAGACGAGATGATAGATGGACATTCTCTTTCATATCCTTTAAATATATAGCACCATCCACTGTAAAACAAACAGAGATTAATTTCTACGTACTGACAATAACTCTAGACTCTAGAGCAGTGATTCTCAACCAGTGTGCCAGAGATCTTCTTAAGTGTGCCACAAAATTTTCAACCACACACTAAGAAAATAAAAAAAACCCATGCGATTCAGTATTTACTGGTGTCTAAGTTCATGGCTGTGTTTTTGTTTATTTAGTTTAAGTCATTCTATGTGTCTATGAATTGCCATGTTTTTAATTTGCAAAATTCAAATATTTTTCATATATATTTAGCCATGTGTGCTGCTATTTTTTCAAGGTGTGCCGTTGGCAAAAAAAGGTTGAGAACCACTGCTCTCTAGGATTGGACAGGATAGGAATGGAGCATCTTGACAATATAATACTTTTATGTTATTTAACATGTCTTATTTGTTTGACTATGGTCATGCATGCAATGCCAGGGAGAATTTTGCCCAGGCAGTTGCATTTCTGACCACTCTTCATCCAATTTAAATGGTCCATTTTTATTTCAGGTGCATTTAGATATTTGTACAGATTACTAGGCAGCAACTTCACCTACCTTGTCAGTCCCAAGTGCTATCCCTGACAAATGGGAACTCTGCCATGTTTGGATTCAAACCCAGCAGATGTCACTGCAATGACATTCTGACAATGTGCATATTATTGGGCGATTCTGTGGATACCACAAGCTTATACCACATATATTCAAAGAAGACTCACATTGACATTAAGAGAAGTCAGAGAACCAGACCAGAAAAATATTGACAAACAGATATATAGAAATTGTGTTTTGATATAGCATATATATACTAGCATGAAAAATCTTTATCAAGCAATAAAAACTTAGAGGGTATATTGTATTATGTAACTTCTACTGGTCAGAAGGCTATTATGGCGACATTTGCCCTCAATTTTTGATTTTGATATGTAAATTATTGTCATTGTTACATAATGACAATTGTTATTATTGTAATTTACATATTATGTCAATTGTAATTATGCTATATGTCATTTATACACAAAAATCAGCCATTTTATTGTTAAATATAGTTTTAAAAATAGCAGACGAGGTAAAGACTTCTGAATCAAATAATTAAGTAAAACAATAAAAACTCACATGAACCGTATAAGAGTATATTCTTCCATGCTTGTACATCATTCTGTCTATAACCATACTTGAACGGATTATAGTTGAAATAAGCAGTATTATAAGGGATAAAAACTGTTATATTTTCTTTATCAAATATCTGGGATAAAACTGAATTATTGGCAATAAAACGAGCAACCTGAAAATAATATAAAACATACTTTATTGTTGGGAAAGATAAAAATGTTGCAGTCAAGCCAGATTACTAACCAGAACTAAAACTTTGGTTATATTTCCCAGGGCCGCATTTAACATATGTTTGTTAATGTTTAAACAATCAATATTTTAATCTTATCCACCATTTTTATTCCTTTGAATGGTTGTGTCCGCACCCCAGTGCACTGTTAAGACAGAGATATTTCACATATCATAATTTTTTCTGGTGAGTAAAATTGGGCATTTATAATAGTATCAAATTTTAAATCTTACAAAATAACATTATTCAGCAAAAACCTGAGTGATAACTCACTTATAAATTTAATACTGATAAAATCGTAGATATTTAACACCATACATGTATGTATATCCTGTTACAAGGCTACACCAATTAAACTTTTGTTCTTCGGAAACACTTATTTAAATTTTAGGAATGTTGGATGGCTGAATGATTAGCGTGTGCGCACTGCATCATAAGGTCTGTCATTGAGTCAACTGGTGTGGTTTTCGATTCACCGGTTGTAAGTGACAAGGAGTACTCTCCAATCACGTGGGTTTTCCCTGGGTTTCCTCCCACTGCTAAAGACCCCTACTGCATGCGAATTATTTAAATAAAATTATTTAAAATCCAGAACAAAATATTTTTCATGAGACACTAAAAGGAAGCATGTATAATGCAATATATCCTGTCTTCAACATTGCAAACAAAACATATTGGTCAGTTTTGAAAATCTTAAAATTGGTACACAAATCGATGAACCAAGCTAACGTTATCCCATAGGCGGCAACAACTGCCAATCAATTCAAACTAATCGTGTATTTTGCCGATCATAACTAATTAGAAATTACAGTAAAAACAGAAAAATTTGAATATCATACAGCTTATTACATGATTATAAGCATTGCGACCCACTTTGTGTAAATTTCTAGGTGCCAAAGAATAGAGATTTTGCTTCTCTAAGCGGCTATTTATTTATCAAAAAACTCTGAAAAACCAAAAATTAAATTGGTTTGACCTGAGCTATTTTTTTATTCCTCTTTTATTTTTCAAGAAGAAGAAACTTTGTTGTATAAAATAACTTACAAGGTTATGTGCATATACAAATAAAAATAAAAGAAATATATATGAAACAAACATAATTATACAAAGATACACAACTTTAAAAAACCATGAACGAATTGTATACATAAGCTCCTAAACATTTTAAAATTTATTGAAGGCCTATATAACCATGAATGTCTGCATCACAATATTCACTGTTTCACTTTAAAGTATTGCAGAGATTTTTTACAGGTTACTTATGGTCTATGGGATCGTTGAAATAATTAAGTTTGTTTTTTTTACTTAAGAGTGGTTAATTTTCTTCGCAGCTTTTCGATAAGATAATATTTACAACAAATGACTTCTGTCCAAATCTTTTTAATTTGTTTTAGTTTAAAGTGAAAAAAAAAATGCTTAAGATTTATTGTGCAAAAATGTAAAACTGTTGAATGAAGCTTCAACTAGGGGGGTCGTGTTGCTAAAATCAGACACCTATCGCTGTAAACTGATCCTATGTCACATCATGTTGAGTAATAGACCAAAAAAAAAAGACTTTTAAATACAAATTATTTTTCTGGATTTACAAGTTATGGTGTGAAAATTCTTGTGCTCGTTAAATAAAAAAACAAAACGCCCCATCAAAAACTAGAATTATATTTCTTATCTGATAGTTTTTGCTGGTTGGTTAAATTGGGTGATTTATTAACATCAACCAAAACAAATGACTTCAACTACTTATAGAAGAACTTCACAGATTCCAGTGAGCTTGCCGCCAAGTTATGGTCATGAGTTGTTAAATTCAGTCATGATTGGTTGATGGTGAAAAACGAACAGTGCACAAGACATGAAAAAGTATGGATGAAAAGTGGGTGGTTCTAACACTGTCTTGACAAAATTCTCTCCTAGCACACTGCATGGCGCATATCCATCTTCATGCAGTATTCTGGTTGGTGCAAAAAAGATGGGACGCCCTACTCCATTTCAATTAATGCTTTTCAGATTCACATTCTATTGTTTACATACTATTGTTTACACACTATTGTTTACATACTATTTACTTATCATTGTTTACATACTATTGTTTACATACTATTTACTTATCAGTGTTTGCATACTATTTACTTATCATTGTTTACGTACTATTTACTTATTATTGTTTACACACTATTGTTTACATCCTATTTACTTATCATAGTTTACATACTATTGCTTACATACTATTTACTTATCATTGTTTGCATACTATTTACTTATCTTTGTTTACATACTATTGTTCACATACTTATACTATTTACTTGTTATTGTTCACATACTATTGTTTGTATACTATTATTTACATACATGTACTTACTATTGTTTACTACTGTTTATTTTATGATTACATGATTTGTGTGATCCTGGATACCATTCCTACTTTCGATAAAATTACTAACCAATAGTTCTATACATGGTGTGATTGATTTACTCGGATACTATAGTTTTACAAAGTATTTTACATCTGGGCAACTTCGATTAAGTGGAAATTATTTTTGACAGATTACTAAATTTATCACAGCCGTTCCTCTGCGTCAAGTTCTTTATATATTGCCTGTAAAACCAGTTAATTGAAATAATATCTTTGAAATTATTATCGGTTGAGTGAAGCTAGTCTTAAGAATATGGGGTAACTGAACTGGTAGTGTACAATACAATGAAGACGAGTCTATCATGTCAATATCACTCAGACATTTGGTATGATTAAAATTTATATTTATAGGATTGTCTGTTTCTCATAAAGCCTTTGCATATAGGAACCACGATGAGTAAGTGAGTAAGATGCTGGATAGCTAGCCTGGGGGTCGCAGGTTCGCTCCCGGGGTTGGCCGACAAAGTTCATCAGGATTTTCTGGCGTGGCTACCCCTTGTCAGTGGTGCAGGATGGAGGGCTTGACAAGGACAGTTGTCTAGTCATTTGGATGGTACAATAAACAAGGTACCGTGTACACATTAGAGTGCATGTAAAAAAGATCCCCTGACAGTTGGAATTCGATAGAAGAAAAGGCCTTAGCGTTGCTGACTGGGTACAATTTCGCTCATAGCACACTGTATGGCATATGCCCTTCTTCATTAATACATTAAGTTAAACCCAATTTCATTTCATTTACATTGCTTATATCAAATCTTTGTCAACTGGCATGGGTTTTCTCTGGGTTTCCCCCCCCCCACTGTTAAAGACCCCTACACACAAGTAAATTATTGAAATAAAATTGAACCATGTTGGTTCCGAATTGACCTGGTTTGTGTTGAGTGGACGTTATACCTCATTTTTCTCTCTATATATCATATCCTAATCCGATGGAGAGAGGGGTCTATAGGCTTCTGCTTGTTCTACAATCCAGTTTCTTTGAATAACTATGGTTTTTAAAAAAAATAATATATTAGTCCTGAAAAGACCTGGCCCCAAGTTAACAAAGCATTCCCAGACTGAAACATGCATTATACAAAACCAAAATCTGCATATTGTAAGTCTTTCTTTAGGCCTGAAATGTTATGTAACTTATTCATATGACATTAATTAACTTATCCAGACGATAATCAACTCTCAATGCCATCGCTAGCGTGCCATATTTAACGGATTGTATACATTTTGTGATAGAGGATTAAAATAATGTAAAAATGGATAGTCAAGAATTCGCTTTTTATCATTCTGACTTTAGTAATTATGCTTGCAGCTAGCCTAAATTACAAAAGCTAATGTCTTGGTTCAGAGTGGAGCAATTTTCAGGATGTTTTACTGTATTTATGTTCTCCACTTCTTAACTATTATAGCAAGAACAGTCAACTCATTATCTCATCTTCCTTAATATATCTTTGCATTCCTGAAACACAAAACTTTGCACATAGTTTCTTATTGAGTTTTATAAGGGGTTTGTTTTAGTTAAAATAAGGTGAACAATTTTAAGTACCGGTAATGTCTCAACGTTGAGTTTGAGAATGCTTTGTGAACATCCGTGCCTGGTCAGTATTGAGTGAAGGTTAAACCCCAATTATAGATTAATTGTCATAGTTTTAATATTTTATTTTGCATTTAAAGACCTCCAAAATAGTTAAAAAATAAAAAGAAGGGGTGGTGACCACTAAGCTTTTAATTTGTGTTGTATTGTCTGTTTTTTTTCTGGGAAGTCTAGATGCATTGTAGATTAGTTCTACATCCTTTTAAGGGTCAAAAATTTTCAGATAGTTATCCACACATATAAGCTAGAGACATAGGGATATCGTTAATGTGAACTTATATTGATTTAAGAAACGTGTGCAGCATGTCTATGAATTATGTTAAGACGTGGAACTTGCTAGTTATCTGTCCACCACTGCTACTATGATTCCCTTTCATGCATACTGGCGATAATAATAACACAATAACCCGTAATTCCCTATACATGTTTCATTATTTTTATCGCTTATTGCAACTTGAAGATAAGCTTCACAACACAGAATATAATCAAATTATACACAAGTAGTAAAAAAACCCAACATATGTTACGAGTTTTTGTATTTCAAAGTGATGATATCATTATAGGAACGCTTTTGATTCCGTTTATGGAGGAATTATTACAGGTCTTTTTTTCTGGTATGATTCATTTAAAACCTATAATTGACAGAGTATAATTTAGTTACATAAATATGACGGTCTTTGAGTTTAGAGATACATCATTCAAGAGCTATATCTGCCTATTGCAGGTCTTTCTTTAGGTCTTAAATGTTATATAAATTATAAATTAGACATTTATTAACATGACACGATCAAAATCAATTCACGATGCTACCCGATACTCGAGATTTTAATTAGATTAAAACGATTTGCGCCATTTAATGAGTTAATTTGAAATGGGGAAGCTTTGAATATACCAGTACCGTAGTTACAATAGTACACACATCTTGTCAAAACTACGAACAGTAATAACTTGATTGGCTCAGATCAAAATAATTTGAATGAAATTTTCAGTATATTCATTCCACATTACATCTGTTTTTGAACTATTACCCGGTATATCAAGAACTTTATCTAAATCTTACATAATGTATCTTTAATATGCCTCAAGGGGGGATGCTTAATGAGTTTATATTATATAGCTTTTTAAATATGTGACTATCACAACCTGACTCCCTGAGTGCATGTATTTCAGGTCAGTTAGGTGTATTTGGTAAAAAAATATATTTTGCACACCAAAGGACATGGGGTAGAGACATATGGATCAATCGCCACCTACATTTGGCCCTGCAGATAACTATCCACTATCAAACAAAAAAAGTAATTTAATAGTAAATTATGCCATGCCTGCTTATGATTTGTAATACAAAAGATCATACACAGATATATACTTATAATATTGTGTTCACTATATATAGCCTATATAATGTTTAGATACAATTTAAGATAGACTTAATGTAGAGACTGCCTAAAGAAAATCCTTGAAAAATTGAAAATAATAATTAGTTTTACAAGTTGATAATTTGGAGAATAAAAGTAGTATAAATCATAGCTTTTTCCCAGGAAACTCTATACCCTATCCAGTGTCCACTGAATGATAAATATATACAAAAAATATATCTTGCCACAGTAGTAAAGACTGTTAATAATCTACACACAACATTTTTTTGCAATTTCCTATTTTGGTGATTAAAGGTTATAAAAGGTTCACGTCTGCGAGTAAGGCTATTTGTTAAAGCCAAGATATCGAGCGTTTAAACCAGGCCTGATTGTATTATAAGCCGTGGAGATTGCCTGGATTATGATTTCTGGTGTCTATCCAATGAACCAAATCTTCACGTGTTAATATCTTGATACAAGAGAGAAAAAAACATAAATACTATTTGATCTCACGCGAGGTGGGTCTCCTTTATTCTGAAAGCTCCGGGGATTATTAGCCACATTCTAAACAGATCAGCGAGACTGTTCTTGAGTTGTGCCTGCACCCAGAAGACACCGTGGACGATTTACGGGTTACAAACATGGTAAAGGCACATGTTTTCCACTCCATTACCGTTACTGATATCTTGCTAATCAGTCACATCTGACTACAATGAATTCCCCCTTAAGCTCCTTTGTTGCATTTTTCTCCAGCCGTAACCCCGGAATTTGACTTAAGAGAGACACGATCTACAACTTTAATTCATTTATGGATCCTCAATACCTATCCTCACCGATTTTAGTTCATATCAGTAAGACGCGAGGCTGTTGTCGAAAAAAGCTACGGCTTTTGTTTTATAAACGAGATATATAACATTCACTCGAATGGCAGTCGACAGAGGTTATAAAGTTTATTACGCCCGCGTATATCCAATACCGCTATTCCAAATCGCTAAAAGTAATAAAATATGCATGCACTGATCATGAGCAATCTGAAGTCAGCAATTTCAGATAGAATCGTGGCGTGCGAGGTTTTCTAAATGCATCAACTCTAGGATAATAATTATTATAAAGCCCGCTGTTGTTCCACAAGAAGGATTATTACCGATATATGTAGAAATGATGGCCATTTCTGTCCTAAACTAATCAAAACGCCCCCCCACCCCCGCCCATGAAAATATTGTGGACCATAAAAACGACAGATATACACATTATTTTCCGTCAATTTTACTGCACACATGAGACACTTCCCGCCACTCTGGTTGCTCTGGGCTAGTTACGGCACTGGATCTTATAATTTCAAGCGCCAAGGATTGTACTTTAGTTTTATTTTAGGCCTACAGGGTTTTCCGATATAATGTTAAGACGTTTGCTGTCTTCCCACACGTGCTTTGGTGCGCACTGGTGACACTATGGTCAAAACTGAACTCCTTTATTTACATTCAAGATAGTTCATATTTGTGAGTAAATATTTCTTCTCATCGTAAAGTCCTAGCTAAAGCGAGATTTCCAATCTGCTCATTGACTGAACATTCCCTGCATTGGCCGAGAAAGTTCATCTCTATTTTCCGGCGTGGTTTCCTCTTGTCAGTGATGGAGAACGGAGGGCTTGACAAAGACAGCTGTCTAGGCGTTCGGATGGGACGAAAAACCGAGGTCCCGTGTACACATTGGCGTAAAAGATCCCTTGGCAGTTGGAATTCGACATAAGAGTAGGCCGTTGCGCCACTGTCCGGGCATTTTTTCCTCATAGCACACTGTATGGCGTATGTCCGTCTTCCATTAGCCCACGTTAGGTGCAGACGAGTAGGACGTTAAACCTCATTTTATTTCAATTCATTCATACTTCTGATGGAATCAACTACATAAAGACGAGTAAAACGAAATTTTGAACTATAAAAAAAGAAACGATATAGGATCAGTGTTATAATAAGATTGAGTCATATATATATACAGGGAGTGCTTAACTTTACTCTTGGCGTATCCCGTGTATATAACCATAAATAAATAAAATAAGTCAGTCCCACTCGCACTCTAGCTAAGTTAGTCTTTAAGACTCTTTAATACTTCTCGGCACTAATGGACAATTTCCTTATGTTTATCTTAATGTTAAAATCGCACTGATTAAGGTTTTGAATAAGCTGTATTTTATTCCCTTGCAAAGACAGCACACGTCTTGTTATACGAAACAAAGCTAATGTGCGACACGACATGCAATAAAATCATTAATTTGACATCAATCAAAATGTAGAAACACCTGTCTTGACTTTTTTAATTGACTCTTAACAACACTTAACTTGTTAAACTCTACACATAGATGTCTTAAATGTCGTATGTCTCCATTGCGTGTCGTAGACTAATAACTCACACCTATTGTAACGAGGTACCTTTGACAATAGACATATAGAATATATTAACAGGTTTCCGTGATCGAGTTGTGTTAACTTTTTGTTTTAGATCTACCGAGGAAATACTTAATATCCTTAATTATAGTTTATACTGACGCATACTAGTCTATAGTCTCATTTCAAACTTCAAACGATAAAATAAAATAGAAAATCGGGGGTTGGATAACATATTATTTTAAAGGAAAATTTCCAGATATAAATTTGAGTGAAATAAGTCTGTTAATAGTGTATGGAATATACCTTTCGAAATATCATTTTTTCCCTGGTTCTGTCCAATTACATGTATTAGAATCTCCTTGACATGTTCATCGTAACGCAAGGGCACATTGGACAGATGTCCGAGTCCCCCACGAGCATAAGCGGTCCACGCTAATCTATATTGAGATTGGTTAATCGTTGATGTACGACATGTTTGTAATGTTTAAACAATATATACCTGACTAATTTTATCGATCGTCTACATTTTTATTCCTGGGAGTCAATGTGTAGGGATCCCAGAGTACTGCTTTGATTTGATCTGTCTGGTCTTAATATTAAGACCAACTGCATATTTCTTCGTGATAGTCGACGAGATTGTGGGTTACGCTAGGGCTAGTGTTAGAACCAGCCCAGTTAACATCTCGTGACTTTGATAAAAAAAAATCAACAGCTGACCGTAATATTTAGACGGGAGCCTATATTCCTATTAAGACGGTCATGTTCATTAGTGCATTAATTTGTTTTCGTGGAAATTTAAACTTTCAGTAGTCACATATTGATGTACTCCCTTTGTAGAGTAGGCCTACCACCACTAGTTTGGGGACAACAGTCATTTCCATTGCATACGTTCTCACTACCTATAAATTACAATACAATCTGGGTCAGATTGCTAATTGCATGGGAATATATACAGCATGAATCTGAGACCTATTCTTTATTTAGGAAATTTGAAAAAAATCTCGGAAATAAATCTGTAGTAACATTGCAACCTACAGTTTAATTATGCAATATAGGGCGCTTTATCTTTTGGAAATGTCACATATTCCATTACAAAATAAGCGATATTTAAATACAAATGTATACGCCCTTGACGATAAAAGGACTTTGTTTTGAAGTTTCGCCATTCCGATAACAAGCAGGACTCAAAGTGCCTTGCAATTAACTTTCTGACAATGTAACTATTTCTTTTATTTTCGGGAGATTGTTCATCTATCGTTAAATCGAGAATTTCTTTACATTTGTTACTTCAACTTATCAGGGTATAAGAAAACTTAAACATTTGCATGGATAAGTGAGCAAGGCACTGGCTCACTAACCAAGGCGTCGTGGGTTCGATCCCGATGTTGGCCGAGATAGTTCCTTGAGTTTTCCAGTGTTTGTGTCTGCTAGTCAGTGGTGTTTGGCGATGAGAGTGTATTGTTGTTCGGATGGAATGGAAAACCAAGATATTGTATATACCATTGGCAGCAGATTTAAGATTGCTGGACAGTTGGAAAACGAAATATGTGTAGACCGTGGCGCTGCTGTCCGTGGGGAAATTTCCCTCATTGCACACACAGCATGACGTATGAGAGACAAAGAGAGAGAGAGAGAGAGAAATGGGGTTTAACGCCCGCCCGACACAAACTAGGTCATTTCGGGACTAACATATGGTTTAATATCATTTCAATAATTCGCTTGTGTGTAGGGGTCTTTAGCAGTGGGAGGAAACCGCAAGTCCCGGAGAAAACCCACGAGACTGGACAGGCGGGCATGGCGGTATGACCATCGTCATTAGCCTGCTGGTTGGTATAGAAATGTAAGGCGTCAAACCCACTCCATTTCATTTCATTCAATTTAAATACTTATGCAAATGTTATTATTTGTGTGTGTGAAATAGCTTTATTTAACGTCCGCTTCCACCGAGGTGATATGTTATTATTATTATCGTTCCATTTATATAGCGCTACATTACATATATTGAAATGTACCTAAGTGCTTTACAAAAGACTAGTCTTAGTTCTCAGATTAAGCTTAAATATATGATACGAAGTTCCAGAGTTTGAAGAATTACAGGATTATGAGAATTTGCCAACTTGTTTGTTAAATTACGGGATAGAAGGGCGTGTTCTGTCATCGACTGATCTCAGATTAGATCGTTGGCTGGAATAATATGTGTGAAGTTCTTTCAGGTAGACTGAATAGGAATATGAGTATAGAGATTGGTTTATGTTGCACAGTATTTTAAAAGAGATGCGGAATTTTACTGGTAGCCTTTGACAATTTTTCATATAGGGTGTGATGTGTTCCTTTTTTCGGGCTCCATATATAATCCCAACAGCATATTATGCTGTGCAACCTGCAGCAGACTTCAGTAAGGAATACATCAAAAAGCATCAAAAACGATTCCACCACTTTCTAATTCCTTTCACAAATGATATACAATCATATAAACACCAACTTGGCACATACATACAGATTAATAAACACTTCATTCGCAACACGTCCCGGCTGCTTTATAATTGTTGTTTAGATTTACATCTTTACTCAGAATATACCTCTTAATTTAACACTTAAAATACTTGATGAGGTGCAGGAAGACATATATTCTATAAGTGTACACGGAACCCGTTTTATCTTTTCTTAATTTAAAACTGTAAAGGCTATAATTGGTTTTCTGTGAATATGCCAAGTTTTCCACTGACTTTCAATTTCTCAACCGTTTCTGTATCTAGAGGGCAAGAGGAGGGGTGTGTATATTTTCAAAGATTTAAACAAAATGTCAATAAAACCATTACCCTTAAAATTCATTTCCTGGAGTTAGCATGATATATTTATTTCAATCAAGCACCTATTAGAATTCACCAAAGCAGCTAAACTTTGGAAATTGTACGTATGGCTCCGTGAAAGCTGCCGATTGTCATTTAATGGGTGTTGAATACCTTGCAATCTATACTGATATTTGTGACTGTCGTTTGTCAGTTTGTTCGTCTGTCTGCGTTCAGAGTTAGCCAATACACTAAGGTTGCCCCGATTTATTCGTTCCTTTCTGAAATTGAACGTCCACTTCCACCAAGGGTAATATCGTAGACACGTGTTTCCAAGAAACTTTGCCAGCGGAAGCCAGAAAATAAGACTTGATCCAGCTTATTTGGGTAAGACATAATCTCTTTCCAGGGAAGGCTGTCACGGGGCTCAAATTTGGTGATATGGGGTATCTCGGGCGGGGAGTTACATGGGCCAAGTGGCGCTGGCCTACCGCATCCGCTTTCGGAGTTATATTACTTTCAACCCATGGGGCACGGGTCATCCACTAGTCTATAATATTATGTACGTTGAATATCAGTTCCATTCCCATCAGTTATTCCAGCAATATGGCGAATTGAATAATTCACCCCATCCGGCATCACATGGAAACGATATAAACAAGTTAGCCCTATAAGTGCTAGGTAAAATCTTTTGATGGGTCTATTTATATTATGATTAAACCCAACCGGGAGATTATCTATCGTTGATTTGTTTCCATTAAATGTTACAGAATTAATTTGGATACACTCAAACGTTGATTTGGCCGTTGATTACTGATTCTCCTTAAAATGCAACGTTCAAAACAGGATGTTTCAAATTTGCGATAAAGTAATAAAATGGTTGCCACAAGTACAATTATTATAAAGATACATTATGGGAGATTCGATAGAGCTGGCAGTTTTCATTATAATAGTTAAAAACAAGATAATGTAAAGGAAATTTGCTGAAAATTTCAGTCAAATTGATCCACTCTGAACCGAGAATTTCACGATTTAATTTTCGGCCTAGCCCCGATCATCATTACTAAAGTCGGTACGATAAAAAAAAACATGGTCTCGATTATTCATTTCTTGATTAAATCATGAATGAAATGTGACCAGCAAATCGGATCATTATTCCATAATATTTGTACAATACGACATAACTTTACGGGATCTGAAAACAAAACTGACCTTTTATCAATTCATCCCCCGCAAGAAATTATTAAAAATAATATAAATATATATTGTTTTCAAACAATAATCATTAATTATATAAAAGTTTAGAATGCAAAGAATATTTTTAAAAATCAAAATAAAGATTGACTAGATATGGCATAACTCTAGTCCTACTTTTACCAGACGAGAGCCACAGTGGCTCAGTTATTATTGCAGTGGTCCACTAACCAGAAGGTCCCGGGTTTCACTTAATTTTTTCAGTCTGGGTTGTCCCCGTTTGGGGAATGTTCTCTTGTAAGCGGTTTCACTGGTCCGCGGGTTCATTCGTCAACTGATATCTATTATTAGGGTTAGGGTTAGGTTTATTGATACCCATATTGATAGTATATCTTATAGTGGCAGACTAGTGTTCTCGCAAACTATAGTGAACCCCTCTCCCCTGTCTGTGGTTTAGAGTGGGACGTCTATTAGTACATTGTACGAAAACCCGTTGGCATGCACGTAAAAGATCCAGTTGGTGATTAAACGTAGGACGTTAAAGTTCATGATATCAATAATATCATGTCACAAAATAAACATGGTCGATCTGTAAGTATTTATTTAACATGGTTCTTAATGATAAATAAAATCTAACACTGGGCTTTTAGTTTGTGGGTGACTAATCTGTCATGGACGCCATTGTAACGTTTCACGCTTAATCAACTAATGTTGACTAAATTCGACGTCTGATTCAATGCGCTATTTATGCTACAAGAAACTGTTAAGTCTGTCAACAATACCCTTCATTATACCCTTCCATATCTTAATAAAGACATATTCAAATGAGTCAAATATTAATAGCCTCCAAGGCCTAATGCCATGAACCAACCGTCATCAAATCGTCATCTGTAATTACAATTTTGAATATCGTCGACATTTTCTTCAGCGACTGTGCAAAATGGCGAATGACAAGAAATTTACATTATAGAAAAAAAACCGATTGAATATTTAATAAGGGATTTCCTTATATCGATTGAATTTGAATCGTTATGTTAAAATAAATTCACCGAGTTTTATCAATAGATCAATGTTATCATATAAAATAACTCGCCACTTTGTTATCTCACGAGTTGGACGACAATCAATTTGGAAGGAAAACAATCGTCTTAATCAAAGTCAACGCGGACAATTCTTAACAGCAGAGGCGCGTATCAGTTTATCCAAAATGGGGTGGGTAGCACAGCTCTCAGCCCTGCGCACAACCCCGGTTTTCGCAAAATCGCGCACAACACCGGTTTTCGCAAAATCGCGCACAACACCTGTTTTCGCAAAATCTGGCCAGTGAATTTTTACCTCTTATTAACTGTCGTTCTGAATTACTGAAAACAACCTGACCCCGAGTTAACAATGTATTCTCAGACTTAAGATCAGAACTTACTCAACTCCCAATCACTGTTTGTGAGAAATATATCTTTGATCCAGAAGCACAAAACATTGCACATGTTTCTTGAAGTCAACTATGTGTGGAGAATGGGCATGGGTGGGACAAGCTTAAAGGGCACAATAGTAAAGGTGGCCATAACCCCTTTTAAATATAGACTTTAAGACCAGATAATTGTATTGTTGACTAATTGACCTAAAAATACACAAGCAACATCGATTACAATTTTCAGGGGTCAACCCACTAATTTACGACCAACACGCTCCGTTACTATTATCGATGTCAAATTACTGCAATTCAATTTTAGCAAACAGTGACATAACATTCTTTCATATCGTGAAAGATAATAATGTTATAAAATATTATTTCATAGTTAGAAATCAATTTGCTTGTGGTATAAGCCAACACGTCTTCATAGGTTTTGTTTTGACGAAACTTTTCTAATGTTTGATAAAGTTCAGATGTAGCAGCTTTAACGTGTTTGTATAACAAGGACATGGTTCTCAATGAATTGATACACAATAAGGAAGGAACAGTCTATTTAAATTGAAAGGGGGGCAAGGGAGAACAGATTTATCTGTTTGGTGGTGTTACAGTGTACACTTCATTGACTAATGAACAATGCCAATTATCTGAAACAGTAGAGCAAATAGGAACAAGCAAATCACCACGAAGAGCACACGAAGGTTTTTTTTTGCTTCAAATCTCAGTTTATTCTCCGTCACGAATCTGGAAGTCACTGGGCTATATGTTTAACCACGATGATTAAGGAATAGACAGGTTCTCCTCTGAAGTCTGTTGTGAATTTGCATATCTCAAGTCCAGCATTTTTTCATTAATCACTTAAAGTCCTGTCGTCTACAACTGGCTAACCTCAGGGGCACTGGAACGGCGCGAGGGCCAGGGTACCAAAAGATGGGGTGGGGTTCTCTCGCCCCGGCCTTTAGAAAATTCTGAATTTGTCAATTTCGAGAACGCTGTGTAGAGCGTACCAAGGCATGCACTGATAATGGGAGAGCGAGAGCCGGTTCGCGACCGACCATGGAGCAATACGTATATATCATTTAAAAATGAATACTAGTAGACTAGTAAAAATGTCATCATTGGGGCATGGGTATACATGTATACCCCAAAAGGACAGGGTACAATTTGTATACCATGGTACCCGGGCTCCGGCGCCCCTGGTTTACCTCATAATTATTTGTAAGTGAACTGCACGAGGGGTGTCCTGGTTTTGATTCTGGTGTTTGCTGATAAAGTTACCAGAGATTTCCCAGCCTTGCAGTTGTTTTGCATCTAAAATGAATCTCAGGGCGACAATAGATACGAGATGGCCTGTCAGGCAAGAATGGGCTACGACGGAGTCTGTGAGTATGTTAGACTCGGGGCCCCCAAAGAAGTTAAATGTTCTCGTGTAGTTTGGTAGGCCTTTTTTGGTCTTGCATTTACGTGGTTTTGATGAATTCGTAAAATTGGTACACATTAAGATCTGGTACACAGAATATACTATAGAAAACATCACTTAAAGTCTTTTTTCTCAAAACTTTTCTCGTGATAGGGTTGGTTGGGTGACCCGCCCCCTTTGGCCCGGTCGCCTCCGGTCCTCGGTCTGTCGGAATTCAAAAGACACTGTTCTTGCTTTTCTCCATTATAGTAGAATTGAACCCGGTCCATTCTATTCCAGTACAATAATTGAAAATGGTAAATTTGTATGTGATATACACATCGCTAGTGATGTGCAGACATCTTCATGAAATGTCAATAATACTTCTGTACGGTTTGTGACAAGGTGTGCAACTCTTCGCGAATCAATTTAGAACAATTATTAGAGTACAATTCACACTTGTTCTTTTGTTACGTCTATTTTAGATTGTCTTTTTACTTCAAGTCTAGACACAACTTGTCACGAGTATTTATTGTTGTCCACTAGAGGAGAGGAAGTATAGATTTTTTATTCATTAAACTTCAGTTCAAATTAGCTCGGAAATTCCGACATGTTCGGTAAGCTCACATCTGACGGCTTATGAAGCGCCTGTCGTCATAACGATGCACCACCCTAAGCTGTTGTTACAAATCGTACAACACGACAAGCATTCAACTCGTCTATTATTAAAATAAACATTTAATAAAAATGTACCAAATAAATAATCTCAGATAAGCGTGTAAAAAATCTACGAAGTTGGGTATTAACTCGTCTAATCAATAATTTCTCCCTCGCAGTTTCTCCCGAGTCGTGACATTGACAAAGAGGGGGTCTAAAAACTGCTACTTGTCACGAGAAAGGGCGCGAGAAGGCGCGTGCTATCATCCGCCATGGGAAGATTGTTGATGGTATTTATCTAGGATGTAATCGACACACAATCTGTCAAAATCTCTTTCGAATCAATTCCTTCAAAATTTGCTTTCTTGTCAAACGAAAATTGACGTTATTTAACGAGATCTTGTGGCTCATTAATAGATTTGGAGTGGACACGAAGTATTTGAAGTAGAAAGAGTTGTCCGAGTGGTTTGTTGTCATTTGGAACATTATCCAAGCACTAAACATCTGTAGTGTACGCTTAGTGATATATTACATAAATTCTAGACAAGCACTATCAATAAATGGGTATACGGTATGAATCAAACTTTGTGACAGATATCATAAAGAAGAATGTCTTTGAAAGATAAATAATTGGGAGCTGGATTTTATTTTATCGCGGTGGTAGTGTGAGGTGGACGAGTGCTCTCTCTCTCTCTCCCTCTCTCTCTCTTTCTCTCTGGCGTGATTTTGATTCCCAACTTCATTGGGGTCGCCTGTCCAACTTTAAGGGTTTTCTCTGGATCCCCTGGTTTCTCCCCACTACTAAAGACCCCTACGTACAAGCTTTATAATGAAATTTGTTATTCCCAAAATGATCTTGTAGAATATTAGAAAGCTGATGATACATTTTAGAATTACAACATTTGTAAGAGACAGGAAAGTAATTACAGTTCAGGGTGCAGCTAGTTCAGTTTGACACAACAATCCCACACTGCACTGTATAACATTCTTCAAGCGAAATATTATATCCAGAAATTCTGTTTAATATGAAAAATACAGTTTTTTCATTTTGAGTACTAGATATATATTATAAAGATATTAAAACTATTTGAAGACAAACGTTTTCCGCTGAAATCTTAGATAACACATCCTATGAATGTGTGCATAGACCATGTGTATTTCTTTTCTGGCTCACTAACCGGGAGGTCGAGCGGGCTCGATCTAGGTGTTGGGCGAGAATATTCTCCCGGATTTACCAGTGTGTTTTCCATTATTTGTGGTACAGAATGATGGGTCTCTCGAGGAACACATCGTCTAGTCGTTCGGATGGGATAGAAAATCAGATCTCATGAAAACCTTGGAAGAACCCTCGATAGTTTGTCCGGCTTAAATGTATCTTATGACATATGTCCCTCCTCACTGAACCCAAAAAACAGGACGTTAAACCCGATTTCATTCCATACATGTATGTATAACAAAGCATCTTTGTGAAGGGAAGCAAAACGTCATTCCAGTTTCCTGTACGAAATAACTTGGTTTTAAAAAATAGAAGCCCAATCCATACTGTTGTCAATAATTTGTATGTCTATATTACATATTATAAATGTAAAGGAATAATGTCGACATGACCGTGACAAATCTTTATCCACAACCCAATCTAGCGCGATCACGTGGCATTCTCTGAAGGAGTCCAATTAGCTTTAAAATCATTCTGCCTCCACACCATAGAACTTATCAGATATCATGACTACAGAGCTAGCTTTGTTTTTGTGTAATAAGACGTCAAAAATTACAGTCAAATTAACGAAATATTATTCAATTATGTGGCTAATAAAAACGTCACTGACGAAACTTAATTTGTTTATACTCAAAGTACTTAAACATTTTGAACGTAAATTACCCAACATACATTTTACATTTATTACTCGTTTATTTAATAACTCTACCCATTTCACCAATAATTCTTTCTGAACTTGTCCTCTTGTGTATAAACCCCATTTAACAAGTTATACGGGGATTAAAAACAGGATTGTATTGTTTTTTGTAGATCTTCATGCGCTTGTCACTGTTGACATTTTAGATATGAACACACAAATATTTGTATAGTCTATTTCCAATAGCTTTCGTTAAATAGTCCACTGATATCTATTATTAGGGTTAGGGTTGGATTGGGGTTTGGGTTCATTCGTCCGCTGATATCTATTATTAGGGTTAGGGTTAGGTTTATTGATACCCATATTGATAGTATATCTTATAGCGGCAGACTAATGCACCCGCGGACAGGTGAACCCCTCTCGTATGTATACACTCGATGTGACCACAAGTAATGAGTGTCGAAACCGGGGTAAAACTCGTTTTACACAACATACCCGGATTCCTGACTGTGTACCACTGTATAATTTTGTAGAACGTTTTTGAAATTGTTTAAAATAACATTCCCTACTATATGTATATGGTTATTTTTAATATATATGCATTCATGCAATTATGAATTTATTGAAATTTTACTCTGCGGTCGTATAAATACCAGAAGGCGTAATGGTAAACTGTTCAGCCCCTTTTTGAGGAGTGAAAATATGTTTTTAGATAAAATAAATCCCGCGCGTTTCAAGTCACTGCGTCCGAATGGTGCATACACGTATAATGTCTTCCCGGTTTCCCTCAAATTCGACGTGTTTGAAATATGGTGGTCTAATTCTACTATAGTGGTCTCGATCCTAGACTTGCACGTGTCAAGGAGTAGGGTCGACTGCCCAACATCATGGCGTTGCTGTCGCTATTCTCAAGACCACTGCAAACATTTGAAATAAAGAGTAAATGGTGTAGCTAGCAATCTGATTAAAACACAGATCCAATTTCGTTTCGTTTTTTATAGTTCAAAATTTCGTTTTTACTTGTCTTTACTACTCTTGGATCTGGAGGACTTGTTATTTAACTGGTGTTCTGCCTGAAATGAGGGGTCAGCCAATCAAATGGTCTGTCGAATCGGCCGTTTGACCTTTTCATACGTGGAACTGTGGGTAGATATTACCAGCCAATGACGTCTATACTAACACCAGCGGATAGAAATCAAAACAAAACAAAAGTAGATTTTAAAAAGCATGACGGTCGCTAATTGGTTAATCGAACGACTGGCGTTATCGGGTCAAATGTCCCGTGCGTGATACCTGACGTCATAGAACGTGAGCTCCCACGATAACTTGTTAGATCTACATGAGTGTAGGCCATCGAAAGCATAAAAAACGAAACGAAATATAGATCTATATTTTAATTAGATTGTGTAGCTAGTGTCGTGGACGCCCCGCCGCCTACCCCCCCCCCCCCTCTCTCTGTATGTTACGTCTGTAGACCAATACAAAATCTATGTCAGACTGTCAGTGACGTCAACTGATCACCCCTCTCTCTAGTTCTATAAACGAGGATATGATGATATTAAATGTGTAATATTGTAATCTCTCTACTAACGTATATTTTCACATCTGATTAATGGCCGCAGCTAGACGCTTACCAAATGTTCACCGGTTTCTTTTCTCATCTGTTAAATCTAAAACAGTCGATAAGTTAAAGGGATACATCAACGTTGACCGAAAGTTCATCATTTCATATATCAGATCCAATTTATTGCCCACTTTCTATTGCGCCATCTAACGGATTGTTTTCCAATCGGAGCAGAAACCTTCAAAGTCATTTGTCAATGTCTAAATGCATGGAAAGGGTCAGAATACTCGTGGATATTCAATCTACCAGGGTTATTATTTTCAGTTTAAGAATATGTATGCAATCGGTCAGTGTACCATTTGATCAAATTCCAATATATACTTAAAGGGACACCCCCGCGTACTGTGTTGTGATGATCATAAGATTTAGAATGATTTTTGCCGGAAAATAAAATGGAAAAATAAAATCTCCGATGTTACAATGCAAATTCGTTTCGGAACTTGGGGTTTAATGTTTACGCAACACAAACTAGGTTATTTGACGGCTAACATAATTCGATTGGAAGTGTTTTAGAGTGGTCTTTAGGTTAGACAGGCGATCTTACTACTTGTTACTAAACAACGCCTGTTGACTCAATGACAGACTTTAAGGTCTAAAGAGTGCGCGTTAGACCACTTGGCCACCGCCCACTTTCAAACTGGTGTGTGGCCAATTGTCTCCTGCATTCTAGTCCGGCACATATTCCCGAAATAAACAGTAAGCAGCAACAAAATTTGACCAGTATAATATATGATCTGTAGTCTGGGGACATCCTGCTAATCTGTGAATGTTGTGTTGGGACAGTTATTATTGACTATTTACATTTTGATTCCTGGTTGTTTGGGTATAAGGGCTCCATATACTGTTTTAAGACGACCCTGGGCTACGGGCTTCACTCAGTGTTATGAAATAATTCCCCTGTATTAACACCTTACTTGGGCTGCTCTTTAAAACAAAGCCAACATAGACATGTTTGTGGTGTTTTTCATGATTTGTCGATGACGCCTTGTAAAGTTTATGTTTCTTGTAACGTAAACGTTCTACACAATATATGGGCTGGCTTATGTAAACTTATTTCTAGTAATGGTGAAGAGAATTAGCCTATTACAAGCACTACATCCTGAAGGAGTGAAAACACATCTGTCTCGCAATCGTATGGTTCAATATTGATAAAACTATAAAAACATAATAAAGATTTTATATTAAGTACGGGTATAATACGACTGATTACCTAGCATTGGTGAATGCCTATAATTATCAAAGAACACGATGGATTGTTACAGTTCTTGGTGTCATTAAATGACGATCAAAAGCATCGAGCAATTGATGATCATGGTGCTTTAAATAAAACAAGGACAATTCGGTCATATTCAGACGAATGAATCCCTTACATTACAATACAGTTTTCTTTCATTTAGGCTTAAAACATTTTGCTTCTTTTTAAAACTTCATGCAATCTCAAATAATCAAATAAAAGTATGCATAAATCCAGCCTAATATGCAGGAAAAAGACGAGAGTATCATTGTCAAAACGTATGTTTATAAACCAATACTTTTTATTGATACCCAAAGACGAAATTAAAGCTGTTTTAAAATTAATTAGAATTATCCTTATCATAGCCATATAAAGAGGATGTTCCTGAAGCAATGACTGGCAGTTTTACAATAGCTAGCCGTTGCTAGATTCGTCTGAAATTCACGAATGTTTAGGTAATTATCTCCCTTTATCACAGACATGTGATAGAGCTAGACATTTCAGTTTGAATGGTCTCCAGCTGGGCCAGGAACCAATCGAAATTAGTGCCGAAAATGTAGGGTATTAAGTGAAGGCCTTGATAAGATTTACGGAGTTAAAGCAAGGCCAAGTCTTCCATTGAAGATGTATGAAAAGTAGCCGTAAAGATTATCAGAAAGATGCTAACAGCTACAACAACGCGATCATAGACTATTTTCAATTAAAGAGAATTTCTTTGATAGAGAGACACAAACTGAAAATTCTTGTAAAAAATTTAAGGGGTCTACGATATCGAAGTTAAATGGCTGCTTAGTTTGTTAGTATTAACACAAGATAGAACTATGTATGATTGGATTTTGCCTAAACCTATATAGTTTATCTGTTGGATATATTGGCCTATATGCAAATATATTTGGCTCAACTTTTTTTTTCAAAATTGTTTACGGGACACAGCCTATAACTATTATTATTATTATTATTAATGGTGAACGTGTACTTGCCATATATACACACGGTGTAATAGTTTATAATAGATGCGGTCGCGCGTAAATAATGTTTACTGTTGGAATCCAATGACGAATAGACGGAAACGCCGGGATTACTTTCCCTCATGGCACACGTCATCGGTGCAGAAAAGTAAGATGTCAGGCACTTTTTTAATTTCAGTTTCTTTCATACATTTTGGGTTGAGTATAATGATCGAAAATAATGTGCTATTAAACATTAAACATTGAACCGACTACAACTTAAACAGAAGGGCCAAGAACAATATATCTGTATATTTGAATATTTAGGAGGGTTAGGTGGCCGAATGGTTAGCGCGTGTGCGCTTTATCATAAGGTCTGTCATTGAGTCAACTGGCGTGGTTTCGATTCCCTCGTAATACGTGACAAGGAGTAGGGACGAAAGTCCAACCTCGTATGTTTTCTTCGGGCCCGTCGGTTTCCTCCCACTGCTAAAGATCCTTACGCACAAGCGAATTATTGAAATAAAATTAAACCATATTTTAGTATCATTATGACCTAGTTTGTGGGAAATGGATGTTAAACTCTCTCTCCCTTTAAAGATTCTCTATAAACAACTGAGTAATGGATTACAAAGTGACAAGTTAATAATGTGATAACCACCAATTTATACTGAATACAAAATAGTCTCTCTGTTTACATGTATATTTAGCTGTGTACGTGGGTGCCTTTTTTATAATTAAAGCCTTCTTTTTACCAACTAAAACTGACAAAAGACGACCTGGAATTTTCTTACAATTACCATTTGAGATAATTTGAGTTTTGACACCCGCAGTGTAAATTAAATCTAAAGACAAGATTTGTTGGATAACGTAACAATATGGTATTCTATTAAAATTTACATATCTAAGATAAGTGTTTCTGATATAACGGTAAATTTATCACAAGAATGCTATTATTAGACAATATCATTTCAAAAGTTAAAATTATTATCAAGCTTTACAAGAAACGTATAATTATGTCGGCTTAAGGGATAAAGGTCTAAACAGATTGCTATATTAGACCATATTACTTCAATATATAATTGACAAAACTAAGATTAATGCAGGGATTTAGTGATATAGATCTAAAGATTTATAATTCCATGATTGCGCAGGATAATGTCAAAGTGTCATGGCGTCGAAGTCAGCACTTACAGTTCACATGATAAACATTAATGATTGGTTTAGTGGAATGATTGACAAGTCAAATTTGTTTCATAGATATAAGTGTGGTGGGTGGACACGCATTCAATAAACCTATAATAACCCTTATTTCGTTCCGGATTTTAAAAGTTTAAATGGTAACAAAATTTTAAACACAAACCTAAAGGTCCAACTGGCTTTTTTAACAGAATTTAATTTTGTGTTTATTCTTGTTCGGGACAAATGTATCTTGTAGAACAACCGCGTGTATTCTTGAAATCAGAAATGTTCGTCACCCACCACATCAAATATCCAGCCACCCACATCGTGCAATTCAATCCATACGATGTGTACTGAGAACACCTAATATCACTTGTTACTAGGATAATGTTTAGTTGATGTTATCTTGGGTGGATATGGATAACGCTATAGAGGGAAGGGCGTTGTGGGAAGCGTGAGTAGGCCACACAGGAGAAACCCCACAAGGTTATACAGACGACCCAACTCCTGGGCATGTACAAAACTGGGATCAAACCCATGGCTTACATAGATAACAGCCCCCACCCCACTCGCAAAAGCCACCCCACCGCCCGTACCCTATAATATTTGATAGATAAAGTGAGGTTAAAGACGTAACCATCCATCAACTATACTATCCTTCCGATCCTCTCGTGTGGGCAAAGGGTAACTCCTGTGAATAACGATGGAAAATCGAGACTCACGATTCGATAGAAGTCAAAGTAGAATTTATTCAGTATGCAAACCTCCTAAATTGGCGATGGCCTGCCACAGACATTCCAAATATACTCAAAGTACCTAGAGTCGCCGATCAATCTGACCTGATCAATCGTCCTGACCTTTCCAAGTGATCACTTGTCTCCGTGGTCAATAATCCATCGGTTGGTAATGATGTAATCAGTACACAGTCGACTGTCAATATCAAACTAACCCGGTCTTGCTGGGTCTTCAACCAGGTTCCAGACGCGACAAACTTTGATCAGCCAGCCCCACGTTGACATCATAATGTAAAGTTAATAAGGATGCATGTGTATAAATAGTACGTTCAAACGATGATATATCCGTGGCTTCTCCGTTATTTCATCAAACAACTAGCGTAGGAAGATATCTGTAATTAATCCATGGAGTTCCGGCCATGTCTGATTTACAATCCCATATCTTTTCTGTCTTCATTAGTTCGCTTGGTGTAGAAAAGTAGAACGTTAAACTACATTTCATTTCATTTCGCATACGTTTTGTCGGGGGAGAAGCGGTGGATCAGCGAGTGAGATGTTGACGCGGTAATCCGGAGGTCCCGTGTTCGATTGGGATTTTCCGGTGTGGTTCCCGCTTGTCAAAGGTGCAGGACAGAGAGCAGTGTATAGTGGTGCAGGACGGCACCGGACAGTGTATAGTCGTTCGGATGGTACGAAAAATCGAGCTCCCATGTATACTGTATGATGCCCACACTTAAAACATATTATCTTCCCACAGAACATGTTATGTAAATTATTGTCTTTTATGATATTGTGTACATTAGAAAACTAAACATAGGTGATTAAACCCGCATCTCGGGCCAATATGATATTGACATGGGGTTACATTACGTGCACCGGGGTCCTAAACGGGCATCGCATCTTGGCCCATTAGCTACACACACATTGTTCCCACGAAGCACCCATCAGTCAATGTTATAACGACCGTTTTCTTTATTCGAACTTGTAAATTTTTATAAGTCTAAATCCCACTTACAGACTACAATATAAAATAGATCGAAAAATCTTCTGCGTCATATCCTCCTTTTTTATCTTCCCGAGGAAGCAATATCTACTTTCTGCCTTCTCCATAAAGTATACAAAAAATCTTTCACAACTTTTCAAGAGAAAAAAACCCTGAAGCCGTGACAAATTTTACACATAACATTTACTACAAGTGCATGTTGTTTTTATCTTTTTTTAAGTGTGCTCATCAATGTGTCATCATTAAATCTCGAAAATAAGCTTCATTATTTCCTACGGAATAACTCACTGACATTACTGGCCGAAGAAATCAAACCTTGAAGATGTCACCAAGTTATTCGCTAGAAAGATCAAGTGGCTTGCGCTTACTATCTAGTTGGTATTTAAGAAGCAACCAACAAGCTTCTACGGTTCTTTTCTAGTTTAAAATTACCACAACACGCTTGACCTGACTGATGACATAAAACGCCCAGCAGATCATATAAATTTACCCAATTAACTCCAAGCGCCACATTATATGATGAATGCCGACCGCTAACACGATACGATAATCACAATTCCTACCCAAACCATTACCCATGGCTTGAGTACAGTTTGTATGATATACTTGAAATATTTCTATAATATAAACTTTTTACATACACAAATTGAATTACATAATACGCAGAAAATGAAAGTAAATACGCTAAAATTTGTCGAAGTGTCGGTTATTATGTCGATGGGGGACATTAACGAAGGCTGAACTCCCAGTTAACTTTTGAGGCAATTTCTAATTGCATTAAAACAATAAAATACGTGTGCCATTTCAATTTGATATTCAATCAAAATTATCTGTTAGGAATAAAAGACATCGGTAAGGTTTGTTTTATCAATTTTATAATTTGGTTGAATACTCTAAATTAAATTTAATATTTGACAATACATTTAAGAAAAAATACTAACCACTCTCAAATCAAATTACAGTCTCCCTAATTTTGCCGGTTATATTAGATGAATATGAATAACAAATCGAGAAAGTCGAACCTTTGGGAGTTTACAAAACTTCGGAACAACTTAATAGGCAGGTTATTGTCTAATGCATTGCATATAGGAACAGTTCAACGGAATCCTCCGTCTAGGAGTAAAGAGAGAGAGAGAGAGAGAGAGAGAGAGAGAGAGAGAGAGAGAGAGAGAGAGAGGGGGGAGATGGGGTTTAACGTCCACTCGACACAAACTCGGGACTAACATATGGTTTAATTTTATTTCAATAATTCGCTTGCGCGTAGGTGTCGTTAGCAGTGTGAGGAAACCGGAGGATCCGAAGAAAACCCACGAGGTTGGACAGGCGACCCTACTCCTTGCCACGTACAAACTGGGGATTCGAAATCACGCTAGTTGACTTGATGACAGACTTTATGATACAACACGAACGTGCTAACCATTCGGCCATCAACCCCCCGGGAGTAAAAAAGTTTCGGAAATGTTAAACTCTGACCGACATGGTTAATATTTGGGAAGACTTTAGAGATTGTTGTGGTCTAAATGAATTGTTATTAGACAAATTCGAGAAATCCTTCGTTTTAAAGTTTGAAAAGCATGTAAAGATACTCAACGACAACGAAGCTGCAATATGTTTGTTCTTATTTAGCCTGGCAGGGAAACGAGTCTCGTCGTTCGGATAGGGCGTAAAACCGGGGTCCTGTGTGTACGTAAAAGAACCCTTGATAATTGGAAATCCAAGAAAAGTAGGCTGAAACGACGCTGTTAGGGCAAAATGTCCCAATCGTATCAAGTATGTTCATCTTATTTGTAGAAACACAGTAACATGTTAAACCTATTCCGTTTAAAATTTGTTAACGAAAACACAACATAAAAAGACAATATAAAAAACAACAAACTCTCATAGAAGGTTATAGTCTCGTTGATATAAACAATGAAATTACCTTATTTAGCAGATATTCTTCTCGAATAATATCCCACACTTTCTCAGAATTGCCAGGAACCACATGTTGAGATAATAAAAACAAAGCCACCAAGTTTCCTAACACAGAAATTAGCACACGACACATGGCTTGTATTGAGGAACAAGGACGTCTCCAGGGTTCAGAAAACAATTCAAGAGATTAAGTACAGAATATTCATTGTTCTCTTGTAAAATTCCAAGACTTTCAGGTAAGCCTGTCTTTAATCACATAAAGTTATCGGAATTATAGTTAGAATAAAAAATATTATTAAAAACGGTCAATATCCACTATTTCAATGCCATATAAAATATAGTATTATATTCCATATCTTTCTGCCAATCGCGACGCTAAAATCTGTAAAAAAGTTACGCGTTATTCCAGGAACAATTGTATCGCTTTGGTGCCGACTTAAGTCACTAGTACAGAAACTTCGTAAATTGGGCGAGTCCATTTCAAGTACGGTTAAGAGAGAGAGACTCCTGTTGGTCGTGCTTCGATTTTTCCCTTGATGGTCAGATTAGTAGCGTGTTGACAAAAGAAGAATTGTCTCATCGAAGTATTCCTGAAACGGTATCTCTTGCTGAACTTCCAGGAATGTTTGACTATTTACACTAAGTATATACTTGTTGGTGCCAGTCTGTCACTGAGACGACTAACTGTAAATCTTGAATTGCCGAACTATGAGGTCTGTGATTGTAGGCAAGCATAGTCACGATATAGTGTGTAGTTGAAACAAACGAGAGCTTTAGAAGAAAACTTGCGGTCTAAGACTTATATAAACGCATTATGAAGAATAATTGCACACTATAGAGAGACATATACCACACATATTTATATATACAGGATGGAATGGGGTTTAACGTTTCGTCAACATCTTGTCTAGGTCTTTATATTTTAATGACCATAGGAGGTGTTAAACCTTTATTTTATACATAGGTCAAAATAATGAGTTGATCTGTTTTGTTATTCGAATAGTGAAGGTACAGTTAAAAAGTGAACCATTTAAAAACATATATGCCTTATTCACGAAAACTTTAACTGAAATATTTTAAGTAAGCAGCCGTTTTATTGTTGAAATGTGTACTACAGTTCAATCTCGACGCAATAAAAAGAACCAGACTATCAAATCATTGTTAAACATCAATGATAAATTATCTGTTTAATCAACTACTATCATTCGAATGGAAAATAAACTCATTTTACCGTCGATAGCACAAATAACTTTTATACAGTTCTTAGATGAATATTAAGCCTACATCTTACGTCCAAGAGTTCACTACATACTGAATGGCGGAAGTTCGTCTTCATTCGTCCAGGCGCTGCAGAACCACGGGACGTTAAATCCCACTTCATTTCCATTCTCTTGCTTTTAGAGCTCTTATATTATTTCATTACTTACAATGTCCGTGCAGGGCCGTAACTAGCGAGCGTGCAGCGGGTACATTGTACCAGCAGAAAAATATAATGCTCCCCGGACCCCCGCAAACAAAACAAATGACAACGTTTTAATTATAGAATAATACACTTGATTGATCACAGTTATGCATAAAGCACTGATCAATCGGTCGGTTTTAAAGGGACTATAACACTCTTGCTGGCTTGGCAGCTCTAGAAAATAAATAATAGTCTTATTCTAAGTACCAGATGTTTATGTGTCCTACCTGTTGTGTAAATTATCCATTACATCATATTTTACTTGTCCAGAGGGTTCGAAAATATTTTAAAATCCAAGTCACATTTGAAAAGGTTTACGTTAACCTTTTAAAATCATGTAGTTGAATTTTTCCATTTTTTTAAATTAGGTGTGTTACGATGAAATTTGTATCATCAATTTATTTGGATATTGTAAAATAATACAATTTGTTGACCAGAATAAAGATTGGGACATATTATTCAATTACAACAAGAGTGTTATTGGGGCTTTAATAGCATTCCCGATCAAAACTTTTGTGGAGGCTATGGAACGCCACAAGGGGCGCGTATCCAAGCGGGAGGGGGCACCAGGACCATTAGCCCCTACTCAAAAATCTGCCGCCCCTGAGAAATAGCGCCACCGAAATTGAACAACGGGATCCCTTGCTAGCAACTTGCGGTTCAAAGTGTGTGACTATGGCGCTTGCGGGCGCACAGTGTGGCCATTGGCGGCTCCGCGATCAGTAACTTGGGCATTATTTTGGTGCCACACCAATCTGCTGCACCCCATTTTTAAAATCCTACATATGGCCCTCTGTGTCCTTGTGTTATGTATTTGGTGTATCTTGTCCGCGGGTTTGTCTTCTCTGTACTTTTGCTTGTAAATGTATATCGCAGATATCCACACTTACTGTTATTTTAAATCATGTAATGAAGTATTCAAAATTCGTATATACGTATACTAAACAAATTGATTAGTTAAATTATTCTTGTGCGAGCTGATGCGATGTTTTTATTGGCTAGATTAAAAGTCATAAATTCAGTTAAAGTGTAAAAGTAAAATAACCTTAATTGACCAGAGAATGTCGTTTTTATACGTTCAGACTAAATTGTCATCGTACATTGTCGTCACCTCTGTCCATTCGTCCGCAGAAGTTTCATTTATCATCGATTGATATTTCTACAGAATGTTTTTTGTTCATGGGACGGTGACGGCTAGGTTAATCCGAACCTATCGCTCGGTTACTAAATGATAGCTGTAAGTTGTTACCGATATCATGTAATTACTCTCGGGGTTATTGCCCCTGGTCCCTTGAAAAACTTTGTAAACCAGCTTTCTAAAGGCTTCGGCTGACGATTGATTTTAAAATGAAACGTATACGCATTGTTTATGACCATGAGAAGTAAAATGATCATGTCGACATGGATATATGATAATAATTTAGGCTCACAGGAAATTATTGCTAGAAAATCGCAATCTTCTTTTTCTCGTTCCGGAAATCTATATTAATATGTTCTTTATGTTCGTGACTCCCACTTCGTCTGCTACAAAAAGCAACATTTAGTTTATCTACACACGTTCTAAATATGGTTATTATAGTCTATTTCCCAAAGTTCCATAAATATTGTTTTATAGTCTATTTCATAAAGTTCTATAAATATGGTTATTATCGTCTGTTTCATAATGTTCTATAAGTATGGTTATTAGAGTCGTGTTTCATAAATATTAGAATTAGGAATATTAAAATGCCAAATCATATAATAATGCCATTTTGCCAAATAATCATAATATCACGCTTTGTATCATGGCTTCAATTTTCATAATGCGCACAAATGACAAGTTAAGAGAATTTAATGTGCAACCGGAGAGTTAAAATATTATGCAGACGCCTTTTCACGTTTGTTTATGTTGGTTTGCTACTTTATGTGGCTTGTATAAGGGTTTAGATATGCCCTTGATTGCAGTATGCTCTGAGACTCCAATACAGGGTCTTGTATCGTGAAATGTGAGATATGAGGACAATATTAAAAACAGATGACATAAACTTTTCATTTTGTAACTACCCTTAAAATGGATGTCCCAGATCGAACCCCTCTATGCCCCCTCTCACTCCCCTGGCTTGATATTTTTAAGGAACAGCAAACCAGACGATGGACATATGTCACGCAAATATACGTATATTTACTATTTTTAATGGAAAGACTGATATTATTATGAGCATCCGAATTTTAAATATAAAATATAGCGAATTATTATTACTTTACTCATCTGAGACATACAAAGGTGGCAGTGTAAAATCAAAAAAATTAAATTTAAACATACTAATCCCTTTGAAAATTTTTTAGACTAACGCTTTTTTTTTCATTTTGTTAATGAAAGTATTTTTGATTAAGTATGGTATTAAAATCTATATTTAACCTATATCCGGGCAAATTTGGGCTTCACGCAATCTGATTAAAATACAGATCAATATTTCGTTTCGTCATACTAGCGGTTTTTGACCCTATGGCGTCAGACTTTTGATTAGCCAACCAGCGTTGATGTTCTTGTGGATAACCAACAGTTCAGTGCAAAACCAGCCCAAAGCTCGCCGTAACAGATCGTTTTATCGGCTAATATACCTCACATCATTCAGAACACGTCAATGACAACAACTCTTCCAGATCCTATTGTAGTAAAGACAAGTAAAACAAAATTTTGAACTATAAAAAACGAAACGAAATAGGATCTGTATTTTAATCAGTTTGGGCTTTAGAACCTACAAATTAAAATGTGAATTAATTTTATAGAAATTTGTATTTGTGTGATTGGTGACATGCACGTTTTACTTCCACGTATAAATTTTGTTTCTGAAATTTGATAACTGGAGACAATATGATTTGATTGCTGTCTCAATAATTTAAAGTTATTTAAAGAAATCATTGTTTTGTAACATCACATAAGATTTGCTATTTATTATTTTTTGTGCATATGAACCCGTTCTAATTTACTTTCCAAACTACAAACTTCCTGTTATATTATTTTAACACGAGTACAGTCAATAAAACTGTACTAATTAAACAAGTTATCACAGCTAGTTATTATTGAATAAAACTAGTTAATGCCGAGTGGCAGACTCTTGTAGAAGATTCTTTTCCGAACCAGTATCGTCATCGGAAAATCCTCTTTTGACTACATAAAAATTGCCAATTTTTCAAGTTAAAGTGTGGTTAACAATACATATCCCAACTTCAATTCACATCATATTTGTACGAAAGACCAGAAGGCTCATCCCAAATTCCAAATGCGAAATTGCAAATTATGTGGCCGTGTTAGCCCCACTTTAACAATATCTGACAGGATAAAAAAAATAATGGCCGTTTTGCAGTTTTAAAGGGGCATTGCTCATACTGTGATCCGTCGGTGTTCTAATAAGAGCCCTTCGAAACATTGTACTGTTTGTCATCGTGTTTGAAGGTTTGACAAGACATAACGCGGATATTCAAATCCATTTAGGTCTCGGCCATTCGATTTTCTAGAGATTTAATTATAGGCTTATCGTGTGCATATTTATAAATGTCTAATTAAAAATTTATATAACATTTGAAGCCAAACGAAAGACCTGCAATAGGCAGATTTACAACTTACATCATGAATCTTTAATTATATTGTAGATTTTGATGTCAACATAGATCGCCAGTTCTCCAAATTCGAGAATGCAGTTCGATCATTAAAACAATAATCGGGAGTGGGGTCGAAATGGACCTGGCCTTTTCCCAAATCCAATTTCAAATGAATACAATATTGTCTTTAAAGCGTGAATTTCATATTTTCTAAGAAAGTCAAAACATAATTATTTGAATGTCTTTTGCTCAAAAGGTTGTCAACTAACTATTATACGATCATGGGTATTATTTTAGAGGTATAAATATCTGTGACACGGGAAATAATAACACAATTACCTCCCTTGTTTTTCATTCACCCCCTATGGAATGGCTATCTTCAAACGTTTGAATTTGAGGTTGAAAATTATATTTTCGCCAATTTCTCAACTGACAATAGTGAATTATAGGATTAATAGGATTATTCTTTAACAAGGTAGGACTCTTGGTAGATACAATCTATTTTAGGCCTTTATTTTAATATATTTTAAAAATATAACTTAAAAATATGAAATTGGAACTTTAATATAAGAACTGAACCATCCCACAGCTTTAAGGATAGGACTTTAACAAAGTGTTAGTAACCATTGGAAGGTCAGCATTGAAAACTGATATTTGCGAATTATGTTGGCACCAACAAAACTTAACAGTAACAAATACGCTGACAAGAAATTGATATTAAACACATTGCATACACATGTACTTAGCGAATACCTTTTACTAACATGGTTATACTCAAGGCGGGTTAAAGCTTCCACATACACTAACCCTTGTTGCCACATAGTTAGCTCTTGTATACTTAGCTCAATTAAGGTGGCGACTTTAACCCTATAGAGTCTGTTTTGATGAATTTAACTACCCATGTTAAGAGTCTGCGACTTTTACCGTGGTTATTTGTATTGTAAGCTTTTATTGGTTGACAAAACTGTCAGCCAATTAGAAACTGAAAAACAAAATCTCCCCATAAATGTAGGAGTCCGTGGAGACAGTTGGCCCGGGGGGACAGTGGCGTTTCTGTCTACGTTTCGTCGAATTCAAACTGCCAAGTGTCTCTAACGTGCATGTGGGATCTCCGGCTAAAGCCTAGCTCACACACTACCGTAAGTGTTTTGACACGCACAGGTCGTAAGGTTTGGTAGGTCGCGGATCAGCCGCAAGAAACCGGATGAAAATGTGCAGGACCAAATATCTTTACGACCAGTCGGCGATTTTCTATGGTGCCGAACATACGCAAGTGAAGCGAAAGTCTGGCGCGCGGGTTTACTGAAAAAAAAATCCCGTAGACTGTCCGTTATACTCTATAGCACCTACGGCGGGGTGTGAGCTATGTTTTATAGTGAGCCAATACTTCAATACTTTACTCCAGTGAGCCATCGTGGCTCCAATATATTACAGAATGGCATGGGCATTTTCATCTCTTATCATGCATGTATAAAAATATATAAACCTTTCACACCAGCTGTGTTGGTTGTTGGTTTAAGGAACGATTTTGATATGCCGTTGCGGTGGGGAGAAGGAAAGAATACCCTGGGAACTTGAACGGCCAAAGTAGCTTACTCGCCATGTAGGTTTACTAAGACGTAGGTCTAAAAAGATATATACCGCGGTGTTTGTTATTTATGGTACAGGTTGAAATGATGATGTAAACTATATTATATAAACAACGTTAGAATCAAAGTCAAAACATGATCATATCAGTGCATTTTTTAAGGAATCTGAACATGAGCCAATGGTGGATGGTGGATTCTCTGGACGATTACCTCCCCCTGAGCGCGAGAAATAATTTGCATTTTGGCTAACTTCAGTGTTTTTTGGGGATGTGAATGACATGTTCTCGTGATTTTCTCTTGACGTCGTGGGTATGTGAGGCGTTTTCTTTCAGCGGTGGGGTAATTATTGAACCAATAAATGCCCCGACCCTCCAACATTGATGGGGGGGGGGCGTAGTACGCAATAACCCTTGCAGCAAAATCGATTTATGACTGAATAAAATTCACTCCTCAACACTGTAAAAGCAGTTTGCTCTACCTAGTTTTTTTTACTAAAGAATAAATAAATATGAATTCCAATTTATTTGTGATGTGATAAATATATATAAATCTAGTCTTTAACTTCCTGATAATATGTCAATATCATCTGGACTTAGGTACAAAATCTTTCAAATTGAGGTCAACAACGGTCCCAAGAGAATTAAATCCAATGATATGATATAAAACAAGAAAACGGGATGGCGTGAAATTATTGACAGCCAATTTAAATTTAACAGGATATTAAATACGACTTGTAAATAATACGAACACCGACCGTTCGCATTTTAAAATTTATTTCACACAGACAAAGTTTGCTTGCATGTTTTACAGCAGATTCTGTTATACGATATAAATACAAAATATACTCTATCGTGGTTTATATGTTTGTAAGCCAAACATTCTACGATATATGTTTTAAAATGTGATTTCAAATAATTTTTTTCTATACATTTTAACATTATATTTAAAAAGCTTAAAAACATAATCATTTGAACTCAATAACTAAAAAAATATTTGAAAACATTTCGTAAATTCCCAATCACAAGAAATGCAAGCTACTGTGACTGTCTATAGCTAGTGTCACAATGCGGTGACTATGGCTAGGTCAAGATAATGTGACTGTCTATAGCTAGTGTCAAGATATTGTGACTTGTCTATAGCTAGTGTCAAGATGCTATGACTATTGTCAACATACTTTGACTATCTATAGCTAGTGTCAAGATACAGTGATTATATAGCTAGTGTAAAGATACTGCAAACCATAAAACAAACCCACAGTAACAACTATTGTATTGGACGAATTGTCAAAACATATGGCCAAAAACTGTTATTATAAGGAAATGATCAATCTCTTCTGATCTGACTACACAAGATGTCAGGATGTTCCACAATCACCAGCTTTGTCGTTCATCAAACGAAGAAATCATTTTTATAGCCCTCTTATTTTGTTTACGAGAAGCGTTGTGGGAAAGTCACTATGGAATACAGCCGTTCAAATTATGATCTTGGATTCATTCCAGTATGTGTAGTTTTACATATAGTTGTATTGGAATAATGAGGTCTTTAATATCCCATGTAAAGATTGATCATTCGATATGACAATTAATATAAACTACTTTGTATATAAAGAAAACCATCTGTTTCTGTAAACATGGGAGTGGAATATAAATGGTAAAATCACATATCAAGATATTTATGTAATTTGGAAATGAAATGAAACGAAATGAAATAAAGGCTTAACGTTCTGCTGTTCTGACCCAACAGGGCTAACGCAGACAGGATTTGGGCTATGAAGGCGCTTGGAAAAACTCTTCGAAGATTTTGCAATTTGGCTGTCAAGTCTTAGAAAATCTACGTAGAGTCAATAATCCATTTCTGATATAATATTTTAATAGGGAGGTTGGGGTTGAAGTTCACAGTCTTGTAATCGTCTGTTGTCTCTACGTCATCGGAATTGTAATTGAGATTACAATGGTAATCTAACCAATGTCTGTAGTTTTAATATCTGCAGTCTTCAATTTTATTGTTAATTTCGTTTCGTTTCATGTATGGCATCGCACAAGAAAGAAACGAAATTGTAATCTATGGCAAAATGAATACATGTATTTGATGCTTTCATTCTAATTAGTTTATTATGAGCGAAGATGTCACTGTTTAAAATTTTTAGCAAGATAGGACATATACTGTTTATTGTCGTAACAACGCCATTGGTTATTCGAGGTTTAGCCTAGCATCGCCATTTTTCAATTTAATCATTAAATAGCCACAGTTTTCTAATCTATTTAAAATCGGCGCCATGATGGATTTAACTTGTTAAAAAATGTTTAAATAATAGTTCATATAAGATTTAAGGCCTAAAGAAAGACCTGCAATAGGCAAATTTGGCTCTTGAATAATACACCTTTAATATCCTATAATATTTCTACACAAAATTTTATGAAGATACTAATTTGTACAGTAAGCCAAAACATACATAAAGCTAAGTTCATTTCAACAGAAGCATGACAGACCACCTGTCTGGTTCCTTTCCGGAACTAATTAGTTCCACCTTGCTCATAAATTCCCAAGTAAAAGGTAAAGCAGGAATACCTGTGTTTTACTTATAGATCAGTCAAAAGAGTATTTTGAACGATGTCGTTAAACAAGTCATACACTGTAAATAGTAAAACCGTATGTTCATACTACATGTGTTGGTTTTACGATCGGGAGCCACGGTGGTTCAGTGAATAAGATCGGGAGCCAAGGTGGCTAAGTGAATAAGATCGGGAGCCAAGGTGGCGCAATGAATAAGATCTGGAGTCAAGGTGGCTCATTGAAAGGACCGAGAGCCATGGTGGCTCAGTTAATAAGGCACTGGCTCACTAACAAGGATACTGTGGTTTCTCCTCAGTGGGATAGCACGGGGGAATTGGTAAGGAACAGCGTCTATTCCTTCGGATGGTACGAAATCGTAGGTCGGGTGTACACCTTGAGGTGCACGTAAAATAACCCTCGGTAGACCAGTTGCAATTTAAGAGTGTATCCGCGAGAAGACCATGCAAAAATCGCAAAAAGTGCTAAGATGGGGGGTCGGAAGTTTTTGATCAAACTTATGGTATGGCACCCCCTAGGGGCAAGAAGTGACATGCTGAAGTGGTTTCAACCTAATGTCGTTATAAAGGAGTGTACTGGAAATACTCATTTTATGGGTAAAATTTTGGTTTTCACATCTGTATTTATCATCTTTTTTAAGCACAGACTGCATTCTATGGTGCAATAAAAACCTTCTAATTTTGACACTGTCTGATAAAACGGGTTGTCAACTTCCACCCAGCACTAATTTGAAAAAAAAAAAAACAGTCCATACTAATTTTTTGTGGACTTGATTTAGGGTACTATATTCACATTGTCTCAATAGAACACAAAAAGATACACTGTAACTTTTTCTTTCATGGTCGCAAGTAGAATTTCTTTAGATGGTTTTGAAGTGCTAAGGACATAGTATCAATATGTGTAAAAAAAATGACCGGAATGCAACATACTTTAAATATACAGCTTATTGAAAATTTTAGGAAATTTGATTAGAGAAATAAAATGCTTGGCTTTTATACGTTTTCATCATGTCCATAGCCATCATTTGTACCATGTGGTACTGTATATAAGAGTGTATTTGTATTTATGGTATATTTGGTATTGTCGTATTGTCCCTTTAACGTATTTGTTGTATTGTCTCTTTAAGGTTTCATTTTCCAACAAGTTACCGAAAATGGCTACAAATTTAAGAGCTTGTTTCCAGTATTCATTTTGGGACACATCCACTGATTTCTACAATGCAGAAATGTGGAAGCTTAAATTTTAACAGCTTAAATTGAATCGACGCTGAACAGTGTAGTATGGTAGCTACGTCTCTCGAGCACTGTCAGTTACACCTACAGGGTTGGATTTAGAATAAGAGAGGCCATAGGCAATCTCCCTGAACAGGCCCCGCGACATGGACCTTGGGGTCCTGGGACAAGCATTTCGGTGATGGGGTCGGTTGCGGGAAGTCATGCGGTTGGTGGTTCGAATCTCACATACTGCCAGAGTTATGACGCTTGATCACTTTAAAAAATCTTGTGGACGCTCTAGAGACCAAAGTTAGTGTCCGATTGACTTTCAATTGACACACAGTGTTCACGGCCATGAGACGAAGAAGCCTATTGATTTTCAGCGATATCCGATAATTACTGCCAGAGTTATGACCCTTGATCACTTCGTAAAATCTTGTTGACGCTTTGGAGGCAAAAGTTAATATCCCATTGACTTTAAATCTATACACAGTGTTTACGGTATTGAGACGAAAAGCCTATTCATTTTCAGCGATTTCCAATAATTACTGCCAGAGTTATGACCCTTGATCACTTCGCAAAATCTTGTTGGCGCTTTGAAGGCAAAAGTTAATATCCCTTTGACTTTAAATTTATACACATTGTTTAAGCACAGGCACTTGAAGGGATTAAAATAAAACTTCTTACTACTGCTTGACTATATAGTATAGTATATGTACAAGGTATGTCAGAGGCCATCTTTGTTATGACTTGTTGGCTAAATTCCGTCTGCTAACATCTCACAATACTCACTAGTTCTAAGACATTCCATCGTTTTAATTGCCAACGAGACTTTATTTGATCATTATACACCCTCCAATGTAGTTAAATTGGTCATTTTATAGCGTTATTAATTACAAATAAAACTTAAAGTGTGTTCACTCGGCTATTCATATCTTCAATCATCTTCAACGGACCGGAATTACGACGAAATCAGGTCAAAAGAAGTCTGTATCACCCAGTCCCTTTATAAACCTATCATTACTAGATATGTGCCTAGGAATCAGGCCTCACTCAACAACGGCCTCGCTTCATAGGCTCTATCACCGTAAATGGACACACTTTAAGTTTGATTTGTAATTAATAACGCTGTAAAATGACCAATTTAACTACATTGGAGGGTGTGTAATGATCAAATAAAGTCTCTTTGGCAATTAAAACGATGGAAAGTCTTAGAACTAGTGAGTATTGTGAGATGTTAGCAGACGGAAGAAGCCTTGATCATGTGTTGTAAACGTTCTCCTTACTGACAAAAGAAAAAATATGCGACAGCCCTTGTTGACTGCCCGGACGACTTTGTGGACGTATGTTTCGTTGCCTGGCAACCTATTTTGTTTGGATTATATCATTTAAAATAATGTCTATTTGAGATTAATGGATATATTTAAGATTATTTCATTGAGCACACCGATATTTCAATGGAAGATCGTGGACAACTGTGGCAACCATTTCCCGTCGGCGCTAGATGAACAATGGACGATAACAGGCCGTTTAAAGCATTTTTTTTTCAAGACACTATTATAAATCAGATACTTATGTATTTTAGGGCTGATAGTAAATACCATAAGAATGAAAAGGAAAAAATTGTTAGGTTTTTTTTATCTACTACGGTTAATTTACACCAAAATAAGAAAATTACAGGTTAATTTCATGGGTTATTGTTTCCTTTACCTAGTTTTTGTCAAGTCGATTCCGGTCATTTTTATTTTTTGTATCACATGTTGGGAGGTTGTTTGTTCACGTGAGCATAAATTTTTTAAACCCACCCCATGAAAGAAGTAGCTATGGGGTGTCAAACTTTAGGTGACGAAAAATGGGGAATTTAGAAAGGCTTTGATATCCAGTCCGTATACAGTCCTCGTTTGCCGGAATCGTCTGAAATTAATTTTGTGGAAACAGCACTAGGTCATCTACAAACTGTGTGAGTTTTGCCTTTTTGCTACATATAGTAAATGTGTGAGGACTTGCCAAAGTTGGTATTTGAGAAAAGACAGATTTTGGCCATTTTACCATTTGGTAAATGTTTTTTTCAATTTTCTCAGTCTAGAATTGAAAGATTTATCTGATATTGCACATATATGTGTTTTTGGACTATCCCAACTTATAAACCAAATTTGATCAAAATCTGTGATTGAAGCCTTAGCACCTTCTGCATGGTTTTCTCGCGGACACACTCTTAATTGCTGTCTCACCAAAACTTCCTTCATAGCACACTGCGAGGTGAATGTCCGTCTCCATTATCCCGGTTGGAGCAGAAGAGTTTGCTTTATGTGGGTTGGTGTCTGCTGGGGTTTGTCTTTATGTAGTATGCAAGCGTCAATCTTAGATATTATGACTTAGGTGCAATTCACGAAGGCCCACTTGGCCCCAGTCTCCATAACCAGCATACGACACACCTGTGCTTGCCTACTCCATGATCAAACACGATAGCAGATGGCTTCCATCTTGTTTACTGACGGTACTACTTATTTTAAGACAGACTCGGCTTTCCAATTTATAATATCTACGTCATTGGGGATTTCCAATTTATACTCACTGGTTGCTATGACCCGCTATGGCGTTGTCTAGAAACGCGCGTGCTCGCGTTAGTTTAAAATTTTTGCTATACGTTTAACATGGACTATTTGATGTAATTTGCCTGATTTGATTTGGCCCCATTTCCATAAATTTAGGTTGTTTTTTAGAAATTGTTAGCAAATGTTAATCTTAGGTGTTTTTTAATTCTAGCCGAAGTAAATTTTTTTACAATTTATAGCGAGTTAAGTTATCGTCTCTAAGAGGCGGGCGTAGTATTTTAAATGGCGGCCATTTGCCATCATGTGTATTCTTGAAGTAGGTACACATGATGTAATCGTATGCATAACCAGGTGACATCGCTCTAATGTGCCTATGTCCGATTTTATTAGACCCAGTATCTCCAATTGGTGTCTTTTTTCCTAGTGATATAAATTTAATGTATTTAGACAGGTCACAGGTGTTTTATAAACATATGGATATAAATATTTCTGTTTCTGTATATAAATTACCATAAAACATGGTAGGTAAAACTTATAGTGTAAACATTGTCTTATCTACCTTCAACATACAGGTAACATACGCTCTCTATAGGTCTATATAAATATACTTTATATACACAGAATCTAATCAATTACATAATATAAAGTACAGGTCGAGAAATATGTGCTTTTAATATCACATGTTCCTGATGAACTTTGGTTCTGGGGTCAGTTCCGGCTCCTGCAATCCTGGGTTACCATTCCCAAGAACTTAAACCCTTTTAGCACTGCATCGCACTATGCATTATAGTTCTAGCTCAATTTATAACTAATCGTTCAACGTGAAATCCTAGTCCTTATATTATTTCGATTTATGCTGTTGGAGAAATAGCCCGGGATTCAAAATTGGATATGAGCTTCCTAGAGTTAAACAACCCATAAAATGGCTCATAATTTGAGAACATCTATTTATGGATAATTTCTGCACATCGTGGCGTTTAATTTGCATATTTTAACTAACTTTTATTTGGAAACCATGATGTCACCTTTAATTCATTTTAAAAACATTTAAATTTTCTGTGTCCTTGTTGTGTATAGTGCGAAATGAAATTCTGCATTTTCCCTTTGGTATCATATTTGTATGCCTTGTCACAAAAGCAATTACGTGTAAATAATAGGCACACAATTTACAGTAATACCCTTAAAATGGTGGATAATCATTAAAAATTCTAGCCAGTCGATCAAATTTTGTCTGCAGAACCGGATATGAAACCAATTCTGTGCATTTCTGTGTTGAAACATATGGTTCTTTTTAAGGCGGTGAGTTGCACCCATAACAAAAACATTTATAGTGCGAAGAAATCGAACCAATTAGCTTTAAAAAAGTAATTGACTTCCCACGTTTCAATTCTGCTCTATTTGCGTTTAGTCATCAAACATTTCGGACCCAGATGCCATATACATTTAATACTTTTAATGATGCGCTATGTTGTCAAAAATGCTTAAAACCATCCAAGGGCATGCTGATTAGAAACGTCAAAGTTTTGTTAAATAAAATAATTGACTCCACTCTAATTAGTCCCTTTAGGCACGAAACATTCTCGCGGTTGAAGGGCAGTCGTGCGCATGCATTTTGAAAGAATAGCCGAGCTGTCCCGAAACGTGATTTTCTGTTGGCGTATTATGTCACGTGACACTTCAACAATAGGGTGGTAATTAATTGCTTGGAGTTATAAGTGATAATTACATGGGTAGTGGTTGTCAGAACGGGTCCACTCCCCCGGGGGAATTACCCCGACATGTATAGATATGCCACTCAAATCAATACCAGACCGAGAACTTCTTTCACAGAAACTGCAGTTAAGATGATGTAAATCTGCATTTAATTGCACAAATATGACCTTTTCTGGCTTGAGGTGGAATAAAAATCTCGCCAACTTCATGTAGAAGATGCAGAGATGTGAATATAATGCTATTATTGGTGTATTAATACCGCTCATGGCTATTGGAGATTATATCTGATGAGTATTAGTTGATAAGCCGTATCTAATGATGTTCATATTACATCACGGAATGTGAAGAGCTAAAGGTGGTAAACTGAGTCAGGATTATATACTATACAATCATTTTAATAGGTTGAGTGATCAACATAATAATAATCACCATATCATATCGCCATATTAATTCATTCTACATGTATAAGCTCATTATATTGGATGTATTCCGTAATCAAGGCTTGAGGAGTAGGGTTTAGATTACTTTAGTATACAAAATACATGTAGGTGACTGACACTTTCGTGTCGGTTGAAAAACAATAGCACCGTGTGGCAATAGCACCAGGCCACGATTGCCGCGAATATTAATTCTCGTCTCCTTGACTGACTCTAACATAGAATAACATGTGGCAACCACAGGTACATGGGGACAGGAACTCCCTTTTTACTATAACTATGGCACACGGCACACCAGTGAGTTTCAGTTTTTTTCTGAACATTTTTAAAATTTTTAATCTTATTTTATCCATATTTGATGCTAAATGATATAATATTTACAATCAAACATGTAATTCATATTTTAAAAAAAAAATACCTTCTGATGTATTTATAAAAGAGAAAGGTAAGACACTTTTCTGTTGACGTTTCTTTTCCGTGAAGTACCTCTGTCGCTATTTACTTCAAAATAGTGAATAAAATTGGGTTACAATACAAATCAACTACCCAGTTCCAGTCCATATATATTTCTTTCGATAAAAACACATGTTTCAGATTTTTAAAAAAATGTAAAGTCAATTTATTTGCCATAAATCACTCGAGATTTTTTACATTTTATCGACATTTGAGTAGAAATGACGGAAGTGGTAATAAGGGAGACAACCCTGTCATTAGATCTGACCCGAATGACTCATTTTCATTAGGCCGAATGAAAAATACTTGAAAAGTAGCTTTGGCGCACAAATTTGAAATTGAAAATAATCAAAATAAGCTTTATTCTGGGAGTATGTGCGAATTTAATCAAGTTTCTCTTTATAATTGGTTGCTAGGAAAGTTAGAAGTTTGTAATGGGAATGATTATGTTGATAAAACTAATCGACATTACGAAAAGGTAAGCCGAATAAAAATACGGGAAAATCACATGCGGTCAAAAATATTCTTTACTAAAAATGTCTTCCAGTTCCAGCTTGACCTGTTATGACCAGGATGTGTCCATTTGCCACTAAATTGAAAGCAAATTTTTGACATTCATCCTTTATTCAATATATCTTTGACCGCATGTGATTTTCCCGTATTTTTCATTCGGCTTACCTTTTCGTAATGCCGATGAATTCCAAGAAATCGTCAATAAAGGTGTGTCGAATGAGTCGTTCGGGTTACTTTAATTGACAGAGTTGTCTCCCTTATTACCACTTCCGTCATTTCTACTCAAATGTCGATAAAATGTAAAAAATCTCGAGTGATTTATGGCAAATAAATTGACTTTACATTTTTTTAAAAATCTGAAACGTGTGTTTTTATCGAAAGAAATATATATGGAAAGGAACTCGGTAGTTGATTTGTATTGTAAACCAATTTTATTCACTATTTTGAAGTAAATAGCGACAGAGGTACCTCACGGAAAAGAAACGTCAACAGAAAAGTGTCTTACCTTTCTCTTTTATAAATACATCGGAAGGTATTTTTTGTAAAAACATGAATTACATGTTTGATAGTAAATATTATACCATTTAGCATCAAATATGGATAAAATAAGATTAAAAATTTAAAAAATGTTCAGAAAAAACAGAAACTCAAAAAATTTGAAAAATCACATAGTTGTCAGGTGTGCCATAGTCTAATAAGGGCGTTCCTGTCCCCATGTACCTGTGGTGGCAACGCCTTCCTTGCTCAAAATAAAACAAAAACATGTATGACGTTCACTGTGGAAATCTTAAGATACAAAAACTAGAATTAACCTACATTTCAAAATAACCAACCGGTTAACTCTGTTATCCTTTCGTCTCAAATTTATGAGTATTCACTAAAACCTGGCAAAATATAAATTTGATAATCGCAGCTCCGATATTGCCTGATGGTTTATTTTGGGGATCATTTGATAAGCATCTATATTTGGGCATAAATTAATGGTGTGAATACTACCGATGTAACTTCGAATAACCAGACGCTAAAGACTGCCATTTAGTTTGCACACTTCGCGTATTTCGCCTAACAGAACCGATTAAACCTTAATTACACTAAAATAGAAACGATTGAATGTAGATCAGTTTATATACATTCATATCACCATTATTATATGCGTTGTTACTAATTTGTGCCCATTTCTAGTTGACAAAGAAAAGAGATTTAGCTCCTTTAATTTATTTCAATCAAACAGATTTGCTGTAAAACATATGGTATATATTGTGCATATTTTTTTGTAAAAGTGGGTTATTTTCATATTTAATCGAGCGATTAAATATCATATTGAAATAGGTAATAGATATATTATATGTATTTATTCATTTTATTATGCACACAGTCTATAAAAAAAACAAGATCAAAGTCAATATTTAATTATCCATAAATTTAATTCTTCAATAGTTGTGTTTCTTTGATTTATATGCCGTGTAGGAACCAATCCAATATACTTTATAATTCATCCATCAACATGATTCATTCAAGATATGTTTTGCGTTTTTTAAGGATTTAAGGAGGACAATCATATATAATCATTCGTAAATCACAAAGACTAGAAAACCCCTGGCTGTCTTATTTATTCCACTAAACATTTAGATGAAAGATAAAATTAGACAAAATATATATACGCATATATTATTATTGTCCCTCCCTTTTGTGTGAAGTTCTCAAAAAAATATGCCACATTAAAAAAGACAAAAACTAAACCCTTATCAGCTCAAATCAGATTATCAGACTCAATTTGCCAACTATGAAGTCCGCAAAAACACATGGGGACAGAGCATTTACACACAGCACATCGAAGACTTGGAATGAATTACCTTTTACAATGAGAATTATAAAAAAATACGAGTCCTTTAAATCATCGTTGAAAACGTTTTATTCAAAAGAGTACTACGACCAATTTCTAAATGTTTAGCAATGTCTGAGTAATTGAACTCAACATGTACATGCACCATTACAAAGCGCGTTAAGATATTGTTTGTATATTGTAATGCGCTACATAAGAATAATTATTATATTAGTATCCATAAATTGGAAGATAAAGTGACAGTTGCTCGAAGCGTGGGTAACTACAATGTTTGAATGTATTCATGTTTTCACAATAACTACATCATACAAATTCTACCTCCAATTAAAATAAGATATACAATAATTTGAAAAGTTTGATTTACTTGTTGATTGCCCAGTTCATTTTGTATATGCATCAGCAAATGGGTCACCATGGCGGTAGGCCCAAGTGCTCTACTTTCTGTCGCTAAATTCCCGTTTGAATATGGAAAGTTGATCTACGGCAGCCAGAATTCTTTGAACTTAGTCTGATGAAAACATAACTTGTATTTTGCGTGTTCTGTCTTTTAAGATAGCGGATCTCTTAAGAAACAAATCAGATAAGCAACAAAGAATTCCTTGTTATCAGAGACACGTGTTACGGCATCAAGTGTGTAATACCTGTTGAAACAAAGAAAGATTCTACCCCAGCTTCCAATCTGTAAACTTTATACCTTATCAAAGGTTTTCATAAGAGAGTTAACCTTTCTCATTGGCGTCATGGGTATACGGTTTCTACCGACAATATATGCCTAAAGTTCTATATTGTAAGTTATTTTACATTTATCACAAGGTGCAACTAAGACGATAAAATCCTGTAAAACAACGCATTGAAATAGCCAATGCCGAGAAATGACAGAATAGTACGTTCTAACAAATAATTTAGAACGAATGTTAATGCAGAGTAGATCCTGAAAGAGCAAAACGTTGAAAAAATAAGACTCACATACTTTTATGGAATATTGTATTATACAACGCCACTGAACATACGCGTACTTAACTTTATGGGAAATATTCAATTATCCAATATCGTTGGTAAAATGTATCCCGCGAAGATATCATGCATCGGGTAAAGGGGGTGGGTGGGGATATTCCTTCTTACTACCAGCATCATATGACCGGTGGGTATTGGTGTGGTGTGGGTCAAATTGCCTAATATAGAAGGAATTCACTTTAGACGCTTGATACACAGTTAAGTCATGAATAAGAACCATATACCATTTGGACTATAGAGTGCACCGTGTACGTGCGTATATGATTATGCAACATGGTAGAATATACCAGATAGTAATCAGGATAAGATTTAAACAATTTTGATACTTGGTTTTATGTGATTTAATGATATCCTTGAGTAATTCGTATACAAACGACGTACAAAGGCTAGCTACAACCTAAACACCATAATCAACGAATATAAACACATTTATGTGGGGTCTTAAAGGCGAAAATTTATGTATCAGTGTTAGTTTTGTTGCATGATCAAGTTAATAAACACATATATCTCCATGAAAGGCGACCATTTAGCGCCATTAGTACATAGCATGATGTGAGTCTGTAAGCAGTAAAAAACCTTAAATGTGAAATTTGTTAAAGGTATTATATCGCCCAGGAGCTATTATTAAGAGGAAACAAGAGAAAATAACCAGTGCACAACTTATATATAAACATGGTGATTTAGTTCTTCAGTGTTTCTAATCGTAAATGTTACCTTGATTTATGTCCTGTTTAAAGAAATAGTCTTGTAACCCCGAGTAATATTTTATACGTTCTAGAGTATCATTAAATAGTAGGCAATACACAAGATTCTGATGTCTTTCTAAGTATCTTAAATTACAGTTGTTACCAGCCCATCGTCTATCCAACATATACTAACGTTTTTCTTCGCGATTGGAAGAAGTCATGCCTACATATCCCCCTACCCGGTTTCAATGCAACGACACAGATGAATCTTAAACATGCAATATTTATAACGGATTAAATACAATTCCGTGTTATGGAACGTAGCGATCATTATACAGTGATAACGTATTTATGCAGTAAAATTCCTTTGATCAGATCGGTCTTCCATATTATGGTATTAATGGAAAGGGACAGCAAAATATATTCTGTATAGCGAGACCACAGGATAAACTGTATTGTAAGACCACGGTAATAGAATCTCAAATCAAAATCTTTAAGTGGCATTTAGTGATTAAGAAACACATTAACAGAACACAAATTTTATTGGAAATAAACACTAGTTTTACCCAAAGAGCACGACATTTCGACAAGTATCCTCGTATCGTTATCAAGCACATACGTCGTGCTTTTGTATGTGACAAGGAGTAGGGTCGCCTGTCCAGTCTCGTGGGTTTTCTCCGGGTCCTCCGGTTCCCCCCCACTGCTAAAGACCCCTACGCGCAAGCGAATAATTGAAATAAAATTAAACCATATGTGAGTCCCGAAATGATCTAATTTGTGTCGAGTGGACGTTAAACCACATTCCTCTCTCTCACGTCGTGCTTTGAGAATAAAATTAGTGATTGTTTCCCATAAAAATATGTTCTGGGAATATGCGTTACTGATCAATAAAACATTACTATATAAAATGTTGTGTTTTCACATACGTGCTAAAATATTTTCTTCTCGATTTGCTGTAGCGTATAAATGTACATGTGAATTACAAAGAGAGAAATTAATATTAATTGACATATTTCTTACTGTTGATAAAATCTTCCCAAACATATACTGATCAGTTCATCAAAGACGGCAATTAAATATATTTACTGTTTAATGATGGGAAAACATATAAATATTTTGATCTACTTTATAAGCTACTGTTTGATAGATTTAAAAATAATTACATCAAAGTAGAGTTACTTCTATGTATGCCATTAAGTTGAGGCCAACTTTTGTGTTGATTTGGGTGATAATTAGGCTCACATTGATAATTATATCTCTAAAACTTACACAAAAGTAATTTTTGTGGTTTAAAAAAAATATCACGAATGAATACATCTTGTATTTCTAAATCGATTTTGAAATAAAATATATTTTCATTTTTTATTTCTTATTTTCTGTTCTCCATAAATGTACAGATGGGGTAAAGGTTTCACTATAAATAAAATAAACCTTAATGATTCTTTAATAAAAACGCCATTTTTAATTATGCGTATTATATCTACAAACTCATTTTGTACACAAACGCGTTATTAACAATGAACTATGTGAATACGCTATTGCTGAATTTTTTTGTCATAATAGCCGCATAATTAAAAACTGATTATTTCTTTATCGTAAAGGGAATCGCCGTGGCTCAGTGACTGAGACGCTGACTCGTTAACCGGGATGTTTCGGGTTAGTTCCCAGTGTTGGACGATAAAGTTCATCAGGATTTTCCAGCGTAGTTTCCCCTTACCCGTGCCCTGACAAGGAAGAATGTCCAGTCGTTCGGACGGCTTGTGAAACGGAGGGCCCTTTTACACTTTGCCTGTACGTTTAAGAACCCTTTACATTTATAATTCGATATAGGACTAAGAGTGGGCCGTGGATCCGTTGTCCGGGCGAGTCTTTTCTCATAGCACGCTGCGTGACATCTTTCCGTCTACATCAGCCCGTCTTAATTCATTGTTTCAATAATAAATTTTTGTTTCATGTATTCTTTTATTAAAATCAAACAAAATCTGCCTGTCATATCTCGTCAATGTGGGTGCTATAGTAAGATGGGTGATATCTCGGAGGGTCATCAACGGTGTGAACTTACGGGTAAAGGGGGAGCAAACTGTCAATAAAAGATACGGGAAATATTTCGTTCACGTCTGTATCAGGCAGAATACATAAACATCTCTACTCATTTTCATCAGTTCTATTGTTGCCTATAATGAAAATTGTGTTAAGTCATGCAGGTCCTCGGTCATTTGATAGAATGATCTGATATGGATAGTAAATATATCGTTCACACCATTACTTGTTGCTTATAATTAACCTCCAATTGCAGGTATTTTAGTGCTCAACATAATACTTCATCAGTGACCTCAATAGCCATTAAGAATTCCTTTAAGGCGTCCTGGTGTCATTAGCCTTGTCGGAGCAGAACCGTAGGATGTTAAATCTCATTCCATTCCATTTCCTCTAAGGCGTATCAGTGTATGGTGGTCGCCGTTACATACGAATCTGACTTTTTTTTTTAAAAAAAACAACAAAAAATAAACAACTTTGTTTTCGTTTCATTTAATTTTGAAGCTACGTTCCACATAACGAACTTGTAATATATTATAAGGTAACCCATAAGTTGCCAATACACATGACACAACTCACGTGCATCCCAAAAGTCATTAACATGCACTGTTTGAATTTAAAGACGGTTGTTATTATGGGACAAGGCACATGATCTTACTGCAGAATGATCTGACTTGTTTGGAATAAATAATTCAATTAGTATATAAATATTTGGCACAGTCTGATTAAAAAACAGATATTTCGGGTTTTTATAGTGCAAAATTTCGTTTCGTTTATAATGTTCAAAATTTTTTTTCGTTTTTTTTAGTTCAAATTTTCGATTTCGACTATTACCTAAAAGTGTAATCAGATTGCATTTGGCAAAGAGAGATTAGGTGGCGGTGTGCAATCATTAAAATAAATGTGCAAGACATACTAGCAACCAAATACATTTCCAGCAAGAATTGTTTTTACATGACCCCAAAGGAAACTAGGACACACTTTATAAACTATACGACAAGGAACGTGAGAGTTTGGGTACTAGCATATTCCTGAAGCAATGGCCCGAGAAATCTCTCTCTGACCATTGCTGGAATAGCGTCTGTTTCTTGAACTTTTGCGGGAGTGTGCCTATTCTCCCCGTTCAATGAAAGCTATCACTTAAGTACAGCAACATGACAGTCCTTCGTTTAATCTCAGTCTTCCCTAAAACTTTGGACAGTGATTTAAGGTATTAAAAACGGTGAAAGTATGTTCGTTTCTAAAGAGTATTGTTACATTTCATTCGACTTGATAGCCTCGTTTGTCACACAATTAGTTTTACTGTAGTATTCTCCTATGCACGGGTTAATTAGGCATAATAAAAGCGTGAGCCATGACGTAACGTAAACATATTTGGTCCAATACTGGCACTCGTTTTAAATGTAAAGCTTTTGTATGGTAGGTATTGATTGGTTGGTAGTCGGACTACTGACCAATCAAAATTTAAAGCAACAATATCCACTCATAATAGCAGTGTGTAGTGAGATTACCTGTAATCAAACGAAACGCTGCGCGAAGTATGGGGTACTAGACGCTTCCGTGTATGTTGTGTTTCATATTAAGCGGTGATTAGAGAAAATAATATTGGTACCCACAGAAGAACACCAAGCTAGTACATTAATGCCAAAACTAGTAAATGTATTTGTGAAAAACGTATGGGAACGGGACTATCACGTCTGGAATTCACTGGAGAAACATTTACATTGACATATGAACACTGTGCTAGTAAAATAAAGTCAGTTGGTTGAAATGGAATATTAATGATAATCATATAATCAATCAATGATATTTCTACAGTCTGGTGAACAGCAATATATTATACTGGATGTTGTCTAGTTAGCTTACCCAATACTCACTTCACAGATAATATATCACAGACATCACAGATAGAGAGAGTGTGTGAGAGAGAGAGAGAGAGAGGTAGTGTGTTACAGAACACCCGAGTAAAACCCACGTACTTAAACATACATTATGCAAGAGCTATATCTAAATCTACACATTGCAGTCTTTCATTCGGCCTGAGATGTTGTCTAAATTATTAATCAGACATTAATTAACTTATCCAGACCATAATCAACTCTGGATGTCAACGCTAGCCTGATATGTTTTTTGGATTACGTTCCGATTTGCAGTTCGACTTCCATTCATAATTAAATCAAAAAATGGATAATCGAGATAATGTTTTTATTATCCTACCGACTTAAGTAATGATGCCTCAATATTCAATTGCTAAAATCTCGGTTCATAGTGGATCAATTTGACTGAAATTTTCAGAAAATTTCCATTACATTATCTAGTTTATAACTATTATAGTGGGAATTGTCATCTTGTTATCTAAACTCCCATAATGTATCTTTAAAAGCAAGCTACATGTACCAGATGGAGACTATACACCAGTGCACTCGGAGTAAAACCCACGTAGTTAGAAAAAACGCACTCGAGTCAATGACTGGTCTCATGATATATATAAGTTAGACCACTCAGCCATGTACGTTCCATCCGACCGACTAGTAGACATACATGTACATACTTTGATAGTCTCCTCAGAGATTGCTCAATAAAATCCTAACACTGTGAACCACTGCGGGCCCACGCTTTAAACGTAATCAATCAACCTCCACACAAATACAGTGTAGGACATTCGATGCCTCAAAAACCTTGCGTCACTTTATTTAAAGAAATCACACCTGAATAGTGACAATAGCGCACTTAATACAGAATCCAGTAACATGAGCTCTGAATTAATACGACAGGGGCAAATGTCTTCCGCGCAGATAAGGGAATATGTGCACTCTTTTAGCAACTGTACAGGAAGTAAAGGGAGCTTCTGTAACCCACGTGAACCGTTAATCCGATCTCATAATTTTGCATGGCACGGAGTATTGTAGTCACTCTCACGCGGTAAGGTGGATGTGGGTTCTGGATTTCGCTACTTTAAATCCGCTACCTTAAATCAGTGTCACATGATGAGGAATAAAAGAAGGTGTTTATATAACGCTTGAGTGAAAGAAACAGTGACATTTCTCACGACACCATCCCATTGTATTTTGTTACCTATAATATATACACTGTTAAAGGGAATCATATAGTCGTTCGGGTGAGACAAAAAAACGGGGTCCCGTTTACTCATTTGTGTGCACGTAAAAGAATCCCAGACAACTGGAATTCGAAATAAGAGTAAAGCGTAGTGCCGCTGTCCAAGCAAACTTTTTCACACTGTATGGGCGTATGCCAGTCATTATTAGCCCAGTCGATGCAGAAGAGTAGTATGTTAAACCCCATTTCATTTAAATCCAACTATCTTGTCGGTGATGAGAAAGGCCACATAAGAACTAAGGGGGTTGGGATGGCCTAATGGTCTAGAATGCCGCGCTTCGACCTCTAGCTGGCCGGTTACCTCTGGCTTGCGACCGTGGTTTCGTTCCCTGGTGTGAGCGTATGTGGCATGGAGATAGGGGCGCCTTCTCAACCTCGTGGGTTTCCTCCGGGCACTCCGGTTTCCTCCCACTGCTAAAGACCCCTACGCGCAAGCGAATTATTGAAATAAAATTAAACCATATGTTAGTCCCAAAATGACCTAGTTTGTTTCGAGTGGGCATTTCTCTCTCTCTCACATAAGAACTACACACAATAAATCCAACTGCTCACACTGATAAAAAAAGGGTCTAAAAAAGCAGTAGGCTTACATGAATAAAACACCCGCTGATCTCCGCCACTATCTACGTGAACCGTCTAATATTTAAAAGAACAGAATTCAATCGTAATATTTCTGTATCTGTATTTTTTTTTAAAAGATAAGATAGTTTCAATAATGTTTCAATAAGTGTCAAAATAGGCGACATCGTTGAAAATGCGTTAAATCTGCCAGTTTATTTCTATAGTGATTATTATTACGTCACAGATGAGTGAAGTTGAATAATGATACAGTATATTTATAGAGAGATTGTGAATGGGGTGTTTTGTAAGGTGTTACGTTGTTATTGAGAACGCTACATCAGCATTATGATCAGACTGATAAAAGAAGTTAAACTGTAGCTGAATTAAAATCTCTCATCCGTGCTCGTCTATAAACTCTCTGAATGTTTCACTTCTAGTAAAGCAGTGACCGAGTCATAATGACTATAGTAGTTAGGCTAGGATTGAAGTCTCGTCAACAACACGTTGTTACGTTTTCTATGGGCACGTCTACAATATGCTCGGGGTTGATTTTTGTCCGGACAGCCAGGTTTTAGACTACTTTTCACAAAGGAGTACCTGACACCCATCCAATATTAAAGATACATCATGGGAGATTAGATAACGGGAAGACAGTTTTCACTATTATAATTAAAAACTACATCATGTAAAGGCAATTTGCTGAAAATTTCAGTCACATTTATCCGCTGTGAGACGACATTTAAGCAAGTGAAATTTCCTCCTAGCCTCGATCATCATAACTTAAGTCGGTACGGCAAAAAGTATAGTCTCGATTATCCAATTAATAATTAAATCGAGTAGGAAAGTTATGCAGTAAATTGGATCATAATCCATCAAGGATCGCAGGCTAGCGTTGCGATCGAGAGTTGATTATGGACTGGATATGTTAATTAATGTCTAATAGGAAGATTTAGCTCTCGTATAATGTATGTTTCTGCAAATGAAATACGGAATAAACAAATACGCAATTAGTTAGGGTCATTAATAAACACTCACATTTATAAAATATTACAAGTGCCAATTATAATTACATTTAATTTACGAATCACAATATTTTCCTAGCTTGTAAAATCCTTCAGTAATTAAACTCGGATATCTTTCGAGTCGAACTAACACTTGAGCTGTTCAATTCCGCCCAAATTGTCATACTTGAACCCTTCACTAGATAAACCCCCTTCATTATCACCTACGAGCGAGCAACTGAGGATTTAAAACCCTTTGTTTTTATGCAATGTGTATATTGTACTGTTGGTTTTGTTTTAACAGTACATCACGTCATCTGTTTGAAAACAACCACATATGACAATCAACCACATTTCGCCGATTGAAAGCCGGGACATTCTTTCTGAAACTTCGATGTTTTTTTAAACTCCATGTTAGGGATGGCGACTGTGGGGTAGCCAAGGAATATAAGCTCTGTCGTTTAGATGGAACAAAAATCCGAGGTTAGTCTGTATAGGAAAGAACCCCTGAACGTGGGAATTCGAAGGAGAGTGGTGTAAGACACGGGGCCTCACCGGGGACAACGTACATATTATAGTTGTCCGGTGAGATTAATAAGTTAGCCCCCGTGTACACATTGGTTAGCACGTAAAAGAAAACATGACAGTTGAAATTCGATATAAAGGTAGACCGTAGCGCCACTTTCGGGGAAACAGTAGGGCGTTAAACCACCATTTAATTTCATTCCCCTTTCTCGGTGCAATACATCGTTCTCTTGTCCTTATAATTCGGTGATTTTATGACGGTTGGGTTGTACTGTAAAAGTCATATAAACAGGTAGGCTAAATACAGGACATTGTTGTTTGTTTTACACCTTTACAAATATTTCACACGTTGTTCTAACTTCTGGATAAAAGACACGCCAAAGCCAGTAATTATAGAAAATAAACAATAACTTACAACTTGCAAAATACCGGGTTTAAGACGTAAACAACAAGTCAATTCGAAAAATAACTCGCCAAGTTCATCGTTAAAAATACAGAATAAAGAACTTCAGTGACATTGTATTTCTCTGGGGGTGTAAATGAGAACTATTTGTCCCCCATAAAAGAAATATTGGAAAAATTAAAATTATAGATTTTGGGAAACAATCAAATCTGGTAATTTATGGAAGAAAATACAATATTAGCGTTTTTAGGATTTTATAGGTTAATAAGTCTAGATGTAATAGTTGTGTTTCTACAAATTGACACGAGAAGAACTACATAGAAACAACAACTTATATGTTTTTTGCATCCTCAAAATTAGTCGATTTTGGCTTGCATCCCTCAGAAACCACAGATACTTTCTTTGAATAGCATTTATTAATTGAAGAGAGAGAGAGAGAGAGAGAGAGAGAGAGAGAGAGAGAGAGGGGGGAGAGGGGTCATTTCGGGACTAATAAATGGTTTAATTATATTTCAGACAATTTCAGTAATTTGCCTGCTCGTAGGTTTCTTTAGCGGTGGGAGAAAAGCGGGGGACCCGGAGAAAAACTACGAGGTTGAACATGCGACCCTATTCCTTCACAAGTACGAGGAAACCAGAGGACTTGGCGAAAAGCTACAATGTTAGGGAGGCTATCAAACCTCTTGTCATATACGCCACTTGGCTCAATAACAGAACTTACAATGTAGATAAACGTTAATATCATCAAAAGATGAAAATATGATAATGTAATATAACGTGTCTAGTCATCTCAACCCTTAAGTAACAAACCGCGAAAATATGGGCTGTTTATTTGCTCGGCGTCGGGTCAATAAAATTTACATAAAATGGTACTTACAAATCGAAGGAGTGGTTCTGTCTTCAGATATTCAATGATCGGTTTCCCAACAGATATCTCTGGGGTTTCCGTTGTGGATAATACCGGTGTGGTTGTTTCCGTTGTTGATGATGGTGTTCCGAAAATATTTGAAATAAACAAAAGAGTAACAAAAACACACTTCCAAGCTTTAATAATATCCATGGTGGTGGTTCCACTGTTTTGTTCGAACTATTCGAAAAGTGAGAATGGGTCGTAGGTCATGTACATATGTTTAAGACAAATACTCCTTAATCACCAGTTTAAGTCGTCCTTGTGTCTTGAAAACTTTGTAAATGTTTGTCGTCCTTGTTGAAAGTTAATCTAATCCTGCAGGTGCTCCGTCTTAATCTACTGAAATACAAGAAACATAGTCTTTATTTACTCAAAACAATACAAAGTACACATACTTTTCAACTTATAGACGACAGCAATGGTGAAGTTAAAACCACTTTTGACATAAACTACATGAACACTTACCATTAACAAACAAAACATATCATTACAAGCTCACTCTTTCTGGAACATCTAATTACACATCTAACAGATAGCTGTTACGCATTTGTATCTTTAATAGCATGAATTACTTTATTTATTATTTATTTATCATCATGAATCTGCTTTTTACAAGGAGTTATATATGTTTTTTTACTTCACTTTATATTAACCTATAGACGTGAAAAGGGCATTGTATTATATAATTATATTATAAAAATATTAATAACCAGGGGACACTTATATAGAATATATTTACTATTTATTACTAATCCATGTTTCGGCAGTATATTTATATTCCATTTAAATGAGGCATGTGTATTTACAGTTCCGTTTAATTCAATGAAACAGTGTATATTATGTTAATCTCAAAACGATCTAGTTGTGTTGTGCGGACGGTAAACCCATATCCTTCGGCCCTTACTGTCTATCAAACATCGACAGGGGAATATCCAATAAAACGCTGATCAGGTGTGCAAATAATGCACGATAACACCGGCATTATAAAAGGCGACGTTCTTACACGTTTCATATTATACTGATCTACAAAAAATATTGCAAGACAGTTTTAATTCAATTTTATTTTAGTGTAAAGAACGGTTAGAAAACCTGCTAACAGGTGAGTTGAACTCAACATGCAAGTTTAGTTTTACTTCTTTATTTTCAAGTGAATTATTATATTTATTCAAAGACGAACTGTGTAAAGTTGAACCTTTCTTGTCTTTCTAACGTGGAAATAACAGGTGTATTTCTTTAAAACCAGATCTTAATTACCCTAAGGGTATAGCTATTGAAGGATAGTAAAACAATTTTATGAAAATGATATAAAAGTTTATGAGATGGGGTTATAATTCTATTCAGATCATAATGTGATTTCATTAACGTAAACATGGTGTATGTTTTCAATAGTTTGGTTGAAAATGCACAAGTTTTTTTTTCTCTTTTTTGTTTGCTTCGCTTTTTATTGAGAGCATAATGTATCACCTGTCACCATCATCACACCAAAATAAATCATTATTTAACTGAACTGGGTAAAAAACTTCTGAATTCGACGCGTAAACTATCAAACTGATTAGCTATAGCGGTGGGTATCGTGTATGAGGTAGGGCATGTTTACGGAGCCTACGTGTAATACCATATCTAGTAATGATATTGACAAAGTTAAGTTAACGATGTTTTGTATTCCTATAAATTGGTCAATAACTAATTTATTAAAGAATTTGTTTTTCTGTCATTTGACATCGATTGTGAACAGCAAACTTTTTATTGCCTATCGTGGCATAAATTAATTCACCGTTAGTCCCAATAGACATTGTATTGCGTTGATTTGACGGTAATCTTTCCTTTCCACTAGCAGAAGGGTGGGACGTTAAAACCCATTTCATTTTATTTCCACTGGAATGTAAAAATGTCATCGGTTTATGCTATGGTCAAATTAACTAAAATGTTTATAATATCTTAAATGAAATGAAATGAACGTCCTACTGCCCTGCTTCGAACTGGGCTAATGAAGACGAGCATACGCCGTACAGTGTGCTATGAGGGACATTTTGCCCGGACAGCAGGACTACTAACTACTCTAACATCGAATTCAAAGGGGGAATCACACAGGAAAATCTGGATGAACGTTCTCGACCAATGCAGGGATCGAAAATCGGACTTCCAGGCTAGCGAGAAAGTGTCTTACCCACTGTGACCCCCATACCTTATATGAGAATTCCTTCTTCGTTAAGGTATAAAAAATATGGTCGATCATCGGCCGATTTTAAGAAAATGGCTGATTTTTGTGTTCAGTTGTCGACATTTTAAACCAAATATCTAACTAATATTCGTAAACAAGTCGACCTGCTTGATATTTTAGGACCAAACAAATTTCCCATCAATAATCGAAATGAAACAACTAAATTTATTGCATACGTGACAATGTTATATTAATATTTATATGTTTCCGATTGTTCAGTAGTTTTATAGTAGATATTATTGTGTAACCACAATTAGAATCTTTGTTCAAAAAGCTATTTGTAATTTTAAAATATCGATTGGCTATGACACGCTATGATGACCAGTTTCATCTTTATAAATGGCAGTCATGTTTTTAGGATTTTGAAATTTGTTTGATTAAAAGAAAACAAAATAAAACAAAAAAAAAACTGGAAGAGTGTCCTTTTCGTTTCAAGTTTGATTGACTTTCTAAGTCTGAATCAAACATTATGATAAACTATATTCCAAGAACATGTCTTTGATGAACTGAAATGAAATGGTATTTAGTGTCCTATTGGACTAATGAAGACGGACATACGCCATACAGTATGCAATAAGGGAAATGTTGCCCGGATAGCGGAGCTACGGCTTACCATCATAACGAATCCCTACTGTCAAGGTATCTTTCAACAGGAGGGGGCCAATGTGTACACGGGACCTAGTGTTTTCGTTCCGCACGAACGGTCAACACCGGGAGCGAACCCGCGACCTCCAGGCTAGCGACCCAGCGTCTTACTCACTTAGCCACCGTGGTCCAGTTTTGGAATTGTTGTAGACAAAGATGTTCAATGTGAACAGGTAATGTTACCGGTCGTTGCTATATGAATTATGGAGATGCTGATACTAACCATGACATTTCCCAAACACCCCTTTCCTGGTTCGTTTTTCACAGGTACATCTGCAGCATTTAAAAGCACAGTAGGACGTTAAACCCCTTTCACTTCATTCCAATTAAAAGCACCTTTTTGGCACAGTGTTTCTGACAAACAACCAAACTTTTCTATGTAACATTTGAATAATAATTTGAAGGAAAATAACCGATACATGTACGTAGTGGGTGTACATGCTAGCTTGCTTGCTAGATGGTGTCTAACGTCTGCTTTCACCATAAGTCATATCGTAGACACTGTGGAAAAAGAACATGTCTCAAGGAATTTACCGTATATATTCGACAACTATATTTACACAGTGGGTTGAATTGAGGTGAAAGAAAATTTTAGGCCGACATATTTAGTTGCTTTGTTTTAAAATACAAGTAAGTGGATGTTATTAATATATTCGGGGTTATATCTACTGTAATAATATGTAATTATAAAATGTTGAATAAGTGTTTAATTCGGTGAAATCTGTATCGAACTTTGTAAATCCGTGTTTTTGTTATGTTATGTCAAACCCTGGTCGAAATCATGGATGTACACGATCCTGGTATGAATCAGGGTTGAAATCCTGGCAACCATCAAAAATGCAATCGTAACTTATCGGTTTGTCTGTAAAATATCTTTCCTTGGACACAGATCAACCCAGTTACACGTGATGAGCAGTCACATGTGATATATAATTTATATTCATAGACCAGAGATCAACCTAGATCTGGGTTTGAGATTTTACCACGAAACAAGCACTCCCAATTTGTGTATTAAACGGATTGAAAACATATGTATTTTTTTAAAATAACATCGTTTATAAAAATTGGTAATCTTGATCCTCTTGTAATATGTTCTTTGTCATATCTTAAATATTAAAACACGATATACTATATCAGTTTTAACAGCTTATCGCGACCAATATATCGAGAATTTGTCGACTTGAGAAAGCAGGGTTGACCAGTTTGTTAAAATAATCGCGTGTGTAATGAGATAATCGATCGACCGTCAGAAAAGATGAACAGGTGGTTAGTTTTATTTTTTACGAGTGATGATAATACACTTCTCAATATAATATATTGCCGTAATGCAGTTTATGTGACTAATGTGATCTCATGGTTATCTGGATTAGGGCTTGAGACGAGGGTACGTCATATTAACTTAGGTCTATATTCAAATAATTGAGTACGGACCCCGAGTTCACAAAGCGATGTGGGACTTAAGTTAAGAATTTACTCAACTTATTCCAATAACTGTTTATGAGAAATACCTTTGATCCAGAAACACATAGTTTCTAACTGGCGTATTTGATATATAAATACAACAAAATGTTATAAAGGTCTACATCATAGTTAAAATAAAGCAATCAATTTTGAGTAAATTCTTAACGTAGGTCTGAGAATGGCTTTGTGAACTCGGTGCCTGATCGTTAGCCACAAGTAATCCATTATGTGCTGATTTATAGCATTCATTAATATCACACATCGACCCATATTTCCCCGAAACGAAAAACTTGTAAAAATGATTTATCTTTACGAGAAAAGGTACCTATTTGACAGTCTTTTGATTTATATTTTGTATTTTCATATCCTACAAAATACAAAAAAGTTTAGAAATCCTGTTGGTTTCTTGAGAAAATTGTCTATTTCCCTGATAACAAATAACACTGATTTAAAGTCCACCTTACCTGGCAGTACCGTTAATTCCACCGACAAAAACCTCTCTGATATCTCCAGTGGATTTTATTTCACAGGTTATATGTTCAGTTAAAGAGCTATGCGTCGAATATGACATGGATAGAGGTTTCTTATGGGTGACACACCGTGCAAGCAACACCGACTCTTAACGTCTGATGGAACCACTCAACCGAAACGCTACCTATACTATTATCTGAAGCACTCAACTGTGAGCTTATTACAAACGACAAGGTGTTTACCCAAACCTTACGTAGAAATTGAAAAGAGTTGTCTAATTAATTGTGAAAGAGTTAAACCCCACTGTATTGTTTATATACTTATGTTTTACTACCCACTACTTGTAAAGGCCCCGTAACTTATAATAATAATAATAATAATTTATTGAACTTGTATAGCGCCAAAATCCAGCTTGTAAAGCTGCTCGGTGGCGCTTGTACAAAACAAAATATATGATAATGAGTACACAATGTAAAACAATATAAATAGAAAATCATAAAATCTGTTTGATAAAACAAGATAAGAGCATTAGATAAAATATAGATAGAAAATCACAAATTAAAATTAAACTATTTGGTAAAACAAATAAAAAGCAGTGTACAGAAAAAGTATAAAACATTAAAATAATTGGTAAAAGAGATAAATTACATGAAGGCTCTTTGGAACAATTCTGTTTTTAGGTTCTTTTTAAAAACGTCAAAACTTGAACTGGTCCTTGTTTTAAAGGATATGTCGTTCCAAAGTTTTGGTGCTACTACCGAAAAGGAGCGTTGTGCGAAAAGTGTTCTACTTTTTGGAATCTCAAGGAGGTGAAGATTTGAAGAACGAAGTTGGCGTAAGGGCTTATAATGGTTAAGAAGATCTTTGAGATATGCAGGCGATTCAGGACAGTTGATTGACTGATATGCAAGACACAAAATTTTGAAATCGATGCGAAAAGAAACAGGGAGCCAGTGAAGTTGTTTAAGGACAGGGGTGATGGGTGAACGATACGATGTTAGTGAAACAATACGAGCAGCTTTATTCTGAATGAGTTTAAGAGGGTATAAACTTTTTGCGGGAAGTCCAACAAGCAGTGAGTTGCAATAATCGAGTCTGGATGTAATAAAGGAGTTTACAAGTAGCTTACAGGTTTCAAAATTAATATGAGGACGGACTCTACCAATGTTGTACAGGTGAAAATTGCATGATTTACAAATAGATGAGATATGTGATTTCATGTCCAGTGCAGAGTCGAAATTTACACCAAGATTTCGTATAGACCTTGACAAAGGAATACTGGCATCTCCAATTTTGACCGAATTATGTGTTAACTTAAGATTTGTATTACATTTAGGTTTAAGTAGTTTTATCAATTCAGTTTTATTATCGTTCAATTTTAAAAGATTTAGTTTCATCCAGGATCGAACATCCGCAATGCAGGCCTCCAACTTTGTTATGTGTTCGGTCTCGTTACTCTTATTCAATGCGATATACATTTGTGTATCGTCCGCATAAAGTTGGTAGTCGATTTTGTGTTTTCTTATGACGTTTCCTAAAGGAGATGTGTATGCTGTGAACAAGAGTGGTCCCAGGACCGAACCTTGCGGTACACCATATTTCAGCGTTTGTGGAGGTGATTTAGTGTTAAGGATATTCACTACTTGCTCCCGACAATCAAGATAACTGGCAAACCATGACAATGCACTGTCTTCAATCCCGAAACGATGCTTTAATCTATATAATAATATGGAGGTGTCTATGGTGTCGAAAGCGGCACTAAGATCAAGCATGACCAGGAATACACAGTCAGTGCTGTCCATCCGACTAATAATATCATTATGGACTCGTACAAGGGCGGTCTCAGTACTGTGACACTTCTTGTAGGCAGACTGAAATGGCTCATCTAAGTTGTTCTGTGCAATATGATCCTTAAATCTGGAAGCTACAACCTTTTCTATGATTTTAGATAGAAACGACAGATTAGAGACGGGGCGGTAGTTTTGAAATAAGTCTGGGTCTAAATTCGCCTTTTTCAGTAATGGTGTCACAAGGGCACATTTCAGTGATTGACACACCTTTCCAGATTCCAATGAACTATTTACAATGGAGGTAATAATAGGAGAAATCGACGATGAACACGATTTTAATAACCATGTTGGGAGTGGGTCAAGGTCACAGGATTTATTTGCAGATTTTCCAATAATTTTGCAAATTTCAGTCTCGGATGGTGGCTTAAACTTAGTTAACACAGATCCTGTGTATACTTCACTGTCATGGGGTGACTCTGTGCCAGAATCCTCAAGCTGGAATCTAATATTAGCTACCTTTTCACAAAAGAATGATGAAAATTGTTTTGCTAGAGCTGAAAAATCGTCATTCGAGGGTAGGAGACACTTTTCTTTAGATTTGGAAATACTGTCAATTATTTTAAAGATTTGCTTGGGATTTCCCTTGTTCGTCTCTATTTTATTTTTAACATAGGATATTTTAGCCTGTTTTATCAGTTTATTTGTTTTAGTCCTTTGGTGGTTATATATCTCCCTGTGGATTTCCAAATTGGTTTTCCTCCATTGTTTTTCAGCAGTTCGTTTTTCCTGTTTTGAAATTAATATCTCAGTGGTAAACCACTTCTTATTTGGTCGCATAGTCACAGTTTTTGATTTTAACGGCGCATGATCGTTGAAAAGTTTGTGCAGAGCAGAATCGTAAAGAGATACCTGTGTTTGAATATCATGTGAAATTTCAATTTGGGTTTGTAAATTTAATGACAGAATGTCTTGATTGAACTGATTTACGTCAATGTCTTTAGTTTTCCGGAAAACAATGGTTTCTTTGACAGCCCTGGGCTTTGCCAATGACAAGGATCCGAAAATACTAAAATGATCGGAGATTGAATGATCAAGGACTTCATAACTGCAGAGAAGATCATCATTAAGTCTAGTGATAAGTATATCAAGTGTATGTCCCTTCTGGTGTGTCGGTACCTTAATGTGTTGTTGAAGATTACATGAATTTAGAAGATCGCAGAACTGGTTGGATTTTAAGTCACTGGACTTGTTTAAATGGAGGTTGAAATCTCCAACAATCAACAGTCGTCCCTTGGACGTCTGTAAGTCATGCAGAAAGTCGGAGATTTCAGTTAGGAAAGTGTCAGTGGTTACCTTGTTTTTGGTAGATAGGGGAGGACGGTATATGCTGATCAGATTAACCACGTCGCTACCATATTTTACATGTGTCTGAAGCACTTCAAAGCTCGTGAAGTTGACAGTTTTTACGGCTTTAACCTCGATAGACTTCTTGTGTAGAATTGCAATTCCGCCGCCTCGTCGATTTTCACGGTTAAGAAGAACAGAGGAATAGTTTTCTGGAGTAAGTTCATTCAGATAAACCGAATCTGTGGATTTTATCCAGCTTTCAGTAATAATGAAAATGTCAAGGTCATGATCAGTTACATATTCACATAATTCAACAGTTTTATTTCTTGCCGAACGGACATTTAATAAACAAAACTTTAGTGAGTCAGTGTGGTTAACAGTGGAGATTTGTATCAAATTGTCTTGATTTGATCCATGTGGAATGACTTTTTTATCATTTACCTGTCTTTGTGATAATTGTATATTTATAGGTTGACTGTAATTATTATTATTATTAATCACATTTGATTTCCTTTTCCTTCTTAATGGTTTATGTCTCACAATTGCTTTTGGGATTAAGTTTAAAAACTGTTTACTTGAATGAAAAGTGTTACCGTCTCTTAACTCCAGTAATTGATCTCTGCTGTATCTCACTGAAGTGTCTCTTGAGTTGATAATCACACACATAATTCTAGTCACTAAACTAGTCAGGAGATTAATAAGACAAACAGATCTCACCCACACATAAAACTTCATGCCTCAGTAATCCTCCAAGAGTTATATGTAATTTTAGATTAGATTCTATTAAAGAACACAAGTGTCTTTCTCGTCATGGCCCCTCCAGACACAATTTGTTGCTCTTTTCAAAGCATTGTTTCCCCCTATATGTTTTAAAGGGTTGGTAACAATGCCACTAAGTTGATAATTGTTGGGTTAATGTTGATGTCATTTTATGGGGATGGGAAAGGATGACCACCAGACATGACGATTGCCATCAAAATGTCAGAAGTTGAATAAGATAAATATCCAGTTGAATTATGCATATAGTACAGTACTTTATAAATGAATTTGAAACTGAATTTAAACTGAATTGAAATGAATTGGATTTAAAATGAATTTAAAATGAATGGAATGGAATGGAATGGAATCAATTGAATTGAATTGAATTGAATTTAAAAGAAATTGAAATGAATTGAAATGACCTTTCCTGCACCAATCAGGCTAAAGACGACAGGTGAGAGAGAGAGAGAGAGAAATGGGGTTTAACGTCCACTCGACACGAACTAGGTCATTTCGGGACTAACATATGGTTCAATTTCATTTCAATAATTCGCTTGCGCGTAGGGGTCTTTAGCAGTGGGAGGAAACCGGAGTGCCCGGAGGAAACCCACGAGGTTGATAAGGCGCCCATATCTCCATGCCACATACGCTCACACCAGGGATCGAAACCACAGCCGCAAGCCAGAGGTGACCGGCCAGCTAGAGGTCGAAGCGCGGCACTCTAGACCACTAGGCCATCCCAATCCCCCTTAAAGACGACAGGTATGCGCCATACAGTGTACTATGATTGAAATTTGAACAGTTCATGAGGCTAAGACCAATAATGATTTCAATTTACGACGAGGTCTAATTTAAACTACTGACTGACAGCACGTTAAAGATCCACGATAGTTTGAAATCGAAACAAGAGTATGCGCTAGCGCCGCTGGCCGGGCAAAATATCTCTAATCACAAAATGCATTGCGCATGCCCGTCTCCGTTATGCCGGTTGGTGCAGCAAGGAAGGACGTTTAATAAGATTAGGTTTCACGAAAGCCCTCGCCATATTTCGTAATTGACAACATTTTGCAATATATTCTTCTAACTTATTTTTAAGATAATCGTTAAAATGACAAAGTATATGAATCACGTCTATCTCACTAGGGATTGAAAAGTCTTATATTAAATTACACTAGATTTAAAGGGACAATACGCTGAATGATATGATAGAAGAACATGGCAAGGACTGTTCTAGAATGAGTTTATCCCACATCTAGTGTTTTGTACGAAAACAACAGTTTTCCCTTTCGAAGAAATAGCCATGTAAGGTCTTTTTTGAAATGGGAAATCAAATGAAATGGGGTTTAACGTCCTACTGTTCTGTTCCGACTGGACTAATGAAGACGGGAACATGCCATACAGGGACATTTTGCCAAGGCAGCGACACTATAGTCTACTCCTATATCAAATTCCAACTGCCAAGGGATTATTTTTTACGTGCAAACCAATTTATATACGGGACCTCTGTTTCCCGTCCCATCCGAACGCTTAGACTGCTGTCCTTGTCAGGCCCTCATTCCTGCACAACCGACAAGGAGAAGCCACGTCGGAAAATCCTGATGATTTTTAATAGGAGAGAATTGGATAGATCTGATGTGAAATATCAATTAGTGAAGAGACAGGATCATAAGCGCAAATCGGTCGGTTTCTTAATTAGCTTAAAATTTCCTTTTTGTTATTCACAACCCTACAAAATGGCTTGTATCTCAATACTGGCTCGAAGGAGACAGCCTTCCTATTCCTGAATTCTAAAGTTTAATATATCGAACTCCCGGCAGCTACGCCTTGAGCGTAGAAGAACCTTGTTTCGGATAAACTTGTCGTTCTGATGAAAAAAAAAATCAAAGAAGCTCTCACGTACACATTGGCGTGTACATAAAAGAATCCACAGTATCTAGTTGATGCACTAATATTGCACACACGACTAAATGTTTCGCCCCCCCCCCCCCCCAACCTATATAAAGTGAACAACTTTGGTAGTAATGATGGCCAACCGTTTACCCAATATCATGTTTCGTTTCCTTTTAATAGTTACAAAGGTTTTTTTTTTAAATTCTTGGCGACAGTATGTGAAATGAAGGCTTGGTAATTATTTTAAACGACGAAACGAAAATCAATATTTTGATCGAAATGTTCTATTGTCGATATTTTACCTATATAAGAGCCAGGTGAACAGGGTTTAACGTCCACTCGCCACTAACCATGGCATTTCTGGGCTAACATAAAGTTCGTTGTTGAGCACAAAACCAATGATGTTAGACAGGCGACCAAACTCCTTTTAATGTCCAAGCGCGGAATCGAATCCATGACTTGCATAGTTAACAGACCATATATAATCTATAGCTCACGCGTCAGGTCACTCGGTCACCCTACCTATTTATCTTTATGTAACTTGTGTCAACTTCAGACGGATTTCTCGACCTTTTATCGCTCCTATACTAGTCTTGTGTTCTCCGATTTAGTAACTTTGTTATTATTATTACCTGAGAAAAGATCTGTCGATAGCTTACATGACTCAAGTTACAAAATCCAGACAGAGACCAGGACTTGTTGAACAATGTGGGGCTTATTAACCGGCTGTGATATGTCTGTGGATAAAATACACAGTCTATACAAAACCAGCCTTCTTTTATATCCCCCAAAAACTTATCTACATGCTACATATATTTATAGCTTTAAATTATACAAAAATATAATAAAAAATCGTAAGTGTCTCTTCGCCCTGGAAAATCTTTTCATCGTATCGAGAGTGGGCCCGGGCTCGGTTTTTTTGTCCAGTGTGTAAGAGAGAGCGAGAGAGCGAGAGAGAGAGAGAGAGAGAGAGAGAGAGAGAGAGAGAGAGAGATGGGGTGGGGGTAACGTCCACTCGACACAAACTAGATCATTTCGGGACTCGGTGCATTGGTAGTCAAGCGGTAGGGGGTACTTGGCAGTCGACTAGAATCCTCCGGTCTCGGGATATTTCAAGCTTGGTGCCCAGGAGTAGCTCTATTCTGCATACAAATATCCATCTACTTCATCGATCAAGTAACTGAAGCTTCATGTCTGTTCTCAAGCGGTGCTAACTGTAGACATGCAGAGCCTAAATTCAGTATGGGGTAGTTTCTGCCAGGCTAATAATGACAACGTGGCCTTGATAATGCGATGGTGTACATTAGCGCACACAAAACAGGGCCCTTGTCAGTTGGAATTCAATTGGGCAAAATTCTCCTTCCCAGCATTGCATATGTGACCATAGACGGCTTTAGTCTCGCCACGACCGTGGAGTATTGACGGGAAGTTCTCGTGGTTCCCCGTACCCGTTGCAAATGTCGTTACGTCCTGCTTTGGAGTGTAGCGAATAATAAAAGCAAAGAATTATCACATGGTAGACCATCTAATAGTGTTAAAGATAAATTCCGTTGAAAGTATTTATAAGGTAGTTATTGTCTGGTTATCACTAACTGGCAACCCCACGGTTATGTCTGTCAGCTTGGCTTAGGGACCAGGGGCCTTATTCATGAAATTTTAACTAAGATAAAATCCAAAGTTTAGTTATTTGATTGGATAATACTATATTGATTTTAGTGCTTAGCCAATCAAAACTGAAGTATCTACTAAAATTTTGATTTTATCTTTAGTTAACATTTCGTGAATCAGACCCTGTTGTTATTTCTTAATCGAATGTTTAGGCGGTTTTGTGAACATTGAGGGCTTTATTAACGTACATTAGACTCTACAACTAAATGGCGGGAAAAAGCTGGCAGAAAATAATCCTTGAAATTACTTAGGCTTCAAAAGTATGGCAAATAAGGAACGCCAAACAGATTCTGAAATCGCCCCCTTCCACCCAATAAAGTTACACGACATACATGGATTCTAAAAATGGATTTTTATACCTTGGGGTGTTTCCTCGCGAATACAATGTTTTGATAGGGATTTGAAGCAACTTTTTGATATAATAATTAGTTTAAATATGGGTTTAGTCCGAATATATCATCAAATCACTCAGGCATCTTTAAGTGATCATATAACTCTGCCTCTAACGATCATTTCCATCAACAAGTTTAGATTTGTTCGATTCCACGCAACAAGGACTCTGGTCGCCTGTCTAAGTACGTGGATTTTCCTATTGCTAATTAGGAATATACAGGGTATCCGTACGGTCGCAGCAGCGCTTTAAGGACGCCACCCCGGTCTGACGGGGACATCAAGCTAGTGTATTTACAGTCGAGTTTTGTAATATAAAATAGTTATCTTTTTAGTTCAAAGCAATAATTGTATCCATTTGTGTGTTATTTTCTATCGTATGAATCCAGTGGACCGACATACATGTTAAACTTGCAAGTGTATCTATTGGTCGGAACCGAACAGGTGCTTTATTCGTCTTTTCATCATTCGTGTCTTTCTGCCTTCATAAGCCCGGATGGTGCAGAATAGTATGACGGTTAACATCATTTCATTCATTCAATAATTAATTCCATTCATCCATTCTACCTATTGAAAAACGGGAAATCAAACAAAACGTACAGATGCTAATGGAAGAACACGCAATAAGTCTGTGACGAGCTAGTCCCGATCTCTCGATCCAAATTGTCTCCAGTTCGACTTTTTGTATAGTGACCTACACACAACAAAACCATTTGTATGGTAGCTGTCCGTCTAGTATGTTTGTTGTCCGCATATACAATTCACGCAATAAGGGATACGTTGTCTCATACCACCGGTAATCAAGGCACTCCACGTACATCTTCCACCATTGCATTATATAAAGAAGCACAGGAGCTTCTACAGCTACATAAACAACACTGTAAAACATCACTTTTTATGCGAAAAGTTTCAAGGTCGTGTGCTTTGTCCTTTATCACCAGATGGTGGGATGGGATGGACAATAAAGATCGCGAGATGATGATGTAGACATAATGTGAGATCACAATTAATGTTTTGCATCAATGAAATTGAATCCCAATGTGATAGTATTAATTCATAATAACAATTGCCATCCCACGGGGTAATGGATTTCTCTCTTTAAAAATCTCAGTGTCGACGAAATTTGGAGATGGCGATAGCATCATGCATTGTCAACTGTCAAATGTCCTTAACAGGAACCTGAAGAACCCCCTCCTGCAAAACTTCCTACATCTGCCCATGGATAACCTTGTTTCATTGGTAATCCAGATACTTAATTATATAATGTATCCTAACCATAATGTCATCTGTACCATAAGTATAGGATCGCATTGTACAATAAATAGGCCCACAATGGTCTCCATTTAGTGGGTTCACCGACGAGTTTGGCCTAGGGCTTACAAGTATGTATATCTGGCTCTGGAAAATCCTTGTCGAAGCATCGCTCAGTAATTGTATTCCATAGAATTATAACCTGTGTATTTTCAATCGTAACTCATATGCAAATCTCCGTATGACCTTGGGGATGCTCGTTTGAACGTCCCGGCAATGAATTCTCTCAATTCTAAAATACTGACAATAGAATGAAAAAGGGGGTTAAGGGCTAAAACGCGTGTGCCGACTGCGCAAGAAAATAACCCAACCAATAATTACAACTGAAACATAATTATGCGTTATGTTTAATTACGTCACGATTCTGCTCCCACCAGCTACGTTATCGGGACGGACCGAACTTTGACAGACCTAATTCCACGTCACTGTATAAGAATTGTCCATGCCAATATTGAGGCAATTGGGGCTGGGATGTTCGAGACTTATTGAAGCTGTGATGTTAGATTCTTATTTAACTCACTGACAATGAATGAGAGGTCTCTGGAAGAAACTACCATGTGTTGAACTTCTATTGTTAGCAGAGGTTTGTTACACAAAAAATATAACGCGATGTGTCATTACTATTGAATAAAGAAGTTGATGTTATCATATTTATTCCTTTACAATGAACAGAAGAATTTTGTTTTTATATTACAACCGTTCTTTTAGAGTATATTTTTATAGCAAATTATCTTAACACAATTAAAAGTAAAATGTAACGCTAGGTGCCAGAGATTCTGTAGAATAAAGGGTATACTGTATTAGTAAGTGCAGAGGGGTTGCACCTCACATTATTTACACAAACGAAAATATATGGACTTGAAATCACAAAAAGAAGAACAATTTGTATTATTATAAATGTAAAAAAAAATATAGAATTTATTTATGAAATATTTGTAGCTGTTTTTAGTATTATTGTTGAATTTGATCCATATCTTATCGCGACATTAATGTTCAAGTATGGAATAGAATAGAAAAAGCTACAATTTGATATAATTTTTTTTTTATATTATTGTCATCAAAGCGTTTTTTTTTTAAAGATACATTCCCGCGTACCAGCCGGGTGATTTGATGATATATTTGGACTGAAACATTTTCAAACTAATTAATTTATCATAATTTTGCTTCAAATAATTCTCAAAACAGTGTAATTGCCAAGGAATATCCCTGCTAAGACGAATCGATCAAAAGAGGTCATGTTTGTGTCACGAGACTTACCTTTCGGTACCTAGCAACAGGTGCGAAGTCGGGGGAGAATTCATTGCATACACAAGACGATTCCCCTTAAGATTAAATTCTCGGATTATCCAGTGCCAGCGTCTTTTTCCGTGATTTTTGTCTCACAAAGTATTGCACGTCTAACTCTTCATAAAGTTTATCAACATGATTGTACATCAAGCGCTCAATCTCCGCGTGCAGCCTTCGACGTCACGTGTGCAGATAGTTCTTATCGTCGGGCTGTTGATTAGGGGAACCCTTACATTTTTGTCCTGTATACGCTCCACGAGTGTTTTTCAGGGAATCCAATATATTTTCTAGTAACATTGGATATCTCTACTTTCCATATATACCAAAATTGCCGTACTTCCATTGGAAATAACCACCCGATAAATACTTTTCTGAGAACATATTTTTAAATCAAATTCAAAAATCGGAGTTTAACGCACCGGAGCATCAAATATGGAGGGGATCACGGTGGCTAAGTGGATAAGGCGCTGGTTCGCTAGCCTGGAGGTCGGGTGTTCGATCCCTGCATTGACCGAGAAAGTTCATCTCGATTTTCCGGCGTGATTTCCCCTTGTCAGTGATACAGAAGGGGGGCCTGACAAGGACAGCTGCCTAGTCGTTCGGATGGGACGAAAAACCGAGGTCCTGTATACACATTGGAGTGCACGTAAAAGATCCCTTGGCAGTTGGAATTCGATATAAGAGTAGGCCGTAGCGCCGCTGCCCGGGCAAAATTTCCCTCATAGCACACTGTATGGCGTATGCCCGTCTTCCATTAGCCCAGGTTAGGTGCAAAAGAGTAGTACGTTAAACCCCATTTCATTTCATTTCAAATATGGAGTCTTCTATTTCGTCAACGTAAGCTCATGTCGGTAAGATCTATTTGGTAAGGCCAACTTCAAATTAGGTCAAAGGTCACGAGATGTGAAACGGGCTAGCTCTAATCCTAACCCTAACCCTGAACCTAGCGCTTATCATAACTCTAACCTACAATCTCACCAACAATCAAATGCCCTTATCTATTTACATCCCAGCGAACCTGGAGAGAATTAAGTTGGCCTTAACAAATAGATTTAGCCGATAAAGTCGCTTGAAAGAAATGATTTCAAAATGACGATGATGATGATGACCACGGTGATCATGATGTCTCTACGATTACTTTAGAATGGGCGTTATTAAATGAATAACGATTTAAAAAAATCACACTTAAATATTAAACGATTGAAGACCAAAAAACAGACTGATAAAATGAGAGATGTACCTAAGACACGTCATTTCTATAAATAGATTGCATGACTTAATAACTATTGATGAAAAACAGGTGTTAAACGAGAAATGCCATCTAGATAGGTAAATACTATTTAAACAAACTTTTGTATTATTAATGTCGAGATCTTTTAATATACACGATTGTATTTCAATCCAAATCATTTAACATTTTTTTCCTTCTGATTTCCCTGAATCAAGTTTGATTTTGTGATAAGATTAGGCTTTGAATTTATTTATCTATATATTATATTTTTACCTTTGATGATAGAACGCGCTGAAAGGTGTAGATTACACGAACCAGCGACACGTGACCAAATCATATATCAATGTTCATTCGGTGTTTATTTATTTTATTTATAGTCTTTTGTTATGTTCGGAGTTTTTTTTGTCGAGATATTCTAATTCGAGCTGCGTCATTGCTTTAAAATATTTATCACGATGGTTTGGTGGGTAGGTTATATGGGTCTGGCTCACTGGCAAGGGGTCCCGTTTCGATTCAGGTGTTGCCGCCCTCACCCCCACCCCAAAAAAAAACAATTCTAAGGGATTTCCAGACTAGCTCCCTGGCGCGCCTGGCAAGAAACAGCATCTAGTCCTGATGACGTGCATGTAAATTGGCATACTGTCTACAGTTAGCTTCGCTTGGCACTCAGCTAGTTTGCCGACATTTTAAGTCCTAAATCGACGATTTTTGTCGAAAACAAGTCTACAATTAACTCCGGTTGGCACCTAGCTAGTTTGCCGACATTTTAAGTCATAAATCGACGATTTTAGTCGAAAACAAGTCTACAATTAACTCCGGTTGGCACTCAACTAGTTGACCGACATTTTAAGTCCTAAATCGAAGATTTTAGTCGAAAACATTAATTATCCTTCGAGAATTTTGTTTTTTATTATTCTGCTTTCATTTAATAAAATTGAAAAAGTTTATTGAATCTGTCTGCGTATGAGATATGTGAAACCGGGTAAAAACGCATTACAAATTAGCTTGATTACGTGGAGTATATTCTTCGAAACGTCACACAAATAAATAAGTAACTGTTTTCCATACGTATGTGTTATAGTTTATTGTTTTGTCCAGTAACTAAATGACTCTCGAAGATCATTAAAAAAAGTCTTCTAATTTTGGGATATGGCGGCCATTTAGGACAGAGCGTATAATTCTAGAGGAATGAGATAGATGCACTAGGTTCCAATATGTGGACCAAATTTCCACTACAGCATAACACACGTCATAGTGTATACATGTCTTCATTTCCCCGGTTGATGGAAAGTAGGGCGTTAAATTTAGTCATTTAAATTGACGCAAATATTGCAGTTGGAATTGGAAGCAGAGTATACGCTGTCTCTAAAAAATTCTTATTCCCTTTGGTACACGTTCCCGGATCATGTATATCTATATACAATGTAAATTCAACAACCGAAATGAACTTAAGTGATTATGCTGAATCTACCCTAAAGGCAAGATAATATATTAAGTACCAATAAAAAATGTTATGTGTTCATCTATCCTACTATATAGTAAACATTATGATATATAGTCACCTTTTTATTTGATAAATTATACTACATAAAAGCATAAATCATTATTAAAACCGACGTTTCCTTTATAAAGATAACAAACCGAAGAGAGAGAGAGAGAGAGAGAGAGAGAGAGAGAGAGAGAGAGCAAAATCGGTATAATAACCAATCACATTAGCTGAAAAATTACTTCAAGTGCAACAAGAACAAGCTTTTCGTTTTATTCATATTTCGTTTCATTCATATTGTTTGCTTTCGGCCAATAAAAACAGATCTTATTTCGTTTCGTTTATTGTAGTTCAAAATTCAAAATTTCGATTTACTTGTCTTTACTCCACTGGGATCTGGAAGAGTTGTTATAATGTAACCTGTGTTCTGGTTGGTGTTGGGGATTAGCCAATGAAACGGTATGTAACAGCTAGTTCTTCGCGTGCAGTGCACGAAACTGTGGGTATCCCACTCGAAACAAAAACGGAGATCCCGTGTACACTTTAGTTTGCCCGTAAAACGATAGTTGGAATTCGGTAAAGAGTAGACAGAAACTCTGTAATCCATCATCTCTTGCGTATCGGTTTGGACTTTCCAAGAAGGTTTTAAGATGTAGTTAACAATAAATGTAGTTAACAAAAAATTCCTTACTGCAGCTTATCATGAGTAATGATTATAAAATCTCAATCTTATATTGTATTAATCTGTAGTTTAACGATAAGCCCATCCTTATATAAATTCTATCATTGATTAATATTAAACTAACGGTAAATATGGAACATGGATTACCTTATCTAATATAGAAGGATTATCCAGGAATTTATATTTTTAATAATTCACGGGTTCATTGATTAAGTTTATATAATAACAGGGAGTCAAGGTTCTTCAGATGATTATGGCGCCAGTTCACTCAGTAAGAGGTCCTAGTTCGATCCCGGTGTTGGGCGATAGAGCTCCTGGAGATTATATAGCCTGGTACCCCCATGTTATTGAAGCTTCTATTGAAGATGGGTAGCCCCGCCCCCTCCTTGACAGCGGTAGCTTAGTGAGTACGGCAAACTCACTGACCAAGAGTCCGGAACTCGATCCTTATATTAATATGCGAAGTGGTATCAGATGTTCTAGATTAATTTATGACACGAGTGGACAGTAACCCCGGACAATAGAAATGACAAGAAATGAAATGGGGTTTAAAGTCCTACTGTTCTGCTCCTACTGGGCTAATGAAGACGGGTATACGCCATATACACCAATGGGCTATACAAAAAAGTTTACCCGGGGGGCACCGCTACGACCCACCTGATTAAAATAGATCTGTATTTCGTTTCGTTTTTTTTTTTTACTTTTGATGGCCTACACTAAATGAGAGATCTAACAAGTTGTATTGGTAGGTCGTGTCAGGGACCGTTCGAGCGGCGTTTGACCCTTTGACGTCATACATTGATTAATCAATCAGCGTTGGTATTTCCAGTGGTTTACCCACACTTCCGTGCATGGCACACCAAGAAGTCGCCGAAAAAGACCGTTTCATTATCTAATGCCTCACATCATCTAGAACACGTCAATGACACCAACTCTTCCTAGTGTAGAAAGACAAGTAAAACGAAATTTTGAACTATAAAAAACGAAACGAAATAAGATCTGTGTTTTAATCACATTGCGCTACGACAACACTTATATCGCATTTCAAAAGGCAAGACATCTTGCACGTGCACGCCAATGTGTACACGAGGCGTGGGTTTGTCGTCCCATCCAAACGAGTATACATTGCCCCCCCCCCTCAAAGACAAACAGCCGCCAATGCAATTACATGTTAAGTTAGTTATCTAGACACTATGAAGGAAATTGGGATTCGAAACCCGAATTCGCGTTCGCTAGGTCGAAGAAAGACTGTGTAAACTACATACATTTTGAAACTATAAAATTTTTTCTAATATAAAAGAGAATATAAATTTCAATGTGCTTCATCTCAATCAATCATAAAACGAAGCAACAACTAATATTTTTTAGTTTAATATTCGCTAATATCTAGTGAGAAAGAATTTCAAAAAAATCAACCCTACCTCTCCTCATCTCATCTCCAGGAATAATATTATAAAACGACTTATTTGTTCATTCATTTCTTATGGTAAAAATCAAAGAGTTCTCCCATCATGGCCGATTATCCTCGTTGGGACAATATTTATTAAAGACGGTGTTGATGAGGATAATAAACTTCTCTCTTACAATCAATTAGAAATCAGTCTAGTGTTCTCCTTGGAGATTTCAATATTCCATGATTTTACAGTCTCATTTACTAAAGGCTAAAAATAAATCTGTCTTAATCCTAACGTTAAGAGTTCTTGGTAAAATTGTGCACTTCACTAGTAACTAATAGTAGGTCTACAGTATTTTTTTTAATAAATGAATGAAATTGGTTATGATATTATATCCTACTTTTCAGTACCAATCGGCCAAATATTGACGGACGGCTTCGGTGATTGATACGGTGTAGTTTTTAGGCGGTGTAGTTTACACAGTTTGTGTCCCATCTACACGCAAAGCCGCTCGTCCTCCACCACTAACAACAGGAAAACCAAGTGGAAAATTATCTAAGAGCGGAGATTCTTATTTAGGACCGAGTTGCTTTATACAATTGGGGACCCAGTGATTGAATGCGGCAGGGCACTGGTCTCCCTATTAGTCTCCCATTGTCAAACCCGACGTGGGCCGAGAAAAAACCCTCGTTCTCACTAATAATAAGTGTGTTCCTAGTCGTTCGGTGCGCGCGTAACAGAACCCTTGGCGGATGGAATTGGGAGACGGGTAGACGAAATCCATCCCCTTCTTTTACACGTCACTATTGAAATGGTACTAGTCGAAGTATTGTGTCGATACGACGTCATACCTCCTTCCATACGATTATAAAATATCCTTAAAATTGAAACAAAATATGCCATTGAAAAAAAAAAATTCTTGATATAAGCGACTGTAGTAGCCCATGCATTATGAAAGATCTAAATTTACACTTATATTTTGCTGGCTTCAAATATGATATTATAAATTGTTATTTAAACATGTATTCACATTACAAGTCCATAATAAACTCTCTAGATCATAGGATGGCTTGTTTATTAAGTGGATTATCGTTGCAATGATAATCGAAACTAAGCTATTCTTGTCAATCCTTCAAACATACCTAAATTGCCAAGAATAATAATATATCATACATTTGTTCCACTCATTTTTACCTTAATTATTATATTATTAGATGATACCAGTTGCTTGTTTTTTGGGGGTTTTTTTGGGTTTTTTTATGGTGTACTTAGAATTTTACGCCATAATGTAATCTTGACTATGATCAAAGGGAAACAACTTCATTTATCCAGATTTTTTGAAACGCAGTAATCGTTATATTTTGTGAATTTATACACAATACATGTATTATTATATGCATTTATTTTCACAGTCACTCACCTAAGTGACAGTTGGAATTCGAAATAAGAATAGGCCGTAGCGAGGTTTCGCCTTGTCAGTGGTGCAGGGCGCGGTGTGCGAGGGTGGGGGGTAGACAGTGTCTAGTCATTCAGATGAGACAACAAGCGAGCTCCTGTGTACACTTTGGCGTGTGCATAAAATAACCTTTGACAGCTGGAATTTGAATAACGAGTTGACAGTTCTTGCTGTAATAGTTATTATTACATTATTATTATTAAAAACATTTATTTTGTTATAGCCCCTCTTTCACATACACGTGTTCAGAGGTGCTTTACAATGGTACAAATATAAAAATTTATAGACTCATAAAATTACCAATACAATACTAAGACGACACAAGAATCGATATAAATTGAAAAATATATACATTTAAAAAGCTTGAAGAAATAAATGGGTTTTAAGTTTTTTCTTAAAAGTAATAACATTATTATAGGATCTAATATGATAATATGGTAACTTATTCCATAGAGCTGGTGCTTGAACACTAAAAGATCTTTGATCAAAAGTTAACAGTTTTGAATATTTGGGCTTTAAAAAAGAAGATTATCATCTGAAGAGCGTAAACATCGCCCTGGTGTATACATGTTTAAAAGGTCAGATAAATAAACAAGTGCTTATTTGTTCAAACACTGAAAAGTTAGCAGTAACATTTTAAGATCCATTGTATAAGAAATAGGTAGCCAGTGCAAATTTGTTTAAATTGGGGTAATATGACCATATTTTTTAATGCGTGTATTAAGGCGTGCAGAGCTGTATTTTGGACTCGTTGAAGTTTATCTAAGAGTTTGGCTGGAAGACCAGCTAACAACGAATTAAAATTGTCCAGTCTGGAAGTGACCAAAGCATTAACAAGTGTTTTTGTGGGGTCTATAAGCGGATAAATTTACGTATTCTACCAATATTTCTTATATTACAATAACACAATTTACATATATGATTTACTTCCATATCGGTACTCACATTCATATCAAATATTACATCAATATTATGTGCAGATGACGAGGGATTAATTTCACTATTACCAATTAAAAGGAAGATTTACAGTCAATTTTTGACAATTGTTTATTTGAGCCAATTAATAAATATTCAGTTTTATCATCATTTAATTTTAGAAAGTTTTTTGACATCAACAAGTTAACTTCAGATATACATTCTTCAATGGCAACTTTTGAACTGACATAAGAACCTGGATTTTTTGGGAAAAAATATATAATTAAGTGTCATCTGCGTATAGATGAAATTGTAAATCATATTTTCTAACTATATCCCCCAAGTGGTGTGGTGCATAACGTGAACAAAATAGGACCAAGGATTGAGCCCTGGGGAACGCCAGATTTTGAAATACAATGAGAAGAATATTTACCATTTAAAACAACACAACAACTTTTGAACTGACATAAGAATCTGGATTTTTAGGTGAAAAAGAAATATATAATTGGATGTCATCTGCGTATAGATGAAATTGTAAATCATATTTTCTAACTATATCCCCCAAGTGGTGGGGTGCATTACATGGACAAAATAGGACTTTATTTTAAAATACAATAAGAAGAATATTTACCATTTAAAACAGCACATTAAAAAAATCGATAACGTAAACAGAATGAAAATTTCAGTGAAATTGCTCAACTCTGAACCGAGATATTAGCTTTTGAATTTTAAGCTTGCATCGATCATCAATACTAGAGTAGGTACGATTATCCTCTTTTATGTTTAATCATTTTTTTAAAAAATGCATTCCAATGCGCTAAATATCACAGGCTAGCGATGACATCAAGGGCTAATTCATGTCTAATTAATAACTTAGATAACATTTCTGGCCTAAAAAGACCTGAAAAAGGCAAATTTAACCCTTGCATAATGTATGTTTAACTAGCATGATTGCCTTGGATAGTTAATAACAGTGTCTGCCCTAATATTATTGTCATCTGTGCTATTCATCCGATAAAAATATATATTGCTGAGTAACCACAGCTAAACCGGCTGGACTCCCTTCATTAAATGAGCGAATTCTCTATTATTTGGCATCTAGTAATGGACACAAAAGCCCAAATATTCAACGCGTATAATAATTTAATATGAATATATATAAAATGAGTTACATTTAATTGTTTCTGTTTTTTCTGTAATTTCTAATCGTCTATATTCGGCGGAATACGCGAATGGTGCAAACGAACGGCAGTCGTTGGCGTTTGGTTATTCCAGTCTACACCGGTAGCCTCGTTCTTCGAGTCGCTTCATTACAAATGTCACCCGAGCGCATTTTGGGGCGCAGTTCGTGTGCCAATTTTAAAATTTTCATTGGTTATTGTAAGATAATAAATCGAGTTTGCAATGCCGAAGACTGTGGATGATATTGAGCTAAAGATTTGGCTACTTTAACTTCCCTGGATATACCCATTAAAATGTCAGACTCTTAATTACAGGATGTGTCAGCCATATACATTTATATGGAGAGGAAATATAGAAATAACCGGCCTTCCCCTCTTATAAATGTCGCATCTATACAATTATCAAATGTTACTATATAGACAACTGGATATTATAATGAATCATTTTACATAGAACCCTTCGACTTGGATAGTAAGTAGCCATTCATTTATTAAAAAAGTGTTGAAATATCTGTTTATTTGGGTTATCGTCAGACCCACACGACTTTCAAATAACCAATGATTAACATGAAAATAAGTCGATGCACGCCATTCTAATATGTTGCCATTAATCATCTTTTTATTATTTTAATTGTTGACTAATTCCAATCCTAATTTGTTGACTAATTCCAATTGTTAAATTCATATAAATTTACAGATTAAACTTGGTTAAGCGGCCCATAAACACACAAACACATCAATAATTTTGGCGTGTTTTTGGTCGTGTATGGGCGATATTATCGGCCTAAAAGTATTGATGTAAATATATTGACGGGGCTGTTCTATCAATATATTTACGCAAACTATCAAAAAAGCTATCGCAAGAGACAACGCAGTTTGTGACTGTATGTGCCGCTTTGTATGCAATATTGTAGAATTGTGTCAATCTGATTCAAAAACAGATCCCGTTTCGTTTTGTGAAGTCCAAAATTTCGTTTTACTTGTCTTTACTACACTAGGATTTGGATTTAAGAGATTAGCCAATGAAACGGTCTTTTACGGCGAGTTCTTGGCGTGCGATGCACAGAATTGTGGGTAAACACCTAATAATGAAATATGAATGTATACAAATCGATTTACATTCATTTTGTTTCTTAACTTATAATTTCTAATCAGTTATGTTTGGAAAAATACGTAAGCAGTCAAAATCGAATGTCAATAGTTGGTATCTGGTTTGTACACTCCAAACCAATTTTATCTATGTTTTTGTCGTTTGTGGTTGACTTGCTCATTTTGCTTTGTTCATTACAAATGGTGCTCGAGACCATAGGGAACCCGACGTTGGGAGCCCACATTTTCACAGCAAGAAAATAACATCAATATTGATTGAAATTGGCCAATATTTGATTCTGTTTCCTGACAAGCATTTTAACGCTTATTAATGTTTCCAGCAGTTTGTTTTTGAAAAGAATAATAGGCTCACTTTAAAAGCTTCACTATGACGCGTGGTTAATTATTAAAGTGGTTCATCTCATAGTGACAGTACGTACTTACAAGAGTTACTTACTCTTATAAATTATGAAACTTACTTTTAAGGAGACGTTCAAGATGAAAACAATGTATTGTGCAGTGTTATTGGTTGTGGTAATGTTGGCTGTAACTACAACTAATGCTGTTGAATGTCAAGGTGAAGAGAATGGATGCCCTCTTGTACCGGATGCTGTGTGCAGGTTGGTTCCTTGTTAATTCGCGCTATAGTTATTATGTATACAGTATACTATTTAGTTTTAACACGAGTAACTTACAGTAGCTTAGTCTCTAACTCAATATCACCAACAAAGTCTTACACGTTGAAAACATGAATTATTTGTCATATTTAAGACGAAATAAACATTTTACCAGTTATACACGAATAGTGTATCATAGTGCCTTTTAGTGTCATTTGTAACAAGTGGCCAAAAAGAACGAGGCTAGACATATTCCACAACTCAGTCAAACGGCGACGCCTTAACTTATCGGGAGAGCATGCACAATAGACTTGAATAACCAGACACTAGAAATGTCTAATTGGTTGAGACCATGCCGTATTTCGCTGGACATAACTGATTTGAAATTAGAGTCAAAACGGAAACAATTGAATGTAGATCAGTTCATATACAATCAGATTACAGTACTATATGCGTTGAGATTTAGCAGTTTAATTATAAAGGCGGGTAAAATCAAAAGTTATTGGCCGATTGATCTGAGATAATGCACAATTGGGCACCCTGAACACCCTCAGCAAATTTCAAGTCTCTACGACCCCGGCAAGCACAAGGTATACGAAAATGAATTAGCGGAACTATGATTTAAAGTAGCCAACCCTTCAACTCAATATCTTCCAGTCTTCGACATTAAAAACACGAATTATTTGTCAATTTAAATCAACATCGGGAAAAGAGGGGCTTTTAAATCCAATATTTTTAAGACAACAAAACATTAGCATTGGCACACGAATCGTCTACCAGAATGCGTTTCAGCGCCATTTGTAATAAGGTTCTCAAAGAACAAGGCTAAACATATTCGACATGTCGTTTCAAACGTTGACGTCATATTCTTATCTGGAAAGCATGTGCAATAAATACTACGGTGTAGATTGGAATAACCAGACGCTAGAGATTGTCATTCTATTGAGACTTCTCGCGTATTTCGCTGAACATAACTGATACGAAATTAGAATAAAAACGGAAACAATTAAATGTAAATTAATTTATATCTCATTCATATTACAGTATTATATGCGTTGTGGCCCATTTGTGTCAATTTCTATAGACCCCAAATATTAAGGGGGGTTGGGATGGCCTAGTGGTCTAGGGTGCCGCGCTTCGACCTCTAGCTGGCCGGTCACCTCTGGCTTGCGGCTGTGGTTTCGATTCCTGGTGTGAGCGTATGTGGCATGAAGATAGGGGCACCTTCTCAACCTCGTGGGTTTCCTCCGGGCACTCCGGTTTCCCCCCACTACTAAAGACCCTTACGCGCAACCATATGTTTGTCCCAAAATGAGCTAGTTTGTTCCGAATGGACGTTAAATCCCATTTCTCTTTCTTTCTTTTCGCCCGAAATATTAGCGACTTAGCTCCTTTAAAGTACACTGACAAAGAACAAATCAAAACCATATAGACCAGAGGGAGAAGGGGGAGTATTATCCGAAAGGTGGGCAAAAAGCGGGAGTTGACTTTTCTAGAACCATTTTTCCTCAGGAATCCGAAAATGATGGGTGATCAGTTAGGTGAGGGAGCGTTAAGGAGTTATCGAGGTCAAAAGGTCACCAGAGGTCAAAGGAGGCTGGCTTATGAATTTAGCCACTTCTGATGCTGTCTGTTGTAGATTTTTTGTTGGAACGCAGCTGAATGATTGAATAAGTGACGAAGGATAATTTGTGAAACCCATTAATCAAATTATGATGTAATTGAAAAGGTCAAAAGGTTACCGAGGTCAAATTAGCAAGAAATAAGGATGCACTGAGATTAGGGGCAAAACTAATGTTATTTTCAATATGCAGTACAATTCTGCATGGTCTGGCGAAGTAATTTCATCCAAAATTAACGATTATGTTAAACGAGTGATATGTCACACAATAAGTATATAATCTATAAGTATATAATCGCGAACATTTTCGCAAACTGGAAGTATTATTCGTTACCACTTCCGGGTAACCGATTGTGGATTGTGATGGACATTACTCGATATTCACGTCCATGCGTGCACATGACTCCTCATCCGATTCATTAATATATACATCGAACATTGAAATATAATCTAAAGTTTTGACCAAGAACCATATAAAAGTGCTCGATGCGACATTTTCATTTTCGCTAAAATATCGCACGACTTGAAATAAAATGACCCCCGCCCCACACCATAGTGTATTAGAAATTAAAAAAAAAACACTATTTGTAAATGTGACATGTTTTGAAATTTTACTTTCAGATTTGAATGTTACACCGTAGATGGTCAACAATCTTGTAACAACAATTGGTATAAAGACGACATTCAAGTTGGGTGTTGGGCATTTTAATATTAAATACATGATATAGAATATTATTTATAATATTCACATTAAGAAAAATCTTAAAAAAAAATCTGATGAGCAGCAATGTCTAAAATCAAATATATAACCTAAAAAAAACTAAAGAACAGCTGTTGGTCGAAAATTATTCGAATCCATAAAATTATATTATATGTCCTTTTGGTAGTTGATAATTAATTGTGTCTTTTGGCTTCCTATCGCCATCTTTATTTGTCTTGGTATAACAAAAATAGACAGTAATAATTGCATAATTATAAAGATTTTTCGAGGCTTGAAAACGAATGTTATGAAAGATCTACAGGTTATATATTTTGACTATTACTTAAGGTAATGAAGTGCTTTTTAAAAAAAAATGTCTTATCTAATGAATTGCATTTTTAAAACATGCTTATAAGTAGTTTATTGAGAAGTAAATTTATTTCGAAAGGAAACATTAAAGAACATTAACAAACATACATGTTTCTAATTCATTATATTAAAGGGCCAATCTCGATTATAAACAATAAGAGATTATAATCTAGTTGTTCGGATGGAACATAAAACCGAGGTCCCGTGGATACTTTGCCGTACACATAAAAAGTCCCCTGACAAGTCAGAATTATAGTAATGCTGTTACCATCATTTTCTATTTTCCATTGTTGTGCCGCCATATTCAAATCCATCACTTTGATTATTTCTTTTAATTTTCGTGGTATAACTTGTTCCATTTTCTTGGTTCTTGGTGTATTCGCTTTGGCTTGCAAGACACTGGAATGTTACCAAACAAGGCTCCTGTAACAATTGTGGTTGAGAGATCCGTCAGATATTACAAGAGTCTGGAATGGTTCCTCAAATCTTTAATACTGGGAATTTACAATAATAATTATCGACATACGCTTACAGGATCGCGTATGTATCTAAAAGACTGACATATCAAGTACCATCACATATTTATATAGAATTACGTCTAATCACTTTGTGAGCTCAAGGGTGTAATAATTTACAATAAGACAATGGTAAATAAAACAATTAATAAATTGGTGTATTCCCGCGAAGGCGCAGTTACAGAGCGTGACCAAAATTAATCCTTCCCGCGAAGACGCAGATATCGACTTGTCGGCTTTCGTTTGAAGAGAGACATGTTGTTATTAGAACCCAATTAAGGGTGTTAAAGATTTTATGAATTTATGTTCACTCTGAATTTTATTCACCAATTGGCAACTAATTTCCAACCTTTGCATCTACGAAAAATAGTCTGTATCGCGCCAGACGATCAATATATTCAAAAATACCAACAACAAAACGTGAACTTGAAATAATAATCTAAGACATACCATTGGTGGTGAGCCATTTTACCTAATCGATGATGGTGCCGATGATAGGATTCTTGGTTTTATTACCCCAATGCCAGCCAATCCAAACATAACCGAATTGGCCGACTACATAACAAAGCAATGGTTCGAGGTATGGAAGCATATCGAGGGTGAATTTTCAATTCGTCAATGGAACCACTACGACACCGAGGAGCACAGAACCAACAACAATCTGGAAGGGTGGCATTCAAGAAACTAGTTGGAAAAGCCCATCCGAATGTGTTTGAAATGATCGCATTTTTGCAACAAGAACAAAATATTATACAGGTCAAAATTCTATGGAATACAATTACTGCTTATTACTGAGCGACGTTTCGACTAGGCTTCTCTAGTCGTTATCATTGCTTGATAACGACTAGAGAAGCCTAGTCGAAACGTCGCTCAGTAATAAGCAGTAATTGTATTCCATAGAATTTTGACCTGTATACTCTAGTTCAATTACTAAATGCCATTGAAACAGTTTAACAAAATATTAATGAGATAAAAAGCGTCCAGTATGCAGGGGGACAGCTATCACCAAGGAAGAGGCATAAATATACCCAAACCCAAAGCCAGCTCCAGGAAATAAAAGGAAGAAGAATTGGATTTAATCGAGTATTTAAGACAGGGTGTCTTATTTAAACTAATTTGTTATAGTATAGTTATGTTTTTTTTATTTATTTGGCGAAATTTGTTATAGTATAGTTATGTTTTTATTTCTTATTTGGCGGAATTTCTTATAGTATAGTTATGTTTTTATTTCTTATTTGGCGAAATTAAATTAGTTTTTGTTTTAGTATAGTTATGTTTTTAATATCAATGCTAAAAATGATGGTTAATTAGTTACAGTGGGGATTATGAAAGTGTAAATTCTTATCATAACAATCTATAACACCATTGTTACGTTTTTAATCCATTTTAATCCATTTTAATCCCTAGGAGCTGGATTCCCGCGAAGTCGTCGAAAACGACCTCTTTTAATCCGTTACGGTCAATAACTGCGCCTTCGCGGGAATAAACCAATAAATTAATCATACGATTCGTATGTTCACCAGACAAGCCAAATTGACAGTTCCTTTCAGCCTATTAAAGTTTTATAAACAAGGATTGTAATAAATTAACATTACATAACATTTCATCCTTGGCTAGTCACCTTTCAACGGACACATACACAATGTTTTGAAGGAATAGAATAATTATTGTTCTTAGAGTTTACATGTATGCAGAATTCTATAGACCTATAATTATCCTGAAATTCAAATGTTAAAGATTTGAATTAAACAATTTTTTTTTTATATTGTATTCAAATTAGATAGATGATGTATACATGCATTGTCTCCTTATTTAATACATATACTACATTATACAATTGTAATATGTACACTTCACATACATACAGTACGGTATTTTATATATTTACTATTAATCGTAAGTAATTTAATAGTTTGTGTCAACTTTCAGTGCCTTTAATAGCAGACCTTATGATACTGCGCACACAAGCTATCCCCCCCCCCCTCCCACGTTTCATGGTAGGGTAATAAGTCTTTTTGGGTTTGTAAATTCGTTAGTTTATTCATGCTTATATTAGGTCACCGAAATGCTTCATTCTGTCACCAATAGGGTCGTGATTTCTACAACAATATTAGGAATGTAGCAGGATAGCCCTTTTTATTTCGTGGATTACTGGTTTCGTTTCGTCCTTCAGAAATATATTATATCAAACAATATGTCGTTATAAATATCTAAGACATATTTATTTTTAGTTTTAGTTTATAATAAATTTTATTTTGGCAGACGTCCTGAACAAAATCGGCGATAAGTATTTTGGGAAAATCATCTTCGGAATACAGTTCGGATGTAGAAACCCATCCGGAGTATCCTCATTGGTATTGTTCAGTTATACTCCACAAACCCGTGGGGGTATTGAGGATGGTAGAATCTGGAAAGTGATCAACATTTAGTCTGTAAATAAGACACTGTATTGTGTATGACAGGCAATATACAACAACATTTTAATGTTGGCTTATAAAAACAACACACTGATTCTGGATGAACATACATGTATACATATTAATTTATTTTTTCCTTAAAAAATAATGTATACAATTATAATAACAGATATTGAATCACAAAAGTTCATTTTTAAATGTTATATTTTTAATGAATTTTAGGTACGTCTAACAAAATTTGATTTTGTTTTATATAAATATTTGTTTAATAAAGTTTGTATAGGTATCAATAAAAATTTTAATTCCCCATAAATTACAGATTTTAGCTTATCAGATTTTTTTTTACTTTGCGAATCATTTTTAAGATAAATTCTCTCCAGTTAACCAAGAAGTTAATTTTATTAAAGATACAGATTGATGTGCACTAACCTACAGGCAATAGCAAAAATTTAGATCTACAATTGTTTGATTGACACTGATTTACATAAGTTAACAAAAAATACAGGTCTAGAAATGTTTGATTTTTTATTAATAAAAATATGTTCTAATTTACATTAATTAGTAAAACAGTAGTTCTAATAAAAAATTGTTCTTATTTATGCCCATTAATAAAATATGTTTACGTCCATTAATAAAACAAGTGTTCTAATTTATATGCATTAACAAAACAAGTCATCTAATTTATATCCATTAATAAAACAAGTGATCTAATTCACACCCATTAATAAAACAGGTAATCTAATTTACATCCATTAATAAAACATGGTTCTAATTCACACCCATTAATAAAACATGTGATCTAATTTACACCCATTAATAAAACGGGTGATCTAATTTACATCCATTGATAAAACATGGTTCTAATTCACACCCATTAATAAAACAAGTGATCTAATTTACACCCAATAATAAAACAGGGGTTCTAATTTACATCTATTGATAAAACATGGTTCTAATTCAAACCCATTAATAAAACATGTGATCTAATTTACACCCATTAATAAAACGGGTGATCTAATTTACATTCATAAATAAATAAAATAAAACAATTGTTCTCATTTACATCCATCAATAAAAATATCTTGTAATTAATATTCATTAATTTTAATAAAATTATTACCTAATTTACGTACATTAATAAAAACTAAAGGCATTAAAATATCATTCATACATTCAATACAATTCTTTTATATATGAAAATAGAAAAAAAAAGAAAAAAATATTTGGAAAAAACCCAACTATTTGAAAGCACAAGGCATTTAACCATTTAGATGAACCAAGCTGCAACACCAGTGGATATGAATTTTGCAACACACCCTTTGAAATTAAATAGCTAAAAGTATACTGTTTTGGCATTGTGACAAGAGTTTTGGCATGATGTCTCTTTAAGCTAAATGACATAAAACACAGAAATTGTCTTTGAGTTGGTTTTCATGGTATCTACAGCACAAGATCAATTTGATCTAAAACAGGATTTTTATGATGAGTTGCAACTATTAAAATATATAAAACTGAACCAAGCAATATTAGTCCAAACATTCAGCAACCTGACTACATCTGTCTGGGATTCACCTGCTTGTAACCCACCAATAGCGTTGGTCTTCGCTGAGTGTTTACATGTGCAACTGATTTGGAAACCCAGAACCCATAGGTTTTAACGGTCTTAGAATTAGGTTCCAAGCGAATAGCTCGCACAGTTGTTAAACTCCTGTGTCTTGGTGTAATCAAGTAAAAACAAATTTCCGAAAAAGTATGACCACTCACAATAAGTGACCCTACCTTTAAAACCAATAATGAATTTCTTTTATCCTTACATAATGGCATTAAAAACAAGTAAGGTTTATCGAAACAACGACCTCTTTCAAATAAAAAAAATGATGAAAAATGGGCTGTGCGTTTCTTTTTTTGAAGTGTATATATATACTGAATATACATTATTTGATAATAATGATAATAATAACAAAATTATTTACATCTATTTCAAAGAATAGTAAATGAAACAATATATAAATACATTATTTGATAGAAATAATAAAAACAAAATTATTTACAGTTATTTCAAAGAATAGTAAATGAAACAATATATAAAGTTATAAAATGCTTCAAAGAGATATATACATAAATTTATTTTATAACACAATTTTATTAGTTTATTAGGCTGCACAAAATCAATGGGAAATTTTCAAGAGACAATAACTGAACAAAAATCTAATTAAATTATAGTGATGAGTTCGTTTTTTTAAAAAAAAAAAAAAAAGAAATCATCCAATGAGTATTCCTTAGCAAAAGTAGCTTAATCTCTAACTTAATAATTATCATCCAAAGTCCACGACATTGAAAACATAAATTCTTTGTCTATTTAAATCAACACTGTTGTTGTGATCTTACCAGGAAAAGGTAGGCTTCTGATATGCAAGACAAAATAAACATTTTACCATTGGTACAGGAACAAGGGACTCGTGGAAGGAGGCTAGACATAATCTACGTGACACCATTTTCTTATCTGGAGAGATTGAGACTTCTTGCGTATTTCATCGAACATAATTGAATTGAAATTAAAGTAAAAACGGAAATGTTTGAATGTAAATCATTTTATATACATTCATATTACATTATTTTGTGCTGCGACCCATTTGTGTCAATTTCTAGGAACCAATTAAATATTAGTGATTTAGCTCCTTTAACTGACTTGAATGAAACAAAATATAATACACTATAATATATAATTTAAATTGATTTTACCAATGTTTTACCCATACTGTATAAATTAAAACAATTTAAACAATATTTTACATATATATACTATATAATTTAAAACAATTTAAACAATATGTTGCCTATGTATATATAATGAATCATTGTTGACTTTGGTTTTCGTGCCATATGACTACCAATATCTCAGATCAGCTATATAATACTATATAATTTAAAACAATTTAAACAATATGTTGCCTATGTATATATAATGAATCATTGTTGACTTTGGTTTTCGTGCCATATGACTACCAATAGCTCAGATCAGCTGACTATTATATTGAGGTGTATTGCCGGATTGCAGATTGTTTTGCCCCTTGACTGTCAAAAAACATAATATAACACTTTATAATTAGTCAACAATTATACATGCCAAGACCGCTTTACAATTACAACAAGGTTTAATTCACTCTTTCAAATTGATAAATCATTACCAATATACCGGTATACAAAATAAAATAAATGATATAGATATTTGGTAAGTTTTACTATTAACCATGTGGAGACAGAGAAAATATATATAAATAATAGTCAGAAAATATAAGTCAGAAAAATTGCCAAGGTACAGATAATAGGACACAATTCTATCAAATAAACTCCCTGTTTGATACAGAGCAATATTTTGACTAGACTTCTCTTGATAAAGACTAGAATACCCTAGTTGAACGTCACTTAGTAATAAACAGTAATTGTATGCAATAGAATGGTGTACTGTATGTGTATTTCCAATTTAAACGGAAACAATCACCTTATAATTGATGTACATAGAAATTATTTCCAAGAAAAGAACTATTGGTTGTTCAATTCAACCTGGGCATTCTTTGTAAATTAGTATGCATTGTTTTTTTCTTTTTAAAAAAATTATATTGCCTTTTGATCACTCTAAATCGATTTTTTTTTCAAAGCAGCATTGCATGTTTTAATATTTAATGCACCATAAATGTATGTAAGGTATATAATATATTTTCAAGTTGTTATATAATTTGTAATAGTTTGTTATGCATGTGATTTAGTTATAACTGTAACATTTGAATTCAAGTTTTTATCTTCATCTATATTTAGTCTGTTGTAGGTTTCTTTTAACATTCCATATAACGGAAAACATACAACTGTCGCTCCTATCAATGTCCAGTTCATCCACATTGTACCTGTAACAGTAAAAATAAATATCAATGTCTAGTTGATCCACATTGTTTCTGTAATATTAAGATGATATTGGCAAACTAAATAAATGAGAAATGAAAAGGGGTTTAACATCCTACTTTTCTGTGCCGCCTAGACTAGTGGAAAGGGGAAAATGGGGGACTAGAGTCTACTTTTATTTGAATTCTAACGATGAGTACACAGGACCTCGGTTTTTCATCCCATCTGAACAACAAGACACTGCAACATAGACTAGAGGAAACCATGCTAGAAAATTCTGAAAAGCTTTCTTGATCAACACCAGGAGCAAACCTTGTCTTACTAACCAAACACCACTCAATCAACAGCTATATTGTAGTTGGCAATTTTCACAAATATTTGTGAGGAAGAAGGGACACAGACATCAACATATTATCTGTATTTATATTTTCTGTTAGATTAGTTTCTAAGTTAATATTTTTGACCAATTTTGACAATGAAAATAAACTTGTTGTGTTTTTATGAAATATGTCTATCTTGTTGTGATGTTATGAAATATGTCTATCTTGTTGTGATGTTATGAAATATGTCTATCTTGATGTGATGTTATGAAATATGTCTATCTTGTTGTGATGTTATGAAATATGTCTATCTTGTTGTGATGTTATGAAATATGTCTATCTTGTTGTGATGATATGAAATATGTCTATCTTGTTGTGATGTTATGAAATATGTCTATCTTGGGTTTTTTTTATGAAATATGTCTATCTTGTTGTGTTTTATCTTGTCTATTTTGTTGTGTCAAACAGTGAAAAACAGGAATTAGTATTTATTCTTACCTATATTTGGTATCATTAAAATAAACAGGAAAATGAGTCCACCTAGATTATTTAAAATAGTCATTACACCATTAGTTGTACCCTCACCAATAGGATAGGCTAATTCACAAGCTAATTCATATAGTAACGGTACTGAGGAATTTAATGTCATAACACCCATTATCACAGTGAGGTATAAAACAGCTGAAAGAAGAAACACATCAAATTCAATTTTCTATTGCATAATCAGTTATGTATAAAACAGTTTAAACAAAAATAATATATAGTTTAATGTACTATTCAATTATCAAAAATTGAAAAAAAAATATCTTAATAATCTCTGCAAAATCATATCAAATTCAATGTCCAGTTCAATGTATTGTGCAGTGTTATTGGTCGTGGTAATGTTGGCTGTAACTACAACTAATGCTGTTGAATGTCAAGGTGAAGAGAATGGATGCCCTCTTGTACCGGATGCTGTGTGCAGGTTGGTTCCTTGTTAAGTCGCGCTATAGTTATTATGTATACAGTATACTATTTAGTTTTAACACGAGTAACTTACAGTAGCTAAGTCTCTAACTCAATATCACCAACAAAGTCTTACACGTTGAAAACATGAATTATTTGTCATATTTAAGACGAAATAAACATTTTACCAGTTATACACGAATAGTGTACCATAGTGCCTTTCAGTGTCATTTGTAACAAGTGGCCATAAAGAACGAGGCTAGACATATTCCACAACTCAGTCAAACGGCGACGCCTTAACTTATCGGGAGAGCATGCACAATAGACTTGAATAACCAGACACTAGAAATGTCTAATTGGTTGAGACCATGCCGTATTTCGCTGGACATAACTGATTTGAAATTAGAGTCAAAACGGAAACAATTGAATGTAGATCAGTTCATATACAATCAGATTACAGTACTATATGCGTTGAGATTTAGCAGTTTAATTATAAAGGCGGGTAAAATCAAAAGTTATTGGCCGATTGATCTGAGATAATGCACAATTGGGCACCCTGAACACCCTCAGCAAATTTCAAGTCTCTACGACCCCGGCAAGCACTAGGTGTACGAAAATGAATTAGCGGAACTATGATTTAAAGTAGCCAACACTTCAACTCAATATCTTCCAGTCTTCGACATTAAAAACACGAATTATTTGTCAATTATCAAAAATTGAAAAAAAAATATCTTAATAATCTCTGCAAAATCATATCAAATTCAATGTCCAATTTAATTATTGTGAAAATATTTAAAATTTAATTAAAATATCTCTCCAAATTACATAAAAAAATTAAAATCAATTTCCAAATCAATTATCACAAAATTTTAATCTATAAGTTTTGATAATCAGGGATTCTGGCAATGGTGTACACAAGACCTTGATTTTTTGTCCATACAAATGGCTAGACACAACTCTTATTTTGATTTCAAACAGTCAGGGGGATCCATAAAATTGTACCTTGTGTTAGTCAGGGGGATGTTTAACATGCTGCCAATGGTATACACGGACCTACTTAGAATGATCAGAATTGCAGACAACTGTTTCGGTTATATTCCTTTGCTTTTTTCATTTTCTTGGTTAGTGCAGAACAGTAAGGAATTAGACTTTCATTTATAACTTACCAGTGGATGTAGGTAGTATTTGAGCACACGCTAAAGCAAACCAGATAATGAACACAGTACCAACAGCATATAATATAAATATTAACAACTTTAATTTTTTACTAAATACATCAGCAAGCCTACAAAATATATCATACAACAAAATATACAATAGAATATACAAGGCGTAAACTAGATATTATACCTGTTAACAATACAGTATTTCTGTGGAGAAAGAAGCCTAGAAAAAGACATCTATTTACCTGTCACAGACAATTTCGGCACAATGTCTACGGTGTTTGTTATTTTGATATGTATTTTGTTTTTTTTTCAATGTTTTTATTGATATTCATACTATTACTACATCACATAACATGCCAAATCAAGGATTGAGGAAATTCATAAAACAAAGACAATGCGAATTCTCCATAAATATGATACAACTTGTCAACATTGCATTCAATATCAGCTCTTATCCAAATATCAAGGAGAATCCAAAACTATTGAGTGCATGCAAAGAGCAATTGCAACAACATCCTCCCTCATAAATTTTTTTTTACTAAAATAATGAATGTAACTAGAGGTACCTAGCAACTTAGTTACGATAATGAATGTCACTTGACATACAAAGATAGATACAAATGTTACAAGACATACCTAGCTACAACTAATGCTGCTACACATCCTGCACATGTTGAATAAAACCCGATCCAACCAGCTTCATTCTATAACATAAACAAATAACCAAATGTTACATTCTATAACAGAAACAAATAACCAAATATTACATTCTATAAAATAAACAAATAACCAAATGTTACATAAGCAAATAACCACATTCCATAACATAAAAAATATATAAAAAATTACAATCTATAACATAAACAAATAACCAAATGTTACATAAAATAAGCAAATAACTAAATGTTACATTAGCAAATAACCAAATGTTACATTCCATAACATAAAAAAATATAACAGAAGTTACATTCTATAATATAAATAAATAATCAAATGTTACATAAAATAAACAAATAATCAAATGCTACATTCCATAACATAAAAAAAAATAACTAAATGTTACATTCTATAACATAAACAAATAACCAAATGTTACATAAAATAAGCAAATAACCAAATGTTACATAAGCAAATAACCAAAGGTTACATTAGCAAATAACCAAATGTTACATTCCATAACATAAAAAAAATAACCAAAAGTTACATTCTATCACATAAATAAATAATCAAATGTTAGATTCTATAAAATGAGCAAATATTACAATTGATAGCATAAATAAATAATCAAATGTTATAATGAAAATGACCAAATGTTACATTCAATAACATAAACAAATAATGAAATGTTACATTTGTTAAGAGGGTACTTGCTGAAACAATGTGTTCTGTTAAGTAATATTTACCTGTGATACACCTAGAGGTGAAAGGTTAAGATCTATTATACCAGTCCATACATTAATAACACCCAACGATGAACCATATGCTGTAGCTATAAACCAGAACTGTTTACATCTTAATTTAAAAAAAAAGATTTCATTTTAACTTACAGTTTAAACAGGAGTATAACCTCTTTAACCCTTTGTATACTGTACACAGGAGTAAATATTTCATTAACCCTTTATATACTTTAAACAGGAGCAAAATGTCTTTAATTTATGGAAAGAGAGAAATTGGGTTTAATATACCATACAAATCCAGGATTGAACACATTTATGATATACATGTAAAATGAAAACTTTAGACCATTAGCCCCAACCACCACCTTTACTTTCATTCATTAAGAGGTGTATTAATTACTAGATATATAAAGAAATGTGATTTTTTAACATTACAATTATATCAATATTTGAAAGGGGGGGTGGATGGCCGAATGGTTAGCACGTGCATGCTGTACCATACGTCCTGTCATAGAGACATCTGGTGTGGTTTCCAATCCCCTGATGTACGTGACAAGGAGTAGGGTCGCTTGTCCAACTTTTATGGGTCCTCCGGTTACCGTCCACTGCTAAAGACCCCTATGCGCAAGTGACTTATAGAAATAAAATTAAACCATATTTTAGTCTTGAAATGACCTAGTTTGTGTCAAGTGGACATTAAACCCCATTTCTCTCTCTCCACATTTGAAAGGGGGAGGGGGTGATCGCAGGATGATCCTGTTAGAAAGGGAACCTATGTGGAATGTAATTAGAAGCAGTTTTGGTGGTGGGTGGCAGGATGTTTCTGTTATAAAGGGAACCCTATGAAATGCATTTAGAGACAGTGGGGGTAATGGGTGGCAGGATGTTCCTGTTATAAAGGGAACCCTATGAAATGCATTTAGAGACAGTGGGGGTAATGGGTGGCAGGGTGTTCATGTAGTGGGTGGCAGGATAATCCTGTTAGAAAGGGAACCTGGTGAAATGCAATTAGAAACAGCACGGGAAGAAGGTATATGTACCCAGTCCCAGATGCACAGAACATTATCACAATCACCACTTACTTAAATAAACTTTTGAGTCCTTTCCAGAAATCATGCCTTGAGAAGGAAGCTGAAGCACAGGGAGGAAGTGGGGGTCTCTTTGGAAAATAGATCAACATCATCAGGAACACCAATAATGTACCACCAAATTCTGTAAAAAAAGAGACAATTTGTATTCAAGGGATGTAAATCTCTAGGACTTTATTTTGAAATGACTGAAAATAAATTGGTATTATGTCTTTACAAATGTCACAAAGATCTTGTTATTATAACAATTGTTGACTTGGGAATGACAACAAAATTTGATTCATAAAAAAAAAAAAAATTTAAGAGTTATGGACAGAAACTGTGACCAAGATACCAGATCTGTAGTAACTCACCTATATACATTAAAAACATTATATCTTTTCTTTCTTGACTTATTCTCATAGCTAAAATAAACAGTTAATAATCAATATTTGTAAAACAGTGCTAATCTTTTGGTGATGGATTTCCTCACAGTTGACTGCCAATTTTCCTAGGCATTTTCTAGGAATATAGACATAGATTCAAAACAGATGGAACAGGTGGAAATACTATTAACTGGATAAAATCTTTACTGTTGGAAAACCAGAAATAGTATGTGGCCATGGTGAGTTCTGGGCAAAATTTGCCTGGTAACGCATTTCACTATGTCTGGAATTAGTTGAAACAGAACAGTAGGACGTTAAACCCCCATTTCATTTCTTCTCTTACAGATTTCAGTCTGTTCTATTTATAGATGGGGGTTGGGATGGTCTAGTGGTCTAGAGTGCCGCACTTCGACCTCTAGCTGGCCGGTTACCTCTGGCTTGCGGCTGTGGTTTCGATCCCTGGTGTGAGCGTATGTGGCATGGAGATAGGGGCGCCTTCTCAACCTCGCGGGTTTCCTCCGGGCATTCCGGTTTCCTCCCACTGCTAAAAAAACCCTACGCGCAAGCAAATTATTGAAATAAAATTGAAACCATATTTTAGTCCCAAAACGACCTAGTTTGTGTCGAGTGGACGTTAAACCCCATTTCTCTCTCCATTTATAGACTACATGGTGTTGACATACTTCTGTAATATGAATTAATTACAAGTAATCAGAATCATTTACTAGTATTTAGTTTAAAACAGCTAGTAATATACTAGATGATGTTGTGAAGAGTAATTGTACTGAAAGAGAACTTACATGTACTTGAATTAGAGAAATTAGTAGACTGGATAAAATCTAATTTTGTTGAACTGAAATAAAAACAAAACAAAAGCTCATTAATGTCTTGGTAAATTTTACGAAGCTTTAAAAGTAGTTCATCCATGTCATGTGACTAATTGTGGCACAAGTCAGGTAAACATGCATATTTAAATTTTCTAAAACAGATTTCTGGAATATTTGTTTTAAAAATTGTCTTGTTTTGGTATTTTTAAGTTTAAATAATTTGGCAGTTTATCTTATAAAGCACAGAATATTATATCCTCAAAGTTAAATACCCTATTTGGTAAAAGGTATGAGTAGGTGGAGATCGAACCACACTTAAAGTTATGTTTTTAGATTCCCTCCAAGATAAACTGTTGTGCAAGCTGTTCAGATATACCATTCCTGCATAAACAGTGCTGCAGATGTAAATTACATTATGTGTTGGATTTGTTTTCAGCTAGAATAATAGTGACGGCAATCTACAGGATCAATATTTTTAATCAAGATATCCCCACCAGGTTCTTAAGATATACCCACCAGGTCCTTAAGACATAACCAGGATCCTCAAGATATACTGTCTTTAAGATATACCCAGGGTCCTCAAGATATGTAGTCCAGGTTCACAAGGTATACCCAGGGTCATCAATATATAACCAGGGTCATCAAAATATATCGACCAGGTCCTTAAGATATACCCAGAGTCCTGGAGATATAACGACCAAGTCCACATGATATACCCAGGGTCATCAAAATATATCGACCAGGTCCTTAAGATATACCAAGGGTCCTCGAGATATAACGACCAGCAGGTCCACAAGATTACCCAGGGTCATCAAAATATACAAACCAGATCCTTAAGATATACCCAGCAGGTCCACAAGATATACAGACCATGTCCTTAAGATATAACTAGCATATCCACAAGAAAAACCCCGGATCCTCAAGATAAACGGATCCTCAAGATAAACGTACAGGTCCTCAAGTACTAAATAGCAATATGGACTTACTTTATAATAGTTGCATTTGTTTCTGTTATATTTGGTGAAGGTACCAGTAGTGGACCTACAACATGGAAAAAAACAAATCATATCTTTAATATTTTATTTTGAAATTTTTTCTAAAACAGAGAAAAAACAAATCATAACAGTATTTAACATGAAAATTTATTTTAGAATTTATTCTAAGACACGATATCATTGTGTCTTGAAATTAGAATAAGCTGAAGGTAAAAAATCACACTGAAGAGAAACAACAAAAAATCCCCAAACCAAACATAATATTAAAATAAAAACATGCAAGCATTAAATAAAACATGCCAAGATTAGGATGGTAGTAACATATGCAAGAATTAAAGTAAAACGTAGAAAGATTAGGATTACAATTCAACATGCCAGGATTACAGTAAAAACATAAAAGGATTACATTTAAAACATGCAAGGATACAGTAGAACACGCAGCAGGGATTACAGCAAAACATGAAGGCATTACAGCAAAATCATGCAGGGTAACAGTAAAATATGCAAGGATCACAGTGAAAACATGCAAAAGTTACAGTCAAACATGCAGAGGTTATAGTAGAACATACTATGATTACAGTAAAACATACTATGATTACAGTAAAACACTATGATTACAGTAAAACATACTATGATTTACAGTAAAACATACTATGATTTACAGTAAAACATATCATGATTTACAGTAAAACATACTATGATTTACAGTAAAACATACTATGATTTACAGTAAAACATACTATTATTACAGTGTCTAAAATAATTAGTAGTTGACTAAGTTTGGCATTCTCAAAAGTCAGATTAGCTAATCTTAGACTAAGACTAAAATTTCTCTTTGTCAATGATTAAAATTATGTTTTAACATGTGATTGTAAATCAAACATTTAAATTACTGATTTCATATAATCATTGATTATAGATTTTTTGTTTATCATTGAAGAAAGGGGCCAGTTACCTGGGGTTCAAGGAGATCAGTAGGGTGTAAGCAGGGAGAAAAGGACATATGAAATGATTGGTATTGTGGAATATTTTAGTATTGGGCACTGAATTTCAGTAGTTGTTATCTGTCACATTTCCCAAAAGTGAATTAGAGTATGACGATTTTTGTATTGTAGAATATTTTAGTATTGGGACAATGAATTTCAGTAGTTGTTATTTGTCACATTTCCCACAACAACCTAGTTGAGTTCACAATGGGGAGGTGCTGGGGTGTAATTGTCTTCACCACAACAGAAAATTCTCTCAGATTAACATTCAAATTTATCATTATTTGTCAATTTTGTATAAACTTGCAATATTTCTATTTAAAGGGAACATACCAGATTCTAACAGTCTCAGAAACGAAAGTGTGCGTATGAAATTTAAGCGCCTAAATATAGAGTTTGATTTAATTCTTTTCATTGGGTGACCTGATAATCTATTGCCGTTCCCTTAGAGATCTATACAGTGCATGACCCACATGCTGTACCTGATGACGAAAGGTATATATCCCCTACACATTTTTATGAAATATAAAGAGTCTGGTTTTATCCAGAAACCATATAATACTGCTTGGACGACTAAGTTGTTTGAAAACATATCATATCTGAGTTAGTTGCATCGCCCCAAATCAGAGGATTTTAAGAAATTTAACACAAATTAAGCAGTTTTATTCTCCAAAATATAGTCGAGATTGGTCTTTGGAAGATGAAAATGTAATTATCATTTGTAATAAAGTTGTTCGCATCAACCCACTTGGCACATCATTATATAAACATAAATTATGTCTATTTCATGTTTTGAATGAATTTAATTTTACGTTTAGATATTGCCTTTACAATTTTTAAACATACAAATGAGTGCCAATTACAAACAAATTCATGAGATTATATTAAAGATAATATCGTTTATTATATAAAAACATGAATAGTATATTTGTAATAATAAATCTTCAAAAATACAATTATTGATTTGCTCTACTTTGAACTTGGCTGTTTTCAGACAGATACTGCTTTTGCAATTTTTAAACTAGAACTGAGTGCCAATTACATAAAATTCCATGAGATATATCAAATATAATATCGTTTATTATATTAAAATATGAACAGTATATATGTAATTGTAAAGCTTCAAAGCCCTAAAATACAATTATTGAGTTCGCTCCGCTTTGAACTTGGCTGTTTTTCATTTATTACATCTCTTTGTTGGAAAAATTGTATGAACAAATGAAACTGCAACAAAGGATGTAACAAACTCGTTTAATGCAACAAATGTCATTTCTAGTTGACTTTGCCTTGTGTTTTTTCTCTACATAATCCCTTGAAAGTGTCACCAAATATGATGTCCTCGATACCCCAGAGATGACAAATATTTGGGGGGACTTAGTCAAAGATTAAGTGAATGTTAAACTGTTTCAATGGCATTTAGTAATTGAACTAGAGTATACAGGTCACAATTCTATGGAATACAATTACTGCTTATTACTGAGCGACGTTTCGACTAGGCTTCTCTAGTCGTTATCAAGCAATGATAAAATCTAAAAAATAAGACAAGTCAATATATACATGTACATAACAATACACTCTCAATGCTGACAAAACAGGGATCTCCCTTAATTTGCACGTACCTAAAAGAAATCTAATTAATTAAGGATTATAAATTCGAAATGCTATTTACACCATTCAATAATACCACTTAACTGAAAATAAAAACAAACTGACTAATTGATTAATAGGTAATTTGTTGTGGAGTATATACAATGATATGTAGGTTCAAATCATGACAAACGTTCTAAGAAAATGGAATTTGATCAAATGCTATCAACCACCCCTTTCACTGAAATAAACACAAATGATTAATGATTTCAAATTTATAATCCTTAATTAATTAGATTTCTTTTAGGTACGTGCAAATTAAGGGAGATCCCTGTTTTGTCAGCATTGAGAGTGTATTGTTATGTACATGTATATATTGACTTGTCTTATTTTTTAGATTTTATCATTGCTTGATAACGACTAGAGAAGCCTAGTCGAAACGTCGCTCAGTAATAAGCAGTAATTGTATTCCATAGAATTGTGACCTGTATAAGTGAATGTTCCAGAATACCACATCTTATGGTATTCTCGAACATTGTTTAACTCAATGATATAAGCTTATCAAAGTTCATAAAAATCTTAGTTTAGTCAACTTTCAAGAATATGACTGGTCAGAAAATTGCACATTAAATCTAAGTTTAGCACTAATCTACTTTTGAAAATATGGGCCTAACAGTAAAACAAGCAAGGAATATAGTAAAATTGCAAATCAATGCATAGCAAATAAAGTATACCGCAACCCAAAAACTGTAATTTTGTTTTGTTAGCTTATAGGTACACTAACCGATTATGAATGAAAATGCTACACCAAGAGCATTTATAACACTGCAAAGAGCTGTACTTGTAGTTCGTTCATTGGCTGGAAACCATACGGCTGAAAGTGCTGGTCCACCCCCCATACCCACTGGTCCAGAAAATCCACACAAAATTTGACCCAGATGAATTAACCTACAAAAGAACCAAGCGTTGAAGACAGACCTCGAAATAGTGACTAGTTGTTCCTGACAAAATATCACACACAAATGATAATATGACCAAAAACACTGATCTAGAGAGAAATGGGGTTAAACATCCACTTGACTCAAACTAGGCCATTTACGGACAATCATATGGTTCAATTCTATTTCAATAATTCACTTGTGTTTACGGGACTTTGGAATCACGAGGTTGGACAGACAACTCTATTCCTTCTCACATACAAGCTGGTAATCAACACCACACCACATGACTTCATGACAGACCTTATGATTTCGTGCTCACACGCTAAACCACACAGAGCCCGACAAAGCCTAAATTTGTGACAGGTGTCTTATTTCCAAGAAATGAAATGGGGTTTAAGGCTGGAAAAGTCCAGGGAACTTTCTGTCCTGAGACCAGGATCGAACCTGGGACCTCCTAGTCAGTGAGCCAGCTCCTTACTCACTAAGAACAACAATCATGTGGCCATATCGTGCATCATATTTTCTTGATAATTTAAAATTCAAAGTACATATATTTCATAACATAGTTTCAGAATCTAAAAAACAAAAGGTCAGCAAACATAGAAATAGGTCGTTAGGCTACACCAATTTGATTTTCTGTGTTTTGTTTAAAATTTCAAAACTTAAAAAAAAAATTGGAACTAAAAAGCTTTTGAACAGTGCAACCAAGTACTTTTGGTTTTTAAATAAGCCTTTTTTTCCGAAATTTTCTTACATGTGTTCCGAACACAGAACACAAGAAAATCAAACAGGCGTAGCCTTAAAAGGTTTGTTTAACATATCAGCGCTTGACTATAAACATGGCTGAAATTGATATTGGGTAACAACACAAACATTGACAAAAGATGTTATTTTTTGGGCATGCTGGCTTGCTGGAGTTTTGTGTGGTAGTAATACCAACCTATTATAAATGCACTAGCTATGCCCATATTAGGGATAACAAATGCTATAGCTGTGGCTGTTGTTCTCTCTGAAGGTTCAAACCAGATGGCAGATAGAGCTGGAGGTCCAGCCATGGCAACCGGCCCACCCAAACCAACCAAAAATTGGCCAAAATGAATTAACCTGAAAATTAAATATTAATAAAGTCCCAGAAGCCCCAATTAAGGCCAAACCAATTTAGTTCTTCAAGGCTCTGATAAAAAATAAATATTTTTGGTCCGAGTGGGCTATCAGAGTTGTCTTAGCGTGGTCTGTCAAAGTGGTCTAACTTTTTTTTTCTTTGGTATGAGAGGTCTATATAATTAGATAAAGTACAAATACTTCCATGTTTCAATACATAAATACATAAATAAATAAAACAAATAACTCCAGGTAAAAGATTAACCACTGAAAGCATTAATTTAAACTTATGGCAAGAAATGTTCAATAGAATCTGTTTCAATGTTTCTTCTTTTAATATCATCAATGTTTAATCATTTAGCACCTACCTGAAACTGCCAAAAACTGCTGCTGCCTCTAGTGCCTTTAAACACTGAGCATACTTTTTCTATTACTCTAGAAGTTTGAGATGATTTTGGGAGCAGTAGCTTTGGACGGTTTCAAAAATGTATATACAATTTTATTTTTATCCATTATCATGTAATACATACCATGTAGACCAGGGTGGTGTTGATGTAATACAACGAACACCAGCTCCGGCTGTCACCAGAAAACAACTAGTTACAGCAGCAACTCGTAATCCTGTAATTCAAAAAGAGAAGAGATTAATTTGAGAGAGAGAAATAGGGTTTGATGTCCACTTGACACAAACTAGGTGAGGTTTCCCCTTGTCAGTGATGCAGGACGTAGGGGCTTGACAAGGACAGCTGTCTAGAAATTCGAATGGGATAAAAAAACTCAGGTCCCGTGCTGTGTACACATTGGAGTGCACGTAAAAGAGCCTTTGGCAGTTGGAATTCGATATAAGAGTAGGATGTAGCACTGCTGCCTGGGCAAAATCTGCCTCATAGCACACTGCATGACATAAGCCGGTCTTTACTAGCCAGCATAACAGTAGAACGTTAAACCTTTTTTTTTCAACTGCCCAATTTAGACTGGATAACCTGCTCTAATGCCTCAGACTTGCTCCTGCATCACTCCTTTTCTGACTTGCATATAGAGACCCATGTTTTGACATCTCTATATTGAAGTCAGAATAGTGAAGTGACATAGGAACCAGTCTGACGTCATTTAGAGCAGGTTATCCAGTCTTCTGCCCGCCGAGTGAACAATGGGATCAAGAGAAGATAACTCTGTTTATTACCTTTAACATCAATCATCCATGAGAAGAATATACCACTAATAAGATAGGATATTGGACCCCAGTTTGATAGCAAGGCAATATCGCCATCATTCCATCCAAATGCATCTTTTGAGGAATCTGAGATAGGTCCCCACGTGTTCCAGATTCCACCTTGGGCTGCAGCAAAACAGGAAAACAGTAGCAAGATATACCATCTTCTTTTGTATACCTAGATTTTAAAAATAAATGTAAAAAATATGTCTAAAAAACGAATAACCAAAAGCTATCACTCAGAACAGAATTAATTAAAATTTACAACAGTCTTAAGGAAGCCGTGAAATGAGGAATTGTCTTCTTCGCATACCATTGCGCACTTAAAAGCCCATCTTTACTGCAAAGTTTTAGCATTGCTACATCTTCGCAGATCGGTTTTCGAGCAAAGTGAAGGAGATGAACAGAACTTGTCATCTAGTTGAACATTTCAACTTCTTCGCTTTGCTCAAAACTTTGCAGCCAAACAGCCAATCAGCAACACAACGTCTGATCCATCTAACCACAGAAGAAAACCAGCTTCGCTTTGCTCACTACAAATGGCAGCTTTTGAGTTATTTCGCTTTGCTAAGCAGAGTATAAAATGGCCTGCCTAAAAGACAATTGTTTTCAAAATATAATTGTTGTCCTGTTCAAAATGAATGGCTTGATCATCATAGACAGCAATTTAACACAACAAGCAGGTTGACTTCCGAAATTTTCAAATTCCAATCAATCAGCTTATTTTCCAAATCCTTCAACTTGTCCGAACTGTAAAAACTTTTGTAAGCCACCATTTTTTGACTTTGTCAAATTAAGGAAAGCTCTTTGCAGCTCAATATAGAAAATTTCCATAATATGAACTCAAAATACTTATACCTTTATTTCCTGAGTTCTTTCGATAATAACATCAGTATTATTTATACTTTCTTCACCTAAAACATTTTTAATTTGTTCCTCTCGTTCATCTTTATTTATAGATGAATACTGATGGTGTGATGTCACATCGTCGTAATCAGATGATAACAGAGGGGATTTCTCTCCTTGATGGTCCATTTTTAATTAACTGAGCTATCAGTTATATGCCCTTGACATCTGAAAAATCTAAAAATAGATTAAAATAGAAATATAAGTAGAACAATAGTTAGTCACTCTTATTTATTTTTCAGGTTGGGAGTAAAAGTATCAATTTTCAAAAATTACAGGAATGGAATGAAATGCAATGGGCTTAAGGGTGTATGGTTTTATATTTTGAAACCTTGCTATTCTGCTACGACTGGGCTAATGAAGACGGACATACGCCATGCAGTGTGCAAGTATTAAATTTCGCCCAGTTGTTTTCTTGGTAAACGTTTTCCTGGTTAATCTTGATACAAATCGTATCGCAGCACCTGAATCTCAATACCTTTTGTATTGTGAGTGACTGCAATTACAATGTCCGTTATCACTGACAGTGTCCTAAAAATGAACTTTGTCAAGGCTGATTATATGTGCTGTAATTTTAATTTACACTGTTACACATAGCATATAAATCTGATTAAACTGAAGTCTTATCTTCATTATAGATATACTTGTAGATAAAAGTCTCCATTTGATCAAATCTAAGAGGTAAGTTTTGAGTTGTTTTTTTCAATAGGGGAAATGCAAAGTTTGATCACATAAAATGTTCCAACTTTGGATTTTATATTTAGCCTTATCTGTCACGGGTGTTGAATCAAGTGGAAGTGGACGTTAAACTCCATTAACGATCGAACGAAACGATCAGTTGTCAAACCTCTGTACAACCCTGGTAAGCGAGCTGACAACCCCAGTAATAAATTTGAAAACCCTGCCAAGAGGCCAATCCCTGCAGTAACCTCACCATTTAGTAATCTGTGCCTTAATTAATTTGTTTTTCTACTTTTTAAAGAAATAAACAAACTATGGAAACTAAAGACCCTTTCTCGATATAGTAACACTGTAAAATTTAATTTTGGTAGATAATATAGTAGAAAACAATTTGATCGTAAGAATATCTTAGGGTAAAACCTTTCACGGGGAGTCATAACGGTGTGAGTTGACTTCGACAACTGCTTATGCCCTAAACGGTCACACCAGCAACCATCTCAGACTGTCACACCAGTATTATATAACCTCTATTTATTGTTACATAAGTGAGAGACAGCTAGGTCGAGGCATGTGGAAGGTCAAAACATTCACACATGTTATCCAATTGATTGTAATTAAAAATGGTTTGTCATTTCTGATAGAAATATCATTATTTTAGCAGTAGGCTTTAAAAATGGTTTGTCAATGTCATTTCTGATAGAAATTGGTCATTATTTTAGTAGGCTACTGGGCTTTAATTTCAACCATCACATTATTTGCCTTAAATTTTAGGCAATTATATATATCTTTATTGATCCTCCAAATATGACATGAAGATTAGGATTCCGATTAGTATTACAAAATCATGAATATATACATGTAATAATAATAGTAAGCACATATCAGTTTTCTTTTGACTAGTAGGTCATGTACTCACCTTTGAATGAACTAAGCTAAATAAAATGTATAAATCAGACCTATTTATTATGCAACATAAAAATAGTCGTGAAAAAACTCAAGGAAATATACTCAGACAGCTGACAAGACTGATCATTAATTTGTTGACATCACATGACTGAAAATGTCACATGATAGATCATGTGATCAAGAACTCAAACACTGAGAAAGAATAAACAGTGCAAGTTATTAACTGAAGTTGGATGTTGGTTATAGATATAATTCATCGTTAACATGTGAAATAGGTAAATCTGTTGTTATAGCTTAGCGTTAGACTTGTAACAAGGAAATGATTGGGTGATTGGGAAGGTATTTTATTTGGATTTAAAACAACTTACAAGGTATAGGCCCCTACAGATTATTTTATACAGTTTGAAACTGCAGTCAGTTGAGTCAGTACGTGCGGAAGAGATACCACAGAGTGAAAAATAATTCTTACTCATACTGTGTAAGGATACCCTGCGGTCAGTGTGGAAAGGAAGGATACCCTGCGGAAGTACCGTACTGAAATAGGCTATATGATTCACATTCATCAGTTTTATTTCATTCAACTAACAACAAATTAATATACAGTAAGCTGCGCAGTAATTGTATTCCATAGAATTGTGACCTGTATACTCTAGTTCAATTACTAAATGCCATTGAAACAGTTTAACAAATTAATAGATATAAAATACTACGCGTGTGCTCATAATAACTATTTTAAATTAAAAAAAGAAAACATAAACCATACAACAAGGTAATGTAGCCCAAATTATTTTTCAGTCAATTAAAAAAACAAACACACAAAATTAGATTTGATGAATGATCAAATATGCCAATTGGGTTTCCGTTCCTGTACAGTACATGGTGTCCCACTCATATCAGAGACAAAGTTGGACTGGATGATTGATTCCATCAAGTGGATATTACACACTGTATATAAAATTATACCGGTAGGCCTATATAGCACCGGCCTGACTTTAACTTTGATTCTGTGAGAGACTTTTGTAGTTAAACTGTATTTGTTTCAGACATGTTCGAATGAATTGTTTTGATTTTAATCTAAAGTTGGGACTAAAGATGATGTGATGAAACCAGAAGAAGAAGAAAAAAGAATCAAATAGCTTTGAAGAAAAATAGACCACTAAAATGAGTTCCAACCAATACGCCGAGAACTCTGCGTTACTTAAAGGAGAAATAATCAGTGCGGCATCAGACCCCCCTCCACCTTACACATACTCTTCTATCAATACTCAACAAGATGATACACAAGATAAAACAACTGCAACTACCAACAGTATTAAGGTAAACTCTTAAACCTGTACCCTTCTTTCAGAACTCCACAAGATATACAAGATACAACAACTACAACTTCCCACAGTATTAAGGTAAATTTTCAAACCTGTACTCTCCTCGATCAATACTCCACAAGATATACGAGATAAAACAACCGCAACTACCCACATAGTAAGTGCAGGGGGACTGCACCACACACAATTCTACACAAAAACAAATATACAGATAAGACATTATACTAAGAGATCACAAACAAAAACAAATCAAAAGGAGTGAATGGATCCGGGGGCTAGTCGTAAGCGTCCACTGCGCTGTACAGTCCCGGGCCTGTGGTGACACAGACTTCACTCATATTTGAAAACAAGTTGGGAGTAAAAACCCAAGGAAATAATTATATAATGTCAGTATGAGTCATGATCTGTTATATGTTGCAAGAATTACGAATGCAAGCACATTGTTGTATAAATTCCAATATACAAACCACACAGTTAAATGTATCAAAGAAGTAGGCCTAGTTCTAAAAAACTAGATGCATTAAATCAAACCTGTACTCTTCTATCAATATGATACACAAGATAAAACAACCACAACTACCCATAATATTAATATAAACTGTCAAATCTGTAGCCTACTCTAAGTCTTATCAATACTCAACCAAACAATACACAAGATAAAACAACAACAACTACAAACAATATTAAGGAAGGGAAAAGTAGCATATACTCTCTATCCATACTCAACCAAATGATATAACACCACAACTACAACTACATGTACATGTACATGTACATGATAAATGGACACCAATTAAAGTCAACATCGTATTGTATATATGCAGTGAATTCTCCTCCGACTTCCTATCCATTTTGAGAAAGATTTAGAGCAAAGTCTGCATTGATTAATTAGTTTGAATATGTTTGTTGTCTAAAGATATCAAGTCACCCAGTTTGTATGTGGGAAGGTATCGTTAATACAGGTACTTATGATTACACTTGTAATCTCCAGTCATTCATTTCAGGGAAGCGATTTTTAATCTTTTCCAATCCCAGAAGAGAGTTTGGAGTTTTTCAGCTCCCCACAATTTTTTTAGACGTGAAGGCCTGCTGTTAGCGACTTCTACATGCAAGCCAATCTTTGGAATAAAAATGATCCCAAACTATCTGATTTTCTAAACAACGATGTTAATTTAATTTCTCTCTCACTCAATTTAGATGAATACATGTACATTCACTTGTGACATCATAATCATAGCAACAGAAACAACGCCCCAATTTATCAACCAAGATAAACAATGTTGCTATAAGCTTTTGGTCTGCCCAACCTTGAGGTTTTCTTTGAAACCACCGGTTTCCTAATACTGCCAAAAAGCCTTGAATTATTAAAATAAAATTGTAGCATCTAGTCCTGTAATGAATCTGGTTTTATGGTAGCGAAAATTGCACAGGCCACCAACATGTTGTAGATACTCTGAAGGCCTGTTTTTCTAGATTCTTTTTGAAAATTTGACTGAGTTTCAAATGGTAATTGAAAGTTGCAAATATTGATTGCAATTGCAGTTTTGGCACATTATCAAATTAATTTGTTATTATTTTAGGTTTATAAGAGGAGATGGTATGTTTTGCTGATATTTTCATTTTTTGCTGCTTGTCAAAATTTAATCTGGAATGCGTGGGGGCCAATTTCTGATTCTGCTAAAGATGCGTTTGGATGGAATGATGGTGATATTGCCTTGCTATCAAACTGGGGTCCAATATCCTATCTTATTAGTGGTATATTCTTCTCATGGATGATTGGAGTCAAAGGTAATAAACAGAGTTATTTTCCCTTGATCCCATTGTTCACTTAAGAATTGAGGCCTTTTCCCAATAAAATCATGCAAGTGATCATTAATCTAAACCATGGTCTAATTAGCAGGTGTGTAAATTACTAGCGTAAGGGTTTAAATATACATTATGCAAGAGCTAAATTGGCCTCTTGTAGGTCTTTCTTTAGGCCTGAAATGTTATATAAATTATTTATTAGACATTAATTAACTTATCCAGAGCATAATCAAGTCTCAATGTATGTCAGTGCTACCCTGCGATATTTGTTGGATTATGATCCGATTTGCTGCATAACTTTCCTTCACTTTTTAATTATTAAACTTAAGTACTGATGATCAAGGCTAGGTGGAACTTTCATTTGCATGATTCTCGGTTCATAGTGGATCAATTTGACTGAAATTTTCAGCAAATTGCCTGTATATTATCTATTTTTTAACTTTTATACATGTAGTGAGAACTGCCAACTCGTTATCTAATCTCCTATAATGTATCTTTACGTAACTTACACTAGGAGTGTAGTTTAACAGGGTTGCATGTCCAACCTCGTTGCCCAGGTTGTTCGGATTCCTCCTATCGCTAAATTAATACCACTGGTTTTTGTCGGGTAGACATTAAACCCCATCTCTCCCTCTCTCTCCTCAGAATTAGATTTCAATTTAGTTGTGAAATAATTATTTTTATCTTTTGTATTTTCTCTCTCTTGTATTCTAGGTCTACGTATTGCTTGTACATCCAGTTCTTTTTTAGTTGCTTTAGGAGCTGGTCTCCGATGTTTTACTTCAACTCCGCCTCTTTCTACATGGTGAGTGTTTCTTTTTTCTCATATTTGGTTTAAAATATGTACTAATCGGTGTGTGTGTGTGTGCGTTTGTATATGGTGTATATCGAGGACACACATCTGAATACACACCTTCTAATCGCGGACCTCTGTCAAACCGAGGACGTCCTCGGTTCAACCGAGGACTTTTTGAACTGAAACCAGGACTGCCACGATGTTCAGAAGCCTGGATTTGATACCCCCTTTAATTTTAAGGTCGATCTGAGATGTTCCGCGTTAGGCGGTATTCTACAGTTAGGGTGTATCTGTCGTGTGTGTGATCTCAAAAGGCAAAAATATGATTGTGTGTATCAAGTCCGCAGTTAGTGTTTATTGTACAGCGAGTGTATCAAGTCCTCGGTTAACCGATTTCGGCCATACACATCATATATGGTCACGTGGGAGAAATATGTTTTAATCCTGCTATATCTTAAATTTATAACCATTTTCAACCCGTGCGATATTTAAAAAATCTAGCCATCTAGTCATTACATTATTTCTGTCTGAAATTTCGAAATTTTTATCTGGCTAAACATACAATAAGATTATTGCTGCAATATTAAGCGTAAATTTAAAAAAAAAACCCAGAGCAATTGAAATATTAGTAAGTCACGGAATTTGAAATAGTGACACCTGTTAGGACGTATTAAGACAGTCACAATTGTCTAATATAATGTGTAGATACCTCTGGACAATTTTTGCCTTGCGGATGTACTACAGAAAAAAAATGGTGAACCTCGGGAGGCTTACTCAACGGGAGACCACAGGAGAACTGCCAGGAAAACAGGCCGGGAAGGCATCAACGGAGCTTTCCAGATCCACAAGGAAACTCCGGGGATGATTGCCTTGTTTCAGGAACAGGGTTAGGCGTCGGGAACAGGTTTGTCGGTGTCCCAGGTGAGCTAGCCTTGTGGAGAACTGCGAAATGTTTTAATGCTTGCATTGTCAGACCGGGGGCATTCCCGGATCCTTTCAGACCCACAAGGAAACTCCGGGGCATCAGCGAAGCATGTGAGATGTCTTGCCTAAGTGTCAGGGGACTTTTGAGGATATTTAAATCGGGTGCCTCTGGAATAGTATTTTGCGAAACACGTACCGACAAGAGAGAAGCCACAACCTAGCGTCTGAAGTAAAACAAGAGCGACCTGGTGAAACGGTAAAGTTTCGATGGTTAGGGTTCCGTCATCTCTCGCACAGAGGAGAAAGAGACCGAAGATACGGTAATAATGCTTCAGCAGGTTCACCTTCGGAAACCTTGTCACGACTTTTACTTCATCTAAATGATTTAAGCTCGAACGCCTTTCCGAGCCCGTCCGAAGACAGGCCCAGTCTAACGGCCTCGCTTAGTCATTCTATCGGAGGTAGCGACCCGCGGTGTGTACAAAAGGCAGGAACTTAATCGGCGCCGGCTGATGACGGGCGCCTACTCGGAATTCCTCGTTCATGGAGTTGCAAGCCCCGATCCCCAGCACGAAGACCATTGGCACGGTTAACCCGTTGTAGGCGAGACTGCCCCCGAAGGAACAATCCCAACCTCCCCTCTCGGGGCGGGTTCCTCGTCTGACCAAACCAAGACCATAGGTACTTGCGCTTTCCTCTTCTCCCCACCTGGTACGCTCGCCCCTCCGTTCCTCTCAAACCCTACGTAGCTCTCCGGCGAAACTGAAAGCAAAAGCGACGTCACCAAGTCGACCGGACCACCCTCCGGAAAAGAGCATGCCCACTTATTCCAACGACGAAATATTCAGGCTAGGGGTTTTAGCCTGGCTTTAGCACTCTTAATGTTTTCAAAGTAGACAGAAAATGCGGCGGGTTCTCTCCCGCGAAGGAGAAAAACGAGGTAGGACCGACACAGGCTATTGGAGCTGGAATTACTGCGGCTGCTCGCACAAGGCTTGCCCTCAAATAGCTCCTCGCACACTCTTTTAAATTGCGCTCATTTCTCCTGCGGTGATCACGAAATGGCCACACCACGTTATTTTTCATGAGTGGCGCGACTGCTGCCCTCCTTGGAGGTGGTAGCCGTTTCGCAGGCTTCCTCTCCGGATTCGAACCCTGATTCTGTGTTATCCGTCAACACCGTGGTAGGCAGGTCGCCGTCCATTACCAATTGATGGGACAGACACTTCATGACAAGGACGTCGGGGCCCGGAAAGACCCCGCGATTGGCACAGTAATTCGGATTGCAACACTTGTCGCTTCGCCCCGTCGCTACTTTTAACAGTAGCTTCACAGGCTAGGGCGACCTGGTATAGAGAATAAATGCCGTTCCCCTCGTCGAGAAACGAAAATGAGCCGTGTGCAGTTTCGGCTCGCTTCCCGAAAGGAACAAGCCTGAACGTAGACTTCCATGGCTTAAGCTTTGAGACAAGCATATGATCACTGGCAGGATCAACCATATAGCCTTCACGAGTTCGAGAGAGAACCACCAGTAAACGCCCCCAGTCGAAGGCACCCGTCTCCCTTTGCCCTACTCCCCCGAAAGGAAGGTGAACGAGATGGGAGGGGGGCGAAAGAGCGGGAGGACAGTAGCCAGGACTGAACATCGCCGGCCTCGTTCGCTGAGCAACCCCAGACGAAGAGGGAGACCAGAAGATCGCAAAGTCGTCCGGCAATTCGCTCGCTTGAGCTACGTTGAGACGAGACAACCTTACAACCGTGAATCTTACGAAGACGGGACGAGAGATGGGGGGGGGGGGAAGAGCGGAAGGACAGTAGCCAGGACTGAACATCACCGGCCTCGTTCGCTGAGCAACCCCAGACGAAGACCGCAAAGTCGTCCGGCGATTCGCTCGCGCGAGCTAGGTTGAGACGAGACCGTGGACGGGCAAGAGACTATCTCGAGCACGCCGCGGGCCGAGAATCAGGGGTAGGTGTAAGCGAACACCGGGACGTTTCGGGTCTGCCGGGAGAAATCAATCTCCGCCGACCGCCGCGAGCTGTGACCGGGCGCCGAGGGGTCGTCGTCCCCGGGTCGGCCTCGCCGACTGTCTCCTTACAACCTTGAATCGTACGAGGACGGGACGGGAGATCGGGCTAAACGATCCCCGCCTTCCGACCGCTTCGCTGCTTGCGAGAGGGAACCGGGTATATTTCAATGTATACTATTCAAAAAAAGTAGGGGATATTTGATTTTTAAGTGTTATTAAAGTCACCTAATGAAACTGACGAAGAAACAAATGACAAAATGAAATGAAGTTCACATTCATCGATTTATTCCAAATGATCGTTAGACTAAGTAAGGCACAGACTGACCATTATAAGGGTAAAATGATACCAGTTGGGTTAAACAGCAACGTTACCACAGCATCACAACAAAGTCAGTAACGGGTAAATCCTCCTCTGTTGGCCAAACAAGCATTGATCCGACGTGGCATACTCCTAATGAGACGTCTAAGGTCATTTTGGTCCAGATTGTCCCATTCCTGTTGCAACGCAGCAGCAAGTTCTTGGACATTGGCAGGACGTTGTTGACGTTGACGTAACCTCTGTCCAAGCATGTCGTAGACATGCTCGATGGGGGAGAGGTCGGGACTCAGTGCTGGCCAAGGTAATGTGGTGATGTTCTGTTGTTGGAGGTAACCTGTAACGATCCTGGCCCTGTGACATCTTGCGTTGTCATCCTTGAAGATGAAACGGCGGCCATGACGTCGTGCGAACGGCACAACATGGACTGCCAAGATGTTGTCCCGGTAGTACTGGCCTGTAACACGCCCTGCAACAACATGTAAAGCCGTTCTTCCAGCAACAGTGATGCCTCCCCACACCATAACAGAACCACCCCCAAATCGATCATGTCTGATGACGTTTACGTCTTGGAAGCGCTCGTTTCGACGACGCCACACCCTCCAAAAAAATCAACAGTGAACCTTGACTCATCTGAAAACATCACATTACTCCAGCGTCGATTATCCCAGTGTTGACGATCCCTGCACCAACGACGTCTTGCCTGAATGTGATGATCTCTCAAACAAGGGATCACGCGAGGACGTCGGGCGCGAAGGTGACCCCTATGCAGTCGATTCCGAATCGTCTGGCCACTCACTCTCACACCAGTGTCTGTTTGAAGACGAGCGCTGATCTGATTTGCTGTGATGACACGATTTCTCAAGGCCAAGGTACGGATAAATCGATCCTGGGCTTGAGTTGTCGCCCTTGGTCGACCTGAGCGTGGTCTGTTCTGTACAGATTGTGTATCACGGTATCTGGACCATAGCCTGCTTATGACAGACTGAGAAACATTCATCGTCCGCGCCACAACCGCCTGTGTTGTGCCGATCTGTAGCATGCCAAGGGCACGTAACCTTTCATTTTGGGTAAGCCGACGCATATCAAAATTTGTTTTCTGGTCACTAAAACAATTAAACTGATGTTTCCACCCTGGAATTCAATGCCACAATGACTGTAACATTCAAAGTCAGAGTCGTGCAAATCTTGGGTTGGACCCCCATGATGATCCCAAGCATCACCTGCATTCCATGCGGTAGCTATTGGTGCGTTTGGGCGTCACATGTAACTGGAAATGTTTCTTCTGTTAGGTTCTATAGTGACTTTTTTCGTAGTCATTTGCATATTTTAGTATTATGCCCCCAAAATCAAATATCCCCTACTTTTTTTGAATAGTATATAAGGTTGACATTTGAAATGTCAACTTGAATTTTCAAATGTCAACTTGACTTTTCAAATGTCAACTTGCCTTTTCAAATGTCAACTTGGCTTTTCAAATGTCAACTTGACTTTTCAAATGTCAACTTGACTTTTCAAATGTCAACTTGACTTTTCAAATGTCAGTTGACTTTTCAAATGCCAAAATGACCTTTCAAATGTCAACTTGACTTTTCAAATGTCAACTTGACTTTTCAAATGTCAACTTGACTTTTCAAATGTTAACTTGACTTTTCAAGAAAAATTAGTTTTACCTAACCTTTTACCCGAAGGGCGATCCTCAGACGTAAAGTGTTTCTTACAAATCAAGTTAGTGCCTTTGAAATTCATGGTCATATCTTGAAAATTCACATTTATGTCTTTAAAAGTAAGTAACAGCTTGTTGATAATTAAATGAGGATCCGTTTTGGGATTATCGTTTGTTGTAATATTACAACAAAGGAGCATTAGAGAGTTTGTACACACCGCATTGGTATACACTTCTAAAGTCCTCGGATGTGAGTGTGTGTGTACTCGGTTGTTAGTTTTCACCATACACAAAGTCCCCGTTTGTCGGTATTAAAACATAATGTGCGTCCTCGGGTGGTCACATTAATAAATAACTGTTATATCGCGGTATTATGCACCGAACATCAATTATAAAAGGTTAATTTGTCTTGTTATCCCATGTGTGGTCAAAGGGGGGGCACAAATTTAGTTATTTGAAGGTTTAAGACCACAGTGAGTTTCACGTCCAGAGGTCCTCGATTGGTTACATAAACTCTGTAAGACCTCAGTCAGATTAGTTTAGAAAATTACAAGTTTTAAATGGCTGAATCAATAAAAAATGTTTTTTCATTGGGCTGCTCCTGTGGTCAAAGGGGGCCTGTTCTCGTATATAGAGTGTTGAACCAACTCAATTTATATTATTGGCATACACCTGTAACGTCCTCGGATGTGAGTGTGTATGTACTCGGTTGCTGGTGTTCACCATACACAAAGTCCCCATTTGACGGTATTAAAACATAATGTGCGTCCTCGGTTGATCACATTGATAAATAAATGACTGTTCTACCGCGATATTGTGCCATACATCAAGTTTTAACAGTTATATTGAATTTCTCCCATGTGTGGTCAAAGGGGAGACAAAAATGTAATTATTTACAGGTTAAAGACCACAATAAGTGTCAAGTCCACAGTATTGTAGTATAGAGCAAAATGACCTCGTTTGGCGGCGTTCCCAACACACACCATGTGTGTCCTCGATTAGGTGTATCTAGCATAGGGACTCGTTCGGCCGTATTTCCCCAAATATTCGCAAACTCCCGTGTCCGCATTTCTTCCGTAAAAAGTCAAATTCAAAAGTCAAATGCCAACTTGACTTTTCAAATGTCAACTTGAATTTTCAAATGTCAACTTGACTTTTCAAATGTCAACTTGACTTTTCAAATGTCAACTTGACTTTTCAAATGTCAACTTGACTTTTCAAATGTCAACTTGACTTTTCAAATGTCAACTTGACTTTTCAAATGTCAACTTGACTTTTCAAGAAAAATTAGTTTTACCTAACCTTTTACCCGAAGGGCGATCCTCAGACGTAAAGTGTTTCTTACAAATCAAGTTAGTGCCTTTGAAATTCATGGTCATATCTTGAAAATTCACATTTATGTCCTTAAAAGTAAGTAACAGCTTGTTAATAATTAAATGAGGATCCGTTTTGGGATTATCGTTTGTTGTAATATTACATTATACAACAAAGGAGCATTAGAGAGCTTGTACACACCGCATTGGTATACACTTCTAAAGTCCTCGGATGTGAGTGTGTGTGTACTCGGTTGTTAGTTTTCACCATACACAAAGTCCCCATTTGTCGGTATTAAAACATAATGTGCGTCCTCGGTTGGTCACATTAATAAATAACTGTTATATCGCGGTATTATGCACCGAACATCAATTATAAAAGGTTAATTTGTCTTGTTATCCGATGTGTGGTCAAAGGGGGGACAAAAATTTAGTTATTTAAAGGTTTAAGACCACAGTGAGTTTCACGTCCAGAGGTCCTTGATTGGTTACATACACTCTGTAAGACCTCAGTCAGATTATTTTAGAAAATTACAAGTTTTAAATGGCTGAATCAATAAAAAATGTTTTTTCATGTGGCTGCTCCTGTGGTCAAAGGGGGCCTGTTCTCGGATATAGAGTGTTGAACCAACTCAACTTATATTATTGGCATACACCTGTAACGTCCTCGGATGTGAGTGTGTATGTACTCGGTTGCTGGTGTTCACCATACACAAAGTCCCCATTTGACGGTATTAAAACATAATGTGCGTCCTCGGTTGATCACATTGATAAATAAATGACTGTTCTACCGCGATATTGTGCCATACATCAAGTTTTAACAGTTATATTGAATTTCTCCCATGTGTGGTCAAAGGGGAGACAAAGATGTAGTTATTTACAGGTTAAAGACCACAATAAGTGTCAAGTCCACAGTATGGTAGTATAGAGCAAAATGACCTCGTTTGGCGGTGTTCCCAACACACACCATGTGTGTCCTCGATTAGGTGTATCTAGCATAGGGACTCGTTCGGCCGTATTTCCCCAAATATTCGCAAACTCCCGTGTGTCCGCATTTCTTCCGTAAAAAGTCAAATTCAAAAAATATATGAATTTATGTATAATTTATACCTTTTCATAATCCTTTGATGTAATAGAGTTCAGAAATAATGGTGTTTTTCAGCTACATGCAGTATTTATCAAGACCTCGATTAGGAGGATCCAGTCAAAGTCCTCGATTTACACCATATACATGTATGGGTGTGTGTGTGTGTGTGGGGGGGGGGGGGTAGGTTGCTGAATGGTCAGCTCGTATACGTGGTATCATAAAGTCTGTCATTGAGTCTACTGCCGCAGTTTCAATTCCCCAGGGTCGCCTGTCCATCCTCCCAATGCTAAAGACATCTATGTGCAAGTGTATTATTGAAAAAAAAAATTGAATCATAAGTTAGTCCTGTAATGACTTTGTTTGTGTCAAGTGGAAGTTAAACCCTATTTCTCTGTCTGTATTTTATCAGATACGAATTGGGGTTCAATATTTTACTTTTCTACTACATCCAGAGTAAAGAAGACGCACACACCACAAAGTGTGCCATGAGGGTAATTGTTCCTAGACAAAAGAGTTGATGAAATTGCCGCTGAAACAATGTAAATGCATCTGAGAGGATAGTTATTGCCCTTGTTATTTTTTGTGGTTGATAATTAACTGTGTGGACAAATTGCTGCTATTGTGAAAACATCCAACAACAGATTTTGTCTTCCTTGTAATTTCATCATCCTTCTGTATTGTAGGCTTATACATGCTGGACAATTTTTAAATGGCTTAGGTGGACCTGTTGCGATGACAGGTCCACCAGTAATATCAGCTATCTGGTTTCCCCCTAAAGAAAGAACGACAGCTACATCTATAGCATTTCTGATTCCTTATATCCTAGGTGTAGCAGGGGCCTTTTTGATTGGTGAGTAGTAATATTCATCTTTGATGATTATAATAAGTATAAATACAACCAGGGTTTGTTAGTGTTAGTATGACCCTCTGTAATGTCGGTTTGGGTGATGCACTTTAGATCATAAGGTCTGTCATTGATTCAAGTGGCAATGTTTAGATCTCATGCTCACGAATTATTGACAATGAATTGTTACATGTTTGTCCTGAAGTGGACATAAACTCCCAAGGTTGTATGTCGAACTTGTTATTAATAGCGTGCTGATCTTACTATTAGTTACTGATGAACATGCTTGAGATAATTTGAAATAAAAACTGACAATATTAAACATGTATTTTAAACATATTGTAATGTGATAATAATAAATGTATATATATATATATAAATCTATTTGTTTAATAGGACCATTACTTGTTCCATCTCATTCAACAAATTCACATAATTCTAGTCATATCAAGTAAGTGCTCTGAAATTCTGTTCAAAATGTTTATTTTGTCTTCAATGTTTTGGGATGATTCCCTTTAAAGATCTTGTTATTAATAGTGAAGAAGTTTCTTTGCAAACTTCCAATCTTGTGGGTTTACTCTGGGACCTCCGGTTTTCTCCCACTGCTAAAAAACCCTATGCGCAAGAGAATTATTGAAATCAAATTAAACCATATGTTAGTCCCGAAATGACCTTGTTTGTGTCGAGTGGATGTTAAACCCCATTTCTCTCTCTCTTTTTTTTAACCAATATCTGGTTGCATAGGCCTATGTTACAGTTAATTGATTAAATCAACCATATGGCCAAACGTCTAGATATTTGGTCAAATGTCCTATGTGGGAAAGACATTAATTGGTCAGATGCCTGAATTTTTTCTAGTACTGATTTTACTAAAGACTAAAACATTTGGTCTGGCATTTGCCATTGACCTATGTGTTAAGAAGAACATAAAATATGCAGGATTCATAAGGTATAATGTATATAGATAATGCAAAAGGGTACTGTGATTGTCATTGAGCATTGAGTCAAGTGGCATGCTTTCTATATTCCAAGCTTGTTTTGACAAGGATTGAGTGAATGCCACCTGCCACACTAGTATGTTTTTCTGCCACTGCTGAAGACTCCAATGTGGAAGCCAATTGGTGACATAAAATCTTGCCATATGTTAGGCCAAAAACATCTCCCTCCAAATTATTTCATGGGTTTATGCCCTTGATCACTTTCTGATGTTATGCAATGATAACCTTTATGGCCATTTACACATTTTCTGTATTAAATTATTATCTTTTTCAGTATTTCGGAAAATGTTTTTAATGCTGAACTGTGGCTATCAAATGATGCAAATTCTACAACCAATTCCTGTAAGTAAAAAATATTTGTTAAAAATCTATTTGTCCCCCACCTTTAAAAGAAAGCAAGCAACGCTTTTTAAAAAATATTTTGATGGACATGAAACTTGGCATGCTTGTTCCTTAGACAAATGTGCACTTATCGACGAACATGGATTTTTGTTTTGATATGACGTCACATTGCCGAGATAGCTGCGATGACATCATACTTGGTTCCTGGTCCATATGTGCTCTTACTGTTGAGTGTAGTCTGTATCACTATAGGCCCAGGACTGAACAGCATAGTCCGGATCCATTTGTTCTTTGTGATGTTTGTATATTGTATCTTGTCGGTAGATTTGTCTTGTATATTTGTTGGTGTGTGGTGCAGTCCCCCTTCACTTACTATTATAATTTATGTATGTTAAGAGTATTTATTTATAGCTGGAAGGATAATTAGAGAAAGAAAAGATATTATGTTCCTCATGTATGTCGGTAGGTTGATATGTACATGTATTATTTAAAATGACTGGACCTTTTTGATTTGGTGGGCGTCTGGAGGTATGGTGGCTCACTTAAAAAGGCACTGGCTCTCTATCCAGAAGATCTTCGGATTGATCCAGTTGCTGATCAAACGATTTCCTTGTGTGGTTTGTCCTTGTCAGAGGTGCAAGACAGGGGGCCTGACACGGACAGTGTCTAGTCATTTTGATGGGACAAAAAACCAAGGTCCCTTGTAGGCCTGCATTTTGATGTACCGGTACATGTAAAAGAATGCATTCAAAGTTGAGATTCGATATAAGGATAAAATGTTGCACAACTGTATGTCTGGACAAAATTTCCCCCATAGCACACTGTCTGGAATAAGGCTGTCCCAGTGGGATCAGATGCAAGTTAACATTATAGATGAACATCATGGGTGGCAAATGCATATACAATAATATTTTCTTTTACATTTTGTTTTGCATCTAAACTACAAAACAAAGGCAAACGTTTTAGTGACACATTTACGTCATAATTATCCTACGCCTAATAAAGGGATACTGAAAGGTTGTACAAATGTCCTTAAATCTGTGTTATGTTTCCAGGATATATCTTATAAATTGTGCCTTTTCGCGAATTTAATAATTTTTGTATTTCAATAGAAACAAATTTATGTGCGGAATTAATGATGACTGATTCTTCTTGTTTATGATTGTATTTCAGAATGTGCTGCTGCACTTTTGGTCTTCCTGATGATGTTGATCTATTTTCCGAAGAAGCCACCACTTCCTCCCTGTGCTTCAGCAACTATCAAAAGACAAGATTTCTGGAAAGGACTCAAAGATTTATTCAAGTAAGATTAACAATTTATTATCTCAGAATCTTCATCCTGAATAAGAATGAGTTAAAATTTCATGTATTTTAAAGGGAGCCGCAGTGGCATCCTAATCATGGTAGAGATGGTTCGTCAGGATTTTTCCTGAAGTGGTTTCCTCTTGTCAGTCAGTGGTACATGACAGCATCTAGCTATTCAGAAGCATACTGATCCCGCAGTGAATATTCGCTTCGCCGCTACAATCACTGATAAGCATGACATTGATGAGACTGAATGAGTTCGGCATATTAACTTTTTTACTCCGACAAGTTCAATTCTCAAACATTTTTTTGAAGTATAAGAAAAATAAATAAAGACGTTTGAAGTATTTGTGGTTAAAAAATATTTCTTATTTAGTGTAAACAATGCACGATCCGTTGAGCCAATGACTGACGCCACGTGAAGTCAATGCACGTGTGGTGGACAGTCATCTGTGACAGAGATAATTCGTAAGTAATTCTCTGTGAAACAGATTGATTCAGAAGGTACAATAAACAGAGGCCTTGTGCCCATAAAATAACCTTTTGCTGTTGGAATTTGAATAAAAGTAACCAATAGCACCACTGTCTGTGCAAAATTCCCTCATAGGCCATTGCATCGTATATGCAGGCCTTGATTTGCTTGGTTGTAACAGAAAAGTAGGTGGTTTAAGCCTATTTCATTTAATTTCACTTCCTGTGACAGCCACACTTTCTTCTGGGTTGTTGGTAGGCCGAATGGTTTAACATGAAAGCTTTAGATCATAAGGTCTGTTATTGATTTGAGCGGCGTGGATTTGATTACCAGCTTGTACGAGACAAAGAGTAGGGTCGTGTGACCAACCTTATTTGTTTCTCCGAGACCTCTGCTTTCCTCCCACTGCTAAAACCCCTGTGAGCAAACTAATTATTGAAATATAAATGAATATGTTATTCCCGAAATTACCTAATTTATGTCGAGTGGATGTTAAACCTCTCTCTGTCTCTCTCTCTCTGCCTCCCTTGAGCCTGAATATGAATCTTGGATGGCTACTTTCTAGATTTCAAATTTTATGTATTTTATAGATGTGGTCAGTTTTGGTATGTAGCTATAGCGTATGGTATATCTACTGGTGTATGTAATTGTTGGGCCAGTGTATTAAATGTTAACCTTTCACCTCTAGGTATATCTCAGGTAGTTATATAGCTTTATAAATTTCTTTCGATCATTAACGTCAACTAGAATATCCCTGGCTTAATTCCCCAACATAGACTCAGGGCCGTAACTAGCTCACAGCAACGAGGGATGACGAAATTGTTCGCAAAGGTGCTGTAAAATTGACAGACAATGTATATCTATTGTTTTTATGGCCGACAATTTTTTCACAGGTGTGGGGGGGGGGAAACACTTTTTGCAGGGGAGGCTTGCTCGCCCCCTAGTTATAGGCCTGTATAGACCCAGTTGAATTTCAGGTTTTTTAAACTTGCTGCCAAGTTCTTCAGATGTGACTAATAAATGAAGTCCACATTTGGAGACGATGCTGCCTGAGATAAACATGAACATTGAGTAAATAACCATGTGTTAGTCTCAAAATGACAAGAGTGTTCAAATACATATATATACAGTGGACTCTCTCACTTCTGACATCTGTCAACATTTTCATGCCTCGATTTCATTTCTTTCTACTTAAACCCGAAAAGTTATGAGTAGTCCGGATTCTGAATTTTGCAAATTACGACATTAATCAGCGGTCATGTCACACAATTTGCCATCAATTAACATTGGATAATACAACCTACAATCTGTCGGTGTTAACCATTAACCAATTGGAGAGTGGATATCATGAATGTCAATGCACAAGTACATGTATGTAGACCTCCTTCAGATTCCATTAATTACTTCCTGCCGGAATTCAAACTAATGTTTTGAAAATTATATTTTAGGATGAATCTGGTTGGATAGGATTTTATGCAACCTGTGCAGCGTGTGTAGCATCATTTATCATAGCCAGGTAAGTCGTTCTCCTTTTCTGCTCCTCTCTGTTTTAGTATTATCGCGCTATGTAAATAGAGGATTACTATCATCATCTATCATCATCATCATCATCATTGTCATCATCATCATCATCATCATCAAACCTCCATCCAATTCTAAAAATTATTTCGGAAATTCATTTATGTAATGTTTTCGATAAAATTAAGATATTAAGCACATTAGTTTTCCATTTCTAAACATTTTAAATGCATCAAAAGTTTAAACTATTTCATTACAGTAACATTAAGAATGAATCCATGAGAAAACCATGCAAAATTCGGAAAAAACGCCAAAGTGCTAAGTTCAAATTTTTTAACCATACTCTGGTTATTGGACCACCTAAGCATTGCTATAAATGTGGTGAAGTCCCACAGCCCAAAACCTATCCTGGGGCCTACAGCTGGAACAGTAGTTTTACACGCGAAAATAGCTATTTTTTCATTGAATTTTCATTGAAAATATCAAATATTTGAAATATCGTTGTTCATAAAGTATGTTATGTAGGGTAGTTGTCATGCTCTCATTGCAAAGGCCATGTCTCCGACTTTGTAACATGGGCACCATTTTTAGCAAATGTTGCATTATGGGGGTTTCTGAGCTCAGTGAAAATGGTATATCTTGTAAGAGGCAAAATACAGCTATCCAAAAAATCCTTGTATCACCCCCTTTGCAGGTATGTCATAGTATCTCATACGGTCGTTGTGAAGTTCATAGCATGCTTTATCAAAATAAGAAATAAAATTGGATGCAACGCAATAGTGTGATGAGCAGTGGCACCCGTAAAAATGTGAAATCTGATCTTTATGATATATTCCTTCCCTGTTGCTTCCCTATTTCATGCCGTTTATTTGTGCTTCATTCCATCTCTCGAATTTCCCGAGTAATAGAAACGGTGTCATCACTCCATCAGTGCCTACAAGACTCTTGCTGATCAGTGAGGTTTGGACTCCACCCATACAAGAGCCTCTCCCTCAGAAAATCGAAATTTCTAAAAACGTCAAATTTGGGTCAAAATGTGCCTTTTCGACCTTTCGCCCATCCGTGGAGTGTGGATTACACAGAGCATATCCTAGTGAAAGGACTATAGTGGCAGTACTCTAAACCGTGGCGGACTAGGGATTGGAAGAGTTTAGTGAGTGTTGTTTTTTCGAGATACATGTACTTGAACCCCCTTTTGATCATTCCCACTTTTTGGTTTGCCTTCTTTGTTGTTTCAAGAATGCGAGAATGGAATTCAAGTTGATCATCAGCTAACACACCAAGATCCTTTTCTTCTTTCACAGTAGTTGTGAGTTTCACCACTTCCGCCTCATTGTGTATTCGTTGTGCATGGTGTATTCATACTGGTGGTGACCTTTACCTAATCTCATCACTTTACATTTGTCGGGTCGGAATTTCACACACCATTCTGTACTCTGGATGTCTTGTTGGATCGAGTCAGAATTTGCATCACCAAAGCGTTTTGTGTTGTCGGTGAATAACATTACGAAATTTGCTGCTAGAGCAGGTACATCGTCAATAATTATTAGTAATAGAATGGGACCGATAATGCTACCTTAAGGGACACCACTGCCTTCTGTAAGTAACTTGTCACTTTTGATGTCAATCACTTGTGACTTCAACGAAGAGGTAACTAAAGAATGAATTTCGGGTCTCAGCTTTCTCGGAGTCGGTGACTGCATTACCATCTTGGGTTTCGACTTCGAGTATGGGAATACTTTCTTTGACTTTGGTGCGCTTGTTAACTGCTTTGTAGAAGAGGTTGGGTTAGGCTTAGCTTGTTCAGCTACTATATTATTATAGTGTTTGATTGCTTTGGCTTTCAGTCGATTTACTTCCCGAACCATCTGGTCTTAAGCGTTTTTCGCGTCATCAGTACATTCACGCCTGGCGATGGAGTAGCATTGGATTTCTTTTTGCAAAGAACTTTCAGGTCTTTAATCATCCATGGCTGGTCACTATTTTTTTTGCTTTGGTTAAGTGTTACTGTTAGGATATTGTTTTTGGTGCCCGACTTGAGAACACCTTTCAGCTCTGACCATATTTCTTTAACAGAAGAGTCTTGGTTGTAATTCCATTGATGATGTTGCACGTTTTCTCTGAAGCTGTCATAGTCGCCTTTATGGTACTTTTTAATCACCTTCGGGGCAGCACTAATGGCAGTGTAACGCTTGATTTGAAATTTTAGGCAATCGTGATGACTTTTTACCTATCGCAGTTCGTGAGTTAATTGTTCCACCATGTTGGGCTAGTTTGAAAATATCAAGTCGATTAGAGATGGTTTCTGCTGTTTTCTATGGTGGGTGTAAAATATGACGAGCTGTGTTAGGAGCAGATCTTGGGTCACCTGTAAAAATTTGGAGGCCGGGTGGTTTGTTGATTCAAGGCAGTGATACAGTTCTTCAAACTGAATGGAAACTCATTCTGGCTAGAGTTTCAAAAGTTTAACTGCTCAAAAATTATATGCCCAGTTCATCGATAGAATTTGGATCTGAGCTGGCAGCAAATTCGATTCTTTTAAATGAAAAAGCAAAAACTGCATTTATCCTATGATATTGACAAGATTCTGAAGATTTTTGTGTCCACTATTTTCCGTGGCCGATATATGACCTTATGTCATGGACACTTTTTAATATGCAATAGTATGATCTCTAAACCTATTTTTGTTCCTTAGTGCTGCCGCCCCTAAATTGTAAATAGTGTACTTTTCTCGTTGCTGCATTTTATTTTCCTTGTAAAAAATAGAACCATTCTCATTGCTGGAGTTTTTTCTAATGGGTCAGGTCATAGGACAGCAACACTACCATAGAATCCAAATTGTTCTTTTGCACCATGTTCTCCCTGTTCAATTTTACATTGTGATTTTTCTTAGGATGAATTTGGCATAGATCAGTAGGACTGCGATGGAGAGCACATTTCCACATTTTATTCGGTGTCCTTGCTATATTCTCCCGGGTACCTGGGATACGCGGTAACCCATCCAATCAGCATAGCCATATTGTGCTAATGTCCCACTATAGTCAAAATTGTGTCAAATGTATGTCTGAATAGTCCTTTTGTCTGTCTTGTCGCCATATTTGCTAGTTTTGCTAGGATAATTGCAATAAACTGAGTTATTGGTACAGACATTGTGTCAGAAGCATGGCAGTGGCCTCTCACTGTGATTCAATGTGCACAGGCGGACTCCCAGTGAGAGGCAGTAGCAAAACTTCAGTATTGATGTCGTTTGACTACCTGCATGTATCAAGTAACGAAAACTAACTAGTACATTTGTTACGCCAGGTCAGTGCCCACTCGAACTTGATCAACCCTAAGGATCAGTTATATCATAAGCAAATGAAGGTGCCACGCCCATTTCTGTTTTATGGCGTATCTAGTACGTTTTTTACTACGAATCTTATCAATATTATCGTTGGTGCGATATTGTCTACTCTTTTATAGCATTTTACTATGTTAATATTGAGAAAAACACTATGCCATGTATATCAAATTCGCTGTTTTTCTTAAAATTTCTTCTTTTTTTCTCTATTTTTAATTGTTCATTGTGATCCACAACATTGGGCTGCAATGGATATTTTCCTTGAATATGATTCTAGTGGCCATGCTTTATCTCCCCGGGTACCATATTTTTCCCACAACTCTGCAAAGGGGGCGCTACATCTGCTCAAAGTTAGGGTATCAAATCTATGGTTCCTAGGATTGGGTTTGGCATCCAGTCTGAATATGGACCACTGTGCAAATTTTAAACTTTAACTAATATGTACTGCAAGATAACAACATTGACTACATTGTATTCCAATTAGGTTATTGTATCTGGATTGGTTTACTCGAGGCAGCCTCTCAAAGTTCAACCTCTAAAAATCGACTTTTTGCTGTTTTTCCGAGGATAAAACTTCAAACCCCATTCCTGGGGATAAGGAGCGGTCCTATCGGTCTAATATTTTTTGTGCAGGCATTTGGGCCCGAACCCATCCCACATGCGATATATGACCGAAATCGCTGACATGACCCCTGTCACCACCTGCATGGTGCTCTCGCGGATACGTTCTTAAGTCATTGCGGTTTTCACTTAAATATCAAATTTCTCACATCTTAATTCATGATAATATGCTCTCAACATTTAATGAAGAAAACAAAATATAAACACAAATGCTTCCCTTGACAGCTGGAATTCAATATTAGAGTAAGCCGTAGTGTCCCTGTCCAGGCGAAATTTCCTTCATAGCACACTGTATGGCGTATGCCTGTCTTCATTAGCAAAGTATGGACCAGAACAGTAGGACATTAAACCAAATTTCATATCATTTCATTTCATTTCAAATACCAATACTAGAATATCTCCCGGATTTTATTCAAACATATTTGAAATAGGCCCAAAAGTAATTATTCTCAGACAACAAAATGGTTGCAGGCTTATTACATAGCAAGGAGCATAGATTGATGAAATTTTAATTTAACACATCTTGGTAAAAAATAACCAAGTAGGTGTAGAAGAGTAGAACGTTAAACCCCTTTACATTTACTAGAAAATCACCTTCACAATGTTTATAGTTTGCAAAGGGATTCCTAGGTCGCTAAAATGTTGGAATTAAATTAGTCTTCATTTATTTTTTTTATTTTTTTTTTGTAGATTTGCTGATATATTTTCAAAAAGATTAAAGTTATTTGTATTTATATTATATGCCATCGGAGCTGCATTTATAGCATGGTTTGCTTTAGCTGCTGATAAAATTCTACCTACATCCACAGGTAAAACTGTCAAGTCTTATCACTGAATCCAAGTGGCCTGGGTTTGTTCCTAAGCTTGTAGGGTCGCCAGTCTGACCTTACAGGTTTTCTATAGTCCTCCATTTCCTCACACTACTAAATATATTAGTAAGTGTAGGGGGACTGCGCCACACATAATTTACACAAAAACAAATATATGAACAAGACATCATACTCAGAGACCACAAACAAACAATAAAGAATTCCTAGTGGATTGGGATGTTAAACCCCATCTCTCTCTCTGTCTCTTTATTGAATTACATGGTTAAATTATGCAAGTCAGCCTGTTATTAAATTACTATGGTTACATGAGCAATATGACCTGTTATTGAATGACTTTGGTTACTAATGACTTGTTAGTAATACATGACTGTGGTTACATGTGTAATATGACCTGTTATGGAATTAATATGGTAATAAAATTGAATGTGACATGTTGAATTTCTATGGGTACAATGTGTAGAGTAAGATGTATTTGAGTTGTTATGGTTACAATGTGGGGCATTATTGAATTACAGTGGTTACATACATAGGTGTACGGGGCAATTTTTGACTGGGGTGGTGGTGGTTGGTGCCCCAAAAATGTAGTTAGGTTCTTAGTATGTTACATAATAATAATAAAATAACTTGTGGCTTAATTATTGTACTCCAAATATAGAAGGATCGAGTCTTAAGATTTCTATTTAATTGCCTAACTATGGACACTCTGAATTTAAATTCGCTGTTAAATTGGACACATTCAAGAACACAATATTTTTTTATAAAACTTTTACAAAGTACAATTGTATGCCAAATTTTCCCAGCATTTGGTGCCCAAAATGGGGGGGGGGGGGCACCCATACGCCTATGGTTACATATGAAATTTCCAATATCTATATTATATTTAGAAATTTCTATATTTCAGTTGTAATGTATGTCACTGTAATTATTAGTATTACGATGTTAAACGCTGCAGTACCGTTAATATATGAATTAGCTTGTGAATTAGCCTATCCTATTGGTGAGGGTACAACTAATGGTGTTGTCACCATCTTAAATAATCTAAGTGGATTAATATTCCTGTTTATTTTAATGATACCAAATATAGGTAGGATTTCATACAGTATTTTACTTTTCATTTATTGATGTCTTGTATTTTTATGTGAGGTTTTGCAAACTGGGCTTACAATTTTGTGCAAATTAAATCTCTAAAGGGAACTAAAATTGTTCGATTCCATCAAGTGTTAACAATGATATCATAATTGTTTGTTACAGGTACAAGATGGATGAGTTGGACGTTACTAGGGGTAACTGTTGCATGTTTTCCTTTATTTGCAATGTTAAAAGAGACATATCACAGACTAGAAATAGACGAGAATCAGACAGTTGTGGATACTACATATATTATACCGGAACCAACACAATAAACAATGAAACAATAGTTTGTTTCACATTTATAGTTGACGTCTATAACCATGAAGAACATAACTACAGCAGGCTTCTTGCCATAAAATAACGCAACTATAGTTGGGCTTCTAACCTTTAAAACACAGCTATAAGGGACTTCTTCGTATTATAAAAAACAACTTCTTACAATAAAAGCACAATTGTTGGGCTTAAAATTACTTAAATCACTGTAAAAAAAGACAACTGTACAGTAATTGGACTTTTCTGTGATGTCACTTCGGTGGAAGCAAAGGCTGGATAAAGCTATATCACACATTGTAGTTGGGCAGCTTGTCATAAAAAAAAAACCCAATTAGGAAAAAACATAAACAAAGGAGCACATAAATTAAAAGTGTCACCATTTTTTACCGTTATTATTTTATTTTGATTTTATGCTTTAAAATGTTGGATTAAATCATTTAATCCAACATTTTAAAGCATAAAATCAAAATAAAATAATAATTTAAATGTGAAGCTATGAAGGAAATAATTTTGCTGATGTATGAATGTGTAAAACTATATAGGACATAGATTGTAATTAAATTAACATTTTCTGCCAGTTTTTTGTAAACGTTTTTGATTTGGAGGCAGAAGGATAACAGAGTTAAGAGGTTAGTTATATTGAGTTGATTATTTGTATGGTGGGTAGCTACAAGTTTCGGGCATGTTACTTCAAGTTGTGGTATCTCAAAATTTCATTTATCAAAATAATACAGAATCTATAGTAAAGACATGACAATATGTTGCTATGTCTGTATGCAAAAGCATCGAGTCCAGCCCAATGACAATTTTCAGGAAAATATGGAGCCAGACAAAGAGACCAGACATAACATTGAAATCGTGGAGGAAATTGATGGTGGTCTGTCCCCTATTCTCTGTTCTAATTACCTCCCTTACATCTATGAAATGCAACCGGGTAACACATTAAATTAATTTAAATGGGTAATTATTTTGTACATGTTATATATATTTTATATGTGTTTTTATTTCTCACATTCCTTTGTTTAATATTATTTTTAAACAATTGTCATTGCACGTAACTATCCTGCATGTCACCATGACATTGTGAAGGGATTATTTGATTCAAAGGCGTTTTATAGCTGAGGTGCTGGAGGTGCCAGCCTCCTCGCGAAAAAAATCAAAGAAATTGGAAAAGTAAAACGGGAGAAAAATGCTAAAACCGATGAGAAAAATGAAAATGTACCCTAGTTAGGGGGGGCCTAAAGGCAGACAAAAGGGCCCCACATCTGACAAAAGGGCCCCTCTGGCCAAGGGAAAGGGCCCCAGGTCCTAGTCTATCGTTTTCTATACACTGTTACTGTCGCATCCATTACTGAATGCGAATGCAGTTATTGCATTGACATAAAAATCATCAACCAAGACACCCCACCCCCGCGAAAAGGGCCCTCAAAAAAGTATAGCCTCCACCATGATAAACCTTAAAACGCCCCTGATTTGATTTGATGTCATAATTTTAAATGGATTAATGAGGAGTAGACCTGTGCATTCAATACCGATAAATGTAAGAGAAAAAATTGATCTTGATATACACACTTTTATCATTATTAAGTGTCATGCTCTATGTATTACATGGGGGTGCTCTGTTGTCAAACTGGAACGTACCGAGTGACTGAATTGCAATCGGGGGGTTGGGATGGCCTAGTGGTCTAGAGTGCCGCGCTTCGACCTCTAGCTGGCCGGTCACCTCTGGCTTGCGGCTGTGGCTTCGAGCCCTGGTGTGAGCGTATGTGGCATGGAGATAGGCATACGACACACCTGTGCTTGCCTACTCCATGATCAAACACGATAGCAGATGGCTTCCATCTTGTTTACTGACGGTACTACTTATTTTAAGACAGACTCGGCTTTCCAATTTATAATATCTACGTCATTGGGGATTTCCAATTTATACTCACTGGTTGCTATGACCGGCTATGGCGTTGTCTAGAAACGCGCGTGCTCGCGTTAGTTTAAAATTTTTGCTATACGTTTAACATGGACTATTTGATTTAATTTGCCTGATTTGATTTGGCCCCATTTCCATAAATTTAGGTTGTTTTTTAGAAATTTTTAGCAAATGTTAATCTTAGGTGTTTTTTAATTCTAGCCGAAGTAAATTTTTTTACAATTTATAGCGAGTTAAGTTATCGTCTCTAAGAGGCGGGCGTAGTATTTTAAATGGCGGCCATTTGCCATCATGTGTATTCTTGAAGTAGGTACACATGATGTAATCGTATGGGAGATAGGGGCGCCTTCTCAACCTCGTGGGTTTCCTCCGGGAACTCCGGTTTCCTCCCACGGCTAAAGAACCCTACGCGCAAGCGAACTATTGAAATAAAATTGAAACCGTATGTTAGTCCCGAAATGACCTGGTTGTGTTGAGTGGACGTTAAACCCCATTTCTTTCTCTCTCTCTCTCTCTCTCTGAATTGCAATCGAGTGACGCGGAATTCAGTCCTACCACAGTTGTATCTGTCCCTACAACAGAGATGCACGTGTTTGAGTTAATCGTGACATGGTTAAGTACAGCATAATATATAAACTGTCTTGGTATATATTAAGGTATTTTCTTATGTACTCACTACGTCCGTTGCAGCCCGAAATCACCCTTTTCACTCGATTTTGAGGATTGAGATAATTAGATTGGGGAAGTGCAATCATGGACCTTTTACTACAAATGTATTATAAGGTTCAATTGGGTATCGGCGATGTGCATAAGAAAAAGGGGAAATAACTCCTTTGGGGTTGCATTTGAATTGCAGTGGAAAAAGCAATACTTTGCACACGGATTACAAATAACATTTTTAGTGGGCTGTTAATGTACATATTAGAAAGAGAAAACGATTTTCATCAAATTTTAAAACCTTATTTACTTCCCATTCAACGTATCAATATCAGTTTCAATTGTCACAAAAAATAATCCTGTTTCTTTTTTTTTTTTTTAAATGACTGAATAAATCGAACATGGTCTATCTGCCTGGCCAGTTTTATAGACGTCGATCAAGTTCACAGAAAGGATTTATCATTGACATTCAATGTTTGTTATTGTTTACGAACATACACGGGAAAAAACGTCTGAATCTAAAATTTTGGATGAGAAGTGTATCATAAATACATTATCTGTAAAATAAAGATTGTGCATTTCTTCAGTCTGTAATTGTAGCCTTTAACTGAATAGTGTCATCTTCCTTTTGAGACTAACACAGTGTTTCCATTCATTTTGGCGAAGTGTAGTCTATGAATAAATTTTGTTTTTATAAAATGGACAGCGGTAAACGAAGTCTAGTCTATATTATTATAAAATATATAAACGTTATTTGACGCCGAGTAAATATGGACTGGAATTACGAAGATTACAGCCAATATTATGGAGTTTTATCAGACCCATGGAATAAATATGTTGTTTCAAAATAAACCCGATCTTCACGTTAGACTGTGTTCTTTTTAAAGTATACGACTTTTATTTCTTATGTCCAAATATTTTAAGTAATGTTGTACATTTTGTAGCTGTTTTTTTTTAGCATTGTTTATAATTCTGTACAAATGAAACTGGTATAATCTAATAAGCTTCACTATAGTGGCTTAATGCCAGCTAAATGACGTCATCTAGGGTATACCAAGTGACATTTTGAACGCGTTTTAGGCTTGTTAATGTATTTAATTTTACTGTTTTTATTAGCCTGTGTTTATGTACAAATTCAAAACGCAGTTTCGTGGCATACGTGTTGTTATAGTTTCTGTGATACTAGACTAAAATAACAATTTCAAAATGCTGGGGCTATTTCATCAAAATATGTGAAATTTAATAATCCGTAAAATATTTTTTTATAAAGTTGTTATGTTTCAAAATATTTGTTATTAGTAAGGCCAAAACATAAAATATCTGTGCTTACGGTTACCGCAAGGCTGATTCAGACTGTCTCAGTGTCTATACAGTGTCGGTCGGATGAATGTAAACATTATGTATTTGTTTTGGGGGATGTTAATTGAAGGCCGCTTTTAAGAGGGTTGCAATGTAAATTGGACCCAAGCCCAGTCTTCTAATTAGAGTTAGGGTCAGTAATCCCCAAAATACTCATTTATTTAAATCAGCCATTTTGGACTCAGGAAATTCACGGACCTCCCCAACCGGCCTACAAATAGCATCTCGCATTGTTTTTGCCTAATGGTATGTATTGTGTATTTAACTATGTTTCTAAGTATCGTATTCGAGGGTAATAAAATAATTAACTTGGTGAGTTGAGTAACGTTTCAAAAAGCCATACAGGAACTTGGCATATGAATATATCATCCGGGAGAGGACATTTAACTATACTTCCTTGTGTTTATTATGACGAACACTGGATCTCCAGTCCGAAGTAGACAGCTGAAAAGGAAATTCATATTTTTTATGTCCCTTAATAAATATGACCATCTTGTCAGTTTTATGTTGATGAGGTCATCTTTCAAAATATTTCAGTTTCCCCATAAACCAATCCTGTATCCAATGACAATCGTGGCATGCCCATCGTCATTGCCCTAGTCGGAACAAAACAGTAGGACGTTTAAACTCCATTATATTTCATTTTTTGATGGTGAATATCCTTGTTATAATAATTTAAAGCCCCAATAACACTCTTGTTGTAATTGAATAATATGTCCCTATCTTTATTCTGGTCAACAAATTGTATTATTTTACAATATTCAAATAAATTGATGATACAAATTTCATCGTAACACACCTAATTTAAAAAATTGGAAAAATTCAACTACATGATTTGAAAAGGTTAACGTAAATCTTTTCAAATGTGACTTGGATTTTAAAATATTTTCGAACCCTCTGGACAAGTAAAATATGATGTAATGGATAATTTACACAACAGGTAGGACACATAAACATCTAGTACTAAGAATAAGACTATTATTTATTTTCTGGAGCTGCCAAGCCAGCAAGAGTGTTATTGTCCCTTTAAATACTTTATTTAAAGCCGTATTATGTAAGAGCTAAATGTGCTTATTATAATAACAAAGATTCTCGCGATTACGATGTTATAACAACCGATTCTCCCCATAAATAACGATGTTAATTTAGGGTTTTAAAATGTATAAATCCTTTTGGGGTTAGATATGGCGTTGGTGTTATGTAGTCCGAGACGTGTGTTGTGGGTGCGAACAAACTGCCATTTAGTCAAGTTGTGTGGTCCCGACATATCTCGTGTGTCACTGGAAGCGGTCGATATGTTTGAAGGACCGGGTATTGATAATGTTTCTCTTAAGTTGTCTGTATTTTCGGGATGACCTTCAAATGACAAATATTATCACTATGCAAATAATGATGTAATATTTGTGATTTCAGAAGAGAGGGCGGTGGTGGAATGGTCTAAAGCGCGCGCTTTAGATCATAAGATCTGTCAGTCAGTGAAGTGCCGTTAATTCGATTCCCAGGTTGTACGTAACAAGGAGTAGGGATCCACGAGCCGCCCATACTCCGCGCAGTGTTTCGTTTGATTAGAGGTAATCGCACTACTCACTGCTGTAATGAGTGGATATTGTTGTTTTAAATTTTGATTGGTCAGTAGTCCGACTACCAACCAATGACTAGCTGCTCTACAAAAGCTTTACATTTAAAACGAGTGCCAATATTGGACCAAATATGTTTACATAACATTACGTCATGGCTCACGATTTTATTATGCCCAAGTAACCCGTGCATAGCAGAATACTGCAGTAAAACTAATTGCGTGACAAACGAGGCTATCAAGTCGAATGAAATGTAAACAATACTGTTTGGGAACGAAGATACTTTCACCGTTTTTAATACCTTAAATCACTGTCCAAAGTTTAAGGGAAGACCCAGATTAAACGAAGGACTGTCGTGTTGCTGTACTTAAGTGATAGCTTTGATTGAACGGGTAGAATAGACATACTTTCGCAAAAGTTCAAGAATCAGAAGCTAATCCAGCAATGGCCAGAGAGGGATTTCTCGGGCCATTGCTTCAGGAATATGCGAGCCGCCTTGCCTCGTGAGTTTTCAGCGAGTCCTGCTGTCTACTCAACTCATACGCGAATTATTGAAATAATTTGACCCATATGTTTGTTCCGAAATGACCTAGCTTGTTTCGAGTGGACGTAAAATGAAATGGGGTTTAACAGCCTACTGTTCTGATCCTACGGGTCTAATGAACACGGGGGGTCTGATGGCCGTAGGGATTGTCATTGAGTCAACTTGTGTGGTTTCGATTCCTCTGTTGTACGGACAAAGGAGCAGGGTCGCCTGTCCAGCCTCGTGGGTTCCCCCGAGTACCCCCCCCCCCACACCCAACTCCCAAAGACCCCTGCACGCAAGCGAATTATTATTATTATTGTTAGTCCCGAAATGACGCTATAACCTCTCAAATGATGGCGGGTATACGGGGAAATTTTGCCAATGTGTACACGAGACCTCGGTTTTGCGTCCCATCTGAACAACTATTATACGTCGCCCCTTCATGCCAGGCTCTCGTCCGTCCTAAACTCTCCCCTGCTCCCTCTCTCTGATAACACGAATCAACAATGTAGCATATTATGAGTAATGTGGCTTCATGTAAAGTATGTCAAGGCATTGATGTTCAATTACGTCACTTTATAATGTTATTTTGAATATTATTCAAGCTACATGGATTTCATGGGGATAGTAATAATACCGGCTTAAACTTTATAAGGCTGTCTGACCGGTTGACCCTTAAATGACTCAGACCCACCGCAAATTGATCTATCAGTTTAAGTTATGACCTTGGTCGTTTGTTGATAGAAAACCCCCCAACAAACCACCCGAATAACTTGACAAGACATTAGATCCCATTTTGTCCACTACATGCAGTACCTGAATGTTTGTTACGATTAGGGGTATATTTTGTGACGATCTTCAAATGTCAATCTGATTAAAACACAGATCCTGTTTCGTTTCGTTTTTATATTTCCAAATTTTGTTTTGTCTTGACCACTCTAGGATCTGGAGGAATTGTTATGATTGACGTGTTCTGGATGATGTGATGAATTAGCCAATGAAAAGGTCTTGGCCTTTTAATGCAAGGAACTGTGGGTAAACCACTTGAAACGTCAACGCTGATTGATTAATCAGTGTCTGACGTCATAGGTCAAAAGTAGCTTCTTTGACACCTGACGTGAACTCCCACAAATACTTGTCAGAAAATTATGTACTGTTGGCCTATGAAAGCATAAAAAACGTAACGAAATACATGACGTATAGATCTGAATTTTAATCAGGTTGTTTAAATGTTAACACGAAACACTCAACGCGTTGCATCTCACGTCGTCTGTGATTCTATCTGCCAAAAATATGAATTAAGAACCAACATAGAGGTATAACTGGGTTTGGTACCAAACCAAGTCCAATTTATTTACAGAGAATATAACCTAGAGTTTCCGGTAGGCCTATCGCTTTATGTTTTATCCAGTACAAAAGATTTGTAAAATGAAATGAAATGGGGTTTAATTTTTTTTTTCAAAGTCCTACTGTTCAGAATTGACAGGACTACACTGAAAAAAAACTTGTGTTGAAAAAACACAACTTGAAGATAATCTATGGATGTGATTGTTAAAAATCAAGCATGCCAAGTAGTTGAAATAGCAGAGCCCTAGGCATTGCCCCGAGACGAATAACTAGATTACCAAGCAAGAGTATAGAACTAGTTCCTTGATTTAAAAAATCCAAATATGTATGTTACTTACATTTTGCCTGACCGATCAAGCTTTGTGAGAAAACGTTTCCACAATATGAATAGCCATTTCAAACTGTCTTGATTTTTCTGATGTAGTTAACTGAGAAAAAAAATATACTATGTATTAGTCGACTTAAATTGGCTCAACAGTTATAAGATGAAAGCTTTAATTTAATTATATTGTATGTTAAATGTTTTAGTTAGCTTTGTCACAGATGAGACGAGATGAAAAAATGGAATGAAATGGGGTTTAGCTTCCTACTGATCAGCTCCCACTTGGCTAATGAAGTTGGGCATATGCCATACAGTGTGCTATGAGGGAAATTTTGCCAGGTACCGCGACCCTAAGGTCTATTCTTATATCAAATGTTAGTTACATTTTCCTGTTTATCAAGCTCTGTGAGAAAAGTTTCCACAATATGAGTAGCTATTTCCATCTCTCTTAATCTTTCTTCTCCCATATATGCATCCTTGCATCTTAATTTCGTATGCATTAGAGACTTACCAATCTGATGATAGGTTGAATTTCTCTCAGAGAAGAAAAACCTTGTTTTATTCATTTATGTCTGTTTCTAAATATATATGTACATGTAAGTACCATGGCGCCAGAAATGTCTTTGAAACTTCTTTCTGTACAAACTAGATGGCTTGCTTTCACTTTTTACTGTAGTTCTTCGTTGTCAATTATGTCATATTATTCTTTATCATCTGGAATAAGCAGAAGAGAACTTTTCTACAACACTTGTTCTCGGTGCATCAAAGTGATCAAATGTGATTATTTATTATAAGCTGTTTGCTTCATGCACTGCTAATTTATGTAAACTACAATTATAGTAGACACACCAACCAATTGTAGAATAAAGTTGTTGTGGTCATTACTTAATAAAGCAAGTAGTGATATTTTAGTTATTATGCATTTAGGTAAAATCAACATACCAAGCATTATTTCTTGACTTTTGTCATATCTTCTGTATAGTTCCCCTGTTTGGTTTGTAATGAAACTGTTCTCGGCTCCTGGGTAAAAATATATAATTGCTGAAAATGGATAATAACAACTGAAAATCTAGTCATTTGTTGTATATCGCAAGCCCCTTGACAAATTGACATGTTTATCAATTAGTTCCCCCAAGGCAGTTGGGAATACAATATTGCAAACAGTATTTTAATATATTATTTATATTTTAGCGCTTTTCAACAGATATAATCTAGTCTAACGCTAATTTTAATATATTCTACAGAACGCAGACATACCAGATTATTTTTAGTTCATCGTGTTAAAAAGCCCACGTCGTACACCCTGCTTGTCGTTCGACAGTCTAACTATTTAATGTCATTCACTGCATTTTATTGTTTAATGAAATAAATAGCAATAAATACTGTTATAAATTTCCAAGAGTTCATTTCACAAAGATTACAAACGTCGTGATATAGCTTTTTACATCACGTGACTTATCCACACGACCGGTGGTACTGTTAGAATTATCCCTGTTTTCCTTCTTGATTTTTCAAAGGAATCGTTTAATTTCTGATTAAAATATATTTCATATAGGCAGAAATACGAATAATGCTAAGTATATTGTGACTTGTGAGGTATCGGTAAACTTGTGAGATATCGGTAAACTGATTATCAATGTCCCAAATGACGTGAGTCCCAAATGACGTGTAATCCTGCAACCTACATCCTAAACAACATTGGCGGGTGTATTTGACAGATAATTATTAATTTAATTTCAAAGCTGGTCTGACAATGGTTGTTATGGTCATTCACTTGTTATCAGACTGGTTGCCAGGACCATTCAGTTATTATCAGACTTGTTGCTATGACCATTCAGTTATTATCAGACTGGTTGCCATAACCATTCAGTTATTACCAGACTGGTTGGATTACTGGTTGCTATGACAAGTCAGTTATTATCAGATAAGACTGGTTGCTATCACCATTCAGTTAAATTCCAAGACTGGTTGAAAAGGGTAATACAAATGCTAACACTCACACTTCTAATCATAAAAATCAGGATTTCGTCTCCGAATTTAAGTTGATACGGGGGAACACATGGAGGGCGAAGGGGAGTCGCCTAATTCAGTTTTATAGCTGCCTCCAAATACAGTGATCATTTTCATTAAGTCAGATTCATTCTTTTCCTTATTCAATATCACATGTAAAAAAAATGTTAACATCTACTGTTTATCAGATAATTAAATATAGTAAAACATTATTTAACATCAACTGTTTATCAAACGATTAAATATATATAGTAAAATATTATTTAACATTAACTGTTTATCAGATGATTAAATATAATATATTACTATTTAACATCAACTGGTTATCATGTATCTATAAAGGCCCCCGCACACGAGCGCATTTTGCGCAGAAATACGGTGCCCGCACACGAGCCGAAAATGACGCTGCGCGAAAGCTACTGCGGCAATTGTGTCGTTCACGTGACCACCACTCATCCGAAAATGGCAGCCGTGAGTGAATCGTCGTCGCCGTCATCGTCATCGGAAGATGAAGAAACAGCCCTTGCAGTGTTGCTTCTTCCATAAATCGACGATTTTATCCTCTAAAATTGCGTCACTGACGAACTCACTGGGTGCCGCCATTTTGCAGTAGTGATGACGCATGTGCATTGACGACGAATGAAACGCAAATAGCGCTGAGTTGCCCGCACACGAGAGTGCAGTTGGCGCTGCGTCAAAAAATATCAAACATGACAGATATTTGGCGAACGTCAAAATGCGCTCGAAAATACCCCCGCACACGAGCCGAAAATGACGCTGCGCCATTTGCGTACGCAGTTTTCGGCTCGTGTGCGGGGGCCTTTAGAAAACATGTTCCCACAACGTAACGGTGACTTTCATAGAAATAGCTAAACAAACAATTTCTTTACATTTTATTATATTCATAAGAACTGATCTAATTGTATAAAAGGTAATATAGAAAATGCGGGTTAATGTATTGTGTATTTAAAATAAGCCATTAAATTAATTGATTTTTAATCTGACAAGTTACCTCTACTGTTTGGCATCATGGAGTTACTCTATAGATATCAATAGATAGTAATATGAATTTATTCTATTGAAAATTAAAATGAATAGTTGTTGTTTTTGTAAGAGTCTTATTATTATTCTATTATTCTACAGAAAACCTTTTTAAAAGTCGATTATATTGGTGTCTTGTACAGGGTGTTTTGTAATATGCGTTACAATTTCAAATACGGAAATAATTTGGTAACGAACAAACATGTTTTTGTATCACGACACTGGTAATACGTTGGTAAAGTGACATATCGGTTGGCATTATGCCAATAAACCAGTTCTAAATTGATTTTTTATTTTATACACTATTGACAGGCAATCTGAACGACACTCACCCTACCTGCTACCATTTAATTTTCGTACGTTAGTTACGTACGTATTGACAGGGTGTTAATTTTTTAACAAATATTGAAGGCTACATCATCATAGTCGTACTAGCTAGCTATTTCTTCCATATGATTAAATTGTGTACGAGTCTTATAAATACATTTATTTATTTTAACAATACATTTATTTTTCATAACCCGATTTGTAGTTTTTGTCTGTCACATAACTTTCAAATGTTTTTATTCATTCGTCCATGATAGACACACGTAGGCCTACGGCACAGTGATCATGTTACAACCATAATTGAAATTGCTTTAAAATATAATTCCGTACGACTATGCCAGATACCTTTCAATAATAATAACGACATGTTTAAAACTAAGCCTCTGTCAGCATGTGTATATAAAAAATTATAACGGTAGATGCTACTTAAATTTAAACGTAGCATCGCCGGCTTATTGACCTAGAAATTCCAATCAATGTCACGTGTCATCGGCGAATTTGGCAATGGCGGAGAAAATATATTATTATTAATGACTGTTTCTCGGTGTATTTTGGAGTTCTATCAGAGGATTATATTTAACTAGGATTTAAATTTCACTAACAACTGGTCAGCAAAACCATTTTAATAATGTATGATCTAATTATTAACTTAATATCTACCGGTACCTGGAATTCACACGGAGCGTCAAAGAAGCGCGATAAATCAGTCCGCCTCGGGCCAAGGGACCGACGTTTGTGTCGAACACTGGTCCCAAATATCGTTAATATTGGGTCCCAAATGTCGTTTATCCAAATGTCGTTTGTGTTGAGTCCCAAATGACGCCAATGAAGTCCCAAACGTCGTCAACTGGGTCCCAAATGTCGTTTGTGTTGAGTCCCAAATGACGTGATACCTGTCGTGGTGGTCTGACTTTTTACTAAGTATTGTGGAGAGTATATATCCGTATGGTACTTACATAGCCTTTAACTGATTGGCAACCTCTGAGAAAAAAATTTCCACAGCCATTTCCAACTGTCCCTTTGGCGGTTGGTTACTGAAATAAATATGCTAGATAGTGGTTGACTTGAATCAACTTGACAGTTTTGATTTGATTATATTCACAATAATCCATGATCAGTTAAAACGTGTAAAATACAAACCCAAAACCATAATCATATGCTATAATCATATGCTGATACGCTCACATTTTTGTTCTGTACACGCCCCATGAATGTTGTTTTTAGAGAATCCTATATTTTTGTAGTAAGATTTTTAAGTTTATACTTCCTTTATTATTATATGCAGAATATCATATTTGTAATGTCATACTTTTATCTTTTTTCTAACTTTTATTCAATCAATAACAACCTTAGTCAGAAGATACAGTATTTAATTGTGGGATAATTATAGGCGAAGGGCATTCATTGTTAAAAATAATAATAATATAAAAATGTTACCAGTCGTTCTTTGCACATGTATTACGTCATTGACTGAAAAAAAAAAATCTATAAAAAAAAATGTATCTAGTTTATGCACGAGTGAATTTCTATTTTGGCCAAATTTCCCAAATCAAAATGGCGGCATAGAAAAAATTAAATTAAATGACTCTCCTGGAACGTACAAATTCAGGACAAATTCTTACCTACTGACCATAGTCGAACGATGTAATTTTAAAGCGGAAATTTCATATTTTCTAAGAAAGTCAAAACATAATTATTTCTATGCCTTTTGCTCATAAGGTTGTCAACTCACTATTATACGATCATGGGCAATATTTCACAGGCATAAAAATCCCTGACACCGAAAATAATAACACAATTACTTGAATTACCTCCCTTGTTTACCCATTCCCCTCCATGCAATGGCGATCTTCAAACGTTTGAATTTGAAGTTGAAAATGATATTTTTGCCAATTTCTCAACTGGCAATAGTGAATTATAGTATTAATAGGATTATTCTTTAACAAGGTAGGACTGTTTATAGATACAATCTTTTTTAGGACTTTATTTTAATATATTTTAAAAATATAACTTAAAAAAATGAAATTGCCGTTTTAAATATTTGGACTTCTAGTGATAATCGTGTAAAATTTCAGAAAAACTAGATGGATGAAGTACATAAGATTACGGAATTAACCTACCTTTTCTTCCCCTTGCTTTGTCCGCCATTTTAGAAATACATGCGTTACTTCCGGTGGCGGTGTCCCATGGCTGTAGAAGTCGGCAAACATCGGTAGAAAATGGCCGATAGGATTCAGTGCAGCTAAACTGATCGTCGGTATTATATTGTAATCCAATAGTAGTAGCCGTCTGACTGTTTGACGTCTGCTTCCACAGAAATAGTGTGTGAAATAGCTTTATTTAACGTCCGCTTCCACCGAGGTGATATCGCACAGAAAGATTTAACAAAATATATTTAACTTAGAAAAGATACATTTGGTAATGATTTTTTTAATTGGTGCATGAAAGAATAAATTTCATTGGTTATTTTTTAGTTAACCAATAATATTTAATTTCAATTTTAACAACCAATTAAATTAAATGAGACTTTAAAGGACAATGTTGGTGTCAGTCATTATCACATATGTGATAGAACTGATTAAACGCATTCCGAATATAATTTTAACACAGAGATCATTGCTACGATAGTGGAGTAATAAAGGAGTCATGAATCGGAAGTGACGAACGCCAAAGGAAAACATTAGGCATTCCTCTATATAACTGACTGAAGTGACTAGTGACAACAGATCCATGGGCGAATTTCTGCTCACTAATAATTCCTTCGAAGACCAAAATTTGTTGTGTGACACTGTGAGAGGATATCTGACAATTCATAAAAAGAATTGACTGCCACTAGATAAGAGAACACGAAAGAAAAACAGATGAAAAGTCCGTGCATTACCATGTTTTTATAAGGTAGGGGAGACCGGGGTACATTGAACCACCATGGATATATCCTGTATAAATAATAACAGACAAACCAAGGCTATACAGAAGTGAGATAACTTCTTAGACCAATAAGCAGTAGCCACGTGCTGTCAATTATTTTTTTATGCAATGAATTTTTCAAAAGAGCGCTTAAAAGTAAAAAAAATAATCCATACTTGTTAACTTATAATCAGTTCATATGTCTAATCTACAATTCAGATAAACCGGGGCTTGATCCAAATAAGAGGGCCTATTGATTTTTTTTAAAATTTTATCATGAAACTGTGATGGGGCAGATTGAACCACTGTCAGTGGGGTACTTTGAACCATGGGTCAATGTACCCAGGTGAATTATAGACTATATACCATTTAATAATTTGTTTAGCCTAGGAAATTCTTGTTTGTCTAATCTAATTTAGAATATCAGTTGATCCAATCGTATAAAAGGAATTAAACTTGTTCGAAACTTGACTGTGCCATGCAGGGGCGCAATGGGTCTCCCGGACTGGAGTCGCTCGTCAGCAAATCAGGCTGTGCGAATTTAGACAGAATATAGGACAAATTTTTGTTTGATTTACTACAAAAGTTGAATTTGATCCCACCAAATTGCCAACTAATGTGTACTTTACGGCAATTTGTAGGAGTCTATAGGAAATCCAGACTTCTGTTTGTTTCGATCGTTGCATGGATGTCAAATCTGTGGATATTTGTTCTTAACTAAGCACTGATTGTTTGCAGATTTATTAGATCACTACGAAATAAGTGACTAGGTTTGAGATCTAAATCCAAATCTATGTTAACATGGAATTTTTACCACTGTTCAATGTGCCCCATTATTTGGTTAAACCTACCCCGACTACACTGAACCATTGCAGCCAAGTGGATTGTTTTGTTTGTTTTGGTTTTTTTTAAAAAAGTCAAAGATTAATTTAATTGAATCTGATACACGATAGCAACTATGTTATGTCGTCAAACAATACAATAAAGTAAAGACTTCTGCTAATTTGACATAAAATGAGGACAAACATGTATGTGAACAAAATGGTTCAATGTGCCCCGGTCTCCCCTATAGAAGGAATAAAAACACGGGATTGTACGGACAATTTCAATTTTTCTCGTGTTCTCTTATCTTGTGACACTTAATTACTTTATTGAATCGTCAGATATCACCTTAGGTGGAAGTGGACGTTAAACTCCCAGTAACGAACGAACGAACCAGTCGAAAATTTAATGATACGTTAGAATTTTCTTCACAAAACTTCAAAAAAGTTTGCTCTGAATATAAACAATACCTAGTGCTTAATATGCAATTTTATATTTCACGACATACCTGTAATTAATAATAGATTAAAACACCACATTACTTGTGCTAATTATATGAAAACACATAAGATTTTATAAATCTACACAAGTTTGTGTTAATGCAATGCAAAGCAACACAATCTTGTGTAGATTAGTTTTAACACAAGTACTTGTGTTGAGATCCAACACAAGTTTATTTTCAGTGTAATGAAGACGGTGATACGCCATACAGTGTATTATGAAGGACATTTTTACCGGGATACAGCGGCACTAGGGCCTACTCTTATAATGAGTTTCAACTGCTAATTTTACGTGGACGGCGCAGTTATTTGTTATCAAATTGTTATAGATAATGAGTTAAGATCATTACTTTAATGGTCTGCTAATTTTACGTGTACGGCGCAATGATTTGTAATCAAATTGTCATCAATAATGTGTTAAGAATATCATTTTAATGGTCTAAAGTTGATTTGAATAAGTAATAATTGTTGAATATACAGGTGTGGCAGTAGTAGATCTAGTTATGCCTGCGTTTTTACCAAATTTTACAGGATTTGGCCATCCAAATGCCCAGTTTGGTAGTTATATTATCTAATGTTAGTGACACGCAGTTTTCTTGCGACTGGTACCCGAATTACTAATTGTTGTGACTTCAGTGTTTCCGATTTCATATTGCACGTTATAGCTACATAGTTCACGCATGAAACTGTGAACAACGGAGCAAAACAGAATTACATGTACTAATATATTCAGTGTCACATTGTTTGAAACTATACGTTATCTGCCTGTTAAAGACGTTTGATCAGGATACTAATGTAATGCTCTTATGTTGTTTAGGGCTATTTGACTTGAATTTACGTAGTGTTAGATGAATTTGATATTGTAATTAAGCATTGAGGGTCACCTTACTCAAACCTTTCGAATATCATTAATTATTTAAGTGCAGCACAGGCACGTCACCAACTTATTTGAGGTTACTGGGCCAAAATTTGATCATATTCCTGAAGCAATGACCAGCAGAGAAATCAGGTCTAATCAAAGAAAACGCTTCGAGGAGTATGTAATTTGATACACGATTGCTATCATTTTATGTTTTATCTATGTATTCGAATATTCACGCTGTACAAACTGAGTGATTTTATGATATATGTAGACATATATATGTAGAGAAATGGGGTTTTACGTCCACTCGACACAAACTAGGTAATTTTGGGACTAACATATGGTTTCAATTTTATTTCAATAATTCGCTTGCGCGTAGGGGTCTTTAGCAGTGCGCCCCTATCTCCATGCCACATACGCTCACACCAGGGATCGAAACCACAGCCGCAATCCAGAGGTGACCGGCCAGCTAGAGGTCGAAGCGCGGCACTCTAGACCACTAGGCCATCCCAACCCCCACGTAGACATATATATATATATTCAAACTAATTAAACTATAAAAATCCCCCTCAAAACATTATATTTGAGAGGAAATATCCCTAAATCTATTTTTAGATGCCATATTTGTCTGGTATGACTTGATTGAGGGGGTCCTATTTTCGAAATTTACTGTCCAGTTACCATACACATTGAAGCCTAAGTAATTCCAATCTGATTAAAACACAGATCCAATTTCGTTTCGTTTTTTATAGTTCAAAATTTCGTTTTTACTTGACGTCGTAGGCCATCGAAAGTATAAAAAACGAAACGAAATATAGATCTATATTTTAATTAGATTGAAGTAATTCTTTTTCCGTCATTTAAACCTCCCAATCTTCCCAAACCCGCCTATCCATCCGAAATAACAACCGCTCCCTAAGTCAACCTGGCAGACAATAATCCAACGTGCTGCCAGTTACCCTGCCATTTTTTTACCCTGTGCGTGTCCCATGGGTGTTTTTCAGAGAAACCAGGATTTTTTCTCCTGTGATTGGGCGTCAATACGTTTCATACCAAATGGCCATACTTTTGTTGGAAATACCTACCATCTAAATACCTTCATGGGAAGTATCTTTAAGTATTTAACCTATTTTCGTAACGGGACTGGCAGATGCCCTCATCTACGTTAGTGCGAGCGACGTCAAAACTGGTAAAATTCAAGCAAAATGTTTGCGATATCACTTTCGTGGAATCAGACGTCAAGCAACTAAGAAGACGCGGCAGAAATTCAAAGAAACATATAGGGCTTTGCTGAAGGAAGGTGAGCAAACTAACAAACATGTTCTGACGTCATAGTACGTTTGTCTTTGAATTTAACACCTATTAATAATAATAATAACACCTTATTATTATGGAAACCAAACAGCTCTTTATTCAGTGTTCTTAATTCGTAGTTTTTAATTCCTATTTCTTGACATTAAAATCAATATTAGTTGGGGTTTTTTAAAATCAAATCAGACATTTGTCATAATATACTCTTATCAAATTTGAAAATTGCGTCTTTGTTCAATTGAATTGTATGTTAACATAAGAGTAAAATTTCTTTTTGAAAATCAGAATATGTCATTTATTTACAATCTATCTGAAACATACAACGGGATGAATTTATATTAGCTCCGACTTTATTTCAGATCCCACAATTACAATCTAATTAAAATATAGATCTATATTTCGTTTCGTTTTTTATACTTTCGATGGCCTACACTCATGTAGATCTAACAAGTTATAGTGGGAGCTCACGTTCTATGATGTCAGGTATCAAGCACGGGACATTTGACCCGATAACGTCAGTCATTCGATTAACCAATTAGCGACCGCCATGCTTTTTAAAATCTACTTTTGTTTTGTTTTGATGCCTATCCGCTGGTGTTAGTATAGACGTCATTGGCTGGTAATATCTACTCACAGTTCCACGCATGAAAAGGTCAAACGGTCGATTCGACAGACCATTTGATTGGCTGGCCCCTCATTTTAGGCAGAACACCAGTTAAATAACAAATCCTCCAGATCCAAGAGTAGTGAAGACAAGTAAAAACGTAATTTTGAACTATAAAAAACGAAACGAAATTGGATCTGTGTTTTAATTAGATTGCCACAATTATATAGTGTACTTTTATATTATGTAAATATCTATGGAATAAATAGTTTCAGACCCCCCCCCCACCAAATCTCGATCAACAAATCTCCAAATACCAATCTAGCATATTTACACGACATGCACGATTATTGAAATAACCAATGTAACGTTCTTTAAAATATTCCAATACTTCTTTCATTCTGAAACGATTTGAATATAATTCATTTGCCCTTCCAAATTATTTGCAAAGTTTTAATTATTATTATATAAAGCTTTAAATTCCAAGTAAGATATTATAAAAAGGCCATATAATGCGGCTACTGTTTTATCGTTTTGTAAAGCCGTTTGACAACCCATATATACAATTAAGTTAAACAAAGATACAACTTACAAATATGATATAATTGGGGGGGGGGGTGCATTTGATAAATATACTGATAATGCTAGAGGTATTTGTTTACTCATTGTTTTGTCATTCAATGAATCACTGATGTGACTATCTAGAGAATTATTGATAATAAAACAAATATTGATTTTAATATAATTATATATATTTTGATTTTAGTATAGCATCAAAACATCCTTTGAGGACAGCATACAATATACCAGAGTACTAATTACAAGTACAAAAAAATGGACGGGTGCAAAAATATGGACGGGCATTAATTCAGGACATCTTTATAAATATAAGATAAAAAATCCGGAAAACATGGTACATATATGAAAATACGAAACAAAATGTACAAAGTATAAAATCAGATAACCAGGTAGTATAAAACCCACGACAGGGTACATAATATATATATAATATTATTATTATTATTATTATTATATAAATTAAGGACTAGGAATTAAAAAAACCCACCAAATACAGGACTGTTTGGCTTGCCATATATTATATTATCGGTAATAATAATATGACGCGTTTTCAATTAGATAAAACATGTGTAGTTGTTTTACAAACGCAATATACATGTAGGTCTGGTTAATCTGATATTCTATTGACGTCAGTGATGTGTCATAGCTAACGCGTTCCCTGGTCGCGATATTCTATTAATAACCCGACTTGACATCTACATAAGAGGGAAACACGGCTAGTGATTCATATATTAAATAATATTTGTAAAGGAAACATATGAAAGTTCTTGAGCTTAAAAACATTGTGATATATTTAATTGATCTTGTTTGATCCAAGCTTGTATAAGTATGCATTCCGAAGTTGTTTTAGACACGTGTGGTCTTCATGAATATTTTCCAGTAAATTGTACCATGGAAAGAAGAAAGGCACTCGGTTATATATTTGAACGAGTGGATTTGGGGGCGTTAAAAGAGTTAGGATGGAGTAAGGAGGGTTTGGACCAGAGAATATATTGTGAGGAACTTTATGAAGAGTGCGTTGAAGAAAAAATCACACCGAAAGAATCTTTTTCCGGGAAATTTGGACTTCAAAATACCCAGTTGTCACAAACAGACGGAGAATATTTAAATATTGTATTTGTCTTAAATGAGAAAAAACGCCGAAATGCAATTGGGGATTTAATGAGCGGTCTGACGTCAACGCAAAGAGACGTTCTAGCCTCGATTGTTGCCAAATATTCAGACAATAAACCTGAAATTAACAAATTTCAATGGCAAAGCAACAAACCAGTTATTTTCTATCCTTAAATGATTAGAAGCTTTTGTATTTTCTACGCAAACAGTCATAGAGGACTAATTCATTTTTAGGATAGTGCTGTACGTAACAAGGAAAATGGAATGGACTATTAGAATCATCTGCAGGATAGTGCTGCACAGTGCCGGAGCTAAAGACACTGGAGTGCCGTAAAACCTTTTAAATATGCAGGCATATTGGTGATACAAATAGAAATCCATTCCCATACATTAACAAAGACTAAATTGGATTCATGGACTATCGAAAATCCTTTCTGTGATGGAAATAACGGAACAAAAACTGACAACGAAACGAATGATGTAGGATTGGGTCCAGACATGAATTTCCTTTTCTCAATATGTATATAAACATATAACTTATTCATTTATTAATCGGGGTGGGGTGGGGGTGGTGGTGAATTTGATCATTACACTGATAATGCTAGAGGTATTTGTTTATTCATAGTTTTGTCATTCAATGAATCACTGCTGTGACTAGCTAGAGAATGATTGATTTTAAATTTAAACAGTATCTCAAGCTATTGATTCTGACTAAGTAATCATCGGTCACTGGTGACAAATATTTACTACTAAACATTATTCATGTCAGTGTAATGAATCACTGGATTATGATTCAAATACTTACGAATTATGTCCGTAAGTTTCGGAATAAAATATCCAATATTTAATAGAGAGCATAAATAAATAAATCTACGTTGTGTAGATAAAAGTACTAAGAAATCAAATGAATGAATCAGTTATGATTAGTAAACTAGGTGCATTTTTGGTGTATAGCTAATAATTCTATGAATTGATTGTTGATTGCTTATCTTTGAAACTGACAATTTAGGATTTACAAACAACGGGGAATTCCAATTTCAATGCTTTCTTTGGGTTATTAATAATCATTCCATGAATTGATAATTAATAGCTCAACATAGAATCCGGGATTCAAGGCATATTTGGTGTGGTGTGGGACTTTCAAAGAATGGTGATATTAACGGAATAGGAAATCCGGGATGGGAAATCTGTGGTCGACGAGCTTTAATAAATTTGTTTTTGATTTAAGGATGGACAGGTAATGACATAATAATCTGTCGTTTTCGTTTTGTTTTCCGTTTCATAAAGGTTATTAAGTGTGTGTATATTGTTCCCAAAGATAAAACTATAACGATAATATATCCTGTATGTGTTTCACTACTTTCGTTTTGTTTCGATGTTGATCTCAGACCGACTTTACAAATCTTGTTTTATTATTTTTTATACAAATGTATATAAAATGTATATTACTGAAAAGCCTGATTATTTGTTGTTGTCGGTTAATGTGATTCATATAATGGGATTTTATTAATCCTAATATTATTTTAATCCCTTAAGTGGGATTTCTTATATTTCTTTATTACTGTTGGTTAATATTTTATATGTTTTTTTAAAAAAATAAATATAAAGAAAACACTTATATGATGTTTGTTTTGTTTTTTTAGGTTTTTTTTGTAGGGAGCTAGGGTCGCTTTGTATGTGTCCTTAAATGTGAAGGAAGATACTGCAATTTTTCCTTACACTGAACGTCTTACCGTTTGAGGGGTGGGGGGGTCGATGTTAGCACGTGCACCCTGTATCATAAAGCCTGTCATTGTGTCAACTGGCGTGGTTTCGAATCCCCGGTTGCACGTGACATGAAGTAGGGTCGCCTGTCCAACCTCGTGGGGTTTCTCCGTGTCATTCCTTTTTCCTCGCACTGCTAAAGACCCCTACGCGCAAGCGAATTATTGATATAAAATGAAACCATATGTTAGTCCCGAAATGACCTAGTTTGTGTCGAGTGGGCTTTAATGAAGTGTAAAGGTCTGTTCATACTACATCCATATCCGTATCTGTAAATACGTGCGTGAATACGTACTAGTATACTTCAGTCATTTTTGGAGAAAGGGTTCAAATAGAATCCGGCACGTATTGCGCACAAAAACAACTGCGTCCCTTAAGCCGGGTTGATTGCTTCCAGAGAGCCGAGCTTTAGCCAATCAGCGAGTACTTTCCCCATATTACATCATCTCCCCAAATAGAAACTCAATCCATTCCAAGAAAAGCCTCCCTCCAACTCCCCAAATAGAAACTCAATCCATTCCAAGAAAAGCCTCCCTCCAACTTGTATCCTGTTTACGAATTTCATCTGTAGTCAGGTCCAAGATGTAGTCAAACTGTTGTTCTATCATTCAGAAATATTGTCTGAATTTGTCCGGATGAAAATACAACTTTTGCACTAGGTGGTGGTATACGTGCGTGAATACGTACTAGTATACTTCAGTCATTTTTGGAGAAAGGGTTCAAATAGAATCCGGCACGTATTGCGCACAAAAACAACTGCGTCCCTTAAGCCGGGTTGATTGCTTCCAGAGAGCCGAGCTTTAGCCAATCAGCGAGTACTTTCCCCATATTACATCATCTCCCCAAATAGAAACTCAATCCATTCCAAGAAAAGCCTCCCTCCAACTCCCCAAATAGAAACTCAATCCATTCCAAGAAAAGCCTCCCTCCAACTTGTATCCTGTTTACGAATTTCATCTGTAGTCAGGTCCAAGATGTAGTCAAACTGTTGTTCTGTCATTCGGAAATATTGTCTGAATTTGTCCGGATGAAAATACAACTTTTGCACTAGGTGGTGGTATTCTCCATATTTCTCCCTTCTTTGTAACAGTTCATGGACCCCTACTCTCTTTTTTTCTCTTTCGTCTTTGGGTCCACAAATACAAAAGAAAGACTTCCTCTGTGTCACTGTCAGACTCCGTGATTGCAAATGACAATATGTTATCTCTGACAGACAATTCAGCCTTGAAAGTCGGACGTTTTCGCGTTTTCTATTTGAACGGCAAAACGCGGATACGGACGTGGGTGCGGATACGGATGTGGATACGTTTATGGATACGGATGTAGTATGAACAGAGCTTTACATGAGGACATGGCCCCGAGAGCGACACAGCAGCTTACTCTTATCGAATTCCAACTATCAAGGGTTCTTTTAAGTGTACGCGGAACCTCGGTTTTTCGTCCTATCCGGACGACTATAATATGTTGTCTCATACAGACCACCGCCATGCACCACTAACAAGCGGTAGCCATGCGCCGGAAAATGCCAATGAACTTTCTCGACCAATACCGGGTTCGAACACGGGAACAACAGGTTAGCGAGCCAATAGAGACTTTTGGCAAGCGAAATTTTTCCTATACGTATCACGTATCCGTATCGTATACGTGATACGTTGCGTCAATGTAGTTTTAAGAGTTTTGGTAGATTTTCGCGTCGCGTCCATATGCGTCGCTGAGTTGAGCTTTGTTCTATTACATGATAGCAGAATATATTTACCAAGATCACTATCAGTACTAGTCAAGTGCCCAGCCTACTATTTCCCGGGGAAGTGAAGTCACTCGACAGTCGCTGAGCTATTAAAAAAATTTAAATAAATTCGACTTCGACTCGACTGTTTTTTTTTAACGATTATAACAAGGATATCCAGATCTTTATCTGATTCCTATATAATTCATCATTGAAGAATATAAGATGTAAGCTGTTAACGTCATTGTACTTAGTGCCGTGTAGAAGTTCAGCACGTTAAATCATCTGAAGCGATTAATATTTAGCTGAAGGCGGGAATCATTAGCAATACAGATAAATATTTCTGACGTAGGTGAAACACGGTTAATCCACAAAGATTCGAAATTAAAAACGTGTTCATTACGTAATATAATATAATAGAAGAAAGAGGTCAAGCGAAATCGTAAAGCGGTTAATTTTGGCCGTCTTCGACCCAATGAAATATTCAGAGTGAAATGAAATGAAATGGGGTTTAACGTCCTACTCTTATGCACCTAACCTGGGCTAATGGAAGACGGGCATACGCCATACAGTGTGCTATGAGGGTAATTTTGCCCGGGCAGCGGCGCTACGGCCTACTCTTATATCGAATTCCAACTGCCAAGGGATCTTTTACGTGCACTCCAATGTGTACACGGGACCTCGGTTTTTCGTCCCATCCGAACGACTAGGCAGCTGTCCTTGTCAGGCCCTCCTTCTGTATCACTGACAAGGGGAAATCACGCTGGAAAATCGAAGTGAACTTTCTCGGCCAATGCAGGGATCGAACAATATTCAGAGTACCGGTAAATAAAATAAAATAAGATAAAAAATAAATTATTATATTGTTATACATGGTAAAGTCTAAAAGTTAAGACCCACCGTGAGATGTAAATATGGTTATAGAGGACGTGACTGTTGACGAGATTGTGGGGTAGGGTTGGTACTAGGGTTAGGGTTAGTGCTAGCCTGTTTACATCTCGTGACGTATGACTAAACCGGGTAAACGAACAAATTCGTGTGATGACTAGAATGGTCCGTTACTCACTTATTAATCTTGGCATTTATATGTTTTACCTTATTTATTTTAAATTCTCTCCGTTCAATAGCCACCAAATGTAACACAGAAGTAAATAACACCCTGTCCTTTATGGGAAATCTGGGAGCTCATAGGCAATTGCGTACTTCCCGGTGGTTGTGCAATCCTTTTTAGACTGAGAATTTCTGTCAAAAATACACATTGTTTTTCATATCGTTTGTAAATAAACCATTGGTTTAATTTTAGATTTTCTTAGCACGTAATCATAATTTTATATATTTTAAAGGGTTAATAATAATTCCTGCAATTTCCAGTGTAGATGATGGTTGAGGGCTATTATTTTGGTTTTAATCTTGTTTTAAAAACCGGCAACGATGTTCTATTCTTGCAGTTTTTTTCAGGTTATTTGTTTAAAATTAAATTAATAAAAGTTTCAATCCATTCAAAACCACAACCATCCGATGATCATGTGAAAAAAATGTTTATGTAATAATTTGTATAACATTTGAAGCCAGAAAAAGACCTGGAAAGTGCCTATTTAATTTAAAACCATTTGATAATGAGTATGCTTTTTCATTGGTATAACAATAATCTCTTAAAGATACATTATGGGAGATGAGATAGCGAGTTGGCAGTTCTCACTATACAAGTTACACACTACATAATATAAGGTAATTTGTTGAAAATTTCAGTCAAATTGATACTCTATGAACCGAGAATTAACCGACTGAAAGTTTGCCTAACCTCGATCATCATTACTAAAGTCGGTCCGACAAAAATCATAGTCTCGATTATCCATTTAATCATTAAATCAAGAAGGGAAGTTATGTAGCAAATCGGATCATAATCTAATAAAAATCACAGGCTAACGTTGACATCAGAAGTTGATTATGGTCTTGATAAGTTAATTGATGTCTAATTAATAGTTTAGATAACATTTCAGGCCTAAAGAAATACCTGCAATAGGCAGATTTAGCTCTTGCATAATGTATGTTTAATTTAAAGATGCATTGTCTAATATGATGTAAAGAGATTTTGAAAAAAACCGATCACCGTTCTTTATATATTGAAATTTCCGTCAAATTACTTTATTCTGAGATAAGTTATGAATATATCTATTTTTGGCAAGATTTAACCTAATTAAGTATACCATGGGTACGAAAATAAACGATTATCCATTTTAGCGTTGGATTTGGCTATTCATCGGCTTAGAGAGTTGGTGATAGCTTTGCAATGTTCTATAATTTTCTAAGAATAATTTATATAATTTACCGTAAAATGTAACATTTGAAGCCAGAAAAAACACCTGCATATTAAGCTCTTACACTATTGTATATCCTTCCAATATTTTACCGACAATTAGAAAACAAACTGTATATTTCAAACATTCTGCTTAATATATTGATATATTCATATTTTTACATTTGATTCTATCTATATATATTCATATGTTCACATTTTATTTTATATAATATATTCATATTTTCTTTATCTATATTCCATAAAAATTGTGTCATTTGACTGTATATTTCATAGCAGGTAAAGTAATAGATAATTTAGCTTTTATTATTTATGGATACAATGGTATCAGCATCAGGTATGGGGTACCCTGTGGATTTACACTAACAGTAGGATAAAGAAAATAAAATAGTTGTGAACATTTGTTCAATAAATAAAACTTTGGCAAAAATTAATGAAAAAAGAATTTACCAGAGATTTGCTCTCGTGGTATGGACGAGGGGTCTCGTGTATGTACAGAATGTGATATGGCGTCAAGATTGGACATCATGCTTTCGGTCTAATTAATATACGTCATTGGCAACAATGCACGGATTATGCTTTATTATTATTACACCAGTGTAAGGCCTTTAGATAATAAGTATAATAACTATTCGTGCTTATGTTATTAAACCTGTATTGTTAGACCGAAAAGTGCGAAGATAAGGAAATATTCACAGCGAAAACACCTTTTTAATACGTTTAATGACGTCAAAGCGCCTTAAAGGATTTCAATGGGTGATAATAACAATAATTACACGCTTGCCTTGACACGTGAACACTCCCGGACTTTTTTTGTATGGCAATGTTTGCGGAAGAAAATACATCATTTTCATTGGACGAACATATAATATTCTTGCAAAAAGTGCACCACACGTAAATAATGACAAACCCACGGAGAGTAATATACTGGACAGATATTTCATTCAATAAAAAATAAATGTATAATCAAGAGCATGTATCCGAGATGTGGACGTAAAAATTATTATTATTTGTGTACGAGAGAGAGAGAAAGAGCTTTATGTTCACTCGACGCAAACGAGGTCATTTAGGGACTAACACTTATTTTGATAACTAGCTTGCTAGTACAAGTAGTAGTAAGGGTCTTTGGCCAGTGGGAGGACCCGGAGAAAACCCACGAGGTTGGACAAGCGACCCTACTCCGTGAATCATAGCAAGAGAAGTGTATGAATATTTCACAAAGGAAGTGTTTTGGAAGGTTATTTTTTGATAAGACCCGGACGAGTAGGTCCCGGACTCATTTGGGTTATCGACGAATTGGGCCCCTGGTGGGGATCCCCTGGTGAATTTGGGCACCTGTAGAATTTGGGCTAAACCGGATATCCTGCACTAAAGAGAGGTCAGAACCAAATGTTGGTCGAAAACGTTCCTCGAGACTATCTAGTCTGGTTCCCCCTTGTCAGTGATGCAGGACAACGAAACGGCAGATATTTCTTTCAAGCAAACGACTTGTAGAAGTTCAGAAGACTTGAAATTAGATATTATTCTCTTGGTTCGTTCGTTCGTTTCTGGAGTTTTACGTCCACTTCCACCAACATTATACAACGACTTTTAATTTACAAAAATATCTTCCAGACTGATTCAAATTTAACTACTGTTGAACAATACGATATGAATTGACAACGAATATAAATCTTGACGAATAATCAATACATATTGCTTTACAGCATACCTGAATAATATGTGGTTTATTCGGTCATACACTATTTCTTTTGAATCAAGAATGATTAATAAACCCTCTATAACTGGGTGTGATTAATTTGAAATGGGAAGGAATCTGGCTCGCTAGCCTTGTCCGGCGTGGTTTCCTCTTGTCAGTGGTGCAGAACAAGGGAAGCTGTCTAGTCGTTCGGGTGGGACGAAAACCGAGGTCCCGTGTAAACGTTAGGCGGCACGTAAAAGATCCATTGGCAGTTGAAATTCGATATAAGGGTAGGCCGTAGAGACGCTGTCCGGGCAAAATTGCGCTCATAGCACACTGCATGGTTTTCATTATCCCAGTCGGAACAGAGTAGTAGGATGTTACACTCCATTTCATTTCATTTCACTTCTCAACCGTTGGGGGTTGGGATGGCCTTGTGGTCTAGAGTTCCGCGCTTCGACCTCTAGCTGGTCGGTCACCTCTGGCTTGCGGCTGTGGTTTCGATCCCTGGTGTGAGCGTATTTGGCATGGAGATAGGGGCGCCTTCTCAACCCCATGGGTTTCCTCCGGGCACTCCGGTTTCCTCCCACTGCTAAAGACCCCTACGCGCAAGCGCATTATTGAAATAAAATTGAAACCATGTTAGTCCCAAAATGACCTAGTTTGTGTCGAGTGGACGTTAAACCCCATTTCTCTCTCTCTCAACCGTTATCTTTAGATAAACACATCAATCGCTTGTATTGGCATATCCTGTGAGCAACGTGGGCCCATGAGTGTTGGGGGGTTGGGCGGCCGAATGGTTAGCACGTGCGTGTGCGCTGTACCAAAAGGTACCCCCACTGAGTCAGCTGGTGTGGCTTCGATTCCCCGAGTGTACGTATTAGTCCTGAAATGACCTAGTTAGTGTGGAGTGGACGTTATGTTCTCTCTCTCTCTCCCTCTCTCTCTCTCTCTCTCTCTCTCTCTCTCTCTCTCTCTCTCTCTCTCTCTGTCTCTGTGTCTGGGTGCTTTGGTATGTTTTATAGTATGATTGGGCGTTTCTACCTTTCATTATACCGAATATGCCACATTGGAAATAACTACCGGGAATTCCCGTATTATGGGCTCAATAACGAGTTTAAATTGCAAATTTAAAATTTATTTTAGAGCGGCTTCCCTTTTAAATTTTGAAACCACATGTGTTGGCATTGATGGAGTCACGTCGAATTGGTGTACATTATACTTTTCGAAGAAAATGGTACATCACAGACATGGTAAAATTCGAAATTAAGCACAGGGCTCAAATACAAGAATTCCCGGTACCATCTAAATACATCCATTGGAATGTATTTGTAAGCGGATATATCACTTTGCTCATTTGACCTACACAAGCGTTAACGTGCGAGCTCTGTATTATACGGTCTGCCATTGAGTCAACTGGCGTGATTTCGAATCCCCGGTTGTACGTGGCAAAGAGTAGGGTCGCCTGTCTAACCTCGTGGGTTTTCTCCGGGTACTTCGGGTTCCTCTCACTGCTAAAGAACCCTACTCTCTCTCTCTCTCTCTCTCTCTCTCTCACGGTGTGTATAGGCTGGGGGTTGGGAGTGGTTTCCCTACAAATGAATATAGTTTCTCGGGATCGGTGTGAACCTGATATACATTACAATATTACCATATCAATGCCCTCACCAATGTATTAAAATAGTCAATTCTGCATACATAAACTTTATTGCAATGGCATTTGACATTTAGAGTTGTGGTAATACTATACACTTTCCCAAACATTTCTTGGCTGTCAGAACATTTATTACCGTGGGTTGTTTTTCTGGCGACTCAAAAAACAACCGGGATACAGGTTAATCAATTGGGGGATCAATCTAATTAAAATATAGATCTATATTTCGTTTCGTTTTTTATACTTTCGATGGCCTACACTCATGTAGATCTAACTAGTTATAGTGAACGCTCACGTTCTATGACGTCAGGTATCAAGCACGGGACATTTGACCCGATAACGTCAGTCATTCGATTAACCAATTAGCGATCGCCATGCTTTTCAAAATCCACTTGTGTTTTGTTATGATTTCTATCCGCTGGTGTTAGTATAGACGTCGTTGGCTGGTAATATCTACCCACAGTTCCACGCATGAAAAGGTCAAAGGGTCGATTCGACAGACCATTTGATTGGCTGACCCCTCATTTCAGGTAGAACACCAGTTAAATAACAAGTCCTCCAGATCCAAGAGTAGTGAAGACAAGTAAAAACGAAATTTTGAACTATAAAAAAACGAAACGAAATTGGATCTGTGTTTTAATCAGATTGTTGGGGGATTGAAGTAAAATTGTGTTGTTGTTTTTTTTTGGTATAATATATATTATGTGAACATAAAAAAAATCCATAGGCCTGCATCCTATAGCTGAAAAAAGAGGCTAATTGTCATTTATTGTCTAATTACTTCTGTGTTACACTAAAGGGGGGGGGGAGTAGCGTGTGCGCGCTGTGTCATAAGGTTTATCATGGAGTCAAATGGCGTGGTTTCGATTACACGTTTGTACCTGACAATGAATAAGGTCGCCTGTCTAACCTCGTGGATTTTCTCCGGGTCCTCCCACTGCTAAAGACAACTACGATCAGGCGAATTATTTACATAAAATTGAACCATGTGCAGTCTCGAAATGACGTAGTTTGTATCGAGTGGACGTTAAACCCCATTTCTCCGAGTCGATAGCCTACAGACCACAGAATGCCATACGGTCGGCCACACTTTGGTTTCCACCATCGCCTTTTGAAACGATATCCGCCCACTTATATGCCCCTGTTTACTGAACTGTGGTATTTCCGCTGAAACAATTTTATGGCTAGTGCTAGTTCATGCACACAAGCATAAATAGAATCGTACGTGGCATTGAACAGGCTACGCAATTATGAGTAGGCCTTCAATGTTCTCAAAACCGAAACTGGACATTGAAGATATGCAACGACTGGTTTTAAAAGTGTATGGATTAAAAGTGTTATCGGTGGAAAATCTAGACAGCTATGACGATAAAAATTATCACATTCGAGTCGACGAAACCGTTGATGGGAACAGTAATATAACTAGGACAGATCGACATGGATACACTTTAAAAATACTCAATACAGTCTCTTCTCAGAAAACTATCGCAATAGGTCTGTAGCCCGTAGGATATCTTTTAGTTACATCACGTGCAGACTATTTCCGTATTTTCATGAGATAATCGTAATAATGTAGTTTTATACGTGGGTCGCATAATTCCCAGGTCGTACGATGCATTGTAAATATCTCAGTCAAATTCTGTTTTAAATTGTTGCCTATATGATATATTTGTGCGACAAAAAATAGATGAAAGGTTTGAAAAATACGATTACAAGTGTTTTAAGCGAGTAGCCTAAAACTGCGAACAAGTGGTGCAGAAATGTATGGAGCGGAATTACAACTAAATCAAGTAATGTACCGGTACTGCATAATGCAGGCTAAATGTAGAAATGTATGGAGCAGAATTTCAACTACTAAGCTCGTTATAATGTAGGCTATACTAATCTGCTTACCGTATATTCAATGCAATATGTATTACTTAATTTTTGATTTAGTGCTATAATTTTCCCAAATCTACCTAAATCCACCCAATTATATAAACTCATATGCCCCTTAAAATGTGATTTCCATGACAGTATTTTGATACTTGAAATAATAGTAGAATTGGATTTAGATTATATTACCAATTTATAGTTACAATATATAGCCAAGCTATTGGGGGATCACTATGGCTAAATGGGTAAGACACTTGCTTGCTAGCCTGGAGGTTGGGTGTTCAATCCCTGCATTGGCAGAGAAAGTGTATCCAGATTTTCCGTCGTGGTTTACCCTTGTCAGTGATGCAGGAAGGAGGGCCTGACAAGGACAGGTGTCTAGTCGCTCAGATGAGACAAAAAACCGAGGTCCCATGTATACATTGGCGTGCACGTAATAGATCCCTTAGATGGAATTTGATATAAGAGTAGGCCGTAGTGCCGCTGCCCGGGCAAAATTTCCTCTCATAGCACACTGTATGGCCTTTGCCCATCTTCATTAGCCCAGTTTAGGAGTAGAACAGTAGCACGTTAAACTCCATTTCATTTCTCATAGCTATAGCCTATTGGTTATTTACACCAATTCAAATGACAAAAGTATTTTGTTTTAATTCCTATATTATATGTACTTTTAATTTACTGTCATTTTGTCCCCCGCATATTGATTGGTCGAGACTTTGGAGCTTGACAACTTTGATTTTTATTGAGTGACAGTGATGTTTTATTACATCAATCAATACCTTATTTTACAAAATTTGATGCTGAACATTTTCTGCTCAGACAAAGTAGAGCCTTCAATTTGAGTGGTTAGCACGTGAGTGCTGTATCATAAAGCCTGTCATTGAGTCAACTGGCGTGGTTTCGAATCCCTGGTTGTACGTGACAAGGAGTAGGGGCGCCTTCCAACCTTGTGGGTTTTCCCCGGGTCCTCTGGTTTCCTCCCACTGCTAAAGACCCCTACGTGCAAGCGAATTATTGAAACAAAATTAAACAATATATTACTCCCAAAATGAACTAGTTTGTGTCGATTGGACGTTAAACCCCATTTCTCTCTCTCACTCTCAAATTGATTGAAAGTTTATAACACAATAACCTCCTTAGAAGTGAGAGAGGATGTTCAAACTTGGTGTATGTGTAGGTAATAACCTTGACAAACTTTGATCTTGGCACTCAGGCTAAGCAGAGATAAATAGATTCATAAATACCTGGACTAAGTTTGATGATGAGAATTCTCTGCTTAAAGTAGCTAAGTCTCTAACTCAATATCATCCAAAATCTTCAAAATTGAAAACACAAATTATTTATCAATTTAAATCAACATTGATGCTGTGATCTTACTGGAAAAAGGTAGGCTTATGATATCCAATATTTAAGACAAAATAAACATTTTGTTGGTACACGAATCATGTACCATAATGCGTTTCAGGAATGAGGCTAGAAACATTGCACCAGATCAAACGGCGTATGTAAACTGGAATAACCAGACTCTAGAAATTTACAATTTGTCAATTTCTAGGTCCCAAAAGTTAGCGATTTAGCTCCTTTAAGCTTAGTAGCAAAAAGCAGTTTGATTGATCAGGACTTTTTAACATAACAACTCTGCTTTTAATTGAGGTAGAATGTTTCAACTTGATATAAATGTTCATCAGGTGAATGAGTTCAATGATTAAAGCGGGAATTTCATATTTTCCAAGAAAGTCAAAACATATTCATTTCTGGTTTTTGCTCAATAGGTTGTCAACTCACTATTATACAATCATAGGCATTATTTTCCACACTTAAACATCTCTCACATCGGAAATAATAACACAATTACCTTCCTTGTTTTCCCGTTCCCCCCATGTAATAGCTATCTTCAAACGTTTGAATTTAATGTTGAAAGTGATATTTTTGCCAATTTCTCAACTGACAATAGTGAATTATATTCTTTAACAAGGTATAGGACTGTTTATAGATACCATCTATTTTAAGGCTTTATTTTAATATATTTTAAAAATATAACTTAAAAATATGAAATTGCCGCTTTAACATTTTCGGCTGTCCGACAATATTGCCCTCATGTCACATTGCATTGCATATGCCAGTCTTCATTATCTCTATGATGTTAAATAAACCACATTTCATTTTCAATATATTCAGATATTCAACATGCTATGATAGAGGAAGTATCAAGAATAGGAATAAAAACACCAATACCCCAGCCTAATCTAAAGGGAGATATCTGGTCAATGGAATTATTAAAATCAGAGGGTAAGTATATATATATATATATATATCATAGTATAAAATATAAAAATAACACCGATTTGCTTCTACATGTTTCAATATATTTTCATCAGGAACCTATTGATACTAATGAAAATATATTGAAACATGTAGAAGCAAATCGGTGTTATTTTTATATTTTATACTATGATATATGATACTGTACATTAGAACAACAACTCACTACAGCTATATATATATATGATAGGTAATTTTTATGCAAACGCTGCTTGGTGAATTCAGCCCCTGACTTTAAATGCAGCAACAGTTATTGTAGTCAGATGTCCATTTTAAATTGTACTACATGTATGTCTGTATTTTCTGATAATGATATCAGTAGATTGTATTGCAATTGTGTGAGTGGTACTGATGATGATAATGTCTTTAAAACTAGACTTTGGACAGATTTTAAAGAACTACAAAAGGGGGGGGGGGCGCTACACTGTCTTAAAAAGGCAGCTGTTGGGTCAAAAGCTGGTGCAGGTTGAGAGAAACTAACAACTGTTCCAATCAAATTAAAATCTGATTTCATTTTTGTTATGTGTGTACTCAGATGGTCACACACTTGAAATCTTAGACAGATAGGGTTTAACATCCACTTGACAGAAACTAGGTAATTTCGGGACTAACATGGTTCAATTTGGTTTGATTTCAATTATTCGCTAGTGCGTAGAGGTCTTGAGGCCTACCAGTGGGAAGAAAACGGTGGACTGGGAGAAAACCTATGAGGTTCGACAGGTGACACTACTTCTTGAAACGTACACGTTGGGAATTGAAAGCACACCACTTAACTCAATGACAAGCCTTTTATGATCAAAATACTGAATGATAAATGTAACAAAATGTCAGGCACAGTAATTTTAAATAGATTGTGTATTTTGTGAGTTTTTCCTTCAAGTCTGGCTGACAAACCAGGTCTTGAATTCAATCCTGTTGTTAGCAGACAAATTTTCTTGAGATTGTTCAGTTTGATTTCCCATTGTCAGAGTTACAGGATTTAGGGCCTGGAAAGGATGGGAAGAAAAACCCAAATCTTGACCTACTAGTGTGATGTAAAAGACACACTTGACAGGTGGAATTTAAAGTTAATAAAAGTTGGCTGTAGTTCCGCTGTCCAGGCAAAATGGGATAAGTAGAACGCTAAACCCCATTTTCATTTCATTTTGTATTTAAGCCATTTCATTTTGTATTTAAGCCATTTCATTTTGTATTTAAGTCAATAAAGACTGGTAGATATGAGTGGAACAAGAGCTGTGTAAAAATTGTTGTTTTTTATTTTATTCAGATGGTGGTAACAACTGGTTTTTAGTTCGTCTGTTCAACTATTTACCTGGTACTCTGCTGCAAGCGGTTCCTGTGAGTATGGATCTCTGTTACCAGATTGGTGAATGTGCTGGAAAAATGGACGTAGCACTAAAGGTAGAAGTAACATGTTGTATCTGGATGATAAGTGACTTTTTTAGCGTCAGTTATGTCACTGATAATTAGATGACCTTTAGAAAATTTTCCGGGGTTTTCCACCAACTCAGCTTATGGGAAATGCATTGTGTTATGAGGAGAATTTTACCCATGCAGCACTACATCTTTCAAATTCCAACTGTGGTTAAAATTTTGTTTTTTCTACCGCACCTAGTCTGATTAGAATATACACTACAATGTCAATCATGTATGCCTTGTATGTCAAATTAACAAGATCAGATAATTATTAGCATATCCCAAGTTTTATATGCCCACATTTTCACGTGAACGTATATTGTCATTGCCCCTGTCCGTTCGTCCACTATTTATTTGTGGATACTCTACAGGTCTCAACTTGAAATATATTTTTATGTCCCAAACGTCTCAGTTCCCTTCAATATTAGCATGTTTCCCCATGTTTGTACGAAAATTCACATTTTTTGCTTGTGGACCCTCTAGAGATCACAGTTTTTGTCTGATTTTGATGAAATACATGACTCATGTTCTAATCATAAAATGTACATTGTGTGTTAAATATGGAACCCATATTATAGGTAATCAAACACAAGTGTATTTTAATTGGGAACTACAATTCTATCGAGTTAGAGATTTTGCTCCTTTAATAAGGGGAGGTCTAGTCATTGAGTCAAGTGGTGTGGTTTTTTGATTCCCCCACGTTTACGAGACAAGGAGTAGGGTCGCTTGATATGTGTCTCCGTTTTTCTCCTGACATTCTGGTACCATCGTAGGTTTACTGACTAGGAAATCTTGCCAAAAATAGTTCTTAAAACAGCGTCAAGTAGAGTGGTCCAAACCAGATTAAGACCCACAGAGGAACCACAGAGGCTCTGCACTACGCACTTAAAAGACTTTGGTGCCCCCATATATAATTCAAATTTAAACAATAATAAGTCACAAACAACCGTCAAGGTCAAGCATGTGAAGAGAGCTTTTCTGAGATTTTATACATGTCGTTATTAATTGTGACAAAACAGGTAACGGTATGAAAAGACAAAAAACAATGAATAACTAATTGAAAGTTCTTAACTATTTAAAATAAATAATTAAAATTTTAAAATTACATATTTTAAATTTGGCATCTTAACAAAGCAAAAATTCTGTGATGTAATGATTAATCTGGCACTGAGCATACTTTCAAATCCGGCTTTTACCTGAAATGGAGTAGGGTAGCTTTTCCAATGGTGTGGATCCTGTGGGTTACGAAATGAGTAAACCCCACCTCTCTCACTCTCTCTTTTCTTTTGGGTAACTCTTTAAAAAAGGCTAAGACTCCACCAATTACAATCAACATGAAGCATGCTTGTTCTTTGGACAATTGGGCATTGATGACAGGCTTCGATAACATTTAATTGCATCAAAACACTTGCAAGAGGTAGCATACAAAATAAAAATGTACAAAAACCCCCCAGAAAAGTAGTAAAAATAGCATAATGAAGATTACATCAAAATACCAATACCGCTGTTTCCTATAGTAGAGTAAGCTTGTATTTTGTTTTATGTGCTTGCTCCCCTAACTGTAGAACCTGCGCTGCACTCCTGGAACAAGGATTCGTCTATGATTATTATTCTTTTATTAATTGTAGAATGTTAGCAGACCTAAAGGTTGGGAATGTGAATTTAATCGCTGGAGTATGGAAGTAATACCTGAATTATTACAACATTTACATCATATTAAAGATGGGGATGATAGACATTTACTACAAACAGTTATACAAGAATTTGATTCAAAGGTTCTGTCCTGTTACGAAAAATTTCAAAAAGGTTGGTGCATCTATTTTAAATCAATGGCTAGTTATACTATTATCACACTGATAAAATGCCTTTGATTCGAAAAGGTACCATATGAAAATAGGTCGAACCAAACTGACCACAGAGGTGAGCTCGGGCAAGTGAATGGGGCATCTAGCTGGAGCCTAATAAATAAAATATTCAGTTTTTCTTCTTTATGATGCCCCAAAGTTAATCCCTTCCCCCCAACCCATGACCCCCTCCAGTTCTATAAAAATGATGTTTCATGCACTGTGATATACCACATAGGGCCTTCTGAGTTTCAATGATTTCAGAGTTATTCCCCTTGTTTATAAAATCCTTTTAGCTCTGTGGGGGTTTTAATTATGATCTGAACTTTATGAAATTTAAATGGGTTGTCTATCCTATTGCAATCAAGCCTACTTGTAATTATGCCCACACTGCCAACATTTAAGCATGGGCATATTATGTTTTACGAATATTTTGTTTTCTTCCACAGGTTTTATCCATGGTGACATGAATGACGCCAACATTCTTGTAACTTCAAACACGGTTCTCAACAATAACAAAAACAGCCCGGGTGTGGAGGATTATGATTTTGAAGCGATAATTGATTTCGGCGACTTCTCCTATTCTTTATATATTTTCGAAGCTGCCATTGTGATGATCTATACAGTTTTATTAACAAAAGATTTTGATATTGTGAACGTTCCAGGGAAAATTTTATCAGGGTATATAAAACATATAACCCTTTCCAAGGCAGAACTACGTTTTTTAAAACTTTGTATGTGTGCTAGATTGGCTCAAAGTATCGTAAGGGGAGTACTCAGCAGTGAAAATGACATTGGTAATACCTATACACAGAATACAAGTATTACTGGTTGGAAAGCACTGAAAAAACTCTGGCCTGTTTCTAATGAAGAAATCATAGAAAAATGGATGATGGTGTAGACACAGAGGTGTGCCTATAAGAGGTTTGGAGACAGAGAGAAATGGAGTTTGACATCCACTCAACACAAACCAGGTCATTTCGGGACTAACATATATATGGTTCAATTTTATTTCAATAATTTGGTTGCGCAGAGGTGTTTTTAGCTGTGGGAACAAACTGCAGAAGGACCTAGAGAAAATCCACAAGGTTAGACAGACAACACTCCTCCTTGTCACGTACAATCAGAGTATCAATACTAAGTCACGTACATGTAACTCAATAACAGACCTCATGATCTAAAGCACATGTGTTATCTAATTCAGTTACTCAACCAACTCCTGCAGAAGTTTGGTAATGTCCAGGGACAACTCCTTAATAGCCTGCAATCAAAACTCAAGTAGATGGTTTTATATAGGCTTTGTTTGTTTGCCAATCAGCTCACTTTCTCAATAAATATTGTTTATCAAAAAAAAAAGATATGCGTATATGGCCTAGTAACTCAGAAATGTCAGAAGGGCAGACATTTTAAATGTCGAAGCAGATGAAATATACTTTTTATTCAAATTATGAAGGTCGCTTAATTTTACCACTAAAATAACAACAACAATTTCAAATTTTACAATAACTTAAACATACATTATGCAAGAGCAACGTCTGCCTATTGCCGGTCTTTTTTCAGGCCTGAAATCTTATCTAAATTTTTAAACATTTATTAACTTACCAAGACCATAATGATGATCAGGCAAGGCCTAAAATTAACCGCTACATTCCTGGTTCAGAGTGGACCAATTTGACTGAACTTTTCAGCAAATTCCTTTTACAGTATGTAGCTTTCAACTATCATAGTGAGAACTACCAGCTCTTTATCTAATCTCCCATAATGTCCCTTTTGAATTTTAATTTTAATTTCACTCTTGGATTGGATGGCGGCTGCCCATCCTTCACCCTCTACCACCCTCTCCATCCGCACACCAGTGTAAATTTGGACCGGATGTGAGAGTTTAGTTATCCCCTATTATGACCCCTCATAAAGATATGATTAAATTGTATCACAATATAAATTCATAATGCACACAATTTATGGTAAATAAAATATAATAAGTTGTACATGTGATAAGTTTTATGTTAAAAATCATTTATATCGAATGGAGAAAAGGTATTTGCCCAGACAGAACGGGTGGACCTCTGTTTATCAACCCAGCCTAACAACTAAGCCCACTTCTCCAGCTAGCCCCTCATACGTCACCTCTGTCAAGTGAAGATCGGCTTGGAATCCATGACATTCTACTCAAGAGTTTGTTTTATACATGTAATATTAAATTGATTTGTTAGAGATGTTACAGACAGTTAAAGCCCCAATAACACTCTTGTTGTAACTAAATAATATATCCCAATCTTCATTCTGGTCAGAATTCAACTCACTCACTAATTAATAAAATGAATATAGTTCACTTAAATTAAATGAACTTGAATTTTGTCCGAATTCAACATATTCGTTAATTAATAAAATAGCTGACAGGTGATCGAAATTCAAGTTCATTGTTATTATTTCTCATAAGAAGTATAAATACGTAAATACAGACATCCCGCATGTGAAATACGTCACACTAGTCCAATATTTCACTGGTATGAATAATGTACCATTGGCAAGTTGCCTGTACGATTATTTGAAATAATGGTAGGCCAACATCAAAGGGTGACGTCACATCTGTATTTTAAATGCCACTGAAGAATAGTTTGTGTTATAGTTTACTAATTTCGACATCAGTAATTAGCAGGTGAGTACTAGCTGTAAAAGATGCCACTTCAATATTCCCGGTTTTAACACTTTCATTAGTGCACATTTTAGGGCAGCGGCCAACTGATAAAAAAAGAAAATATGAAAATTATCCATTCTGCAAAATAAAGTGCCCGAAATCCAGAATTTCACCTGCCCTTTGGTGAGGTGAGTTCAAAGTTTCAGAAAATCACAGAATTAATTCTGAGTTTGATTCAGGGTGTCTATAACTCAAACTCCAAATGCAGTTCCAAAAAAAAAATTCGCTTCTCTAGGGTGGTGCTTGAGGTTTTTTTGTTGAGATTTAACTACGGTTATGGTTCATTTATCGGGAAGAAATAATAAGTATAGGCCGTTAAACGTCACTTCATTTCTCCACCAATGAATACAACAGAAGAAGTGAAACGGCCATTTTCCTTATCCTTTCCAAGAATAACATTCATATTCTGTGCATTCAAACAGAAAACCTACTTTCAATTTTACACTGTTAGATTCGCGGAAGAAAATTTAAGGTGTAGAATTGGTATGTATTGTTTGAAGATTGAGATTGGGTCTACATTAGGTTATATCATGTACCGTCTATATATAGTCCATGGTTTTATTGAAGAAGAATCTGGATCCTATTCAACCAAAATTCTTCAACCTCCTTAGTCCTTATCCGTTCAGGTAGGCCTAGGCCTACCAAAATGGCGGAATTATTTAAAGTCTGGAATCAAGGTAACATATATTTGGTATAATATTTGAGCGATTCTTAATCCATTTTCCATTGCATATAAGTATAAATAATAGGAAATGAAGGTATTGAACAAAATTGTACGGTTTTGAAAAGGAAAGTGTGGGAACAAGATGACATATTTCGGATATTTGAGCGAGTTATAATCCATTTTCAATTGCATGTGATTGAACAAATAGGCCTGCAGCCAAAATTTCTAGCTAGCTTAGAAACACAACTCCGCTACACGGTCTTGCCTAAAAGAAAAACTATACATTTTTGGAAAACTTATGACGCCACGAACACAAAATCCGGGAGTTCCAAGCAAAATGTTTGCAATTTATTGATTTAGGGCCAGATGAAATTCGTCAAAATTGTCAAATAAATGCTAATTTTGTACTAACAATTCTGAAGTTGACATAAAATTAAATAGTTGCTAAAACACATCATGCCTTCATCCTTGGCAATGAACAGTTTATTGGATAGATTTTGATGTAAATAAAAATGCTCAAAACACAAATGTCATGGGTGAATAAAGAATTCTGGACACCCATTAACGGTGAAAAAGAGTTATCTCCCTTTCTGTCAAATGTCTGTAATTGATAGACTATCAGGTGTATGGTGACTGCTGGTTTTGTATGACGCACAAGACCTGGTGTGGGCACACAAGCCTAATAATTATTTTGTTTCTTGCATCTCAGGGGCCTTTGAGGGTTGATTGTTGGATGTTTGCTCAGAAATTATTGCTTGTATTGAACATGCTAGAGTCGATTTGTAGCATATCCTAGCCATACCAGGGGATATGTTTGACAGTAGTTGAATGATATGCTTTTGAAATAATGGAGATCAGTAGCACTTTATAATGCATTGAACCACATGATTTTTTTCAACTAAGATAAACATTCTAAACCCACATACATGTTCCCTTTCAATTAGCCACTACAGTATTTTTACAACTGTACATGTACATGTAGCTGTGAACAACTATTTCGGATATGATTAATGGTCAAATTACAAACATACATGTAGATATAAGTTAAAAAAATAATTCTGGGCTGTTATGAAGGCAAAGGTTAGAAAACAGGATGAACAGTTGTGAAATTATTTATTGAAGTGAAACAATCATTGAAAATCATAATTAAACAGTACTCTGCACATCAAATGTCATCAAAGTTAATCTTCGTCATCATCACTGTCACTAAATGTATTAACATCAAATTTGGTCATTTCAGGACTAACATGGTTTAATTTTATTTCAATAATTCGCTTGCACGTGGGGGTCTTTAGCAGTGGGAGGAAACCGGAGTACCCGGAGAAAACCCATGAGGTCGGACAGGGGACCCTACTCTTTGCCACGTACAACCAGGGTTTCGAAACCACGCCAGTTGACTCAATGGCAGGCGGCAGGCCGTATGATTTTACATTTGAGCTAAATTGAAAACAATACATGTATTGAAAAATTTAATGTAAGGCTCAGTTTAATTCATTCCAAATTGGTCCCTGAACATTGCATTGAGAAAATATGCCCTGACGAGCCATATGCAAATTGCTCAAATTACACAAATTTGTAGGGTAAATTAGGTAGACATGTCAAAATTGTTGCTGGAAAAATATCTTAGGGGATCTAGTGACTGGACTAGTCCTAGTAAAAGCATTCAGCAGCTGACATACATTTGGGTGTACCAAGAAGCAACAATGATATGCCTTAAAATATCTTCATCCTCTTTCAATTCAGCAGCTTTCAACAGTTGGCCTACAAACAAATTTGCAAACAAATTATACACCATATAGCTTTGAATGTTGAGTGTGCTCAAGGGTGGGGGGGGGAGGAATGTCACTTTGAGGCCTACATGTACCTGGCTGTTCAACTCTGGCATGCGGTTGTGGTTCAGATCCTTTGTGTGACCGGAAACGGTCTTGAGACAGAACGTCTTAGCAGGGCACCTGCAAGTGGGCCAAGAAAATAAAAAACAAGTTAACTTCTCTGTGTTTCATCCCTTGTGGAAGAGATTACATGTCATTTCGGACCCGCGTCATTTCGGACTTACGACATTTCGGACTCCAAAAAATATGGCCTCGACGTTTCGGACTCGGGTATATGACATTTCGGACTCAGGTAGGTGACGCTTCGGACTCAGGTAGGTGACGCTTCGGACTGAGGAATAAGTTGAAAGGAAAGGTTGAACACAACTGTCAAATCAATATATAATACGCCGCACGTGGCTATTCTTAATAGCCCAACAAAAAATAACATGCAGGTTAAATTATATAATTTACCGCTCGCCATCAAGTTGAAGTAGGCCTTCAGCATGTGGAGTCGTGCATAACGAACATCCCGATGTTATTGTAGTATGTGCATAGAAATCTTGCGGTACTTTGGTGGATGATGAAAAACGTGAGAGTTGTCAATCATTGATAATGGCGGCCGTGTGTTGATTGCAATTATTCCGTTTCACAAAAAAAACTTTAGCACTAGCAGTGATCGGTCAATCAAGCTCGTTTACTATTTGACAAAAGAAAAACAATGAAGTATTACTAAGTATACACAAATTTTTCAACAATATTTTAATTGCCAAGTTCAATACAAAACAAAACAAAAGAGAACAAGCAGTGTTAATCGCGACATCAACAATCGCCGATCAATTAAATAAGACAACTATCAGTCTCACATAAATTATCTACGGTCCTTTTATTATTAATCAGAGTCCTAAAAGTTGCTTGACTGAGTCCGAAACGACGCCAAGTAAGTCCGAAACGACGTTTGTGTTGGGTCCGAAATGACGCGGGACCGAAATGACGTGCTACCGTGGAAGCGAATGCGCAACACTCTAACCAATGACTGCGCCAAATCAACAAATGGGGTAAAGGGCTTTACTGGCTAGCTTCATAACAATTTTACAGAGATCCCAGTAGAACTTCTGATTCCATTTACAACAAAACAATAATTAAAAACTGTAAGACAGTGTATGATGAATATATTTAATATTTATTAGTAATGACTATAAATTTGTAAGTAACATTAACATTAGGCCTACCTGCTGTTTGGCTTGTAGCCGGGGATTTTAATTTTTCTTTCTCTATACGATTACGGGCAGACACAATTCGGAATTTGTCTGTAAAACGCCTGTAGCATGTTGGGTGAAATACAGTATCTTTTGGCGCGTCGATAAATAAATTCCTTGTTGATTAATCACTCGAAGTAGTCGAAGTCGCCTGTTGCCTGTTCAGCTATCCATTTCCCTCGCCCATCAAGTTTTAGCCATTCATGGGCACATTCACGGAATTTATCCCGGCGAGATTTTGTAAATAATTGTTCTCGTTCCTTTCTTAATCCTTAGAAAGGAACAATACAGCGTAAATTTGATGAAATATCAGTCGATTCACGTTCTTTCATGGGCGCAGCCATTACATGTGTGTTGTTGTTGACAACTTTCAAGGTCGGGTCAGCAGTTCACAATGCGAGCTACTGATTGGCCCATGGTGACCAATCACTAGTTATTTCCCTACGCTTTATAACAGCGCGAGTCAAATAAATCCCGTACGAATAAATTTATATCACCCTTAAATTGCGCTGCCGAAGCTTGGACCACTAGTAAATTTTCTTTAAAACATGATCATCTACTTTATAATGATCGCAGATTATTTTATGGTGGACCGTGTAGCGGAGTTGCACGCTAGAAATTTTGGCTGCCGGCCTAAAAATTACAAATAAATGCACGGTGTTGAAAAGGAAAGTGTGTCTCAAGTGTAAATACAGATAGCCTCACCAAATACTGGAATTGGCCAAGGCGTCGTGTTTTTAGCTATTTTTTTTAAATATCATGGCATGGGCTTTAGAAATGATATTAAATCTTCGAACAGTTTTGCAGGATATTAGATAAATCGTTAAAGAGGTAGATAATTTATTTTTATATTTCTGTGATGTCTGATAATGACCCTTGGACTTTTTGAAATTTAAGTAAATCGAAATCGTTTGTTTACAGCAGATACGATTTATATTTTATTGAATAATAGTTAAATTTGAATCCATTGTACATGTTTATAATTGTCCTTTGTTTAGAAATCCCCAAATACTTCATCTATTACCATGTACATAGTTTTAAATATATACTATTCAAAAAAAGTAGGGGATATTTGATTTTTAAGTGTTATTAAAGTCACCTAATGAAACTGACGAAGAAACAAATGACAAAATGAAATGAAGTTCACATTCATCGATTTATTCCAAATGATCGTTAGACTAAGTAAGGCACAGACTGACCATTATAAGGGTAAAATGATACCCGGGGTCAAACAGCAAAGTTACCACAGCATCACAACAAAGTCAGTAACGGGTAAATCCTCCTCTGTTTGCCAAACAAGCATTGATCCGACGTGGCATACTCCTAATGAGACGTCTAAGGTCATTTTGGTCCAAATTGTCCCATTCCTGTTGCAACGCAGCAGCAAGTTCTTGGACATTGGCAGGACGTTGTTGACGTTGACGTAACCTCTGTCCAAGCATGTCCCAGACATGCTCGATGGAGGAGAGGTCGGGACTCAGTGCTGGCCAAGGTAATGTGGTGATGTTCTGTTGTTGGAGGTAACCTGTAACGATCCTGGCCCTGTGACATCTTGCGTTGTCATCCTGGAAGATGAAACGGCGGCCATGACGTCGTGCGAACGGCACAACATGGACTGCCAAGATGTTGTCCCGGTAGTACTGGCCTGTAACACGCCCTGCAACAACATGTAAAGCCGTTCTTCCAGCAACAGTGATGCCTCCCCACACCATAACAGAACCACCCCCAAATCGATCATGTCTGATGACGTTAACGTCTTGGAAGCGCTCGTTTCGATGACGCCACACCCTCCAACGTCTGTCTAAAAAATCAACAGTGAACCTTGACTCATCTGAAAACATCACATTGCTCCAGCGTCGATTATCCCAGTGTTGACGATCCCTACACCAACGACGTCTTGCCTGAATGTGATGATCTCTCAAACAAGGGATCACGCGAGGACGTCGGGCGCGAAGGTGACCCCTATGCAGTCGATTCCGAATCGTCTGGCCACTCACTCTCACACCAGTGTCTGTTTGAAGACGAGCGCTGATCTGATTTGCTGTGATGACATGATTTCTCAAGGCCAAGGTACGGATAAATCGATCCTGGGCTTGAGTTGTCGCCCTTGGTCGACCTGAGCGTGGTCTGTCCTGTACAGATTGTGTATCACGGTATCTGGACCATAGCCTGCTTATGACAGACTGAGAAACATTCATCGTCCGCGCCACAACCGCCTGTGTTGTGCCGATCTGTAGCATGCCAAGGGCACGTAACCTTTCATTTTAGGTAAGCCGACGCATATTAAAATTTGTTTTCTGGTCACTAAAACAATTAAACTGATGTTTCCACCCTGGAATTCAATGCCACAATGACTGTAACATTCAAAGTCAGAGTCGTGCAAATCTTGGGTTGGACCCCCATGATGATCCAAAGCATAACCTGCATTCCATGTGGTAGCTATTGGTGCGTTTGGGCGTCACATGTAACTGGAAATGTTTCTTCTGTTAGGTTCTATAGTGACTTTTTTCGTAGTCATTTGCATATTTTAGTATTATGCCCCCAAAATCAAATATCCCCTACTTTTTTTGAATAGTATACATTCCACGAAAGTATCTATAGTGTATTTGGTGTGGGGCGCGCACAGGAGCGCTTCGGATTGCTGCTAGCGGATGTGAGAACAGAAGAGACTTAACGATATTGCAGACACTGCGAATAAACGACGGAAAAGAATGTGGCAGCGAATAACGAAAGAATTTAATTAGTAATAAATTGTGACGAGTAACGACAAGTAAAGGTTCTATTTTGACCATCACATGCTAAGTCACGTGAAAGCTAAAGCTGCTTACCATAGATTGTTTACGCCTTTCGCTAGTTCTTTGCGATTAAAATGTTTTAAGGGGGGACTTGAAGCTAACTTTTGGCGGATAAATTAGATTAAATATATGTTTTAGTTAAAACATATTATATAATGACACATTTTATACACGAGAAAGGCATCTTTGAAATTAACGCTCATTATAGTTCAATAGTCCATTGTTGACGTGAAACTATTAATTAATTAACGTTGTAATAATACTGTGATAATTAAACGGTAATTAATACTATTGTGATAATTAAACGGTAATAGCTATGATATCAGAATGATACCGTCTCATGGAAACACCAAGTTTCTTCAAAAATTTAATTGTCTGATATCCGATACGGTTCATAGAACAACATACAAAATATACAACACTTTTAATCGGCCATGTCTTCTCCAGTAGGCCTTTCTGTCTTCATTAAATTCTGCAAAGCATTCTCTTAAATGCACGACATTGTCTTCACGGATAATCCCTGGCTTTTCGTCCTATCACAGTGACTTGAACTAGGTGACACCTTCTCTGTGACTACATGGCTGTCAGTCCCTCGGACACCTCTCTTGTCGATTCACAACTTGACTTTCATCTCGACGTTTGAACCTGGCAGTCCTTGGTTCCAAACTGTTCGGCAATTGTGCCCCCCACTACCTTTACGGAAATGAGAGTTAATGACCCACGGCTGTTCGGCAATTGTGCCCCCCACTACCCACGGCTCTGCATCGAGTAAGCTAATGAAGACGGCCACAGAGTGTGCAATGACGGAAGTTTTCCTGGGCTGCAAGTTTCAACTATCAAGGATTATTGTAGGTCCACGCCAATGTGTAAGGGGCCTCGGGTTTTCATCCCATCCGAACGTCTATGATTATCCATTGGCCCTTGCCAGCCACCCCCCCCCCCCCCACCCACATGTCCTGCAACTCGGCTGAGGATAGAAACCATCGTGATGAACATTCCCGACCAATAGAGGGATCGAAGATGGGACCGAGCCAAGGTTTTATTCACTGAGTATTCCCTTTAATAAATATTTGCCAATTTCGCTGCATCAGCATAGGTGACCTACGGACACAAGTGAATGGGTTCATAGTGATTACGGTAATACGTGACAAGGAATAAGGTCGCCTGTCCAACCTTGTGGGTTTTCTCTGGGTCCTCCGGTTTCCTCCCACTGCTAAGGACCCCCACGCGCAGGCGAATTATTGAAATAAAATTAAAACCACATATTAGTCCCGAAATGACCTAGTTTGTGTCGAGTGGACGTTAAACCCCATTTCTCTCTCTCTCATAGTGATGATCCATTTAGAATCACGGGGGAATACTGGTGTGTAGGATCAGGTCGTGATCATTTTGTCTTCTGACTAAGAATTACAGATAAATTGATTTTTTTTCATTATTCAATCCACATAATTTACAAAATAATGTGTGCAAATAATTTTGGGATTTACACACAGATCTAATAATTAAAATATATTAATATGTACATATCACATTTTAAACAATATCCTCAACACGGATCTCTAATTCTAAATAAATATCAGTGTCCTGGAAACATTTCTGCAAGCTTTCTTTTGAGCTATTTCATTTCCTTGCAATTTCACATTTTCATTGTGCTTGCACGGGGTCTATATATTCAACCACCATTTTCTACTTCTTTTGTAACGTCATTAGTAGAAAACATTTGCCAAGCGTACGTAATTGGCCTAGTTATAAAATAACACATTAGCACATTCAGTAGAACAGTTTACACCTTTGATAGCATTATCTATTATCATGTAGGTCTATTATTATCATCTTTGTGACGACGTATATCAGATGGCACAGAGGTCAACGGGAACACGTTTCATGGAAGGAGAATCTAATCAAAGAGTGAAAATAAATGTAAGTTTTTGAAATTTGAAATTACATGTATTGTTGTTCAGACTGCCATAGATTTAATTAGAGTAAAAAGTTTGTTTCGTCTATCCTTTTTATCATACCTTTCTCATAACCCGGAGCATACTAAACTTAGCTCCACTCAAGAACAGACACTAAGCTAGCTAGTTGACCAACATCTTAAGTCCTAAATCGCAAATTTTGTTAAGTATTTATTCTGTTTCCATTTAATGAAATTGAAAAAGTTTATTTAGACTCTGTGTGTATGACAGTTGTGAAGAGGAGTAGAAAGGATTTACAAAACAGTATACTATTTGTTGATATGGCGGCCATTTATAGAGTAGAGGTCTATTCTTGAAGCATGAAGAAGACGAATCTATGTCTGCAGACTGTTTTTGGAGTACCAGGTCCCATCCTTGAGGCCTATACATGCCAACGAATTTGACAAAATTGTCTTAAAAGAAAGAGATACGATCCTGTACCAGGACAACCAGCGATTTATTGGAGGCCTAAAATCGTTCATAGTCATGGATATTATTGATAATTATTATGAGATTGACAATCAAGACTTCTATAATGGTACATACACACTGTAATCATCTTACATTAGTCTCACATAATGCTGATTTTACCGATCTAAAGCATAATACATAACATCAGACAGAGATGGAAATAAGTTCATACTAGACAACCACCCTGTTTCCGGTAGGTTCAGAGGTTGATCTTCCTGTGTAGAAAATGTTTCGTTGGTCCCTTCATCTTCCTGATTAAAACCCAGGCGGTCATGAGATGAAACGGAACGAGAAGTAGTCGCTCTGTTTTCTCTAAACTCAAAGTTAAATGGCGAAGAATCTACTCGAGATGCGAGACTCAATGATTCTGATGGATGGGAACTTTTAACCCAATCAAACGTCGCTCCCCTGTTTTCTCCATCCTCGAAGTTCATTCGAAATTCACTGGACAATATCGGTGCATTTGCTGCCATCTCCGATATTCCGTTACTTTGTTCATCACCAAATTGATTACTATATGTCATTGATTCATTTTCATCTACATCGTTTATTCTAATTTCATTTCCTAATCTACCACTTCTTGAAAATCCTGTAGGGTCCACGGTGGATGTTGTGCTGGGTCCAGATAGATTTATACCGCTATTTCTACTAAAATTAGCTGCATCCGCCATGCCGAAAATTCTATGTTCATTTCGTATCCTACCTCGTTCAGACACACCTGTGGGATCCACAGTTGATATTGTACTCGCAGATTCTCTAGAGGAAAAGTCATTAGTATTCGTATCGTATGATATTTGGGCGACATTCGAAGCAGTTTGCGAATCAACAGTAGCTGAAGACACATCAGTGTTTTCTTCAACTTCAAAGTTCACTCGATATTCATTGGGCAATAGCGGTGCATTTGCTTCGATCGCTGATGTTTCCTTACTTTGTTCACCGCCAGATGGATTACTCTCAGTCATTGATTCATTTTGTCTTATTCTATCACCGTCGACATTCTGTCCATCAGTGATGTCGGTTATCCTGATTTCATTTCGTAATCTACCCCTTCTTGACAAACCCATAGGATCCACGGTGGATGTTGTGCTGGGTCCAGATAAATTTAGGTCTTTACTAAGGGTTTGGTAGTTTGACACACCACGATTTCTACTAAAATCAGTTGCTGTAAAATCGGGTTCGTCAACCATACAACTGAATGATGATGATTCATCAGTTCCACCAACAGCCATGCCCGGAATTCTTAGTTCATTTCGTATTCTACCCCTTTCAGACAAACCTGTAGGATCCACAGTTGATGTTGTACTGGCAGATACTCTAGACGAAAAGTCGTCAGTATTCGCATCGTTTGGTATGTTGGCGGAATTCGAAGCTGTTTGCAAATCAGATGTAGCTAAAGACACCCCAGTGCCATGCAGTCTTCCGTTAATAACTTCTCGTTCCTCCTGTATATCTGTTGTTGTGAAAGTGTTGAAAGTGCCGGTATCGCTGGTAGTGGAGAAAGTGTTAACCAAGTTACTGGACAAACTGTTCGGACAACCCAGGGTTGAAGACATTAAGTTGTCATATGTTGCCCTATTAATTGCGACCCTGGTGTCAGATGACACTTCACTATTGTTTGCAGGGGTCTGTGAAACACCAACTTTATTTCCTGGTGGAATTTCAAGCTCTGTTGTTGTGGTATTATTTTGTATCTGTGATCCCACAACCTCACTTTTTGGACCGTTCAGCATATCAATCGTTGGGGCATAGCTGGAAGTGTTCCCATCACTGTTGATTGAATGAGCTGTTGATGAGGGCGGGTCTACATTATTCACCTCTCGATTAGTAGCATCTATGTGATTATTTGGTAATACTTGATTGCTGCGGAAAACTGCAACTTCATGGCTTGGGTCGTTCTGCAGATAAATCGTAGGGGCATAGCTGAAAGAGTTCGCACCACTATTGATTGAATGAGCTGTTGACGAGGGCTGGGCTACATTATTCATACATGGATTAGTAGCATCTATGTGATTATTGGGTAATTCTTGATTGTTGCGGAAAACTTCAACTTCTCGGTTTGGTTCGTTCTGCAAATCAATCGTAGAGGAAGTGTTTAAAGCGTTACTTGTAGAATCAACGGTAACTCGAGCAAATGAAGTGAAATGACCACCATTTCCATTCCTTCCCATATTACTGGTATTATTTGGTAATTCCGGAATGTGTCTGCGCTGTAAATTTGCTTTCGGCGGAGAGCAGACTGTGTTTACCGTGGTAGTGAATGAAGACACATTGTCCCTAATATCACCGGAGTTATCTTCATATAAATTCAGCTGTGACTGATTGGTCTTGTTTTCGAGTATCGGATCTGTTATTTCTGAATCGGGATTTAAGAATGGCCTTTCCTCATTTTCTGGATATGCATCATGCTGCTGCTTTAACTCTTTTGTTATTTGTTGAACGAGCCGGTCAGAATTGATATATTTCTTTTGATCTTCGGTATTTTCAACGCCGAATTGTCCCTTAGTTTGAAAACCATTACCTCCCTGTTGCGCATCTTCCTGTTGTCTATCTCCCTTTGAATTATGAATAAGTTCTGGGTTCTTAAGCGCAGACTTTACCAGTTCCTTTACATAACCTGATTTTTCCAAATTCATGTTATCCCTTGACAGATCTGTGCTCATTTCTACTGATCCAGTTTGAAAACCATTACCTCCCTGTTGCGTATCTTCCTGCTGTCTATCTCCCTTTGAATTATGAATAAGTTCTGGGTTCTTAAGCGCAGATTTTACCAGTTCCTTTACATAACCTGATTTTTCCAAATTCATGTTATCCCTTGACAGATCTGGACTGTTGTTTATGGCTAGGTTATCAAGGGGATTCTTGTTTCTTAATTCTTTCGAAGGATTCTGGATAGATTTATGGATTTTGTTTTGTTTGGAATAGGAATCAAGCTTTTGTTGTTGGATCTCAGCATCAGTCCTTGAGGTAACTAAGTTGTCATCGACAGAGCAATTATTATCAGTACTATCATCTGCTTGTGATGGTGGGCGTTCTGGTGCAACGTTGAAATTATTAGGTCGGTTATCTGACACAGTAGTATCAGGACAGACTGGAATATTAGGTAAACTGAGATCGTTCAAGTTCTCTTGATACTGAAATTCACCTGAAACATTTGTTCTTCTGGTGTCAAGGCTTGATGTCCTATCATGCATATCCACGTGTTCACTATCGCTCGTTGTTTGTCTTTTATTTACACGTGAATTGACTGCAGGTACGTAATCTGAGTTATTCCTATTTCCCGTACGACTGTAATGACAAATATCTGTGTTTCGTTGGATGACACTATTTCTTTGTTCGTTTCCGGATCTTCTGTTTCCATTAGAGTTTACATCGCTGTTTCTTGTTGGATTATTAGGAGTGTCATTTGTATACCTAACGGCACCTCGGTCCCGTCCATTATTACTAAAATACCTGTCCTCATTTTCCCTTCTTTGATTAAACGAAGGCCTAACGGCTGGTTGGTTCGCTGCACTTGTTCTTCTATCACTCCCTGTAATAACAATAAAACAAGAATTGACAAACGTTTGGATATATCAACAAATAAGCTTATACAATTACTGCACCTATATTTAACGATTTAAAAGTGTGGATTAGGAATGGCATCCGGCTATATGAAATAAATTTGAACAGAAATAGCAAACTGTTCAACATTGTCAACGATATAATACAACTTCTAATACGGTTTATATAGCACATCACTATAAAATGACAGTTTATGGCTGACAGTTCAACATCACCCGGGCTAATGAAAACGTGTATTGCTCCACATCTAATGAGAATTTATAACAAGAGCTCGCCCCATATTAATATTTTTCCCTCTGGAAATGAAATCCTAGACATTTTTTTTTGAATTAATAGGAAAATAAATAAAGGTGTTTCAATTATACATATCTGGATAAAAGATATTTTCCCTATTCCATGTAGAAATGAGTAGGGGAGACCGGGGTTGGTTGTAACTCAGGTAGGTTGTAACAAAGCGAATAACTCTTTAACATTTTCATCGTAACACGTCGCTGAGTTACCTGCCCATAGCCACTAGGGGTATCTTTCTCCTCGATAACGTCAACGACGTCACGCCTGACGGTCCGTTTCCAACAAGGATACACATTATTTTAAGACCAGGTGAGTAAAATTTAGTAATGCTGAATAACGTCGAATAAACTCAGCATTCATGATGTTAGTCACGGTGAGATATCTGTACATTACAACACCCATCTCCCTCACGTTTACATTCAGCGTTCTTGTCCTGTTCTCTGACCTTCACTGATCTAATGGCGGGCGTTAGCATATGATTGGTCAAGTGGTGTGGTGTATATAAGTTGCTATTGTAGTTATACTTTTGAAGTTTTGGTCTTAGTTTTGTAGGAACTAGCAGGAATGCCTTTTCTGAGTCAGAATTGTGACTGATGACTCTGACCATGTATAGGCTACTGACACTATGCCTTTGACTTAATAATAATATAGTCTGACATGGATTTGTCGGCCTTTCTGTCCCCTATCAGGCCCGTAGACAGCTCATAAAATTGGGGGGGGGGGGGCTACGGAACTTTGGGGGGGGGGGGCTAAGGATGTGGCCGGCAAAGAACACTACTTAAGAAATCATTATTGTTGGCGAAATATTGGGGGGGGGGAGGACTAATCCGATTTTTTTTTAAGGGGGGGGGGCTGAAAATGGGGTTTAAAGTCCTACTGTTCTGCTCCTATGATGACCAGTTCGATTTGTGTAAACATTACGCGAGCTATCCAGCCTATTATCGACGCCATGTGATGTGACCTAGCCGCACCCGTTTAATGCATATGAACTTTATAAAGGTCAGTCACCTTACTAGAGTTATAAGAAGGGGGCCTTCGTAATACCTTTCGGAAACAGGTTGAGTGACAGCCTGTAATAATAAAAAAAGCTTAGTCAACAATGAATGTCCACATGTTTACACCTTAACCCTAATTACGGAAGCGCCCCTATTTATTCTCATGTCGTGTAGTAACCAGAATGCATCGCGCCTAGTTTGTGAAGACATAGAACTATGGTGAAGATAAGAGAGAATTCCGCCATTTTTATACGCCCACATTTTCATGTGGACGTATTATGTCGTCGCCCCTGTCCGTCCGGACGTCCGTCCACAATTTGTTTGTGGACTCTCTACAGGTCACAATTCTTATCCGATTTTGACGAAACCTGAAATATAGGTTTATCCCCATAAGATCTCGGTTCCTTTCGATATTGGCATGTATCGGATCGGAACTTCATGGATTATGGTCCCTGATTGTACGAAATATCATGTTTTTAGCTTGTGGACCCTATAGAGGTCACAATTTCAAACCGATTGTGATGAAACTTGACATGCATGTTTATAACCCCAAAATCTTGGTTCCTTTCGATATTTGCGCCCATCGGATCGTAACTTCCTGAATTATAGCCCCTGATTGTCCGAAAAATCGCCCTTTTTAGCTTGTGGTCCCTCTGGAGGTCAAAATTATTATCCGATTTAAAAAACTGTTTGATTATATCACCGTTACATGGTAATGAAGGCTGAGTTCGAATTTCGTGAAAATCGGACCAAAATTGACAAACAAAATGGCCGCTGTTTGTACGCGAATAGTGTGAAAATATGTTATATCAAGGTTGTGGACCCTATAGAGGTTACAATTTTGAACCGATTGTGATGAAACTTGACATGCATGTTTATAACCCCAAAATCTTGGTTCCGTTCGATATTTGCGCCCATCGGATCGTAACTTCCTGAATTATGGCCCTTGATTGTCCGAAAAATCGCCCTTTTTAGCTTATGGTCCCTCTGGAGGTCAAAATTATTATCCGATTTAAAAAACCGTTTGCTTACATCACCGTTACATGGTAATGAAGACTGAGTTCGAATCTCGTGAAAATCGGACCAAAATTGACAAACAAAATGGCCGCCGTTTGTACGCGAATATTGTGAAAATATGTTATATCAAGGTTGTGGACCCTATACAGGTCACAATTTTGAACCGATTTTGATGAAACTTGACATGTATGTTTATAACCCAAAGATCTTGGTTCCTTTCGATATTTGCACCCATCGGATCGTAACTTGCTGAATTATGGCCCCTGACTGTCCGAAAAATCGCCCTTTTTAGCTTATGGTCCCTCTGGAGGTCAAAATTATTATCCGATTTAATAAACCGTTTGCTTACATCACCGTTACATGGTAATGAAGACTGAGTTCGAATCTCGTGAAAATCGGACCAAAATTGACAAACAAAATGGCCGCCGTTTGTACGCGAATATTGTGAAAATATGTTATATCAAGGTTGTGGACCCTATAGAGGTCACAATTTTGAACCGATTTTGATGAAACTTGACATGTATGTTTATAACCCAAAGATCTTGGTTCCTTTCGATATTTGCGCCCATCGGATTGTAACTTTCTGAATTATAGCTCTTGATTGTCCGAAAAATCACCCTTTTTAGCTTGTGGTCCCTCTGGAGGTCAAAATTATCATCCGATTTAAAAAACCGTTTGATTATATCATCGTTACATGGTAATGAAGATTGAGTTCAAATTTTGTGAAAATTGGACCCGAATTGACAGATAAAATGGCCCCCTTTTGTACGCAATTAGTGTGAAAATATGTTATATAATCAAGGTTGTGGACCCTATAGAGGTCACAATTTTGAACCGATTTTGATGAAACTTGACATGCATGTTTATAACCCAATGATCTTGGTTCCTTTCGATATTTGCGCTCATTGATTCGTAACTCCTGAATTATGGCCCCTGATTGTACGAAAAATCACCCTTTTTAGCTTGTGGTCCCACTGGAGGTCAGAATTATTATCCCATTTAAAAAAACATTTGATTATATCACCGTTACATCGTAATGAAGGTTGAGGTCGAATTGACTGAAAAAATGGCTGCCGCTTGTACGCGAAGAGTGTAAAAATATGGTGTATCAAGGTTGTGTCGATACAGTTGATTTTCGATAAGATACGTATTGGCGATACGGCAAACCGATATGCGATACGTATCGCGATATGGTGACGTCATAAATTATGCCAAAAATAATGCCAAAAATAATCCCAAACTACATTCTGTTTCAAGACTTTGTTTGTGATGGGTAAGCATCGGGCCATCAGGCTTCCAAATCCATTTTAAAACGAAACGGCAATTGAGGTCCCGTAGGAAATGGGTTAATTATTGATATGCTCCATTCCCTTTAAAACTAGACTTCAACAAAAATAATTCTTGGTAATTTTTTTTATGGAGAATGACGTATTTTAATGTACATGATTACCACAAAAATAACAACAGGTACACCTTTTGAATATTGTCCATATTTAATTCACATACCATGTTGAAATTACGTCAGTAATATTCCAGGATAATCAATAAAAATTACCGTCTTCGTTTATAAATTATTAGATGAAACATTCGCGTTTCATTTTTCATAAGTCGATGATCTAAAATATTAGCATTTTTCTACACAATTTGTAGCTTAAATCTATAACGTAACTAGTCACGTAACTTGTAAAAAAAAGTTTTTTATTCATTCGCCAATGATGATAAACACACGACACAATTGTCACGTGACAACCATACTTGAAATTGCTTTCAAAAATAAAAATTCCGTACGATTATGATATAGCCTTCGATAAAAACGACAATATTTATTAAATTAAACTTTTGTCAGAATGTGTATAAAATAAAAAAAAGTCACGGTAAGCGCTATTTAAAACTGGTTTATTGACCTAATTTGCAACCGATGTCACGTGTCATTGGAATTCAGCTTTGGAGATGCCATCGGGAAAATATATTATAAAATGATTGTTTCTCGGTGTATTCGGTGTTCTATCAGGCGATTATATTCATTGAAGATTTAAATTTACCTAACAACTGGTCAGTGAATCCATCAATGTATGATCCAGTTATTATAATATTTAGCGGTACATCACATGGAATTCATACGGGGAGTTGAAGACATTCGATTGACAGACCATCATGCCGAGATCGTTTTCTTTCGCCACGTGAGTTTCAATTCATGGTCTTTCTGAACTGAAGAATTTTTTCAACGATACGACCATATTACATATCGATATAAATATCGCTGGAACGTATCGATACATATCGGTGTATCGATATATCGACACAGCCCTAGTTCAGTTGTGATCCCTGTAGAGGTCACAATCTTCATTCAATTTTGATGAAACTTGAAACACATGTTTACAACTTAACAATCTTAGTTCCTTTCGATATTTGTGCATATCGGATTGTAACTTCCTGAATTATGGCCCCTGATTGTACGAAAAATGACCTTTTTTTTACCTTGTGGTCCCTTTTGGGTCAAAATTATTATCGTATTTAAAAAACCGTCTGATTATATCACCGTTACATCGTAATGAAGGTTGAGGTCGAATTTCGTGAAAATCGGACCAAAATTGACAGCTGTTCTTGTCAGGCCATCCATCCTTCATCACTAACAAGGGGAAACCACGCCAGAAAATCTAGATGAACTTTGTCACCCAATGCAGGGATCAAACACCCAACCTCAAGGCTACCGAGCCAGCATCTTACCCACTTAGCAACATGATCCCCAGTCGAATTTGAAGCCTACTGAAATGCACCTTTATAACCAAAAGATCTTAATTCATTTCGATATTTGCACATATCAAATTCTAACTTAATGATGTAGGAAAAATCACTTTCGGTATTACAATGTACTTGTTCTCTATCCATCTCTCGAAAATGTGGGCGTATCCTGCCTGGCAGTGCCAGCCTATCTTATTAAAGCCCAAGCGATTATAGGCTACCTTTGCTATAATGGGGTTTTCTAATAAATTTTTGTAGCCTATGTTATATGTTTAGAAAATGAAAAAAAATCTCATTATCGTTATAGGTTTCATGAGGATTGTCGGAAAGTTGTTAAATGAGTTCCAAATTGGAGGAGAGGTAGGGGGAAGAGGAAGCAAAGCTTTTGTGTCTTCCATATTCATACAGAGACATAAATAAGAAAATATTATTATTACCAGGCTGCTCACCACCATCTTCCATATCCCACCAGTTTAGAAGGTCTATGATTTGATACCGTCTTAATGTTACTAGTGCTTGTTTCAAATGAAGAAACCAGTCTGGACATTTGGGTAATTGCAATAACAAATCAGCATTAACGTGCGCTGCAGATTCTCTCTCTAATTGTTTTGTATACTTTTCCTGAAAATTATAATGTACATTTGGTAAAAAAATAAGCCTGACAATCCTATATTCACACGGTCCAGCTGGTGGGTGGAGTTTTAGTATGATGTGCCAGCGTTTTTGACTGCCCAGCAGTACAATTTGCTATAGGCCTACCCTTCCAGAAAATGATAAAACCGGCAATAGCATTTAGTCAGAAAAATAGTCTTATCAATCCTAAACCAATGCGATCCAGGTGATGGGTGGGCTATTAATTAGTATAAGTTAGTGCCAGTGTTTTTGACTGCCAAGCACCACACTTTTGTATAGCCGAGCCTATACCTTTTATGAGAATTATAATACTAAATTGGTAAGAAAAATAGTCTGACATGCTATACCCATACGGTCCAGCGGCTGGGTTATGTAGGGTTTTAGTATGATGTGTCAGCGATTTTGAATCCTTAGCTGTCCAATAGGGCATACAGTTCTGAATACCCTTCCGGAAAATTATATCATTTTGCCAGAAACATACTCTGACAATAGAAGGCCCTATATATAGACTACTCTACGGTTCAGTTGATGGGTGGGGTTTTGGATTGTCACGAGGCATTATATGTCAGGTCTGTTGAACACTTTCTAGTAACAAAATATTACTAATATTATTAGGAAATCATGATTTTTCGTGAGTAACTGTCTGATTACGATATGAAAATTTAAGTCTAGAATACCATTACCTACCATGTCAGAGTCGCTAAGGCATGTTAAGTGAGGTAAAATCTCCTTAGTAGGAATTTGTTTGATAAGATCTGGTAGATGAGCTCTGACATCTTCCCAATATCTATCACTTGTACGGAAATATGCAGCAGCCATTTTGTTAACTTTCACTTTCTATTGGGAAAACCCATTAACTTCCCGTGATCTTTGAGACTTGAAATTTACGGATAAAGAGACCATCAATGAGCGATTTTGTCTGGTGTATTAAAACTGATAAAGAGACCATCACGGTACGATATGGTCTTATGCATTAAAAATGTTAAAGCGACCATCAATCAATGTACGATATGTCCCAAGACTGGTAAAAAGAACGATCATTAATTTTTCTGTGTGACATTGTGCGACTTCGTTAAAACTGTTAAATTAAAAATACCATCAAGATACTGGGCTAAAGCATTAAAACTGTTAAAAAGATCATCAAGGTACGACTTGACCTCATAAACTGATAAAGAGATGCGAATATATATTATCGTATTATACCGTTGAACCTTTTTAGCAAATACAAATATCAGGAACGATATTTGATTATCGAGCCAAGGCTTTGCCATTGAGCTACCGCGCTCATTATATTCGAAAGAACAGTTACCTAATAATGTGACGAAAATTATTAATATTATTATTCAGCACGCGTACGTAGGGAGCTTATTGCTTTGTGTTGGCTACTCAGCAAGTGTCTTGGTATTCGAGTCTAAATAGTATGCGAGACAGCTGATGGTTGCATCATAGAACTGTACTAGAATATTATATATTATATACGATCTATGGTTGCATGCGACCATAGAATTATATATTTATATGCATGCAATGACCTAAACGCCACCCATTAGTGCAGTGAATCTCAACCAGTGTGCCGCGACACACGGGTGTGCCGGATGATCTTCCTACGTGTGAAGCGAAATTTTTAACGGCGCATTAAAAAATTCGGAAAACCACGTGGTCCCAAGTATTCACAGCCGTGTTTTTCTTTATTTAGTTGGGGGTATTCTATCTATGTGTCTATGAGTATGACCCGTCTGTGTCTACGGTTGTATGTCGTCTATGATTTGCCGTGTTTTTATTTTACAAAATTCAAATTTTTCATACAGATTTAGCCAGGTGTGCCGCTATCTTGTCATGTGTTCCAAAGCTTCACGATGTGCCGTTAGCAAAAAAAGAAAAAAAAAGTTGAGAACCACTGCTTTAGTGGCATTTAGCGGTTGGAAAGAACAAAACTGGCACAGTTATATGGGACAACAATCACTTGTTTATTATGCACATGCACGACGTTTCGATAAGTATTCTCTTATCGTTATCGAGCACAATGCAATTTAGTTAGATCCTTTGGGAACTGTCTTTGAGCGGCATAGGCGTACGAGCCAGGGGGGGGGGGGGGCAGCTGCCCCCCTAACTTTCGGGCAAGCTGACTTTTCGGGCAGGCGGGTGAATGAAAAAAAAATATTTTGCAAAATAAAGTGCCCGAAATCTAATAAAACATTAGTTTTAGGTGCTGGAATAGCAGGAAAACGCGTTTGCGGCCGTCAGATATCCCAAAATTTTCTTGGAGGGTCTATTCAAATGTCAGTTTACGGCCCTAATATAACACTAATTTTACTTTTCTTTTAATCGAATACCACAAATTTGTACTGAGTTGACTATGGATTTGAAAATTTTGTTTGGAGCCACTCTACTTTGTGGGACATTTTCATGCATCGATTATTCTTTGTGAATGCAGCTGGAAGTGGAACAGTCTGATTCTTTTGAGAGGGGGGCATACACGGTAAGCTCCGTTTTTTCACCTCTCGAGGAAGACTGGCGCCGCTCTCCGTAAACCCGAAATTTTGTCGGGCATTTCGGATTCTGCCCCCCCCCCCTAACTGTCATCGAGCCGTACCCCTATGTGGAGCGGAGCATGTCCACTGACATCGTCGGCTCAAAGACAGTTCCAAAAGGAACTACCATTTAGTAAACTTGAGGATCTATAATTTATATTATATTGTAGTAGTATACTAGATATCAGTTGTTCCTCCAATCTGAACGACCATATAGGCTGTCCCTTGCCAGGCAATCCATCCTGCACTAATAAGGGAGGGGGGGGGGGGGTCCCCGCTGGATCAGCACTAGAGATCGAATGTCGGGTCTCCAGGTCAGCGTGCCAATTACGCCTTACTTTAGTGAGACAATGTGTCGACTTCAAGAAAAAGAGACAGTACTTGTTGGCCAACTGTTAAATTATCCATGGAAACCATAATACTGTAATAAACCATATCGCATGGTGTGAACAACGATCTATAGAACTGAATCATTAAAGGTAAAACATCTAAAGATAGGTTGCCAGGCATCAAATCTTGCGCACAAGACAACAGTGGTCACTTTATATTAGTCCATATAAGAGACAGTACTTGTTGGCCAACTGTTAAATTATCCATGGAAACCATAATACTGTAATAAACCATATCGCATGGTGTACACAACGATCTATAGAACTGAATCATTAAAGGTAAAACATCTAAAGATAGGTTGCCAGGCATCAAATCTTGCACACAAGACAACAGTGGTCACTTTAGTCCATATAGGTTTCCTTCGGTGAATAAAAAGTAAACTCTATAAGTCAAAATAGTTCTGACCCCTTGCAAAAATCTACCAAATAATCAAGGGTAAGAACTCTTGGTGTGATTATCTAAAAGTGTTGAAATTTGTATTATAAACCTACTAACTATACTTAGGGCTATAGGTGTGTTGACTGATAATCTATACTTTTAGACAACAGCAAATAAAAGTCAAGAACTGGTTTACATCTCAAAATAAATTAAAGTACATGTATTTATTGCAGGATAAGTTTTCGGCAGCAGCCATTTATCAACTAGTGAGAAGCCTTTCTAAATTCTGGATATCGCGTATGTTTCATCATTTTGTATTTCATTTTCAATCCCCTGACTATTTTTTATTAGTGTAATTCTTAGATTTGGAGTTGCGTGACTTGCTTACATACATAATTTTCTGAGTATTTATTGGTGATATGAAATGGGAGTTATACTACAACAACATGAAGACAGGCATATTCTAATTTGAGTCTATGATTCCAAGTGATGAATTTATCCTCTCAGATACAGCCTAGTGTGGGGATATATATCCAGTGCCGGACTGGTGGACAGAAGGCCCATCTGTCAGGTCACTGATCAAGGCCCACAGGAAAATTTTGAAAATTGACAACCGCAAACCCATTTTCCAAGCATTTCAAAACAAAGCAGAAGAAGGCAAATTTTTGATTTCCTGATAAAATTAGATAACAGAATGACCTAAGAGCACTATCATTAGATGATGCGGAATTCTCTTTTCTTTCTTCTTTTTTCTTTATAGGGTTAGGCCCACTTTTTTAAAATGGGCTTAGGCGTGTCAAGGACAGGTGGGCCCAGTCCGGCACTGTATATATCCTCAAGATTACCCAGACCCTCCAGTCCCTTGATACAAAACTGGGATCATCTGGACACAATGTAGTCTTGCTCATCTGGACACAATATTACAAGAAACACAGTTTTCCATTCCATACACAGGATCAGACACTTTTATTGCAGGCCCTATAAGTTACACTACTGATAGTGATAGGGAAGATAAATACAGATTAACATCCACTCAATACAACCTAGATCATTCCGGGACTAACATGTGGTATCTTATCTTTGTGCGTAGGGATCTTTAGCAGTGGGAGAATACATGTACCAGAGGACCAAGTGAAAATACACATCAGCTAAAGTTCTTAATCTTATCTATGTTGTTATGGAATTTGCAATTGGTATATCATAGATCTCTCTTCGTTACTTTGATTCATTCTTCCTTTCAAATAATAAATACAAAATAAAAGTAACAAGGAATTATATTAATCAGGATATTTTTTTTATTTGTCAACAAAATATCAACAAGGTGAATTGTACACTCCATAATATTCAACATGCATAGAAATATCGTTCCTTCAGATAATTAATTATTAAAATAAAAGGTCCATACACAGATAGCAGTATTAGAAGTAATAGTAAGATGTTGACATTTGGTACTAATTTACAGATGCATTTTGTAAGATTTAGATAAATAGCTTGCCGTTCTTTCTATGATAGACAATGAAAAATGAATATTTCAGTCAATTTGCTTTATAGTGAGTGAAGTTATGGAGGCTTGAAGTTTTGACTAAAGTGTCAAATAATATTGGGAGCCTCTGTAATCGCGACAAAGACATTAGGCTTACATGTTATTTAACATCAAGTTATTTTCAGAGCAGGTAATTGTATTTCATACAATCTTGTCTTCTTTATTTTATGTTGATAGAATTATATTCCAACAGAAAATTTAATAAATATGTATGATCATTAGTATCCATGAGATTTTCAACCCATGGTATGCCTGCTTTAATTTCCTTTTATATATACCTAGTATTGCTTTATTGGCCAAAAATAAATTCTTTATAACATAATAAATAGAAGTTTCCAAATAGTATACAACCTAAACCTTCAAATTACAATAGAAATATAAATAACAAACAACCAGAATGCTTGAAGATAGTTTTATATAACAGTAAATTAATACATAAAAACCCTTATATATGCTTGAATGTCCACTCCAAACAAACTAGGTCATTTCGGGACTAATAAATCATTGAATTTTATTTCAATAATTCACTTGTGTTTAGGGGTCTTTAGCTGTGGGGGGAAATTGGAGCTTAAATTCTGAAATAATGTTGTTATGTCCATGGCTTGATTATTATCAATCATTATTAATACTTGATGTTAATTTGGTGTTGTATTTTCACACAAAAACGTACCAGGCTAATATCAAACATAGACAGGAGGCCAGTCTTGAAAGATCCTAAGACAGCTAGGTGGTGTTTGTCTATATCACAATCAAGAAGTCAAATTTAATTGGACTTTTGTTTAGGCCATACTACAAAACTTTTCTTATTCTCAGACAATCCTTATAAGAAATCTGAAGCGGGAGGGTGGTTTGTATTTTGCTGACTTTATTTTGTCAAAGGATCACTAATGCCTTACTGGGCCAAATAACTCTCATAAACATAACATCACAGGTCATAGGAATTTATGATTATCTAGTCACATTCTAGTATTTTTTATGATTGTTAGTACTGGGAATTGCCACTGGAGTTATGATACGATATGTATTGCGATTCTGGTGCTACGATGCAAGACGTATCATGATTTCATAACAACTCAATATTTACCAAGAAAACAACAGGATAAAAAAAACAATACATGTATCGCGGGGAGAATTTACAATATATCCTGCCAGCACTAATGATAGTCAGTAACATTTATCAGGGTTGCTTACATGATAAATGAGTCTGAGGCACATTTCTTGATTCATTCAAATTATATGGAGTTAATCCCTCTAACTAGATTAAAATAATTACATGCGGCAATTGATGTGACTGTTTTTATTTTTTTAATTAAAAAAAAAGGTTATGCAGCCCTTTCTTTTTTAATTGACACAGGATTATCTGACAATCAGATTATTTTTTGTATGGCCTAAGCTAATATACAAATAACCTACTGACTGTGAAACATAATTTAACTCTAAATAGGCCAATTACATGTAATTTGTTTCTTGAGAAACTAACGACAGCTTGGAAATTCGTTAACACAGCAGCTATAAACAGTCACTTATCCAAATGAAAACAGGGATGTCAACAAAATTTTATTGAGTTTGATTTGATATACAAACAATTGAATTAATTTAAATAATTTTACTTATGCCAAGGAAATATTAACTATTTCGTGTTGCTTTGGATCTTGTTTTTCTAACTTGCATTTCAACTTCTAATTCTTCTAGTCTAAAAAATAGAACAATTATATAATATGTTAAAATCTGTTTTTTTCCTCAGTAAATAACCAATTAAAGCCTCAATCAAATCTATTCAAGTCAATCAATTCTTACTCCATTTATCATGAAGTTTATTTATCTACTGGGATGTGCATCATTATGTGATAACAGTAGTCTTTACATTAAGATACAAGATATTTTTGGGGGTAGCACGATTTACCCAAATCCATAATTATTTCAACTGATAAGACAATAATTTATATCAATATCTGATAATATACTATTCTTTATGCCAACTGTGAATTTTGAAATTAAAATTGTAAAGTTTTTGTGTCAAAAATTCGCTCTCAATATGTGATTTCCAAGCAAGTTTGAAGTTGTAATCAAGGGACATAACTCATCTATTGCCGAAAATTAATTACTTCTTTGGAAATTGCACTTTTGAAGGACATTTTTTAAGCAAAAACATTTGAGGGACATTTTTGAAACAAAAACATTTGAGGGACATTTTTGAAATAACATATGAGGGACATTTTTGAAACAAAAACATTTGTGGCACATTTTTGAAACAAAAACATTTCGATTTTACATTAAAAATGCCAATTTAGAAAAAAGAACAGTATATTATCAAATATAGATATAAATTATTATCACGAGTTAATTAATGGTGGATTTAGACTGATGTGGGTAAATTGTGCTACCATATTGTTATGGTATTTTAAAATATGTGTACAATGTACAGTAAAACAAGCAAGCATGAAAATATGGCACCCGTCACAGACAATGTCTATTAGTATAAACAAGTCATTGCCCTAACAAAGAACGATGTATATGTTATAATCTTTGGGTGCAAAAATGTTTATTAAGATATTACTATCAAACAAGGTTAAAAAATGACTAATGTTTCCTGACTTTTTCTCAGGTACAAATAAACAAAATGCTAGACCTGAATATACACATGTATGGAACCATTTGGTGTTTATATAAAGGAACTCTATCATTACATGTGATTATTACCTATTTATCAGCAGACGGCACCAGAACATCTAGCCTGATTGTACTTAATACAACATCTACACATGCACAAGTAAATCAACAATTACACTACAAAGATAGATCACCGCTGGCAAGGCAACATACCTGTATCAAGCAGTCAAGTTACCTTATCAGTCCATCAAGGGAGTTATTTTTTGTTCTTTAATATGGAGAGAGCTAGAAATTTGGTTTAACCTCCAATCGACACAAACTGGGTAATTTCGTTACTAAATATGGTTCAGTTTTATTTCAATAATTAGCTTGCGCATAGGGGTTTTTAGAGCTGGGGGGTAAACCAGAGAACCCGGAGAAAACCCATGAGTTTGGACAGGTGACCCTACAACACATTTGATCATCTGACCCACCTTTTTTAATAGGAATATATAATATGTAACATATAAATGTCATCAAGGGGAGTAATTATCAGATATAATTAAAATTTGATAGTCCACATCCGAACGAACGCTAAAATATCTAATTTGATTGCACTCTGTATAATATAAAGACTAATGTCGCTAACAACTGTTTAAGTACATCAAAATTTATCTAATCAAAATATTTATAAACACTGGTTACCAAGCAATGAAACATACATTCTCAGCAGTTATGACAAGTCATGACATTATTCTATACGCAAAGCAATCAAGGTAACAAGCCATAAAATTATTATCGGAAATAATTAAAACTTGACAGCCATTAGAGAAATTAAGAGAGACAGAGAGACAGAGAGAGAGAGAGAGATGTGGTTTAACTCAACTCGACCAAACTAGGTATTTTGCAACTAACATGGTTCAATCTTATTTCAATAATTTGCATGCACGTAGGTGTCTTTAGCAGTAGGAAGAAACCGGACAACCAGTAGCAAACCCCTGGTATAAATTCGACTGGACCTTGCCTTGTGATGTGTATGGGATTAGTATAAAACTACATGTACCACTATTGTTAAACACATATATTTATAGCATATAATAAAATACAAGAATGTACTATACCAACCTTGGTGGTGCTTGAATAACTGGAAATTAAGAATATAATTGTTTAAGAGGGATAGACAGAGAGGGAGAAAGAGGGTTTAACATCCACTCAACATCAACTATGCCATTTCGGGGCTAATATATATGGGTTAATCTTGTTTCAAAACTTTGTTTGCGCGTATAGGGGTCTTTATAAACCAGAGGGAGGTATCCCACAAGATTAAAAAGGCGACCCTAGCTCTTGTCAAGAACATAAGAGGTGACAGATCATATTATCTAAAGCGCATGCATTAAACCATTTGGCCAGCCAGTGAAAGTTCATCCATGTTATTAGATAAATATTAAAATTGTCTTTTTCTTAAGTAACTTTACCACTGCCATTTAATTAAAGCACATTCGACGACATTTACATGTATGAAATGGGGTTTCACATTCTGTTTTATTGCCCTTACAGGGGGAATGACAGTGAGCATACAGCGCACAACAGAAAGGGACATGGGGTTAATGCCCACTCAACACAAAGTATTATATTTCGGGACTAACACAGGGTTCAATTTTGTTCAATAACACACATGCGCGTAGGGGTCTTTAGCAGTGGGAGGAAACTGAAGGACCGGGAGAAAACCCACGAGGTTGAAGCATACCACAGTCTATTATTATATCAAATTCCAACTACTTGTATCATGAATTCTTTAACATGCACACACATGAACACGTGACCTCGATTTATCTTTCTAACTGAATATTAAGTAGACAATGTTCTTGCAAGATCTGCATTCCTGTACAACTGTTATTTTCAATATAGATAAATTTGTTGATTTTATAACTATACCTTGTTGAATGTCTTCCCCACATGTAGCAGCATGTCTCTCAATATGACTTATTTCAAACATATTACTACACAGTGGACATTCTATCATATTACTTTCCATTTCCTTAAAATAAAATACAGGTAAAAATATCATCTTTATTTCTCATCTAAACAAGAGGTTGCTATACAGTATACGCCCACAGTTTACAATAGATGGACAGAGAACTACTGGGAAAAAGTATTCATCCTCTCACTGTTCTAATGCTTCACATTGAATAAGAATGTCACAGATTTTGTACTGTAATGACCCCCAAATTTGAAAGAAATCCATTAAAATTTATAGCCGCTATCACATTCAGAAGATGTACTTAAATTCTCTAATTACACAAACAGCTGCAATCAAGCAGTGAATATATAAGCCTTATCACAATGCAAATCAAATATTAATTTCAATGGCAGAAAGTTATCAATTTTAAGCCTTTACTAAAGGAATTTGCAAATTAAGTTTTTTGTCCCAAATTAATTAACATGATTAAAAACAGGTTTACTCTTCCACTGTGCAAATTTACAGATTGATTAGCACTTTTTTTTTAACATTCAATAATTGTTAATCTTTTTTTTTTCTTATCATATACTGTAACCTGCAATCAAGTACAGTGGACTCTGTCAATTCTGACATTGTACGGGATTGATACAATATGCAGGATCATGTCGGAATACTCAATTGCCTCAATGCAGGAAGTATTAAATCGGAAGTACTAGATGAAGAGTAAGGAATCTGCCGAGGTTTCCAAGCGTGTATTTGATGTTAGAAACTCAAATCAAATTCAAATAACAAGAGATTATTACATTATCAACGTAATCAACAAAGAATGACATCATGTTATGCTCACAGATAATTGATTGGTGATTGCTTGTCGGTTAACACCAATTGATTGAAGGTCGGATTATCCAATGTTAATTCAACACAAATCGTGTGACAGGACCACTGATTGACGGCCAGATTATCCAATGTTAATTTAACGCAAATCGTGTGACGGGACCGCTGATTGATGTCATAAATTTGGAATACTCAGAATCCAGACTACTAGAAACATTTTGAGTTGACGTACAGTGTAATAAGGATATAAATCGGGACATATGAATGATGACCAATTTCACAGAATGTTGCAGTATTCATCAGATGTCAGATTTTACATGTAACAACTACAACATGACATTTCAACCCTATGAATTCATCTAATACATGTATAACAAAAAAAATAAGCAGATGGTGAAAAAGAAAATAAATTGATTAGAAAGCTTGCAGTAACAAGTATCTAGACATTTGAAGTGAAAGAAAAAAAATAATAACTTGAATATTTAAATAGCATTCCAATAATGACTTAGAATATTTGAATAGTAAAATCAGCATTCTAAGTCATAATATTTACAGAAAGTAACAGCTACTTACAATCTCGTTACTAGCTTCTTCATGTATATCTGCTGTGTGAACATGTACTACTTGTCTTTGAGGTTTGACAGCGTTAACAATACGGTCTACCGAACCAGATGGTCCAGCTGCCGGATCAACAATTGAAGTTCTATCTGAATCGGAAGAACTCTCAAAATAGGTTTTTTTATTCTGCGTAACAATCGGTTTCACATGAACTGTCTTTGATTTAATTCTGTGATTTCTTAAACTCTCAATTTTTTCACATAATGGTTGTGGCGAAATGTCCTCATTACTTGATGAAAAACCTTCTTTATTGGATTCATTTATTACATCTTCATTTACCACATTTCGAAAGTTATGTCTTTCATTTTGAATCATTACTGCTCTACGATTGATTTTTTTATTACAATCCTTTTCACTCGAACTACTGTTGGTTGAATCAAAAATAGTGTGTTTTCCCTTTTTACTAATATTTTTGACAGGAGAAACTAAATCGGAATTAACGTCAGAATACCCCGTTTGAACTGACTGATTAAATTCAATATCTACTGTTTCGTGTTTAGATTGACTCACTCCATTTTGACTTTGACTGCTATGGGATAATGTTCCTTGGGATAAAATGTGATCAAGGTCAAACCCAAAAGAATCTATTTTGGGATGTCTGTCTTTTTTTAGATATGTTTTCGATCCTTTAGTTTTAATATTTGTGTCTGTGTCGTCACTTACAAATACATCCTTATCAGTTAACAAAGAATAATTAAGGGGAAGTAACTTGCGTTTCTTTTTAGTTGTTTCTCGAAAATGACTTTGAATCAATTGGTCATCATCACTGTCTGATTCAACTTTACGCTTGATTGTCTCCTGTTTTGTTTTTCTCAATTTACGACCCGGCTTAGTTTTTTTAGTCTCAATAATTTCAGAGTTATTTCCGGTGTGTCTCCTCTGTTGGATCTGAGTGGAATAAAAGTCGCCTTGAGAGTTCAAAAAGCCATTGGACCCTTGACTACATCTGGAATCATCATCTATCACTTGTATATTAACTTCACGATTTTGTGTTGGTAATGGCGTTGAACTGGAGGCTTTGAGATCCTCTGCATCGCTCACATTATTGGATTCCGTTTGAAATGGAACAGGCGAAATTGACTTTCTTTTAATTGATAGTCTTGACTTTAGTTTGGGCTTGACTCTTGGCATGAACTCCATTTCTTCAACATAATCTGGATCCTCAAGTAAATCAGTTGGATCGTATTCCTGTGTTTCACCTTGGTACATACTATCTTTAGCTGGATTCGATTCGAAATCTTTATCCGTTGATATTTTCGGGTTTATTTTAGCAGATATGTCTGGCGTTTGTTTGAACGTGACTTCTTTTTCATCTTCCGATGTATCAAAAGTGATTGATTGGCAACCCCTTTTTTTAAGATCAATAGTTTTTGATTGGTGGCGACCTGGTAGAACAGGTTTTCCCCAAGGTAAGCAACATGATTTTGAACGTTTTTGAGCTTTAATCAGCTGATATCTGTATCGTTTAAACATTAATAATATAGTAGCTGTGTATGCTGAACACTGAATTCCCTCAGGAGCATAGAATGGATATTTTTCCTGAAATAGAAAAATGAAATATTTAATCCATGGCTATGACAACAAAAATAATTACAAGAAAATATATGGGACTAACATATGAGATATCTTTATATGCCTGAGAGAGAGAGAGAGAGAGAGAGAGATGCACTTTAACGCCCACTCGACACAACTAAATCACTTCAGGACTAACATATGGTTCAATTTTATTTCAATAATTTGCTTGAGTGTAGGGGTCTTTAGCAGTGGGAGCAAACCAGGTGACCCGACTCCTTCTCACATTCAAGCAGGGAAACAACAGACCTTGTAATCTCATGTGCATGCACTAAACAACCAGACCACCTACCCACTCCTAGATCATTAAGGAACAGGTACAGAATAATGGATTTGCAATGAGCCTTAGGCCATAAAAAACAAATTCTAGTAAAAGATCAAGCCCGAGTTCACAAAGCATTCACAGCTTCAAGTTAAGAATTCACTCAACTTTCAATGACTAATTATGAAAAATATCTTTGATCCAGAAAAGCAAAAGTTTGCACATAGATTCTTATGGATGTATTTGATACATTAAAACTATGAAATTTTGATGTGGGGCTATAATTTAGTTAAAATAAGGCAGACAATTTTGAGTAAATTCCTTACTTAAGCCTGATAATGCTTTGTGAACTTGGGGCCTGATGTTCAGTTGTTAGCATCTACATACCTTTCGTACTTTTCTGTAAAACCACCAACAAGAATATCATGAAAAGAAAAAAAAATATTATTATTCAATAGGATAAAAAAATATGAATTTATCAATACGATGTCGATCGACATGTAAAGTAAGGAACAAAGCAAGAATTGCCAAGAAAAATTTTTGGAATTAAGAAAAATTTCTCAGGCAATGCTGTACTCTCATTTATCAGGGCTGGCCATGAATAAATTGATGGCGAGCAGATGACTGCTCTCGCAAATTTAGGTTTGGGCGAGCAGGGCGAGCAATAAAAATTGCTCACGTAAAATGTTGCTTGCGTGAGCACACATTTTGTAACATTATTTCGATATAAAATCAATTTGTTGCCTGGATACTTTTGTTAAAAAAACTAATGACAAAGCTGTTTAAAGTCTGTTTAAAGTCGATTATCCCAGTGTTTCAATTCTTTATTTACATAGTGATAGTACTATGAGTTGGCACTAGTAGTATAACAAAACAACAAAATAAACAGTTTTGCAACAACTTAACAATTATACAAGGCGGTTATTCTATCATTAATTGGCACTAGCATAACAAAATAAACGATTGAGCAACAAAATTCCTCTTTCTGGCACAGAGTTTGCAGTAAACATGTGTGACCATCGCTTTTCTGTTTTTGACAGTGATACTCTTTTTTATAACCAATTTCCGTACGGATTTCTTCACCCCATGACATAAATGTGGATAGGGCAATCAGGTTTCCTCTGGCCATAATTACGCTTAGATTGAAAATTATACGACTGCACAATGGGATTAAAACCAAAGTTCTGATAAAATAAGAAATACCGATAAATATAAGTTTGAAACGTGTTCATTTAGCGTGAAAGGTACCAGCGTGAAATGCCAAATCATCCGGATGTAAACATTCTCTACTTTAGACTCGATTATCACGCGTTTGTTACTAGTGTTCGTGGGAAAAACAGTCATGACGTTCAGGTATAAAGTGTATTTTTAGTAACATGACTTCATTAGCCAATCAAATTTAAGGACGAAATGCCACGTGCAGCTTGATGAATCTCAGTTTGACAGACGAATTTATGACGTTATTGACATTGTTGGATTAGTTTCGGCAATAAACTTGTCGATATTTTGATTATTTTTACAGGTTTTTCTTAAAATTTTGCGCGAGCAACGAACAGCTCGCGTAAATGTAGATTTACGCGAGCACAGCGCGAGCGCGAGCAACTGCTCGCGTCTCGTGGCAAGCCCTGATTTATACTACTTTAAACCAAGAAAATATTCTTGCGAATTCAGCACCTCAAGGGAGATAACTATTTCTTCAAATAGTTCAATAACAAATGCAGTTTCTTCTATCTATAATCCTTTTCTTTAATCCTCTTCCTTCTGTGTTACAATTTTTGGTTGACTTCTTGGTGAGTAACTGAAGCAAACCGTTTTGTATTTCCATATTCTAACAGGTTTTTGTGAATATTCATAATTTTGAAGCTTAAAAGATGTTAGAGATTCATAACCTATTCATTATGCTACTACCAGTTTGTACATGTCACACGGTTTGGTAAATGGCTATACAAAAAAATTTGACTTCTTATATGCGTAGCCTTCTATCACGAAGCAAAACAACCATAAAAATATATAACAAACTACCTATAAAATCGTTTCAAGGGCACAGAAGAACTAAAGTCTGGATCAAACCGGTCATCAATCATCATTTCTGTCTGACTTGTCGTACCAGACTACAATATAGAAATTTATTACCAATATACATTAATTCCTAGAATGACATCTAGCAGTAATGTTAAATATTCACGACTCTTAAATACTTCTCACTTATTGACGAAGTTGTAACACATACCGAGACGTTTCAGTAAGAGTTCTTATATCAATTTTAAGCATGAACACTTATCAAACATCACAATATTTAATGTAGCCAAGTCCAACTCAAAATCATCCAAAGGCATGGACATTCAAATCACGAATTATTTGTCAATTTAAATCAATATTGATGTTGTGATCTTACCAGGAAAAGATGGACTTCTGATATCCAATATTTAAGACAAAATAAACATTTTACCATTGATGCACGCATCGTGTACCATAATGCGTTCCAGCGTCATTTGTAATAAGGGACTCCAACGAGGCTAGACATATTCCACAAATCATGTCAAACGTGACTACATATTCTTATCTGGAGAGCATGTGCAATGAATACTTTTGCTGTAGACAGGAATAACCAAACGCTAGGGATTACCATTCGATTGAGACTTCTGGCGTATTTCACCGAACATAACTGATTTTAAATTAGAATAAAAACCGAAGCGACTGAATGTAAATCAGTTTATATACAATCATATTACATTATTATATGCATTGAGAACCATTGGTGTCAATTTCTAGGTTCTAAATATTAGCGATTTAGCACCTTTCAAAGAAAAACCAAGTGATTTTGTTCCAAAATATTAATGACAAATGTGTCAAAGAATTGTGGCATATTATTTACGGAAGATAGAAAGAGGTATGTATAAAGCAAATACAATTCTCATAACTATACCTGTTGGGAACAGTCTTCATCAGCAAGCATTCTGTAATTACAAATACAAACATATTTGATACAGTCTAAAACCAAATGTGAGCAGGTCTTTTCGTTAATGCCATTAACTTAGTCTCTGTCATCCAAACCATAATGCTCTATGTTCCCTTGACTTACGTCCAAATTTGACAAATATACAGTTTATTAACATAATTGAAATTAATGCAAAAAGGATATACATGTGCATACATGTATATCTAATTGTTCAGAGACATGAAATGGGGTTTAAATTAACATCCAACACTTCTGCACCTTTCGGGCTAATGAAGATGGGTATTCAATACGCAATGCAGTATGGTATGACGAATATTTGGCTTGGACAGCGGTCCTGCAGTCTAACTCAAACAGTCAAGGGTTCTTTTATGTGCATACTCTCTTGTCACACCCAAACAACTACAGGTATACATTGTCCCTTGCAAGGCTCTCCGTCCTGCAAAGCTGAAGAGAGGGAACCATACTGGATAATCCCAATGAACTATCTGAGCTAACACCGTGACTAAACACAGGACACCAGATACACGCACCTGCTTAAGAAGACAAGCAGCAGTTAATTATAACGGACAATCACGCAGATTGGTTAATCAGGTGACATCTAATTTTTCTATAATCACCTGTTGTCTGATGTACCAGTACTCGAAGGAATGTTATCTTCTTCTATATCATCTGGAGGTTGGGTGGCATCAGATTCGTTTTCAATTTCCATTTTCAGGCCTGTCTCTCAACTTTTACCTGTATCAAAAATATAGAATATAATAATAATAATTATACAGTATTGGAGAAATGAATGTGGGCAGGGCAGCCCATTGTTATAATTTGAGGTCAATTCAATAGAATTGTATCTTAACTTGTCAATGTAGTAGCTTTTTGTTTTAGTCAATGCCACGCAACTCAGAATATTTAATTTTCCATCATGACGATTGGTAATTCATAATAGAACCATATGACATGACTATGCCATGGTAAGGCGGCCAGGCCAAGGGAGTCAATTGTCATTGGGTGATCATGGCTCATCTCTGCATTTTGCCATTTGTTATTATGGCGTTAACGTTGGCAGTCACGCCCGATTACCGTTAACTCATAGTGTATGAACACCTGGTGCCAGCTATTTTAATATCAGAATATTTATAGTATCATAATAATGTTTCAGCATGACTGGATGCACATGACTAAAACCAACAACAAAACAAACAAACGTACGGAGGACGTCAACAAAGTAAAAATCAGGAAATTCGGTTTTATAAAAGTCGTCGTAAATTATTCTCTGAGCTCCGAGGTAACTGTTGGATAACAACATTACCCATGTCAGAATAAATATCTGATCTTTATGGAATATTTATCACAGAAATTTGGCTGATTTCTTTTAGAACTGGCGGGACTTGCGCCACTTCCGCTCTCGCGATCGCTTCAAGGGAGACAACCGTTTTTTGTCCACTGGATGCAGACCACAACTAATATCCCACTTCCTTTAATACCGAACACAAACACTAAGAAGTAGCTATAGTGTTTTTTGTACGTATAGAGCATATAAATCTATCAACTTGGTTTAATTTTGACGAAACTCGGTAAAATTCTAATTATGGCAATATATCTAATAGAAAGAGGTTAAATTCTGTAGATACGGTGTGTTAATTAACAGGGGTGAGAAATTGACTAAGGGTGATTTAATTATCGCTAGGAGTGAAAATCTGTGCGACAGTGTGTTTTCTGTACTGGGTGTGTTAATTAACGGACGGGTTAAAAACAACTGACACGGTGTGTATTCTACGTTTGGTGAGTTTTCTCGAAAGCGTGTTATAACTGCAGCAAAGTGTCTTATCAAGGACTAGCAGGCTAAATCTGACGCGTAGGTGTCAAATCTAATTTACCGTGCGATTTCTTCATCGACCGTGTGTTTTACGCAGATCGGTCTTTGTTAAGGGTAGGTCTTTATACATGGATTTATACGTGCTGTAAAATTACATGTCTGCCGTCTTTAGTCTATACGTATTTCATTTATTGATGAATACTACGTTTCTTATACTGCATACCATTGTCTTGCAACAGTTATTTATATTTCTTGTCTTTTTGTATGTTTCATTTGTTAGCATTACCGTGGTACTATTGAACTATAAATGCATGTGTCTTAAAATCGGTTGCATGCAATATCGTTATTTACCGATATCCGGTCCAACCTCATTTTGATTATCCGACGTATTTTAATCTCTATTGATATCAGATGCTCTAATCTATTTCGAAAACACAATTATAAACAAACAATCTCGCAACTAATGATAACCTGTAAGTTTCGTCGCTGTTATATTTTATAAGATTATTTCTTACCTCGGTCGTAAATAGGGCTTTCTAAGGAAACAGAATTGCATCACTAATAGATAAATCATATACCTTTAAACATAATAATACGATGATAAAGTCGTCCACAAGCTTGAGCGGCCCGTTCGTGAATAAATAAAGTAATCATGCAGACATATATTACGAAACCGCTCCCAAACGACCCAGTCATTATTTTACAATTCATTCTGTCAATTCATGCACGCTTTTCACACGGAATTGTTCTTTGATGTTGAGAGATGAAACACGGTGAGTTCAGCTCTCTGATGTTGACAGACGAGGCCAGTTAATTAGCTCGTGCACTAATGGATTCGCTGATATAGTTGGTTGAAATTTGGCAATTGTTACAATTTATCCCAATAAGTCAGGGGTTGAAATGTTTGTAAAATTTTAGAAATATTTTTTATTTGTCAAGTTGTCAACATGGATTTTTATTTTTAATTAAAACGATTTTGTGTTGCAACGCCTCTTGTCGGGGACGCACTTCCTTGGAGCAAACCACACATAAACTAGCCATAATAAATTATTAGATTTCAATTTATGATATATTTTTTATCAGCAAAAACTAATGAAGGTAATGAATGTTACATTTTACGGTAATATATACCGTTTTGTAATTAATATCACAGTGAGTTACATTTAGCGTATCTCCAAGGGGCGGCGTTTTTAATCTTCAGACAAATTGTGGCTAAAATCATAACGCCAAATAACAATCAAGACTTTATCACAAAAACATCGTTCATACTAATTAAAAATCAAAACTGCTAAAATCATAACGCCATGCAATTAACAAACAGTACAAGATCCTTCATTAACAAAATCATCGGTGATTCGATCTGAAATCAAATAACAAAATAGTCAACGAGTACTAGCTATTTCTTATAATACTCCAACAACAACTATAATACGCCACAGCACTGATACTCCACGGCTTCAGTCTCATCCTTATTGTATAATTTATTCTATCTAGAGAGCACGCTTTTCACACGAAATTATTCTTTCAAGTCCGACCTATTTATTTGCTCTTTGATCTCAGACGGAGAGGCGACACTGTTGTAATGGATTAGAGACCATGATTGGTCGGAGTGTGATTTTTTTTTACCTGTAACATTTTATTCACTGGATGACAAAGTACCACAAAAAGAACAATTATATCATGTGTGTGCATACTGTGGTCTATTCAGCGTTGGTCTTATTGTAATGACATAAATGTATGTTTCCCTTTTCTATCATCTCATTTAAATAAAGCTTGATATTTTAATTACTTATTAACTAAGTTATTTTTCTACAGTATATTTCAAAACAAAAAGAATTGTTGTATCGGAAATATGCGAAAATTTTCATGCCATTGGTTGTTCTTCTTCTTGAATTTTTTAAATTATTAAACGTATTTTCAAGTCACAAACTGCCATCAGAGCAGGAATTACGCTTCACTGAACACCATTTGGATCAACGTTGACCTAGATGTTATATAACAACTGTTAATTGCCAGACTTGATTAGGGTAATAAAATTGATCACCGCAGCTCAACAATTTTAGCGAATGTGTATTATAAACCTGGGACCTGTTTCACGATTTTATCTTAATCAGAAGACAACAATAATTTTCTTGAATTAACATGGTTTATTAAAATTCAAAATATGACCCTGTAAGTTAATATATTTGTGTTGTGTATCCTATTTCAAAACCTTAATTTGTCAAACGAACAAACACCACCTCTAGAGATATTTTAATTACACCAAAGGTGTATTAGAAATTATCGTTGTTCTGAAATAGTTTTCTTTTATTAAATTTATTAGTAAGCTGTTACCGTCAAATTCTGGACGTAATGTGTTCTATGCACGGTTCTAAATATCGCAAATGAAGCTATATAAGTTTAAAACTATGACTTTAAGATACACGTATAGTGAAAAAGTTGCAATTGATCACTACAGCAATAAATAGTTGTTGCAGAAATCGGTCGCTATCGAGACAGTTATAGTCTAATTCTTTAACACAATTTTGCATGTCAGATGTTCATATTATATGGTACTAAGTTACTAAAAGACTTTTAACAAATAAATCATTCTATAACACTATTCTGACTATTGCAGCCCGTGCTCTCGATCTGTCATCACGTATTTCTATACATGCTAAATTACAATTGGATCCACTCGCCTCGTAGTTTATTAGTACCGGGAGAAAAATAATAAAGCTATGCCATACAATCGTAAACAATAGAAATATTAACACGTGTTTAAATTTAGTTGTTCTTATTAAATTAAGCCCCTATTTCCATATTAAGTTAATGGTCTCTATTTTGCACGCAAAGACGACTTTGTGACACAACGTTTATTGAATCACAAGCGGCTATGGACACGTGTCAAAGATATATGTTCATACATAGCACGGTATTTTTACGCAACGACAAGCTGATTACACCGAGGTCGACAATGCAATATCACCACAGGCCTGTGTCCCTGTTTGCATTGGTGTTATTTGATATGTAAATTATCGTTTGTTATATATGTGGAAACAGATCAGAGCATCTGATATCAATAGAGATTACAATCAATCGTATAATCAAATTGAGGTTGGACCGGATATCGGTAAATAACGATATTGAGTGCGACCGATTTTAAGACACATGCATTTATAGTTCAATAGTACCACGGTAATGCTAACAAATGAAACATACAAAAAGACAAGAAATATAAATAACTGTTGCAAGACAATGGTATGCAGTATAAGAAACGTAGTATTCATCAATAAATGAAATACGTATAGACTAAAGACGGCAGACATGTAATTTTACAGCACGTATAAATCCATGTATAAAGACCTACCCTTAACAAAGACCGATCTGCGTAAAACACACGGTCGATTAAGAAATCGCACGGTAAATTAGATTTGACACCTACGCGTCAGATTTAGCCTGCTAGTCCTTGATAAGACACTTTGCTGCAGTTATAACACGCTTTCGAGAAAACTCACCAAACGTAGAATACACACCGTGTCAGTTGTTTTTAACCCGTCCGTTAATTAACACACCCAGTACAGAAAACACACTGTCGCACAGATTTTCACTCCTAGCGATAATTAAATCACCCTTAGTCAATTTCTCACCCCTGTTAATTAACACACCGTATCTACAGAATTTAACCTCTTTCTATTAGATATATTGCCATAATTAGAATTTTACCGAGTTTCGTCAAAATTAAACCAAGTTGATAGATTTATATGCTCTATACGTACAAAAAACACTATAGCTACTTCTTAGTGAAATTGGCCGCCTATTCGGCTAGCCAGCTATTCGACCGATCCAGCTGGCCACCTGTTCGTTGGCCACCTATTCAGAATTAAGACAACAGTCGCCCAAACTCATCTATTTTTACCAACCAATAAAATCCAACGTTACGTCTATCAAATGAAAGTAGAATAATATATTATTTTTTATCCATTCCTTTAGCTCAGAATAGAGGTGTAATTTCGCATTATCGTACAAAATTCTAGACATTCAACTAAATATATTCCGAAAGGTAATTAAATAGGCTTTCCAGATATTATTAGTAAAAGTTGGCACAATCATATTAAAGGGGTGCGCTCTCATCCTAAACGTCGACAATTTTTCAATATTTTAAACTCAAAGAACGGTAATATTCCGAGTCAAAATTCGCACCATCGTACAAAATTCTTAGCAACCAGCTATATATATTCTGAAAGGTAATTGATTACGCTTTCCAAATATTATTAGTAAAAGTTGGCACAATCATATTAAAGGGGCGCCCTCTCAACCTGAATATAGCCAATTTTTCAATATTCTATATGTAAAGATAGACCGGTATTTCATTCGAAGTCCAAATTCGGACCATCGTACAAAATTCTGAGCAACCAGCTATATATATTCTGAAAGGTAATTGAATAAGCTTTCCAAATATTATTAGTAAAAGTTGGCACAGTCATATTAAAGGGGCGCGCTCTCAACGTGAACATAGCCAATGTTTCAACATTTAAAGTGAAAGAACGGTAATATTCCGAGTCAAAATGCGGACCATCGTACAAAATTCTGAGCATCCATCTATATATATTCTGAAAGGTAATTGGATAAGCTTTCCAAATATTATTAGTAAAAGTTGGCACAATCATATTAAAGGGGCGCCCTCTCAACCTACAAATAGCCAATTTTTTAATATTTTAAAGTGAAAGAACGGCAATATTCCGAGTCGAATTCGGACTATCGTACAAAATTCTAAGCATCCAGCTATATATATTCTGAAAGGTAATTGCATAAGCTTTCCAAATATTATTAGTAAAAGTTGGCACAATCATATTAAAGGGGCGCGCTCTCAACCTACAAATAGCCATTTTTTCAATATTTTAAACTGAAATAATGGTAATATTCTGAGTCAAAATTCGGACCATCGTACAAAATTCTGAGCAACCAGCTATATATATTCTGAAAGGTAATTGAATAAGCTTTCCAAATATTATTAGTAAAAGTTGGCACAATCATATTAAAGGGGCGCGCTCTCAACCTACAAATAGCCATTTTTTCAATATTTTAAACTGAAAGAATGGTAATATTCTGAGTCAAAATTCGGACCATCGTATAAAATTCTGAGCATCCAGCTATATATATTCTGAAAGGTAATTGCATAAGCTTTCTAAATATTATTAGTAAAAGTTGGCACAATCATATTAAAGGGGCGCACTCTCAACCTAAAAATAGCCAATTTTTCAATATTTTAAACTGAAAGAATGGTAATATTCCCAGTCGAAATGCGGACCATCGTACAAAATTCTGAGCATCCATCTATATATATTCTGAAAGGTACTTGGATAAGCTTTCCAAATATTATTAGTAAAAGTTGGCACAATCATATTAAAGGGGCGCCCTCTCAACCTACAAATAGCCAATTTTTTAATATTTTAAAGTGAAAGAACGGCAATATTCCGAGTCGAATTCGGACTATCGTACAAAATTCTAAGCATCCAGCTATATATATTCTGAAAGGTAATTGCATAAGCTTTCCAAATATTATTAGTAAAAGTTGGCACAATCATATTAAAGGGGCGCGCTATCAACCTGAACATAGCCAATTTTTTAATATTTTAAAGTGAAAGAACGGCAATATTCCGAGTCCAAATTCGGACTATCGTACAAAATTCTCAGCATCCAGCTATATATATTCTGAAAGGTTATTGGATAAGCTTTCCAAATATTATTAGTAAAAGTTGGCACAATCATATTAAAGGGGCGCCCTCTCAACCTGAACATAGCCAATTTTTCAATATTCTGAATGTAAAGACAGACCAGTATTTTTTTCGAAGTCCAAATTCGAACTATCGTACAAAATTCTAAGCATCCAGCTATATATATTCTGAAAGGTATTTGCATAAACTTTCCAAATATTACTAGTAAGAGTTGGCACAATCATATTAAAGGGGCGCGCTCTCAACCTACAAATCGCCATTTTTTCAATATTTTAAACTGAAAGAATGGTAATATTCCGAGTCGAAATTCGGACCATCGTACAAAATTCTGAGCAACCAGCTATATATATTCTGAAAGGTAATTGGATAAGCTTTCCAAATATTATTAGTAAAAGTTGGCACAATCATATTAAAGGGGCGCCCTCTCAACCTGAACATAGCCAATTTTTCAATATTCTGAATGTAAAGACAGACCAGTATTTTTTTCGAAGTCCAAATTCGAACTATCGTACAAAATTCTAAGCATCCAGCTATATATATTCTGAACGGTAATTGCATAAGCTTTCCAAATATTATTAGTAAAAGTTGGCACAATCATATTAAAGGGGCGCGCTCTCAACCTGAACATAGCCAATGTTTCAACATTTAAAATGAAAGAACGGTAATATTCCGAGTCGAAATTCGGACCATCGTACAAAATTCTGAGCATCCATCTATATATATTCTGAAAGGTAATTGGATAAGCTTTCCAAATATTATTAGTAAAAGTTGGCACAATCATATTAAAGGGGCGCCCTCTCAACCTACAAATAGCCAATTTTTTAATATTTTAAAGTGAAAGAACGGCAATATTCCGAGTCGAATTCGGACTATCGTACAAAATTCTAAGCATCCAGCTATATATATTCTGAAAGGTATTTGCATAAACTTTCCAAATATTATTAGTAAAAGTTGGCACAATCATATTAAAGGGGCGCGCTCTCAACCTACAAATCGCCATTTTTTCAATATTTTAAACTGAAAGAATGGTAATATTCCGAGTCGAAATTCGGACCATCGTACAAAATTCTGAGCAACCAGCTATATATATTCTGAAAGGTAATTGAATAAGCTTTCCAAATATTATTAGTAAAAGTTGGCACAATCATATTAAAGGGGCGCGCTCTCAACCTGAACATAGCCAATGTTTCAACATTTAAAGTGAAAGAACGGTAATATTCCGAGTCGAAATGCGGACCATCGTACAAAATTCTGAGCATCCATCTATATATATTCTGAAAGGTAATTGGATAAGCTTTCCAAATATTATTAGTAAAAGTTGGCACAATCATATTAAAGGGGCGCCCTCTCAACCTACAAATAGCCAATTTTTTAATATTTTAAAGTGAAAGAACGGCAATATTCCGAGTCGAATTCGGACTATCGTACAAAATTCTAAGCATCCAGCTATATATATTCTGAAAGGTAATTGCATAAGCTTTCCAAATATTATTAGTAAAAGTTGGCACAATCATATTAAAGGGGCGCCCTCTCAACCTGAACATAGCCAATTTTTTAATATTTTAAAGTGAAAGAACGGCAATATTCCGAGTCGAAATTCGGACCATCGTACAAAATTCTGAGCATCCATCTATATTACCGTTCTTTCACTTTAAATGTTGAAACATTGGCTATGTTCAGGTTGAGAGCGCGCCCCTTTAATATGATTGTGCCAACTTTTACTAATAATATTTGGAAAGCTTATTCAATTACCTTTCAGAATATATATAGCTGGTTGCTCAGAATTTTGTACGATGGTCCGAATTTCGACTCGGAATATTACCATTCTTTCAGTTTAAAATATTGAAAAAATGGCGATTTGTAGGTTGAGAGCGCGCCCCTTTAATATGATTGTGCCAACTTTTACTAATAATATTTGGAAAGTTTATGCAAATACCTTTCAGAATATATATAGCTGGATGCTTAGAATTTTGTACGATAGTCCGAATTCGACTCGGAATATTGCCGTTCTTTCACTTTAAAATATTAAAAAATTGGCTATTTGTAGGTTGAGAGGGCGCCCCTTTAATATGATTGTGCCAACTTTTACTAATAATATTTGGAAAGCTTATCCAATTACCTTTCAGAATATATATAGATGGATGCTCAGAATTTTGTACGATGGTCCGAATTTCGACTCGGAATATTACCGTTCTTTCATTTTAAATGTTGAAACATTGGCTATGTTCAGGTTGAGAGGGCGCCCCTTTAATATGATTGTGCCAACTTTTACTAATAATATTTGGAAAGCTTATGCAATTACCTTTCAGAATATATATAGCTGGATGCTTAGAATTGTGTACGATAGTTCGAATTTGGACTTGGAAAAAAATACTGGTCTGTCTTTACATTGAGAATATTGAAAAATTGGCTATTTGTAGGTTGAGAGGGCGCCCCTTTAATATGATTGTGCCAACTTTTACTAATAATATTTGGAAAGCTTATCCAATTACCTTTCAGAATATATATAGCTGGATGCTGAGAATTTTGTACGATAGTCCGAATTTGGACTCGGAATATTGCCGTTCTTTCACTTTAAAATATTAAAAAATTGGCTATGTTCAGGTTGATAGCGCGCCCCTTTAATATGATTGTGCCAACTTTTACTAATAATATTTGGAAAGCTTATGCAATTACCTTTCAGAATATATATAGCTGGATGCTTAGAATTTTGTACGATAGTGCGAATTCGACTCGGAATATTGCCGTTCTTTCACTTTAAAATATTAAAAAATTGGCTATTTGTAGGTTGAGAGGGCGCCCCTTTAATATGATTGTGCCAACTTTTACTAATAATATTTGGAAAGCTTATCCAAGTACCTTTCAGAATATATATAGATGGATGCTCAGAATTTTGTACGATGGTCCGCATTTCGACTGGGAATATTACCATTCTTTCAGTTTAAAATATTGAAAAATTGGCTATTTTTAGGTTGAGAGCGCGCCCCTTTAATATGATTGTGCCAACTTTTACTTATAATATTTGGAAAGCTTATTCAATTACCTTTCAGAATATATATAGCTGGTTGCTCAGAATTTTGTACGATGGTCCGAATTTTGACTCGGAATATTACCATTCTTTCAGTTTAAAATATTGAAAAAATGGCGATTTGTAGGTTGAGAGCGCGCCCCTTTAATATGATTGTGCCAACTTTTACTAATAATATTTGGAAAGTTTATGCAAATACCTTTCAGAATATATATAGCTGGATGCTTAGAATTTTGTACGATAGTCCGAATTCGACTCGGAATATTGCCGTTCTTTCACTTTAAAATATTAAAAAATTGGCTATTTGTAGGTTGAGAGGGCGCCCCTTTAATATGATTGTGCCAACTTTTACTAATAATATTTGGAAAGCTTATCCAATTACTTTTCAGAATATATATAGATGGATGCTCAGAATTTTGTACGATGGTCCGAATTTCGACTCGGAATATTACCGTTCTTTCATTTTAAATGTTGAAACATTGGCTATTTGTAGGTTGAGAGCGCGCCCCTTTAATATGATTGTGCCAACGTTTACTAATAATATTTGGAAAGCTTATGCAATTACCTTTCAGAATATATATAGCTGGATGCTTAGAATTTTGTACGATAGTTCGAATTTGGACTTCGAAAAAAATACTGGTCTGTCTTTACATTCAGAATATTGAAAAATTGGCTATGTTCAGGTTGAGAGGGCGCCCCTTTAATATGATTGTGCCAACTTTTACTAATAATATTTGGAAAGCTTATCCAATTACCATTCAGAATATATATAGCGGGATGCTGAGAATTTTGTACGATAGTCCGAATTTGGACTCGGAATATTGCCGTTCTTTCACTTTAAAATATTAAAAAATTGGCTATGTTCAGGTTGAGAGGGCGCCCCTTTAATATGATTGTGCCAACTTTTACTAATAATATTTGGAAAGCTTATGCAATTACCTTTCAGAATATATATAGCTGGATGCTTAGAATTTTGTACGATAGTCCGAATTCGACTCGGAATATTGCCGTTCTTTCACTTTAAAATATTAAAAAATTGGCTATTTGTAGGTTGAGAGGGCGCCCCTTTAATATGATTGTGCCAACTTTTACTAATAATATTTGGAAAGCTTATCCAATTACCTTTCAGAATATATATAGATGGATGCTCAGAATTTTGTACGATGGTCCGCATTTCGACTCGGAATATTACCGTTCTTTCACTTTAAATGTTGAAACATTGGCTATGTTCAGGTTGAGAGCGCGCCCCTTTAATATGATTGTGCCAACTTTTACTAATAATATTTGGAAAGCTTATTCAATTACCTTTCAGAATATATATAGCTGGTTGCTCAGAATTTTGTACGATGGTCCGAATTTCGACTCGGAATATTACCATTCTTTCAGTTTAAAATATTGAAAAAATGGCGATTTGTAGGTTTAGAGCGCGCCCCTTTAATATGATTGTGCCAACTTTTACTAATAATATTTGGAAAGTTTATGCAAATACCTTTCTGAATATATATAGCTGGATGCTTAGAATTTTGTACGATAGTCCGAATTCGACTAGGAATATTGCCGTTCTTTCACTTTAAAATATTAAAAAATTGGCTATTTGTAGGTTGAGAGGGCGCCCCTTTAATATGATTGTGCCAACTTTTACTAATAATATTTGGAAAGCTTATCCAAGTACCTTTCAGAATATATATAGATGGATGCGCAGAATTTTGTACGATGGTCCGAATTTCGACTCGGAATATTACCGTTCTTTAATTTTAAATGTTGAAACATTGGCTATGTTCAGGTTGAGAGCGCGCCCCTTTAATATGATTGTGCCAACTTTTACTAATAATATTTGGAAAGCTTATGCAATTACCGTTCAGAATATATATAGCTGGATGCTTAGAATTTTGTACGATAGTTCGAATTTGGACTTCGAAAAAAATACTGGTCTGTCTTTACATTCAGAATATTGAAAAATTGGCTATGTTCAGGTTGAGAGGGCGCCCCTTTAATATGATTGTGCCAACTTTTACTAATAATATTTGGAAAGCTTATCCAATTACCTTTCAGAATATATATAGCTGGTTGCTCAGAATTTTGTACGATGGTCCGAATTTCGACTCGGAATATTACCATTCTTTCAGTTTAAAATATTGAAAAAATGGCGATTTGTAGGTTGAGAGCGCGCCCCTTTAATATGATTGTGCCAACTCTTACTAATAATATTTGGAAAGTTTATGCAAATACCTTTCAGAATATATATAGCTGGATGCTTAGAATTTTGTACGATAGTCCGAATTCGACTCGGAATATTGCCGTTCTTTCACTTTAAAATATTAAAAAAATGGCTATTTGTAGGTTGAGAGGGCGCCCCTTTAATATGATTGTGCCAACTTTTACTAATAATATTTGGAAAGCTTATCCAATTACCTTTCAGAATATATATAGATGGATGCTCAGAATTTTGTACGATGGTCCGAATTTCGACTCGGAATATTACCGTTCTTTCATTTTAAATGTTTAAACATTGGCTATGTTCAGGTTGAGAGCGCGCCCCTTTAATATGATTGTGCCAACTTTTACTAATAATATTTGGAAAGCTTATGCAATTACCTTTCAGAATATATATAGCTGGATGCTTAGAATTTTGTACGATAGTTCGAATTTGGACTTCGAAAAAAATACTGGTCTGTCTTTACATTCAGAATATTGAAAAATTGGCTATGTTCAGGTTGAGAGGGCGCCCCTTTAATATGATTGTGCCAACTTTTACTAATAATATTTGGAAAGCTTATCCAATAACCTTTCAGAATATATATAGCTGGATGCTGAGAATTTTGTACGATAGTCCGAATTTGGACTCGGAATATTGCCGTTCTTTCACTTTAAAATATTAAAAAATTGGCTATGTTCAGGTTGATAGCGCGCCCCTTTAATATGATTGTGCCAACTTTTACTAATAATATTTGGAAAGCTTATGCAATTACCTTTCAGAATATATATAGCTGGATGCTTAGAATTTTGTACGATAGTCCGAATTCGACTCGGAATATTGCCGTTCTTTCACTTTAAAATATTAAAAAATTGGTTATTTGTAGGTTGAGAGGGCGCCCCTTTAATATGATTGTGCCAACTTTTACTAATAATATTTGGAAAGCTTATCCAAGTACCTTTCAGAATATATATAGATGGATGCTCAGAATTTTGTACGATGGTCCGCATTTCGACTGGGAATATTACCATTCTTTCAGTTTAAAATATTGAAAAATTGGCTATTTTTAGGTTGAGAGCGCGCCCCTTTAATATGATTGTGCCAACTTTTACTAATAATATTTAGAAAGCTTATGCAATTACCTTTCAGAATATATATAGCTGGATGCTCAGAATTTTATACGATGGTCCGAATTTTGACTCAGAATATTACCATTCTTTCAGTTTAAAATATTGAAAAAATGGCTATTTGTAGGTTGAGTGCGCGCCCCTTTAATATGATTGTGCCAACTTTTACTAATAATATTTGGAAAGCTTATTCAATTACCTTTCAGAATATATATAGCTGGTTGCTCAGAATTTTGTACGATGGTCCGAATTTTGACTCAGAATATTACCATTATTTCAGTTTAAAATATTGAAAAAATGGCTATTTATAGGTTGAGAGCGCGCCCCTTTAATATGATTGTGCCAACTTTTACTAATAATATTTGGAAAGCTTATGCAATTACCTTTCAGAATATATATAGCTGGATGCTTAGAATTTTGTACGATAGTCCGAATTCGACTCGGAATATTGCCGTTCTTTCACTTTAAAATATTAAAAAATTGGCTATTTGTAGGTTGAGAGGGCGCCCCTTTAATATGATTGTGCCAACTTTTACTAATAATATTTGGAAAGCTTATCCAATTACCTTTCAGAATATATATAGATGGATGCTCAGAATTTTGTACGATGGTCCGCATTTCGACTCGGAATATTACCGTTCTTTCACTTTAAATGTTGAAACATTGGCTATGTTCACGTTGAGAGTGCGCCCCTTTAATATGATTGTGCCAACTTTTACTAATAATATTTGGAAAGCTTATTCAATTACCTTTCAGAATATATATAGCTGGTTGCTCAGAATTTTGTACGATGGTCCGAATTTGGACTTCGAATGAAATACCGGTCTATCTTTACATATAGAATATTGAAAAATTGGCTATATTCAGGTTGAGAGGGCGCCCCTTTAATATGATTGTGCCAACTTTTACTAATAATATTTGGAAAGCGTAATCAATTACCTTTCAGAATATATATAGCTGGTTGCTAAGAATTTTGTACGATGGTGCGAATTTTGACTCGGAATATTACCGTTCTTTGAGTTTAAAATATTGAAAAATTGTCGACGTTTAGGATGAGAGCGCACCCCTTTAATATGATTGTGCCAACTTTTACTAATAATATCTGGAAAGCCTATTTAATTACCTTTCGGAATATATTTAGTTGAATGTCTAGAATTTTGTACGATAATGCGAAATTACACCTCTATTCTGAGCTAAAGGAATGGATAAAAAATAATATATTATTCTACTTTCATTTGATAGACGTAACGTTGGATTTTATTGGTTGGTAAAAATAGATGAGTTTGGGCGACTGTTGTCTTAATTCTGAATAGGTGGCCAACGAACAGGTGGCCAGCTGGATCGGTCGAATAGCTGGCTAGCCGAATAGGCGGCCAATTTGTGTTCGGTTCCTTTAATTTCAACCTCGGTTTCTTCGATCGGTTCCAATTTTTGTTAAGCTTAACGTTTTTCGCTACTGGCAGAGGGCCACGTCTTTACCCTTGACCATAGCAATTTTGAGTCACATAAATATGAAGTCGCATACTAAGAACTTGTAATTATTCGCCTATACTTTAGGAACGGCCTCGGGGCAGAAGGCCACGTCGTTACCCTTGACCACAGCAATTTTGAGTTACATAAATATGAAGTCGCAAACTAAGAACTTGTAATTATCCGCGTAGTTCGTTTAGGAAGGTCTCCGGGGGTTGGATGGCCGAATGGTTAGCACGTGCGTGCTGTATCATAAAACCTGTCATTGAGTCACCTGGCGTGGTTTCGAATCTCCGGTTGTACGTGACAAGGAGTAGGGTCGCCTGTCCAACCTCGTGGGTTTTCCCCGGGTCGTCCTGTTTCCTCCCACTGCTAAAGACCCCTACGCGCAAGCGAATTATTGAAATAAAATTAAACCATGTTAGTCCCGAAATGACCAGCTGGTTTGTGTCGAGTGGGCGTTAAAGTGCATCTCTCTCTCTCTCTCTCTCTCTCTCTCTCTCTCTCTCTCTCTCTCTCTCTCTCTCTCTCTCTCTCTCTCTCATAGGAACGGTGTCTTATCGGACACTGTCCTCTAACCGTTCCTGGTCAGATTAAGCTGCAATCGCAAAATTCTACTTAAAAATAGTTTTGATTTATTTGTGTCAGATGTGGCGAGAATTGATTCATATTGGAAAAAAAATCACAGTGAAAAATATAGAAGGCAAAGATTCCAAAATAGCCTTACATAGAAGGTAGATTCGATTTCTGTCATAACTGCGTAAAAGGGTCGTATGTTCACCATGAATTTAGCATATTTAAAAGATGGTTGAAAGTTTTCTAAACACTTTATTATCATTAATTTACTTTTCATATAAGCTTGTAGGACATTCCTGAAAGCCGGTACCATGTGGTACCCATTTGGTATATATTATGCATCGTTGAAAATTCCTCATCCGAGATGACCACTGAGTTGATGTCGATTTTCCTGGGAAAGAAAAGCCTATTACTGGCATAAAGGTAAAGAGTGCATTGCGGCAGCGTGGTGCTTATGCCACGTGCCCATGGTGCTCCTACCACGACTACACTAAGCGCTTACTACAAGATCTTGCGCTCATGGCCAAGCCCTGGCTGTGCGAAAAGTGTTTCCCAAGTGTCGAATTTTGGTACGTAGCCTGTTAGAAGTCAGATCAGGATACTTTCTCACCACACTCTATTACATGCCTACCATGCGTAAGGCGTTATCTCGCCACCCCTATAGAGACTGTGCTATGCTCACCCGTCCTCATTCACTTTCAAAGCAGAGAACAACCAAAAGCGAAGCAACCAAGAACATTTCATAGTTTCCTTGATATTTCCACTTTGGATGCTAGACTGGAGTTGATGGACGAGGCTTTAAGTATCTTCCCTATAAAGCTATAAAGGTTGAAACAGCGTAGCAAGAATGTGGCCAGGAACTTCGTTCCAGCCTGGCGACTGCTTGGATGGTAGTGGTGGGGTCGTAACAGCGTAGCAAGCACGTGGGTGGTAGAAATGGTTCCACTACTGATGTCTTCCGTCTTACTCCAGACGATATAGTTTGTTTTCCCAGCGCAACAGCAATCCTCTGAATGACTCCTTCCACAAACAGCTGGTTCTTAGTTGATAATATAATCTAAGCCATAAAGGTTTCTTATAGCAAGTATTACTATTTCCTTTGCAGTCCTTGTTTTTTTTCTTTGTATACCACTTTATATTAAATATCATACATTTATGTTCTACTTTTTGATTTATTAATTAACTTTTCAAAAATTGTAAGGCAGACATTGTTAACCATCGTTAAACATAAACTGAAAGTCTCGATGGCGCCAGCAAGTCTTAAAATCAAACTGTAGTTCAGCTACTAAAATGCGATCGACCAAGTAAATGTGATATTTTCCTGCAAAATCGATATTAGCTCAGTTGTCAACTTGTATGAGGTATTTTCATCGTTGGATAATATGCCCAATAAGGTAACACGGCACGGGCTTCCAGGAACATGCTACAAGTTTGCACATAGCAGAATAAGATTCAGAAACCTTTTCAGTAATGTGTTTAGAAAACGTCCAGCACAAACAAAAATACGCTGAATGCGTGAACATACCACCATTCCACGCAGTTCTAAATGGCAGAAATCGTATCTGCGCCCGCGAAAAACAAATATTGACACAAAAACGTGACAACGTAATCAAAATCAGCACATCGTTCCATTTTCCCGCCACACATGAAAGCCATATTAGAAATATGCTAAATATGTGACCATGTGATGCTTTTCCACAGTTGTAAATGGCAGAAATCTGCGCCCCGAAAAAATATATCCTGGTAAGACGACTATTTTATTAATATGGAAAACAATCTAGTCATGACCCTGCCAATATTAATACATTGCCAAATCACAGTTGATATGTCGATAACATTATAAATAAGGTGAAAATAAAAAAATAAGTTGGAATATTATCGCAAAATGGCTACCCTCAAATAATGGCCTCCCATACTATGAAGACCTACTCAGAACAAATGTCATCATTGTTTTTTTTGTAATCAAATATCAAAACCTACAAAATAAAGCTTATTTCATTATTTCTACCCAAAAAGGCGACGGATAGGAATTATGTAACAAACCGAATCGGACTAAAACAGGAAATAACAACATTAGGAAAAACACCTAATTCAGATTATTCTAAACTCCCTGAAAATATTCAGATTACCCTAATCGTGTGCAAGACTTATACCAGAATTTCATATATTTTTAAAGCCGGCTATGTACTGTATGTTCGATTACCAAAGCCGTGTGAAGTACTCAAAACGACGTTATATATCTGTGATTGCTGGAATAACCAACTACCATTCGGAGTAAAGTCTGCTACGTCTATGTTCGTAAGCGAGATTATTTGCCCCCCCCCCCCCCAGTTAGAAATCGGAATCAGACCAGTTATTTGATAATCATACGGACATGGACGTAACAGACTTTAGATATTATGCTAAGTCATAGCCTATTGTTATTTTTGAAATATTTTGCAAGTTACAGGCGTCTGTGGTTCGGCCCACTCTTTATCCAATTCCACCTATCAACAGATCTGCAAGAAAATGAGTTTACTCTGGTGAAATTCGGTTTCCGTCCTACCGAACGACTGTGCTCTTCTCTTGTAACAAATCATACATAAAACGGAACAAAATTGTCATCTAATAATTTAATCACATTAGTCACAGGGAGTGTTTTCCTTCCAGAGACGATTTAAACAAATCTATCGTAGGTGAAAATAACCAAGGCAATAATAATGTAGAAACCGGTATTCCATGGACTGATCGCCATACCTGAAATTAAAAGAAAAAATAAAATAACTTTTGATCAGGATCATAACATAAATTGTGGAACCCCACTGCATGATATGAACTGATTAGTCTCGTCGATCATTTCAGTCTACAGCTACAGTATATATTTTTGCTTTGTTTAACGACTTCTGTAGTTGAAAGGTAGACAAAATTGCCTGAAATGCCCGAGACTGTACAACTTTATGAGATGATATTTTACACCCAAAGATAAAGCCTATGCTTAGATAAACAGAAATACGTTATATAGAACAGAAGGGTTTTAGGTATACCAGATGACGAATTGCACAAAGACATTGAGAGAGAGAGAGAGAGAGAGAGAGAGAGAGAAATGTGGTTTAACGTCCACTACACACAAACCAGGTCGTTTTGGGACTAACATATGGTTTCAATTTTATTTCAATAATTCGCTTGCGCTTAGGGGTCTTTAGTAGTTGGAGGAAACCGGAGTGTGCGGAGGAAACCCACGAGGTTGAGAAGGCGCCCATATCTCCATGCCACATACGCTCATACCAGGGATCGAAACCACAGCCGCAAGCTAGAGGTTGAAGCGCGACACTCTAGACCACTAGGCCATCCCAACCCCCCAGAAAGACATTAAAAAACATTAAATGTACAGAAAAACGTTCATTATACCAAGAGACATTACCTATAATAGAAAACATTACATATACCAAAAGACATTTCATAAAACAGAAACATATTATATACCAAGAGACATTACATACCAAAAGACATTACATATAACCAAAAACATTAAATATAACAAAAATGGCGATGCTCTTCTTTATTTTATCGTATGCTACACACTAAAACTTATAATATTTAGCTCGAGTTTTAGATGAAATGCCCTCGAAATAATTAAATTTAGTTTGTTAAAGGTTTTGGTGAATATTTATGATTTGAGATGAAAAGAGAGCAGAGTTGAGTTGAGAGTTATTTTTACGGCGAAATGTTACTCTATCTGTGGCAGAAAGTGTTTCGGGGAATGTAATAGAAGGGGCGAAGAGACAAAAATTAACATTAAATTCAAGGGGAAAATATTGGGTGGTCTGCTTCCTAGTACAACTATTTTAGAGCTGCCTTCCAAAGGTCGAGTACAGTAATATTACCTTGAATAGAATAGCATAAACATCGACACATTACATTCAATCAAAAGCCGCGTTTTGGTGTGTATTGTACAAACTTTTCTGTTTGCTTTTGAGGGGTAAATACGTCAATGGCTAACCTCTCTTGAAAGGCATATGCTTGTCCTAAATATTTAGTTTAAAGGACTTGACCCAAGACCGGATTAAGGTCATTAAAGGCTCTAATCATTAAACATAATACTTTTTTCTTGCCACAATATAGGTATATATGTAAGGCCAAATATGTACAAATGAGGTTTTATACACGTCATGATAAGAAGGCAGGGGAAAACTTTTTTTTCTAAATTACACATTATAAATTTGTCACATAACAAAGCAGTTAGTCCACGAAACCCAACATTGTTCATAGAGCAATAACGCCGTGGCCTGAATAACCTTGCTGCGTTGAACGGTGTTTTCTGTTAGAACTTGCGATTGGTTAACAAACATTTCAACAACCAATCAAACACATTTAGAAATGTTACGCGACCGTCTGATACTTCATCTACTTACCGGCACATGTTTTATTATAGTCGGTCTTATATGAATCCAGCCTTGCTTCCACGGTATCTTTGACAGTTTGGGAACAAGTTGATATTACCGTATCAACACAGGTGAAATATGTATTGAAGATCCTGAAAAAAACAGAGTACAAGAATGTCACGGACTCACGATGGTGATAATGACGAAACAGCATGCTGTGACCCTGGGGGAATAAATCTACCCAAAATAAACAGACACAGGGGTCAACTGAAATAAGTAAAGCAAATCCTTCAGCAAATATAACGCTAAAACTGTAAATAAATGAACGTTTTGACGAATGTTAGGATTTGTACATTATAATCGTTTACATAACGGTGTTACTTACACGAAAACAGAATGAAATAGGGTTTAACTCCATACTTCTCGGCTTCACCCAAGTTAATGAAGACGGGCATATATCATGGGGGAAATACTGCCCGGGCACCAGCGCTACGGTCTCGTTTTACTCTCACGGGTTCTTGTACATGCACACCCGACTATACACGTTTTTTCTCCCGGTCCAAGGAATAGACACCCTGCCTTACCAGGCCCTTCATTCTGCATCACTGACAAGGGGGAACCATGCAAATATAAGATAATGCCCGTATGTGTGTACGCTTACGTCGCCAAAAAATATTGTTCCCGGTGTTGCTTGGATTTACTTTTTCCCCCTTTTTGTGGGGTAAGTGTGGTGGCGTAAGAAGGGATGAGTAGAAAGGGAAATGGGGACGAAAACTGTAGTCCCGTATATTTTTCCCCCTTTTTGTGGGGTAAGTGCGGTGGCGTAAGAAGGGATAAGGAGAAATGAGGACGAAAATTCTGGGTCCCGTTTATACGTCAGCTTGCAACTAAAAGAATCTCAGGCAGTTGGAATTCGATGAAGAAGGTTAAGTTTCCGGAAACAATGCTCATTCGGGCTGTTGATATGCCCAAATTCCAGCGTTGGAATTTGTTTGCAATTATATAACTTGCCATGACCAAGGAACCGGGGGAAAAGGGGGTTTTGTCTGCGATTTCGTTCGAATATTGAATTCTAATTCGTAATTCTAATTTCGAATGTTATGAAAAAACTTGAGTCACAGGGTATCTCCTTTAATATCATTCACTATTATAGGCCATACTTGTATTATAATTTCATTCACTTTATACTTTTTATACTCGCATTAATATCAATGACAATTATCATACCTGCAAGCAGCCTGAATTTCCTCGTCTGTGGTCGGGTTATTTTTCAAACCAGTCAATGGACATTCATCAGAAAGTATATCTGCTTTGCATGTAGCATCAGCAGCATTTGTTGTCTGTACACCTGTAAAATAGTTCAGAAGTATAACAGTTGCCCGACGCCAACCATAAATAAGAGAACACTCTTTAACAAATCCCCCACACCCAACCCACGTGTGAAATTTTGTTTTAATTATGCCTGTTATTTGTAAATAAAAATATTATCGATAAGCCTAAATATGGCGCAAACATAACACGAAAGCTTGTATTTTTCAAATTACCACTTTCAAATTTCCAATTTCTATTGAACTGTATGAGCCAACGTAGTTACGTGAGATGACAGACAATCCGTCTTCGTTCCACGTTCATAGATATTATAGAGTTTATTCCATCGCTGAACAAAATAATCTATCAGATCAGCCTAATTCAGTAGTTCTAAAATTCATTACATCTTACCTGATGCTATTATGAGACAAACTAAAATAAGTCCTAAAAACATTTCTAATGAGTGGTACAATGATAAGTAAGAATAGCTGTCAGCTTCATAGGTTAACTGTGTGTTATTGGGCGTTCTCGTTTATTTAAGTAAATATTATACCGTCCATATCATAGCGATTACTCTGTTCCCGTACCTTATATTTACCCAGACTATTCTTTACAATAGCATAGGTTCATAGTCCAATGGCTAAAAGGAGTGTGTCACCGAATGCATATAGGTTTTTTTTGAGTCGTCTACTTATACATTTCGATTTGGGGGGGGGGCAGGCCTTTGAGGGCACGGAGGGTTTTTTTTTTTGGAGAGTGGGGGGGGGGGGATTACTCCCGTTAGTATTAGCCCAGTCGGAGCAGAACACGTTAAACCCCTTTCCATTTTCATTCCATACTTAACTTATTTTATCTGGAAGTCGCAATTATTTTTTTTCAAGTTCTATATTCTAAAAATGTTACTAGAATAAATGGGAATCTCTGAAGAAAAGAATTTTGCTATATAAACTTTTAAAACTATATAGGTGGCAGACCAGAATCGTACCCCATGATTTGAGTTGGTCTACAATTATGTAGCTGTAACTCAATTTTCTCCCATTTTCAATGACGATGCATTTGTTAACTTTTCAGTCTAGAATCGAAGAAGACCGTTTGAAACAGTATTTTCTACCAGGTTTGGTAAATATAATTAATGGTTTAGAGGTGGGAGATTGGTAAGGGCAATATGTACGGCGGATAATAGGAACGGTACTCTCGAATCGCATGGGAAACATATATATTGACACCAAAGACAACTTCTTACTCGAAATCAACCCATCGTCCGATTTTTCCGCCAAAAATGCCTGCCATCTTGGTTTTATGCTAAGTATATGAACATGTGACCAGTTTGCAAGGTTGTTAATGTGAAAAATTGATTCTGCGCCCCCGTAAGCATATATATTCACGCCAAACACTACTACTTAATCAAAATCTGCACATCGTCTCAATCTCCCGCCAAAAATGACCCTATTGGAATCTGTGGCAGCAAAATTGGAAATATGCTAAATATGTGAACGTGTGATCATTTTACAAGGTTGTTAATATCAAAAATTGTTTCTGCACCCTCGTAAGCATATATATTGACACCAAACACTACTACTTAATCAAAATCTGCACATCTACTACTTAATCAAAGTCGCACACTGTCCGATTTTCTCGCCAAAATGGTCGCCATCTTGGAAATATCATCATGATGGCTACCCTCACATAATGGCCTCCCATACTGTGACGACCTACTCAGAAAAAATGTCAACATTGATTTTTGTATTCAAACATCAAAACTTACAAAATAAACCTTATTCTACGATTTCTACCCGAAAAGTCAATGGATTTACATTTAAGATCGGACTTTTTCCCAGACAATATTAAACGTAGGCCTACGCTAAGATGTGCGTAAATCGATTATAGCCATAAAAAATAAAATGAAACAGGAATTAACGTCGTACTGTTCTGCTCCTAATCAGGGCTAATGAAGACGGACATACGCCATACAGTGTGGTATGGGAGAAATTCCAACTGCCAAGGGATATTTTACGAGCACACCAATGTGCACACGGGACCTCGGGTTTTCGTGCCATCTGTACGACTAGACAACACATGTCCTTGTCAGGCCCCCGTCCTGCATCACTGACAAAGGGAAACCAACGGTACAGTGTATATCAAATATCGATATATAGATTATTGTCTTACATTTTGAAATAATGATGGATTTGGGTAGATATGGGTGGTTTTGGACAAATCGTGTTACCAGTGAGAGTGCGGCCGTTCTCTTTCTTCCACATAGTCTTTGGAAATTGGGTAGGGCTACAATATGGAGAACCGGTGTCACCGTCGTGACATCCGTAGTGAACAGAAATCCGCGGCTTAAAAATATTGCCGTTATAAAAGTACAATTTTCGCATAGAATGAAATCAACGATAAGATTAAGTCACGAAGGACCCACAATCTTTATATATCCTACTTTAATCTCTGTTTACCCTAAACAGAAAAGGGAAACTCGTTGTTAAATCGGTAAATACATGTAGGAATGTTTATTTTATTATGAATGCCTAGTACGCAAAAAACATAGAAAATATGAATATTTATAAAAATGAAATAAAACCATATCGGAAATTTGTTGAAATTCATGACAAGAAACTGTAGCCGTATTGACTTATCCAAGTGGCTCGTTTTGACTCATCTTACAGCCTCGGGTCGGTCGTTTTGACTATTGTGACAAGCAATTAACTTCCGTTTCCGTTTAGTAACTTCCGTAAACAAACAATGAAGATGGGTGGAATGTAAAATATAAAAATTAAGTCTAAGATCAACAAAATCAAAAAAATTTACAAAATGTCATCAAGACACCAGCTTGGAGTTATTGAATACCTAAATAACAGACGTGTGCCAGCCCCAGGACAAAAAATCAAGAGACAAACGCACCGAAATCAGGACGAGCAGACCGGGTAAAAAAGTTTTCAAACATCTGATTTCACATTTTTTTTTTGTATCTTGTGAAATACTGAAATGGGTTAGCAACTTAGATCCTAATGTAAATCGAGCTAAATCTCTAACTCAATATTTATGTTCCATATAATGAAAGAATTATTGATTGTTGTGGACTTTCCTTATGACATCGTAGTGGTACTGGTAGTTCAGCTCTGAACGTAGGTCTCATTACACTCATCTGTACAACGTCAACGTCTATATTCAGGGGTCGTGCTATTGAATCCTTGGCGAAAAGGTTTGGCTTCCCAGTCAATTTTACTTGTCAACTTTTTACTTCTAAGCGGTCCTGTGTCGGTCCCTCTGAACACCTGAACAATGTAAATGAACATCTTAGTGCGAAAATAAGACCTTGCTTACCTTGCTAGAACCAGTATGACCGACACAACACGCTGTTAAAAATACGTCCCCGTATTGGCCCATGCCTAATGATAGGGTAACGCACAGATTTACAGAGTCTGCCATGTAAGATGAAACAAACTATCACATATTTCAACAAAATTGATCATAAATACCAATATTTTCTTCACAAATTAAATATAAATCACTTTACATTCAGAACCATTTTCGTATATTCCAAAGTTTAAAAAAATGGAGCCTTTAGTAGACCAAAGCTTACTGTTGTCAAATATTAAACCTTCACAAATGTGTGAATTAAGCTTATCAAACTTCGCTCTGTATTATGGTTATGCCAAGCTAATTTTTTTCCCACGATTATTTCAGACAAAAAGTGGTAAAAGAACAAGTACCACCTGTACATAATAGATCAATGGTGCCTGTCAGAAGACATTTACTACCACCTCTAATTAAAGGAAAAGCTAATATTAACCAGTAAGCTTATAATGTATATAAACTCATGTTTTGAATTATAATATTCACCATTCAACTTTTTAATATCACTTATTTTTTTTGATTTCATACTTGTATTTTATTTTTTTAATGTAGAACTAAAAAAGTTTAGGGAAGTAGGGTTTATATGAAAGTGATCTCTTTCACTACTGCCCCGGGTTTCTGAAGCACAAAGTGTTCATGATATCTAGATCTTTTGGAAACTTGGTACAGACATCAACCTCTTATAGTAGTTGTACCTTTTGTTATTTAAAAATATCTCGGATTCAGTGATTTTTATGTTTCCATGGAAACAAATTTGGTATCAAATTTGACTATATGTTGTTGTTTTTATTTCAGCCTACCTGATGAATTAATGTTGAAGTTATTTGAATATTTGGGTGCAGCTACGTTATTAACTGCTGCATGTGTATGTACTAGATGGCATGGTTTGGCTACAGAAAAGTAAGAATTTTAATGTTGTGTTCTATACGCAGAAATCAAAATAATGAATCTAGTAGTTTGGGTTAATAATAAACAGTTTTCTTACGCACACTGACAAACCATACTTAAAGGGTCCTGTTATGTCCTTAAAAAGATCTGCAATATAATGCATAATTGACAATAAGATAGGGCTCTAAAAATGAAACCATTTGTTTCTCCTAATACTGCATGGGTATGCAATGAAACTGAATTCATGAAATGATTTTTTAAAGAATTCAAGTATTTTTTAAAAAGATTTGTATTATTTTTGAAGGATTTATGTATTTTGTTAAGGTATTTGTGTATTTTGTTAAAGGATTTATGAATCTTTTTTTATAAAGTTTTGAAATTATTTCATATCTTTCATCAATGTTAGATTTGTATTGTTCTTTTTTTATCTTTTATTTCAGTTCTATATGGATTAATATTTACAAGAAATATGCTAAGGTTAAAGGAAACCAAGCTGTTAAAGACTCAAAGCTGCCTTTGTCTTACTGGAAAAATCTTTGTCTGAAAAGGTATTTACAGGTTCACATTCTGTTTGTTGACCTGTCTACAAGTCACAATTTGATGAAACTTGAAATGTAGGTTCATATCCTAAAGATCTTGGTTCCTTTTGATTTTGGCATCTTTCAGATTGGATTATGGCCCCTGATTGTACGTAAAACTCATATTTTTTAGCTTATGGACCCTGTACAGGTCAAATTTTTTATCTGATTTTTTATATGTTTAAGTCCCAAAGATCTTTGTTCCTTTTGATATTGACACATGTAAGACCGTAACATCCAGGATTATGGTCCGTTATTGCATGAAAATGGCTATTTTAGCTTGATCTCTGATCTAGTGTAGTTTTGAAAGTTACCTTGCATGTATAGATGTAATCATTTCTTTGATACATATAATTCTTAAAAAGTTCAAAGATTTCATTTTTCATTCTGTTAAATTAATAAATAGAATTTTATTCCAGATGTTTGGAAGACAGAAATAAAAGTATTTTGAAATTAATGAAAAAAATTCATCCATTTACTGGTTTACCAACTAATACAAAAGTAGCAATGACGTAAGATTTTTTATCGATTATGTTCACACTACAATCTTACTATCCAGGATTTCTCTTTGTTGGCCCAGAATGTTCCGCAATTGTGGGGGGGGTTGGGATGGCTTAGTGGTCTAGAGTGCCGCGCTTCGACCTCTAGCTGGCCGGTCACCTCTGGCTTGCGGCTGTGGTTTCGATCCCTGGTGTGAGCGTATGTGGCATGGAGATAGGGGCGCCTTCTCAACCTCGTGGGTTTCCTCCGGGCACTCAGGTTTCCTCTCACTGCTAAAGACCCCTACGCGCAAGCGAATTATTGAAATAAAATTGAAACCATATGTTAGTCCCAAAATGACCTAGTTTGTGTCGAGTGGACGTTAAACCCCATTTCTCTCTCTCTCTCTCCTTAATTGTGAAGAATTGCTGGTCTAGCTAGGAAACGTGTCTAGTTGTTCAGATGATATGAAAATATATTCTTTAAGCTTATGTATATTCACGGCTTAATTCACACAAAAAACCAGAATTGACCAATTTTTGGAGTATAATTATTTTTAGAGATACAACTTCCAAAATATTGTAGTGGGCTTTAAAATAGAAATATTTTTAACTTGTTATTCGATTGTCAGATTCCTCCTCCCCCCTCCCCCGAAGTTTTGCACATGAACATCTTCATATAGAGTTTAATTAGATGATAATTATTAATTTTTTTCAGGAAATCTGGTATATATTATCATCTGAGAATAATTGATCGTAATGGACAAGAATCTAGTTGTAAATCAGCTGGTATATTTTGGCACAGTATGTCTGTATGTGTTAGATGGTATAATCTACAGACAGTTCCCTTAAAAAATATACGTAAAATACAGATCTTATCCTGCAACCCGTTATTTTTTGATAATAGTGGAACAGCTATAAATAATAGGTTAAGTTGATTTTTATATGCTAACATAGAGATATTGCCTTCACTGCTGTCTGTCAAGTCTATTCAATAAAATCAGATTTTATTTCTTTAAAGACAAGAAATAAACCAACGACAGTGAAAATGCTGATGATAATGTAAAATTTGAATCTCTAAATTGACTATTATATGTCAATATCTAAGAGTGACAACTCTTCAGACTGATTAGACTCGCGTGGCAGGCTTTTTTATTTATACATTTCCGAGATGGTGGAGGTTCCATGGTTTACAATTCTGTTCACTATTTACAAAGAATTGAACATTTTGCAGTGTTTTTCATCCTTTTAGGTAAAATTTTTTATAATCTATCGTTAATATTTTTGGTTTTGTTTTGAGTTAATTGTAGCATGGACAAAGCCATAAAAACCTAGATATTGTCCAAAACTAATGCAAATAACTGTTTGCAGCTTTTTCAACTATTGTTTGTTTGATTCCGTCTTTGACCATGCCACAATTAACTGGTTTATTTCTTGTTTCTTCAGCCCTTATCAGAGATCTTTATTAACTGAGTGTAGTTTTAAATGGGAAGTCTGGAAGAGAGAGAATAAAGCTATAAAAGAAGATGAGAATGTCCAGTTATATCGTCTATCAGATGATATATTAATTGCAACATGGAAGGTACTTTACTTTGTAAATTATTTCAATTTTGAGTAGTTTTAATTGTACTCAATTATACTGATGTCTTTGTTCCAGTAAATGACAAATGTAGCCTTTCAGTCCATACATGATAAAGAGTAAACCCCATGTCGTTTCATTTCATACAAAAATTAGTAGTTTGAACAAAAAGCGATTTTGATCCCAAGCTTGTATGCAACAAGAAGTATGGTCGCCAGGTCTACATGATTTAATGAGTGCAACATTTCCATGGGGCTCTTGTGTTCAGTCATATTTGAAATTGACCAACCTGGAGAGGTTACCTGTCAATAAATACTGTTAAATATATTAAAGAAAATTGTATTAATGTCATATGTTTTATTTTAGTAATCTGAGGGAATCACGGTGGCTAAGTGGGTAAGATGCTGGCTCGCTCGCCTGGAGGTCGGGTGTCCGATCCCTGCATTGGCCGAGAAAGTTCATCCAGATTTTCCGCCGTGGTTTTCCCTTGTCAGTGATGCAGGATGGAGGATGTGACGAAAAACCAAGGTCCTGTGTACACATTGGCGAGCACCTAAAAATTCTCTTGGCAGCTGGAATTCAATAAAAGAGTAGGTCGTAGTGCCTCTGCCGGGGCAAAAATTACCCTCTTGGCATACTGTATGCCTTATGCCCGTCTTTATCCAGTTTATGAGCAGAACAGTAGGATATTAAATAGCATTTTATTTCATTGTCTGTACTCCGTTTAAAATTATGATATTATTATGTCAATTGGTGCAGAATTTCTGTAAGTAAATTTTTGTTTTTATCCTGAATCAGGCTGATGAGGAATTGGCTTTCATTGTGACAGGATTTCATCAAGAGAACTTGGTTAAAAGATGTTTAATGGGCTCCTCTAAGATGTAAGTATCAATTGATTTAATAGATTTGTTGGAACCAACGTCTGATTTTATAGTTCATTATGTACTGACAAATGGTTTTGTGTCTCTTATCACAATAAGCATGCTCAATTGTCAGTAGAGAATATTCTAAATTGAAAGAATACAAATGACACAGAATTGGGTCTTGTCCAAGTTCACCAGTCTTGAAAACAAATGTAATGTTGAAAGGGAAGGAAGCCCTACCATTTACAGTATTGTCAAATTAATAGTTTACATGTTTGTGTAATTTTTATCCAAGTCTTCAATTTAAAATAAACTTGTAATTATAATTTGTAGAATGTATGAATTACCAGAACATAAAGTAATTCCTGATGATATAGACTCAAGTTATGGTAAATATATATAACATATTCATTTTAATTCAGTATACCTGGGCGTGGCTACTCCCTGAGGTAACTGTCCCTCACTAAATTTGCCATTAAATAATATTTCATCATTCATTCCTTTAGTTATTAGATAGAGCAATTAACTATAGGGTACTGATCATGATGGAAGAAGAGTTATGAATTATTTGTGGCTCTTTATGTTGGGGTTGGGGCGTTGAGAGGCTGGGGGTCTAATGCATGTGCTTTATCATAAGTTCTATCATCGACTCAATTTATTGAAATTGTACCATATGTTAATGCCGAAATGACGTGATGAGTGGACGTTAAACTTCTTCTCTCTCTATCTGATTTTTTGTTATTGCTTCTCTATATCTATATATATTTCACGCTACACATTTGTTACACTACTTTCTAGAATATAAATTATTTATTATTCGTCCATTAAGTATGTATTATATTTTTATAAAATAGTGGTGGTATTTATGTTTCTAGGTTTACATCATTATACATGTACTGTAGAAATACGTAATATGAGGCAATCAATATGGAGTCAACAGTTCCAGAGTATCGAATGTAAAAAGGAAAATATTGGTTAGTATTTTCTATTGGTTGGTTGTCTGTTATAAAGTTGTGCAGAAACAAGTCCCAGTAGATGATTTGTTGCTTACAGGGAATGTTTCAGAAGAGTATCTGATGATAAAAGAGTTGGGGGGGGAATTTGTTGTCAATATATTACTTATATGGTCATTGTTATTTCTATGGCTGTGTTGTCAAAGCAAGTTTAGAAGAAGAATTTGTCTAGACTGTGCATTTCACACCTATGTGTTTATGGTCAGACCTCTTTTTTGTTCCATCCAAACAACTACATACAAATGAAGGCCAGGCTTGAAAAATCCCCAAATTCTTCAAGATGTATGCTGGGGTTCAACTGTGCAGTTCACCGACTGCTCTATTAAAACAGACCTCATAGTATCTGATTAATACGACACCTAAATTATTTTGAAGTAAATAAATATTATTATTATTATTATTACAGCATATTTATAGTGCACCCTTTCACAATCATAAAAACAAAATTATGTTAAATATTGTATATACAGAGTTCGTTAAAAACTATATTTTGCATTTATATATTGTAGAGAATAATGTATGTAAGTTTGTTTTAATGAGAAGAGATAAGGTTATAGATAGAGTTACTGTTGCTAAGGAGATCGAGTTACCATGGAAAACAGATCTATTTAAAGGTGTTGTCAAGGTGATTAAGATTGTACTATGATAATCAATTTTGATAATTTTTTATAAACAAAACCAATAATTTAACTATAAAAAGTGTTAGTCTGAAAACTACCCAAGTCAGTTTAGTTTTTTTTGTAATTATGGTTTCCATATAGAAGATATATTTCTACACAATGTTTTATTTTGGCTTACTTAATCATTTTTCATATAATCAAATTATTAAATTGTTTTATTTCTAGGATGTCTGTTGGTTGGATATTACGTTACTGGATGAAAGAGGTGAAGTGTTCTGGACAACCAGGTATTTTCTTTGTCTAATATTTCTAATACTCATATATTCTTAAGTATATTTTTGTGAATTTTGGAAAATCAATATGGGTTATCCCTGAATTGGAATATGGAAGTATTTACCGTGCAGGACTAATTAAGAAATACCTAATAAGCTGTGTAGGTGTAAATAAGCAAATCTGGAAATAAGGTACCAGTCACAGACATTGTAAGGAACAAATTAGGGCTATATCAGGTACAGTTCCTCTTGTGTCTAGCACAAGTAACAAATATGGCAGGTATGAGAGGGAGGTTTGGATGGGAGGGTATATTAAACCTTTTTCTTATATAATTCTTGTGATATACATTTATATTTCTTTTTTCAGTTGTCCAGTTTATGCAAGAACCAAGGAGACAGTCAGAAGTAAGGACATTTTATCATTAATAATTTTCATAGAGCCCATTGATTATAAACTGTTATTGGACTGCAGTATTCAGACATGTTTTATACATTGAAGGGTATTACTATACATTATACAAGGTAATCTGGAAAAACCTAGTAAGTCAAATCTTGGTTAAAATTTTGGTCAAATTATAAAATTTGTTTTATATTCATTAGCTTTATCCTGAAACAAAACAGTATTCCTTTTTTCTCTCAAATTTGCATTCAACTGACTTTCTAGGTTTTACCAGATTACAGGAGAAGGGCATCAGATATCAACTTAGTTCTATCCTATAATTCAGAGTGATAATCTTATTGCTTTTCTTTGGTTTTATTCACGCAATTTAATGAGTGGATGTTAAACCCCATTTCTCTGCCTATAAAGAATGATACAATATATTGTATGTTACATATTATTTAAGGTATTGCTATGGATTTTGAATATGATAATGAATCTAAGCTAGAAATAGTTCATCGAGAAGAGAATGTGGATGTTTTAATAGAATTAAATGAAGTAAGTTGATCATTTGTTAACCTTTTATCAAACATAGGTTACCAGACATTGAAATATACATCCATCAGCAGTATTGTCATCCGTGCCCCACTAATCTGAAACACTAAGAAGAAAAGTGAATGGCGGATGAGTGGGTTATAAATACAAACATATGACTTGTGTTGACTTACATGCTTTTAATAGAACCTTTATTCTTAAATTATCACTGCTAAGTTTCATGTAGAACCTGGCTTGGGTTCTACTGTGATCAAGATTCAAAATAATGATTTTATTTGTACCAGGATCTAATGAACATGCACCTCACAGTTTGAATTAATGAACATGCACCTTATAGTTAGACTTTTTTACCACAAACTAATGAACACGCACCTTACAGTTTGAACTTTCTGCTGAACATGTTTTATGAATATTAAAACACTGCAAAAAGAAAATTTAGTGTGGAATAGAATGGCAGGAACCAGAAAGATTTACGTGACACTGTCTGCGATAGGTGACTTGTTTCCAGGCTTTGCTTTAATGTAACTTTAAATTCTGCGATGCGAACTGTTCCACGTTTTGCTTGAAGGTTTCTCTTTTGTACTTTATTTACAGATGGATGATGGTAAAAGGTTTATAACACATCTTGAAATAAACGTTGACACACAGATGATTGACAGTTGGTTCGGTACATCGTATTCACCACCAACACCTAAAGATAAACTTAAAAATAAATGATATGATTTATTTAGAGATATAGATTGTCCATGCAACATCTGTGATAGACATAAATAATTAAGCACACCATCTGTGATAGACATCAACAATTAAGCACAAACACTGATAGACATCAACAATTAAGCACAACCTCTGTGATAGAACACACACACCTTAAAAGTTTATATATTTCTTAAAACTTGGTTATTAAGGCCAGGCATAGGCAATGCAGTTGGCTATGAAGGAAATTATACCCAGACAGCAACACTTCCTGCTGTCTTATTTTCTTTTATGTGCATGCCAATTCGTACAAGACTGGATGCCTTTCCTTGTCAGGTCCTACGTCCAACATCTCTGAAATGCAGAATCCAGACTAGAAGCCCTTTAGGAACTTCCCAGACAAACGCTAGGAAGGAATCTGGGACCTCCTGGTTAATTAGCCTGATTCAAAGCCACTGAGGCACTGTGACTCCCAAGAGTGGTTTTTCTATGTTAAATTCTCACATATCAGGTGTTCCAGATGCAGCGGCACTATGGCCAACTCTCAAATCAAATTCCAACTGTCAGGGGATCTTTTAGGTGCATGCCAATGTATACACAAGTCCTCGTTTTTTCATTCTATCCAAACGACTAGACAGCTGTCCTTGTCGGGCCCTCTGTCCTGCACCACTGACAAGGTGAAACCACACCATAAGATTTGTTATACATTCCGTCCATATCTATATACACCACGATTACAGTGTTATTTTATTATATAATATTTGTATTGATATCTTTCATGTCTACATGAAATAAATTAAATGTTATTGTTGAATTTTTGTTGTATTGCCTTCTGAATTACATTATAACATTATATCATGTGTTTTAAATCGAGCATAAAGTGTAAAAAAACATGGAGATTGACTTAAATGGGCTAATGTCAATGAAGGTAGGCATAGACTGGGGTATACAATGGAAATACGAGGTGGGTGGGGGAGGTTATAATTTCTTGGAGCTGCTTTGATAAAACTGGGCTGATCAGGGTATGCGATGAAACCCACATGTCAATAGAACCGTTACGGTAATGTGCTCCAAAATACAATGAAAGCATACAGTTAAGTTCCTGTCAACACAAATTACATACACAAGTTATCTCTTTTCACACAACTGACTGAAATTCCATTTTTTGGCACATAACAGACATGTCTTCAACTGAAATGTTATTTTGTGTTTCCAAAGTCAGCATTTTGGAGTTATTGAGCAGTGTGCCACTTTCACCTACCTTCCATAAAATTTCAACAGTCAGTGGCTCTTTTATGTGCATGCCAATGTGTACACAGGACCTTGGTTTTCACAACTATTTCAATGACTGAATGCTTTTACTTGTCAGGTCCTCCATCATGCACCAATGACTGGGGAAATGTCCAGAACCACATCATGATAATATACAAGTGTTTTTATCAAATATAACACAATTGTCTACACCATTCAATATCTAAGCCATACAATGGTTTAGACAGTTGATTATGTGAATAAAAATACATTTGAAGCGGGAAACATGCATGGAAATAGACAAGTTTAGATCTCGTATAATATAGTCCTCCTACTGACCATGAAATATGTGAGTTGCACCAACAAAACCAGGCTCTTGGTCATTTTTATAAAATAGAGCTTTGCATAGTCCACAGTCTAAGTGTTCCAAAAATGCAATTATTTTAAACTTGTCGTATCATCTGGAGTTGAGTTTGGCTCATTCACAGCAACAAGAAGGTGGGTCACATTGCTAATTCAAAGGAGTCACCTTACCAAAGAGATTATGTAATTTCACAAAGTCGAACCCAATCTAATAACAAAGGTGAATAAATGAACAAATCACATTTTTTTTTATTTCAACAAAATATTTAACACTTATCTAAATATCTTTGAATTATTCATAGAATAATCTACATGTATTTACAATGTCATACATGTGAGGAAAAATGTTAAGAAAAGAATTTGACTAAAGTACATGTATCTGACTCAATTGTTTTGAAAAAAGAGCTGTCTTGTACAGATTTTGAAACCTGCCTTTTAATTAAAAGATATCAGAGCCATAATTTATGAACAAAAATACTTTTGAATTATAGATACTCTATGTCTTCATCAACCCAGTTGGAGCAGAAAAGTAGGACATTAAACCCCATTTCATTTCATTTACAGATAGGGCTTCATTTGTTGAAATGGGACAATGTCTCTGCCAGATTGTTGAATCATGCCTTTTAAAGAGTCAGATTTAGAATCATAATACATAACTTTGTAAAGAAAAGTTAGGAGTAATGTATTCATTACACCAGCAGTATGTCAGAATAATATATAATAGGTTCAAAATACATTTTTATTAAACAACAGGCCTTCAAAAAAAGTAAATACTAGTATTCTAAATATTGTCACCTTAATTGTAACAGAAAGTCGTCTACTGGACCTGCCAGTTCATTACCAATAAAACTATGAAGAAATAAGTTATTTGAATGTATTCTATTTTTAATTAGATTATGAAAGTCAGAAACTTTATAACTTTGTTTTATTGTTTCAAATCCTTGTGTGAAGGAACATAAGTATTTTGTCACAATAGTAATAAAGTTGATGATCCTGATTGTTCTTGTTAATATCAACATGGCGAATTTTGGAAAATGTTCAACTCATCATAACTTTTTACATACTGATGGGAATTGAAACCTCTTTCTACTGATATTTCTTTTAGAGATTCAACTTTTATACTATTCAAGTTTACACAGGATTCAAAATCCTTTAAATTACTATTAGCTGCTTTAAATAAAATGACTAAATAAGGCCAAATAGAAAAATATAATCTGGTTCCTGGATATTCCTGTATCACTTGAAAAGGGTCAAAAGACATGTTTTTAAAAGCCAGTCTATTTAATTTCTGTACATTAATATATCCTAGGTTATGATCCTATTTCGTTTCATTTTTTATACTAGTAGTTCAAAATTTCATTTTATTTGTATCACAACACTAGGATCTGGATGAGTTGATACATAAGTTAAATTTTTGTTGATGTGAGGGATTAGCCAATGAAACATTCTGGTATGATGAGTTCTTTGCTACCGTGCACAGAACTGTAAGAAAACATCAAGACTAGTTAATCAAATGTCTGACATCAGAGGTCAAAAGCTGCTTGTATGACCCTTGATGCGACCTTCCACTACATTGACTGACGAAATTAGGTCAAAAGCTGCTCGTATGAACCCTGACACATCCTTCCATTACAACCAGTCAGATCTTCGTATAGTGTTGGCCATCGAAAGTATAAAATAACAAAACGAAATATAGATCTGTATTATAATAAGATTGTATATGCTTATTTATCAATTATGCATCCCTGATAAATGTTACTGGGTAATTATTCCTATAAACAAATTAGCCTCGTAGTGATTCTTTGACAAATAAAAACACAAAAATATAAACCTCCTGCCCATATCAGATTTGTTGATGTACTGTCTAAGAACAAGAATAGAGAACCAGAATATTTTTTTTGTATGGCCTTATGTAGGAAGACATTGATATAAGGTAAAATATTTGGTTAATACAATATTTAAATTAATTAGACAAACATATGTGCTGAGATGAAACCAGTGTAGTTATAAGAAAAGTGAATGCATTAATGGAAATCTCTCATTGCTAATAAAATTTTGTTTGTTTACATATCTTAACATTGTACCTTTGAAATAACATAAACGCAACTTTAATAGTGAAAGGTTTCAACACTATTTAAGTTGCTAGTGATTGTTATCCATAAAGTTGTGTTTGTTTTTTCAACATTAGTCCTATCACTAAATATCTTATGAACAATATTGTAGCAGTCAAACACCATCTCTAAAGATTAAGATAAAGAGTATAAAAGAGCTAATTTACATATTAGATCATACAAGCCAATCAAATCACCTTAAACTCAAATCATTAATTATTCATGAAATGAATGAAATAGTGCTCACAAAAAATGAATGAATGAATGTCTTATTTTGTGCATTTCCTATTGAAGAAATTTAGAGTACATTTGGATAAATTCGATGATTTAACTTTTAGAAAAATCAAATTAAAATATGATATGAAATAGTGTATTACAATGAATGGACTAGATACTGTTACATATTACACATAAGTTTCAAATTACATTCTTTAAACTTGCAAAAATCAACTATTAATATTATCCCATTTCATAAGAAATTTTAGGAATTACAAAACCCTGTTTCAAAAATAAAATGTATTAAAATTTTCGAATTTAAATAGTTTTTCTCTGCTATTTGAACAGAATTTTTAGTATTCAGTTTCAATTAAAACCAATAGCATGTTTTTTTTTCTCCGTGGTGAGATATTGACTAATGATTTCAGGAAATCATCCAATATCCAAAAATTAACAGATAACAGAAAATATACTGCATTCAAGAAATTTAAAAATGCAGCCAAAACAGCTTAAAAGTGATAATTTCAAATGAATCGAAGAATGACTTTGAATAATAAAATTATCACTATTAAATCTTGTCAGAATATATGTATTTTATACTTTTATCCTTTGAGGATGTTAATAAGTTAAACTGAACATGTGATTGTCAATTATAATGTGACATACTTGTATATACCTTAAACCATGAATAGGACTACATGTAGATCTATTTCTTATGGCCAACTCAAGATTTAGTTAAGGTCGCCGAGATGTAAATAAGGTTAGAGGCTAGAGCACATGTTCGATGGCACAGGTTACGGATTATCCCTGGCCCTGTTTACATGTAGATCTATTTCTTAAGGCCAACTAAAGATTTCGTCAAGGTTGCTGTGATGTAAATAAGGTTAGAAGCTACAGCACATGTTTGTTGCAAAGGTTTAGGGTTGTTCCCTGGCCCTGTTTACATCTCATGACCTTTGACAAACTTGAATTTGGCTTTATGAAATAGATCTAACCCATGAATAGACTGACATAGTTACATACATATTCAGATAGTGTAAAATATATTTAGTCAACCCAGTGTCCTCCTGGTCATTAAGGGATTTTACCCAAGCACTAAACTACAGCTTCAATTAGCAGATAAAAAAATCAGTTTTGAATTTTAGGATGCTTGAATTTTTCTCATTTGACAGAATTCACGATATTGCATTTTGGGGAACAATAGTTTTGTTTTATACATGTATAAGAAATTTTATTTTGATCAATCAGATAGTATCCTTACTTAATAGGCATTGAAACATTAAAATAAGTAAATAAAAGTAATTATATTTGGCATTATGAGTTCCAAACGGACGTGTCAGTGTTTAAGTTCATATTTGGCTTACTGTATTGACATAATACGTCATATCTCCTCACTGGCTTAATCTATGAACCTGATATTTTCAATAAAGACATGTCACAAGAAATAAAATCCAAACAAATTAACACTTTTATTTGTGGCCCAAGTGAAACAGGTGTAACAACAATGGTCATTTTAACTTGATAATGTCATTTGTAACATAATATCACCCAACACCAAAACTACTGGCCAACAATCCTGACTAAAACCAATTCCATTCAATCCATCCCCAATCTGTCGTAGAATAACACAGAGCAGCAGTAACAACGGCAGCAACAGCAGTCGTCAACAAATAATGACGTCGACCATAATTAGGCATATGTGTCGACACCCATCTAACATTGTTCCTCCAACTCCACCGGTGTAGTTTCGCTACTCCATTGGCACGTTGTTGTTTGGCCCTGCTGTCATTTTCTTGACTAAAATAAATAAAATGGAGGACGTGTTTCAACATAATAAGGTAGATAATGGACATGCTCAGTTGTGAATTTAGATCATAAGGTCTGTCATTGAGTCAAGTGGTATGGTTCCACTCCCACGCTAGAACATGGCAAAGAGTTGGGTAGTCTGCCCAACCATGTGAGTTTTGTTCTGGATTCTACGGCTTCCTCCCTCAGCTAAGACCCCTACAACATATGTGCATGCTGTCAGTGATATCACCTCAGTGGACGTGGATGTTAAATAAAGCTTTTTCACAGACACACATGGGCAAGTTAATTATAGAAATAAAATTGCACAGTGTGATTCCCAAAATGACCTAATTTATGTCAAGTAGACGTTAATCTCCATTTTTCTATCCCTCTCTCCTAAAAAAAATACCAAATAGTACCTTCTAAATTCTGCCTCTGAAGCGAGATCTTCAGGTGGAAACTGTAAATATAGGTCACCAGCTTTGCTAATTAACTGTTCAAAAGGTAGATTATCTGGTATACGTGATAATAAACTATGAATAAAACACATCTCACATTCTGTTTCTAAAATCTCATCTTGTCTATATAACACAATCTAAAATATAAACAATCGGTGGCTAAAAACTCATCTTGCCTATATAACATAATCTAAAATATAAATAATCCAAGGCTATTGTTCATTAACCCTTTGCACTTGGTACATAAATAAATATTGACTAGATTCACTACTTGGAAAAAATTAAGAAAAAAGTGATATATTAACACTGGTACATCCCTTGACAGACCAAAATGGCTGTTCATTTGCCACCCCCCCCCCCCTTACTAATATTATCTATATACAAAGTGTGATCTAATATTATATATTTTAAATTTATGGTAATTTATACATTGTGTGGTTTAATACGATTTATTTCAAAATTGATGGTAAATTACTTGTAGTTTGATCTAATATTATCTATTTTAAATTTATGGTAATTTATATATTGTGTGGTCTAATACGATTTATATTGAATTAAATTTAAATTATTCAAATGTAAAACAGTTTATGGTACTCACAGCTGCGGCTAAATATATTGGCATCAGTTGATGGCAGGCAATAAAAAAGTCGTAAAGTCGAACAATATGCTTTATATCATTTAAAACATGTCCATACCATGTAATCAACCAACTGAGACAGAATATTGTACCAGTTTCAGCTCTGAAAACAAAAATAATTTATAAAACATTCCTTTAATTTGGCAAGTTGTTGTAGGGAAAATTTATATATTAATATTAAAGAGGCACTATGGAAGATTATATCAAGAGAAGAAGCTCTCACTATAATAGTTCAGAATATGCTGAAAATTTCAGTCAAATTGCTTCAATCTGAACAGAGATATTAGCAATGCAATTTTGTGCAATGGTAGATTTAGTTATTCATTTTTACATTTAATCATCCATCACAAAAGGTATTCAAATCCAGTAAATATCGCAGGCTAACGATGGCATTGATAATTGAATATGGTCTTGATAAGCTACATGTAATTAATGTTTAATTAATAATTTAGAAATAATTTCCAAAATAAACAAAGACCTGCAACAGGCAGATTTAGTTCTTGCATTTAATGCACATGTTCAGATGTCACTTTACAGTATAAACATACATATCTATATAAATAAACTAAACAAATTAATATAAAGATAATGTTTATTGGGGAATAAAATTATTAATATGAGATAAAAATAAATGGGTTTATAGACATAATTTAAATAGCGAACTAGATTGATACAGTGTTTAACGTCCTACTTTTCTACACCAAACGGGCTACAGACGACAGAATTTTTAAAGTGATTGATGTACCACTTTGATAAAAGTTGGAAGTTTATTCTATAAAAAGCCTTAAAAGAAAAAAAAAGTGTACACAGAATGAACTCAGTTGTGCTTCTAGTAGAAGATTCAATAACCCACATGATAAAGACTTTAGTTGTCGAGATGGGCAGCAAAGTTATAAAAGACCACATAAATAATACAGTGCTGAATTATAATGACTTTTATAACAAAACGATAAATTTGGAAAATCAATCCATTTTGAAACAACTCAATTATTTATGCAAATGATAAGCAGATTCAATCGATTTCATATTATTTTCAAATGACATTTTTTACGAGAGTAATAAATATTAAGACTTGATACCATGTATAATGTTTGTATTTTAAGCAATTAATAAACTAACCTCTCCATTATTGGGGGACTACATGTAGCTGTATCAATAATAGACTTGATATCATAAATAAACTAACCTCTCCATATATTCACATAGTTGGGGACTAGCTTTATCAATAATAGGATATAAATAATTTAACATATGTTTGGTCCGGTCCATATCGGCATCCATAAAATCCCTGAAATAAAATGGGCCATTAAATTGTAGAAAGCTAGCATGTATCATTCAAAATCCTAATGTCCCAAATTACATAACCCCAAAAAGTCGGAAGTATCAGTATATTAAGTATATTTTCTATGCTGTACTGCATTAACATTAAATATACTTTCCTTGTTAATGGTGTTCAGGTAATGGGAACTTATTGACCAAATAAACTGCATGTATTGGTAAACAGGCCTTTGTTTTGTGCTTAATTATGGGAATTCTAAAACCCAATCAGAGGTTGTCACAAATTAATCAAAGTACCGGTATTACACTAAATAAAAAAAATTCTTGCACATACCTTAAATGTTTTTGGGACAGTTTTTCAACAATGGCGAAGGCAACATCCTCATCAACAACCAGTAGGAATGTTACACAAATATCATGAAAACCCTGATGAAATAAAGAAGCATTTCACTGAATAATCTAACAAAATTATGATGTTACATGCCTGGAAATACGGTTTTAGTTAAATCCCACAGATTAATCACATATATTCCTGCTTAGAAATTAGCATTTAATTCTAAACTTTGTGTCAGGCACACATAAAAGACAAATCGGAACTGTTTCCTTTATTTACAGACATTTTTTATTTGTTGTCTATTCTAGGTCAAATTCAATTTTTATAATTCTAACTTCCACCAACATCGTAGAAAAAAAAAATTAAGATTACATTGGTTCAGTTGAAAATTTTTTATACCCGATATTATATTTTTACCTGATAATAATGAAGTTCTGAATTATTGACTAAAACTCTCATAATAACATCAACAAGTATATCTTGTAGAGCAAATCTTTCATCATCATCCATACCTACAAATAAAATAACAAATATAAACGCTGCAGATGTTTTTGGGGGTATGAAATATTTACGTAACTTTCACAGCATGGAGTTCAACATATTTTAAACACATTTCCACCTAAATTCCAACCTTACTTTTCAGTCCTGCAGGTGATACCCCTGAAAAGCAGAAACTGGGCCTGAAAAATTCAAAGGTTCTTCTTGGCCAACAACAGAATTCGAAAATTATAGAAAAGAGCCCAGAACCTGACTACCAAGGCCCATGTCCATTACACAATATAATTGAACGGGACATACATACATCACCAGTAACATTTATTCCACTGTGTTTCGTATACAATTAACACCAGGCAGTGGAAAAGGCTGAGGATATCAATTTGGCCCAGGACATGATGATCAAATAACTGACACTGCGAAACAGTCTGATTAAAACTAGTGTTTCTAATGTCTGATAATATATTGACCTGAAGTGAGTAAAAATGATAGTTACCAGGTGGAAATCTTTTCAATGATCTGTTAACATCCATAACAACTTGGTCATAATCTCTATGTCCATGTAACACATCCTCGTCTAAAATAAATAAATATTCTTTTTTAACAAACATAATGTCATGACGTCAAATGACCAAAACACAAATGCATTTGGTACATTATCTTAAATAATGTAGCTGTTAGCTATAGATTACTCCAAAATCTGATTGGACGAACTGGCTCCTTCGGTAACTCTATTCACAAATTCTTAGTACAGTATTCATTTTTCTTTTATTAAACTTTTAACATGTTACATAGGTCTATAAAACCTTTAAAATTATAAGGTTAGTAGTGGACAATCTGTATACTACTATTAAAACAAAAAATATTAACCGGGTAGCCCTTTATGATGAGTGTATTGGGAGATAATCATATTGAGTAAAAGAGTGCAAAGCCAAGCATTTCTACACTCTATCACTATCAGTGTACTATCACTTAAGGAAACCAGTAATCTTAATCTGTAGGCCTACTGGTATTTTTCAGCACTTCTAAAAATATTACATTACATTTATTGTACATACTCGGTTTTGGTGTGATTTCGTTTAATTTGACACCAAGTTGTTTTGGCCAAACTTGTTTTCTCAATTCATTAGTTAATAAACCTCCTCTATTGATGGCAAAACTTTGCAACTCTGACACATCCACGCCATCTTTCAAAGCTTGCAATATTTTCTTTCTCTTTGCTGCACTTCCTGCAATAAAATCCACAGATATAATGTATTTGGGTTCAAATCAATACATAATTAAATATTTCCTTTTGATATTAATTTTTTATCTTCTCAAAAATGCATCTCAGAAATTTCTTAATATATTTGTTGGTACCGGTACTTAATTATATCCATAGCAATCACTTATCAATACATACGTCTACACAGGTCTATTAATTGTTTTTACGTTTAATGATTGAAAAGTCGATAAATAAAATACCATGTTAACATAGTAGTAGGTATACAGACTTACAGAGTGACAAAAACAAATGAACACACGTACACATGAAGGCCTACACACAACTTATTTTGACCTAAATGGGTCATGTGATTTAAAGGAGCTAAGTCTTTAACTCAATGTCATCCAAAATCTTCAACATTGAAAACACGAATTATTTGTCAATTTAAATCAAAATTGATGATGTGATCTTACCGGAAAAAGATGGGCTCCTGATATCCAATATTTAAGAAAAAATAAATATTTTACCATTGGTACACGAATCGTGTACCATAATGCGTTTCAGCCCCAGTTCTAGCAAGAGACTCGAGGAACGAGGCTAAAAACATTGTACCAAATCAAACGGCGCATGTAGACTGGAATAACTAGACGCTAAAAAAAAATGCCTTCGGTTGACACTTCTGGTTTATTTCGCCGAACATAACTGATTTGAAATGAGAGCAAAAACGGAAACAATTGAATGCAAATCAGTTTATATACATTCATATTACAGTATTATATGCGTTGCGATCCACTTGAGTCAATTTCTAGGTCCCAAATGTTAGCGATTTAGCTCCTTTAATTTAGTCTGAGCACCTACCCGGTGATAAACTTAAGTTTTTATTTTTTTTCTTGTCATCTTTTTCTGTCTTCGGTGGTATTACATCAGGTTCGACGATATCAGGTGATATAACTGATATGATTTCAGTTTGGGGATCGATTTCAAACCAGTCATTTTGGTCGGATTGATTAAAATCCGACTCTTCTCCGCTCATGAATGAATCAAAAGTTGTCTACGTGACGGTATACTTTCATTCACACTGTTAAATCAACTAATAAAGCTGACATGCTGTCACATTTGGAAAACAAATTGTCAAAAACTCATCAATTTAATTTTCACCGACATTACAAATAAAGGGAGATAACTCTCAATAAATAGAAGTTTATTTTGGAACCGTCTAAAATCGCACAACGGACTCGATAACATTTTGAAATGTTTTATAATTCATCTAAGCCAAACGCTGATCTGTTAGGTTTAATATGGACCTTTTGATTGCGATATCACTTCGGTGGAAGCGGACGTTAAATAAATCTATTTCAAACATACAAAAACGTTACTGGTCTATAACTTCCTTAATTTCTAATTAAACGGTATACCTACTGCACATAGCAGAACATTTCAGGCCTAATAAAAGGACTCGCAAGGCAGATTTAGCTCTTGCATAATGCCTATGTAAAGCGATAATTGCATTAAAAAATATGTTTAAAACATGTTAAAATATAGTCTTAAAATACATGTCATCTGTACACACAACCTTGTTAAATGAATGATAATCCCAAATCCTACAATCCACGTGTGTCAGTTTATATACCACGGAATCGAGAGGTCAGCAAAACATTTCAGCGTAAATTTTAGGTAACACTCGTTTGTTTCTATAATAGTCATAGACCTGTTTTGCATAGGATGTCAAATGTCAAATTTTCCATTCAGATTTTACTGAACGGAATTTAATTATTTTACAAGGGATTTACAGCCCTCCAAGTCCCAGAGACTTAAACATTCATTATGCTAGAGCTATATCTGCCTATTTTAGGTCCTTCCTTGGGCCTCTGGGGGATCACGATGGCTAAGATGCTGTCTCGCTAGCCTGGACGTTGGGTGTTCGATCCCTGCATTGGCCGAGAAAGTTCATCCAGATTTTCCGGTGTGGTTTTTCCTTGTCAGTGATGCAGGATGGACGGCCTGACAAGGACCACTGCCCGGGCCAAATTTCCCTCATAGCTTACTGTATGGCGTATGCCCGTCTTCATTAGCCCAGGTTAGGAGCAGAACAGCAGGGCGTTAAACCACATGTCATTTCATTTTCATTTGTTAAAGAATAATCCCACATCTTATAATTCACCTGTGTCAGTTTAGAAATTGGCAAATATACCATTTTCGGATGGGACGAAAATCCAAGGTCACGTGTACACATTGGCGTGCACGTAAAAGATCCCTTGGCAGTTGGAATTCGATATAGGAGTAGGCCGTAGCGCCGCTTCCCGGGCAAAATTTCCTTCATAGCACACTGTATGGAGTATATCCGTCTTCATTAGCCGAGTTTAGGAGCAGAACAGTAGGACGTTAAATCCCATTTCATTTCATTTCTTTTGGCCGGAAATGTTATCTTAATTATTAATTAGACATAATAATTAACTTACCAAGACCATGATCAGCTCTCGATGCCATCGAATACCTGCGATGTTTAGTGGATTTAAATACGTTTTGTGGCGAATGAAATAACCGTAAACGTGGATAATCGAGACTTTGTTTATTATTGTAACAACGATAGTATTGACGATTGAGGCTATCCTGTAATTGAATCGCTAATATCTAAGCCCTATGTCAACTAATTCGACCGAAATTTCCAACATAATATTTTCTTTTCATTATCTATTATAGGGAGTACTGTCAGTTCTGTATCTTATCTTACCTAATGGTCGCTTTAATGTAACCGTGTAAATCACAGGTAGTGGCAATCGGTTTGAGCAAGACACACACGCTGGTAGACTAACAAAGAGTTACGCCCCTTCCATTGTGCGAATCAAGATTATGAGAATTGACTGTGATTTCCTAGTCTGGTCAAAATATGGTAATTGCATTTCTATGGGTAGAATTGAGTGGAGACTAGTGCGTGTCTACCTATTCATATTCTCGAAGCACTGATCCGTGAAAGCACAGTGATAAAGGCGCTGGGTCACTAACCAGGTGGACATGGAATCAATCTCTATATTGGCCAAGAAAGTTTCTCGGATATTGCCGTCGCGGTTCCCCTTGTCAGAAGATCAGGAATGTTAGACAAGGACAATGTCTAGTCGTCTAGATAGCCAGATAATTTCCGCTCGAGGGGAGGTCATGGATTCGATCCCGGTATTGTCAGACAATTTAGGTTCTTCGCCGCCCCTGAAAAAATCCCCATGCAACTACGCAACTAGCATCTGTGACTGTTAGGTATTCCCAAATATGCTGCAGGTAAATTTTTCAGATTAAAAGCATAACAATAAGATTGTTACCTCCATTGTCATTGCATGTGTTGGATTTAATGTCTCGTTAACACACTACTTCGGCAGTTTGAGACTAATATATTGAGGTCAATATGCGCTCTGGTGGACACTGGTTTTCGACATGGCACAACCCTTCAATTGTCATTAATGTTCGGCTAAGCATTGTGTCTAAATTCAGAATTAAGCGTAGGTTTGAAAACTTGATAGCCATGGTGCAGCTAGTGGAGGGCGTACATTCGTTGCCCGACAAGGATATGTTTATATAAGAGTATAGGAGTTATTCATTAGATAATAGTTTGAAATAGCCTGCTTTGATCGACTTAATGCTAACTAACTTGATTGGAAATTTTATTTCTTGTCTAGCTCTAACCTAAACATTATCACCTTAAGTAAACCTAGTCCATTATTATCTTTGTATTTGAAGCATTAAGACATAAAAACACAGGAAAAGAAATTAGTCCCCTTTATGAACAGTAAATTCTTTTCCTGCAATTAGACTACTTTGCTACAAATTTAGACAAAAATATCACTAAAATGTTTTCTTTCGCAGATTTCTCTAATGGAGATCGAAGCCATTAAAATAAAATGTCGATTGTGGACCTAGTCGTCAAATAGGTCAAGTGCTACTTTAGAAAAATAAGATAGTCGACGAACAAGTAACTCTATCAATATCCGATAATGGTTAAGTGCTCCCGACATTTTAGATTCAAGAGATGAAAAAAAGGATCTACTTTATTCTGAATTGCCGGGGAGTTAATGAAAATTAAGTGCTGTCGTCTTCTGCTCCGTATGCTCAATAACGAAACAAAACGCTTATTATGGAGCGGAAATATTTAATCGAAAATAACAATAGCCACCATAAAGAGTCCAGCAGTAGTTTGACAGGCAATATCCTAGCGTAGACATGTTCTGTTCGCTCTTCACTGATCGCATTCATCAAAATATCTATAGACACAGTTGCTGCTGAATATCTTCCATTTAAAAACTGTCACTTCATATTATTAGCGCAAAAAGATTCAGTGCTTTTGAAGAAATTGTTTCGAAATTAGAATTTCGTGTCCTTGGCAAATATCGCTTATATACGCTGTGTTGTGTCAAAAGAATCCGATGATGTGAAGAATAACCAGATGGCACGTGGGCGGATTGAACCAGATGACATTATTACTGAATAATATGTAATTGTAAAACTTGATTATAATGGCATACTAATGTTATAAGATCTGCAGTAAAACGGCAATCGAATGAAAATATACTGGTGAAAAACAATTTGCTTTATTACAAAACTTCGACGGATGGGAAGAACGTAAAGAAAAATCAATGCAGATGGAATTGTAACGCGGAATATCTCTTTCTCTAGATTAAAAAGTAGACGTAGATAATGTTGTTTTGGTTAAAGCCACTGAAGGTCGTTTAAAGGAATTACAGTTCCTTGCAAACTGTAATATTGCGAAAGTGTAATGGGGTTTAACGTCCATTCAAGGTTCTATTTTATTTCATAATAATTCGCTTGCGCGTAGGGGTCTTAAGCAGTGGGAGGACACCAGAAGACCCGGAGAAAACCCAAGAGGTTGGACAGGCGACCCTACGCCTTGTCACGTACAAGAAAGGAAGCGACACCACGCCAGTTGACTCGATGACAGACCTTCTGATCCAACGCGCACGCGATAACCCCCCTCGCGTTAATGTATAAAAGAAATATCGGTCCAAAAATTGTTAAATGTTATTCAATATTTACAAAATTTTGCAACCCTAGAATACTTTGTAGTCGATATAAACAAGCCAGCGCCTCTCAAGTGTTGGGTGCAATCCTTTTAATCCGACTGGACCCAAGCCGAAAAATTATCTACTGTTGATATTTTTGGTTTCTATAATAACATGTTAAATGTACAATTCGAGCACATTTTAGCGCCCATAAAGCCGTAAAATTTTTCATGTTCCAAAAATGTCCGACCTGGATTAACCGCTTTAGATTTTAGTTGAACTATTGGCGAAATAAGTCCACTACCCCTGGTAGACATCAAATATAGAAATATTAGACGTCAAATATAGAAATATTAAACATCAAATATAGAACTATCAAATAAACAATATTATACATCAAATGTAAAACCAACTTTATTAAAGTTTCCACCCATGACAGTCCGTCCTATTTAAACATAGAGCCACGTGTTCTTTTGACGGTACAAAAAAAAGAAGCTTTAACCATTGTCAAAAATAGAAGAGGACTCGGCTAAAAGATATTATGATTTACCAGAGAAGGCTATTGATCGTTCAATATAATTTAATACCGGTTAGAAGTGTCATGTCTGTTCTGGATTATACCATAACTTAAACTGGTTACAACAACCCAAAATAGTTTTCCAATCACTGAAATTGTTTTTCAGAATGTAGAGACCTTGATGAATCGACCTCCAGCAGATTTTGAAAATTGAAAAATAAAAACGAGATTGGCAATTCATTAGGTCTCTTTTCTGTGCATTCTGATGAATGAAAAGATTATAAACGACACAATCGATTCTTCAGTTTGACAAATTGGGCGTGTCTAAAAGTCATTTATAACTTTATTGTGCGGGGGATCCAACCGGAATAGCCATCAAGACTCCAGAAATTTGAAGAAAACGTATTACAGGACATGACTGGGAAATTTTGTAGATATTGATCATAATTTCACGAATGGCTACAGATCACGCGGTATGCTAAGATTTCTGTATCATACCCATATTCCTGAAGCAATGGCCCGAGAAATCCCTCTCTGGCCATTGCTGGAATAGCGTCTGTTTCTTGAACTTATGCGGGAGTGTGTCTATTCTTTCCGTTCACTTAAAGGACAATATTGGTGCCAGTCATTATCACATATATGATAGAGCTGGTTAAACACATTCCAAATATACTTTTAACAGAGAGATCAATGCTACGATAGCTGAGTAATACATGTTTCCCGAATCGGAAGTGACGAACGCCAAAGGAAAACACGAGTCACCGGTCTATTTAACTGACTGAAGCGACGAGTGATAACAGATACACGGCCGAATATCTGCTCACTAATAATTCCTTCGAAGAGCAAAAGTTGTTATATGGGACTGTAAGAGGATATCTGACAATTCAATAAAGTAATTGAATGTCATCAGATTAAAAAAACACGAGAAAAATAGAAATAGTCCGTATGTTCCCTTGTTTATATTCACTCTATACCTTGTAAAAACATGGTAATGCACGGACTTTTTCTGTTTTTCTTTTGTGTTTTCTCATCTAGTGACAGTCAATTCTTTTTATGAATTGTCAGATATCCCCTCACAGTCTGACACAACAACTTTTGGTCTTCGAAGGAATTATTAGTGAGTAGAAATTCGGCCGTGTATCTGTTATCACTCGTCGCTTCAGTCAGTTAAATAGACCGGTGACTCGTGTTTTCCTTTGGCGTTCGTCACTTCCGATTCTGTAAACATGTATTACCCAGCTATCGTAGCATTGATCTCTCTGTTAAAAGTATATCTGGAATGTGTTTAACCAGCTCTATCATATATGTGATAATGACTGGCACCAATATTGTCCTTTAAGTACAGCAACATGACAGTCCATCGTTTAATCTGGGTCTTCCCTAAAACTTTGGACAGTGATTTAAGGTATTAAAAACGGTGAAAGTATGTTCGTTTCCAAACAGTATTATTTACATTTCATTCGACTTGATAGCCTCGTTTGTCACGCGATTAGTTTTACTGCAGTATTCTGCTATGCACGGGTTAATTAGGCATAATAAAATCGTGAGTCATGACGTAACGTTATGTAAACATATTTGGTCCAATATTGGCACTCGTTTTAAATGTAAAGCTTTTGTAAGGCAGCTAGTGATTGGTTGGTAAACGGACTACTGACCAATCAAAATTTAAAACAACAATATCCACTCATAATAGCAGTGTGTAGTAGGATTACCTCTAATCAAACGCAACACTGCGCGGAGTATGTATCATACCCTGCATTATATAAATAACAGAGTTTATTGAAAAGTCCTGAAGGTTGGGAGTTCGATCCAGATTGTACGGCATTACCCCCCTTGTCAGTCATGCAGGACGGAGGGCCTGATAAGGACAGTTACCTCGTGCACGTGAAAGATCCCTCGAAATTTGGAATTCGATGTAAGAAACAGGCGTGGTGCCACTGTCCGGTCAAAATTTCCCTCGTAGTACACAGTATGGCGTATTCCCGTCTTCATTAGCCCCGCATTTCGAAGCAGAACAGAAGGACGTTAAACTCCATTTCATTTCATTTATTGAATAGATTTAGAATCTTCTATAAACAAATAAACAGCCAAGAGGAATAATAGTAAAGGCTTGCTTTATAATAAATTAAGGGCGCGTGGGTTACAGAAACAGTGGCAAATGTAAATTAGTGGTATGATAAAACAGTTATTGAAATTTCTTTCCCTTTCCCTATTTTGAATCTAGTCACAGTAATCAATAAACGATAACTATAGCCGCAACTTCTGGTTATAACGTAGATAAAATCAGGACATAGGAATGAAGACCCTATAGAATTGGACGAGTGTTAAGTTTGTATTCTGCCACGATACAACCCCATTGGTTACCCAGACACAGAGCCCGAAAAAGATAGAACCGTCACGGAAAACAAAGAGATATTACTTTACTTAATACAAGATAGTGGTGTATCATAAACACTACTAATAAACTATTAAATTGCTTGCGGTATCAAATTGTGTCACACAAAATGTCCCTTTAAAACAAACAAATGACTTTGCTAATGGTGGAGAGAGAGAGAGAGAGAGAGAGGAGAGAGAGAGAGAGAGAGAGAGAGATGGGGTTTAAAGTCCACTCAACACAAACTAGGTCATTTCGGGACTAATATATGGTTTTAATTTTAGTTCAATAATTCGCTTGCGCGTAGGGGTCTTTAGCAGTGGGAGGAAACCGGAGTGCCCGGAGGAAACCCACGAGGTTGAGAAGGCGCCGCTATCTCCATGCCACATACGCTCACACCAGGAATCGAAACCACAGCCGCAAGTCAGAGGTGACCGGCCAGCTAGAGGTCGAAGCGCGGCACTCTAGACTACTAGCCCATTCCCCCCCCCTCCCGGTAATGGTGTAAAAGTAAACATCAGAAAATATAACCGAATTGTGTCAGACAAAATGTCCATTTAAAACATAATCAGATGTCATTGCTAAACCAAGAAAAAAATCCATCAACACCAGAAAAGATAACGGAATCGTGAAATATCCCTTTAAAATATATTTTTTGTTAACCGTGTGAAAAACCCACAATGTTAGAAAAAACAAGCGAGATTTTGGCTTCATAGAGAATACCGGGTTTATATTGCCATGGTTTCTTATTATTATGTGCATGCTGTCACCAAGACGACGCTATTAAACCTGGTAAATTGGCCGGCTCCGATACAAAATGACTCGGAAGCTGCGTTCCTTATATCCAATAAGATAAAAGGCCAACAGGAAGTCGAATGTATCGGTTATTTCCGGTAGTTTCAGAAGGTGGAAGAGTGGAATTAATCTAAGAAATAAAACCATGTGTTAAAGTGTTGGAGAAGATGATATATTGGATGAAAATAAATCAAAGGTAATATAATGGATTAAAATAAACTCCGCGATAATATATTGGAATGGATCAAGAAATGACCCAGACATTTATAAAACATAATAACAAATACAAAATATAGATTTGCTATCACGGTTGGATTATGGACATATAACGCAAATAATTGTTACATTGCCAATAATGCTTACTAGTAATCTCCATCTGAATTATATGTTTATCGACATTTGTATCGGATGAATTAGACCCCAGTGGTTCCCAACCATTTTGTTGGTTGAAACTCCATACTATGAAACATTATTTACAAATCAAAATGTTGTTATACTAGACTATGAAACAAATCGTGAGCGTGAGAGAGGAAAGGCGATTGGCAATGTAGCAAGATAATTTTTTGAAAAGTTGTAGAGTTATCCTCCACGACCCCAATAAAAGTGTTCTGCGACCCCAGGAATTTAAAAATAGGCAAAACTGGGGTCTTTGAATGTATATTATAGCCCTTTTTTGTCTTGAATCGAACCTATTTCAAGTAAATACAATCGCTTTAAAATGATATAAACGACACGATGTTATCCAACTATTTAATCATATAAGATTGTCCAATTCTTTGCTAAGCCCGTGAGTGAGATAAACAACAGACAATCGTCATCTCTCGATAAATTTCGGTAATTGCTGGCGTATTTGGAGCTAATCTTCCATACCAATCAGAAGAAATAATAAACCAAAAAAATGGGATAGAGTGTGCATGTATTTCCCACTAATATGAAGAACTATGGTTGTATATTGGAATTGCTACAAGACTCAAAACATCGATATCAAAATCATTTAAGTACCTAAAGATAATGTCCCCAAAGACCATAAAACGTTGCTTCAATAATCAGAAAAATCATTCTGTCTTAAGGTTCACATTAACTACCGCTATATAAACTTCAAACAGAAGAGTCGTCCCGCCGTAACCTTCACATTAATTACCTTCATATTGATCACTAGCACCCATGGCGAACAACAAACCGCGTTTTATGGGTACATCTTTTTGTTGTCATCCCAGTAACTTATAGAAATTCCAAATCAGATAAAATTTTAAGGTTCTCTTTAAGGTTCTCTTTATTAACAAACTGTTTTGACAGTTTTGATCATCACACGGAAAAGTAGATTGCATTTATTGTACAGTTTTAATACGGTTTATGCAGGAGAAGAAACGCATCCAGTCGGAAATGGATTTTACTGATAACATTAAATGGACGTTTACTGTTGTAACCTCCAACACTAAACAACCATAAAGGATGAAATATATTGATACAATTTAATCTATTGACCACATAAAATATTAAAATGGAAGTAAAGGATCACAGCGACCTTAGGTTTTAAAACATTGTTAGCCATTGTGTGTTAAATTGGGATTGGACTCGATTTCTGTTCATATGTGGATATCTACAGTCAAATTCATTTCCCCATCTGATGTGTTTCTTAACCATCAAAACCTCCGTAGCTCTTGGCGAATCACCAAAGCCAATGGCCTTTTCTGCACTGATAAATTCCAGACCGGCGCCACTGGACCCCGGGTTAGCGTTGCTAAGCTCTAGACCGGCGTCGCTGCACCACGCGTAGGCGTCCCATATCGGCGCTGCTGGACCGCCGGCATCGTTAATGAGCTCTAGAACGACGCCGCTGGACCCCGGGTAGGCGCTGATAATCCCCAGACCGGTGCTTCTGGACCCCAGACCGATGCCAACCGTCACCCCAAGTATAATCTTGGTAAATGCAATCTACCACTGAACACTGCAATTACATCATGCTGGTTGTTTATCGTTGGTATTTAAAATTTCATATCGGTCTTATAATGTGGTCGTTAATGTGGATTTCAAGATATAGCGATTCTCGTAGTAAAATACCACGATTTATTTTCTTGTTCGGGATTCTGTAGTATGATTACTGTTTTTACATGCTCAAATGATGTTAGTATCGGAATTTTGATTCTAGGCACGTATTGTGACAACTCGTAACATACAAAGATAAGCCTCAAGGCTACTGTTGATTTCACGACGATCAACCTGGTTTAATAAAACCTCCATTTACTAGTGGGATTAACGTTATAACGGCTTGAATTCTGTTTACACAATTGAGCAGATTAAAAAATACAATTTTGGTTAAGGTCAGCCTTAGCTCATACAGATTTTATTGAATAGTAACATTATCTAAACATGAGCCTATGGTCAATTGAGAGATTGATATATAGAGAGAGAGAGTCTCCATTCCTTTCTGACATGTTTGGAATATATACTTTGACACCATGCAAACGGAAGGTAAACCGAGAACGTTTAGAAGAGTGGAGTATTTTCTATTATTACTTAAAACTCGAAAATATCTACTTGCTGACAAATTACTAGGGAATCTACTAACGTCGAAATATTTCAATGGAATATCTTTACTATGGAAGTAAAGATGTGTTGGTAACATACACGGTTGATTTTAGTTTTTTGTGCTTTATAAACAAATAGACAAGACCGAAAAGCATGCCTTTGTGTTACCGAAAATGTAACAATTTTGTTTTTTGTTTGACCCTCATTTCATTTTATTAGCCAATCATTGCACCCCTTCTATATTTTGTAGGCTTTAATTTCTTTTATAAATGTCAAGGATCAGTTTAATCCAGTATATGACGGTTGGTTCAATTCAATCCAATATTCTCTGATCTTATCTTCTGCAACACTTTAACAAATGGTTTTATTTCGCATGTTAATTACTCTCTTCTATCGTCTGAGACTTTCGGAAATCACCAATACATTCGACTTCCTGTCGGATTTTCATTTTGTATCGGAGTCATATTGCATCGGAACCGGCCAATTTAGAAGGTGTAACAGCGTCGTCTGGGTGACATCATTCACATAATTAAAGCAAACCATTTCTGGTTTTGATGACCTTTTCTACGCCATGTATTAATACTCTCTCTGGTACAATTTGATGCCACAATATTTGATATGATAGGCCTAACTGATCAGTGAGTCTTGATGGTTTTGAGCTACGTGTATGTCTAAAAAATATTTTGGTTGTTTTGGAAGAGGAAGCATGATATCCTTCACTAGTTATATTATCGCCAAATAAATACGAAATGGCTATATTGTCAATATTTGCTTACAATTTAATATTTGAAATGAAATATATGAAACCCCAGTAATCTTGGCTTACGGATCTTGCAGAAATACCAGAATGTGTTCGTCAAATTGTAACCGTAAATTTAGCAGGAAATTAAACAGACTTGGTTCTTTTTTCAAAACCAAAGAAGTTTGTAGTCTATGGATTTATGACAGGGTTTTATCTCTGAGTAAAGAAATTGAAATATTTGCAAAATAATTTTCAAGAAAGAAATTTAATCAAAATTATTTCAGCTTTCACTAAGAGAGATTATTTTTACAAAGATTATATCCGCTGGCACCCGAAGGATTAGATCTGGAAGAATATTTCGGTCAAAATTTATATACAATAAATAATAATGTTGAAACCAAAATTGGAATCCACCCCACTTCTTGGGTCGGTCAGTGATATCTTTAGAAGCCGTTAAAGGGAAACTGTATTTGTTTTTAGATCCACTTTCCAATACTAATACACTTATACTGCATTGATCATTTACCATTCAATGTAACCCTGAATTAACTATTAAAGAAAATAAGCACGTGCTTGAGTTCAGCACAAAATGTACAATTGGCAATGATGCAAACGTTGAGCTGAACAGAGAGGTGGACAACAATAAATTTAAAATATAATTGTAATGATTAATAATAAAATATTGTTTTGGGGTTTAGTATTGTTATAATTTTGATTTAGTGTTTAAAGGGGTAGCATAATCTTTTGAGGACTTAATGTGTTGTTCTAACCGAGATTCAAGATTAAAATTTTTCTGTCATTAGTCACGGTGACTCATTTAGAAAAGAGGCGACTCACTTACCTGGGGATCTCAGGACCCCCCTCCCCCCACACTGTTTTGCGAAATATAAATCCCCCATAGCACACCGTAAGGCCTATGCCTATCTTCATTAACTCAGTTGTGTTGCAGAAGAGTTACCGAACATTAGTTCATTTCATTTACGGTTGAATAAAACCTTAATTTACAAACACCTATTTGTAATATGCAGTGGGGTGCGTGAAGGTTTTTGAAATTCTTAAAGGAAAGCCGGGGAGGAACACAAAACCGGGAAGTTAATTAACCTGTTGTATAGCGTCGGGCGCTTCCAAAGTTTGGTGGTTAAATACACTCTAAATATTGTCGTCAATCAAGCCACATAGGTCTACCCGTTACACTATGTGTACAAGACGAAGAATCCTTGAGAAGTAGGCGGAAAATACAACATCCCTAACTTGCATTGAAGAGGTGTCAAAACGCCGTGTACAGACCTATTTGTGAGAGAACGTGTAGCCATTTTGGTATTTTAAAGCCCCAATACCACTCTTGTTGCAACTGAATAATATGTCCCAATCTTTATTCTGGTCAACAAATTGTATTATTTTACAATATTCCAATTAATTGATGATACAAATTTCATCTTAACACACCTAATTAAACCTTTTCAAATGTGACTTGGATTTTAAAATATTTTCGAACCCTCTGGACAAGTAAAATATGATGTAATGGATAATTTACACAACAGGTAAGGACACTTAAACATCTGGTACTTAAAATAAGACTATGATTTATTTTCTGGAGCTGCCAAGCCAGCAAGAGTGATATTGTCCCTTTAATCAAAATTTATATTTTGTGAATGATTTCATGTTGTTGTTGACTTGGGTAGTTTGACATCAATAGGTACCGAGTGGATTTTCTGCCAATAGTCCCACGCAACACACCTCTTTTTTCTCCTGTCACGTGTCATGTAAATCATGTAAGTTATGTTATTGATGCAAGTCATGGATTCAATGTCAGGTTTCAACGAGAGCTGGAGACGACTTACATTCCTGTTGGTTTTAATCCTGAAATGATCTAATAGTTGCAAATGAACTTGAAATCCACTTTCTAATTTCAAGTCCAATCTTCCGTCGTCTGAGACTGTCGGAAATCACCAATATATTGGACTTCCTGTGGATTTCTTTAATGTTATTGGATATAAGAAAAGCAACTTCCGAGTCATATTGTAAAGGAACCGGCCAATTTACTAGACCACCGTCGTCTTGGTGACAACATGCACACAATAAGAAACCATGGCAATATAATCCAATGAAATGGTGATATTTACTTAAAATTTCTATTTTATATCGCATTTCTTAAAACCACTTTTATTAAGGTGAAAACTCAATAAAAAAAATAATCAATACCGTTTCAACCAGTTACGAATGTAGGCTAGGTAACTTGTGATAATCCCACTATTCTTGCCGTAGTATGCTATTATTTGATGTGAAATAAAACAAAATAACCAGATTTAATCTCAGAAATATCACACGAACGAGGTGCTGCCAGTTTTTTGCAGGGTTCTGGTGGTGGTGGTGGGGGGATTAAATGAAATAAAACAAGTTGCATCTAAACATTGATCAGAACGGAGAGGTGGCTACCTTAGAATAAAAAGTATATTCATAAGTATTTATTAATTCTTTAAAGTTGGTGGGTTAAAGTTTGTGCGCTGGTCGATGTTTTGCTAGATTTATCTAATTTGAAAACCACGGCGAGACTGCAATAACCCACTTTTTAAAATAACATTTCATTGTTGTTTTCAAAATCTTGATCAATTAAAACAAACCGTCATTAACTGGAAATGACTTCATTTCTCGCGTTTTAAGTGTTTGGATCGCATATCTCTCAAGGTTTGTTTCAACGGGTCGAATATAGTTCCAGTCATGTATTTATTATTCTTAAATAGTTTAATGGCTATTATTGTATCCCAAGTATATCATTTTATACAGTTTGTACGTTCCTTGTTGGTTTTCGCTTGATCTTATCGTGTATTGTCCAAATTGTGTGCATATTTTGCCACATGTTTGATAAACTGGAATTGGTGCCGTTTTGAATCAGAAGTCGTAGTAACAATAAAGTATTTCAGTTTACGAAATGATTTCGAGTTTATTGCTCGCTTCGCAACCCGCAATATAAACAAAACTAACAGTAATGTAAAACTACATAATATTGCAAAATGGGCCGTTAATAAAGAGAAACCCAGTATATACAGATATATAGTGCCTAAAGAGCGAGCGTCATGTTTATATTACAACAAGTTCGCCGTATTTACTCTTTTCAAGGAGCTAAATCGCTCATATTTGGGACCTAGAATTATGTTGCCACAAATGGGTAGCAACGCACGAAATAATGCAATATGAACGTATATAAACTGATTTACATTCAATCGTTTCTGTTTTCACTGTAATTTCTAATAAGATATGTTCGGCGAAATACGCCAGAGATCTCAATCGAATGGCTCTTTCTGGTGTTATTCCAGTTTACACCGAAAGTATTTATTGCGCAGGCTCCCCAAATAAGAATATGGCGCCACCGTTTGACATGACTTATGGAATATGTCTAGCCCCTTTCTTTGAGTCCCTTCGTGTACCAATGGTAAAATGTTTATTTTGATTTGAATATTGGAAATCAGAAGCCCGTCTTTTCCGGGCAATATCACAACATCAATGTTGATTTAAATTGACAAAATATTCGTGTTTTCAATGTCGAAGAATTTGGATGATATTGTGTTAGAGATTTAGGTACTTTAATGTCGATCATAAAGGTATGGTGCCTATTTTAGAATAACTTCTATTATCACTTTGCTTCTTTTATTTCATTGTCTTTCAGAATATTTTTCAACAACACGTGATTTTTATTAACAGTATAATAAACCTTCGTATGAATTTTTCATATTCAGCTCTATTCTGAGTTTTAATAATAGTGATTGATACCTGTTATGGAATAGTGATGACGTCCGTCTGTTATTATGGTATAAATAAGTTATACATGAAATCTAGAAATAGAAACAAAATATCTTATTAGCATGCATCAGATAGTCTATTTGGTGTATATCAATCTAGCATGCATCAGATTGTCTATTTATAGCAAATTCCTTTAAAGAGGCTTTATGGTCCCCACTAAGAACACAAACGTAATTATAAATATTCAGTTACTGAAAATCGAGGGGCTTGCCACTTGTAAATTTGCATATTACAGTAATAACATTTCGTGAATCAAATTTAAACATTCACGATGTGCAATCACAGCAACTCGTAAATTAATATTTATGCGTTACCCTGGAACAAAAGGTAAGAAAGACTTCTTGGTATAATTGTCCTCTCTTTACAACCAGGGAGGCGCTTGCTCGATAACCAGGGTTCCCGTGGAGGCCTACATATTGTCGTGCACGCATAAGAACCTTTGACACTTGGAATTCGAAATATGAGCAGCTGTAGTGCCACTGTCCGGGCAAATTGTCCTTCAAAGCACACTGTATGGAGAATGCCCATCAGTGCATAACAGTAGGACGTTAAACCCCAGTTCATTTCTCCTTTCATTTCCTTTACAAATAGAATAATTACATGAGACGCTGACTCACGACCGGAATACCAGGTTCGACTCCGGTGATGTCAAAGAAAGATCGTCGGAAGTTTCCAGCCTGGATTCCCCTTAATAGTGATACAGCATGTAGCACCTGGCTAGGAGCAACGTAGCCAGATTCAATTAAAATTACACATAGTTGTATATTTAATCTGATTAAAGCACAGATTTCGTTTCGTTTTTTTATAATTCAAAATTTCGTTTTACTTGTTCGCACTACACCGGCATTAAAAAACCCAAACAAAATAACAGATCTGCATTTTAATCAGATTGTATACAACAAATTGAAGAGGTTTAAGGTATATTTTGATGATGTGATAGATTATCTTGTAGACCAACTGTCAGATAGATAGATATACAGATAATAACCCATATTATTCTCTAAAATAGTATGTTGGTATTAAAAACATACAGCTTTTAGTATTCATCAGATAGTCTACTGAATATATCAGGCTATTGCATCACATTTAGATATTAGTGACAATCATCTTAATACATCGATTCCCAAAATAAATTCGCCAACAAAGACAATCATTGTCTAAAGTACACTGTTTTGTGATATAATCAATCGTTCTGATAGAATTGGTGTTATTGAAGATTATACACAAGATTTTGATATACATGACAAAGATATGCTATGATAAATTGATGTAATGTGGTCAAAACTCTGTGCAACATACGTATTTATACTTTCAAAACCGATGATCGTCAATTTCTAACAACTTGCTATTTATTTTGGTACCTAACAATCTTTCTTAAATATTTATCGTATGTTATAATTTTTTTCTTACCCATCGAACAATGGTTTTGTGGAATCTTTCGAAAGATTGCAAAGAATTACACAAAAATACCCTTTGCTATAATGCAGGAACACGTAAACAACTTTTCATCTAGCAATTTCCATCATATTAAAACTGTTTATTCGTCACACCATGTGCAATATTCCAAATAACAAGCATGCTAAGTTTCATTTCCATTAGTTAATACATGTTTTATTGACACATATCACAAGGATCAGACGCAAGTTTCAGAAATGAAATGAACATCCTATATACTGTTCTGCTCCAAAACTGGGCTAATGAAGACGGGCATACTCCATACAATGTGCCATTGGGGAAATTTTGCCCGGGCAGAGGCTCTACAGCCTACTCTTAATATCGAATTTCAACTACCAAGGGATCTTTTACGTGCACACTGGGCCTCGGTTTTTCGTTCTATTCGAACGACTAGATAGCTGTCGTCCTACATCACTGACAAGGGGAAACCAACACCGCAAAGCAAGTTTCAGAAACTTGGGGTATTACTTTCCAGGATAATCTGATAAACTATGTAATAGTTCCATATGTATTACATCATAACCGTGCAAGAAATGTTGTTCTGCATTTTCTATAAATTTACCACAAGATTATTTAAGTCATTTACCGCATTTATATGAAGTATAAATCATTTAGCAATGAACTTCACCCATTACGTAGTCTATTATGAATATCATGTTCATGTCTGTTACCTTTATAGTAACATTTAAGATCTTAATGTGTATTTATAATGGCATTTGAAAGGTTGAATGCTGCTTGAGTGTGCAATGGGTTTTCCTTATAATTCCCAACCCCGAAGAGTTGTTGGAAAGTAAGACGTTTGATGTAGTATAGTTCTGCAATTCGGAGTCCTAAATTCGCCAACGTTTCGTAAATTATACTGTGATGGTGTGTGTCGGTAGGTTTCAAGAACGTCATCGAAATAAGATTTTTTTTTTCTGAATTTTGATTCAGAGGCTATTACCTCAGTGGCTATTGTTTGTGTCTGTCTGACCAAAGACTCCACCCTTTTTAAAAATATAGTGCTTCACGAGGACACATTTTAGTTAAACCAGAAACGATATTGGTAGCTTCTAAATGTACCTTTTCGAGCTTTTCAATATCACTAACGTTACAACTATCCCATACTTCGCACGCACAATCAAATAATAAGAATACATTATTAAGGATTTTCCTGTTCTGTTACGAGAAAATATCAGTTTAAGTAAATTAGTCAATAGTGTCGAGAAGGACGCGATAATTATGGTTGGTCTATTTGGCATCTTGTGAAAGGGTAATTAATAGATTTTACAACCTGGAGTTCCTAATTACCAAATATCAACATCGGAGTTTAATTCGTTTTTTAACTGATTATAACAATTTTTGGTTGGTTTGGATTAACATCTATATATAAACCAATTATTAGTCCAAGAATTGAGATTTGACAGGTCATAGTTCTGGGATGGTTCTGTCTCACCAGCTGACTGTTAAATCTTAGTACATTATCTTCTGTAAATAATCTAGCCAAATCGTTTAGAACATCTCGTAGATCATTGATGTAAATTAAGAATAGAAATGCATCCAATACTGACCCCTGGGGAATTCCTGATTTTGAGAAAATGTCTTATGAAATTAAATTATTTACAAAAACTCGTTGAGTCACAACCGTAACATAACTTGACAACCATTTAGTTTGACAGTCATAAACTCTATATTGACCAAATTTATATAATAAAACTAGCAACAATTACTCAGCCAAATACCTTGGATATGTGATAGAAGGCATAACATGAATATAGGTGATTTTCTATTGCAGACCTGATGTCACAGACTGGCATCTATCTAGGAGATTGTTCTCATTGAAATAAGTAAACAAGAGAGCTACCACCCTTTATGAAGAAGACGGAAACGATTTGCCGGTTTCCAAATTGCGGGAAATACACCAAATAAAAGTGATTCGTGGAAAATAAAGTTTAGTTGAGTACATATTGTGTTTCTGGTGCATTTTAATAGCCTGTTACTAATATTGTCAATTTCAACGTGCTTTCGGGGCCTATGATTTGATGTTCCTCCACAAAATTACTTAAGGCCAAATTACAACTGAAGCCGTATCTAGAAAGCAGGAATACAGCTGTATATGTATAATGCAACCCACCCCCAATCTATAATGCATGACGTATGCCGATCTTCATTATTCGTGTTCTCTTCGTTACAATATTATCACGTACATTACAGTATTATTTAGTTTTGACCATATCTAATTTAGTGAGGAAACTAAATATTTATAAATGCTTTGTTTCAGTTTAAATATTTGTTGGAACTTTAGCCTCAAATCAGGTCTGAAAAAAGGAATTTACAGATATTATAGAAGATAACATTCTTTGTTTAAGGGGGGGGGGGCTTATATAGGACCTTGTCTGTTGCTAAATATGGAATAAATTGTTTAAACTAAATACTGTTATCAATTATTATTGATATTTTCCACAGAGGGACATAACTCCTTGTACCATGTACTGTCAGGCGTCTTGTATCATTCTTCTGTCCCGATAAAATATATATTTATTCGCTAACTAGACCTAAGTTGCCACCCCTTACGCTAGCTATCCTACTGACTGGATGAGGGTGGGTCATCTTGTATAACATCAATCATAATATTCCGTTATGAGTCGATTAAACAGACAGACAGAAATTACCCCAGTCTCCATGACTTTGAACTCCAAGCCTTGAATCATGACAATGTAACATACACCAGAAATGACTACAATTTCCCAATCTATCATTTTTGTCCAGACATTGTGGCCGTTCTGTTGAACTCAGGAACGATAAGTAATTAAGATGAGCTTTCAGGCACGATGAATATATTCAAAACAGTATTTATTGATGCCTGAAGGTTTTCATTAAATCGGCCACGGTGAGTTACTCTCGATACAATCAAAATGTCTCAGAACGATGATCACGCTGAAACAAAACCACATTGAAAAAACGATCTAGACTAAAGGCTAGTCATTTAATTTCATATGAATTTTCCGCTAGTGGGATCAATTGCTTTGAAAGACATTGGCATTTCAAGATAAATGGCTGCTCTTGGCGATAAATAGTATCAAATATGTTTCGGATATGGTCACTAATGTTAAATAGCTGTCAGAACGTGTTCCGGAGAGCCTACAGAATTAATTGGCGTGGCCATAAAATGTAGAAATTGTAACCATCGTAACTTAATTTAAAACATTCTAGAGGTCGACGTTTAGTACCGAGGTCAGACCTATTCTGATCGTTATGATATTGGAAATCGCCCGTGAATAATAAAGAGCTCGAAGGCTACGACTCTACCGACTGAAATCATTCATCGATGCTGTATATCTAAAAAATAAACAGCACATCTATCCAATAATAACCATGTGCAATTCACATATAGGTGAGAAGTAATACCCCAAATTCCAGTAGCTAACCTCCACATCGGGTCTTTAGCAGCGGGAGAACAACAGAGAAAACGTACAAGCGAGGAACCACGTCACATGTCTCAATGACAGATTGTATGATCTAACGCGCACGCGTTCATCACTAGACCACCCATTCTCCCTGACATATACAAACTGGAACAAACAGTACTAGTAAACATGTGCTATCCGCCCAACCTCAAATCATAAATATTCACCAAGATCTGGCAAATAATTCAAATCGTTTCCACGATTTTAAACAAAACAATCAACAAATAGAATAAGCAAATGGTGGATATGAATATTGGTCTGGAACCTTATACCACAGCCAGTCGCTGGCGGCAGCCATGGCCAAAGCTAACCACTGAAGTCTGGAGCTTAATTTGCATTTTTCGGAAAGTATCAAATTTATCTAAAATGTATTATTTCATTGATTAATATTTAAGGATACATAATCCTAATATCAAGGGTAGGTTCCCGACATGGATACACACGGAGTTAGCTTGTTTTGACAAGGTATATTATATCGACTATCGAGGATGCCGAATGTTGGCTAAGTACTGGACGAAACTTTTTTATAATTTCCTTCGCTAGAAAAATATTGAAGGGCATAAACAACAGAGACACTTACAATATTTTCATTGTCAGATATTATTAGACCAACGTTTCGTAACCTCTTAACGAAAGTGAACTATTTATGGATGAATATTTTTTTGATATAAATGTATTCAACTTTCACAATGCGATAGTTTGCAAGGGGTTCCCCAATCCCACAAATGATCTAGAGAAAGCAATCATATAATCCCTCGACCAAGCCCGTAGCTTGAGAGATCAACTTGCCAGACAGGTAAACTATGGATTTGGGTTTGTCTTTCCAGTTGAAATATGGGTATGAAAAATGTGACCCCCCACCCCACCCCCGACATCTTTGTAAATCATGGCTTACACCCCAAATTTGTATGTGGCGTTGATTTAGGTCGTCTGACTAACAAAATGATACAAAGGTACAACAAAAAGTATTCACATAACGTAGTGTCATCAAACTTTTTAATAGTTGATGACACTACGTTATGTGAGCATTAAAATGTAATATTTATGGGGATGTGAGGCACAGTGAGTCTTTCGGACACCTGTTACCACTGCCTGTCGCATATATTTTGTACACGGTGAACAGTCCATTTGCTGATTACACTATTTTGTCTTTACCGTTAATTTAGGACTTTCAATTTTGTCTAATGGTTTGGATTGTTCGTACTTGGTTTTATTTTATTTACTCCAGTAGGATGGTGCTGGCTTGCCAACAAAAAAAATGAATTTCCCAGTCCCGTTTACCCGCAAGGGCCCATTACCATAAATATCAAAATACCCATGGTGGATTGAATTCACTGAAGAGTAGGCGGAAATACTGTCTTACGTATACACGTCTGCAAACAAGTAAAACGCTAAACCTCGTTTCATTTTATCTGTTTTGAAGGAGACTAGAAGGGCTTCTACCAAGTAGTGTTGGCTATGTTGAACATTGACTAGTCTATAAATGTACATCTTTACATAATATTTCAAAATTCTCTTCTATTGATTATTCCAGTCGAGTTTATCTTTTTGTAATTTCCTTCAAGGATTTAGATAAGCTTCGGCAATATGAAAGATAAGAAAAATGAACATGTTTATTTTATATTGGCTTTCTATAAAACCTACTGATAAGATCGATTTCAATTTATATAAATCAATATTTCAGCCGGGTGAAATTATTTTTAAATGTCCAATCCAATGTAAAGATAATACTTTGGTCGACTATAATGTCATGGCGTAATTATTATTTTTATTGCTATGGTGTGGTCTGATTCCAGTCGATTTACTTCCCTTGCCCCTCTGTATCACTATCCATTGTCATTGATAACCATCTTTCTTTTACCTGGTGTGAAGATGACAGTTTGCTTGACTATAATGTGAACGTTTTAAGAGTAAGGGTACTGCAAAAACATAATAATGCGGTGTGAATTCCAAGCAGAAAATGTCGAATTACCTCCCTTATACCAGTTTCAATAGTTAACTTATGATACTCACTTCTGATCTGAGTTAACTCGTTCTGAATAGTTCAAGGAAGTGCGTTGCTATTAAGACGCCTAATATGTGCACAGACAAAATAATAGTAGCATACACAAACAGTTGACCGAACTCGTGACGTAGATATCTTTACTAATTATGATAACATTAACTAATTACTGGCACTAGTTGAACAACTTTGTCAAGTAGCAGAGACATTGACATGACGTTAAGGGAACAAACACACCTTACTCCTTCGTAGTCATTGCTTCATAACGTCATTGACACACATTCCAATTTAACGCGTATTTATTTACACATTTCGTGTGTAACTAGCCATATCGTGCTCGCCGCTAGTATGGCGGAGTATTGGTATGTATGTGTTTATGGTATGTGTGTGTGTGTGGGTGTGTGTGTGTGTGTGTGTGTGTGTGCGGGAGGGGGGGGGGCGTTTGTCACAGAAACAATCCATTATCAAAACTTGACTGTACAATGACGATTTTAATATAAAAAACATGTATGCATCAAGATACAGACTTGATTTCGACATTTGTCCTTTATTGTGCCAACATTATGGAACTTATTACCCAAGAACTCAAAATTTCAAACGGCTGTTCTTTGGAGATCTAAACAAATTTACCGTTGTTTGTCCACAAATGGAGCCCAATCAGCGTTGAGAGCTATAATGATTAGTAAACAACTCTACTTCCAATTATTATTTCAAAACGAAAATTCAATTACGATGTAACAAATCAGATCAACCTAATTCAATGCTTTGGGGATGCAGCGGTGGCTGAGTGAGCAAGGACATGACTTGCTAAGTTCGTACATGTTTCCTCCTCGGCAGAAACTGGAACAGCACCCAGTCATTTGGATGGGACGACAAACAGAATTTGAATAAGGACAGGCCGTAGCACTGTTGTACGGGCTTATGCTCGTCTTCATTAACCCAGATAATGTAGAAACGTCGAACGTTTGACCTAAATCCATGAAGTTTTGGTTCCTCTAACGATTTCTTATAGAGACAATATTTTATTTATTCAATTTCACAGATCAATGACCTACTTCTATATTGACGGCGCTTAACAACATACATATTTCTCGTGGGATAATAATTATATTAAGAGTCCGTATGTTTAGATAATTTCTAACAAGATTAGTAAATTGTTCACCCATTCGTGAAAAGTTACGCTAGGCAACCTACATAAAACTAGATGAAGATTGATTTGAGCTAACTCAAACTAAGTTTTAGCTAGTTTTATGGCTAAGGTATATATTTTAATTGAACTACATTAATGACTAACGCTTAATTCGATTCTATTTAATTGCGTTTTATCAAAGAAAGGTTCTGTACCCGTGTATAAGTTTATAACAAAACGGTCTATTGATAAAAAGGAAAACAGGGAAATCCGGCTATAGACCAGTTGCAGAACTGATATAAATTGGTCTTAATGTTCTTCTTACCAACATAATGCTAAAACCATACATGGCCCCTGATGGTGCTAAAACGCCCATTACCACCTACCACCATACAATACCCCGAGGTTCTAAAATCATACAATACGCCCTGGGGCTACCACCATACAATATGCCGTTTTGCTAAAACCATACAGTACCCCCTGGCCCCTGGTGTCACCACCATACAACGCCCCGTGGTGTTAAAACCCCGGGTGCTACCATCATAATACCTCGTTGTGCCACAACCATTCAGCACTTCCTGGTTGTCACCACCATACAACATGCTACTGTGCGTGGCTCTCCTCTTGAGAGTTCTATTGTCACTGCAGGACAAGCTTTCGTGACCACGACTTGACGAAGCTCGCCGGAATCCAGGATGTTGTTCTAAACGTAGTGGAACTTAACAAAATAATAATAATAAACCCGACCAGTATATAATAATAATGAATTTATTTTCTGAGGGAACATAATTATTACATGAATTGTAATTTTCAACATGCCCCCCCCCTCCCTCCTACTCTTTGAAAATAGTACACAGTAACAATATTTACAAAGTGCATACTGTCAAAGTGCGTAATTACAAACAGAACTATACCCACCACATATATTCGCCATTGTTCATTGTTTTTGTACATATCATTCTACTTAGATACCAATGTTGATCTAATAGTTTTACCCAAGGCGCACAGCCGTTTATTTTTGGGATTATTTATAAACGAATGGATTTTTGGACAGATTAGAAGATGTGTAATGTGCCGTGTTTAGACTAAATTCATCGACGTAGGAGTGATTGTTGACATACAATGTAAGTTTTGTATGACTCTGTGATTATGTTCGGCTATACCTAATTACTTCCTTTTACTTCTTTGAATTGGGTTTAACATCCTTCTTGTTTGCACGAATCTGGCTGATGAAGACGGCCATACGCCGTGCTATGAAGAAGTATGCCCAGACAGTGGAGTTTCCAACGGTCAAGGGTTCATTTACGCACACGGCAACCTGTACAAGCGACCCTCATTTTTATGCCATCCGAACGACAAGGCATCGTTTTGCCAGGATATCCTTATGCACCGCGGAGAAAAGACAACCAAACTAGAAAATCAATTTTCACGGCCAATAACGCAATCGAATTGGTGGACTTGGAACTTTGTGGATTTAAATGATATAATTTGCCTGGAGTTACGGTGGCTCGGTCAGTATGGAACTAATCAAGAGTTCTCAGCAACGTAGGTTCTTGTAATCCTTTTCATTTCAGCAAACACATAATTAAAGTTACAGTAAATTAATACTTAATTAGTTGGAAAATTACTGACAAGGATGTTTCATCATCAAACTTACCATCAAAGGTATTGATCACCACATGTATTTTCTGGTACCAACGTAATACCTGCTGCTGCACGAAAATAAAGATTGATGGTGTCTTGTCACGAAGAAACGGTAAATAATGGGAACACGAATTAACATGATTTATGCTTGCACAACACTGGAGTAATTTTGAAATCTGATTAGGTACTAACAGTAATAAGACTTTTGGCGTAATTGTTGGAGAATTGTGTTCAAACGGTTGAGGGTTCTAAACTAGAAGTGTGTTCAAGATCACGTGTACTACAATAGGACGGTACACCAATGACATCCAGTAGTCTACCCAGCTGCACCAGCTAGATGATGCATGTAATGTAAAAACAATACTTGCGGTCATTGCTTTGTGGGTAACGATAGCTTAATGTCCAGGTCATTGGGATTTTCCGGCGTGGTCGACACATTGACCTTTCGTCCTATCCAAGCGAGTAAACGCACTTTTCCTGTCGTTTCCTTCACAAAGCAGGGTAAACTTGAAAACTTATTATAAATGAAATGAAATTGGGTTTAACGTCCTACTGTTCTGCTCCGAATTCGGCTAATGAAGTGGGAATATCTTATTATAACTGCTGTTTCTCCTACTCGGTAGTGCAGGGAGGGTATATATAACTTGTCGTGGAATGGCGTCTATTCGTTCGGATATGACTAGCAGACTGGACCTTAATCTTCATTCCATTGCCAACTTGATTTTGTCATACGAACCACTTTGTCCTTCCTAACCTCGTGGGTTTCCTCGCTCAGGCAAACCCCTGAACATGCGCTGAATGGTCTAAACGAAAGTCACTTGTTTGCGAGATCACACTCGGTGGAAGCGGATGTTAAACACTGCGAACAGGAAGATTTTAATCAACAACAGAAACTACTTTATATAGAAGTGTGTACTTTGAACATAATAAAATAACAATAAAACAATCAACACTAAAAGCCTATTGTAATGTTTGTAGTAATTCTGAGGAAAGCTTTAATTAATTAACAAAAAAGCCATTGCTGTAATGTTTGGATTTAAAAATCTGCCACGACGCATAATTCCATTTCACTTCGTAATTTACAAATAGAGCTATTTTCTTTCATCTTAACCATTCCATATTGTTATTTTTTATTTTTGAGTGAAGGATGTATCGCAACAGACTTGGGACTATACAGCGCAGTGACCACTTACGGATTGTCCTTAATCTGACTGTTTGTGATTTCTGCGTATTGTTGCTTGTCCGTATATTTGCTTAGTGTAATTGTGTGTGGTGCAGTCCACCCGCACTTACAATTAAAATTGACCACTAAGGCTTGGGCAGTTAACTTCAGTAATCGGAGATAATTTTACCAGTCGCCCGGTATATCATACATGGAACGAAAGAAAGCTAACGTCTCGTCATTTCTTTGGACAATGTAGCCCGAGGTTCAGTGCCCTGGGGGCACTGGACCACGGTGGCCCCTCGCATACACGGGCTATGTATTTGAAATGTAATGAAAATGACTATACGTCCTACTGTTGTGTAAGGACTGTGCTAAAGAAGATGGACATACGGCACACATCTAGCTTTGAGGTAAATTATGCCTGGACAGCGGTATCGCAGCCTATACTCTTTATATCGAATTCTAACTGCCAAGTGAATTTTGACGTGTTCGTCACCAACCGATACACGCCAGATTTTCGCCAGGCCCTCCTTTACCACTAACAAGGGGAAGCCAGCGACTTACTCACTAAGTCTCTACGGTTCCTGCTATGTATGTGATGTAAAGACAAAACTGACTTTAGTAAGCACCATGAGTAGCCTATATGAAAACAAAAAATCTATACCCTGGTTGGCGTAATACTATAATTTCCCAGTCGTGGGTAATGTCAATACATTTCTTGAAAACTAATCGTATTAAAGCAGTTTTTTTTAAAAAATATATTTTGAAAATTTAATCAGACGTGAGATTGCCCTCAGGAATGTTGTAAACGTTTTGATATATTGGTCTGGGATCAAGCGGCTTTGTTCACTTTTATTTATTCCGATTTGGAAATGAAAAAGGATACATTATTTAAATTAAGCTGTCTTTAGAGAGACCATTAGAAATCAGAGCCATACGATCAATCAATCTTTAAACAAACTCAAGATATGACATGAAATGAAATGGGTTAAAAGGTTTATGTTGAAACCGAGCTAATAAGACGACATAGACAATATTTGTCCGTAGAACAAATTCCAATAGTCACTGTTCCTTGCCAGACCCCCCGTCCTGCTCCGCCCTCCTTGCCAGACCCCCCCCCCCCCCGTCCTGCTCCAATGACAAATGGAAACAACAAACTAAATTCCCTGATCTCATGGTTAGTGAACGTTAGTATTTGTCCTATTCTAAAGATACACACATTGATACACAGTGTTAACCCTGTGATTGTCCAGTCTGGCTTACGAAAGTGCTGTGTGGAGGTACTGGCAAGGAATCTGCGTAATATGTACCGTTTATGATTAAATTATAACCGACTCAACGATCATAATTCCCGCATCACTGAATGGAACCTTGTAGAATTGACAGATATTGTAAAGGGATATTTAATGGTTCTCGAAAAATGTTTTCACGAGAAAGTGTTAATGCAGGTCTCAAGAGCACGCTCCATTCTAATTATTAGAAAATTGTTCGTTAGCTCTTTGAAGCTATGCTACATCATTTCTCTTTCAACTACTAGTAGAAACATGCGTAGTGGGATACACAATGTGTGCTTTGAATAAAATAGGGTATTTCAACTAGGTGATGAATAATACATGATATGCTTTGAATAACACATGATATGCTTTCAGTAACACAACGTAACGTATGCTTTCAGTAACATAGGGTATGCTTTCAGTGACACCTTTGGGGAACACTAGGTAATGCTTTTAAGAAGACAGGGTAAACCTACAGTAACAAGAAGTATGCCTCAGTGACAAGGTAATGTTTTCAGGAACACGAGGTAATGTTTTCAGGAACACGAGGTAATGCTTTCAAGAACACAGGGTATATGCTTTAAGTAGCACAGGGGTGCTTTCAATAACACATGAAGTTATGCTTGCTATATCACAAGGCATACTTTCAGTAACACATATTATCACTTCAGTGCTTTATTTAAACACGACTATATAGTAAACGTGTGGTCAATTATTTTTAGTTATTCTTGGGATCATTTGGAAGTGGCATTGAATCAAATGTAGAAGTATACTATGAATAAATAGATCTTCCGTATTGATTACAGAACACTTACATGATATTAGTAGAGAATTTGAATGGATCATTGTCGATTTCGTCTAATAATTGACATACATACAGAATGAAATATATGTATGTTTGGTTCCAGGCTGCTTCTGTATTTAACGATCAGCTACAATATGAGCAGACAAAACCAATATTGCCACTGGTCTTGCTTTCATTATAATGAATGAATATCTTTAAATAACGGTTTATATTTCATGCTAAATAAAATCTCCATTGATTAAATATTCCATAAAATTCCACAACTAGGGAATTTACTGGTCAATAAACGCCACAAGCTACGTGCTAAAACAATCCAGGTCGATTGCAAGCATCGTAACTGTTACATATTGATAACTACTTCTCTATCAAAACATAGATATAGGATGCTTTCTTTTACAAAAGAAGTTTCAGAATATAGTGACTGTCCAATTAAACATGGTGGCCACAGTTGCTCGGTAACAAGCAGGTCCCGGGTTTGATCCAAATATTGACCGGAAGGAAACCCTGCGGTTTTATGTTTGCAGTGGTACAAGAAACAGTGTCTAGTCGTTTGGATGGGACGAACAGCCAAGCTCTCAGTCTCACGTACACATCGGTCGGCAAGTTGAGATTCGAAATCAGAGTAAGACGAATTACCGCTGGTTGGGACCGATTTCCCTAATAAGATGGGACATATATGTCTTCACATGAAAAGGTGGTACAGAATAGTTAGGCGTTAAATCGCATTTCAGTTTCAAATTAAGCATTTGTTAAGTTGTGTAAATTAAACCGTACAGACGCTATTATTATCATTTATGAATAACAAAAAACTCAAGCACCTCCAACCCTGCAAACCTTCACATTTCTGAAGTACACCATTTAAAAGATCTTATTCTTTAAGTGATAGGCTATCAAAAAATACCCTCGTTTTTCGTAATCCACCAATAGCGAATAGGGGATGGCTCGCTCTAACATTCTAATGATTGCTAGCTTCATACTTGAATTCCGAATAAGAAGTTGAATAACGAATTACGAAAAACGTGTCTATTTTGGTATCCAACCATTCGGCCATCCAAACCCCCTTTTACAGTAAACAACCTTATAAGACAGATAAACAATAGACATTATTCAAGAAGAATACAATGATTAGAATTCTAAATTAATATGCACATTCAACAGTTAGTCTGATTAAGAGATGATTATGTACGCTTGCATAGACTTATAACCACTTTGAAAGATGTCGCGTATAGATATTTGTTAACGACATGCTTGTTTGTTTCAATGACTAGTTGTATCTAGACCTGGTTACAGTGCGTGCTTTACTTAAGATAAACTGACTAGCGATTAAATAATCCCAGGCGAGAGAAAAGAAATCTTTAATGTGCTTTCCAACTCACGCTCTTCTAGCTTTGGGGCATAAGAATCGAGGAAATCATATTAATAGTTTTTTGTCGTCGTTCACACGGTATAGAGATGCTTATAGAAATATTTCTATAGTAATGGATTGAAGTGTTAAAACTTGAGAATCACACCGTCTTTTCATAAACCTGCCAGACAGTATAGTTGTTGAAGACTTATGTTTAAATACAGCTTTTAAAACTAAGTTTTCAATCAATCTATATTTCCATCAACCGACTGACTGGAGAACACATGGTAATAATCATGGGGAAGTAGATGATGAAGAATAGGTTCGGAGAGCCATGATTTATAAAAATAATACCAGCAATACAAGCTAAAAACACCCATTTGATGTCTATACATATTTATTTAATTTGAAATAAATGCGTTAGACGTTGCAAATTACTTTAAAAACATGTAAGATTTCGTCTTGAACCATCCCAGTTCTGGACTGAAAAACACATGGCAATGATTATAATGGTTTCAAAGATTCAGTTGTATAATGAATGAATTGTCAACCGATTTACCATAGTCTCAGAAAATACTTGCTTTATGACAAATCCAAGACAATGTCTGAAACCATTTATGTGATTCATATTGGAATTCTAAATTGGAGTTTTAAGTATCAACTATTGTTATTGAACCAAAACGTGTAGGTGTATATATGAATAATGTTTATACATGTTATTGATTACATGCATGGGTGTATATATGAATAATGTTTATATATGTTATGAATAAGATGGGTGTATATATGAATATTGTTTATATATTTTATAAATTAGGTGGGTGAATATATGAATAGTGTTTAAACATGTTTTTATTACATGGGTGAATATACATGTTATTAACCTTATGTAACAAATTAGTAATTGAACTAACAATATACGGATCGCAATTCGATGTTTATCACTGAGTGACTTTTCGACGAGGCTTCTTTAGTCTTTACCAAGCAATGCTAAAATATAAAATATGACGGCACACTATATACACATGATAGTTAGGAATTGATTCATTAATTAATAGCAATTATATTCCACAAATTTGTACACTGTGGTAGTCAGTAACAGTAATTGATTGATTCATGAATTAATAGTAAATTGTATTCCACAAAATTGTGTCCTGTTGACTGTGTGCTTTGGTAGTTAATAGATGAGACATTTATAGTGATTGTATGCCACAGACGTGTGTCCCGTGGTAGTCAGTAACTGATTCATTAATTAATAGCACATTGTATCCTACAGAATTGTGTCCTGTGGTAGTTAATAATTAATGCATGAATAGTGAATGTAATCCACAGAATTGTGTCATGTGGTGGTTTGTAATTAATGCATGAATAGTGATTGTAATCCACAGAATTGTGTTCTGTGGTAGTTAGTAATTAATATATGATAAGGTAACTCTCCCCGCTAATAGACAAAATAATTATGGTTACAATACTTGGGAATGAATATTCTTTAATTGATTTTAGCTATCTCTACCCTTAGTGACATGCATATTACACCCACATAATATGTTTTAAAGGCACCCGATAGCACTTTTCATTTGTAGAATGAATAAAGTTTTATTACATTGATAATAGTAAGGTTTTTTGAACCAGGAGCTGGGTCACTAGCCTACTCATCTGGTTGTTCTTCTTCGTTGGGCTGGGCTCTTCGCAATAGTTTGAGGGTACGCCAATTAATGTATGATCGGCATTAAACGTGTCATATACATATTCCATGGACATCGAACGATGATCTTCGATTTGGATATGACGTCACAATTCCAAAATGGCTGCAACAGCGTGTGGTTACCAGCAAGTGGTCATTTATTTGTCAGTATATTGCTGACATAATTATGGCACTGCTCTCAACTCTGCTGCTTTAGCTAATGAATGTCTTCAATTTTTGATATGACGTCACAAGTTCAAAATGGCTGCGATGACGTCATGCTCGATTATTGGCCCATAGTACGTTCGTACGTGTTTTCGTCAAGTCGTATCTTGGTAGAAGGAACCAATCTGTTATAATCTCGAGTGATCTGTGATCGTTAATCACTGGTCAGTTTATCGTGTAGTTACCAGCAAGTAGTCATTTAATTGTCAGTGTATACTTGGCATATGGTACTACTATCAACTAAGCTGCTTTAGATAATGATTTAATACTAACAGTTTATGGCAAATAGTAATAACAGAGATTGGAATGACCAAATTGCTTATTAAACATGATATCTAGAGTGGGCGCCATCTGTTAGAGATATATATTTAGACACGATCGAAATATAGTGTGTGTTCACATCTGGTCAAAACATATTTCCGTCTCGGTGGTACTAATATAATTGTTATAATTATAATGTACAAATACTATATGGACGTAATCGCCACCATTTTGGAATTGTGACGTCCGGTCAAAATATAATTTCATGTTTCATGTCGACTATACTTAAATTCACAGAGACATGTTATTTTTTAAAAGTACGTCTCCCCAATAAGAACAAGTAGATGGGTAACGCCTGCCGGTTAGTTCCAAGTCAAAACCCATACATGTTTTCTTCGAATTCCAACTATCTAAACTTCTTTTCCATATTCATACAGTCAGTTTGTGTAATCAGTCATTTCATGTAATGACAAATCAGTCATTACGTGAACTGCCTGTGAGCGTCAGGCAATACGAGCGATGACTAAAAATTCCAGTCAATACATGAAATGACTAAAAATCATGGTTGGGGATTACGCGAAATGACCGAGTGAACGTTAAACCCCATTTCCCCTCTCTTTGGGTTATAACCTGCATTTTAAGTTTCATGAAAATAGTGAACTCTAGAGTGTCCTCAAGCTAAAAACGTGATTTTCGTACAACAAGGGTTCATAATCCATGCAGTTTCGATCCGATACATGCAAATATCGCAAGCAACCGAGATCTCTGGGTTATAAACATGTGGCCTCTAGAGTGTTCTCAAGCTAAATACGTGATAGCGTCAAAATGGAATAAGAATTGTGACAATATACGTGCACATGACAGTGTCGATCAGACAGCGCAATGACAACATTTTCATTTTATGTGTTAGGCCTACACATATTACACAATCTGCAATCAGGCATTAAGTGTAAAAAAAGGTACGAATTTTAGCCATTTTTAGTAATGTTTAGATTTTTCAGTCATTACACGTATTGCCTTGTGCTCATAGGCTCTTCGCGAAATGCAACGCCGGATTAACCATGGTGGGGGCCCTGGAACATGTGGGGGGCCCCTGATCAACGATTGCGGAGCTGTGGCAAGCGCCGAAGGCGCGAAGCCCCGCAATGGTGCGGGGGGGGGGGGGGTGTCTCCCCCTAGGAAATATTCAGAAATTGGAGGCCGGAAACGTGATTTCCTGGCATTTCAGGCACTTGTGTCGGAGCCATTTAGAAGTACCTCCCACAGAAAAAAAATAAAATTCTGTCACAAAATTAGCGCATTCTGGCGTTATTTCAGTGGACCAATCCATGCGAGTGCTATGAAATGATGGCATTTCTAGAGGAGTGGGCTGCAGCCCATTGAGCCCGTTAAATGCGCTACTGTAAGTGAGCGGGGCCACATCAAACCTAATTTTGAAGTCGCTCATTGATAAATAACGGGGTCACTTGATTCGGAATGGTATTATATCCCCCACGATGATTTGATGAATGGGGGCCGTAACGCTACGACCAAGCTGAACTCGATTTTTGACGAACGTCTAACACTGTAAGTGCCAAATGGTAATACGAGATTTAATCAAGAAATCTGAATATTTCGTGTGATCATGATGTGCATCGCATCAAATTCAGCTTATACCCACAACAAATATCAACATCAACAACTACAGCTTATACACAATCGTACGTCAATCTGAGGCAAAATTCGCGCTACTCGAAATGATGGGGACGGATTGAGGGGGCCCCAGGGACTTCCGATGGAAGGCCCTCGGAGCATCGGAGGGGCCCCGTCACTAGGTCACCGGCCGTTGGAGTCCTCGGTCCGACCATGCGTTGGCGAAATGACTGATTTGTTTAGTCATTACGTGAAATATACACCCATCTAATTGATATCATGTACATATATTGACCCAACCCATATAATTGATAACATGTATAAATATAGTTCATATATTCACCCAACCTAGTTAATTAAAGGTATAAACTTTGTTTATATATTACCCCAAGCTAGTTAATAACAGATATAAACCGTATTCATATATCGACCCAATTATGGTGTCAAAAAATCCTTCTACAAATAAATTTATTATGTTAAAATAAAATGGGAATGATTCCAGGCCAGAATTTACTTACGAAAACAACTATAGGAAACTTATTTTTTATCTCTTCGTTCCATAATATATTGTTGTAACTTAAAACCCCAATTCAAGCACACACATTACATTTTTAGCGCTTTGAATCACATAAATGGTTTCAGAGATAGTCTTCGATTCATCATATTAACCGGTAAGCAAGTAATTTCTGACATCTTGGTCAATCGGTTCACAATTCATTATAGAACTGAATCTTTGAAACCAGTATAATCATTGCCGTGTGTTTTTCAATCTAGAACTGTGGTGGTTCAAGACGAACTCTTAACATGTTTTATAAGTAATTTGCAACGTCTAGTCTAACGTATTTATTTCAAATAAAATAAATATGTATAGACATTGTTATTGCATTCACGTATCAAATGGCCGTATTTTAGTTTGTATTCCTGGTATTATTTTGATAAATCATGACTCTTAAACAGTTCCTTCTCCGAACCTATTCTTCATCATCTACTTCCCAATAACTGGCATTCGTTCTCCAGTCAGTCGGTTGATAGAAATATAGATTGATTGAAAACTTAGTTTTAAAAGCTGTATTTAAACATAAGTCTTCAACAACTATACTGTCTGGCTTGTTTATGAAAAGACGGTGTGATTCTCAAGTTTTAACACTTCAATCCATCACTATAGAAATATTTCTATAAGCATCTCTATACCGTGTGAACGACGACAGAAAACTATTAATATGATTTCCTCGATTCTTATGCCCCAAAGCTAGAAGAGCGTGAGTTGGAAAGCACATTAAAGATTTCATTTCTCTCGCCTGGGATTATATAATCGGTAGTCAGTTTATCTTAAGTAAAGCACGCGCTGTAACCAGGTCTAGATACAACTAGTCATAAAAACAAACAAGCATGTCGTTAACAAATATCTATACGCGACATCTTCTGTAACGTTGAATTTACCCAATTTAACAAATTGCTTTATTGAAAAATGAAATAGGGTTGAAGGAGTGAGTTTTCTGCACGGACCGGACTAACAAAGAAGGGTATACACCATGCCGTGTGATTATGTGTTACTAATATTTCGAATTCCAACTTTTCCTCTACAGACCAATCGTCTTGTACCACTGACAGGGGAACCACTAAGCCAACAGCGGCATCGAATCCAAGTCACTTGGTTATAATGTCCAAATTACCATCAAGGAGCACTGCATCTTCGTTAGTCCATTCCAATTCATTTCTTATCACTCGGCTAATCAAATGTATGACAAGATAATCACTGACATGTTTTATACAAAATTCCTTTGTCATTGTGTAAAAGAAAACACCCCTATCTATGCTTAACAGATAAAAACGATTCCAGCGGTCGACAAATTACAACAACCCAACCCCTCCCTATACGCGATCATCCATGTTCCGACGACTGCGGACTTATTGTTTGAAAAGGGAGAGAGAGAGAGAAATGGGGTTTAACGTCCACTCGACACAAACTAGGTCATTTTGGTACTAACATATGGTTTCACTTTAATTCAATAATTCGCTTGCGCGTAGGGGTCGTTAGCAGTGGGAGGAAATCGGAGTGCCCGGAGGAAACCCACGAGGTTGAGAAGGCGCCCATATCTCCATGTCACATACGCTCACACCAGGGATCGAAACCACAGCCGCAAGCCAGAAGTGAACGACCAGCTAGAGGTCGAAGTGCGGCACTCTAGACCACTAGGCCATCCCAAACCCCCTGTTTGAAAAGGGATCAGGGTAAGGTTTAAGGCTAGATGCACTTCTACACCACATCATCGAGCTTGGACCAATTATTTCATGGAATATATAATCAATGAAGATTTTATGTAGCATGAAATATAAACCTCTATTTAAAGACATTCATTCATTATAATGAAAGCAAGACCATTGCTAATATTGGTTCTGTCTGTTCATATTGTAGCTGATCGTTAAATACAGAACCCGCCTGGAGCCAATCGTCACACATATCGTTTAATGTTTTACTCGTACAAACCACGTCTCTTTTATACTTGAGTCAACAACCAATAATCTATTTAAATCCAAAGCACTAAATGTAGTGTTAAAATCTGTATTATCAAAATACCCATATCTGGCCTGATGTCAACTAACTGAACAATTAAAAACAAACCCCAACGCGCAAGCGAATTATTGAAATAAAATTGAACCATCTGTTAATCCCTACATGACCTAGTTTGTTTCAAGTGGACATTAAACCCCATTTCTCTCTCTTTCTCTCGGTAATTAAACATACATTATGCAACTTGCAGGTCTTTCTTAAAGCCTTAAATATTATCTAAATTATTAATTAGACAATATTTAACTTATCAGGGCCATAATCCTGGACTGTTGACTCCACTTGCTACATATGGTGTGGAGACTAGAGGAATGTTTTCAGTCGTCGTTTCTAATGTAAAAGCTGAACGGAATTCAACCATTTTTGGACTCAGATTCTTATTAGAGATTTATGTTTCACAATGATATTTTGTAATTAATTCCTATGACACTAAAATCATGCCCAGCGTTTTTAAATATCGTGGTTTAGTTTTAATCTATTTATGAATATCGGGCATTCCGAAATCTATAATCAATGTTTCCCTAGGATAATTTGGCATTTTCAAAAAACAAAATGAAGTAAATTTGAAATGACATTAATTATACAGTCATTTATCGTGGTAGACATTAGGATGTAGCCCACTTTATTTCTGTCAATGGCATGGTAAATTAAATCCATATAGGTTATATGATATTATGTGGAAATGTTGTCTTCTCTTGAAAAGGTCAAATAAGGATGAAATTGTATTAAAGGATTTTTGTTATATTGAACAGATCTGTCCAATATAGAAGAAACTATACACGAACACAGCCCACTCACAGTATTTCACAACTCTCCTATGTCATGTTTTATCTTTATTCACAATTGCTATTTTTGCAAATAATTTACATTCTTTTATTTTATGTCATTGTTCATTATCATGTCCGATTTTAAGTTCCTATTTTACAAATGATAACAAAAATCATTTTGAATAGTATTTTTAATTTTTACCCAAAAAAGAGTTCCACGTTTATATGTAAATAATTCCATCTTAGTGGTGGGTGCAGAAAGGTGAGACATATACTCCTATTTCAGATCTTTTGTAACGCATTGTAGAGTATACAATAAACCTGCGATGCGAAAACACTAATGAAAATCTTCAGAATTCAAACTAATTAGAAAAACTAAAAAGGTGTCAATTCAAATAGAACTGAACTGTGTTGCGATGGAGGTTTCTAAAGATCTATTGAACCAATATTGAAATACAGTTATAAACCAAGCATGAAAAATACTAATAATGAGTAAAAAACATGCCATTTAATATTCTTTTGACACAGCGCAATTCCATAATTTATTTGGTATATTTTCTTTTAAAAAGCATTGAAACCGAAATAGATAAATATTTCAACTAGTTATATGTCGCTATTAATCAGCCTTTGATCACGTCATATATTGGATATGAATATTAATTTATAAAATTTAACCCTTTAATTCCCGGTGCTTGCATATGGGTGAATAATCTCCATGTTTACATCTGACATTTACGCAATCTGATTATAACACAGATCCTATTTCGTTTATTTTTTCATAGTTCAAAATTTCGTTTTACTTTTCTTAACCACACTAGGATTTGGACGTGTTGTTATGTAACCCGCGTTCTCGTTGATTAGCCAATGAAACGTTCTGTTGTGGGGTGTATGGAACGATGGGCATCCCACTTGAAACATCTCGCCACTTACCGAATGCAAACGTTGTTTTGGTAGTCAGACAATTTATACATTTAGATAAAAGACTGACAGCTCTCGCTATAATAGTTTAAAAACAGATATTGATAAAGGAATATATCGAAAACTTCAATCAAATTACACCACACTGAGCAGTCACGATTTTCATTGTTACTATACTAACGAAAGCCTCGATTATCCATTGTTAAATTAAATATTTAAATGGCGACCGTGTTTCAACCCGTTCAAAACCACAACCATCGGGCTTGTCAAATGCATACATGTCTAAATAATTATAATTTATTTAACATTTCAGGCCAAAAGAAAGATATGCAATCGACAGATTTATCTTACATAATGCATTTTTAGGAATCAGACTTTTTACACACTGTATTTGAAATATGTGGATGTTTGTGAGATCCAATGCGCTTATGACTGTAATCTAGTAAGTTTCAACTACATACAAAGACTTCTATAAATTAATAACCTACTGCTATTTTAAGAAGAAAAATAAACATCAATGGATATAGACCGCTATTAACCCTTTGGGATTGTGTTCCATCAATATATAGATGTAAAATGTGACCACCTTTTTGGACTTGAGATAAATGTCTATCTTTGTCTCTTCTTACACACTAGAAACATTTTAAAATCGATACGTATGTATAAAACTACAATGGCTATATGCTGAAATTTCCTTTCAGATCACCGTTGTCATTAAACATCTAATGCATAAAAGTAAGAGACGATAAAAGTCATTTTATTTCAAGCTGTTTCCTTACAGGTTAAAACTAATCTGAAAAACTAAACAGACACATTTTTTATTCTATAATATACGTATCTTTAAAGCAAAATATATATATTGTTTGAAATGAAATGGGGTTTCTTCGGACTGGTCTAACGAGGACGGTCTATGCTTTGATGATAATATAATATTGAAATAATTACTTGTAGAGGAACGAAGCGATAAGTAACAACCAGACAGAATGTTACAGTGCAAGATCATCAGACATTAACTACATACTGGGAAGTACATTATATTTATTTAATAAGGGACTCAAAAAAGCCAATGTTGACCACCCACGGTGTGTTTTAGACTTAGTACGAACCAGTTTACCATCACGCACAAATTTAATGATGTTTTTATATTTGTTTTTTCTCGATCTCCATTAAAAATTTGACTTACTACAAATCAGATTCACAATAACGCACAAATTTAATGATATTTTTATATTTATTTTTTCTCGATCTCCATTAAAAATATGAATTTTAATGGCTTCATTGATAAAACACATGGACTTCCTTTGGTCATTATTTTGAAATGAACACTCGGTATGTGTTCAACAAAAAAATTAAAAACTGTCAGTTTTCAAAAATCTAAACGACAAAGGGAGGTAACTCCGCATTTCGCGATTGATTAATTCGGAATTTAGGTTGCATTACGAATGACTTAAAGTCCGTGTTATAAGCTCGAATAATTTATTTTCATTAATCAGCCTAAATGTGGAACATGGATTAATATATTATGTTTGAAAATCCAACAGTTTAATTAATCTCTTGTTCTTTCAACGCTATATTATAATGCTCATAGAGGTTTTCTCTCTATTTCGTCACTTACAGTAGGGAGGGGGGGTGGAGTAGCCGAATGGTTAGCACGTATCATGAAGCCTGTCATTGAGTCATCTGGCGTGGGTTTGAAAATCCCCGGTTGTACGTGACAAGGAGTGTATGTTAGTCCCGTCGAGTGGACGTTAAACCCCATTTCTCTCTCTCTGATTACACATTATCACTGAATTAACAATATCACCCCACCCTCCCCCTCCGCACTATCCCCCATACCCCCTCTTCCATTACACCCAAAAAATACATCGGAGGAAGCATAACCACCTATTAATAAGAAAATAATTAGAAACGTATGTTTGTTTGAAATATCAAATGGTAGAGGTCAATAATTCGATTAAAACGCAGCAATCTTGAAATGTTATGAAGTTACAAACTTGCATATACTAAACATTTTTATAATATTCATTATTGTTTTTTTTTTCTGGAAGAATGGGCGGAACTGCTTGAAAGATTTTTAGTTGGAGCCTCTGGACTTAAAATGGCCTTGTCGTGTAGTAATTACGATGATATTACCTTATATTTATTTACATACTGAGAAACAGTGAAACCGCTGCACAAAACTTTAGTAGAGATACATTTTTATCCTGCAATTCTATGTGTAACAACATCAGATCACGAAACAAAACGCAAGACTCATGTTTTTTACGATCATGTAAACGCACCATAAATCAATTCTCTCAAACACACACACACGAAAAAATAAATTCTACAGAATAGAAATGTTGAAAGTGCAACCAGTACAGCAGCTGCAGTTATGTGGAAGACACACATATATGCTAAGGTTGACAAATGAATACCGAAAACGCCCCATTGCGTTAATTCAAAGGGGCAAGAGTGTCAGAGACGTCGCCCAATGGGCTGGATACCTTCCTTAGACTAGCGTCATTAAATACTCGATTCCAGCAAAGAGGGTCTACTGGAGATCGAACAAGGCCTGGGCGGCATTTCGTCAAATCGATTCCAGCAAACAGGGTCCACTGGAGATCGAACAAGGCCTGGGCGGCATTTCGTCACAACACCTCGACAGGACCGGTATATTATCTGGCAACGCCTAAAAGATGTTTCACTTTGAAGCAAAGGCGTCCACGTGGGCTGTTGTTGGTGATCTTCTGTTGGTAAATGTCCAACCTATTATTGTCATGGCCAAAATCACATTTCAGCTGCATTATATTGTCTGATCTCCCAGTCATTGCGTCTCAGTATATTATATGGACTTAATGGAATTAATCGTATTCACCCCGTCCAGTAAAAAAAGAAATAACCCACTTTTGGCTCTTCATTCTGGTATTATAAGCTAGTTATCTGCTCTTTATTTAGCATCTTCAGTAATGGACCATAAACAACAACAGGTACAAACATACCAGCATATTATTATATGACATTTCACTATTGTATACGACCATATTTTAAATAACGTCCGTATCCTTGATTCTAACTCTGTATAACGACCGCCTCAATATTAAGACCAATTTATACCAACCTAGCAACTGGTCTTAAGTCGCATTTCCCTGTATACATATTACCAGAAGAGCACAGTATCAAATTAATATTCAGTAAATAGGACTCCAGGATATACAGGTACCGAGATTGAAAGTTACCTATGCGGAGCCATTGGGCTATTTTCTGTTGGTGGGCACCTATGGCTTGATTTTCTATCCGTAGCGACGAACAACCATACTATATCAAAGAATAAAAATTGTTTAAACCATACATGGATATAAATTAAGAAAAATGGGTTTGGATAAATTGATAGTTATCAATCAAACGCATTCCGTGACTCCCATCAAAAATTAATTGTCCACTGGCGTGTTCTAACAGACGTATTAGTGGCTAAAAATGGAGATTAAAATAAGTTAATCAATTCTTTTATGCGTATTTTTAGCTACTTCACACTAGTCCTAGGTATCTTGAATAGATCTGTAGACAGATCTAGGTTATTTGACTTTATTTCAAGAATTGACACCTTTGAAGGCTGAGTTATCTTTATTATTATTATGAATTATCGGCCAATTTAAAGAGGCATATCCAAGCGCTAAACAAATACAGATTTAATACGTAGTGTTTTAAAATAGAGTTGTGAAGGAACTGGCTCCATGCTCTTGGTTATATTCTTCTTCTTGTACTTGGAGTGACACTCTTAACAAAAGTTCTGTCAATTCGATTACGATCACCATTCCAAGATGGCCCCGATGGCGCAATGGCCGCGTCGTGGTTCATGTAGTACGATTTGTACGAATGTTGAATAAAGAACTGGAAACTGGATATATAGGACTATTAATCCAATACATAGAATATCATCAGCTCTTGGTCTCTTACTCAGAAGCCATTTGCAATCTTTTTTTTAAATTGACAGTTTTTTGTATTATGTGGTGTATCATGTTTCAAACTCCATAACTCAATTTACTTCCCCGGTCCTTCTAATTCCGGTCAATTGACCGATTTTATTTTCTCTATGGTATATACACAGACAATTGGATAAGATTAATTGTCTATGACACATACATTTACGATTTGTTAAGATTTAATACATACTGACATTAGCGAAAACTAGTTTATGTTTATATGTCAATTCAGTGGGCTAAAAACTACTAAATAAAATTTTTGGACAACATCATTTGAATGAGATAATGTCGCAAAGTTATTAGTCATTCCTACTTCTTTTAAAGTTTTTTTTATTTCAATGGTAATGTGTGAAAATTCAGATCGAAGTATTTGGCATGGCAGCGATATTTCCCTCTTCTATACTCCATATGCTAGGGCTAATTTCGTTTCTTCGAGGTTTCGATAACTGTTCATGGTTTAAAGTCGAAAGGAGAACAGGGTTAAAATTATTGGTTACTGCCGTTCTTACGGTCGATAGTTATGATTTTAGCATGCGTTTTCAAGTTCGTGTATCTCAAAAAAATTTATTGGACAGTCGCATACAATGTTGGAGCCACGCGTTCAGCACAACACAAAATTTGGCAAAAATGTTCGCGGCATACTAAAAAGACAGAATTAACATTGAAATCAATGGGGAAACTAATTGTTCTTTGCCCCAATATAAAATTGCCATTCTGTTTATTAGGTCCTCAAGGTTTCTTTTAAAACAAGACTTTGTATGCGCGTGGGTGCTTCGGGGAAATCGCTTTGTTTAACGCCCGCTTCCATCACAGTGATATCGCCGAAAAAAAAAAGAAATGTAAGTCATTAGCCGATATATTGCGATTGGACGCCGACCTATACATCGTCTTGGAATCGTTTGATTTACTATGACACTCCTTTATATTAGTGTACACCGATCTATTCGTTTGATTCCTACCATTTCTTTGTCTATTAGTGGTTGACTCATCACTTTGTTATCTTACCATCTTTAAACCTCCTTTGTGAAATATACGGTTCCTGATATAGTATAATTTGAATACCGACCATTAGTATAATGTGCTGTTATATGGGAAACAAAAATTACACAAAACAGATCTTCACTAAGTATAGTGTAGCTGAAGGCATACTATTTTCTATAAGAACATTATAATGGCGTGTGAGAGATGATGTTGCGTGACAAGATACTGTCTGGGATATTATCCCATGTTATTAGATGACCCAGTGTTTTACATACCAACTGTTAATGTCGTTCAAACAAGTAACAGTGTCATTATATATCATTATGAACCTATATTTGTAACACATACTTATCGGTGATTATGTACATCATCCAAAAGTACAGACGAAAAAAAATGACAAAACAGAAGCGATCTCAGGAAGGTTCTCCTGTGTGGTTTCGGGAGAAATAGCCTTGGTTCGAATCCCAGAATTGAAAAAAAAACCCCAAGACCAAGAAATAAGGAATTTGGGGCTAACGTACCACTGTTCTGCTCCTAGAAGAAGAATAGTTAACGTGCGCGTTGGATCAGAAGATCTGGCGTAGTTCTGATTCCCTGCTTGTACGTGACAAGTAGTTGGGTCGCCTGTCCAACCTTGTGGGTATTCTCCGGGTCCTCCGGTTTACTCTCACAGCTAAAGACCCCTACGCGTAGGTGAATTATTAGAATAAAACTGAACGATATGTTAGTCCCGCAATGATCTAGTTTGTGTCGAGTGGCCGTTAAACCCAGTTTCCCTGATTCTCTGTTGGAGATGGAAGGCGTTCCATCAAGGATTAATACATTATATCACAGACGCAACGTTCAAATCATATTTTCCTAAGACGTCTATTTAATTAGGTAATAAAACTAAATACAGTCGGCGAAATAAGAGAGCATTCGTCTGGATACTAAACATCAAAAGCATCGCAAGTTGTTTGACTTAAAGTATGACGCATGATTGTTCTTTGAAAAACAATCATTTTACAATATGCTTCGAGGATTGAATTGTTGACGAAAAGGTAATTTTTTGGTTGTGTAGATACATTAGTAGATAGAGTAGTCCCTACGTCATCAGGTTAGTGAAAAATGGGGGTGGAGTTAATGTATTAAAGTTTTACGTCTGTCGATATTTTATCAAATGAAAAAATCCTTGGCCACTTTGTTGACATACAATGATGATGACGTCACACGATTTTGATCCAGCTACATAAATCTATTAATGTCCAAACTTTTGCTGTCTTTTAAAGAAATGTTGCCGAAACCGCCACATCCCCTCCGCATATCCTATTTAAATACGTTACTTAACCAACAAAAGCATTATTACAGTCCGGATTCCAAAAGAAAAGCATGGCCCGCTTATCTGGTCTAACGCCAAGTTCAGAGAAAGCTCTATTTTAAATAAAGAGGTTTATAGCATCAAATGGATAAAATATGGTTGGGTGGGGAAATAATAATATATGTAATACCATGGTCAAGTAATGACGTTATATCATATACCACCATTACTTTCAAAATAGAGTTAAATTATACGGACAAAAGACTGACGCTATTTAAACTAAAACATCCAAACAGGTAATCTGGAAGTGGACGTTAAACTCCAGAAACGAACGAACACATTTAATCTATTTCACTTGGAACTCGCAAATGAATAAACAAAGTTTTCCATTTGTGGAAAGTCTGAAAACAGGGACTCTAATTTTTAGGGAGTCTGAAAACAGGGACTTTATGAAGACAAAATTAATGTCCAATGTCGCTGAACATAACATTAACCAACATGATTATGTTTATTGGAAATATAGTGTTTTGTCTTCTGATAGTATTGACATTCTTGTCCTGCTGATAACTGCTAGAAAAAATATAAATTCTTATATATTGCGGGCAGATTTTGTTTTCGGAGCTTCCTATAACCTTTATGGGAGCTGCGGTGGCTGATTGAGTAAGGCGCTGACTCACTAACCTGGCTGAATGGGTTTAATCCCATTTTTTCCTCATAGTACACTGTATGACACACACCTCTCTTCGTTAGCCCAGTCTGTGCAGAACAGTAGGGTGTTAAAGCTATTTCCTTGACTACGATTTCGACGATTTCACAGAGCGTGTATGATTAGCTACAGTGCTTTTTCTTTTCGCTACCTTCATGTCTGAATAGTACATGTCTACAGTGGCGGGATCTGGTCTTTATCCGACCACGACCACGACCACACCCACGCCACCGGTGAAGTATTCATATTGGATTTACACAAACCGGTATAGTACTTTTGGCTACACTCAGAGGTTTATATTGTTCATTCCTGCACAGATCGGCCTTTATATCTAAACTCACTTGTTGAGTCTGGAAGTTTACCTTAAATTGATTTCACTGGGCGCGTCATCTCATATCAGAAATAGGACAGAGTTGCATATAGTAGGACTTTGACCAAGATAATGGATACTGTAGACAAGAACGATGTCGACAGGGATTGTATCACACTGTGACGATCATTCCATTGGGCTAGCAGTCATCGCGTATCAAAAATAGGACAGGGTAGCATAAAGTAAGACTTTGACCACGACCATTGATACCGTAGACTAGGACAAGGTTGACAAGTCTTTACGTACTGTGTCACAGTACGGTCATTAAATGATTATGTCATTAAAGATCCAGTCTATCTATAGATACCCCCTGTACCCTTAGAACAACAACGTGATTATATATAATTCCGCTTGTATACAAACAAATGAAAAAGAAATTAAACAATAAATATTAGAACATATTGGTATGGTGTTCAGCTAACCATTCTAGCTTAGATATCAGTATTAGCAGCCGCCGAGTACATAGCACAGAAGGCCCTATGCCTATTCAGGGCCCGTGTTCGATTCCTTCATTGTCCGAAAAAGTTCATCGACATTTTCCGAGTGGTTCCCCCCTTGTCAGTCGTACAGGACGGAGGGCCCGTGGTTACATTGACGTGCACGTAAAAGATCCCTTGGCAATTGGAATTTGATCTAGCGAGAGAGAGAAATGGGGTTTAACGCCCACTCGACACAAACTAGGTCATTTTGGGACTAACATATGGTTTCAATTTTATTTCGATAATTCGCTTGCGCGTAGGGGTCTTTACCAGTGGCAGGAAACCGGAGGAAACCCACGAGGATGAGAAGGGGCCCCTATCTCCATGCCACATACGCTCACACCAGGGATTGAAACCACAGCGGCAAGGCAGAGGTAACCGGCCAGCTAGAGGTCGAAGCGCGGCACTCTAGACCACTAGGCCATCCCAACCCCCCTTCCTTCATAGCACACTGTATGGCGTATGTCTGTCTTCATTAGCCCAGTCGGGACAGAACAATAGGATATAAAACCCCATTTTATTTTCATGTCCTATTTTCTCTTTTTGATGCGTACTTTGGTATTTCGAGAAAACGCGATTGTTTTAGCAGCGTCCCAATGTTCGTTGTGCTAACGCCGATAAAACAAATCGTCGTTCTTTTGAGCCACTGTTTTTAACCTTTAAAAAAATATGTGTCAGTTCTGTACATTATTTTTATATCTACATTTCGCTATTTCTATAGTTACCATTGTTGATTTGACAGTGATAGAGTTGAATCGTATTTATTTCATTAGCACAACATGTAAAAAACCCATTAATATTTCATCATTTGTCAAAACTGCACATTCAATTCGTTTTTATCAAATTTATGTTTGAACGAATGTCGCACGGAAAAGACAGGGGCTTCCAGACGCAAGGGGAAATTTTATAGAGAGGATAGTTGGGGCTTACAGACATTGGCAAAATGAGATCTGTTTGTGGAAAGACGGTGACGTCAAATGTAAAGTCCAAATACGGGTATTTAACAGAATAGAGTGAGAGATAAAGCCCCAACATGTCAGAATGAAGATTAAATATAAACCTTAAAGCGACAGCATTGTTATTAAGTTTAAAACAACCCCAATGATCATGTCCCGTCTTTGGATGCAGTTAAAATTGTTATCGTTATCTACCAATTTATTGAATCCTACAAACCTCCACATTTCTCAAACAAGGACAAAATTTACATTTTTTTCAACAAGAATCAGAGCTTAAATTAATTTGCATATTCAACAATTAATTAGTGTGATTTTAACCTGATTAACGACAAGGTATTCTGGCTAGAATATACTCTAACACTTCAAAACCATACCCTAAGACGTCTGGGTCCAAAAATTGAAATCTATCAATTCAAAACTTTACTTATTATGACCATTGTTTTTTTTTACACGTTTGTTTACATGTTCTGGATAAATAAAGCAATGGTATTTTTAATGCAAGCCATCCATTAGTCACATTATAACAATAATCTTTGCATTAAACTATGTCTTATTTTGAACTTTCGAGATAAGTATGTGAACAATCTGACTTACAAGTACATTTGCGCAAGGTAGAATGTTATTCATACCTGTTCTACGATTTGAATGAAATAAATTTCAGATTATAACTCGTTGGTTTTAATTGACTTTAGAAGTAATCGATACTTAAGGGTATCTTCTTGCATACATAACTATGTACTTATATATTTTTCGAATGCTCATATGTAAACGTGTAAAGCAGGGGCCAGTTTCACAAAGCAACTTACGATGAAAATTTGCGTAAGTTTATCGTAACGTAAACTTACGTAAAAATCGCGTTTCACTAAACTTCTTAACTTACGAAATTCGTAACTTTTGTCGTACAGTTTACGCCAACTCTAAACTTGTCGTAAGTTGGAAATTTTTCGTATCTTTGACGAAATGGTCGCCTTTATAATTTATGCGTATCAGGGGGTAGTTTCACAAAGCAACTTACGATGAAAAATTTATCGTAACGTAAACTTACGAAAAAATTCCGTTTCACTAAAATTCTTAACTTACAAAATTCGTAAATTTGATCGTAAAGTCTACGGCAACTCTCACCCTGTCGTAAGTTGGATTTTGTACGTATCTTAGACAAAATGGCCGACTTGTTACATTATGACAGTGGTTCCCAATCTGTGGTACGCGTACCACGAGAGGTACAAGTGGGCCTTTCAGGTGGTACGCGAGCACTTTCGGGGTCATGAACGTTTTTAGTTATTTTTACTTCACAAAAATGTTTACTGCCTAACACAAGATAATACCCATTATTTCCTCAGTTTGTATATGTTACTGTTCTTATTATTATTTTGTATAGGCCTACTTACTTATATTTTATCTCTATTTCTTGATTGATTAATCTTTTTTTGGGAAAGAAGCAGATAGCCCACAACCCTCGCATTGAGTTGAGGTTTTTTTTTTAGTTCTCCTGTGTGTTCTACTTGTAAAATTTTTCAAATAAAGTGCAGCTATGGCGCCAGACAGGGTAAGCTTACACATCCGGACATCTGTTACCACTGTTTGTCGTGTATTTTGTACACGGGGAGCAGTCCATTTTCTGATTACACTATTTTGCCTATTACGTACGTTTTTTTAGGACTTCGAATTCTGTCTTATGGTTTGGATTGTTCGTACTTGGTTTTATTTTATTTGATCGAATTGAGTTTCTCTGGAATCAGGTGGTAGCCTACGTGGCGACTGTACGGGACCTCCGGACAAGTGGTACTCTATCACAAAAAAGTTGGCAACCATTGCTTTATGCGGATCGGCAACTTCGGCGAGAGAGAATATTTAGGGACACCCATACGGACGAGCAGTTAGTTTCACGTAACAAACTTGATTGGACCAGTAGGCCCCCTATATTACACGTAAAACCGCAACTTGCCGATCGAAATCCTACTGTACAACTTACAAGTCCTGATTGCATTACGGTAGGCCTACTATGCCACACCTAGCTTCCAAAAACTCATCACTGATGCACATGATCATGGGGTTAGTGTACCATCGTGTTTCAAGAGAAATAACAACCCGTGTTGACGATTAATTATCAATAAATTTCCCCAAAAGAGTTGGTTACGCCTATCGCGGCAAAGATCGACACGTGGGCCTACTTCGCACAAATATTCTCCCAAGCTCAGTCTTTCGATTACCTAGTCAGACTGCTGCTCAATTTTCCTTTCAGAATTCCATAATTCTGCTCTACGCCCTCAATCGAAACACCGAAAGCTGTCCCAATTTTGTTTTCGATTTTTAATGTTCACGCTTTCTATTAATTTCCGCTTTTGACAGACTGACAGACGACGTATGCTACTATGTCACGTGCTATGGCGTAGCAAAGAAAAACATGTAAACAAAAGGCATGAAAATAGCTTTTTATTCATAAGTACACAGCTACATCTTAGCGTATGTATAAGGAATATATCATTTCGTCCTTTATGTTTCAAAAGGTTAGGATAAAACCAAACATAACGGTTATAATGCCGAATTTGTCAACATTACGCTGCTAGTGTAGACGTAGCTATTATGACCGTGGGAATGTTTACAGGAGTTTGAATGAAGTGACGTAACATGACGTCACGACCATTCGTGGCGTATCTACGTAAAAAGATACGAGAAAAAGTTAAGAAAAAACTTCCACCGGCCATTGTGAAACCGGCGTAAATAATTCGTATCTTTTTCGTAAGTTTTTTTAACGTAACTTTTTTTTAACTGCCCTCAGGAACTTCCTTGGGAGAGAATATTCGGAGATAGATTAAACCCTCCCGACATCCATACAGACGAGATAGTTTCGCGGTACAAACTTGATCGGACCAATAAATATATTACATGTTATTAACTGTATTAATTATGATATGGAAACCGCAACTCACCGATCGAAATCCTTGTCATCTGTAGTGTACAAACTACAGTACAAGTCCAGATTGCATTACGATAGGGGGGATCACGTGGCTCGCTAGCCTGGAGGTCGGGTTCGATCCCTGCATTGGTCGAGAAAGTTCATCTCGATTTTCCGACGTGGTTTCCCCTTGTCAGTGATGCAGAACGGAGGGCTGACAAGGACTGCTGTCTAGTCGTTCGGATGGGACGTTAAACCGAGGTCTTGTGTACACATTGGCGTGCACGTAAAAGATCGCTTGGCAGTTGGAATTCGATATAAAAGAGAAGTCCGTAGTGCCGCTGCCCGGGCAAAATTCCCCTCATAGCACACTGTATGGAGTATGCCCGTCTTCCATTAGCCCAGGTTACGTTAAACCCAATTTCATTTCATGCATTACGATAGGCTACTATGCCACAGTTAGCTTTCAAAATTTCATTGCTAATGGCACATGGTTGACGTACCATCAGTGTCTTGACTAATCGCCTTTTAAGTTTTGTGGTCAGGATCGGGTTTACCTACTATAGTACCGGAAAAGTGCCTATATATATATAGACTCAGGCTTAAAACTAGGGTATCGTGAGCCTTCAGTTGTAGGCAAGCATTTACACTACAAGTAGGCCTACAACATAGTATTTAATTTGATTTATCACAAACAGGATCCCAGGAAAAATAATCTCGGTAGGTTAGTTTTCATTAAACAAGATTATGGCTAACGCTCGGTATTACTATTATTATGCCTAGTAGTACTACTAGACCCTGTAGGCCTATAAGTAACTAGGGCCTTAAGAGTAAGCCTATCGCGGCAAAGACTGACACTTACAAATATACTGAGCGCCATAGAAAACGCATCACTTAGTTTTTCGTATAACAAAATGATCCTGTAAACATATTTTTTTTATTTTGCTACTTATTGTGAACGATATTCAAATGGGAACACATCAATAACAACATATTTGTACACTTATGGATGTTTAATCTGTAATCAACGGTACAAAGTCAGAGGGGTCAAAACGAAAAGTACGACAAAGATGGTTGATTATGCTGCACAGCGTTTGTAAGAGCCAGTGGAGGACACACGCGCTACTGACAATTAACCATCTTTGTCGTACTTTTGATTTTTGACCCCTCTGACTTTGTACCGTAGATTACAGGTTAAACATCCATAAGTGTACAAATGTGTTGTTATTGATGTGTCCCCATTTGAATATTGTTCACAATAAGAAGCAAAATAAATAAGATATGTTTACAGGATCATTTTGTTACACGAAAAACTAAGTGATGCGTTTTCTATGGCGCTCAGTATATTCTCCCAAACTCTGAATTTCGATGACTTGGTCAGACTGCTGCTCAATTTTCCTTTTAGAATTCCACAGGTCTGCTCGACTGCCCCAATTTAAAAGTGGAGGGCTGCAGGGGTCCATGCCGACATTGTCAACATGTAGGCCGTGGGAATGTTTAAAGAAGTTTGAATGAAGTGACGCAGCATGACGTCATGAATGGTCACGACGTATTTACGAGAAAGGATACGTGAAAAAGTTAAGAAAAAACTTACGCCGGCCTTTGTGAAACCGACGTAAATAATTCGTATCTTTTTCGTAAGTTTTTCTTTACGCAGTTTTTTTTCTTAAAGTTACGAACTTTTGTGAAACTGCCCCCAGGTCAATATTTGATTGCCATTTATCAGCTATGGTGTAAGTATCTGTACAGTGTCTTAGGACTTACGATAATTATATACTACTGATACGTAGGTTTCAATATAATTTCTTATATATACTGTCTGAATGAACACTATATTATTAATAAAGAACAGTCTGGTTTTTGTAACACACTGGGGACTCAGTAACCTATATATTGGTATTTGATGAATTCAGAAATATGTTTGCAATCCGTATGAATTCGTAATGCTGTACGAAACGATGTGAATATGTACTTTTAAGTTAAAACCTCTAACTTGCATATAGTTTAAAAATTCCAAACATCGATCCAGAAGGTATGCACGTAGAGGTTTTATGGTGAACTAAATAAAACCAAAATAGATCCCTGTGATCGGGTTCCAAGTTTTATATTAACGTTTTCAAAGTATGGCTCAAGGATCCTAAACTTTTTTCTTATTTTTCCGGTCCTATAACTCGGTCTTGGCCTTTGGACAAATTCTATCGCTGGCATTTCAGTAAGTTGTTTTAAGAAACTTTCTCAGAAATTAAACTCGAAATGCTACGCAATAGATAATACAACACCATAAAATCAAGAACAAATACAAGGATTTCGGGCAAACTGATATTCTTATATAAGAATCGTTACCGTCCACCGAACACAAATGATGCCTTTTAATGACTAGTACATGCCATAATCCATTCCACTAATTTGCTTGCACACAGGCGTCTTTAAAAGTGGGCGGAAACCAGATTATAAGAGTCATTCAACGACTTTCGTACACAAAATGATATGTAAAGTAGACGGTGGCAAGGGACGTATGCCGGAAGAATGCTATTGATATCATGCTGCATTTTTAAAGCTTAATCACTTTCACGATATGTTACGAAAAATTCCCGAATGACTGAAGACATTAAACGGAAGTGAACAACTTAAACAACTGGTATATTCAAGTACGAAGGTGCAGCAAAAATGTGTTAAATGAAAGGAAATGAAATAGGGTTTAACGCCCTACTCTTCTGCACCTAACCTGGGCTAATGGAAGACGGGCATACGCCATAGTGTGCTAGAAGGGATATCGAATTCTAACTGCCAATGGATCTTTAACGTGCACGTCAATGTGTACACGGGACCTCGGTTTTTCGGCCCATCCGAACGACTAGACAGCTGTCGTTGTCAGGCCCCGCGTTCTGCATCACTGACAAGGGGAAATCACGCCGGAAAATCGAGATGAACTTTCTCGGCCAATGCAGGGATCGAACAGGCTAGCGAGCCAGCGTCTTACCCACTTGTGTTAAATGGTTCAAGTCAAGTGAATGTCAAGCAACGGAAGTCGATGTAACGTCTCATCACCAACTATGGTCAATGTGAGATATGGGTTATAATAGTTAATATAGTCCCGTGTATAGCCCTGGCGGGAGTTTGCGTGATTTCAACTCGAATTGTATCACTTTTAACGATTCTACGCAGCCCTCGGAGTCATGTGAACCGTTCGAATAAGGCGGCCCATTTCACTACCAAAGGCCCTTTCGATATCACATTACTTGTACAATGTTAAGCGCGGACGTTTTTTGTGTAGTCGTGGGAAAGGGGGGGTATCCTCTTCGATTTCCAACTCTCTATTTGCACACACTTCTAGTACGACAGTGTCACGACTACAACGATTTCCCCCCCTTTCCCTGCATATGCTTGTATTGGGACTCATAGAGCGTCGATCACCATAAGAGAACTGCAGGAGAAAAAGTGTTGCCCCCCCCCCCCAACAAGACAACCAATTAAGCGGTCGTCGCTTATACAATCTCCCTTCTATAAAACATATGCATACTTTGTTACCCATTGAAGTCCTCAGGTCAAGTGACAACTGGTAGTCGTCATTTGACATCATTGCATGTCAAGGGTGACAACTCACCGAACAGTATATACTTAAATGCCAATACAGAGAGAGATGGAGAGAGAGCGAGAGAGAAAAATGGATTTAACGTCCAATCGACACAAACTAGGTCATTTCGGGACTAACATATGGTTTAATTTTATTTCAATAATTCGCTTGCGCGTAGGGGTCTTTAGCAGTCGGAGGAAACCGGAGTACCCAGAGAAAACCCACGGGGCTGGACTCCAATACAACTATAATTACTACTAATAATAACAAATAAAAAAATGCACAACTATAAGAAACGTTTCAATTCCTGAATAATTTTTAAATATTAAAATCAAATGTTTAATATTTTTCAGGTAGCATTTAAAGCAATTATAGAAACATAAGACAGTGTTACTTCGCTTGTGGGGGTACAAGAGAGATAGGGATAAAGAAAGAGAGAGAGAAACGTTTCAATTCATGAATAATTCTAAAATATTAAAATCAAATGTTTAATATTTTTTAGGTAGCATTTAAAGCAATTATATTAATATAAGACAGTGTTACTTCGCTTGTGGGAGGGGGGGGGGTAGGAGGGACTCGAAACCACGCCAGTTGACTCAATGACAGGCTTTACGATACAGCGCGCACGTGCTAAACATTCGGCCATCCACCCCCCTGTCGGGGTACGAGGAAATATTATGAATGTTCAATGACGTACGAGCACACAAAAAGGGCCTTTCAATTTCATATCACATTGATAAGCACCAACGTTGGTGTCTGTATGGACAGATAATCGACATTGATCACGACCGGTCAGGGAGAAACAATAAATGAGGTTTAACGTCCACTCGTCATTCGGGAAAACTTTACTGTTCAGCCATTCAGAATATACATGCTTAACAACAGTGAATGAACAGTGGTGGGTGTCATTCTATTAAGAACCTTGAAACGTCAGACTAAGAACAGAAAAGGATGTATCTGGAAGCGTATTGGCAGTCTTCCATGAATTATAATTAAAACTCTTCTGCATGATGCTATTGTTTTTTACAATTGATTAAAGTCCATACATTACCAGGATTCTACATCAATCTATTTAAATGAGCTTATGTTTCATGTCGGTTGTTTTTGCTATTTCTAGCTAAGTTTGAAGCGTTTAGCCTCAAAGCTTCCCAAATCCTACCGCCCCTCAAACAAAAACCAAAGTAAATCTAGAATCAACTAAAGAAGAATAATGTAGAGTGATTGTCCAGTACTCTTCTGAGATAAAACCCCAATTTTGGACAAGTGAATAGAAATCTATAACCTTTCAGTAGCTTGACGAATAGCTTTAAGTGTGCCACAGAGCCTTAAACGAAATGAATGGCTTTGATTAGAAACAAAACATGTTATTGCTTCCAAATATACTTTGATCTTTTATCTTTACACTGGGGCAAAATTGAACTTTTTATCTCAAGTTTTCCTACCGGGACCAGTGTTCTAAGATATGTTTACTGGCTATTTGTTGCTTCACAAAGGACCGGTGTTTGTCTGAAATGAAATTTGCCAGTAAACTCTTGGCTAACAGTGGGTGTCTTGGCTCTAACGTTTGGTCGGATACACCCTGGGGTTTATTCAATAATTTCTGTATACAGTGCACTCATCATAAAAAGATTAACTGCCGCGGTACGTTGTCTGTTTCGTCTCAAAATCCTTTTCATGAAAGCGAGACCAAGAATCCTCCAAAATCCAAATAATAAGGCACTTTTGTTTTGAATAGCAACAAGGCTAAGCAGTAGACTTTATTTAGTGAAATGATTAGACAACAGGCCAAGGGCAATATCACATTATACAATAATTTTACACGCTTCGCTCATGTTTCCAGGGGAAGTAATTCAAATTTCATTTTCTTTGCCACAGGTAATATGATTAAAGGATATGTTTATTGATTGCACAATGATCTGTATCATATCAAAGGAAGACATATCATCCAGGCTCCACGTTATATGGAGAACTGTCAACCAGCTTAGCTTTTATATGAAAATATAGATAGTCAGTATTGGAAGCTATGCTTCAACAATATTTCTTCACAGCCATTACGCCATATTGGGTATGTGTTCAGAAAAAGGAGTATGTTAGTCCCATTTTATATCATTTCATTTCAAAGCAGAAAGAAACATCAAGCTGGCCAGGTCACTATCGTTTGTTGTATTTATGAATCCGCCATTGACTTGACCAATAACCATTTAAAGCTGCAATTTCATATTTTTAAGTTGTATTTTTAAAATTATTAAAATAAAGCCTTAAAATAGATGGTATCTATAAACAGTCTAACCATGTTAAAGAATAATCCTAATAATCCTATAATTCACTATTGCCAGTTGAGAAATTTGCAAAAATGTCATTTTCAACGTTAAATTCGAACGTTTGAAGATAGCTATTGCATGGGGGCAATAGAAAAACAAAGAAGGTAATTGTGTTATCATTTCCTGTGTTAATAAGTTATAAGAGTGGGGAATAATGCCTATGATCGTATAGTAGTGAGTTGACAACCACTTGAGCAAAAGACATAGAAATAATTATGTTTTGACTTTCTTTGAAAATATGAAATTATCGCTTTAAATAACTAGGCGATAGTCATTAGGATCTGACCTCGAAATTTCCTTTAACACTCCCATTTTGGAGTATGTATCGTACTCTAATATCTTTTTGCTGTTTAATTATGCCATTCTTTGTCACTGTCTGTTATACCGCTTTCTACTAGAATTTCTAAATGTATAGCGACCTTTTGAATCTGAAAATATATTTCGCGTCTCTTACAAATTATAGATATACACGTATATAGAGTGTTATGAATATTGTGTAATTATACAGTGATCCTTTAAATACGTCAATAGAAAGCGGCCCTTAGAATCCACAAATATATAGCGACCCTTGCAATCTGTAAACATATATATAACATACTGTGGAAGTGGCGCTATATACATGCATAATAATAATAATAATAATAGCGACCCCGCACTTTAAAGCCTTAAATATATAGCGACCTTTCGAATCCAAATATATATATTTTCTATCTATAGTGGCCATTAAAATCCTTAAATATATAGCGACTCTTTGAATCCGTAAATATTATAAATTTTCATCCCTTGAATTCTTCAATATAGGGTATGAAAGGGGCTCATTAACTCCCTGTAGTATTTGTATTTAAAGTAGCTAAGTCTCTAACTCAATATCGTACAAAATCTTCAACATTGAAAACACGAATTAATTATCAATTTAAATCAATCTTACCGGAAAAAGGTGGGCTTCTGATATCCAATATTTAAGACAAAATAAACATTTTAACATTGGTACACGAATCGTGTACCATACTGCGTTTCGGCCCCAACTCTAGCAAGAGACTCGAGGAACGAGGCTACAAACATTGCACCAAATCAAACGGCGTATATAGACTGGAATAACCAGATGCTAGAAATTTTCATTGGATTGAGACTACTGGCTTATTTCGTGGAACATAACTGATTTGAAATTAGAGTAAAAATGGAAACCATTGAATGTAAATCAGTTTATTTACATTCATATGACTGTATTATATGCGTTGTGTCAATTTCTAGGTCCCAAAAATTAGCGATTTAGCTCCTTTAAATAAACAAATAAGGATCCGACTGGTTGTTATATCTTTAAATATAAAACTACCTCTTCTGCTTGAATACACACAATGTGGGTTTTTCAGTCGTGTTAACCTGGTGTTAGTTAAACAAGACACCCCCTTTTAAACTATTAATGGCCCCATCATTTTATAATTAACACCCCAACACCTTTTTCTAATACTTATCTGTCATTCTTAACATTTTTTGCGCAGCCTAATTGGTGGTTATGCGTTAAAATACAAGGCTCGATGTGACGCTGTCTACAGCCAATCTCGTTATCTAAAGTCAATAACAATTTGTAGGACTAGGCGCTGAAATCGATGGCTAATGAAACGTTGTCGACGGCTAATGTGAAGGGAAGGTGTCGATACGGATAACATGATTTTCTATTTTTGTTGACTTATATTGATATTCGGTTGAATCTGTTCACTATTCTGCGAACACGTCAACTCGAGTCGTATGAGGATCGGTATGAAATGATGTTTACCGATAATCCTATGTTTTTTCTCTCAATAATTACGGTGCTGATGAGCTACTTGACGTCAATGTTGCACAGGAGGACATTGGGAGATTGAGAGTCATTAGCATGCAAACACATGTAGCCGTCAACTCGTCAAATCTTCTGTAATATCTTGTGTTCAGAATTCATGAAAGCTCGATGTTGGCTCCTGCTTAGAATCCTAAGTTATTATCAACCCATGTCCACAGAGTGTTGTTTGCGCGATTGCAATCTTAAAGGCACAGGAAAACAGCGATGCATCCACCGTGGACATGGTACTGGCCCACTGACCGAGTAAAGTCGGGTTCCTACTTGGTGTTAGCCAGAAAATTTCTTGGGTTTTAAGAGCTTGTTTTTTTTTCTTTGTGGTGTAGAAGCGGTGGTACTCACAAGCAATAATCAGCCGTCCAGTCAATGGCGTGCACGTAACAGAACCCATTAGAGTTAGAATTCGACCGACGAAGAGTAGGCGAAATACACTCTGTTCCGGCAAAAAGTGCTTAATAGCATACTACATGATGTAATTCCGTCTTAAGTATCCGACGGTAGTTAATTTAGGAAAAAATAATATATTAATCCCATCTCATTTTTACATTGTAAGTTGTATTACACATACAAAATAAATCACTTAATTCTTATCCTATCTCAAGAAATAGCTGATAAAAACAACTAGGTAACAGTTGATAATTTCCAAAAATTCCGGAAATGACGTCCTTATATCAGCAAGTATTCCGGTTTTTATGTCCATCCAGCTATATTACCACCATAATTCCACTTAAAACGAACAATTGAAACAAAGTTTTGTCATTAATGATGCCTTAAAAAGCAGTTTTTCATATCCCATGGTCAGGTTTTGTCCTGTCTAAATAATAGGAGGTTAATGACCCTTTAAAATCCGAGCTCCATATTAGCCATCGATGTCACCAATGTGGCATACTGTTTTAACCCCCAAATAACAATCATTAATTGTTCAATTTCACGCGGTTATAATGCAGTCTCTGAATGCGGTCGTCAATATATATGAAAAGATGAAGCTATAGTTATTAGGATGTGTACAAGTTAATTGTTTCATTCTATGCCTTTTGAAAATGTCAGCATGATCAAATAGCTCCATTGCTGACGAAATTGATTGGCGACACACTTTTCGTTCAGAGTTCTCGTATAAAAGTATATCAGAAATATGGGGTAATTGTTTCAGTGCATGTGTACTGATATATTATAAAAACATACGCGAAATGGAAGATTTGCGTCCAATCAGCACTACTTACTGGACCATTCTGTATGGTAGTTAGGCCTACACACATTCATATTTCTTTATCTGTAGCGTATGGGAGTGGGGTACTTGAGAGGTGCAGTTGCAGGTTGTCTGGTACCCGATTTCGCTCGGTACCTTTCTTTTGTGGATGTAACAAATAACAAATTTAATGGTTGCCGGGGAAGTATGCGTGTGAGTAAATAGGGGTTTTATTCCCACTATTTTGCACCAACTGGGTTAATAAAGAGGATTTTGGTGCTCTAAGTGGGACATCAGTCCAGAGCTGTGATATTTCCGATTACTCTTGGCAACTGCAAAGCGACCATTTAAACATGGCCTCGGTTGTTTTATATCTTCCGAACGACTAGACTATGTGCCTTGTCCGACCTCGCTTCACTCCCAAGCGGAAACCACGCTGCAATTTCTAGATTAACGCATGCATAGGAGGCTAAAACGCCGAGTTCGATAGACTTGTTGATGTAGAAAAGTAGGACCTTAATGCCCATGTATTAGTCTACATGCAGACGAATCATGTCTAGAAAAACCAAGTCGCCCTTCGAAGTGGCTCATTTTGTTTTATGTACCGTTTGTAAGCTGATAATCAATTTCAAGATAATGGTGATGGACGCCATGTTCTCCTAATTAGACTGACCGGGTAGACAGAACAATTTCTATTTCAAATCAAGTTGGTCATTTACGCAAGGTTCTTCGTGACATTGATTCTGTCTGGGCATGGTTGCTGCCTTCCAATAGAACAACACCAACCGCATCCATTTAATAACATTATCGAAATGATCACAAATCTCCAGTAACCTCAGAGCCCATAAGAGTCAAATTTCTCGCCGGGAGTTTTCAATCATATTTGGAGTCATTACATGATAAAAATCAAGCGTTTGTCTGGGTAATTTCTTGTCGACCAATGAAACGAGTGTTGAGTAATATAGGCCATGGCGGTTAACCAATCAGCTTGAAGGTTGATCGTGTCAGTTAATTAAATCAGTTTATATAAGGCAATAATCACTGGTATTGGAAGGATCGAATAGCACCTCGATATGTAAGTGATATCATATGTGAAGGTATTCAAACAATGACCAAGTACTAGTAATCATATACCAATGACAAGAATACACAGAAGCCATTACATATTTTGAAGGTTGGGGGAGAGGCTGAAAATGTTTGACCGAAAAATCTACCAACGCTTGATTCTAGAAAGACCGAAGGCAGTGGACTATAACCTACTTTCATCAATGAAATTTATATTTACGATATCATCTTTTCTTATGCTAGGTCCCCCACTATCGTGTGATGCGTTTCGATATGATTGTTCCTAATGAGTCCACGATCTGATACTTGCAGATACGTTAGGATACGCTTTGATATGATCATCACAGTGCTACTACTGACCTCAATATATAACAGGTGAAATGATCAATACGTTTACTCCACGATTAAACGCACGGTTTCCACAGAGGGAAATGAAATCAAATGAAATGGGGTTTAACGTCCTACTATTTTGCACCTAACCTGGGCTAATGGAAGACGGGCATACGCCATACAGTGTGCTATGAGGGAAATTTTGCCCGGGCAGCGGCGCTACGGCCTACTCTTATATCGAATTCCAACTGCCAAGGGATCTTTTACGTGCACTCCAATTTGTACACGGGACTACGGTTTTTCGTCCCATCCGAACGACTAGGCAGCTGTACTTGTCAGACCCTCCTTCTGCATCACTGACAAGGGGAAATCACGCCGAAAAATCGAGATGAACTTTCTCGGCCAATGCAGGGATCGAACACCCTCCACAGAGGGAACCCAGCATAAGTTATAAATGGGCTATACACGAAACAACATATGCATTTTAGAAGGCTCATCATTTGAGAAACACCTGGAGTTTTGCAGTGACGCAATGATGGCTTGCTGAACAAAGGGCATGACAAGGGCAACGTATAGTCGATCGGTCGGGATTAAAAACTGAGGTCCCGTGTACATATTGGCGTGAACATAAAGACTCCCTTGTCAGCTGGAATTTAATATTAAAGTAGCTAAGTCTCTAACTCAGTATCATCCAAAATCTTCAACATTGAAAACACAAATTATTTGTCAATTTAACTCAACATTGATGCTGTATCTTACCGGAAAAGATGGGCTTCCGATATCCAATATTTGAGACAAAATGGAACATTTTACCATTGGTACACGAATCGTGAACCATACTACGTTTCAGCCCCAAGTAGAACAAGAGACTCGAGGGACGAGGCTACACACATTGTACCTAATCAAACGGCGCATATGTAGACTTGAATAACCAGACGCTAGAAATTTGCATTCGATTGAGACTGTTGGCTTATTTCGCCGAGCATAACTGATTTGAAATTAGAGTAAAAACGGAAACCATTGAATGTAAATCAGTTTATATACATTCATATTAGAGTATTATATGCGTTGCGACCCATTTGTGTCAATTTCTAGGCCCCAAATATTAGCAATTTAGCTCGTTTAAGATAGGCCGTTGTCAGGCCAAAAGATCCCTTGTGTATGGCGTCTTCATTGGCTCAGTCGGAGTAGAAGACTGGGGCGTTAAACTCCATTTCATTTCATTTTATAGGCCGCCTTCATTAGCCCAGTTTAGGAGCAGAACTTTCTAAAGGCTGGCGAAATAAAAACCCCATACATCATTATCATTATGAAATGATGTTTAGGTTAGTGTCCTTGTTTTTTGTACATACGCCATGCACAGTGCTATGGGAGAACTCTTGCTCGGACAGCAGTGCTACACCCTACTTTTACATCGAATTGCAACTACCAAGGACTCTTTTATATGTACGCGAATGCTTTTGTCTCATCCGAACAACGTTATCCCTAGTCAGTACCCTTTAAATTATTTCATCCGACCCAGATGAATACCCTCACAGCAATTTCCTTCCTGCCATGGAGCATGTATAAAGTTTACATGGATAAAACATCTGGTTTTCTCCCGATGAAAAGACAAATATCAACGAGTTTATTTCGACACAAACAATTTCATGGTTGCAATTACTTTTATACAGAAAGAAAATCTCAAGATACTTTTAAATTAACCAGTATTACCTACTCATCGGTGTTGTCTCGGCTTAATATTATTCATAAGCCAGCCGCCACAGACCTTACCAACTACAGTTTCAGAAATAAAACTTCCCATAAACCGGCTTCATTTCATGGTTAATAAGTACATTACGTATCGCTTGGATTGTTTAATATTATTACCCGGGGAAATTTAATACACGCACGACTCAACTTTAAAATTACATGTTCCACCCATAAACACTTTAATGCTGGATATGTCTGTGTAATTATTGTCTACGTATTCTAAACTTCACATGATCAACTTTATAAATTAGATTACAACTGTTCGCTATTTGAACTTCCCAAATATATTAATTACATTTAGCAAGTTGATCTTCCCAAAAACGTTAATACATACTTTATATTTAGCTTGTTAGCTATTTGAACTTCCTAAATAATATATAATATTTCGCTTGTTAGCTATCTGAACTTCCCAAATACATTAAAATGGATATATATACTTTACATTTAGCCAGTCAGCTATCAGATCGTCTCAAATAAATTGACATATTATTTAGCTCGTTAGCTATCTGATCTTCTCAAATACATTCTTATGTATTTAAGATTTAGCTGGTAGCTATCTGATATTTCCAAATAAATTAAATATTTATTTTATAGTATGTTGGCTGTCTGATCTTCTCAATTAAATTAATATATAATTTAGATTTAGCTTGTTAGCTATAAGATATTACAAAATAAATTAAATATATATTTTAGATGTAACTTCTCAATTAAATTAATATATTTAGATTGTTAGCTAACTGATATTACCAAATAAACCTCAATATTATATTTATATATAGAATGGTAGCTACCCGATCTTCCAAATATATTATAATGACCATATGCTGGTAAAGTATGCAAATGTCAAATATCACAATTTCTGGCGAAAATATACAGAATAGGTATAATAAGTGCACATAATTTTATAATCGATGAAAGTGGAATGTTGACTATAATATTATAAGTGTGTATAGTTTAAACGAGTAAAACTTTTAATATATTGCACGTTATTCGAGAGCATAACCATTAATAACATTAACAGTGACATTAAACGCTGACAGTGCCTGTGATGTCATATTTTACAACACAAAGGAGAGTTTTTCTTCAATCAGATTTACCAGTTAAATTAGTAGCTTCCCGAACTCCTTACATGAAATATGGGTCGCACTTAGCTGCCATTGTCTATAATACAACTAAAAAGAAAATGGGATCAAATGGTAATAGTATAACGTCCAACCCTCTGCACCAGCTGGGTTTGGGAAGGGCGACATTCTGCTCGGACAGTCGCCGAAATCCAACTGCTAAGAGTTTATTTACGTGTTAGTAAGAGACAGTTCCTTGCCAAGTCATGTGCCCTACACCAGATACATTGGACACCTTGGTCAACGACAGAGTTAAACCTCCTGATTTTGGAATTAGTGCCTTACTCTTGGAGCCCCACCCCCTCCCCACTGAAAAAGGCTGAAATGTAATCTTATATCAAAAAGTATACTGGTAAATATATTAAAAATCGATCAATCTAAACGAAAGTGATGGTCCTTTTAAATTGCCCCTATTTAAAATTTTTACTTTTTTTCGGAACAAAGTGGGCGATCGTCTCTCAAGAATACATACTAGGTTAATTCGGAACAGATGGTTCAATTTTATTTCAACAATTCGCTTACGGGTAGATGTCTTTGGCTCCGGGCGGATACTGGTGATAATTTTGGGTGTGCTCGATTTTCAGTACAATACGTTCCGAATTGACAGAATTGCACCGAAGTGATACTGAATTCGGACCATTCACAGTTCCGCCAGTTGAAGTGGTGTTAGTAGAATCGTGACGTATTTTAGGTAACAATTAATATTAATAATTTTCAGTTGTGATGATTGATTGAAATATGTTTGCAGTCGGCACATGCGTTGAACTCCGAAATAAATTTTCTTTTTCACTCGATTGACATTGTTTTAGGAAATGAGATAATTTAATTCCTTAACGTTCAATCGAGTAACCCCTAAGTCACGTACAGTTGGGAAATCGGAACCACGACACTTGACTCAATGACAGACCTAGTATACCCAACTCGCACGCGTTACCCTCTCCCCATCTGCGTGGTGACACCAGCAGGTCGATTCGGGTTTTAATTTACGATACCAGTAACCTCTTTGAAGCACTGCAGCTCCCATATTCCCCACAGGGGTTTATTTACTGGCAAATCAAAGAAATGGGGAATATTTGATATGGTCAGACAGATCAACACTGACTCTATGGGGAGCAGGGCGAAGACCACAAACGTTTGTTAGCTATGTATATTGCTCGAGTGAGACGTGATATCAGATGTTGAATTAATTGGCATAATATGCATACACAATGTTAACAACCATGGATTTAGAAGCCAAAGGCTATTGTCTACATAATAACCCCAGAACTAAGAATATCAATCACTTAGTCAGGGTACTGTTGGCGTTATTGAGACGTGTACTTCATCACAGCTGTGGTAGCGTGGAAAATATACTCCCTTATGGCTAAATGTTACCTTTAAATGGTTATTTGTCGCAGTCTGAAAAACACCCTTCACTAACTTGAACTATTAAGCCCCATTATCCACTGTCTAGTGAAACCTCAAGATGAATCTCCCTATTAAACGGATGTGATATCTTTTTGCACGAAGACTTACAGGAGTCTTAAACTCCCGAGTGTAAATCTTGGTACAAGACGAACCTTGCTAGTTTGTGGTGTTGAAATGGTGGTGCCACGAAGTAACATATGTGGGACCGCTCATGTTTTAGGTCAAGTTGAAACAATATATCATCGTGCTCCTAACGAGTTTCTTGTGAAAATGGCACCAGAACTTACAACTGTATCTTGAATGTTGATAAACGTCTCTTGTGATATAAATGGAATGCATACTGTCTGATAGAATAATATTGGTATTTGAAAGCCGACTTTATACATGTATGTATAATGTATAATGGATTGATTTGATCAGATGAAATCCCAGTTTGGTAGAACTTTTACCAGTGTACTATAAATTGTATTTTATCGTGTAGAATTTTAGTACCATGTATACTAGATTGCAGATTTTTGGGTCTTCGAATTTGGAATAGAATAGGCTCATAGACTCTTACCGGGATGTCTGGACAACGACATTCCTTCGCATTCAAGCTACCTGTTTGAACGAGGGCCTTGTTCGTACCACACGATCCTTAATTGTTAGGCACCATTTCTAACAAATGATCTTTCATATGGGTTATCCATTTGTACGGGGGGCCTTGTTTTTCGTAGCATCCGATCCTTGTAATGCTTGCAGGTACTATTTCTAACACGTGAGACCCGGGCATGAGCATGGAGGTTCTTTGTGGCCCAAATGGTTACAAATTGGGTGATTAATTTGAATTACTATTTTGATTTTGGCTTTAACTGTCGAGAGTTGAACAAAATATTGGTCATATCTGAACATTGGTTCTATTGTAGGCAGACCTATAATTTTAAATATAAAGAGGTACAAGCATAGCAAAACAAATCACCACGTCAAATATTATTATAAAGAGACATTTCAAAAAAGCAAAATGATAGGTTACCAATGAATTCCTACTCTTATATCGAATTCCAACTGCCAAGGAACCTTTATGTGCACACGGGACCTTGGTTTTTCGCCCAACCGAACGGCTAGACAGCTGTCCTTGTCATGCCCACAGTCCTACACCACTGACAAGAGGAAACTACTCTCCTATCATCAAATCAACAGCTTTAAGATTCTGTATCACATACTAACATATACCTTCATTCAGTGTTGTAATTCGAGACATTCATCGTTGTTTCAGGAATCTCGAAAGATTACGGAATTTATATGACCTTGATTTAAAAATGATTTCTTTTCTATATGGTTATAAATGAAATGAAGTTTAACGTCCTACTCTTCTGCACCTGACCTGGGCTAATGGAAGACGGGCATGCGCCATACAGTGTGCTATGATGGAAATTTTGCCCCGGCAGCGGCGCTACGGCCTACTCTTATATCGAATTCCAACTGCCAAGGGATCTTTTACGTGCACGCCAATATGTACACGGGACCTCGGTTATATAATATTAATGAGATCAACACTTCATGCAGTATAGCACGGGTTCTTCCAATACTCTTTGTGAAATCTGAAACTCGCAAACACTAACGGAGGTTAGGAAATATGACACGGTGTACATACAACATTAATGTCAAGCACCCGGAAGGAAGCTTTCAATTCAAAATGATTGAACTTGGACACTAGCCATCTAATAAGTTCACGTAAATTGAGAAATACTTGGTTAGCAAATTTACAGTATTCTAAGATTAACGAGAATCCTTAAGGTAATCACTGTTAATGCCTTTAATTTGAAATTGGAAGTATATTCATCGAGTTTATTGTCCCGTGAGCTTAGAAGAATCTCTGAAGAAATGTTGCCCAAAGAGGGGTAACGTCTATGTATTTGGTCACGGGCTGTTTTACGTGCACTTCAAAGCGTATACGGGAACATGGTTTCGTGCCATCCAAATGACTAGACGATCAGTGATGAATATTTATTCTTTTCGGTAATGTAATCATATACCACAATTCATAATGATCAAGCAGAAAAGTAGGGCATTAATCCCCTTTTCGTTTTATAATGTTCAATATAAAATCAATTTTTCATCACACCCCTTTGACATGTATTACCAAATAACATTAGCCTGACCTACCTCTTGTACGTAATCGGTTACTATTTCTTAAAATGAGAGAGTGAGAGAAATGGGGTTTAACGTCTACTCGACAGACTAGGTCACTTTGGGACCAACATATGGTTTCAATTTTATTTCAATAATTCGCTTGTGCGTAGGGGTCTTTAGCAGTGGGAGGAAACCGGAGTGCCCGGAGGAAACCCACGAGCTTGAGAAGGCGCCCCTATCTCCATGCCACATACGCTCACACCAGGGATCGAAACCACTGCCGCAAGCCAGAGGTGACCGGCCAGCTAGAGGTCGAAGCGCGGCACTCTAGACCACTTGGCCATCCCAACCCCCCTTTCTTACAATGAAATATACATGTAGAAACCTTGCATTAAGGGAATACGACTACCTAAAACATCTCCCAAAGATTTTTTTCCCCAATTTAAATACCTCATATCTCTTTCCTGATTAAATATAAAATCCACCATATGCCAACAACAATTCGTTCTTATCAATCGCAAATAGCTATATTTGATCTTTGAAATGAGGTTCGAAATTACATACTTCAATATGGCTATTTCTTGCGAAACTATTTATACGCCGAGTAATGCTGAAACAATTTATATAGTTTCCAGATATTAAAACTTTATTTCATTTTATTACACCCAATCGGAGGAGAATATATATTTAATAAAATTTGGTTCTTCGATATGAAACTTTCATTTTAAAGAAATAAATCAATAAAGCAAGCATTTATATTACTCTTTTGAGACAGTGTATAGATCCTATCGATGTTTCTAGTGTGTAGCGTTATCAACTGCCACAATTCCATGCCTATACATTCACTAGAGCTTATTACATCTTTTAATCTGGTCAAGCTATTGTGTTGGGACTTGGCATACACGTATGTATAAGACATGGCATAGTATTATCATTGTGAATTGAGTAGCGGATATGACAGGAGTTCTTTGGCACAGCCAGTGTTCACTACTAATACATCACCCATTGGAATGAGACTGGAGCGTTCAAGATGCCAAATGTCAAATATATAAAGTTGATTATTCCCTCTGATCTTCACAAAGTTTTTTTTTTCTTCCTCCCTTTCGTGATTTTATTAGCTTAATTGTGTTTGGCTGCTGTGTAGAAATGCCTTCGTTTTATTGATTCGGTGAGTGATTATCGAATATAAGATAAATCAAAAGCCGGGCTCCGACAGACGCCACATCAATACGGCTTTGAAAAAGTGCGAGATTCAGTTTTCAGTCTTTTGGTGTTTACTAGCGAAACGAGTTCTTCCAAACTTCTTTTACTGCGAGTCGTTAAGACCATGTTTAGCATGCCTTTTTACAGTGCTGATCTGTGGCAACTTGTTTCCAATGACATAGAAGACTGAAAGAGACTACTTAGTAAACTTAATGTGTGCGTTATTTTTTTTATTGCAAACAGTGTGTTATTTTTCTAGTACTAATACAAACATCTGAATGAAAGTCTATGGTTATTTGTAACCCCCGTGGATTTGAAACACAGAACCTTACAAATTATATATTGATTTATGATCAATTTGATTGTGTGGGCTAATTTCGAAACCAAGTTAGGTTTAAAGATTGGATTGGTATTTTAGTCAGTGTTAGTATTGATGAGCACATCGCACGAGTTCGTTGACATATCTAGACGTGCTAGATAGTACTATATATAGATCACCTTAAAGCCTGGTTATTAGTTTCTATAATAACAAGTACCTACATACTAGTATCATGTAACCCAAGAATATAAATGGATTCTCGACAATGTGATTAACGTTAATCCGTCTATTGGTGTTATTCAATCAACATATAATCACTCATGGCTCAAGCATGAACAATCTGTAATAGTGTCAATGTGTAATATTTGTGGTATGTTTAAAAAACAGATGAGCATTCTTAAAAGAACAGTTGTATTTTAATAATGCTAATGATAATTTACTTCTTCAAATAAGAAATTGGTTGCTTTCCATATTAAAGGTCGGCTCAATAGTTCAAATTTGTCAAAATCGTCCGGGAGTTGACTTAAGACCGACTGACTACGTTAACACTAAACGATTTCTGATATTGTGCCATAAACATTAGTTATTACGCCACTAAATGGCCAATCTGTGTAATAATATATGGACAACGATGTATTAATTGTGTGAATTGCTGAACTACAGTTGGGGCTCTACATAATACAAAAAAAAAATATTTAAAAGTTTATATTTTACACGATATCTGATATTCTCTAGCGTGGACAATCTGTGGACCAATTTTTAGAGCACTATGTAGCACGATGTGTGAATATAAAATCAGTTTAAAGTTTAAATATTAAAATTATTGAACCCTGTATTATATACTATAAGCTAAACCGGACAATCTGTGGATTATTTGTAGATCACTATAAATATCATATGTGCTTGATGTACTGTACAGATATTAGGCATGATACCACCTTGAACTTTAAATATTAAAAACGTTACACGTTAGATTACATATAAGATTTTCTGTTAAGAGGACAATCGATTAAATTATAGTTCGATATTGTGTGAATAACTGGAACCACACACAATATCAACCTGAACTTTAAATATAAAAACTTTTCAGCGTTATGATGTAGTGCACTTCTAACTGGGCAATCTGTTCTGACTAATTTGTAGCCCACGTTGTGTTTGTATGAACTTAATAACTTAAGATTGACATGTGACAGGTCATATTATCGTTTTACTTGATAGGCTTACACTGTTACTTATAATCATTGTGATAAGTATATAACATATATAAGTATTACTTGATCGACGACGTATATAGGTCGTAGTGTGACATATATTTATATATGTACACATATACCATTTAGAGAGGAAATTATACCATTGATGGATAACAGATGAACGAGACAAGAACAATATCCGGAATTATTTTACGATTAACCGTGACATATTTAATTTCATAATAGCTGAAAGGAAGTAAAAAGGGTGTGTTGATTTTTCAAGCCTAACGACATAAGTATATGCTATAACCAGACATGAGAAAACTGTAGTATGGGTTATATATGTGATTAGAACACGTGTTGACTGCATTTCATTGATTAGTACTATCGAGGCATAATTCTGTACATTAAACCTACATTATGTGTATGAAATAGACAGACCAGGATTGGTACAGATTGTGAATTAAGGAGTTAGAAGCCGATATTTATTGGACAATAATTGTATCACTTTGCTGTCAGAATCATGTATGTTTTATGTGATTGGGCGTTATCGTGCCGCTGTGATGGAACTGAAATAATATATCACCTTGTTATTTAGAAGTCCTGACTACCTTGATTAAAGCGGACGAGCGAGGCATTGAATGTATTTATCTTAAAGCCGACAGCAAAAAACAACTTTTAGTCCTTTTACTGGCGTGTTATATCATTCGTCAAGTCTCTTCAAAGACTCGTGATTTTTTGCGACGTTAACCATTCCGGACTTGAGTGTCTTTCAAACGTATTTGCTGATATATTTTCAGCTGATCGATCAAAAAGTTTTAAAGATTTCGTAGGCGTGCAGTTGTAAAGATCAAAATGATGTATTTAACTGGCAACTGTTTTATCCGAACGTGAAGCGCAGATGAGGACACACATTTTGATGTATTGAATTGCTGGCAAGCTAAATCAAATATCGGACGCGGAAACCAGATAGAAAAGGAAAATCGACCGCAATTCATTTCATAATGGTTTATATTTTTGATGACTGAACTTCGACCCAGTTCTCGGATATTTCGTCGATGAGAGGGACTCTTTAGCATTCACCGTCGATTTTAATATCTGCTCTAGCCTAAACCTTTATCGGAAGCCTCTTAAATCTTGTCCACACGACTGACATTAGAAGCCTTGAAATAGGTAATACATGGAAGCTTCTTTAGCCGTTACTGATTGATTTTGTCTTAGATGATACATTCACTGATTTTCTCACTGCCTACTGATCGAGAGCCGATACAGTTCCCATCTAAATTCTTGAATTCTATCCGAAGACTTGGCAGCTCGACTTAGTCAAAGACACAATCTGTTTCTTTACAAGCTGCTTTTTATTGATTGGTGTGTTCAACCGTGCGTGTAATATTGGAGTAAACGTACTGCTGTGAACTCATGTGTGTTTTTTCTCTCTATTGACCAATATATCAACAGGTTCACCGATAAAAATATCACCAAGAACAACTTGAAAGACAACAGTAAGTACCATCCTGTTTTCATGTATATTATTGCTCTCTGTCGACCTTTTCTGTTTCTTCCATTGATATGAATTTGTCCATATGAGTTCTCTGTGATTCAACTGATTAGCCCATAAAGTCGCTGTATCGAATTTACCATGTCTTAATCCAAATGGATTATACATATAATAAAATCAAAATATCAAGTTTAGAGGTTAGATAATACCCGGATTTGATTCCAATCACATTAAACAGAAACCTATCAAACGATTTGAGCGAAGGGTTTAGGTTGCGCTGGCTTGTTTCAACTATATCTTGTTTTTAGAGTTAGCAACAGATTCGGAATATCTTTGTAAATAGTGAACAGAATTGAACATATATTTCTAGATTCTACTTCCACGGCATTAAAATACACCAAGTTACGATCAGATAACTTAACTTTATGAAGAGCGGTTACCCAATTCCAATTCAAATTGAATGAATAAAAAACTATTGTACATATTCTAGTAGTTTAGGAGGGTTTTAATTTTTTTGGCAGGTATTTGTCAATGTTTGTATTAATCTAACCGTGCACATATACAATCTACAGCAGCACTAAATTCTTTTTGAGCAAATGTTTGTTTTATATTCACACCTACACTTACTATTTGGGATGATTAAGGTTAGTTCAAAGTGGGCTTTATTAGATAGTACAGTAGTTGCCAAACGATGAATGGGTAAGCACTGACATTATAAGGGATCGAATGGGTTATTGAAGCAATGATATGGCAACGAAAGACATGATATAGTTAGTTAACGCTTTCAAACATCCAAATTTAAGGTAGTTTATTATATATTTCACATTTATTGGTCATTACAAATATTATGTTTTCATATAAAATATTGAGTGTGTGACTTGAACATGAGACCTTATTAAGATCGGTCATAGAATCAAGGGGTGGGGTTTCGATTCCCAACTTGTTCGTGTTAAGACGTGGGTCGCCTGTCCTACCTCATGGGATTGCCTCGGGTCCTTAGGTCCCCGACATATGCTAGTGCCATACTACCAAATTTGTGTCGAGTGACTGCCCCCCCCCCTCTCTGTCCCTCTCTTGAGATCTAGTGAGCATATATTTAAATATAATTTGCCTATGAGTGCTATCAGTAGAAATCTGTGATTTCCCGATTGGCATGGGTGCCCATTGCTCTTTGTAGAAATTAATCACATTTGTATCCCAACTATGTTGAGAAGTTGCCATTATGAACTACTGGGGGCTATTAACCGGGTCATGTGTTGGTCGAGGGAGATTCACGGGATTTTTCAACGGCTGGCAGGGAATAATATTCTAGCTGCTAGACTATAAACCAATGTCCAGTGTACATGTTGACGTGAACGTAACATGACCTTTGGCATTTAGCGAGAGAAAGAGAAATGGGGTTTAACGTTCACTCGACACAAACTAAGTCATTTCTGGACTAACGTATGGTTTAATTTTATTTCAACAATTCGCTTGCGCGTGGGGGTCTTAACGGAGGGAGGAAACCAGAGTACCCGGAGGAAAACCCACGAGGTTGGACAGGCAACCCTACTTCTTGCCACGTACAACCGGATATTTGAAAACAACGCTAGTTAACTCAATGGCAGACCGCATGATACAGCGCGCGCACCTTAACCATTCGACCATCCAACCCCTCTTGGCATTTAGCATTTGACGGAAACGCTGTTGTTTGGGGAAATGTCCTTCATGGTCAGGTCAACATATTAAAGTTACCTGCGGATTTCGTGACGGTCGTAAGATTTAAATGGTTATGACACATGATTGTTGACTTGATTGTTGGATATTGTACCCTGTTTACGTCTGATGTCCTTTACGAAACCTGCAGGCGACCTTAATATATAGACCTAACCAAACGCCCTTCATACAAGACTATATGGATTATGCCCCTCTACATTAACCCGAATTACCGAAAAAACTATTTTTCGTTCCATTTCTGTACCCTATGTCCTTCACGACCATACCTTAATATAACTGAAATGAGGCGATAGTTTCAGATGAAGGAAGGAGTATGTGGATGTCTAAGGTTTGCGCTTTAAATTAACTAACCCAGATAGTGTGGGAAGTGGCACGTTAAACCCCATTTCATTCCATGTTGCATGTAATCAAATAACCTAGTATTTACTGCAACCCACATCTAATCAAATAACATTCATTTCATCGTGCATTTAATCAAGTACAATTCACTGTCTGTATAGTTGCAGTTTGAATATGGCGCAACTGTTACACTGTTCACGAATATATTCAATTCAAAATTCTGAGCACGGATATAAATAGCCTTTTACATGTCCCTCCATACAACTGTGACAATGCAACTGTGACAATAAACCTTAGGCAACTTCTCTGCAAATTACACAGGAATACTACTAATTAAATAAGCTGGTAGTAAAATTGAGTAACGGAATACTTCTTTTACCTGAAACGAAATATCTGTTCTGGAAATGGATTTAACATCGTGGATTATTCATACATGTATTATGGACAAGTATGAGAGCACATATGTCTTGAAAAGTGGTATTGGTTAATAAATCGGATTAAACACACACTCGTCACAAAAACTAGTTCACTTTGGGACTAACATGCAAACAAAAAATTATTTAAGAATTTAGCAGTGTGTGTGTAAAATTATTTAAGAATTTAGCAGTGTGTGTGTAGGGGGCGGGTGCTAATCCTTGTCACGTACGAACTTGTGAACGCATCCACGTCACTTGACTTACTGACAGGTTGATGATCTAGACCCCCAGTTAACCAATGTCTCGCGTTAGGTTCTGTCACAGGATTGTGTTTTATTTGTATCTATAGATTTATATACTTAATCTTTATATAAAATCTAGCGCCACCGTTCACTTAAAGCCATCGGGTGGGTGCCCGGCGGTGCCGAGGTTATTGTCTACTATCGCATACTACGGTAAGCTTCGGCTTCTATATTCAAGTCCTGACTATTACTGATCGAAGTCGTACACGATATGAGATATGCATACTTTTACTGGTACCAGGATATCTGGTATCACATAATTAGTAGGATACAGCCAATTGTCTTTTTATGAATACAATTTCGTGTGATTAATGGATAAACACAAGGGAACTGTACGTAGATCTCCAATATTTAGCCACATTGGATTTTTTATGATACTTATATTGTATCAAATTGTCACATTTGTTCAATATAACATTTTAGAACTGTATTTACTCTACAATTAATGCAGATGTTAGCAATATGGTAATTTTGTTCTAGATAAGTATATAATGAAATAAAATGGGGTTTAACGATGTGGGTTAACGTCCCACTATTCTGGCCCAATAAAGACGGACACAGGCCATGTGTGTTATAAGGGAACTTTTACCCGGATATCGAATTGCAACTGCTATAGGTTCTTTTAAGTGCACGCCATTGTGTACACGGGACCCCCGGTTTGTCCACTCCGAACGACTATACGGTGTCCCTGTCCCTTGTCAGGCCACCGTCCAACAGCACTGACAACTGGGAACCCCGCCGGAAAATCCCCATGAACTTTCTCGGCCAACGCAGAGATTGCACACCAACGTCCTACTCATTGAACCACCGTGGCTTCCTCCATATAATAACAAGTGCGATCGTGCATTTATACGGGATAGGTTTAGGATTGTCTGCCTCACTTCTTGAAAACTATTGAAATTATCAATGTTAGCCCAATTGTTAAAGAAAAGTAGGACGATAAACCCCATTACAATTAATTTCAAATCTGACTTCCTGTTTGAATAATATGTGTCATGCTGTGCGAAAGTCAATGGATGATTCGCCACAAAATGTCTCCCGGACATGACTATCGATAACTGAAAGAAAAAATCTGTAAGATCTTGAAAGAGAAAATGACACGTTGACATGGGGTTTCCGTGGCTGGCATTGTCTCTTCGACATGTATCTATTCAAAATATCTCAGATGGTGCTTGAGACAAAACCGTTCCAGGCTGTATACACATTGTGCCATTTAACCGTGCTTTAACACCTATTTTCTGTTCGGAATAGCACTTCGAGTTCCCAGGGGTAAAAACTCATATAACATTAAAACACCAACTATACAAGCAGGCAATACAAGTAACTGAAGAGAAATGGAGTGTCTGTTGATAGGACCCCAATGAACCAACAAGTCATTTTCTAAAGCAATGAAATATTTATTTTTGGATTTTGTACTCCCCCCTGGGGTGCTTTGTGTTTGTGACGATGCTTTTTTTTCTCAAAAATACCGCTTTGTGAAGAGTTGAAATAATTTATTTTTATTTGATACTTACAATGTTTTTTTTTATGTGTGTCCTTGATGACTGACGATGTGTTTTTTTCTAAAAATACACGTTTTCGGAAACTTTGAAATTTTTATTTTGTACTCACAAGGTCTTGCTTTTTGTGCATCCTTGATAATTGAAGATGCTATTTTTTCGCAAGATATACCACTTTCTAGAGCTTAATTGGAATATTTATTTTTAAATTTTGTACACACGATAATTTGCATTGTGTTTGTCTTTGATAAATGACGATGTGATTTTTTTCTTAAAATACACCATTTTCTGAAGCCTTGAAATATTTATTTTTAGATTTTATACCCACAATGATTCGTTTTGTTTTTCCTTGGTAATTGAAGAAGCTTTATTTTCTCAAAATATACATTTTTCTCAAGCCTTAATTGGGATATTTATTTTTTTTTAAATTTTGTACACAATGCTTTGCTTTATGTTTGTCCTTGATAACTGAACATGTTTTTTTCTCTCAAAATATACCGAAATAATTGAATTATTTACGTGACATGCCAGTGATTGAACGGAAATACACATGACATATAGGTACTCCCTATTACTGTGTGGCGTTTAAGTTAGACGTCTTGATATCCTTTATCAAATTATGGTTGTAATTGTTTTGTATAGAATTCTGTCAAAGGACTACTAATTGATCGGAAGTTTTTTTTGTGGATTGTCGGGTTACTTTTGGATTAGATTGTGTCAAATCCATTCCCCACTAGTTAAGAACCAACAGAATACTTCCTCGTTTTTGTTAGTTCTCGAACTTCGATGGCTTAAAGGCTAGTAGGAAGTAACTGGAATTCCCTCCCCAAAGTACCCTATGTTAAACACCAATGTAAGCATAATTATTTAGCATTTTAAAGTTGTATCTCAAATTATCTTGGAACTTGTGGATGTTAAAAATAAACTGACGAGAAATGGGCACTGGCTCACTGACCAGAAGGTTAGGTTAGGTTTTACAAGACTATAATTTCCTTTCTGTCGGAGGACGGAAGGGCTAGGATGGAAAGACATCTAGTTGTTCGCAGTGGACGTCACAAACCAAGGTCAATGTATATATTCTATGGCTAGAATCATTGACAGTTGGAATTCAATGAGGAGTAGACAGAAAGGGTGCTGTCCGAGAAACATTTACCATAGCACACTATATGACGTATGGCAGTCGTCCTCAGCAGGAAGGGGGTGGGGTGGGGTCGAATGGTTAGCGTGTGCGTGTTGTATTATAAGGACTGTTATTGAGTCAACTGGCGTGGTTTCGATTCCCCGGTTGTACGTAACAAGGAATAGGGTTTGGTTATCAACATCGTGGTTTTTCTCCTGAGTCCTGGCGTGCACGTAAAATATCCCTTGTCCGGGCAGAATTCCCCTCATAGTTCATTGTGTGGCGCGTGCCCTCTTCATTAGCCCAGTTTGGAGTAAGACGTTAAAACCTATTTCATTCCGTTTACTTATATTAGTTATAAATGTTCAGACTGATATACCTGATTCAGCCGTCGACGAAGAAATTAAAAATATGATTTCTTTATGTATTCTTCATTATAGATCTATTATATGAACCATTCTCCAGAAATGAATAATGTTAGTTAGAAATGGAACTCACGTCGCGTCCTGTGTACACGGAGAGATAATTTAGTTCCATGTCTTTGATTGAACAAATTTGAATATCAGAACATGTCGGTGCTAGCCTTCTCCAGACATACACCAATTTACTGAGATTGAAATCCACACATATAGATTGAAATCCCTTCTATCAATCGTAGAATTAGCTTGAACTTTGTATTGTTATATCACGGACGAATTGGTCGGTATTTTTATTGGATATAGACAATTCAAAAATAGTGAGCAGAAAATTGATTGTGTTGGCGACTTGACTTAATATGGCGGCTTGAGTTAATATGGGGGCCATAGTTAAAACTGAAATATGTACCCATGATTTAGTTTATATAGGTTCTTTTTGAGTCACTTCGGCTGATTTGGTGATTAAAGAAAGAACGGGTCACACGGACTTTGCCTGTGGGCTAATTGAGAATCAAGAAACTGTGGGGTCAGCATTTACATTTCAAATTCAATATTTAACCAACGATATAAACGCTATATGTCCAAAACAAGCCAAGAGCATCTAGAATCTTTGCTATCTCAAGATGATTGTCTATTTAATCCGTCTGAATCCAAGCCAGTATATATTACCTACCTTTGAGATATTGTCGGGCACATGTAAAGGACGAACAGCATTTCAGGATAAGGTAAAAGGATAATTTGGTATCCATGAAAATAAAAGGGCCGTGACATCAGTGATCTTGTTTCCATTTGATATGATTTATTAGCTTGGATTCGTAAATAAGTGACCAGAAGCCCCACCGCCTCCCCCGTTAAACACACTCACATTCGATGATACAATAGACTAAAGTTTTTCAATTGAACTGTTATTTAAAGAAGGTCATATCTCAAGTCAATAATCATAGTAATGCTTCAATTTGATTAACTGCTGTTGCAGTCATATAAAATGTTATTGTGTTTATAAAAAAAGAGATGAAGCATGATTAATCATATAACCCAGTTCCATGATATCTTATTGAAATAAATCTGTAGTGTTTTAAATTAAAATCCCCTCTCAATTTATTTTCGCTGGATATGTAAATAACCAGAATGCAGTTTAACAAGATTTAATACGCTGGGACTATGAATTGCCTAACTTCATTTACTTTTAATAAAGAAACTTATATTAGGAATTCACTTAAACGAAATAAAATGATGTTTGTCGTCCTCGTGTCCTACTCTACTGAAGATGCACTTATACCATGCTGCTACGGAATAGTTTCATTTGAGCCCATTCTCCAATGAATTCCAATTATTATTGTTTCTTTTGCGTTCACGACAACAGGTTCCCTGGTAGATCTTGTTCATTGTCAGTACCCCTCGAACCACTATATACACCATTTACCTATAGCCAGACCCCCTCCCCATGCTTTATAATATGTTTGCTGTAGATTATAAAATGCATCATTGATGCACACATCGGTAGTTGAATCCCCCACCTTCCACCACCACGCCCATTTCCTGTCACCACTAAAGTCTCTTGTCAATTTTGAAAAATTGACCTTGTAAACATTTAAGCCCATACCGCCTCTCTGTATATATTTTTAGGATCTCTATATAAAGCAAAACGTCAATAACTAATTAAAGAGATGTTAGTAAATCAACACAATCTGTAAGTTATCTCACTATACAGATGAGATTTAGATACAAATATAGTTCAATCTCATACAGATTCAGGATCAATTCTTTTTCCTTCATTTGCAAAGTCAGCATAGCAATAGAAAAAAAATGCGATGATCATGCTAAAACTGGTTTTCGGAAGTTCTAATGTACATACATTACAATTAGAGTCAATAATATTAAAAGTATTTCTGTGTAAAGGTTGTGATGAATTTTTCTCGGTTATTGAAGAGGCGTAATCTGAAATTGAAACATCTTTAACTTTTATAAAAATTATAATATCAACTAAATTAAAGGAGCAATCACAAATATATGTCAGTCGAATAAAAATAAGACAAATTCTGAATGGAAGACTCTTAGATTCCTTTAGGTTAATCTACTTTCTGAAGCTCTGTGCTATGTATACATTGTCTGTATGTAACAGTTGTAAATATATCTGATGAGTCAGACGATGAATGGAATAAACTGAGAAGTCCAGCGGCATAAGAGGCGGGCGTATTGACGAGTTATCATCTTGTTTCTGCCTCTCATATCCCTACACAGGAACTACTTCCTTATCTGTCAAATAATTTGGATGGAGGTGGATCAGCCAGTGATATAATTTTACAGGTTATAGCTGGGTTTTGACTTTTGATTACCACTTGTCGAGATATAAAGTTATCAAATAGATGCGTTTATAAGGTCCCTCGAGTCTCAGCAACATAATTTAGCTGAACGCTCATAAAAGAGTTGCGTAAAACCACTAAACTTGACGACAATTTCCAAACGAATAATTATTTTCAGTCGAAGCCTTTATGGATGTCGACCGACTTTCTGTGTGAAAACTGTGACTTCTCCTTCAAGAGATTATACCCTTTTCATTAATATTTAAATGATTGATGGTTGCCATCAATTTTTAATATGTTTCATCTGTTACATGATGTCAAAGTTCCAGGCCGTATAACTGTAAAGTGTTCAATTCATCAATATTATTCTCACGGCGAGGTCTTATTTAAGTCAAAGTCATATATTACCGGTAGTGGTGGTGCAACGACTAAAGGCCTATGCAGCTTAGCGGATCAAGTTGCCAGTATACCCTGCTAGGTCTGTTTGTTAAGGCCAGCGCCATTGTCGTCAATAAAGTGTATATAGGGTTGGGGTTAGCACTAGTCCTGTTTACATCTCGTGAACTATGACCAAACTTGAAGTTGTCCTTATTAAATATACCCATTGTTACCCACATTATAGCCCCGGAGAAGCGCTGCAGTGGATACCAACCCCAAACAGAGAGAGAGAGGGGATGGGGGGGGGGTGAGAATAAAATATACATGTACTTTGAATAATTTATACGCAGAAACGTAAAAGTGTGTCTTGACATTTATACTGAATCATCACTTGGTTAAAATCCACGGGACATCTTGCGAGAGTGTGCTTTATTAAATAAATATGATGTATTTTACCAATAATCTTGTTTTGTATCAGCTATTGGGCTTTCAAATCACGTTATTGATTAAGGTTGTCCGTGAGTATATGGTATTTATCACGAATTCCCCGGTGACATGGTGGGCGTATTCTAATACAATTTCCTCTCCTATCCCGACAGTTTTTATTATTATATCAAATTTGTGGTTTGCTTTAAAGTTTTTTTGTTATCTTTAGAGTCACGCTTCGATATAGCTAGCCTGTCATCTCTCGCTCCGGTTTGTGGTTTCGATCCCTAGTGTGAGCGTGTGTGGTTTCACTCAGGGTACTCCACTTTCCCACTGGATGCGCTGAATGTACTTACACAAACTGCTTGTCTGCTATATCACCCATGGAAGCGGACGTTAACAGCAGCTGGCAGTAGAACGACAAGGGCCCACATTCCCCCCTCAAAACGAGCGTTGCTCCTGGGTACAATGTCGCAAGTGGAAGAGTGTACAAAATATGTGGATGGTAGATAAATATTTATACATCATAACTTTGAAATACAGGTAAAATTTTTGATCCATACACAGCACCCTCTAAATAATAGATAATCTCCAAGGCATATGGTAATTATTTACAAACTACAGTATTTCGAAAGTCTATAATCTCCAAAAAGGAATATCAATCTATAAATGTATTTACAAAGGTATGGTGGTTGGAAGATTTGTCGGGATTCGATGGGAGGGATGGGGAAAGGGATAGCGAGCATGTTGACCAAGGAATGATAAGATATAAAATTTATCATGAAAAATAAAAAACCCCATTGAGATGATAAATAAAGATAGAAACATTACATTGTAATAAATCAAGTAATTGGGAATGCTCGATTTTCAGTCCGGAATGTCCAGAATTGCCAGAATCAAAATCGTGTGACGCGGAATTCGGTCCTGTCGCAGTTCTGCCAATCCCGACAACGAAGGTCGTGTGACTGTCAGTAGAATCAAGACCTTCTGGGTTTGGTACAATTTAATTCCGGAACGTTCACTTGAGCATCCCCAATGTGTAACCATAGAATTGTACCTTGGGATTTTACATTGAAGTATAAAGCTACATTGATGTATGTCGATCGCGATACTCAAGGCTGGCAGAGTGTTAACGATCCATGGCAGAAGATCCATTGACTTTAAAGTGGAAAATTGACCCAGTTTCCACACTACCGATGACGCCAATGTAAGTAGTAAAAATTGTCCTGTAGACGAAGATAATTGTGTTTGTCGTATATAATATAACACCTGAATTGGCATCTAAACCTTCACGAGTCCCGAGGCAACATCCCGTCATTCTTTCAAGTGACAAATTCCAGGATGTGGTGGCTGAAAGTAAATTGGAAAGTAGCTGCCGTGTTTGGTTGTGTGTGCAAGAAAATTTCCTTCTGCTGGATAATTGGATTATGTAAGCCCATTAGAGTTGTCTGATTGGCTTGTTTATATATCCTACTGCCACGTGAGTTCCGTATGTGTGGTTATGGGGATAATATTAAGCTATACGTTTTAGCTGGTGTCTTGCACGCGGTATTCCATGTTTATCGTTTCCCATTGGAGAAATTACATAGCTAACTGCTTTCTTCTTATGAACAAGAACGTCCCACCCCCATCCCACCACCTTGTTTAACGAAGTGAAATGAAGCACTAAAATAGTTGGCTACTGCACTACCAGACAGCATTCCGACTTGGGTATTTTGTGTATATTGGGGAGCACTTTTAAAGTTATCACAAACCTGGTGCCAATTCTCACATATTTTCGTAGATGTTGGTTTCTCTATGACCTGGGTGGATATTAATCCCAATCTCTCTCTTTCTCTCTCGCGGTAGAGTATACGTCTAGTTTAGCCGGTTTTCCCAGCTGCTAATAACTCTATCAATATTCATGCGCGTTATCTTAAAATAACACAATCCAATGACCCTATATGGTGTTAAAGTGCAATACTTTATTAAGAGACTTGTGAAGTATCCAAGTGGTTTCCGGTATTATTATTAATATTAATAATAGTAATTATCACGTCTGGAAGTCAATCCTAGTGATCACCTAACGACTTGTAATAAGAGTTCTAGGACTTAGGTCTAGCCTTGTTATGTCCTTTTCAAACGGTACTTATACAATTAATATAATAGAAGGTAGATCATGTCATTTCGGGATTAACATATGTACGAAGGGGTCTAGCAGTGGGGACGGGGTACCAGAAGACCCACAGGAAACCAACGAGGTGGTCTCAATGCTTGTCACATACAAGCTGTGATACAACATCAATGACGGTCGTTCAGGAGCACACGTTTGGCCATTCGGTCACCTAACTATTCCGACATAATAAAATGATGTTAATGGAAATGAAATGGGGTTTAACGTCCTACTGTTCAGCTCTGATCCAGGTGTTTTCCGAGAACATTCCGCGGATATTTCTAATCTGATTACCCCTTGTCAATGGTGCAGTGCCGTGTACCTGGCAAGCAACAGCACCTGGTCCCATGTACAGTTGGAATACGATTAAGCATGAAGTATGCGAATTTCATTATCCCGATTTGTGCAGTGAAGTAGGACATAAACCCTATTTCATTTGCAAAAATAAAATGTTCGAACAATAACTGGGTGATAGCTATTTGTGCGTGAGCATGATATCCATCAAATTGTCATTTTGACTCGGCAACCACAAGCAATATGACATACAATAATGCGCAATCGATTATCTTAATTCAGTAGTAAATCATTCATATTTGCGATGTTAGATCGTTATCTTAAGTAAGATCAGATCGTTTGGAACAGTGCATTAAAAATCCATCAGTTGAAGTCAAAGCTCGTTATCTTTCTGTGTTACTACGGACATTACTATGTTAAACTACAACAACACTGAGGTCACCTGGTTTTGACCCGATGTTAAGCGCATGTCAGTTAATTATAGCTGACAATCCCAGAAGACAATCACATCTGCCGTCTTACTTTTGACTGATTTCCTATCGTAGGAAGCGATACTCTATTTATTATTCTGGAATACTATCTGTCAATTATACGTGATCTACAACGTAGTCTTACAGAGATAGACGCAGTTCAACACTAACTATTGGATTATGTGCTGATAATTACACGTTAAAGTCGATAATCGTCTTCTGCATTTTGTCGGACAGAAACTAATCTACCGCGCGATAATCCACGCTAAAATCCACACAAATTGACATTTTTGCCATACAATTCTGAAAACAAAATCACAAATATGATCGGTAGATCTGACCTAACTTCAATTGGATTAACCAGAGACCTACAATGGGATGTTTCGAAACTTTCAATGCATTATATCGTAAATGAAACAAGTTTTGACTGATAGGCTAAAGTAGTTCTATTATGAGATGGGGGTGGGGTGGATGGCCGAATGGTTAGCACGTGCAGGCTGTATCATAAAGCCTGTCATTGAGTCAACTGCTTTGGGTTCGAATCCCCGGTTGTACGCGACAAGGAGGAGAGTTGCCTGTCCAAACTTCGTAGGGTTTCTCCGGATCCCCCCCCCCCCCACTGGTAAAGACCCCTACGCGCAAGCGAATTATTGAAATAAAATTAAAACATATGTTAGTACCGAAATTACCTAGTTTGTGTCGACAGGACATTAACCCCATCTCTCTCTCTCTCTCTCTCTCTTGGCTATTAATGTTACTTGAATAAAATAAAACTCTAGAAATTAAATGAAATAGAGATTTATTACTAGAACACTTATTATGGATACAATCACTTGGTTTATTGTACTGCGACGTTTCAACACGATTTAACAAGTCGTTTTCAAGCAAATACCCAATGTATTTTTTTTTGTACATTGGGTATTTGCTTGAAAACGACTTGTGAAATCATGTTGAAACGTTGCAGTACAATAAACCAAGTGATTGTATCCATAATAAGTGTTTTAGTAATATATCATCAATCAATTGCTAAATGCCTCTCAAAGAATAGAAATAGAGATTATGACGTCCCGATTGGTATAATGCAGACAGACATACACCCATACTCCTTGCAGTGTTCCGTTTGATTAGAGGTAATCCCACTACTTACTGCTGTAATGAGTGGATATTGTTGTTTTAAATTTTGATTGGTCAGTAGTCCGACTAACAACCAATGACTAACTGCTTTACAAAAGCTTTACATTTAAAACGAGTGCCAATATTGGACCAAATATGTTTACATAACGTTACGTCATGGCTCACGATTTTATTATGCCCAATTAACCCGTGCATAGCAGAATACTGCAGTAAAACTAATTGCGTGACAAACGGGGCTATCAAATCGAATGAAATGTAAACAGTGCTGTTTGGAAACGAACATAGTTTCACCGTTTTTAATACCTTAAATCATTGTCCAAACTTTTAGGGAAGACCCAGATTAAACGCAGGACTGTCATGTTGGTTGAACGGGATGAATAGAAATACTCCCTGAAAAGTTCAAGAATCAGAAGTCAATCCAGCAATGGGCAGAGAGGGATTTCTCCGGCCATTGCTTCAGGAATATGACATATACCATGCATTGTGCCATTTGGGAAATTTGTACGGACCGCAGTGGTACGGCTATCACCTTTTACGGATTATAACTGTCAATGGTCCTCCTGCGTGTACTCGCGTGTACATGCGACGCCAGATTTTCGATTCCAGTTCCAGTAGAAACGTAGGAGTTAAACCCCATTTTATTCATTGTATTCTCTATATTTTGACCCATCCGAAAGACCAGACATTATTCCCTTCAGACCCACTAGAACTCTGGTAGAAACAAGAGATATGTACATATACAAATGACCGAAAGATATCCATTCCGTTTCTGTTCATCTATTACCATTTTCACCAATGTAAAAATATATATTTTATTCATTATGAAATTCAAATGGAAAGCAGATTAATGAATATTTATAATTCTTGTAATCTGCACAAGTTAATATTATAATTCATCTTGTTGACGAGGATGATGATGGTGTTGGACGCCACATCGATTGGTCTGGATGTTTTTGACGTGATGAATATAATGCCGTATGTATAAATACAAGGTTTTGGTAGACTTTCTAGACTTGTGAGTCAATAAATGTCCAGTTACACAACATTCAGCTATCAATCATCTCTTCCAGGAACTGTAATATAAAATAATGATCTTATAAATACGCCCTATTGTTAAACATATCAGCATTAGAATACATGAGATTTGGTATCAACTGTTCTAGAATATGTAAGCACGTAACCACCATTCAGTGACCACCAAGGAAGGTGTTTTGGGTGCCTGTATCTTCAATTCAACTCATCGTTAAAATACGTATTTCTTCTTCTTCTCATTACTATATGGTATAGACGGTAAACCGACTTGTTGCATCTAACAGCACGGAATCAGGAGCTTTCCCAGTCAACGCCTGGTAAGCGTGCCAGCACCATGCACACTGAGACGTCGAGTCTTTCTTGGTAAGAAAGAGCGAGAGAGATTACATTGTGTAGGGTTTCACGTCCATTTTATTTGAATATTTCGCATTGAGAGCGAGAGGCGGGGAACCTGCCGCGTACAAGCTGGGAATCGAAACCACGCCTATGGACTAAATGACATACCATATGATCTAAAACGCACGTGTTACACCTTTCGCACACACAACCCCTTCCTATGGTAAACACATTAAACCCAAAAACGTATAAATCACGAGTTATTTGTATACTATAGCCTATTTATTACAATAGTGAGAGTAGAAAGCATGAATGATTGGAAACGAACGTATGTAATTATTGACTCGACGAAAGAACCAAGGTCAAGTATGTCCCAATAGAGTTGTTTTCATTAATGACAGTTAATAACAACCTCCTCCTTCCATCATGGAGATAATATCTGATTTGTTTTTGACAACCCGTGCTGCCAGTCATTACATAGAATTATTACCATCAATTGTTGATCAAATCTCGGACAATTCAGTTTGAAACTGGTTAACCCTGAAGGTAAAATGGCAACATCCATGTCCCCCATATTAAACTGCGTGAAGTATTTCCGCCTGTTTCATCCCGGTTGGTTTAGAATAGTAACACATAACCCCATTCATATTTAATTCCGGTACTCAATAGGATATGGGACTTATATATCCACTTTTTTATCCACAAGATCAAAGACACTAACGGATATTCATTTCGAGTCATGCAATTTGTATGTTTACTAGTTGTACCTTAATGAATATCTGATAGATTCGACCTTGGGAGTTTTTTTTTCTATTTTGTCGTAATTTGGTATACAAATTGCAAATTGTGTATGTACGTAATATTTGAGAATGTCACCGCACATAGAAGAATTGTGTTTGTAACGTTAAAATGTAGAATTGTGTCTGTAACGTAATATTGAAGAATTGTAACGTTAAAATGAAGAATTGTGGCTTCAACGTTATATTGAAGAATTGTGTCTATAATGTTATCTTGGCGAATCGTGTCTGTAACGTATTTTTTTTGTCTGTAACCTTATATTGAATAATTGTGTCTGTAACGTTATTTTGAAGAATTGAATCTGCTATGTTATAGCTTCTCGTATCATCGTTGTCCTCGGTGCTATTTTACTGATGTATTATTATTGGTAAGAATACGTTGGTATATGACCATTTCGGTTAATTATTTTAGTTTTGGTTTTTGTGCTACCTCCATAGGATTCTGTAACGTTCCATGGTCATGATTACTGCGCAGTGCAGATAATGAACGATTTTTATTTGATCAGTTACATAGTTACTGTTAATTTGTGCTGTTAGTAATGTCATTGACATTGTCAAGCTCTTCCGTGATAAACACAATTTTAGTACACTTCCTGAAAATATGAAAACATTGCGCGGATAATGATAAGTAGACCTACTTCACGTTATTAATAGATTCGAATTAATGACATGATCTTAAAATAAACTCAAACATACATAGTCAAGTACACTGTGAGCTTTATTTCAATGCTCTTGACATTAACGCTGGTTGTGTACACAATACACAGAGTGGGGGAGACAAATTTGGTTTAACATCCCCATACTAGGTCATTTCGGGACTAACATGGTTCAATTTTATTTCAATAATTCGCTTGCGCGTAGGGGTCTTAGCAATGGTAGGAACCCGGGGGCGACCCTAATCCGTGTAACGTACAGCCGGAGATTCGAAACCACGCGAGTTGACTCAATGGCATATCGTATCATACAGCGCGAATGTGCTAACCATTCGGCCATCCAACCCCATACACCTAGTATCGAACGATAAGCCCCATTCCCCAGCTTTCGCACAAAAAGCAAGACATTTCTGTTTAACCTTTCAATTTATACACCTTAAAGTGTCCAAACCAGGGTACCGAGATGACTCGAGGCGTAAAACTCTTGATCACTTTAAACCAGGAAGCCCCGAGTTCAGTCCTAGAATTGGCCGAGAAAGTGCCATAGGTTTTTCAGTGTGGTTTTGCCGCAGTGATGTAGGGTCTGGCAAGTAAAACGTCTTGTTGTTCGGATGGAACGGAAAAAAGGTGTCACTTACACATTGGCGTGAAAGCAAAGAACCATTGACTAAGAGCAGGCGAAAACGGCACAGTGAGGGCAAACTGTCCTTCATACAACACTGCGTGACATAAACTTGTCTTATTTGGCGCAGAATAGTATTACGATAACACCCCTTTCATTTCATGTATAATTCATTTGAAGGTGACACCCGACGGTGATATAAGGTATCGTAGTATTCGGTGTATTTATAGTTCAATACCTAAATGTCACCGAATTATTTTAACTTTAATTATGTCAAACATGGACGATACCTCGCTGTATTCCTACATTAATCTTATCAGCGTGAATGCGTAGATAATGTAATTTAAATCTTTACCCAGAAGAGCATAAGACTTCCTTGGAAATGCCATTTAGAAAATAAATAGTCTAAATCCGTGATGAAAGCTGTACGACATTTTGGTGGTGGGAGTGAAACTTCCTGATGCGAATCACTCGGGTCTGTCAGATCATGATGGGCCTTTGTCTCTCGCGGTCTTTTTATAAACATTTATAAATGTTTTTTTACGCATCCAATTAGTGTTGTTCTATTTATAGCTAATGATTGTTACAGTAACTATTGTATAGATAAAGAAAAGCCTCCCATGCGTTAGAAAAAAAATCACGACAATATGTATACGGCTTGAGTTAAGCTTAATCAATACTGAACGACCTGAAAACGACGACTACTTATAGATTTAACCTAGTTTAAAGTACATTCTCACATCAATTCTCCAACGAGAGACAGACAGGGAGAGAGAGGGGTGGTTCAATTGTAGGCCTATTTCAATAATTCCCTTGCATATATGTAGCGGGGGGAGGGGGCTTAAACACGACAACCGATCCTTCCTCTTGTCAAGAACAGTCTGGGAATCAAGACCCCCCCCCCCCCCATCTAAAGAACATTCGACAGTATCGACCGATTGGTAGGAAACGAGAGTAATAAAAACGTTCTCGAATAGCTGCGTTTTCGCCTTCTCTTCGTAGAATTCCAACTGACAATGTAATGTTTGCATGCACTCCTCGGATTTTCGTCGCATCCTAACGTCTAGGCGTCTGTCGTTACCAGGCCCGCTGCCGTTTACATCTGACAAGGATGATGATTTAATCAAAAAATAGATAATAAGACTATGTTGGTTATCGTACCGACTTAAGTAATGATGCTCGAAGGAGGCTAGGCCTAAAATTCAAAAGCTAATATCTCGGTTCCGAGTGGAACAGTGTCCCTTTACATTTTCTTGGTTTTAACTATTTGAATAAAGACTGTCAGTCCCTAAGCTAATCTCCCATAATGCAGCTTTAATCTGTGAAAAGACATAGGAAATTGTGTTCGTCGAAGGCTTTTCAGCACACCATAAATCAGCTTTAATCTGATCAAAAAGTATTCAGCTTTCTTTAATAAGTAGTAAGATTCGCAATAAGTTGTATGTTGACTGCTTTTAAAACAAATTTTGCCGAATGACTTTCTTGGAGAAGTCTATAGTACCCGTGTATATATTGGGATTGATGGTGAACGAACACTTGATATTTGAATGCGATGCTTACATTGAGTCGAGTGGCGTGATTTCGATTCCCAGCTTGTACATGACAAGGGATAGGGTCAACCTCGTGGGTTTTCTATGGGTCCTCCGGTTCCCCCCACTACTAAAGACCCCTACGCGCAAGCGAATTATTGAAATAAAATTGAACTATGTTATTCTTTTTATGACCTAGTTGATGTCGAGTCGATGTTAACCCCGACCCCCTCTCCCTAATTACTCGGTTGGTACATGCATTAAGACATTTATTTCGCCGTTGAACATTAATTATCTTCGCAGTTTGTCCAGTCTAATCGAGGCGGGCAAAAGACATGTAATTCCGTTAATTTAAAATAAGCCATATTGAACGATCTTGCGTAAAGTCAAACGGCAATTATGCATAACTGAATTGAGCACTTCAGTTCTATATTTAGATGTCCATGTCCGTTATCTAATCAAAATGTGATATTTTCATTTCCGATGTAATTTCTGTTTATATTTCTTCTCCTTTATCAATCTTCTGGTCTACCGGAAGTGTAACTGAAGCTACAGTGGATCATGCTACAAAATGGTCTGTTGATTGGCTAGATGAAAGGTTATGTCAGGCGAAGCTATTTGCAGATTTATCTACATCTAACTATGGCACCATACAAGAAACATATTGCTCTTTCTTTAGTGTGGAGGGGGTGGGGTGGATGACCAAATGGTTAGTGCGTGCGCGCTGTATTATAAGGCCTGTCATTGAGTCAATTGGCGTCGTTTAGAAACGTGACAAGGAGTAGGGTCGCCTGTACAACCTCGTGTGTTTTCTCCGGGTCCTCCGGTTTCCTCCAACTGCAAGCGAATTATTGAAATAAAATTAAACCTAGTTTGTGTCGAGTGGACGTTAAACCCCACTTCTCTGTCTTTAGTGTGGAAAGTATCCTTCTCTGCTGGGAATGTCCTCCCTACTACGTCAGTCGTCCCATCCCCGTCCTTATCAGTTCAAGTCATAATTGTGTACCGAAATCAAGGAATATGTATTATTCCACTAATCAATAACTTTCATTTTAATATAATGGCTGTGTAAATTGACGAGCCTTGTAGGAGATAATCTATGCGATTATAATACCCTACTCCCACTTACATGCATTCTGACAACCTTTAGAAGTGTTTTTACTACATGCTGAACGTTCTTTGTAAACACAACACTCCCTCTTACCGAGGTTAATCCACAAAGACCGATAACAGTACACGAGTACCAATATAAAGAAGACAAAAAATGTTAAAACCCTTCAGAATATAATCGTTATCAATCAACTGAAGGCCAAGTCGATTTAAATGTCGCCGTCGTAATTTCTTCCAATTAGTTGTAAAATGCTATAATTAATTCTCTTCTCTATCTGTACCGCGTTCTATTATTACTCCATCATTATTAAATACCACGCTGATTAGCAATTAGACGTTTAGTTATCTGTAGTGAATAAGTGAGGTCATGAACTGTTTTGTTGAAGGTTGCAGTGACGTAATCCTACTTGTCTCGTGATTGCTGGCTTATTTGGCCAATTCTGGATTGATTCCGTGGCAGATTTGTTCAAGTGTTTGCGGCTTTACTCAGTACTTTATTTGACTAGGTACTGCTAGTCTGGAGAGGTCAGCTGTTCGATCCCTGCATTAGCCGAAAAAGTTCATCTCGATTTTCCAGCGTGGTTTCCCCTCGTCAGTGATGCAAAACGGAGGGCCTGACAAGGACAGCTGGCTAGTCGTTCGAATGGGACGAAACACCAAGATCATGGGTACACAATGGCGTTCCCTTGGCAGTTGGAATTCGATATAAGAGTAAGCCGTAGCGCCGCTGCCCGGGCAAAATTTACCTCACAGTACACTGTATGGCGTATGCCCGTCTTCCATTTGCCCAGGTTAGGTGCAGAAGAGTAGGACGTTAAACCCCATTTCATTTCATTTCCTACGCGCCTGTCAGCCAATCAAATAGAATCGTCCTGAAATGACCTAGTTGGTGATCAGTGGGCGTACAATACCGCCCACCCTTCTCCACAGCGAACTGAAAAAGTACTTCACTGATTAATTTTTCATTCAAACCAATGCACAGGGAACCGGGCGATCTGGATTACCAAGTCAAACCGGCACATCGAAGAAGTGCTCCTGAAATGGTTGATGATTAATAAAAATAACCAAAATCAACGGATAAGTGCTTGATAAATTATAGGAAATTGTTCAAATTCTGCTAATCCTCTCATGATGATATTTATTTGTTTATAATTATTGGCTCAGCTAATTAAATGATTAAATTGGTCAGTCTCTAAACAACGGAGCAATTCACCGCTCATCAAAAACTCGACGCAATCATATGATTAAGTGTTTGACTGATAACGTCGTGTTTTGTCATTCTGAGATAAGGGATTGGGGCGGGGGTATATGTTTGGCAACATAATAATCTCTTGTTGTCTACCTTGATAATGGCCGTGACCAGAAACCCAGTGTTCTGTATGAAGATTACTATTACTGTCTAGAACACTTTGTATCACTTTTTAGTTTTATGCTTCTCAGTACTGTAAGACGAGGGTAAAGAGGAGCCGGTGTCATGTTTTCAACACGTAAAGTACATCTGGCAATTAAAATTCGGAGAAGAGTAGGCGGAAATGCAACTGTACGGGCAAAATGATCCCCAAATGCCCGTCTTCAGTATACCGACTGGTTTAAAAAAACCCCAGAAAACCTATTTCATTTTGATCTCTGAATATAATTAAGTATTGAATTGTATCGAGGGGAACCTTTGAGTTCCCGGGCTCGATTCTGGCTTGGTCAGCAAAATGCCTCGTAATTAAGCATTGTCAGTCAGTGTTGTGTGGGGGAGGGTCTGGTGTACAAAAACCGAGGTTGCGTGTACATAAAAGGAACCTTGACAATTGGAATTCGAGATGATAGTATGCCGTGGCGAACTGACCTGTCAAAGTGTATCTCTAAGCACATATCGTGGTGCATGTCCACCTTAATTATCCCGGTTGCTGTCGAAAAGCAGGGCATTTAACCCCATTGCTTTGTTTACTAACTTTGTCAAGAGTTCCTGAATGAAAATCAAGCTTGATGGTTTGATGACATGTTCATTGTTCCTACCGTATGTATTTGTTATTTAGTGACCCAGAGCACGGACAGACTGTCCCCGTTTAGAGGTTTATGTGGAATTTGTTCCTGTGAAAATACAGTGCCGGTCTAGACTTTGTGACATAATGGAAATTAGTCAATATTGTTCTCTGTCGGAAAAAGACGACAGTAATTCGTCTTAAATTAATTCACTTACGGTATATGTGGCTACGGCGTGACTCAAATTAGCCTATGTGTGTGTTGTTTTCAGCGGATATATTTACGCCATCTTGTAAACTAATATCTAAAGACCTTTGTTATTCTAAAAGCATGTTGCGTGGTCGGCATCTCCAGTAGAACTTTGAATCCTGTTTAAATGTCAGGAATATCAAATCAAAACCTCTCTCCTAGTCCTAAACACATAAAATGATAAAAGTACAAAATCGCTGAATTATTATATGATGCCATTTACAAACTGCTTCTTTAAGGACAATATTGGTGTCAGTCATTATCTACAATTCATGAAAATAATTGCCAGTCACGAGATAAAAAAAAAGGGGGAAAAAGAAAAAATCTGTGCATCACCATGTTTTAGAATGAATAAAACAAGTGAAAATACCGGCCTTTTCTTTTTTTCGCGTTTTTTTTATTATCTAAAATTAATTTTTGAGTTGTCTTAGATATCCTCTCACAGTCTCATATAAAAACTTTTGGTCTTCGAAAGAATTATCATAGAGCAAACAAAATATCGGCCGTGTATCTGTTATCGCTCGTTACTTCAGTCAGTTACATAAAAAGATAACTCATGTTTTCACGTTATAGAGTAAATGTGCACGACACCCTTTATTTGCATATGACTACATCGAAGGGTTTAAGTAACGAATCGTACTTGCGGGCACATGTTTACCGGTATTTACAGTAGCTAGTAAACTGTTAAGTAAACTGAGCGATATAAGATTTGAGAAACTATCCTTGGGACATATTATTATTAACCCCAATAAAGGACATCCTTTAACCATTATGGCTATAGATGAGCGATGATTCAGTGAGTAAGACGTTTGCTCGCTAATCTGGAGATCTCATGTTCGGGAAAAAATCCACCATAGTAGTAAAAGATCTTGCCTGTTGTCTATATAGTACATCTTATTCATTTTCAAGCGTTGTCTCTCCCTGTCACTAGTGCATTACGGAGGGCCTTATGACAACTGCCTAGTCGTTCGCGTGAGGCGAAAACCGAAGTTCGGTGTACATGTTCGCGTGCACGTAAAAGATTCCACGGTAGTTGGATTTAATATAAGTAGACCTTGGCGTCGCTGTCCTGGTGGGAAACGTTTCATCTTAGAACACTGTATGGCGTATGCCCGTTTTCATTAGTCAAGTAGGAACAGAGCCGTTGGACGTTAAACCCCATCTAATTACATTATATACTATTTCAGAAAGTAACTATTGTTAGAAGTATCCTTGAGACATATCTCCAATACATGTATGCCGTCGGCAATTTATCCTATCACAAAAGATGGCCACTACCCCTTTCAATAAAAAACTACGCGCGATAGCAGTGACATTTTATAGTTAACACGAGCCTTCAATTTGTATCATCCGTCAAGAAATTGGCCAGTGCCACTTTAAACAAGAAAGTTAAGAATCCACTTCACATTGTATGGTAAAAATGAGCTCTCCAATGGACGTGTCATGTGTTAATGTGTTTCATCACACAAAACAACTAATAAAGATCAGTTGTTTCTTGAATGAGATTGGAATCGGAACTTTTTAAAAAAACTAATATCGTATTTAATATCGTATTCCACATGAAAACATCGACTCCAAAATCTAAGAACTGTCATACCCACGCCATGGTATTATTCCATAGACTTTTAGAAGCCTTGGTGGACCAGATGGTATGCGGTTAGCCCACTAACTAGAACCTAGGTCCGGAGATTTTTCAGTCTAATGTCAGCGTTTTGTCATTGACGTACACATAACATAACTATAATTGGCAGTTGTAGAAGTCTAGACGGGGAAGCTCCTGTCTGGACAAAGTACGTTTCATACATATGACACTGTATGACGTACGCCTGTCACCATTAACCCAGCTGGTGCAAAAAAGTAAGACATTAAACCCGATCCCATTTCCATAAACTATGCCCGAACCATTATTAGACGTCTGTAACTTATGACGTATTGACAGATCTGCCAGTAATGGTATCTTCGTTGATCACCCAAGTAGTCAGCTAACGCCGAATGCAACATTTATTATCTTTTAGCCTACCAACCAGGATCCCCAAAGTTCTAACGCATCTTTGCAAATTTCACCTCAAATTGGTATGACCAGTGTTCTCAAATTTAAGTCTGTTTTGTAAATCGGCCTATTTTTAGGGAACGTGAAATAAAATGAAATTAAGTTTAATATGTTCAACGTTTTTGTCCCAGGACTAATGAAAATTGGCATCCGCCGTGCGGTTTCCAATGAGGGAAATACATTTGCGCCAGGCAGCGATGTTTCCCGGTAATTTGGTCAACGAGTAGATATTTTAATCTCGGTTGTTCACCCAAATGACACTATCACTAGCAAGGTGGGGAGCCGAGGCTGGAAAATCCAGAGGAAAGTATTCGTCTAGTACTGGGATCGAACCGGAACCGTTTGGTTAAAGAGCCAGCGCTATACCCACTAATCAACCGTGGCTATACTAAATGAAGTTATGGTTCTGTTTTTCCCCTCAATGAAACATTGAAATTCCAGACTTCAGACTTTTCTAGAATAGATTCCATTGAGATGGTTATGTCAAGAAATGTTTCAAAATTATATTGAACTAAATAGTGTCAGTTATATATTTGGTTGAACTGGGGTTTTAAACGAGGAGCTTCTACATCCCTTAAGATTACTGAAAGCTCCCGTGTAACGTATAATTGCAGCTCTTTATGGATAAGTTTAAAAACGAGACCCCGGAGCATTTCTCACATCTTTCGCGAAGTGGAAAATTACCCCCTTGTCATTTCCTTCATTTGCTTCAAACACGGCGTCTGTTATAAATGGTAACTCGTAGAACAAGATGGACGTTTCTATTGATTTTTAGTCAGTTATCCTTCCCTGTTGTCGTTTTAAGATATTACTGAACGTGTTACACAACGAGGGTGTTGTTATCTGCAGCTTGTGAAAACGTTAAAATTTCGAACGCGAGCATTAAATTGGATTCTTAAAGTGAAAGATGTAGACGTTTAATTGTTGTTATTTGGTACTAAATTCACATCTTCTTGGAAATCAGAGGTGGCGGGTTCTTCAAATTTTTTCTTTTCAGTCTGTCATTTTGAAATTAAAGTTATATTGATTTCAGAGTCATCGGCCTAACAAGGGACAACGTATAGTCGTTCGGATGGAACGGACACCTTAGGTCTCGTGTACACATTGGCGTGCACGTAAAAGAGTAGGCCGTATCGCCACTGTCCCGGCAAAATGTCACTCATAGCACAATGTACATTTTCATTAGACTAGTTGGAGCAGAACAGTAAGATGTTAAACCCCATTTCATTTCATTTATATTGATTTACCGGCTAGAACATTATTAGGTTTGTGGTCATTACTATATGCCAATTGCATTAAAAGAATCACGCATAGGTTGGATTAAGCTACACTGAAATATACATGAAACACGCCTAATATCCCCAGCATATTTTTTAAAAAAAAAACAACTTAAGTTTATGTTATAATATATGTTATTTAAATTGTTTAATTGTAATTAAAATACCCCTATGTTTAGACTGGTTCTTACAATGTATATATAATTTGATATCTATATAGACCTACATAGATTGCACAAAGTCTTGGATTTATTCATTTAACCTTCAAGAAATTGCTAAACGTTTATGCTGATGAGTGTAATATATGTTGTTTTATTTTAAATATGAAACGCAATTGGATTATACAAGCCTAACAGCTCCGTACTGAAAAGGGTACTAGTATCTCAAAAACACTTGTTGATGCTTTCCCCAAATGGCTGCTGTATAATATCATCATGCGCCACTAAGTCTTCTTTTCTCTATATTCATATATATTATCTAATCAACTGAATATCCGCAACAAAGGCATAAAATTAATGAAATGTACTGCAGAAATAGCTGAGAAACTGTCTCTGTATTGTAACTCATCAATATTGGTTTAGAAAGGATAAGTTTGATGTTATTTTAGGTAGCGGTAAGAGGACAGTTAATACCCAGTTATTTACCACCTAATGCCACCAAATAACAAAAAGAATCCAGAAAAGGTTAAAGTGTTTTATTTACTGGATCAACAACGATAAACTGGCTAGCGAAGAATAACAAGTTTCTAAAGGTAGTGGAAGCATTGATCCTCTCTCACCAGCATATCTCATAAACAACCCCAACTTGATAAGTAGCTTACGAATAGCAATTTAGGCTTTGACAGCCTTTACTTCCGGCCAATCACCCACGTTCACAATACAATCCATCCGATCATTATATTGCAGATGATTACAGGCCCATTAAATAGATCCTTGCTAAGAACAAAAGCCCTATTTGAGCTAGAATCGTTTCAAAAGTATTTCGCGTAGGTTATGGCGACAGCCGATTCATTTACATGATAATTGTGACGAGCTTAATATCACGGCCAGAACTTCATTATATCGACAATACGTGCACATTTTCCCAATTTTAAATCAATTCCTATCAAGGCGAGAAAGGTTATTTGGACCACAAAATTTCATTTCGTTACAAAACATACCGGATATGATTCCGCCCGAATCTCGTCTCTGGTTTCAAAATACGATAAGACAATTTGGTGAACGGAAGACTTTAGTTGGTTATGAGAAACAAATCAGAAGAATTTTCCTCATAAAATACGATCATTTATCTTAACTCGAGATTTACTTCAATGAACACGCTGTGTCAAATATTGACGATTTATCAAAGACTGTCAGGAATTAATGAATAATTTAGTGCCAATGTCTGTTGTATGTCCGCTATATAACACCTCCGCCCTGGTTGGTAACAATCACAATTGTATTCCAGAGATTCATGTGTCCTGACAATGGCAACACCCTTAGCACCACCGTTAATGGAAAAGTTTATATTATACTGGTATCAGTGAAGGAAAACAATATATCGCTACTAGACATCTACCCCATACAACTCAATGTATTGAACGGTTAGGTCACTCTGCACCAGAAGCCAACCAACTCAAAATGATAATATTCAAAAAGTCGTGTGCTACATAGATCCTGTTCAAAGAGCATTGTTCGCTGATCCAGAAACAAAAAAGAAAGAGAAACAATAGAGACGTGGTAAAATGAGTTGTAGTGTTATTATTGTTTTCAGTGTAGTTTTAGCCATTACTATTAAATCACATACCTTATGGATTTCAATCTGCATTTATAAGTTGTAAGGTCGTCTCCAGAATATCGCTTTGTTAGTTACTAATGCCAGCTATCATTGAGTATCTATTCAAATAAACCCTAGTCTTTATTTCATACTAAACTTGTATATAGCTTAGTGGTGAGGTGTGTCGTGGGCGTGGTAGAACATGCTAACAATATCTGAAACCCTCGTACTATTCATGTCTACCCTAATGTTTACTTACATAGGTAATACTCGAAACAACTCGGGGCACTGACCTAAACCCTTTTTAAATTTTAGAAAACACCCGTTATCGAACATGACTACCAATAACAGTGGTTTCTGTATGCAACTCTTAAAGTGACTCCTTAAATAGATATTTTAGTTACGGTAGGTTGCTAAATAAGTTTATGCATCCTATATAATTTATAGCATGGCAATAAAGGACGATTCGCTTTCAAAGACAGTTAAGGAATATTAGAATAGTCTTTTTAAAGTAATTTATTATTCATCTGTTGAACATTCATTGGATAAATACCGCATCCCAAATAGCCTTTGATAGACTCCCATTAATACATTAGATGTAGAACCATACTAGAAATAAAAAATTCATGGGCACTGAAAAAAGAGCATTAATAGATCATTGATTTTTCAGGATTATGCGTGGTTTTGTTCAGTGGGGACTAATTACTTTACAATGTTATTAAGCTTTATCCGGTCCCCAAAGCAGGAGATTTCTGATAATAAGCGTAATTTGTTGAGTAAATAGTGGTTTGATTTGGCATGAACTAACATGATTAGTAGATGTAACAACTAAACCGAGGCCGTTCACCCTGTCAATACTAATTAAACACGTATAACAACCTATCAAACAATATTTCCAGTTTGCCTAAAAAAAATAATCTTGGTGTCCTTTTTCTGTAGAGGGCTTTATCTCGAACGTCAAGATAGATTACTCTTGAAGACATTATCCAATACTTCATCGCATCAACCCATGTTGTATTACTATATCATATATTATTTATCGTTTGTAGCAATGCAGAGAGAGAGAGGGGTGGGGTTGAAAGTGCACTCGACACAAACTTGGTCATTTCGGGAAAATACCCGAGAAATGGATAGTTTCTCCTTAAAGGACATTGCGGCGAAATTTGTTACAATTTTATCACAACGTATTATATGTAAAATTGGCGCGTGACAGAATGGTTTAACGCGCTTGGAATAAATAATAAGAACTTCCATTGGGTTTGCTGTCGGTCCTCACGCTCCTTTCCATTGCTAAAGACCCTTTCGCACAAGCGATATATTAAAATAAAAGTTTTTCATATACTCGTCCCGAAAATACCTAGATGTGTTCATTAGACATTAAACCACATTTCCTTACCTCGTCGGATGCATATAAAATTTATGCATTAATTGCATCATACGTATTCACCATTGAAGTGTAATTGGTGAGTAAATTAAAAAAAACCTCCAGGGCAGAATTTGCATTTTCTATCAAGACGTTTCCCTATATATGTGTATGGTATTGTTCTGAATGTTAAAATAGATCGCTTTCGAAGGCATTCATGTATACTTATAATGTTTTAAATTTCTGTCTTTAGGGCAACAGTCACGTCCTAATGAATTGTACTTTGCTGCGTGTCAAAATCAAAACAACAATATCGCCTTTTTTATGTTTGATAAATTAGGGGTTTTCTTTGCAATATACATATGAATATGAATTGTTGTCTAATGTGTGTACTGTGTCATTCTGCCCTGTATTACTATTGAGTGATAAATTATAGATATTGACAATAGATATGATAGTAAATGATTTGTTGCATCTATATGGCTCAATACTTGTCATCGTTTATAACAGACACAAAAAAATACAATGTTATAATGAATTATGAAAGTACATCACGTGAGATGATCATTGAGTTTAAAGAGGGGGTGTGGCGAAAGCACAGTTTGTCAATTCAACGATCTTTCTCGAGTGACCAACTAAACACAGGTGGTGTGGTTTCGATCCCAGAATGTGCTTTAGGGTCGCCTGTCTTAAATTTCTGGTTATTTTCGAAAGGTCCCCCTGTTCCTCGCATTGTTAAAGAACGCTATTGGAAAGTATATTATTTTAAGAATAGAAACTGTATTGAAAACATAAAATATAAGTACGTCGATATTATTAAAATAGCGAGCTTTAATAAAACAGCAAAGAGGTGGGCGTCACAACTGCCCAGAACAGATCCTAAAATCACCATCAAATATCCTGTCAAGATATGTAGAATATTATTTGTATTTTCTTCGGCGGTAGATTTGTGTATGGGTCAAGGTTATGCCAAAATCAATTTAACTCAGTTCAATATGATCTTCCACTTCTAATACATGTATTTATCTCATCTCTGTTTATATTGTTTAAATTTTCCATTTCGATTTTATACCAAAATGAATTTTTATTTCCCCTTCGTTATGTGACCAAATGGCAAATATTAAAACATTACTGGTAGAAGAAATTGAACCGATCCATTGACTGTAAGTAAGGAATCATAATTAATTACCCGCTGAACAACCCAATCCCTTTCCCAATAACAGAAAAACACGAAGAAATGTATGCTAGATGACACATATGTACCTCACTAAGCATCATTATTTGATAGACATTTGGGCGAGTCTTGTTGTTCTTTGGAGCTACACTCTTCACCCAAAAAGCCCAAGGCTTCGTCGATGCATGTCTGGTCGACATGGAACTGGACATGCATTTACGCACGCATCGATGGACGATTCCATAATCAGTTCCTGATCCAAAGTACGGTCGTACAACTTTTGTCTGGCTCTCGAAAAGCTACACGGAACCATATTAGTTAAGCACCGACTTCGCTAGATATATTGTTCGCTAGATATATTGTAATGTTGAACACCACCATACGAGAGTAATGTTTAAAAGCAAATCCGTGTTCCAGATCTATACGTTATCACCTGGGGCATGCTTGTATAACCTTGTTGACTGATATCAATTGTACTTGCGATTTGTATAATGTCATGGCCTTGACTAAATGACTTTTAGAACTCTATAGTCTCCTCTACTAGAATTAATAATGAAGATTCTCATTTGTGACACACCATCAAAGTCAAAGTTCTATCAACCAAAGGAAACGACCTTGGCGATTCTAATTTAAGAAGAATCCCATTAATTTATTATGAGTTCCTGACGATCACCCCAGTTTAAAGCTTTGAAATTTTAATCAAGGAAATATTCGAGGTAATGACCTTGGACGTATTAAAATGCCCGCCTCAATGCTTTAGAAGCAGGAATCAGAGAGGTGGGGAGAGGTTAATGGTACTCGTTAGATTTGGACAACCCTATTTGAACCGAGAGATAAACAGTGCCCATTTATAATGACAAATAAAAGGCTCGTGCATTAATAAGGGCCAATTAATAACGTGCCATCTTCGTTTAACAGTTTGGCGACCATTAATCGAAGTTATGAAGTTCCTTTTAATTACACACTGTCGGCGGTCATCCGTTTCTGCAAAATATAATAATAATGTCTAACGTGTGCATCTTGAAGCAGACTCAAAACACCAACCCTATCTGAAATTTATGAAAAAAAGACCATATGATTCTCTAGACCACCCGTACCGACTAAGCATTGCATCTGATGTCCTACTGATTATTCATTCATTAGAGAGAAAGAGAGGAATGGGGTTTAACGTCCACTCGACACAAACTATGTCATTTCGGGACTAACATATGGTTTAATTTGATTTCAATAAGTTGCTTGCACATAGGGGTCTTTAGCAGTGGGGGGGGGGCGGAGAAAACCCAAGAGGTTGGACAGGCGACCCTTGTCACGTACAACCGGGGTTTCGAAACCACCCCAGTTGACTCAATGGCAGGCTTTATGATACAGCACGCACGTGGTGACCATTTGGCGATCCAACTCACATATTCATTCATTGTTTACTATCTTTCATTCATATTTGAGTTGGTGTTAGATCATGTCGCGCCACGCTGAGTCGGTTTTTTTTATTTGACATGTTGTTACATCGATATATTTGTTTTAGTTACTAGAACACCTACCATTATGAGTTCATTTTTCCGCCGATTCATTGTTTTCTGATAAGACAAGTGCTCTGCAGCTTTGTTGCGTTTAGAACAGACTCTTTGGTGCACCAAACAACAATTTCTGGACGATCATAAATTCGGAAGTCGTGTAATTAGAATCATACATTTCACCCTAATCACGAAGTGTGCCAGTAGACTCCCCAAATAAGTATAATATATGATTAATATCCCTATAGAAAAAGCGGAATTTCTCTTGAGCGCGTTTTACCAACGCTGCAGAATGAAAATGCGTACACCTTATTACAAAGCATATTATATGCTACACGTTTTTATAACGATATCTGGCCATCTTGATAAGAAAAAAAATGACAAGTTTTAAAGCGTGATAACAAACTCTAACTCATTAAATGGTTGTCATTTTGGAAAGGGCAAAGTTTATTTATTATTTGCCAATATTCGACTTGTCAAAAACTGGATGTTTTCAGTTTAGACCGGAAGATTTATAGTTGAAAGTTCGATAAATGCTAAACTACAGTGGATTTGTGGTGAAGTCATAGTCCGCTGGTTGAATGGATTGAACTGGGGTTTAACGTACTACTGTCCTGCCCCGACTTAATGCATAAGCTCCATATAGTGTGCTATGGGGTCAATTTTGCCCGAACAACGTCGCTACATATACTGTTATATCGAATTCCTACTGTCAAGGGACATTTTACGTTTACGCCAATTTGTACACGCTACCTCGTTTTTCGTCCTTGTCATGCCGTCCATTCAGCACCATTCACAAGGGGAATCCTGATGAATTTTTTCGGTCAACACCGGATTCAACCCCGCGACCTCCAGCTTGTCGAGCCAGCGTCTTACCAACTTAGTTACCGTGGCTCCATGGTTACATGAACAATGAACGGTTGAAATTAATAATAATCATTTTGTGGATCTAAACAAATTATTAATTAGAGATTTATTCACATGAAAAGTTCATGATCAACTCCCTATTTCATCGAATGGTTGTGCTTTAGAACCCACTGGTATATCACCATTTAATAATCTTTATTTAAGAATGTATATTATCGTAACAACGGTAGTGTTGAAAATCGAGACTACTCTTCGCCCATAAAGTAATTTGGCATATAACTTATATAATATCAATAGATATTAAACCCCAATTACTCTCTCATTCCTAGTTTATAGAAAATATATACATGTATTGTCGTATAATGGTGCACATGTATAAATTATCCTAACGACGAATAGAGTAGGTTTTATCAAGAACGCATTCAGTATAGTCTTGGATTTGCATTACATAGGGACAAATTATAGCAGAAAAACGGTGACCTTAGGCTTTCAGGGTATGACGTCGTTGAACGGCTACAGACTCGTCATTCGTTTGTGTATAGGCGCTAGGTCGCGACATCGCGAGGGGTGGGAGTATATAAAAAAACATAGTTTAAAACCATGACGTGTTTCGTCACAGTTTTGGGTACACCGAAGGCAAGATAAAGGTCAATATAACCTTAATTAAATGTACCTTAGGCTGATTGATGTCATCTAAATACAAAGTGTAAAGTATACGTAGTGTTCAGTGCTGTCTAACACATGTGTTAAAGGGGAAGACCAACGATTTTCAACAAGGTTTCCATAAATCTGAAATATATATTCAGAAAGAATCCCCTCTGTAAAAAAAGTTTTTGTAAACGAGAAATTAATTTTTATTAAAACCGGAAGTGACATAGTTGGTTCAACACGCTCACTGGGCTCTATAGAAAGCATACAGATTTGGCATAAGTTTACTGATGTATTGTATTCACGTCCCGTCCTTGGGCCAAAAATCTTATGAAATGGACTGTTTGTTAGGATATTATAAACACGAAATTATGTTTTTTTAACGTTTAGTACACAAAGCCGTCGCGTAAATTCACTCACACTGAACAGTACGCTGTGGCCCAATTCACAACGCATGGCAAATTATTTACATCACGTGGTTTGATTGTCAGCTTACAAGTGACATATATATCGTCTGCATCGGTGTTTTTGTGCTTGTTGACAGCGTTTATCAACATAAACAGACCAAAATTATGGGCATGTGAGACATATAATATAGTGCATTTTGGCACACAATGTCGACATGAACTGCTTTTCCTTTTTTCTTCTATTTCCTCTTGAGAATGAGTGGGCTCGAATGTTTATACGGCATTAATGTAGACCCATAGAAGAGATATTTTATATTCCAATACGTTGGTGCCAGACGTTGACAAACTTTTGGAAATTAATATATTTATTCGAATATGCATGTGTCAAAAGTCCGTTAAAATAAATACAAACACTGTCAGCAGACTCAGCACGCATAAAAACATCGAAGCAGACGACATACATCTCACGTGTAAGCTGTCAATCGAACCACGTGATGTAAATAATTAGCCATGCAGTGTGAATTGGGCCACAGCGTACTGTTTTGTATGAGTGATTTTACGCGACGGCTTTGTGTACTAAACGTTAAAACACCATAAATTCGTGTTTATAATATCCTAACAAACAGCCCATTCGATAAGATTTTTGGCCCAAGGATGAGGCGTCAACACAATACAGAAGTAAACTTATACCAAATCTGTATGCTTTCTATAGAGCCCAGTGAGCGTGTTGAACCAACTATGTCACTTCCGGTTTTAATAAAAATTAATTTCTCTTTTACAAAAACTTTTTTACTTGTGTTACAGAGGGGATTATTTCTGAATATATATTTAAGATTTATGGAAACCTTGTTGAAAATCGTTGGTCTTCCCCTTTAATTATCATAAGACACTAAATGGTCTAACACCCGTGTTTTACATCTTTAAAAGACTGCTGTCATAATACAGACTGTTCGTTCATTCGATACTGGAGTTTAACGTCCACTTCCATCTAGGGTGATATCGTAGACAAGTATACAGAGTTGTGTTTTAGTAAGGCACGGAGTGGGTTATCTTGACTGATAGGGAGGTTGGATGGCCGAATGGTTAGCGTGCGCGCGCTGTATCATACGGCCTGCCATTGAGTCAACTGAAGTGGTTTCGAATCCCCGGTTGTACGTGGCAAGGAGTAGGGTCGCCTCGCCTGTCCAGCTTTCTGGGTTTTCTCTGGGTACTCCGGTTTCCTCCCACTGCCAAAGACCCCTATGCGAAAGCGAATTATTAAAATAAAATGAAACTATATGTTAGTCCCGAAATGACCTAGTTTGTGTCGAGTGGGTCTTAAGCCCCGTTTCCCTCCCTCTCTCGCTTGACTGATAAAAAAGATTTACCCCGGCCCGTGATGCTCGGGTAATATTACATGGTATATCAGCTAGATATATCCAGGAATAGAACGCGGAAAGCGAATAGTACTGGATTGCTGTTCTCCGCCCGCCCTCACCCTTTCTACTTAAAAGGGTCCGTGATAATCGCGTAATACAATACGATATCTTTAATGTCTAGGATATATACCAGAATAGAACTTGGAAAGCAATGACATGATAGATTTACTTTGCCCCTTACCCTCCTACGGCTAACGACCCGTGATACTCGTGTAATACAATACTGTATCTTTAATTTCCTTGATATCTCCAGGAATAGAACTTAGAGAGCACGCATGGACAATGACTTCACACCGCCAGTTCATTCTATATGACTTTTGTAGAGAAACAATAATATAATAATAAGTTTACAATGTAAGTCAATATCTTTGATATGATAAGCTAAAGTGCAACCCACTTCTTACAGGCCAATGGTATTGGATTTGAAGTTAAATGTCATCGGTCAAATATTTTGAAAGCAATATTCTTTGAGATAAAAAGTCGCCTGAAACCTTTTTTGTTGTGTCTGTTGAAAGAAATAATAATCATGTTGTATAACAGAATTAAATGGGTGGTCCTGTTGTATAATGAACATGACAAGGAGTAGGGTCGCCTGTCCAACTTCGTTGGTTTTCTCCGGTTTCCTTCCACTGCTAAAGACCCCTACGCGCCAGCGAATTATTGAAATAAAATTAAACCATATGTTAGTCCCGAAATGACCTAGTTTGTGTCGGGTGGACGTTAAACCCCATTTCTCTGTCTAGGATTGGAAGTCCTGATGCCGAATAGGTATCATCTTGCCAAAATGGTTAATTCTGTTGAAAAATCGACATTCCCTTTTCAAAATGGATGGTATCGTGGCAGAATGGGTGATCTCCCAACAGTCCTCACGAGGTTAGAATGTGTAACATCGTTGCCAAACACTGGGATTATCACTGCAGAAGACGCAGTCTCGTAGTCATTCGCGTGCCAGAATGAGTTGTGGACCGATACCAATAATTTTAATGACCAAATAAAAACTGGTGTGCATCTCGACCATCTACAGTCAATATCTGATAAATGGACAATTTGAGTAAAATTCAGCAAGTAAATTGAGATTGTATTAATGGTAATATTCTCCGTGACGTTTGACTTAGTTTAGTGTAGCAATCGAAAAGATTAAGTTATTCCTACAATTGAAAAACATAAAAAAATGAAATATCGGGATGCTGGGTCGATATTGTAATAAATCTGGGTTGATTGGGTAGAATGGAGGACGAAGATAGACATCTAGCCTACTAAAAATAGTCCCCGTCTCACATCTGAAATTTAGGTGAACTCGTTACCCTTTCAACTTATTGATTTTGTTTCTGAGAAATAATGAAATGACCTAATCTAAAAGTAGACTAGCCGTCCTCCTTTGATGATAAGAGACGATAAAAGTCATGGTGTCGTCGCCATTCGAGGTATAGGCCACAGGGTGAAGGAAAGATAATAGCTGTAAACTTAACTATGTATTGATGTGTCTGAAGGGCTTGATGTAGTCACTACTACAAACAACGTCTATTCAATACGTCCAATCGATGTTCCTTTTATAGTATCTTCTGTCAATTTGTGGATTTATGTTTCAACCAATGACCAACATCTCCAAGAATCCGAGGAATTCTATAGCTGGCGTTTAGTAGGGCACGTGTCATCCTGGTCGGTAAATATCAGGAATTACAGAAGCTAAATAGCTTTCTCGCCGTTGGTGGGTCTGATTTAATCATCACACGGTCGTGTTGAAGATTTCATTATTAACCAACCAATTTTGACACCGAATGAAAGATGTCAATACAAACGATAGCAAACATTGTTTACGGTTATAAATGGTAACACACAGCGATATCCCCCCACCCCAATCGCGAAACTTAATATGGAGACCACAGCACACCAAAACGAATATTCCTTTTCATTGTGAACTCCTCACACATGGTCCTTCCGTTACCGTAATGGCTAGTGTACAAACAGGTTGACTTTTGACACTCTGGTGTAATACTTTATAGATGGGTTGACTTTTGACCCCATGGTGTAATGCTGTAGAGACGGGTTGACTTTTGACACGATGGTGTAAGACTTTACAGATGGTGTAATACTTTACAGGCGAGTTGACTTTTGACTCTATTGTGTAATAGCCCAGCTTTGTGGGCGGGTTAACGTTTGGCACTATGGTGTAATACTTTACAGATGGGTTAACCGTTATCTGGCACTATGATGTAATACCCAAGCGTTATGGGCGAGGTGGAATACTTTACGGGCGAGTTAACGTTTGACACTATGGCGCAATGCATTGCAGATTGATTGACTTTTGACTCTATGGTGTAATACTTTACAGACTAGTTAACGTTTGACACTATGGCGCAATGCTTTGCAGATGGATTAACTTTTGACTCTATGGTGTAATACTTTACAGACGGGTTAACTTTTCCCACTATGGTATAGTACCCGAACTATACAGACTAGTTAAATTTTTACTATACGGTGTTATGCACAAATTAAATTTTCACTATATTATGCAATACACTTTACTTTACTTTAGAGATAGGTTAACTTTTCACACTCTGGCGTAATACCCCAATTTTACCGACTAGCTAACTGTCCCATGGTTCAGACTAAGGTCTAATACCCCAACTTTACAAATTACTTGACTGTTAATCTGTGGTGTAATAGGCCTACTCTAATTTCAAACACTAGTTAACTTTTCATACTATGGTCTGATACTCTTACCATATAGACCAAGTAACTCACTTAAGGACTAGTTAACAACTCGCAAACCACCTGTTTATCACCACAGAGCTTCAAATGGGATTAGGATGTAGATTAAATGGAAGTTTCAATAATTAAACGGTCAACTAAATAAATTATTCAAAGCTTGGTCGTTTCTACTCCTTCATAGTGCGTTTATTATGACATTTAAGTAATCGCATTGCTTTGTCTAGTCGCACTAAACCTATTAGTTAACGGCGCTTTCATTAATAAGAAAAGACACAACCACATTCAATATGGAAATAACATTTTTAGTAGACTACCAAATAGGATTGTTAGGCACGTGAAATCAAAAGATATGGTGAATTCGAGTTAAAGCGGTCAGTGTGGGGTTTTACGGGGTCGCATGATTTCATCAGGGACGGTTTTTCATTTTCATGGTAGAAGAGTAGTATATGTTAGTTTATGGCACTGCAAGGTTGACTTACGTTTCAAACGGGAAGGAAAATGTTGAAATTGATTTCGTTGGTGTTATTGCAGCACAATGGCCAAAACTAGTTCTGAAGATCAAGCATTGCGTTAATGATTCAGAAATTTTAACATTACTTTTCAATCGGAATATTGTGGATGGAGATTAAGTTGTTCCGTGTTGGAGATTAAAATGTCTTCTTATTCTATTGGTCACCAGGGTATTTATTGTTCGTAACCTTCACTCGCAGTGAAACAATATTCAGGAATTTCCGGAAGTCCATGTCCTACTATACGTTATTCGTATTAGGAGATTTATATGAAGTAGCAGAGACTACAATGTAACGCTGATTCAATCAATATTACTGAACTTATTTATTATATTGATGAAAACCTGATAAAACTAACCACTCTGAGAATATGCTGTCAATTCTACTAAATATCGCCATCAAAACATCCAATTTCCTTAACGTTGTATTGGTCATCACCACTTCAATCCATATAATAATAGCAACTTTCCCATCCTTTACAGTCGTATAACGAGCGCGTAATGAGTGATTTTTGTTCACGATATTATCCTTTGTGAACGCGAACGTGGGTGATATAAGATAATGCATATTTCTTTTTTTTTTAAAATTTCGATATCCGGAATATAATCAGTGGAATGCGGGATATATGAAAACAAAATTCCGATTAACTCAGATAAAACACATTAATGAAATATTTTAATCTACTATGGCTTATTACACGGCTTCGTTGCAGCATAAGATTTCATAAGTCGTTGTAAAGCATACCCAAAAAAACAGAACTACAGTTTCAGTTATCTTGGTCGCTCTGCATAAAAGTCGTGCTCTTTCCAAAATATGCTCCTAACGGCCTTCGCAACGTTAACGGAAAACATGCATAAGTCGCGCAAAATTGTCAATTACTCGAACTCATTCCTCTTTGGGGAATTCCCTGATTTTTGCTTTACTGCTTTCAAACGATTGGAGACTATTTTGGCGACAACATGACTTTTATGCAAAGAGACCACGATAACTGAAACTGCTGGACCATTTTGGGATTTAATAATAATTTAATGTGTTGTCACAAAACGATATGAGTATGTAGATACATCAGTGTGAACTATCCATTATGGTTTATTACACTGATATTAAAGGACATCCGACAATTTATCAAAGAAGGCGCGACTGTATGTGTGTGACGAATTTTATTCTGATCGTTCTCCCTTTCTTACACTATGCTGGAGTAGACGCCCATAACACCATAATTGAGCGAACACCCCTGGGTGTGATTGTCATATATTCTCCGTAATGAGACTAGTTCATTGACCCATTTATTGGTTAAAACTTTGAGAGATAAAACGTGATAAAAATAAACATGGTTTGGTGAACAATATTCCAAACAATTTGTTGATGTTGTTGTAGTCATCATATATTATTAATATATTGTGTACAGATTACATCTCAACTAATTAAATATAATATATTGCCTTACATTTTTTATCTATCCAGGCAAATCAATGTATATTATATTTTAATATTAAAATACGTCTAAACAGGAGTTAGGCAAGGACTTGACACAACATATAGTGTGCATTGACTGTTGTAATAGTCCCGTGTATGGAACTGGTAATTGGTCATCGGTGTCCTGAGATAATAAAGCTTGCCATTGGAATCGATGACGGTTAAACGGAAATGTCACTGCCCGGACAAAGTCCTCCGTTTTCGTAGCTGGTTAATCTCAAAATAATTGAAGTGTTACCAGGCCGGTATTTCAGAAAAAAAAACATCTTGCCCAGTAGATGACATTCGTAAGGACGCGCACATAGTAATATTTCGCACATTTCCAATATACCTTTGTGTGTGGTGGAAGGGGTTGTCTGGTGGGTTGTGGTGTGGGGTAGGGTGGGATTTGGCTGAACTACAAATCTGCAGTACGATTTAACCAGCACATGTAGTTATATTTCACATATTTCCTATAATTAACAGATCGATAACTGTCATGGCGTGAATGTCTACTAAGTCTAAATGATTGAAATGTAAAATAATCAAACTGCAATTAGCGAGATTCTCGTGACTAAACTGGCGAGAATAAATCGTTAATGTCATCAAGTTTACAAATATAAGAAAATTGAGGGAAATCTGTCTTGACATCGATTCGATTTATCTCCCTGATTGTAGTTGAATGATTAATCGTGTGCATTGAAAATAATCAGTTCACTAATTGATCGAGGACTTGAAATATGATTGGATAATTAAAGTGTTTCATATCAAATGGCGGCCAATGAATAAACTTTGTTTGTTCTCTGGGCATTTATTGGATTTTTCGTCTTGGTTATTTGTAAGCTGTCAGTTTTGATAGTAAAGGATTAGTTAGTCTATATACATTATATTGTAAGTTTACACTGGATGTTATTGACTATAAGACTTGTAGACACCCGCTGTTCTTTTGGGATTACCGTTATTGCTCATAACTAATCGCTTTTGTTTGGTATTTATGAAGTCGTAAATCATTGTGTCAAAATAATCATATAATCATCAAAGATGTATTTGACAAGTATCTTGTATGCGATATTACCATCGGAGGAAGCAACCGTTGAGGTAAAGAGGTTGTTGCCTCCAAAAACGTCCACAGAGATATAATTTTTGTGCATATGATGCGACATTTTTAACAACCCCTCTAATCATAGAATCTGTTCTTCCTTATCCAAATTATGGATATCACATAATGGTGTCATCTATTTTTTCTCCTGCCATCTCTGGTTAGTTTGACAAACTTTTCGAAGGTTATAATTTTACTAATTCCAAATACCTTTTGGTACCTTTCGCAAGGCTTGTCATTACTGCAAAAGCAGGGGAAAGAGATCTAACAAAATTCCGATTATTGGCCCATGTATTACCATTTTGTAAACACGTACTGGAATATGTGTACTTCTGGTAATGATTTCAGGGCTATATATACTCCTTATTCTCTACCCATGACGTAGCATTATCAGTTCGTAAGCAAATGCGGAACTTTATACAACTTTCAAACGGCACGTGGACTAAACACAATCATTACCATTCTCGTCGTTAATTTAGTGTATATACCAGACAACTACCACCAACCACCCCCATACCATAACTGAACCCAAATGGCGCATTTACATAGCCTACCAGTAACATTGAGTAAACTGTCCTCTCGCCTAGTAGGTTTACTCAGCCTATAATTCCATTAATGATAGTCAAGTAACTTTTTCCGAACTTGACGTGGAATGGTTAAATAAACATCCACCACCCACCCGGAAACAACACGTTTATTTTGCGTTATTTAATGTCGATATTAATCAAAATTGTTTGACTTACTAAAATGTTATCTCAATCACCTTGTGTAGATTTTTATAACAATTTATTAGGTTCAATACACTACTGTTTCAGTCTAACGAGCACCAACAACCGGTCCATTAAGACTTATTATTTTAACCAAATAATCGATTAACATGGCCCCCACAAACTAACAATATCGTTAATTCTGTGGAAAAAACAACCCGTGAATGCTTTCATATAGATGTTTTTTTCAGTTGACCGAATTTCACACTATACCGCCATTAATGTTATCAATGCAATGCATGGACGTTACCGGAAGTTATTATCAGCTGCTGAATAGTGATTTCGTTGGATTGAAATATGTTCGTAAATGATGATGAAGACTGACACAGGTGACAATTTGAGCTTCAGAATGGAAATTAAGAGTTTTAAGCGTGCTCACAGCGATGTATACACACTAGTTATTGAATCAGTCGAGTCGTCAATCACTGTTAGTTACGCTGAAACAGGTTTTTATCATATTGGCTTGACTTCAGTCTGAGAACTATTTCTATCGAGGTCACAAATTGCTCGAGGATCCAAATTTAAATAGTTTAGATGTTGTTCATGGCTGCCCTTTTGAAAAGCCTGATACAAGCGGACTGGTTTGCTTTTAGCTGGGTTGTTGAGACAACAAAAGCTGAGAGGAAAGTGCGGTATTCTTTATTCAATCGGATGTGGAGAACACGAGTTTATTGGGTGCTGTTTTAAAGCGTTATAAATTTGATCCAGTGGACATATACTGAAATTGTTCAGTTTGTGTTAGTATCATGTAATATTTTTATAATTACCTCAAGATCACTGAAGAGCCACTTCGGTTGGATTGATGAGGTATTTAGATACTTGACCTCATCAGTTTTGCTTTAAAACATATTTATTGCATTAACATCGGACTTACAGGCCCGCCAAGTAACGTCTATGTAACATAATATCATGTTATTTACACCTTTCTAAAAGAGTTTCTATGTACATGTACTTCAAGCGACATCATATAAATGCTTTTGAATTGGATTGTTTCATGGTAAATAATGTGGATAAATATTATGATGTTATAATCAATGTTTATGTTGATTTGGGTATCACATGGCAAGGAAAGCCGTCTCATCGTTCGGATGGGACGAATAATAGAGATCCCATGTACACATTGGCGTGCACGTAAAAGATCCCTTTGCAGTCGGAATTCGATATAAGAGTAGGCCGTAGCGCCGCTGCCTGGACAAGATTACCCGCATGGCGTATGCCTGTCTTCATTAGCCCAGGTTACAACTTATACAACTATTATTTATAACGACATCTTGACCAGGTAGTGATAGAAAGTTGTTAGTACATGCGATTTCACTTAAACATGTAAATAACAGTTGTCCCATACCATTTCCAACAATACAAAAATAATTCATCTTTATTTGGGGGTACCGTATAATCAATATGTGCTCAAAATCAATGTGTACCAGAAATATTTCTGGTAAATTCCTTATTCTGAATAAATAGCACCCTTGTATATTTGAGGTACAGAGACGAACCTCCCCGGTCATAACCAATCTCCTCAACATAATAATATACACTGTAAAATTGTTGTAGTAGACAGTTTTGGGGATTTAAGAATAACTTGAACTAATTTTAGTATAACACAAAAAATACAAAAAGTACGAGATTGTGCTATATAAACGAAGGACAGATCACCACGTCATCACATGCACCTTGAACTTGTGGCATATCAACAATCTAGGTGAAATGAAATGGGGTTTAACGTTCTTATACCTTTCTGCAACGACAGGGCAAATGAAGACGGACATACGTCATGCAGTGTTCACGTTAAAAATCCCCGACATCTTTAATTCGAAAGAAGTGAAGGCGGTAGTTCCCATATCCGGCTGATGACATATCCCAGTCTTCATTAACCTTAACCCTATGTCGGTGCAAAAAGGTGGGACGTTAAACCCCATTTCATTTATTTTCCTTTTTTCGGTAATTGTTTTGGTTTTTTTTTCCGTTAGCCTTGGCACGGATCACGGCGTTAATAAATACATCCTTAATGTTGAAGGAAGTGTACAAAGCAAACATATACATAAAAAATGTCATCGGGATAAACAATTAAAATCAAAGTAATATCCCGAGGCCTTGATTCACAAAAGTACTTTTCCTATTTTATGTTTGAGCCTTTCACGACCGTTTCCAGAAACTCAACAACTAATTTTCCTATTCCCTCAAGCCGTTTTGTTTGTATCATCAATTATTCAGGAAAACGTCTGTAAGGTTGCAGGAAAGGGGAATACGCCTGCCAATTTTGTGACAAGATTATATGAATTATATCTGAGGCCTATTATTTACGACATGGCTTGTATCTAGGAAATGTCTTAAAAGTAGCCATTCGACCTCTTCGCGTCGGAGAGCTGTATGTTCGTCTAATTATAAGGCTGTTTATCATAAAATTTCCTGATGAGAAGAAGTTAATGTCGGTTATTCCTCATTCTATGGTGGCTTTGATGGACAAGTGACCAAAATACTGGTCCGCTAAGTTGACTGTAATATAGCCTCGATTAATAAGAGTTATGTTTGATGATGGCTGATGAACCATATCAGTTCCAGACATCAAAGCTCGTGGCTCACGCTTTATTATTACCCTCTAAGATTAAATCATTTGCATATTTGTTTCTCTTGCGGCCAAAAGTGTTATCAGGCTGCCTTGATTGAAATTTAAAGTATTAAATGTTTTTTCTTTAATTTATTTCCTTAAGGTATAATAAAAATTGGGAAGATTAAGTGTTTAGATGTTGGAAAGACAAACAAGATAGACCCAGTAACTGTTTTTCAACATATCAAAAGGGTCAGACACAAGTGTAGCCTATTGCATAACTCGTCCTTTGACCATTGTTTCAGAAACAGCAATTATACCATCCTGCCAAGTGGTTGACATTCGTAGGACCCCGGATCATAAACACAGAGTAAACATCATTCAGTATTTGTAGATGATATATTTATATTAGTACACCATAATATACATATTTTTTTTTATTAGTAAACCATAATGTACAGTATATATTTAAATTAGTACACCGTAAAATACAGTATATATTTATATGTACCACATTACATTAGTATTCAATAATATAATTTATAGTATATATTTAAATTAGTACACCATAATATACTGCAGTATTAGTACACCAGAATATACTGCAATTATTTATATTAGTACACCATAATATACAGTATATATTTATATTTACCACATTAACATTAGTACTCAATAATATATAGTATATATTTATATTGATAGACCTTATATATATATATATATATACAGTATATATTTATATTAATACAATATAATTTCAGTTCATATTTGGGGATCACGTGGTTAAGTGAGTGTTCCATCCCTGCATTGGCCGAGAAAGTTCATCCAGATTTTCCGGCGTGGGTTCCCCTTGTTAGTGATGAAGGACAGCTGTATAGTCGTTCGTGAACACATTGCCGTGCACGTAAAAGATCCCTTGCCAGTTTGCCCTGGCAAATTTTCCTTTATAGCACACTGTAAGGCGTATGTCCGTTTTCATTACCCCAGTGTAGGATCAGAACAGTAGGGCGTTAAAACCAATTTCATTTCATTTCGTATTTATATTATTACACATTGTATACAGTAGGTATTCATATTGGTACATAATAACATACAGTACATATTTATATTATGCACTTTAATTTACAGTAGATATTTATCTTGTACAGCAGAACAATTCAAGACAAGGAAGTCAATGATTCAAACTCGAACAGTGTACATGTAATAAAACATTCTCATCAAGGAGTATAGTAAATATGTATTGATCGAATATTGTATTGCTGAAGTTGACATCCTACACATTCTGGTGCAATGTAGTTAGAAGAAACTCTGGCATTGCTTTCTGCATTTATGTCCTGGAATAGAAGCATCCATTTCATTTCAAATATGTAATTTCAATATGAATCTAAAATAACGCTACACATATTTTTTCTTCTGAAAAATAAGTTCTAGAACGACTAGCTATTTATTCCATGGATATAAGTCTTTATTACGCCCTCTTTCTTTTTATAGTATTTAGAATGGCAATACAGTTTTACGAGAGTAGACCGCCATCTTGGGAAGTAGTAAAATATGGCGTTAATGTCTCTATCAGCGTCTTTAGTTTTTAAGGTCACTACCAATTTTCTTGGTGGTCGAGCGGGAATCAAAGACTATTGATTTTGCCACGAGACTCATCAAGACGGAGCCCATTGGATTGAGATTTGCGTCCTTATCATTATGGTCTGCTATAATGAGAGTAAAGTCGAAAATCGGCCAATTCAGGAATGACGGACCCATTAATTGTAACACCTTTAGACTAAATCGGAAGTCAGAACGTGTGATTTTCAGTTCTAAGAAAAATTGGCTTGAAATGCCTCCCCCTTATACCAAATTATGGTGTCTAATCTTGATAGATAGCCGTAAAGTGTAGAATGAATGAAGTTCCTAAAAAAAACATATTTAGGCCATTGCAGATATCATTTTTGAAATACCCCGAAAGAAAAATGTCGGATAAACTTCAATTAATGCAATTAAAGGGGCATTATGGCAGATTAAATACCGAGCTGGCAATTTTCACTATAATAGTTAAAAACTAAATAATGTTAACCGAATATCCTGAAAATTCCAGTCAAATTATTCCACTATGAACTGGTATGTTGGCATTTAAATTTTACACTTAACCTCAATCATCATTACTAACGTCGGTACGATAAAAAAAAAAAATAATCTCAATTATCCAATTTCGGATTCAAATCCAGTGAAAATCCGACATATAAGATGCCATCGAAAGTTGGTTAAGGCCTTCCATATCAATAGATGCCTAATTTAATGTTTATAGAACATTTCAGCCCAAAAGAACTGCTATAGGCAGATTAATCTCTTGCATAATGTATGTTTAATCTAAATCTAATAATGAACAAAAACAATATGGGCACTGAACAGTTGTTTTTTTTCTTTAAATTGTCCTGGAAACACCATCTGTCTAGAAATGTATATGAGTAATACCTTATTATACTACGCGCTGTAGACTTTAAATCATAATCTGTCATTGAATGTGTGAGTTACGTGACCAGAAGTAGAACCAAAGGGCGTCTCCTGCTTCAGATAAACACATCGAATTATTGAATAAATTGATTATATGTCAGTTGTATGAGGTGTATATATTTACATGCGCTGACAGCTGCCTACTCTTTAGACACTGACTGTAACCCTCACAGCACTGATCATATACAAAGGCTCCCGTTATGATGTCCATGTTAAATAAGCCCGGATCATTCTACTGATCCTATACTAGTCATGTGTTTTTATCCGCTAGATTCTATTGATGAATATAACATTAATTACGCCCTCCCAAAACATTGTATATAAGTACACAAGAACTTGGTAATATTATATACATTCTTGTCAATAAAATCAATATTGTGATATTAAAAGAATGCCAACGTTCAAACTATAAATTCACTTTATTTATAATCTGTAAAGCAGCTGTATAAGTCACAAACACCTCAAGAATGTCAAATAAGTGCATATGGGTTACACCGATATGTTAGTTCAGTAATGGCCTGGTGTCGAGTGGACATGTTACCCCCACCCCATCTCTTTCTGAGAGTTAATTACAAAAGCATTTTTTGAATAACTGATGCTGTTAGAAAAATCAAATGTCCAAACCGAAATTAAGATGAGCTATACTATCTGATCGATATCTTCAGATGAATGGGTAGTTTGCGATTCGCTCGTTCTTTTCAATTAAAAGGTTGTGCACGATGCGTGTTAAGAGCTTGTTAAGATAGTTTTAATTTGCTTAAAGTTGGATCGTGTCTCAGTGGAGAGTTTAAAAGCTTCACTACTTGATACGTTTATAGGAATGACACTCATACAAGATCACAAGACTGGTTAGCTTCTTACGTCGGAGTTAATTTAATTTGGTTTCTGGCTAAAGACACACACAGCCACCTTCAGCAACAATTTTCCTCACCATTGTCAAATTTGTCAGATGTGGAGGCAATGCAATAAAAATGTAAATTATTCGTCGAAGAGCATGTGTCAACAATCTTTCCAATTTGCTTCATAGAAGGCTCTCGCGAGAATACAAGATAAATTTTCGATCCAGGGAGATTTTTTTTGTCAGTCAAGAGAAAGATTCAAACACACCGCTTGACTATCTCAGAAGATTAATGCGCTTCGAAGCGTTCAATATCAAACGGAAAAACAGTTATAAAACCGCTACAAATCAATTGATGGGGCTTTATCAACCTTAAATGTTTCCTCTAAATGGAAGCGCGTGGAAAATGAAAACCTATGGCTGTAATATGAACACCTAATTGATGTAACGGTGGACATTTTTTTTATCAAACGTTTCTCTATTATAAATGTCAGAGTTAAAATGGTACAGTAATTTGTAAACTGGAATCGAATAATGCGTCATGTAATTACATCTATATTTGTTGTGTATTCAACAGACATTGTGCAAGCGCTAAATCTGCCTTTGTAGGACATCCTTTAGGCCTCTAATGTTATGTAAACTCGTACCAAGACCCTTCAAATGGCTTCGTTTCTGCCACACTTCTTTCTTGGGAATCATTAACTTGGGGTATAATCCATCTAGGATCTTTGAAACTGGCGCGATGCTTGGCGTTTTCTGCTTACGCCAAGATGTTTAACTGGTCGAGACTTTCGGACACATTTTGTAATTGATTTAAAATGTCGAAATGTTATGTAGACACAATGTTTGTATACTTTCGACGGCCTACACTACATGAAGATCTGACCGGTTGCAGAAAAAGGTCGCGTCAGAGGTCTTACGAACGGCTTTCGACACTGTGAACTACAAAAAAACCCCAACGAAACAAAATTGAGAGACAGGAACCTTGAATAGCGTTCCGCATATATACAGAATACTTTTAAAATCAATAACCACATTTTATAATCTAGCAAAATTGGTCATTGCATGTATAACAAGTATTATGTTTGTTCTTAATCATTGCAAATTCACTGTAGGGCTACTGCTTATAAAACACATCTGAAAATGAAATGAAGTGGGTTGAATGCCTAACTGTGCATGTTATATATGGCTTACTGGCTGCACTGTCATGTGGAGCTAGACACCACGATAATTAAGGCGAAGAAATGGTACAAAATGCTTTAGATAATATTTGTTTGGAGCAAGCGCAGTGGCTTAATTAGAGAGAGAGACGTTGGGTAGCTCGAGGTCCTGACAAGTGACAAACTATAGTCGGTCTTCGGATGGGAACCAAACACTGGGGCCCCTCTATACAATGATGTGCTGGTTAACGAATCCTTAACAGATGTAAATTCAATATAAGATAAGTCTGTAGTGCCACTTTATGGCGTATGCGCGTCTTTATTAGTAAAAGAGGAGGAAAACAGAAGGACGTTAACCCCCTTTCCTTTCGTTTCACAATATTTGTTAATCAGTGTCCAACATTCCTTAGTATAAAGAACACTGTTAATTATGAAATATTAATGATGTCTGAAATCACTTCTTCTCTATCGAGGACGGAGGTGTTGAGTTAAAAGTTAACATCGACCACTGCGAATTCCAACTGGAATCTCCATAGACATAATTATCTTGAACGTTCAGATCCTGCTCTGTCAAACGTAGACATGTACAGATAAAAGCTTTCATGTTAATTGATTCTAGAGTTAGGCTTTATTTCTACTGACACTATTGTGTCGGCCCCTGTCAACATCAACTTTCAAATTGAACATTTAATCCTCCCCGGGTGAATTGTTTGATATTGTCGAAGTATTTGATTTTCAGGTATAGTCAGTTTTTATTATTATTGTAAAATATTGTCCATAGAAAGTTCTTTAAATATTGATTATCGGGTCTTGGTAGATGACATTAAAATAATATTCATACTGAAGTCATATATATCTATATATGTAAACTATTGTTTGGATAACGACACAAGTCAGTTTCATGTCAATTTTAATAATTCTATACAATACTATCCATAGAAACTCGTGTACCTATTGATTGTCAATTCGCGGTCGACGACATTAACATATTGTCCCTGCTGAAGTTGCATCTGTAAACTATAATCTTTTGAACGTTGATGACAACATAAATCAAATGTCCACGAAATCGACATTTGTACGTCTTCTAAATGCAGTTCTCCTATGTTATTTCAATTGTCTATCCTAGTCCATTGTATTCGCCAATATATAATTTACCTTTGTCCCCACCCCCGTAATTTCTATTAGAGCTTTTGTTTTCAATTTGTCTGGAGGATTTATTGAATCATTTTGTTTTCGTTCAGACTAATAAATCTTGTGAACACGATACAGACCTCAAACACACACCAAACAAAATGGCTGTTCCAAAAATCCATGGCATTCGTTGAATTGTTGGCTTGTAAAGCTTCTAAAAGCAGTGCAAAACATAATTCAATCTTGACGAGATTGTTTTAAAAAATGTTGGGGAAGATTTGGTGGTTTTAAAGTTGGTACTGTCGACTCCGATGCTCAAGGGGTTAAAAGTTCGTCTCTATTTAATCGTGACACTGGTTTATTTTTAATATACCATATTTAATAATTGTCACGACCAGATATGCACCATGATTTATATTAATGATTTATCGGGTGCCTCAAGTGATTTATAGAAGTATGCTAATCTGTAACATCACTATAAAGAAACCCAGAGAATCAAAGCTGCATTTGAATTTGACGCAAACGAAAATATCATGAATAGGTGTCATTCATGTCTGTTATCTCTCTTTCTTATATTTATGCCCGATTTCTGTTAAGAATAATATGTTGTTGATGGAGAAATATTCATAGAATTTTAAAATATACACAAAGATGATCGCGTTAAGGGAATACTTCCGAAGCCTTTCTTCAAATAACGTGTTCATAACGAGATTAAATATCCGCAACATGTAATACAAGGCGCTATGTAATGATATTTCATTTAGATCTAAGGGCGGTTGGGTCGCCGAATGGTTACACGCGGTTATCATGTTTGATCTGATATTCGTTCAGAGATTCAACTTTCATAACATTGTAGTTAACAGGGGATGCCTTACCCAGCCCTCAAATGAAACAAAATGGGGTTGAATGCCCCACTTTTTTGCACTAATCCGGATTATAAAGATATGCATGCAGCCTGCTGTGCGAGATATATTCCCCGGGCAGCTGCATTTACGAATGCTCTTCATCGTATTCAAACTGTGAAGGTGCACACGGAACCTTAGTTTTTCGTCACTGTGGCCTACTCTTATATCGAATTCAAACTGTCAAGGGATGTTTTACGTGCACGCAAATGTGTACACGGGACCGCGGCTTTTCGTCAAATTGGAACGACTAGACAGGGTGTTCTTGTCCAGCCCTCCGTCCTACATCACTAACAAGGGAGAACCACGCCGGAAAATCTGGATGAACTTTCTCGGCCAAGTCAGGGATCGAACACCCGACCTCCAGACTAGCGAGTCAGCGTCTTACCCACCATGATCCCCCCTCTTTAACTGTACATCCAAGGATTAGTATAATGTGGTATGACCAAAATGCCATTATTCCAACTTTCCCAAACTAAATATGATACTTATTATATATTGTGTATATAAAAACTAAATGAATATTTTATTTTATCGCAAGTTTTATAGGGTGTGGACTCTTTTATTCGGAATCTTAAATGGGTCAAAAAGTACATATTGATGTATTATGAATGTATGTAAAGTTATTTATATTCAATTTTCAAAATATTTATTGTAATTCTTTGTCAATTAGGTTCGGCGAAATACATGATCTGTCCAATTTGAACCATAGTTATTTACGCCTGCTTAGTCCATTTTACACGTTTTTAAATATTATTTTATGAATCAGCCATTACTAATTACTTCCGCGTTGTCTTATAGGATATATGTTTACTTTATTTGTTGATTATAAATAGCACCGAAGCCGACGAAGTACACTACTCGTGTGCTTATTTAAAAACCTTAATATCATGGAGAGTATTGAGTTACAGATTTAGCTCCATTTATACATGTGAAACCAAATAAATCGGAAGTTTGATTACCTATCCGCCGATTTAGAGCACAAATTACAGCAAAGACGAGTCATATTATACCCAGCTGTTTAAAACTTTGTATTTAAAGTGTCCAGTAAAATTAAAGAATCTAAAGACTGGAGGTGGTGGCAAACAAAAGTACTCTTTGTATACAAGCCAACATCCACTCTTAAATCCACAATAAACAGATAACAATTATATTTTATTGTACTTGGACATTTATCTTTTTATAAAACATCCAGCTATTAAATTGATCACCACTCTGGTTAACCTTAGGAGAAAATTTCTCATTATCAATCTTTGTCATGGTATTTATGAATACCAAGTCTCCCTCTGAATTAGAGTCAAAGTGATCATGTCCCAAAGCGTCAGTTATTGGAATGGATTATCTCTGCTTAGACTAAGGGTCTGTTTACATAGAAAGGGATGACAAGCTCCCAAGTTGCCATACTATTTGAGTTTGATTTATAGAAGGGCATTTAAAAGGGAAGCAGGCTGGCATTTGCTAAGCCTATGGAAGCCCGGTTGGAAAGATAAGATCGCATTTCAAGAATTTGTTCAAGACTTAAAACAGGTCGACTTTACTATGGCCCATGGGTTAGCCGTTTCATAGAAAAACTGGGTAGTTCCTCATTTTAGCCCAGGTGTGGTTAAATAGCTTGGTTTAACATGTTCAATGAGCAGGCTGGGTAGCTCGACCAGCCCGTTTCATATAATCTGGAAATAGAATATGTCCATCATCGAACTCAGCAGTCAAGGCAATCACCTAACGGACACCTACACTAAGTTTGATTAACCTACCCCAATTAGACGCAGAGTTATATGTATTGTTGACAAGCAGATGAACGAACGCCCCCTCACCCGCTTTCTCCGGAAGACAGGGGTTAAAAAGATCTTTACATGATTATTGGAAGCGGGATAATTTTGAATATATCATTCATTTTAATACTGTCTACCATCACCACATTATGGAGATGTAGCAACGCTGGGCCATGGGGTGATTTGCATATATGTATTACAATTTTTTTTTATAGCAATTGCATGCGTTTTTTTTTATATATTTTTTAAATTTTCATTTCCTTTTTGTTTAAAATTTCATTACTATTTTATTTTTATAAGTTTTTATTTCACTCCAAAAAAAATCTTATGAATGAATTTATGATTTCTTTTCTTTTTTTCAGTTATATTAAAATATATATATTTTTTTAAACATATATTTGTCATTTTTTATTTAATATTAATTTATGAAATTTCTGATTGATATTTCTGATTGTTAATTTAATGTGGCATTCATGGGCCACCATACAGACCACAAAGCAATTCCGACCAAGATTTTAAACCAAAATCCATCTTATTCCAAAGAACTAGTTCAATTCAGTATACGCGTAATACCAAGTAAAGTTTATAACAGATTGTCCTGTTCCAAACAACCGGGTTAATTCAGTAATATTTCCGAGCAATGTTAACAAATGAATACCGTGTTGTGAAGATTCGGGTTAATTCAATATGTTATTTGCACTTAATCGCACTTCGACTTTTCATTTTTACTGCACGCGTAATTGACACAGGGGCAATTGTGAGTCTATTGTTTTCCAATCTCATCCACCATTATCTACTTTGATAACAGTCTATTCTGACAGTGACAATAAGGCCACTCTTCAAGCAATATCAGTATTCTTAATATCTCTTGACACCCGAAAGAAATGTTAGACCTATGCAATTCTCTTGTGTATTTCTTCAAATTGATTGATGCGGGGCTCATTCCTTTAATTTACTGTTAGTTTTCTCAACACACAGGGCATGGTAATGCAATAAACCAGAATGTGATGTTTTGACCTTTAGTCGGCCATATTGAAGGGTGACACAGGGACGAAGTGGGGTCAAGTAGGAAATGCAATAAGAACCAATCTCATTTGGAATAAATGACACAGTTGGTTCCGGGAAATACGATGATTCTTCGCAGATATTTGTTTTTCGTATTCACCTCCTTCACTGTTATGGAAGTAATAGAAGAATTAATCGCCTTGGAGTTATCGTTCAAGGTTTCTACATGATTTCCCTATCAATATAACACACTTCAAAGACTGAGGCTAACATCCTTAAATAATGTCTTTGTTTTTGTTATTCATTCGTGAAACATAAAAGCAGGGGAAAATCAGATAACCGAGAGACTTTTATCGAAAAAGAGGACATTAATGAATGTATATTTTATATGGTGGAGAAAATCAGAGTTATATCCACATTGTTCTTAAACAGTCTTTTCCAAAGGCAAGCCGAGATGGAGCACTATACAGTTAATCGATATGATATGGGGTTTACCGTCTTACTTGTCTGCACCAATGAAGACGGATATACGTCATAGTTTGTCACAACCTACTCTTAGTTCAAATTTTAAGGAATCTTTAACGTGCGACTAATAGTATTGTCGGGACATTGGTTATCACTTGAACGACCTGACACATTGCGTCATCAGACTGGAAATTCTCTTAAGACCCTGCCACCATTGTATAAGGTGATTCCTTATAGGCTTATATGTGAATGTCAACAAGAATATGGATCATACCAAACCCAAAGGACGACAGACTATATCAAACTGAATTATGGGTGTCAACCGAAAGCAAATTTTAAGCAAGTCAACACGTGAAAAGTAATTATTTCTACTTGTTTTTGCCGGACAGGTTTGCCTTATTGCTAACAAAACTAAATAACAAAAAACAACATTCGTGGCTGCCTTGACGAATCTCTTGTGGATTTAATTTGAGAACAACAGAACCCCCTGCAATTTGGCTAACGTAAAAATGAAACAATTCATAACACGCAAACCAGACAGCGTTTAATCATGTACATGTACCGTAAATGCATAATAATGTTCACATCTTTATGGGGGCCACCAGTTGTTTTTAACATAATGAATACGAAAACATGTCGGTGTAACGGGCATCGGTTTATCATATATAAAATGGATGTACTTTTTTGAGGGACATGAAATATTCATATTGAAAACATATTCTCCTTTATTATAGAGACTTACGCATCTTCAACATGGATAATTGACACTGAAAACAAGTAGCATTTAGCATCACAGCCAATATGTACATTATGAAAATGGTTGCACACTATGGTTACCAGGTATCTTTTTCTAAAAATGGTTGCACTACCGTACCAAGTTTCGTTTCCGTGCGATGGGTATCATATTTCGATTTTAAGAAATTCCGTACAATTGGTACCGGATATCCGTTTTGAAAATGGTTTCAATTCCGTATAATGGATACCGGATGTCGATTTAAAAATAGTTGCACATCTGTAAGATGACTTCGCAAACGTTTCCATGTTAAGAATGGTTTCTTTTCCGCAAGTTTGTTATAGATATCAATTTAAGAAATAATTGCATTGGGATACCCGAAACCCATTTTGAAAATGGCTTCACTTCTGTACGATGGATACTGGATATTCATATCAATAATAATATTTACTCTCTTCACTACAAAAATCCCATTTCCATTTCCCGAACACGTTTCCGAGTGCGTCCCCTCCTGCTGATCTGGTGTCGGACTATATGTCTACATCTAATTACTCTATCAATATTTGAAACGAATCCAATTATCACGATATGGTTTTTAATGGCTGTACTCCACGTGGTTATTAGCATAGTTATAGAAATCGTTGTAGTAACGGATATTACGCAAGTAAGAAGGATTTATTGTTGATACTTGTGCTTAGTGTGTCAAACTTAAACGCCATTGTTTTCGACCCAAACGGATATATAAACGTCTTTGGATCGTGAATAATAAGTAGAATGGGGCGGTGCAGTGGGGAGAGTGAGTTGGTTAACAGGTGTTCGCTCACGAGGATGAGTATTCAGGATAATGGGATTTCTGATAACTTGGATATCGGAGTAAGAGATTCCTGAAATATGTTAGTTCCGAAATGACCTTGTCTGAATTGAACTGGCGTAGAATTCCACATCGCTCTTGTCTACAGTATAATAGTATGGGTACAGAACCTTTAAAATTAAAGCACATTCAAAATTAGACTGATTGGGCTGGGCATCGGGGTCCGATACTTAGGAAATAGAGATCCCATTTTTCGCGACTTAACCTGCGGTAGACAAACTGATCATCTATCTTTTAAATAATTTATACCAACGTTATTAAAAGGTGTAACCTAACATGTATGCGTGGTGTAGTCTTGGTTACATAATCGTGTCCAAATTTCAGTTCACCATAGCTTTCTTTATTCCAGGCGTAATTTAACAATTTTGGACTGATGTTCATGCCACAACTTCAACAATCGGAATATTGTTGTTTTGCAAGGGATTCCAAATCCCTCAAAAGATGTTGTTCTCCTGTCATAGATTCAGCCTTCAGAATCACGTGGTTTTTGCAACGGATTCAAAATCTCTCAGATCATTCCCGTATTTAGGACTTGAGAGATTATGTTGTCCTGTCACAGATTCAGCCTTCAGAATCATATGGTTTTTGCAACGGATTCAAAATACCTCACATCACAATCCGCGGTTTCATGATTTGAGAGATTATGTTGTCGTGTATCGATTTTTGTGCCATTAAACCGCCAAAAATGAGCTGAGCTTCAAGAAAATTTCTCTTGACAATTTAATAACACAGGTTATGCCTGTTTAATACGTAATTGTGCTTTTTTACATTTCATGACGAATCTCCCAGACAAGACATTGTTAAAAACATATTTCAGTATTGCATTGTATCGATAATTGACTTTCTCGTGAGAAGATTGAAAGCTTGCGTAGAAATATTTTTGATTTCACTTCAAGATAGCCAAGAAAATTGGAAAGAAAACGCAGGAAAGCACGCAATATATTCGGTGATTATTTTGTTCGGCAAGGAGTCTTTGTTATTCCATAGCTGGAAAAAGTCGGATGAAATGAGGCAATCTTCCATCAAACAAATCAATAATAATGAATTGAAAATACCGTCCAGGTCGATTTGAGACTGGTTGTAGACGAGATGGATGATACATAGGCAGGCCATACAAGCTTCTATATCTAAAATTGATGAGTCTTGATTACCACACGTGGCGTGGCTATTACGCGGCGACCAGTGGGTTAATGTCTATCTATATGTACATGTATAAACATTGATGATATAATACTAGGCTGTTATCCCTGTCTCAATACCGTAAACGACTTCTTCGCTCGGGATTTATAGCATCCTGTATCGGAATCTCGAGCAATAATTAAGATTGAATGCTCGTTACGAAAATACTGTAGTAGCTGTTGTGAATGGCTAATCTCTAGAGTAAAAAATGACTTACCTCCCTTTGGATGTCTGAATCTCAACGCATTCTTTGTTACCCTAGGCACATATAAAACTAAACCAGATATAATTTGATTGGAATGAAAAGATGAATTATAATGCGTTATGCCCCGACAGACTTTCTGGGTGGCCATTTTAAATCAACCAGGTAGTGATGCTATAAATATATATATTAACATCGTGTATTAAATATTGCTTATATATGGCTGTGTCTTTTCTGGGTTTAAATAATTTACCTATACAGATGTGTCATGTCATAGCTATATCATTTCGTGGTTTAAATATACCTTATATAATAATTTATTTACATATAGCTGTATCATGCCATGTCATAGCTGTGTCATTTCTTGATCTAAATATTCCTTATGTGAAACTATATCTATATAGCTGTATCATTTCTTGGTTTTAATATTCCTTATCTACAATCTAATTAAAATATAGATCTATATTTCGTTTCGTTTTTTATACTTTCGATGGCCTACACTCATGTAGATCTAACTAGTTATAGTGGTAGCTCACGTTCTATGACGTCAGGTATCAAGCACGGGACATTTGACCCGATAACGTCAGTCATTCGATTAACCAATTAGCGACCGCCGTTTTTCAAAATCCACTTTTGTTTTGTTATGATTTCTATCCGCTGGTGTTTATAGTATAGACGTCGTTGGCTGGTAAAATCTACCCACAGTTCCACGCATGAAAAGGTCAAATGGTCGATTCGACAGACCATTTGATTGGCTGACCCCTCATTTCATCCAGAACACAAGATAAATAACAAGTCCTCCAGATCCAAGAGTAGTGAAGACAAGTAAAAATGAAATTTTGAACTATAAAAAACGAAACGAAATTGGATCTGTGTTTTAATCAGATTGCCTTATCTACATAGCTGCATCAAGTCATAGCTGTATAAATATATATAACTAGCGGATAACTAGGCGCTGTTCGGGACTCGGAAATTGCAAGCAGTAGGCCAACGCCACCTAGCCTAGTTACCCTATAAACCAAATGCCAGTCTCGTAGCAATCCTGTGTAACTACCAACCCTGAACAGACGAAAGACCACCACAAATATTAGTATAAATGTATCCTCATAGCTGTAGGTCTACCATTTCTTGTTTATATATTCCTATTATAATTTCTCTAAAAAGTTGTATCGTTTCAAGGGATTTAACGTCCCTAATTTCTGTACAACTCCCTTGAAATAAAAGTGGGTTTGGGTTAATGGTTAGTTTAGTACTACCTTAAATTTATTTTCATGAAATGGAATCAGATATACACATTAGTTAGAATACCAAACTTAAAGAAGAATTTGAATGTAAAGAAAGAAAATCCACAAAGCAAAAAGATAAGTCTGTGTTTTCTGTGTTTTATAGAGTAAAAAATAGATATCAGATTGAGTAGGTACTCGATAAAACTGGCGCGTTTTTGACCGAGACTAACCAAATAGTTCTCACGTATAGCGTGAAGGAGAGCCGTACAAGTGTTCCACGAATCAATTAAACAAACGAACAACGTAAACTCCTTTCTGTGGAAGAGAAAATCGAATCTGTAAGGCAACATCAGTCCATCAATTCCAGGAACAAAAAGAGTGTCTTTTGTTGTTTGTCTTTCAACCAGACCGACACGTCTTCTCTGGAGACAACTGGATGTTCATTTTGTGTTTCCCCATCTCTCAGCAAATTAACTTATTATATCCTGTATTTGCGCTCCACTCTTTTGCCGACACGCAACATACTTGAAAACTATGTGGAAGTTATTTTAACATGAGTGTATAGAGTCGCCCATTGTATGCTTGATTAAACGATATAATGGAATTTGACATTTTGAATTACGTTCCATTGTTAGATTCCGAATGGTAAAAAAGATTGCCCTGAATTAAATCAAGGACTGTACTAAAGTACAACAATATAGTTCGGTCTAAAGTGAACTCGTCCCAGCTTAGGTCGGGGCGGCGTCCTTACTTCGCTGCTACGGGGATGTACAAAGGTTGTAGAGCTTGTGAAGATAGCCATACACAAGGGTGAAACGGCTGCTATCGTGCTGTGGTCGCCGAGTCACGTCGTTTGGCTATTTGGGACTAGCATGCGGATATTTGTTTTGCCATGGTCTCATATACAATGTTCGTGTGGTAACCGCCTTCGGACAGTGTACTTTCCGCCTTCTTACCATCCAAAAGTCAAGTGATCGTTAACGTGTACGCCAATATGTACAGGGGTAGACCTGTATGTTTCAGTCAAGGGCGATAACTCTGACACTGGTCATTAGCCTAGTTTTGTTTCATGTGTTATATATGTATTCATTACTGAGCGCTGCGTGGATGATCTATTAATCATACACAGAAACAACACAAATATATTTCAATGTTTTGCCCGGGTAGTACTTAAACAAAATATTCATCTAATATTTGGCTAACGTTAGGACACGTGGGAGAAGTTTGTAACCATTAAAAATTCTCTGTAGATTTCCATATAAGCTTATTAGACTACCATAGGAAGGATCCCTTCATCTCATTTACATCCAATTACCGCCTAGACAAGTGTCCTTTAATCTGCACCTAAGTAATTATATTCCGTTTGAAAGTGTTTAATACACGGAGGCTGATTGCGGGGATTTAGCACGAATGATGACTAATAATTTTATAGGAAGTTCAATGAAATTCTGCCATTAATAGGCCTCTGTCTTGTTTTAAATAAAATTAAAATGGGTTTTAATGGTAAAGTTCATCTTAATCATCCAGACATACTTAACCATATTTCCATACATCATCATGTCAGCTATATGGTTATCGCCCTACTGTTCTAGTCTGCTGGGGAATTAATTCTACGGTGTAATGTGTTTATTTGTACATTCTAAAACTTTTTAAATGCCTGTTTACATATAATATAGCCAATATGCAATGAAATAGATTGAAATGGGGATTAAATTTTCAGCTTAAGGTTTCCATAGAGCTAATGAAGATAGATATCTGTAGCTAGTGCGCCAGCGTCATGCGCACTGGGCCATCCTGGTAAGTGATTCTAATAACGAACATTGGATTGCTGAATGGTAACCGTGTGCGCTTTGTATCATAAGGTCTGTCATTGAGTCAACTGGCGTGTTTTCGATTCCCCGGCTGTCGGCTATATGTGTCCAGGAGTAGGATCGCCTGTCAAACATGGTGTTTTTTCGCCGGGTCTCCGGTTTCCTCCCACTGCCAAAAAACCCCAAAACCTGTTGAAATAAAATTAAACCATATGTTAGTCATGAAATGCCTTCGTTTATGTCGATTGGACGTTAAACCCCATCTCGAGTCCATCTCTCTCCTAGAGATGTGATTATAACAGTGTGCAAAGGAGTTTTAAAAAACCCCAAAAAGGCAACGAGAGACTTCAAGTACACTGATATACCAAATGTCTAGAAGTATTATTCAGTGTCAGATATTTTATAAATTTTAAACCACACAACGGGGTAATGTAAACATTCATATTAATGTGGGCGGTTAACTCGACATGAACAGTTTTGACAATTTACCATGTAACTGAAGGTTCAAATAATTCGTGGAAATTTATTTATCTTGGCAAATAGAACCAAGGGACGCGAAATTGAAACGATTTTCAGAACAGGGCAGAATCATTTCTGTCAATTTAGATTATGACTGATAGTACCTGTATGGCTTGCGTCATGGCTTTTATTATAGCTGTGGATGCCATCAAAGAAACCTTGTAACCATAACAAAGTATTATATATCATAGTTATTTAATCAAATATATAGGAACGATAGATATACAATTAAATTAGCTGTTTTATTTTAAGTTGGACGAGCTCTGTAAGTTATCCAATCGGTTATTACACGGGACCATAATTACATTCAAACAAAATGAGTCTGCAGAAAATAGAGAGTTAATGCATTACTATACATATTAGAGCATGTCTGTTATTTCTGTTTCGCACCGCTAATCCGATTTTCTCATTGATATTAGGCTTTGTTTTATATATTGCCCGTGTTAAAATAGCCAGGTTTACGCAATATGGCGTCTGTTGTTGAGAATTAGAGTCGCCCGTAGTCGTGGTTGATGATTTAAAGAGGCAATAATACTATGATACAAACCAGAATAAATTCTCGTCATTAATCAAATGTAAAGAGGACAAATTGTTAAAGGCTTGGTCACACCAGTAGATTTATCCTGAGGTTTTGTTTGTCCATAATCTAAATCCTTTCGTGTTAACTGGAAAATCTGTCCAATAGGTTAAAGTTTTTCTTGCCGACGGATGAATCCTTCGGTTTAGTACAAGTCCCATTCACGTAGGATTTGTCCCATGAAATGACCAATCAAATGCAAGCGCACACTTCCTCAAAATGTCTTGAGGATAAATCCTAGCGAAAGTCTTAAAGGATAAATCTGTTAGGTTTTTGTGGAAATTCACTAGTCTGGCTCAGCCTTTACTAGCATATTCTTTTACAAAGTGTAATTGTGTAAGGTTCGGCACATTAACTTCCATTGTTTATCTCGCTATATAACATCGTCACTAACTATAAACAAATATTGTTTAAGAATTAGGTATTCAAATGTTGTAATTATGAAACGTGGGAGTTTGTGAGTTACATTAACGTCCAGTGTTTATCTACCTATAACATCACTAACCGGAAACAAACATCAGTTAAAGGGACAATAACATTCTTGATGGCTTGAGAGCTCCAGGAAATAAATAATAGCCTTATTCTAAGAACAAGATGTTTAAGTGTACCAGTTGTGTAAATTATCCATTACGTCCTATTTTACTTTTCCAGAGGGTTCGAAGCTATCTTTACATCAAAGTCATATTTGAAAAGGTTTACGTTAGGCTCTTCAAATCATGTAGTTGATTTTTTCCTTTTTTAAAATTAGGTGTGTTAAAATGAAATTTGTATCATCAATTAATTGGAATATTGTAAAATAATACAATTTGCTGACCAGAGTAAAGATTGGGATATATTATTCAGTTGCAACAAGAGTGGTATTGAGCCTTTAAGAATTAGGTTTTCAAATGTAACTGTGAAGGAAGTTGGTAAGATTCAATAAGTTTGTAGTTGAGCATAGTGTTGTAAAGGTTGTCTTAACTCCATGCAAAGTCTGGATGTCGTTGGGATTTTATAAATAAATAACAATACTGCTTCTATAATTGGAAACAACATTTGGTCTCTCTATTGTTAGACTTAATCAGAAATTGACACAGTCATGTCTATAAAAATCATTTTCATTGTTTCTTGGGTTAAATAGTTGACCTGTGTTCGAACAATCTGATGAATGCGTGAGCAAGGAAATGATTAAGTTAGAGTATGATTCAATAATTTTGTTAAGTTATAAGCGAACCAAGTTAAGCAAATGTCATACACTATGATAAATTGCCCCCGCCTTAAATGTGTTGGCGTTTTATGTCGTGGTGACAATGGTGCTGTCTGAACATATAATAAAATCATTGTATCCCGAAATCATGAATTCAGACGCGATAAATACTAAAGGAGACGGTTGATTAGTGTCGCATATCTAGCAATACGGCCACTATTGCCCATATGTACCAAAACTTTAGTCTATATTGTCAAAACATAAAACTATAGTCCAAACATGGACATTGGTAGCTCATATAGAGCAGTGGATCTTGGTCTCCATCATCCAGTTATGCCACTGTTCTTAGCATTACTAAGATATCTAAATGAAAGTTACTCTTGATCATCAAGATGTGTAGCCTCGGTGTATTATCACACATACGTGCGATTAGCCTCGATCATCTAGATTCATGGCACATATAGTAACAACAATATTAATTCCAGCCATTGGACAGCGTTAGCTATTAGTCTCGATCATTTAGAAATGCGACAATAATAGCCCCGGCATTATCAAGGTCATAGCTAATGCTGGGTTCCCTTTATCGCGATTTGCGCTACGATTGAAATTTGGATTTTAATCGCGGTGATCCAATTTGTACCAGGTCTTATCATATATTGAGGTCGGTCATAGCAAAACGTATCCGAACATATCTGCAGGTACCAGTTCGTGGATTCGATAGGGAAAATCAAATGGTAATGCATTGCACGACAGAGGAAACCTAACATAACGTCAAAGGTGTTAGGATCAGTACCTGTGTGGAAACCATAGGGCATTATGCAGATTGGATTTTATCAGAGCACTGATAACACCTTGAAGATCATAGATTGTCCAACGGGTTGTGTTTTATATTATAGGAAATCTATTGGTGTAAATTTAACGTCCTACAGTTTTAATTGATTTTAATTCAGCTCCATTCATCCATGAAGCTGTAGGCTTCAGATATTGACAAAGATAATAGTAATAGACATGCTCACAGCGTTTATCTAATGTTCAAATTGACACATCGATATCGCATATTTTTAGTTTCTAAACTCAGATACCGATCAATAATCTATTAAAATGATATTAAATTACAATAATGAATCTATAATCGCTTAATTTCGTTTCTGGCATTATCCGTTAGAAATTCAATTATGGTGGTATTTGACACATAGCTATTAAAAGTTCATACAGTATTTTCCACTTGTCTTAAATTAACAAAGCATGGTATCACAGTGATGTTTCATTAATATTAAGCGCGGTCTTCCATAATTGGGTCGCGCTTGTCGGCACACTCGGACATTCATGTCCCGTTCCGGATGGAGACAGGGGTTAAGTACTTGTTGTGGTGCACGATACCATTTCTTATTGGTAACACATTTTGTTGCACTGTACAGGGCATTGGGTTTGGACAGTTCGTGTGTGACGATCAACCGTTTATGATTGCACGCTGGAAACTATGGGATTGATGTTGGCGGAATCGAAATGTTTGACACGTTGGATCTGATTACGATCGTACAAACTTTCGTTTTCCTTTTGCATTACAACGATGCTGTAGTGATGACAAATGGACACAGCTCACAAAATATTCCTACGCCGTCACGATACAAGGCCCGGGGCTTTTTTTTAGTCTTTCTCTACTTTTCCCTTTTCCACCCTTTTGCATGGCGATGTTTATTGACTGTTTGGTGTAGAATCGACGAAAGGGGTTTGAAAATACATTTTCTGTCAAGTTTTGGTGAGTATTCATGATTTTGAGGCGGAAGGATACGAGAGTTGAGAGGTTGGCTTGGTTGAAATATAAAGAAGAAATTTGCTAGTTTTTTGGTCTATACTTCCAGTTTGTGCATCTCAAATTTTCCAAGATGAACCAGATACGTGCTTTTGGGCAAGTGGTTGCCACATGTTGCTCCATCTCTGGTGGAAAGCTTTATACCCAACCAAAATTTGGAAAAAATTTAAAGCCGGTCTACGACGAGAATTATTAGTGATCTTTGGCCAAATGACATTTAGAACCAGTGCAAAAAAAAGGGTAAAATTCTTATAAATTAACGGGGTGTCCAATGTATATCAACAGTATTTCCTGGGTGTAAATTACTAGACAACACGGAATTAGTCAAGGGGTTGATATGTTTCTGTATCTCTTTATATTCACAATAGACCACTGTGATATGAAACATACATCAAAGTATTTATTTATTCAACTTTAGTGATATTTAGGAGTTAACTTCCTAATGAGCTCTCAATATTATATATTGTTGTGATACACCCAAATTAAATACAATGTTTAAATTTATAAGTACATTTCATTTGATAATATATGTATTTTTCTTTTTAAAGGACAATTTTGATTTTGTTTTCAACAGTTTTAATGTCAACCTTTAGTCTTTTAAATGATAAAATTAAGCCACTCGATCCCGACATATTTCAGGCTATGAAAGTGGTACATTCAGTGGTGAGGACTGGCTGGTTAATGTTTAAGGTCTGCTGCCACGGTAATGACAACGCAGACACGCAATAATCATTTGGCGAAAAATAATATAATTGAGGAGATTATTGCTGTGGGATATTTTGTATTTAATACAATAAATGTTCAACGTCTAATGCGCCAAAAGTCAATTTTATTTATATACAAAAGGGGAAGTCCTTACCCACCAGTGTCATATGTAACGACACAGAAGAAACGCGGGTAGCAACGACTGACGAACTATTTGCTATTCTGCATTTAATTGTGTATATTTTTTGTCCGTGTTATACTCCCATTTCAAAGAGTTGCGGGGATCACGTCGCTAAGTGGGTAAGGAGCTGACTTGCTAGCCTAGCGGTCGGGTGTTCGTTCCGTGCATTGGCCGAGAAAGGATATCTTGATTTTCCGGCGTGGTTTCCCCTTGTCAGTGAACGGAGGGCCTGGCAAGGACAGTTGTCTAGTCGATCGGATGGGACGACAAACCGACCGAGGTCCCGTGTACACATTGGTATGCACGTAAAATATCCCTTGGCAGTTGAAATTCGATATAAGAGTAGACCGTAGCGCCGCTGCAAGGGCAAAATTTCCCTCATAGCACACTGTATGGCGTATACCCGTCTTCCATTAGCGCAGGTTAGGTGCAGAAGAGTAGGACGTTAAACCACATTTCATTTCATTTCATTTCAAAGAGTTGCAGATCTCACTGGAATGCAATTGTTATCTTTTGTAATGCGTATAATCAATAGCATTACCTTGGTATCCTGTGAATATTTCATATTTTCTATGATTAATATTCGGTGTTACAAAACACGTCTTTTGAGGTAGCCAAGTCTATAAATCAGTATCATTTACAGTCTTCGACATAGCATACACGACTTATTAGTCAATTTAAATCATTATTGAAGTTATCTTACTGGAGTCAAATGGCTTAGTTTCGATTCCCCGGTGGTAGGTGAGTAGAGTTGCCTGTCCAACCTCTTTTGTGTCGAGTGGACGTTAAACCCCATTTTTCTATCCATTTCATTTCAAAAAACAGTAAATCAAATTCTCAGTTAATTTTCATTTTTTTTATTTTTCTCGAGAATACAAACCTGGTGCTGTGATATCAAGATTACCATAAAATATTATTCTTGGCAGTATGTCTCTTTAAACAACGGGTGACTTTAAACAAATTCCCCATTTTCCCAGATGACACTGAAGTAAAACTACATTATGAAATCGAAAAATAGAATATACCCACAGGACATCCACATTTAATCTCTCAGATGATTTAAATTTAATCTTACCAGAAAAACTCCCACCATAGTGCTGGAAAGTAAAGAAAAAATTAAACTTAATCATTGGAGTGCTTGTTCCGGCATGATCGGAATCTGGAAACAATTTCAACTGTCAGTCATCACCAAACCAAATTGCCCACGGTCATTTTAATGGGTAGTCGATAACGTCAAGTCGTTTTACAGGTGTCAATCAAATATGAATGAACGAGAAATCATCAAAACGATGGTAAAAATTGATTAACCCAGTTCTTTAATATAAGGAGAATTATGAGTGGGCTGCAACAGTAACCTTTGATGTTTGCCGCTTGGTTGCAGGTGTCCGTCAATCAAAATAAAACAGTTAAGGGATTCTGTGTTTGATGATAAACTGTAAATTTTATTGTTTTGTAATAAATGGAACACAGTGGCATGGGAATAGATTTCTGTTGAGAGGGTACAAACATTAATACGATCTCTAATCTAAAAATTCTCTTTCATTTGGAATATACGGCCAGTCATGCTTCGCATTTATCGCACATCATTTCAAACCAAGTTGTTTAATCCCTACCAGCCGAGATATTGGCCCCTATATTTTATAAGCAAAACTTAAACATACATTATGCAAGAGTTGCATATGCCTATTGCAGGTCTCATATGTTAGATAAATTATTAATTAGACATTTATTAACATGAAAAGGCCATAATAAACTATCGATGCTATCGTATCTGTCACATTTTAACGGATTTGAATCCGATCTGCCATTCAACGACCGTTGTTGATTTAATGCAAAAAAAATGGATAATCGGGAATTTGTTACTTATCGTAACAGCACTAACAATGACAATCGAGGCTACAAAAATTTTAAAATAAAGTTTTCGGGGCTTAAAGTGACTGCATATTTCAATATATTCCTTTAATATTATCCAGATTTTAACTGTAATGTATCTTAAATATTCAGCTTCCCTTGTGACTACCCTATCTGGTCTATTCCTGATGGCTCACTGACAAAGGGGTCTCATGTTCAATTCAATTTGTCGGTAAAGAACCTCGGGATACACATCTAGTTCATCGAAAGGAATGGAGATCCTAAGTCCACCCATTGTTATAGACGGTGGTCACGAGAAAGAACCGTTGACAGTTGGAATTCCTCCATTCCGCACTGTTTGACGTATGCATTTCTCCACTTACCCAGTTAAAGCAGTGGGCGTTCAACTCCAGTTTTTTTTTATATAGGCTATATTATTTGTATACCGGCCTGAAAATGTTTCAAGATATGCGAATAAACAATATACTCCATAGAATCTATTCACCTTTAGACTGGAACAGTAGGGCGATAACCATGATGAAAATATATAATAAGTATGTCTGGATGATTAAGATGAACTTTACGATAAACACCATATAAATATTATTTAAACTTTGTAAATGGCATCAGGAAAGAAGCCTATCAAACAACTGATTATATCTCAGTTTACTCACTTATTCGATTGGCATGTTTTTGTAGGCGGTTTCAACATTGACAATGTACTATCTTGGGCCAAATTTCAATTTTGTGATGAATTTTCAATTTGGCGAAATGCAAATAGATAAATATGTGACGGTTGCTGAGTTGTTATTTCAATCCAGCCATCAATATAAGTCAGAATAATAGCTGTAGGGTATGTTAGGATCTCTGTAATATGTTCATGTTCGGATGCTTTACCACAAATCGTTGACATGCCATTAAATGGTCGTAGATTGGAACCAGTGACCAAGTCGTAACGTAAAGTGTGTGGGGGTGGGGGGCGCAACCTTTGGTTGGTACTCAGTCCATGACCTTATACGTCGATACGTCGATCAGTCATCTATGTAAGCATGGTTTAGGTTAAATTTTGCACGGGGTATAGTCATCTACCGGACACTCATGTTTGGAGGTGGTTTACTGAAGGAGTTGTTTACCTAGCAATAGCATCTACTAGAGTCGGTGTTAATTGGGTGGGGGTCCGTTTGCCACATTTAGGTAGGTACTCGGTTCACGAGCTTATTTCTCGAACTAACATCTATGTGCGCATGAATTTGGTTAAATGTGGTGCGAACTAAGGTCGCCTACTAAACACCCATAGGTGAGGGCGGATTAATGAAACTTGATTTACCACTGGTTAGTTTTCTTTTACAGTAAATGCCACATTTCATTTTGATTTTTACAATATCGTCACCCAGCATAGTTTCTTTGGGAGCTCGTGCTGAGACTACGTGAACTTGTGTAGATTATATACATAGTGTAAAAAGGTTGTTAGATTACATAAAGTAGGTTAGATTATATAAAGTAGGTTAGAATATATATAGTGTATTCAGTAGGTTAGATTACATTTTAAACCAGCTTAGATTACATGTAGTGTATAAAGTAGGTTAGATTACATTTTAAACCAGCTTAGATTACATGTAGTGTATAAAGTAGGTTAGATTACATAAATTAGGTTAAATTACATATAATGTATATATTAGATTCCATGTAGCGTAAAATCAAAAAAGGATAAAAAGCAACAGAAATGTGATCTGATAGTGATAGTATTAGGTTAAAATAACAATATTGTTAATTGATGAAAATCAACAATGTCCAACCTTTTAACGCAGTTAATCATAGTATGTTACTAGAAACACCCACATATCTCAAAACACTATTGAAAATCCGAATTATCCAATTAGTTGGGAATCAAAATAACGTTTGTTTCCAGTAAGTGATATTAGACAATTGACATTGTTTGAACCTATTGTAAGTATTGGAGTGTAAACTGTTACAATTTAACAATTAGTAAGATTAAACGCTGATTAATGACGACAAATTATTCTGGTCGACGTAGATTCATTACCGCTTGAAAGACTATTCGGATTCAGCCATACAATTTCTCTGTGTGATTTGGTAAACGATTCATGTGGGTTTTGTGACATGTATACCATTGATTTTGTAATCCGTCGTCTGTCTTAATTTAAATCCAAACTGCCAACATCCCAATGATTAATGTGATATTTGCAATTCTTTTGTTATAAAAACTTAATAAGAATGAGATGGAGATCAAGCTAGAGAAAACCCGACTAAAATGACGTGACCTGTTCTCCCAATCATATATAATTTGTACTTACAGAACCCAATAAGATTCGATATCGTCGGATCGATAGACATTAGGTGTAGTAGACGGAATTGACCAGGTAATACCAGTCTCTTATCATTAACTAGTAATCAAGGTTTGTTTCCCTTGGGGAAGTATCACTGCTTCGTTTAGTACAACTTGATTAACTTGAACACTTCCTCTCTTAAATTAGTTGGACAGCTATTTGCGCCTCGCTGTTTACTATCACAACTATCCTTAGCGGTACCTTCCACCTTCTATTCCACACACGTTGCTAAATGTTTGGTTTTTATTTTCTCGAAATTTCATGTGTCAAAAACATTTAATGTATGTTTTATACTAAATTTATTGAGGAATACAATGAAGACACAACCTTGGTGGTTTAATAGGATAAACTTAAAGGAGCTAAATCGCTAACGTTTGGGGCCTAGAAATTGACACAAGTTGGTCGCAACGCATATAATACTGTAATATGAATGTATATAAACTGATTTACATTGAACGGTTTCCGTTTTTACTCTAATTTCAAATCAGTTATGTTCGGCGAAATAAGCCAGCAGTCTCAATCGAATGCCACTTTATAGCGTCTGGTTACTCCAGTCTATATACGCCGTTTGATTTGTTGCAATGTTTCTAGCATCGTTCCTCGAGTCCCTTGTTAGAACTGGGACTGAAACGCATTATGGTACACGATTAGTGTTCCGATGGTAAAATTGTTTTTCTTAAATATTGGATATCAGAAGCCCACCTTTTTCCGGTAAGATCACAGCATCAATGTTGATTTAAATTGACAAATAATTCGTATTTTCAATGTTGAAGATTTTGGATGATATTGAGTTAGAGACTTGGCTACTTTAAATACGTGCAAGTGAAAAATAACGTGGATGCTCCTATGCTATCATTTCCAAAGAAGAAAATCAATATGATATACAATCACATTCAAACTGGTCCAAAGCCTTGAAATCGTCTGGTTCCTCATTGAGTTAGGCATTGAGACACTACCGAGTTGTCCCAGAGTCGATCATGTGTTTAGTAGAGAAAGCTCTCCGTGGTTGTCCAGCATATTTCCCCTTGTTGAGACACTAACAGGGTTGTCTGAGAATCGAACCTGGGGTTAACAGAAAAATAAAATGTCCTCATAGTTGTCCAGCATATTACCACTAGTCGTTAACCTTTGATAAAACAGATTCACAATAACATTAAATATTTTGAATTTTTAATGTTTCACATTCCAGATAATATGTTCTTTGACACGCATCAAAGATCGATGACATTTCAAAAACCCACTTTGATTGCGTACAACGAGATTGTAACGTGATAATGAATTTTTAATTATTTTTTACGACTATGTCAGATAGTTTAGATTGTTATTGTAATTCGATGTCATATGATCACAATGCGTTTTGGTATTTGCAGTATTAACTAACATGAAAGATGCTTTTTACAACCGGCTATTGTTTTGGTTTCAGAATGCATTTTAAGAGAGGAAGTGTTCAAGTTAATCAAGTTGTACTAAACGAAGCAGTGATACTTCCCCAAGGGAAACAACCCTTGATTACTAGTTAATGATAAGAGACTGGTATTACCTGGTCAAGATAAGATAAAGAACTGGCTGTTCAAAACTAAATAATGTAATTCGAATTCGCTGAAAAGTTCAGTCAAATTGATCCACTCTGAACCGAAAATTTAGCGATTGAATTTTCGGTCTAGTCTCGATCATCATTATTAAAGTAGGTACGATAAGAACATAGTCTCGATTTTCAATTTCATGATTTAATCATGAATGAAAGTTGAGCAGCAAATTGGATCCTTATCCAGTAAATATCACAAGCTAGCGATGACATCAAAAGTTGATTAAGGTCTCGATAAGTTAATTAACATCCAATTTTAGATAACATTTAAGGCCTAAAGTAAGACCGCATAATAGACAGATATAGCTAGAGCATAAGGTATGTTTAAGAAATAGCCATATTCGTCATTATGGCAGAAAAGGATTTGCCTTTGCCAAATTGATGAGCAAACCTATTTTTGCACCTCTGAGATATCAATCTCTGAGTTAATGAATTGTATGCAAAGCATCATCGTCCTTTCCCCTATTTCTTTGTGTTGACTTCGGTATGGCCCCGGTTCACTAATCAGAAGGTATCGATTTTAATCGCGATTTTTGGTCAGAGTATCCCTCGGGATTTTCCAACTTCATTTCATTGGTAATTGTGTAGGACGAATGTGTGGGGTGGGGCGTTGCAAGGAAACGTTGTTAGGGTGGAATGAAAAAGACACTGGACACGATTACGCTGATTTCACATAGCGTGGCGGCTGCCCGTAGTAAGTAAAGTTTGTGGGCCGTGTCACGTGTGGCAACGTGTCTTGTTGTTCGTATGGGACGTGAAATGCCACTGGGCACTTCTAATTCGATGATGAATGAGCGAAAACCTTACAGCCCCGGCACGATTTCCCCGATAGCATTCTCGATGGCGACTACACCCAGGTACAGGAAATGTGGCACGTTTAATTTCATTTAGTTTCTTATGTCCATTCATTCTTGTGGAGCCACGGTATCTAAGTGAGTAAGAGGTTGGCTCGCTAGCCTGTAGGTTTGTGGTTCGCTCTTGGTATCGTCCGAGAAAGTTCATCGGGTTTTTCCAGCGTGGTTTCCCCCATGTCAGTGGTGCAGAATAGAGGTCCCGTGCACACAATGGCGTACATGGTATATATTGGCGTGCACGTAAAAGATACGAGCTAAAATTTCTCTCATTGCACCCTGTAATATTACGTGCGCCCGTCTTCTCTACCCCAGTCGGAGCAGAACAGTATAGAACGTTAAACCCCATTTATTTTCATTCTATCTGGTACTAAAATTGAATAATAATCCCTGGATTTGCATTTTACCCCCACCCCGCTACTTTCACATACATCACATAGTCGTACAATGTACTTAAAACACAAAGGGGTCAATACATACAGGTGCATCATCTCCTCAGACAAATCATTTTACATTCTTTGGCACTGATATAAAATGACACGTAATGGAGCAGACAGCACGCCATGTTTCAGGCGTATCTGTGTATGGAAGTCCCGACTATTATCGTAACCAATTTTCACACAATATTACGCTACATTAAAACGTGCCACGGGGCTGGAATTATAAATTCTAGCAGACTAAAGATATTTGACAGCATGAATTGATTGATAATATCCCATAATGAAAGTGTGAAAACTAAGATAACGATAATGAAGTGGTACGCAGTATTATATCTCATCAATGTCACACAGGCTGGCATACAGAACAGATGACCACTTAAATCAAAATCTCATAGTGAAAATATGAAATGGGGTTCAACATCCTACTTTCTGATCCCACTGGGCTAATGAAGAAATACAGTGTGCTATGAGGGAAACTTTGCCAGAGCACTTTGACCTATACTCTTAAATCGAGTTCCTACTGCCAAGGGATTTTTTACGTAAACGCCGATGTTTGCTATACACGGGACCTCGATTTGCCATCCTATTCAAACGACTATACAGAGTGTCCCTCTCAGACCCTCTGTCCTTTACCACTGAGAAGGGAAAAACCGCGTCGGAAAATCCTGATGAACTTTCTCGGTGAATGCAGGGATGGACATAGTGAAAATACCTTATCTCTACACCTTTCAATAAATACAGTGCCATTTGATACGAGTTCGGGGGAGGGGGGTCTAGTTTCGATTTTCTAAATTAAGATTAAAGTTTTCAAAAATCGTACTTCAGACAGATAAATACATGTGAGAGATGTTCGTATTGGATATTAGGGACCTTTCGCATCGGTACGAATACGAAAACTAAAACGTCATCGATTTATGTGTACTTGTGACGTCAATCCGTAATGAGTGTTCGGTCAGTGAAAAACGTTACGCGTATGGGGCTGGATTCACGTATAGGCATGTAAACGAACATGTTTCTTGTCTCATAAATTGAATTTCCAATCATTTTTCGTGGCCTTGTGTATATATTTTGATTGTGTAGGGTATGTAGAATGTGGTCAAATGCAATATTCTGCTTGAATTGTTGTATATCCGCCAAAATATCGATTAAAAACTTTGGCTTGATCGAGAAATTCATCGAGTGGAAATTAACGCCATCTAGCTATTAGCGTGCGTTGGATTGCGAAACCGTTTGTTAGAAGATACGAAAACGTAAACGAACATATGTTTGTTTTTGTCTTCGTTTTCGTATCGATGCGAAAGGTCCCTATTGGATATAGGGTTTTACTAGAACGAGTTCACATTGTCTATTCAGAAAGTGGTGACATACTATGGTTGTAAATATGAATATAAAAATTCGAAAGTTCCTTACTACATGCACACGGTAAGCCACATGGCGTCTGTATCAACATTAAGTGTTGGAGTTGTCAATTTTTCTCGTAAAAGGTCTTCACAATGAAGATTTTCAATTAGTATAGGCTTTTAAAATAATTTCTCTCACTACTACCTGTCAAGTTTAAACCCGGCAAGCTGAGGAGAAATCTATTGTTATCTGCGATCTGGTACTGCATATCAAGTTGATACTCATAAAGCATTCTCAGGCTAAGTTAAGAATTTAACCAAAATAATTGTTCAACTAAAATACTTCCTTGTCTGAAACTTTTGTTAGTTTAATGTATCAAATACCCCCCCCCCCCAAATAAAAAAGAAGAAAAATCTAAGCGCAAAGTTTTGATTTGGTTTCGGCTCCATAGTTGTTCATTACAAGGAGTGTGCTCGCCTGCCCAACTTCGTGAGTTTCCTTCCACTACTAAATAACCTTACGAGAAAGCGAATTATTGAAATAAAATACAACCAGATGTTGATCCCAAAATGTAATAGTTTGTTTCCAGTGGATGTAAACCCTTTATCTCTCCCGATTGTGTTACTCAATTGTAACTCGGGTCAATTAAAACGAATTAATATTTCTTTATACACTTTAATAACGTGATGAGACGACAAAGTCAACCAGCGAAAATAATTTAATTTAATTATATATACATAAAGTCTAGATTTGAGTGGAAAAATATAGATATTAAATGTACATTATAGAAATTGTGAATTTCAGTGGGACTTAATGTAGACGGAATTATTGGTGTTTGAACGTACTTATGGTCTCAAGGGTACGAATTGTACTTATGAAAAAAGGAATCAAGATATATCACGACCGAGAACTATGGACGGGTATCGCTGTCAATATTAAATGCTCAGCTAAAATGTCATTTCAATAGAATACATCAAAAAGCACAATGTGCAAAGTCCTAAAAGCGGTAATGATAAAGTCACAATATCATTAAGGCTAAGAGTTTTATGGCAAACGTCAAGAGTAAAGTGTCAAATATCAAAAATGTCTTACTGGAAAATGCTGTTTATTTTATTACGTGTCAACATTTTCCATTTTTCTGATTACATTTTACACTTGGGCTCTGTCGCATCTCATTTTGTCCTGCATGATTTTCTACATAGCATCTTATGTACAACCCTATCTTTCACAGTAAGCAAATATCACGTGACTTATTAACATAAACGGAAACGACGGCGAGATGAACCTGGCATTTTCCAATTAAACATTTGACAGATTGCATTTGACGTTTTACATTTAACTTTTAGTGTAAAGGTATTTTGACTTGATCATTACCCTGTTTTAGGATTTTGCGCATTGCACTTTGTGCATATAATCAATCGGAGAGAGAGAGAAATGGGGTTTAACGTCCACTCGGTCATTTTGGGACGAACATATGGTTTCAATTTTATTTCAATATTTCGCTTGCGCGTAGGGGTCTTTAGCAGTGGGAGGAAACCTGAGTGCCCGGAGGAAACCCACGAGGTTGAGAAGGCGCCCCTATCTCCATGCCACATACGCTCACACCAGGGATCGAAACCACAGCCGCAAGCCAGAGGTGACCGGCCAGATAGAGGTCGAAGCGCGGCACTCTAGACCACTAGGCCATCCCAACCCCCATAATGAATCGGAAAGACATTTTAGCAGAGTATTTGCTATTGTCAGCGATACCTTTCCATGGCTGACTCGCTCTACATGATTATAAAATGTTCAAGTTGAAGTACATCATGACATCAGCGAATGACATGTGTCGTACACGGGGCATGATGGGTTACTCAAGAACATCTTTCAAGCCATTCTCATTGCCAACATATACTTGATTTGTAGTTTATTCCTTGCAGTGTTAGTGTGCTGTGTGTATGGTCCATGGGTTCGTCTGACGTGTTTGTGTTTATTGTTTTTCTCCTACACTTACAATTAGATCTTGTGTAGTCTTGATTAGCCCAGTTGAGGCCCAATAGTGGGACTTTAAATCCCATTTCATTTCATTGGTAAAGAGTAGGCGAACTTGCCGCTGTTCAGTCAGGTTCCCAACAATCTTCAGAAAATAAATACTTAGACCCCATTAAATTTTATATAAGAGTACTGAATGTGTGATTTAATAATCTCATGAGAATGTAGCTTTAATGTAAGCCGTGTTGTAAATTTCAGACTGTGAACACCGTTAAGTATTAGACATGTTTTTGCTGTAAATGTTTTGTTGCTGTCCAATCAATCAGGAAGCCGTGAGATGAAGCAAGATTACTGATAAATGGCGACGGAATAACAACCCCTGTGCGATAATAATCGCCTCAAATCGATTTCTAACGATTAGTTTCCTGGAAATCATGATAAATGATATACTTATTTAGCAAATATATAGCCCTATCATGGGAAGACGGACGCCAATGGTTTACACTGACAGAGTTTTCTGCAACTGATACCATCATTGCTCAGATAATAAACATGCTCAATTACAAATAGTTGCATTTTATTTTTGACGTCTTGGAAAATCGATTTATAATTTGGAATTAAAGACTTTGAAATCACCCTTTCTTAAAGGGTACCCGTACTAACCTTCCTAAAGAGGAACAAAATTTAAACCTGGCCATATAATATCTTAAATTAAAATTTTCAAACAAAAACAGGTGAAATGGTCAATCATAGCATTCATCACTATTCACCCTCATTTCATTTCTATCATTGGCGATAGATTATACTTAAATTTACTTGGTAGAACTGTAACTGGAAAGGTGTAATTTCTGCATTCGGTGGAAGCGGGCGTTAAATAAAGCTACTTCACACACAATTTCTACACCGACAGGACTAATGCTCTGATGGTTCCCACTTACTCTTCGACTACAAAAGTTCGTCAGGTGAATACTGGACCTATATATTTTTCGTCCCATCCAAACACCTATGCTCTTTTCTTTGCCAGTCCCCTCCACACCACGTCCACATCGGACACAGCCGTTGTATCTTTTAACAAATAGTGACATTTCTTGTGGTTTACCGTTAATTAAATAGCGACATTTCTTCCGTTTTACCATTTATTTTAATAGAGAGGTGTATATCATTTTATCCCGATGATAATGTGTCTAATGTGGTTTAATGGATGACAATTTGTAGCCATTTTGATATTATTTAGAGCTGGAAAAAATAGAAGAAACAAAGAAAAAACAATCACACAAGTCAGTAAAACATGCAAAAATAGCATCACGTCAAGTCAAATAACCTTCAGTTATAAACTGGATTGTTATCGCAAAAATGTAACAAAAAGCAGCTTAAGAATTAGTAAACGGTTGATGGATTCGAATTCTATTAGTAGTATGAATGCCAGAACACCGAGCTGTCTGTTAAGTCTACAACGGTGTGAATAGACTGATAGGGTAATTAGTAGGGATTGTCTACTGGTGAAAATATAATACAAGTCTAATATCCCCCCATGGTGAAGCTGTTGAAATAAATTGGACTCTAGAGCAGCGTAAGGCTAATCCCGGGGTGGCATCCGTCAAAGAGCTGTACCGACATCCTTCATTAAGTCAGCTTTACTATCTGACATCCACAAATCAATGGAGAATAAGTGGAATTAACACAGAAAGACATGAACGATTTACCTTTCGACTCAAGGTTTTTCCAAATATATATCTTGGATTAAGACTAAAAAACAGTTAGATTTAGTATGTCTTGAAAGATTGTTATCGTTGCGTGTCTGGAATAGTAGAATCAATTCAGTTTAACTGTTATTTCGACAGTTCTATGGCTGCGTTGGATCTTTGTGAAACATGTCATTACGAACACTAAATGGACATTGTCCAAAGTTAATAGCATCCAAAACTCCAGTGGCATGTTTCGATCTCAGGCCCGTAGGTCACAACAATTAGAGTGGCCCATCTAGACTCGTGGGTTTCTGTGAGTCCTTTATATCTGTGAATTCCAGTTAATCTGAAATTCTCAGACATACTAAGAATGTATGCATACATGTAACCGTGTACGACACCCATCGTGTATTGTACATTTGGATTTTGTTGCATACAAATGGAGTTATTTTTTTTAACGAAAGAATAACAAGTGACGTTGAGTGTTTTGAAAATAGTAATCATAAACCATCGACCCCTTATATTGACCATAAAATGTGACATAATCATGTCAAGAGAATGTGCAGATATGCTACAATTTTGGGTTATTAGATATAATATGAGCATTTGATAAATTGTCCATATTAGAAGCCAGTCTGGATTGAATAACAAATTCAATTTTTTATGTTAAATATAGATAGATTACATTTGTGATAAAACCCAGACATTAAACGTAACGCCTTTAGGAGAGTCATTATTTTAAATTATCTTGTGTTGTATTTAAAGAATACGATGGAAATTTCAAATATAGCAGGCTGCGATGGTTGTTAGGTTGGGACTAATAGAAAAATGACCTAAGTTCGACTGTATTTGATACCGAAATTCGTAATCCACCGCATAAACAATGGTTGTTTTCAATCATAGGCAAGAATTGACACCTACCGTTAAAAGACAATATTATGACAGAATACAATTGTGGTTGTAAGACGAACATACCTTACTATACAAAACATACTGATCCGAACTTTTTTCTGTTAGTACGCTTTTCAAGCCACCATCGTTATCTGCAAATAAAGTAATAATAATTCAGCAATCGTTTGGATATTATAGGCCAATCACTTTGGTATGGATTGTCTTTGATTGTATTCGGTGGTCTTCATCAGGTTATGGTAACAGTATTTGCGATTAAAGATTACATCGATGGATCATGCTACTTGTCCCTTTAAGCAAATAAATAATGGCGTTTTGATAAGTTACAGAAACAGCGACCAGTAAAGATATAATTAAATTGTGTGACATAACATGGCGGCAAGATGAATTGTGTTCTATAGCCAGAACACTCAATCAAGTACATGTACCCATGATTCTGGAGTAAAGTGAACATGGTTCTATAAGATTTAATTAATGGTCCGCTTCAAAGAGCGAAAACATAAAAACTGAACTTTTGCCTACACGCTTTTTCGTGTTTAAAATCATTTATTCATTCACGACCTAACGAAAATAGTGTAGTCAGCTGTTTTAAGTAATCTAATTTCAGCGGGAGATCGTTCGCGAAATAGTTAATTCATGAATGTTCATTCAGTGATGTTACGTTACATTATTTTTATAATTTCTAATCATGCAATATAAATCATCCACTGCCTGAATAATCATCATGTTATGGCGCATATAATATTAATGAAAAACACACAGAAACCCAGCTTTCTAATCCTGGTAGGATTGCGTGTTAGACGACCAGTGACCTCATGGGGGCTAGTTTTCAAAATAGAATCGAGATAGGGGGTTGAAAACGTCGAGTTACGGAATACTTATTCCTGTGTGTATATTGAATGCTAGCGACAAAGTCGGAACTGTCAAACGTAATGGATTCTTTTTTTAAAAAAAAAGAGTAGAAATAGCTATTTCTGGCTATCACGAACACGTTATACTTTTGAATCTTAACTGGCCATTTTATTTTCGTATAGACAAACGTTCATGTGTATTTCATCTTGAATAAGAAATGCTTATGATTTCCAGTGGAACTATGGTGTATTAATAAATACTAATATGTCGGTTGTTCAGACACAACCAGAAGGCGGTACTTTGTATTTCCGAATCGAGGAATTCTAGTCGCAATGCAAAGTACGAAGTCGGCAAAAGAGAATTATTGTGATTGACTAAAACAACCTACTTTAATCCAATACAACCAACTTTCTATTTGGTTCGTTGAGAAATTAAGTCTGGTCAATTAGCACAAAACATGTTGTTGTATATGTCACTGTGCGTAATGGGAAATAGGTCTATGGAATAGAAAGCCCCGTCCGAAAGGAAAACAACAAAATAAAGCAACAACATAAATTTAAAAATAAGAAAACCTCAACAGAAGACTAGACCCAATTATTAATAAAGTATGACCCAATATTCAGTCCATTAAACACTCTCGCATATAATATACCCCCACCCCCTCTTAAATAATCATTACCATAATGTTACAAAAATATAAATACTGTAACAATATCCAATAACTAATCATTTAATATTTACGAACTAAAGGAAATTATATCCAGACAAGAAAAAAAAACACGATTCGTGAGGCTAATGTAATTAAACCATGGGTCAGAAAGGTGCGCCTGGCGTTCAGGACCCAACTGTTTTAATACTCTCCTAACAGACTGGAGTTGAAGAAGTACAACATCGCTAGAATCTTAGTAAATGCCAAAGAGTAATGGAATATGTTGGTTGAGTAGTTACCACGAAAACTCTAATTACCTTAACAAACTGTTAATAGTTCCCATGTTTTACTTAATATTAGTTAACCACTGATCAAATCGCACTTGTCAACATTTATTTAACGTTAGTGGTAGTTTAGCACAGATTTTATTGCACGTCTAATGGTATTTTATCTGTGGAGGATTTCATGGATTTTTAAGTGTTAATTCGTCAAAAAGATTTACTTCCAAAGGTTTTCCAATATTGAGATACTAAATTAGAGCATAAGCAGCGTTCTGTTTAATTTTGCGAGAAAGAAATACAATTGCAGGTAGTTTGACGCATCACTAATCGAAATAACGTATCAGATTAATTTTGGTCCATTTTGTTTGTTGATAAACGCGGAAAGGACAGATTGTACTGTTTTAGTTATTGTGATTTATAGGCAAGCTTTTCAATATGTCGTAACGGTTTAAACCAAGTCCATGACAAGCATTAGTGTTACCCTTGTTTATAGTAGAACAGTGAAACAGAATGTCGTCAAGTGTTAACTGACATTTTCTGCCAGTACATTGACTACACCAATCGATTTAGAAATAGAAACTTCACTTGATGTAGGTAATTTATACTTAGTGCCAACACCTTTAGAACCGAAGTACTTATAGACCAATAACTTGTAATTGGGCAATTTCTGCCACTTCTAATACAATGTACATGCAAAGGAGATAAATTATGGTGGTGTTTTTTTTTGTAGAGTTAAACAAGGGAAAGTAACCATATTGAACCTACACATCATTTATCACCCTGCAAATAATTATATACCCTTTCTTTTATTTGGCTATCAACGATTATACTTTATTGAGCTATACAATGCGAAATTCATATTGTCAATGCTTACTCTTTTCAGAACACCTAATAACACGGTGTTAAATGACAAATATATACATAAATTGACCATTGTCCAAATTACAAACCATAAGCACGCGAGTCGACCAAATGGGGTGAAACCCAAGGTGTGGTATATATCAATGAAAGCCCCTTTAAGATTCCATACCAGTTAGAAATAGAGTTAACAGTAGACAGCAGCGCCGTGGCCATTCTAGAATTTCCCCCAAAGCACACCGCATGACGCATATCTGTATTCATAATTTCGACTGGTTCACAAAGTAAGTCGTTAAACTCTATATTTCATTTTTTCGCCGCGAAGTCTAAAAAGAACCCCAGCATATATTATTTAAGTCATCATGCACAGCAATAATATTCCTTATGTTTATTTATACAAACTCTTCTGGTAGAAACGTAATTTTTTGTATCTTGCAATCAGAGACATTATTGTGTTTTCATTGCCAAAACATCGGTGCAAACACGGGAAAAGGCATACAATAATATGGTGCATTTTTACATGAGTGATTAATATGATATGCATAAAGTATAAATAGTTTTGACGGTGTATATTATATTCATAAATCAGTTGTTATTTGCATCCAAGAATAATATTAGAAATGAATGCATGGGTACACTGATCTGGCGTTATTTACAAGCAAAAATATACCCGCCTATCATTCCATTAGCCACGCTTCGTCTCCGTGGTATTTTGGGTTTAAACACTTCTTGCCTGAATGAGAATAAACGTGTCGTGCAGAAGTTGAAAGGCCAGTAAATTATTTGTTGTGAGTTTCTAATTGGTAAAATATGTAGTGCCAGGTGAATTTAATTAATTAGTCAATCTTTCAGCTCGTACAACCACCAATAAGGGACCATTCGTCACCAATTATAGTTTAATAAAACTTTTACTACACATAACATAGCTATGTGAAATTATGATTATAGAGTGTGTTAGGAGGTGTAAGTTTACACTGCATCGTGTACGACACTCGTCACCAAGAGCAACGTATGATTTTACCAGAATTTCAGAAGACGAAGCGTTAAACAAGCAGCAGCACCCCTGCCCAAATGTTTATTAATATAGGCTCAGTAGATGGCTAGCCCGCGGACCCATTCTCTCGATTTAATATATACTATTCCAAAAAAGTAGGGGATATTTGATTTTGGGGGCATAATACTAAAATATGCAAATGACTACGAAAAAAGTCACTATAGAACCTAACAGAAGAAACATTTCCAGTTACATGTGACGCCCAAACCCACCAATAGCTACCGCATGGAATGCAGGTGATGCTTGGGATCATCATGGGGGTCCAACCCAAGATTTGCACGACTCTGACTTTGAATGTTACAGTCATTGTGGCATTGAATTCCAGGATGGAAACATCAGTTTAATTGTTTTAGTGACCAGAAAACAAATTTTGATATGCGTCGGCTTACCCAAAATGAAAGGTTATGTGCCCTTGGCATGCTGCAGATCGGCACAACACAGGCGGTTGTGGCGCGGACGATGAATGTTTCTCAGTCTGTCATAAGCAGGCTATGGTCCAGATACCGTGATACACAATCTGTACAGGACAGACCACGCTCAGGTCGACCAAGGGCGACAACTCAAGCCCAGGATCGATTTATCCGTACCTTGGCCTTGAGAAATCGTGTCATCACAACAAATTAGATCAGCGCTCGTCTTCAAACAGACACTGGTGTGAGAGTGAGTGGCCAGACGATTCGGAATCGACTGCATAGGGGTCACCTTCGCGCCCGACGTCCTCGCGTGATCCGTTGTTTGAGAGATCATCACATTCAGGCAAGACGTCGTTGGTGTAGGGATCGTCAACACTGGGATAATCGACGCTGGAGCAATGTGATGTTTTCAGATGAGTCAAGGTTCACTATTGATTTTTTAGACAGACGTAGGAGGGTGTGGCGTCGTCGAAACGAGCGCTTCCAAGACGTTAACGTCATCAGACATGATCGATTTGGGGGTGGTTCTGTTATGGTGTGGGGAGGCATCACTGTTGCTGAAAGTACGGCTTTACATGTTGTTGCAGGGCGTGTTACAGGCCAGTACTACCGGGACAACATCTTGGCAGTCCATGTTGTGCCGTTCGCACGACGTCATGGCCGCTCTTTCATCTTCCAGGATGACAACGCAAGATGTCACAGGGCCAGGATCGTTACAGGTTACCTCCAAAAATAGAACATCACCACATTACCTTGGCCAGCACTGAGTCCCGACCTCTCCCCCATCGCACATGTCTGGGACATGCTTGGACAGAGGTTACGTCAACGTCAACAACGTCCTGCCAATGTCCAAGAACTTGCTGCTGCGTTGCAACAGGAATGGGACAATCTGGACCAAAATGACCTTAGACGTCTCATTAGGAGTATGCCACGTCTTATCAATGCTTGTTTGGCAAACAGAGGAGGATTTACCCGTTACTGACTTTGTTGTGATGCTGTGGTAACTTTGCTGTTTGACCCCGGGTATCATTTTACCCTTATAGTGGTCAGTCTGTGCCTTACTTAGTCTAACGATCATTTGGAATAAATCGATGAATGTGAACTTCATTTCATTTTGTCATTTGTTTCTTCGTCAGTTTCATTAGGTGACTTTAATAACACTTAAAAATCAAATATCCCCTACTTTTTTTGAATAGTATATATGTGTATCGTTTATCAATGTATATTGTGTCCTATCCGTGGATTTGTCTTCTGGTGTGCGGTCCTCCTGCACTTAATAATTTTAGTAACGGTTACGCGTAGTCGTTAAAGCCTGTTAGCTACACGAAATTATGTTGTAACACACCTACTTTTATCTATAATTAATCACAAACGTCATATTAATTATTGTAAACATCACAAACCAACCAAAGCGTGTAATTTCATTTTTTTTTTAAAAAGTTACAAGTTATAGATATGGATGACTGCTTATCAAAGGTTGTGTTTTGCATTGAATAAATATCAATGTTATTAAAATGAGTTTTAATGACTGATACAAAAAACATCAATTGTGGATATCATGTTATTCTGAGGTGATAATTGCAATATCAACGCAAACCAACGTATTTTTTTGTTAGTAAATGATATCCGTAATTATTTGTTCAAATATATAACATTATACACATTATTCAATTACCTTGGCTCCATTACTTAGTTCTATCCGCTGCAGGTCATGCATTAGACCAGGAATAAAAATCACAATCTAACACTAATTTGAATCCTTTGCAAAACTATTAAACATGCTGGTCTTTCTTTAGACCTGAAGTGTTATCTAAATTATTAATCAGACATTAATAAATTGTATCCAGACCATAAACATCTCTCGTCGCCATCGTCAGCCTGTGATATTTAGTGCATTTAAATATAATTTGTTATGCATAATTCAACGTAAAACTGGATAGTTGAGACTTTGTATATTATCGTACTAACGCTAGTAATGACGATCGAGGCTAGCCTTAAATTGAATCGTTAATATCTCAGCATATTCTGTTTGCATTATCTATTTTTGAACTACTGTAGCGAGAACTGTCAGCTCATTATCTTATTTTATCTAACACTCCCACAAAGGCAGGGGTGGCGCCCTTACTGCGCTGCTGTCGGGACGGAAAATGGTCTCATGGCGCGTCAAGATCCCCATAGGCATAGTAAAAGCGTGGTGGTAACGCCAAATATCGGGCTCTGTTCTCTTTGGCCAAAACAAACTCCAAGATTCTTCGATTTGACCTGGAAATCTGTGAGAACGCTGCTTTTTCAACTTTGTAATATATTTTTTACTTTTCCTCCCGTTGATTATGTTTGCCAGCGACTATGTGCCTTTCCTGGTCGCCGTACGGTCGCTCCGGCGCAATAATGACGCCACTCCGGTCTGGACTAGAAATAATAAATTAGAAATTGACATTTGATTTGATCTATTTGATACAGTTTATTTCTTGCAAAATCAGTGTAGTTTGTCTTAAACGCAGAGTTATTTAATCGGTGCTGTTTGCGTGTATTGCGACCCTCCTGCACTTTTCATAATTATAATTAGACGGACGAAGAACAAGATTGACAGTAATTACCTACTTCATGTAGTTCCATCCAACGATTCTAAAATTATATATTCCGACAATTACAAGAATTCATTGCTGGCTACTGAAAAGTGTGCTGCACTGTCAGTTGAACTCCAAAGCTGATTTCGTATGTGTTTGTGGGGGGGGGGGTCGGGCATATTTTGTGCACGGTGAACAGTCCATTTGCTGATTACAGTATTTTGCCTATACCGTTTTTTTAGGATTTCGAATTGTGTTTAATGGTTTGTATTGTTCGTACTTCGTTTTATTTTATTTATACATTATATAGTGTTAAATTGTTTAAATATCTTAAAAATAACATATCAAAACTACATCTGAGTAACGTTTTCTTTCAAATGTAATCCCAGATAAGAATGCAATTACTGTACTGAAATGTTGTTTTTGTTATTTTCTCAAAATCATAAAAAAATGTCACCGACGATATTCGGGTTTTATTATGATAAAGGTCATTTATTATCTAAAGTGAGCGTTTGGGGTCATTAGGTCAGTCCAATAAGTCAACTGGCGTAGCTTCGATTCCCAGCTTCTACGTGGTAAGTAGAAGGGTCGCCTGTCCAAACTTGTAGGATTTCTTCGGATCTTCCGTTGCCTTCTTACGCTTAGAACGTTTTATTTAACCAAGGGTTATCCCTGCAATGACTTAGTGTCTTTCGAGGGGACATTAATCTCTCTCTCCCTCTCTTTCTGTGGCAGGCCATGATACCATTTCCCAAACTACCCCTTCCACGGCCAATGATCTGGAAAATTTGGACATTGTCAGCATTCACCAATTTAAAAGCAATTAAAAACTTTCCTCGCTTTAAATCTATTGATTTTATCGATCGATCTGAGATAAATGCACTGTTCCACGCATTAATTTTTATTGTTATAATGGTTAATTTTTTATATCTTATTATTGCATGATATAGAACAATTACAAAGAATGCAGGTCTTCCGTCATAATAGGCAATTATGATAATTATGATATTATTGTGGCAGTATTGTCATTATTATTCCTCTTCTCTTGATGCTAGTGATAACTCTGGTGATTTGTGGGGAGTATTTAAGGGAATGCTTGGCTAAACTTCTATAACAAAGCAACGGTTGATCGCAGTCCTACTCATATCTATTTGTGACGGCAACGATGACATTTCGTGTGGACACTTAAGGCAACTGAGGTGATTTGTGGGGGAGGGGAATGCTAGTCCAAAATATCGCCTTCTGACGGTTAATGGATACGGCATATCATACAATGATTGGTTCATCGCAGTCCTACACATATCCATTTACGATTGCATTGATGACCATTCTTGAACATTAAGACATCCCTGTTTTGATGAACTATTGTGTTTTGCACGAAAGGATTGTTATAGAATTATACAATTGGTGCCAAAGACGTTAGTGTAAAAAACGTTGCAGAGATACCGACACATCTGAAAACGTTTCGGAATCGATTGAATAGCTAAGTTTAAATTGCAGGTACCGTCAGATAAAGATCAAATAACTACAATTTTCTATTTTTTTCAATTCCAAATGTACCTGAAGTTATATCCATCTTTTGGTTAACAGACAGAAACTGCAAATAACTGAAGCATTGTATAATAAGTTATTTTTTACATATTTTTCAGGAAGACGGCAAATTGTATGGAAAGGTCAATGAACGATGATTAACAAGAAAATACGGGTAAGAATTTCTATTTTGTCGTTTACAATTTTTTTTGTCACATTGCCTTTGAATGTTTCTTTTCTTGTTTGATTTTCAATCACATAATTCCCTAAACTTTTCACGTTTAATACATTACGATCAATTTACTTTTACATAATTATTAAGAAAAAAATAGATAATCATTTTCCATTTTCACTGCGATGCATTTCATTTGTAGAATAACAATGGGTTTCTTTTGTACATGTTTTTGAAAACTGAATCTAGATAATCATTGAGAAACTAATATAATTTCTTGAATATTCCCAAAAGTGTTTTGATAGATTGCATGTTAAATTAATATGGAGTGAAAAAAGGGGAGAAAATAAATGTGGTCACGAACATGTTGTATGAGAATCGAGAAACAAACGAACTTAAATTGGACAAAGTTAGTTTGGTTTTCCTTTCATCTTGGGCGAAAAAATATACAGAAGAAGAAGCAGCATAATCTGTGTATTCAGTTCACCATTTACGTTTTAAAAAACAATCCCGAGAAAATTTGATTTCAAAATCGTTAGTTTTGGAAAGATCGTCATCTGAATATTTTTACACATTCATGATGTGCGTCACCAAGGTCATATCTGGTAAAGTGGTTTTAAAATCTTGTGTTTCACAGTTTGTCATTTAAGGTGTTTACGGTCAATACTAGTTATAGCCCACGCGTCATGTTACGGTTCGTCATTTAAGGTGTAATACTGCGTTGGGTTATGCCGTGTTTACCGCAAATACTAGTCATAGCCGAAGCGTCATGCTACGGTTCTTAATTCTCTATGTAAACTTGGCAGTTAGCAAAGAGAATTCTTCGGGGTTGTCCCCATTGCTTTCTCTTTGGGGTGGTGCTAGACCATAGACAGCACGTTTAGCAGTAAATCGAAGCACAAATAAACCCTACTGCTGCAATCACTGTGAAATGATTCCTATAGTTCATGGCATATACCCGCTTTTATTAATCTGTTTAGAAATATATGACATTTCTTAAAGATGACTTAATTTCCACGACCTGACTGTAATTCCGCTTTCCAAATTAACCAGAATGTTATTATAAAAAGTGATAACTATTTCCATTAATTAATTTACAGTAAAATATGAAACTATATTAGTTAATGGGCTTTTCAAAGGGTAGACATTTAGGAACCACACGAATACTTTTTGGCTTGTTAGACATCAAATTGCAATTCTCCTTAACACTGAAGATAATCAAATATGCATTACCATTTTCACAACGTGTCGTTAGTTTTTGCATAATTTCTATTTGAAATATTTACAAATTAAACCAAAAAACCAACGTTGTTCGTAATGTCGTTTAACAATTTGACAATTTGTAGGAGTATGTCTTTTATCTCATGTCATTGCAATTTTTTTGTCTGTTTTGAAATCCGCCAAACAACCCAACAGAAAGCATTGAATGACAATATAATGTATAGTTGGGTAGAGTAAACCTTCTACTTGTTCTGAATTGATGAGCAAATTACAGCACGTTTTACTATATTACTGATTTTACAAGACATTTGAAAGACATTTATTTGTTAAGAATTTTTTTTTTCATAATTTGTCGTTTACATCCACATAGCAATGAGATTTGACCACGTAATTTGATAAATAAATACGGTGCCTTCAGTTTTTCCTCACTTTGTGTGCATTTATATGGGGTTCATATTATGTAATAAGTTATGTTGTCTTTAGGCAATGTCTATTTATCATTGGGCTTTAAAAATACAAGAACAACATTCACCCACGTGTTTCAAATCTCTCTATACAAAAAATATAGTTTGTGTGTTCAAAGTTTCCTTATAGGAACAAAACGGTAGAATTTATTTGTTCTGTTTTTGTTTTATGGAATGATGATATTAAAAAGTAATAATTATTGCGTTATTATGGTTATTTTGGGAACTTTAATTATTCTATGTTCTTTATATTTTGTGTGATATTTAATATATGATTATAATATGCGTTATTATTGATATTTTGAGAAATTTATTTTGTCTATTTTCTTTGTATTTGGTGTGATATATGATGATAAAATTGAAATTTAATAATTATTGCGTTCATATGCATATTTGTTCTATTTTTTTGTATTTGGTGTTATATTTATTGATGAAATAGAACATTAATGATTATTGCATTATTATGGATGTTATAAAAGGTTTATATATTAACATAAAAAGAACATTCTAGAACAGATCATACTTCTCTAAAAATAAAAACTGTATAAGACGCCTGAGCTATTATTAATTGGAGCCATTGTGACCTCGGTGCCGTTATTGAATGAATATTTTACTTCGGGAGGTTCTTCTGGATTTGTTTTTAAGTTGTGTTCGTGTGCACGTAAAAGATCTTTTCACAAAATTACACGAAGAGTAAGTGTAAACGCCAATGGCCGTTCAAAGTTTGTCATATCATAGCAGACAAGTAGGGCATTATTTCAGCTTTGAAATGTTTGGAATATAATGTCATGTCATCTTGTTATAACATGGATTCTGGTGGCACTCTAATAAAAAATTTAATTGTCTAGTGTGGCAAGGTTTTATATATTTTGTGATACGATAATTGCGCCATTATAGTAGTTACAGCTTCGCCAACAGAATTTCCCTCTTGAGACTTAATGCAGAGATAATTATTGTTAGATGTATATCAATTTCAGACAAAACGTATGTCTGTTTGTGTGTTAATATGGCATTGATAGGTTGCCTTTGATACGAAACTAACAAATTAGCCTGGAATTTATTAGTAACCCACCTCATATACTAATACAATACGTTGAGTTTCCTACCTTTATGTACCTAATCCAGCCGGACGCGCACAATGGCATGTGAAATACGACCACATTTGCCTGGGCTGTGGCATTTCGACTCCTCTTCATCATATTACGCATGCAAAGATTGTTTTACGTGTACGGGAACCCGGGGTGTTCTTTTGCTCAGCCCTCCACTATTAAACCAGACCTGAATATCTCGGGGAACTTTATCGCCCAACAACGGGACCGGACCCACAACCTTCTAGTAAGTGCCACCGTGCCATCCTTTAGAGTAAAGTAATAGAATGGGTTGAACTGGTGTGCCCGATCGAAATCATTCTACATGTATTCATTGTGATACATTATTTCAAGGCAGCGGTAAATGTAAATATCGCATGCCTCTGTAAACTAGAACACCTGGTACCTATTCTCATATCGGCTCACAGTATAGCTAATAATCTGATGTTAGTTATTGTATTTGAATTGTATTATGTTCAGCGATACCATAGATCTGTAATGCATGGGGGGGGCATGGAGGGCAATCCGAAGAAACAGTTTCGGGATTTAAATTTCGCTAGAGAGTCTTACATCCGTTAGAGATATTCCATAGTGAGAGCAATCGGAACACCTCGTTTATGCACTATGATATAAATGTATTTGCCACGGACTATCGGGACTAATAGAAAATCGATACTTAGAGCAGAGTCGGTAAAAGGGAAGACTCTGTCGAGGAACTACAGTCTTAACAAAACCACTAAATACAATTATCAGTGTCATATGATTTAATCGAATTACTGTTGTGTGGATGGCGGTGGAATTAGCCAGCTTTTCCTACACAAACTCTAAGTAACTTTTACCTTACGTTAATAGTTAGTTCTGTTGCAGGACAAATACTCTTATTAATTGACCACTTACAGCACGTGTATGGTTGGATATCAGTTGATGAAGTATTGGTGCCAGTATGGTTAATCGAAAAATGAGTGTCTAGTCCCAATCGGATCTTAAGTTACCTTAACGATTTTCTGAACAAGAGTTCACGTGCGGATGCAATACAGAGGGATTGGATTTATCCAACGTCTGTGCTTTAGATCACAATGTCTGTGTACGTGACACGAAGATGACCTGTCGAGCGCTGTGAGTCTTCCGCGTCTTCTTAGGATACTTCCATCTGCGGAAGACATGCGCAGAAGGGAATTAATGAAGTAAAATTGTACTATTGGTTTCTTTGAATAGCCTCTCCCCCTTTCTCCCAAAAGCCTGTGCAATCGAATAAACGATTCATTGGTCCTAATGGTTGTCGTTTTAGCCTTTTAACCTGAATCGTGTAATCTCGGTGTTGTACAACACCATCCTACATGCTCGGGAGATTAATAAAAATATGTATGGGATTTTTGTAGGATTGGAAATTGACTTTAAATGTTGAGCTTCAAATATCCCGTTTGATCAAAAATCGCCATTTAAAGGGCATTTTAAAAGTGATTTCGGGAAGGAAATTGAATTCATGGATAAAGCAGTTGCTTCATTTGCTTGTAAATTGAAGAATTAATCTTCATGGAATTAGGGTATCATGATTCACGGAATTTGTAAAATCTTTCTTAAACCCAATTATAAATTCAATTAAAGACACCTTTATGCGTTCTAGAAAAAAAATCTCGAATTTTACAACCCGTAAAAGATATTCAAATTGAAAATAAAATACTGAAATAAAAGCAGAAAGCAGAGATTAAAGGATTTCTACATTTCGTTCCATTCTTTGTCAGCTTAGATTATTGTTTATCTCTTTAAAGGTTTGACATTTGGCCACGAAATGGTTGCGTCAAAGTAACGAGCATATTTTAAGCCATCCTTTTCCCGTGTTTCACAAGATCAGAATGCACAACATAAAACAATAAACAGCTAAATGGAATGTTAGAACTTTTGTAGACACACAAGCAGCATGAAATATATCCATTTGGTTCTATTTCTAGCACCGAAGATTTCAACAAAAATCTTGGCCCGGAGGTCATGAAAACTTCTACGACTGAAAATTTTCTGAAGTCAATTTCTTTTGTGCTGCGATATCCTAAGAACCCCTTTCAAAAATATAAATACACCATCCTTTCTTGTGTAAGTTCGTTTGGCCGAAACTTGACGAATCGCGCTGGAATCCAAAGGGTTGTTCTAAGCTTAGTCAATCTTATTCTTTCGGTCCTCCGCTTCTCAAATCCGTGAACGAGAGGACATCATTTGATGAAGTGTTCCATATCAATGAATTTTGTTGATGTTCACTTAAATAGGTACAGGGACATTGTATTGATGGTTGTAGAGATAAACAGTCTGGCAGCGATAAACACGTAAGACATTTTGTTTTGCCATTGTGACTAACACTGGTAATTGTTTACCTCGATTTCACGATAGTTCGTCTGTTCATAGAAATTCTCTCCACTTTTCTATGGCAATGTGTGTTGACGTTTTCGTGATTGAATTTACATTTCATGATTCTGATGTCGCGGTATCAGGAACTAAGTGAGAATTACCGTACTCCAAGTGTCAGTACATTATGCCCTGGGTCCCGTTTTTGAATATATAAAAATCTGTCATTTTTCAACTTTTGGACTGACAATGTCTTGTTAACCCTGTAAAATGGAAGAAGGAAAAACACAAATAAATATACAGAGAGAGGTGGGGTTTAACGTCCACTCGACACAAACTAGGTCATTTCGGGACTAACATATGGTTTAATCTTATTTCAATAATTCGCTTGCGCGTAGGGGTCTTTAGCAGTGGGAGGAAACCGGAGGACCCGGAGAAAACCCACGAGGTTGGACAGGCGATCCTACTCCTTGTCACGTACAACCGGGGATTCGAAACAACGCCAGTTGACTCAATGATAGGCTCTATGATACAGCACGTACGTGCAATCCATTATGCCATCCAACCTCCCACAAATAAACAGAACAAAACAAAAATCAATAACTAGCTTACATACACATACATAAATTGAAATAAACTAAGGGCGCGATAAGAACGTTATGCAATCAATGAAGATTCCAAACCTTTCAGCATTAAGTAATTTACTAATACGACAGCAAAGGCAATAGGTACAATTGTTTTCGATTTAAATCTTCTAACGAGACAATGCGGGTTCATGGAGTTTAAGTTATTAGAAAGATTTTATGGTTCATTTAGTTTTATTTTCGTTTCAATCAAACAAAATAAATGTTCATCTTAACAAACAAATCATTCAGATAAAGTGATAGATTAAAATTGTAAAACATAATTTCATATTCGATTAATTGATAAAAAGGTTATTGAGCATATATTTTCCGTTCAATCCGTGTTAAACTCCGATCGATCTCAGATTAGAGCTGTATAAGTGTCGATGCTACGTCCTGAACATAGAAGTGTAGAGTTGTGGAATTCACGCAACATAATTTTAATTGTTTAAATAGAGTGTAAAAATATTCCATTTTGTAAAATAACAAAACGATCAATACAATTAAACTGTCTTTGTGGTTTTAAATATTGATTTACGTAACAGTTTGTTGTGTTTCTGAGATCTTAAACCCAATGACTCTTATTAAGCGTACCGAACTCTAGGGCAAAGCCCTAAAGGTATCCAATGCAAATGACACTTAGATAATGAGTCTAAGAATGTACAACGAGAATTGTTAGCCACGAGGACTTAACCCCCAACCACTTAATAAGAACAACATCGTGTTCTAGAGAGGATATGCATAAACTACCCATTGCACGATGCTAGGATTGACATTATATCTACATTGTTTGAACGGTTTGCATTTTAGTCTACTTGCAAATGAAATAAAATTAGGTTTAACGTTCACTTTTCAGAACAAAATAATATCTTAGAACTAATACGGAACTGAGCTTTAAACATTAGAATGTCGCGAACTTTACTTAACTGTCATTTAGTTCAGCATAGCATTTGAATAAAGAATATCCGGGATTTACGTCTTGCGATTCAGAATGTGTTGATTGCCTCATTTGTCCAATAACTATCCAATTCTTATGTTTCTTCTAGTTAGTTCATAGTTAAGAATTCAACAAGCTGAACTGCTGGAATTTATTCCATGTCACGCCATGCTCTCGCGGAGCTTTCTTTGTCGCTTCTGAAATCTGCACAAGCTCGAACTTAACAAAAAAACAATAACATGCAATAGGAAATTAAACTTTAAAATGAATCCGGATTCAAGCCATGTAGTTAGGGAAACGTGTCACTTCTCTTTCTGAATCAAAGATATATGCTGATAAAACCCAGGGCTTTGAAGCGAAGATATTGCCAGATCAAAGATACGATCATACTTTTCTGCAGCTTTGTGACATACCCCATTGACCTCGGTTGTCGCTGGCAGTATCTTTTTGTTGAACAATACAACGGAACCACAACATGGCTTTTTGATGTAGGATACCATGGAAACCGGACAATCAAGAGTTATAGACTCACGCGCCTTTTGTGGCAAATATAAAGAAGGCAGAAAAAACATGGCATCAATTTAAAAGAAAAATTGACTGTCAAATAGAAAATATCTTCTCTCTTAAATCCAACATAATTTGAAAGGAGAGAAAAGGCTGTTACGTGATATGCAAATATAAACCCTATTTAGAGACAAGGAGGAGACCTCGATAATTCTGTCACTGGATCGTAAAATATAAATTTATAGCCACATAAGAATGTCCGACGATAAAATAACTATATTAACAGTCCAGAAACCTCTATTACCGTCATTTAATGTCCTGCCTTCTCGGGAAATTAGATTGTCGATTCAGCTATACCAGGTTTTGCGTGAGCGGAGTCCTAAGATTGTAAATTGGTTGTTACATGTATCTAACTACGTGGAATGTGGGACGTTTTATATCCAAGTCTTAATACTTATGTTTCTTCGAGACTAAGTGTTTGAAAGCTTGTTGTCTTTAAAAAATTAAGCTGACTGAATTGGCCACAAAGTGCTTTTAGATCAATTTCGCTGTGTGACCCTGCAATTCTCTTTTTCCTCCAGCATTTTTTGATTATATACGTTTTTGTAAACTGGCGATGAAATGAATCAATCACCTGCAAAGAATCCATATTAAAATAATTATCTTTTCTTACGGACACAGAATGGTATTTTTATATCGGTTAAAGTGAATGGAAGTTACATTTTCACGCCTTCCTAATATAGCTAATTTTGTCTGCGATACGGTCTTACTCTATAAAAATGATTTGCAGTGAGTTTGAAAAAAACTCTTCTCAGCTGGTGGAGCATATTTATCAAGACAAAAACCCATTAGGGAGCGATTTCAAAAGATGATCGCTTAGATTTGAAAGGAAATGTTAATTTTCGGTTAGATTTCTACGTAGTATATTGATGTTTTGTGTGAGTATCTTCCTCGTTAGTATCTTTGTTTTTAACGTGTGCATCCACTAAAGCTATATCACAGACAAGTCTTCCCCATATAAATATATTAAGGTGGGATTTAACGTCACTCGAAGACTAGGCATATTATGGTGTATTTGTACCTTGGTCGCTCCGGAGAACCTGGTAAAATCTTACGAGATAAGTGGGTTCTAGACGGAATATTATGACACTGACATTATGCTCAGTCTTGGGGTGTATATTTTAAATAAATTAAAAACTAATAGATTTCATGGTGGCTGTTGGGATGTGTGATATAAGGCATAGTTTTGTTTTTGGACAAGGTAATTCATAACACCGATGTATTGAATAACGAAGAAACCAGTTACGCCTTGTGTGTGTTATTTATACTCCACTTTCCAATAAAAGGTTGCCATTACCTTTACCCTAAATATTGTGATCAGGAACTAACCTATATTGTTTTTTATTAAAAGCATACCTTTCAGCATCTGGCTTATATCCAGTAACATACAAAAAATATGTTAATTTTTATTTTTGAAAAATGGTTTTGATTGATTGACAAAGGAGACTTTACAAAGACGTGGTGTAATTAAGTTAACGAGGAAATGGGGTTCAAACTATAAGTCTTAATGCCTACAGGATCGCAGCCTTGTAACTATTGATAACTTCTTTCAAATATAGCAAATGATGCGTACCACCAATTCCCTCATATAGTCTTGGCACTAAATCATATTTTGGGCATCTTTATGTCTTATTAGTCCATTTTACGTGTGGAAACAAAATTAGACATTATTGGAAAACAATTCATCGCCGAATTCTTGTCTGCGTTTCTGATGATATGTTTTCTTTTGCCACTTGTAAACTACAGCACCACACATCATTGCTCTGCTTTCATCATTACAACCGCCATAAATAGAGGAACATGGGCTCGTGGTGAAATATACTCATATATTACACCGTGTCAAAGTAAACTTCGGATATATTGGGTTAATGATGTATTTTGAAGCACCCAAAAGATCAGTGGAATAACAGACGGCTTCCGGGCTGGGGACACCATTTCTTCCGGGGGTGGGGGCATAGAAAAGGGGTTGGACGTCTTAAGAAAATTAAAAGCTCGGGGTCGAACATCATTATTTCATTTCTGGTTATGTCATCGTAAACTTAATTACCTTCTAAAGAACCACAGGGATAACAACGAATCACCATTTTTCGAAACGAATATTACATTTTTTAAAAGTTTGAATATTTGTGGCTAAAGCTATATATACGTTTCTTTGGACAGGAAGTACATATTTTCAATTTGGCAGATACATAAGCAACAAGCCGTATATACCCCTTGGCTGGACCCCCAAACACCCCATTCCCACCCCTGGATTTAGAAGACCCGTGCTTCAGATTTTCAGACCTAGAAGGGGTAATTTCAACACTACATACAAGGTTTACCCATGTTTTATTGTCGTATTTTAAGGCTAAGGAAGAGTTGAAAGTTTGAGTAATTTTTAAAACTTAGGTTGGATTATAAATTTGAGTAATTTTAAGGCCTTAGATGAATTATAAATTTGATTATCCTTTCATGACCCAGGATGAACTTTTAAAATTTGGTGTTTTTAAGTCTTGGGGCAAGTTGAAAATTTAAGTAATTTTTCAGGCTCGGGGTTTGTTAAAAGTTAGAATTATCTTTAAAGCTTAGGATGAGTCACCGATCTGAGTTAAAGCTGATTTAAGTTTATGAGAAAAAATAAAATGTTGACCTTAATATAGTATTGTTTCAATTAGAGTGTGGATTTATAGGTGCATTACGGAGTACAGGTACTAATCATTTAACTCTTGAACAAAAATAGAGATGTACAAATGGAAAATTAAGCCGAAATCTGCTTGCTTATGGTTTCATTTTTATTTTCGGATCGTTTTGTACTTACAATGCCAATTTGGCCACGTACTTAATAATATGGCCATGTACTTCATATTTTGACCGAAATACATTCTTATACATAAAAAGACAACACATCAATCTAGAAACCGACATCAAGACATTCATTTGTCTTCAAAACCCAAGTTGCGCATGCCCTCTTAAAATCCGATTAAATGAACTCCACACATACTAATTCTCTGAAGTAACGGTATCAAATCATTGCACATCTCATAAAAATCGACAATTTCTGCCCATTCACTAAATCATGCACTTAGGTCAAATTATATGGGCAATAAAAGGGGTAAAATGAAAGGAAGCACATAACCCACGCGTTCTTGCTGAAAACTTTGTTGAAGTGAAAATAATTTGAAAGACCTATCTGATCGATTCGATTAACATTTAGTCACACTTCTGATTTTGATTAAATTTCCCGGAGTTCTAGCGAATATGTACACGTTTCCCTCATTTAATTCGTTTTTATAGCGCTGCGAGGAGGCTTTAAACTCGTCAAGAAATAAATGAACTTGACATACATTAAAAGGAAACCTGGAGTGCCTGTTTTTTTTTTTTTGTTTTGTTTTGCTTTTTTTACGCCACAGAGGATTTTCGAAAAGAGGTTTTTAGATGGATATAGAGTTTGTTTGAAGATAGATTAAACAGTTAAAGACTTAATATATATTGTCCGTTAGTGTGTTATTTGCATCAATTTGGATATTTAAATTTACAGGGGATTAACTTTATTGAACGGTAGAATGATGGGTCTGTTCACATGGAGAATCCTGATAATTAAAACAAAGGTCTATTATAATACCTAGCTAACTGTCCATATTCTAGGTTGGTAGGGGAAGGGGCGGAGCGAATGTTCTTACAAGGGGTAGAGTCGCAATTCCAGTCTTGTAGGATTTTCCGATTTTTGCGATTTCACGTAACTGTTGAGAACACTTAAGCGCAAGTGAATTATTGAAATATAATTTAATCGTATATTAGACACGAAATGGTATAGTTTGTGTCGAGTGGTCGTTAAATCCCATTCTCATGTATCCCTCTTTCTATATTAAAGTTACCCCCACACACACACACACACACACTCCCCAAAAATAGAGAGACCTATATCATTTGTCAAAGCGTTTAAAATATTTCAAACTCCCAGGTCTTGGACGATGTAATACATGATATCTATAATCATTTGAGAGCTACGAGGAACGTGCTATATCCGAACATTTACCCGAATTGGTTGTTATAATCGATTAGAACATCCTATATATTAGATTATATATGAATAATCGACATGGTGTCCAGCTCAGTTCTACCATTATGGGGACCGTTTAACTAGAGGGGTATCTTATCATAATCTTGAGTACAACATATGTTAAAACATTCGATATATACACAGTAAGTAAATATATTATAGTAAAACCCACAGCCATCTGTACATGGGACACTAATTTATTTACTTAAAGGTACAGGTATTGACATCTAACAAGAAGATGTTATCATTTAAGTCAATATTTGCCTTTTAGTTGTACTTGTATTCTCGCTGGTTATTGATACTAAATAAACAAATTTTACATCAGAAACTGCTGCTAATATTTATCCGGTATTGGGGATCGCATAGGCTCAATATCCTCACGTTAAGTACATACTCAAATCAGTGTTAAATATTGATAGAACAGGAACGAATATGAATTAACACAAAATAGGAGATTTCGGAACTAACATATGGTACAATGGTCTTTTAATTATTCGATTGGTTGTAGGGGTGTTTGGCAGTAGGAAGAAACCAGAGAACTACAAGAAAACCCATGATGTTGGGCTGGCGACTCGACTCCTTGTCACACACAAGCTTTGGGTCGACGACAGGCCTTATGGTCTAAAATGCAAAAGTTAGACAACCCATCCCCTATCAGTTAAATATTACTTTTAAATAGTATTTTTTCGAAGTGTCTAGTCGATCGGATGGGGCTATAAACCAAGCAGTGCTGTACACATAAAGGGGCCAATACACATTCAAAAGAACCGTTAAAACAGTCGCGTCAAAATCTTCGACATGGACGCACTAATTCTCGCTTTGGAGAGTGTGGTTATCCAATGGGCAAGAGCCTCGCAAGAAAACCAAGGCATCAATGAACCATGCATTTGACACACAGTTCTTCAGTTCCCGCAACCTATTTCGCACCTCTGCCCATTTTCCGAAGTTCATTATGGAAATTCGTTCTCGGATTGTTCATTTTCTCTTTGAGATCTTCTACCGTGGGGGAAATGAAATATTCACGATACTTCTTCAGTAACATGTCGTGCGCAGCGGCTTTCTTGTCCGCACAGGGCTGGCAAGTTCTTGTACACACCTAGCACTTCAATCAGAAACTTCTTTTCTGCTTCTATCTTCCCAAAGAATTTGACAGGAGCCCACGCATGCTACGAAATATTGACGGAGGTGGTTTCAATAGTCTAAATTTTGAGTCAATGCTTTTTTGACATCAAAATTTCATATCAATATCTTGATTCAAAATCAAAATTTTGACCTTTTTGGAACGTGTATGGACCCCTTTAGCTATCATGTAAAAGCATAACTGTCGGTTGGAATAAATAACGAGAGTATAGCAAACTGCATGGCGCCCGTCCATCTTTATTAGCTCACTCGATTTATAAAAGCGGGACAAGAATCACCAATTTTATTTCTCTCATTCCAAAACCGGTTATTATTAACCTAATTAGAATCATGCTTTTATTTCGTTTGTTATTTTTTTTGTTGGATTGCACTTCGTTATTAAATATTTTTGTTCTCTAATTCCCAAAATATTGATTATTAACCCAATTAAAATGAAGTCTTTATTTTGTTTCGTAATTTTTATGTTTTTGTCGTTCTTGACCTGCACTACTTTAAGATCTTATTTTTTTTCCCGATGATGTCTTGTGATTAGTATCAACCATTTTTGCCAGTTGAAAAGCCTTACATCATTGGCTTTGAAGAGGGCTAGTTAGGTAGTCTATTTAGTACTCTGGGTTCGCACTGTCTGTGAGATTATGGCGCTGGCGTCTAGTTGTTAAGATGGTGCCAAAAACCCTAAGGTCCTCCACACACCTTGGCGTACACATAAATGGACCACTGTATGGCGTATGTCCGTTTGATTAACCTGGTTGTAAAAAAGTAGGACGTTAAACCTTATATATTCATTGATTAAACGTTTAACCCGATTGATTATGAACCATAGAACGACTCTAAAACAAACCTTTTATCAACTATTGTGTAGATATCAATCAAAGGAATCCAGAAAGTATTTCATTGATTATTGAAAACCTGTTAAAACACCTGGGTATTTTCTTCTGATCAATATCGTTTATCGTAAAGTCATTGGTCAACATTCTAAACTTTTCACATATCACTAAATCTCTGATCAGTCCCTGGAATGTTTCCCATGACATCGGTAAGGATTAAGGCATATAATTTTGCCCAGAAGAGGAACTTAGTTATGTATTGGACTTTAATAGCTGATGTATGTATTTAAATTCATTTCGTCTGTGCTCTATATGTGTACCGACTCTCTTATATTCGTGGAAGAATTTTGGGTTGTATTAAATGTTATACCTGTAGGATGGAAGATTTGGGATTTGGAAAGTTATGTGGGGGGTCACGGTGGCTAAGTGGGAAACTGCTGGCTTGCTATCCTGAAGGTCCGATGTTTGATCCCTACATTTGCCGAGAGAGTTCATTCTGATTTTCCGGCGTGGTTCCCTCTTGCCAGTAATGCGGAACCGAGGGTTTGACAAGGACAGCTGTCTAGTCGTTCGGATGGGACGAAAACCCGAGGTCTCGTGTACACATTGGCATGCTGGTTTATAAAAGATCCCTTGACAGTTGGAATTCGATATAAGTGTAGGCCGTAGTGCCGTTGTCCGGTCAAAATTTCAATCATAGCAAACTGTATGGCATATGTCGCGTCTGTATTAGCCCAATTCAGAGTAGAGCAGTAGGACGTTAAACCCCATTCCATTTCACCATACTTATGTCTAACTTCCAATCTGTACTCCTTCGGATTATATAGTGCGTTTGCGAAACCAACAAATCTTGCTGTACAATTCAGCATCAGAACTCTTGTTATAAATTTAATGCCTCATCAGCCTCAATGTAGTCTAAATGTTTGCCAGAAAAGCTGTTTTCTTTTATACCCCCACTATGACATATTTACACATGTTTCCAATTAGATGTTTATTTTCTAATTTAGTCAGAATTTGTTTATTTTCTAATCTAGCTAGAAATAGTCTGGAATAACCAGACAATAGAAATTTCTTTTCGGTTGAGACTCATGCCGTATTTTGCTGGACATAACTGATTTGCAATTAGTCAAAACGGAAACAATGTATTGTGAATCAGTTCATATACAATCGGATTACATTATTATATCCGTTGCCGCCCATTTGGGTCAATTTCTAGGTCCCAAATATTAGCGATTTAGCTCCTTTAACTAATGTCTAAAGCATGTAAGACGCCCGCGTTTCGGGCTGTGGCGACTACATAATAGCTCTTTTGATGTTGAAAGAAAGACCAGTAAATGTCTAGATACCTGGTGTCGACAAATCACCTTTCTCCATTACTGAACGCATCCTGTCAAGAAATGTATTTAGACCAATATAAAATGGAACAAAGAGCTGACTAATAATAAAAAAGTTACATCATTTTCATATGTTTAACAATCGTTTTGTATTAATTCTATATGAAGCTGTAGTTTAGTCCTTAATTATATTTAACATGGACTTTCTGTTTATTTCTTTGGACATTAAGAATTAAACAATATACGTGTACATTTATATTTGCATTACATGCGAGGAATAAAAATAACACCATTGTTTGATGGCGTTCTCGTGAAAAGGAAATATAAAATTAATGGTTTAATTAAGCCCACCAATGTGCCTTAAGGAAAACCTGCTCATTCGTTTGTTCTAATTGAATTCATAACAAAGAGTAATGTCATATTATAGAGATAGAGTTGAGAAATAATAACGTCTAGGACAATGTAGTGGATGTACTACTATGACCCGGTGTTTAAGGCTTCAAGCAGTTCATCTTGATAAGTATAACGCAATCTTTACTTAATGTTTTAATCTAATGAGTCTAGAGTAATCGATTAATGCCCATGTTCGTTTACACTGCGAGCGACCACGACGTAATAATTTTCGATAATGATAAATAAGTGTTCTAATCCTTGTTAAATATAATATCTTATGTAACTAGATAAAAAAGTCCAACGACTACAACAAAAAAATAACCACGGGCGATGTGTAGGAATCTGTATACCAGTGTTTAACATGAAATGAAATGAAATGGGGTTTAACGTCCTACTGTTCTGCTTTTAACAACAAACGTCGCCCCAAATAAGTTAGTTGTTTATGTGTTATAATTTATTGTTTTATCGAGTTATTAAATGGGGGGCCACGGTGGCTAAGTGGGTAAAACGCTGGTTCGATAGCCTGGTGGTTCTGTGTTCGATCCCTGCATAGGTCGAGAAAGTTCACTGGAATTTCCAATGTCAGTGCAGGACGGGGTGAGGGTTGGTATTGGGGTGTCTGAAACGGACAGCTGTCTAGTCGTTCGGATGAGACAAAAACAACGGTCCGGTGAATACAACGGCGTGCACGTAAAAGATCCCATGGCAGTTAATAATGCATCTAAAAGTTTATTGCATGTTTTTATATACTTTACCTATGCATTTGTTTGGATACTGACATTCTGGGGTGTTGGATGGCAGAATGGTTATCGTGTGCGCGCTACATCATAAGGTCTGTCATTGTGTCAACTGGCGTAATTTCGATTCCCCTGTTGTACGTGACAAGGAGTAGGGTTGCCTGTCCAACCTCGTGGGTTTTCTCCGGGTCATCCGGTTTCCTCCCACTGCTAAAGACCCTTCCGCAAGCTAATTATTGAAATGAAATTTAACCATATGTTGACCTAGTTTGTGTCGAGTGGACGTTAAACCCACCCTCCCCCCTCTTTCTCTCTCTCTCTCTCTCTCTCTCTCTCTCTCTCTCTCTCTCTCTCCCACTCTTTTATTTGGCTTGATTGTAGCCAAACAGATTTTGTCAAAACCCGGGATATGAGTTGGACTGAAACCTGGTTTATTGAGTTCGAAATTGTTTTTTTTTCTGACTTAATTGTGTCAACCTATTTTCTTTATTTTTACCTAGCTTGTTATTTAAATGTCTACCGATTATAAAACAGCTAAGTACTTATATTCCAGCATTTTTCAAATTAAGCAACCAATAAGAACAATAAACCTTCAGATATATCAAGATGCTCTTCAAAACGCATCATTATTTCTTGAAAGAAGTAAAAAGATGGATTCGTTCTCTGTCTCAAGAACAAGAATCTGTACACTCCATATTTTAAAAAATGCTTCGTCTACTGGATTTAATAAAAAGAAAGGGGTGGGGAAAGGTCAGATGGGTTTTAGATTAATGCTCTTGAAAACACATGATCTGCCTCTTAATGTAGAAACGTGTGGTCTCTATGTGTCTCAACACCCCTCACTTTATTATAACCTGATAGATCTAGCCTATATTAACCATTGTCCAGTATATTGTTGATGTGAACACAGGTGTTCGTAAAAATAGATATATTTATTTTACATGCCTAATTAACATACAATTTTCATTATTATTTTTTAATATAGAAACTATTGACCTAAAATCCGACGAAATGAGGTCAGTTTCTAAGCAAACAGATATCAATTTATATTGATTAATAAAGAATGCAGTAGTCCAGTTTTTAAATCCTTTGAATCGAAAACAAGATCGCAAAAAGACTTAAAAACAAAAAAAATCGAAAGAACCTTTCTCAATCTAATTTTATTTGAATCCCTTTTTCTCAAGGACAATGATTGTACGCCTCGCAATTTCTAATCATCCATCTAATAATGCACACAATGCATGTTATTGCTTGTTAAGTTTTAAAAAGAAATAAAAGATCTCTGTGAGTTATCCTTGGAGATGGTGTTTCAATTTATGGCTGGTTGGTCATCCCAGTGAAGTAGAATAAATTGGTCACAACCCCACTCGCTGTTCTTCGTAGTTTTTTCGTTTTCATTTGGTGTATTATTATGTATGTTTTAAGATGGTATAATATTTGTTATTAAAGATTGTTATGAATGATGATAATTGAATGCTCCAATTCTTTCATGTAGCCATATGTTTTCACATCAAAACCTTTCATAATACTGCATTTAATGATGGTTTTAAGAATAGCCAAAAAACAAACAATGTATAATATAAAAGAAAGAAAGAAAAACAGGAATTGCATAAAATAAATCTAGGGTTTGGCATGTAGATTATTAGTCTCATGTTATTGAATATTCAGTTAATTTTCTAACATTGGTGTCATTTTATTATGATAGAAAATATTCGTAAAATAGTTTTAAAACCAAAATGGGTAAGATACCATCAAATTCAGTATCTAATTGGAATTCCCCCCATCCTTGCATACTCCGAGATCACCAGGACTTCTGTTCCGTTTGTTCTGTTCATGCAGAATGATATTAAGTGATAATAAATTCTCTTAAGTACAACAACCATTCGAATCTCATATGCATCTTGCAGATACCAAACACCAATAAAATCAGATGTTAAATGAAATGATGGGTTAGGCTACACTTAGTTGATTTTCTGTGCTTTTGCTTTTTATTTCCTCAGGAAAATTACTGTTTTAAAGGAGGAAAGTCTTTAACGCAATATCACTCACTATCTTTGACATTGTAACACGACTTATTGGTCAATTAAAGTCAATATTGAGGATGTTATCTTACCGTGAAAAGAATAGTTTTTAATATCCATTATTGGCAAAATGAACATTTTCAAATTGGCATAAGAATCCCGTGTCAGAATGCTTTGGGGCGCCATTTGTATTGAAGCTACTCAATGGATGAGGCTAAACATATTCCCACTCAGGAGTATACTACCGGTGTAGACTGGAATAACCAGACGCCAAAGACTGCCATTTAATTTGGACTGATTTGAATTTACAGTGAAACGATTAAATGTAAATCAGTTTATATACATTCATATACATTATCATATATTATGTAGCGAGCAGATTGTGTCCATTTCTAGTGTCAAAGAATAACGATTTAGCTCCTTTAAAGGGAAAAGTTGTTTGGAGTTTTAAACTAACCCGATTTACGTGATTCAAGTGGCTAAGAACTAAATATTAAATAGTTTTGGCCTTAGTAGTGATTGGCCACGATCACCAAGTGTTAATATAAAGATGCTACATTATGCGCTTCATGGATTACCAAAAGCATCATAGTATTTTCTGTTGATCCAAATTTGTATTTTCCTTCATTTCAAGTAAATCATATCAAAATATGAGTTTTTAACATTACGATATCTTTGACTTCTTTTGAATTGGTGTATAACAAAAAAGAAATGGGGTTTAACTTCTACTCGGGACTAACATAATATGGTTCAATTTTATTTCAATTATTCATTTGCGCTGAGGGTTTTGTAAGCTGGGTTGGTGTGGCGAGGGGACACAGACTGAATCGCAGACGTTTCGATCCCTTCGATTGTTTTGGATCTGGATCAATTATTCGAGCAAGGTTTTAATATGGTTAAGGAAGAAAATGGCATGTGTCAGTCTTCATTTTTGATTGTTATAAATAATTAAGTTGGACGTTAAACCTCAGTTTTATTTCATAATATGTTATTTCAAAATTGATCATTTTGTACAGTATGGCAATGCTTGTTTAAGATTCCTGATCTTTTGATCATTTCTACGTCACATCAGGCGTATGGCCGTTTGTTTACTATTAGTGACATGTGTATTTATATATGGATATAATGTTTCATTGGATGACAAGTGGGTGGGGAGTACTTGTCAACTGCCAATCATAATTTGACAACGTTAAGTAGGGTTATTCCCCTTACAAGGTACGTTTTTGTAATTTTACCCCCTACGATAAATTATATTGATCAAGTGACAGTATACTGTATTATTGTTCACGTATATCAAAAGAACAATATTTGTCATTTTAAAAGGGCTTATGCACATCTTTATCAGTGGTGGAAATTCATTTAGAAAAAACATGTCGAGCGCATGTCAAGTATGCAGGGCGTCAGAATTCTATGTTATATTGCGTTTATTAGTGTATGGCAGGTATCGTGCATGGGACAGTGTTACATTATCACTCTACAATAAACTCCTAAATCGGGTGGTCTCTGGTTCGCTCCCGATGATGTTCTACTCTTCTGTCGGATCATTTACTTGCACTACAATGTTCCACGGGACCCCAGAAAATCTCGATAATTTTCTCGGCGGGAGCGATCCCGTAACGTCCTGACTAGCGAGCCAGCGTCTTACCGACTTAGCCACCGTGGCTCCCTGAATTGAATGAACTTGATATGGTATATCCCAAATAAGAATGTCAAACTCTCCTTACAGAATATGTATATAATTGTCAATGAATATCATAAATATGATAAGGTTGACCTTAAGCCCATTTGATATTAAATGGTTTACATTCCACTGTCTACAGACAATCACATAATCCGACAATTTGTAAGTAAAAATATACAGCAATTGTTATCATGTCAATATAAATGTCTCGTATAAAACATAATGGGTTTTGTAAAAATAGCCCTAAAATACAAATCGCGCCAAACATATTCTGTTGTATATTATAAATCCTTATCCACTACAAATAAACATACGCGACTTTTTTTTATGAAGTATTAGTAGATATACAGACTTCCTTTTTTTGGACGTGGGTGTTTCTATAAACATTGGTATATTCGGGATTTAAAGTTGCTAAGTCTCTAACTTAATATCATCCAAAATCTTCGATAATGAAAACACAAATTATTTGTAAATTCAATTCAACTTGATGTTGTGATCTTACCGGGAAAAGATGGGCTTCTGATATCCAATATTTAAGACATAATAAAAAAATTATCAGTGGTACACGAATCGTGTACCATAATCCCTTTCAGGCCCATTTTTAACAAGTGACTTGGAGAACAAGGCCAGACGGTGGTGCATGGAGAGATTACGGAATAATGTAGACTGGAATAACCAGACGCTAGAGATTGGCATGCTATTGAGACTTCAGACGTATTTCGCCGAACATAAGTGATTTGAAATTAGAGTAAAGACGGAATGAATGAATGTAAATCAGTTTATGTACATTCATATATAAGATTATTTTATGCCTTGCGACCCATTTGGGTAAATTTCTAGGCCCCAAATATTAGCGATTTAGCTCCTTTAAATAAGGCTTAAGAATTGGGAGATCTTAGTTTCGACTAGCATTTATAAGTAACTTTGTGAAATATTAAAGATACATTATGGGAGATAACGAGTTGGCAGTTCTCACTATAGTAGTTAAAAACTACATAATGTAAAGGCAATTTGCCAAAAATTCCAGTCAAATAGATTCACTACGAACCGAGAACTAAACGGTGAAAGTTCCGCTTATCCTCGATCATCATTACTGAAGTCGGTAACCAATAGTCTCGATTATCCATTTAATCGTTTACCACGAAGGAAAGTTTTGAGTGTTAATCGGACTATAATCCAACAAATATTACTGATTAGCCTTGACATCGAGAGTTGATTATGGTCTGGATACTTTAATTAATATCTAATTAATAGTTTTTATAAAATTTCAGGCCTTAAGAAAGACATACAATAGACAGATTTTGCTCTTGTATAACGTATGTTTAAAAGTGTTGCTTATTTGAACCATTGAACGTATGTAAACGAATCCTTAAGAATTGCGAAGCTTTGTAGGATGTCTATAATATAGTCAATTATACGATCAAATGTGCTAATCTGAATTACGGTGTTGAGTGGATTGAATAATAGTCTTACAATTAGCCATATTGTTATTAATAATTTACGAAAATTAACTGGTCTTTGGACGGGTTTAAAACTGCATATTTATCATTTACAGACTTGCAAATTTATCAAGTACCCGGTTTTAAATTTTAAATTGGTTGACCACTGAATGGTTCTTGTAAGTGAGGTACTATTAACGACGGCCATTATTATAATATTTTGCAAATAAAGCAGAATGAACTGTTATAATTTCTAAATTAAATCGGTACAAAAATGCAGGGCCGGATTAAGATCCTCGGGGTACAAAGCGTGACTAGAGTTTTTCTGGGATTTTATACACGTCATTATTAATTGCGACAAAACAGGTAACAGAGTGAAAAGACAAAAACAGTGAAAAGGAAATTGAAAGTTCCTAATTGAATTTTAAATTAAATATTTTAAATTTTGCATCTAACAAAGTACGCATTCTGTGGTGCCCCTATTACTACACAGAGAGAAAAAAGTGGGTCAGTTGACTCATTTGTGTGAGTATCCATAAAACGACTCAGTAACGACTCAGTTTTCGTTGACTATCTTGGGACTAACTTGGAACTTACTTGGGACTCAAATAGTGAGTCAAAAGACTCATTTTTGTGACTCACTAAAAAATCCATAAAACGACTCGTTAAGTGAGTCAAGTGACTCATCAGGTAAAGTGAGTTCTTCGACTACTTTAGTGAGTCTAGTGACTACTTTAGTGAGTCTAGTGACTACTTTAGTGAGTCTAGTGACACAAGAGATGAGTAGCACAACTAGTTACAGTGAGTCAAGTGACTAGTAAAGTGAATCAATGCAAATCTATTTGAGTCACATAATTAGCCTTACACAACGAGTCAAATGACTCCACACGGGCTGGAATCCTAATTAATTAAGATTTAATACTTCTTTTTTAATGATTCTGTGGTTCCCATTGCACAAAGTTGACGAAAAATATCTGTAAAAACGAATACGAAGATGTTATTGTTTTTCAATTAGATTACACGATTCGTGTATGCTTAGTTTTCCAACAACCTTATGCCTGGTGTATTAACCCCCACATTTGCAGTATATGATTCCGCGTTCGTCTTTGAATTGACGATCTTTTTTGCCGAATAACATAATATAAAGTTATGTTTCAATTAGTGCACCGTTTCTACCGATGTGATCAGCTTTATGTCAGCTCAATAAGGAAACAATATTAAAATAAAAACTTAAAAATACATTATGCGAGATTATAAACAGCTGGCAGTTCTAACTATATAATAGTTAAAAACTAAATAATGTAAAGAGAGTTTGCTGAAAATTTCAGTCTCGATTATCTATTTCATGATTAAATCATGAATGAAAGTAAATACCACAGGCTATTGATAAGTTCATTAAAATCCAATTAATAATTTAGATAACATTTCAGGCCTGAAGAAAGGTCTGCAACCAGCAGTTTTAGCTCTTGCATAACGTATGTTTAATTTAAAAATAAAACACTCCATATAAGTTATACATAATTTATTCTATCGTCTAAAAGTAAAATTGGTTGTCATGCAATATATGGGCACAATTGGCGGGTGGAGAACAACGAAAGTAAGAAAGCGCTTTCACCCATTTGCCTAATGCTTCTCATGAAATTCACTGTAACATTTAAGGGAGATACTTCAGAACGTAACACTAAATATCGATATAGTTCTTACCACGTGATCCGAATGCTACTCACCAAATATGAAAGAAATCCGTTAAATGTTGTAGCCTCTATCGCGACCCGTTGTTTCAAACCAATTTTGATAACCATAATGTAGATAAAGGAAGAGCCCTGTTCGCTTTCACAAGGTTTTTGGCAAAGAGAGTGTAACTCCCTAACTGAAAGAGAGTATAACTCCCTAACTGAAGGTCTGATGCACACCAAACCCAAAACTCATTTTTTTTCATATCATATATATATTTTAAGTTCCATCTAAATCGGACAGAAAATATAGGTTATCTATTGTGTGTCAAAAGTTTGCGTAAAAGGCATGGGACATAACCAAGAAAGTTGCAGGCCACTATTTCCGTAAAGGTGGGATGGACAATTTGTTGAGAAGTGTCAGTCTGATTTTCGCGCAATTCAAACTCAAGCGCGATTGTTGTGCAATGATTGTATTTGAACGTTACTTAATATCAAGTATCACCGTGACCCATATATAATCCACAATATTAAAAAGTCATTCAGTCATTCAGGAAGTTGAAGACCGATCTTTGGCATATAAAGTTACATTTTAAGTTACAACAAATTCTAATGGACGAGCCAGAACGATGTCATCCATTAGAATTACATATGTAGTTTCGTCATCCATTCATCCATGATATCCCCTTGATGTAGAATAATGGGAGTTGTTATTTACTCTGGTCTCTGAAATGATACAAAAACAAACATCCAAATATTTAGGGGAACCACGGTAAGACACAGACTCGCTAGGATCGGACAAATACCCTATAGGTATGGTGTACACGTAAAATGTAAAAGAAAACTTGGTAGTTGGAATTTAAAAAATAAGTGGATGTTTTCCTCGCAAAATCCCCCCCCCCCCTTAACATTGTGGCTTATGCCCGTCTTCATTATCCTAGTCGGTGCGGAAAGGTAGGGTTTTAAAGACCATTTTATTTCATTTCATAAATATTTTATTGTTTTAAGTTGTAGCAGGTGTTAAAATGACAACCCAATCCCCCCTCTGTAAAACTTAAAATATTTTCTTGCTTACCACATCTGTTTACACAGCATTTTTTTTAGGTCCTCTTTAAGCAGAATAGGAAGGGCTGTAATTGCAGAATATCCAGCTCGCCCTGTAAAAACAATCATATTATAAGGGAATTTCGGAAGGCGATTAAAGTGCGATTTAGTGAACCCAATAGCGTATACCTTGTGTTCAGTTAAAATACCTTCAAAAGTTGTAAATTCCTGGCAGCCCATAAATAATATTCATAAGGTTGTTAGACGTGCGAAAAGCCTAATGAGTAATGACTCATCTGTGAACCAATTGGCGACTCGGTTTTGACTCATACGTATAATTATCCGCATAGCCCCTGCCAATGCAATACGGGAATACTCCACCCAGGCCTATCTATATGGTGAAATTTTCAATTCTATTCATATTATGTTGAATATCAGCTTAAGATTTCAATATAAAGTCCTAATTGGATCACAATGAATTCCTACCCAATGCAAAGGGGACCCATCAAGGTCTACACACGTCGATTTCATAAATTTGAATCTGAAATTTTTAATCAAAAACAAAATCAGTGGTCTATTTCACATATGCTACCTAATCTGTGTAATAAGTAATATAGTAAACATAATATTGAGTAAGGCTGTATCCTTAACAAAAACACCAATAATTTACCTTTTCTGTGGCAGATATCGGTAGATGACTTAGATTTTCTTTTAATCAAACAAGCGTCCAGACTTCGTTAAACTGCCGCCATAAAACGTCCACCCACAATTCATTTCACCGGAAGAACTCACTCTTGACTCACCCTTGACTAGGTTGTGACTCACTTACAAAATCTTCATCGCTGATTATCTATTAACTGGGAATTATCCCACAAGTTTTGTTAGAAAAAATACATATGATTCACCTTTTCCATTGTTGATATTTGCAGATGCCATAGATGTTATTTTAGTCCAGGCTTCGCCAAACTGCCGTCATAATACGTGTGACCGAAAGGACTCACACGTAACTCACCCTTGACTAGGCTGTGACTCAATAACGTCAAATTCATCACTGAATATTTAATAACTCAGAGGTGACTTGTTAGTGACTCAGAAGTTTCCCGCAAGTTTCAATAAACCGAGTCATAGCTGACCTATTTGCCCCCAATCTGAGTCAAAATACTCATCTAGCTGAGTATTTTCAAATAACTCACCCAAATGAGTAAGTTTTACGCGTTTTTGACCCACTTTTTTTTCTCTGTGTATGATGCCTAAAGCACGTGCTTATTTTGCTTAATGGTTATACGAGTTTGATTAAATACTGAATAAGGACAAAAAATGTTCTAGCTTTTATTGATGTTTTGCAAAGAGTTTGGGCATTTCGACCTTTAAACAAAATTTCAGATCAATCCTATGGAATTAGAATCTTTCGGTCTCAATACGACATTAGAGTATAGTATCCTGTAACTGCGTTATCGCCATTTACAGTGGCACAAGAAGCAGTAAAATGTTAGCGCATACAGTGCTATAGATTTGTGTAAATTGAATATGAAATGTCTTGTGCAACAAACCGACAGATACCGAGGAAAATGATACACAGAGAAGAATATAAAAATGTTCAGGTCCTATTTCATGACATTGGCACCATTATTTCCTCTGGGTTCAATTTGCCATTATCCTTTTTCGATTGCATCTTGTCCAAAATGTCATGAGCAATTTTGCAATGAATTGACACTTGATCGCATTTCGAATGTTTGTAAAATATATGTAGGCCAAATTTATTATTTGGTGTGGAAATTGAATAAGGGCATGATATCATTACTTGTGAATATATATTGTTTTGCTTACAATTGAGTCTCGGTACGATTCATCATTGTCACAACTCTTATTATAATAGTAAGTGAAGGAGAGCCTTGCTACACGCAAACAAACCCGATAAGACAAACCCGCGGACAAGACAAAATACAGACATTGCAAGAAATAAAGAGAGAAATTGTGTTTAACGTTCATCCGCCACCGACTAAGTCATTTCGGGACTAATATATGGTTCAATTCTATTTCAATAATTCGCTTGGCTGTAGCATTGGAAGGAACATTTCCAGAACAGATTGCCATGAGAGCAGGTTATGAGTCAACTGGTTGTGCGTGGCAAGGAGTAGGGTCGCCTGTCCAACCTCGTGGGTTTTCTACGGGTACTCCGGATTCCTCCCACAGCTAAAGACCCCTACGCGCAAGCGAATTATTGACATAAAATTGAACCATATCTTATACCCGAAATGACCTAAATTGTGTCGAGTAAACACCCCCTCTCTCTCTCTTTCTCTCTCCCCCTCTCTCTCTATTTAAGGACACAAAGACTCGTCGTGTTATGTCAACCGTACTTTTCAATGTACGTAACTTCCTTGTGTGTAATAATGCATTATTGTCTTATGCTACATTTAGAAGCGATTTTATTTAAATATAGTAAGACAAAAGCCAGTTCCTATATTTCAACAGCGTGGTCTTTGAAAGAGCTCTTTATAGTCGATTTAATAACGGGACAGCTTCCTTGTTAGTTCAATCATATTAATAATATAGATATTAGATTTCCTGGATATTGTGCTTGACATCAACACCGTAAATACAAACTACGATGTAGTATTGTTTGTAAAATAGATTAAATTGCATGTTTACTTTGTGAGTAATGTACATTTTGAGGTACGGCTTATAAGGAATGTTTCGCCTATCCTTTTTCTTCTCCTGTCGTGTTTGTACATGACATCAGTGAATACGGTGCTGGCTTACTAATCAGGCGGTCCGGGGGTTCGATCCCGGTGAGAAAGTTTTTCGTTATTTTCGAGCGTCGTTTACACTTGTCAGTCGTGCATGATGTATGACCTGGCAAGCAGCATCGTCTAATCGTTTGGATGGTATATAGAATTAAGGTCCAGTGTACACGCTGCTGTGAAAGTAAATCAAAAACCATGACTGATTGAGTTGAATGAAGAGAGGAGGAAACGCCCCTGTCTGAGTATCTTATGTCTGTCTTCATTAGTCCGGTTGGTGAAGAAATGCAGATTATTAAACAAAACATGAGACAACCTGAGATGCTAAACAAAGGTCCTATATATTTATATGAAAGCTCCACCGAAAAATGTCGTAGGTTGTCAATTTCTAGACTCTCTAAGACATTGACAGACAGGATCCTTAAAAAAGATCCCCTTAGTCGTCTTTCATTCAAATCAACGAAGATGTTTTGAATAATGTGTTCTCTGGCTGGTGATGGTATACGTCGTGAGTGTCGAAACACTTAAGCAAAGTGGCTTGCCAGTTCTAGAAAACCCTCTTTTTTCCGAATGTATTGGCGCCTATGGCCTTTGTTACACAGCTTAAGAGGAATGGTATTCCCGTAAATTGATATTCGACGTTCCCAATTTGTCTTCGATGTACTATAGCCAAATTTCCTTTAGTCTCCTTAAAAATGAAGAAGAGTTAATTTTTCCCACCAGACAATTGTCTTCAATTGATTTGCCAATTTCCTTGGAATTATCGCGTGGTATACAAACGCTTAATAACTTTCGGATGTCCTCGGCAGGCAAGTTGCAATAAATGACGAAAATGAAACATAATGTTGTCAGGATGATGGCTATGATTAATACGGAGTGTAGCTTACAGCACTATATTGTGGCGTTATCGATTTCAGTTTGGGCTATTTGCTAAGACAAGGCACCATATTGTGGTGATTGGTGCCATTTGGATTGAAATGTAGCCTGCAATTTTTAGATTTTAATTTGTTCTTTCCGTCATTTCCTGACTGATCGCAGTGAAAATAAACGGTTCGATACATAATGGTATTCTCCTTCAAGAAATAATCATTTACAATTTACAAAGTGAGGAAAGCAAATCGTTTCCCAGCACTTACAAGAATGTTTTTTCTTCTGTATATATAATGACAGAGCTGGGATAAAATACCTCATGGGGATATAATACTCTCATAGTAAGGTCACTGCCCCATTTAGATTTCTAAAGATCCTGGGTTTAATTTTCAGCATACTGCATTTTATATCTTTTCTCAATAACGGTATCGATTTCTTAATCATTTTCCCAGGCCCGCTTCATATTGTATTTGGTTGAAGCTTATGAATGAATCGCTACTTCTAATGACCGAAACAAATCTCATCACAAGCGGAAATCGGATTGAATTTATTCTAGAAGCTCGTTTAACCTGTCACGTATTCTATCCCCCCGTCTTTTTTTTATAAATATCTGTTAGCCATTCAACAAAGCGGATGTACGAAGAAAACAAATTTAAAGTGCGCCGATGTTCGTTTCTAAAGATAGGTCAATGTTGTCACCTTTCTTTGAAATGAACGTTCACAGTGGCGCCAAAAGTTAGATCATTTGTTATGAATTAAAGAGACACTGACCCGTTTTTCTTTACACGTGTTCCCATTTTCAATGCTCGTTTTCGATTGTTGTAGTTTTATTACCATAAAGTGACGATTTCTTTCAAGGGTTGATAACCTTGTAGCAATGGTTTTAACACCAATAAATTCAAGAGCGTGAGAGGGGGGGGGGGTAACGTGTGATCTTAGAACATGAGACTGTTATTTTTATGCGACATATATTCGTCAACCACCAACCACGTGGCATACCTACTCTTTCCAGAAGTGAAATGAAATTGGGTTGGACTTTCTGCACCAACACAACACGGTTAGCCATGGGTGTCCTTCCCTCGGCAGCCGCTCTGGGGTGTACTCTTACTTGGATTTCCAAAGTTGGGGGTATATTTAACATGAGATCTCAATTTGTTGGCCCTGCCTTGCACTTGCACTTGCCAAACTCTCTATTCTTCACATGGAATCTGGATAGTGAGTCATCGCCGTAATTAACGGCGTCACCGTGAATTTCATTTTTTTTTAATCACGTCTTTTTTTAAAAAGAATCCAATTCAGAAAAAACAATAAACATTTTTTTATATAGTGATATTGACGGATTCGTGGACCAGATAGTGTATGTTCTGTTTAGCTTAAGATGCCACCCCACCCATCTCCAAAGAGTCGTACCTGAATCCCTGGACACCATACAAATTGCCTTCGACCAGATATACAACCCACGGCGTTTTAAGAAAAGTTACTGATGTGTATCTTTAATTGGGTGAGGTTTAAATATAGTATTCATGATGACAACATAACACCTGACATTCATTCTTATAATAACATTACTATTCACAGCGAAAACACGGGGGTATTATATAAAACACTCTTCTTCAACTAGGTGACAATGGGTAACCGGATGACGTTAATATATGGTTAACATACACAAAGCAACGAATGTAATAGACACGGGAATGTTCTGTATATGATTAAATAATACACCATTGAAAATAGATTAACCTTAGTAAGTCAATGTGTTACTGTGTGTCAGGACTGGGTTGTTCTTGAAATGAATTCCCGCTCGAAAACATTAAATCCCTGGGGACTTTTTAAACAGGGTTCCAAACGGGTCATTCCAATGGTGTGACATCGAAATACATCCATAAATTAATTACGCTAACATAAATGATTGGGGACCGTTTAAGCAGGATTCGAAACGGTTCATTCCAATGGTGTGACTTCGAAATACATCCATATATTAATTAAGCTAACATAAATTCAATTTAAATATAACATTCGAAAAGTAACAGAGACACAATTTTATTTGATATCGGTGGAAACGAAATTGAAAAAAGAGGTGCTTAAACCATTTTTTGTTTTTTGCGAAGTGTTGCTATTTCTATTGGTTTGTCACGAAATGTTGTTATAATTATACTATTATAGATTTTCACGTAGGAACATAATGGAAGGTTCATATTAAGAGACACCACTCTTTTAATTTTAGCACATGCATTTATTCATTGAAAGAAAAGCACCCTCGCCCTTAAAATGCATTTGTATTTAAGATTGTGTTTCGGGTTTTATCGTTGTGCTTTGAGTTTATCGTTGTTCTTTGGGTTTTATCGTTTCATTTTCCACGACCGTTATACATATGACAATAAACCATGCCGTGATATTCGTGTGGCTCTAATATTATTTTCCGAGCTGGCTAAGCGACAAATTCGATTTTTGGTCACTGATTCCAGTTCCAGACAGACCAATTGTAGAAACTAAACGACACCTAATATCTTCTATTAATGTATAAGAGGAAGAAGAGGCCATGGGTCGTGGAAGCGCCGGTCTATGAAATAAGTAGAGTAAAGACAAATTCAGTAATTTGTTAACTGAGGATAAAAGTAAAAACATTAACTGAAGGTAAATCAGCTAAGAAATATTCTAGAGATAACAGGACGCCTCCACGCAAACGTCATATACATTTTGTTTCTAGTCATGTGAATCCTCTGCAATAGATACATTAGCTTTATGGTAAGCATACCCTGCAATCACGACATCCACCATTTGCTAGAGCACAACAATAAAAGTTCTCTTTATCTGTGATGTCGTACATTATGGTTAAAAACATCAACCAGCTTTGAGGAACCATGCAGCGGGGGAGGGGGCAGTGAGTAAGACAGCGACTCGCTAGAGCCTAGCTTATCGTACGTGCTGCTACGGGCAGTCTACTGGGGGAGTTTTAGCGAACCCCTGCTCACGTGAGACAAGGTCACGTGTATTCAATTTCATTTGAGGATTTGCTTTGGGTTGGATGGCCGAATGGTTAGCGCGTGCACTTTGTACCATAAGGACTGTCATTTGAGTCAGCTGGCGTGGTTTCGATTCCCTGGTTTTACGTGACAAGGAGTATAAGGGTCGCCTGTCCAACCTCGTGGGTTTTCTCTGCGTCCTCTGGTCATCTACACCCCCCTCCCCAACTGCTAAAGACGCCATGCACGCAAGTGAATTATTGACATAAAATTGAACCATATGTAGGTCCCGAAATGACCTAATTTATGTCGAGTGAACGTTAAACCACATTTCTATATCTCTCTCATTTACACATGACTCACAATCCTTTGTGGTATATTTGTATTAAAATAATTTCAAGAATTTTACACGACATATCAATTAAAGGTAACAACTATGTTAATCGCTTATCTGTAAATTTTGATCAATTATTTATCTTGGCTTTTATTATTAACTTATACATTGACTATATCGTGAGATATGGGGATACATTTAGGGTGTCTTTATAATCAAATGAAGATGTTCCCAGACGCTGTCATTCTATATTGTGTGATTCTATCATGATTTAGTCTCCACACGTAATTATTTAACTGAATCGCAAGATAATGTTTATTTAATAATTGGGCTGAACTTTTAAAAAATGTATAAAGCGACGTAGGTCATCGGTTATAAATAATAAAGTTGGTTCTCTCATCGTTTGAAAGTTTTCTAAATTCCAGTCGTGTGTGATCTTGATATGAGCTAAATTAAGACCGCAGAGTCCCCGGCTTCATGCCTTAAAATACAAAATTAGCAATAACAGTGTCCTGCATAATTCTCAACGCATAAGCTACCCCGTACACGTATGAAACACGTTAACAACTTACTCCGAATTGAGTATTTTATATGGATTTTAAAAATCTAGACTACTGGAACAGATAGTTCATTGGCTAATTGCAAAATAAAACAAGACCGTGTTTTACCTTCTCTGTGGTTCAGAGCGGAGATCCGTTCCGGGCAAAACCTCCCTCAGCACATTGTATGGGGTGTGTCGGTCATCCCGATTGGCGATGAACAGTAGGACGTTAAACCCCATTGTATTTTGTAGAGTTTATAATGTACTTTTACTGAACGCAATGCTGTATTTAAATATTTTAGATACTATAACGTTGATATTTGTTTTGTTTCAAGTTACATACCGACTGCCTATGCCATACATAACTGGATTGGTTTCAAGTTTTAGCCATTGGTATTGTCTATTTAGCCGGACTATACACAAGTTGTGCACGGAATTCTGTGTGTTTATGTAATAAATAGTTGACGTAATTCAAAGTTCACCTGCATTACCCTTTACCCTGGACTACGCCAAATATGTGAATCTGTCAAATGGAAATTGGCATCAGGCTTTCTCGGAAAAGGTAGACATAGTCCTCTCTCACCAAACAGAGCGAGGGTTTAGATGTATTTTAGAAACCGAAGTCACTGAGGACACTGTTGTTCTGTTTTAATTACGGATATTCTGACATTAATGAATAAAATAAGTAGGTGGTATTAAAGCCCATAGAATGTAACCAGATAATGATACAGCTAGTGGTATTACCTCAACCTATCCTTAGATAACACCACCATCAGATCTAGCGCACTATACAGTAATTATAGTTACTTGGTATTCCATCCCAGATATTACTATTTATTACTAGGCTAATCTTCCCAATATTACTTATGGAAATCACAAGATTTCTACATAAACAACTTAGATTCCATATGAATATCATTGATTTTTGTTGGACCATAACACGTCTAAATGCCACTTCAATTTGCTTTGTATGATCATAATGTGCAACATGTATACGTCAATATGGAAGTAGTGGTCGGTCTGGCAATTTTTAAATGTGAGCGAGGACATTCTCATGTACTTCTAGATGAAATAACGGGGGTGTAATGAATCGTTAATTTGATCAACTTGTAAAGTCGTTTGTGACTGTTCTACGTCAGCTATGGTTGTATTTTATTCAAATGAGATACAATAGGGTTTATCATCTTATTTGTCTGCTAATGAAGACGGGTATACATGTATGTTATACTGTATGCTATTCCCGACATGTTGCCTGGACAAGTAACCACGGTGGCTAAGTGAGTGGGGCGCTGGACTGGATCGCTATTCTCGGTTGGCCGAAAAAGCTCATTGAGGTGAGCCTCCTTATTCAAATATACAATCACAATGAAATGTCCATTAAAATATTCAATTGAACATAAGATACATAAATACCATTCTGATTAACAAAATATACTTTAATCTGAAAACATTAAATGGTTAAACCGCTTTCATATTCAATTGTCAATTGATTTTATGTGTTTGTTTGTTTTGTGGAATGACAATGTGTCGCCGTTAAAAAGTTAATAACTTCTTCAGATAAAGCCAGTGTTTATACTATGGAAGCCCATAACTATCATTCATAATTTCTTTTTTTTTTTCGCCCCTTTAGATCTCGAATGTCGGAAAGTCAATGAAATCTCCTAATTTCTACTTTTTGAGTTGCATTTTGGCTTGGTATGTCGGTTGGTTCTTCTTACTGACTTGAATAAATACAAATATATGACGAAGTCGAAAGCCAAAATGCCAGTCGAAAAGTTGTGTTTATTTCTTAATTTCCTGTTTTCGAGTCGAGTTTTGCTAGTTTTCCGTGCTGTCGCTCCACCTTTAGTCGTAACTTCTACATTTTGACATTTTAACTGTCTTGTTCTAAAGGGGCGAAAAGTGGAAATTACGAATGGTGGTTATAGGCTTCTATATGTATCATACCGAATGTAACCAAAATTTAAACTAGAATATATAAATCAGCTTCATCATTCTAAATAAAAATTGAATTATATAGAACCAGTTCCATTACTAATCGAAAGATTTAATATTCACAAACAATAAATTAGGAAATGTTGAAATTGACTTCCAACGAACAGACTAACGAAAGGGTGCATACCTTGTATAATGTATTGTATACTTGTCGATATTTTTGAAGCGATAGTTCAGATTTCAAAAGCGATTATGTTGTTTAGAATATTTCCGGGAAACATCCCCCCCGCCCATATTGAAAGGCGTACACACGTCCCCATTAGCCAAGATGGTGAAGACAAGCACAACGTTTACCGCATGTTGTTTTTATAAATTAGATAAAACTACGTGTTTGTAAAGGCTTCTTTAATGTCCTCTGGATTAATAAACATCCGTGTATCATTTATAACAAAATTAAAATCTCCACCAGCAGTCGCGGTTTCACAGACAATATTAAATATTTTGAATGTGTAAATAAAACTCATGAACACAGAAAAAGCGATTACACTTACAATATTTTTATATGTTAATTTGTTTTAACGTGGGAAATCAATATTAACTAGAGACTGTTAAATATATAATCGATTCTCATAAAACTTGAACACTTTTACTGTTGCTATACTGTTTGACATGGTGTGGGATGTTTTAGTCAATAACATTTGATGCAGATTATTCCAGGTTTGCCGAAGTGAGTACAGCTTTTTTTTATCTCAGTGATTTCTTTTCGGGGATGCCAAGAAATCATTCATTTATAGGTATTGTTATTTACAGAGGCATTGCTGCCCCTGGATTCATATGAGGTGCCCGAACGTTTGTCAGACAACAATTCAATAGTTTCGTATCCATAGTCTGTTTGTTTAATTCAGTAAGGAGTCGTCGTGGCTTGGTGAGTACGGTTCTGGAGTTCGATCCCGGTGTTGGTCCAGAAAGTTCCCTGGTCAGTGGTGCAGTACGGAATGACTGGCAAGGCTATAGGTTCTAGTCGTTCGGATGAGACGCAAAACAAAGGCCCCTTGTACACGTCAGAGTGCTCACAAAAAAAAAACGTTGACAGTTTGAATTTAAATTAAGTGGAGGTCGTAGTACCGCTGCCATACAGAATTTCCGTCCCAACACACTGTTTGGCGTATGCCCTTCCTCATTAGTCCGATCTGTGAACAAACGTATGGAACATTAAACCCCATTTCTTTTCAATTGTTTTATTGGGCAATGAGGGGTTATCTGATATTGTAACGTGGTCGATAATTAGTGTTGTAGGAAACACGTCGTGTATGAAACGCTGCATCGTTCACGACAATCTGATACCAAACATGTGTACGCCGTAATATGCATATATTATGTTAGCTCGACGTTTATTTACTAGTAATAGTATTTATTAAATGATAGCTTTTCTACTTTCGTTTCTTGTATTCCGGAAGCTTTTGTGATGATATTGTTCTCCGTTTTCTTTCAATACTCACCTACAAACTCTTGCTTATTATGAAAACTTAAGTTGTCTTTTTAATATCCTTTGTCGTGCGAATGTTTTTCAGCAAGGTCTCATCTTTATAAATGCCACCTTGATTATCTCATCGATAAAACTTTATATATAGTGAAAACTTCGGTTACGTCCAGATACGCCAGGGTTACAACGGATTGAAACTTCAATATATCATCACTGGAATGAGACTGAACAGTGGCGAGAGTGATCCAATAGAGGTACACTAATAAGGGGCACACACCTGATCGAATTTAATGTGGAATATAACACTGCACTGCCAATCAATCTCAATATAACAATACATGTTATTAATCATTAAGTGAGAAGCACAATTTTTTTTTTTTATCACGCGGCGAAGACATCCCGAAATTTTAATGGTCCTCAACATATGGTTATTGGGCATATCTAGTAATAGAACGAGTTACTGGGTGGTGGTGCACCCGCATCCGCACCCGCCCCTAAATCCGCCACTGAGTAGGAATGCGTGTTGACTCATTTCGATCGGATAAATATACATTGAATCCCATGAAATGTAATGCGGTTATTTTATGGTTTCGAAGCCAAAGACTGTGTCGGATTATTTACTCTGTGTGAGACTTAGAGGTCTTCATTTCTTAAGAAAAACGACTTATTGAGCGTTCTCTTTTATCAGAATTTCTTTGGACGATTTCCAATCATTTTTATTGTAATGTAGTCCTCTTGTCTTGTCTATGGGACATCCATATACCGGAAGTGACATAGTAACCCCTCAACGTCAGAGATTTGCGCCGCTGAATAAATAAATGCTTACAAATATGAACACTGTGTTCTTATGACTACAAAAATCGACAAGGCTATTAATTCCGGAATATGAGGATTTCTAATGAAGCGGCTCATTTTCTAAATGAAGTATTTTGTACGCTTGGTTAGCCAGATTAACACCCACAATAATTCGTTGTTTATTCATTTGTGTATATTTTTTTATGTATAATCGTATTGTGTACATTCCCACAACTTGTCCCAGAAAATGACAAAAGATTACTGATTAAGTTTGTTGTAAGCACTTCGGTTAAATAAAAGGTCCATGTATACATTAGCTTAGTGAGAGGTTTGGAAGGACTACACATTAATCACATAGATCGTAAATATTACAAAGAATTTAGTATATTTTACCTACTAATGTCTTTTATATGATATATGAAATGAATAATATATTATAAACAGTCGTCCCCACTTGTTCTGGTTACAACATTACTTATCTAGTATATTACCATACAAGTAATGTTTTTAAAAGTTGAAACGAGCCAAATGCTTGTTATGGTCACAACATTACTTACCAAGTATATTATTATACGTTTAAAGAACCCACATTCCTTGAAGTTTAAAGTTGTTCGCGCAACAGTCAGCCGCGTGTGCCTTATTTGGCAAATAATCGTTATTAGCAAAAGAGTAGAACGGGCCTTGGACAGTGTCCTACATTTGTATTATTAGCACAAGAGCAAGAACGGGCCTTGGACAGTGTTCTACTTTTGTATTATTAGCACAAGAGCAAGAACGGACCTTTGGCAGTGTTCTACTTCCGTATTGAATGTTTCGGTAAATAGTCGTTATTAGCACTTTGACAGTGTTCTACTTTTGTAATAAATATAGATTTGGTAGAGTATACAAATCCTTAATCAATAAATAGATGAATTAATCTTAGCTATCAATATCACTATATTTATACTATACAGAGTTAGCTGTCAACGGAGACTTGCTATTTAAAATATAGGTACGCAATGTAGGATATGCTTACTCATATCACTTCTTATTTGAGGAAGTGTCGATGGTTAGTAATTGTCGTTCTAGTTTTGTAACCTACTTTTACTCAGATCAGGAAATTTAAAACGAAAGTTGCCATGACATAACTGAGCAAATCACCCCGACTTGTGGTTTATGTGCAATAAATAATGGTATTCATTCGAGTTCAATACCATTTGTTTTCAGCAATTATCCTGTAAATATTATATCCCACTATGAGGTATTTCAAAATGGATTCCAAATGAATGACTCAATCGTAGCTATCATCATAAATCTTTCAAACGCGATTTAGCTCGGAGCGGGTTGGTTATCTGTTGATTGGAATATCCGCCATGACAGTTATAATTTGTTTCTGATAGTTCTTCATTAAGTACTGCGCCTTTATTATTTCTAACTATGTGGTTTGATGAAAAACGGACTATAGGCCTACACATGTTTTGTGTCCAGATCAGCAAAGAACAATTAGTTAGCATTTTCTCTGTTAATATGTTTTTATTTGTGGTTGGTTTTTATACCCCAAGGGAGGTCTTAGATTATTACCGAAGGGATTGTGTTAACCTAATAGTAAAATTGTTTCAACCCACTTATAGACGATGAAGTATTTGTTTATCTTCACATTTTCATTGCGTTTATTAATAAATTAATATGGGGCTTTTCGTACGAGTGCATCGGCATTTCTATATTTTGTTGCAAATCTTTGACGCAGTTGCCATTCACAATGAACCAAAAATAGCTTTGGTCTACGGAAACATTTTAGTGTCTTGATAGATTGGTTCTGCAGATCGGTGAGATTAAAGTAACATTCTGTACCAACAATCTTGGTTGATATACTGATGGGTCAGAGTCTATAATTGTCACGCTAGGGATTGTATATGCCTGGCACCATTTTGAATGTGGGTTTGATCTAAAGTGTAGGTTCCTATTTGTCTGGTGCGCTTTGCCTCAAGTCACCCTTCTATGAGGAAGGCATGCGGTAGGTAGTTTATACCTGACTGTTATTTACTCAAAGTGAGAGCCACAGGGGCAGTTGAAATTTCATAGCACACTGCTTTACTTGGTGCCAAATAGTGGAACGTTTAACCCCATTTCATTTAATTTGCTCAACTCATTCGGGTTAACCAAACATATTGATTTGTAATAAGAATCGTCTAGTTTCTATGTGATTTTTTAGACAAAAAGATGATTGTGTTTATAAAGTGATATTCAGTCTTCTTAATCTTATTAAATACTTCTTTCCGTTTCAATTTTGCGATGTATCACAACACAGTAATGGCTTCATTTTTTGAAAAGTGGTGGTATCTACCGTACGGTTTATGTCGAAATTATGCTAATGGTTGATTTGGTATAAGGACAGAAGGCGGGGGCAATCAAAACATATATTGTGACGTTCTTCCGTAAAGCATTATGAACTTATTCAATACTTATTTACATTTCACTAATCAAAATATATTTTTGAATATCTACCTGGGATTCGATGGAGTACTGTGGAGGCCGGACTACGGGCTATTCAGAGATTCGTTATGCCGAGGTGTTTAATATGCAATTTTACTGTGCTGACTGAATTATAACGATAATATTAATGTTTGTCTAGAAAGCCTTCAGTATGTCGGTTATATTACATGAGCACTGAAGCCTACATCTACATTAAGTTTACGACAAATAAAATTTGAATTGCAGTCGATACCATTACAGTTGTCTGGGCTGGAATTGATATATATATATTTTTTTTAAATTAAAGGGTCTTCCTCAATTTCAATTGTTATATTCAAACCATGGATAAGCGCAACATTGTTTATTATCGTAGCAATGGTACTTGGCAATCGAGAACGGTCGGCTCTTTATCTAATCTTATATATGTTAAAACATTCAACTTAACAACCAAGATTAAATCGTGTTTGCAAATTATCGCGTGTGAAAATATTTTCTCATTATTTGTTGTAGAATGTATAATTAGGAGACATTTTGCACTTGTCTTTTTCAAATTTTCTCGTGACAAAACAATTCACACACATTTATTCATATGTCGTGTATACACATATATTCACAAAAGGGTAGCGAGGCGATATATTGATACCTACAATGATATACTACGGGAGAGTGTAAACATTAACATATAACTATCAAAGATATTCATGATAAATGGACACCTCTTGTGCTTCTTATCTTTTGTCTATTGTGGTATTCTGAGAGCTCAATATTTGATGGAAGGCTAAACATACATAATAAATTCAAACTTGTTCCTGTATGTATGTGTGTATTGTCTATCACTTCATCAATGCAACCAATGAACCTTCCCTACTCTAGTGCACAATCCCAGGGAGAAAGACAGCATAAAACAACCTTGTAAAAGCACCATTAACTTGAGTGACATGTGTCCGGAACGCTTGTTTTAATTTCTAACATGATTCAGACATGACCACCCACTGGAACATTTTTCTCCTGGGGGATTTGTACTAACATCTAAGCAGTTTTCAGACAAGCATCCACTAATCGGAAACTGTGTCTAAACTCAAATTACGTGTAACTATAATGGACAGCTTTAAGGTGATAGATCCCTGCGTGTTTCGGACACAAATATTGCTCTGATCATTTCAGTTAAAATGCTAAATTTGGGCTTGCGGGACAAGTTATACATAATGAGAAATGAAATGTAATGGGGTTTAACGTTCAGGATAATTAAGACTGACATATAATATGCAGTATGCTATAGGGAAGTTTTTCATGGTAGTGATATTTCAACCGATTCGTTGCCGAATTCTAATGGTCAAAGATCACCACGACAGTGTGCTATAAGGATAAGGAAGTTTTTCACGGTAGTGGTGTTTCAACATGCAGTGTGCAATGGCTAAATGTTGCACGGTAGTGGCGTTTCAGCCTTCTCGTTATCGCGAACTCTAATGGTCAAAGAGAACCTTGGCCGTAAAGACGTGGCTCTAGTCTGGAGGTTTTGTGATCGCTCCCTGTGTTGGCCGAAGAACTTCACTGGAAGTTCCCGGCTTGTTTCCCACTTGGCGGTGGTACAGGAGGACTTGACGTTCGGATAAGACGAACAACCGAGGTCTCGTGTACACATTGGCGTGTAGGTAAATGATCCCTTGGCAGCTGGAATTCGATATTACAGTAGGGTGTAGCTCCGTTATCTGAGTAAACCTTCCCTCACAACACACTGTAGACGCATGTCAGCGGACATTTGCCTAGTCGGGGCAGTACAATGGGATGTTAAACGCCCTTTCATTTTCATTCCAATGGTCAAGGGTTCGTTTACATCATCGCCAACTAATACACATGTAGACTAGAATCTTTGTCCAACAGCTGTTTAACCAGGATCATACTCACTGAAACATCGAGTCTAGTTAGAATTACGTCCTGTGTAGTTTTTGACGAATTATCAAATCATGGACACCCAGCGCTTCTTCACAATGTACAGCGTAATCTGATTTTATTTGTTTACAATAATTGTAGGGAACACTTGGTGAGATCGAGTAAAACCTATGTAACAGAGTCTCGTATCTCCATTGATTCCCCGGTAATCGTTGTTAAACTTGTTCCTTTGAATTCTATTATTAAATCTAACAATACAGCTCTCCATTACTTCATCTACTTAACCATGAACGTGATGACTAAAAAGGATGTAAATACTACCCTATATTCTAAAAATAGTTCGACACATTCTTTTTTAAAACATAGTCAAAGCGTCTATCCCCACTGTGCCATTCATGACTCCAGTGAACTCATCTGTAACATTGTGAGCTCTCACGGCGAAGTCTTTTATACGCGACGTTGCGAGACATCATCAGTATTCAGTATACGTACTTCTTGAACTGGGTGAATCTCTAATGTTATTAATTAAGTAAAATTCAGTTAAGTCATATCGTTCTTAGCTTTGTCACTCAACATCCAAGTCATGTACTAGCCACGTTTGTCTATTTTTAGGAGTTTTTGGACTCCGGGAGACAGTCGAGTTCAGAGATATATCCTTTATGTCGTTTTCCCCCTGTTACGTTTATATTATTAGATGTGGGCATAGGAGTGGTTTATTATTTATTGTCGTATGCACGTCCTGGTCCTTGTGAGTAACATGTTCATGTGCCGAATGTGCAAAGATGTTAATTTCATGTAGTAGGGTTGTATATACTTCAGCACGTCATCTTACACAGGTTTGATAAGGTGTGACTACACGTTAGATCATTCTCTTACCATACTAAAGTACAAAAGAACTTGATAACTGACGATTGGGCTACATGACACTTCCTTCTACTAGGGAGGATCACGTGGCTAAGTAAGTAAGGCGCTGGCTCGGTAGCCTAGAGGTCGGGTGTTCGATCCCAATATTGGCCGAGAAAGTTCATCTCGATTTTCCGGCGTGGTTTCCCCTTGTCAGTGATGCAGAACGGAGGGCCTGACAAGGAAAACTGTCTAGACGTTCGGATGGGACGAAAAACGGATGTCCCGTGTACACATTGGCGTGCACGTAAAAGATCCCTTGGCAGTTGAAATTCGATATAAGAGTAGGCCGTAACGCCTCTGCTCGGCCAAAATTCCTCTCATAGAGCACTGTATGGTGTATGCCCGTCTTCCATTAGCAGAAGAGTAGGACGCTAAACCCCATTTCATTTCATGTGTATGTGGGTGGGATGAGGGTAATTGAGTAAAGAAACGTGACAGTTGTACGGTCGCCTTCCTAACCTCGTGGGTTCATGTCGGGTTCCTGGTGATGTTCCGCCCCCATCCATAAAATTCCTACGCGCAAAGCGAATTTCCTATGTTAAATTGTAACTAATGTTAGTCCAGAAATAACATAGTCTGAGATGATTAAACGTTAAACCTCTAGTTTCCAATTCGGTGCTTAAATTGCCCTTGGATTCTGTTTCGAGAGCTTGTATAATATCTTTTTTTATTTATGCATCGTGTATTTGATTTTTTTTTTTTTATCAATTTGTATGTTTTGAATTTTTGGCTTGCTAACATTAAATACCCGTTTGTGTAATCGTAGCATTTTTGGGCGTTTTATTAATAAGTTATTACATTACATTCCAAGTGTATGACAAAACTGAATCATGTACATTAAAAGAAATGTTTCCAGTCTGCAAAACAGCAATAGCCATCGTTGAATAAATTTACATATCGGTAATTAGTTTTCATTTTAAAAAAAATCTCCGAGTCTCACCGCCTTTCATTAAAAATATGTAAAGGTATTGATAAATCTGGGCTGTTGTATTCACAGTTTATGTATGGAGCTATTTTGACATTGGGGTCGTTACGATGATAAATTAAGCTTGTTCACCTTTTAAAGACTTTTATTATATTTTGCGTCAAAAAAGTAAAATATTTTAACATTTTACAAAGAAAAGCACAGTTGTTATAGACGTTGTATGTATGCGGTTGGCTGGATCTGGGAAATAAAATTTGTACTACATGTATATGAATAAATCTGATACACCGTGTTACGTTACATGCAAGTCTTTGATGTGTCCGTATACCTTTCAATTAAACGTTGATTTATGGGTTTATATCCAGTCAACTTTGTTAGTGGTGTGCATTTAATGGCCTGTTTAGCAATCACGCAACCTGTTCCAGTAGGTTCGGGTGCACGCAACAGCACGCAATAAAGAGAGAGAGAGAGAGAGAGAAATGGGGTTTAACGTCCACTCAACACAACCAGGTTATTTCGGGACTAACATACGGTTTCAATTTTTTTATTTCAATAATTCGCTTGCGCGTAGGGGTCTTTAGCCGTGGGAGGAAACCGGATTGCCCGGAGGAAACCCAAGGGGTTGAGAAGGCGCCCCTATCAGCACGCAATAAACCATTAACATTAATTTGATTGGTTTATGTTACGTTAGCATTGAATGAACAAGGGATAGATTTATTTTCTTTAAAAATACGTGACGATGTTCAAACGAGTTACACCCCGTCCCCACACTACAAAACAAACTAAAAAATACGACATACCAAACTTCTAGCACACTGAGACACTAACGCATTGGGTTTTTTTTTGCAGTATGCTATACATAAGGTTTATTTTCGATTTGCCATGATTTTGATTAGTAAGGATTGTATTATACTTGTTTGGGGTCACAAAGGGTTACACTGCGTCTGGACATGATACAAAATGTAACACCAATCTGCCGTATACCATGACAAATCATATCTGATTTTAAAAAATGTAGATCTATATTTCGTTTTGTTTTTTGATACTTCCGATGACGAGTTGTACTGGATGGTCATATGAGCGGTTTGTGACCCTTATGCCGCCAGGCATTGATTATTTAATCAGTGTTGACGTTTCTAATGGTTTACCCACAGTTCTGTGCTTGGCGCGCCAAGAAATCGCCGTAACAAACCGTTTCATTGGTTAATCCCCCATTTCTACCAAAACGCCGGTAATGACTCTTCCAGATCCTAGTGCAGTAAAGACAAGTAAAATGAAATTTAGATTTATAAAAACCGAAACGAAATAGGATCTATGTTTTAATCAGATTGTAATAAATCAGACAACAGCTCAACGAGGAAATAAGGCTTTTTTTTATTTGGCATGGTTTGACCTTACAGTTACATCAAGGATGTTAGCATTTGATTGATTGTAAAAACAAAATGTTTCAAAATGAACATTTAATACCGGATACTGAACATGTAAACTGCATTTAAACTCAATCAAACAGATTCTGCTCTTTTGACCATAGAGGTTTCTCAGACTCAAACCAAAACTATATTATATAATAATAACTCATTTATCATAGCAAGATTAACAAGCCATAATACTAGTAACCGTTAGAAGATGCTGCTTCATTGCCTTTCAACTCCTTTCTCACAATAATTCTTCAAGTACCATCTATTGATATTTTAAATTGCACCAGTGCAATAAACGAAGGCAATGTAAAGAGTTATGGTAAATATTTACTGTAATCGAACTTAACGAATTATCAAAGGAATATTTTCAAAATCTGAAATGACCGTTTGTCAGTTCTGTGATTAGGATAAAGAGCGTCCCATTGTCTGCAGCCAATTCGATAAAGCTCCAATTATGTGTGATATTCTTATAGAAGCTAAGTGCTTCCTTTGAGATCAATGACATATTCAATTTGCTTTAAAGAACGTGACAACGGCCGATCATTACTTATAATAATTATATTGACAACGGTAATGGTAATAATAATAAAATAACTCTATTGTTCCGCTATTGGATTTGAAGAGTGCACTTTAAGAACACCTGATACGTCGTCTTATTCGGGGGGGGGGCACATGGTCAGCACGTGCACGCTGTATCACGGGGTCTGTCATTGAGTGAACTTCCTTTGTTTCGATTCCCCGTTTGTACGTGACAAAATGAAAATGAAATGAAACGGGGTTTAACGTCCTACTGTTCTGCCCATAACCTGGGCTCATGAAGACGGGCATACGCCATACAGTGTGCTATGGGGGAAATTTTGCCCAGGCAGCGGCGCTACGGTCTACACTTATATCGAATTCCAAATGCCAAAGGATCAATTACGTGTACGCCAATTTGTACACGAGACCTCGGTTTTTCGTCCCATTCGAACGACTAGACAGCTGTCCTTGTCAGGCCCTTCTTCCTGCATTGGTCGGAAAATATGGATGAGCTTTCTCGGCCAATGTAGGGATCGAACACCCGACCTCCAGGCTAGCGGTTGTCAAGGAGTAGGGTCACCTGTCCAACCTCGTGGGTTTTCTACGGGTCCTCCAGTTTCTTCCCACTGATAAAGACCCCTACGCACAAGCGAATTATTGAAATAAAATTTAACCATATGTTAGTTCCGCAATGACCTAGTTTGTGTCGAGTGGACGTTAACCCCTCTCTGTCTCTGTCTCTGTCTCTTTCTCTCTCTGTCTCTCTCTCTCTGTCTCTCTCTCTCTCTCTCTCTCTCTCTTTCTCTTTCCCTTCTTATGCTACTGTAATACATGTTAGCTACATGATAAGTGATAGCAGTCGTGATAAGTAATATCAGTCGCTCTAAAATGTATGAAATGGAAGAGGTCTAGGACAACCGTATTTATCCTAATTATTACCCTCTAACGCTACAGGGTATTGTTGCGACATTTCGACGATATGGTAAAATTTTTCATCTGATCGTTACGGTTGTTTGTAGTATTGACAAGATAGTTTTGATTATTAAATACAATTTATGGATAAAAAATTCGATTATCCATTTTAACATTTCATTTTCAAGAGGCACGTGTGTTCAAATCCATGCAATACCCGAGAGAGAGAGAGTTGATTATAGGCTTGTTATGTGAACATAATATCTCTACTTAGTAACCGATATAACAAAACAAAAAGTTTACCTCTTACATAATGCCACTTTAATATAGGCAATCTTTAACTATGATACTACTGATGTGCCTTGAATTATGGGAGGTTGGATGGCCGAATGGTTAGCGTGCGCATGCTGTATCATACGGCCTGCCATTGAGTCTACTGGCGTGGTTTCGAATCCCCGGTTGTACGTGGCAAGGAGTTGGGTCGCCTGTCCAACCTCGTGGGTTTTCTCCGAGTACTCCGGTTTCCTCCCACTGCTAGGGACCCCTACGCTCGAGCGAATTATTGAGGTAAAATCGAAGCATGTGTGGGTCCCGAAATGACCTAGTTTGTATCGAGTGAACGTTAAACCCCATCTCTCTCTCTCTCTCTCTCTCTCTCTCTCTCTTGAATTATAATTACTTGTATTCTGAGTCTTTGCAGAACACTTGGTATCACTTCGCATCGGGCAGTTCACTTAGCTATATGTTTCTGGTTAGTGTACGTCTGTTATTGTGTAAAAGCGTAAGAGAGATTTTTATTTAAATTTGTATTACAAGATAGATGATATCTTTGGAAGGGAGGAAGTTCTACTTCATAGCAAAAAAATAATTTAAAAATTAAGGAAACATTTTGATCATTAAGGAATATTATCAAATTTCAAAGACATGGGGTAATTTTTTTATAACAAACTGTACTGAATTTATTAAAAGTATGTTTTGAGTAATTCAATAATAAAGGAAACATCCACTCAAGAAACCCATGACTGTTCGGTACTTACATACCTATTTATTCACTATTTCACTAAGATGTCTCAACTCAGAAACTACTTTTGGGGGATATAGTCAACCAACAAAATTACACATAAAATTGATTAAATCCACGGATCATCAATTTAGGAATTATGGAACTCCGTAAACGACACAGTTTCACATTATGTTTAATCAGCCAGAACACATTTCTTTTGTTAAGTTAGAAAGTGTTTGATGTTGGATGTAAGGGAGTCACGGTGGTTCGGTGAGTAAAAGGATTGACTTGCTAACTTGGCGGTCCCGTCTTCCAAAATGGGGAAGGCCGAGAAAGTCCATCCGGATTTTCCGACGTGGTCCCACCTTGTCAGTAATGCAGGACAGAGGCCCTGACAAGGGATAACGTGTAGTCATTCGGATGGAAAGACAAAAGCGAGGTCCCGTGTACACATTGGCGTGCACGTAAAAGATTCCGTAGCAAAACTTCCCTCACAGCACAAAATGAGAAATAGTCCGCAAAGTGAAAACGAGAATCAGTGACTTTAATGTAGCTATAAATCGCTAAAAGCTATGGTCGGGATGGTTTGAACGTCAAGTTAATACAATCAGGATATGTACGTAGTTGATAATACTAAAATTCTTTAATGAAATAATACGTTTGTGAGTCGGCTTCTTTCCAGTTGGACAAAGAGGTTTGGTGGTCTCATGATTTAACAGTTACGTTTTAGAACATAAGGTCTATCACTGAGTCCAGTGGTGTGGCTTGGATTCGATTACGCGACAAGGAGTAAGGTCGACTGTCAAACCTTCTGGGTTTTCTCCGGGTCCTCAACACACAAGGGAATTATTGAAACAAACTTGAGCATACTATTTTTACAATGACCCAGTTCGTGTCGGGTGGACGTTAAAACCCTTTTCTCAATCTACTGCGTGGGAAGAAATTATGATAAATAAAAGTACATATAAACCAGTAATAAGACATATAAATAACCTTGTTTCATTCCGCGCCATAAGCATAATTTCATACCTTAAATAGCATGATGATAACGGATTGTGTCAAAACAAATATAGTAACGATATGTATATCATTTATATATGTTACTGTCAGGGGGGTTATGTTAATTGCGCTTGCAGGACTGTCAAATAAAGCGATGTTTGGTGGTTCGGATAACGTTCACTCAACACAAACCAGGTTATTTCGGGACTAACATATGCTTCAATTTGAATTCAATAATTCGGTTGCGCGTAGGTTTTTTAGAAGTAGGAGGTTGCCGTAGGAACCGGGAATACCCACGAGCTTGGATATGCGGCCCTACTCCTTGTCACGTACAAGCGGGGAATCGAAACCATGCCTCTTGACGCAATGACAGACCTTATGATCACACGTGCACGCGTTAATCATTCGACCAGCCAACCGCCTGTTTCGGATACGACAACAAAAAGCGAGAATCACTAGCGTACACAGTGATGTGCACATTAAAGAATAGCAGGAATTCGGTGAAGAGTATTCTCATTCTCCCTGGCATTGCACACGTGATCATATGTTAGTCTCAAAATAAAAAGTCTATAGACCGTTAATTTTTAATACCATTATTCGTACAATTTGTTCAGAAAGTATGTTGTAACCTGATAAGGGGGCCAAAGTCATTGGTGTTGCACGAGGGGCCTTGACAAGGACAGTGTTATCGTTCGAATGGGATGGAAAATCGAAAACGTGCGTAAAATAAGCACTTTACAGCTGGAATAGAGTATGCCACAACGCCGCTATCCTGGCAAAATTTCACTCTTAGCCCACTGTCGCCTATAGCATAAGACCGTCTTTAACCAGCCTATATATTGTGAAAAGTAGGACATTTCATTTCATTTGAATTAGTAATAACATTTTTCATTAAATTTGTCAAGAAAGTTATGTTGTAAAGCGTGAAAGGTGAGAATTTACTTGACATATCAGTATATCAACTTTGTACAGTAACAAGGAAAGTGTTCGCTATCTGTAACCTCGCTCCAACTAACGGGTTGTACCACGTGTTTTAAGTCCTATTATAGTAGTACATCATCATAGATATAGTAAGATAGTGTTTTAAGTTTTGCCCCGTGTCATTGGATAAGTAACAAGCTACCTGCGATTTTAACAGTGTCATTAAGTGTATATTATAATTTTAAAGGTCAGTAGAGCATGGTATTAATTGTATATTTTGTTCTTCAAAAACGGTCGTCTGTACTTTTATGTTGTGTGTTAGAGACGCGGGGATTAATGCTTACTCGTCACCACTAAGCAATGTCCTGATTTACATGCTGCATTTCGTCAATTGGCTTGTAGAAGCGTGGGTGCGGGGTCTGTAGCTGGGAGAAGACGCACACACAGTGTATTTTATGTGTAAAACAGAAATGAAATCAAATGGGGATTTAATCTATTAGTTTTCTGCACCGACAGGGCTAATAAAGGAGGGCATAGTATTACAATGTGCTGAGAGGGACATTTTCCCGGACAGCGGCACTACAACCTACTCATACTTCGAATCCAAACGTTGTTTTAATTAAGTGCACGCCACTGTACACCGCGGGCCGGATTTTTTTATACCATCCGAACGACTATACACTGTCCCTAGTCAGACTCTCTTGTCCTGGAAACCACGCTGAAACATTCCGATGAACTTTCGCCACCAACACTTGGAGCAAATCCGAGGCCTTCAGGTAGCGAGCCGGGGTCTCTTTATTTTCTTACTTACCCAGCCACTGCGGCTCCCGCTTTAAAAGAAGATACCATACAACTATTTAATCAAGCTGGAAAGGGCCGGGCAATATGTCAGCTTGATGCCCAGTGAGTGGCTGTGACGACCACGACAGCCATTTTACGAGTTTTTGCAAATTGAACGTGTGACCATTGACATGCGGTTATTATAATCTCGGCTTCTGAAATCCATGTCTGAACTATCACTCTCGTTGATTAGCTATTTGCGGATATCATACGTACACAAAACATGTATGTCTTAAAGTTCGCCTGTCTAGTCTACGAAACACAGTACATCCTATTTTAATCTACGTGGTAAAGTTCACCATACTTTGAAACACCGTAGACCCCTTTCTTGTCTCTATCGGAAATTTCACACGTCTCCATGGAACAACAGACCCCATTCTAATTTATGCTGGAAAGTTAACATCTCTATGAAACACAGTAGATCCTATTCAGAACGTTCACCTCGCTGTGACGCAAAGTAGAACTCTTTCTCTTGTCAATTTTGGAACGTTCACCGCTCTGTGATGCACCGTAGACTTGGCTAGGTCGGAAAGTTCACCTTTCTGTCAAGTATCGTAGAGCCCCTTTCTTGTCAATGTCGCAAAGTCCACCCTATCTATGAATCGACATAGACACCTTCTTATTTGCATCGTAAAGGTCATCTCTTTTTGGGACATCCCCGTCCACTTCGTATTTATGTGACGCACGGTGGTTTACAAACTTCATACGATATAATATGCAAATTGAGAAACAAAAGAAAAACAATAGTTGTTTTTACAAACAAGTCTTGCAATGATTTAACCTGTTTACTTGTTAATTTGTTTTGTCGAACGTTAAGCTTCGTTGACATAATTAACTCGCGATGTGATTAATTACTACTCTGATGGTCGATCACGTAGGCCTAAATAATCGACTTGTATTGATTTGGTACAATCAGTTGAGGTTTAACGTCCATATTTTCTGCTCCATCGGGGCTAAAGAAGACGGGCATACGCCATACAGTTTACTATAAGATGACTTTTGACCGGACAGCGACCCTGCGGTCTACTCTTATAACAAATTCCAACTGCTTGGGGATATTTTATGTTTTATTTTATCCCGATGAACTTTCCCGGCCAATACTTGGATCGAACACAGGACGTCCATGATAGTGAGCCAACGTCTTACTCATACAATGGTGCGGGGTCATTTATTACCAGTAAATAATATCAAAAGGTAAACTAAATTGAGTTTTTTGGAGAGAGAGAGAGAGAGAGAGAGAATAGATGGGGTTTAACGTCCACTCGACACAAACTAGGTCATTTCGGGCCTAACATATGGTTTTAATTTTATTTCAATAATTCGCTCTTTAGCAGTGGGAGGAAACAGGATTGCCCAGAGGAAACCCACGAGGTTGAGAAGGCGCCCCTATCTCCATGCCACATACACTCACACCAGGGATCGAAACCACAGCCGCAAGCCAGAGGTGACCGACCAGCTAGAGGTCGAAGCGCGGCACTCTAGACCACTAGGCCATCCCAGCGGGGGCTTTTTGGAGAAACAATTTAGATTACTGTTCCAGTTGTTCTTTGCCTCGTTGATAAATTTGGGTCAGGGTGTTTTCTTTACGGAACTGTGTCTTCTTATAATAGCCGCCATATGTCAGTAAGTTTATATCTATTTGGTAGAGTATGTTCGAATGCCTCACGGGAGTTACCCCCTTTGTCTGTTTATTTTCAAGAAAAACATAATCCGACTATATTGGAGAGAAATATATTGTTGTATTGTAATTTATGTTTGAGCAGTCACTGTCTCGCCAAGAAAAGTTATAAAAATAACTCGAGCAAAGGTAAGTTCATGTTACAAGGTAAACATGGAACGTTACAGGTACTCAGTCAATATAAATCTATATAACACAGTTGATAGTAGATTTTAATAGTCGTAATTATTCATAGATTATAAAACAAATAAACCGTGGTATATGATGATATATAATTATTAGTATTATTTATATCACACTTATGTTAGCACTAATAGATATCATTAGTGGAACCGTCAGTGCCAGGTGATTTGCAAATATTATTGACCCCCAATCGTAAGGAAATTATACGACGATCTGCTAAAGTAAATATAAGTGACGGAGCAAGCTTTGAGATTATGTAAACTTTAACCATACTTTTCGTATGCATGACTCATATTTAGCAGTAAAGTGGGTGGTAAACTTGACCAAAGTTTAACAAAGTCCAACTTCGATCAGCCAAAAGAATGCGCCTTCGACCTCTTGCATGGGTTGTATATTGAAGCCGGTTTGAGCACGACGATCCAGACAAATAATCCACTTGCATCTTTGAAGTTGAATTGCCTATCTCCGTCATCTTGTGTTGAGCCGTAACATTTTACAAGTAGGTAGGGTAATTTGTCAATTAGGATAGTTTTAAAATACCTTGGGTTATACTCAACACAAATAAAATTGAAGACAAACAAGTTTTACAAAGTGACATGCTGTTTAAACTGATATGTTTGTAACATTGGTGGGTGGTTTTACAAACGTTTTATGAATCAAAAATGCACTTAGGAGAATTAGACAAACTTGTTTGATCCACTGTTCTACTGTGAAACAAAAGTATAATATATAAGGGTAAGACAAGTGTTATACAAAGCTTGCCTCCGATATTCCAATGAGCGGCTTGATAAATACGACTTTAGGCTACCGTTTGTAAGCATTCTCAGAGGTAATAATTAAAACACAGCAATTAACTAAACAAAAAACATTATGTGTTAAAAACAACAAAATACGAACTGATAGGAGGAAATTGGCACTGACGGGTTTATCCGGGAACTGGTTGTGATTACTCCAAGGCCGCCTGACAGCTTGACGTTGTTTTTTTTTTGGTCTTAGAAACACTTTATAGATAGTTGCTTGACATTGGAATTGGGTTCTAAGAGACGTCTACGACAACATGAACCAGCCTTAATTAGTGAAATATCCAGGAGTTCACCTTTAAAAAAGATCACGCCAGAATGTATCATTTGTACCACAAGACAACATGTCTCTTACAAATAAGGCTTGTCGAAATTGGCATTTGTACAGTAGAGTATGAGCATATTACGCTTCATAATGCAGTCGAGATGATGGATGAAAATGTTCTCCGGGAATTTCGAGTCTGGTTTCCCGTTAGTCAGTAGTGGAGGACGGGTGGCAGTGGGGAGTTTGGCAATGGTGGGCAATGTTGAAGCGTAAACACCGCTGTAAAGGTACACTCCGCCCCCCCCCCAGCACATTGGATTGCAAATGTTTGTCGTCACTCATTGCAGACGTTAAAACCTCTACATAAAATGCTTTATAGATTTATAATAACATTTATTATAACTTAAAATCTCGGTGTCGAATCCATTTCGACATAGATCTAAAATATACGAATTCCGCTCTTAATGTCTTTGTTGTTCCACGCGAGCGTGTTTTCTATGGCGTGTCACTGTAACTATAGAGGGTGTTTTTTTGCCATGTTACTAGAATTGGTTCTGGCAGATGACTATCACATAGATAGTTTATGGAATTGCTTTCTTGCTAACATATCTGGAATCGTTTATGAAGCAGATGAAATCTGGTTTTACAGGCAGATAAAAGTGACAAATAGATTTTCCATCAAAACATTATTGCCAATACATCACGAGTACAGAAAAGTAAAGGCTGTTGGTCTCTATTTACCCGTGAAATATTTCTCATATATTTTATTTATCCTAATGGGTGGTAGTCGCCATGTTACCCCCCCCCCACCACCACCACCATATTTCTATATGTATGGTTTCGATTCCGAGGTTGTGGATTTTCTCCGAGTACCCCGGTTTTCTCCCACTGCAAACAATCCCTACGCGCAAGCGAATTATTGAAATAAACTTGAACCATATGCTATTCCCGAAATGACCTAGTTTGTGTCGAGTGGACGTTAAACCCCATCTCTCTGTCTCTCTCTCCCTCCCTCCCTCTCACATGCAGAGGGGTCTAATATTAGCTATGCGGGTTATGACAAGGCTTGAACTAAAGAGGTTTCAAATTCAAAACCATCACTTGAAGCACATGTTAGTCCCGAAATTACCTTGGTCGTGTCCAATTGACGCAAGATACGCCCCTTACCCCTCTCTCTGTCTGTTTCTCTTTCTCCCCCTTTCTCTGTCTCTCTCTGTTAGCTGGATTATCCGAAAGAAATACAATAAAATATAAGATATAGTTTAAGAGGAACAATTATTAATGTGTTTGCGTATTCTCACAATATGTTATATATTTTTATGGAAAACTCCCTTTAAGATAACATAAATATATTGTTTTACAAATGAGGGGAATCCGTGAGAGAATCACTCATGTTGTTTGATTGTCTACTTGGATAAAGCATCAAGATTCCTGTTTGATTAGCTAATTATATCACAGCGTAAACAACATACATCAATAAACTTTATTAATGGTCCTATAATTATGGATTACACCTCGTTATTGCTCTCGCTCGTGTAAACAAAGAACTCTGTATAAAGCCGTTATCGTACTTTCTTGAAAATTATAAAATACATTTCGAAGATTCTAGATCGAATGTGTATCAAACTACAATGCACACGCATTGTTAATAATATTAAAATTGGTAGTTTATATACTTTGTATGCGTATCAGAATCGGACGTGCACGGTGGGGGAGATGGGGTTAATATTGGCTATGTGGGCTATATATGTTCCCTTATAAATGATTGTTTTAATAAAATAGCATGTGACAAAGCTTGAACTAGAGTGTTTTTAAATTTAAAAAAAAAACATCGCTTGAGTATTTGGATAATCGCGTATTTAAATTTGGATTGTCTGTCGAGTCTATCCAGTCATTCAAACAATAGGCCAATATTCGGTAATTTTATGGAGTTACCCTGATCAGAGAGAGAGAGAGAGAAATGGGGTTTAACGTCCACTCGACACAACTAGGTCATTTTTGGACTAACATATGGTTTTTTAATTTTATTTCCATAATTCGCTTGCGCGTAGGGGTCTTTAGCAGTGGGAGGAAACCGGAGTGCCCGGAGGAAACCCACAAGGTTGAGAAGGCGCCCCTATCTCCATGCCACATACGCTCACACCAGGGCCCGAAACCACAGCCGCAAGCCAGAGGTGACCGGCCAGCTAGAGGTCGAAGCGCGGCACTCTAGACCACTAGGCCATCCCAACCCCCCTACCCTGATCAGACATTTTTTATGTTACTCCTGAATACTATTTTGGACCGAAATTTGCAGAGAAGGTCAATTAGCCTATATATAATAACTTCATTTTTGAGGTGACATTTTGGCGTGTGATCAACTTACGTAAACCCACTAGCATCATCTGATACTCATTGAAGTCTTAAACTGTGGCTGGTTAGTGACGAAGAAGGAATAGTACAGAATTAATGGTTACGTTATTTGCAAGGTGTTTAAAGGGAACAAATTATATCACGCTTGAAAGTGATCGGTGTGCTGACTTAGTTTGTATACCTGATACCACTCTTGTCGTGTATTTTGTACACGGTGAACGGTCCATTTGCTGATTACACTATTTGGCCTATCGTTTTTTTAGGACGTCAAATATTTTCTAATGGTTTGGATTGTTCGTATTTCGTTTTATTTCATTGTGGATAAAGATGTTCACCTTTAATGTGCTTCCTAATAAATATAAATGTGGTTGACACCAATACGCGACCAATTTAAGCCTAACAAATGTATTTATGATTTGGTTTTATTCGTTTCGTGGCAGTTTGTGAGGTGGCGCCATCTGGTGTCATTCGATATGAAAACTTCTGTTTATTTATCTCATGATTTCGGAAAATGTACTGTGGTAATATTCGAATTGGAAGAATCCTAGATAGCAGTTGACCGAGATCGGCGGTTGAGCGATTGTAGTTTCACTATTATGATTTAAGGGTTTCGGAGAGGTTAAAAGGCAATAAATTTTCGAAATTTCAAATCACTTGATTCCTACTTAAATATGTCTGCAACATGACTGCGCAAGTCCTAAAATATGGACTTAGCGGTTCAAGTCTTATAATACATCAACAAATTCATTTTCTGAAAAATAGCCAATATAGTTAAAACTGACAGAAATCAAAACGCTTTAAGATGGAATCGGATCGGCCTATTCTAATGAATTCTTGACCGGTGTGTATTTCGTTAGATTAGATAGATGAAAGGGTATGTCTTTCTGGATGTAAGCCAGGGGGCACAACAATCAGAACACGGTCCCATGTTAGCATAAGCTTGATGTTTCATGTCCGCTATTATTAAACTCAAATCGGAGTTAATATTGATCTGTAACATTCATCATTATTAATCCTTATATTTTGATTAGCAATAACCATAATTCACACAATAACGAATTAATATGTGACACGTCTAACGTCTATTAGACTAAAATCTGAGACTATATTTGGTTCGTTTTTTTACGTCCAACCCAATAATCCGCGTGTTATTTCGTTTAATTAATCCTGATAATTCAAACAATAACTAATTAATATGATATTGTGTAAAAGAGTATAACAAACTAATCATGGTGTTAAAAATAACATGAGGTAATTATGGACATTTTATTTATCATCGATTATGTAATCGATTAGTACCGATTATATATTTATTAGTCTGTTGCACTAGGTACAATAATCTATAATTGATATATATGTATACAGCACACCATAATTGGTCGCTTAAACCTTTATATAATATCACAGCACGGATTTGATTTGGACGGAGATATCTACATAGGTGGAAGCGGACGTTAACCCCCAGTTAGTAGTGATGTAATTAATAAGGTTGTTTTCAGGTTAAATAAAATCTATCGTTAATTGAAATAATCAATCTTAATTTATGAAGTAAAATAAAATGAAATGTGGTTTAATGTCTTACGGTTGGGCTAACTAAAAAGACATACACCATGCAATGTGCTATGAGGGCAATTTTGGCTACTCTTATTTCGAATTCTAACTGTCAATGGGTTTTTTTTACGTGCACGCCTATGTATACCCGGGATCCCGGTTTTTCGTCCTATCCGAACGACTGACTATACGCTGTCCATTACCAGACCCCCGTTCTAAACCACTGTAGCATAAACTTTCTCGTTCAATGCAGGGATCGAACACAGGACCTCCAGGTTAGCTAGGCAGCGTCCTACTCATTGAGTGACCGTGACGCCATATTCCCTTTTGAATAATATGTCTTATTAAATAGAAAATAAGTCAACATTAAGTGACAGTCGATTTTCACTTAGTCTAGTCATTCTAATGGAACGGAAATTGGCTATCTCATAACATGTACGTTAAAGATCCCTTAGTAGGTAGTTGAGATATAACTAATATCTGAATAACAAGGGTATTAGTTCCTTACTGGAGCGTAACATCTGCGTTCAGATCCCGGTATGGGTTGAGATATTTAGCAAGCCTGGTTTCTGACTGGGGTGCGAACATGAAAAGTCCCACCTAGTAATATGGATGAAACGAAAAAATGTTGTCAGCCCTTGATAATTTCTGTGTTATTTGCCTATTGAAAACATAGCCTTTTGGGACCTATTTATTGAATAGATATATGATATACTAAAAATCGTTTAAATGGAGTAGAGAATAAAGTTACCAAAAATATTTGAAGCGAAAGAACTTCTTTTAACATAGTCTTTATGTAATACATGTAACTTAATATAATTTTGATCTGTATTAAGAACTCCTTGAACTGAAACGTATTGAATAGCATCGTATTAACTCATGTAATTGGGGAATATATTTTACCCGAGAATTGCGTGCATCCTTTAACGCGTAAGTAATTAGAAGCCTCTATGATATTAAATGTTTATTTGAACACCTTTAGGTACCTGGTTTAATTACACAAAATATGCAATGAAAAGCTTCATTCTATCACGTTAGTGCAAAAGCTGTACAATCATAGGTATTTATTAGAAGCAGACATACGCACATGCGGTTAAACTTAGTATTTTAGCTTTACAATTTAGTATTGTTATTTTCGTATTTTATATTAAGTGATATTGTAAGCCATATATCTGTTATTAGATAGAAGTCTCAAGTCCCGCTTGTTAGAGCCTTAACAATGTCGAATATTAAAACATATTTTATTCTGAAAGCCTTTACCCAGATGAATAGGTAAAGACGAATTATTCAAATAAAGAATAACCCGATGGTTATTAACAATAAGTAAATTATAAGGCACAGAATAATTTCAATGCAATCACTCTTCTATATTTAGCAAGACTCTTTTGTATTTTCACGGGTTGGCATGAATGGGTTGCAATGGATTGAAAGGCCAACCACTCTCTAAATGTCATTTCTAGTCATATTATTAAATCATAATACACACATTGCTATAAAGGATTCTTGTCGAACACAGGGCAACTGACCCGGAAAATACCCGTTTTACGCTTGTTTGAGTGTGTATTATCCGCGAAAGGACTTGTGTATGTACGGAATAAATGGAGTTCAAGATATAAAGACAAGTCTTATATATTTGATGGAGATAGATACGTATGTCTGTAAGTAAGTAAGTAGTCTAAGGTATTATATGTTTCTCACGTGGTCTTTCAAGGTATACGGTTGTTGACAGGTTAATTAGCAAAAGAATCAACAAACAGGTAACACATAGGTAAAACGCACCTTAACACACGTTCTTCTTACAAATTACCACTCTCCTCCTTTTTCCTATAACTCACCTCGTAGGTATATATATATATATATATATATATATATATATATATATATATATATATATATATATATATATATATATATATATATATATATATATATATATATATATATATATATATATATATATATATATATATATATATATATATGTATATTTATCGCACGATGGATCAATTGAGAGGTTCTAAGTAAATGTATGTAACGTCTATAAATATCCCTATATAACAGAGTACGCATATATTTTACCTATTTATGTGAAGTGGGCAATGCGTCTGTGAGGAGGATTAAGCTATTATTATTTTTTCAATTGGGATATACTTCTATTTAAATCCCCCTTTCTAATCAATCTCTAGTGATATTTTGTGTAATACGTCAGAGGTTTTTGAGTGTATATCTGGTGTTTCTATATACTGTTTATAAATAGAACTTAAATTACATAGATCGGATTATCAGAGCTTATTATTAATTTGGATATCATTCGATAACATTGCTTATAATTAGAGCTTACTTTTTTGTGGTACCTTGAACACGTTTTTACATAGTGTTAGTTAAGACGCTGTGTATACTAGTTTAGTTTATAACGGTAAATTGGACAAGGTGTGTTATAATTTGGATATAGGAAATTGAACATAACGCTATCTTCATGGTAAGTATATATAACTAATCATATCACCCCTTCGCAAATAGATTTTTATTTTTCCTTTTCTAGGGAATTTTATTCATCGTTAAGTGATCAACCATTATATATTTCATAATGGCAAACGAACATTTGTCTTCTAATAATACCAGAAAAAGCATTGGAATATATATGTTCAGTAACTAGCCGAGTTACGCAACTCCTGCTTCTGTTCTGTGTGTTCCAGATTTTAGCAATATTTTCAGAATATCGTTTAATGGAAGGCACTGTTAGGACAACACATTCTTATGGTAGACTGAAAATTGGAATCCAAGGAACCGTGTGTAAGATTAGTGCTTTCGCAGCGAATTTTATACTTGTATCGAAACGTTAGACATTCTACACAGTAAGATTCGGCGAGCTTTTCGATGACTTACGACACGGATAGCATTTTGAAAAGAGAAATCTAATAGTTTTTATGTTAATATTTCCACTTACAAAATTGGGCCTCGTGTCGTGGCAATGTGAAACAATATTCAAAGAAGTCTTGAATAACAACACAAACCGATGTCGACTTAGACCCCGAAAAAACAACACAATTTATATGGGAATAACAATCACTTGTTTTTACACATATAGCACGACGTTTCGACAAGTATTCTCTTATCGTTATCAAGAGGATAATTATTGAAACGTCGTGCTAATGTGTATAAACCAGTGATTGTTATTTCAATATAAATTGTGTTGTTTTTTCTAATGTGCTCAATCGCTAAATGCCACTCAAGGATTTTATGACTTAGACCCTGATTAAATGCATCTAAGAATTATATTCGTGATTCAATCTACTACACTGTATAATGGGTTCCATTTGAACGAAAAACGAATAGATAATTTATGTTCAATATTTGTAAACCTAGTAGATGTGGTTCAATGTTTTAACAAATATTTGTCTGCTATTCACAAGGACCCTGTTGTGTTTTTTCTACGACTTCATTGACAGATCCGTTCCTAGTTGCCAGGTACGTCGAGAGATGACGTAAATCATTGATTGATTTTAGTAAGGTTTGTATATTTGCAGAAGGTATTTTTGACCGATCACACGGCGTGCGGATTTTGGATATTGGATATTGACTATATTTAATGAAAAGCTTTACTTCCTAGTTGCCTATACTTTGGTAACATCCTGTGCTTGTATGAACTGTAATTTGATGAGAGGAGCCGGTATGACATGAACTATTTTTATCTTTAACTTCGTTGATTAAACTTTGAACTATTGATAGAAAGTTATGTGATATATTTTGGGGTGATAATGCGGTAGAAAAAGCTGAACTGATATGTATGTACTTTTAGCGATTAATAGTTTTATGAGGTTAACGAATTTTCCTTAACTTATTTAAGCCGGTATAATATACACTATTTTTATCTTCAAGATCGTTGATTAAACTTTGAACCATTGATAGAAGAAAATTGTGTGATGTACTGTTGGATAATGATTTGGTAGAGATTAATAATTCTAATTCATAAAAGGTTAACGAACTTTCCTGGTATATGTCTGATTCAGTATCCCCAATTTACTTTTCCATTCGATTCATTGAAATAGCCAAACATTTTTGCTGGGAATGTGTACTCTTTGTGTGGTCTTCCTGTTTTATCTTCGTTCTATGAGATATTTATTGAATGAAATGTCGTGGTGTCGGGTAAAAATGTCGTATTGTCGGGTAAAGTTGTTGTGTTGTCGGGTTGGGCGTGATATCGGGTTAAAATGTCGTGTTGTCGGGTTGTGCTGTCGTGATGTCGGGTTAAAATGTCGTGTCGTCGGGTTGTGTTATCGTGATGTTGAGTTAAAGTGTCGAAATGTCGCGTTGTCGATTTCTCGACAGCTCGATATTGTGACACGATACCAATTGGTCACCACATAAAATCACATACAATATCGATGAAGATAACGCATTTACTGTTGATAATGTTATCTCAGATATAAATAGATAGTAAATAGAAGACTCTCCCCTCTCTCTTTCCCGCTCTCTCTCTCTCTCTCTCTCTCTCTCTCTCTCTCTCTCTCTCTCTCTCTCTCTCTCTCTCCATCTCTCTCTCAAACCAACTTGTACCAAATTATTGAATTGTTAAACCATTTTGTTTATTATTAAGCACAGATATACAATATTTATGTAGGTAACTTAAATTTAATTTTGCCTAGGTCAGCTGAGTTAGATTGATACATGTAGCCAATTATAGGCAGTTATTTTGAGAAGTCAACCGTGTATTATGGAATGGTACACCCACACTATGAAGTTTATGTGTTTTTACATTATGAAGTTGGGTCTCTATTTCTACCAATAGACACCTTCTCAAATGACATTATGAATAAGGTGTCGATAGAACGAGTAAGTACAAGCTCTTCTGTTCATTGCGGATCCTTACACCTGTACTTTAAAACATGTATGAACATAAGTTTTAAAGTTCTATATTATAAAAGTACATAGAAATTGATTACTTATCTGAAATATAGTTTAAAGTGGTATCTAAATGTACAACGGTACATCGATCATTCTTAGTTATCAAGTTTCTTATGTTGCTAAATATTTGAACTTAGATTGTAAAGTTGGGACCCATTATACAAATCGACAATTGACAGTTATTTACGTTTTAAAGCGATGTCCCAATACACAAAAGTAAATCGATGATTGTTGGTTAGAAACACATTGTAAGAACTAAAGCTGCATATTGCAAATCTTTCTTTTGGCTTCTTAGATCATTGCAGGGTGGTCGAGAATTATGTGAATTTAAACATCCGCGAAATTTAACGATAAAATGGACAATCGAGACTAAGTCTAGGTTGTCAAGTATCGTTGCTGCGATAATTAACTATCTACGGTTTAACGTCTTTACTTAGCTCGGAAAAACGTAGTTTGGATGAACTGTTTTATAGCAAGAACACGCCGATTTTTGTTTCAATCTTACATAATGCATCTTTGATTTACCTTAAGTTTTAACGAAGGGCAAATCGATCGTTGTTAGTTATTTAAACTTAAGTTTTTTGAGTCACAATATTGCTAGTTATTTGAACTTAAGTTTTAAATTTGGGTCCTTACATTGTTAGGCACTTGAGCTCAAGATTTAAATTCGGGGCGCACAATACAACTTCATAATTATTGTTAGTTATTTTAACTCAAGTTTTCAAATGAGGCCACAATATACATATTTACGTTGATGATTGCTAGAAGTAAGCTTAATGTTGGGTCTCTATATTGTGAGTTATTAGAACTAAGTTTTAAAGTTGGGTCTCTATATTGTTGTTCGTTGTTAGTACTAAGTCTCTGTATTGTTAGTTATTAAAAGTTATAAAGTTGGGCCTCTATATTGTTGTTCGTTGTTAGTACTAAGTCTCTGTATTGTTAGTTATTAAAAGTTATAAAGTTGGGTCTCTATATTGTTGTTCGTTGTTAGTACTAAGTCTCTGTATTGTTAGTTATTCAAATTTTTAAAGTTGGGCCTCTATATTGTTGTTAGTTATTAGAACGGAATCTCTATATGGTTTGTTATGTGAACTTTGTTTTATAGTTGGGTCTCTATATTGTTAGTTATATGAACTTTGTTTTATAGTTGGGTCTCTGTATTGTTAGTTATATGAACTTTGTTTTATAGTTGGGTCTCTATATTGTTAGTTATGTGAACTTCAGTTTTAAAGTTGAGTCCATTTCCACAAATCAGTACGAGTTTGCCATTTGAACTTCTTAAATAAGCGAAGGATGCCAAAAGCTGTTATTTTCATTTATGTTAAAGGCTAAACATTGCGAATATAACGTGACATTTCTGAACTGTCTGATGTGATGTCATTCTCGGTTCTCAATCTCGTTGGTTTACTCCGGGTACTCCGGTTTCCTTCCACGGGAAAGACGCCTGCATGTGCGCTATGCATAATGGAATACGACAACTTGTCTGCGATATTACCCTCGGCGGAAGCAGACGTTTAACACGAATAGAAGAATTTATATTTTTTAGTCGATCACTGCCCCTGTCACCGAAACCCAGGATCATTACAGAGAATATGAAATATGAAAGGCTCTTAAAATTGTTTGAAATCTCAATTTAAAGTGTTATAACGAGTATGTCATCGTGTATTATTGTTACATCGCTGAGTTTATATTAAATATAATAACTTGTTCTATAGTGTATGACAGCTGGGACCAATTATAGTGTTATAACAATATTCATATAGAAAACCGTTGCTTCATATTAAAATATTGACAATTTGTAACATATAATATGTCTATTTATTACACCCCAGTTCTAAACATATTGAAGCATGTCTCATAGAATAATGAATAATTTCCCTGATGCTGTTATTTCAAGCTGCAGACTGCCATTTCAACACCAGAAAAAAGAGAATAATTTATAGGTTTCATTTTGAAATATTCAAATATAACAAATACATGTATTGGGGTTATGTATTTAAACAACTGCGCTGACAACTTCTATCCAGGCGGAGGGGTGTAGCCGTATGGTTTGAGGTCTGTGATCGAATCAAGTGACGTAGTTTCTATTCAGGATTGTACGTGACAGTAGGGTCGCCTTTCCGACCTCGTGGGTTTTCTCCAGGTCTACCGGTGTCCTTCCACAACTAAAGACCCATCACGCAAGCCAATTATGGAAATAAAATTGATGCTCATACTAGTCTCGAAATGACCTAGGTTGTGTCCAGTTGACGTTAGACCATCTCTCTCTCTCTCTCTTTCTCTCTCTCTATCTATCTCTCTCTCTCGTAGGTCCCGTTTCTGAAGTCAAAGCCTTCCTCAATTTAACTGTGTACAAATCAGTATATTAAAAAAAGCCTATCAATTCTATAATAACCTGTCCTTTTTACAAAACGGAATGTTTATTGATTTATACTATACAGCAACCATTTTTTTCAATAAATACTCAATTTTAGAATAAGCTTCAATTTGCTACAAAATTGAAAAATTTATTACAAAGCTGGATGCAGGAACAAAAATCAGTTTTGTTATAAATGTTTAAATTCACAACATTTTCTTATAAATCAATATGTTCTGTTAATCACGAAGGTGGTGGCATGATTTGCAATACTAACAAAAATGTGTACAATTGCCATATTACCCGGAATGAAAACCCGTCGTCAGAAAAATAAGACTCTAATCTATATTTCATTTCCGGAACGAAAAGAAACTTTGATTGTTATTATATTTCCATGTTTGTCACTTTTAACTATTCATATTTTTTAAATAAGGACTAATGTCAAAGGCGTTTTATAGCTGAGGCGCTGGAGGCGCCAGCCTCCTCGCGAAAAAAATTAAAGAAGTTGAAAAAATAAAACGGACGAAAAATGCTAAAACCGATGAGAAAAATGAAAATGTACCCTAGTTAGGGGGCCCCTAAAGACAGACAGAAGGGCCCCACGTCTGACAAAAGGGCCCCGCGTCTGACAAAAGGGCCCTTCTGGCCAAGGGAAAGGGCCCCCGTGTCCGAGTCAATCGTTTTCTAAACACTGTTACTGTCGAATCTACTACTGAATGAGAATGCAGTCATTGCATTGGCGTGAAAATCATCAATCTAGACACCTTCACCCCCTACCCGACCCCCCCCCCCCCGCGAAAGAGGGCCCTCAAAATAGTATAGCCACTGCCATGATAAACTTTAAAACGCTCCTGACTAATGTCTTCAAACAGCAAGATGCTTTGACATGATGCTATTATTTCTCTTTTACTGCAGTTTAGATATCAAAGATTCAAAATATAATTTTTAGAAAGTAATGATGATTGTGTTTAATTCCAAATTCTTCTGTTAGAAACGGTAAATTTTCAGAAATGTCTCTATTGATCAAACGAATTAGGGTCATACCACCATTAAGATTTTTCTTTTTCAAAATGCATATCAAAGTAAAGCATCAAATGGAATTATCGGACTTTTTAGAAATATTCTTTTGAAAATACTAACATCTGATTTTTAGTTGATTCTTGCATCTCAGATTAATCTCAACATGTAACGAACGTTCTTGAGTTAGATCATAAATAATGGCCAAGTTGTGGGCGTAGCTTCTCATAATGTTTATTACTCATAAACACCTACTATTAGACATATGGTAAATATTGGAGAAAATTTATAAAACAAAACGACGTAAAAAAAAGATTTGACATACAGTGCATGTGAACACTATAGTGAGTTGGCCCATTCATTTCTATTACGCGGGAAAGGAGTTGTATTAGCTTTGTAAACTGATCTGTTGTATTGTACAAGTTTGAACCATCCAGTTGTGCTTCCTGTAGCTAAAGATAGATCTAGTGTATTAAAATGTCACCCACCCTGTGTTAGGAGTGATCTGTTATCCCACGAAATCATACCATTTACAAATATTGGATTATGTCAAACAGTACTTGGAATTCTTAAAGGGGGTGATCATCTTAGTCGAGAGATAGGCTATTTTTAGTATAATTTGTTCAGAAATAAATACCATCGGTAAGTACGCCCTGCACTATGAACGGCACATGTTTCCCCAATAGACAGTTCGGCGCGAAGAGGGGAGGGGGGTGCTCAAATATATGTGTGTCTGTATTTAAACATCGCTGCATTTGATTTTCTTTTTCTTAATGGTCATTATTAAGTGATTATGAATAGCTTTAAGATTAGCTCCACAATATACTAAATCGCTAATAATTGGGATATAGAAATTAACACAAACTTGTCGCAACGCATATAATATTGTAATATGAATGTACATGTATATAATCTGATTTACATTCAATTGTTTCTGTTTTACTGTAATTTCTAATCGCTTATGTCTCACGAAATACGCCAAAAGTCTCAATCGAATGGCAATCGCTATCGTCTTGTTATTCCAGTCTACATCGCTAGTATTTATTGCGTATAATTACCAGATAAGAATATGGCTTCACTGCTTGTCATGACCCAATGAATATGTCCAGCCTCGCTCCACTATTCCTTGTTACAGATAGCTTTGAAACGCATTATGGTACCCGATTCGCCTACCAATGGTAAAATGTTTATTTTGTCTTAAATTTTAAATACCAGAAGCCCACCTTTTCCTGGTAAGATCACAACACCAATGTTGATTCAAATTGACAAATGACACGTGTTTTCAATGTCGAAGACTTTGGACGTTAGAGACTTATAGCTACTTTAACTATTAGTAGTAGTAGCTAACGTTGACTAGACAAGGGCGGGTCCAGGATTTTCAGAAAGGGGGGGGGGGGTGCGTGCTGCGCCCACTTTGGAGTGCGAAGCCCAGCAAGTGATTTTTGAGTGGATAAAATGCCCACAAGGACTAATTTCATACTGATACTGTATTTCCAACCTAAACTATTTTTGCTCTCCTTTACTCCGAGAATATATGGAGCTAAAAATTGTTCGCCACCACAAAAAATAGAGGGGGCGTGCGCCGGGTGCGCCCCCCTCTGGATCCGCGCCTGCTAGAACACCCTGCACCACTCTTCACCTAGTTAACAATGTCAATTCATTATCCCGTTGGTGCAGAAAAAAGCAGAACATTAAACCCCCTTTTATTTCACGGTTGTTATTAAAATGGTTGAACGCCTTTAAAGATTCCAGATGGTTGGTTATAAATTCACTTCCTGCGCTAATATACATTGGAATCTGTGACAAGCCTTTTCCCTTTTATCTTTTGTATCTTTTTGTGTGATTCTTAAGTCAATACGTCCTATTACAATATGATAGCAAGCCTTATATCAGGGTATTATGGCCAATATTAGATTCGTGTAGAAACTTTATGTCATACCATTGATTTCCTTCCATAATGCGCTCTGTGTAAATGTTAAATAAAAGGGGCATTAAGACCAATGTTCAAACGCTTTTATACATTACCGTCACTCCTATTAAAGGACAAGAGAGTCTATTATTGGTTTTACTTATAGCAAATGACTTATTATATATAATGTTTTTATGATTGTATTTTTTGTTACGGTCCTTGCATTAAATAAGCACTGTGACTGTACCCGGGTATTTTGTTTAAAAAATTTGAAAGCAAGATCTAAAGTACACATCCTCGTTCAAAGATCGAGATATTGTGTTTTTGTACTTACACAAATTACTTATTTATAGATCACGTGTTATGGTCTTTGTATGAAATCCACAGTCTGAATGTACCAGGATATTTTTTTTTACTCTTACAAAAATTGAAAGCAACTATCTAGATCTAAAGAAAAATTCTCCAATTATATGCATGTGTTGCACAGGTGAAAAATCTCTGGAATGACGGAATAATCATGAACGTCCGATGTCATTAAAAGATCCACCAAAAGACAAAATAAACAGCACCATTAATTGTCTCGTAACACGCTTAAAGTTATTTTAAAATTTATAAGTCCAACCGTTTGGTATCGAAAAGCGAACAAACAAACACTGCATGTAGTTGGCCGGTATAAGGATTTTTATATAGACAACGAAAACAGTTAGCCGATAAAAAAACTTTTCCAGATTTGACACTGGGAAATGTGTTGAAAGGGATGAGGCGGTCTTTACTTCGCCCGTAAAACACCTGAAATCAGATTTTATTCATTTGTAGTATTTGAATTATATCTTTACTTTTTCTTACGTATCCCCAATTCGTTTACTATTAAATATTGTTTCTTGTATCTGGAGCCGCTGTGACTCAGTGAATAATGTACTGGCTCACTTATCACGAAATCTCGTGTTTACTCCCGGCATTGGTTGCGAAAATGTCTTGGGATTTTCCAGCGTGTGTTCCACTTGTCAGTGGGTTGACACGTAGCACCTGGCCAGAAACACTATCTAGTCGATGGGATAGTACGGTAAATTGAAGTCCCTTGTACACATTAGCATGTACATAAAATAACTCTTGACAGCTATAATTCGAAATAAGACTAGGTCGTAGAGCCGCTGTCGGGCAATTGTTTTCCTGATGAAACAATGATGGCGTAAGCCCGTATACCTTAGCCCAGTCGGTGCAGAACGTTAAATACCATTCCATTTACTTATATAATTACATCGGGACAGTCTCATTTAAGAGAGATTAAAATGGTGTTATGTCCAACTGTTCATTACCGGGCGGTCGCCAGTCCCACCTCGCGTGTTTTCTCCGGGTACTCCGGTTTCCTCCCACTGCTTAAGACCCCTACGCGCATCGAATTATTGAAATCAAATTAAACCATATGCTAATCCCGAAATGACCTAGTTAGTGTCGAGTGGACGTTAAACCTCCATCTCCCTCTCTCTCTCTCTCTCTCTCTCTCTCTCTCTCTCTCTCTCTCATTACCAGGCATACGCCATGCAGGGTGCAATGTGCAATAAGGCATATTTTGCCCGTACAGCGGCGGTATGGCCTACTCTTATATCGAATTCTAACTGCCAATGGATCTTTTAAGTGTAAGCGAATGTGTACACCGGGACTCAGTGTTTTCGTCCCATCCGAACGCCTAGACAGCTGTCCTTGTCAGGTCCATTGTCTTGCACCACTGACAAGGAGAACCACGCCGGAAAATCTCGATAAACTTTCTCGGCCAACACCGAGAGCGCACCCAGAGTTTAATGTTACGTCCTGTTCTATTGAAAGCATGAAACACGTTGTTCTTTATTCCTTCTCTGTCTTTCAACAGTTCGTATATTTAATATAGAGTTACACCAAACCGTGTTGGAATTTAAATTGTCGTTACTTCCATTGTACAATACAGGTAGATGTAGTATTATATTGCTCAAACATGCTGAGTATATGCAAATAAACTGTATTAAGAATTTCACACCTTACAGCATAATGTATTTATTATTTTAGTTTCAAAATCTTCGAGAAATTCCGTTATTTAAATTTATAGACAGCAATTTTGCCCATAATATTGATGGTGTTGTCAAAATACACTTGAGAACACTTTAGGCCCCTTGTGAGAAAACGGGCCATTTTTCAGTCCTGTCAAACTAGATATATATCATGAAGAACAATTTCGCCCATAATTTTGGCGTTGTTTCCAAGTTACTAGGAAATCCGTTATTTATATTTGTGGACAACAATGTCGTCCATAATATTGGTGGTGTTGTCAAACAAAATACACTTGAGAATACTGTTGAGTCAGTGTAAGAAAACGGGCCAATTTTTCAGCTGCGTCATACTATAAATATATTAAAGAACCGCTTTGGTTGTGATTTGACAGCAAGCAATATTATGTAAATTGTTATTCCAGCATCATAACTCGCAATTGATAATTTTACTATGTAAATTATATGTTTGAATGGTAATAAAATCTTTTTTGACTCATGGACACTAAGCAAAACCAGCCAAGAGCACGGTTATAGACAGGACCCGGAAAAAAACCAAACGAGGCTGGACATGCGACCCTTCTACTTGGGGTCGAAACCGCACCACAATTGACTCGTTGTCAGATCGCTGGACCACCCAACCCCCTTCGATAGAGAGGACCTGGAAAAACCCAAACGAGGCTGGACAGGCGACCCTTCTTCATGGGGTCGAAACCGCACCACAATTGACTCGTTGTCAGATCGCTGGACCACCCAACCCCGTTCGATAAAACTAATACTATGGGTTACTTGAAACTGGTAAATTTAAGCCACCGCGTTTATATGGAAAGATATGGCTTATTATTTCGTCATCAGACATAATATTTCTATACCCCTTTAAATAAATGTCATTTTGAATAGGCTATATGGACTAATGACAAAATTGATAAATATTTATATATATTTATATTGATGATCCAATTTTATTCTCATTTAACAAAATATATCATTGAAAAACACTTATTTTGACAGAATTTGTAGAATAAAAGAAGAATTTGAATACGTAGCGACAGTTTAATTGTGCATTAAGGTTTTTTCACGATTTACGCAGGATAGGTTGTAGATGGGTGCAGTGCATTATTATACTTTGTGGGGTCGGGGGTCGGATTTGTGCAAACAAAACATTGATTTGATGCTTAGATGTTCACTATTATGATATTGTATTCCGCGGTAACACGTACAATTACGGGGAGGTGGGCGGGAAAGATGGTGTCTATGGTATTGGAATAGCTTTTTTATAAATATAGATTGCAGTTTGATGCATAGAGCTTCAGCATTATGATACTACATTGCGGTACGCCAATAACTACAACGGGGAGGTCGCGGGAATTAGGGGGATTATTACAGTAAATAATTTACCAGAATTATCCATAATCCCGAACAACAATCTTGACGAGATTAAAGATTAGAGTAAAAAATATAATCCAGTAATCATTTGAGGATAGTTCGTACGATTGGCCTGTCTCCTGAAACTTGGATAAAAAGGTTGTCAGGTATTGTGGTTATCGGATTATTGTTATGAATTTTTTCAGGGGATTATGTCCTGATAGCCCCAATTGTATAGGAATTATCCACCATTGCATGTTTTCATTAATCCCATTTGGGGCAGAACAGTAGGACATTGAACTCCATAGTGTCTGGGGATTATTTCCTGAAACAGTATGAGAATTATACACGCCATGTTGGTGCAGTTAAGTAGGACGTTAAACTTCCGCTTCATCGAGTCCACCATTGCCTGATCTATACCTAGGAATCCTCCATGCACATTAGTACTTACCCATACGGGTTAGATCTGGGGTTACAAGATATGAGTTATAAATGGGACGCCCCCATTCGCATTAGTACTTACTTTTAAGGATTATATCTTGGATTCTTCTACCCACATTAGTACTTACCCTTAGGATTCTTGGATTCTCACATCATCATTAGTACTGACCTTTAAGGGTTATATCTGACATTCCCCCATCCACTCTATTACGTACCTCCAAGGTTTATATCTGGCATTCCTCCAACCACATTAGTACTTATCTTTAAGGGTTATATCTTTGATTTCTCCATTCACAACAGTTTTTACCTTTACCTTTAAGGGTTCTATCTTGGATGCCTCCATCCAGATGAGCACTTACCATGGACGGTTATATCGCCAAAATCCTTGATACCTTGAAATATAATGAACCTCGTAACCTATTGATCTAGAACTGAAAACCCGATCAACCAGGATGCTCGTGTGCCTTTCACGATGGCTCATCTTCAGTCTTTGTATCCGCCTCTATGCTACACGTGTTTTGTAATCTACACGATGTACATTGCATATATTGTATATGATATATAATTAAAGCAGTAGTTTGTGTACTTTATATTGTTATAATCACGATCTGCAGCAAAACCTAGTTCTGTAATTACAAAGAAGAATCAATAACCTAGATCGGTGCATTGTGATTGTCATGATAAATGTTTTCATGGGGTTAAAGATCAGCTTGTTACCATTGTTTACTTATGTGTTGAATAAAATACTTGAACTGCGTGTAGAAACTGCATCCGCGTTTGATCATCAGCGCACCGATATCTTTAAAATGACTATTCATCGTTGAAAAAAACTCAAGTTTCACCTAGTCAATATGACTATTCAATTAACCCTGATAAGTTGTTTTGATTTATTAATTGGGTTATCTATGGGTAGATCAAATGGTAGGATATGGGGGGTTTGTCTTAGACATTCTAGCTTAAATCAAAACTAAAATAAATAAATTGAATCTTCTGTGTAATAAATACTTGAGGACAAATCAATCAAAATAACACATCAATTTAACCCAACACTATTTTGACGTACATCAAAGTAATTTTATTCAGCTGCAATGTAGACGTGAAGCACACTAAAGTTAACCAGGTGAACTCCGTAGGTTCAGGTGTTTTTGAAAGAGTAAGCATACGCTGTCCCATGGTTGACACTTGTTTTTTCAGGGTGTTTTCTAATCACTTAAATAGGCTACGATGTCCTTCAGTTCAAATGATTTCTCTTTAATAAAAGAAAGTAACGGAGATTTGCCCCAAATAACGACGATTTGCCCCTATTTCGTTACAAAACAACCAATTGAGTTAAGGATGCAAATTTACGAATACTTTAACACAAATTTAGGAATATTACATTCTATAAATTGAACGATATCGTTTGAAGACCTATTTTTGTTTTTCTTGGACTATTTGATATTCTCCCAAGTTCTGTGACCAGTAAACGTGTATATTTAAAGCCGGATTATTCTACAGAACAAAGAGGATATGAGTCAGTATATGAGTATGAATATGCATGAACAAATATTGAATCTGAAATATATGTATGAGCGGTTTAACTCGCTATAAACTTGATAAATCACTCCATCACAGGTCTGCAACAAATATACAGCATAAATCTTGGTGTTTCTAAAGGTCAAAGCGATGTTGCTGGTTTCTGTTTTAAAACTCGTTTATTTTAGGGTTTTTTACTCTCTAATGTTTTTTTTTTATTCTAGTGTTGAGACAGTTATTTTTTTATTTCTCTTTGATTCAAATTTTGTCTATATACATTTCGCTAAATAATACGCCTTTTTTATATAAAATTCTTGGAATTTTCAGAATTAGCAACAAAACCTACATAGATATATCGCTGAAACCTATATATTTCACGATAGCATATACGACCTTTATTATTACTAGTAAATTACCCCTTTTAAGTGGTAAATAATTATTATAGATTACAGTTAGATTTTATAGATTGTAAATCCACTTTTTTATATTTTCAGGTTCGTGTTTGAACGGCTCAATAGACAATCTTCTACAGTTAAACCATCGGCTATTTCTTAACCCACAAGGATTCTTAACAGTAATAATTCTTAAACCGATATTTGTTTGATTGACGGCTTAGATTCTAAATACAGATTTGCTGACTAGCTCCAGTAAAGGGAACATGTACATTCATGTAATAAGATTGTCTTATCGGCTCCTTATCTCCGGGAACTAATCACAATTGGAGAAATTAAGGTCGGCAGAGGTGCCAAAAATCTGAATTTTGAGAGGAATCTAGTTCTCTACCAGTCGGACATACATTAGAATACAATTCCTCAATTCAAATCCGAATATCTGTATATTATTTTAGTGGTTTTCGGTTTAAGTTTATGTAAACTTAATAACATACTTATGATGAGCATGCCTCGAGGCATAACACAGCCACGGTGGATTAAATACACGGTAATTTTTATTTCGAGTGAAAAAATTGTTCTTACTTGAACCTCTAAATCCGCTCAACGATTTACTGTGGCCGTGTACATTGTATAATGGAATAATATATTAACCGCTTTAGCTATTCACTACACAACTAGAGGTTTTGTGATTTCGAATCTGCAGGCGTGGCGAACATGAGTGGGAAAAAACTTATTCTCGACTTTGCCAGTTGTTTCATAGCGCATTAACAGAAGACAAGTTCTATATCTCGGGCGCGCCAGTCACTAGGAATTAACTCACGGATAGAAATAGAGAGTGTGCGAGTGTGTAACGTTACAGCGGTTACAAGGGAAAACTAATGTGAAACCATCTCTTACCCGATAAAAGTAAAATCAAAGTAGGAATCACTCATCCATAGCTCGGGAGTGAAAATATCGCCTAGACTGTCGATCTTCAGTCATCGAACACATTGGATCGATCAAAAGAGAACGCCGTTTGCATGCGATAGTAGTAAGAGTGTGGTTTGTTCTCGTGGTTATAACTTGTTCCGTGTACTAAGAGCTATACGTGAACAGCGGGGACAGTACCATGTCTCTTCAAAATGCTCCTAGTTGACTTGAATAAAAGTGAGAGGTTACTAAAGATGGAGTGTTATGTAAGATTGGAATAAAAACGAACTACATTGATACACCGATTCAGTGGAATGGCGGATTCGGCACGAGACGTTAGTTTTGTGTATGACAACATTTCGCGGCAAAATGTGACGGATCTAATAGTGGATATGTTTACAAATGTGACAACCACGAGCTCCAATATCAATGATTCCGCTCCACCGGATACCGGCCCACCGCCAGCACCGTATCCTCTATGGGTGGAAATAATTATTGCGGTTATTATTGTTTGTTTAATAATCGGCACGGTGGTGGGAAATTCTTTGGTGTGTATTGCTGTGGGGATCGTGAAAAGATTGCAGTCACCCTCTAACTTACTTATCGTTTCTCTAGCCGTGTCGGATTTGCTAGTGGCTCTCCTGGTTATGCCCTTCGCCATGTTCCTGGATATTAAAGGGGCGTGGTTAATGGGTGATGCGTTATGTGATGTTTGGACATCGTTGGATGTTATGCTGTGTACTGCGTCAATTCTCAATCTGTGCATGATAAGTGTTGATAGATATTTTGTGATTACAAGACCGTTTCAATATGCCATGAAGAGGACGCCTAAAAGAATGGGTCTCATGATCGCAGTAGTGTGGGTTTCGTCAGGTCTGATATCAATTCCGCCAGCATTTGGTTGGAAGACTGAAAGACCTGCCTATGTTTGTTTAATTAGCCAAAAGCTGGGGTATCAAATCTATGCAACTATAGGTGCCTTCTATTTGCCTCTTGCGGTAATGATCGTGGTCTACTTTAAGATTTGGAGAGTGTCTTCGCGAATAGCCAAGGCTGAAAATAGGTCGAAGGTAGGAAGTTTTGATAAAGGTGTCGAATTTCAGGTGGGTCGTCGCTCAAAAGACAGTGGTGACAGTCACACGCTACCCAATGGTACCCTGACGGTGCCAGGGTCTGGGGAAGACGACGAAATATTACCAAAGAAACAAAACTCAATGAAAAGACGGCGTTTAAGCCGCTTTAATTTTAAATCGCTCTTACCACGGAATCAGAGGATGAACCATTCTTTGGAGAGTAAGGCAACAAAAACATTGGGCATCATAATGGGGGGATTTACGGCCTGTTGGCTTCCGTTCTTTATTTTAGCTCTTGTGCGGCCCTTTTGTGGCGCCGAAGAAGAACATTGCCAAATACCTTATTGGCTAACTAGTGCTCTTATGTGGTTAGGTTATGCTAACTCATTTTTAAACCCCGTTATTTACGCACGTTTCAACAGAGAATTTAGGACTCCGTTTAAGGAAATTCTATGTTTTCGGTGTAAAGGAATTAATACTCGAATGCGATCGGAAAGTTATGTGGAACAATATGGCCACCCCGATCCTTCATATAAGGACAGTTTAAAACCAACAACGGATACGGTAGTGAAATATAACAGCCACGGACAAACGGTGGTAGCGCTGGGTAATGGCTCGGCTAATGGGCAAAGTGAAAGTAGAATCTAGACTGTCCACAGAATAATTGTGATTCCTGGACCGTTTAATAAGGATGTGAAAAACCTTTTCTTTTATAAAATCTGTGTAACAAATCGTTGTCCAGTCCATGTCCCATTTGATGATACAATTGTGATAGTACTCTTTTCAATATCTTGAATCGGGGTGTTGTCTGGCTACAAAACCCCAAAACCCCAGTATAACACTTATGTCACTGGCAATAAATATTTAAATAATTATAAAGGTGATAATCTCCCGCGGAATAATTTAATAATGTGATTTTTTATGAGAAAAAAACACGGGACAGAAACACCATCTGTTTATTAGATAAGTAATTGAATATATCATGGTGTGTTACTTTCGTGCTGTGCTCAGATGAATTGATATAATGATAAATTCCTGGAAGTAGACTTTAGATTGGCACCATGTGGGAACTATTTGTTTATATCGTGAATTCTTTTTTTTGTATCGTGTGAACTTTGATCTTGTACAAATCGATGCCCTTTCCCGGGGTTAAAACAGGGTCTCTGCTGAAGAAATTGTTCTTCCATGTGAACCAATACTGCTGAAATTCCGATCTTCTGCACCCTTCAACGGTCTGGTAGTTCCAGGTATCTGACTCAAGGAATTTGAATTTCAAATGAATTGGATTATCAACCAATGAGATTACAGTTTACAAAGAATTAGTGTGCACGATAACTTCACACATATGGTCACGTAAGTTACAAAGAAAAGTCAAAATATTTAATTTGACAGAATTTCACAAAATAAAATGAAATCACAAATGAAAACAATTCTAAAGAATTTAATTAAAAGATGTAAAAAATTGATTTAATTTACTAATATAATTAGTCGAAGAGGTGCAATTCAAATTAACAGCTTTTTGGGTTGTTTTCCCGCCCTTTGTGTGATAATGATGTTATTTATTAACTTATTAACGCTCATGTGTTGTTTTATTGGTACATAATAAGAATATAGAATTGTTAAGTTATCATTGTTAACTGTATTAAGGTTCCCATTATTATAATAAGTAATATATTTATATCTACCATATGTAAATATTGAATGAATGGGTCTTCAAAGAATGAATGAATGGGAGAATGGACGAATGAATGAACGTATTCATATAATATGTTTTGTATAGTTTTTTATATTTTGGTTTAACGCTAAACCCTTCTTTAATAGTTTTATGATCGTTTTCATTGTTAAAGAAATTTTGATTTAATTTTTTTATTATGTTAGCTTCTTCAAAAGAAATAATTCTTAAAATGCCAAAACAGTAAGAAAATAAAAACAGCATGTTTTGAACACTTATGAACGTTGTGATATTTGCCACATTCATACTGAAACAACACAGAGACACATTAATGACACTCTGAGAATAAATTTTAAACCCGATTTGACAATAGTGAGTGCGTATACATCGTAATTTAAAAAGATTCTTACATAAATTGCCTAATAATTCAAAATATTTGACGTGTTCCCTTTTAAAATCCAACAAAATGTGAATTACTGTTTGAAAATTCTTGTCACATAATAGAGTATCTTGTGAATAGCTTACGTTTTTATTGACTTAAAGGAAAGCATGTAAAACCTTCTTAAAGCAGTCGCTTCATTAAAGTCGCGTCAAATTTCCATGTTTACTCAACGCACATAACAAATAGTACATCCACAATTTTATTTTTAATTTTGAAATTTGTTCTGAAGTCGTTGAAACAAAATCGATGTCTGGCCTCTTTAATCGATATATTTGACAGCACGGGAATGTTTTGGAGACAATAACGAACATATGGCAACTACTTTATACTACAGTAACTCCCAATCAATTATTTTTCACAAGCGTAAAAGAATCCCGACTTGAGCTGTTTGCGAGATTTAGGCCAAAGTCATCGAATTTTGAGTAAGTAAATTTATTATCAAGCACGAAGGACCCCTTTTTTATTTACAGTACATACAAAAAAAACGGTCGGATATCAATCGCTTGTCGATAGAATTAAATTCTAATTTATGCATAGAAATTGATCCCTATGTTAGAGCATTCTGTATAATGTTACAGCCAGGGTAAGCCCGGCTTAATAATTATACAATAAACGTAATACAATAGTAGTACATATGGAATTAAAGATGACTTATTTAATACCCACATTCCTTAAGAGGACAGCGTGCCACAATTAAGGCTCAGTATATAGACTAAGGCTATAATTGGTGCACGAAGCAGTGTATGCAGAATTATTGTAGGACATCCGAAATCTCTTCTTATTCGGGACTTTCACAAGGCTGAACCATTTTTGTTGTGCGGTTGCATTTCATTTTTTCAAAGAGTCTAGTCTTGGAAATCACATTAGCCATTTGAAGTTTACATTTTGTTTTTTTCCAGTTCAAAGTACCGGCTTTATAATTTTCATTTACATTTTTCAGGATATGAAAATATATCAGTTCTAAGAAATCACATTCATTTTCGGTGTATTTTGGTGCTCAGATTATCCCATTAGACCACAATTACGGTTATATAAGTAAAAAACACCAAAACACTCTGCATATTTTAAATTTTAGAATTATCTATTAGATCCGTGGTTTGTTGTTGCTGTTATTTAAGGTATTCAAATAATGATAGTTACAAATACAAACTGCGTTAAGATTATGTTTCGGTATTTCCCCATCCCATCCCCATAGTCTATCATAATAATCGTTTAGCCGATAAGCCTAATACAATATTTCAAAATAAACATTAACAATAAAGGTACTAGCGTATAAGTCGCTTACACCATAATTATAATAATAGTATTAGTTTCGGGGGCTGTTTTCTTCGGGTCAACGAAGTCTGACAAATACTCTTAGCTAATTTGTTTTTTTCATATTAAAGGCCATCGGAAATATTTTTGCTTTCATAAAAGAACATAGACTGTGCTATAAACGCCGTAACAATGTTCGACCTAGTTTTCCCGAGTACTGAAAGGAAATCTTAACATTTGAACTTTCAATCTGGTTAGAGTATAGCAGAAAGTGCAAGATGGTGAAATGTGAAAAGTGTAATTAAAGTTAAAATAGAATTATGACAAAGGAGACATTTTGTTTTGTCTTTCCGCTCCTCTATTTCAGATTATAGTTTGTAAGAATGTGTTCTATCAAATAAGCTTTACTTTAGGTCATTTCGAGATTAACGTATGGCTATTTTATCTAGTATCTTTACAAAGTGGGAACAGGGAGGGGGGAACTCCGTGGAATTCCAACGTTGTAATACGTTGACACCAGCTTGTATCAGTGACAAGGCAAACTTCACTGGCTTTAAATAAATTGCATTAGCATTTAAATTAATTTTAACTAGGGGATTAATTAATTATAGCCACGATTCAGCTTAATTATAACTATTATAGGTTTAAAATTCGATTTAATAAAAAGTACAACAGATTTTGTCAGCTGTCAAACCACACAGGGACATGTTTTTTGAGGGAATTAATACAAATTGAATGGATTTATTGATTTATAAACAGAACGAAATGTAAACAACCTTTTTTATTTCAAGATAATTACTTGTTCTTTCAAAATACTAGGTTACCAGTCCATGACCTCTTAGACCTTTTTCTATCGATCAATATCAATTAATCGATTTATTTTATGTCCATATATTTCAAATTTATTTTCAATTCATCTGTCATTATATCGCCATTCGTCTTCTTCTGTGTCGTCTGCTATCTTCTATTGGGCATTTAATATGAAAGTCTGGCCATATTCAGATTAAAGACTAAACGTGGCGACCAGGAATTAATAAAAAGAATTCTTTATTAACATGATGTCAAAATTACATTGATTTCATGTCAAAAAGATTGGTCTGTTAATTAATAAATTCCGGATGGTTAATGTTTTGTGAAATGTTATTAGGTCTTGTAGCCACATACTGCGACAAGTGTCGTCCACGAGACAGGGTGTATAGTATATGTTGACGTTTACTGAAACGCCCGGCCTCGTCATCTATAAAAAATGAAATGAAATGGGGTTTAACGTCCTACTCTTCTGCACCTAACCTGGGCTAATGGAAGACGGACATACGCCGTACAGTGTGCTATGAGGGGAATTTGCCCGGGCAGCGGCGCTGCGGCCTACTCTTATATCGAATTCCAACTGTCAAGGATCTTTTACGTGCACGCCAATGTGTACACGGCCACACAGCTGTTCTTGTCAGGCCCTCCGTTTTGCATCACTGACAAGGGGGAAACCACGCCGGAAAATCAAAATGAATTTTCTCTGTCAATGCACCCGACCCCCAGGCTAGCGGGCAAGCGCCTTACCCACTTAGCCACGTGATCGCCGTCCAAAGGGTTGATTTTCCTCTTTGCCGCTTTGGCAACAGTGTTATATTTAGGCCATTAAAAGCAATGCATGATAACTGTAAAACACAGCACAGACACAACAAACCACAAAACAGACAATAAAACAGAAAATATATCAGCTGAAATAGGAAAAAACATAAGAGATACAAAAAAAAAACATGTGCAGCGTTGATGTTCATAAAACACAAATTAACACAGTAATTGAACATACAGGCCCCAACATTAATGCAACCGCCATGTTTATGATAGGCTTAAGCATGTCAACATTGACAAGACATTTTTCTTGTACATAGATTGATTCAATCTATATACATATACCATCTTGTGGCAATGTCACAGCATAACGACTGTTTACTTTCGCCATTTTTAATGTTGGTTTTATGATTCTTCTTCAGATGATTTATTTTTTTTTCTCTCCTCAATCTGTAAAACTCGATATGTAAGAACGAGGATAATTTCTATTTTTATAGCTGCCTGGGGCATTAACCGTTATCTTATTATGAATGCAAATATACGTGGCGTTGGCTTGAGATCACAATTTATTGGTGATTAATAAACGCAATTATTGACATAAGCGACGAAGTAATTGGGCACCGGAAATGGGATAAAAGCGTCAAGCTTTTTTCCATTCCGTTGCAGTGTTTTGTAAAAAGTACAATTTGGCGTTGAACGTAATTCGGGTGACAAAATGACACCCTCCTAAAAGAAAGTAATTATATTTTGAATATAAGAACACTTGGTGACTTACGCAGCTATATAAAATAAAAAAAATTCCGGGAGATAGAAACGAATCTTATAATTCAAAATGAAAAGCAGAAAATCCAAAATATAACACACTCAAGTAAAAAAAGAATAAACGAGTGTTTGTATAGAGTCAAGGACGAAATGCATGAAAGTGACTGTGCTTTGCAAAATTCTTTGATTGATTCAATACCAGGAATCTAAAATAGAAACATTGCCATATTTTTTTTATAAATTGAGACATTGTCAGTGAACGTATTTCTATATAAGGCAGACAAATTTAAAATTAATGATTTTGATCTGCAGCAAATTCAGCAAGTTTTGTTTGTTTTCATAGAAAATGTAGGCGGGAAAATAACACACATTATGGCGGATGGGCCGTTTTTCTGAAATCTCATCATTTACGACTATTTTCTTTTATTAAGTAATGATGCCATTGGAGGAAAGTATCTTTTCAAAAATACCCTTCGTACGGGTTTAGATTGTTTCGAGATAGGATGCTCATGGTTGGTTTGACTACACAAAATGGCTGTTTATTATCACGCAGTTAAATTCACTGAATGTGACAAGATTTAATATCGAATAGGAAAAACAGAAACGTTGATGTAAATTTGCAGTCAAAAGTTGCAGATAATAATAGAAGCAGCGGCTTCACGTCTCACTGGATGTCTGATACAATGCAAATTTTTGAATGTCATTTTCGATAGCATTGAGAGTTATCAATAAAGCATTTAGTTAATAGAAGTTAGTAATGGGATTAGAATTGAATATTCATTGATCTATGAAAAGCCGATAATATTGAACTTAAAGTCAAAAATACTGTCAATAAAGTTCGAAACGACAGGATAATCGATCGGCTTTATATTATGCAATATCATTAAATCGGTCAAAATTTATTTCAAATATTGAATAGCGCTAAACAATCCCTTATATTCTCAATGTGACATATTATATCTATATCTCTTTTTTGCAACGTGGTCGAAATATAATAACATATGTAAGCGATATAAACGATTAACCTAAAGCCATTGTGTGATGTTTGATTCTTGTACACGAGAAAGCTCGCGATATGTTTGTATCTTATTTTCTGAAGAATAGTTTAGTCGTTTTGAACACTATTTCCATTCGCATTAATCGACATATCTTGAACAGCGCTTATGGTTACCATGGTACAGATCCTTTTGTGATCGCAACGATTTCTGTTTTCAAATTCCAATCAAGCACTTGAACTGGTTGTAAAAACGATGGAAAGTTGGCGATTAGCTCGCGGCAAGAGAACCATCCACCTTAACGACTACAAAACTTACAAATGCGTTCTTTTATTGAAGTGTGAGTGAGCGAACAATATGGTTAATATTCTATAAATAATGTTCAACTTGTGAGACCAGATCGAAGTCCTTTTACTGTTATGTCCTTTATACCTCATTCACGGTGTTCTTCATAATCACATGACTAAGAACCCGGTCTCAACTATTTTAAAACAAAACAATACATGTTTGTAGAGACCGGAACATTGTTAATTTGAATAATAGCATATTCTGTATAAGTGTTCTCCTAATAAATAGTTTCTTTGCGCATGACACGTGTTCTATTCTTGTGGTCTCTTTATTAAATCTCTGGACGATCTTAAGAATACAGAGTCTAGAGTAATTCAAGGTTGTATTCTAATAGTACAATTTTTTTTATCTCTATTTTTAAAGATTTGTGTCTCTTTATGTCATTATTTATCAAACAGACTACACTAATTCATTTAAAATCCTTTTTACGTTTGATGAATTTTAATTAAAATTATACACAATGTACACAAAAACCTATGACGTAATTCGTTAATTCAATAAACTGCACATCATTAAAACTGGTCCCTCTCAATCATTTTTTAAACTTTATCATCATCAATTGTCAGTATTCATCTTCATTTTGTCCATTATCTAACGTACTAGGTTTCTCGAACTCTATCCATGATAAATGTCCTTTCTCTGGATTTGTGAGATGGGGTCAGGGTGGGGTACGGAGGTGTGATAGATTTTTCCGCCTGCACACTGAATATGGAAACTTTACATAAAAAAGTTGTGACTTTCATGTATAGTTCAAGGACATCGTTTAACATTTTGAAGTTGCATTAACGTAATCAAACTGTTGTCAAAAAAAAAACCCACGGCGTGGAAAACAATTAAGGTTTTATTGAGTAATTGCATAAAGTGCGTTTCGCCTACCATCTGCACCCCAAGGCGACATAATGCGTCAATATCAATCAAAATTTGCAATTTAAAACTATAAATATCTAAATAGAAGATGAAACGTGTCCTTGATTATTTTTTTTTAAGTTTTTTAAGCGTATCATGGAAACAGTACACTGAAGTCTCCGAACGTCACGCGGAGCCGCGGTTGCTAAGTGAGTAAAGCGCTGGCTCGCTAGCCTGGAGGTCACGGGTTAGCTCCCGGTGTTGGGCAAGAAAGTTCATGGGGATTTTTTGGCATCAGGATATAACGTGGTACAGGAAGGAGGGCTTGACACTGACAGCTGTCTAGTCGCTCGGTGGGACAAAAAAAAAACAAGATTCGCGTTAAACATACCTTGGAATTTGATATAAGAGTAGATCGTAGCGCCGCCGTCCGGGCAAACTTTCCCACATAGCACACTGCATGGAGTATCCCCATCGCCATTAGCCCAGTCGGAGCAGAAGAGTAGGAGGTTAAACTCCATACCACTGATAAGGGAAACCCCATCACCTAAAAACTTGATTGATATATTTTTGATCATGATTAGATTGAAACCAAGATACTTTGGTGATTTTTTTGTTAATTAAATGTTAAATAATTAGTATGGGTACGGTACAGAATAGCACGGACTACGCTTTGAAAAATTAAGAGATTGTTCGAAAAGTCCAAATGACGAACAGTGGCTTTAATCATTCGAAGCTAATCAATATTCACAGATGCGTGAGTAATGACGAAAACAACAAGTTATGTTCTTACATGAATGGCTGTTCATTTAGTAATCTGTCACGCGTAACCAAGTCGTAGCCAAACAAAGGGATTGCAATATTAACAAAGGTAAACGTTAATAAATATTATGCATGTTAGCTTGTTATATTAAATATGATTAATAATATACATATATAACAGGATAATAAAATCTATGGAGCGAGACGAACAAGCTCATTGTTCAACTTCAAACAACTGTGCCACTCAATGAAGCCAATAACAATCTTTATGTCTTTTAGAGCGAGACAACCGGGGCCGTTACCGTATACAAATTACATGTATTAAGGTAGTGGGGGGTAATAGCGCGTTCAATTGTACTTGATTTTAATTGAACGGTTATTTTCGAATTGACTTTAGTAGAACTCGAGGGATCATGTTTCTAATCATCCAGAAGGCTATTTGAAACCAATCGTTTTAATAAAGCCAGAATCGTCTTTAATTAAGTGACTTGATTTGTTGGAATTTCCATTGTTTAATGTACTGGATTTAAATGGTTTTGCATGTATACGATACGTGTGTAAATTGGGGGGGAGGGGGGGCGTGCAAGAGTCCCTTTCTTATTAACCTCACAGCGTGTTACTTTTTTTTAAAAAGAAAATATTTCATTGCTATAATAGGTATATATTTCATTGTCTGTTTACCATCAACCTCGGCCACGTACAAGAAGAACATTTGTTGGCTACTAGACCGGAGTCCCTCGACTGCGGATAATATTGGGTGTTTTTCGATCATATAAAAGCAGTATCATACAATAAATGCATTCGGTACCAAAGAAATTTCAAAAACTTTTTTCGATTAATATTAAATATATCCTAAATATCCCCAGGCTATTGACTTGGAACTAAGTCAACCAAAAGTATTTAATAACCATGATTAATGCCCTTTTGACTTAGAATAAACAGGCCAAAGAGTGTTATGGAGCATAGGTAGTGTAAAGGTAGCACATATTTGCAGGCAAGATAAATCTGACTTAATCTCTTTAACAAAAAGAAGCCGTATCAAGAGCTAGCTTACTTTTTCAAAAATCAGTAACTAGTGTTGGCGTTGTTTAATGAAATGGGGTTTAACGTCCTACTGTTCTACTCCGACTGGGATAAAGCCTAGCCTACAACTCGTTGTGTGTGCTACTCCGATCAGTCGACGGGGGAAATTTTAGTAAACCCATGCGTAAGATATACGGGTCACTTGCGTGTGTTCAGTCCTGTAGAAGATCGAGGACTGGTAATTGAGCCTTTAGGTCTTGCTCATACATTTTTTTCACCCGGTTTCTAGCGGTTGGTCTATAAGCTACCACATCCTACGACCCGTGCGTGTCAAAACACACGGTGGGTTGTGGGCTAGGATATATGAAGACGGACATACGCCATTCAACGTGTCATGGGCGAATGTATCACGCACGTATGACCGTCTACGTTAGCCCATTTGATACCCTAAAGGAACATGTATGTCCGTTTAAATTAGCCCGCGTGGTGCAGAAAAGAAGCACGTGGTGTAGATAAGAAGCGAGTATGTCCGTGTACATTAGCCCGGGTAATGCATAAATAAAGGACGCTAAACCTCATTTCATTTCATTTCAATGGTATTCGAGATGGCGGAAGTTTTTAACATGAGGAAGCAATAACATGTCGACTAAGATACCGTTGGTTATATTTTGTTGATATTGCATCATAGATTGTTTTCTTAATATAAAATGGAGTAAGTGGTGTGGCAATTTGTAGCCTGTAGGTATAGGGTAATCGTTTATAACATATTGTATGATATGTAATATAAGCAACCAGTGATAACCACAGATAAACGTCTGTTTTAATACACCCAGTTCTAGATTGATCGTCTTTTAACCAAATCAAACTCACAAAAATTACATTAGATCTATATTTAATAAATCATTCAGTGAGTGATTTGAATATGTTTGAGGCGATGGTATTGGATTGAAAACTAACCACCACATAGCTGCAGTGGGAGCCAATGCTGCACAGTGGGACGCAATTGGAGTGCAAATGTACCATGTAGCATCTTCTCCAGCCTTGGTGGCTTAGTAAGTAGGGCGTACGCCCACTAACCACGAGGTCCCAGGTTCAGTTGTGGCCGAGAAAGATCCCCATGATTTTCCAGTGCAGTTTCACCTTGTCAGTGGTGTGGGACGAAAGATTTGGAATTCGATGAAAAGTAGGCTCAAATGCCGCTGTCCGGGCAAAATTACCCACATGGCAGGTACATTACATGGTGTACATTACATGGTGTATGAACACTTTTAATGGTCCAGTTGAAACAGAAACATTTGACATTAAAACCCATTTCATGTTTTGATATTGGCTTCTGCGACCCACGATGGTATGAAACGTTAGTTTAACATCGTACCAGTCTCTTGCCATCATTTTCATGATTTATTTTCTAACATTGGCGACAATGGAATTGGATGTAGAACAGACATCGATGTTTGTGGGACCGTCTTATATTGCATATTACCATAATATGCACCAAAAACAATTTTTCATCTGGCTGTCATCTATTTGAAATTATACTTGTATTTTATTGCGTAGGAAATATTTATAGACGCAATCGGAAAGGATTTCTTCTATTTTTATATTTAATCCTTTTCGTACTTTACGAATGACTAGATACCCTTTCCTTGTCATCCCAGCATGTATAATATTTGTTGAAGTGAGCACCTAAAAAATCTAGAAGCTTTAATTCCATGTCTCTTTTATCATATCATATGATTACTTCCTATTAAATCTGTGTGACAACATACCATTCTCTTTGATATCAGATATGTTTTATAGGCTATCATATAACGCATATTAAAAAAAACAACTCATACATTATATAGACGAGAAATAGCCACGGTAGGTGGGTAAAGCATTAAATCAAATGAAAGTATCATTAGCGCGAGGCGGCAATATTTCTACTTGAAACGAAACCTCCAAAAGACCACAAACATACATGATCTGTGATCTTTGGCAATGAAATTCATTTAAGTAATTACTAAACTACCCTTTTAGCAACTGTAATATTATACTGAGTAATTTGCCAGGTTCCAAAGACTACGTGTTATTAATCTAAAACACTTTATTTTAAAGCTTCCCTCATGCGAAATAGATGTTTGTTCCATAACCAGTATAGTTCGAATTCGAACATTGTTTATTCGGACCTGCTATCCATCATCGTGTTATTTGTCTTCTTCTATTCAATTACGAGGCACATCGATTGACACACTTCGAATTTTGATAAGGCGCCATTATTCAAATGGAAGTAATTACGTCATGCTGTGTTCCTGGACCATTGTTATTCTTAACAGTAAATCTTAAATCAGACATGGATTTTGCGTTTGAGCAACTCTTCAGTACCGAAACTCGCACAAATTCGAAAATTGTTATCTTAATCTAAACAGAGACCTTTATTATGATAATTTTTACAATGTAAGACTCTGATCAGCCCGAGATGAAAGATAATTTGTTTGATGTGAGTACTTTTTAAAAATATGAATCCTTTTTTTTGAGAGATTTGAGTATGTTTTAAGCTTTAAATACATCCCAGATGTGTAAAGGTATTTTCTTAATCATCCAATACACAATATACAAAGACAGTTTAAGTGAGATTTAACCGTAAATTAATTGCAGGTTTTAATTATCAACAAATAATACAGACTTGTTTAAATGAATTGTATTAATACCTTTATGTTTTTATGCATTGAATATGCAGGTTTGGAAACGGTTTTCAGAAAGAAAAGATCTTGTCATGATGTATTGTGTTTTGGAAGGCGGTTGGGTGAAGGCTGTTGTTTTCAAAGGGGGGGGGGGGGTAAATTTATAATAGAGCATTGGGGAATTATTTTTTAAATTTTTAATTTTTGTGGTTACTGTAAATAGATATGTTCTCTAATTTCTGTCCATAACATATTTTAGTATTTGTGATAATATTTATACTTCTAATTCCACAGACAGCATTTCCGATCGCTTTCCATATAATATAATCTAATAAGGATTTAGACGTGCTGCGGGGTAAACTATGCTTATAGCGTACCTGTGTATAATTTCATCCATTCTGGGAACTATACTGTATCTTGTTCTGATGTATATACTCGACTTGTGGACAGTTCGCTTGTCACCGTAATCAACAGTTGATGACAGAAACAAGCCGTTTTAAAACGTATTCGAACATTTTTGTGTCTGTAACAACCGTTTGTTTTGCTTTTTATATTAATAAAATTTATATAAGTTTTTATACGTATACGGGTCAAAGCCTTCTCAAGAAATGTTATCTGTAGATTTAGTACCATTTCTGATCGTAGACGAAAATGATCCAACACGTTAACACACCAGTACGTCATTATGATCCGTCGGGATGGTCTGTTTCTGTTAGTTCAGCCATCAAGATTGTTGTAGGTAATTGTTTATTCCATTGAGAATATAATTCTTTTTATGATAGATCTTTATCTATGTATGGATAAATATTTCGCAATATATACTCATATCAACAATAATATTACACGAATGTCATAGTTTGAATTTCAAGGGCATCAATTATCAATTTCAAAAGAAATTTGATCAAATGAAAAAGGAAGTAGGATGACATTTTTCATGTTATATTATCTAATGAGGAAAATAAACGTCAGTTTGAAAGGCCATTGGTGTGCGCCTGTCACCAATCAATATATGTAATATATAATGTATGTATAAAAAGTACACGCTCAAAAGACATTAAACTCTGACTATCATACACTTATTTTAATTGAAAACACAAAGAAATAAACAGATAAATTGGTTGTATAGCGTCCAGATAAAGCAAATATTGTGTAAGTCATTTCAGGAAATAAACATGGTTATATTTTAAGTCCCGGCGACTGATTAGTCCCGAAATAACATAGCGTGTGTCGAGTGGACGTTAAAGCCCATTTCTCCCCTCTCTGTCCGGTGAGACCTATTACAAAACGACTTCCTAATTGGTTCAGAAAGGTTGGATGGCCGAACGGTTAGCACGTGTGCGCTGCTTCATAAGGTTTGTCATTGAGTCAACTGGTGTGGTTTCGATTCCCCGGTTGTAGGCGACAAGGAGTAGGGTCGACTATCAAACCTCCAATTGCTAAGCATTGCTAAAGATCCTTATGCTAGTCCCGAAATGACCTAGTTTGTGTCGAGTGGACGTTAAACCCCATTTCACTCTCTCCCAATTGGTTCAGTTTATCGATGAGCATGCGATTAGAGAATCAAATAAAATTTATGTGCTAAATATTTGGTGTTAAAATGATTAGGTAGTATGAGCTTTAACTTGGCGATCAAAATTGTACCAAATTGATCTAGAGATTGTTGATTTATTTTTGAATTTCATAAGTACGCGGCAGGGTTTGGTTACAGAGCTTTTAATACCAGTTGTCCTTCACAAAGCTACAAGATTGATCGCCAAAATAATCATATAAATCAAGTAATAATTATGAGATATGCGGACAAACACCTGGGACCTCCACCCACTTTACTTGCCTATTATTATGATGTTGGACAAGAAAGATGTGTAATTTCATATCCGGGTTTTTAGTTTACTTCCCTTTAACAACTTTTAGCTTTGATCTATGGGGCAAAGTAATCACAATTTTACAATAGGTGTATTTAATCTTTTTTTTTTTTAAAAAAATACTAGAAAGGTAAGTTAGATCTCTTTAGCTCTCTGATGAAAGAACAAAAATCTTTAAAGTTTCGTTTAAGCTTTTAGTCAGAAACTGATCTAAATGTAACGATGCCTGTATAAACAAATCAACTATGATATATTTAAAACACCCTTTTGCCCTGGGCCTTAACGATTGTGATATTGTAAACGTATAGATAGGGTATGTATTTATATCCTTAACGCTACACTTGGAATCCAGATCAAACTATAGCTTACACATGTCCATATGTTTCTAAGATCTTGTAGCGAAAACAGAAAAGATAAATTAGGTAACAGAATGTGCTGTAAGGTTTAGGCACCGCATTAAATTCAAGAAAGCTAACTGTATTCCTCTGAGCCTCGAGTCTCAAATACATATAACCATCTCATATTACTGGCGTGTTATTTGAATTTAGCGAGGGAGTTAGACGTGGGTTTTATCGTTTAAAATGCTAGAGAATTAAAGTGAAATATACACTTTCAACGAGATTTGATTTGAATTAATATTACCCTTTAATTTACCATTCACAAATGTATTGACAAAACCTAATCGAACATTACAACAGAATATCTATTTTTAAAACGTATTTATTTAAATTATAAGCAATACCGGATAACATATAATTGATTAGGAACATTGACTAGATGTCAATTTTCAACATTACCGAATTCCCTTCGTGAAATTTTACCCCAGCGTACTATGTGTTCAGTGATTATGGTTCTGACTCTCTCTTGTAGTAAATAGTAAAATAATGTACAGGAATAATCCTTCTGAAACGAAGGGATAATGATGACGTTTTTTAGTGTAAAAGTTCAAAAAAGTTTATTCAAACCGATAAATGCTTGTGGAAATTATTAGCCGCCATCGTTGTGTCTCTAGGACAGAATGGACAATATTATATCCGCTTACATCGAGGCCATTACGTTACCTAAATATTTATTATCCAAATAACACTTTTCGGCCCGATAGTTTCATTAATGTAAATAATGCAATATTCTATTGGCAATCTGTCATGCTCTTTGTTTAAAATATAAATAAACTCTTTTGAATTTGTGACGATTTACTGGATTGACGAAGTATAGGTATATCCATTTAGGTAGAACTGACACAGTCAGAGATAGAAAACAGCCATCTTATGATGTATTATGTATTATATTATACAGACTGTACGTAAACATAAACCAACATATTGCTATAATTATTTACCATATATTACCATTTATCATTGGGGCTATTAAAACAGAATTGATTTTTTCAATAAGATGGTCAGCGCTTTGTATTTTCAAGACTTCCAGGAACAACTTTTGAAAGATTCTAGATTTATGGTGATTACACGATAATGATTATTGGGAAGAGATTGAACAATGGGCCCTTCATCTTGTCTATATTCAGCGCGTTCTGACATTAGTTATTTGAGAATATTGACCTTATAACCGAGTTCGTTTCTTAAAGCAACAACAAACCCAGTCGAAGTACAGAAGGCGAAAAACAAAACACATGTTACCGATTAGGTGAATGCGCTAACTGTTAAGAAACAAGATGATTGGATAATAACGTCGTGTTTTAGAAACCCGAGACCAGGAAAAAGAATATCGCTACTTTCATGAGATTCGTTTTAGATAAATGACTTTATTCTGGAACCGGCCAAAAATAATCTTAAACGATTTCACAGAAAGTTTGGACGACCACGCGTTCAAAAACAACCCAATAACAATTGTGTCACCGTTGATTGAAACGGGGTATTTTGGTTCCAAAAAGTACTTTATGACTTCTGAAAGAGAGATATTGCTATTCTCAGAATGTTCTTTGTTCTGTCTATTGGCACTGTTTGCAGAGAAAACAATGTCATGGAAGGTTTTGATATACTCCAAGAATTCCATTGTTTTCTGAGACAAACTTCAATGCATTAACGGGTTACACCTAAAGCGATTAATTCTGATATACACATATCCACATCTACAAGTCTATGTTTTGGTTTGTATTTTAATCATTTTAACTACAACTACACCCATTTGTGACATAATGATACGTGTTATGACAGTATATAAAACATAAGAATTGACGAAAATAACTCCTGGCTATCAACCGTATATATATAACAGCTATTCCACATATGTAGATTCCAAAACACGTGTTCGACAGCGTTACTCTTAAGAGAACAGCCTATTCGCTCATCATCGAATCATTATTCACGTTCATGCAAGTTAGATCGCTTTTCCTTTGCCTTCAGAAATGCAACCTATTCCCGAAATGTCCGTTCTGCTTTGCGTGCCAATTTCATATACATGCCAATAGTCGAAATACAAGTTTAAAACAAAATTTTAGCAATTCTATGGCACTAGCACCATTAAAATATATTACGAAATATCTTACAATATGCTGATTATATTCATAATATGTTAATTATATTCATATGACACAAAACTGACCCTATATCCGATTCTCTTTGTAACTTTATTTGGTGAACAGACTATGGTCCTAAGCAATCAACTGATTTTAATTTATTCACCCTAAATTCTTGGAGCTCAATTATTATTAGTTACTCCAGTACATGAGAAATCCATAAATCTATTAGGTCTTAATCACTTATGCCAATTAACTGTGTTCAGCCATTTTAGTTTCGTATACGCGTGCTGTGTAATGATGCATGCGAACTCCTTCACTTGTGTTATTGTAACAAAAATAATCTTCAGAAGCTAAAATTTGGAAAATAGATACATAGGCTAAGTTTAGTAAGTTTTTGGCTTTTCTTAGCAGTCGGAACAAACAACGTATGTTTTTCAACTTAACGTTTCAACTTGCGTTTTCTCAGTACAGTAAACAAGACTGCCAATTCGTAAAGCATGGGGTATATATACAGTCTGCCAGTGCTTCATTTTATTATGACATATTTATTGCCAATAACATAAGTAACAGCGGTATGATTCATACCCAAACCATTGTAATAAAGTTCATTGTACATAGGAAAAGATAAAATATAATCCATGTTCTGAAATATATTAAATATATGTATACATATGTAGCTGCTTAAAGTCTCAAATATTATGTTAGGTATTAGTCAAATGAAGTGACAGTCAATATGGAAACATGTTGTCCTTACAAAGACAAGTGTCAACTTATCAATTTTTAAAATTCAACAAATAAGTGTGTAATATAGTGATTCTGAAAGCGTCAAATATTATGTTTTATATTGAAGGGATTTATATTAGATGTAACATATATTGGGTAAAAAATTTAAATCTTTAATATACAGCTTTTGAAATATTACGTTCTTATTGAACGGGGTTACATTTATGGTAATTCCTTAAAATAATAAACCACTTTAAGATCCAGATTCAATCGGAGTCAAATGTGTGTGTTTCTGTTGAAAGTGGCAATATTAAAAGCAGCATAGATTCACTGTAATATTATTTTTCTAAAATTCGAAGAAATTAATTATAATAAATTATTTTTATTTTTGCTCCTTTTTTGTTAGCTTTCTATTCTTGTTGCATTATTAATATACATCGTTTAAGTGACTGGATGGAGTCAATGTTACATTGTGTTATAAGGTAATTTATGTTCGCCACAAAAGAAATGCGTTACGGTTCATGGAAATGGATAAGTACGAGAAGTTCAAGGTGGTACAAGATTTCTCAAATTAAAAAAAAATATGTATGTGCTAGACTGTTACTGTTATCTGTTATTTGCACAGAAAATACTTAGTATGCATTCGGTGTTTTGGTATGTTATCAGTTCGGGCCAAAACAATATTTCGCTATTTCACAATCTAAAGTGCCAAAATATTTACTATACGCACAAATTTATATGGGCATGTCACTTAATATATTTTTTCTTGTGTAGGTTGGCCCTTCTTAAAGATCAAAACGATTTTTTGTCGCTTATATCACAGCTCTGTTGAAACCCGATATTCATTAGAAAAATAGGGTATGGCGTCCTGGGCTTCTCCCCGAAGCACCTTTATGTTAGCTAAATCTTGAATAGGATGGAAATATAATTATACAATCGGGAGATGGTCAATACTAAAAGGTACTTCCGGTGTGAAGCCAATCAAATACGGCGTTTGGCCACGATCCCAAAACAAACATTACAGCCCTATACATATATTTACCGAGGGAAGCCAAAATAGTAGCAGACCGAGTTACAGGCCAAGATGGCACCAGTATGCGAATCACAATGTAACAATCTTTTGAAAACCTTGAATAGTTATCAACGCACAAAATAATAGTTCATATAACATCTTACTTTTCGTATCCAACCTTTTCCTTCAATTCCTTTCAAGGCCAGCTAATACATTAGGGTAAAGAGGGGAGTGGCATGATGCGTCCACCGCACCTCTCCCCCATAATATAACCCATTTCTTTTGTGGTTTCATTTGATGAATAGCATATTTCCTATGTATTTTATGTCTTTAGGAGGATATTTTGTTCAATTATCAAGGTCACACGATAACAAGATCATAATAATTTATCTATACTGTTGCAATAAACTATAACACATGCCTATGGAAACGAATATCTTAAGGCGACGTTTCAAAGAGTAACCTCACAGCCAGGGAAGGACTGCGAAAGAGCTTGTGAGTACCCGAATGCTCGAGGGCTCCTAAAGAAGTTACTGTTCTAGCGTATTTTGGGGTCTTTTTTTTAGTTTTGAATTTAGGTCGTTGTTGATGAATTGGTAACACAGTCATGTCAAGTCTGTGCATAAATTAAAATTTCTTAATTTATCCTAGAAAACAAATTTTGCAATCAGTTTTTCAAAAAATTTATACTACTTTGGACCCTCAGTCTGCTCTTGCTATCGGGGTCGCCTAAATGTATAAGAAACTGTTTTCCATAAGTGTGTGTTGTAGTTTATTACTCTATCCATTTTTTAAATGTCATTTAAAGATTATACTGTTGTAATTGTCTTCCATTCCATTCAGAGAGAATCATTTCCCCGGCATTTGTATATACCCACGAACCCATGTCTTTTTGTCCGACATCATTTGTAAATAACCAAAAGTCCACGTTTCTGTTTTTGACTAGTTAAACATCATGGGACATCACATTGTATGTGCATGATTTTTATTAAGACCCAGCCTTCGCGCAGCTAGAGAGAAATGTGTGTGTTCTATGTTTATGTTAATATATATATATATATATTGAACGGTAAAAGCAAATACATGACTATAACACATTTCAATAGAATGCCAAGTTACATTCAAATTTTCAAATGTCACCCAACAACTGTATGAAGGCCAAAAATAAAAGGAATTTAGCTGGACTTTAGAATCTGTTCACCGCCTCAAGTAAACATACGGGTTATTCCTGGTACCGTACAGAGACCGAATTTTATGGTGATTCTGCAGAGTAGTTGCTCCAAGAATTATTCCATCGTTATGGCCTATTTAGTTATGGAAGTAAATGCATAATCAGTTTCAGTTGTATAGATACAAAGGTAACCAGAGTCCTATATCTCTGCTCAATCATAATTCAAGATACTTTCTTTTCATTGGGGACAGTTAAAATCCGGTATAACCTCATTTCAAAACGATGAGATTGATGCCAAGAAAACAAATTGTTTTACAGTTCATAGGATTTCTATTTTCAAATAAATTAAACTGTTTTTTCCTTCAAACTTTGAATGTAGCTCCGTATTCTTTTCTTGATGTGTCAAGTCCATTATACTAATGAAGTAGAGAGTTCGACTCTCACAACTGCTCAATTCATCACAATCTGTACATACAGTTATTTCGCTTTTCATTTTATACATTACGCTTTAGGATTAGCTTTATAAATAAAAACTGAAGGTTAGTATTATAAATCCAGAATTGTAAATGTAGCCTATGTTTAAAACACATGCCTGAAAATATAGATGCATAAAAATGACAATTTAAACATTCTTACAGTATTATTTAGGAGTTCAATGTATTCGGATTGCAGTTATGTAATACTATTACACAACATAACTAAATTCGGTTCCAAAGCGGTTTTAATTAAATTCGTTTCATATATTGAATTTATTTTATTTATTAACCAAAACATCAAAATCGATCGAAACGAAACGAAACTTTAATGATTTTCTTATTTACAGAAAGAGGGAGGGAATAATATTGTTTACTTTTGTATAGATTGATTAAGTCTTTAGTACTTCAAGCATCTAAACTATGTATTATTCATAATATAACGGTCAAAATGAAGTGATTTGTATGCATAATGATATCTCGATATCTTTTCCCATGATAATACATAATAAGTAGTTATTTATGTTAATATTAAACCCTCTTTGTTCGATTTAGGACATATCATGTATTTGCCCTTATTGTTGTTTATAATGTATAATTCATGTTGGCAATAACCTTGTACAGCCACATCAAATGTGATATTTTCCCGCCTAATATTTCCCTGTGTCATTTTTAAAAACATTATATAACATAAGTAGATATGCTTAGATCGACTGGTTATTTAGTTGTTTTGTACAGATTTGTCAGATGAAAATATATTAAAATCACAAATTTTAAGTTTTGTATATCGTCTGTTTACCTTTGTGTACAACATTTATTATAGTTTATGAATAACTAATTCAGTGATAATGATTTTCGAAGCTAAGTGTTGTTTTTTTTATTCAGTCAAACACGATGTAATAGTATGTTGTATGCGATAGACGTTTAAAACGTTGAAGAGTATTACATTTTATTGAGTATTAACAGAAGGTTATCGACGGGTAAACAGGGTTGATAGTAAATGTTATACCCGTATCAAAGACAGGGTATCGATATTTTGTTTTTAGTTCTGCGTTTTACTAAAGTAATGGCATCATTTTATCACCTGTGTAATATCATACAATGCGGCAAACTAATTGCACAATAACATGAGTTACGGATTATATCCTTACATGTATATGGGAGTTCGACAAGGTTCTGTTCTTGGTCCTTAAGCATTCATAATCTGTTTAAAAACATTTAAAAATATTCGGTAGAATGGATTTTGAAACCTTAGTTATTAAAAATGTCGTTTTATTGATATTGTTATTCTATATTATTGATTGTATATACTTCCTTTTATTATGCATTAGATCTTACAGAATGCAGATATATGAGAAATGTTACTTAACTGCTACTTTCTTATACAGGTTTTAAAAATTCCATTGCTTGATTTTCTTACTCGATTCCCTTGATAAAACATTTTTGTACTTTTTCTTTGAATTATAGTTTAATTATTTCATAGATTGTTAATTGTATATTAGTTGGAATAATTCGTTATCTCTGACTTTATGTTATAATTAGAATTTTATTAAATTGTTATCTGTACTGCTGATCATTTTTATTATTCTTGTTTAATTATTTCTGCTTTAATTATTTCTTTATTGAAAGTGAAATATTGTCGAAAAGAATCGGGTATAATTAAGTTGAATCCAATGATGAACCGTTCCTCTAAAGAAAGCAATTCAAAATTTCAACGTGGTTGATTTTCATCGCACTTGATATGTAAGTTACGATACGATCATAATTGCTGACAATTAGGTCTTTGATTAAACTCCTACACACTGACCCAAAAGATGATCAATAGGGGTTATAATACGCTAGATTTCCAATGCCTAGGAAAGGTGCTTCATTGTAAAACCACCAACACCTGAAACCATAACACACTTAATGAAATGTGACGTTCTACTTATCTGTGTCAGTCACAAAGTTAAGGTCAGTATTTTGATGGAAATGGCCTGTAATATGTTTTAGTTTAGATGGAATTTACATTAGGCAAGTTTTCATCATATAAACATAGAGTAACCATGGGTATATTGTGTAAATAAACAATATAAGATCCTCCCTTGTTGGTGAACATCTAAAAACCAATTGATGTTAGCCGGAGTACCTTTGATCGGCAAGGGTACTATAAGAAAAGATTTAACATTATGTTTATAAGATAGCGGCAATACATCATATTTTATGTTACGGATTCCTGTTCGTTTGTATTTTCATTCTCTCAAACCAATACCAATGATCAATTATTCTGTAGTATTAATAACATATTCACGAGGAGTCGAAAACATCTATTTCACGAGGATGATAAATCAGATGTTATACCTTCTGTATGCCAAAATGCTATAGATATTGTAGCTGACCTATCACTTGTTGATATATTACAGAAGTAGGTCTATGTATATATGTATGTTATATAAATAAAATAGTCCCACTATAACCAGTCGATCTAAGAACTATTACACTAGATAATGTACCATAGAGAATTTTTGTATAAGAGAGAAAAGATTGTTACGCCATCTATCGGAAAGATGTATGTAATTATTATTAAAACGTCGTTATTTGTTCGTTGTTTGTGATAAATACACTCAGATTTATTTTGTAGAAGCTTTTGTATTAAAAGCCCATAAAATGTTGCTGATTAATAAAATATAAAATTTTACAACTGAGTTTTTATCTTGTTGGCTTTGTGGCTCCCAAAGTGCGCGCGTGTGTGTGTGTGAGAGAGATGGTTTAACGTCCACTCGACACGAACTAGGTCATACTCCTCGCAGTGTTTCGTTTTGATTATACCTTATTCCACCCAATCACCGCAGTAACGTAAGCAAATTCCTGTTGCAAATTATGACTGGTTAAAAGTCCGATTAACAACCAATAGTTAACTGCGTTACAATATAATTACGCTTTAAACAAAGTTCCAAATTGGGCCAAATATTTTCACATAATGTTACGTCTTGACTCACGATTTTATTATGCCAAATTAACCAGTGCATATCATAATGTTGCAGAAAAAACTAATTGCGTGACAAACGAGGTTATCAAATGAAATATAATGTAAACAATACTGTATGGAAACGGCCATGTCTTTCACCGTTTTCATCCCTACAAAAACTGTCCAAAGTTTTAGGGAAGACCCCAGATTAAGCTAAGGGCTGTCATGTTGATGTACCTGGGATAAGCTCAAGTATCAGAAGCCAAGCTATTGCTTCGGGAATATGGGTAAACACATGGTTCAATTTTATTTTAATAATTCGCTTGCACGTAGGGGTCTTTAGCAGTAGGAGGAAACCGGAAGTCCCTGAGAAAACCCTCAGGCGACCCTACTCCATTTCGCGTATAAGCGGGGAATCGAAACAACGCCACTTGATTCAATGAAAGACCATATGATACAACACGCACGCGTTAACCACTTGGCCACTTATGGCAGAGGAAAGAAGAGGCCCTTTAGACAATTCGTGCAATCCAGTGGGTAAACATCCTGCGCCACTAACAAGCAGGAATCCCAATTATCCCTGAGCGATAGAAATAGAGAGGAACCGGAGGTCCCGTGGTTACCCTATCCCGTTACACGTACAAACGGGAAACGAACCCACGCTACGTGACTGAATGAAAGGCCTTATGATACAACAGATACGTGTTAACCACCCGGCCACCTATGCCAGAGGAAAGGGGCATGCCCTATAGACCATTCGTACAATCCAGTGGGTAAACATCCTCCTGCACCACTAACACGGGTAAACCACGCCGGAATCCCAATTATCTCTGAGCGACAGAAATAGAAAGGAATGGGGTAAACGTTGAGTCGACACAGATGGGGTTCTTTCGGGTTTTTATTAGCAGTGAGAGCAAACAGAGAGACCGAGGAAAACCAACCAAGTTTGACAGGCATCCATACTTGTCACCTACACGTTCCGTCAATGGCAGACCCATTTTTCTAAAGCGTGTTAGGCCACTCGACCACCCAACACCAATGTGCATATATTCATGGTTTTATTGGTAACCACCTCCGGACGTGAATATTTGGGATATTATTTTTACTCATTTTGCAAAAATCGAACCATTTTATTTATCTGAAAATAACCATGGTCTGCCTACCCTACGTTTCCTAGACATTCAAATTCCTTCTAGCCTACTTGCTTGTCAAATGGGTTACTATTATTATCTAAGATGAATTAAGAGTTAGGTAACAATGAAATTGGAAACAATGGTAATTACAAAGACAACTGTTAGTAGGTATACTTACAGAATAATCGCCGATTGTGTTCTTGTGAAAACAACGGAATCAATATGGAAGTATTGACCAATATGGCGGTAATTGTGGGCTCCGTATCAACCGTTGCGGGGGATAAATAAACAGAGTCTTCTACAATATATCTATTCACAACCTCGTCCAATCAATATTACCCTCTTATTCTGAAAACTGAAATGCGATGGGGTTTAATGTCCTTATTTTCTTTACCAGTTGAGCTAATGACGAGGGACCAGCTATGAGGAGAGCACTTTTGTTGAATTTTATCTTCCAAGAGTTCATGATAACGCAAACGAATACACGGGTGGAACTTGGTGGGTTTTTTTTTGTCTAATCTGAACGATGACTAGACTTTTTCCCTGACAAGGCCCTCATTCCTGCACCAATGGCGAGAGACAAATCAAACTAAAGACCATACGAGATTCTTTTTTGGCATGGAACCGAACGTGGTGGGATCTCTTGGTTAGCTAATCAGTGATTTCTTGCTACCAGTGCGAATTTAGTTTATTCAGTTACACCTAATTACGTATAAAAAATTCTGTTTTAGAATTATCGAGCAAAACAATTGTAAGATAAAACATAGTCTGTGCATGGAGAGAAAGAAGTTACCATTGTGAACGCCTGATTAAATTAAATGTCCAGTTTATGTATACGTTGTTTTTGTTTAGTCAACACAATAGAACTACATGCAGATTGCATGGTGCAATAAAAGAAGCTCTCATCCTCAGCCCCGTTTCATTGCCTTCACCAAAAAAACCCACAAATATGATGATACACACTTGCAAACCTCTCACCATTGACAGAAAACGCTTAGTCATAACTAACAAAAATACGCGATTCGCATAGACACAAAGTTATACAAAATTTCGGCGTCACCTTACGGTCACCATCGACACAAAAACTCCCGCATAACACGAAATAAGCAGCTGAATTGTCTTTAAAGTAAAGACTTCGTCTTTACATGGATATGTGAACACAGCTATTCTTTAACAGAAGAAAACTATTGTTATAATAAAAAAAACATGATGATTTTATTGGATTTAATGGGGTGTTTAATATTTTATGATCATATATAAGATGAATGTTGAGATATAATCAAATATATCGACACATAAGAACAACGATATAAATTTGAATATAAGTATCCCAACTTAATGTTTCAATGGCCGATTTGTTCGTTCGTGAGTGGGGTTAACGTCCGCCTCTTCCGAGGATGATGAAACAAACAACGAAGTTTAATCGCATAAAGTTTATCAAGATCACCTATAGAAATATCTTTGATTTAAATCGAAAAGGTTAATTTTTTAAATAATGACCTAGCTGGACATTAAAAGAGCTAATCATTATAACGACACTTTGCTATTATCAGCCCAAACAGACACTGTATCTGGAAAATACTGTTTCTGTCTTTAACTACGGGCATGAATTCTGCAAATTACTTTTGCGGCCTTCTATTTTATGCCCTACTCGGGGTTTTCCTCGTGGCTACGACTTTCTATTCCGGCAGGTTTCCGAGAAAACATTTGAATGCAATATCACTCTCTAATGAAGGCTACGTCAATCTTCACTAGCAAACCAAAGTAGCAGCCCGGAATGAGGATCATATGAACTTAGCCACTTTTAGGTCTGGATGGTACTTCTCTATAATTTGTTGAGCAACAGTTCCTGAGATACCAGTACACACAGACTCCTGCTTTGTATCTATCGGTGACATAACCTCAGTTATTAAATTGAAAATTAATATTCAATGAACAAATAAAAGGAAATAAAACATCCTCATATATCTTGATAATATGGTATCTATCTCATCAGTTTTTGTGTAATTTGAAAAATAAATATTTAATACTTCGTGTAACTGTAGATAAAACTGCATGCCTCAAAGCACATTTGGTGATAATAAATGATATGTTTTTATTACTTTGATAGGCAGGAATCAATAGAAGATCTAAATAAATCTTCAATTTTAAATGAAACTTTTTGTTAGATACAGATATTTTATTTCACCGGATTTGGTATAACTTTAATTATTTATTAAGATCAGTTGACATGCACTGGTGTAAATTGGTACGTGTTCGTTCCAAGCCCCGTGTACACGTAAAAGATCCCTTGGATGTTGGAATTCGATATAAGAGTAGGTCGTAGCGCCACTGCCCAGGCAAGATTTCCCTCATAGCGCACTGTATGGCGTATGCCCGTCTTCATTAGCCCAGGTTAGGAGCATTTCACGTTTTCGTTTCAGTGCTTAAAAATAAGGTCTGTCATTGAGTCAGGTCTGTCTATCCTTGTGAATTTATGGTAATAATTTAAATGTCTACAGTTTCGTGTGTAATGCGTTAAATAGGCGTTTCTCCATACTCTTCGTCGATTTTCAAGACTTTGTTTACTATACGAACCTACAGGTAAACATTTTCTTTGTGCATACGGGCATAAAAAAGGACAAAAGAAAATTTGAACCAAGCTAATTACAGTCGAGGGTATATGATATCTGGTGCAAGACATATCCATTTAGAGATACCTGCTTAAAATTCAAACAGGAGACAATGGACACTAAAGTACAACAAATTCTTAGCTATGCTAATGCGTGGTATCTGGTCGTCCAGAATGAGTAAGCAAGCTCTCCCTTGACCAAAAGTACCTGGAAATTAACGTTTTCTTTGTTATGAACCTGTTTCCCATTTTCCCAGCAGACTGTGGATCGTGATGAACTATGTCAGCGAGAGTAAGGTAATGAGTGCGAGTATGTAACAGGTGTAACGGCTTTGCCTAGTTTTTATTGGATGTAAATACAGAAACGTGCAGGTAAAATGGTTTAATCTCTTCGTATATAAATCACACCTGCTTATGAAGATAGAAATAATTTTAGCGCCACAACAACAGTCGTTCTGATTGACGCCTAGATCTCACCATGTGTCAAACAACCAACCGCGACGGCCTCACGACGAACAAATTAAAATATCAGTTATACACAAACATACACCGAATTTAGCTTGTGATTTAGTCTTTTCCCTCTTTGGAATTCTATCCATAAAACTTGAAATATACTATACTTGAACCAAAAGTAGCCGAGTGAAAATGTTTACACCTTATTTAGTTTATGATTCAGTCCTAATCACCCTTGCTTATAGCTACAAAATGGTTAACCTAATACAGATAGGTCACTCAACGAATAAGGGCCCAATAAATACGCAAGGAGACAAATGCATTAATCAGCTAAAAATGTCTACCCCTAACTGAGCTTGTGATTATTTTTTTCGCCATTTACATGTACAAGAATATCCATACGTAGCTCACCAAAGGTCATCGACGGTTGGGTTTCTAGTCGAATACAAATTCAACAATAACGTTAGAAGACTGCACTGAAACCGGCTAAATATACCCCTAGATTATCTTACGAGTTCATCTTTTTTATCATTTACAGAATCCTACTAAATGGTTTACGTAGCAATATACATATGCCACACCACATCATTTTCAAAAAGGAACTAAAGAACCAATACAGTAAAGGAGACTATTTCGGAAACAAATAGATTAGCTGCATGGAGATGTATGCTGAATAATATCGTAATAATTTGGTTTAACATTAAATTGAACACATTAAATTGAACACATCAATAATACTGTGTAGCATTTGTCACAATTCTGACCAAATTGACTATGGTGGACCATTGGGTCGTTTGTGCCAGAAAATCCAGGTATAACGGTTATTACATCGTTGCTTAATTGGACCTCCGTAGTCGACAGAGATAAAAGCGCCGTCTTCTCGACTAAAATGTTTCTGGAATAAACCTTATTCTACTCAGAGCTTGCAAATAAAGACGAAATTATGCCAAAATGTTCTTTGAGTACAAAACCCTATCCGCTCGAACTAGGAACGTTCTCGGTCAACAATTGGGTAGAAGACAGGATCTCTCGTATATGTAACAAAACATTGTTAATAAATAACAAACAAATAGTTATATCCATACCTTGTGGGTTTTTATGTTTCCGACGCCCAGTTCTACTTCCAGATGACATTTAAGGAATTGGGTTATACAGAAGTCATTTCGAATTAACCGGCAATTCATAATCTTTTAATATTCGTTTCATAAGAAGATTAAATATGTCCTACTGTCAAATTCTAATAACACAAAAAAGAATTTAATCGAAAAGATAACATTACTACATTTTTATTTTTTTTTTATTTTTCAATATTACATTCATTTAACTTCATGTTTACAGCTATGCCTTAACGGACTTTGTCAGCTCAAGTGAGAAAATGGTATTATATGGAATTAAAGATGTTATCCTTGCCTTTGTCGAGATGATATTTACAAAAGGTAGAGAATATTTTCAATATCGCCATGATCAGTATAACTGATAGAAATTGGCTAAGAGAGAATGTATACATACAGTCTTATATTACTTCTCAACGATTATTATTTGTCCAGGGGTCTACTTTTGCGGATTAAATCCAAGAAGAGCCCACATAATTTTCGTGAACATCTTTATTAAACGAACGAGTGCTATACATAGCCTTGGTGATAAAATATATTTAGGTTAATTATTGGTTTCATTCACGTGGCATCGATGTTGAGCCATCCATCTCGTTATTGTAAATGAAGGTGGGCATTATATGTATTATCAGGAATCAATTCCTGGCAATTACTCTTTTAATTCTGTTTAGATATAACAGGAAGCATATCGACTGCATCAACAAATATGTTTTAACACCAAACAAGTTGGTTGGTCGATTTTATTGATGAGTGTATTTAAAACACACATCTTCTTTGTATTTTATAATGTAAGTTCTTTCGACCCATTTACTGACCCAATTAAACATTTTTATTAAAGTGGACTCTCGGGAAAAGATGAAAGTCAGCAATTCACTCATGTGGCATAAGATTCCAGTGAAACAGTTTCCAAGCGGCAATTTTTCACAGGAAAATCTGATCAACTGTAGTCGTTATAGTTGTCATCTCTGGCCTCGTTCATATTGCCACCGCCATTTTCCCAGTGGTGTTCTCGCCGATGTTGTCTTTGATATTGCTGACTTACGGTGATTGATAGCCTTTGCAAAATCCGCAATTGTGGTTATTGTTGCGGTCGTTGTTGAGGTTGCAGTCGCTATCTTGTTGATGTTCTATCCACCCCCAATTCATTTTATATCGGTTGTCCTCGTTTATGTTGCAGTCAATGTTGCCAGTATCGTTCCCTGTTTTTTTTTATAAAATGAATTAATTCGAAATACATATTAATTTAGAGATATACTATAGGCGCCGAATCGCAGTCCAATGAGATTCGGTTGAATGAGTGGGACTTCTAGGCGAATCCTTTGCCGGATCACCACTCGATTGCATCTTCGTCGACGTCACATGATTAATCAGGAGCGCAACCGTGTCTTCAAACAATCATGTAACCTCTTGATATGGGTTGTGATTGGCTGATGAATTCTACAATCGGGCGAATGGTTCGGCGAAGCTGATACACTAAGCGAATGTAATTCGGCCAACTATTTCAAACAGGTTTGATTTGGCTGAATCCGAATGATAGTGAACACATTAGGCGAATATGTAGCTCTGAATTTAGCAGGTGACATACACCTGTTATTAAGTTTTATGTAAAGGTATATTATGTAAGTATTATGCTGTTTTTGAAATAGGTTGGCAACTCTTTCTTGAGTGCTCTTTTATTAATTGTTGAAAATCGAACCTGGCATTTGATTGGTTAGTGGAATAGTATTCGCATGACAAATTCCATTAAAATCTCTTCCTCTAACCTGTCTGTAGCTATGTTTAAAATAGACCATCTTTCTTCTGCGTTTCTGTACAGACAAAGGGTCGATTTACCATTACGAATTCATCGATTTTTCATTAAATTTGACATTTCGTGTTGGTATATAATCCAATATTAGGCAGAAACAGTCATGCGTTACGAATCAGCCCTGAATAGCTGGTGCATTTTTCAGATCCGTTTTTTTCTGGGATATGAGGAGCAATCGGAAACCCGACTTATCAGATTACTTGCTTAGAACATGTTTTCAATATACAGCTAATATGGAATGAAATTGCGATGTCATTCATTTGAAATGGGGTATAACGTCTTACTCTTCTGCACAGATAAGGCGAATGATGACGGCCATAGGCTATACAGTGTGCTATGAGGGGAATTTTGCCCGGATAGCGGCACTACGTCATACTAACCTTGAACACTTTCGAATTCCAACGTGTAAATGGTGTACCGTTTTTTCGTCCCTTTCTAACGATTAGACACTGCCCTTGCCATGTCGTCCGCCCTTCGCCGCTTACAAGGGACTGACAACACCGGAAAGTACTGAGGAACGTCATTCATATGGATTTTATATACGTGATCGTTTTATTCGATTCCCTAATTGATCTTGGTGATTTAGTTGATTACTAATTATTTGATATTTAATTAATAAATGTTATGTTAAAGTAAATATACAATACACGATAAAAAATTCTAGCCCCATAAACCATTTACAAAGTTTACGGTGGTTTATATTATGGCGGGTTAAAGGGAGGCTACTCAAAATTGGCACAATTTTGTTATAGCACCAGACCACTAAAAATCAATAGCTGAGGCCAGAGAAACTCAACGAGGTTAGTGAGGCGACTTTATTCCGCGTCACAATGACCAAACCTTGAATAGACGACAAATCAACAGAGTACGCGGTAAATTGGGTATATCGACGGCTTGTCTTTGTACAGCAAAAGGGCTGCTAGGTATTCTAGCCGAGTTGTCAGTGCCCCACAGCGGCATCCGGGAATAATGTTTAGAAAGGTATACAACCAGCTTATCTTTACTAATATTTGTAACGGTAGTTTGTTCAAGGTTTGTGGCTACCCTAGGGCTGTCCCGAGGCTAATTTAGTGTATAGGGGGTGGGGGTAGCTCGGACCGGTAGTAACATAGGCCTGTTGGGAAAAGATGCTGCTTTCAACCCGTTTAGCACCGGGTCACTCGCTATAGTAGCACATAAATACACATCTCTGGAAAACTTGCATTCAGAAAAACTAAATTGTTAATTTATAAACATCAAAATATTCCAGTTTTATCCTTACTATTTATCGACGCGTCATTATACTTCTATATAATCACTTAAATGTTATGAGAGATGAATCGCTAAAAGGAACGTCAGTCCACAGTCCAATTCCGTTCAGTATGAACATCAATACATGGGACTGAAGCACTCGGCTAATCTCGACAGATTCCGTAAACTACATCTAGTCTCGGATGTATGACAGTAAGTGATATGTACCTACGCCCATACATTTGCGATGCGGCTACCGGTTTACTTTAACAGGAAAACTTGACGCTATTACACAAATTGGGAACCTATTCGGCTAGCGACCTATTCGACCGATCGAGCTGCAACCTGTTCGTTGGAAACCTATTTAGAGTAAAGACAACAATCTCTATTTATCAACCAATAAAATCCAACGTTATGTCTATCAAATGAAAGTAGAATATATTATTTGTTATCCATTCCTTCAGCTCAGAATAGAAGTGTAATTTCGTCATTATCTTACAGCTGGATCGGTCGAATAGGTCGCTAGCCAAATAGGTCGCCAACTTGTGTTTGGAATGGGCCCAGCCATGTTTCATCCGGGACCTTTAAAGTAGTTCCAATATGGCGGAATTCGTCATACAGCCGAGTTTAGATTGTCCGAAATCTTACGAGGTTTGCCGAGTGGGGACTGAAGTTTCGTCGAGCTATGTTGTCTGCTATGCAATAATCCCACCACCATTTTGTTGTCCGCGAGTATTTATTGTAAGGTCTGTTTTGAATCGGTTTGAATTCTGGCCGCGACATTATCTAACGTTGGTATTTTCCTAATTAATCGTTAAATATCAAATCGGAGTACATATTGGTGTGGCTTAAGTGTGCTAAATTTCATATTTTAGCGAAAAATGTCAATGTCGCATCCTTATATGGAAGCCCACCGTCCACGCTTACACAAGCGACAAGAATAGACTAAAATCATTTTCCTAGTATTTCCAGTTTTCGTATTTGGTGTGTAATTTAGGTATATTTACACCAGGGATTTCACTCTTAATTATCTTCATATATATATAGTCAATCCATTAGAACTGAAGGAGATAGAACGTTGGGGGCATGAAACTATTTCTGAATGTCTGGATGTTATTTACACAAATTCCAATCAATTACACTAGACACACAGCATGTGAATACATCATTAAAACAAGGCATGTATAGTTACTTATTTTTAACATACAATTTCTTCGTTCATCAACATTTTCAATTATATTAATACAATGATATTGTAATAAAAGTTCTATATTTGTATATGAATCTGTCTTTGATTTCGTATTTTGCCTCCCACGGGAAAGGACTCGGATCATGCGAGCAGGCGAAATGAGATTTGAAGGCTGTCTTTTCTGCACCCACTGGACTAAGTAAGACGGGGATAATTTGTAATGAGGGACACGGATGGCACTCCTATTCAGTTTCCGACGTGCTGCCAAAAGGTATACACAGGACCTCAGATGCCTTATCTTGTCAGACCCTCCAACCTGCATCATTGATAAAGTTAAACCAGACTGATAAATAGAAATATTGAGGAATTTTCTCGCTCGACATTGCACAAACACTTTGTGTTTCTTAAGCCAGCGAAAAATTTATCGAGCAATTGCAAATAACTTAACGAAAAGTTAGACCCAATCATATTCCATTCCATAAATGTACGAATTCATTGTCGGGATATTGACCCCAGAAAATAAATACATCCCTAACATTTTGATTAAAATTCTACATTGTGTCCTGTCCATCTCTGTGTATTTAATTTTTCTGTTTAAGTTAATATTTCCCATCAGGATTCTATCTGCTAACAAAACTGTCAGCTTCGAGTATTAAACAAACAGTAAAAATCTTCAATGACTTTACTTTGAATTTAAGTTATCAGCAGAGCTTGTAAAATGTGATGCTAAAATCTACTTGTATTCCAGAGTTGCTGTCGGCTCTTTAATACGGGCTAAAGTTAAGTAGGAGAGCAAATATTAGTCTAAAAATTCATTTGGGTCAGATTAGTTTTGAGACGAACGATAAGCAATAAAATCAATGCTTTCCAGAGAAGACTAAGTGTTGGAAAATGAATTCAAGTCGGAATCCATTTTCTGTGGCTTCCATATCGCTTCAACAGTCAGCAGGATGTTTGTAGCCACAGGGTTTAGACTTTGTGAAAATATGTTCAGAAAAGTGATTTTTAAGCGACTTTGGTTAGATAATAGTATAAATTATATACAGACAAGATATAAACTCTAACAAGTTTCTGATTAGACATATGATATCTATCAAATAGCATATTAACATGAAACCTAGACTATCGTTTAATACCACAGACTGATCTGGGGTCTAATTGAATAACCTTGTTTGTCGACATCTTTACGTACCTTAACATGACACAGAATCATGTTATTGAGTGAAGACATTAGACAAAATCGGGAAAATTCTAATTACATCTTTTTGTTTCCACTTGCATATTTTTTGAAAATTTTATTTTTTAATTTTTAAAATTAAATGATAGAACTGTATTTGTCTTCTGGCAACAAATATTTTCAGACCCCGTCCGCCACTATGTGAAGATCTGCTCTTTATATTTGAGAAATGTCACATCTTTTGGAAAAAAAATGTACCACCACACTATGGACTAGGAACTGCACATGGGTATGACGTTATCACAGCCATCACATCGAAACTGGAATTCCTTATATCGATGTGCAATTGTCCAACGCAGATGCATTTGCAGAGCTTTGGACCAGTTTCGAAGAGCGTGGCCCCCAATATAGCAATAAGAACAATAGCGGTTGCTGTTGGGGCCAAGTTCCTGGTTCAACACATAAGATCCACCTCGTCTAGAACAATTTTGTCTTCAAGCGAATTTCTGTGGTATAAAGCGTTTAATTCAACGACCAAGACATGAGAATAAACATTAAAGTCTCAACGGTGACCTGTGATCATTATTCCACCACAAATCCATGTAAAACCCCACACTGTTAAAGATATATGTATATTAACAGTTATAAGTATAGTAAAAATACAGTGCAGGATTTGTCTAATCACATGGTTTTGACAACTTACATCAAATTTAGTGTATTAATCCAAATGTATGTAAGTTTACATTATGTGAGCTGTATATTAACAGAAATGCTGTTTGAAATATATTTTTTACAGAAAATTGTAAATTTACTGTCAAATAGTGGTCACATCGGTTATTCCCCCTTTGACCACATATCGAACTTTGTGCAAAATATTTACTGTTCTGTCAGTCAGTTTAGTCAATTTTAGAGAAATAGGTTATTCAAAATCTGAATGCACAAAACTGACTAATAAAGACAAGCATGCCATACATTGAGTTGTGTCGGACACTGTGCTTGGACGGTGTCATGCCACTTACTCTTTCCATTGGAGAAGCAGCACAGTAGCAAATTAAACTCCATTTCATTTAATTTCTTTACATTGTCGAATGTTGTGTTACATGCTCGGCTGAATGTTCCGCAAAACTTTCTGTTTTCGTCTGGATCGAACCTAGGACTAATTGGCCAAGCGGAGACAAACACATTCCTTTAAGTAACGATACCTTGGCAAATTACATAATATGTAATTCTACATTTAGTAATGAGGTATTAATACATAAAATCTGTCAAAATACACAATATATTTTTTTGTTTTAAATGTTATTGTACAAATTTATGTAAAGTAACATGGTTATTTTACAAGTACTCCAATTACAGATATGTATCATAGCTTGGATGTATCATAGCTTGAGGTAAAGTTACAATACAGACTTTGAAATAACATGCAACGTTAAAATACATTTATGACGATGGTAATATTTCTGCCAGTTAAAAAAAGGGTAGAAATACATAATAGTTTTAACAGTGCGGAAGACGTGTATGAAAGTTACAATTCAGACCAATCAGTCCGCAAAACTGATTACACACCTTTACTAAACTGTTAACACGTCCCCATTGATAAATCAAACTACCACACCATACACCCACATCTTACAGCACCCATTGTATTCAAATCAAATTATTATTTTTATATATCTAGATGTAAATACCTGCTCGTTATGTGTTTTGACATAAAACAATTGGCAGACTCGAATAGTCAGACGAAAGCAAATCAATCCGTTATTAATTACCAAGGCTTGGTCTAATTGATTTTGAGTTAGAATACATATTCAATTTCAATAGTTTTAAGTCTTACTTTTAACCTTTAGTAAAGAGAATGAAATGAAATGAAATGGGATTTAACGTACTCCTGTTCGACACCGACTGGACTAATGAAGACAGGCAGTGTGCTGTGAGGGACATTTTGTACGGATGAATTACCCAGTTGAAAAACGAAGTAGTATAGCCGGAGACAACGCTGTCAAGACTGTTGTCAAGACTGACACCCCCACATCACATGGCGCAAGTAACCCTAGAAGTAAAATCTACCGTATCTTTGTTTCAAAATCATACAAATCATGTGTTAAAGACACATTAAACGTTATTGCTTTGTTTCCGGTGAAGGTTACAGTCCTATTAAACAGAATGCAGAATTAAAGACAACAATTTAATTATATAAACCAATTATTTACCACGCCAACGCGAAAACTAATCACCACTAGTGTTCAATAACTGTAGTTATTTGGGCCCAAATGACGGGTTAATAAATCCATTTAGGAAGTTACAGCACATGCGTATATTCTGATTATTCAACTTGCTAGACCATTGGATTCCGACGTCCTTAACTATTGTCTAAACATGACAATGGTTAATACCCCCGCCAGATCGGGTGGTTCCCTCACTGCGGTGCTACGGCGACGGAAAGATCGCGATAAACGTGGTCTATGGTCGCCAATGACCGTCGAGTCACGGCGTTTGTTTTGAGCATGTTCAAAACATACGCTAAAAGTTGAAAAGATCCTGTGATCTTGCATTACGAATTGCTATAAAAACAGGCGATTCATGATTAACTTAAAATGTCCAAAAATCTGACGAGCTTATATAGTGGCCGTGATCAAGTGGTAGAAACGCACGTGTAGTTGTGGTAGAATATGTGTGGTAAGAACCCCACGAGGCTGGTTAGAGCGCCGATGACTGCCGTTGTCAAGCCAATAGATTTCAATAGAAACGCAATAAGCCAGGAGGTCGTGACGGTTGCGCCATGAGGACTCGATAAGAACGCTCCTTTTTTCAAATTTGTTAATCTATGGGACATTTTCTCACTTTGTGTTCACTTTTGCCGTACGGTCGCAAAAGTGCAGCAAGGACGCCACCCCAGTTTGAGGGGGGCATTATGAGTTTTATAATGCTCGTTACCTTTGCTTCTTCAATATGAAGAAACAGTCGTCAATAATTGCGGTCTGAAGCTAGCTGCTTTTTTGAATGCCGGGCGATGGAATGGTACACAAATTCCTTTGGTTATGACATGTCATTATCGATCCCAATTGGAGACCACAGGAACCCCTATGCCCAATTGCTTTAGATCCATTAAAATTGGCTGAACAGAATCTTCCCACCTTACATGGCCAATAAACTACTTGTTAACATAGATACTAAACTTAACTCCACATGAGAACATACACTTAGCTAGTTTACCGACATTAAGTTCTAAATCGACGATTTCAGTCGAAAACACTATTATCGCGAATTTTCATGTAGTAAAATTGAAAGGGTTTTATTTTTGTGTATAACAGATGTGAACAGGCGTAGGACCGTATTATAAAACAGTATACTAATTATTGAATATGGTGGCCATTTAAGGCAGAGATCTACATGTATTCTCGAATTAAAGTCAGTTGATAGTTCTCTGTATGCAGAACAGGCCCGGATCCAGGATTTTGTCGAGGGGGAGGGGTCATACGTTGGAGCAAAGGGTAATACGTTGTAACCTTGGATTGCTTGAGCGGAGACAATGTGAAAATCATGTTTATATCATCTATTAAAGAGTAGATAATGTGAACTACAACAGTAACAAAGCAAACGAAAATGAAAATCAGCTATGTCACTGGGGCTGCCCCCCCCCCCCTGGATCCGAGCCTGCGGAATGGGCTTAAATAGTGCAGTTGAAGAGACGTAATACGCTATTTTCTATTTTTTTTAAATGCATGCAAACTGATATTAGCTAAAATACAGATGAGAAACATACAATTATTTATCACTGACAGAGTCTAAAAAAATAGAATTATCTAATACATATTTCATAATCATTTTTAATAAAACTATCACCGGAAAAAAGATTTTATATTGCAGTCCCGTGCCGGATCTAATCGTTCCAATGACATTTTGATTAAGGTCTTCCCATGTAAGGGGAAACGCTGATGATCAAAATTAATCACGATTATATATAATAGCTGTTACAAAATAACAGCTTGACAGGGCATTGATTATTATTTCTTTCCATGTATTCTTTTAAATGCATATTTCATTACATTTATTTGTGAAATGTCATGAAACTTAAACCATGCACAGATTAAAGTCTCGTGTCACAACCTATTCAATCAATGATTTGCTTCACCTCATTAGGTGATTGTTAAAATTCCTTCATTTATAGGCTGCAATATTATGACATAATATTTTTTTATGCATATTGATCTCAATGCTTCAATCCAGCAGTGTTTTATGCGGTTCACTATGAACATTCAAAATAAAACACAAAAAGAGGTAGCAATCACACCTAACAATTTTGTTTTTATAATCTAATTGCTAGAACCTCGTTTACATTACAAATTTTAACCGAGACAGGAACGGTACCAGGCACAGCACGGAGGAAACCCACGAGGTTGAGAAGGCGGCCCTTTCTCCATGCCACATACGCTCACACCAGGGATCGAAACCACAGCCGCAAGGCAGAGGTGACCGGCCTGCTAGAGGCCGAAGCGCGACACTCTAGACCAATAGGCCATCCCAACCCCCCTTTTTGTAGTGTAAACGGGTCGATCTGGCTCACTGAAGTGAGGTGGTCTCGGCACGGTACCAGACACGACACGGTTAAATTTAATTTTCGTAGTGCAATCGCTATCCGATCTGAGCACGGTTTCAGCACGGATTACTGCGCATGCGCGAAACGAACCTTGACCCCCTCCCGCGCAAACTTCGACAATTCTGCCATCAAACTAGGTACTGAAATTAAATTTTCTGTGAATAGTTACGCATTTGGCGTGCTTGGCGCGGTTCCGAGACTGGTTATTTTAGAGTAATGTAAACGGGTCAATTTCTTGAAATTTATCGCGGCCTGGTATCGGGCAAAGAACGGCACACTTATCGTGGCCAAGTGTTAACACATGGAACTGGATGAAGTGTAGTCCTACCTAGCTGCACAGATGGCCACAGAATAATATAAATTTATGACAGTCCGTAAGCATTGTGTTGACTTCACCTTATTGATCACACCGATGATTTAATTCAGCTGTTTTATGAGTGCGCGGTAGGAAAAGTTCTCAAGGCATGGGTGTGGCGGATTTGGGACCGTCTCTTCTTCGAAATACGCTTGGGATTATTCTGCGAGTGATTTAGTCACGATGGCCCAGTGAATATATAATGGCGAAGGCGGGAACGTGCCTTGATGGTTTGCAACCTGGTTTCCGTGTGTTGGTAGTACAGGATTGATGAACTGGCCATGAATCTAATTTGGGGAATGAAAACTCGGAGCTCCCGGATATACAGATCCTCTAACAGTACGAAATAGATATAAGAGTGGGGCGTAGCTCCACTTTCTGGACTAAATGTCCGTCGCCATTAGTCTGGTTTGTGTACAAAAAGTAAAATCCCATTTCATTTCAGTGATGACCAATACTTGTGAGAAAGAGACATACACCTGTTATATACTTACACCGTATATTACCACCATCATGTATCCGCCAGTTAATGGGAATACTGTGTAGGGTAGTGTTGACTATACCAATCACCGCCATATCTTCTTGTTTGTTATAAAAAGTTAATGATCAATAGCTGAGAGAAATGATGGTTCCACAGTTAATGGGGTGATGACATATATGACAGCCTATTAATGTAGGAAGGAAATAGTTTGCCTTCATGTAAAATGTCGATATTCCTATAGCCTATTATTTGTCCTTGGAGTAACACGGAAAGTGTGGAAATTGATTGACATCAGCTGTATCTTACGGGACCCTTTATGTTCAGAAAGGTTCCAAGTTTAACGGAATTTATCTTTTAACAGTGCACGAATACCGTATCAAGAGTCCACTGGTTGTACATATGTATGGAAAACTTCTGATGTATTGGGCCCCCTAAAGTTTATTTCAGGTCGAAATTGGTTCGTTTTCCTCCCTCGCCCCGTATAGCCTATAACTTAACACGCTATAATATTGTGACATGTAAATGACAAGTTTACTAATGTCGTTCAGGCGCTGTTCGAGTAACAGGAACTTTGTTAGTTGGAATTCGAAGAAACCCGGGCCTAGTATTACCGGAACACCTCTGTCCTGGCATCCATTTTTCATTAGCTTAGTTGGAACAGAGAGAGAGAGAAATGGGGTTTAACGTCCACTCGACACAAGTAGGTCATTTCGGGACTAACATATGGTTTTAATTTTATTTCAATAATTCGCTTGCGCGTAGGGTTCTTTAGCAGTGGGAGGAAACCGGAGTGCCCGGAGGAAACCCACGAGGTTGAGAAGGCGCCCCTATCTCCATGCCACATACGCTCGAAACCACAGAGGTCGAAGCGCGGCACTCTAGACTACTAGGCCATCCCAACCCCCCTAGTTGGAACAGAAAAATGGGGCGTTAAACTCCTTTATATTTTAAAGGGAAATTGTCGTACCACTAGACAATATCGGACCTTAAATTGCTGGCCGGCACTGGCCCGTTTACCAGAAATTGCCGATGTGGTCACCTCTTGCTCAGTGATTTTGGATTTCAAAAGAATAGTGTATTCGTTGGAGTGGGACTAATCCGAGATCCCGTGCCTACATTGGCGTGCACGCCAAAGAACACTTGACAGTTGGAATTCGAAATAAGGGTTGGTCATAGTGCCGCTGACCTGGCCAACTTCCTTCATAGCACACTGCATTGTATATATCCGATCCTCATTAGTCCCATCGGTGCATAAACGTTAGACGTCAAACCTCATTTCATTTATAAATGAATTTATAATAACAGACGATATCGGTTCTGAAATTGTCCAAGACCTGATCCAAGTTGAACCCACAACTGAATTGTTATTAAGGTTTGACCCAGATGGCGACCGTCTAGAATCTACTGTATAGTAAGTATTTATTCGAGATATTGTATCTGGTCTACAATATGTATAATAATGGGCCATAAACAGATCTGTGATTGGGGGTGCCGTGGTAGGATGCAATTACTCTGGTTGAGAAATAAAAGACAAATTAAATCAGAAACATTGGGTCTGTACTCCACTGTTAACACTCAAATTATTCATAAGCTAACCAGGATAAGATCTTTGAATACAAATAAGGATGTCTTGATAGTATAATGTCGGCTTTGGGTGATGAAATAAGACCAATAGGACATTATTTTCCCGTTATTCTGCGGGACAGTGTTATGGTAAGCATGCTGGTAACCAATGACAAGGGATTTTGTTCGATCTCAAGCTCAGACTGTTATTCCGGGCGCCAACAAACCATTATTTCTTTCATTTTAGCTTAATCTTTCTCCTTTCCTATAGTCATTATACACACATCGCAATCGTATAATGATTGCCTATTTATCTTTAACGGTTGCTTTGACACACTTATTGAAAATAAGCTCAAGTACTCCAATAGTGTCTACAAGCTGTCTGGAGAAACAAAACAGGCCAATCAATCAGGATAACTCAAATTTTTAAATTAAGTTTCGTATTAAAGTTTTAAACTGTATAAACCCAGCAAAGAATGGCACCAAGACACATTCGAGGAAAACCGTCTTAAGAGGTTTAGACTAAAAACTAAGTTTGACAGATAAGTGATTGGATCGTAGCAGACATTCGTATTCCAGGAAAAGGGTTATACCCACCAATAACAACATGTTACTGTTCTTCTGGATTAACAGTGTCACAGAATCATTTCACAATTAAAATCAATCGTATTTACATTATATATGGCTTGAATAAACAATTTGCGCACGTGACGGGGTGGGGGGTGGGGGTACTGGAGCTGCGGGTCTTATTTTATAATATATGTACAAAGACAGGTTATTTCTGGAAAACGGCCCATTATCGGTCTCAATGATTTGCTGGCGAGCAATTAATATGCATAGATTCAGGCAACTACATGTATATAACTACCATTCACAGAGTCTGTGAAATTGGAAAAAAATATGTACACAGCAAGCTCTATCGAGCAATAGAAAAAAAAATGCTAGTAAACGGCTTTTAAATAGTCCCGCTTTTCCATGTTGGTGACACAAAATTAACAGTCTTCCAGTCAGCCGGTCGAAGTAATGAGCAACATATGGTTCTACTGGTCTTGTGCATGAAGTATCGGACACTCCAATCTTGAATACAAGGTCCCTTTGTAACGTCTACCGAGGGGAACCAATAAGACGTTATTTTACATGTTCGAATAGTAAGAAAAACCACTAATGTCAAAATTTATTTTCGACACCCCCAACCGTCAATGGTGCTACGATAGCTTGTTGTTTGGATGGTCACGTGTTCTCGTTGGTGTACTCATAAAAGTACCCTGACAGTTGGAAATGAAATGGGGTTTAACGTCCTACTGCTCTGCTCCTAAATTGGGTTAATACCTGGACAGTTTGAGATCGATACAGAGCAGGTCAACTGAAGTATTTTCTCACGTGCCCATTTTGGCAAATTAATCCATTACATATGCATTTTCACTACTGATACGGATCCGTTGCGTTTCATTTTTATAGTGATAAAAATATAAACAACAAAACCTCTTCAGAAACTCTTTATTTGCTATTTGGGAAGTTCCTTCATTCACAAATCGATAATTTTGTTCTAGTTTCAATCTATTTTATTTATTTATATTTTTTGAGTGTACCTACTCACCATTTCATAATCAGTTGAAATTTTATTGCTCCGACCATTCTGCACCTAACAACCTTCCAATCAGAAAGGTGGTTTTAACCCTTTTTCCTCTTGAAGTCTTGAAATCTCACAAAACAGAAAACAGTACTGTTAATTCAACCTCATTCAAGATTCTCCTTCCATTAACCTTCAACATCCGATCACAATTCAACAACCACATTGCACTAAGTCGCAAACACTGCCACACGAACAAAACGGCATCATATCTCGGTCACTCCTACACATCTGAAGCACACCTCCGCTCGTTTTCTGGTAAAACTTTCATAATAAGCACAATCTGTTCAATGCATCGTACAAAAACCAAAACCATACGTTTTCTCTCTTTTATGTTCGTGTTACACTTAAAACCAACACGGACAGAACAACCCTATTCTCGGTCACCTCTGCATATCCGTAGATACCACTTTCATTAAGAACACAACATGGCGTACATTAAAAATCAAAACCATACGTAATCTCTCTTTTTCTCCTGGGTGTGATTAGCTACAAGACAATCTCTCCTTGTATGCACACATTTCTACATATAATGTGTATAGCCATTGTCACATACTTTCAGCTCTATATTATATCTCAATTCATAGCTCTCACAGATTTGGATCTCACCGACACCTTACTAACTCTCCAAATCATCTATCTCGCCGTTCAGAAGGACTTATAAATAGAACAGCCTCAATAGAGTCTTATTAAACACCGATTATTTTTTTTTTTTAAAAAAGTAATATTTGACATTGAAGGAAACGTGGAAGTTTCTCATTGAATTGCAAGATAAAAAAAAATATAACTTTCTTGTAAAACAATTAAAGTTACTGGAGTTGTTAAGTCACTACATTCTTATATTAACGGTTAAATTTCTAAATGTTTAATGTAACCACATAATCTTTAGTAACGACATGGCTTATCCATGGTTTACGATCCATGATTTGTCTTGCAATCTATTACCATAGTATGAATCACTAGAAACGGGGGAACATAAATTGGAAGTGGTTCTAATTGGGAGGGGGGGGGGGAAGATGGGGTTAAACGTCCACTCGGCACAAACTAGGTCATTTCGGGACTAACATGTGGTTTAATTTTATTTCAATAATTCGCTTGCGCGTAGGGGTCTTTGGAAGTGGGAGGAAACCGGAGGACCCAGAGAAAACCCAAGAGGTTTGGACAGCCTACCCTACACCTCGTCACGTACAACCGAGGATTCGAAACCATGCCAGTAGACTCAATAAAAGGTTTTATGGCACATCGCACGTGCTAACCATTCAGCTATTCACCCCCCCCCCCGTTTTAATTGGATAATTAATCGTGGTTCCAGAGCATGCATTAGTTTAGTATTGACAGACAGTTTCCAAGGGATTAAGTAATTATATTGTTTAGATTGATACACACACTTTATAAACTTGGATGACGCCTAGTTCAATGCATATAACTCTGCAATTTCTGGGTTACTGTGACTACCTCCGGTGATATTTTCTTTCTCTACCTAGTATGATATGCCACTGGATGATTTGAAAATGTGTAAGCAAAGGGTTTGGATTATAAACTTTGAGCTCAACACAAATTCTACTCAAATTTAAATTTATCTATTTCTCATATTAATATTTGAAATCAAAAGGATGTATGGATACATGTTGATATTTCAGACATACAAAGAGTTAAAAAAAAAAATAAACATACATTATGCAAGAGCTAAACCTGCGTATTGCAGGTCTTTTTTAGGCCTGAAATGTTATCTAAATAATCAATTAGATATTAATTAACTTATCCAGATCAAAATCAAATCTCAATGTCAACACTAGCCTGCGATATTTATTGGACCAGGATCCAATTTTCTGCTCAACTTTTCTTCATGATTTTATGTGAAATGGATAATCGAGACGAGATTTTTTCTTTTCTTTTATCGTACTGACTTTTGTAATGATGATCGAGGCTAGGACGAAAATTCAATGCTAAAATCTTGGTTTAGAGTGGATCAATTTGACTGAAATATTCAGCAAATTCCCTTTACATTATCTCATTTTTAACTATTATAATGAAAACTGGCAATTCTTTATCTAATCTCCCATAATGTATCTTTAAGATTGTAATAAAAATGTTTTATGATCCAGGTAGAAGATGTACAGACAAAATAATATTCACTGTTAAAGATTTTCACATTGATTGCTGAAATAAAGGATGACAAAACAGAAAATGTCGAGAGTGAAAACCAACCCATTTAAATATACCAGGTCAAGTGTTTCTTGAAACTAAAGAAAAATGGGTCCTAATATCCACTCAACACAAAGTAGGTCATTTTGTGGCTAACATATGGTTCAGTTTGATTTCAATGATTCATTCGCATTTACTTGATTTAGGGGTCTTTGGCTGTTGGAGAAAACCAGAGCACCCCGAGAAAACCCATAAGGCTGGTCAGGTAACCCTACTGTTTGTCACATACAATCAAGGAACTGGAACCATGCCAATGACAGACTTTATGTTACAGCCCAGATGTTATTTTCTCAATACTTTGGTTGCACATAGTTGTCTTTAGCAGTTGGAAAAAAACTACAGGATTCACGGATACCGCGCATGTTAGAGCACCACTGACTCCCACCCACCCCCAAATGCATTGTATCTTTAGGGTCTAGTTTCACGACACATGGGCTTACTCACACAAGTCAACATTGAACTATAAAACTTAACTATAAAATTTACATTAAATGAACTGAAGTCCAGGGGGGGTCAAGGTTAAATCAGCATGGATCCTAGTTGACAAGGGATACCAAATTGAAACCAAAAGTTACATTTTAAAGATGCCTCTGATGAATTTCATTATTCAGTATCAATATCCATTAAAGACCAGAACAGATCATTCAGTAACCAAGGGATATTAAAGATACATTATGTAAGAAATAAATCTAGCCGTTGCAATCATTAATTGGACATTTATTCAAAACCATTAACAATTTTCAGTGATATTGAATGGATTAAACATTTGATAATGTAACAACTAAATGGATAAAAATGATAATCAAGACTGTTTATTATAATAACAAATGTACTTGACAATCAAGACTTACAAACATTCATAACTTTGTTCAGAATAAAGTAAATTGATTGAAATTTTCCTTAATTTCACATATTATCTTTTTTTTTAACTATCTTTATTTAAATCTTACATAATGCATCTTAATGCTAGATTAACTAGTCCCAGCCCTGAACAAGCCTCCATGGTTACTTACATGTAGACACCAGCTTATAAACAAGAACCATGATCACATGCATTTGGACCTAATTGAAGCCAGGGCTGAATAAAAATGGAGACCAAAACTTGGATTTTACTGAAGTCAAGAGGAACAAAACGTCAATGTTTACTGAAACATTTAGAAAAGCTGCATGATCAGGTAAATTCAAACTGCTGGTGGATAGTATTATATAACACAGAATCTATGTATTGTTATTTTCCTCATTGGAGATACTATTTTATAACAGCTAGTTATCAACAAAGTTTGTACATTAACAGTGTTAATTTAACACTTAATCCATTATACATATCTATATTAGCATTTTAATTGTTAAATTATTAAATTTATGTAAAAAATAAAGTTCTATTTAAAGACAAATGGAAATAAAGTTCTGATTTGAAGAACACACATGTTCATATTTTGAAAATTATATGTAATAACAACAGATATAAAAATACCCTTCGCAACAATACGCACGAACAGGACTTTACAGAACAGGACTTTACAAAAACCGGATTTTCTTCCAGGCATACACTTCTCTTCTTCCATTCGTTCTCTCCATTCACCCACCAATCTGTCCATCCGCATTCACTCCACGCTAGTTTTATCTGTATCTATGAGGTGAGGAACCATACGAATCAGCATAATCTCGAGAATAGCTTTCTCTTCTATCATAAGCTGTAAGGACAGACAAGCAAGCTAACAATACTATCAACATTCACTAGAAATGATTTGAACTCAAGTTCCTTGTATATCATACAAAATGAAACAGTCATACATTGACACACCCATTTAATCAACTCCCAGCTGTCAACAATACCACCCCTCTTTCAAAGCTTCACTCAAAACCCCTAAATCTAGCATTTTTTTTTATAGGTATGGTGATGCAGTGTCGATTAAAGAGCTAAGTTTTGACTTTTTTAAAATTTTAATTCCGGTAGGCTTTGCTGAATCTTTAAAAAGAAATAGAGATTCAGAAATTACCAATATGAAATGAATTGCTTAGTTAACATTTTGCTACTCACAGAGCGCACAGATTGTCCCTTTTGCTTATTCGCTAATGGAACCATTTTTAAACTTACCTCCGGAGTAGACACACTATGAGCTCTTCATGTTCAATAACAAATGATAAATGATTCTTTGTCAGTGTTATATTAATATTTAATCTAAAACTGTCTTGAAAAATATATTTTTTACAAAACAATATTAAAGGTAATTTTAATAGGCTAATCTTTAGTACATAAGTAACAACAACACTAATAAGCAATTGATATATCCACCTAGCGTTTTCTAATATTCTATTCTACTAAATTGCATTAAAAAAATAAAATAACGGGTTGTACGTGGTGGGTCGTTTTGTTTTATAAATTCGAAAATGATAAATTTTTGGGTTTATCACTTTTTTTTACAAAATAATTTTTAGTAATATTTGATTAATTTCAAATTTTGCTCAAAAAATATTTTAAAATTAAATTTTGGTGAAATATGCAAATTTGGAAAAAATAAATAATAATTTGTGATTTTTTGATCAATTAATTTTAACTTTGGGTGAAAATGAAAACATTGCTCTTAATAATACATGTAGGTAAAAATATACATCAACTTGGATATAATTGGACTTAGCAACTCAATGTTTTTCTTTATTGTTATTGATCTTTGATTCAACAATTCAATTAGAATCTGGAACAATTACCATATCAAACATAATCTAAAGTGATATTAACACAAATCTGTTCGTGCATTCAGCTGAAACACTTACGATTTCAAAAATAAGATTTAAAGGGATATTCACACACTTTAACACGTCAACATAAAATTTCTCTGACTTTCAGTTCTAAATCTTCCTTTCATATCAAAGTTCACCAGTTCTAGAAGTCTTCGATCTCACAATTGTTTTTTTTTTCTCTTTTTTTAAAACCATGATTGAAAACAATCACATTCAAAATCTTTCACACCCAGTTTCTTTAAATTTTAACAGTTTTTTCTTCACCCTTCATACAGACTGATAACAGTATTAAAAATAGAAATAACAAGAAGCACAGAAGTTTCACTCTTCTACACTCGAACAGAAAAAAAAAATAATTCTCACAAGTATTACACGTCTTCCATGTCCCACTTTCCTCCAACTCAACTCTCTTAATTCCATGTTCCCGATCTTCCATGCCCTCCACCCCATCCCCCATACTGACCTTGATTCTGGGGAGTTTGTGGACTCTGGACTTCCCCAGTTCCCCAACTTCCTAGGAAATTAGATGCTCCCTGATTAGGTGCATTATAATTTGTGTTGCCTGCATTGGGAGTAGCTGGCGATGGTTGAGCACCATTGGTATCTCTTGACATACCAGTCCCCCACTGTTGTCCCCCCTGCCCGCTAAGGACTGCTTGAGCTGCTGCAAGCATGGCTGAATTAAGTAAATTCATATTAACATTATTGGGTAGTTGATTAGGCTCTGGTTTGATCATGTCTCCACCAGGTCTAGGATGTGTAGAGGCTGGACTGAACCCACCTTGCCCACTGTAGCTTGAGCTGTAACTGGAGGGACTGGAAATATAGCCACCACTTCCACCACCACCACCGCTACTACTTCCCCCACGCCGATCTGGTTTATCAAAATTTTTGGGTGCTGCACTGCTAACATGAACACTAGTGCCTTTAATAATGTGATCTTCACCATACATATTCTGAGCAACAGCAGGATCCGCAAATGTACAAAAAGCAAATGCTCGGAATGGTTTAGGAATGAAGACATCAACCACTTCTCCAAATTTACTAAAATAATTCCTTAAATCTTCTGCACTAATATCTTCACTACATCTGCCAATGAAGATTTTTCTGTTCATAAGATGTTGAGAACCTTCCTGAAAGCAAAGTTAATATACTAGTCATACATGTGTATGAGAACAAATTTTCAGGTTAACTGAAATGTTTGAAAAAAGGTCTTCATCTCAATTTTGGAAACAAAGGCAAGTTATTTGGCCTATAAAAAGGATGAGGGTAACACATGACCTGGGATGCCAGCATGATATTATCACAGAGTTTTGACTCAAAGAACATGAAGATTGCAATTAATATCAAGTGTATGAAGCTAGATATTGATATGACATTTTTTAAAGCTAAATCTGACATCCTAGTACATGTATTTGCAGTATTCAAAATAAAATTAGTACCTTAGAATTTGGAATCGTAACATCACACCACCGTCCATCAATCAAATGTCTTTGTGAAATACATTTTTTCTGAGCTTCATAATCTGAGAACCTGACAAAACCAAAACCTTTTGATTGGCCTGTTTTAGGATCTCGCTTAACCTAGAAATAAATAAAATTAAGATTAGTATCTGTGGAGTAAATTATTATATTTTTAAACATTGCCTTGGGGGAGGGGGGGGGCACATTTTTTGTACATTACAGTATCTTCCACTTAATATGCAAAAGAGGTAAACATCGTTCTGATTTTGTACAAAATGGAGGGCCTGGTAGCACCTTATCTATTGAAATGAATGAAATCATTTCATAGCAGAGGTATCAAAACACACATGTTTTACATGAAATGCTACATCAAGGGAGACAACTCTGTTAAGCAATTCCTATAATCTATACTATTGGTGACTGTCATTTATCTGTTCAGGGTTGACGGCTAGGAATATCCTGAAATTTGGTACATAAGGGTAGCTCGGAGTAACATTGGTTAGGTGGTGTTGGCCCACCGTTTCCGTAGTTAGGGGTAGTGCCTATTCATCATGGTCAGCCATTGGGTTAGCCTAAATATCTAATACATGTATATAAAGCTTTAATCCACGCTAAACTGAACTAAAATTGATTATTCAACATTCAAGTAAGAAAATAAAATTAAAATATAAATAATTTCACAATTTGAATATAAATCAAATAAAAAGGGAACCATCAGAATATTTTATCCAACACTGTTTATAAAGACAATCGCTGATTGTTATTTCCTGTCAACCATACTTTATTCTTGATAATTGTGTCCACATGTATCTGAAGCTTATAAATTCAATAGGGAGATGCGCTGGATCAGTGGGTAAGACATTAGTTCACTAACTTGGAGGTCCTGTGTTAGAAGTAGATATATATATATATATATATTCATAGAGAAGGCTGTTGAACTGCTGCCTGGGCAAAATTTTCCTAATAGTACATTTTATAGCACCAGTACAAATTCAATATGCACACGGTTTAACCCTTTAGAGCCTAAACCATGAAGGAGGTCTTCAAAAATTCACAAATTGTGTTTTTCATGATGCCTGGGGTGTGAATAAACCTAATCCACAAAAAAAAATTCATCAGAAATCATTTCCAAAATTTTGGACAGGTATCGATTTTGATACCATAGGTTTTAGACAAAGATGACTAGTGGATAAGGCGCTGGCTCGCTAACCTGGAGGTCGGGTGTTCGATCCCTGCATTGGCCGAGAAAGTTCATCTCAATTGTCCGACGTGATTTCCCCCTTGTCAGTGATGCAGAAGGTGAGTCTGACAAGGACAGCTGCCTAGTCCTTCAGATGGGACGAAAAACCGAGGTCCTGTGTACACATTGGCGTGCACGTAAAAAATCCCTTGGCAGTTGGAATTCGATATGAGTAGGCCGTAGCGGGCTGCCCGGGCAAAATTTCCTCATAGCACACTGTATGGCGTATGCCCGTCTTCCATTAGCCCAGGTTAGGTGCAAAAGAGTAGGACGTTAAACCCCATTTCATTTCATTTCATTTCTCAACTGAGAAATATATCGGAAAACTCAGGTTTGATATCATATTTATTTGTGATAAGCTAAAAAAAAAACAAATTTCAGTCTTTGTTCAGACATAAATTTACATTACATTGACAGTTGGGAAGGAAATGTTGGAATTTATTTTTGGAGAAGATCAGGTATATTTGGCAGATAATATGCCTGCGGTAGCAAATTTAATACCACATGTTTTCACCACACACTGAGCGATTAAGTTTGCAATTGAATATACTGTGAACTGTTATTAAGTTTCTCTGTATTCTTATATACATGAATAATATATTAATTTTGGGTAAACTTAACTATTTTGTTCCCTGGTCAAAAAATTTAAATTTCTCAATCGTGGGAGCTACCATCTTTGAAAGTGCAAGTGAACCTCATGTACTCAATATAGCAGCACTGTATGGTACTATATTAGATACCATAGGCGTTCTCGTCATGAAAAACCGGGGGATAGATTATTTGTTCAAAATTTAGTTTATTAATTAGTTAAGCTAATTAGTGGTATCAAATCTGATACCGACGGCGCTAAAGGGTTAATGGAGTTACCTTCCTTTAATATTAATAAGGAAATGTGCACATAGTGACCAATTTTGATACTGAGAATGTGATGGGTGGCAGGATAGCAGAGAACCTGAAATTTATTTTATATTGCCTAAAACCATGTATAATTAAAGAATCAAGTTCGTGATAATTCTTGATTAATCAGTCAACAGATTTCCTCTTCTACATGTATTAATGAATTTAATTACCTGCACTAGTATTAATTCACCAAAAGTTGAAAAATATTTTCTCATGTCATCTTCTGTAGTTTTCCATGGTAGACCTAACACTATCAAATCACTACATTTTGTCTGATCTAATCTTTTTGTTTTGGCTGCTGGATTTTCTTGACCTTCATCACCCTTACGTTTATTTTCTGAAATTAGAAAAGAAATGTTTTATGTTCCAAAAATGTGTTTAAAAAATACATGTGCACCTATTCTGCATCGACAGACAGCAGTGTTTAACCACTCTTCAAGTTCAAACTGTTACTCAATGTTTTTTTTCCCATCCACTCTAAATATGCACAGGAGATTTTTATATTATCCAAACAACTAAGCGATTTTTCATGCCACAAAATGTTCTCATATTTTATTCAAATTAATATAAACATACATGTAGGCTATAATAAAATAAAAATATATATTTTACAATACTGGTACATCAAGTTTTCTTTGATAAATTCATTAGTATTTTCATTTTGACCTATCAACTAATCATAATTAACAATTAAAATGATCATCGGCACACAGCCAACCTCTAAAATTGACCGGAAGTGAGTACTAATTGTTAAACATGCATTATGCAAGAGCAAAATCTGCCTATTGTAGGTCTTTCTTTAGGCCTGAAATGTTATAAAAACTATTAATCAGACATTAATTAACTTATTCAGACCATAATCAACTCTCGATGTTGAGGCAGGCATGAGATTTTTGTTGGATTGTAGTTCGATTCGCTGAAATATTTTCCTTCGTGATTTACCAATAAAAATGGATAGCCGAGACTACTGGTTTTGCCTTACCGACTTTAGTAATGATGACCGAGGCTAAGCGGAACTTTCAATCACTTAGTTCTAAGTCAATAGTAGATCAATTTGACTGAAATTTTCAGCAAATTGCCTTTACATTAGCTAGTTTTTAACTATTTCAGTGAGAACTGCCAACTCGTTATAATATCTAATCTCCCATAATGTATCTTTAAATTGAATTGGTTAATTTAAATACAAGTACGGTACCTCAGACTTTTCTATATTACCTTACTGTACATGTATGAATATCTGATTCAATGTACATGTACATGTATGTATGTATGTCATACATGTACATGTAGTCACCTGATCTGAACATTTATTAAGACCTTTTTTTTAAATTGAAGTCAATGGCAAAAGACATCTAAGGGATTCTACCACTAACAGGTTATAATGTTTACTAGCCATGTCCATAAAAAAACCTGTGTTAAGACATTAATCCATCCCTGTTTTTAATTTCTATCCACTCTACTTGGTACACAGTTTTGTTAAATCTGCTTGTCACTAAGATGAAATTGGTGCCATCCTGCTTTATACAAATGTCCAGGTCCAGGGGCGAAAAATTTGTTTCCAAACAAAATAGCCAAATTCCAGATGTCAGATGTGCAATATTTGATTTTGACTAGAGACAACCACATTGATGGAATTTGAGAAAGTTATGACTGGTATTAAAGTTAATGATGTAATTTTCATTTTACTAAGTAGAACTTAATTTGTGGATAAATAATCAAATTATATATTAAATACAATTTGGCTGTTTGGTTTATGGCCACAGTGATAATTATGATCTGTCTTGATCAAGAAATAAAAAGGTCTGGTTAGAAAATCAGACTATAGACCTAGTATTAGAGTATTTATCATCGATGCAACAAATCATAATTTTTAATGGTAATTATTAACAGTAGGTCTAAGCTTATCAATTGAAAAATAATATATTAATACTGGTACCATAGTCCAATAAATTCCTAGCAGGAGATGCTTATTGATATGAGATACATGTATATTTCAACAGTTCTAGTAAGTGAAGTCCATCATTGTATCTTCGAGGTAGTCATTAAATATGCCCGAAATTAGCTAAATCGCTTTCCTAAATATTGAGATTCATAAACAAACTGGTACCCATACTTTCAGTTATAATTTAGTTTTACAAGTGCCTATGTTTGAGTACAGTGACCACATACTTTGACCTATGAGCATTTCCATGGTAATAAAAGGGTACCATAATTATTGGCCAGACATTTGGACCTTCGTTTCCATATTTCTAATGCATGACTCGAAATGTTCACCTGTCTATATGTTGTCGACAGGCGATTTCTTCGTCTTACAGGTAGCAAACAATACTCATGTCCACCTAACATACATTTAATTATTCGTTTCTAAATGCAAGAATTGAGCATGGAAATAATCAAAAAGCTGCCACTTGCACTGTTTACATTTCCCTCTGTTGCAGCCTACGGTTACTCACACAGTTGGGAAGTAGACATGAATTTCACACTATCTACAATTTTCACCTGCTTGACACTAGTTTATAGCATTATGGAGAGTATATTATATCAAAATAAATTAAAACGTCACCTGAAATAATTCTTCCGTAATAGTGGTGGTTTGAATGGAAATGCACATGTTTGGTGTATTTATTCATTTAAAAAGTTTAAAACAATTTCCATAAATACATGTATAAAAGCTATGAATAATTTCTAAGACAATTTGACAAAATCAAATAATCAGGTCAGGAATATCTCATAAAAATATAATTTGTAGCGTAAATATAGTCCGGATATGTGAGGAGGGAATTCTAGGTGGCGCTACCAGTCTTTCGCACGTGGTACATGTAATATGGTGCCATGCACAGGTGTGATTTGTGTTTTGATATTCAATTCATTACGGATATTTTAAAAGATGAATTCTACACCTTGATGGCATAGTATTCGATCTAGTACGGAAGTGTGGTACCATGTTTCTTTCTGGAATTCAAGTGGATACAGATGATAGCATTGTACGAATCTTCGAGTCGCTGTGCCAAAACAGATTCACTGACTTTCAAGAACTTTTTGGAATCCCGATGTTGAAGAAATAAAAAGGTTTTATATTACGATATTTAAATGGAGCAATGTATGTCAAGACGTACACAAACGTGTGTGTGTACCTACATGTACATAGGCCTACATGTACATGGATATGTGTGATATGGTTAGTCTTTGTGTTTGATAATTGAGAGTGACAGGTTATTTACGGAAGCAACAGGTATGATGAAAAGCGACCGGTAGCTTTTGTCAAACATTTCGAGGCCTGTAATGTGGAATGCTAATAGTGCTCCTACGGTTAGTCGGATAATCGTAAACGGTTCGAATTGGACGGTTAAACGGTTCGAATTGAGCGGTACGGTTAATTGGAGATGTCCCCATTAAATGGAGTTATCTCCCATTACAACGTCTCCATGACGACAGAGCGCCATTTTGAAAATTGAACAATGTATGTCAACTTGAGGTGCCCCCCCCCCCGTTACCCCAGTATGACCTGTCAATGAGCAGCTGTTTGTTTTACAGGAATCTAATAAAAAAATGTTATTCTCAGGTTTTAAATATTATTGTTTAAAAGTTACAGGAAGTTAGTTACTGAGGTCAGGCGCTTTCTTCTTTTTAACTATTCCACTTTATTCCACGATACGAATAATACGATGTATTTATCTTGAAATCAGAATATTTCGCCGAGCAGTCGAGAGGTACGTGTTGCTGTTGGACCGGTGGAAAACAACCCACGTCTTAAAATCTCGATAATCGGGGGAAGGCAAGGCAAGAACAATTACAAAATAGTCATAAAATGCGACATCATTACTGTTAAAAATCTACCAATTTAAGAAGCCGAAGAGAATTTGCGTCGGTCACGTGTTCGCTCAGCCAGTCAGTGCAGTTTTCATCATGCCGTGGCGCGTGATACGTACGGTTCGACTGTTATGAGTTGAGTTACATTACATCTTGATCACACACAAGCTGTAGATAATTCTAGTTGCCTGATTATAAGTCTTTAATAATTTCAATAACAATAAATTAGTTTTATCAACAAAGCACCGAGGGTGGAGATTGGAGTTGTGGAACTGGTGAAATAAACTCGATCACTAAATAGTACAAGTCTAAAGCCGTAAAGGGGCACAACTCTCACACTTCCGCCATGATAATCTCTGAATTCGATGATCGACATTTGTTTTCTTTATATTTAGTACTTTCAAATACTTACAAAGAGGAAAAACACAGGATTTAAGAGAGGGGCAAAGCTAATATTTGTAGGTACCGGTAAGCTTATTACTTGATATTGACAGACGTGTACAATGATGTATTAAAAACCACTTGCCTGTAAATCATACGGCGATGTGAGTGGTTATTTAATGTTGAAACTTGATACCAAACGGTTAATTGTTACTAATCGGTTGATAGCCACGGTTATTCGAATAACAAAAAGTCCTAACCGTAGGAGCACTAAATGCTAATGTAAGGCTTGTTTTAATTGGATAGACGTCCGAAATAGGCCAATAGAATACAATTTTAATTATGTTGTTTAACATATTTCCATTATAATCTTTTGTCTCATTGCATAGATTATTGCTACGGTATCAGTATGTCTGGACATGGACAAAACTGTTAAGTATGCATCATTCTTAAGTTAAAATTACTGGGGGAAAATAGCCACAGTTGGGGGAACAAAAATGGGTTTGTAAAATTGATTCGGTCTTTTGTGCAAATTGTGCACAAATAAGTACTCACAAAATGATCAAACTGATAAAAAATTTGTTGAACATACATGTAGCCTATAGAGACCTAAAGTAAATGAAATGGCTCCCGAGTCCTGCACCATTTCGAAAATGAGTTCTAAGGACTATACATGTACCAGGGTTCAATTTAGTCTAAAACCAATGAGTAGCAAATTTTTGTGACAGATTCACATTATGGCTAATCAATTCAAAATTTGAATAGCATTTGCTCAGATTTGAGGAGCAGTAAAACATAGCATACATGTACATCACAAAAATTTGCAATTCTGATTTTTCGGGGTATAAGTGGATACTTTTTCCGCCGAAGTCCGGCCTTCGTTGTATACTCCGCTTCAACTTCTGCATGGATGAAGGTAAACAAAAAAATTGACATCTCAAAAAAAAAAAAAAAAAAAATTCAGTTACCGTCTCTCCACCATGCCGGACGCACTAATCGTCTAAAACAAAACTACACGTACATGTATTTTATGTTAAACCATTCCAATCGATATATTTGTAGACTAGATGTGGCTTTGCTTGTTTATTTCTTTATGGAAGTGGCTAAACGACCGGATCCGGCTACTTACGAAAATTTACTACGAAACCGGATCTCAACATTTCTCCACAACAAAACCGGATATTTGCCCAATCATAACCCTAACCCTACTAACCCGCGTATCTCTTCGCCAATACGTCACTTTACTCTTAAATTCGAATTGTTTCATCGCCACTAAAAGTGAATTAAGGGACGTAAATTCTGCACCAACAAGGATGCCTGTGTAGAGGCCTCCATATTGGAAAAGACCGCTAATAACCATGTGATAAAATTGGCCAATCAGAGACGAAAACCGGTTTCATAGTAAATTTCGATGGTAACCGTAACCTACCGTTTCGACACTTTCTTTCTTTATTTAAATATCCCCCTCTCCGCCTTCAAAATATTATCAACCCGAGAATATGCCATAAGCATCAAATATTTTCCGACATTCGTCAAAAATGGCTTGTTTCACGCGTCTCGCGAGATGTCTACTTTTAGTAGGGGGTTCAGGTCAAAGTTTCAAATGACAGAAAAAATTTTTTAAAAAATATTTTGTGAAAATATACATAAAATGCTACCGTACCCAATTTTTTTTATTTCATAAAAATATTCCAATTAGATCCGAAGTTATGGAATTTTAAAATCCGAGATCGACGTCAAAAATGTAATCAAAACGCTCTATACCAGTCAATGCGTGGAATGGCACCAAAATAAGTGCTTTTCACTTCAGTCATATCTGAGTGACGTCATAATGGGTATTTTCCCTTCAGAATCGCTCGTTCCAATTTTAAAAATGAAATCCGCACGTTATTGTCAGCTAAGATTTATTAAAATCGTAATAATATAAATGATAATATGTCAAATATTAAATCTGGATGATTAGTCGAAATTTAGCAAATTTCAGTCATCAAAACAGATAAATTTTGTTTTCTTCGGTTCTAATTGTCGGATCACGTGGTACAATGTATCAAAGGATGTAATAATCAGAGAAATGGTACATGTATCTATCGTTTGATTGGTTCTATATCAGAATTCACCGGAAACTACTGTATGGTGCGGAAATCCAATAAAGTGGGTCGTAGCAATGGAAAATTCTAGGCAGGCCTCGAAATGTTTCATCATACCTGTCGCTTCAGTAAATAACCTGTCACTCTCAATAGTCAAACCCAAAGACTAAGTAATAGTATAGTATCACATATATCCATACATGTAGTACTACACACACGTTTGTTTAGGTACATGTATTGACGTACAGTAGAATCCGTATGAGCAGCCACTCCTATTCAGCGACATCTCCTTGTAAGCGGCCACAATAAATTCCCCCCGTAAAAATTCTATTGTTTCATCTCTTTATTCAACGGTCACTCCTCTAACGCGGCCAGCGGTCACTATTTTGCTAATGAATTTAACAAAACATCGCCCATTCAACGGCCATTGTTGAATGATACCATCTTGTCGTTCTTCGTAACACCCCCGCTAATCCCGTGAGTAGTAATCAATTAACTGGACTCCCACTGATCAGATAAAAAGAAATGTGAAAATAACAATTAACCCGGGATTATCTGTTAATTAATCTTTTGTTTTATTAAAAGACAAACCTGATCATTGTTTTCACACGTAACAGAACATTATTTGATACTGATTGAATAAACTGAAAGTACCGACTAAAAGCCGCTATGTTGTTAAATAGACGTTTTTAGCGCCACCTGTAATATTACATACAGAGTTACACCCCCTGTGAATCGGGAGCAAAGTCAGCGATGTTTTTTGGTTCATGTGCTTATTTGATAAAATAAAATTAATTCATCGATTTTCTTCACAAAAATGGATAAATATTATCGAATACATCACAATGATAGACAGTAGTATTGAAGGTTGGTACAAAATGACAAGTTTACAGAAGTTATGTCCGAGATTCAGCGACGGCCAAATTTACCGATGCAAGTGAAGTATTGGTGTTTGCTTCCAATGCATTCAAGCGTAAAATTAATTGATGTCGGCACAAAAAAACATGAGATTTTCCAAAAAAAGATAAATATTATCGAATGCATGACAATGATAGACAGTAGTATTGAAGGTTGGGACAAAATGACAAGTTTACGTAAGTTATGTCCGAGATTCAGCGACGGCCAAATTTACCGATGCAAGTGCACCCAAGCGTAATATTAATTGATGTCAGCACAAAAAACACGAGATTTTATTAAGAGGCCACTCCCGTTAAGCAGTCAATCGTAAAAATTCCCATGGGTGGCTGCTTAATGCAGATTCTACTGTACATTGCTTCATATAAATATCGTAATATGAAACCTTTTTATTTCTTCGACATCGGAAGGCCTAAAAGTTCTTGAAAGTCGGCGAATCTGCTTTGGCTCAGCGACTCAAAGCTTCGTACAACTACAATTTAATCATCCGTAGCCACGTGGATTCTGCAAATTATCATGGTATATCACACCTCCGTGCTAAATCAAATAATTCGACATTGAGGTGTAGAATTCAAATTTTAAAATATCTGTATTGAATTGAATATCAAAACACAAATCACACCTGTGCATCACACAGTAAGAAATATGCCGCATGCGAAAGACAGGTAGCGCCACCTGGAATTCCCGTCCCACATACAATGTATCGGGACTATATTTACGCTACAAATTATATTAATATCCGAGATATTTTTCCGACCTGATTATTTGATTTTGTCGAATTGTCTTGTAAATTACATGTATTTAAATGATTAGATACACGAACTTATGAAGCATCAAATCAATCTATCGAGCCGTGTGTATTTCCCTTCCACTCCAGCCACTTTCTAATGTGGTGTCGTTATGGTAGAATTATTTCAGGTGACGTTTTAATTTACTTAGATATAATACTCCATAATGCTATAAACTAGTGCCAAGTAGATGAAAACAAGCGTAGATGGTGTGAAATTCATTGTTATAAAATTGTCTATTTCCAAACTGAGTACCTGTAGCCTGCGACAGAGCAAAATGTAAACAATGCAAATGGCCGCTTTTCGCTGTATTTCCGTGCTCAATTCTTGCATTTAGAAACGACTCTACGAATAAATAAATACGGCCTACATGTACATGACGTGGACGTGAGTATTGTGGTCTATTTACTGAACATCAAGTAAAATTTAGTCCACCTGTCGCATGCGACAGGTAGTTTTATTTGCTACCTCAGTACCTGTCGGACGAAAAAATCGCCTGTCGGCGACAAGTAGACAGGTGAACATTTCGAGCCATGTCTAGGTCACGTGACGTCAGAGCAGTATTTTCCTGCTGCCGCTGGCACCTCATGTAAACAAACGGTAATTTCGTTTACATTTCAATAATTTTTTAGCCTGAATCTTTGCAGATATCGAGATTGACATTAAAATATTACAATAGAATTGCTAGTAAAATATTTACATAAAATAATAATTCAGAATCGTAGATTGAACTTGGCTATATTTCAGCCACTGGCTGTCCGATTTCACGCTGAAGTCACGTGACCTGAAACCCTTACTTTTAGTTTTCAGTTAAGTTAACCAATCATACTATATACTGCGTTGTTTTATTCTATTTTTAGTAACACTTTATAAACATGTGTGATTAAAAACGGAGTCTGCATTGTCTTCTAGTTATCGGATATATTGAAATAAAAACTGGTTCAAATTAATCACGACCACAACTTGGAAAATTGAACAAGTTAGTCCTGCATTTATTAATTGATTCTTTCGTAGGCCTAAATATACTCCACATTCATCCAAAATATAACGTAGTGGATATTTTACCGAATTCGGCAAAGTATCTACTTTCGCTGTTTTACCGTACATCGTTTCTGATTGGTTTAATATCCACTTCCGTCACTTCCCTTCGACATGCGCAGTTGTGCGATTCTTGATATATTCCACCATTTTGATTACTCTGTCTTTCAAGTTTGGCGCAAAGCACGATTAAAATTACTGGAAAAACATAAACACCACTGACAGTCTTAGTACTTAAATTAAAAACCAAAATCCGCAGAAATGCGCCCTCGACTAAAATAGAGTAATATTTTAAATGTTTTTCTACAATTTACATTTATTATCTTATTTTCTTTTAAAAATAATTCTATCAAATTCTACCATAGAAATTCAAGTAGGCTATTCCGTCCCTTTATAAGAAACGGAGAAAGAAGCAATGTTAAACACAGGACGAATAGAACTGTTGGGTTACGGTTTGGGTTAGGTTTAGATTTTGGGTTAGGGCTTGTGTTATGGGTTAATGTCAGACGGCAAAATAGCCGGCATCATTGCTTTAGCGAAAACGGCTAAGTCCAGGAATCAGAGAACTGCGCATGTCAAACGGAAGGTACGGCAAAATAGTAAATTAGAGTAAAGTGCCGAATTCGGTTAAATATCCACTGCCAAAATATAATGAATCGCACTTCACAAGTTTGAAAGCAATTTTTGGCTAATGAATAAAATAATTCTATCGCCTTTACCGCGATTTGAGTCGCTTTTTGCGGTGCGATACCGCTTAAATTGAACCTTGACATGTACATGATCTACAGTATAAGTGGTGTTCTCACTGCTAGTCAAGTAATACACAAATGTATTGTACATGTAAGTCTTGTCTTTGGGTTTTTGTTTGTTTGTAATATGACATGTAGTATATTTGGTACGGTTCACCTGCACCCATAAATTAAATGTCAATGGGAGAGAGAGAGAAATGGGGTTTAACGTCTACTCGACACAAACTAGGTCATTTCGGGACTAACATATGGTTTTAATTTTATTTCAATAATTCGCTTGCACGTAGGGGTCTTTAGCAGTGGGAGGAAACCGGAGTGCCCGGAGGAAACCCACGAGGTTGAGAAGGCGCCTCTCTATCTCCATCCATGCAACATACGCTCACACCAGGGACCAAAACCACAGCCGCAAGCCAGAGGTGACCGGCCAGCTAGAGGTCGAAGCGCGGCACTCTAGACCACTAGGCCATCCCCCCCCCCCCGTTAACGTTAATGAGTTACATGTATGACCCAGGCCAAATTGTAGGTAGATAGCCTATAGGTTAATTAGGTCTATCAATGCATGGGAATCATTTTGTTCTGGCGCCATAACAATTACTGTGTGTCACTGTGTGTGTGTTGGCCATTGTATTTGACAGTTAAACAATGAAAGACTTAGACAGGTCACTGTCGGGTCAATCAATAATTTACAAAGAAAGAAAAAGATATTTTGACTTTAGTCTTTTACACGGTTAACTCAAATTCAAGGTACTTACCTGCTTTAGGAAATACACACACATACAGTTGGAGACCCCATGCACCTTCTGGCGGATGCAGCCTACCGTCGACAAGTCTAATTCCACGAAAAGTTCCTGTTTCGGGATTTCTATACTTCAATCCACATGTCGTGGGAAACTGTGCTGAGAGCGTGGACAATAACAAGGTACCGTCTTCCTCGCTGGGGATTTCAATCGGTTCATCCGATTCGTCTTCCACAACCTGGATGTACTGACTCATATTTTGGTTGAAAACAGCTTGCAATCACAATTTTTTTTTACTAGCAGAGTAGCAGATGAAATAAATAAAATATTGTAAGCGGCAAAATCAACTCTCAAAATGGCGGAAATGTAAAGCGAGCCCTGGGAGTAAACATTTGGTTAGGGGAGATAACTGCAATATACTGGATTCAGACTACAACTTATCTAATTAATTTCTCCTTAACGGTAACTCCGTGTAGTGGCATAACTAGCGTGCCAAAGTACACAGGGTCGCCGGGTTAGGAGTATGTATTATGTGTTTTTTTTGTGTGTTTTTTTTATTTTCTTTTTTTCTTTTTTTTTTTTTTTTTTTTTTTTGGGTGGGTGGGGGTTATGAGGTAATTGTTGTCAGATGGTAGATGTATCGGAACACAAACATGCATGACTTTTATTTCAGATTCTTAAATCGACTCATATACAAGCGCTGTGTTGGTACCAGATTTCTAGCGAGTGATTAACCCGCCGAACCCTTAGTACAATTTATACTAATCTCCAAGCACGCCCCCCCCCCCTTATTTATATTTTGCATTTTCCCTCTTTAGTCATATTTTCCAATTTAGGAGTCTTACATTTCTGCACATGCCGGGCTGATAAACATGAGCATATATCATGTAATGTATGCTACTATGACGGAAATATACCCTGGTCGCGACGGTCTTATACTTATTATATTTCCGAATTAAAGGGGTCTTTATAATGAACGGTGACTTGATCACCGGCTCGCTAAACTTGAGGTTCCGGGTTAAGTGTTGGCCCAGAAACTCCCTCGGGATTTTTCGGCAAACTTCTGTCTGTCAGCGGTGTAGAACAAGGGACAACTGAGATCCCGTATACACGTCAAAGAGCCATTGACAATTTGAAATAAGAGTAGGCCGTAACGCCCCTGTCGGACCGAACAACGCCTTCTTTTGGCCCAGAAAAGCAAATCAAACTATGACACATACACACTCACCAATAGTTTACTTAACTCGACCCTCCATGGAGAAGTTTGTATTCCCAGTTCCACCATTACAGGCATTTTAATATAAATGCAGTGTTTGTTGTATTTTTGTGGGAGCGATTTTAACATTGGTGGAGGATAACCAGGGGCGTACATAGTGATTTTGTTGGGGGGGGGGGTGTAGCTAAAATGCGACCGACTGATGCACACTCCCCCACCCACCCCAGTACGAGTGACGCAGTCAGGAGACGAGCACCACAGATGTGAGTTTCCTAGGGGCCATGTGCAGTAGCTGGTCTATAGAAGCTGGGAATATGGGGGTGGGGGTGGTAGCGGTACCAAATCTATGGCACCATCTACAATCCCACCCCACAATGAATGTCAACAAAATACTGGCATTAAGCGTCACGGTAGATAGGTATAGTTGTTCGCCGATCGGTGTCTCGCTGGAGAGCAGTTTTATTTAAGTTGACATAAAGTTTATTTGTATATGATGATGGTGCCTATAACTCTGAGTAACTTGAGCAAATTTTGAAAAATTGAGTCAATGTCCTGGCATTTGAGGTTATTGCTGGGTGAAATTCTTGTTGAGATCTGCCCCTGTCAATACCACAAGTTTTGCAAGAAGTTGACACAACACACCTGCAGTATAACTAGGCAGTTCACTATAAACGTAAATATGATAGTGCTGAGACAGTATACGACAACAGACGAGTAGAGGTTATGTAACCGAGCTTTTAAACTTTTTGGACTGGGTTTGAAAATTTTAGTCAAACACAGCATTTTTTGCAAACATGATAAGGTAACAAGGTTATTTTATACTAAAGTTTTGCGGGAGTAGCGTGACTTATGCAGTGACCACTTATTTTGATACCATGCTAGCTCCTATTTTGCGACCGACTGCACTGATTTTGCGACCGACTATTTTTTTCCGGGGGGGGGGGGGAGATGTAACCAACACCCCACCCCACCCCCACATTTACGCCCCTGGGGATAACGATGAATTCAAGTTCTGATGATCGGGGCAAGACTCTAATATATTAGATGGCGTTATTCTTGTGGAACATAGAGATTTTACACTACTTTAGCCCATGGATTACTTCAACTTCCCTCCAAAATTATAAATCATATTTCTGCGAACCGATCTTTGGATTCGGGTCGAAAGCCCGATTGCAGTTGGATTCAACAAAAAAGTTTCTTTAATATTGTTTTATGAAACATTACCCAGTATGAAACATTACCGGGGACAATAATAATATTCTCTAGTAGGATTACCGTGTTCTCCCATTTTCATTAGCCCAGTCGGATCAGAATAGTAGGACGTTAAACCCCATTTCATTTCATTACTGTGTCGTGCACATAGCTTTAAAAGACAATGTATGTGGAACGTTAACTCCGATAGACGTAATTAACTTTCGAATTTTCCATCATATAATTTAGAAATTCTACTGGGTTCATTTTTATGACACATTGAGCGATCTCGCCAAGTTTCGCATTCACAATATTGTATAATTTAAAACTTGAAGGAGGGTATAGGTTTCACATGCTTTAAGTTAAAAAAAAAAACGAATGGCAGACGCCATACAGTGTGCTACGAGGGACATTTTCCCCTGCCCGTGATGCTACGTACGTCGTACGGCCTATTCTTATTCAAATTCCAACTGTCAATTGCTTGTTTACTTGCACGCCAAATCAATTTTGAGGAACTTTCGCGGCCAACATCGAGGGCAACAAACAAGACCTCCTGGAAAGCGATTCAGCGTCTTACTCACTGAGCCACAGCGACAGACCAAATTATGAAATTCATGACTTGAAAGTCCTGACAAAAATTTAAGTATTTGTTTAAAGAATTGCAGATTTGAGAAAGAATTAAGAACTGTAAAGACCCACAAGAAAAGTTCAACGGACGCAAAGGACACAATGCTTATAGCTTTGCATGATAAAGCAAAAACACGAAAAGGAAAGGAAAAACGGGGCACAGTATGTAAAAAATAGGACTAATTATACCTAATTAGAAATAAAATACATTTGAATATAAATGCAATTGGTTTATTGAAATTTCACTCAACCTACTGAAACAAAAGTTTATAACTGTACTGATTCATATAGGTTTGGAAGCTTGGACAGTTAAGCTGAAGAACTATCTCCGATGCTATGGTGTCTGTACACGTTATGTCACCTCGTTCTGTAATAAGTAAAATAAATAATCATTTAAATCATATAATAAATTATAAAGTACATAATTGTTAGTTTACTTCTACTAGTACGTGATCGCATGCGCAGAAGAGATTGTTGCACCATTCGCAGATAATTTCCTATCAGTTACGATTTAACTCGGGCTTGAATGGGTTAAGGTCTCACCGACATATATATTGTAGCTCGATTAGAAAGGAAAATACTCAAAGTTTTACTTCTATCGAGGATTTAAGCCAAGACTGGTTTGTCACCCACGCGTTTTGGGATTAAAACTGCCAGGGGACATTTAAAGTGCATCGGTGGTCGTTATTATTTAACTCTGTGATTTAAATGGTCTAGCCAAGGCCTATAGGTATCCATGTTCCTTAAGCAACGTTCGCGAGTTATACAACATCTCTCCGTTGCTTGAATACTCAGCAATTCCCCGAACTTTGCGCTAGTTGTTTTTACAAGTGACTAATTAGCATTGTCCAATCAGAGTTCGTGGCACCAAACACACTATAAACAAAAAGGGTTTTTTAAATTGAGAAACTCGTGGGAAAACAGCAACCGTGACATTGATCGATCTTTGAACTTTGCAACTCGATTGTCACATGTGGGCATTTTAGCTATAAAGCACGAGACTTGGTATTCACGACGACCGATGAATCTGATAGGTTCCCAAGCTGGGCTTGTGACAATCGAACTTAGTGGCGAAATATACAGGGTATTACGTGAAGGGCTTGATAAGATGTATGTAGTTAAGGCGAGATCAAGCCTTCTATTGAAGATGATAGGTATCGTGTTTGCGACCCCGACTACAGTAAAGGGCATATTAAGTGGTAAAAACCCTACTGGCTAATAATTGTAATATATACAAAAAGGTAAAACAAAATATAAATAAATAATCACTGGTCAATAACTGCAATACCTTGGGGTACTTGAAAAGGGACACGGTTGCCATTTGTGACGTCAAATGCAGACTCGTAAGGTGGACCAAAGGCATCGAACAAACAGACTTTGAATTGTCTCGATTCTTCTTCAAATTTGAAATGAACCCTTAATGAACCTCTTGGGTAATTCCACCAGACGCTACCATTTTTACAAGTATTGTTTATGAAAACGTCCTTAATTTCACCAAAATCAGGACTATCTTCCCTACAAAATACAAAATGGATAAATTGTACACAACTAGATTGAAGTAGACTTCAGTTCTCTATATACGGTCTCTATATACACGTAATAAAAAGGAATCAAAAATGGTTTACAAGAACCGTTCTGCACAACAATGTGCGCGGAGGGAATTATTGCCCGTACTCAGCATTGACATCTGATATTCTACATTAAAGAAATATAACATGTTTTTAAATACTCTCTCTCTCTCTCTCTCTCTCTGTGCAAATAAATAGAAAATAATGATAAAAAAAACAATGTGTGCAGGCTATGAAAGTCACTTACCCATTCGGTGACAAAGTGCATGGACCCCAGTACGAACAATCGATTAACGACGATAGTAACAGTAGGATTGCGCTAGTTCTAACTAAACCGTTCATAGTGCCGTCTATAACCAAATAAATGTGACAAGACCTCGTTTGTGTATACAAATGTTTATCTAGTAAATATGATCTTTAAAGAGGCTAAAGGCACTACAGTGTATTCTGTGAGTTTATCAAGCTGATTAAAGTGAATACACATTGACATTTGGATTATATATCACAACAGCTGTGTCGTGAAAAAATATTTCCACACTGAGGAGCTTATCCAAAGGAACGAACAACTTGTCTGTTCACCGCATTTAATAAGGCAAGCGCCTTGAAAAAATATAACCTATTCCGTATTCAGAAACTTGGATGGGGCGGGTAACTGGAGACAGAAGCGGAGCTGAATATCGATAGAGTTCGTCCTTTCATGACCCCAATAGCATCACACCAAACAAACAAAATGTAGTTTATTGCCATCGAAGTTTTAAATGTTTTGTTAAAAGCAGGATTGCCACTTTAAATGCACCTCTCACAATCAGTAAGAAATAGGTGACTGACATCAATATTACAATTTTGAAAACTCAAACGTTCCAGTTTATAGAAAGCATGCATTAATTAAGAACTAACCAAGAAAAGTTACTATGCAAAGAAAATAGAATCCATACAAACATTTAATTTAATGTATTTCAAGTTCAATTGATTAGTAATTGAACTGGAAATACACGTCGCAATATTATGGAATACATGTACAAGCAATTGTTTATAAACGAACCACGTTAGAATTATGCCCTCTATACTTTTCTTATCTGTTAAATCAGAAGGAGAGAAAATTTGGGTTTAACGCCCACTAGACGCAGTGGTAGGAAACCGGAGGTCCCGAGGAAATCCCACCGACCCTTATCACGTTCAAGCAGGGATTCGAAACCCTGTGATTTCACGTGCACGCATGAAGCCACTAGACCACCCAACCACCTTGTTAAAACAGGTCAACATTCTGAAAATTATTATTTCAGAAACAGCATTTGATGGCTGGGTGCACCCCCTTTTGTCTAGCAAATTCACAATGTTTGATTTAGTCACATGTTTAGTCTTGGATGATTAGTCAATGTTCTGAATTAATAGGTTAAAGGTACAAGATTTAATGTGTTGTACAATATCAGTAATAACAGACGTTTTGTATATAAAAATTATCACCAGTTCAAATTAATGTTAGGGTGCCCCACCATATATAAATATCTCCAAATAGCTAAACAATTACACCACAATATTTATATATATAACATGTCTTAAATCTATTTCACACATTTATAGTCACTAAATAAACGGTCATGTTAAACTTAATAAGCTATGACCATTTAAACATCATAAATAATACACTGAAAAATGGTTCGGAGCGTCGTCCATAACATCCAGACACTTTCGAGTAAAAAATAGGTTACGTGCCCTTGTTTTGAAACTAGTCTCACTTCACTAGCCTACGGACCATTCTCCGTCTGATTGACAGGCCGGGATAATCCAGACTACTTTTTACGAAACGTGACAGAAAGCTGGAACAAGAAATCGAATTTATAAATAACACACGGTGGGCGACTCAACAATTGTTTTTTCTAACCTTGTAAAAGTAAAACGAAACTACTGCTGGTATCATGATCCTGCCCAACCCAAGTTATTCATAGATATTATTTGTACTAAACCAAAATATGTCGCTTCTAACGGTCATGCGAAGGATAAAGCAATTTAAAAAATAAAACGAACGTAATTTCTAAAGATGCCGTAATAAACAAAACGACAAATATTACTGCTACTCAGAATCGTCAACAATAGATTTTTTACGACTGTAATAGTTACGATTGTGTTTAGAATTTCCACGGGCTGTTGCTATTTATAGACTCAACGAGTGTGCGAGACTGTCAGAAAATTAGTAGTAGTGAATCAAGTAAAGCGTGCATATTCAACGTGTCTAGTACAACTTTTCAGTAGGCACGTGGGGCACCCTATTAATGTTGTAGATAAAGTCAAGTACGTAATCATTGTAGTCTTGGACGATTGATCAATGTTTAATTAATTAATACGTAAAATTTAACCTTTTGCATTATGCAAATAAGAGACTATTTACGAGTAGGATAAATTATATGTAATTGAATGGACCTACTCCTACTTTAAACCGTATAATGCCAGCGCAGTTTTGTTGTTGCCAGATGTACTCAGATATACTTGTAGATATACACTCATATTTCACGGTGACTGAAACGTACCTGAAATGAGAAGGTCACGTAATTTTATATAAGTAAACGTGGAACAAGACGTGCTATTGTAAACAGGAGATAATAATCTAGGCCACAAACAAACCGATTAATGATTAGATCAAATATGACAATTTACCACGAAACCCAAATTCGTTAATATGGTTAGATTTCTTTGCTTTGGTCAGTGATATAGCTATAAAGGATTGGTGACTCTCAGAGGCCTGAATGTGAACGTCCAACAAGGGTGATGTCGCAGACAAGTTTGATTCCCGGTGGGTCCGTGAAAGTTTTGTGTTTGTTCTTTTGGGGTTTTTTGGGACGGGGGGAGGGGGGGTCGGTCTCGACTGCCATTTCTGTTTAAAAAAAAAAAACAAAAAAAAACAACAAAAAACAAAAAACCCAAACAAAACAACTAGAAAAAGTCCGTGCATTACCTTGTTTTTATTAAGTATAGGGAATGAATAAAAAAAAAATGAATGCCAGGCCCTTTCTTTTTTTTCGAATTCTCTTATCTAGTGGCATTAAATTCTTTTTATGAATTGTCAGGTATCCTCTCGCAGTCTCGCATTACAACTTTTCGTCTTTTCGTATATATGTTACCGCTAGAAACTGCAGTCAGCTATATATTTACGGATAACCCGTGTTTTCCATTTTCCAATATAATAATGGCCGACACCAACATTGTCCTTTAACGCGATCACATGAAAAAAGTCTTGCTTTCATTCTTTCGCTTCGTGTGAATTATCGGAAGGATATGCAGTGAAGGCAAGAAAGGGCGAATTATTTTAGGATCCCATATTTCACCCCAAATTAAAACATCAGTATTGATTGAAATGAACCAATATTGAATTCTAATTCTCTTTTCTAGAAAATGTTAAGTAAGAGGTTTAGCTCCTTTAAATGGCCATATTCCTATTTTAAACCGCGTAGTAACAACAAAGATTTGTTGTTACCAGATGTACTTACATTTCAGGGACTAAAACCTATCTTAAATGAAAAGGTCAAGTAGTTTAAGTAAAAAGAATAGAATGTGTTACAGTACATATTTGATAACGAAATATGCCACATGACAATGATTTGATAAGCCTGGCACACACTACGTGGCAACTTTAGCGACGAGGTTGGCGAAAACTATCGCGGCGTTACTGTTTTTGTCCATGATGATGAGGCGGCCACGTAATCGTCTCAGTAGTAATTAACGAACTCAAATTGGGCGACTCTTGTATGTATACAAATGGGCCTTACAGGAACAAGTCTTGTCCTGGTGGAAGTAGACGTTAAACTACAAAAAACGACGATGGACAAGCCCAGAAATATTCCAGGTTATCATAAATGTAATTAGCCCTCTCATTACTAAACAGACCAAACACGATGGCAGAACCAATAAGTCCAGGAGAGCGATCGGCTGCTATACCCTTCGTTTTCTCGCTACAGGTGTGGGAAAGCAAGCCTCATTCTAAGTACCATCTACGAATGCTAAGCCTATATAATTATTGAGTTTATTGCTATACAATCTGGACAATAGGCCCACCCTATATGCAAAAGAGTAAATAAAAATACAAAACATGCCGCTATCATTTACGAGCGGCATTTCACCTATGGCGTCATGTATTCATTAATCAATCGGCGTTGACGTTTCTAGTGATTTACCAACAGTTCCGTGCATGGCCGTATCAGACCGTAACGGTCGTTGACTAATCCCCCACTTCAACCAAAAGCCGGTAATATAACAACTCTTCTAGATCCCAGTGTAGTAAAGAAATGACAAGTAAAACGAAATTTTGAACTATGAAAAACGAAACGAAATAGGATCTGTGTTTTAATTAGTTCAGGTTTTAACTCGGTCTCATTAAACTCACCCTGAACGTTCAGGGACTGTCCCATTGAATCAATGTCGAAAATAATTTGAGGCCCAATTTTACTGGGCAACTTTTCACTGCTAAACGATGGAGTGTCAATCTGTGTGGACGCCTGTACAATGTAAAGGAACATCTTACTGAGAAAATAAGACCTTGCTTGTCTCGCTAGAGTCAGTATGAGCGCTGTGTCATGGCGGCGAAAAGGTAACTTGATCGGAGGGGACGTAATTTTTAACAGCGTGTTGTGTTGCTGATACTGACTCTAGCGAGGTAAGCAAGGTCATTTTTTTCACTAAAATGTTCGTTTACATTGTACAGGCGTCCACACAGATTGACACTCCAATGTTTAGCAGTAAAAGGTTGCCCAGTAAAATTGACTGGGGCTCAAATTATTTTCGACATTGATTCAATGGGACAGTCCCTGAACGTTCAGGGTGAGTGTAATGAGACCGACGTTCAGAGCTGAACTATGTTTTAATCAGATTGTGTGTCTATTGTATTACAAACAATAATACCAACAGTTTCATATTTTATAAAATTAACATTTTATTTCCCCTACATTCTACTCAATATTGAAATACCAGTCGATATTTGTGCAAGGTCATGTAAGTTAAGTAAGTTGGGGATTTTATAAGCAGAATAATTTCCGGTGCAACTGTATCTGTGCAGGATTCCGATTCTCTTTCTGCAAATAAATTTTTAAATCTAATTAAATTTTGCCGTTTACTATTTCTTACTACAATGTACTATTTTTTACTACAATCCCTAGAATCTAATGTAATTATAATTCAATTACAAATATGTATTTTTCTTTTAATCATTACATGCCAAGGATATACATTCTCTTGTAATAACTCCGCTCAAAAGTGACGCATGATAATGCTTCCGCGTTGACATAATACGTAAATTAAGCACAAAATCAACAATAAAGCCGACACCGTATTTAAATAAATCCTAATTAATTGTTAATTATTTTTCAGGGAACCTTGGCAGAGCTTTTGGGAATAAGTTTTGTATTGTTCTGCAATTTGCCGAGAATGTGTGTTGTAGCTTCAAACCATTCTTTAACGTGTTGCAAAGTGATATAATTAATAACGAAATTTGTTATAATTATATACTTATTTGCTATTTACCTTGCGGAACTGGAAGAGGTCGATGGCCACCATTTGTGACATCATATATAGACCTGAAAGAGGCCCCGATATCTACACTCAAACACACTTTGAATTGTTTCATTTCATCTGGATACGTAAAGTGTACACGTAAAGATCCCCGGGGATAATTCCACCATAGACTACCATTGGAACAGGTATTGTTTGCAAACACGTCCAGTACTGCACCATCTTCAGCAGACCTATAATAAAACAATTCAAATTTCAGTACTGAATCACAATCAAAGCATTTAAAAAATCAAAAAATGAAAATGCAATAAAATGGGGTTTAACTTTCCACTGTTCTACACGGCACAAATGTAAACAGACATATGCCAAACAGTGTGCTACAAGGCCTATCTTTATATTGAATTCCACCTGCCAAGGACTCTTTCACGTACACACAAATGTGCACACATGGCCTCGGTTTTCGTCCCATCCGAACGACTATACATTGTCCCTTGCCAGGTTCTCTGTCCTGCACCACTGACAAGGGGGAAGCACGCCATAAAATACCGATGAACTTTATTGGCTTACTTGGCCTCCAGGTAAGCGAGCCAGCGTCGTAATCATTGAGCCACTATGGATCCCCGAGAAAATAACACCAAACTATTAAAATTAGATAATTGGACCCAGTATTAAATTGGACCCGATCAGTGAGACCTCAAACACCATTGAATTGTATTTTATTTATTGAATTTGGTAAAACAAATTTACCCAAGATATAAACGTAACACGCGGTTGTTTGCCGAATGAAACGAAATTTCCAACTCATCATATCTTTGAAAATACTGAACGGAATGAAATCATTTACATTGAAACAGATAATGTACTTACCCTCTTGGCAAAATAGTGCATGAGTCATAATATGCAGACTGGCTGGTGACTATTGCTAGGAGACACAAAAATACAGAACACAGAAAGACAGCTCGATCAATTGTTTTTCCTTTCCCCATTTTGTCATGAAATCTATTTGCGCCTTTTCCTTTTAAAAACTATGTTCGAATTAAGAATGTTGTGATCCTAACGAAATCAATTCTACGGTTGGTAAGGACAGGAAGAGGAATTGAGTGATAAGAACCCCAGTATAGTGTCGGAGCTAGGTCAAGTTTTATCTTAAAACTTGCGTCAACTGGTTGGAGAAGGACTCGATATTTAGCAGAATAGAATGACTACAGCAAACACGTTAATGGACTCAATTCAAATGTGGTCATAAACTATATCAACGCATACACGACAAAGATGCTGCCATAGTGATGTTTGACTAAAGGCATCAGCTACAAAAAAGGATTCCAGTGCTGTAGCTACGTGGCGTAGAAATGAATAGGTGCAGATCTACCGAGTAAATGATTATATGTTGTGCTTATTTAATATAATGCTTTGTATCATCAGCAAATCTTAAGTGGACACGTAAAGATCCTTGGGGATAATTGCATCAGAGACTACCATTGGTACAGTTATTATTTGCAAACACATCCAGTACGGTATCCTTCCCAGCAGATGTATAATACAAACAATTGTTTAGGCCCTACACCCAATTTAAATGCTAATAATCGGACAATTTCAACTTTTCTGGGCCAAATCCGAGCTTAAGTGAGAGAAATGGTGTTTAACTGTCACTCGACACAAACTAGGTCATAATGGTTATTTAATATATATTTTTTCATTCTAAAAATCAATCCGAAATGACCTAGTTTGTGTTGAGAGGACGTTAAACCCCATTTTTCTCTCTCTCGCCACTCTCAAAATAAGACCATGTAATCGAAAAAAATGTTAACATGTATCCTCGAATGAAAGAATATATGGCTCGTATCCATCACCTACCAATAACAAATCGGGGAAGGGGGTATGTTGTTCGGGGGGGGGGGGAGGTAATTGCGATTTAGATCATTAGGCCTTTCATTGCGCCGAGTGTCTTCCTATGAAGACCAAGCTTTGAGGTCCTTCCTATGAAGACCAAGGAGTGAGGTCGTCTATCCAAACTCGTGGGCTTTCTACTGGAATCCGGGTTTACCCTATTCACACACACAACCGAGTTACTGAAATATAAGTGCACCATATGTTAGTCGCGAAATGACTCATCTTTCTCGATTGTGCTTTAAACCCCATTCCCACAACAGAGTCTGATATGGCCATATCATTTTGTAATTAAAATATTGCGTCCAATGTCTAGCCCCACCCAGCTTTAGTCCAAAACGAAATTAATGTTAGTATCACAGGTTTTCAAACCAAATTTAACAAGATCAATGCATGGGTCATTATTTACAGGCTGGCTGGTGACTATTGTGAGAGAACACAAAAATACAGCAAAACAGATTATTCATCCTTCCCCATGTTGTCTTTCAATGTGATTGTGCTCTGACTTTGTTGAACTATATCTGAATTTCAATTATCGTTAATCGTGGCAATAAACATAATGATAAAAATCGAATTTGAATGATAAGAAACTCAGTACATTACAACTACGCCAACGAAGAATTTTACTCTCTTCATGTCAAGCTCCCTTTTGGCCATTATGTATCTCTGGACCCGCATTCATTAGCGCAGTCAGAGCAGAACAGTTAAACGTTATTCCATTTCTATATCATATGGAATTGAATTTTCTGAATGGTACTTCTACATCAATGGATATTGACCAAAAGCTTGATTTCGGTGTTGTCCGAGCAATGTTTTGTGGATTATCCATCCTGACTTCCTCTTGTCATTTGTGCAGGAAAAGTGGCCTGCGAAGGAAAGAGTCATGTGTGTATGCCATTGGCAGAACGTTAAACAAGTATGTATAGGATATTAACCTACCCGAGGTTGATATGATAGAGAACACGCGGGCGCAGCCCAAGTGTTCTCTATCATATCAATCCGAGGGAGAGTAGGTTTATATCTGACATATACAACGTTCACCCTTAAATTTAATGGACTCTTCTAAAAAAAGGCAACAGTGATTGGTTAATTGCTCGACAGCACGTGACGTGTTTGTTTATACGGCGCCATTTTGTAGTAATTGAACTGAAGAAAGCTAAAACAAAATGGATAGTAAAACGAAGTCAGACGAATAATCAATCCTTTTTAGTCATCATATTGACGATAGAATAGATGTGAATGCAGCTATGATGAGGATCTATACAAAGCCTGAAGAAAATTTGGATCAAAAGGCAATCTTTTCCGATAATTCTGACAATTAACCGTGACTGAAGGTTACTTTTCGGTATGTTCAGAGAAAGATTTAACCGACTGTTTTGAGTGGATTGTAGCCGTAGCCAAAAATACTTTACAAAGGAACTCTTGGGTGATAAATACTTTCACGTCTTGGGATGTGTGGAGAAATGATTTGGGCAGAAAGACAATTCTGAAAGATATCTTAGACATGGACTGGAGTGTGGATAACCGATTTAAATAAGCCGATAAGTACGCCGTCTATTTAGGTCCTGAATGCTATAAACTGTACCAAAACAATTTTTTTTTTATTGTCAAAAGAATAAAATTTTATTTATGTGTTCTTTGTATTATTTCGATCATCTACGTCAAGAGCGGTTGATATGAGCCGAATATATCGACCTGTAATGACGTCATCAGCGGTTGATATGAAATATCAACCTCTCAGGACGTCATCAGCGGTTGATATGAACCGAATATATCAACCTCTGTTGACGTCACGAGAGGTTGTTATAAGATATAACTGCTATGGACATCAAAGAAAAAAACTACTACCAGTTGTATATATAGGACATAGCGCCGTTATCAGGACAAACCTTCCCCCTAGCACACTGTAGTGAGGTATGCCCTTTCCTCATCATCCCAGTACGAAATATAACGTTAGACCCCATTTTCATCTAAGGCATGCGTAATGAGTCTAGATTGTAAATTATATGATAGGTTCGGGAACTTGGTATTGCAAACGTGTCTGTGCCCGCTGTTCAATTATAAATAACATTCATATAATTCAAATTACATTTTATTCAGCTTAAAATAGTCAGCTTGTGGACATGTAATATGTTTAATGGAAACACGAGTCTGTAGCGGTGTAAGGTCATTATTGTCCTGGAGCTTGTTCGGTTAAATCTAAGAGCAATCACTGGTGATATCATTTCTGTACATGTTTCACTTTAATCTATGAATATAAATAATTATATTGAAAATCTTATTTCTCCATCAGAACAATTTCAGGGGTCCGGTGTTTATCCCGATGTTGGCCCACTGGTATCCAGCTAAATTGTCAGTGCTGCATGTCGGAGGGTCTGGCAATAAATCCCGTCTAGTCGTTCGGATGGTCCCTGCACAAAAAATATACCCTCAGCGCACACTGTACGTGGATTATCCGAATCTCCATTTAGGTCGTTATATAAATCTTGTTTAATTTCATTCCATATGAACATTTCACCTCTGGAATACTTCTTATTTCACTTCAACCACTGAATTGTATCTAATAATCTATTGTTCTATAGGATGGGTTTCAAATTCCAGAGATCATGTGTACTGGACAAAATGGGAGACTACTCTAGACACTTTGGATATTCGCATGCACGTTAGATTCAGTGGAATGACACCCATAGGGCGCATAGTTCAGGGGCTATGTGAGAGGGACGCAATGACGGAACTTTGCGTCATGGTTTTTAGTTTTTGCGTCCCCTTGAGTGTTTCCGCCCCTCGCAAATGGCTAAAATCACGTGGTTTCAATTCGGTTTTCAAGATTATAATCATAAAGCTCAACCAGTGTCAAACATATACCGTGAGTCAAATCTGCTACAAATCGACTCTAGCATCCCAATATTACCCGATAGAACTGGGAAAATCTTGTCCCTCATGCAAAATCATGGGTCACCACGCTCCTGACATAGATGACGGGCCTATAATTAGTCACCTGCAACACACCCTTAAGGCATAACAATCTAGAAGACATCTAACATCCCCTGTTCAGAAGTTGCTACAAAAGCTATGCATAGTCTGAATCATGCAATGTGCACGCACCGACCGTTGCCGATCGGTCATCTGAACGCAAAGTTGGGCGTATGAACGAGTTTAAGAAGCCTAGTTAACCATCAGTCTGAGAATCCCAAAAGCCCAGGGCATGCCTAATTGATCACACTTGATGTTAATTTGGGTTTTCTAGTTGGATATAGATGTACGTATGACAATTTACATGATCGTGACTGTCAGAACGATTAAGCTGTGTTTGTTTACAGTCCGTGTGGACGCTACACTAAGCTGTCTTAAAAAGGCCGGTCTGTATTTTTTAAACGAGATTGTACACAGCTGTCTGAACGGCATATTATATTATATTGTACCAAAATAAACCATATTGCACCCACAAATTTTCAACAATGTTTTATTTTACGAAATAAGCATTATTAATCTAAAATACATTCATTGAAAGAGTAGAAGGCTATAGAGTTAATATTATTGTCGATCTATTCTGTATTGTAACGAAGCTCTGTATACAAACTGTTCTGGTGCCTGTATTTCTATAACTGCATTACTGTTTGGTCGTTGACACGTACACAATTCTTTACCTACAATATAATAAGAAATCATAGTCTAATGTTTTATATTAACATTTTGAGTGATTCCAACAGATAGCATATAAACTAGTTCAATTGTACTGAAATTTCCTACATTTCTGCACAAGCCCGGTTAACGAAATCAGTCACTAACCATTCAGAGTGCTATATGAATCATTCATCGAATTACAACTGTAAGGAGTTCTTTAATGTGCACTCCAAGTAGTTCAACCTTGGATTTTCGTTGCATCCGAGCGACTAAAGACAGGCTGGACAATTTTGATAAACCTTCTTGGCCCACATCTGAATTGGATCCGGGACGCCTTGTTGGCAAGCCACTAGATGGAACTGGATTGAAAGAGATTCAAAGTATTGATATATATTTCGACTGCATTAATGATAATGCATTAACGTTGTGAGATTATAATAGAATGGGTTTGATCGTGTAATTTACTCATGCCAAACATCCTACGATTATTAGTCTACATGTTTTGGTAGATATAGCATTCTGTCCAACAAAGACGCCGTATGTTTATATGGTGGGGGGGGGGGGCGGGGTGGCCGAATTTTTAGCGTGCGCGCGCTGTATCATATGGCCTGCCATTGAGTCAACTGGCGTGGTTTCGAATCCCCGGTTGTACGTGGCAAGGAGTAGGATCGCCTGTCCAACTTCCAGCGTTTTCTCCGGGTACTCCGGTTTCCTCCCACTGCTAAAGACCCTACGCGCAAGCGAATTATTGAAGTAAAATTAAACCATATGCTAGTCCCGAACTGACCTAGTTTGTGTCGAGTGGACGTTCAACCCCATTTCTCCCCCTCTCTCTCTCTTTTCTACATTGTAGTCTAATAATCGTTGTAAACCCTTGTCGGTGGTGCCGCACGGACAGTCTGACAAGGAAAATCGTCTAGGCGATCGGGTGGGACAAAACAATGAGGTACGGTGTACGTGTCGTTGGCGTGCACGTAGACGAATACTTGACAGTTGTAATTCAATTCTTGTCCTGCCAAAAATTATGCCATGGTACACTTTATGGTGTATGGTTACTTCATTATCCCGGTCGGTCCAGAAAAGTAGAACGTAAAACTCTATAATTACCATTCGCGCGTGTCGGAAACGATGGAGATATTTCACACACCCATACATTTGTTGCAATCATAAGAAATTCTGTGTGGCTTTAGACCAAGTGAAATCGGATGCTAGTCTGTACGCTACGGGTTTGGTTTATTTCTCAGTAAATAGTGAGAGTAGCCTTGACATAGATGGTCTATATGAATAACACCGTGTTGTGAGTGAATCAAGAGCAAAATGCCAAACATATGTGTAACTAACTTGCATGTTACTGTGCCTCGGGGCCTATTCTCGAATCATGCGTGCGAATGTTTATATTTTATATTTCTGGATTAGGATCCTTACTAAAGGAACTGATTATAGGGAATATAGTTTCTGGTTTGGTTGGGGTTTTGACGAAAGGTAGTGCAAACTAAAATGTTTAACAAACTAAAACAAATATGTTTTGAAAATATATCTGGACATAATTTAACGTGTATGGTAGTAATTATATCGGAGCCGCGACGGACCGGTTAGTAAAGTACTAACTCTCTAATCAGGAGGTCTCGGGTTCGCTCCCGGTCATGGTCGATGACTTTCTTAGAGATTATCCTTTGGCCTGGTGCAGAGTGGACAGTCTGGCAAGGAACAGCGTGTCAGCACAAGTCCCCATGAAAGCTAGTATTTGAAATATGAGTCGTAGCGCCACTGTTCGGGCAAAATGTCCCTATTAACCCACCCTCATTAGTCCGATTGGTTGCAGAATCCCCACATCACATCACATCATTTTATTGCACGTATTATCTTACGGACCGAGGATGTTTAGAGACGAGTGAGACATTATTTGCTAATTTTCACAGCATGTATTCTTTAATTACACCACTATATAAATATACTTTACCTTCTACCGTTAGATCTTTAGGCATGAAGCTGATGCTGATATCTCTTATAATACCAAAAGATCTTGTTCTTTTCTTTAAACAAACTCGAAATCTATCAGAACTTCCATCGTTAAGAAATGTTAATATGAGTTGGCCTTGAGGGTAACTCCAATGAATATGGCCGGCATTGCATCCATGTTTGGCGGTATCTTCCTCGACACCCTTAGTAGCCCCGGATATTCTAAATGACAAAATGAATAATATTAACTACCCTATATGCTCTACAAAGGTCAAAGAGAAACATGCCTGGGCTTACGATTTTCCGACCGATTATAATTCATTGGACCCAATTCGCTTACGCTAATCCTTTTTCTTATAGGCCCTGCAAGTTGGTCTTCAAGTAAATTTCTACCGACGAATTCTAACACTGGAATTTGGTATTAACAGCAGTACGAATTGACATTTTCTTCCGGAAACAAAGCTACACGTAAAGCGCAATAGCTCTACAACCCCATTACCATAGTACATAGTAGTGACATCCCCTTCCCACATGGCAAATCACGGAGCTATCACAGGTTATATAAAATCCCACACTAAGTGCCAAAAGTTTATAAAACACATTACATTAATGCTCTGACCCAATTTCTATTAACAATAATAACGGACTTGAGGATGCTAAAATATTTTTACAATTTTTTTTAATTCGAAGCACATGTTTCATTAGCCTGTTTAATCTTGCAAACGAAATCTAACTCCATACCACGTATTTGCAAATGTAATACACTTGATGGGATATGATTAAGATGTCAAAGGTTAACTTGCAACTTTCGGACGGATCCTAGTAATCACCGAAATGAACGGACAATATCACCCAAAGTATTACAAAAAGTGATCGTTACAGGATATACATGTTCTACACATCATATCTAAAATAAAATGACATCATAAAACAAAATGACAAAATTATAGATAAGTGAAATTGACCCCCACCCCCCAAACAAAAAACCCAAAACACACACTATTTTCGATTCTTGTCGTTGATCACTCTACTGTTGTTATATTTGCTGAAATATGCTTACCCGTTCCCATAGATATTGCAATACCAATGTGTGCGCCTGCTCTCAACACCCAGAAAAACTGCCGCAAACAATGTAACTCTCAACAGATTCATAATGCAGTAGGTGTAGATTGCTTCTTCTCTTATGTATCGACAAAATAATGTTGACAGGGGTCCGAAAGCAAGTTGTTATTTAAAGGGGGGTCTTATGACGTCAGATCAGATACAATCAGATCATAAAAAATGTTGACTCGACCGTTTTCTTTGTTTAGTTCGGAAAGGTGGTCACATAAATACAGTGGTGACAGACCATATTGTGAAATAAGGGGATGGAACTCGCATCTCTTACCTTTGCCCAAACCTCGGATATGATATTCCGTTGCAGTTAATCACGGTTTCCGAGCATTATTAAATCTGTCTTTAGTATTGGTGTGATTCTAAAGAGGACTAATTCAAATCTTTATAACCGTAAGTTAGTCATAATGAAGATAATATCTGGAAGGTAAAGATCATATCTTGATTAGCGGAGGTGTTGAGGTTAAAAAGGTAATGTCATTAGTTTATTCGGTATGATCTTCACACAGACCCGCTTGGGGCATACGTAGGCGAGGGCTTTAATAACCATTTTTAAGATTTAAATATGTTTCTAGTATATTTCAGTAGAAAGTAAACTGAGAGAGAGATAGGACTTTAACGCCCATTCTATACAAAATAAGCCATTTCGGCACAAACGACCTGGGCTAATGAAAACGGGTTATATGCACAGTGTGTTACGGCTTACTTTTACATCGAATTTCAACTATCAAGGGATCTTTTACCTGCTCTCGAATACCAACTGCCAAGGGATCTTTTACGTGCACGCCAATGTGTACGCGGGACCTCGTTTTTTCATACCATCCAACCGACTAGACAGCTGTCCTTGTCAGGCCCACCGTCCTGCATCGGTGACAAGGCGGAATCACGCCGGGAAATCTGGATTAACTTTCTCGGTCAATGCAGGGATCGAACACCCAACCCCCAGGCTAGCGGGCTAGCGTGCCAGAGTCTTACCCACTCAGCCACCGTGATCTCCGGGGATTAAAGACACTAAAGGTTAAAGTAAGTTCTGTCCATAAGCGTATTTTAGTCTTTACACATTTATCCAATGGTTCGGGAATGACCTTGTTTTTGTTGTATAAAGGGTTATGTCAGAATGTGAGGGAGGGGTTGTTTGCCACACCTACTCTTCTCTAATTTCCGACTGTCACGAGTTTGTTTAAGTGCATGACAACATGTACTCGTTGGAAGGACTGGGGTACTTTCGTTGGCAATCCAAGAAACCAGTACAAATATTAGCATTAACACTGACACCATTCGTGAAACGTATATGATGGTCTCATATTAATCTGAACTGACAGAGAATAAAGTGAAAATATTTTAGAAATTCGTAGTAGATGTTATGGACACGTTCATGATTTATGGTAACATTTGGTAAACATGAAATTTTGACACGCACGGTTCGTATGGTTTGGTACCGGGTGAAAATTTTGTTTGTGCGGGACCCAAAATGTCTACGGCCAGTCTGTGATCTTCTATGGTGCCGAACACACGCACGTTTCCCCCGTCGACTGCCCGTAGTAGCAGGTACGGCGGGATGTGAGCTAGGATTTCACATCTCACTTGTCTACTACAACCGGGTTAATGCAGACGGCTAATAAAGATCGCCATACTGGGGGGATTGAGGGTTATTGTTTTCGGATAGGTGCTACGTCCTAATTATCTTTATTTCAGTTTCTGATAGGAGATCTTTAACATGATGTCGTGTATACAATGGACATTCGTTTGTCGTTTCATCCGAAAAACTAGACACTTTTCATTAACAGGTCCTCCATCATGCACTACTGACAATTGGAAACTAGGCTGGAAAATAGCAAACAATGGGATCGAATCATTTACATCCTGATAAGTGATCCCAGCGCCTAACTTACCGAGTCGCCGTGGCTTCCAGATAACATGTAATATAACCTTAACGAATATAAAACTGGTATACCTATCTAAAAACGTTACAATTTTCTTTCTCGTTTAGATATGCTATATAATACTTACCCACACTGCCTAAAAGTAATTACTTTATATTATGGCATGATAAGTGTAATGGCTTTACTACTTACAGCAACTAATTTCCAGCATTTACAGGATCGCTCAAAAAAGAAAATCTCATTAAAAAATAACTTACGACATATTTCTTCATGGTTGGATATATATTATTTTGAAATACGTTAAATATTTTTCATTTTTGTGAATCTTAATTGATATATTTTCTGGCAAGGAGTGCTTTATATGCTGAGATGTACGTTTATTTTGAATTGACTGTGTCAGAGACATTCCACATTTTTGTACAGTAAATGCTCTGTCTTTTATTGGCTTACAAGATTCCTTGTGATTCTGCAAATCGTGTCTAGTCGTTTGGATTGGACGATAAACCAAGGTTCCAGTAAAAAAGAGAAGAGTTGGAAACACTGCTGATCGGGCAAAAGTCCCACCCCAAACCCATACATGGCAAACGTAATCATTGACATTAAACAAAATTCGCTACTAAAGTTTGGATTTTATCTTTAAACTGGGCTTAGGAATAATAACAGTATTATCGTTACCCCATTCATTTTGTTTTAATATAATTCCGCTCGTAAAATACTACCTACACCAGAGCCAAATTTGAAAATATATAGCTAAGCTCAATCTTAAAACACGAAACGCAAGAAGAACTTTACCTCGAATATTCCGACGCGGATCTTCCCAATATTGGCAAATCGCTCGGGGAAAATGGACATGGATCGGTACAAGGATCATACCATATATGTTATAATTATCACGTGCCATAATTCCTCTACATTGTGTATAGCCCACAGCCTGCTTTGTTTTATTCTGAATGCAGTTGTAATATTCGGCAATGTACCGTTAAAATGCCGGATGGTTAATTTTGAACCACAAAACATTGTTTCCGCTTTAACATCTGATTCAGGTTTTAGGTAAACAAACACGAGATGATTCTCGTTAAGACTGCAAGGGATAGTATAGAGCAAAGTAAGTTCCATACCGGTGGCTAAAAGGGGTGTGGTGATCGAATGGTCTAAACGCGTGAGCTTTAGATCATAAGAACTGTCATTGAGTCAAGTGGTGTGCATCATATGTTAGTCCCACAACGACTTAGTTTGTATTGAGTAAATTTTATTTCATCAACATCAATCGGGGCCATTTCGTGACTAACATCTATGATTCAACTTTATCTCAATAATTTTCTTCATCATTTAGTTAGGGGTCTTTAGCAGTTGGAAGAAAATGGGGACACTAGGAAAACCCGCGAGGTTCGACAGGCGAACCTATTCTTTGTCACATACAGGCTTGGATTAGAAACCAAGCCACTTGATATATTGACAGAACTAATGAGCTAAAGCACACACATTAGACCACTCGACCATCACCCATTATCCCACAATGCAAAGTAAAGGCCTTTCTCTATACTTTTTTTACATACATTATTAAAATGTATGCAGATTCACATTTTTGTTGCATACGAAGGACTATACTCAATTTCCTTACAAGTGATGTAGCCGGGTTTTAGGTAATTCTGGAACGTTTGCCTCAACCCAGGTCTGGATTCGCTCCCAATGATATTAATCTGCATTGATCTCAACATTTAGGTCATGCCCTTGGAGTCCATTCAGATAACTATATATATTTATGCTGAATAATATATTTTATTATCTTCATAATAAACGCCACCAGCTACATACTTTAACTTCATTTTACAAATTACGTCAATAATTCATATTTAAATATAAAAACCAATTCAAACGCCCAACCATACTTGCCATTCAAAACACCTCCCTGGACGTGTAAAATGTCGATAAAATATTTTCAAAACAAAATAGAACAGGGTACACATAGATTATATATAGTTCACTACCCACCAGTTCACACGGGTATCAAAGCCCAGTTATTTATACGAGACATGCTACGTGCTTGAATACGACTACAAAGACCTATCAATGTCGTTAAAACATATATATCCCCACGAAACATATGGTTTCAATATCGACATAAAATGATCCTTGAGCATTAGACAAGATAAGCGGTAGGTTAGGGTACAAATTTATATTATGGTGCTATCACAAAATCTTAGGATATATTTCTTTGATGGTGCTTTAAGAAATTAAGATTAATGTTCAAAATCCTAAACGGTAAATTTGTCTTTAATGAAGAGTTAATTGACGAGAACACCCCTGTTGCTGTCTTTAAACGTATTCCCTGAAACTGTAATCGAAGAAAAAACAAACGTTTGGAGTTAGCTTTCACATCTACAGATATTGACTTTGTCTACACTAACCACAACACGACTTGTTATTTGACTCAATAAATACAACAACTTGCGGTTATCCTCAGATGTTTTCAAAGATTTGGACATGTCTGTTCTTAGTTTCGTATTTTGCTTTCTAAGTTCAATCAGTTCCAGTTCCATTTGGTCTATCATTCTCTTCATGTCCTTAATTGAACCAAAACACGATTCCTCGAACCATTCCATTGGAATAACAGATGGTTGTGCTGTTGCGGATGTCAATACGTACATCAACAGAAAAAGGTGTAAACAAAGCATTGTGTTATATCTGTTGAAAAATGTTGGATTTTATCCAGGGGAACTTCTTAGCGAATCCAAGTTGTTTTTGCTGTATTATCACTTTTTGCCTTTTCTAATGTAAAACTTTCCAACTCACCCGACACACGCGCGGTAAACGAATAAAATTAGGTCTTCCCTGGTATAATTTATAGTCTATTAATCTAAAGTGTGTAGAACTTTACCATATATCACTCTGATAATGGTACTATCCGTGGGGGAGTCCTATTAAATAGCGCGTATTAAATCAAATCTTGGAAAAAGTCAAGCAGTTACCGTAGTACAACAAGGCAGCGATTTTAGTGCACATAAACTATGATATCTTCCGTGGTCGAATCCAGTGTGGAGTGTGTAAAATTCTACCATATATCACTGCTTATCTGACATACACGATTAGATATTCAATAGTATAATTTATAATTAATTGTGTAGTAGAATGTTACCATATAGTACTCTATTGATGGGGGTTTCCGTTATGAAATTATTCCAACCCGAATTCCCTCAACTTAAAGCCAGATCATACAACCAGCTATTTGTTTTTATCAGTCTTTAGCGCACATAAGATATTCCTTTAGCGCACATAAAAGTTCACAACTGCATAAGTCACTCGTTCCTTATTAAACTAAGTGAGGGTGAATCGTAGTGTTTTATGCGTATGCATTAAAACTATACAGATCGCATCAATGATTTACTCCGATCTGATGAAGTACAATTTGAATCCTTATAATGTTGTCGATATTTCCATAAAAGGTAAATTATTCCTAAAAGTTTAGGTGATCGAACATATTTTCTCCGAATAAGTTTACATGTATTTCCGTTTTGCACACTTCCCTTTTCAGTTCAATTACACTATAAGTGACAGCTAGTGCGGCAATTACCGTCTCCGATCCAACCGTCTACAATTAATTGGTCTGTAGATACGTACTAATAACTGATTTGAACCAATACGTTGAATCTTAGATCGTATACACAACTCGTTGCTTCTTATTATGGGTAACTATGCACACGTATAACTTGAAAAACATATGAACAGTTGATACCAACGGCAACAGATGGGAAGTGTTGAAAGAACAAACAGCTAAACTATAAGAAAGGTTCCTTCTACCCCCAAAACAACTGTTGAACACATTCGAAACTTGAACGTTTAAAAAAACAAAACGTGATCCCCGAAATAATATCCATGAATAATGAGAAAGGGGACCATTCTTTAAACCAGTTGCCTAAAACCGATGATGGATGAGGATGTCGACCAATATGCTAAACAACGTGAGAAACTATGCGTTCACTTTTGCCCCAAACACAGCATTAGTACTCAAATGATAATGTATTGTACCAATCCACCGCAAAGCACCTTTTCTTAGTAAACACAGATTGAATTTAAAACCAATATAAAAAGCGGACCGAGAGGAGCACCGCCCCTTTTGCCAATGTTTAACACATTCTGAAGTGGAAAGAGTATAACAAGTCAACCGTCGTTCTTTAAATAATTATTAACACACAATAACACGAGGCTAAATAAAATAGATTAAGTTTGAATTTGCCTATATTCCTTTGTCGTAGATGTAGCAATAGGGCGAAAGAAAGCCAGCATTAATAATAAAAACACATAACACAGCTTGGCATATACCCGATATCAATCGTAGCCAATGAAAATAAAAAGCATGCATGAACCTTGCCAGCTACACATCTGTCCCACCGCAAGCAGGTACGAGCACATCCGAAATTCGAAACTCCTGGAGATAAACTTTGGCCTACAAATATTAACTTGTACCGTATAACAGGACTGTTTACCATATGTCTACATTTGATGACACTGAGTTAAAAAACACACTATTCTCACATGAATATCAGTGATGAACCAAAAATAGCACGAAACCTGGCTTACAACCTGCAGTAAACGAGAAAGATTTCCGTACATCAAACCGATTAGACACTGTCGACAAATTGAATGAACAGAAACGTAAAATGGATAATATGTGCTGACAGATAGAGAGCTAAACGTCATATTAGATAAATTTACAAACACTAGATCTGGCTCCTCCTTTCGAAATGTATCTGGCATGCATGTACGTAAATGAGAAATTATCTCAAGGCAAGTGAAACTGGATATTGGAAAGTACGCACTTTTAGATAAAGAACCAAATGTAAACAAATCTGATATCATTAATGGCATCGGATGTAAAGAGTTAAAAGAAATATATACACCCTAATTAAAGTTAGATATACATGTATCTAGAACGTTAAAGAAACCGGAGTTTTAGTGGTCACAATTTTAGTAGCTGTGTTGCAAGGGTAGAGTTTGATTTCCATTTTTGTGACACAAAAACTAAATGAAAACAAATTAAATGGGATTAAATGTGCCACTTTTCTACAACAACCAGGCCAATCAAGACTAGCAGCCTTCCATACAAACATTTTATCGAAACCGCGCCACGACACTCATTGACATACATTATGATTATCTCAAAATCCCAAATTCAATCAGAAAAACACACGCGACATACATTTTTTCAAAAATGCAATTTATATGGAGCTGACAAGAACATTGTTACCGAGAAAAGTTAAAGTAAATATTACTCACTTCGGACACAAAACCCCACAGTAATTTACAGGTAATAAGGAATTCCAATTATTTGTGATTTATAGACTGTTATTTTATGTGGAACGGTTTCATGTGGCTTGTTACCGGTTATCATGATACTGGTTTCTGGTTTCGTGTACAAATTACAACGGCAGCCCGACAGCGACATGATTCAGCCGCTAACCTTAAACTGAGGCGCCGCTTTGGGGATTTTGTTGACAATATAAGATGATATGTTTGTAATTTTTTCTGTTGTGATATTTTAGTTATCCAGTACTTTAAAATAAGTTACATTTGAAAGAATTATTCTTTTGTACATTACGAATAATTTTCATTTTGACAAAATGATTATATAAATATTACATTTAGATCCAATATTCGTTGTGGCAACAGATTTTCCCCAATTTTCAACATTTAAAAAAAATTGTCGAGACGTTTTCAACACCCCTGTCGAACCATTACGCCACCCTACTGACATACGTCTTGTGTTAGCTTGGTCTTGACCTGCGCCCATTCTTTAAACAGCTCCGACACTTTATTATTTGCCCCAGATCTCTTATGAAATTATAACTTGTATTTTGATTCAATTCATATATGCATATGTGGATTTATATAGCTCAGCGTGTGACAGTTTATTAATTTAACATCTGGCATAACTTAATTAAAACTCATGAGTCACAAGAAAGATTTTATGTGTTTTTGTCAATCCAAAATATTAAATGCATATGTTGTCTGAGATATTACTTATGTTGTTGAAGGTGTTGGCCTAGAAAGTTGCCCTGGACGGATGACTTGGCGAAGAACAAGTTGGAGAGCACGTAAAAGTAAGCTTTTCAGTTGGAATTCAAAATAAGTCAAGACAGAATTGATCCCAAGAACGGGGGGTTGGATGGCCGAATGGTTAGCGTGCCATTGAGTCAACCGGCGTGGTTTCAAATACCTGGTTGTACGTGACAAGGAGTAGGATCGCCTGTCCAATCTCGTGGGTTTTCTCCGGCTATTCCGGTTTCCTCCCACTACTAAAGACCCCTACGCGCAAGCGAATTATTGAAATAAAATTAAAGCATATGTTAGTCCCCAAATGACCTAGTTTGCGTCGAGTGGACGTTAAACCCCATTTCTTTCTCTCTCTTTCTCTCTCTCTCGCTCTCAAGAACATTGCATGACACATGTCCGTTTTCAATATCCTGATTTGAGCACTAAAGAAAGACGTTAAATACCATTTAATTTTATGTACATTGTTGAAACCTTAAGCTTAGCTCACAGCCCGCAGTAAGTGCTACTACGGACAGGACAGTCTACGGTGGAAATTTTAGTAAACCCGTGCGTAAGACTTTTATGTATATTTTGTTGAAGTTTTAAGCTTAGCTCACAGCAGGCAGTACGTGCTTCTACGGACAGTCTACGGGGAAAATTTTATAGTATTTACGCGTCTTCAACACCGTAGAAGATCGCAGACTTGCCGTGGAGACTTTTGGTCGTGCGCATAAAAACTTTCACCCGATTTTTGCGGCTGTTCGTCAAGCTACCTAATCTCCTAGACCCGACCGTGTCAATTAAATACGTACGACGGGTTGTGAGCTATGCTTTAGTACTTCACTGACTCATTCATTTCAATTAGTACAAATACAACCAAAGGAAATTCTGGCATGTGTTCTTGTACAATGTATTCGAAACACCTTTGTGGGTGTGCGGTTTTCCCCATTTCAAACACCTTTGTGGATATTCGGTTTTGCCCATCCTCAAAGAATAAAGGCACTGTTCCCGTAAGCTTCTCTATCTCTTTGTGTATTATTATGATTTATAAAGTTATCCTATGTATTTGATAAATTCAATATCAAGGAGACGTCATAAGGACTCTTTAAGGAATTACGTAAATAAATTGGCTCGTTTCCATGCACCAACACGGTTTAAGATCAAAGGCCTATAAAAAGTCTAATAAATCCACAGCGTAGAGTTTTATTTTGTACAAGCAAGATATGAAAACTAAACCAGCCGTAAACTCTGACCTTTTTACTATAAATATAGCAGACGGCTTTATCGTTTAGCAGGCGTGTTTACCAGTGGTTTAGGGTGTTATTCGGCCTGGACAGAGACCCGCTCGATCAATAAATTCTACATTCACGAATAGAAAAATGACCACATCTGCGTCCAGTCAGAGATAAAACGACGGACAACGAGAGATAAGAGTCAACATGGTATTTTAAACCATAATTTTGCTGGCCTATTTTTACGTCTACGGTGAGTAATAAGTTATTGTTGTTGTTTTGACATATATTTTACATACACTAGTTTAATTCTATAAATAGCACATCGCAGGGTTATGAAATTACAGCTAAGACGTAATGAATGTGGTTGGGGATGTTTTACCAATACTAATCTGGGATTAAAATATTGCTATATGTTTAGATTCTACGACGACTGGTGTAACACGAAGATAGCCCGGAGAATTTTGCCTGAACAGCGACATTTCCGTCACTCTACTCATGTTCGAATCCGTCTAGAATAAACCCCAAATGAAAAATGTCAGAAATAACTATCACGCGTATTTTACTGATATTGGTAGGGTATACTTGTAGTGTATTAATACGGTTTATATATTTTATCTACCCCCTCCCACGCTAGTTATGTATGTGCAAACATAAGCTAAATATATCACACTAAGATAAATATATTTACATCGTGTTTGTTTACTGGTTGGTGAATTAAACGGCTTGTTTTTATGTCAGGACAAACCACACGATGAAACGGATAAAATGTCGTCCTGTTGAAATTAGGTTGTGTAATGTCGTTTCTTTTTCGAATTTATAATCTTTTGGAGGTCCAACCTATAATGTTAAACCCCATATATTCATTCGTTACTAATCTAGTCAATTTTACAAAGCTGGTCAATTCAAAATTTACTAGCCTAATTTCGGGATTAACCCGTCCATGTGGTCTTTGGAAAGGTGACTATACTCTTTGTCACGTTCAAGTGTGATAGAAAACAGACAGGCAACCATATCCGTGCATGACTGGGGTCAATATGGTGTAGGCGGAGGGGGGGGGCTGACAAGGAACAGTGTCTAGTCGAGGTCGTATGTTGGCGTGCAGGAAAGAGAGCACTTTACAGTGGAAAAGCCACGGTCCGGGCAAAGTACCCCAACCCCATTAGCAACTCCACTGCATGCCCTTTACCGTCTTGATTAGCCAGGATGGTTCAGAAAGTAGTTATAAAGCATTGCTATGACTATTGTTAAAATCATATAATTTTAACTATGTGTCTTTACAAAAAATACTAATATTGCGTATATGACACAATTTATGATGTGGTTCGTTATCATGCAGATTGTGAAAAAGAAATACAATGCGCAGGCTAGTGGATGTGGGTTATCTGATAACGATTCCATTGTAATAAATACTCTATTTGGACATGATATATACTATATTACTTGATTTATATTATTTAGGTAGAGATTATGGAAACCAATAAACCAGAACTATTATTACCATCTGTGTACAGAATGGATATTACTGAAGAAGAACTGGCCGATTCGCCAATAGTCAGAATGGGACAATTACACGGGAAGTCGATAATCTTTGTGACAAAAGCTTTACGGCACGTGGCCGACGAACTTCACGAACGATATGCGCGGTCGGCTTACAAGGAATTATTTCATGTACTGGTGAATTCGGTATTAAAAGGCGCAAGCTAAGAAGTACTCGTCTTTTATTCGGCGTCTTCGGGGACGTTGTTCTCGTATTTTCGCATTCTGACCAAATTAAAGCATTAGATATTTTGAAATGTGACTCGAGTTATAGCTTAGCCATTGTGATCAAAGGCACACCACGAAATACTATTATTCACTGAACAAATTAAAGCGGAGCAATTTTCCCGTAATTAGGAATCAGCATAATTTATACATAGTTCGTTTAAATCAATGTGGCGCCTTCTACAACCCAAATTTGCTTGTCGGTCTATATTTTAGCATGTTTGGAAATGGCTGATGTTGCATTATGGTGAATAGAACGTTAATTATATGAACTTTATTAAGAAACTATATCTGCTGTTCTAGAACGAGTATGCAGACACCTGGCACATACCTTGTAGTTTGTCTTGAATTTCACTGTGTCTTATCGGTTTTGTTTGTGTGCAGTTCGGTATTCCTACAATGTCATCTAATTTCATAGATTATTGTTATTCTGGGGTATTCTCGACGATAATATTTGAATTATATACTATAAAACATCACGCAGCTGGAGCAATTTTCATTTATAAGCTTTAAAATAACCGTTGGCAAGATGCCAACAAAAAATCAAAATAAGATAATGAATATATCTAAATTAGGCTGTGCAGAATACATAATATATTTGTTATTTGTGCACCATCGCCAGTTCTTACAAGACCTACAATTTGCTATTTTTATAAACCAGAATAACTGAGCAACATATATTAGTATACTACGCCAAAAATGTTACCCATTCTGATTTTACGCTATGTGGTTGTGAATAATTTAATAATATTTTTCAGACTAATGCCACAGAAGCATGCATTTTTCATGGATACTAATATTTTCCTGGTTTGACACTATTTCTGAATAAGTGACATGCCCAATCCATGTACCCTTTCTCGGAATGGGTAACATTATTTTGGCCCACCCTGGTATTTAGTTTGAACCTCTATTTGGGTTACACTCTTTGTTGTGATGTTGTACTGAATTATTTAAGGTTATATATCAAATACAAGTTCTTATTTGAAACTAGCTGTAATATTTAAAACCGGCTGTCACATTTAACACAGGATGTTATATTTTAAAACAGTTGTTATGAGTAAACCGGCACAGGTTGTCCTATTCCAAACAGTTTGTTATTTTCCAAACAGGTTGTTAGTTCCAAACAGGTTTTTATCTTCGAAACAGGTTGTTATCTTCGAAACAGGTTGTTAGTTTTAAACAGGTTGTTATCTCCTAAATAGGTTGTTATTTTTAATACCAAGATGTCATATTCAAAACGGGTGGCCATACTGAAATTGTTGGTTATATCTAAAACGGATTGGTATATTTAAAACTAACAGTCATATTTAAGATTGGTGGTCATATATTCTTAATTGGCACTTAAATTCAGGGAATTCGCCACGTTATGATTTTACATTTATGGTGGGTGTCCCGTGTATGGCAGGATACGCTTACTCATCCATGAACACCAGTATCGACTACGTATGTCTTTAATGTCCCATTTAAGAAATCCCCTGACTATTTATTCGAATTTGTCTTTCGTTTTATGGACATCATGTCTTTGATTGCCCGTTACGGTTTATTACGTACATTATCTGTATATATATTATAATATGTCGTTTTATCCAGATGTAATATTTAGAACAATATTGATATGTGGAAATAGTTTCTATTATTTTAAGCTAATATGTTAAAGCCGGTTATAGTGACATGTAAATGTTTACGATTATTTAAAACAAGCTTCCAGCTAAACTCTCGAACAAATGCCAATCTCATGATATTTACATTATATTTCCGGTGCCTTTTCGTAAATTAATCATATACTTTTAGTAGAATAACAGTTTAAATTGTATAGCATATTGTATTTACTGGCTTGAAATAAACAAGTTAATATTTAATTCAGTTTTTGGAAGAGAGAGAGAGAGAGAGAGAGAGAGAGAGGAGAGAGAGAGAGAGAGAGAGAGAGAGAGAGATAAATGGGGTTTAACGTCCACTCGACACAAACTAGGTAATTTCGGGACTAACATATGTTTTAATTTTATTTCAATAATTCGCTTGCGCGTAGGGGTCTTTAGCAGTGGAGGAAACCGGAGTGCCCGGAGCAAACCCATGAGGTTACGAAGGCGCCCCTATCTCCATGCCACATACGCTCACACCAGGGATCGAACCACAGCCGCAAGCCAGAGGTGACCGGCCAGCTAGAGGTCGAAGCGCGGCACTCTACACCACTAGGCCACCCCAATCCCCCGAGAGAGAGAGAGAGAGAGAGAGAGAAAGAGAGAGAGGTGGATAGGGAAAGAGAGAAATGGGGTTGAACATCCACTAGACACATACAACGTCATTTTGGGACTATTTTATTTCAATAATTCGCATGCTCGTAGGGGTCTTTAGCATTAACAGTGGTAGGAAACCGGAGGACCCGGAGAAAACCCACGGGGTTGGAAAGGCGACTCTACTCCTTGTCGTCACGTAGATGCAGGTAATCGATACTACGCACTTGACTCAATGACAGACTTTCTGATCCGATGCCCACGCGTTAGCCATTCGGTCACCCAAATCCTCCAGTGGAAAAACAATTGGTCCTCAGGCACTACTGTTGTCGGTGGCGACGCCCTCCGAAAAAAAATTCCGGTGATCCCACAATTAAAGTACAAATCGACATGAAACTTAGCATGACTATTCCTTGTACAATTGCGCATCCATTGATGGACTTTGATTTTTTTTTGTACATATTATTGCTTCACACTTGCAAAATTTCATCGATGACGACATACCCAGTTTCTGGTCCATAGTATACTCGTAATTGTTAGATCTAAACGCGGCGTCTCTGAACTAGATTTAGAGCCCTAACTATGCCAAAATGAAAAAAAAGTTATGATAGGGCGGCTTTATATAATATCGTCTCTTTTGGTGATTGTTTATCGGGTCAAACACGGTGCACCACATCAATGATCAGTATACCCACTTAGTACTAATATCTGGATTGGAAAAGTGTATCCGTGAATACGTGCAGAGGATTCTTATTTAAATATGCATTGTGTAAGAAAGTCCAAATATAGGTAAGGAAAAAATATATATTGCAAATTTCCTTTAAACTACTTTATTCTGGGGGAAGTTATTCCGATTTGAAGATGTAGCATAGATTGTTTTATTTCGTAGTAACAGTACTTTAAGTCTCAATTATCCATTTTGTCGTTGAAGTTTTCAATCTAGCGATTGCTTTAATCCATTTAAATCTCCTAAGTCATTTGAGTATGGGCTTGCGTGTCAATAAATGTATAAATTATTGTTTATATAGCACTCTAAGCCAATAAAGAACTGTAATAGAAAGATTTAGCTCTTGCATAATGCATCTTTAGTAAGTATTTACCTGGAATGCAGTTCCTTCTCGCAACGACTGTGGTGGTTGTGTTATTTTCCACATGGGGGGTTGGGGTGAATGGCCGAATGGTTAGCGTGCTCGCGCTGTATCATACAGCCTGTCATTGAGTCAACTGGCGTGGTTTTCGAATCCCCGGTTGTACGTGGCAAGGAGTAGGGTCGCCTGTCCAACCTCGGTCCCCCGGTTTCCTCCCACTGCCAAAGACCCCTACGCGCAAGCGAATTATTGAAATAAAATTAAATCATATGTTAGTCCCGAAATGACCTAGTTTCTGTCGAGTGGACGTTAAACCTCATTTCTCACTCTCTCTTTCACAGGTTCGCCCGCATTATCAGGCAAATTAGAAAACATGATTATTATCTATTATCATGAACGTTTGCTTGTTATGACCCCCCCCCCTCCCTCTCTCTCTCTCTCTCCCTCTCTCTCTCTCTCTCTCTCTCTCTCTCTCTCTCTCTCTCTCTCTCTCTATTGTCCACATGCCAAAGTTCGTCTGATTCAGCTCAGTCAATCGGTTTATTATCAGACTAGAAATATATCAGATATACAGAGGATCTGTTTATAAATCTAATTAATGAGAATATTTGGTCGGTGTCAAGGGATCGAGTTTCCGTCATGAGATTCCTTTATAATTAGTATTCTTATGTCTCATTTGGAATCCAGTGGTGTTACAAGAATCGGGGAGAGAGAAATACTCGACCAATTCTTAATTCATTAGCACCCTCGACCCGCCCCGCCCCGCCGAATAAGAATCAACAATGCCACATATTGCTATAAATATATTTAATAATCTTATCATTCTTATAACACAGATATAAGTAGCACTAATATGACACAAAGCACTTTAAAAACCTGAAATATCCAATACGAATATTAAAAAAAAATCTAATTGAAGAACTACTCTCAGCTTATTATGAACATTAAACGGATGAGGAAAGAAACGCAATATTATGCGGCAAGCGATTTCCACTACAATATCACCAGGCCTTTATTCCATTAAACATGTATAATATAAAGAAGGTACATTATTCATTGAATTTGATATGAAAATATTGATGACTATAATCTAAAATATATTTTTAAAAAGAGAACAGGTCGCAGGCCAAAGTTAACGTTTTCGTTATCTAGATTAAAGAAAATAAGGTCCAAAAAGTCTAAAATAATTGGAGGGTCTAGAACATAAGTAATCTAACTACCAACTCACTGTATGTAAACCCACAGCATAAAACAAAACAATATATTTTATATAAACTTTCGTCAAAATGTCAGAGGATACACCAGGTATTTGTATCTGATTCCCCCGTCTATGATACCATGGAGTAAAAAAGACGGCGCTGTGAGATCAGTAGAAACTAACATAAACTTTCACATATCGTAAAATATTGGAATTGATTCCTTTGATTGATTGTGTGACCAATACGTTTCTTGGTGTTGCCTTTTTCTGGCTTGTTGTCGCTTTAAAGTGATCGTAACGAACTAATAGTAATAAGCTGAGATTATCCTAGTTTATTGTTTATATAAGCATTTTCTTATGAATTGCAAAACCTGTTGACCCGCAACAAAATGAATGTAAGTATGTTAATAGCGTAATAAATAACATAGGCAAAATAGAAATATTTTAAACAATTGGTAGAAATTAAAAAAACAAATAGGCATCAGCCCACTAAAATACATGATATGAATTATTAATAATCTTACAGTTATATTATTCAGATCACGACCAATGTTGCAAAATGTATATCGAAATTTTTGCGACTCCCAATAATTTGCATTTCACGCATTCATTTCTTACTCATATTAATTTACATTATATACAAATGTATCGTGTGGGATTTCTATTGAAGATCATTGTTAGCACCAAGTTAAGTCTAAAACCGGCGTCTGTCCAGCACAATAACAATACACCAACATTCCCTACGTTGGATTTCAAATCAACTACTTTACTTCGTGGTTCGCGAAATGTTTTTGCGCATTTTCAGCGCTTTTTAATCTGGTTAATTGTGGTTACACATGGGGTTTACTTGGGGTAGTATAACGGCATATCAGCGTAAGTATTGCTTGATCGCCACGTACTGTGAGGATGTAAATAGCGTGGTGCTGAAACATTAACAAAAGGCCTAGGTATTGTCAGTTTATCACTGCTTGCGGTTGAGCTCACATCTGATATTGAAGATCTGCGACGTGCTGGAGGTCTGTGAAAAAAGAATAAGATCATGGATTAGGACCAATAGTTGTCGACTATTTGTAGACTTCTCTGTTTGTTGCAAAATTGTGTATCTAAAAACCTCTACGTTCAACCTAATACAAGCTTTAAGTAACAAATTGCAGAATGTTTCTGTGTCTGTGGTGGGGGCAGGTTGGAGCAGGCCAAATAGTCATGAATCAAAACTTAAGTCAAAGGGAGATAATTTAGTGGTCTGAATCCTGTACTTTCGCATGTGAGAGTTATATATAGTTTTACATATTAAATTGTTCCTTCTCTTCATCGTAAAAGATGCACTTTATATGTGTTGTAATTTTGATGGCCGATGTAGTGTCATTATATGGTCGAGTAATCCCTTGCCAACCACGACATTCTAAATTAGAATCTCTAAAAGTAATATACATCCTAAAATGCTTCATATAACGAATTGCATGTTTGCCAACATCTGGCATTTTCTGTAGACAGTATCTGCAACCTGCTCTAACATCTTTGGATGGGCTTAATTGTAATTCGATTGAATCACCGGTGATATTTTCATTTTGCCTTTTTATTCTAAAATATTAAAAACTCAATTCAAGTACATTGCAGCGTGGATTAAGTGGGGAATTTTTGATATTTTCCGCAAAATACAAATTGATGATGCACAGAATCGTTAAAAATTTGTCAAAAAAAAAAAAAAAGAAAATGGCATGGGAAAAATAAAAATATGTATAATTTTAGTCGTCCAGATACATATATTTTTGGCAAAAGTCTAATATTCTTACCCATAATGTCTACAGCATAAACAAATAAAGACTAATAAAATTAGGAGAAACATCAAAGCTGACAACGATCCCACAATAATCAAGGTGTCTGAAAAATATAAATACATTATTAGGATCAGCAAAGATTAACGTCCAGTCGTTTGGATTGGACGAAACATCGAGGTCCAATATAGACATTGCGCTTAAAAAATCCTTGACGCATGGAATTAAATTGCTGTCATAGCACACTGTATTACGTATGTTGAAAAGTAGGATGTACAATCTCACTCAAACATTCATTTATAATACTGGGAGTAATCGTGGATCAGTGGCCAAGCGGAGTTTCGAGGACTTTCTCGGGATTTTCTGACTTGGTTTCCGCTCGTGTAGAAGGAACAGTGTCTAGTCGTTCGGATTGTACGAAAAACCACACCTCGATAGGAAGACTCATCGAGGTTCCATATTCAACTGGTTAGCGCCCATAAAAGATCCCTATGGTAGTTGAAAGTTGAAAAAGAGTGGTATATCCTGTGTTTTAAATCGTCCATAGAAACTTCATCTTGAAAGATGTTTAGTACGGACTTCTATTGTAATAGTCAAAACTAACCTGGTGGGTCGGATACGGATCGTGTTGGAATAACAACGGTCCTCGTAGTTGGTTTGGATGCAATACTGGTGCTTGCAGTTACCAGTAATGTTGCTGGATTCACATCTAAAAAGAAACAAATTTAATAGTATCTGATGCTCTCTTTCTTTTGGAAGTCACCGAATCAATGACACATTACCAGTGAATTAAACAAGATTCGTGTGAGTTTAAAGTTTGCAGTTGTTATTCGAGAAAATTGTGCTTTTGTATACCTGTAGTTGATTTGATACTGTCCACGACAGAGGGTATAACAGTGTCTGATGAAGCTGTGCTTTCTGAATTAGCTCCCAGTACAGATGTCGCCGAAATCTCTTTCACAATAACTGATGATGCATCACCCGATACAGAATCTGTCGCCGAAATCTCTTCAGCAATAACGGATGATACATCCCCCGATACAGAATCTGATACCGAAGTCTGAAACACAAGCATCGTGCTTTAAAATTCTAGTATTAAAGATTAAGAATGTCATTCCCGGTAGTTAAAAGTGTAAAGGTTGTTATGGAAAAGTATATCTGGTTATATCCTTTATATGGACTGTGAGTGTCATTTTTTTCTGTTCATATTTAATAAAAGGATTTTGGATATAAATAATTAACCCTATACATATATAAAATATTGAAGTGCGGTATTATAAAGTATCATTACTAGTTCATCCTAACACAAAGAACATACATTTACATATAAAAAATCACGTGCCCAAACACATTTAAGAGCAAACTATTAGGAATTGAATAAACAAACTAATACAAAAAATGTTAGGAATTAATACGACACACCTGTAAACAAATCAATAAGATAAACTCATCCAGTTATTTTATTAATTTCCAATCTCCCTGTATAAATTAGTATCATAATGAAAACCCTTTAACTAGTTATATGTATAAAGTTATCACACCTACCTTTAATTCATTAACTTGATTGGAATTGAGAAGTATATTATCAACAGTATGAAATGAATTCAATGAAAAGGATGGTTTTGAAATTAGTTCTGATTTAATGTTATTACCAATACTATTTTCTAACAACCTGTTACCAATTTCAGTTTTAACGACACTCCTTGAAACATACAAACCATTTAAGCTGTGGATATTTTTAGCATCTATTATTACTTTTCCATAAATATCAGTTTTTAAAACTAGAATTGGAGAGCCGAATATATCTGTGTTATCATTTCCAATTAAAGATCCAGAAATATCAACAGAAGGTTCCAGGATAGGGGAGCCATGAACTTTAGTTGAAATTAAACTTGGGGGTACAGATACGTCACTAAAAGTAAGATCTGGAAATCCATGTATATCTGTTAGTTTTATTATTTTTGAATCAGAAAAAAAATCAGTTTTCATATTGATATTTGAGTAACCGAATATATCTGTAAAATAATTTGCAATAAGAGGTACTAAACTATTAGTTGTTTGTGCGGCTACAACCGGACCCTCAATAACAGTGGTAACTGAATCAGGAATTAGAGAACCATAGATGTCTATGGAATCTTTCGTCTCCCATTTAGGCTTTACTTCGAGAGATCCAAGTCTATGTATGGATGGCTTAACAATATCAGATCCACCAACATCAGTGGGCGCAATCCCCGAAATTACTGATCCAGTGCTATCTGAGAGCATCCGAGATCCATAGTTATCTTCTAAATCTATTATTTTTGTTTGATAATTATCAGTTTCGGAAATTGCATTTGGAAAATCAAGTATCTCAGCAATCATAGATCCATAAATATCCGTGGACGAATCTATGACCGTATTAGTATTGGAAAACACAACTTGGGGATATAAGCTATCCGTTTGAGTGTTTACTACTGGAGGACCTAATATATTTGCATGAGGCACGGAAAAACTGGGTCCACGAACGTTATTGGACATAGTAATTACTGACACAAAACTATCTGATAAAATTTGCGAATCAAAGATACCCGTAGATTCTATTATCATAGCAGATCCTTTATCTGTTTTACTTTTTACTATACGAGATCCAAAGACATCCGTACCTGGCTCAACAACAGCAGATCCTTGAACGTCGGTGGATACAGACAATCGATTTACTGATCCTAGGTTGTCTGCTAGCATTCGAGAACCATAGATATCTGTTGCATCTTTATTAGCGGATGGATAATTATTAGTTTTGAAAACTATGAATGGGGACCCGAATAAATCTGTTGGATGATTTGCAATGACAGATCCAAAGATATTCGTGGAAGGCTGTACTACAGCGGATCCATGGAAATCGATGGATACCGAACTATGCATTAATAATTGATGACTGTATGTGAAAGTTCGAGAACCAGGGATGTCTTTGGAATCCAGTATTTCTGATCCATAAATATCAGTGTGAGATATTACTATTGGGGAACCGAATATATTTGTTCTGACAATGAGAGACCCGTTAAGATATTTGGATGGCTCAACGATGGCCGATCCATGACTGTCTGCTGCTACCGACGTCGGACTTAATGGTAGAACACTATCTGACAGAATGGGAGTACCTGATTCATAATTACCAGTATTTGAAATTGAATAACCAAATATATCTGTTTTATGATTTAGAATCAAGGATTCAACAATACCTTTTGAAGTTTCAATGGTAGCTTTATTTACTATTGAAGAGCCAAGTTGATCTGTCAAAATTTGAGAGCCATAAAGATCAGATAAATTCATAATTTCGGTTCCATAAATGTCAGTTTTAGAAGTTACTACTCGGGAACTAAGCGTATCTGTTTTTGTTGTCACTACAAGGGCTCCAGTAATATAAGTAGCTGGTTCAACAATATCGGAACCATGGACATCAGTGGATACAGACATACGAGTTACTGGTCCACGACTTTCTGTTACAAATTGAGAACCATAAATGTCAGTTGAATCTGATCCATAAATATCTGTTTTGGCAATTGTAATTGAGGAACCAAATATATCTGTTGTATTTTTTGCTGTGAAAGATCCATATTTATCCATGGAAGGCTCTACTACAGCGGATCCATGGAAATCAGTAGTTATCGAACTATGCATCATTGATTGATGACTATCTGTAAAAATTTGAGAATCTGAAATATAGTTGAAATTAAGTATTTCTGATCCATAAAAGTCCGTTTGAGTGATTACTACAATATCAGATCCATCAACGTCCGTGGATATCGACACCGGAAGTAATGGTAGAACACTATTTGATAGAATTAGAGAGCCATAGATGTCTGTGGAATCTATTATATTTGATTCATAATTAACTGTATTTGAAAATGTAAATCGAGAACCGAATATATCTGTTTTATGACTCTCAGCCAAAGATCCAAAGATCTGGGAAGTAGATATGATTGACGAATCAAATATATCTGCTTTATTACTTACAATCAAAGTTCCAGAAATATCGGTGGAACGCTGCGTGATAGGAGATCCATGAACATCAGCAGATGTAGGCATACGAATTAATGACCCAAGACTATCTGTCCAAATATTATAACCAAAGATATCGGTTGTATATATTAATTCTGATCCGTAAATATCAGTTTGGGAAGTTCCTACTGGAGAACCGAATATATCCGTTTTTGTTTTCAATACGGGAGATCCAATATTTTCTGTAAATGGCTGAAAAATAACAGATCCGTGAATGTCTGTGGATACCGACCTTGGAATTAATGGCACAATACTATCTGACTTAATTAGAGAGCCATATATGTCTGTGTAATCTGATTCATAATTACCCGTATTTGAAATTACAACTGGAGAACCAAATATATCTGTTCTATGATTTACAATCAGAGATCCAAAGACATCTGTGGAAGGCTCTGTGATATGGGGCCCATGGACATCAGTAAATACCGACATACGAATTTTTGATCCAACACTATCTGTCAAAATATGAGACCCAAATGTATCAGCTGTATGTATTAATTCCGATCCGTAAATATCAGTTTGAGAATTTCCAACTGAAGAACCGAACGCATCTGTTTCAGTGATTACTATCGGAGATTCAAGTTTATCTGTAGATGGCTCAACAGTTGATACATATATACCAGCAGGTCCAATAATATCCGTAGATGACTGAACAAAAGCAGATCGTTTGACGTCAGTGGTTACAGGCATACGAATTGCAGGGCCAAGATTATCTGCCACAATTTGAGAACCATAGGTATCTTTTGAATATCTTATATTCGACCCATAAATATGTGTTTCAGAAATCATAACTGTAGAACCAAGTATAGCTGTTGTATGATTTGCAGCGAAGGATCCGAAAATATCCTTTGAATTTCGTACTACAGTGGATTCATGGACAGCAGTTAATATTGAATTATGACTTGATGATTGAAGACCGAATGTGACAATTTGTGAACCAAAGATATCTTTGGAATCTGGTATGTTTGATTCATAAATATCAGTGTGAGACATTACTATTTGCGAACCAAATACATCAGTTTCGACAAAGGTAGATCCGTTAAGATTTGCAGATGGCTCAACAATAGCAGATCCATGAAAGCGTGTGGCTTCCGAACTCGGAATGAATGACACAACCCTGTTTGACAAAATTCGCGAATCTGATTCATAATTACCAGTATTTGACATTATAATTGGAGAACCAAATATATCTGTATTAGGATTTATAATCAAAGGACTGACGATATCCACGGAAGGCTCTGTAGATACCGACATACGCATTAATGGTTTCGAACTATCTGTCAAAATATGAGAAACATAGTTTTCGGTTGAATATATTAATTCTGGTCCGTAAATATCTGTTTTAGTGATTACTACCGGAGATCCAACAATATATGCAGCCGGTCCACGATTATCTGTCAAAATTTGAGAACCGTAGATATCGGTCGAATCTTTTATATCTGATCTATAAATATGAGTTTTAGAAATTTCTACTGGCGAACCGAATATATTATCTGTTCCATGATTTGCAGTGATGCGCTCATTACTATTTGTATAAGACGGTAATATAGACAATCCATGGATATCACTTGACACCGAACTATGAGTTATCGATTCGTGACTCTCTGTCAAAATTTGAGAACCAGACATATCTATGGAATCTATAATTTCAGATCCGTAATTATCAGATCTGGAATTTACTACAGGGGAACCGAATTGGTCTGATTTGGCATTTACATTGAGTAAATTAACAGATCCACGAAGATCAGTGGACATCGACCTGGGTTTTACTACTAGCACACCAGCTGGCTGATCTGGAGAACCATAGATATCCGGAGAATTTATTACATTCGATTCATAATTAACTCTATTTGAAATTATTATGGGAGAACTGGACATATCTGATTTTTCATTTAAAACCAAAGATTGAAAGATATCTATGGAAGATTCAGTGGTAGCGAATCCATGATATGCGTTAGTGTTTATAATGGCAGATCCAAATACATCGGTAGATGGCTTAACATGGACATCAGTGGTTGCCAAATTGGGAATGATGGTTTGAATACTATTTAACGGCACTGTTGATCCATAGATATCTGTTGAATCTGCTATCATTGTTCCATTATTATCTGTTGTTAAAATAAAATGATTTGACGCCAATATATCGTTTTTGTCATTTGAAATCAATGATCCAATAATATCCGTAGAAGGCGGAATCATAGCGGAATCATGAACATGATTGGATACCGAAATAGGAGTTAATGATCCAAGACTATTTGTCAATATTTGAGGATCATATATATCTGTGGAATATCGTATATTTGATTCATAAATAGCGGATTTGGAAATTATTTCTGGAAACCCAAGTATTTTCGTTTGATCGTTAGCAATGATTGAGCTAAAAGAATCTGTGGAAGTTTTTATTACAATGTCATATCCTTTCACGTCAGTGGATATCGACATCGGTACTGATCCAACAGTATCTGACATAATTCGAGAACCATGTATATCTGTGGAACCGATTTGACCGGAGTCATAGTTACCAGTATTGGAAATATTACTTTTGATTATTGATCCTAATTCATCTGTAGCATAATTTTCGGTTATAGAAATTACATTATGAATACCGGAGTCATAGTTACCATTGGAAATATTACTTTTGATTATTGATCCTAATTCATCTGTAGCATAATTTTCGGTTATAGAAATTACATTATGAATACTAAATATCTCTGTTTGATGATTTTGAATCAAAGATTCAAAAATATTTGTTGACGGCTCAATCATGGTGGATCCATGAACATCAATTAATTCCGACACACCAGTCATTGATCCAATACCATCAGTGGATACAAATTTCCGAAATGATGATCCGAAACTATCTGTCAAAATGTAAGAACCAGTCATATATTTGTAATCTATTATTCCTGATCCGTCAATGCCCGTTTGTGAAATTTTTACTGGGAAACCGGATAAATCTGCTTTCGTGTTTACTGCGGGAGATGCAGTTACATATGTGGATGCCCCAACAACATCGGAACCATAAACGGTCGTGGATACATATATACCAGCAGTTGGAAAAACATTTTCTGTCGAACCTATTATATTTGATCCATAAATATCTGTTTTGGGATTTACAACAGGGGTACCAAATAAATCTGTTTCATGATTTACAATCAAAGATTCAAAACTGTCCCCGGATAACTTAATGGTAGTTGACAAATGTTCATTAATAGACATACGAGTAATTGATCCAAGACTGTCTATAACAATTGGGGAACCATAGATATCTGTTGAATCTTTTATATCTGATCCATAAATACCAGTTTGCGAAATTAAAATTGGAGAAACGAATATATCTGTTTTATGATTTTCACGGACATCAGTAGCTGATTGATGACCATCACTAGCTGACATAATTAGAGATCCAGCTGTCATAATTAGAGAATCGTATGTATATGTAGAATCTTTTATCTCTGATCTAAAAGTATCATTTAAAGTTTTTACTAATAGGTCAGTTTTTGTGTTTACAGCTATAGATCTAAAACTGTCTGTAGATGGATGAACAATAACGGACCCATTAATGTCGGCATATAACGACCCAGGAATTACTGATCTAACACTATCTGCCATGATTCGAGAACCACGTATATCTTTTGAATGAGATATTTCTGATCCATAAATTTCTGTTTGGTAAATTACTACTGGAGAACCGTATACATCTGTTTTTGAATTTTCTCCGAGGGATCCAAAACCATCTATAATTGACTCAACAATAGCAGTCCCCTGAACACCAATAGACACAGTTTCCGACAATACTGATCCAGCAATATCTAACAGAATTCGAGACCCGTATATATCTGATATTTCAGGTCGATACTTATCAGTTTCAGCAATCAACATCGCAGTACTGACAGACCCCAAAATATGTGTGAGAGACTGTGTAATAGCGGATCCATAGACATCCGTGGAAACCCAATCATTAACTGGTGACTGTATACTGTCTTTCAAAATTTGAGAACCTATTATTTCCGATCTGTGAATGGAAGTTTGAGAATTTACCGCTGGTGGACTTAATGTATATGTTTCTATTTTATCTGCAGAAGATCCAATAGTACCCATAGATGGCTCAACGATATCTGAGCCATTGGCATCAGCGGATACAGATTTACGACTTATGGATTCATGACTATCGTGTATATATGATTCATAAATACCTGTTTTAGGAATTATAATTTTGGAACCGAATATATCTGTTTCAGCATTTACAGTCAAAGATCCAACAACACGCATGGACGGATCTATGATACCGGTTTCATGATATGTTACAGTTTTTACCGTTGGAGGTTCAACTGTCAAACTTGGGGAACTAAAGATATTTGTGGAATCTGTTTTATAGGATGTTATTTCTGATCCAACAATATCAGCTGTCAAAATTAAGGAACCATAGATGCCCGCTGTTGTCTTTGAAATACTAATTTTAGAATCGGGTATATATGTTTGATGACTTGCAATCACAGACCCAAAACTATCTGTGAAAAACTGTATTATTTCTGAATCACTGACACCAGTAGATACTTTTACATCGGAACCAAAAATACCAGTTTTGAAAATAACTACTGTAGAACCGAATATATCTGTTTTATCTAGGAAGTTTTTCATATCTGATGCTGCATTTGAAATACTAATTTCAGACCTATGTATATTTGTTTCATGATTTACAATCAAAGACCCCAAAAGATCTGTGGAAGACTGTATTATTTCCGATCCACTAAACCAACCAATAGCTGACCTATGACTAGATGATCTGACTGGTCCTGTCAAAGTAAGCGAACCATATATATGGTTTATATCTGATCCAAAAATGTCAGTTTTAGCAATTACTACTGAAGAACCGAACATATCTGTTTCATGGTCTGCAATCAAAGATCCAAAGATATCAGTTGATGGCTGTAAGATAGGAGATCCATGAATATCAGTAGAACCCGGCTTAGCAATTATTGATTCAAGGTTATCTGTCAAAATTTGCGAATCAGGGATTTCTTTATAATTTATTTCTGATCCATAAATATACGTTTGGGAACTGCCAGTTGAGGAATCGAAAACATCTGTTTTTGTGTTTGCTACGTGATATCCACTATTATCTGTAAATGGTTCGACAATATCAGAACGATGAACTTCAGCGGATAACGCAGACTTACGCGGTGCTGATCTAACACGGTTAGTTAAAATTTGCGAACCATAGACATCCATAGAATCCATTATATTTGACCCGTAAATATCTGTTTTGAAAATTATGACTGGAGAATCAAATATATCCGTTTTATGGTCTACAATAAAAGATCCAACAATATATGTGGAAGACTCTATAATAGCGGATCCATGACCTGTTTTAGTTGCTTCTATTAGAGGTCTGGGTCCATTTGCCAGTATTGGGGAACCATGTATATCAATGGAGTCTGTTATATCTGATGCTGCATTTGAAATACTAATTTCAGAACCGTGTATATTTGTTTCATGATTTCCAATCAAAGGCCCCAAAAGATCTGTCGAAGACTGTATTATTACCGATCCACTATACCGACCAGATACCGACATATGAGTTGATGATCCAAGAGAACCATAGATATCCGTCGACTCTTTTATATCTGATCCAAAAATGTCAGTTTTAGAAATTAATACTAGAGAACCGAACATATCTGTTTTATGGTCTACAACCAAAGATCCAAAGATATCAGTTGATGGCTCTATGATAGGGGATCGACGAATATCAGTAGATACCGACCTATGAATTAATGCCCCAAGGCTATCCGTCATGATTTGAGGATAAGGGATTTCTAATCCATAAATATAAGTTTGGGAATTGACGGTTGAGGAATCGAAGACATATTCTTGTGTGTTTTCTACATTATTTACAGATGGTTTAAGAGTTTTAGAATGATGAATGTCAGTGGATTCCGCGGACATACCAGATGTTGATAGAAGACTATCTGTCAAAATTTGAGAACTATAGAAATCCGTAGAATCCATTACATCTGATCCAAAAATATCTGTTTTTGGAATTATAATTGGAGAACCAAATATGTCTGTTTTATGGTCTACAATAAAAGATCGAACAATATACGTGGAAGACTCTGTAATAGCGGATCCGTGCTCTGTTTTAGTTTCTTCTATTAGAGATTCTGGTCCATTTGCCAAAATTGAGGAACCATAGATATCCCTGGTATCAATTATATCTGTTGCTGTATTTGAAATACCATTTTCAGAACCGTGTATATTCGTTTTATGATGTACAATCAAAGATCCAAACAGATCTGTGGAAGGATTTGTTATTTCCGATCCACCAACATTACCAGATACCGACCTATGACTAGATGATCCATGTGGACCTTTCAAAATAAGAGAACCATAGATATCCGTCGACTCTTTTATATCTGATTCAATAATGCCAGTTTTAGAAATTACAACTGGAGAACCGAATATATCTGTTTTATCAATTGATGGCTCCATAATAGGGAATCCACGGATGTCAGTAGATAACGACCTATGAATTAATAATCCAAGTTTATCCGTCATGATTTGAGAATCAGGGATTTCTGATCCATAAATGTAAATTTGGGAACTGACCGTTGGGGAATCGAAGACATCTGCCTTTGTGTTTTCTATATTATCTACAGATAGTTTAACAGTTTTAGAACGATGAACGCCAGCGGATACCGCGGACATACGAGACGTTGATAGAAGACTATCTGTCAAAATCTCAGAACTATAGACATGAGTAGAATCCATTACATTTGGCCTGTAAATATCTGTTTTGGGAATTATGATTGGAGAACCAAATATGTCTGTTTTATGGTCTACAATCACAGATCCAACAGTATATGATGAAGACTCTTTGATAGCAGACCCATGATCTAATTTAGATGCTACTATTTGAGATCCGGGTCCATTTGTCAAACTCGAGGAACCATAGATATCCTTGGATTCAATCATATCTGTTGCTGTATTTGAAATAATAATTTCAGAACCGGGTATATTTGTTTCATGATATACAATCAAAGATCCAAAAATATCCGTGGAAGGCTTTATTATTTCCGATTCACTAACATCACCAGAAACCGACATATGACTAGATGATCCTAGTGGACCTGTCGAAATAAGAGAACCATAGATATCCGTCGACTCTTTTATATCTGATCCAAAAATATCAGATTTAGACATTACTACCAGAAAACTTAATACATCTGTTTTATGACTTACACTCAAAGATCCAAAGATATCAACAGAAGGCTCTGTTATAGGGGATCCATGAATATCAGAAGATACCGACCTATGAATTAACGATTGAGGTCTATCTGTAAAAAATTGGGAACCAGACATATCTTTGGGATAATTTATTTCTGAACGATAAATGTGAGATTGAGAATTGACTGCTGGGGAATCCAATTCATCTGTTTTTATGTTTGTTGCGTGAGATCCAATATTATCTACAGATGGATTAACAATATCAGGACGATGAACATTAGCGGATACCGCGGACATACGAGATACGGATGGACGACTATCTGTCAAAATTTGAGAACCATAGACATCCGTAGAATCCATTAGATCTGATCCAAGAATATCTGTATTGGGAATTATGATTGGAGAACCAAATATATCCGTTTTATGGTCTACAATAAAAGATCCAACAATGTATGTGGAAGACTCTATAATAGCGGATCCGTGATCTGTTTTAGTTGCTTCTATTGGAGATTCGTGTCTATTTGCCAGTATTGGGGAACCATAGATATCTATGGAGTCTGTTACATCTGATGCTGCATTTGAAATACTAATTTCAGAACCGTATATATTTGTTTCATGATTTACAATCAAAGATCCAAAAGGATCAGTGGAAGGTTTTGTTATTTTCGATCCACTAACATCACCAGATACTGACCTATGACTAGATGATCCAAGTGGACCTGTCAAAATAAGAGAACCATAGATATCCGTCGACTCTTTCAAATCTGATCCAATAATGCCAGTTTTAGAAATTACTACCGGAGAACCGAAAATATCTGTTTTATGACTTGCAATCAAAGACCCAATTGATGGTTCTATGGTAGGGGGTCCTCGAATGTCAGTAGATACCGGCGTATGAATTATTGATCCAAGGTTATCCGTCATGATTTGAGAATCAGGGATTTCTGATCCATAAATGTAAGTTTGGGAATTGACCGTTGGGGAATCGAGGACATCTGTCTGTGTGTTTTCTATATTATCTACAGATGGTTTAACAGTTTTAGAACGATGAACCTCAGTGGATACCGCGGCCATACGAGATGCTGATAGAAGACTATCTGTTAAAATTTGAGAACCATAGACATCCGTAGACTTCATTACATCTGATCCGTAAATATCTGTTTTGGGAATTACGATAGGAGAACCAAATATGCCTGTTTTATGGTCTTCAATCAAAGATCTAACAGTATATGTGGAAGACTCTATGGTAGCAGATCTGTGATCTAATTTTGTTGTTACTGTTAGAGATCCGGATCCATTTACCAGATTTGGGTAACCAAAAATAATCTGGGGGTTAATTATATCTGTTGCTGTATTTAAAATACTAATTTCAGAACCGTGTACATTTGTTTTATGATATATAATCAAAGATCCAAAAAGATCCGTGGAAGGCTGTATTATTGTCGACCCACTAACATCCCCCGATACCGACCTATAATTATATGATTTAAGTGTCCCTGGCAAAATAAGAGAACCATAGATAACCGTCGACACTTTTATATCTGATCCAAAAATGTCAGTTTTAGAAATTTCTACTCGAGAACCGAATATATCTGTTTTATGACTTACAATCAAAGGTCCAAAGATATCTGTTGATGTCTCTATGATAGAGAATCCTCGAATATCATTAGATAACGACCTATGAATTAAGGATCCAAAGTTGTCTGTCATGATTTGAGAATCAGGGATTTCTGATCCATAAATGTAAGTTTGGGAATTGACCGTTTGGGAATGGAAAACATATTCTTGTGTGTTTTCTAGATTATCTACAGATGGTTTAACACTTGTAGAACGATGAACGTCGGCGGATACCGTGAAAATACGAGATGCTGGTGGATTACTATCTGTCAAAATTTGAGAACTATAGACATCCGTAGACTCCATTAGATCTGATCCGTAAAAATCTGTTTTGGGAATTATGACTGGAGAACCAAATATGTCTGTTTTATGGTCTACAATCAAAGACCCAACAGTATATGATGAGGACTCTTTGATAGCAGACCCATGATCTAATTGAGATGTTCCAATTTGAGATCCGGGTCCAGTTGGCAAAATTGAGGAACCATAGATATCCCTAGATTCAATCACATCTGTCGCTGTATTTGAAATATTAATTCCAGAACCGTGTATATTAGTTTCATGATTTACAATCAAAGATCCAAAAATGTCTGTGGAAGGCTTTATTATTTGAGAACCATAGACATCCGTAGAATCCATTAGATCTGATCCAAGAATATCTGTATTGGGAATTATGATTGGAGAACCAAATATGTCCGTTTTATGGTCTACAATAAAAGATGCAACAATGTATGTGGAAGACTCTATAATAGCGGATCCGTGATCTGTTTTAGTTGCTTCTATTGGATATTCGGGTCTATTTGCCAGTATTGGGGAACCATAGATATCTATGGAGTCTGTTACATCTGATGCTGCATTTGAAATACTAATTTCAGAACCGTATATATTTGTTTCATGATTTACAATCAAAGATCCAAAAAGATCCGTGGAAAGTTTTGTTATTTTCGATCCACTAACATCACCAGATACTGACCTATGACTAGATGATCCAAGTGGACCTGTCAAAATAAGAGAACCATAGATATCCGTCGACTCTTTCAAATCTGATCCAATAATGCCAGTTTTAGAAATTACTACTGGAGAACCGAAAATATCTGTTTTATGACTTGCAATCAAAGATCCAATTGATGGTTCTATGGTAGGGGGTCCTCGAATGTCAGTAGATACCGGCGTATGGATTATTGATCCAAGGTTATCCGTCATGATTTGAGAATCAGGGATTTCTGATCCATAAATATAAGTTTGGGAATTGACCGTTGGGGAATCGCGGACATCAGCCGGTGTATTTTCTATATTATTAACAGATGGTTTACCTGTTTTCGAACGATGGACGTCAGTGGATACCGCGGACATACGAGATGCTGGTAGAAGACTATCAGTCAAAATTTGGGAACGATAGACATCCGTAGAATCCATTTGATCTGATCCAAGAATATCTGTTTTGGGAATTAGGATTGGAGAACCAAAATTGTCGGTGTTATGGCCTACAATCACAGATCCAACAATATATGTGGAAGACTCTAGTACAGATCCGTGATCTGTTTTAGTTGATTCTAGTAGAGGTCTGGTTCCATTTGACAGTATTGGGGAACCATGGAATTCTATGGAGACTGTTACATCTGATGCTGCATTTGAAATACTAATTTCAGAACCTTGTATATTTGTTTCATGATTTACAATCAAAGATCCAAAAAGATCCGTGAAAGGCTTTGTTATTTCCGATACACTAACATCACCAGAGACCGACTTATGACTAGATGATCCAAGTGGACCTGTAAAAATAAGCGAACGATAGATATCCGTCGACTCTTTTATATCTGATCCTATAATGCCAGTTTTAGAAATTACTACTGGAGAACCGAATATATCTGTTTTGTGACTTACAATCAAAGATCCAAAGATATTAGTTGATGGTTCTATGATAGGGGATCCACGAATATCAGTAGATACCGACCTGTGAATTAATAATCCATGGTTATCCGTCATGATTTGTGAATCAGAGATTTCTGATCCATAAATGTAAGTTTGGGGATTGACCGTTGGGGAATCATAGACATCTGCTTTTGTGTTTTCTGTATTATCTACTGATGGTTTATTAGTTTTAAAATGATGAACGTTAGCGGATACCGCGGACATACGAGATAATGATAAAAGACTATCTGTCAAAATTTGAGAACTATAGACATCCGTAGATTCCATTAGATCTAATCCGTAAATATCTGTTTTGGGAATTGCGACTGGAGAACCAAATATGTCTGTTTTATTGTCTACAATCAACGACCCAACAGTATATGATGAGGACTCTTTGATAGCAGACCCATGATCAAATGTAGATGTTATTAGTTGATATCCGTTTTCATTTGCCAAAATTGAGGAACCATAGATATCCCTGGATTCAATTATATCTTCTGTTGTATTTGAAATACGAATTTCAGAACCGTGTATATTAGTTTCATGATTTACAATCAAAGATCCAAAAATATCTGTGGAAGGCTTTATTATTTCCGATTCATTAACATCACCAGATACCGACCTATGACTGGATGATCCAAGTGAACCTGTCGAAATAAGAGAACCATAGATATCCATCGACTCTTTTATATCTGATCCAAAAATATCAGATTTAGACATTACTACAAGAGAACCGAATATATCTGTTTTATGACTTACAATCAAAGATCCAAAGATATCAAAAGAAGGCTCTGTGATAGGTGATCCTGTGATAGGGGATCCGTGAATATCAGTAGATACCGACCTATGAATTAACGATTGAGGTCTATCTGTAAAAATGTGGGAACCAGGGATATCTATGGGATAATCTATTTCTGATCGATATATGTGAGATTGAGAATTGACTGCTAGGGAATCCAATTCATCTGTTTTTATGTTCGTTGCGTGAGATCCAATATTATCTACAGATGGATTAACAATATCAGGACGATGAACATTAGCGGATACCGCGGACATACGAGATACGGATGGACGACTATCTGTCAAAATTTGAGAACCATAGACATCCTTAGAATCCATTAGATCTGATCCAAGAATATCTGTTTTGGGAATTATGATTAGAGAACCAAATATGTCCGTTTTATGGTCTACAATAAAAGATCCAACAATATATGTGGAAGACTCTATAATAGCGGATCCGTGATCTGTTTTAGTTGCTTCTATTGGAGATTTGGTTCCATTTGCCAGTATTGGGGAACCATAGACATCTATGGAGTCTGTTATATCTGATGCTGCATTTGAAATACTAATTTCAGAACTGTGTATATATGTTTCATGATTTACAACCAAAGACCCCAAAAGATCTGTGGAAGACTGTATTATTTCCGATCCACTAAACCAACCAATAGCTGACCTATGACTAGATGATCTGACTGGTCCTGTCAAAATAAGCGAACCATATATATGGTTTATATCTGATCCAAAAATGTCAGTTTTAGAAATTTCTACTGGAGAACCGAATATATCTGTTTTATGACTTACAATCAAAGGTCCAAAGATATCTGTTGATGTCTCTATGATAGAGGATCCTCGAATATCATTAGATAACGACCTATGAATTAAGGATCCAAAGTTGTCTGTCATGATTTGAGAATCAGGGATTTCTGATCCATAAATGTAAGCTTGAGAATTGACCGTTGGAGAATGGAAGACATATCCTTGTGTGTTTTCTAGATTATCTACAGATGGTCTAACACTTGTAGAACGATGAACGCCAGCGGATATCGCGGACATACCAGATGTTGATAGAAGGCTATCTGTCAAAATTTTAGAACTATAGACATCCGTAGAATCCATTACATTTGGCCCGTAAATATCTGTTTTGGGAATTATGATTGGAGAACCAAATATGTCTGTTTTTTGTTCTCCAATCAAAGATCCAACAGTATATGATGAGGACTCTTTGATAGCAGACACATGATCCGATTTAGATGTTACTATTTGAAATCCGGGTCCATTTGCCAAAATTGAGGAACCATAGATATCCCTGGATTCAATTATGTCTGCTGTTGTATTTGAAATACGAATTTCAGAACCGTGTATATTAGTTTCATGATTTACAATCAAAGATCCAAAAAGTTCTGTGGAAGGCTTTATTATTTCCGATCCACTAACATCACCAGTTATCATAAGAGATCCGGATCCATTTACCAAAATTGGGGAACCATAGATATTCATTGGGTATATTATATCTGATGCCGTTTTTGAAATACTAATTTCAGATCCGGCTATATTTGTTTCATGATATACAATCAAAGATCCAAAAATATCTGTGGAAGGCTTTATAATTTCCGATTCACTAACATCACCAGAAACCGACCTATGACTAGATGATCCAAGTGAACCTGTCGAAATAAGAGAACCATAGATATCCATCGACTCTTTTATATCTGATTCAAAAATATCAAATTTAGACATTACTACCAGAGAACCGAATATATCTGTTTTATGACTTGCAATCAAAGATCCAAAGATATCAACAGAAGGCTCTATGATAGGGGATCCGTGAATATCAGTAGATGCCGACCTATGAATTAACGATTGAGGTCTATCTGTAAAATATTGGGAATCAGAGATATCTTTGGGATAATTTATTTCTGATCGATATATGTGAGATTGAGAATTGACTCTGAGGGAATCCAATGCATCTGTTTTTATGTTTGTTGCGTGAGATCCAATATTATCTGCAGATGGATTAACGATATCAGAACGATGAACATTAGCGGATACTGCGGACATACGAGATATTAATGGACGACTATCTGTCAAAATGTGAGAACCATAGACATCCGTATAATCCATTAGATCTGATCCAAGAATATCTGTTTTGGGAATTAGGATTGGAGAACCAAATATGTCAGTGTTATGGTCTACAATAAAAGATCCAATAATATATGTAGAAGACTCTATAATAGCGGATCCGTGATCTGTTTTAGTTGCTTCTATTAGAGGTCTGGGTCCATTTGTCAGTATTGGGGAACCATAGATATCTATGGAGTCTGTTATATCTGATGCTGCATTTGAAATACTAATTTCAGAACCGTGTATATTTGTTTCATGATTTACAATCAAAGATCCATAAAGATCCGTGGAAGGTTTTGTTTTTTCCGATCCACTAACATCACCAGATACTGACCTATGACTAGATGATCCAAGTGGACCTGTCAAAATAAGAGAACCATAGATATCGGTCGACTCTTTTATATCTGATCCAATAATGCCAGTTTTAGAAATTACTACTGGAGAACCGAAAATATCTGTTTTATGACTTACAATCAAAGATCCAATTGATGGGTCTATTAAAAGGGATCCTTGGAGGTCAGTACCGTGTATATTTGTTTCATGATTTACAATCACAGATCCAAAAAGATCCGTGGAAGGTTTTGTTATTTCCGATCCACTAACATCACCAGATACTGACCTATGACTAGATGGTTCAAGTGTCCCTGTCAAAATAAGAGAACCGTAGATATCCGTGGACTCTTTTATATCTGATCCAATAATGACAGTTTTATAAATTTCTACTGGAGAACCGAATATTTCTGTTTTATGACTTACTATCAAAGGCCCAAAGATATCTGTTGATGTCTCTATGATAGGGGATACTCGAATATCATTAGATAACGACCTATGAATTAATGATCCAAAGTTGTCTGTCATGATTTGAGAATCAGGGATTTCTGATCCATAAATATAAGTTTGGGAATTGACCGTCGGGGAATCGTGGACATTTGCCTGTCTGTTTTCTACAGATGGCTTAACAGTTTTCGAACGATGAACGTCAGTGGATACCGTGCTCATACGAGACGCTGCTAGAAGACTATCAGTCAAAATTTGGGAACGATAGACATCCGTAGAATCCATTTGATCTGATCCAAGAATATCTGTTTTGCGAATTATGTCAGTGTTATGGTCTACAATCACAGATCCAACAATATATGAGGAAGACTCAATAATAGCAGATCCGTGATCTGTTTTAGTTGCTTCTATTAGAGGTCTGGTTACATTTGCCAGTATCGGGGAATTATGGATATCTATGGGATCTGTTACATCTGATGCTGCATTTGAAATACTAACCTCAGAACCGTGTATATTAGTTTCATGATTTACAATCAGAGATCCAAAAAGATCCTTGGAAGGCTTTGTTATTTCCGATCCACTAGCATCACCTAATACCGACCTATGACTAGATGATTCAAGTTGACTTGTCAAAATAAGAGAACCATAGATATCCGTCGACTCTTTTATATCTGATCCAATAATGCCAGTTTTAGAAATTACTACTGGAGAACCGAATATATCTGTTTTATGATTTACAGTCAAAGGTCCAAAGGTATCAGTTGATGGCTCTATGATAGGGGATCCTCTAATGTCAGTAGGTACTGGTCTATGAATTAACGATCCAAGGTTATCCGTCATGATTTGAGAATCAGGGATTACTGATCCATAAATATAAGTTTGGGAATTGACCTCTGGGGAATGGAAGACATATTCTTGTGTGTTTTTTAAATTATCTACAGATGGTGTAACACTTGTAGAACGATGAACGTCAGCGGATACCGTGAAAATACGAGATGATGGTGGATTACTATCTGTCAATATTTTAGAACTATAGACTTCCGTAGAATCCATTACATTTGGCCCGTAAATATCTGTTTTGGGGATTGTGATTGGAGAACCAAATATGTATGTTTTATGGTCTACAATCAAAGATCCAACAGTATGTGATGATGACTCTTTGATAGCAGACCCATGATCTAATTTAGATGTTACTATTTGAGATCCGGGTCCATTTGTCAAACTCGAGGAACCATAGATAGCCCTGGATTCAATTATATCTGTTGCTGTATCTGTTGAAGTACTAATTTCAGAACCGTGTATATTAGATTCATGATTTACAATCAAAGATCCAAAATGATCTGTGAAAGGCTTTATTATTTCCGATCCAGATACCGACCTATGACTAGATGATCCAAGTGGACCTGTCCAATTAAGAGAACCATAGATATCCATCGACTCTTTTATTTCTGTTTCAATAATGCCAGGTTTTGAAATTGCTCCTGGAGAACCGAATATATCTGTTTTGTGACTTACAGACAAAGATCCAAAGATATCAATTGATGGCTCTATGATTGGGGATCCTCGAATGTCAGTAGATACCGGCCTATAAATTAATGATCCAAGGTTATCCGTCATGATTTGAGAATCAAGGATTTCTGATCCATAAAGGTAAGTTTGGGAATTGACCTTTGGTGAATCGAAGACATCTGCCTGCGTGTTCACTATTTTACCTACAGATGGTTTAACAGTTTCCGAACGATGAACGTCAGCGGATACCGCGGACATACGAGAAGCTTGTAGAATACTATCTGTCAATATTTGAGAATCATAGACATCCGTAGAATCCATTAGATCTGATCCAAGAATATCTGTTTTGGGAATTAGGATTGGAGAACCAAATATGTCAGTGTTATGGTCTACAATCACAGGTCCAACAATATATGTGGAAGACTCTATAATAGCGGGTCCGTGATCTGTTTCAGTTGCTTCTATTGGAGATCCGGGTCCATTTGCCAGTATTGGGGAACCATAGATATCTATGGAGTCTGTTACATCTGATGCTGCATTTGAAATACTAATTTCAGAACCGTGTAGATTTGTTTCATGATTTTCAATCAAAGATCCACGATTACCCGTGGTAAGCTGTATTTTATCGGATCTATTCAGTTTCGTAGACGCTGTTGTCGGATTTAATGGCCCGGGACTCGTTGTCAAAATTTGAGCACCATATATATCTGTGGAAGCACTTTGATGTGATTCATAAATACCGCTTTGTGAAATTATAACTGGTGAACCGAACACATCTGTTTTATAATCTTGAATCAAGGATCCATAAATATCTATGGAATGCTCAATGATAGAGGACATGTGAACATCATTAGATACCGACATACGAAGTAATGATCCAGTTTTAGTAATTGGTACTGGTGAATCCAAAAGTTCCGTTTTTGTTTGTAATAGGAGAGATCCAAAACTATCTGTAGCGGGTCTATGAACGTCTGTATATACCGACTTTGGAATTACTGATTTAACACTATATGACAACATTCCAGGCCCAAAGCTATCACTAACTGTCTCAACAATGGCCAGCCCATCAACGGCTGTATACAACTTCGAAAATACACTATCTGAAAATATTCGAAATCCACTGATGTCTGTGGAATCTATCATTCCTGATCCATACTTATCAGTTTCGGAAATTTTGATGCCAGTATGGAATATATCTATTTTGTAATTAGAAGATCCAAAGATATCTGTTGTGACAGAAATATCTGTATTTGACAGGATAGTTGAGAAATCTGATAAATCCGTTTTGGTTCTTAAAATGGTAGACCTAAATATGTTTTTGGAGGGGGAGGGATCAATGATATCGAATCCATCACTAGAAAAAAATTGAGAACCATGGACATTACTGGAATCGCTTACTTCGTATCCATAATTAACTGTGTTTAGCTCGGCGGATAACGAAATAGAGATTACGTTATCTATCGCATTTGGCGAATAATAGACACCTGTTGAATCTATCATTGCTGGTCCATAAATATCACTTTTGGAAATGACAATTGGGGAACCAAATACATCTGTTTTTCTTTTTACTAGTGATCCATGAACGTCGGTGTACACAGTTATCGGATTTACAGATTCAACACCATCCGACAGAATTCCAGAACCATAGATATGTAGCGAGTCTATTTCTTCTGACAGATAGTTATCACTTTTAGAAATTAAATTTGGGAAACCTAATATATCTGTTTGATAATTTCTAGAATTCTCTGGGATGGTGGATTCATGAATATCACTTGATACTGACATAGGCATTACTGAACCAAAACTGTCGATCAGAGTTGGACGTATGTACAAATCGGTAGTCTCTATTATTTCTGATCCATAATTAACATTTTTGGAATTTTTTATTGTCAAACTATATCCTGAGGTTATAGGCGACACCAGTTGTGTCCAACCATACGTATTAATTGATCCATATATATTCCTGTTTCGAATTTGGGATAAATTTGCTACATTAATGGTTCTATCACCCGATCTTGACTTCATTGAATCCGTTGCTTGGATTTGTATGTTTGTAAAGGAATTGAAACTTACCTCTATTAATGGTGTTACTCCATCTTCCGATATCAAGTTATTTGTTAGTAAACTAGAGTGAGTTAGTGTTGACTCTAATGATAATATATTAGTAGAAGGCAATACATCTGAAAACGTAATTAGTGTGGAGGCAACTGTATTCATTAATTGTGTGGTGGAACTTAATGTTAATCTAGTTTGTTCATAGGATGATGATGATGATGATATTACTGTTTCAAGCGTTGATGATAGTGATGGCAATGAATTTGTTTTTGAAGCTTGTATTATATTTGTCGCTTTTTCAGACTGTAAAACCGATGTAGGTGACGATATGATGGCAATTGCGGATACTTCTGATGATGATGATGATGACGATGATGATGATGATGATGATGATGATGATGATGATGATGATGGTGATGATAATAGTTCGGTTAATGTTGATGGTAATATTGACAGTTGTGATGACCGGTATGAAAGTGTATGTGAAGCTTTTATTATATTTGTCGTTTTTTCGGACTGCAGTACTAATGTAGGTGACGATGACAAGGAGTGTGTGGATACTTCTGATGCAATTTGTTTAAAAGAAGCATCTGAGGATAATAACGATGATATGAATAATGGTTCTGATGTTGTTGACAGTGGTGAACTATCGAGTGATAATGATGTATCTGTATTTGATGGTTCTGGTGCAAATATTATGGATGATGATAAAAAGGTGGATGAAAGTATCGTTGACATAGAGCTTAATGATGCTACTAAGGATTGAGATTGCGGTAATTGTGACTGTGATAAGGAATCTATCATTAATGTTGATGACGATGGAGATATCATATCTTGGCTTGTTAATGGCGATACAGATGTAGGCTGAATTAAAGGTGTGGTTTCTGTAACAGTAATCGCATATAAACTGGTCGATTCTTGGAAAGCGGACATGAATTCTGTATCTGTCGATGTATCATGAATGGTAGTTGGAATCAAATTTAGTGATAATTCAGACGGGCTTGATGATGTGATATGTGACGAAATAGGCGAACCGGTGACTCCAGATACTGACTTTGTGTCTGACATAATAATTGATGTTTGATCACTAAATAAAACTGTTTTAGATGTACCAGTGATTAAAAGAGATGGTCCGAGACTAACAGTTGGTTGTTCTATAGTTGTGGTCGTTTCTAATTCAGAACTACTAGATTCTGCAGTTGCTGATCCTGCAGTAGTTCGTGAGCTCTCTATATAAATAAGTTCAGAAGAAATGGAATTCACAGAAGGAGAAACGCTTAAAGCGTCCGAGAATGCAGTAGAACTAGCAACAGTTTCTAATAAGCTAATATAACTGGAAGTTAAAGATATCACAGAAGACTCGGTTAGTAAATACGAAGTGTACACTGCTGTTTCTATAGATGAAGTTTTTGTTGATGACCTTTCTGCTAAGACACCCGGTGGAATATCTATAAGGTCATTTCCACATTTATCTGCAAAAAGCAAAAATATGAAGAAATTAATATTATTTCAACATAATAACGTGTTTAGTAGTTTATAGAACATAATCATATTACTTACCTAGTGAACTACCCTCAGCCACACATTCTTCGACAATAACTGGGTTTGCCCAAAACTCATTAGGAAGTTTAGGGCGATAACCGGTTTCACAAGCACAGGTTTTATTTGAGCATATCGCATGCGGATCTGCACATTGATTGTCTAAAACACATGTTTCACCCAACATTCCAACTCCAAAAAATGTACAATCATTGGTAACAGTTGATAAACGGAAGAAAGATGCACATTCACAACGATAATTATTACAGACAGCCATGGAGGATATACATTCATGATATACATCTCCACAGGGTTCGCCGATAAAGGATCCTGCAATATAAGATAAATATTGTCTTGTTAAAGAGCTTGAATGTAAACTAAATTTTAATTCCTTGGTAATGAATCCCGTAGATTACAGGTTGATATATAATTTATTATCTGTAGAAATTACACCAGTTATTAGCCTAATATAAAAGGTCAAATCTTTTGGGTCAAGTTGAGCAACATTGGCAGACATTTGTTTAACCAGTTGCTTCACGGATAATTCAAGCGTTTTGTTGCTCCAAAGAAATTCAATATAATAAGATCAGCATGTACTTAAAACAAGAAATATAACTGAAGTAAGTATAGAGTGTAAGAATACTGAGTAATTAAAGAATTTAAGAGAACTGGGGTAAATATAGAGTGTAAGAGTTGGGAGACTGGGGGTAAATAGGAGGGGTGAATACAGAGTACAAGAGAACTGGGCGCATATAGTGTGTAAGAGTCCTGGAGTAATTATAGAAATAAAATGAAATGTTGTTTAACGTCCCACTGTTCTGCTCCGAAATGGGCTAATGAAAACCGACATACGCCATACAGTGTGCTATGAAGGAAATTTTGTCCGGACAGCGGCACTACGACCTGCTCTTATATCGAATTCCATCTGTCAAGGGACCGTTTAAGGACACGTCAATGTGTACACTTGATCTCGGTTTTCGTCCCATCTGAAGTGGTAGACAGCTATCCTTGTCAGGCTTTCCGTCCTGTATCACTGACAAGGGGAATCCACACCAGAAAATCAGGATGAACTTTCTCGGTCAATACAGGGATCGAACACCCGACCTCCAGGATAGTGAGCCGGCGTCTTACCCACTCAGTCATCGTGACCCCCAGGTGTAACACTATAGTCTTACTTTAGACCTAAGTATAGTGTTCTGTTTCGTATAGAAATTCTTTACCTACATGATGTATGACCAAAACTAGGGTAATGAAGTAGCTTGCATTATTCTACTACTAACTTAGACTAACTCACAGACAGTTATGTCAGTATCCATTTCTGGAAAGCGGAGTACTATCGCCCAGTCCTCACGTGCACAGATTAGTACAATTACCTAGAATAGTGTTGACGTAAAAAGGTGCCTAAACAAAACACTTACCCAAAATAGATATCATAGAGATTCCGAAAGGGGAGCGTGGTAGCCTCCTGGCCTTAGAGGCTAGGGTGAACACATCATCCTAGCGCAAACGTTATGTAGAACTATCAAAAAGAATGTGGCTCTTGCCACGTTTAAGCCGATAGGTCTGAGTTAGAAAGGTTATTAAACTCCGACCGTGGAGATTTTAATAACTGCTCAAATAACTATATTGTAGTTTCATGTATGTAACATTTGTAGTTTGCTGTTTTCCATATATCAACATAGTAACAACATAAACCGTGTTTTAGACCTAATTGATAATTGGATATAATTTTATAACAACGTGAAGTCCGAAGAAAATCATAGACGACAGTCACATCAGAGACAGGATAGTGTTACATAGGTTAATTACAGGGGGTAAAAGAGCTGAGGGAATTATACAGTGAACGGGAACTTGGGGAATTTTAACATCTAATAAAAATAAGAATATTTGAAACTAATATTAAAACTCTTACCATTAATGCATCCTGTATAATCATAATTTGGAATTGTATTTTCCTCGCAAAGACAGTTGTACTGACTACACCCATTTGGTTTACAGCTTGAGCCAATAGGGCATGATGCGCTAGATGTACATTGGTTGAGTACTAAAATACAAAAATAAGATGATCAGTTATTTTTATCATAAGAGCCTATGGAACAATTCGCCACACTCCGTTCAGGTGGTGACTCTGTAATGTTCCTTTTGCTAATGGATTTCGTTCAAATTAAAATTCCCATATGAATTGTTATTATGTGCGAATAATAATACAACTACTGTATAATATGGTCTAAGTTCTTCGGATTGATTTTCCTTTGGTGGACGTTCGTTGTACAAATGGTAGTGTATTTTTATGTTTTCTACTGCTCTGTCTGAAATCTGCCGAGCAATTCATATTAATCAAAACCTTCGACAGGCTTAAAAGTAAGTGTTGACTGCCACAGAGAGTACGAGACAAGATAGCTAAAGAAAATATAATAAAAATAGTACAAATTGACATGATTGTTTTTAATGGACAGTGTTGGTGTTTACGGATAACAATTACTTTGTGTATACCGTTTCTTGAATAATGGTTACCGCTTAGATACATTATTTAGAATTTAGGATAAACTTGGCCTATACCAAAACCCATAAGTAAATTCTCCTACGCGTTTTTAAGCCTTAGAATCTAAACCTCAGCATAACTAATTTATGTACATGTTTTTTTGGTTATCTCTTTGATTTTTACAACACTTACTTTTGGATGCTACTGGTGATATTTTTAATAATCCAAGAGCTACCAAACATGATAAAAGAAACATCTGAAAAAAGAAAATAAATAAAGATCGAATTATCTACCTTTCTATAAAGAATCAATATTTTTATTGGGGTTTAAAAGCCAGCCACTTCCTGTCACTGAATGGCGTTACACAAAAATACACTAAAATCACTTGTATGGACCGGTAGTCAACTGTTAAAATAAGTACACGTCTATCAGATGACTGGTCGAATTAAAACAATTGCTGGAGTAATGATTAAATTTTTTGAATGTTGTCACGGAAAATAGAATAAAGCCATATGTTGATAGGAATGGTTGGATGGGCGAATGGTAAGCATGAGGTTTGTCATTCAGTCAACTGGCGTGGTTTCGATTCCCCGGTTGAACGTGACAAGGAGTAGGGTCGGCTGTCCAATCTCGTGGGTTTTCTCCGGGTTCTCCATTTTCCCCGAATGCTAAATACCCCTACGCTCAAACGAATCATTATTATAAAATTAAACCATATGTTAGTCCGGAAATGACATACTAGTAGTTTGTGTCGAGTGGACGTTAAACTTCATTTCTCTCTCACTCATAAGTTGACAAAGTGGTCTTAAACTTTGACCATAGCAGTACAAGTCGAATGTCCGTTATAAATACCTTTCAATAACACGATATATATTTTTTATGAACCCTGCGTTGTGACAATCTGTAAGGTGAAACAGTCTTGCTTTTTCAACTGACGTTCCTTGAAATTCGAAGCCAACAGTAGTTAAGAAGAGTTCTTGTGCAAGCAACGTATATTATAGTAGTATAACTTGAACAATAAATAAACCCAGTAGATTAACCACGTTCTGTATATATTGACTGTATTGAATGGCTTATTCTTTTGGATATCAACGGTATCAGTGTCACCGAATCACGTATTTTACAAATTTCTCAACTACATTGTCTGATAGCATATTTGTTATTACCCCATTTGATATTTCCAGAAATGTGTCTTTACATTGAACATTTTTTGTTACTTTTTTCATTTAATGATTAAAATTATAAATTATTTCTACTTGCGTCAGACACTTCAAAGACTATCAAATAATATAGGTGATCCACAGAAGTAGCAACAACATTCACATCTCTCAATCAAGCGTTACGTGGTGTCCAGTAACTTGATACTGTACAAGTTACAGGATATTACACAGATATAATCACATGTATCATTATCTTTAAAATTTGAAACATGACTGTGAAGCTGTAAAACACCATTGTAAAAGAAATGTCGAAATCAGAAAAAAGCGAAAATAAAAATCATTAACTATCATTTAAAATAAATAAGTCTTAAGATGTTTGGAAATATAAAGATATTGAAATACATGTATTATATGTCATATTAAATCCCAACATAACAGTTTATTCCATTTTGTACCAATGAGACAATACAGCTAAGGCTTGCAAGTTTTCTGGTGTTTTTAATGGGTCTTAAAGTATTAGTACTTGTGATATCTTTTGTGTGCCAAACACCTACCACGAAGGCTTGTATATATTGGGAGGACGACAATGACGACAATCTTTACATTAAAACCGTACAGATTTGTGATGTCATCGACCTGACTGGCGTAATGGAAATGGGTCCGTATTCAAAGGTTTTCCAAAGGTTAAGTAAAAATACTTAATTTTTCCACTTAACTGACTGTATTACCATAAATCGGTATTCAAAGGTTGTATTTTACATATACTTGGCTATGTGAAAATTTAACTGCACACTTAAATTATGGAATACTCACATTCGCCAAAAAGCATGAATTTTCAATTGATGGAATACCTTCCACTGCCAAAAATCACGAATTTCTAACATTGCAAGCAAATTATGCCCCTTTAAGAGCAACACTATACTCTATTAAATTCTTAGTGTGCATCACCAGGAAAATGTTTGTCGAAATATTATATTGTAACCGATGAAAATAGTATGATTATAATTTAGGATAAATTATGATAGTGTGCATCCTTTGCCGAAACAGCTGTTTTCATGGACTTTTTTTTAAAAAAAAAATGCATTCCAATAGATTACAATAAATAGTGGTAGCATAACGATGGATATTGTAAACTTTAATTTTTTAACAATATACCGCGACTAGAAAACAACATATTATTTGCAATACACAATGACCCTTGCCTTCTAAGTTAGACTGGACAAATGATACAGTGTTGGTTATAAATCTATCATTTGAAAAATCCATAGATATTGTGTGGCTACTCCCAAGTTAGATTTTGACAGGCCTGGGTCCGTATTCAAAGGTTTTCTAAAAGTTAAGTAAACATACTTAACTTTTCCACTTAACTGACTGTTATTACCTTAAATCGGTATTCAAAGGTTGTATTTTACATATACTTGGCTATGTGAAAATTTAACTGCACACTTAAATTATGGAATACTCACATTCGCCAAAAAGCATGAATTTTCAATTGATGGAATACCCTCCACTGCCAAAAATCACGAATTTCTAACATTGCAAGCAAATTATGCCCCTTTAAGAGCAACACTATACTCTATTAAATTCTTAGTGTGCATCACCAGGAAAATGTTTGTCGAAATATTATATTGTAACCGATGAAAATAGTATGATTATAATTTAGGATAAATTATGATAGTGTGCATCCTTTGCCGAAACTTAAAGATTAAATACCCACATCAGCTGTTGGTTATAAATCTATCATTTGAAAAATCCATAGATATTGTGTGGCTACTCCCAAGTTAGATTTTGACAGGCCTGGGTCGGTATTCAAAGGTTTTCTAAAAGTTAAGTAAACATACTTAACTTTTCCACTTAACTGACTGTTATTACCTTAAATCGGTATTCAAAGGTTGTATTTTACATATACTTGGCTATGTGAAAACTTAACTGCACACTTAAATTATGGAATACTCACATCAGCTAAAAAAACACGAATTTTCAATTTATGGAATACCCTCCACTGCCAAAAAATCACGAATTTCTAACATTGCAAGAAGTTATGCCCCCTTATGCGCATTACTACACTCTATTAAATTCTTAGTGTACATCCCCAAGAAAATGTTTGTCCAAATATTATATTGTAACCTATGAAAATAGTATGATTATAATTTAGGATAAATTATGATAGTGTGCATCCTTTACCGGGACAGCTGTTTTCATAAATCTATCATTTGAGACAATTCATAGGTATTGTGTGACTACCTTTATATTTTGACAGGCCTGGCATTGACGGTACATTGTGTGTACGAAATATTCATATTACATTATATTTTACCTAAATAAATACATCCGATTATGTATATATGGGAATGAGGTCTAAAAAATAGATCATGCCTTGCTTTTAGCGGTAGTATAAATAATTTATGAAATCTATAAAGCCATGTCATCACAAATGAATTTAACTTTATCATATGACAGTCATGGAAACATTCAAACATAACATGATAAATGATCGGGAAAAGATATCCTTAACTATCTCGGTGGTAATAACCTTATTATGGCACTACAACATCAAAATTGAAGACGAAAAAATAAATTTGAGGTCAGCTACGCTCGGCGACATTGTCTTTGTTTAAAATCGCCATTACGGGACTGCTTCTACGGCATTAAAAGAAATCACTATAATATCACTTAACTTTAAGGTACCTCCCATAAGTCACTTAAAGTTAAGCGGATATTTCCCACTTAAACTGACCTTTGAATACCACTTCAAGACTAACACTTAAAAATTAGGGCAGCTTAACTTTAAGGAAAATTTGATACTTAACAATGCCTTTGAATAACACTTGCCCTTTACTTGCAGGAAGTTACGTATATTTAAGTGAAAACTAGTAGTTAAGTGATTATCTTAGACTTAAGATATCCTTTGAATACGGACCCTGGTCTATAATCCAATTTTGTATTATATACAATGTTTGTACGTCGATATGTGTCTATTATTACTTGCTAAATATTGAGTAAAACGTGATAGGTTATTATTTCATAGCTAGGAAAGGGGTCTTGTGTGATACACTAGCACGCCACTAAACTGCAATTAAAGGTCCAGTTTCTTCCTGACCTAACTGTCATCCGGTGTTAAAATCGTGTTCGTGCATATTTATGAATGTCGATACTATACGCAAACAACTCGAAATACTTCAAGAAACTTGATAACGAATCTGGTCCTGTACTATCTGAGATCACACCTGAGAATGCTCATCAAATCTTTGCCCGTGAAACATTTCTATGGAATACAATTAAGGTTTAATTCTGAGTTACGTTTCCACGATATTTCTCTTGTCTTTATCATGAAATAATAAAATAAAAATGATGATGTTTGATAAAACCTAGAACGTAGCTAAGAAATTGTGTTCCATCGAATTGTGTCTGTGTATTTCCAGTCCAACCGATGGATAGTCCATCATGAGTGTTATGAAAGTGACACCTGCTGTCTATTGAACTAAATATTCAGTGATTGGCTGACTCTCACATGTAAAGTAAAAATAACTGTGTCATACCACTATTTTGTTTTATCTATAAATAGTTTTGGCGGCAATAAATCTTCCAAATCCACTGCATTACATGTAAATTTGGCTTACGGTTGCTTCTGTCTAGTTTCATATTTTAAAAAAACTTTAAAGTCTGTTTTTTATCTTGTTCAGCTTAATATTGATTTACTATAGATTGTTTTAACATGACACACTGGTGACATATTATTATTTATGTCACAGACAGTACAAAAAATGATGGATGACTGACGTATGGCAGTCTTTTGTCAAAATAGACAAAAACATTGACCTATTACATGTACTATAATTCATTTTGTTTTTTGGGGGATAGGTCATTGCAATGATGAAACAAACCGCGGAATTCCGAAACGCCCACCGCTGATATGTCTATTTTAGAAAATGTGAATTTATGTACAGACAGCATAGCATATATTTTTTTAAAAAAATATATAATATTGTGCCTAGATAACAATGGACATTTCAAATATTGATGCCAGATTATTGGTATGTTTATCGCTCGGTGGCTCAGTGAGTAAGACATTGGCTCCCTAACGTGGAGGTCCCGTGTTCGATCACTGTGTTGGTCTAGAAAGTTTAGCTGGTTTTTCCGGCGTGGTCCCCACTTGTCAGTGTTGTAGGACAGAGAGCCTCGCAAGGAACAACGTACAAAAAACGAGGACCCGTGTACACATTGGTGTGCAGGTATAATAACCCTTGTCTGTTGGAATTCGATATAAGCGTAGGTCGTAGTGCCGCTGTCAGGGTAAAAATTCCCCCATAGCACTCTATATAGCGTATGTCCGACTGCATTAGCTCAGTTGGAGCAGAACATTAACTTTTTTTGCTTTCAAACAAAAACAATTCTCAAATAAAGCCTTCTCTCTGACATAATCAGTGAATTATAGTTACGGTGCCTCAATAGGTAAGGCTCGTCGTTGAAAACTTCCGTCTTTGACTCAAGTCACATTACTTACTCTAAGGACTTCCTTGGGCAGGTTGTGTAATCATTTAACAACAAACACGTTACAAGTCAATTCCAATTAATCTGGCTCCAAAATATACTAAACGTAGAAGTAGAAGTGACGCCTTTTCGTATAATTCTGTGATTTTTAAACAAAACAACGGCTATTCGAGATTTTACGTAATTATCGATAGAAGAAGAAGAAGAAGAAGTTTATTGCACCAAAACGTCCATTTAATAATACATGCACATACACAATACATTCATATAAACAAAATACTACATGTAAATCTAAGGCGTTTCAGTTCGATGAAGCTGCCACCAAATTTGATTTCGCTCTCTTATCAAAAGCTAAAAACACATAAATTTTGGTGGGTTAAACAGATTAAGAAAGTTGTAGGAAATCATAGGATTTGCTGAGAAGGCTGGGTATACATGGGCTTGGCGTATTTTTTCATACTTGCTACAGTGTAACAAAAAATGTTGCTCGTTTTCAATCAAATTTAAAACGCAAAATTTGCATAGACGCTGATCAACAGGATTTTTTTTGTATCGGCCCCTTTCTATCTCTAAGTGATGTGTACGGAGTCTAAGTGTGGTCATAGCTTTCTTATGGTCACTGTTTTTAACCGGATATAGATAGTCTGGAGAGTTCGTAACAGTAGGTTTTGAAATGAAATATGTACGTAATTTGCTGTTATTAGAGTTAAAGGATATGTGGTAGAAGGAGTTAAATTTTGATTCGAGGGATTTCTTTATATTCTCTTTATTTAGCAAATGAACATGATTTATTTGGAGTTCCGGTGTTAAACTATTGATTGCGGTTGACCAAGATAATTTTTCATTTTTAAACGATATAGTTTAATCTTCAGAATAGGCTGCTGAAAGTAGGGGAAATATTTGTTTCATCCTGACATCGTTTAGTCTTTTATGGTACATAAGCATGCGGGTGTATGTGTCTAGCGTTAATGGGAAGATTCCTAGTTCCGCGATACACCCAAGGTTGGTCGATTTTAGTGGTTGATTTAAAATAGATTTGCATATTTTTATAGTTTTTTGGTTTATATTAATTTTGTCCCATTTTTCAACTGCAAATTTTTTGCTGTGAACCAATTCAGCACCCCATATATCAGAGGCATAAGTTGCAATTCGTTTGATAATGGCCTGGTACACTTTGATCAAAACGTTGATAGGAATAATAGTCAGATGTACAAACTTTATTTCTGATACTGTACCAGGCCCTTTTCGCTTTTTTCCCTAAGTCTGACATGGCCTGTTTGGAGCTAGAGTTATTGGATATACATACTCCCAGATACACATACGTATTCACAATTCCCATGTTATGAAATCCGATATGGAACCTTTTTTTAGTTTTTTCTTCTTATTAGAAAAGAGCATTATTTTTGACTTATCTGTGTTAACATCTAATTTCCAGTCTGAACTGTTTAGACTCTTTTGAAGACCAATATCTGTAGAGGAAATCAGAACTAAATCATCAGCAAAGAGAAGGTGTGAGATTTTGGTATTATCTAGAGTGGGTGCATCGTTATCAGAACTGGTTAAATAAGTGTGAAGATCATTAAAATATATATTGAAGATGGTAGGGCTTAGGACACGACCTTGTTTTACACCCATATTTGAAGATATTGAGTTAGAAAGCAAATTCGTAGTTTTGACTCTGTACGACGTATTTTCGTACATTGAGCATATGAGTTTAAATACATTG